>OU342746.1:403880897-406590283 GCA_910589775.1 Avena eriantha | reverse complement strand
GTGTTCTTTCCACAAACCACATGGATCAACCAGAGTCATTTGCATATGTGTTCTTTCCAACAAACCACACATGGATCCACCAGAGTCATTGAATGTGTGTTCATATCAGAAACCACACATGGATCCACCAATGTCACTGCATGTGTGTTCTTTTTCACAAACCACATATGGATCCACCAGTGTCATTGAAATGTGTGTTCTCTTCAGAGACCATACATGGATCCACCAGTGTCATTGCATGTGTGTTCTGTTACTAACCCACATATGGATTCCACCAGAGTCATTGTAGTGTGTCTTCTCTTTAAGACACACATGGATCCACCAGTGTCATTGCATGTGTGTTCTTTTCATGTGTGTTCTTCTCAATAACAACAACTAAAGTTCGTTGAAATGTGTGTTATTTTCACTAACCCACACATGGATCCACCAGTGTCATTGCATGTGGTTCTTTTCATAGACCACATATGGATCCACCCAGTGTCGTTGAAATGTGTGTTCTCTTCAGAGACCACACATGGATCCACCAGTGTCATTGCATGTGTGTTGTTTTTACTAACAACAACTAGAGTCATTTCATGTGTGTTGTTTTTACTAACAACAACTAGAGTCATTTCATGTGTGTTCTTTCCACAAACCACACATGGATCAACCAGAGTCATTGTATGTGTGTTCTTTCTACAAACCACACATGGATCCACCAGAGTCATTGCATGTGTGTTCATGTCACAAACCACACATGGATCCACCAATGTCACTGCATGTGTGTTCTTTCCACAAACCACATGGATCAAAAAGAGTCATTACATATGTGTTCTTTCCACAAACCACACATGGATCCACCAGAGTCATTGCACGTGTGTTCATGTCACAAACCACACATGGATCCACCAATGTCACTACATGTGTGTTGCTTTCACAAACCACATATGGATCCACCAGTGTCATTGAAATGTGTGTTCTCTTTAAAGACCATACATGGATCCACCAGTGTCATTGCATGTGAAGGAGATATGCGCTAGAGGCAAATAATAAATAGGTTTTTATTGTCATATCTCAATTAGTTTATAATAGTTTCATATTGTGCTATAATTGTGCCAAGTAGAAACATTGGTACTGGTGTGGTATGAAACATCCAAGTCCCTAGTAGCCTGTATTCATACTAGTTCGTTGGTCATGAAGATGATCTGGGTTTCAAGATCATGGGCATTTATGTCGATTGACAACGAGATCATATCATTGGAGAATGATGTGATTGGACATTCCTTGAAGGATTGCAACATGATCAAGTCATATAGTTCATTGTTGCAATAGCTATACCCAAACTCTTTTTCCTTAGACCGTGCGCTCATAGTACTCACTGTCTCTCGAGCCTGTTTAGACAACATCAACCGTCATATGGTAATACGGTGGCCATAAAGGTGTACGTTGGGTATTCCGAAGGAATAGTAGATGACATGTGACTGCTAGACCGGTATTTGTTCACCCACATGACGGGTAAAGATACATATGGCTGGCTTGGTGAGATTACATCCATAAATGTTGCAACATGTGACTAGGTCACGGGGGTGTAATATCACGGTAACAAGAAAACAGAACTTGTTGTGAACGAGATTGAACAAGGTATGGGATACCAATGATCGGATCTCGGACAAGTTGTATCGAGAAACAAAAGGACAAGGATGCTGCATTTAGCGGTTCAAACGACATTGTCATCAGGAATGCATAGGGGTCACATGGATATCCCTGGTCCCTTTGTTGATCATTGATTTAGATCATGTCTAGAGCATTCCCGAGCCGTGAGAGAATACACTTAAGGGTATGATGAGAGCGATCATTCGTAAGACAGAATCACGGTAGAGAAAGCCAGAAATGTTCCGCGGAGAGATCCGACGTTGTTCGGAGAAAGAATAAAGGAAAAGACCAGAAAAGTGTTTTCGGATAAATGGGAATTTAAATATACATTTATTATATGTTAATTATGAATTCATATATACTAAATAATATTTAGATTGAGATTTATAAAAGCAAATTTTTTATTAGGCCAAATCTCGGAGGGAAAAGGCCTCCTAGAAGAAAAGTTGCAGAAAAAGAAAGGAATAAAAGAAAAAAAACAGCCATCCCACGTGGGCGGCATATAGTAGCCGCCGCACTGGGCAGATTGCAGCTGCCGGCCGCCGACGCGGGCCGCTCAACCCCCCGGCCCATGCGGGCGCGCTGGAGGGAATTGGCTACCGCTCGGGCAGGCCTTGCGCGCTGCTGGGCCGCCGGCCAAATTCGGCCCACCCGGGCCGGAGCAGCCAAGCCACTGCCACTGGCCGGAGCAGGCCACTAGGCCACTGCCGCTGGCCAGAGCGTGCGGGAGGCTGCTGGGCGCGAGGTGGGCCACGCCAAGGCCCACCCGGCCAGCCTTCCCAGGCTGCTGTGTGCTGCCTCCCTCTTGCCATTTGGGTTGCCTAGATTCGGCCCATCCGGTTGGGGACGAAAATCCTTTTATTTAATATTTATTATTAGTCCCACATGGCTAACCCAATGGGGAGGGCACACCCCCTCCACCTATATAAAGGGGTGCCCATGGGTGGGATTAAGCACAGAATTGGAGAAGTCCTTTGGTTGACTTCCTCCTTCCCTCTCTCTCTAGCCCTTGTGAGATGGCCCCAAGTCTGGGCTCTACGATCAAGGCACACCTGCAGTACGCCGTTTGCGCTGCAGGGATTCCTAGCCGGATATCAACTTCCGCACTCCCGGCGGGATCGGGGAGCCGGAGGTCTCATCGTGCACCAGATGTGTACGAAGACACGAGGCGCAACACTTGGGGCGCTTAAATGTCATGAGCCGGAGCTGCTGCACGATGAAGATGAAGAAGGAGCAAGGGGTGACCTGCGAGGAGCTTCGTGACCTTGAGGTTGGCTACGAGTACGACTACTTCAACCATGTTCCCCACGGAACGTTAACCGCGTACAGTCTACAAGGGTATGTATTCTCTACGCATTGGCCATTATGGCATTACTACATAGATAGATCCTAGGTAGTTTTGGGGTTCCTTCATAGGAAAAAAATTGTTTTCTGTTGCGATCCCTTTTAGTGATATCAAAGCCGATCTATGCGTAGGAGTGTTGTACGGCCAGTACGCACAAGTTTTGTGCGGGTATTGACCCCTTAGTTGTTACCCTCTAACGTGTACTTGTTTATATCGCGGTATTGTTTGATGAAGTGGTCCGAACCGACCTTACGCGTATTCGTACGCGAGACTGGTTCCATGCTCAACATACGGCTTGTACCGTATAAGTGGCTAGCAGGTGTCTGTCTCTCATTCAATAGTTGATATAGCATTTACAACGGAGGGCCCCGAAAGGGGTGTAATAGAGACAACTGTTGGATCCATGTTGTGGTTGGAAAGTTCGTATTTTAGAAACGGTTCTATTACGAAAGCCCTCATAACCACGTAAAACTTACAATAGATAAAGTAGAGGCGTCTAACTTTATTTTGCAGGGGGTATGTGATTATGATATGGCATTGGTCGTTACGAAGTTAAAGTAGTTTACTTTTCTATTATTAAGTAGTATAGTAATAGTCATTGTTCCGATGGACGACCTGGTGGCGGCATCGTGGACTTGGCGTCAAACCAAGGGCAAGATGGAGATCATGCCGGAGCGCTCGATGGAGATCAAGGCGCAAGAAAGACCATATCATATCACATTATACATATGATGTTGATACCAGTTTTACATATTATTGTGTGCTAGTATTTAGATACTCAACAGTAGCAAATAAGATAATCCATATTTAATTCCAATGTTCCATGTTCCCCTTGTGTGTGCACCACCAAGAAAGTTCTTCGGTATGAGAAGCCCTGCGGTGAGTAGGGGTCAGACATATCTACGTGCGCATACAGTGGGTGTAAGCCATGTTGCACAGCGAATACACAAAAGTTATATTTGGCGAGCCTAGCAAGTGTAGACATGGCCTCATAACACAAGAGATCAAAAGATCGAGCATGAGTCATATGGATGATGTGATTGGAATTGTTGAATGTCTACCTTTGATAATGCACTGATGGCCGTGACGATCGGGGGAGGTGTAGAGGATAGGGATCATGCGATCACTAAAATCGTCTAGGGGATGACAATTTTAGTGGAGACCAATTATAAATTGATCTCTTATTATAAACTTAGTCTAGATGTCTGTGTGCAAATATCTTAGTAGATCATGGCCTATCCCATTGAGGTCCTTTACGACCATGGGAATATATTGCTTAATATGGAACTTAGCAAAAGGGTCCAACTTCATAGATTAATACCCACGCCTGAGGGACATCCTCGTAAAAGGTGATCTTCTCTTCTTGATACAAAAACATTAGGAGATAATTCGATGACTCCGGGATGTTTGGAAAAACACTTAGCGATCTTGCATTAGAGTTGAGAACTCTTGGAAGGGCTTGATTGCAAATGGAGGTCATGGATGAAAAGGTATATGTAAGATATACAAATTATAAATGTGATTCTTGCAAAACTCGTTGCAGTTTGCAAAGTATTTGATACTTGTCCCATTTTCTGAAAACAGGATGATCTGCTTGAGAATTGCTAGATTTTAGGCAGCGTGACTTGATGACAGCAAGCAAAACAATTGATGACCGACATCGCCTCTTTACTCACAGTTTATCGTTTGGATTAGTGGACTTGAATATAATTTGTAATCCTTGTATGTGTGTCTTGCTTTTGGCGAGACGATTATTCATATGAACGAGTTACAGGCCCGTTGTACTATTATTATGAACAATACCTTATGATCACATTACAATTACAAATAAGTTATTCACATCACTATGTTAATGATAATAGTTTAAACATTTATAAAGGATTAGAATGCTAAAAGATATCCAAAGTCTAATAATGAAATGACACTATAGTTTAAGTCATTTTGGTTATTGCATGTTCTTAATGAAGATCGGGGTCCTAGATGCTTAATCTAGAGACTTTGCAAAACCATGCCTCTTGGGCAGAATGGCTAAAACTCCGCATTCTGGTAAAATGGTGATATGCGAAGAATTGTTCAAATGAGTTCATAACTGAATAGGATATTGAATTAACTGAATTAACAAGTCTCTTCGATTTGATCGACATGACTAAACACTAGTAGAAACCAACCCTTTAGTCCCGGTTCGTAAGGACCTTTAGTCCTGGAATTCGACCTGGGACTGCAAAAGCGGGACTAATGGTCCAAGCTTTAGCCCTGGTTCTGTTATGAACCAGGACTAGAGGTCCAACCACGTGGCCCCATGAGCCGCGCTGGGCGGCAGGACATTTACCGCGGCAGCGTTTTGGGCCATTTGGTTGCCGCGGCAGGAGATGGGGTTTTAGGGTTTTGTGTTTTCTTTTCATTTTGTGTTTTGTGTTCAATTATTTTTCATTTTGTGTTTTCATTAGAAACAAGTTTTTGTATACATACAGAACGCTACTACACAGTACTTGTACACATTGATGCAATATATAATATAATTTCTCTTACAAGCATACATGGAGTCCCAACCAGGTCCAGAGCATGTCTATTTGATTACATGGATGCTTTAGGGTCTACGTATAGAGTATTCTCCGAGTGAGTCTATGACCTCATCGACAAAAAATCTAGCAAATTCCTCTTGGATTGCTATTAGGCGGTCCTCTGGTAGGAGCTTGTCCTGCATCGCGTCCAACTATATAAAAACGAGATCGTATGAATTAGACTCAACACAACTTTTTGTAATAAAAATAAAGGGTGAATATATTGTTTACTTACTCGAACATTTTCCGAGGGCTTCTCAATAGTGATGCGAATGAACTCGCACACGTAGAATCCCCATAGATTAGTCCCCTGTGGCTGCCTCGCGCACTTTACAAGAATAGAATTCAATCAAACAATAACTCTAGCATGATAAATGCACATAAACTAGAATTAAATAGATGCGCGGACTTAGCTCGTACTACTTACCGAGAGCGATTTAAAAAATAGCTCCTCATGCCATTGACCGTGGACATGGTTCTTGAACCGTGTCCAAACCCTACCCGACAAAGAAAATTAATGTATGAATTAATAACTACTTGATATCCCAGAAAATGAACGAATGAAACCGATATAGTGCGATAATGGTTGAAATTACCTCTGGAGCACATCGATAATGCTGCGGTAGTCTTCAGTGTCTTTGTTTAGTGAGTCCATGATGTGAACTCTTCCCAAGTCAACTGAAATGCTTAGAAGAATCTAGTGGTACCTACACAAGGTTTACATACGTCAGTAACTCATCATTTACACTGAACATCGAGTAAGCAAAATTTAATGTGTACAAGAACTCACTTGCCGTCGTGGTAAGGAAATAGTATTTCATTACAGAAATGCTGGTTCGTGAGAAACCGGAACAAGTTGTGCTCAGTCTCTAGTGTCTTATCCTTTAGTATAGCTCCATGAACTCGATGTGGGTCAATGAACCCAAATCCATTGATAGCCTTTCTTTTACAATCGAGAATCTTCATTCTGCATCATTATATATAGTGTATAAAATAATATAGTGAGTATACTTACCGGCAATGAATTGAACAAGCTGAGATAGAGAATTAATTACATAAATAAAGTAATCACTTATAGACAATAGAAACTGAGGATAGATTTGTCGAGTTCCTTTAGATTGAATAACTGAAATAATTCTGTAAATTCAACAGGGACTTCGTCTTCAGCGAAGTAATGCGATTTTCGAACTTTCAGTAGGATCCAATATTGTTGTTCTTTTGATGCTTTCATGTACCATTCATGGAATCATCGCATTTGTGTTGGCATATCCCGAAGCCTCTCAGAACTGACAAGAGGCTCCCCGTGAACAAATTTGGGTGCTACCTCAGCCTTCGGCATATCGCTGTGAAGAATGTCATGAATAGACATATTACATTCTTCGGCCAATATCCTAGTCGTTTCTGGATCTATAGGTTCTACCTCATATAGTTGAGGTTCGGGTATCTGCACCTAGAGCAGGGGGAGCGATTGATTTGCTTGTTTCCCCAGCTAGGGAACATCTCTTTTGGTTCTTCAGCTACCACTCAATTGTTTTGCTTGTTTCCCTAGCTAGGGGACGTCTGTTCTGATGCTTCCGCTACCACTCGATTGTTTTGCTTGCTCGCCCTGCTGGGGAACCTCTTTTGTGATGCTTGCTCTACCGCTTGATCTCTTCTATTTCAGTGTCTTCTGAAGACATCGTGTATAGTCATCTGGCGCATTTAACTGAGCTTGGGATGGCTGCGTCAGTAATTTCCTAAAGTGCTCCTTGGTTTCCGGTTTTATTTGGACCTCTGGCTCAGGTTGTTTCTTTTTAAAATGAGCATCCACTTCGGCCCGTACGACCGCATCGGTCTCCTCATCGGTCAGGTCGTGAGCCCTCTTGGGAGGAACCGGCGGTACTCTTGAGAGGGGCGACAACTGTCGCGTAGGGCGTCGGTTATCGCTCGACGGAGCGGTGCTATTCTTCCTCTTTTGGCCCTTTGTGGGTGGAGGCGGCTGCGTAGATTGAGATGGACTCCTGTTGGGGTAATGGATTAGACTTGGAGGTGGTGGACTTTTACTGGGAGGAGACGGTGGCCTTGGAGGTGATGGACTGTTTCTTGGTGGAGAAGGTGGCCTTGGTGTCGAGCCTGGAAACTTGATGTATTCTTTTTTCCAAAGAATGAAGCCACTCGTGACCTCTCCTAGTGTTGTCTCCCCTTCAACTCCAGGGATGTCAAGCTGTAGTGACAGACACATCGGTTGAACTTCATCCACACCGACACGAGCATAGCTAGCTGGAATCGGATTGTAATGGCAGGTCGCTCCCGGTGTAGAAGGTAAAGCAAAGCCGTCCACCACCTTCATGGATATGTTCTTCAGTTCAACATGCAGCTCACAACTAGCCTTCCCCTTAATTGCATCCACGGGGTACACATCCATCGTTGCATCATTACCGTGGCCCTCCGTGGAAGCCACGCTGCTTTTCCGTTGCGATGGGCCGACCGTACTGTCTGGTGCATGATCTTGCTGTCGGAGTCCTTTAAGTTCATTAATCTACTGGCGATGCTCCTGCAGCATGGCTTCAAACCTCGCAAACCGCTCTGTATCCTCCTCTTTTTGTCGCTTTGTTTTTCTCGATCGGCTTCTGTATGTGTCAAGGTGCTCGGGAAACCCGATAACCCATGGATAAGAAGGTCCGAACCCTCTTGTTCGTCCAGCCTTTTCAGGATTCTCGAGAGCCTTTGTCAACACATCATTCTCTCTGTAAGGAACAAATGTTCCCTCTTCAACCTCTTTTATCACTTTAATAAGTTCATTCCTGGGTGAAGAAACTTCTTCGGCTGCAACAATCTCGCAAGTTTCTCGGTCTAACAATGCCCCATGCCCGAGTACCCAATTTCTTGACCTCCTGGGCCAACGAGATGTAGCTGGAGTGACCCCTTTAGCCTCCAGGTCAGCCTTAGCTTTATCCCACTTAGGCATGGCACTCCTGTAGCCACCTGTGCCCATATGATGGTGATGTTTCTTTTTGGCTGCATTTAACTTATTCTTTTCTAACATTGCCTTAGTTGGTGCCGAGGTCTTGTATTCCACAAATGCGACCCAGTTATCCTGCTGCAACTCTAGTGGGCCTGTGAATGGAGGTGTTTTTTTTTCAAGACATACTTGCGGTACAATCTTTTCTTCCATTCCTTGAATGGTCCGGCCATCTTCTTAAGAGAAAAGTGCTTGACTTTCCTCGTCATTTGCTGTGTGAGCTCATCAGTCTCCAAGACTGGTAGGGTGAAATGTGTCATGAGAGAATTCCACATCGCATCTCTCGCTCTGTCATCTACAAAACTAGCCCCAGCTGGATCATTTTTCTTTCCTGGCTTATTCCAATTTTGCGTGGTGATCGGGACGGTGTCTCTAACAATCACTCCGCATTGACTTGTAAATGCATTCGCAGATTCTTTCGGCTCCAACGGTTGACCCAGCGGAGAGACTAAGTCAATGCTGAAACGGACATCAGCGGGCGACTTGTGTGTCGGGCCTCTTGTCCTTGTAGAAGATTGGCCGGAAGCGGAGGTCTAAGAGAAGAAACATTCGTCAGTACATATATACGAATCAATTAGTGCATCTATACTATTGATCGACTGATAGAGGCTATATATACCTCGACGGAGTTTGTTATTATTATGGTGTCTTCACCATGGTCTCCACAATGGTCAACACCATCGTCTCCACTATTGTCTCTACCATCGTCTCCTCCAGACAAATTAAGATACTCGGAGCCATCATAATAAGAACCCCCAGTACCCTCATCTATCATGTTGAGAAGCTCCTCTTCATTCTGTCTACCGTCCATAGCTTAACTAATACAGAAAAAATATTGCATTAAGTAAAAGAATATTACAATTGCGATAACTCAGATACAGTACTTAGTATTTAAGATAAAGTACAATAATATAAGATAAAGTACATTATTAATACATCTTGCTCATATCTCGCTCATAATATAAAATACATTATTAATACATCTTTCTCATATTAAACTAACGAACTCGGCTGCCGCGCTCCGTGCTACGGGAGCTCTGCAGCCAGAGAAGAGGAACCATCACCGGAGAATAGCTCGGGTGAGATCCGTGAACCTGCCAGATATTGGAGAACCTAGTCTCCAAAAGATACATGTATCGTCGTACATGCTCGTCCTCTTCCCTGATATGACAACGTACCACCTCCTCGGGGGCCGGCTCCCTCTGCACCGCTCCTGGACCTCGTGGACGCCTCCAAAGAAGCTCCGGGTCGACGATGATACCCGGATTCCTCACCAAGGTACGAGTCCCGACAGGTAGCACCTCCTAGTGCCAACCCGGCGGAGCCCAGGCTCGGACATCCCCGGAACCGACGGAGTCCAGTAGGCTCGAACGAGGAGGACGCGGCATAACTAAATAATAGCAATAAACAATCAAAAAACATAAACAGTAACTAAATCACTAAGTATTGCCCTAATAACACTAACCCTAACCTAACACTAACTAAACCAAACCTAATTAACTAAGTATTCTAACTAACCCTAACTAACCCTAGATAAATACTAATACTAATACTAATACTAACTAAATACTAATACTAATACTAACTAAATACTAATACTACTAACACTAACACTAACTAAATACTAATACTACTAACACTAACTAAATACTAATACTACTAATAACACTAACACTAACTAAATACTAATACTACTAACACTAACTAAAATACTAATACTACTAATTAACACAAACCAAAATACTAATACTACTAATTAACACTAACACAAACACTACTACTAACCAAAATTAACTAACCCTAATTAACCAAAATTAACAGGTCGGGGTTGCACGGGCGGCGGCGGAACAGACGGAGCGTGCGGCGAGCTCCTCTCCACGGGCACGACAGCGGGGTGGATGGCGTGGGCGCGGTGGCGATCCTCTGGGAAGAAGGTGAAATCGTGCTCACAGGGTCGTGGCACGACCCGGGGTGGGGGTGGGGGTGGGGGTGGGGGTATTTGTACCCCCACCTTTAGTCCCGGTTTGTATTATAACCCGGGGCTAAAGGTATTTTCGCTCGCCGCTCTTCCCGCGCGCACGCACCCTATTTGGCGCCAAAACCAAAAATGGTTTATAGTTTTTCAGAAAATTATGTATTATATATCAAAATTTTCAGAAAAAGAAGATCTATAATTTAAATCTATTATCATACTTTATTATACAACTTAAATAAAATTATCTATTGTTTAACAAGTATTATATTTAGTACAAATGTTGGAAAAATATAGTTTATTATTTAAAAACAGAAAAATACATATAATATACCAAAATATTCACAAAAAATAATATACTCATTAGAAATATAATACTTAATACTAAAAGTAGAACTAAAACATATTTCCCGCCATTTTCCCTGCTTCCCGCCATGTTTTCCCGCCATTTCCCCCGCTTCCCGCTATGTTCTCCTCCCATTTCCCTATATATCTAGGCCGACCACCATGTCCATCCACACATCCACACCTTCTCTCTCACAATAATAGACACCGCTTACTGGGACTTTCTGACGCTCGAGGAGACCGAGGCGCAGTGCGCCTCCTGCTACCCATGCCCGCCGGGATACCGGCTGCCCGCCAGCTCGATGTTGGGTGCTGGAGGGGTTCCTGTTCCTCCTGTTCCTCAAGGTTCGGCCCGCCAGAGAGCCATCACGAACCACTTGTACCTCGAGCTCACGCCAAAGCAGCGGATGGATCCCCATTGGGATCCCGACAAACTCGACACCTGGAATGCCTTCTTCGCAAACCAGCGGGAAAAGGAGCTCATCAGGTACGAGGGTGACGACCCGCCCCAGTGAACCACAACGAGGCTGGTCGCCTCCTGTGGTGGGTGAACCGGACTATCGCTGGCGTGATGCGCTACATCGCCATGGGAGACCATCCTCGTCTGAGGTACCCACACTTTCACCAGCCGCATAGCCACAAGAATGGTGGTGCTGGTGAAGGCCTAGGGCGTACTGAGGTCGTCATCTGGGAGCCCCTCCCCCGTGCGTCGTGAATCCGAGACCGGAGGATCCAGCCGCGTGCTACGAGGAAGGGATGAGGATCCAGCCACGTGCCACGAGCGACGACGATGACGATGACGATGACGATTCCGAAGATGACCCTGAAACTGTGTACTGCAGGGCTAGATATGATTATGACTATTTTTTACGTTTTAATATTAATAAATGTCGGGCCACAGTAATTTGCAATACTACCTATTGAGATTGAGATAGTTCATATCCATATACATATAAGCAGATCATTAAAAATAAAGGTTTAATAATATTGTACATCACCAACATCCACACATCTCTATTGTTTGGGTTTTCTTCTAATCTGTAACCATGGAGAATCTTCCTTACTTAACGTGATGCTTGGGTCATCCTTCACAGCGAAGGGCGGAATTTCATGAAACTTATCATAATCTTCTAACATGTCTGTCTTATCCTCCACCCCCACGATGTTTCTTTTTCCTAAAAGAACTATGTGGCGCTTTGGCTCATCATATGTTGTATTCTTTTGCCTATCTTTCCTTTTTCTCGGTTTGGTAAAAGTGTCCTTCACATAAAATACCTGAGCCACATCATTGGCTAGGACAAATGGTTCATCTCTATACGCAAGGCTGTTGAGATCCACTGTTGTCATTCCATATTTCTTGTCTACCTCAACCCTGCCTCCTGTCAGCTTGACCCATTTGCACCGAAACAAAGGGACCTTAAAAAAAGGTCCATAGTCAAGTTCCCATATCTCCTCTATGTAACCATAATATGTATCCTTTTGCCCATTCTCGTTTATTGCATCAAATTGGACACCACTGTTTTGATTGGTGCTCTTTTTATCTTGGGCGATCGTGTAAAATGTATTTCCATTTATCTCGTACCCTTGGAAAGTCAATATAGTCGAAGATGGTGACCTGGCCAACAAGTACAACTGATCTCCAACATTTATGTCATTCATGAGATGTGTCTGCAACCAACCGTCGAAAGTCATCATGTATTCATCTCTAATCTAGGAGCCAGGCTTCCCCGGGTTGTTGGAGTGTACAATATTCTTGTGTTCCTCGATATACGGAGCCACCAAGGTGGAACTGTGTAGTGTGCTTTAGTGAGAGAATGTCCGTCCATATATATCCTTGCTTTCTTTCCTAGCATGCCTTTTCCACTAAGTCTACCCTCATGCCGTGATTCAGGAACACCGATGGGCTTAAGGTCCGGAATAAAGTCAACACAAAACTCAATGACCTCCTCTGTTCCATATCCCTTTGAGATGCTTCCTTCTGGCCTAGCACAGTTATGAACATATTTCTTTAACACTCCCATGAACCTCTCAAAGGGGAACATATTGTGTAGAAATAGAGGACCGAGAATGTTAATCTCTACGACTAGGTGAACTAGGAGGTGCGTCATAATATTGAAGAAGGATGGTGGGAACACCAACTCGAAGCTGACAAGACATTGGACCACATCTTTCTGTAACCTTGGTAGACTATCTAGACTGATTATCTTCTGAGAAATTGCATTGAGAAATGCACATAGCTTCACAATGGGTACTCGAACATTTTCCGGCAGGAGTCCCCTTAATGCAATCGGAAGCTGTTGGGTCATAAGCACGTGGTAGTCATGAGACTTTAGGTTTTGAAATTTTTTCTCTGCCATATTTATTATTCCCTTTATGTTCTACGAGAAACCAGACGGGACCTTGGTACTGTAAAGGACTTCAAAAAACATTTCCTTCTCTTCTTTGGAAAGACCATAGCTTGCAGTACCTTCAAACAGCTTTGGATGCATGCCGTCTCGGTCTTTTATACGTTGTTGGTCCTGCCGTGCTTTAGGTGTATCTTTGCTCTTCCCATACATGCCCAAGAAGCCTAGCAGCGTCACGCAAAGATTCTTCGTCAGGTGCATCACGTCAATTGGAGAGTGGACCTCTAGGACTTTCCAATAGGGTAGCTCCCAAAATATAGATTTCTTTTTCCACATGGGTGCATGTCCGACATCGTCCTTCGGAACATATTGTCTACCAGGACCCTTTCCAAAGATTACTTTTAAATCCTTCGCCATATCAAATACATCATCACCAGTACGGCGAATAGGCTTACACCGGCTGTCTGCCTCACCATTGAAATGCTTACCTTTCTTTCTTAGGGTGTGCGTGGGCGGAAGAAAACGACGATTCCCCGGGTACACATTCTTCTTACATTTATCCAAATATATACTTTCTGTCTCGTAAACAGTGTGTGCATGCATTGTATCCCTTGTTTGTCTGTCCTGAAATGTTACTAAGAGCAGGACAATCATTGATTGTTATGAACAACAACGCTCGTAGGTCAAATTCCTCCTGCTTGTTCTCATCCCACACACGTACACCTTGTCCGTGCCCAATTGTAAGAGTTCTTCAACTAATGGCCTTAGGTACACATCAATGTCGTTGCTGGGTTGCTTCGGGCCTTGGATGAGCACTGGCATCATAAAGAACTTACGCTTCATGCACAACCAAGGAGGAAGGTTATAGATACATAGAGTCACAGGCCAGGTGCTATGACTGCAGCTTTGCTCCCCAAAAGGATTCATGTCATTTG
Source organism: Avena eriantha (assembly GCA_910589775.1). NCBI lineage: Eukaryota > Viridiplantae > Streptophyta > Magnoliopsida > Poales > Poaceae > Avena > Avena eriantha. Next base: position 406,576,147 of record OU342746.1, on the reverse strand, counting down.
TACTTAGACCAAACCATAAGTTCCTCGCATCACCTGCAAAGTCATGAAAGTCTCTCTCGATTTTTCTCCACTGCGACCCATTAGCGGGGTGTCTCAACATCTTGTCTTTCTTATGGTCTTCCATGTGCCATCGCAACAACTTGGCATGCTCTTTGTTCCTGAACAAACGTTTCAACCGTGGTATTATAGGAGCATACCACATTACCTTGGAAGGAACCCTCTTCATGCGGTGCTCGCCCTCAACATCACCAGGGTCATCTCGTCTTATCTTATACCGCAATGCAGTGCATACTGGGCATGCATCCAAATTCTCGTACTCCTCGCCGCGGTAGAGGATGCAGTCATTAATGCATGCATGTATCTTCTGCACCACTGAGGGCAGACGGCCTTCTTTGCTTCGTAGGTACTGGCGGGCAGTTTGTTATCCTTTGGAAGCAACTTCTTCATTATTTTCAGCAACTTTTCAAATCCTTTGTCAGTCACACCGGTCTCTGCCTTCCATTACAGCAATTCTAGTGTGCTACCCAGTTTTTTGTGTCCATCTTCACAATTTGGGTACAACAATTTGTTGTGATCCTCTCACATCTTCTTGAACTTCAACCTCTCCCTTTCAGTTACGCATTCTTCCTGGGCATTAGCAATGGCCCGACTAATATTATCATCGGGCAGATTTGCTGCCCGTTCTTCATATTTTCTTCATCAATCTCTTCCATTGTAGTACCATCATATTCAGGGGACATAGTAGGGTAGTCGTTATCATTCTCTTCTTCTTCGTTGTCTTCCATCATAACCCCTCTTTCTCCGTGCTTGGTCCAACAATTATAGCCGGTCATGAAACCGGACCGAAACATGTGGTTGTGAAGGACTCTTGAGGAAGAGTATTCCTTATGATTCCGACAGACACCACATGGACAAGACATAAAACCATTCCGCTTGTTTGCCTCAGCCACAAGGAGAAAAGAATGCACGCCTTTAATGAACTCGCTAGACAGTCGGCCAGCGTACATCCATTGCCGGCTCATCTGCATTATATAATTAATTAAGTACATCAAACATAATCATAATTAATTAGTACTAATCTAAAAAACAAAATTAAAGCCAGCAACCGGGACTAAAGATATGATGAACCTTTAGTCCCGGTTGGAGGCACCAACCGGGACTAAATGTGGATGTGGAGACAACATGTCGACACTATGTCCTCAGTGGGCAGCACTAAGCCAGTAAATTAAATGACGACACTATTTTGGGTGGGTGGCACCATAATCATAATTAATTAGTACTAATCTAAAAAACAAAATTAAAGCCAGCAACCGGGACTAAAGATATGATGAACCTTTAGTCCCGGTTGGAGGCACCAACCGGGACTAAATGTGGATGTGGAGACAACATGTCGACACTATGTCCTCAGTGGGCAGCACTAAGCCAGTAAATTAAATGACGACGCTATTTTGGGTGGGTGGCACCATAATCATAATTAATTAGTACTAATCTAAAAAACAAAATTAAAGCCAGCAACTGGGACTAAAGATATGATGAACCTTTAGTCCCGGTTGGAGGCACCAACCGGGACTAAATGTGGATGTGGAGACAACATGTCGACACTATGTCCTCAGTGGGCAGCACTAAGCCAGTAAATTAAATGACGACACTATTTTGGGTGGGTGGAAGCATAATCATAATTAATTAGTACTAATCTAAAAAACAAAATTAAAGCCAGCAACCGGGACTAAAGATATGATGAACCTTTAGTCCCGGTTGGAGGCACCAACCAGGACTAAATGTGGATGTGGAGACAACATGTCGACACTATGTCCTCAGTGGGCAGCACTAAGCAAGTAAATTAAATGACGACACTATTTTGGGTGGGTGGCAGCACTATGCCAGGGGTGAGTGTGTCGACATTATGTCATCAGTGCCCAACACTATGTTGTGCTGCTTAATCTATAAATAGGTATGCATTCTTGTGAAGAACTGCAAGATGGTGTGCAAGACCAGGGACACCACTACGGTGGAGCTTCTCGAAGATGTCTTAGGATCTTGTCCTCGGACATCTTCGAGGAGCTCGCCGTAGAGGCACTCTCTAATATGTGAAATTAGTTAGCTCCACCAGCATACTGATCTAGCTAGAGAAGATATAAACTGAAAGATGGTGTCCGAGAGCAGGGACACCACTACGGCAGAGCTTCTCGAAGATGTCTTAGGATCCCGTCCTCAGACATCTTCGCGGAGCTCGCCATAGAGGCACTCCCTAATATGTGAATTGTTTTAGTTACCCGGCGTATTAATCTATAGCTAGAGAAGTTATTAACTCCAAGATGGTCCGAGAGGGACACCACTACGACGGAGCTTCTCTCAAAGATGTCTTAGGATCCTATCCTCAGACATCTTTGAGGAGCTCACCATAGAGGAGCTTCTCGAAGATGTACTGTGATGTCTTCTTATCAAGATTTTATGAATTAACCCTATCTTTGTTACAATTTTTTCAGTTTGTTGAACGCAGGTAGACAAAGAAGGATACTTTGCCCAGTTAGTTAGAATGATGAACTCACGCATGTGTGTGCTTATAAAATCAAATTTCGAGACTATGTGCCAAAACAAGATATATATAGATAGAATCCACATATTGTGATATTTACCTTAGAGTTCCTTACATTAATACAAGATAGATAGAATCTAAACATCGATCTCATGCTATCATTGCAAAAATTAATACCAAACTAAATCCACAAATCCATCTACAAGATAGAGCATGGAATGAGTTAATATAGCAATGAGAATTCAAAGGATGAAGTTGCTCACCTTTTAGAACCTTTGGATAGATGGGGCACCACAAAATATAGGAAAATCTTGAGAAAAAATTGGGCATGAACTCGAGCTTGAGAAAGAAAGAGAGAGAGGAGCCACCAGCTTGAATGGTGGCTCGGGCAGGGGAAGCAGATATAGGCAGACCTTTAGTCCCGGTTCATGTCTAGAACTGGGACAAAGGGTCCACCTTTAGCCCCGGGTCGTATAACAAACCGGGACTAAAGGGTCTGACACCTGACCCAGCCTGCCTGAAACCCTTTAGTCCCGGTTTGTTACACGACCAGGGACTAAAGGTCCCGTTCGAACTGGGGCTAGTGCCAGCCACCCCCTAGGGCCAGATCTAGCCGTTGGACCAGGGCATTAGTCCCGGTTTGTAGAAAAACCAGGGCTAATACCCCTGGACCAAAGGTCTGTTTTCTACTAGTGAAAGTATTCAATTAAGTTTAGCAAAAAGGAACTTGTGAAAGACGTTTCACAAATTATGATAATTGGACGAATTCAAACTTTGTTGAAATGTCTGAACATCATAATCATTTTGTATTAGATACATATTATCTCTTATTGAGGTTATAGTTGTCGTTTAGATTTCGAGATCAAAATAAGCAAACACTAATTTGAAATACAAAGGAACATCTAATAGATTCGTGGAAACAACACCATAAATGTTATGGCAAGTTCGAGTTTCTGGAGATTTCGATAAGTCGAAATCATGGCGAATAAACAAGTCTTTGTAGAGCATTTTTAGGAAGCTATGAATGCATTTTCCACAAAAGGGGAAAACCTATTGTTGTCCTAAGTTGATGTGTCTTGATGAATATACAGGTGGAAGAAAGTAAAAGATTAAAACAAGGTATTTGACCTTACCTCCGAATTGTTGAGTGGTATAGCAGAATTTGTTTCGTGAATCCAAACTCTACAAATAAAGGAGAAACTGTTGATAATGATCATAAAGTTTCATAAAGTTTCAATGAATACTTTTACTAAAGAAAGTACGTAGGATTAAACTATATATTCTACAAGTTTGTGGAATTATATTGTTGATTCACTTGTCATGTTTTGAACAAGACACACCTACGGATTACAAAGAAGCATGATGGACCTAAGTACGAGAAATGAATGGTCATTGAAATATCGTTAGTCGAATTCTCGATTTGATGATGATCAAGAAATTTTGGAATGTCCAAGATTATCGAGAGGACCTAGATTTGAGTGGGAGCAAATCAGCTTGGCTAATTTATAATATGTAGCTGGCATATTTTGAGTGGGAGCTGAGTGAAATCTCTGGATCTCAAACATGAATATCATATTTGAGTGGGAGCGTGAAATTATTCTAGGATATGTGGACGACATATGTGAATGATGTGATCGGTGTTAATAATATTTAAGTTTGGATAAAGTTGAAGTTATTAAACAATGAGATCTATCGAGATAGATTGGTGAGTTTAATAGACACCAAATGTCGAATGCTTCCTGGACTTGATTCTGAAAGATGATCAGAATGTCCTAAGACAAGATTCTGAAGTAGCTCAGAATGGAACAAGGTGAGAAAGTAGTTCTTACTGTATGAAGCATTGAGATAGTATTGCAACTATATGATGGGAGAATACCAATCGGGGTATACCCATGAAGCAGAGTCGATAGCTGGATCGAGCTGACTGAAGCCAATCCCACATCGGGTCGACTCGCCGAATGCGGCGACTGGCGTATTTTGGGAGCCAGACGACTCACCGACTGGAGGCCCAAGACGGTGACTACAATACAAAGCCCATTAGTGCACTTGTAAACCCTAAGTGGCTGTATATATAAAGCCACCAGGGGCACCCCACGGGGACAGCTCCCACATAAGTTTAGATCTAGTCTCTCCCTTCGCCTCCGGCGGCTCCATGTAAACCAATATATGACCATGTAAACCAATATATGATCATATACTGGATTGACAGCAGGACGTAGCGATCCTCCATCGAGGGGACGTGAACCTGGGTACATCGTGTGCCAATCTCGTTCCCGAATTCTTCTACGTCGCTTTGCCTTTTCCTCTACGTAAGCTACCACGTAGCATCTGCCGTGGTCAATACCACGACAGTTGGCGCCCACCGTGGGGCAAGCGGTGTTTGGAGGTGATAATCCGGGTGGAATCTCTCAACATCTTCATCATCAATCTCGCGCCGCGCGTACAGATCGGATCCCGATCTGTTGATCGCTGCAGTTGACGGGTCAGCAGGTTAGTCAAGATGGTCTGGAAGTCCTGCGTATACGGCCAGCAAGGTACCTGCTGGTAGCCCGCACGTGCTTGGCTGTGGTGCTCCCCCAAGGCTTCGATCGAGATTGAATTGGAACCAGCTACGACAATCACATGGTCTTGTCTCTGCACGTGATTGCATGTGTACATGACGGATGATATATCTACTCAATTCAGTCTCTATCACGTAAGTCAATGAATTAGTACTATATTTAGATCTAATCCTTTGCATACTTTTTTTTAAATATATGCGCCATACAACATGAACATGTTCATGGAGATGACCCGGAGGACAATCACCGAGGTCGGCCGCAGCTTTATATTCAGGCGATTTTCCCTGGACTCGGTAGGCATGGAAACGGCTGCCTGTAACCAGTCTGACGGCGGGGAGAATTCAATCTCTTTGGTGCCGCAACCGACTGCGCCATCGCGACTTCTGCATCGACTACTTCCGATCCAGCAACCAAATCGCACTGGAATTACATGATCGGTTTGAGTTTTCTATTCAATCTCGTCTTTACCATCGATTGCTCTGCCAGTTCATTAGTATTTTATTTAGAACTAATCTCGCACGCATGCATGTTGCCTGTATGCATCGAGTTTGGAGGATCGATCCGGGTGTGCAGGGCTGGATCGCTCATGGCCATTACTCCAAGAGCCAATGAAAAAGGCGATCCATACACCAGATCAGTTTAACGATTTGATGAGGATGAAGAGATTGAATCGGACCAAACCTAGCTACAGCCCTAATTGCATGTGGCCATGATTAAAAGGTTTATCTATCCGATCTCATCTCTATCACATATTGGTTATTGATTATTGTGCCAATCACTATGTTATTTGGATTTAATCCTCTGCGCTTTATTATATATGCACGGATGAACACACGAGGTAAACTGACGAGTCTGTGTTTGTCTCAAATTCGGCCGTCCGCGGCCATACGGTTTCTTTACCATCGGCACCATGCCGGAGGCGGTCACGCTCGTGAAAGCTCAATCTCCATCACGATATCAGGTGATATTTTTCTAAATTATTCGCTTCGTTTTTGCCATTATTATCTACAAATATTTCTCGCTGCTTTGTACTACTCTTTGGACCACGGAAAATATTGTGACGACTCTGCCCGCAACAAACTCACCACCATGGTCTCGCCATCGTGGGCTCGCCGCGGACATGCCACGCTCAAGGACCACCCGCCGCGGACACGCCACGCTCGAGGACTTCCCGCCGCGGACTCGCCATCGTGGGCTCGCCAGGGACACGCCACGCTCGAGGACCGCCCGCCGCGGACTCGCCATCGTGGGCTCGCCGCGGACACAACACGCTCGAGGACCGCCCGCCGTGGACTCACCATCGTGGTCTCGCCATCGTGGGCTCGCCGCGGACTTGCCATTGCAGTCTCGCGATCGTGGGCTCGCCATGGACTCGCCACGCTTGGGGACGAGCTCGCCACGGACTCGCCATGTTCGGCGAACTCGTTCGCCGCGAGCTCGCCACGGACTCGCCATGTTCAGCAAACTCGCTCGCCGCGAGCTCGCCATGCTACCGGATAAACACCACGTGGCTCCTTCAGGGGACCTCCGTCCGCCGCGTCGACCCCGTGTCCACCGCGTCGACTTCACCCTAGAGCGACCATACGTCCTCCGCCTCAATCCCGTGTCCACCGCGTCGACTTCGCCAAAGCGCGACCACACTTCCGCCGCGTCGACTCCGTCAAAGAGAACGTATACCTCCGCGACGTCGAATGCGTACGCTATGCCTGCTAAGGGCCCTTCTTCGCATGAATCGCCAGAGAGGGTCGCATGCCACGCCGCATAGACTCACCACTGGGCGTCTCTTCCTTCCAGGAAAAATCAATTCGCCTTTGTCAACCTTTGAAAGAGCGACTCGCAATGGCCAAGTAGTGAGGACGAGGACTCGCAAACCGAGCTTCGGATCGTCCACGAAAAACGCTAACCGAGAGCCATCATTGGAGTCGCCTTGCTCGACTGGCCTTCCGGGCCAAGACAAATGGCAGTGCTACACAAATAGCACCATGTCCTCCTCAACATTAGATAGTGCGACTCGTATGGCCAAGTATTGCGAACGAGGACTCGCAAACCGAGCCTCGGATCGTCCAGGAAGAACGCTAAGCCGAGAGCCATCTTTGGAGTCGCCATGCGACTGGCCCCCTAGGCCAAGATGAGAGACTCGCTAGCAAAAACAGCGCAATCAATGTCATCGCGGACTCGCAATCATCGCGGACTCGCCACACTCAGGGACTCTCCCCTCGCGGACTCACAATCATCGTGGACTCGCCACACTCGGGTACTCTCCCCTCGCGGACTCGCAATCATCGCGGACTCGCCACACTCGGGGACTCTCCCCTCATGGCCTCTCTCGCCATGCTCGCAACAGCCACTACTATTTTCAAAATATGCATCTCTAAAGAGCCTCAAGTTGCCTCTACAAGCCAACACGAGCATTGGGGACTACTCCTAAGCATACTGCGTGTGCGTGTGATTCCACGACCGCGGCTCGCCACGCTCGGGGACTCGTCACCACGGACTCGCCCTCGTGTACTCAACACGCTCGGGGCCTCGCTCCTCGCGGAATCGCCCTCGCGTACTCAATAAGCTTCGGGACTCGCCACCACGGATTCGCCCTCGCGTACTCGCCACGCTCGGGGACTCGCCGCCCTCACGGACTCGACGCGCTGGATCCACCAGTGTCATTGCATGTGTGTTGTTTTTACTAACAACAACTAGAGTCATTGCATGACTATTCTTTTCACATACCACATATGGATCCACCAGTGTAATTGCATGTATGTTCTTTCCACAAACCACACATAGATCCACCAGTGTCATTGCATGTGTCTTCTTTTTACTAACAACAACTAAAGTCATTGCATGTGTGTTCTTTTCACAGACCATATATGTATCCACCAGTGTCATTGAAATGTGTGTTTTCTTCAGAGACCACACATGGATCCACTAGTGTCATTGCATGTGTGTTATTTTTACTAACAACAACTAGAGTCATTGCATGTGTGTTTTTTCCACAAACCACATATGGACCAACCAGAGTCATTGCATATGTGTTCTTTCCACAAACCACACATGGATCCACCAGAGTCATTGCACGTGTGTTCATGTCAAACCACACATGGATCCACCAATGTCACTTCATCTATGTTCTTTCCACAAACCACATGGATCAACCAGATTCATTGCATATGTGTTCTTTCCACAAACCACACATGGATCCACCAGAGTCATTGCATGTGTGTTCATGTCAAAAACCACACATGGATCCACCAATGTCACTGCATGTGTGTTCTTTTCACATACCACATATGGATCCACCAGTGTCATTGAAATGTGTGTTCTCTTCAGAGATCACACATGGATCCACCAGTGTCATTGCATGTGGTTCCACCAGAGTTTATTGCATGTGTGTTCTTTTCACAATCCACCTATGGATCCACCAGTATCATTGCATGTGTGTTCGTCTCATTAGCCATAGCTAGATTCATTGCATGTGTGTTCTTTTCACAAAACACATATGGATCCACCAGTGTCATTGAAATGTGTATTATTTTCACAAACAACAGGAGTCATTTCATGACTATTCCTTTCACAGACCACATATGGATCCACTAGAGTCATTGAAATGTGTGTTCTCTTCAGAGACCACACATGGATCCACCAGTGTCATTGCATGTGTGTTCTTTTTACTAACCCATATATGGATCCACTGGAGTCACTGCATGTGTGTTCTTTTCAGAGATCACACAAGGATCCACCAGTGTCATTGCATGTGTGTTCTTTTCACAGACCACATATGGATCCACCAGTGTCATTGAAATGTGTGTTCTCTTCAGAGACCACACATTGATCCACCAGTGTCATTGCATGTGTGTTGTTTTTACTAACAACAAGTAGAGTCATTGCATGTGTGTTCTTTCCACAAACCACACATGGATTAACCAGAGACATTGCAGGTGTGTTCTTTCCACAAACCACACATGGATCCACAAAGAGTCATTGCATGTGTGTTCATGTCACAAACCACACATGATCCACCAATGTCACTGCATGTGTGTTCTTTCCACAAACCACATGGAGTCATTGTGTATGTGTTATTTCCACAAACCACACATGGATCCACCAGAGTCATTGCATGTGTGTTCATGTCACAAACCACACATGGATCCACCAATGTCACTTATGTGTGTTCTTTTCACAAACCACATATGGATCCACAAGTGTCATTGAAATGTGTGTTCTCTTTAGAGACCATACATGGACCCACCAGTGTCATTGCATGTGTGTTCTTTTTACTAACCCACAAATGGATCCACCAGAGTCATTGCATGTGTGTTCTCTTTAGAGACCACACATGAATCCATCTGTGTCATTGCATGTGTGTTCTTTTCACAGACCACATATGGATCCACCAGTGTCATTGAAATGTGTGTTCTCTTTAGAGACCACACATGAATCCTCTAGTGTCATTCCATGTGTGTTGTTTTTACTAACAACAACTAGAGTCATTTCATGACTATTCTTTTCACATACCACATATGGATCCACCAGTGTCATTGCATGTATGTTCTTTCCACAAACCACACATGGATCCACCAGTGTCATTGCATGTGTGTTCTTTTTACTAACAACAACTAAAGTCATTGCATGTGTGTTATTTTCACAACCCACATATGGATCCACCAGTGTCATTGCATGTGTGTTCTTCTCATTAACCACACCTGGAGTCATTTCATGACTATTCTTTTCATAGACCATATATGGGTCCACCAGAGTTCATTGGATGTGTGTTCTCTTCACAAACCACACATGGATCCACCAGTGTCATTGCATGTGGTTCCACCAGAGTTTATTGCATGTGTGTTCTTTTCACAATCCACCTATGGATCCACCATTGTCATTGAATGTGCGTTCTTCCTAATAACAACAACTAAAGTCATTGCATGTGTGAAGAGAACACACATGGATCCACCAGTGTCATTGCATGTGTGTTCTTTTTACTAACAACAACTAGAGTCATTGCATGTGTGTTCTTTCCATAAACCACACATGGATCAACAAGGGTCATTGCATGTGTGTTATTTCCACAAACCACACAGTGATACACCAGATTCATTGCATGTGTGTTAATGTCACAAAGCACACATGGATCCACCAATGTCACTGCTTGTGTGTTCTTTCCACAAACCACATTGATCAACCAGAGTCATTGCATATGTGTTCTTTCCACAAACCACACATGGATCCACCAGAGTCATTGCATGTGTGTTCATGTCACAAACCACACATGGATCCACCAATGTCACTGCATGTGTATTCTTTTTACAAACCACATATGGATCCACCAGTGTCATTGAAATGTGTGTTCTCTTCAGAGACCATACATGGATCCACCAGTGTCATTGCATGTGTGTTCTTTTTACTAACCCACAAAGTGATCCACCAGAGTCATTGCATGTGTGTTCTCTTTAGAGACCACACATGGATCCACCAGTGTCATTGCATGTCTGTTCTTTTCATAGACCACATATGGATCCACTAGTGTCATTGAAATATGTGTTCTCTTCAGAGACCATACATGGATCCACCATTGTCATTGTATGTGTGTTGTTTTTACTAACAACAACTAGAGTCATTTAATGACTATTCTATTCACATACCACATATGAATCCACCAGTGTCATTGCATGTATGTTCTTTCCACAAACCGCACATGGATCCACCAGCGTCATTGCATGTGTGTTCTTTTTAATAACAACAACTAAAGTCATTGCATGTGTGTTATTTTCACAACCCACATATGGATCCACCAGTGTCATTGCATGTGTGTTCTTATCATTAACCATATCTAGATTCATTGCATGTGTGTTCTTTTCACAGACCACATATGGATCCACCATTGCCATTGAAATGTGTATTCTTTCATTAACCACACCTGGAGTCATTTCATGACTACTCTTTCACAGACCATATATGGGTCCACCAGAGTTCACTGCATGTGTGTTCTGTTCACAGACCACACATGGATCCACCAGTGTCATTGCATGTGGTTCCACCAGAGTTCATTGCATGTGTGTTCTTTTCACAATCCACCTATGGATCCACCATTGTCATTGCATGTGTGTTCTTCTCATTAACCGTAGCTAGAGTCATTGCATGTGTGTTCTTTTAACAAACCACAGATGGATCCACTAGTGTCATTGAAATGTGTATTATTTTCACAAACAACAACTGGAGTCATTTCATGACTATTCTTTTCACAGACCACATATGGATCCACTAGAGTCATTGAAATGTGTGTTCTCTTTAGAGACCACACATGGAGTCATTTCATAACTGTTCTTTTCACATAACATATATGGATCCACCAGAGTTCATTGCATGTATGTTCTCTTCACAGACCACACATGGATCCACTAGTGTCGTTGCATGTGGTTCCACCAGTGTCATTGAAATGTGTGTTCTCTCTTGAGAGACCACACATGGATCAACCAGTGTCATTGCATGTGTGTTCTTTCCATAAACCACACATGGATCAACTAGGGTCATTGCATGTGTGTTCTTTCCACAAACCACACAGGGATCCACCAGAGTCATTGCATGTGTGTTCATGTCACAAACCACACATGGATCCACCAATGTCACTTCATGTGTGTTCTTTCCACAAACCACATTGATCGACCAGAGTCATTGCATATGTGTTCTTTTCACAAACCACACATGGATCTACAAGAGTCATTGCATGTGTGTTCATGTCACAAACCACACATGGATCCACCAATGTCACTGCATGTGTGTTCTTTTCACAAACCACATATGGATCCACCAGTGTCATTGAAATGTGTGTTCTCTTCATAGACCAAACATGGATCCACAAGTGTCATTGCATGTGTGTTCTTTTTACTAACCCACAAATGGATGCACCAGAGTCATTGCATGTGTGTTCTCTTTAGAGACCACACATGGATCCACCAGTGTCATTGCATGTGTGTTCTTTTCACAAAGCATATGGATCCACTAGTGTCATTGAAATGTGCGTTCTCTTCAGAGACCACACATGGATCCACCAGTGTCATTGCATGTGTGTTTTTTTACTAACAACAACTAGAGTCATTTCATGACTATTCTTTTCACAGCCCATATATGGGTCCACCAGAGTTCATTGCATGTGTGTTCTCTTCATAGACCACACATGGATCCACCAGTGTCATTGCATGTGGTTCCACCAGAGTTCATTGCATGTGTGTTCTTTTCACAATCCACCTATGGATCCACCAGTGTCATTGCATGTGTGTTCTTCTCATTAACCGTAGCTAGAGTCATTGCATGTGTGTTCTTTTAACAAACCACAGATGGATCCACTAGTGTCATTGAAATGTGTATTATTTTCACAAACAACAACTGGAGTCATTTCATGAATATTCTTTTCACAGACCACATAAGGATCCACCAGAGTCATTGAAATGTGTGTTCTCTTTAGAGACCACACATGGAGTCATTTCATGACTGTTCTTTTCACAGACCATATATGGATTCACCAGAGTTCCTTGCATGTGTGTTCTCTTCACAGACCACACATGGATCCACCAGTATCATTGCATGTGGTTCCACCAGTGCCATTGAAATATGTGTTCTCTCTTTAGAGACCACACATGGATCAACTAGTGTCATTGCATGTGTGTTCTTTTTACTAACAACAACTAGATTCATTGCATGTGTGTTATTTTCACAATCCACCTATGGATCCACCAGTGTCATTGCATGTGTGTTCTTCTCAATAACAACAACTAAAGTCATTGCATGTGTGTTATTTTCACTAACCCACACATGGATCCACCAGAGTCATTGCATGTGTGTTCTTTTCACAGACCATATATGGATCCACCAGTGTCATTGAAATGTGTGTTCTCTTTAGAGACCACACATGGATCCACCAGTGTCATTGCATGTGTATTCTTTTTACTAACAACTATAGTCATTGCATGTGTGTTCTTTCTACAAACCAAACATGGATCAACTAGGGTCATTGCATGTGTGTTCTTCTCATTAACCATATCTAGAGTCATTGCATGTGTGTTCTTTTTACATACCACATATGGATCCACCATCGTCATTGAAATGTGTATTCTTTCATTATTTTCAACGACAGCCGTTGGCCACAAACAATCGGGCCACAGAGCTAACCAGCAATCGCTCCGTGCTTTTAGAAGACCCGATCCCCGATTGTTAGGCGCCATTGGATCAGGGTGCATGGACGATAAGTATGTCCTTTGCGAGGGCGATCCGCGAGAAGTCTGTTCTGCGAACTGATTGGCAGTGGCAATGACGCTAGGCCTACGTCCTTGCCCTTATCCCCTTAACCTCGGGGCCGAAGCTCAGATCGTGTTCCTTCATCGCCATGGAGAGGGAGAGGCCTAAACTTAGCTTGCACGAGGCTCAGATGTTCACCCACTACGACATACTCGCGCCTCCGTTCGCGAGGCTTCCGGCCGGCTTTGGGCTCAGCTATGCCAGGGTTCCAGTCGTGCCACTCTTGCGCGACAACGCATTGGGGAGGCAGATCGAGGAGCGCCGCCGCCAGCTGCCGGAGTAGAAGAGGGAAATGGCATGGTACTCGTGCACGAGCGCGTACTGGTGAAAGTTGTTCAAGAAGGAGCGGGCTGCGTTGATTGAGTTGTGCAGAACCCACCGGCGGGAGATCCACCCGGATCTACGCAACCCCGAAGGGAGGCAGCACTTCTGGGCAGTGCCTGGGTGTACGACCTCCACCGTTATCGATGCGGAGCACCGTGAAGAAACCATGAGGAGAAGGAACGCTGCCGGGAATGTCGGCATCGATTCTGACGCAGAGGAGGCTGGCGGCGACACGGACAACATCGTCGATGATGGAGACTGTGGGAGCGTCATAGTCGATTAGGGCCACTTCAGCATAAATTAAATCTATATGGTATCTTAATGCCCTCTTTGGATCTAGGTCACTTGAGTCATAGTAGATTATCGTCATAATCTATATATGTTGGCCATGTTTTAGTTGTCTTTGTCTTTGAAACTAGTCGAAACTCGTCCGATCCTGAAAATAAAGTCCGTGCGTTCCTGGCATATCGTATGGGACAATACGCTGACTCTGCTCCCAGCACTTGATGGCACAGCCATAATTTGGAGTGCGCCAGAGGAGAAGGGATCGAGCGTGTTGTAATAGTGTACTACTCCTGTCCAGATATAACTGACTTAGTTTTTTTTAGATATTTAATAAACGTGTCTATACCCAAAACATGTCTAGATATATCTTTTAGGTTTCTCTGTCTTTCAAACTAATCAAAAGTCATCAAATTCTGAACAAACAAAGTCATTGCGTTCACATCTGATGGGACAATACACTGACTCTGCTACTTGATGGCATAGCTATAATTCTGGAGTGCGCTAGTGGATATGGGAATCCAAGGGAGATGGGAACTAGTAACTGTGTCCATACGAATGTAATAATATTTAAAAAATTGTAATCTGGTCCACATGACCCCATCACAGACACGTTGCACGCACCAGATATAAATAAAGACGACACGACTAGTTTAGTTTCAATGATGTAATTCAACATACGACGTTACTGTGTCTGCATCTTTATGCTCCTCTAATTAGTCTGCTAGCCCACGCTGCATTAAGCATCAGTTGATGAGGATAAAAAATGATAAAATGGCAAATAAAACAATTTTTAAGCTTACCTTTCATTTGGGAATCGTACAAAGATGAAATTGGCAGGAATTTATTATTTCTCCTGCAGTTAGCCGAAAGATCCTCAAGAACATCCTCAATCACCCCTCCAACTTCTTCATATTCTAATACACCTCCATTATTTGCCCTTTCCTCCCCGTTCCACTTACTGTTTTGTTTCTTTTCACACCCTTTTCTCGCCGGCACCTCCACTTCTTCATAAATTGGCTGCTTACGTACGTTTTTCTCCAAGTGATCATCACCGTTTTCCTCCACGTACTGCACTTCCTCAAGTTCTTCATCTTCGCGATGCTCTTCCTCTAGTTCTGGCTAAGAAGCCTCATTTTCTGCCACCGGGGTGTGAACAGGGATAATATCATGTGTAACTGGGTTTTTGCACAACCTCTTGATATCGCCAAATCCGCCACAACGTTTGCATTTCCTTTTCCTAGCTCCCAGCATTGAACCTAAATCGGTGGAGGCTTCGATCCTTAGCTTTCTAGGCCTCCCAGGTGGCCTCCTAAGAAGTGGTGGTTGAAGTTTGAACCCTGGATCGACAATCTCCCAATCATTTTCATCGGCCATAGGTGGTACGTTTTCTGCATAAGTTGCAGCAAACTTGTCCACGGAGAAATAGTTGTCGACATAGTTCTCTATTTCAGCTCCTTTACCTGTAAGCTTTAAGATGAAGTAAATTGCATGGTGACATGGCAGACCAGTAATATGCCACTTCCTGCATGAACAAGTCTTGTTTCCAATGTCTACAGTGTATCTCTGTTCACTTCCACGCTTGTATTCTACATAAACCTCAGCCAATGTTCTGGTTTCTGACCATCCTCATCTTTATCGTTCTCATTGCCCTGGTTCTTGCATTTAGTAACATAACCACCTTTGGAACTATTTTATGGCCTAACAAATTTCTTGCACAAATTATTTGCCTTAAATCTATCTTCACCATTATGCACTGTCTTATTGCATCCAACAAAATAACAATTCCAAGTGTCTTCATGCCCGAAATCTTATCACTGAAACTCTCTGCCAAATTATTGCAAACAAAATCCACCTTGCTTAACTCACCATACTTTCTTCTGGCCCATAGCTTGGTGTGATGTTCTTCAAGGTCTTTTTTCACCTTTGGCACTACATACATGTTCTGCAAGTAAGTAACATGCGTGCTTGGGGTGTATGTGTATGCTGATCGCCACAAGTCCTCTTCAAAGATCTTTCCTTTGAACTTCTTCGTGAAGTTAGTAGAGAGGTGCCACATGCATTCCCTATGCTCAATCCCTAGAAACACAACATTCTCAAGACCCTCGCATGCACCGGTGTGTATCACCAAGCCTTCAGCGTGACCAATTACTTCCCGTAGTCTCTGCATGAACCATGTCCAGCTTCCATTTGATTCACCCTCAAGAACAGCATAAGCTACGGGTAGAAGCCAATTATGCGCGTCCAAAGCACAAGCAGAAGCAATATGTCCCCTGAACTTCCCGGTTAAAGAAGTTGCGCCTATTGCCAAGTATGGCATGTAGAGCCGTCTAGGAACCCCTTCCAGCAAGCCTTCAGGCAGACAAAACATCTCCTGAAGCATATCTTATCTGTCTGCTTATACTTGACCCCCTCGAGACCTTTTCTCTTCCTTTCACAACCTCGTAATCGATGTCAACAACACTACCAGGTGATGTTTTCTCTACCTGAGCTTTGAAACTATACAACATATGAAAACTATCATTCCACTTGCCTTAAATGAAGTCTAGAGCCATCTCCTTCCCATCAAAGACTCTGTTGTAAGGAATTAGAACGTTAAACTTTTTCTAATCGTTGCTCTGAGTTCAGCAGGTCCAATGTTATGATCCTGCCTCACCCAGTCAAGTATAGTAGCAGCAATCCACTTGGTAGTCGCCAGTCTAATTTTATCACTTAAAGAACCATTAGGGAAGTTGTGTTTCTTCGTGTTTACTTTGATATGCATTCGATAAGAATCCAACTAATTCAGAGCTAGTTATCAGCAGAATAAATATGAGAAAGACTGAAACTAAATGTAGCTATTGCAACCTGAAATGGGTGTCCACCCCGCATTGGAGATGCATGCAATCTCCATTTACACACATTACTTTCCCTACAGTGCACCCTAAATATCTTTTGGTCGCTCTTTTCAATGATAAATTCGAACCCAACTCTGATTGCATAGGTGGCAACTGCATATCTGCAGTCCTCCACATTCTCAAAGATAGTCCCCTCATCAATTGTAGGATTGTCCCTATCAAAGTGTATCACTGGCCTGTCCTCGTCTTCGTCGTCGTATCTACATCCCATTTCCACATCTTCACATTCCTCTTCCTCATTAGTCCCATAGTCAGGCTCAAAGTTCGAATCAACCAAATATTCCCTACTTTCCATCCTATCAGGGTCAGCAGTCACGTCTAGATATGCTTTCTCATCATCATCCGCACCGCCACACATTTTAGTGCCTTCATGCTTGCTTGACAAAGCATCATGCTCAAGGACAAGCTATACAGATGTCCTACAGTTACCAACACATATCCTTGCCATCACTACGGGACTAGAAACGCTAATTGGGGTATGCAGAAAAGGAACCACAGTTCTTACCCTTCAATGTGGATGCATGACACCTTCTCCGGGCTCCATACCTCCAAAGCTCTGCACCCCGCTTCCTCTTCCCCTGTTTCGCTGTCCTCTGTGATCTCTAGACTTGAGGGAGATTCCGTGTTCTCCAGCCGTGCAGGACCCATCTCCATGTTCTCAAGCCTCGCAGGATCCATCTCCAAGCGGGATCCGGATCACCAGCGTCGTTGGGCACCTAACCCAACGGCCGACTCTCGGTTTTTGTTTCCAAATGTGCCTGGGCGGTGGACGGCGGCAAGGAGACAGGGCAGGGAGGGGGGAGGGGACATGAGGGGATGTCAGGGAGGGGAGGGCGGTAGGACGATGGCCCAAGGGGACGAAGAGAGTGGTGCACAACTGAGCAGAGTGGCAGCGGCAGGACCAGAGGAGCAGAGCGGAGCTGGTTATGACAAAACATGGAAAATTGCACAATAATGTGTTGGTGGGCGGCACTAGCCCTTGAACCTGGGACACGCGCGGTCGAAGGTGGAGGAGGCAGGCCCTCTAGTCATAAAACATGCCACCTGTCAGTGCACTATGCACGGTAGCACTTCACGGAATTTTTTAGCAGGTCCCACATGTCAGTCTGTTTGATCCAAACTTGAAGTGGTAGTTCCGCTTCTTCTCCCTCGTCTCCTCGTCTCCTCGCAGTGGCAGTTCCACTTCTTCTCCCTCGTCTCCTCGTCTCCTCGCAGTGGTAGTTCCGCTTCGTCTCCCTTGTCTGTTCTCCTCTTCTTCTTCTCCTCGTAGTGGTAGTTCTTCTTTCTTCCTCGATCAAAACATTCCCGCACGTTAGCCATGGCCAGTAGCCGGATGAAGAGGAATTGGTTCGATCTCCTGGCCGACCCACTTCGCAAGATTGCCAACTACTTGCTGGAGAAAGAGGAGTACGTCGACACCTATGCTGCTTGTCGGGAAGTCTGCACTGATTGGCTCTACACTTTAAAGGTGCGTGAATTCCATCTCAACAATTGGATCATGATAGATCACACACTTCCAGGCGTTGGCGACTTCACCTTCCTCAACCACGCCATTGGTCGTTCCTTCAGGATGAATCTAACGGACGTCCATCGCAGGTTCCCATTCACATCCAAAGATTCTATATATATAACATTCATTTATTAGTATTTTCCATTGTAAACATCTTAGTGCTAACTGATGCCCTCTTCTTCCAAAAGATTCTACTTCGTCGGTGTTTCTAGTGGCGTCATCGTGCTTGCTTAGAGGATGGAGTCGTACCAGATTCGGCTTCTGAACCCAATCACTCATAAGTCTAACACTGAGTTTCAAGCACACATACCATCTGATCTTCTGCAATCTTTCGTCATGACGAAGTCCCCGACAATGGTGTTTGTTTGCATTGATTATCCAGATCATATTGCATGGGACGATGAGAGCACCCCAACGGGGCAAATCAATGGATCATTTGGAGAAGGATTGTATTCGCCACCTCCTGATACGCTTCTAGACTGCATGACGACATTCCGAGGGGAAGTATATGCATTACTTGAGAATGGAGACATCTTGTCGACCAACATCCAGTTAGAGCAGCGCGCGAGCACTGTCACGATGGACAAAATAATTTCAGCCCCATTCTTTGAATAGGTACGTGGAACTTACAAATTTTACCTTGTGGAGTCAGATGGTGATATGCTTCTTGTGTTGAACGGGGATTTCGCCAAAGGGCAACCGGTGTTGTACCGGGTGGACACGGAGAACTGCTCTCTCGAGGCCGTCGGTGACATTGGAAGTCATGCCCTCTTTGTTGATTACAATCGGTATATCTCCATTGACACCAGGTTACACCCCACAGTCAAACCCGGTTGCATATACTACAGGAATTATATCAGACTATATGATCATGAGGTTCAAGCCTAGGAAGAGGAACCAACAATGGTAATGCATGGCTTAAGTCTGGAACAAACACTGAGGCTGTAACATCCCAAAACTTCAATCCAAGCTTATCAAGATCCAGATAATCAAAATTGGGGTTAACAAAAACTTTTTCGATTAAAGTATTTAAGCATGCATATAAGAAAGGCCTTATTTTGAAATCTTTGTGACTAATCACCATTGCTTGATCCATTGCTTGTAAAATGTTTCCTAGGTGAAATAAACATCATCTAAATCATTCCCAAACATTTCCCAAAGAAAAACAAATCAAAATGAATAAAAGAAGATAATGGTCATTTGTGCCAAATTAACTACCATGCCTACTTTGGCTATTCCTAGTACTCAAAACCTAACAGAAATAATTCTGGATCTTTACACCCTTGCTAGTACACATAATGAGGTACCAAGGCCCACTTTGTGATCTGCTAAAAACATCCAAATACTAATTTTAAATGACAATTCAAAATTGAATCTATTTCATATGGGAAGATCCCCCTTTTTCAAAAACCATCAATTTGAGCTCCACTTTCAAAACCCTTGCAACCAGAGACTACCTAGTACTAGTGGAGATCACTCAAAAAATTTGAAGCCAAAATTCAAACTTTGGTCTCTTGCGGCCATTTCATCAAACAGGTGGCAGACATAAATCTTGCAAATTCCAAAACACTATAGTGAGTAGTGGAATTGGTCACCATTTGGGCCTAACTCGGTCCCCTTGTCCCCCCCAGCTAAAACCCCGGCCCTAGCTCTCTCTCCCTCTCTCCTATCTGCTCCAGTACCAAGCCGCCCGATGCCATGCGCCAGGTCGACCATGGACAGCTCGCACCAGCCCGTCCCGCGCTCTCCTTTGCTCGCTGGCAGACAAGCGCCATCACACCGCGCCGCCTCGACCAGCCCCCGACCAAAATCGAGTAGAGGACCAGCCGCATTTGCTCGCGCCCATGCCTCTGTCCGCCATGCCGATCACCCCGGAGCACCGCGCCCGCTAGAGCAGCACCAGCCTCGCCAAGCCCTAGCCTTGCGTGGCAGCACCCGTAGCAGGCCCTGCAACCGCCTAGACATCCTCATTCACCGCATCGCGACCAGCAGCCCGGAGGAACCGCGTCGAACACCGCCGCCCTCGCTTAGTGCACCGCACGCTCCCGACCAGCAGAGACCTCGCCTTGACGTGCCTTTAAGCCCCAGAGAACCACCGAGGGACAGAGAATCCATCGCCGCCCTCGCCCATGCCGAGAGAGCCCCGCATCGTCGTCACCAATGACCTCACCGGAGCCCGCTCTGCCCTCTCGTCGACCCTATATAAAGCAGCCACCCCAGCCTCTTTTCTCCACACTCACTCCCCACCTCTCTCTGAACCTTACCCACCTCTAGCCGACGCTGCTCGAGCTCTATCTCACCGGAATTGGAGTCGAAGCCGCCGCAGCAGGAGGAGAAGGGCATCTGCGATTTAGGGCACCCCAAGCTCCGCCGCAACCGCGCCTCACCTCGCCGTCGTCTACCAGCCCATTTGCTCGCCTCACCGACCTTGCTGGAGCCCTGGTATGCCCCCAGTCGACCCCCACCGCCACGTCTAGGTCAGACTCTCGCCGGAGAAATCCGTCGTCGACGATGACCTCCCACCGTTGGATCGTCTTTAGATCGTGTGGCCTAGGATGCTAGATACCGTTTCGGTGTTTCTATGCCGCTGACCGGTGGAGCCCGCATGTCAGGCAGCCCGTTGTGCTCACTGTGCATAGCTGGGCCGGCCTAGTTAGTTCCCGCGTCAGTTAGAGATTTCAAATTTAGTTTTTCTATTTAGAGTTAATCTAGCTTTTGTCCACTAGTTTAAAAATCAATTCTGGGAGTTTGACAAATCCAAATTGCATGAAACAAATTGTGTCTGAAAGGTATTGAAATTATCTATCAAAGCCCGTTGGATTTAATTGAATTAGAGTTATAGATCTCTCCTAGCAAAAATAATAAAACAGAAGCATTGGCACCTTGCAACATTTTTATAAAATCAACCAAGATAGTTTTTGAGTTGATTCCAACTCTCAAAATTCACATTTCATCATACCTATCTGAATATGTAATAATATTAAGGTTTATAGGAAGTGACTTTGGACTAGTACCAAAATAATGCTATATAGGAATTTCTAGTCACTTTAAATCATTAAATAATGAACTTAAACCAAAGTAATTATGATCCAATCCTTAAATCACATTTCCACATGTTAGAATATGTGGTGATGACATGTGTCCACATGATCCCATATTTTAAGTGGTGAATATTAAATCTTAGTTATTTTTCAATGAGTAGAAATTACTTTTCTAAAATAAAAAGGAGGAAACTAGTTAATAAAACTTGTGATGCTTGTGATGATAATAGATCATCAAGTATATACCTTAGAGTGCTAATTAGACTAGTTAAGTATTGTTTGGTGATTGTGTACTCCGTATGTATTTATAGACGATAGTACCGACCAAGTCTACGAGGAGGAGGAGTTCTACCAATAAGAAGAAGAAGAAGAAAACTTCAACCACTGCACCAACCAAGGCAAGCCACCATTAACAATTGCAAGCTAACCCTTGCAAGTATAATGCTTAGAAAGCTAGGATTAAAACTAGATGGTTTAGCAAAGATGCCTTAAGCATGCTTTGGTCACACTCCTTTGACTATTAGATACCCCAAGTCTTATTTATAAGCTTTACTTCCTTTACTTTACCCAAAGTTCTTTACTTATTTTTGAAGGTAGCATAAAGAGTATTAAACTTGACCTATTTAGAACCCCTTTAGATGTCATTCTATGGCATGAGATTGAACCCATCTTTTCCACCTTAGTGAACACTCTTAACTTAGTAGTTAGAGTAGATCCAAAACTTGAGTCACTCTAGATGGGAACACTTGGTGAAAATGAATTGTGAAAACCTTGGAATGATGAGTCATTCTATTGAAATGTTTTGACATGTGTTGAGAAACACAAATGGTTTAAGATGATGAAAATGATGAGGCAGGAGCCTTAACCCTTTTATAAAACTGATGGTTGGATTCAGATGTGATATCATTCCAAATTTACCGTACAACCACACTACCTGAATTGGGTAAGGCTTAACTAGAAATTTATATGCATTAGTATTAGTTCCCTCGCGGGAGAGGTTTGAGCCGAGGCTACCTCTCAATGTTGTTCCACCTATGCAGTGCCCAAGATGACTGATGGTCATGGTTGGGAGGCCATACTCATAGGAGAGGTGCTTATACTAGGGTGTGTAAAGGAAAGGTTATGTTTGATTATCTGCATACTAAGTATGATGATTCAGGGTTATCCCTGACAGATGTATCGAATCTTGTGGTGAGAGTGTACCACCTCTGCAGAGTGTCAAACTATTCGAATATCCGCGTCCGCGGTTATGGACAGTTGGAATGGCCGTATTGTTTCGTTGTCAGATGTTTTCAAAATAACTTATGAAAGAAATGATGAATCTTGACTTGACCAAAACAGGGTTGTGTTGGTGACAATACCTTCCCAACTTAAGTGATTCTAGAACTTTATTTTATCTTTCTTTGTTTCTGAAATCAGCTTAGGTTTCAAACTTAATTTTATAGTTAAACATGGAGTTAGCACTTTAACTTAGAACTGTACTACTTGTTAGTGGTAGTTTGCGAGTACTTAAGAGTACGCATGGCTTTTGTCCCTGGCTATTCTCATGGCCAGACTATGAAGGAGACTATAAAGATGATGGCCAGCAGGACGGCTATGATAACTAGGACTATCTGCCTTTGTCAGCATTGCCTGTGCCCCTGAAGATGGACCCCACCGCTACGCTTATCTTTTATTCCCGCTGCTTGTTGTATTAAGACTGGATCATGAGATCCTTATTTGTGTAAGACCTTATGTATGGTTTGTAATGGATGATGTACTGTGATATCCAATCCGTTATGTCTCGCAAAAATGGTAATCCTGGGATTGCGAGGTATGGCATAACGGGCATTTGGGATTAAAAATCCGGGTGTTGACAGAGGCCTTACCCTCTGGACGAGATACTGGCAGCACATTGCAAACGGAGAGAGTTCTCTGAACATGTATTGCAGCACGCAGGAGCCGCCTAGGACGAAATATATAGGGGAGAATGAATCCTATATTCATCCTAGGTTATTTGCTAGCATTTTTAGGTCTATTTTTCGAAGTAGAAATTTGTACTGTATTTATATTATTTCGATCAGCAGTATGTGTATTACCTTTCAGACAAAATTGTAATGTATTTAATTTTTGTACTTTCAGAATTCAAAGTATTTATTTTTAGTAGCTTCTTTCAGAATTCTCTGTGTTCGACAACCGTAGCCGGTAGCAGGCATTAGCTTAGCGCCGGAATTCGGGTTCTACATGGCAAATTGCACAATAATATGTTGGTGGGCGGCACCAGCCCTCGAACCTGGGATGCGCACCGTCGAAGGTGGAGGAGGTGGGCCCTCCAGTCAGAAAACATGCCACGTCGGCATCCCCTATTTATGATGCCCTTTAAAAAAAGAAAACACGCCACGCCACATGGTGTTGCTACAATCGACAGTACATGGTGGCATAGAAATAATATCGTATAAACATAAGGGCACAGTCGTCAACATTTTTAAAATGAAACCCGGTCTCCTACATGTCCTGGTACATTGCCAGATGAGGTGGATAGCCACGACCAATCTTTTTAATACGTTTGCACTCTTATGCTGAGAAGGGAAATAAAAATTGAGCGGTTAATGCAACGAGCGTCGAATTATTACCCTCTAAGGAAATGGGAGATGGTTATTTTCACGCGTGCCCGTAGTCCAAACCTACTGTCAGTATTTCACTCCCCTTCTCCGACAAACCAGAGTTCACCTTGCGCAGCTCCTCCGTGCCGCACCACCTAGGGTAACATGGCCCCGCCTAAGCAGTTGCCGCCGCCGCCACGACAGCCACCGAAACTGGGGTATTTAGTCCCTCTAAGGCAGGCCATGAAGCTCTACTTCAAGGCCGGTCTCCCATTGCCCTGCCAGGTGGATGATTTCCCTGAATGTGCCGAATCGGCCGCGATGGCGATAGCGGTGTCGTCGGCGCCAGATGCGGCAAGCAAGGCCAAGAGAGCGATGTGGAGAAATCGCGCGGCGGCATTATGGCATGTTCTAGGCAGTGGGAACAAGGTACATATCAAATCGTCCACGAGAGCATGCCGCCGAGGGTACACACCCTCGAACAGGGCAGCGCAAAGGTCTAGGAACTCTCGCGTCCATGCTTCGGCGTGGGTTACCTTACCGCAGTGGGGGAGGCTGGGAACATGCCGTCTGCGGCAAAGACGCTCCATCCTACGCACCGTCGGAGGCCGTACCGTGGCAGCGACCAAGCGTCTACACTCAGCATGCTAGATTGTTCGACAGCCAGAGCCGGTGGCGGGCATCAGCTCAGCGCCGAAATTCAGGTTCGAGTTCACACAGACCTATGACCCCAAGAAGGAGATGCCAAATTTCAGTTTCGAAGAAATCGTTGCGGCGGCACGGATGGTCCAACTGAACCAGGACTGGCGCATGCAAATCGCTCGTGTATGAACGATGCAGATTTCTTGTAGTTTGGCGGAAAGGCAATAGATCAGTTTGTGTTAAATGATCAAAGAACTTATGTCCTCTCAAGGCAATTGGCCAGCCAACTTTTCTGGTGGAGATCTGTAGTTTCTTCAGTGTAGAATAGTTAAGTTCAGACTAAAGAATGGCTTTTGTAGATGAAATGCTGATGAATTGTTCTATAAACTAGTAGGAAGTTTAGCCCACTTTTGTGCAGGTATAAGACCCTTTTGTACGGAAGTACTACTGTTGTAAGAAAACACTATCAAGTATCTATTTCCTTCAATTACTAGTCGTGGTTAAATCCAGTTAACTGGCATTTTTTATCCCAGAATACAGATTTTGCGTCTGCTGTCTATGATGTAAACCATTTTTCCTTTGTCTTGTGTTGTCTGCAAAATGGTCCTGCAGTTCAACGTGTTACAAATATAGCTACCTTGCACTTGAAGAGGAGATGGACTACATTTTTCTGGCATCCACAGATTTGACATTGCTAATTGCCAGACCACCCTCTTTTCATGAGGTTGTCCTTGGTTATTCACAGAAATTATAAAGCACGATGTTCAACTACATCGATTCAAACTATTACACACACACACACTACATCAAATTCATTACCCACACATACTACATCGATTCAAACTATTACACACACATACTACTTCAAACTATTACACACACGTACTACATCGATTCAAACTATTATACGTTTTTAGCCGATGCTAACTTCCTGCTACACTCTCCATACTACAAATTCATTAGCCACACATACCACTGTCTTCACTCGAGGGAAATCAGAACCACCAGCTCATCCAAGCCCAGTTCCCCCACCGAAACTGTGTGCGCCGTCGCGAAACGATGGTGGTCCTGTGCCATCGATCCTTCCAGGCCAACACTGTAGGCGACGAGGACGCTTTCTGGCAGCCTCTTCGGGGACCTAAATGCCATGTACTAATTCTAGAACCTCCTCCAGGTGGATGATGACTGGGTGCTTCCAGCAAAGCTGTCGCCCTACCCTGCTTGGAATCTGCACCTCGTACATCTTAGGAACAGCGTCAGGATCTTTCAGCCACGCCTTTACCTCGATGACCCATCTGTTGCTCGGTGGTACGATTTCCACCAGCTCACCGCCAAGGCTACTGATGACCTGCTTGAGGGCCTCCGGCTCCATAGCATCCAATGGGAGGCCATCAAAGCCGAGTATGGAGAAGAAACGAAGTTGCCCCAAGCGATCGTCCCACCCACATGCGCGATGCCAACGCATGAAGCTCATTTTCTCCCCACAGCACTCGAAAGAACGGGAAGAAAGCAGAACGCGCTCGGTGTCTGAGTTGTGCTCGAACCGGACGAAAAATCGAATGGCGGCGCGCATACCTCAAACTTGACCTCATTTTGTCTGATCCCAAAACGAGACCTGAAAGCCGACAGCAACTATGTCAGCGACACGGCGGGATGGACGCCCAGCACGGTGGCCATGAGAGTGTGGTCGTCGAACTGATGTGCCAGGGCTACCATGCCTGGGGTGTGCGGCAGCACGCAACTTACCGAGGCTAGTCGCCGGCCTGGATCACCCGACGGGACGCGCTCCGCCGTGTGAGAAGGACTAGCCAGAGGCAAGATATTAGTCCGGGGACGCGAAGCTCCGATATGGCAGATGATGCGACGGTGACGGCTGCGAGCTTCGATTAGAGGCGAGGGAGGTTGACTGGACATGGCGGGGACGCAAATTAGAGCAAGTGCGAGCTCCGATCTGAGACGAGCAGTCGGAGCTGAGCAAATGTTATGGGGAGGGGAGCAGGAGAGAAGACTAGAGCAGGGGAGAAGACAAGAGCAGAGCAAAGAAATAGATCTGGTCCACTCAAGGATCTAGTCCACGCAGGGTTAAGCTAGTCCACGACCGCAAAAGATAAAGGGGAATACTGACAGGATGGGCCAAGAAGAGTTGACCTAACGGCGGTATTTGAGTTCAACCTTTTTCGTCTGGTTCAAATGACCATTTGGCCGTTAGATTTGTATTCACCCCCATTTGGCCCTTCTAGACAATTGGCGATTCTACTACAGCCCCTCCACGCAATTGATGACAACTCGGGTACCGGGATGCACTCGCCTGGGAAGTTTGGTACCGTAAACGAACAATCCCCTTTAAGACAAGGTTACTAGTTAACACATTTTTGTAGTGTTGGGTCAGTAGCAGCTAGAGCAACAACACCATGGTGACGACCAGTACCAGCAGATTCTACAACCGAAGCATGATCTGCATCCACAACAGGGTTTGCACAACAGCAATACGTGGACTCCCATGAGGCGGTTGCACAACAGAAGGATGGCACCGACGAGGAACCACATGTTGCTTAATAGCAGGAGGGGCTCCGAGTTAGACACCCTGACCAAGAATAGCAGGGGACTACCAGTAACAGCAGCTAGAGCAACAACACCACGGTGACGACCAGTACCAGCATATTCCACAACCGAAGCACAATCTCCATCCACAACAGGGGTTTGCACAATGGCAATACGGGGAATCCTACGAGGAGGTTGCACAACATAAGGATGGTGCCGACGAGGAACCACAGGTTCCTTAATAGCAAGAGGGGCTCTGAGTTAGACCACCCTGACCAAGAATAGCAGGGCAACTACCAGTACCAGCATCTTTCACATCTAGTATTTTACAATCCAGGAGCAAACTATGAGCCACCAAAGACTTTTTCATAATCCCGGATAGCTGACTGTCACACGTTAGAGGAACCATGATGCCTCGTTCATCCTTGAAGCTGGTTGTGTAGTCTGCTTCGATCCTATTTAGTATGTTTACGCAAATCAGCAACCATAGAAGGAATAGTGCAGATATGCGCTGATGCTTCGCCATCGTGATACAAGTACCACGATTCCACTTGTCCTTCCCATTTGCTAATTTAGAGAGGTAGCTGCCGATGAGTATCGTGACCATGTAAGGGGTCTCTGGGAGATCCTACTTGATAGAAATTTGGGGAGGGGGAATAAGAATTGTTTGTTAGCGTTCGGCTAGCAAACAATTTTAGGTTCGATCTATATTTTTAATGTTAATAGCCAGCTAGCAATTGGATATCGGGATCAGCGCGAGTGGGCGTAGCAACTTGGCGCCGGAAGGCAAATGTCCCTAGGGTTTGTTCTGGGTTGAGTATGGATTTCTCCGCCGCCACTGGGGCTAGGGTTCATGCGAATAAGGGAGTGAATTTGTTCAACGCACAGAGTCATTTAGATCCTCATTTTGCCTACGTGGTTTCTGCGTTGGCGCTCGCATCACGGACAGAGTACTGACATGGGGGTCCCGACTGTCTCCTTCATGGGGTAGTTGACATAACTTTTGAATTTATTAGTGGTGGGATGAGTTTGCTTCGAAATGGGTCCTATCGATATTTGGTAGCCCAACTTTGCGAAACCCGGCAATTACAGGTAACTCGGACCCCGTGATGCATTCGCACGCCAACTTTGGGGCCGCGGAGTGACAAGCCCCTTCATTCGTGTCACATATTTTGGTAGTCATACTTTGTTGGCGATTGCCGGAGTGGCCAAGAATTTATTTGGTAGCTGAGACGTGATATGTAATGAATTTTGAATTTCTATTCCTATGTGTGACAGCTTTGAATTTCTATCTATATGAAGGATTTATTTTGGGGAAAATTGCTATTAGGGTTGCGTATTGGGATCACCGGTGTGGGTAGTCGCCCCTATACCGCGGGAACCTGTGTCAATGGCCTCAATAACTCTTTTCCGAAAAGTTGACATAGATGTAAGTGGTGAGAATATCCATAAAAGAGCTAAATGAAATCAAAAGTTTACGTCGACTATAAGCCCTAGCCTTCCAAGCTAACGATGCGAGGTCAATTCCCGCTACCCGCTCCATTCTCTATCTCTATAAAAATAAAAGGAGTATTCTTTTTTCTAGACATGGTAAAGACCTGTATTCAAACTTCTTTGTCAACCGGTTTTTGGTACTCTAGAGTGGAGTAGAGCAGCTTGGTAGCTCACGAGGCTCATAACCTTGAGGTCACGTGTTCGATTCCCGTTGATTTTAGAAGAAATCAAAAATACATATCGGATAGAATCATAACCATAGAATACGACTCTAATCGAAATGCATACAATTGTCTCATACACTATTTTTTTTTGAAACGGGAGCAAAAGATTTACCCCAATCTATTGATTAAGAAGAAGAGAATTGCCAGTTAATTAACCGAAAGCTGGGCGAAAACCGTTACAACCAACACCAACCCACAACAGAGCAACATCTAAATAACACAACCTCAAGAAGCAACAACCACACACACACACAACCTACAATAACCGTAAACCAACGACACGTGGAGCACAATGCCGCAAAAGGCCTACCTAACGGATGACCCAAAAGAAACTCGAACTATCAATCATCAGTTGAAGCTTTTCTCGCTACCCCTCTTTCTTCTTCTACCTCTCAGAAAAACCTTTCTGAATGACTTTTCTCCACCTTTCTGATTAAGTCCTCCGAAGCCTTTCCTTCTAAGACGTAGTCAATGTCCTTGCCATAACCTGGGCTCACCGCATCCAGACTCGCAAGCAACCCGCAAAGCTCTCTAGCAAAAAGAGCCTCAGAGCTATGCGCCAACCCTACTTCCCACAGAGGTGGGCAACGGCGGTGGCGAGGGTGTTGTGGCCACCACCAAGGCCTCAACAAAGGCCAACTCAATGGCTGCGGTGATGGCCCACGAGGAGAGAGACAACCGAAGAGTTGTCTCATACACTATGGGGATGATGAGAAGAATATATTTTACATCCCAGAGGGGGTATAATTGGATTATAAATTGAGTTACTATATACTGGAGTATGAAAACAAGGATACTGATATCTTGGCAGCATTCCGAGTAACTCCTTAACCCGGGGTTCCGCTAGAAGAAGCAAGGGCTGAGGTAGCTGTCGAATCTTCTACTGGTATATGGAAAACCACTTCAACCTGATGGACTTACTGGTCTTGATCGTTACAAAGACGATGTTATCACATGCCAGTTTTCAGTCCATTCTTCTGTCCGAAGAAACTCATGCAGGCCTGGACAAGCACCTTGATCGCTTCTTTTGGGAGGGCGTGGGAGAAGGGAGGAAGTACCACTGGATTAACTGGCAAGACATTTGCCGCCCAAAGGACCAGGGCAGCCTGGGTGTGATTAACACTAGATTGCCCAATGTGTCACTCATGACTAAATGGTTGTGGAGGGTATATGTTGAACCTCAAGAAAAGTCGCTATGGGTTGGGTTCATTAGGGAATGCTCCAGCTCCAACAACATCTTTGCTTCTGAGAACCAGAGTGGCTCTCAATTTTGGCAGAGTCTGAATACAATTAAACATCTCTTCAAAGCTAATGCCAGATTCTCGTTGGAAAATGGCTCAAGGATCTTCTTCTGGACTGATTGGTGGACCAAAGAGGCCCCACTAGCTAATCGATTCCCCAGGCTCTTCGAGATCTGCTCAGATCAATCCATTCTGGTGTCACATGCATTCATGAACGGCTGGAACCTTACTTTCCACCGCTCCTTTGGCCCAGAGGAACTCGTTAGGTGGGCTAAGTTCTACCGTGAATTACAGCCACTGGCACCCAATGACGAGACTGACAAGGTGCGTTGGACACCGGAGCCATCAGGGGCGTTCTCAGTATCCTCGCTATACAGACGGGTTGCGAGCAGGCAACCTTGGCCGTTTGCAAAAATCATTTGGATGTCCAGGATCCCGCTGAAGGTCAAAATCTTTTGTTGGCAACTGGCCAAGGATCGTCTCCCCTCAAGACACCAAATCAACTACAGACATGGCCCATCAGACGGCAAGTGTGCCCTTTGTGGAGAATCGGAAACATCCACACATATTGTCTTCGTTTGCCACTTAGCCGTGTTTATGTGGAGTCTTTTCGGGAGATCACTGGGCTTCAGTGGAACCCCACATCCTTTAACCATTCTTCTGTCCTACTTAACTCTATCTCTAGCTCAGAAGCTAGTTGGATTTGGATCTTGATTTCCGCCCAGTGGTGGGCGCTTTGGCAAATTCGTAACAAATACTCAATTAAGAGCTTTTTTCCTCGCCACCCCGCTGACATTATATTCAAAATTGTCCTAATTTTGCAGCATTGGTGTCCACTATTCTGACCTGAGGAGCACGATGCCTTGGACATGGTGACGAAGAAAATGCGACATCAATACCATCTGCTTCTGCCATCGCCTGGACGCTAGAGCTCCAGACTCTAGTAGCGCTTAGTAGATTTGTTTGTAGTTTTGTGTTTGTCGGTTGACAAGTGTTGTCAACGTTTCCTAACTATGATGTTCCTCGTTTGATCGTCTGTAGTTCTTGCTCTCTATGAGAGGGCAATGTGTGGATCTTGTAAAACTTTGTTGGGCTTTATTAATTTAAAGTCAGACAGCAATGCCTTTAATCTAAAAAAAAAAGCATGCCAGTTTTTGGGCACCGGTGGACATCTCTGGGTAACTGAATTTGGCTGCTTATTTTTGTGCCGATGATATGTATTACTCCCTCACTCAAAAAGGATGTGACAGATTTATATAAATTGACATCCTTTTGGACGACTGCACGGGCGAATCTACATACGAGCTAGTATGACCGTTCCAAAACTGCGCACGCACGTACTGGCGCGTTCGCACGTCATGGCTTCACATCACGCCGTGCCCGCCCCCGGACTGAAGCACACTGTCGTCGCCAGCGAAGATGCCCGCCTGGGACACCCAGCCCTCGATCATCTCCTGCGCGGCGCGCCCGTTGCCCGCCGGCACGAAGTGCCCGGCCCCGTACACCACCACGTGCGCCAGCGCGCCGCGGCTCTGCACGTACCCGGCGAGCTCCCTCTCCCCTTCTTCACTTCCGGGAATCCGCCACACGGCGCGCTCGGCCTCCCGGAACGCGGCGATGCCGTCCCAGTCCGCCTCCGCCAGCCACGCCTCCACCGACGCCACCCCGTCCCGCAGGTCCCGGACCCCTTCGTACAGCAGCACGCGCATCGCCGGCGTCCGCAGCAGCGCCTCCACCTCCGGCCTCGCGCTCTTCATCCCGTCCTCGCGCAGCGCCGCCGCCACCGCCGCCGAGCACGCCTCGAACACCACGTCCGCCCTCGCGCCCAGCGCCGCCTTGACGCCGGCCCGGTTCAGGAACCGCTCCAGCGCGTCGGCGTCCAGCCAGCGCCCCTGGTTCACGACGTCGAAGAGCGTGGGCATCCCGATCGCCTCCTGCAGCCGCGACACCACCCGCGCGCGCGCGTCCGTGGCGTCGCCCCACCGCCCCGCCCTCGCCAGCGCCGCGGTCTCCGCCTGCAGCGCCTCGAGCTCCCTTCGCTGCCGCGCGTTAACGAGGCCCATGAAGTAGGCCGTGTCGGCGAACGTGGCCACCTGCGCCACCGGGTCCACCAGCCCGTCCCCGATGGCCACGCCGCGGAGGTTGATCCTTCGGTGCGCGGGCAGCGTTGGGTTCGCTGCAAGGATGCGTGAGGCCGCGGCCGGCACGTACTTGCCCGCGTAGCTCTCGCCAGCGAGGAAGAGCGGGCGCGCGCGGAAGTCTGCCGGGTGGAGGTCGTAGAAGGCCTGGAGCGCGACGAGGGTGTGATCCGCGATGACGGACTGGTTGGTGGGGATGACATCGGCGGACGGCGCGGCGCTGAAGCCTGTGCCGAGCGGGCTGTCGAAGAAGAGGAGGCCGAAGCGGCGGTTCCAGGCGAAGGGGTTGGGCGAGAGGGCGCCGGAGGGGAGGAGGGAGTAAGGGCCGATCTGCAGGAAGTTGCTGAGCTGGCCGGAGCATCCTGGGCCGCCGTCGAGCCAGAGGATGAGCGGCGTGTCGGCGTGCAACGGATGGATTTCCTCGTAGAAGGCGAAGAAGAGGGAGGCGTTGACGTTGGTGGACGGGTCGACGGGGAGGTAGCCTGAGCTGGTCGGGGTAGCTCCCACGGGAAACGCATCGGAGGCTGAGGAGGAGTTGACCACGGCAGCAAGGAGGAGAAGGAGAAGGAGCTGGAAGAGGGGAGGATGCGATGCCATGGCGTCAGTCCGGCACCGTGCCTTGTCTCGATGCGGCTTCTCTGTATATAGCTGGCCCCCATTGTATTTTGGGACAGAGCTTCAGTGGTTCTGCCTATGTGAGCACCCTCCGCGCAAGATCCAAAACTTTTAAACTGTCCAGGAAAAATTGAAAAAAAAACCCAGTAATTCAGTAGTCTGGAAAAGTTTCTTTGCATTTAGATACTAGGGATCAGAGGATGCTGTGGCGAGTGGCGAGACGGCCAGGCCTACTTCACCGTGCCTTGCTCGGTGCGAGTTACATATACAGATGAAGCAGCTGGCTATAGTGTTTTGTGCATTGTCATCATCATCATCGAAATCATTGATGCAACGTCTCTACGACGAGTGACAGCTACTAAGTCAAAATTCAGACAAAAGTGTGAAAAACAACAACAGCTCCAAGTCACCAAGATCAAATCGAATTCGTTTTACCATTGCTACCACGAGCACCGGAAAGCAACCATTCAGTGCGGCACCTTCAGCCATGCTTCATGTATGGTTGTCAGACTAAAGGCTTGTTTGGTAGAAGGGGAACCCAGGCTTTTCCCAGGAAAATAAATCCACTAGTAGAGAGGTGGGAAATAAAATCCCGATGGTTTAAACTGGTTTCGTGAATTCTCGGTCGGGATTTGATTCACCTGGATAAAAATCCTGGTACATCCAAACAAGCCTTAAGGGATGTTTGGTTTCCAGTCACACTTTTGTTAAACCTAAGTTTGGCAATTGTGGCAAAAAAAAAAAAACACATACCGAACTGGCCAAGGTGTGGCAAAAAACCAACCGTGTACCAAACTGCCAAACATTGGAATTGTGGCGGGGAACCAAACGCCCCCTAAGAGTCAGCTTAGAAGTCTATGGAGGAGAGGATGGTTAATGTAAAACATTGTACATTTCGGTTTAATGTGAATGAAATTGGGGGCCCCATCTCCTTCTGGCTATTCCATTGTGTAATCCTAGAGACGAGATTCAAGACGGAAATCAAATATAGGTAAGTATATATATTAGTATATGACATGAATCAATCATATTATGATCAATGGACCATCTCTTCAATTAATCTGTCGAAGATAGTACCAAGTTATCTTCGATTTGGACTGCCCGTTTCCAAACAGGCGCTAACCAAGAAAAATTTCACCTAAATAACTCATGTGACTAACCCCATGGGTGGGTACAGAGACGAACACCATCTCTGTCTAGTGTATAAAGCACTAAATCCTAGAGAGGAGATGGAAGAGGACCAGAAGCTGCCTGAGATCCCCGCATCCCTCTCGTCCAGATTATTTCAGACCAGATTTCGCCATCCGTTTACTACGCCAGGTACCAGGGGCAGCCGGGCAGCAGCTTCAGCCACGCACCGGATTCACAAACTCCAAAGCCCAATTTTCAGACGCTAGCTGCTAGTACATCCTGGACACTCCAAATGGCACTGCCGAGGCGCCAACCTTCCTGTGGGCGCCAGTGCCGGCCGATGCAGTGGCAGCAGCGACGATGCCATTGAGCGACCTCGTGTATATGTCGGTCGTCTCCGCCGCTAGTCTGTCCAGCGGACCGTTCTTCGACGCTGCTGGGAGATGCTGGTAGGGGGCTGATGTTCTCATGCCTGGAGCAGCAGCATTAGGCGTCAGGCCTTTGGTGTGTGCACAAGCATAGCCCGCCATGGCCTGTGGTTGCCCAGCACCAGGGAGCTGATGATGATACCCATATGTTTGTGGCATCTGTTGCTGGGGAGGGTACCCTGAATAAGGGTATTTGCCGCTTCCGATTTCATAAGGCAAGGCTGAACCAGCAGCTCTTCCTGCCCCCCCTGGAAGATATACAAAATAATCTTAAGAGATGGGAGTTTACAGGTTGAACCATATCGACGAAACATGTATAGTAAATAACGCACCTGCTTGTGCCGTGTGTGCGACCTGAGCAGCACTGGGAACATTCCCAGGATACCTTCCTGCCTCGTTGGAGATTGGTCTGCCCCTCGATGAGGCCATGGGAGGTTGTGCCTTGGCAGGAATAGGAGTTGAGTGAACAACAGTGGACCTGCAGATATGAAGTTGTAGATTAACACAAACTTTCTCCGTAAAAACATATAATGATTAAAGGGCAGAAGCAGATGCAAGTGCACTAACCACGTCCCAAGTACCGAGTCACAAAAAAGTAAAACAATTAATTAAGTGGGTCTCAAGTATCAACATTCTGAATGCATACTAATCAACTCCCACTTAGACTTGGACCTCACCAAACATTTGACAACCTACATATCAATTCTATCCCCAACACCATTGACAAAACTGCGTATTCCAGTATTGCCTTAAGTTCAAATTGCACATCAACTTTGAACTAGATTACAACAGTAGATCTTTGAACTGCTGCCATCACACTTCACTCTCAAGTTTATATAGCCCACTTCACCTTCCAGAGAATCAATTTCTAAAATTCATAAGATCATTGTTGTTTCATATTTGACAATCAAACCATCTTAATATGGAACAAATGGGGAATGCACTTCACAGTGCTTAACCATGAAGTGGTTGCCAGCCAGGTAGATAACACAGAAGGGAAAAAACTAACACGGTACCAGAATATTACCTAGGAAGGGATGCATGTTTTCTATCTGCTGGAACAGGGCCACTACCATCGCTTTCTTCAAGATGAGAAAACTGCTTCTTAAACTGGTCAACAGCACTGACAAACATAACCACAAAGTACTGAGGTCAGTAAGAGTTGACAGTGACACAAGTAACAAAAATGAGGGAACACAACCATACAAAAAATAAAACCTTGGGTAGAGAAAGGTTGTCCTCTCTGTGCCGTCTCTGTAGTCCTTCAGCAATTGCGGATGGTATTCTAGTATCTCCTGGAATATCAGCTCCCTTATATCATCCTTCGACATTCTTCTATGCTCAAAGTCAAACTCCAGTTTTCTGATTGGCTGACAGGATGGTTCTCTCTCAGGCTTGGAAAGGCCTCTAAAGTATGGATCAGTCAATGCCTGACAAAATATAAATATTACAGGAAATATTACAACTTACTCCATGCAAGTATAACAATAATACTAGTGCTGCAAGAAGCCTCAAGAGTCATGACGTGACGGCGAAAAAAATCGGAATGATAAAATAGCACAACAGACTACCTCTTCTGCAGTTAGACGGTCCTTTGGATCAAACGCTAATAGCTTTTCCAATAGTTTTAGTCCCAAAGGATCTGCATTGGGAAATTTCTGGGAAAATGGAACTGGGTCTTTCTTTCTCATACTGCTCAAGTACCTTCTTGCTTTTTCATTCCGGACCTGGAAAGGAACAAAAACAATAAAGTCAAATTTTGTGGTCACTGAAAACGTTCACCAGATAAACTAAAATATATACTCATTCCCCTAAATTTAGTGCCATACCCGAGAAATTGTATCCATGGAAGGTGTTCCTAGAAGATCAGTCATTAAGTCTAACTGATGGACAACATTTTTCCCAGGAAACAAAGGCTTCCCTGTTAGTACCTCGGCAAAAATGCACCCAATGCTCCAAATGTCAATGGCAGGTGTATACTGCATTTCAAAGGGAAAAAAGAACCCAAAACATATTAATAAAACGCAAATAAGCAAAATCCTGGTAATGATTAAAGATGCTTTTAGTGTTCCTGGAAGTGAAACCAGGTCATTAGATTGTAGTCGAAGTTACTATTCAACAGGACAGTGATCCAGTATTCATGTAGACCACTTAAGGAATAATGTAAAGATCCAATTCATGGATAAAAACAGGCCAGGTAATAAAAAATAATAAAAATAAGACTGAACAGAAATGAAACCATGGCAATTTACGAATTCAACCCTTTTAGTATGGAACCAATATAACAGGAACAGGTACATGGTGCATTTGAGTTTTCACCAGAGAATCTATCGCTGCAAATACTATGTTCATGTAATAAAAAATTGATAACCCATGGCATGGAGCAAATAAACCATAACCCACACTATGTCACAACTGACAACTGAATAAAGTTCACGACATGACAATTATAAGCATTTTTTTTGTAACAATACAGCCTATCAATAGATTAAGCTCCCTATCATGTTTCTTTCTTTAGTAAGCATGAATTTAAAGCTCACCTTTGTGAAGAAGGATCCACAGAGCTCTGGAGCTCTATACCATCTTGTTGCCACATAATCCTGCAGGGTATACGTATGGAATCCATAAATTCTGATTCTTAATCCAATCTGTTACTAGAAACTTGAAACTGAGTTTCTACAAACATACCGTCCAGAAGACTGTCGTTGGGGTATCATTGAATGCAACTCGTGCTAGTCCAAAATCACATATCTTCAGTTTGCAGTTCGAATTTGCTAAAATGTTCTTCGGCTTCAAGTCACGATGATAAACACTAGCTGCAGTTATATAAGCAAACTCAGCATCAGCAAAAACGTTGGTCATAAAAATAGAATATGCAATCGATTACAGCACATCATTAAAAGAAACCATCACGACATGATATCTTCAGTGTCAATTCAATGCCTCTGGCAAGTAATTGGACAAGATTCCCAGCAAGCAATCAGATTGCAGTGTCTACCATATAAAGGTAAAAACAATGGAAACACCAACATACTTCATTTTCAAGAGGTGAACAAAGGTTGAACCAAATAATAGTCTGGTACTTATCATGATCATAATTTTACATTCATCATTGCTGTGGATGACATAAGGTTAAAAAGGAAAGCATTTTCAGAAAACTCAGAGAATGCAGGTTAACATATGTAAGGATGTTATATGGTCATATTTAGAAGTGCTGAAAGGGATGATATATATTTATGTTAATTGTCTTGTCTAGGTTGACTAAACTTGAAACAAGCCACAGTTTGGTAAATAAAGTATCAACTGAGCATTTGTTGACTAAACCACAGTGTAGATTATGTAGCTCTGCTCACTGAGGAAAACATAACTGACCTACCAACTGATGTTATACGGTCATATTTTAAAAAGTGCTGAAAGGGATGATAGATATTTATTGTTAATCTTCTTATCTTGGTTGGTTGACTACACTTGAAACAAGACACACTCTGGTAATTAAAGTATCAACTGGGCATCTGTTGGCTAAACCCACATTGTCGATTATCTAGCTCTGCTTGCTGAGGAAACCATAACTGACCTATCACTGAACTTATCTTATATTGAAGAACAAGCCCCTGGGGTGACTGTTTGAAAGACAAGTGAAAGGGGGACCTGACCAACTACACACAAGTGTAGACTACACCACACACACACTACCTTCAGGGTGAAACATCGTTCTCCAAAGCAACAATACGCTTGGAAGGGAAATGATTACCTACCGGTGTGAATGTATTTGAGGGCCCGGAGTAGTTGGTAGAGAAAGAACTGGTAATGCTCCTTGGTCAAGTCATCGTTGGCCTTTATGACCTGGTGGAGATCAGACTCCATAAGCTCAAAGACCACATAAATGTCTTGGAAGTCCTTCCTCGAGGGAGGCAACATAATGTGCTTGATCTCGACAACGTCGGGGTGCCTGAGGAGCCTGAGGAGCTTGATCTCGCGGAGGATCCTTGCGGCGTCGGAGACATGGTCGAAGATGTTGTGTATCTTCTTGATGGCCACCTTCTGCCTCGTCTGCAGATCGAGGGCGGAGCACACGACCCCGTAGCTCCCCTTGCCGATGACCTCCTGGATCCTGTACCGGTTCGCGTCGCCGTACTCCGTGAAGAAGTCCACATCCGCAGGACTCTGAAAAATCGAGCACACTGAATCAGCAAAGTGCCAAAACACAACTAGTATTAAGCAGAAGATTGCCACTAGAGCGAACTTTTAAAACGATCAGTAAGGAGGGGACGACACTGCAATGGCGCAACGATTGGTGGGGTTTAGAAGATGATCATTGCAGATGGACAGAGATCTCGGGTGGCCACAGTGCAACAGAACCAACCATTAGCAATAATAATCAACAGGTCCCTTTAACTCATGCTAACGAACCCGGCTTGCTGGTGGGCACATGATATGATCAGCAGGCTCTCCCCCAACAAGAAATTAAATAACTTTCTGCGCACCGAACTGGGAAAGGCAACAGCTTGCGTTGTTGTATATTGATTTGTTGGTACCACGAGAAGGCATCTGGATTCTGGAAGCGGCAAGGGCGCGGTCAACTTTCGCATGTGAGCATGAGCTGTTGCCTGTTGGTAACTCTCGACGCGGCATTGGAACCGACGGCATTTGACTACCAGATCAAACGTTGTGGCCACAAGGAAGACTGCCGAAACTTAATTCACATCGAAACAAGTGATAGAAACCTTTCAGAAAAGCTGAAACTACGGCAGCTCCGGTTCAAACAACACTGACCCGTCTGCATCCAAGAACTGAAACCTGCAGAAACTACCACATTTTTTTTATCGCGCGGTTAGATCAGAATCAGGCATTTGGGCTGCGCGAAGGGGAGGACGCCGGCACTAAAATCTCAGAGAAGTTCCGGCCGAAGAGGTTTGAAAACACGGCGGGTGGACGATTCAGATAAAAACGGTGGCTCGTCTGCGCCCTAGGGGCCGAGATCAACAGGAGATACCGTAAGACGGGCGGAAGTCGTAGGAGAAATCGAGGGGGACGGCAACCCACCTTGGTCCGCTGCCCCTGCTGCTGCTGCTGCTGCTGCTGCATTCCGGATTCCCGGATGGGTCGATCTCCCCGCGGAACCGAAGCCGCTGCCGACGCCCGTCCCGTCACCCACCGGGTGGCGCTGGACCTCAGCCCCGCCTCCCGATCGCCGAAACCCTACGCGGCACGGCGTTCGCGACTCGCCCGCCCGAAATCCACCAAATCGACACCCCGGGCGGCACGGCGAGCCGGAGCCGGAGCCGCTGGGCGGTGATGGACGGATCAGGGCCTCCCTTCGTCTCTCTCTCTCTCTCTCTCTCTGTCCCGATCTCGCGTCGGCGCCGGGTGAGAGAGAATCGGAGGGGGAGGGGGGGGAGGTGGGTTTCCGTGCGTTGGTGGTGCCCGTGGCTTTGCCTGCCGACTTGCCGTTAAATGTACAGGGATGGATTTGTTCCCGTCTTCCTCCCTCTGCTTTCCTCTTCTTATGCGTTACGCTGGGGCTGGGCCACACGGCATCGGAATCTGCCGGTGGGCCCACGCGCCTCCCGGGCCGTCCGATCCGCGTCGTCAACCACCGCTCACCTCTCGTAGTGCTCTCCGATTGGATTTCAAATATGTGGGAGGAAAACTGTCACTTTTGCTGGAGTTTTACGACCAGGAGAGTCCGAGACAGACCCTCCACACCTTCACGCATCGCCCGCCGCACATGCACGTCACATGATCCTGCTTCCTTCTCTGCTAGCCACAACATTATGAACATGAGTAATATACATGGTTCATGGTTGGTACGTGAACTTGTCACGTTGGCTCACAATGGTCACTGTAATCATCTTTTTAAACCTATCCTTTTTTGCGGGCATTGTTGAACCTATCTTTTCCCAATCTTAATGCAAAAAGTATATGTAAATAGATCAGATCATATTTTGCTCGGACCATATCCTTTACCACATTCTACCGTCGAATTTGGATTGGACAGGATAATCACCACCGGTTACTGATCCGAGTGTGGATATATCTGACCAAAGGATTAGAATCGAAAACGGGACGACTTGAATCGGAAACAGAAACAATCGGACAGATAGACTTGTCGGTAGAGAATTATATCTCCAGCATTTTTTAAGGATTTAACCTTTATTTCTCGCAAAATAAGACGGATGTTGTTGAGCCCTCACACCGTCAGTAGTACAATTTACAGGTAGGAAATTATGGAACGTGCGGAACAAGATAGTGATTGAGAGGATCTTTTCTAGTCACGCCTCTGACTCCATTTTCTCTTTTCTTGCCTACCTGCAGAAGTGGTACCGCTAGCTATACAGCGGGATCAGGAGCACCTGGACGACATCCTCGGACTCTGAGGAAGAGGGATCTCCCCTTAATAGTTACTTAACAACTACTATGGTGTCACATTGACCTTGGCTTTTAAGTAAAAAAAAAGGGCAATCCGGTTTGAAATCATCGGATAATGCTACTTAATTTTCGGATTATTCATATCTGCATGCTATTATTTCATGTAGTTTTCCTACACTATATCCGGTATTACTTCGGAATCAAATATCCTTATCTATTGGATTCCTTCATTCAAACCGCATATGAAAACATTTTAAAACGGATTCGGAACAGGATTCAACGCGAACTATCTTTGTTGTACACCCATGCATCTATTTGCATGTCCCTAGTAATAGATGGACAAGGCAATGCATTATCATTATATTGCCATCTTACCAATTAATAAGTAGATAATTATATATGTTTAGAGAAATATGTTGATAAGTAAAGAAAAAACATATGATATACCGAGAGAAAATAACAAGTTAACAAAATAGAAAACGGTTACGTTTACGGTTTTCATACGGATTTTAAGATTGGTTTAACTCATACCGGGTTTTTTTACATTGGAAGAGTCATTAATTTGTGTGACATGCTTAGGTGACCTCCCACTTTACCTGGATGCACACAAGAGTAGCGAAAGAACGTGGACGCACAAACCTCGCGTCGATCGCAGTAGGTTAATCGGGGCTTGGTCGGTCTTGTACGTATGTGGCTTTTTCAGCACGTACGGTCGGTCTCTGGGGGATAAATTAGGTGGCGGGTAATCCATCCATCCATCCGTGACAGAATTGAAACGCCAACCAATATGTAAATCGAGGAGGCCATCGTTGGCCTGTCTTCAAGCCACCGTCGTCGGACCTGCTATCGCCCGGACAGGGACAGTAGCCTACCACTACCAGCTACGAGTGCACGCACGCACGGCCGGTGAGGTGAGGTGAATTGGAGATGGATATATCTATCTACCGAGCGGACGGAGCGAGGTTCATTTTCTAATTATTCTCAGCAATGTACGACGACGCGAGCGACAGCTCCACGTACGCCACATGTTAGGAGGATAAATATAAGTAAATACTGGTATGTGTATTGGATACCTCCACCGATTTTTACTGTCCGATGCAGGTATTCAAGGTACAGCAGCGTCGCAGCATTCCCATGTTCATCGGTATCGTCATTAACAAATGGCCAATTATTCAGATCCGTCACCAAGTCGTACCACTACCCCCTCCTAAACTACGTAGTATGGAGTAGTACTGGTATATGCATTAATCAATTAAATTAGCACCACCGACGCAGCCGCAGTTGGAAAATACTACTAATAATACCGCGAGCCGGCGAGCGAGAGCCGCGCCGGGTGATGGACGGATCAGGGCCTCCCTTCCTGGGGAGAGAGAATCGGAGGGGGAGGGGAGGAGGTGGGTTTCCGTGCGTTGGTGGTGGCCGTGGCTTTGCCTGCCGACTTGCCGTTAAACCAATTAAATTAGCACCACCGACGGAGCCGCACTTGGAAAATACTAAGACTAGCCCCAATAAAAGTACCATATTGCCAAAATTCTAACGTGGCATGCTAATTAATGATGAAAGAGGTTGTCTTGTATCATAGGTAGATACGGTACCATAGCACTTAAAACTAGAAAAACTAATCTTAAATAAATCTTGTACACAATTTTACATTGAAATTCTACAGAACAATAAATATACTAAGACTATGATACTACTACATGATACTATGTATTGTGGAGATAGTATCATATACTAGTATCATATGCATAAGGCTACTGTATGATACTCTCAATTATGACTAGTCTAATAGTAGTACCCTAGCGACCACTAGTGATCGGGAGCATATTTTTTTGTTAGGCAGTGAGACCGTGAGAGCAACACTTGGTCTATTTTTTAATACTGCTATATAAAGAACAAAAAAAAATGGAGAGAGAGAGCATTTATTCGAAGTGTAAAGGGAAGAAG
This sequence comes from Avena eriantha, assembly GCA_910589775.1. Lineage (NCBI taxonomy): Eukaryota > Viridiplantae > Streptophyta > Magnoliopsida > Poales > Poaceae > Avena > Avena eriantha. Next base: position 406,533,358 of record OU342746.1, on the reverse strand, counting down.
CTTCTGCCACCGACGAAAACTCGTGTGGTGTCTCTCTTCATCTCTGCTCAACTGGATCCATCCATCCCAGCCGGCCACCTACTACTACTTCACTCCCTTCTGCCTTGTTCTCCACTAGAAACAATGCATTATTATTAGACAAAAAGAGAGGAAGATCTCGTAAAATAACTAGGAGACGAATGGTGTGTTCGGTTCTGGAATTTAGAGGAACGGAATGAGTTCGTTCCGCACCTAGTACCCGTTTTTATGTTCGGTTGGACAAAAGAAATGAAACGAAGTAGTTCCTAGGAATGGAATATACCTCAAAGATGCGGAATGCACTCGTCCGACCAATTCGGTCGAATCTGGAGGAACGGGCAGGCTAATCGTCGTCGTCGTGTTAAAAAGATTATTAATCCTATCCTCACCCCGACCCCGAGCCCCTAATCTCGCGCGTGCGTCCTCACCGAAAGTAGGGGAACGGAACCGGAGGGGACGGCAGGCGGCGCACGCGGCGGCTGCAGGCGGAGCACGCGGTGGCGGCAGGCGGAGCAAGCACGCGGCGGCTACAGGCGGCGCACGCACGCGTCGGATGCAGGCGGCGCACACGGCGGCGGCTAGCGACGCAAGCACGCGGTGGCTACAGGCGACGCACGCGCCGGCAGAAGGCAGCGCACGCCGCGGCGGCAGGCGGCTGGCGGCGCATGCAGCAAGAAGCATGCCCTATTTTAACCTCTGTCCTCTATTTGACCTCCGATTTAAGTTTAATCTCAAATCAACACAATATTTAGTGGTGTGTTGGTTCTAGTTCTGTTCTTGATTCCACCAACCGAACAAAAAAATAGAACCATTCCGTTCCTCGATTGTTTACGAACCGAACACGAGGTCGGAATGGTTCCATGACATCGGAACGGAATCATTCCATTCCGTCCCCTCTGATTCTAGAACCGAACACACACCGAAGTATCGATGCACGTCTCAACAACCCAGGATGCATCAGGGGATCTCTACGGTGTACTGCCTATAATTGAGCATGTCAACTCGTATTCATACTCCGATGGTAAACAGAATTACAAGATTATTCTTTAATTGAACTCCCGCTATCTGTTATACTACTAAGAAAAAGTTCACACTTTCATGGTACCGTAATGTATTTCAGTATTTACCTTGGCAGTTACATGAGATGCAGAATACAAAGCTACATCATACATGTACTAGTATACACATGGTAGTGGGTACGCACCATAACGCCAGTGCTGTCGCTTGTGATGTTGCATCAGTCATCTCCTAAATTGACTTGATACTGGCCGACTGGCAGGCAAGATGGATTACAGTGCAAGCTGGTATAGACCCACCTGCAGTTAGGATGTGTTTGGTAGCCTGCTTCGGATTTTTGGTCCGTCCTGGCAGTGCGAAGATGGGCTTAGCCAGCCGACAATGCAGTTTTGATCAACATCTGCAGTCCGTTTGGTAACATTGGCCGCATGCTTTGTAATTTGCAGCCTGTTTAGTTGACTCCTAATGCCCTCTCATTGCACATACAAACAAGATAGAGCCATCACTTTTAAATATGATAAGCTTACCACACAGCAAATATGAGCACACATGAACATAACAGGTAACTACATTCTTAACACAACAAGTTCATAGATAAACGGGTTAGTTCCTAAACAGGTGCAAACTCCTTCCACCATTTTAGGAAGTAGACATCTCCCTCGTACCTCTCCACCTAGACACCGTGCTCGCAAAGGTAAAAGTCTTCAGCGGCATAGTGTAGACTTGACGCTTAATCTGCAGCATCTTTACCAACATCGGCTTCATGACCGGGGAGCTGTAGAGCAGACATGTATGTAGCTTTGATCTCGACGAAGAAGCGGTGAGGGAGGTCACTGACGGGATGGTGCCCAATCCAGGGACGACGGTCTTGCACTGACTCCTTTTTCTTGGCAGCAACATCATCAAATAACCGAAACAGGTTGGGCATCGCCTGTGCAGCGGCTATCACTGGGAGGAAGTCCTCGTACCCTGACGTTGGAAGGACAATGTTCCTGCAAAGGGTGTCCCAGTCCTACTTGGACACCTTGCCATGGACAACTGATCGGTCGAGAGCACAACGTTGACAGTAACACGATGATCAAGAAGAAGTGCTGATCAATGCAGACAATAGACAAGCAATTGACATAGCAAAGCAATTACACACAAGGAAACTACAATGATTTTTAGTACAAATCAACATTGATCAATGACATGTCTAGGCAAACAACGAAAACCAAAACAAGTACTCAACATTGAGAGATGTAGACAATAGACAAGCAATGAACAAAGCAAAGCAATTACTCATAAGGTAACTATAATGATTTTGCAGTACTCATCAATGTTGACATGCATGTCTAGATTCACAATGCATGCCAATCAAACAAGCAAGCGGTCCAATCAATCATACAGAGGCTATGCTAGCAATGACAGATCTATGAAATTGAGGACGATTGAAAACCCTAACCTAAGACGGAGTAGTAGACGGACTTATCGCTTGGTAGCCAGCTGATGAATACGGCGGCACAGAAGATCCACCTATGTCGGTCATGGCGGTGGCCATAGCAGGTATGCTCGCGCCCTATCACTAGGAGGAAGTCATCATACCCCGGCGTTGGAAGGACTATGTTCCTGTAGAGGGTGTCCTAGTCCTACTTGGGTACCTTGCCATGGACAACTGATCAATCGAGAGCAAAACGACTTGAGAGTAACACGATGATCAAGACAAAGGGTTGATCAATGCAGACAATAGACAAGCAATTGACATAGCAAAGCAGTTACACACAAGGAAATTACAATGATTTTGTAGTATAGATTAACATTGATCAGTGACATGTCTAGGCAAACAATGGAAACCAAAACAAGTACTCAACATTGAGATATGTAGACAATAGACAAGCAATGAACAAAGCAAAGCAATTACTCATAAGGTAACTATAATGATTTTGCAGTACTCATCAATGTTGACATGCATGTCTAGATTCACAATGAATGCCAATCAAACAAGCAAGCAGTCTAATCAATCATACAGAGGCTATGCTAGCAACGACAAATCTGTGAAACTGAGGACGATTGAAAACCCTGACCTAAGACGGAGTAGTAGACGGCCTTATCGCTTGGTATCCAGCTAATGAATACGGCGGCACAGAAGATCCACCTATGTCGGTCATGGCGGTGGCCATAGCAGGTGTGCTCGCGCCCTAACACTAGGAGGAAGTCCTCGTACCCCGGTGTTGGAAGGACTATGTTCCTGTAGAGGGTGTCCTAGTCCTACTTGGGTACCTTGCCATGGACAACTAATCAATCGAGAGCAAAACAACTTGAGAGTAACACGATGACCAAGACAAAGTGTTGATCAATGCAGACCATAGACAAGCAATTGACATAGCAAAGCAGTTACACACGAGGAAATTACAATGATTTTGTAGTACAAATTAACATTGATCAGTGACATGTCTAGGTAAACAATGGAAACCAAAACAAGTACTCAACATTGAGATATGTAGACAATATACAAGCAATGAACAAAGCAAAGAAATTACTCATAAGGTAACTATAATGATTTTGTAGTACCGCTTAATGTTGACATGCATGTCTAGGATTCACAATGCATGCCAATCAAACAAGCAAGCAGTCCAATCAATCATACAGAGGCTATGCTAGCAACGACAGATCTATGAAATTGAGGACGATTGAAAACCCTGACCTAAGACGGAGTAGTAGAAGGCCTTATCGCTTGGTAGCCAACTGATGAATACGGCGACATAGAAGATCCACCTATGTCGGTCATGGCGGTGGCCAGAGCAGGCATGCTCCTGCCGAACGGTCCCGATGAGACGACGACCTCTCAACGATCCGCAAATCTGACCAGGAAAGGGGAGGGACGGGAAGGCCTCCCTACCGGCATGGGGGTCGAAGCCCGGTGGTTAAGACAAGTCTCGTCACGACATGGGTCTGAATCTCGCGTGGGGTAGCCATCTCTCAGCTCGACCCCGACGCCCCCACGCCGATGAACGCTCCCTTACCACATCCATGATCGGCATGGGGACGAACCCCGTCTAGACAGGAAACTCCCAAATCAATCCACATCAAAGCCATCGCAGCCGCCACCACGGCCCTTGTCGGTGTTGCGCGAGGGTAATGTGAAACCGACGACCACCACCTCAAAGAGGGCCTAAAGTCGGGGTCAACTTGGGAGGCCGCGCTCCTCATTTCCCCAACTCGTAGTCGGCAATGGTACGGGTGGTAGATCGGATGGGGGCACGACCTTGCAGGCGGGGAGGCTAGCCAGAGGCGGTGGCAGAGGAGGAGAGGAGGCCATCCGTCTCTCTGATGGAACATAGAGAGGGAGAGGGAGAGAGAGAGAGAGGGTGGTAATAGTACAATGAGAGAGTGATAAGGGAGTTATTGACATGTCTCCCGCCCTTCTCCACATGTGCAGCCCATTTTGTGCTCGGCTAGGCTGGCTCCATGGAAACGGCCGATTCGGCCGTTGTCCTTGGGCCTTCCTCTAGGCTGCCTTTGGAATTGTGCTGGACACAACGCAGGGCTGCAGGGAACGAAACATCCTATTTACGCCGTGCGTGGGCCAGAGCGGACCTCCTGCTAGCTATCAAACGCATCCTAGATTGTTTACCTGGTCCTCGGAAAGATGCCACGACTATACCTTTTCTTTTTTTCACGAAAATCCAAGACTATACTTCAACATGTTCTCGAGGGCACTTGCCGCACTTCTGAAACTGCTTCATGTGATGTATCGTTCTCCTCATGTATAGAAGGCTACCATACCTTGCTTAGCTAGCCTTAGTGAGCGTGCATGGCTCCTTAGCCGGGCCAAGGTAGGTCTCTTCGATGTCCATGGCCATGAGCCGACGAGTAGTCGGTGAAGCTGAGTTTTAGGCTCCAGGATCCCGTCCCTTGCTTGGGTGGCCAGGCTGGTGTGGAGATGGAGGATCCGGCGGCTCCGGATCTAGGGTTTGGCTGCTCCGATAGTGCTTTTTCTCTTGTTTCGTCGAGTGAATTGGGATAAACTGTCAATGATACTATTGTGCAACACTATACTAATGAAGATTCGTCTAGTGGGCCGCTGCAGGAGGAGGACTCAAGGAGGCCCGCTAGGAACAAAAGATTACCATCCCGTCTTGCTGATCCTATGTGGCAACTATGAAAGCTATAAGTACCAGCTGGCTTGTAGCTAGTTACTCGACTAGGAGGGATTGACTTTGGCCTTGGCTTGAACTGCAATCTATGTTGGGTTGTAATTTGACAGACGTGTGGGTGGTTGGGTGCATCATCTGCAATACAACCAAAATCCATATCTCGAATCCTAGTAGCCAATACCTAACAATTGGTATCAGATTCATCGATCATGGCGTTTCCCTCCCACCATTTTTCCACTCGCTTCAAGTCGGCAAGGCGAGCAGGAGCCATGGTGGAATTGACGCCAGAATTGAGATCCGTCTACAATATGTTGCAAGGCGAGATGGAGGATCTCTTTGATCGGAAGTTGTCCTCCTTCACCAATACGCTGACCAAGTCCTTCACTATGATGATCGATGCAACGACCATGGATTTCACCGTGCAGATCCAGGAGTTGCGTGATGAAATTAGCTTCGATGTGGACGTCCCATCCTCGTCGCTGCATGCCACCGCCAAGTCACTAACCCTGGCTCCGCTTCCTCAGATGAATCCTTCTTCGGTGGTTCCTGGTAAGGGAGTGGTTGGTATGTCCTCTTCGACTTGCCCCATTGGGCCCGACGTTGCTCCAATTACCTGTAACACCACATCCACTGGGCCCCAGGGGTGTCACTCCTGCCAGCTTACTAGGATCTCTAGACTGGCCCCACATACCAACACTAGTTTTTTCTGCGCACTTTGTGCTCACCCGTGCGCACCTGGTACCCACTTCCTTGTTGGTCACCCATCCTCAAATTTCTCTAGGCCAAGCATGCTTAACCTGGAGGTTCTTTTTGGATAAGCTTCCGGAAAAGAAGTTGCAACTTGTTGATATGGGTATCCTATCAATCCTATTAATCCAAATTCTTGGATCTCACATACACCCACCCTTAGAAGATCGATGCCCTCATCGATAAAGCACAAGCCAGGAACGTCCCCTCTTGGCACATGTTTGTGCGTCTAGTGCCGGCACATGTGCCATGCCATGTCCACTCTGGACCACACAAGCCATGCTCCACATGTCCTGCCACTGACCCGCATATGCTCGTGTAACCGCGAGGATCGGCTCTGATACCACTTTGTAACATCCCATCCACTAGGCCCCGGGGGTGTCACTCCAAGTAGCTTACTAGGATCTCTAGACTAGCCCCACAGACCAACACTAGTTTTTTGTGCACTTTGTCCTCACTCGTGCGCACCTAGTACCTACATCTCAGTCGGTCACCCATCCTCAAATTTCTCTAGGCCAAGCACGCTTAACTTGGAGGTCTTTTTGGATAGGCTTCCGGAAAAGAAGTTGCAACTTGTTGATATGGGTATCTTATCAATCCTATTAAGAAATGTGCTTGGGTCTCACATTACCCGGGGGAAGGATACTTACATCCCTCCTTCGGCGAGAGGTATGCGATCAGAGCTTGCTTGCTCTTCACCTGCTCGTCTTCCGGTTCCGTATGGATCGGATACTGCTGATGTTTTTGGATCGAGACCGCAGGTGGAATTACCTCGTTTCGATGGGTCGAACCCGTGTTTGTGGCAGGATCGTTGTGAGGATTATTTTCAAGTTTGGGGAACTCCTTCGCATCTATGGATCTAGTACGCTTCAGCCTGGTTTGATGGAGCTGCTATCCGTTGGTTGGAGTCTGCTTGTCATCGCATTCCTTCGGCTACTTGGTCTGATTTCTATCATCACTTGAACACCAGGTTTGGCAGAAATCAACATCGATCTCTTGTCAGGAAACTCATCAGATTGATCAGTCATCAACAGTTTTAGAGTATGTGGAGAGATTTTGTGAACTCTTTGATCAGATTGGTTCTTATGAAGTCAATCCTGATATGGTCCATTATACCACTCATTTTATTAAAGGTTTATTGCCTTCGATTCGCATGGCTGTTTCATTTCAGCAACCTGCAGATATAGATAAGGCGGTTGAACTTGCGTTGTTGTTTGAGGAACTCAAGGTGGATCCTCAATTTTCATTTGCACCGTCTTCGCCTATGTATCAGAATACTACACCTGCGCATTCTCAACCATCTAGAATTCAGATACGTCCTGCAACAGATAAAAGGTACCTAAACATATTCATAGTACTTCTGTTGATGAAAAGTGGGCACAATTGCGTAATTTCCGCAAGGCCAAAGGACTGTGTTTCATTTGTGGTGAACGTTGGGGCAAGGATCATCAACGTAAAAGCACAGTGCAGCTGCATGTTGCATGTGGTGAAAGAGATGATGGAATTTCTGCAGGTAGAAGAACAATAATATTTCAAATGTGAAGAGGTTGTTGGAGTAGCTCTAGCGCAGATGATGTGTGTTTCAGCTACTGCGGCTGGGCAAGGGGAAGTAGCGGAAACATTGCAGTTGTTGGTTGAAATTCAAGGGCAATTACTAAAGGTTCTCATTGATTCTAGCAATACACATTCATTTTTAAATGACAAATTAATGCCTATGATGCAATACGTTACGTCTATTAAGCCTGTTCCAGTGAAGATAGCTGATGGTGCTCTGGTTTATTGTACTACTCAAGTGGCTCATTTCCCATGGACTTCAGAAGGACACACTTTTCATTCCAATTTCAGATTCCTTTAGTTGGGTTCTTATGATGGAATCATTGGGCTTGATTGGTTGGCTCGGCATAGTCCCATGGAAGTGGATTGGGCACACAAATGGATGAAAGTGCCCCATGCTGGTGGCAAGGTTACTTTGACTGGTGATTGTGAAGGAACAATTGAATATACCCTGGTAGAACTATCAACAATATTGGCAGAGGATACAACAATAGTTCATCCTGCAATTCAATCTGTTTTGGATCGTCTTGCATCTGTGTTTCAATCACCAACTAGCCTACCTCCTAGAAGAAGATCTGATCACACAATTCATTTTTTCCTGGTGCAAGGCCAGTTTCCATCAGACCTTTATAGGATGGTACCTGAACTAAAGTTAGAAATGGAAAAACAAGTTGCTGAACTACTGGAGCAGGGAGTTATTGATGGATCAAAATATATCGAGCTCGTTGGGAACCCCAAGAGGAAGGTATGATGAGCACATCAGCAAGTTTTCCCTCAGTTATGAAACCAAGGTTATCGAACCAGTAGGAGCAAGGAAACAACCCCAAGGTGTTGTCTCCAACTTGGAATCCTGCACAACACAACCACAGAACTTTGCCCCAACTTATAGTGAGGTTGTCAATCTCACCGGTTTTGCTGAAAATAAAGGATTAACTGTATTGTGTGGAAGATAGTAATTGCTTGTAGAAAGTAAACAATAAAACAGTAAATAGATGGTAGATTGATGGTAAAAGAATGGACCGAGGTCCATAGTTCACTAGCGGTGATTCTCCTTAAGATAGATGACATGTTGGGTGAACAAATTACAGCGGGGCAATTGACAGACACCAAGAAAGCATACATGCATATACTAATCATCTTGACTCCTATGAGATTGATTGGGCATTACAACATTATACATAGACCGTAATCCAACTGCATATATGACTAATAATCCACCTTCAGGTTATCATCCGAACCCCCTCTAGTATTAATTTGCAAGCAATAGATAATTGCATTAAGCAAAGTGTGTAAAGTAAACAATATGATTGTCCCATGGACAAAGGATTGATGTTTTTTCCCTAATAGCAACAACACATGTAGTACCTTAGAGATTCCTGTCACTTCCCCAGATTACTAGAGGCATGAACCCACTATCGAGCATAAATACTCCCTCTTGGAGTTGCTAGCATCTACTTGGCCAAGATAGTTACTAATAATGGAAAGCATGCAAGATCACAAATAACATAGACATGATAGAATCAATAATCAATCTGAAATAGCATCTCAATATCCATCGGATCCCCGCAAACACAACATGTAAGATTACAAATAGATGATCTTGATCATGAACGGAGCTCACAAGATCTAAACATGATAGCACAAAGGAGGAGAACCAACCATCTAGCTACTACATGGACCTGTAGTCCAAGGATTAACTACTCACACATCATACCGGAGGCAGACATGGTGATGAAGAAGGCCTCCAGGGTGATCTCTCCCCTCCGACAGGGTGCCAAGAAGAGCTTCAGGTCCCTCCCGATCTAGGGATGGAGATGGCGGCGGCTACAAACTCTTTCGTGGAATTTTGATCGGGTACTTAGGGTTTTCGTCCCGGGAGGATTTTAGAGGCGGAAGGGCAAGGTCGGTGGAGTGCTAGGGGGCCCACACCCCCTGGTGGCGCGGCTAGGGCTGGACGCGCCACCCCAGGGTGTGGCCGCCCTGGTTCCCCTCTTCGGCTCCCCTCCGGCCTCCGTGTTGCTTCGGGTAAAATATTGACTTTGGCTTTTGTCCGGTCCAATTCCGAGAATATTTCTTTACTAGCTTTTCTGAAACCAAAAACAGAAGAAAACAGGCAACTGGCACTATGGCATCTTGTTAATAGGTTAGTTCCAAAAAATGTATAAAAATACTCGAAAGTGTGGACAAAACATAAGAAAGTAGATATAAAACAAGCATGGAACATCAAAAATTATAGATACGTTTCCGACATATCAACATCCCCAAGCTTAACTCCTACTCGTCCTCGAGTAGGTAAGTGATAAAAAGAATAATTTTTGAGGTGGCATGCACCATCACAATCTTGATCAAGGTATTTGTAAAACATTGATAGCTGGGATCAAAGTACTCTAACATAGGTATGAAAGACATAGTTCTAACAATAAGACATAGCAACTATGTTGTAACATGAAAAGGTACAAACAAAAGATTCATGAATAACAATGCTTTGAAAGACGTTTGTTTGTTTGTTTGTTTCGCGCCTCCTGTTGGGGGATATACTTTCCGGGTATCCTCACTATGCCTCACTGACCAGGGTGGCCCACTTTGGGTTAGAGCTTTGCTTCACGGGCGGCCTAGTCAGGGAGAAGAACGGAGTCCAATCCGGCTACGGAAGGCCTAGACGACTTACCGACATAGGCCTATAGTGTTACCTGTAGTTCAAGATGTACTCTGTAACCGACTCTTAGTCGTAGCCGGATAGATCTCTCTTATAAACCCTAGGCCGGATATCTATATAAGCCGTCCTAAGGAGAGCCTTTAGGACACCCTCACAATAGTCTACAATCTCAACTCGCATAGGCGAAACCCTTGTAACCCATATTCCGGCTCTGCCGTATTACTGGATTGCCCAAAGCCGGTGGATTCGAACCTAGGTAAACTTGTGTGCTCACCGTCTCAGAATCCTGTACGACTCACACCCCTCTCTTCCACACGCCTCGAGGACCCCCTCATGGCGTACTTGTCATCAATCGGACGATAGTTGGCGCCCACCGTGGGGTAAGTGAGCTTCGGATCTACGTTCCGAGCGGAATCTGTAAGAATCGGAATCGGCGGGACTATCGCCGTTGGTCGCATCCTCTATGCCAGTGAAGTCCCTCTCATCGTCCTAGACGAGAGTTGGATTCCGGCTAGGGAAGCCATGACCACCTACACCGTCATGTATTTTGGTGAGATCGATGTTTACATCAGTTTCGCTGAACCTGCCCCACCCACCCCAGCGGTGATGATAGAGGCAGAATAAATTTCTGGGTCCCCTTTGTCCGTGGAGGCGGCATAGTTCCGGATCTCAGAAAACCCTAATCCCACCTAGCCCACACCAGTTGCGGAGATAGTGGAGAAAGCTGAACCTGAGGCAGATCTCACGGTACATGTCGGATCTGGAGTGGATCCCCCTAGCGAGGACGAATCCCAGATCGATCCACCTGCGGAGGTCGAAATCTAGGAAGAGCAAGAAGATAACTCTGGTTCCGGCTCTGATGACGCCGGGACGGACATGCCCTTCCTGAGATACACGTTAAGGCGCATGATGATGCAAAACTCAGGCGTAGATGCAATCCTCGAGACCATTAGGCGTTTCAACGAAGCCTACTATGAAGACCGCAGTTATCTCAGGAGGCGCGCATCGCACTTTGTCGGATATGTGGGACCCGGATCTGGCTCTGCCGATGCTAGAGACAACACCGACTCTGTGCTGGAGGCTATCGGAACAAGCGTCGAATTACCGGCATCTTCGGATGACTCCATGACGTCGGCATATTTCTGGAAGTTCTCCGCGCAATATGAAGAGGAGCTTAACTCCACAGCTGCTGCAGAAGGAGAAGACATGGACGAAGGATCCGGAGAAAACTGTCCCAAAGCACAGGACAACATGGATCTCGGAGATGATCCAGAGAACCAAATGGCCGAAAGTACCGATCAAAGTTTGACGTAGGGAAACGGGCCCAAAGTCGTCTTTGCTACCGGTGCTGCCAAGAAGGCAAAGAAGACGAACAAGAAGAACAAGACCCCGATAAAAGATCTTCCGGCAGAGGAAGTGATTGCCGAGGAATACGAAGAAGACTCGGATGGAGCACTTATCCCAGACGAGCCAAAAGAAGAATCGTGGATGGACACGTGATCACTGAAGGTGCGCATAAACTCATCGATGCTGCATTAAACACACCTATCCCTACAGCTGCAGAACTTACTGCTGAAGAACTGGATGAAAGTGCCCAAGCTCTAGAAGCGCGTCGTCAAGTACTCCTAGATGAAGCCAAAAACATCGAGGAGGAGAAGAAACGCATGGCAACTTCGCAGAAGTACATCTCTCGGCAACATCAGAAGACCTGGAAGCGTCACACACGTGACGATCAATTCTCGGAAGTGCACAAGGTTCTCTTTGAAGGAGACCCAGGGATGCCTCGTCTCGATAGAAAGGGAGATCTGGTGTATCAAATACCGGTACAAAACACTGTCGTGGCTCGAGATATCCTGTCGAATAATCCGGGCCCATAACAGGTTCGATTGGGTATCAAGCTACTCACCAAGGGTCTGGAACAGCAAAGGGCCGCGAAATCCGGAAGCGGAAAACTGGTCTCGAAATCCGACCAATATCACACAGACACGACCTGGAATGATATAAGGCCCCAACGTGTTCCAGAACAGCATTACCGTTCCGACCGTCGAGAAGACAACTACTCAAGAACCGGATCTTCAGGACAGCATCACAGAACTGCACGTGACTGGCGCAATGTCGCTCCAGCTTCCGAGCAAGAAGCAATTGCTGCACTGTATCCGAGAAACCCTCCCTAACGAGAGTCGAACGATCGTAGTGGAGAAGACAAAGAGAAACGTCGGGAGGAGGACCGTCAAAGAATGCCACCTCCTAGACCTACAAATCGTCTGGCTGAGGCCCACCATGGTGGGAGTGACGGATGAAGAAACGACGGAAACCATGCCGAGACAAGCTGGCAGGGGGCTCGTCGTAATGAAGACCCTCCCCAGAACCGGAATAATGATGCTCCGAACGGAGGCCGGCGATCAGCCGAAAACAATCCAGCTGCCCCACCCTCTCCACCAAGCAGCCATCATAACGGCTCTCAAGGAGGCCAAGGAGGACGTCATGGCGGAGGAGGTGGTGGTAGAAGCCGAAGTCCGGCTCCAAGGCACCGCAGCCATAGCCATCACTCAGGAAGACGATCTTTGTCTCCAAGTGATGCGCGACACCGGATTAACTCCAACATAGAGGCGCGACGCTACAAAAATGATGATATATACGTGGGCCCAAAATGCTTCGGACCACGCATAAGAGCCACAAAATTCCCGGAGGGATTCGCTATCTCAAGACACATTCAGGCCTACGACGATATAGCTGATGGCTCAATGCATGACGCCCAGAAAAGTGCTGGTGCGGTGTTGATGTAGAGCTTGTTGGGAACCCCGAGGGAGGTATGATGAGCACAGCAGCAAGTTTCCCTCAGTTATGAAACCAAGGTTTAATCGAACCAGTAGGAGCAAGGAAACACCCCAAAGGTGTTACTAGCTGAGCTTTGGCAGGGCGCACTACCGATGCTAGTAGCAACGTGGAGACCTGCACAACACAACCACAGAACTTTGTCCCCAACTTGCGATGAGGTTGTCAATCTCACCATGTTTTGCGGAAAACAAAGGATTAACCGTATCGAATGGAAAGAAGTAAAAGTTTGCAGAAAGTAAACACAAAGTAGTAAAAAGTTTATAGATTGTATGTAAAGAAAAGGACCGGGATCCATAGTTCACTAGAGGTGGCTCTCCTTAGATAGATAACATGCTGGGTGAACAAATTACAGCTGGGCAATTGACAAACACCGAGAAAGCAATACATGCATATACTAATTATCTTGACTCCTTTGAGACTTGATTGGGCATTACAACATTATACATAGACCGCCATCCAACTGCATCTATGACTAATAATCCACCTTCAGGTTATCATCCGAATCCCCTCCAGTATTAAGTTGCAAGAAACAGATTATTGCTTTACGAACTGCGTGTAAAGTAAACAATACGATTGTTCTATGAACAAAGGATTGTTGTTTTCTCCCTAGTAGCAATAGCACATCTAGTACCTTAGAGATTTCTGTCACTTCCCCAGATTACTAGAGGCATGAACCCACTATCGAGCATAAATACTAACTCTTGGAGTTGCTAGCATCTACTTGGCCAAGATAGCTACTAACAACGAAAAGCATGCAAGATCACAAATGACAAAGACATGATAGAATCAATAATCAATCTGAAATAGCATCTCAATATCCATCGGATCCTCGCAAACACAACATGCAGAATTACAAATAGATGATCTTGATCATGAACGGAGCTCACAAGATCTAAACATGAAAGCACAAAGGAGGAGAACTTCCATCTAGCTACTACATGGATCCATAGTCCAAGGATGAACTACTCACGCATCACACCGAAGGCTTGCATGGTGATGAAGAAGGCATCCAGGGTGAATTCCCCTCTCCGGCAGGGTGCCGGGAAGAGCTTCAGATCCCTCCTGATCTAGGGATGGAGATGACGGTGACTATAGAATCTTTCATGGATTTTTGATCGGGCACTTAGGGTTTTCGTCCCGAGGGCAATATATAGGCGGAAGGAGAGGCCGAGGGTGTGCTGGGAGCGGCCACACCACCCCCTAGCGCGGGCCAGGCCTGGCCGCACGGCCAGGTGGTGTGGTGGCCCCCTGGCCCCTCTCCGTCTCGTATTCTGGCACTTGATGACATTCGGAAAAATAGGCACTTTGGCTTTTGTCCCGTCCAATTCCGAGAATATTCATTTTCTGACTTTCCTGGAACCAAAAACAGCAGAAAACAGGCAGCTGGCACTGTGGCTCTTGTTAATAGGTTAGTCCAAGAAATCATATGAAAAGTATTCCAAAGTGTGGACAAAACACAAGAAAGTGGATAAAACCAAGCATGTAACATCAAAAATTATAGATACATTTGCAATGTATCAACATCCCCAAGCTTAACTCCTGCTCGTCCTCGAGTAGGTAAGTGATAAAAAGAAAGAATAATTTTTGAGGTGACATGCACCATCAAAGACTTGATCAAAGTATTTGTAAAACATTTAAAGTTAGGATCATAGTATTTCAATCATAACATGAAAGACAAAGTTCTAGCAATAAGCAAAGAAACTATGATGCAACATGAAAAGGCACAAACAAAAGATTCATGAATAACAATGCTTTGCAAGACATTTGTTTGTTTCACATAAAGAAAACATAGCATAATAGTATTCAGCTTGTCCCTCAATAGAGTAGCAAAAATAAATGCATAGGACACCTTCAAAGTTCATAAGAGTGACTAGATACAATAGTTTAAAACAAGCAATATCAAGTTATGCATCAATCAACTAGTCTTGGGACAATCCACATAGAACTAAGAATGGCCACTATGCTCTCAAAGTAGGTGCATAAAGATAGAAGGTGGAGACTCAATATAATGGTGGAAGAAAGGCCTTTGTAAAAGGAAGTAGGGATTCAAGTCTCATAAAGAGCTTCCAAAAATTATGGAACTTATAGCTTTCAGCTCTCATTGCCCCTATCATAAGCATCTTGAAGTGATTAAGGTTAAAGTGACACAACTAAGAGGATATGCTTGACAAGTTATAAACCGAAATCTCATGCCCCTTACTTACGAAGACCGAACCTCATGCTACTCAACTTTAGTCACGAGTAAGCTCTTATCATTGTAAGTACATGTGTATCATTAAGAACCGCCAACGGGGTACCCCTTGCACATGATACGGGAGCTTTCCCATAATCAAAATGACAAGGCAAGCAGACAATGAGCATCTCAGCGATCTTTTTATTTGCTATTTGCATAGGTTTTTATTGAGGATGCTTCATAGAGTGCTCATTATGGTGATGCTGCAAGTTTCCACCATGATTAGGCATGGCTTAGGCTAGCGGCCTAGGCGTTTCTCTAACATACATACAAACTCCATGATCTTACAAGTTCCACTTTTATTTCACACCGTCGGGATCCGTAAGCAAAAGAACATGATATCAACGGGGTAGAAAGGACAAGTGCAATGTTGAAAGCGTTCCCCATGAAACATAGTTCTGCTAATTTCAACTTATAAAGCGCAAGCATATACGCAACAAAGAAGGACCCAATGGTTCAAGTTTATTAGAGGCAATAAAGTAAAGTGTGTCATCAAGTTTGTGAGAGCTTTAATCACTAGTTTTCTCATAACAAGTTTAATTTGGAAGGTAAACAAAAGCATGAATATACTTGGAATAGCATAAGCTAGTAGGTAGGTATGGTGGACTCTTTGGAATAACTTGGTTTAGGGAGTTGGATGCATGAGTGGAACTCATACTTTGTTGTGGAGGCTAGCTGTCGTTGTATTGGGAACGGCAGTACCTGAGGAGGTTAGATAGAGGTGTGGGGACTAGCAGGGAAGCTATCGATGGCGTCCGCAGGCGGGATTGGATACAAGCGAGCGTAGCGGGACGCGAGAAGTACCCAGGTTCAGGGCCCTCGTGGTGAGGTAAAGCCCCTACTCCTGCCGGATCTGACTATGTGGAATACTCGAACTACAAGTGCTCCTCGAGCTGTATACGCTAGCTACTGCCTTAAATGCTGTAAGAGCAACCCTTTCTACTGAGGCCTTGCCTCTCCTTATATAGGCAGAGAGGCAAAGGTCTCACTGGCCAGTCCGACTGGCGGGCCCCACAGGCGGGTCCCAGCCGATTAGTCATATACAGTGTCCAGTATGGCTTGTCCTATCGGAGTACGAGCGGTATGGCTGCCGTAGGCACAGTGGACGCCGTGCGAGCCTGTCGTCAACACCGGCCACTGTTCCTGCGTCACCCACACAAAGTCTTCGGTATGGCCAGGTAGTTGCCAGTCTTGTCACCGTATAGGGCGTACTGTGCACTGATACACATGTCGCCCTGTCCCATTGATTGAGTCCGGCTACGTCGCTGTATCCGGCTGCCTCTTGCTGATCCGGCTACCGGGGGATAGCCGGCTTGTCTTGCCCTGTTCGGCTATATCTGGTCAGCCGGACGCGATCTGACTGTCTTGTTTCTTACTCGGTTGGGAGTACCTGGGGATCATCCCCCTGACACTAACCCCCGAGCGCGTGTGGATTCCACCCTTAGGCGAAATGTGCGTGCGCTTCCTCTTGCTTTTGAATTTGTGTCCGGCTGAGCTTGGCTGTCGCACTACCCGTGACGTCAGTGCTGACGCCGGCCACGCACGCACGCGTCATCATTACTCTGCGGTGGGCAACGTAACGTCCCGTCGCACGTCGCCTCAGGAAACTGTTGTCCAGCGCTTCGGTTCCTGCTCCAGGATCTTCTGCACATCCTGCTCCGGCACACGGGATCTTAGGCGGCGGTTGGGGTGTGGGTCGCCCGGATGCGCGCCACGTGCCCTGTCGACGGTTGCCCTTCTGGCTCTTTAAAGGGATGCCGCGGGGGAGGCGATTTCTTTCCTTCGCTCCCTCGCTGTAGTTCCTTCTCTTTCGTTGCCTCCGCTCCTGCGCCCTTGCTCTTTGCACCGCCCGTTCGCCGTCGTCGACGCTACGGGCCACCGTCAATCCTCCGTCTCTGCTCCCCCTCGTCAACCAGAAATGGCCGCCGACCGTGGGGCCTGGTGCGGGTCCGCCATCACCGAGGACCAGATCGCCAAATACCGGGCCACCCACGTCCTCCCGCCGGCGGAGGAGGTGGCGGTGCGGCTGGCGCCGGCCGGGAAAGTGTCGCCGCATCCGGAGGAGGGCGAGCGCATCATATTCCTGTCCCACCTGGCCCGCGGGTTCGCCCTTCCGATGAACCCGTCCCTCTTGACCTTCCTCGCCTTCTTTGACCTTCGCCTCCACCACCTCGGCGCCAACACAATCAGAACGTTGGCGCATTTCGTTGCTTTCTGCGAGAGCTATCTCGGGATCCAGCCGAATCTCGGGCTCTTCTGCCGGCTCTTTCGAGTCCGGCCGCAGGTGCAGTTCACCCAGGGGCCCTTAGTCGTCTGTGGCGGCGCCTCCATTTACTCCCGCTCGCAGACCGGCTACCCCAAGTTTCTTCTTCACGATACGGTGCGACTGTGGCAGCAATCGTACTTCTACATGAAGAACCTTACCAACATCGACCGGATAAATCTGCCGGCCTTCCAGGACGTCGAATCCAGCCGGCAGAACTGGGACTTGAAGTTCCACGGCGACAAGGTAGAGACGGACGAGCTGCTGAAGCGTATGCGCTCGCTCGTCCACTGCCGGCTGACCGGGCTGGACGTCACCCTCAGCTGGATGTCCCGGTTGATGATGCCGTTGCAGCAAGGAGCACACAAGATGTGCTACTATTCTGGCCGGCTGGACCCGACCCGGCTGTCGTGCCGCGATCCCCGCTACCACAACCTGAAGGAGTGGGTGTGGACGATCACCAAGGAACAGCTGCCGGAGAACTGGAAGTTCAGCCTGGCGCCATATACGCGGGAGAACCGCGCGCCTCGGGTAAGCTCCTCTAACCGGATGCACTTTTGATGTTTTCTTGTTCTTATTCTTTGTCTTCGTCTAGCTGACTTTTGTGTTCGCCAAATGTTCCCCTGCATTATCCGCGAGGAGGGCACGGTGGCCCTTGAGGAATTCACGCCCGACCTGCCCGAACCGCGCGCTCGGCGGTCCGGCGAGGAATCGGATGGGGACGGCGACGCCTTCCCCAGCCGGAACGATGAGCCGGCCGCCGACCCGCACGCGGTGGTGCACGAGGAGGAGGCCATGCTGACCATGGAGCCGGCGACGTGCTCCGCGATGGATAGGGAAGCGGGTAGGAGCGGCTCCAGCTGTTCCGGCTCCCGCCGCCCTGTGACGGAGGAGCCGGCGCCCAAGAGGAGCCGGTCCGCCGCCCAGCCGTCTCTGCCGGAAGAAAGGGTCGCCTCCTGTTGTGCCGGGGTATGTTCTTTCTCCCCCTTCCCTTTCTATCTGTTTGCCTTTTTCCTCCTTTTCTGACTTTGGCTTGTTTGCTCCTGTCTTCTTCGCTTTCTCCTTAGCACGCTGGTTTCCTTTGGAGCCGCGAGCCCGGCACGCGCGCTAGCTGGGTCGCCGCCCCGTAGCCTGACTGCGCCGACCAGCGCCCCTGCTTCTTCTGAGGCGCACCCATCGCCTCCCCCTCAGCCGACCGCCCCCGCCCAGCCGGAAATCCCCCAGCCGGAGGCGAGGTCCTCCCAGCCGGAAGGCTCCTCCGCGGGCACACGGGGGGCTGCTGGTAAGGAGCTCGTCGTCGTTGGCAACGACAACTCCGACGAGGAGCTCGGGGAGGAGTGGCAGACGGCGGTGGTCGCGGCGAAGGAGTCCCTGGCCGTCAACGCCGTGGACGATGACGCCTCTTCCGCTGCCTCGCTATAAGACCTTGCCGCCACGCTCGAGCTGGCGGTGAAGGAGATCCGGCTGCTGGAGGCCGCAGCCGGCAGCGACCGATCATTGGAGAAGAAGCTCGCTGCCACCAACGGGACCTCCTAGAGTAAGTTCACTTCATCCGGCTCCCCTTTTTTTTGGGTACTGATAGCCGGTTTCGTTGCAGCCATCCTCGTGTGCGCTCAGCGCGAGATCGATCGCCTGAAGAAGGCGAACGACCGACTGAGTAAGTCCAACTCTACTCTGCGACAGCAGAACAAGGATTGGCACGCGTGGGTGGATGGTCTGGAGGCCACCGTCAAGGAGAGCGACGCCTCGGTCGCCAGCCGGGCCGAAGCTTTCTCCCTTCTCGAGGCCCAGAACAAGGCCCAGGAGAAGGACATTAAACGGTTGGCGCTCAAGGAGAAGGCGCTGGTAGAGGAGTTGATGCAGGTCGGCCACACTGCCAAGGGTGGGTTTTTTCTGTTCTTTCCGGATCCGGTAGCCGGATCTGACTTCTCATTTCAGACAGCCTTTTACCCCGGCATAGACCTATTGGCCTACAACCGGCTGCAGGAGAATTGGCCGGGAGCGCAGCCGACGGCCTAGGAGCTCGTCGTCCTTCTTGGCGAGGAAGCTGCCAAGCTTCGCTAGGCAGCAAGGGACGTCTTCTTCTTCGTCTGGCCGGAGGCTCCGGTTCCGGAGACAATGGCGCAGCTGGCAGCAAAGGTGGGGGAGGTGCCGACTGCGGTGGACCGGCTGCGGGACCTGGCTGCGCGAGCCAGAGCGGAGATGGCCCTGGCTCTAATGCTCTCCTGGTAGAAGGACGCCCGTGTCGAGAAGATCGACGGAGGCTTTCGCGCCGGGGCTGATCTTGCCGCCATCCGCCAAGCCCATCCGGAGCTCCGCGGGTCCGCCATCAAGATCGCCGACTATGTGGACCCCGACGAGGTCCTCACCGACTCGGAGTCCGTTGGCACTCCTGATGTGGAGGCCCCGATGCCGCCGCCTGCCAGCGCCGGGACCGGATCAAGCTCCGCGCCTCCTCCGCTGCCCGAAGCCTCCGCTGGCCAAGATCTCCCCCATGGCAAGGGTCCTGCTACCTAGAGATCGCCCCGGGATGCCGGGTGTAACTGTCTTGTGTTGTACGCTTGTGAACCTTGTCTGTTTGTGCCGGCTATCTTTGACGCCGGGTAACTTGCGAGAGCTTCGTCTCTCTTTTGCTTGTTATTGTTGAAATCCTTTTTCCTTACTTGTGCGCTGAGTTTCTTTTTGCCATTTTGCCTGGCTAACCTTGTCCGGCTACACGCCTTTAGCCGGACAACCTACACCTCCAGTGGGGGCGCACAAGCGCACCCACTAGGTGTAGCCCCTGATATTCGCAGTAGTTGGCGAAGACAGGTGCTTCGAATCTTCCTTCTTTCCCAGTTCTTCTATCTTTATCCGACTAGACTCGTCTCAGTCGGTTGCTTTTGCCAGCTGAACCCTTTTAGCCGGGGGAACTAACATTCTAGTAGGGGCGCGCGAGCGCACCCACTGGGTGTAGCCCCCGAGATTCGGAGTAGCTGGCGTAGCCAGGTGCTTCGAATCTTCCTTGTCTTCTCTTGCTGCAGCCCTTGCCCTCGCCTGGGCTCCGATCGATCGGCTAAACGCCTTTAGCCGGTCGGGAACCACAAGATTCCACTAGGGGCGCGCGAGCGCACCTAGTGGGTGTAGCCCCCGAGATTCGGAGCGCTTGATGAAGGCAAGGACTTCAAATCTTCTTTCCTTTTCCAGAATTCTGACTCTAGGTAGCCGGACGAAACGTACGTACGCATACACACATGTCCACATAGGTTAGTAGGTTAGTCTGCCAAATTGTAGCCGGAAAATGGCTTGTTTTTTTTTCGAAAACTGGCCTGTCCCTTTCTAGACACTTAGTCGCTTTCCCGTGCGCTCTGCTATTTTCGCTGCGTCCTTGCCGGGCAGCCAGGTTGCGGTCTGCAGCCGGAATCGAAGGGAGCTGACAGTACATTGCACACGGTACTAATGGCTTAGCAGCTGGATTGGTTCGAGCTAGTTGCAGGGCCGGGATACCCGATCTGTCGCGTCTCCTCCCTGTTTTTCATGTGGGATGCCTCGGGCTTTTGCTCTTGCTAGCCGGACAGCCGGGTTGCAGTCTGTAGCTGAGATGAAGAGTGGGTCTCTGACATCATCGCACAGTACTCAGCCGGTTTGTTGACTTAGCAGGCCGGGCCAGCCGGTGAGCCCCGGGTAGGGGTTGCCGGAGCCGAGAAATAATAACCGGAAAACAGGTGCATACACATTTCTAGCAAGGAGCCCCCGAGATTCTCGTGGGGGTCCGTATTTTCATTCATAGGGTTTTCAGGATACATACACTGTCTGGCGACTAGGTGTAAAATGGGCGCAGCAGGGCCGTGTTCCAGGGGCGCTCGGTCTCCTCGTCTGATTTGTCCATCTTGTTCTTGCGTGGCTGCTGCGCGTCGATGAGGTAGTAGGAGTCGTTGGGCAGCGCCCGGCTGATGATGAAGGGGCCCTCCCAGGGTGGCGATAGCTTGTGCATGCCTTTCGTGTCTTGCACCAGCCGGAGAACCAGGTCGCCCTCGCGGAATGCGACTGGGCGGATCCGGCTTGAATGGAAGCGACATAGTCGTTGCTGGTACAAGGCTGATCTGGACAAGGCCAACGCGCGGGCCTCCTCCAGGAGGTCCACTCCGTCCTCCCGTGCCTCCCGATTGGCTTTTTCATTGTAGAGGAGCTTGCGAGGGGAGTCGAACTCGATGTCGGCGGAGAGGACGGCTTCTGATCCGTAGACCAGGAAGAATGGCGTGTAGCCGGTTGACCTATTCGGCGTGGTGCAGAGACTCCACAGCATAGCCGGAAGTTCTTCGATCCAACATCCAGGTGACTGCTCTAACGGCTCGATGAGACGTGGCTTGATGCCGGCTAGCACCAAGCCGTTTGCTCTTTCGACTTGCCCGTTGGATTGCGGGTGCGCGGCGGAGGCGAGGTCCAGTCGGATGCCCTTGTTGCTGCAGAACCGGGCGAAGGCCCCCTTGGCGAAGTTCGTGCCATTGTCGGTGATGATGCTGTTGGGGTAGCCAAAGCGGTTGATGATGTCGGTGAAGAAGGTGACAACCGTCGCCCCGTCCAGCTTTCGAATAGGCTTGGCCTCGATCCACTTCGTGAACTTGTCCACCGCCACCAGCAGGTGGGTCATGCCTGCGCGTGCTCGCCTGAAGGGACCGACCATGTCAAGGCCCCAAACCGCGAATGGCCAGGTGATCGGTATGGTCTTGAGTACCGAAGTTGGCATGTGCCTGAGCTGCCCGAAGCACTGGCACCCATTGCATGCGCGGACCAGCTGCTCAGCGTCCTCAAGGGCGGTGGGCCAATAGAAACCATGGCGAAACGCCTTGGCGAGTATCGCCCTTGACGAAGCGTGGTGCCCGCACTCGCCCTGGTGGATGTCCTTGAGTAGCCGGTGGCCCGTATCCGCATCAACACATCTTTGGAAGATTCCGGATACACTGCGCTTGTATAGCTTGCCGTTTATGATGGTGTATGTGTGCGCGCAGCGCCGTATTTGCCTAGCCTCCACCTCGTCGTCCGGGAGTTCTCCATCGGCGATGTAGCTCATGAAGGGCTGTGCCTAGGATGGCACTTCCCGAATGACGAGGATGCTCATGTTCTCCGGTTGACGGGTGTCTGGGGGTCGTCCGAATGGCGTATCTGGAGCGGCAGCCCCGGAGCTGCTAGGCGAGCCGGCAGCCCCCGGGCCTTGCGAGCCGTAAGGCGCTGCCTGGCCGGAATTGGTGCGGGTCTTCTTCTTTGGTGGTTCTGCCGGCTCTGCTTTCGCCATTCCGTCGGCCGGAACGGTTCCTGCCCAGACGATGGAGTCCAATTCTGGCGACGGGTTGATGGATGGCTTGCGTAGGTGCTCCAAGGACACCCCTGGTGGGATGGCCTGCCTGGTGGAGCCGATCTTGGAGAGCCCATCGGCTGCCTCGTTGTTGACGCGGGGGATGTGGTGAAATTCGCACCCGTCGAACGAGGCGCTGAGCTTCTGGATGTGGAATCGGTAGAGAGCCATGTTTGCGTCTCTGGCGTCCCATTCCCCGGATACTTGCTGCACCACCAAGTCCGAATCGCCGAAGCACAGGATCCGGTTGACACCGATCTCCTTGGCCAGCCGGAGTCTATGCGCCAGTGCCTCGTATTCGGCTACGTTGTTGGAGGCCTTGAAGTGGATCTGTAGTACGTACTCCAGCCGGTCTCCCTTGGGCGAGGTGAGCACGATGCCGGCTCCCAAGCCCCCGAGCATCTTTGATCCGTCGAAGTGCATCCGCCAATGGTCCGAATCCAGAACCGGTAGGAGATACTGGGTCTTGGCCCAGTCGACGTGGAAGTCTACCAACGCCTGCGACTTGATCATGAGCTGGGGCTCGTACTGGATGGAGTAGGCAGCAAGCTCGATGGCCCATTTGGCGACTCGGTCGGTGGCGTCCTTGTTGCCGATGATTTCTGAAAGGGGTGCAGTGCACACGACCTTAATCGGATGCTCCTGGAAGTAGTGCTTGAGCTTCTTGCATGCCAGGTACACGCCGTAGCACATCTTCTGGTAATGGGGGTAGTTCTGCTTGGAGAGGGAGAGAACCTCCCTGAGGTAGTAGACGGGCCTCTGAACCGGCTGAGCCTTGCCTTCCTCGGGGCGCTCCACCACCAGGACCACGCTGACGACCCGGCTGATGGCTGCTATATAGAGCAACATTGGTTCCTTACTAGCCGGCGTGGCCAGAACCGGTGTTGTGGACAGCATGCGCTTGAGGTCGTGAAACGCGACGTCGGCTTGCGAAGTCCAGGAGAACTTGTCCGTCTTCTTCATCAACTGGTACAACGGGAGTGCCTTCTCCCCCAGCCGGCTGACGAAGCGACTGAGGGAAGCCAGGCATCCGGTGAACTTCTGGACTCCAAGCAGGTTCCTAGGCGGCTGCATCCTCTCGATGGCCGCGATCTTCTCCGGATTTGCCTCGATACCTCCCTATGAAACAAGGAAACCGAGGAGCTGACCGGACGGTACCCCGAAGACGCACTTCTCTGGGTTCAGCTTCATCCGGTACTGGCGGAGGTTGCCAAAATTTTCTCCCAGGTCCTCGAGGAGGGTGCGCTTCCCCTTGGTCTTGATAACCACGTCATCCACGTAAGCGTGCACGTTTCGGCCTATCTGCGAGTGCAAGCATTTCTGCATACATCGCTGATAGGTGGCGCCTGCGTTCTTTAGGCTGAAAGGCATGGTTACATAGCAGAAAGCCCCATAGGGGGTGATAAATGATGTCTTAATCTGATCAGCCGGGTTCATCCGGATCTGATTGTACCCAGAATAACAATCTAAAAAAGACAACAAATCACAGCCGGCCATGGAATCGATGACTTGATCGATACGAGGCAAGGCGAAGGGGCCTTTAGGGCACGCCTTGATCAGGTTGGTGTAGTCGATACACATGCGCCAGGTCTTGTTCTTCTTCAGCACCAGGACTGGGTTCGCCAGCCAGTCCGGGTGGTATACTTCCATGATGAACCCGGCTGCAATGAGCTGGGTGATCTCGTCACCGATTATCTTTCTCTTCTCCTCTGCAAACCGGCGCAGAGGTTGCTTGACCGGCTTGGCATCCGGACGCACGTGAAGCGAGTGCTCGGCGTACTCCCTCGGCACACCCGGCATGTCCTTGGGGGACCATGCGAAGATGTCCCGATTCTCACGGAGGAAGTCGACGAGCGCGCCTTCCTATTTGCTGTCCAAGCCGGCGCCAATGGTGACGAACTTAGTCGGATCGGAGGGGTCGAGCAGGATCCTCTTCGTCTCCTTTGCCGGCTGGAAGGCTCCTTCTCCAGCCGGCTTGCTGCTAGCCGGAATGTCCTGCTGGGCCATGGCCACATTGCGCATGATCACGCGCTTCTCTTCGGCTGTGATGAGGGCCTCTGCCAGCTTGGAACCAGCTGAAGCGCACTCCATCGATCGCCTGAAGCAGCCAGCGACGGTGATCACGCCGTGGGGTCCCGACATCTTCGTCTTGAGGTAGGCGTAGTGGGGGATGGCCATGAACTTGGCGAGGGCGGGGCGCCCGAGGAGAGCGTGGTAAGAGCTCGTCAGATTTACCAGCTCGAACCAGATTGGTTCGTGGCGGAAGTTCTCGTCGGTCCCGAAAATGACATCCAGCTGGAATTTCCCCAGTGAGGCGCAGGCTGGCCCCGGCAGCATGCCGTGGAACATCGTGGTAGTCGGGCGCAGGTCGCTTTCGCGAATGCCCAGCTTCTCCAGCGAGGACTAGTAGAGGAGGTTGAGGCTGCTGCCTCCGTGGATGAGGACGCGCGAGAATCGGCAAGTGCACGCGTTGGAGACGATGAGGGGGTCGAGCACCATGGCGTATCCCCCTAGAGTCGGTAGATGCTCAGGCTGATCCGCCTGGCTCTAGGTGATAGGGGTTTCTGACCAGTTCAGGTACTGGGGGACCGGAGAGGCAATGGTGTTGACCTCCTTGGAGCGTCGCCTGCGGCTGTGCTTGTCGTCTTGCTCCGTCTCGAAAATGTGGTAGGCGGCGTGCGGCTGGGGGTAGCCGTTGTTGTTGCCGTCGTTGCCGCCGTTACCATCATTGCCGGCTCCCCTAGCCGGTGGTGGAGGTCCGCCCGGTGGAGGAGGCGGGGGATGAGGCTAGTTGCCCTGGTCCTTTAGCTGGCGGGGCCAGCTGCAGTTTCGGGTGGTGTGCATAGCCGGCTTGAAGGGACCGCTATGCCACTTGCACGGGCCATCGAACATCTGGTCGAAGGTGAGCCGTGGCTTCTGCCTCCTTGCTTCATTAGCCGGCGCGTCGGGCGCGCCCTCCACAACATTTACTTGCCGCGCGTGGTAGCGAGGTTTCTGCTGTCCGGCCTGGCAGTCCCCATGGAACCGGTTGTCGTTCCCGTGGTGTCTAGAGGATCCGGCTTCTCCGGCCGGAATGCTGGGTCGGTCGCGAGCTGGCACCGTGGGAGTCGGACGGCCGTCCGCGTTTACCCGGAGGGGCTTCTTCATGGCGGCATCCACCGTGGCGTACTGGTCCGCGACTGTCATGAGCTCCGCCATGGTTTTAGGCTCGTCACACAGTAGACGGTGGCGAAGCATGGTGCCCTCGCGGCAACCCTTGATGAAGAAACCGATGGCTTGGCTCTCCAGGATGCCCTCGCAAGTGTTGCGCAGCTCCGTCCACTTGGCGAGGTACTCGCGGTCGGTCTCGTGGTTGCCCTGGACGCACAAGGCTAGGTCGCGCGGGTGCCCTGGGCGCTTGTACGTGCCGTTGAAGTTGCGGACGAACACTTTCTCGAAGTCAGGCCAGGCGTTGATGTTGTTGGGCGCGAGGCTATTGAGCCATGTCCTCGCTGACCCAGTTAGCATGAGGGGGATGTCGGACGAACACTTTCTCGAAGT
Organism: Avena eriantha; assembly: GCA_910589775.1. Lineage (NCBI taxonomy): Eukaryota > Viridiplantae > Streptophyta > Magnoliopsida > Poales > Poaceae > Avena > Avena eriantha. The sequence goes on along the minus strand of OU342746.1, from coordinate 406,507,024 downwards.
CAGGCCAGGCGTTGATGCTGTTGGGCGCGAGGCTATTGAGCCATGTCCTCGCTGACCCAGTTAGCATGAGGGGGATGTAGCGCACGGCTGTGCGCTTGTTCCCGTGGGCGATGCCGACTGCCGTAGCGTAGTCGGTCAGCCAGTCCTCCGGTTTCATGCTGCTGTCGTACTTGGGGGTGTCCCTGGGCAGGGAGAATTTATCCGAAAACGGCTCGTTCCGGATGCGGGGTCTGAAACAAACCGGACCGGTAGAATCTTCCTCCTCCGTGACGCGCACTTGAGCGAGGAGCTCGATGCGGTCGCGGGCATCCGGGTAATCCGGGTTGGGCGCTCCCACCCGGCCCGAGAGACGGGAACCGGCTAGTCTGGGCGCTCTGGCTGGCGGAGGGGGAGGTGGCGGGTTGCTGTTCACCGTCTGCTCCTAGCGTGGCTGGCCCCTGTCACCGGAGCTGCGGCGCCTGTTGTGGGCCCTGGGCGGCTGAGGGGAGGATGCCTGCTGGGTGTCACGCGGCGCGCCCCTGCTGTTGGCCGGTAGCTCGCTCCTCCTGGAGTAGCTAAGGTCTTCCTGCACCTGCCGGTTGGCGCCAGCCTGCTCGTCCGCGACGCGGAGGAGCTCCTGCACGCGAGCTTGCTGGCGGGCTCGCTCCTCGCCCTCTAGGCTGGGCAGTTCCTCTGTCGCGGCTCGCGTCGCGCGCAAGTTCTTGATGGATGTGCTGTAGGTGGGCCGTGCGAGGGCAGGCACGCGATCCGGTTCCCCATCCTTTTCCAACCTACCGCCAAGCTCGCCGCCCCGACGCCGTACCTGGCCGCGCGGGCTCGGCTCCGCGGTAGCCGGAGTGAGGCCGTGCGCGCGGTCGTACTCGCGCCGGGTGATCTCGAGCTGCTTACGGGCTGCAGCTAGCTCCATGGCCTCATGGAGGAGGATCTGTCTCTCCATGCTGAAGCTGGCCTCCGCCTCCTCCGGGTTATCCCCGAGGTTAACCGACGTCAGGAGCCGATCAATGGCATCCTCCACAGGGTTCCGGGGCTGCGGGGGAGCGGAAGTTCCGACCTCGTCCGCGCCTCGCTCCCGCGGCTGGCGGGGATGGGAGCTGGAACCGGCCATCAGGACCTCTGTGCCGCGAGGTGCGGCGGAGGCGCTGCCGTCTGAGCACGGCAGCTCCACGACAGAGACGATTTCCCTAGGGAAACGCTCCGGGACGGTGGCGACGTAAACAGGGAGGTCGCCGAATAGCAGAACGGTGCCGTTCGCTGGGAAGGAGGTTCCGGTGAAGCAGGAAGCGTTGTCGATGACACAGTCGAATTTGCCGAGCGTGAGCACCAGGCCGGAGGCCACGCGCTCACCGGCTGAAGTGCAGGGTCCCGTGCGGAACGTGACTCCGGTCGAAGCCATCTGGCACTACGGTGGGCACCAACTGTCGTTGTATTGGGAACGACAGTACCTGAGGAGGTTAGATAGAGGTGTGGGGACTAGCAGGGAAGCTATCGACGGCATCCGCAGGCGGGATTGGATACAAGCGAGCGTAGCGGGACGCGAGAAGTACCCAGGTTCGGGGCCCTCATGGTGAGGTAAAGCCCCTACTCCTGCCGGATCTGACTATGTGGAATACTTGAACTACAAGTGCTCCTCGAGCTGTATACGCTAGCTACTGCCTTAAATGCTGTAAGACCAACCCTTTCTACCGAGGCCTTGCCTCTCCTTATATAGACAGAGAGGCAAAGGTCTCACTGGCCAGTCCGACTGGCGGGCCCCACAGGCGGATCCCAGCCGATTAGTCATCTACAGTGTCCAGTATGGCTTGTCCTGTCGGAGTACGAGTGGTATGGCTGCCGTAGGCACAGTGGATGCCGTGCGAGCCTATCGTCAGCACTGGCCACTGTTCCTGCGTCACCCACGCAAAGTCTTCGGTATGGCCGTGTAGTTGCCAGTCTTGTCACCGTACAGGGCGTACCGTGCACTGATACACACGTCGCCCCTGTCCCATTGATTGAGTCCGGCTACGTCGCCGTATCCGACTGCCTCTTGCTGATCCGGCTACCGGGGGATAGCCGGCCTGTCTTGCCCTGTCCGGCTGTATCTGGTCAGCCGGACACGATCCGACTGTCTTGTTTCTTACTCGGTTGGGGGTACCTGGGGATCATCCCCCTGACACTAGCAAAATACTGGGAGCGACAAACTAAGAGAGCAATAATGGCCATAATCATGCAGAGTGACAAAACATCATTGATCAAAGCATAAAGTGATAGTACAAGTTGAAAACTAAAGGATCATAAAGGCTATGGTGACTTGGGATAGTCATAACATGGTATGACCATGCACCAAGTCAACCTAAATAAAGCATCAAAGGAGAATACCACTATACTATGCTTTAATATGCTAAAACAACGCATGATTCATCCAAGGCACATTAAAAAATCTCAATTGTTTAAAACAAGTCACGCTATAGCAAAGAATACTAAGCATAAAGCCAAAACAATATCAAGCATGGCATGACAAAGCATAGGCCACAGTCAAAAACAAGCTCTTTTTACCACACAAGCATGAACTTTCCTACTCTTTTCCAAACCAAACCAAACTATTTGCAAACCAATGTATGAAAGAGGGGGTCCAACCAATTTATTCAGCAAACTAAGCAAACCAAGCAAACTAAAAACCAAAACGAAAACGAAAAAGAAGACACTCCAAGAACAACACAACTGTGGATGAAATAATAAAAATGAAGCGTTTGGAAGAAACCTGGGATTTTTATTGATGAAGAAGGGGATGCCTTGGGCATCCCCAAGCTATGACGCTTGTACTTCTTGGATATTTCTTGGGTGACACGCGTGGCATCCCCAAGCTTGAGCTTTAGTCCATCCTTCATCTCATTACTCATTCCTTCCATACACCTGAAATTTTCCTTCATACAAAACTTCACACAATCTCATTAGCAACATTAGTGCACTCAATATAAATAAGTCTTAAGGTTCAGTTCTAAAACCAAATAAACTTCCATTAGAACACTAGCTACTGTAGCACTTCCCTCAAAAAGCTCAATTCCCCTAAAGGAACCAACAAGAAGCAAATGCAGAAAATGGCAGAAATCTGTCAAAACAGACTAGCAGGTAAAGACGAATTTTTTCGAAGACCTTATGTTGCTCAAATCAAAAAGTGTTGAACTAACAAAAGTTAGATAACAACCTGGGGCAGAAGCACAAAAATTCACGCCTCAAAAAGACTCTCAGAGATTTTACACGAATTTTTACAGTGAAGCACAGAAATCTGTTTTGGGACAGCAACTTTCCCAATCATTACTTCACTCTCATTAGAGGTTACTCTTGGCACAAAAAGCAAATAAAAAGGATAAGGAGAGGTTATTACTGAAGTAATAACTTCCAAGACTCATCTAAAACTTTTGGGTTATCTCCCAATAAGTACTTTTCTTTAACGCCTTTAAGTTAGACATAAGAAGCAAGAAAAAGGATCAAGTATTCTCAAATGAAGAAGCCTTATGATCAATACCAGAAATGTTTTCAACAAGGCAAGGTATATCATCCAAGTAAGTTCTAGAGGATCCTCTCTCAATACTCTTAGGTTCACTATTCTCATCAAAAGGGTTTGCAGGAACAATCCAATTAAGATTCTTTTCTATGGCATCATGTATTGCTACTAGTTTAAAGGGTGTTGGTATTTTAGGTTCCTCCCCATTAGGTTCGGTTTTGTTCATCTTTTCTCGTGTACCAACAACATCTACACATGAGCCTAGCATATTGAAACATTCAAAGACTTTCCTAGCTTCCTTGGCAACATCATAGAACTCCTTAAACAAAGTTTCTAGAATAAAATCCCTCTTTTCAGGGTCTTCAATTTCTTTAAGCTTAAGAAACATTACTTGCATTAAGGGGTTGAGGTTAACAAACCTAGCTTCTAACATGTGAATTAAAGAAGCTGCAGCAATCTCATAGTTTGGAGCAAGTTCTGCAAGGGATCTATCCTCAGTATCCTCATGTTTACTAACATGATTAAAGAATTCTTCAATATTATCTTTCCCAATTATAGAACCACAACCAGTTGAAAGGTCATTCAGGGTGAATTTGGGGATCAACATGGTGAGCTAAGGAAGAGGTGACAACTAAAGAGACTTAATTTTTTTGTGTTTTTGAAAAGAAAGCAAACTTGTAAAACTAATTTTTTTGTGTTTTTGATAAAGATGCAAGAAAACAAAACAAAAAGAAACTAAGCAAAACAAAAATAACAAAGTAAAGAGATTGGTTATGAGGGACTCCCCTTGTGAAGATGTCTTTGACTCCCCGGCAACGGCGCCAGAAAAATTGCTTGATGGCTCAATGCACGACGCCCAGAAAAGTGCTGGTGCGGTGTTGATGTAGAGCTCGTTGGGAACCCCAAGAGGAAGGTATGATGAGCACAGCAGCAAGTTTCCCTCAGTTATGAAACCAAGGTTTAATCGAACCAGTAGGAGCAAGGAAACACCCCAAAGGTGTTACTAGCTGAGCTTTGGCAGGGCGCACTACCGATGCTAGTAGCAACGTGGATACCTGCACAACACAACCACAGAACTTTGTCCCCAACTTGCGATGAGGTTGTCAATCTCACCATGTTTTGCGGAAAACAAAGGATTAACCGTATCGAATGGAAAGAAGTAAAAGTTTGCAAAAAGTAAACACAAAGCAGTAAACAGTTTGTAGTTTGTATGTAAAGAAAAGGACCGGGATCCATAGTTCACTAGAGGTGGCTCTCCTTAGATAGATAACATGCTGGGTGAACAAATTACAGCGGGGCAATTGACGAACACCGAGAAAGCAATACATGCATATACTAATCATATTGACTCCTTTGAGACTTGATTGGGCATTACAACATTATACATAGACCACCATCCAACTGCATCTATGACTAATAATCCACCTTCAGGTTATCATCCGAACCCCCTCCGGTATTAAGTTACAAGCAACAAATTATTGCTTTACGAACTGCGTGTAAAGTAAACAATACGATTGTTCTATGAACAAAGGATTGTTGTTTTCTCCCTAGTAGCAATAGCACATCTAGTACCTTAGAGATTTCTGTCACTTCCCCAGATTACCAGAGGCATGAACCCACTATCGAGCATAAATACTAACTCTTAGAGTTGCTAGCATCTACTTGGCCAAGATAGCTACTAACAACGGAAAGCATGCAAGATCACAAATAACAAAGACATGATAGAATCAATAATCAATCTGAAATAGCATCTCAATATCCATCGGATCCCCACAAACACAACACACAGAATTACAAATAGATGATCTTGACCATGAACGGAGCTCACAAGATCTAAACATGAAAGCACAAAGGAGGAGAACCAGCCATCTAGCTACTACATGGATCCGTAGTCCAAGGATGAACTACTCATGCATCACACCGGAGGCTTGCATGGTGATGAAGAAGGCATCCAGGGTGAATTCCCCTCTCCGTCAGGGTGCCGGGAAGAGCTTCAGATCCCTCCCGATCTAGGGATGGAGATGATGGTGGCTACAGACTCTTTCGTGGATTTTTGATCGGGCACTTAGGTTTTTCGTCCCGAGGGAAATATATAGGCGGAAGGAGAGGCCGAGGGGGTGTCGGGAGCGGCCACACCACCCCCTGGCGCGGGCCAGGTGGTGGCCTCTGGCCCCTCTCCGTCTCGTATTCTGGCACTTGATGACATCCGGAAAAATAGGCACTTTGGCTTTTGTCCCGTCCAATTCCGAGAATATTCATTTTCTGACTTTCCTGGAACCAAAAACAACAGAAAACATGCAGCTAGCACTGTGGGTCTTGTTAATAGGTTAGTCCAAGAAATCATATGAAAAGTACTCCAAAGTGTGGACAAAACACAAGAAAGTGGATAAAACCAAGCATGGAACATCAAAAATTATAGATACATTTGCAATGTATCAATAGCTCGGCTAGATACTTGGCTTTAGGATTTTTTCCAGGCTTGCTGTATCGCCAAAGGAGGAAATAGCTTAGTTGCAACCTGATATCTCCCGCTCATGTTGAGGAAGACGGCGTGATCATGGCTCAATGAACTTCCGGAGAACACCATCCACAACTGGTATGACATGCAAAGTGTGTTCTTTCGGAATTTCGAGGGGACATATCGGAGGCCCTGTACGGTAGGAGACCTACAACATTGCACCTAGAAGCCTAGAGAAACTTGCCGAGATTATCTCGGACGATGGATCGACACCAAGAACTCCTGTGAAGGAGTAAATGACCAAACTACGATGGAAGCTTTCATTGCAGGGCTCCCAATTGGTTTACTACATCATCGCTTGAAGTGTGACAAGGTCACTGATTTGGGAGAGATGATAGAAACAGCGAGCAAGTATGCAGATGATGACGACGACACAGGGGGATAGTTGAACGCCCTACCTATGCCACAGTCGGCAAAACAACCAAAGCAACAAGCTTAGAAGCGCAAGAACACCTTGGAAGAAAAACCCAACGCGGAAACGACAGTGGTTACTGCTACTTTCAGGTCTGGAGGACGAGGAGGACGTGGTGGTGGCCGCGGACGCGGTCGTGGGACATCAAGAGTTCAAGGTAGAGGAGACCAGCAACCTGGCAAAACCTATTCTTGGGCCGACATTGCGAATAACCCATGTGTGCATCACCTCGACGCCAATGGGGGCTCGTCTCACACAAACGCCGAATGTCGTTTCAACGACGACATCAAGAAAGATGACACCACTGGCTACAGGGCTAAGCGGAAGAAGGGAAAGAAGAATCCCGAAAAGGATAAAGAGACCAAGGAAGATTCCGACATGGAGGAAGCTGATGCTTCAAATCCCAAGCCAGAGGGAAAGAAAACCTTTCCCACAAAGAAAGACATATGTCACCTTCCTCGGATTTCAACCAGCTAAGGTCAAGAAAGCAGTTCTGCATGAGCTCAATGTGATAGTTCCGGCTGTCCCTCAGTACCTAGACTGGTCGGAAGTTGCAATCACCTTTGACCGCGTTGATCATCCGCCTAAGTTGCACAAGAGAGGAAAATACGCCTTAGTCGTCAATCCACTTATTGACGGCTATGGTTTCTCCAAGACCCTCATGGACGGTGGTAGCAGCATAAACATTCTGTATGTCGAAGCGCTATGCCAAATGCGAATCGCGGAGACCTAGCTAAATCACAACTCTGTGATATTTCACGGAGTTGTCCCAGGAAGACAAGCAAATTCCCTGGGAGAGATCACTTTGGATGTTACTTTTGGAACTCCAAAGAACTATCAGACGGAAGCACTTTCCTTCGAAGTGGTCCCGTTCAAGAGCGCGTACCACGCTATATTTGGACATCCGGATTATTGTGCTTTTATGGCTCGTCCATGTTACATTTACAATATGATGAAAATTCTAGGTCCCAACGGCGTGATCACCATCAGGGGAGACCCGAAGAAAGCGTGAGAGTGCGAAGATGGAAATGCCGCCTTTGCTGAAGCCATGTTGCACGCCCAGGAGTACCAGGAAATCAAGAAGACCATCGATCCATCCGAGATGCCCGCAACGAAGAAGGAGGTGACAAAGCCGAATCCGGAGTTCAAGGCATCGGAAGAGTCGAAGAAGACGATGTTGAAGGATGATGGCCCCTCCAAGGTGACCTAGATAGGCGTAGTCCTAGATAGCGCATAGGAAAGCGCGCTCGTCAAGTTCCTCCAAGAAAATCAAGATATCTTCGCATGGCAGCCATCTGACATGACCGGAGTACCTAGGGAACTTGCCGAGCACTCTCTAAATGTAAACCTGAACGCTAAACCTATCAAACAGTCCCTACGATGTTTTGGCGATGTGAAGCATAAGGTAATAGCTAAGGAACTAGCCCGACTCGAGTTAGCCGGATTCATAGAAGAGGCCATCCATACTGATTGGTCGGCCAACCCTGTAATTGTCCCTAAAAAGGACACCACTGATTTAAGGATGTGTGTTGATTATACTGCCTTGAACAAGGCTTGTCCCAAAGATCCATTCGCTCTGCCTAGAATTGATCAAGTTATCGACTCTACGGCAGGCTCGGAACTCCTCTGTTTTCTCGACACATATTCTGGTTATCACCAAATTCGGATGAAGGAATCAGATAAAATCAAAACTTCATTCATAACCCCCTTCGGAACCTTTTGTTTTGTTACGATGCCCTTTGGGTTGAAGAATGCAGGAGCTACGTACCAGCGCACTATGCATCATTGCCTCCACGATCAAATCGGACGCAACGTACATGCATATGTGGATGATATTGCGGTTATGTCCAAAAAGAAGGAAACATTAATTTCCGACTTGGAGGAAACATTCGCAAATTTACGAAAATACAACATTATGCTCAATCCAAAGAATTGTTTCTTTGGAATTCCAGCCGGAAAATTGTTAGGTTTCATCGTGTCTCAGAGAGGCATAAAGGTGAACCGAGACAAGATTAAGGCTATACTCAATATTTCCAGGCCAACTCACCTGAAGGACGTTCAAAGACTAACTGGTTGCATTGCTGCAGTTAGTCGGTTTGTAAGCCGACTCAAAGAAAGAACTGCACCACTTTACAAGCTCCTAAAAAATACCAAGAAATTCATTTGGACTGATGAAGCTGAAGGTGCACTACAAGACTTGAAAGAAGTACTCTTGTCTACTCCTATCCTTGCAGCACCGGAACCAAGAGAACCGATGTTGCTCTATCTCGCTGCGGCAAACAGGGTCGTTAGTGTCGTCATGGTAGTGGAGAGACCAAAGGAAAATCAGGAACACCTGGTGCAGCGTCCGACTTACTATCTCAGGGAGGTTCTAACTGAATCAAAATAGCGGTATCCGCACTATCAAAAGCTGGCTTATGGTGTGTTTTTCGCATCTCGTAAGTTACGGCACTATTTTCAGGAACATCCAATTACCATGGTGAGCATAGCTCCCATGAGAGATATAATCAACAACAGCGAGGCTACAGGACGCGTTGCAAAATGGGGCATAGAGCTTTTAGCTTTCGATATTGAGTATAAACCTCGAACAATAATCAAATCCCAAATCCTTGCTGACTTTGTTGTTGATTGGACAGAGACAAAGGAGAATATGACCCTCCCTGAGTCGGAATATTGGACCCTATATTTTGACGGATCTAAGGCTCGATGGGGCTCGGGGGTTGGCGTGGTACTCAAATCACCCCAAGGAGATAAACTTCTATACGTGTTGCAAATCCACTTCACAACGACAAATAACATTGCCGAGTATGAAGCATTGCTGCATGGAATCCGGATTTCTAAGGATATCGGCATCCAACGTTTGATGTGTTATGGAGATTCGGATCTTGTTGCACAATAAGTGTCGGATATTTGTAATGCAAATAAGCACATGGCAGTATATAAAGTTGTCGTGGATGATCTATCTAAATCATTCGAAGGGTTTGAGGTTCAATACATCCCTCGAGCAGAAAATGAGGAAGAAGATGCATTATCTTGGATAGGCTCTGCACGGAAAGAGGTCCCGGATGGCGCTTTTTTAGAGCACCTCAAAGTTCCCTCCATGAAGGGCGTAGACGAGGAATATCCGACCAAATCCGACTCACCTTTAGTAGCAGTTCTGGCTGTAATTCCCAGCTGAACTCAACCCTACCTTGATTACTTGGTAGATGGAAAATTACCCTAAGACGAAGTGCTGAGCCGACAGATCGTCCGGCGAGCAAAATCCTACACTATAATTAGTGGTGAGCTCTATAAGCGGAGCGTATTTGGGGTTTTTCAGCGCTGTGTATCTCCAGAAGAAGGAGTGGAAATCTTAAGAGAGATCCACAAAGGCGAGTGTGGTCACCATGCTGCAGCCAAATCTTTAGTGGCAAAAGCTTTTCGACACGGTTTTTTCTGGCTTACAGCCAAGGCAGACGCCAAACGGCTGGTCAAGACGTGCAAGGGTGGCAAAAATACGCCAAACAAGCTCATGTTTCAACTGATCAGTTGCGAACAATACCTATAACATGGCCATTTGCGGTCTGGGGCTTGATATGGTAGGGCCGTTTAAACGGGCTCCAAGTGGATTTACTCACCTCTTAGTGATGGTGGATAAATTCACCAAATGGATTGAGGCTAAACCCGTCACTAGTTGTGATGGAGAAACAGCCAGAAGATTTGTCGAGGATGTTATAATCCGGTATGGTTATCCGCATAGCATTATCATGAACAATGGGAGTAATTTCTCTATGGGGAAACTTGCCGAATTGTGCAACGAACAAAGTATCCGGCTTGACATTGCGTCAGTCGCACATCCGCAGGCTAATGGACAAGTCGAAAGGGAAAATGGTTTAATCTTACAAGGCCTAAAATCAAGACTCGAAGCACCACTTAGACGTGCTGCGGGGGCTTGGGCAGAGGAATTACCCTCTGTAATATGGAGCTTGCGAACAACTCTGAACAGGTCAACGGGATACAGACCTTTCTTTTTGGTCTATGGTGCTGAAACAGTTCTTCCTAGTGATTTGATTCATAATTCTCCTAGAGTTGCCACGTATATCAAAGAGGATGCTGAGATTTCTCGACAAAATGATCTCGACTTAGTCGAAGAAGTTCGCGTCATTGCTGAAATGAGATCAACAACCTATCAGCAGAAGTTACATGAGTATCATACCTAGAGAGTCAAAAACCGGTCTTTCAATAAGGGTGATTTGGTCCTCCGGCTTGTGCAACAAAGAAAGCACAAACTTTCCCTGGTATGGGAAGGGCCTTTTCTGGTTAGTCGAGTAATGCACAATGGTTCATACTACCTAACAGATATGCGGCCAGTCAAGGAAAGACCTGCTACTAAGAAGAGAAAGAGAGCTGGAGGCAGTACAAATCCGGAAGAGAGTCAGACTCGACCTAATGCCGAGATACCCCTCGCACAAAGATGCGTAAGCGCTCATCTCTAAGATGGAGTTCGGGGGGAGATGGTGGAGTTGAACTCCATAATGATCTATAACCTCGGAAAAGAAATCTAAGGGAGGAAAACTTAGACCTATGTCCAGGTGAGTGTCGAAGTGCACTCGCTCGCTGTCGCGAGGGTTGGGGATGGCTTCGCTGAGGCTGCTCCACCAATCGTCGGTGTGGAGGAGCCCTTCTTCTACGCCGTGGAGGTTATCGTCGTCGAGGACGCATGGGATCCAAACCCCGCGATTGCTCTCCTTTTCCGACGCCGCTGTCGTCGATGCCGTCACTGCTGCGCCGGAGGATGATGTGGAAGCCATTTTTCTGGTGCGCCGATGACCTTGGATGGGCGGTGGTGGGAATTTCTTGAGGGAAAGGGAGCTCTGTGCGCGTGGGAGAAGTAGGGGAGAAGGAAACGGCGCTGGGAATAGGTGAAGAAGATGAGGAAAAGAAATCCTCACCCCTTATAACCGCCAGTCGTGCCAAGATTCGTGCAAATGTTACGGTAAACATGCCACGCGTCATGGAAAGAACTGGGAAGCCCCTACGTGATGATTACGCCGCCTCGATCTCCACGCACGCATTGAAATGGCGCCTCGGTTCCGTGAAAGGCAGACCCACCAATGGTCGTGCTGACAGGAAATGTCTGTCAATGAAGTGACTTGACCATGACCTGTGTCAGATTATGTCAGAGACCAAGTTCTGGCTTAGTTTGAATTTCAAGCTGGAAATCTGAATAACGTATTTATAGGTCCGACTCGTTTTTGAGACCCAGATCGTATCTTTTCTTATGAAGTTTCAGGAACCCTTCAAGATTCTACAAGCCGAAGATCAAGCTAGACGATGATGAATCCGACTTTGGATCTTGGAGGCCTCCGGGGGCTGCTGTTGGGGATATACTTTCTGGGTGTCCTCACTGTGCCTCACTGACTAGGGTGGCCCACTTCCGGTTAGATCTTTGCTTCACGGGTGGCCTAGTCAAGGAGAAGAACGGAGTCCAATCCGGCTACGGGAAGGCCCAGACGACTTACCGACATAATCCTATACTGTTACTTGTAGTTCAAGATGTACTCTATAACCGACTCTTAGTCGTAGCTAGATAGATCTCTCTTGTAAACCCTAGGCCGGATATCTATATAATCCGTCCTAGGGAGAGCCTTTAGGGCACCCTCACAATAGTCTACAATCTTAACTCGCACAGGCGAAACCCTTGTAACCCATATTCCGGCTCTGTTGTATTACTAGATTGCTAGCAGGAGTAGGATCCATCCAAAGCCGGTGGATTCGAACTTGGGTAAACTTGTGTGCTCACCGTCCCGGAATCCCGTACGACTCACACCCCTCTCTTCCACACACCTCAAGGACCCCCTCATGGCGTACTTGTCATCAATCTGACGACAGTATTCAGCTTGTCCCTCATAGTGTAGCAAAACATAAATGCATAAGACACGTTCAAAGTTCATAAGGGTGACTAGATACAAATAGTTTAAGAACAAGCAATATCAAAGTTATGAATCAATCAACAAGTTTTGGGACAATGCACATTAAACTAAGAATGGCCACTATGCTCTCTCAATAGGTGCATAAAGATAGAAGATGGAGACTCAACATAAAAGTAAAAGAAAGGCCTTTCATAGAAGGAAGCAGGGATTCAAGTCTCATAAAGAGCTTCCAAAAATTATGGTACTTATTAGATTTCAGCTCTCATTGCCCCTATCATAAGCATCTTTAGGTGATTAAGGTTAAAGTAAACAAATATGAGGATATGCTTGACAAGTTATAAGCTGAAAATCTCATGCCCCTTGCTTATGAGTATTGTTCCTCATGCTACTCAACTTTAGTCACAAGTAAGTTCTTGTCATTGTAAGTACATGTGTATCATAGAGAACCGCCAATGGGGTACCCCTTGACTGATGATACAGAAGATTCCCCATATCAAAATGACAAGGCAAGTAGACAATGAGCATCTCGGCGATCCTTTTATTTGCTATTTGCATAGGGATTACCCTTTTTTCTTTTTTTCTCTTTTTTTGGATGCTTCACATATTGCTCACTATGGTTATGCTGCACGTTTCCACCATGATTAGGCATGGCTTAGACTAGCGGACTAGGCGTTTCTCTAACACATATACGAACTCCATGAGCCTTGCAAGATCCCCTTTCATTTCACACCGTCGGGATCCATAAGCAAAATAACATGATATCAACTAAATAAAGTGCAATGTTGAAAATGTTCCCCATGGTAACATGGTTCTGCTAATTCACAACTTACAAAATTCAAGCATATACGCAACATAGATGGGCACACTGGTTCAAGTTTATTAAGTGCAAGAAAGTAAAGTGTTCCATCAAGTTCATGAGAGCTTTAATCACTAATTTTCACATAACAAGTTTAATTTGGAAGGTAGATAAAAACATGAATATACTTGGAGTAGCAATAATGCAATTAGGTAGGTATGGTGGACTCTTTGGAATAACTTGGTTTTATTTGGAGTTGGATGCATGAGTAGAACTTATACTTGGTACATGTGGAGGCTAGCAAAAGACTGGGAGCGACCAACTAAGAGAGCAATAATGTCCATAATCATGCAAAGTGACAAAACATTATTAATTAAAGCATAAAGTGATATCACAAGTCGAAAAGTTAAATGATCATAGAGGCTATGGTGACTTGGTATAGTCTTAACATGGTGTGAGCATGCGCCAAGTCAACCCAAATAAAGCATCAAAGGAGAATACCACAATATTATGCTTTAATATGCGAAAACAACGCATGATTCTTTCAAGGTACATTAAGGAATCTCAATTGTTTGTAACAAATCATGCTACAACAATAATCACTAAGCATAAAGTCAAAGCAATATCAAGCATGACATGATAAAGTCTAAGTCACAGTCAAAAACAAGCTCCTTTTATACCACTTATAAGCATGAACTTTCCTACTCTTTTCCAATCCAAATCAACTTATTTGAAAAATAATGTATGAATGAGGGGGTCCAACCAATTTATTCAAGCAAACTAAGCAAAAGAAAACTAAAAAGAAAAATGAAGATGCTCCAAGAACAACACAATTATGCATGAAACAATAAAAATGAAGTGTTTGGAAGAAAACCTGAGATTTTATTGATGAAGAAGGGGATGCCTTGGGCATCCCCAAGCTTTGACACTTGTACTTCTTGAATATTTCTTGGGGTGACACGGGTGGCATCCCCAAGCTTTGACACTTATACTTCTTGAATATTTCTTGGGGTGACACGGGTGGCATCCCCAAGCTTGAGCTTCTGTCCATACTTCATCTTATCACATTGTGCTTCCCTACACCTGAAAATTTTCCTTCATACAAAACTTCACACAATCTTCATTAGCAACATTGGTGTACTCAAGATAATAAGTCTTTAGGTTCAGTTTCAACACAAGTAAAACTTCCATGAAAGCACAAGCTACTGTAGCAATTCCTTTTAAAAGTTCAAGAAATTGGCAAGAACTCAAAGAGGAAGAGATGAAGGGGCAAATTGCAAATAATGGCAAAAATCTGTCAAAATAGACCAGCAGGTAAAAACCAATTTTTTCGAAAACCTTCTGTTGCTCAAATCGAAAAGTGTTAAACTAACAAAAGTTGGATAACAACCAGGGGTAGAAGCACAAAAAATTACAGCTCAATCCGACATACAGAGATTTTTCACAAATGTTTATAGTGAAGCACAAAAATCTGTTTCGGGACAACAACTTTCCCAAGCATTATTTCTCTCTCATTAGAGGTTACTCTTGGCACAAAAACCACACAAAAAGTATAAGGAGAGGTTATTACAGAGGCAATAACTTCCAATACTCAACAAAAGAAAATTTTATTGACTAAAGATTTGGGTTATCTCCCAATAAGTGCTTTTCTTTAACGCATTTGAGCTAGGCATAAGAAGCAAGATTCAAGTATTCTCAAATGAAGAAGCATTAAGAGAAAATTTTGTTTTAATAGGAGAGGCAAAAGGATTCTTCTCTCTCTTCGTAGGGAAGTGTTCTATACCTTTGTTGAGTGGGAATTGATACTTAATGGTGCCTTCTTTCATATCAATAATGGCACCAACAGTTCTAAGAAAAGGTCTTCCCAAAATAATAGGACAAGAAGCATTGCATTCAACATCCAAAATATAGAAATCAACGGGGACATAGGTATTGTTAACCATAATAAGAACATCATTAATACTCCCCATGAGTTTCTTTTTAGCATTATCATCAAGTTGGACATCTAAATAACAATCTCCTAATGGTGGCAAATCAAGCATTTCACAAATCTTTCTAGGCATAATAGAAACACTACTATCAAGGTCACATAAAGCTTTTAGATCAAAATCATTCACTTTCATATTAATGATGGGCTCCCAACTATCTTCTAATTTCATAGGGATAGAAGCTTTATGTTTCATCTTTTCTTCTTTAATTTTTATGAGAGCATCAGTAATGTGTTTTGTAAAAACCATATTCATAGCACTAGCATTAGGACTTTTAGCAAGTTT
This sequence comes from Avena eriantha, assembly GCA_910589775.1. Lineage (NCBI taxonomy): Eukaryota > Viridiplantae > Streptophyta > Magnoliopsida > Poales > Poaceae > Avena > Avena eriantha. The sequence goes on along the minus strand of OU342746.1, from coordinate 406,491,632 downwards.
TTGTAGGAACATAATTATTTCAGAGATATTGCAACCATCAAGATCAAAACCATAATTATCATCCAAGCTAGTAGAGCTACTGTTTCCCATATTTCAAAGAATTTCAGCATTTTTATTGGAAAAGGTTCCATTGGTTTTAGGTGTTGTTGCAATCAGAATGGGGACTTCATGTGGTTTGCTAGCATCAACATTAGTGGTGGTGATAGTACAAATACTACTATTTCTAGCAATTTCATCTTCTCTTTCCCACTTAGCATGCAATTCAGCTAAAAGTCTAACATTTTCATCAATTCTAACTTGTATGGCATTAGTAGCAGCAAAGGGGTTTTCAATAGTTTCAGGTTTAGCAGCCATTTTATTAATCAAAGAAGATCGTGTTTCAAACAAAGATGCTATATTTCTTTCAGCATTAGAGAGTTTTTCCTCAATAGTTTTATTGAAAGCAGTTTGTTTACTAATAAAATCTTAAAGTATGACTTCAAGTTCAGAGGGTGCACTTCTATTATTGTTGTAGGAATTTCCATAAGCATTACCATTATTGGGAGGATATGGCCTATAATTATTATTACCAAAATTATTCCTGTAGGCATTGTGCTAAAATTATTATTTCTAATAAATTTCACATCAACATGCTATTCTTGAGCAACCAAGGAGGCTAAGGGAACATGCTTTGGATCAATATGAGCTTTCCCATTAACAAGCATAGACATAATAACATCAATTTTATGACTTAAGGAGGAGGTTTCTTCAACAGAATTTACCTTCTTACCTTGTGGAGCTCTCTCAGTGTGCCATTCAAAATAGTTAATCATCATATTATCAAGGAGCTTTGTTGTAGCACCCAAAGTACTGGTCATAAAGGTACCTCCAGCAGCAGAATCCAGCAGATTTCTTGAAGAATAATTCAGTCCTGCATAAAAGGTTTGGATAATCATCCAAGCAGGCAGTCCATGAGTGGGACAATTCTTTACCAAAGATTTCATTCTTTCCCAAGCTTGAGCAACATGTTCATTATCAGATTGTTTAAATTTCATTATTTCACTTCTCATAGATATAATCTTAGCAGGAGGATAGTATTTCCCAATGAAAGCATCTTTGCATTTAGTCCACGAATCAATACTATTTATAGTTAGGGATAACAACCATTCTTTAGCTTTTCCTCTCAAAGAGAAAGGAAACAATTTAAGCTTAATAATATCTCCATCTATATCCCTATGTTTTTGCTTCTCACAAAGTTCAACAAAGTTATTAAGGTGAGCAACATCATCTTCAGTACCCACACAAGAAAATTGTTCTTTCATAACAAGATTGAGCAAAGGAGGTTTAATTTCAAAGAAAGTAGCTTCAGGAACAGGTGGAGCAATAGGTGTGCACATGAAATCATTGTTGTTTGTCCTGGTGAAGTCACACGGCTTAGTGTTTTCAGGAGTATTCATTTTTAATGTTTTTAGTAAAGGAAGCAAAACAATACAACTAATTTTTTTTGTGTTTTTGATAAAATAAACAAGCAAACAAAGAAAAAATAAACTAAGAAAAACAAAAAACAAAGTAAAGAGATTGGTTATGAAGGAATCCCCTTGTGAAGTTGTCCTTGACTCCCCGGCAACGGCGCCAGAAAAAAGGCTTGTTGGCTCAAAATATATCGAGCTCGTTGGGAACCCCAAGAGGAAGGTATGATGAGCACAACATCAAGTTTTCCCTCAATTATGAAACCAAGGTTATCGAACCAGTAGGAGCAAGGAAACAACCCCAAGGTGTTGTCTCCAACTTGGAATCCTGCGCAACACAACCACATAACTTTGCCCCAACTTATAGTGAGGTTGTCAATCTCACCCGTTTTTCTAAAAACAAAGGATTAAACGTATTGTGTGGAAGATACTAATTGCTTGTAGAAAGTAAACAGTAAAACAGTAAATAGATGGTAAAAGAATGGACCAGGGTCCATAGTTCACTAGAGGTGATTCTCCTTAAGATAGATGACATGTTGGGTGAACAAATTACAGCGGGGCAATTGACAAACACCGAGAAAGCATACATGCATATACTAATCATCTTGACTCCTATGAGATTTGATTGGGCATTACAACATTATACATAGACTGTAATCCAACTGCATATATGACTAATAATCCACCTTCAGGTTATCATCCGAACCCCTCCAGTATTAAGTTGCAAGCAACAGATAATTGCATTAAGCAAAGTGTGTAAAGTAAACAATACGATTGTCCCATGGACAAAGGATTGTTGTTTTCTCCCTAGTAGCAACAGCACATCTAGTACCTTAGAGATTCCTGTCACTTCCCCAGATTACTAGAGGCATGAACCCACTATCGAGAATAAATACTCCGTCTTGGAGTTGCTAGCATCTACTAGGCCAAGATAGTTACTAACAACGGAAAGCATGCAAGATCACAAATAACATAGACATGATAGAATCAATAATTAATCTGAAATAGCATCTCAATATCCATCGGATCCCCGCAAACACAACATGTAAGATTACAAATAGATGATCTTGATCATGAACGGAGCTCACAAGATCTAAACATGATAGCACAAAGGAGGAGAACCAACCATCTAGCTACTACATGGACCCGTAGTCCAGGGATGAACTACTCACACATCACATCGGAGGCAGGCATGGTGATGAAGAAGGCGTCTAGGGTGATCTGTCCCCTTTGGTAGGGTGTCAGGAAGAGCTTTAGATCCCTCCCGATCTAGGGATGGCCTGCCTCATAATGGAGAACTTTCTTGGTGGTGCACACACAAGGGGAACACTATCATTGGAATTATTTAGGGATTATCTTAGCTGCTACCGTTGAGTATCTAATACTAGCATACGATAAGATCTAAAACAGGTATCAACATCAGATGTATATATTGTGATATGATATGGTCCTTCTTCTTGCGCCTTGATCTCAATCGAGCGCTCTGGCATGTTCTCCATCTTGCCCCTGGTTTGACGCCAAGTCCACGACGCCACCAACAGGTCATCCATCGGAATGATGACTATTACTATACTACCTAGTAACAGGAAAGTGAACTACTTTACCTTCGTAATGACCAATACCATATCATAACACAAGCCCTCCTGCAAAAACAAAGTTAGACGCCTCTACTTTATCTTTTGCAAGTTTTACGTGGTTCTTAGGGCTTTCATAATAGAACCGTTTCTAATCTACAAACTTTACAACCACAACATGGATCCAACAGTTGTCTCTACTCCACCCCTTTCAGGGCCCTCCGTTGTAAATGTCATTCAACTATTGAATGAGTGACAGGCGCCCACTAGCCACTTACACGGAGCAAGCCGTATATCGAGCTTGGAACCAGTCTCGCGTATGAATACACGTAAGGTCAGTCCGAGCCGCTTCATCAAACAATACCACGATATAAACAAGTACACGTTAGAGGGTGATACGTCCATTTTGCATCACTATTCTATGTCATAATTCACTGTTATTCATTGATATATTTTGTATTGAGAGGTGATACTTATGTTATTTCATCTGTTTTTGCATGGTTGATGACTTTTGGAGCATGGACCGCTGCAGTCAGGATTCTAACGGAAAAGGTGCTGTTTGGAGGCAAAATTCGCGAAGATCAGAAAATCCGGGAAAATATACGGAAAATCCGATTTTTCCAGAAGACGAAGGAAGCCAGAAGGGGGGCTGGAGATGGGCCACAGGGGGCCCACACCACCCCTGGCGCAGCCCAGCCTAGGCCACGCCACCAGGTGGTGTAGTCGCCCTGGTCCACCCCTGGCACTCCCCTCTGGCGTATATTATCCTTCCAAAACACTAAGACTCGGGGAGCGACCACAGAAATATTCCGCCACCTCTGCGGGGCGGAAAAGACCGAGAGAGAAAGATCTCTCCGGCAGACAGATTTCTGCCGGGGGAATTCCTTCCCGGAGAGGGAAGATCGTCGCCATCAACACCACCATCAAGCTGGACTTCATCGGGATCATCATCATCAGCACCCTCATCACCATCTCCATATTGCTGTAACAATTGGGTTGAATCTTGCATAGTTCATAGGGGAAACTTTCCCGGTGTTGATTACTATTAGTAGTTGATGCTATTGAGTGAACCATTGAATTATTGTTTATGTTCAGATTGTTATACATCATTATTCCATCTCTGATCATGATCCATATGATGTCTTGTGAGTAGTTTGCTTTGTTCTTGAGGACATGGGAGAAGTCATGTTGTTAGTAGTGGAATTGTGTTGAGAAAGATTCAATAGTTTGATATTTAAGTTGTGGTGTACTTATTCTAGTGGTGTCATGTGAACATCGACTACATGACACTTCACCTATATGGGCCTAGGGGAATGCATTGTGTATTTGGCTACTAATCGTAGGGGTTGCCGGAGTGACAAAAACCTAAACCCCCGTTAGGAAACCATTGCACAAGGGACGTAAGGGTCTTAGAGTTTAAAGTTGTGGTTAGGTTTCTACCTTAATTACTTTCTTGTACTTACAGATGTTTGCAAGGGGTATAATCACAAGTATGTATTTGTCCTAGGAAGGTCGGTACATTAGCACAGGTTCACCCACACAACACTTAGCAAGCTAAAGAAGATTAATCAACTATATGAAGCGAAAGCACTTGACAGTCTTCCCATGTGTCCTCGAGAACGTTTGGTCATCTTAAGTAATACAACCGGCTTGTCCTTTGCTGCATAAAGGATTGGGCCACTTGCTGCATTTATTCCTACTGTCTTTTATTTACTCGTACTTTGTTTACTTGCTTTATCAAAAACCCATATTAATCCGTTTGCTAAGTATTTGCAGAGAATTCCTGATCCATACCACTAGCCAGCACCTTCTGCTCCTCGTTGGGTTCAACACTCTTACTTATCGAAAATACTGCGATACACCCCCTATACTTGCGGGTCATCAAGACTATTTTCTGGCGCTGTTGCCGGGGAGTGAAGCACTATTGGAGAGTGGAACTGGTAAAGGAAACTTCTACTGTGAGTATTGTTTACTTCTGTTAGTTGCTTTATTTTTGTTATGGATAATTCGCTGAGTTTCTTATTTGGTAATGCTACTACCACTGCTAAGGTAGTAGATAAACCACCACCTGCTGAGAATGATTTTTTCAAAATACCTACAAGAATTGTTGATCGTGTTATGGATAACTACTATGTTGGGGATGGAACTGTCCATCCCGGTGATCATTTACTCTTTATACACGAATTATGCTGGTTGTTCAAGTGTGCAGGTATTACTACAGATCAAGTTAAGAAGAAGTTATTCTCATTATCACTGAAAGGGAGAGCTGAGGAATGGTATAAGCTGCTGTAGAATGGTCAAGCTCTGGAATGGCAAGGCTCCCTCTACATGACAAGGATTTATTGGATGCCTCTTGTGCTAGATCATTCACTCACATGGAAGAAGAAGTTAAATGGGATCTTCTAGACCGTATTCAAGACAATGCAGAAGCCTGGGAGAATGACAAAGGTAGAAAGTCAGGTATAAATTATGATTATGAATGTATTGAATATTTTATGGGAACTGATGATTTTCAAAATATTAGTAATATTTATGGTCTTGATTTGCAAGTTATTACGAATTGCTTTAGAGCTTTTGCTTCCTATATCGAAATTCCAAAAAGGGGATGGAATAAGTACCATGCACCTTACAAAGATATTGTTGACTATACTCCTATTGGAAGTGCTGACTATTGCATTATTCATCCCATCTTACCCGAATCTTATATCGAGAAGATTCCCTTCCCCGAAAAGGTGAAGGACTATCCTATGATAACTAATGCAATCACCAAAAGTGAAAAAAAGAACTGTAAAACCCGATGAACAAATAAACATTGAACCTGTGGTAGCAATTGTGAAAGACCTTGTCACTAAAAGCGTAGAAGATGGGCACATAGTCTTTTGTGAGGATGCTTCTAATATTGTTTTACATCCCAAAAGAACTAAAAAGGCTAGTGTTCATGTGCTTTCTGTTAGAATTGGTGATCATTTCTATTATGGTTTATGTGATATTGGTGCAAGTTCTAGTGCTATTCCTTATGAGCTTTACAAAGAAATTATGCATGAAATCAGTCCATACGAATTGGAAGAGATTGATGTGGTTATTCACCTTGCTAATAGAGAGACCATCTCTCCAATTGGTATTGTACGAGACGTGGAAGTTCTTTGTGGTAAGATTAAGTACCCTGCTGATTTTCTAGTACTCGGTTCAGCTGCTAGTAAAACTTATCCTATTATTTTTGGAAGACCTTTCTTGAGTACTTGTGGAGCTATTATAGATTGCAAAAGGGAGAAAATCTTGACTAAGTTTGCTGGGGAATCTTATGAGTTTAATTTATCGAAATTCGCTAAGGAACCTTGTGAAGAGGAAACCCATAATGAGGATTTTAGAGTTGAACAACTTGCTTCTATTTCTCTTGCTCCTAACAATGCTTTGCAGCAATTTATGGAAGATCATGAAAGTGAAATCTTCATGGAAGAAAGGAATGAGATTGACAAGATTCTCCGTGATCAGCCTAAGATGCTCAAGCATAACTTGCTTGTAAAAGACTTGAGTACCACGTTGCCACCTAAAAAGGATCCGGTTTTCGATCTAAAACCTCTCCCTGATGATCTTAAATATGCTTATATTGATGATAAAAAGATATATCCTGTTATTATTAGCGCTAAACTTTTAGGAAAGGAAGAAGAAAGGCTATTGGAGGTTTTGAGGAAACACCGAGGAGCTATGGGCTATACTCTAGATGATTTAAAAGGGATTTCACCTACTATATGTCAGCATTCTATCAACATAGAACCAGATGCAAAACCGGTTGTAGAGCACCAACGACATTTAAATCCTAGGATGAAGGAAGTGGTAAGGAATGAGGTATTTAAACTCCTTGATGCTGGTATTATTTACCCTATTGCTGATAGTGAATGGGTTAGTCATGTTCATTGTGTTCCTAAAAAAGGAGGTATTACCGTTGTTCCTAGTGATAATGATGAGCTTATTCCTCAAAGAATAGTAGTAGGCTATAGGATGTGCATTGATTTTAGAAAAGTCAATAAAGTTACTAAGAAAGATCACTACCCGCCTCCTTTTATTTCTCAAATGTTGGAAAGGTTGTCTAAAAAGACCCATTTTTGTTTTCTTGATGGTTATTCTGGTTTCTCTCAAATTGCTGTTAAACAACAAGATCAAGAAAAAACTACTTTTACTTGCCCTTACGGAACTTATGCTTATAGACGTATGCCTTTTGGTTTATGTAATGTGTGGCATCCCGCTAAAACCACTACTAGAAAATCGCGGAGTTTTTGTGTTGCGCATCATCATGACTGCATGCTCATGTCATCATGCCACCTTGCATTTGAGCATCGTCATGTCATCTTGCATTTGTTTGCATAAAACTATTTTTCGAAAAGGCTAGTTTTGGTTTTCTAAATACCCCGTATTTATTTCAAATCAAAACTCTGGTCTTTTCCGGGTCTTTTATTTGTCTAAAAACTATTTACAAAAGTATTCTAAAATAAAAATAAAAATAAAAAATATTTTTAGGGGAGGCAGCCGGCCAGGCCCAAAGGCCCAGCCAGCTGGCCTACTACCCCAAACCCTAGAAAACCCTATCCGCCTACCCGTTTTTCCTCCCTCCATCTCTCTTTTTTTAGCCGCCGCCCACACCTGCCTTTTCCCGCCCCTCCCTGCCTCTTTTTCCGCGTAGCCCGCTTCCACTGGGCACCAACCACAGCACCCCTGGCCCTACCCCGCCCGACAAGGTCCCCTGGGGCCCGATCCCCAGGCCCCGTGCCCTATTCCCCCGCTCGCCCGGCTACCGACAACCACCACCCCGACCCCACCTTCACGCCACCACCCGACGCACCCGCACTCGCTCGCGTGGACGCGCGTCTCGCCCCGGTCCCACCACCTCGTCCCGTCCCCAGAACCCCACCCCGTCTCCTCTTTCCCCTGGCTCACTGCCTCGCCTCCTCCTTCCTCGGCCCGGCCACCGCCGCACGACCCTGCCGCCACTCTGCTCACCTCGCGCGCCGCCGCATGCGCGGTCCCTCGCATCGCGCCTCTCCCCACCGCCGCAGGGGCCCCCGCCGTCGCCAGGCTCATCCCCGCCGCCCCTCTCTCTCGCCTTCCCCTGGCACGACCCTGCCCCGGACGTCCTTCCTCCACTGCACGCCGTCGCCGGCCTCTGCGTCCGCCACCGTTCCCCGGCCGCGGGCTCTCTCTCCGGCGTGTTCCGCCTCCCCTACGCCAGCTCGCGAGGCCTCCCACTGCCCTCTTCCCCACCCCGGTCACCGTCGACCTCGGACACGCCCCTACGACCCTCCGGCGCATTACCTCTCCCCACCGGCAGCGCGCCGCCCCTGCTCCGGTCCCACGCGCGACCCGAGCACTCCGGTCCGCTGCCGGCTTCCCCTCCACATCTGCACGCCGACCGCCACATCTCGCACCTCCAGCCTTCCTTCCTGGCCGCCGCCGCGTCTGCAAACCTCGGCCACGCTAGTGTCGCCCTCTCTGCAAGCCTTTTTCTGCGCGACCCGGAGGCCTCAAGAGACCAGCTCGGTGCCCCCTTTGTTTTTTGTTCGCAAGTTGTTCGAGGAAATGTCGGTATGGGACAAGGCCCTTCGTGTTCTCCAGTCCACGCATATGTGACACCAAGATCTTCTGGCGCCGAACCCAGAACCGCTCTGAGACCCCAAGATCTTCATCCCCCTCCCCCCCGCGAAAACAAGGAAACGCCAAGCCCTTCGACTCGTACCCATTGGTCGAGACTGTAAAGTGGAGACATCGACGTGTTCTTCCGATGACCGCCAAGATCGCCACAGGAACGACAAGTAATTCACCCTGGATGCCAAGACCGACCTGGTATGCGGACCCGACAAGATCTTTGAGACGACAAGATCGACACCGACAAGGGCGAATCCGATGAGCCGCCGACGCCGAACCAAGTCCTTCTTCCTGGAATGCCAAGATCTACTTCCGTGGTCTGAGACCGATCCCCGTCAAACCGTTCCCCCCGTCGAACCCTGTCGAACCCCGAACCCCCGGAACCAAGATCTGCCGAACCCAGATTAATGACCCCTTTATCCGAGACCCCTATTTTTATAATATGACATTATCAAATGTCGCATATTAAATTGTTCTTGCATGCATACCTGTCTGTGGTTTGGGGGCAAATATGGAGTGTTTATGTAGGATATCTTTGTCTTATTCCGGACTCCATTTAAATTTGAGTAGCGAACCGATGCCATGTTTTGCCTTGTTAAGACAACATTTAAATTGCGGGGGTTCTAAATAACTTGAACCGTTTAATTAAATGTCGGGACCCCAGTTCCGCTTAATACTGCCTAATTGCACCGCATTTGCATCATATCATAATCATGTCGGATCTTCTGCCGTGGTATTAAATATTGCATCCGGTGTTTCTTCTAGTGTTTGCTTCTTCGCAGATTAGGCCGATGAGTTGATGCGAGAATTGACAAGTTCTCCCGATATGATCCTTCGGTAGTGTTTTCCAGGCGAGCATCTCTTCCCCTTATACCTATTTTGCATTTATAGTCTTTATTTCCTCCTGTTGATCTACTGCTATCCGTGTCGCGATGCTTTAGTTTCCGTACCCCAGTTATATCCCGTGCAGCCTCTATATTGCCTTGGACACCTCCTATTACATGTGTTTTGGTAGATAGCTGGCGTTGCGAGTCGTAGTTGCTTGCTCAGGTGCTATCTCGTGTTGTCAAGTACCACAGTTGTTGGAATGCTGGTAGATGTTTACGGTGGAGATGATCATGACTTTAAATACAACTATTAAAATGCTAGATATAACTAATGCAGAGGCATCGGTGGGCAATAGATGTTATTTGGTTCTTCCACGCTCACTTGTGTCCCGTAGGGCCCCGAGTACTTGATACCTGTTCCTTGACTATTCGCACTATCCACATCCGGGAGGCCTTATGGACCCCCCCTGAGCCAGAGCTTGATTCATTTCTATTTCTTGGGGCCACAAACTAGTTTGGGGTTTTATTACTATCCTGTACTTATGCCATGCTTTACTGCTTTATTTAAGATTGTGCGTGGAGCACCTGTACTGTTTTGGATCGCGCCACGTTTTCGCGGTATCGACAAGCCCAGTCACACTTTCGGGTTCCCAGTCGTTTACAGCCGTCGTCGCAAACCCTGGGTCCGTTCTGGAGCCGGCCAACTTCGTTGTGGGTAGCTTAGTTGGGTGGCCCCCTGAAATATTTATGAATCCTGTGATTGCTTTGTCGTGAAAGCCTCGTTGGGTTTTGAGTTGGTTTTTCTGAGGTTGATCGAGTGTGTGTTGCTATTTGTGCACCCCTGCAGGGTAAAACTTTCTGAAAGCCGTGTCCGCGGTTATGGACGACTTAGAGAACAGTATCTCGATCATAGATAAGCATAACTAAAGTAGTGCTATAAACTTGACTTAATATATGACTAGTAATCAGATTCAACTATAACGGAATGGATATTAAAAATGCTAACAACTGCTGGATCTGGGTTGTTTGTTATATCTGCCTAGTAAGTATTGCAACTCCAATGGAATGTGATAAAAGTGCCAACAATTGCTGGGTTTGGGATTCCTCAGGACAATTATATCTGACTAGTAAATGTTCCAACTATCACGGAATGGTGATTAAAACTGCCCACTACTTATGCTTCAGGATGACTCATGCTATCTTTATCTGACTAGTAAGTGCTTCAACTATAATCGAATGAATAAAACTGCCAACTGTGTGAGTTCCTCGGCTTGACTTTCTCGTTTGGTCTCGAGGGGGAATACCAGGATGGGTTTGTTTGGTGCTAGCTTCAGGTTGGATCCGAATAGGTCTTTCTTATCCCTCTCTGATAACCGCCAGTTGTATCGAGTCTCTATTGGTTGTTTAGTGCCGCTGCGCTGCCGCTTCAGCCCACCATACCTATGTAGGCGAGAGCCGCCGAATTCTAGCCTCGCCGTGTACTGGCCTCAGTACTGACGCTCCTCTTTTTCCTTTGCCCTTTGTCGGCACCCCTTTTGTTTTAGCAGGTTTGAGATCGACGTCGTTAGCAGGGTTACCCTTCCGGCTTGGCCTGGGCAGGGTTATGGACGCCATTGGTTATTCTTCAGGGCTCTTAGCCCCATTTGCATCTTGTCCGTAGTCGGACGCTCTATCATTTTCAAGGTGATTTGGATCTTTGTATTGTATATCTGTATTCTTGACTCAGGGAGTCGCTGTTGTATATATATCTGTTCTGTGGGTCCCATCGAGGACTGCTGTGTAATGTTATTACTTCGTTTTCCACCCGCACGAAAGTGCCTGGTGGGCGTCCTTGAATCGTTTCTATGCGGGTTTGGCGGAAGGGGCTAAAACTTGCATAGGGCCGATTTGAGGGTGTTACAGAATGCTCCTGCTACTTTTCAAAGGTGCATGTCTGGTATCTTTCATTGTTTTTGTGAGGAAATTATAGAAGTGTTCATGGATGACTTTTCTGTCTATGGAACTTCTTTTGATAATTGTCTGCCCAACCTTGATAAAGTTTTGCAGAGATGTGAAGAAACTAATCTTGTTCTTAATTGGGAGAAATGCCACTTCATGGTTAATGAAGGGATTATCCTCGGGCATAAAGTTTCTGAAATAGGCATAGAAGTTGATAGAGCTAAGGTTGAGGCAATTGAGAAGATGCCATGTCCAAGAGACATCAAAGGTATTCATAGTATCCTTGGTCATGCTGGTTTCTATAGAAGGTTTATTAAAGACTTTTCTAGGATATCAAAACCCCTCACTAATCTTCTTCAAAAAGATGTACCCTTCGTTTTTTATGATGATTGTAAGGAAGCTTTTGAAACTCTTAAGAAGGCTTTAACTACAGCTCCTATTGTTCAACCACCTGATTGGAGTTTACCCTTTGAAATAATGTGTGATGCTAGTGATTTTGCTGTAGGTGCTGTCCTTGGGCAACGAATTGATAAAAAGTTAAACGTTATCCATTATGCTAGTAAGACTCTAGACGCCGCTCAAAGGAATTATGCTACTACTGAAAAGGAATTTCTAGCTATCGTTTTTTCTTGTGATAAGTTTAGGCCCTATATTGTAGATTCAAAAGTCACCATTCATACTGATCATGCCGCTATTAAATACCTTATGATGAAGAAGTACGCAAAGCCTAGGCTTATTAGATGGGTGCTGCTTTTACAAGAGTTTGATCTACATATAGTAGATAGGAAGGGTGCTGAAAACCCTGTAGCTGATAATTTATCTCGATTCGAAAACATCTCTTTTGACCCTATGCCTGTTAATGATAGTTTCTCAAATGAACAGTTAGTTGCAGTAGGGGTAATCTCGCGAGGGAGCCCTTGGTACGTTGATTATGCTAACTTTATTGTCTACAAGTATTTGCCTCCAACTTTTACAGCTCAGCAAAGGAGGAAGTTCTTCTATGATTTGAGGCATTATTTTTGGGATGACCCGCACTTATACAAAGAGGGAGTGGATGGTATTATGTGAAGATGTGTTCCAGAATAAGAACAAAAGGAGATATTGCGTAAATGTCATGGTAGTGCTTATGGAGGACATCATGTAGGAAATAGAACTGCACAAAAGGTGCTACAAGCAGGTTTCTACTAGCCTGCCCTTTTTAAAGATGCAAGAAAATTTGTTTTATCTTGTGATGAATGTCAGCGTGTTGGTAATATTTCTAGACGCAATGAAATGCCTATGAATTACTCTCTAGTTATTGAACCTTTTGATTGCCGGGGATTTGACTTTATGGGTCCTTTCCCTCCTTCGAAAGGTTACACTCATATTCTTATTGCCATTGATTATGTTACTAAGTGGGTAGAAGCCATTCCTACAAAGAGTGCTGACGGGGAGACTTCTCTAAAAATGCTTAAGGATGTTATCTTTCCTAGGTTTGGAGTGCCTAGGTATCCCATGACTGATGGGGGTTCTCATTTCATTCATGGTGGTTTTAGAAAGACCCTTGCTAAATATGATGTTAATCATAGAATTCCTTCAGCTTATCACCCGCAAACTAGCGGGCAAGTAGAGTTATCAAATAGAGAAATTAAATCCATCTTGCCAAAGACTGTTAATAGATCTAGAAAAAACTAGGCTAAAAAGTTGAATGATGCTTTATGGGCTTATAGAACTGCTTACAAAAATCCTATGGGGATGTCTCCTTATAAAATGGTTCATGGGAAAGCTTGTCACCTACCCTTAGAATTAGAACACAAAGCTTACTGGGCAGTTAAAGAACTAAATAGAGATTGTAAGCTCGCTGGTGAGAAAAGATTATTTGACTTAAGTTCTTTAGATGAATGGAGAAGTGAAGCCTATGAAAATGCTAGGCTCTTTAAGGAAAAAGTTAAAAGATAGCATTACAAGCGAATACTTAAGAGAGAATTTCACGTTGGTGAGAAAGTTCTATTGTATAGGTCTCGTCTCAGGTTTTTTGCAGGAAAGCTACTATCAAAATGGGAAGGACCTTTCATTATTGAAGAAGTATACCGTTCAGGAGCAATAAAAATTTCTTCTTTAAAAGATGATACTACACAAGTAGTGAATGGGCAGCGACTCAAGCACTATATTGCTGGAGATTCTTACAATGAAGATGTTGATGCCTTTCAAGTTATAACTCCGGAAAGATTTATCAAGTACCAAATTCAGAGACCTGCAGAGTCCGCTTCCAAATAGGTAACAGTTCTGGTAAGAAAAGTTCCGCGAAAATACGATCCAACTATATTTTTGCAGTTTTTAGTCAATAAGGAAAGTTACGAAGCGAAAAAGGGACGGAAACGGAGCCAGGGTGGCCCACACCACCCTGTGGCATGGGCCCACCCCTGGCCGCGTCACCAGGTGGTGAGGCCACCCCAGACTCCGCCTCCGACCCGTTTTCACCCAGTACCTTCCTCTTGTTATGAAACTTCGTAATATATAATCCCCCGGGTGTTCCGAGGTTCGTATATTGTGTGCTCGTCGTGTTTTTGTTTCGATCTGTTTCTGCTAGGAACTATTCTTGAAAGCCTAGAAGCACAATGGTGTCTGCCAAGGATAAAGGGAAGACGCCCATGGAGGAGGATTTCCAAGACCCCAAGTAGGGGCTAGTACCTTTAGTCTCTTACCCTGCATCAACGGAAGCCCTACGAGTCACTAAGGAGTTCTGCGATAAGTACCGAGACTTGTAGAGGAAGGTGGACATGCTTCAATGGGAGAATAATAGGCTTCGCAAGATGCCAGAAGATTTCCTCATGTCAACTAAGAAAATATTACCACCACCACCGAAGGAGTAATTCGTCATCAGGTTTGGCATCCCCTTGGTTTGTTCCAAGCTTGGCGGAGTGCCCCGGTATCATATCACTATCTTCTATATTTTTACCTTTTTAGTAGAGTCATATCATGAATAGAGGAGTTATTATGTAGTATGGTTTGCATTATGGAAGTGTACCCTCTCTCGTTAGATATGTATCCCTTGGTGTGAGTTGCCATTATGGAATATTAATGAGAAGTTCTATCATTTACTCTTTTGCATAGCTTATATTAGTTTTCAATTTGTGGTTATATGATTGATCTTTTTATTAGTATTGGTATCACTTTGGGATCATTGAGTTAATTTAGTTGGTTTTGGCAAACCTGGCTCGGTCAGTAACACACTATTTTTGAGAGTTGAAAGAAAAGATAAAAGTACCTTTAAAGAAAAACAATTTCATCATCTTTCTTTCTTGATTTGCTCATAAGTTTAGTATTCTATAGTTAAGATTTTTTGTGCTTCCAAGGAAGATTGCGTGTTTGTTTTTATCACTTGTATGTTTGGTTGTTTCCTTCAACTCTTATACTTGCTACCCAGCCTTGCTAGCCAAAAACCTGTACTGAGAGGGAATTCTTCTCATGCATCCACTCCTTTAAACCAAAACCTTTGCCATTTGTGTCCATCATACCTACCTATTAGCATTATTGCTATTCCAAGTAAACTCTTGTTTTATTTATCTCCCAAATTAAACTTGTTATGTGAAAAGTAGTGATTAAAGTTCTCATGAACTTGATGGCACACTTTACTTTCTTGCATTTAATAAACTTGAACCATTGTGCTCACCTATGTTGCGTATATGCTTGCGCTTTGTAAGTTGTGAATTAGCAGAACCATGCTGTCATGGGGAACGATTTCAACATTGCACTGGTACTTTGTACCTAGTTGATATCATGTTCTTTTGTCTATGGATGTCGTCGGTGTGAAATGAAAGGGGAGCTTGTAAGTCCATGGAGTTATGCATATGTGTTAGAGAAACGCCTGGGCCGCTGGTCTAATCCATGCTGAAATGGTGGAAACCTGCAGCGTAACCATAACGAGCATCTATGAAGCATTCTTCTTATAAAAAAGAGTTCGATATTGAGGAAAAAAAGGAGAAAAAGAAAAAAGAGATTATGAAAAGAGGAAAGAGAGAAAAAAGCACCATATTCCCACGGTAAATAAGAATATTGCTGAGATGCTTGTTGTTTTCTTGCCTTGTCATTTTGATATGGGGATTCTTCTGTATCATCAGGCAAGGGGTACCCCGTTGGTGGTTCTCTATGATACACATATGCTTACGATGACAAGAACTTACCGGTGACTAAACTTGAGTAGCATGAGGAGCGACCCTCGTATTCAAGGGACATGAGATTCTCAATTTACAACTTGTCAATGCATATCCTCATATTTGATCACTTTAACCTTAATCACCTAAAGATGCCTATGATAGGGGCAATGAGAGCTGAAAGCTAGTAAGTATCATAATTTTTGGGAGCTCTTTATGAGACTTGCAATCCCTGCTTCCCTCTGTGAAGGGCCTTTCTTTTACTTTGTAGTTGAGTCAGTAAACCTACTCCCTTCTATCTCAGCAAGTATTTTGAGTTGTTGTGTTTCATTCATTCATATGATGATTTATTAAAATCATGTTTCTTATGTTCCTTGTTTTGCACATTGCTCTTTTCTTGATGTTTACTACTTTGAAAGCTATCATTGAAAACCAGCTATTTGTGAACTCCAGCAATTTATCAACTATTCTTCGACCAAGACCTAAGTTTTCCATTATCAATTATGTTTAGATTGTTATACATCATTATTCCATCTCTGATCATGATCCATATGATGTCTTGTGAGTAGTTCGCTTTGTTCTTAAGGACATGGGAGAAGTCATGTTGTTAGTAGTGGAGTTGTGTTGAGAAAGATTCAATAGTTTGATATTTAAGTTGTGGTGTACTTCTTCTAGTGGTGTCATGTGAACGTCGACTACATGACACTTCACCTATATGGGCCTAGGGGAATGCATTGTGTATTTGGCTACTAATCGTAGGGGATGCCAGAGTGACAGAAACCTGAACCCCCGTTAGGAAACCATTGCACAAGGGACGTAAGGGTCTTAGAGTTTAAAGCTGTGGTTAGGTTTCTACCTTAATTACTTTCTTGTACTTACGGATGGTTGCAAGGGTATAATCACAAGTATGTATTAGTCCTGGATGGGCTGGTACATTAGCACAGGTTCACCCACACAACACTTAGCAAGCTAAAGAAGATTAATCAACTATATGAAGCGAAAGCACTTGACAGTCTTCCCATGTGTCCTCGAGAACGTTTGGTCATCTTAAGTAATACAACCGGCTTGTCCTTTGCTGCATAAAGGATTGGGCCACTTGCTGCATTTATTCCTACTGTCTTTTATTTACTCGTACTTTGTTTACTTGCTTTATCAAAAACCCCTAAAAATCCGTTTGCTAAGTATTTGCAGAGAATTCTTGATCCATACCACTAGCCAGGACCTTCTGCTCCTCGTTGGGTTCGACACTCTTACTTATCGAAAATACTGCGATACACCCCCTATACTTGTGGGTCATCAGAGGGTAACAACTAGAGGATCAATGCCCGCACAATACATGTGTGTTCTAGCCGTACAACACTCCTACGTATAGATCGGCTCTGATACCACTAATGGGTTCCGTAGCAGAAAACAAAAAAATTCCTATGTTGGAACTCCCTAACGCCCAAGATCTATCTATGTAGTAATGCAGTGATGGCCAGAGTGTACAGAATACATACCCTTGTAGACCGTACACGGTTAATGTTCCGAGAGGAACGTGGTTGAAGTAGTTGAACTCGCTGCCGACCTCAAGGTCACGAAGCTCCTCACAGGTCACCCCTTGCTCCATCTTCATCGTGCAGTATCTCCAGCTCACGACATCCAAGATGCCCACGTATGAGGCACACTCGAGGTTCCGTACACATATGGTGTACGATGACGACATCCGACTCCTTGATCCCTGCTGGGAGTGCAGAAGTAGATCTCCGGCTTAGAATCCCTGTAGCGCAACGGCATGCTGCAGGTGCGCCTTGCTCACACAGCCCATACATGGGGGCCCTGGTCACACGGGAGAGAGACCGAGAAGAGAGAAAGTCAACCAAATGACTTCTCTATTTTTGGTGTGTTTAATCCCACCCATGGACACCCCTTTATATAGGGGGAGGGAGGTGTGCCCTCCCCTTTAGGTTTCCCATGTGGGACTAAACAAGGGAGAGAGGGGAGGAGGCACCATGGGCCTCTAGGGCACCATGGGACAGCCGGCCAGGGGGGGCCCTACCCCGCGCACAACCCAAGGCTGGCCAGGTGGGCCCCATGTGGCGGCTGGGCTTGGCCCTCTTTGGCTCTTGGCCCTTCCCTCTTGCGGTTTTCCCTCATGGGCCCTTTTTCTCTAGGAATTTGGCCCATTAGTAAAATACCCTTTCAAATTAGATTTTAATATTAATTAATATGTAAATACATATTACAAAATCTGATTTGACCCAAACACCTTTTAGTTCCCTTTCGATTTCCTTCGAACGACTTTGGAACTTTCCTAGAACGATTCTGGTTCTCTCACGGAACTTTTCCGGTTTCCTTTTCTATTTCATATAGTGATTCAACTTACAAAGGATCTCTAGCTCATCAAACCCTTAAGTGTATTTCCCCACTGAAAGGATAAGGATGTCACCTAGAGGGAGGTGACTAGGCGGTTTAAAACTTTTACGAGAGGGGCTCAACAAAGGCGGAATTAAACTAGTGTTTACTTTGTCAAGCACAAAACTAGAACAACTAGGGTTCACCTATCTGCACCAAAAACTTATGCTAAGCAAGACAAGCAACTATGTGATAGCAAGATATAGACTTCAAGCATGAAGGCTATCACAAAGTAAGGTGCATAAGTAAGAGCTCGGGTATAGAGATAACCGAGGCACGCAGAGACGACGATGTTTTACCGAGTTCCTCCCAACAATGGAGTACATCTCATTTGGAGAGGGGGTGGTTTCAAACCACCAATGCCACAAAATGCCTCCCTTCTTCTCATGTGAATCTCACCCCAACGGGATCGATCCACACTTCCAATATCGGTGCACTTGTCGGTGCCAATCCGAAACCTCTCACACGATTGGGGCACTTCTCAACAACTCAATTGGAGGCTCCCAACTAACAAGATTGGGGAAAGCTTCACAACTTAATTGGAGGCACCAAGTAATTCACAAACCTGCAATCCAAACAAACCGTCTAGGGTTTCAAGAACCCAAGAGTAAAAAGCTTCTCACCTTTCACCCAATCGAATCCTCACCGAGAACTCAAACCGATGCACCAAATACAATGGCAAGAACACAAGAAGTGCTCAAGTCCTTCTCTCCCAAATTCCACCAAATCTACAAAAGCTTATGGGGGAATAAGAGAGGAAGAACAATGGAGGAAATCCACAAAAGACTCCAAGATCTAGATCCCAAGATGTTCCCCTCACTTAGAGGAGAGATTGATTTGTGGGATTGTAGATCTAGATCTCCTCTTTCAAATCCCTCAAGAATATGGAAGAATCATAGGAGGGTTTGAGGGATGGCAAGATCAATAAGGTCAACAATAGAGGGGAAAACTTGCAAGAAAGGTTATCCAACCGTTAGGGAAGAAGGGCCCCTTATATAGGTCCTCCAAAATCCAACCGTTGGAGCTCTAGAGCACGCGGGCCGGACATTCCGGCCAGTTTCCGGGTGGTTTCCGATATGGCATACAGAATGGCAACCATACGACTGAAAACTGAGATTTCTGCGCGATACCGGAGTGTCCAGCGTTTTCACCCCGGACAAGGCAAAACTGATAGAAACAGCAATACGAAAACAACCATAACTTTTGCATCCAGACTCCGATTTTGATGATATTGGGCTCGTTTTAAAGAGGGAAAAAAGCTTTACAAGATCTTGTAGGGAACAATCATAGTCCAACAAAGGAGGATAGAACCAAATGATGAAAGGTTTAACCTATCTATAAAAGACAACTGTAAAACCTCAAATATTGAAAACGCAATAGAGAATGCATATGAAATCCGTTTTCGATGAACTTCAGCTTGTCATAAAGATTACCACAAGCTCTAAATCATCTCATGGATAAGAACCAAGAAATGTGATGCCAAGTATGCAAAGGTTTGAGCTCTCTCCGAAGGATATGATCAAGTTACTCACTCGAGAGCCGCTCTTGATAGTACGGCTATCTATCCTATAAACCGGTCTCTCCAACTAACACCACGAGACCGGTAAGAAAGAAACTCTATCAAGAACATACCTTTGCCTTGCACATATTCCACTTGTGCTTGATGACGACGATCTTGTCTACATCAAGATGGAACACCTTTCTTGATTGTGCTAGATTGGTGAAGACTTGCAAACTGCTCCCACATATTCCACTATGGTAGAGCTTCTCTTTTGGGCACATCTTCACATATCCATGAGCAACATAGGATGGAAAGCTTCAAGAAAATGAATCTTCGAGATGGCTTCTTGAACTTGCACTTCATTTATTCTTTCTTCATCATGTTGGTGTCTTGAAGGTACACAAGAGATATCACTCCATCTTATTCTTCAAGACACACTTGCCATAGGCTCAACTCTCACATGACCAATCTTTGGATCACTCCTTGAACATCTTGGTCATACTTGATCTTCTTCACTTTCATCTTCTCCCAACCTTGAAGCCAACATATGGTTCAAGCATTTCCTATGGACAAATCCTACAAGTAAAACTCAATGCAAACATAAGTCCATAAAGATTGTTATTAATTACCAAAACCACACATGGGACACACATGCACTTTCAATCTCCCCCATTTTGGTAATTGATGACAATCCCTTTGAGAGGGTTTATATAAGGAATTAACTAAAAAACGTTATGCTAACATCAAACATTACTGAAGTATGTGATGTTAGTACAACCACAATATAGAGCAACTCCCCCACCATCTAAGTGATGGGTTCGTAGCATGGAAAACAAAAAATTCCTACCGCAAGAACGAACAAAACCCAGATCTAATCTAGATAAAAGACAAGATCTAATCTATTAGACACGTGCAACGAGATAGATAGGAACTAACCCTCGTAGATCCGAAAGCGTTAACGAGATTAGATCTCGTGGTTGATGTAGTCGATCACTTGCCGATCTCAAGATCGTGTGGACGATCCTTCCGGCGTCGCGTTCCGGCAGCGCTTCCGCAGTCGGTCAAGTGAACAATCCTTCCGGCGCCACATTTCGGCAGCGCTTCTGCAGTCGGTCACACGTGCGGAGTCGAAGCAGACCTTCCTCTCCTCGTTCCAGCGAGCAGCGGAGGTAGTAGATCTTCTCCACGGAATCCCAGCAGCACGATGGCGTGGTGGTGGTGGTGGAGTAGAGAATTCTGCAGGGCTTCGCCTATGCCTGTGCAGAAGAAAGGAGGAGGAGAGAGGCGGCAGAGATTGGGAGTTATAGAGGAGGGCAAGGGGTGGCGCCTCCCCCTTCTATTTAAAGGAGGGAGGGCGCCTGGGGAGGGGGCGTCCTAGTAGGACTCCCCACCTCCTAGGGCCGGCGGATTGGGGAGGGGGGAGGAGTCCTCCTCCCCCACGACTCCTAGTCTTGACCCACCAGGACTCCTTGATCCCTTCCTTGGTTTTCAAGCAAACTCCAAGAAACCTTCTAGAACCTTTCGGAACATTCCGAAACCTTCTATAATCCTCATACAAACACTCCGGAACATTTCCTAACTCAGAAAATGATCCCCAATATATGAATCTTATTCTCCGGACAATTCCGGATCTCCTCGTGATGTCCCGGATCCATTCCGAGACTCCGAACAACATTCGGTCTCCAACGCACATTCCATATCTACTTAAAACAACTTCGAACCTTAAGTGTGTCACCCTACGGTTCGTGAATATGTAGACATGATGGAGACACATCTCCTATCAATAACCATCAGCGGGACCTGGAGATCCATAATGGCTCCCACATACTCAACGATGACTTCGTGATCGATAGAACCATTTACATACGAAACCAATTCCCTTTGTCACGCGATACTATACTTATTCGAGGTTTGATCGTCGGTATCTCCATACCTAGTTCTACCTCATTACTGATAAGTACTCTTTACTCGTTCCGTGATATGTCATCCCTTGTGACCCAGTCACATGCTTGCAAGCTAACTAGACGACATTCCACCGAGAGGGCCCAGAGCATATCTATCCGTCATATGGATGGACAAATCCCAATCTTGGTCCATGCGCTTCAACACATACTTTCAGAATACCCAATGACACCTTTATAACCACCCAGTTACGAAGCGGCGTTTGACGTCATCAAAGTACCCATCCGGTGATGGTGATTAACACAACCTCATGGTCGAAGGATTAGGTTACTATGCATTTTAAAAGCTTATAGCAATACGAACTTAATGACTTGATCTTATGCTACGCTTACTATGGGTGTGTGTCCATTCACATCATTCTCCTAATGATATAACCTTGTTATTAATCACATCCAATGTCCATGATCAGGAAACCATGATCATCCATTAATCAACAAGCTAGTTTAACAAGAGGCTTACTAGGGACTCTTTTATGTTTACAAAACACACATGTATTAGTGTTTCCTAATAATACAATTATAGCATGGGATGTAAACATTTATCATAAAGATAAAGATATATTATTGCCTCTTGGGCATATCTCCAACAGTCTCCCACTTGCACTAGAGTCAATAATCTAGTTAAAAACTTGTGCATTCAACACCTATGGCTTTATGGTGTTGTATAGACACTATTGCTAGTGGTAAACAAAATCTTCGGATCTGACACTTCCAGGTCCGTGTGTATTTGCATGTCCTTGCGTCTCTACACATTACTCATTCTCCAATGAGATGGCATTGTATAAATTTGGTCCTTTGGTGAGACCTTTAGTTACTTCGGCTCAAAATATGTTGATATTATTGTCACACAATATATCTTCATAGTATTAGCCCACTTTGAACCACACCTAGTTTGATAACAAATTACTTAACACAAATGCCCTCCTTTGCTGCTACTATAGCAGTTTATATACTTAGCCTTTTGTTGTAGTATCCGTCACAATGTCTCAACTTTGGAACTCATCCAAATCCATCATGGAACATCCTTTCCATTACATTGTGCTACCCATAGTCTAAATTGAGATAAACTTAACTTGTGACAAAACTAGTATCAATGTAACAATTTACAATGAACTATTTTTCACCACTATATAAATAATATATTCTTAGTTCTTCCAAAGAACATAGGAATATCCCTACTATTGTCCAATGATCATCTTATGAGTCATTCTGGTATATGCTCATAACATTTAGAGCATAGGACATATCTGGATGTGTACATCTCAAAGAATGATTGATCAAAATATTCTTGTGACTTCACCAAGTGTCAAAACACTTGAATCTCGTGTCAACACACTCGAATCTTGATTCAGTCCTTTCCGTGCGTCAAGAACCTTTCTTGTTGTTTCCATATTGAACTCATTCAACATATTATCTATGTACATTTGGCAAAACCATATTAGCGCCTCAATCTATCCATATAGACATTGATGCCTAATTCTTGGGTTATGCCTAAGTCTTTCATCGAAATGAAATTCTTAACCTGTGTCAATACAAGATACATCATTTCCAATCAACAATATGTCCTCTACATAATGTATTAGAAATATGTCTCAGCGCTCCCACTTAATTTCTTGCAAATGCAAGCATCTTCATCATCTCCGATGAATTTAAACTCTTTTAACAGTTTCATCATGGTGAAGATTCCAACTCCGCTATGCTTACTTCAACCATTGAAGTTTTGCATACTCTTTTAGCATCCTTTGAATTAACAAAACCCTTTAGATCGTGTCATGTACACGTCCTAGGTAACCATTCTATTAGAAGAACTTGTTTTGTTTATTCAACTACCATATACCAAATTATATGTAGTGGTTGCTACATCAATCCGTCAAGACTATATATCGCTATGAAAGATCAAATCTTGTCATAGTCAACTCCTTGAACATTGTCGTAAACTTCTTTCTAACATGTCGACTATTTCATAGATGTTAAACATCCATGTCTTATTTCTTTATAAATCCAAACACGACCGATAGGCTTCACGCCTTTCCGGAGGGTCTTCTAAGTTCAGAAACTTGATTTCTCGTGTATGGATACTATCACGAATTCTATGACTTCTAGTCATTTTATGGAGTCAGGGCCCATCATCGCTTCTTTGCATGTAGTCGGTTCATCATTGTCAAAGCAATAACGACTTGCTTATCAAATCTTACTATTTGATTCTTACCGACCCACACGGTTCTATAGGAACTCTAATCTCCGACATCACACCTTTTGTAATCACGAGAGCCATGAGCATTGTGGCCGTCACCGGGACACTTTCCAGCGCTGCGCTACTTAGCACATATAGCTAAGGTTCAACAACCTTATCAAAGTTCTATTGTCCTCCCACTTAACTTTTCACGAAAAATTCCTTGTCAAGAAACTTGACGTTCCAAGTAACAAACTATTTTGTCCTCGGTGTTATGGAGAAATTCCCAACAAATTCTTTGGGATAACCTACAAAGACGTGCTTATCCGACTTTGATTGTAAACATTTTACTTATGCATAACATACCAAAAATTAAGAAAAGACAATTCGGGTTTTATCCCAAAACATAACTCATATGGTGTCATTTCAATGGATCACGATGGTGCTCTTTTCAGTGTAAAAGCGGTAGCCTCTAAAGCTTCAATCCTTAAAACATAATGGCAGTTTTATAAACGACACCCTTGATCTTACCATCTCAAACATGGTTTGATTTCATCTCTCGAATATGCCATACTCCTATGGTTTATTGGGAAACAGAAATCATTGAACAATTCCTCAAGTCTTAGGTGTTTTTGCTAAACATGTAACTCAAATATCTTCCTTTATGATCCAATCATAAACTCTTTCATTTTCTTGTTACAATGATTTTCCACTTCATCTTGAAAGTCTTTGAACAACTTTCAAATGTTTCATACTTCCTCCTTATTAAGTAAATATACAGATATATTCACTCAAATTTTTTTCGGAGAAAGCCTATGAAGCAAAAAGATCCATTGCATATGGCTACACATAATGGACTATGCACATCAGCATGCACAATTTCCAATAAGCTAGTCATCCGTTCCTCTCTGGCCTATGGACGGAGTTTCAATTATCTCGAGGAAAGTATCACAAGCGTCATTTGATCCAAATCAAAGACTCCAAAAATCCATCAACATGGAGTTTCTTCATATATCCTTTCAATATAATTTAAACGGCGATGTCACTTCGCAAGTGATCTTTCAATCATTTGTCTTGCGACATTTTAGCATTAGTTTTATGGTCGTTATTTCTCCAACCAGACTTGTATATCATCCATCTATTATGGAATACGGTAATTATTTGAACAACCTTTTGTCGTCATAATACCTGATCAAAATAACAATTATTGAAACAAATCTTGAAGGCAAGCTTTGATGTTAACGAGCATTGCAGTTCATAAGTTGTGTTGTCCTGTATGACACTTCATACCAACCAATTCGGTATCCAATACCACAGAACCACATTGTTTAACAACCAAGGAATACAGCCATAGCATGTATCTTCTATATACCTAAGTTGGACATCTCCAATCTTTTCTTTTCTGCCAAATATTTTATAGATTCTCTTTCAACAATTCCTTTTCTTTTAAAAGAATCTATCAACATCAATAGTGGTGTCATTCACATGACACATAGTACAAAGTGTGTATAGTCAAATACTAATACCTTTGGACTTGCACTTTGAAGTGGATCACCTTCATCAAACGTTTGGCATTCTTTCAAAATTCCATTCTTTAGTAATCTTTTAGTGTAGTAAACATTTTACTTACATCTTCTATTCATCCTTATCATGACAACTTTCATGATCAAGCTGCAATAGCTTATAAACGTGAATTGCGAGTATAATGTTTATTTTTCAAAACCTTTTGGAGGATTAGGACGACTAGCGTCTCCAACCTTCACAAATTCTCATCAAATATGAGGACGTATACTCTATCAGGTTGTAACCAATACATTGTTTTAGATATCGCAATACCTTTCACATATGATGGTTTCTGAAACATTGCTTTCAGCTCTTAGATAAACTTGATATTAAAAAACAATCTTTTGAGTATCAAGAATCATGGAGGCAAACATGATACATTACATACTAACATTGGAATTCTTACTCTTGATTTAATACTACTTATTAAACTTCATGGAGTAAAAGAGTTTGCTGAAAGTTTGCAATAGGACTTATAAACTTTAAATTGACATTCAAAACAATACGATACCAGTTCGTAAAGTAAATATCCAGAATTTCTATAGTTCTACTATCTCAACTATGACTAAGCGTAAGGTGGTGAACGGATGCCAATGACTACAATAAACTATGCAAATTCACTTTGATTGTGTTTATGATAAATTGAGTTCGACTAATCCAAATTACAAATGAACTCCCACTCAAAACAACATCCCTCGAGTTGTTTTAGTGATTACATGAACCAAATCCACTACACCAAGTCCGATCATCACGTGAGATGATGTAGCTTTAAAGGCGAACAATCAACATGTTCATCATATCATCCATATGACTCATGCTTTACCTTTCGGTATTCCGTGTTCCGAGACCATGTTTGTACATGCTAGGCTCGTCAAGGTTAACCTTAGTTTCCGCATGTGCAAATCTGGCTTGCACTCGTTGTATGCACACGTAGAGTCTATCGCACCCGATCATCACGAGATGCTTTGAAACGACGAGTCTTAGCAACGGTGCCAACTAAGGACGAATAATTTATTACTTGATATTTAGTGAGAGGGATCATCTTATAATGCTACCGTCGTGATCTAAGCAATACAAGATGCATAAAGGATTAACATCACAGGCAATTCATAATTAGTGTGATATGATATGGCCTTTTCTTCTTGCGCCTTTGATCTCCATCTCCAAAGCACGAACATGATCTCCATCATCACCAGCATTGCGTCAAGGTCAGTGGCGCCGCTTCATGGTTATCCATCATCACTAGCAACTATTACAACTACTTGGAATAAAGCTATTACAAGATGAATAGACACGCAGGTCTTAACAGAATTAAAGACAACCATTAGGCTCCTGCCGGTTGCCATATTACAACAAGGATCATTGCATACATCAAATACAATCATAATCACATGATGGACATATCACATCACAAAACCCCTGCAAAAACAAGTTAGACGCCTCTAATTTTCTTTGCATGTTTTACGTGGTTTGGGGCTTTCGCATAAGACCGATCTTACCTACGAACAAGGACCACAACGTTGATGCAAGTGTTGTCAGATGCTCATTGTAAATTGAATCTTAACTATGGTGGGAGAGACAGACACCCGCAAAGCCACTTGTGCAAAGCAAGTTGCACGTCAAGCGTGGAGCAAGTCTCATGTGCGATGACATGTAATGTTAGCCCGAGCCGCTTCATCCCACCATGCCGCAAGATGCAAAGTACACGCTAAGACACCGACAACAAAAGCATCAACGCCCACAAAAACATTGTGTTCTACTCGTGCAACAGATCTACGCATAGATACGGCTCTGATACCACTGATGGGTTCGTAGCATGGAAAACAAAAAAATTCTACCGCAAGAACGAACAAAACCCAGATCTAATCTAGATAAAAGCCAAGATCTAATCTATTAGACATGTGCAACGAGATAGATAGGAACTAACCCTCGTAGATCCGAAAGCGTTAACGAGATTAGATCTCGTGGTTGATGTAGTCGATCACTTGCCGATCTCAAGATCGTGTGGACGATCCTTCTGGCGTCGCGTTCCGGCAGCGCTTCCGCAGTCGGTCAAGTGAACGATCCTTCCGGCGCCGCGTTTCGGCAGCGCTTCCGCAGTCGGTCACACGTGCGGAGTCGAAGCAGACCTTCCTCTCCTCGTTCTAGCGAGCAACAGAGGTAGTAGATCTTCTCCACGGAATCCCAGCAGCACGACGGCGTGGTGGTGGTGGTGAAGTAGAGAATTCTGCAGGGCTTCGCCTATGCCTGTGCAGAAGAAAGGAGGAGAGAGGCGGCAGAGATTGGGAGTTATAGAGGAGGGCAAGGGGTGGCGCCTCCCCCTTCTATTTAAAGGAGGGAGGGCGCCTGGGGAGGGGGAGTCCTAGTAGGACTCCCCACCTCCTAGGGCCGGCGGATTGGGGAGGGGGGAGGAGTCCTCCTCCCCCACGACTCCTAGTCTTGACCCACCAGGACTCCTTGATCCCTTCCTTGGTTTTCAAGCAAACTCTAAGAAACCTTCTAGAACCTTCCGGAACATTCCGAAACTTTCTAGAATCCTCATACAAACACTCCGGAACATTTCCTAACTCAGAAAATGATCCCCAATATATGAATCTTATTCTCCGGACAATTCCGGATCTCCTCGTGTTGTCCCAGATCCATTCCGAGACTCTGAACAACATTCGGCCTCCAACGCACATTCCATATCTACTTAAAACAACTTCGAACCTTAAGTGTGTCACCCTACGGTTCGTGAATATGTAGACATGATGGAGACACATCTCCTATCAATAACCATCAGCGGGATCTGGAGATCCATAATGGCTCCCACATACTCAACGATGACTTCGTGATTGATAGAACCATTTACATACGAAACCAATTCCCTTTGTCACGCGATACTATACTTATCCGAGGTTTGATCGTCGGTATCTCCATACCTAGTTCTACCTCATTACTGATAAGTACTCTTTACTCGTTCCGTGATATGTCATCCCTTGTGACCCAGTCACATGCTTTCAAGCTAACTAGACGACATTCCACCGAGAGGGCCCAGAGCATATCTATCCGTCATATGGATGGACAAATCCCAATCTTGGTCCATGCGCTTCAACACATACTTTCAGAATACCCAATGACACCTTTATAACCACCCAGTTACGAAGCGGCGTTTGACGTCATCAAAGTACCCATCCGGTGATGGTGATTAACACAACCTCATGGTCAAAGGATTAGGTTACTATGCATTTTAAAAGCTTATAGCAATACGAACTTAATGACTTGATCTTATGCTACGCTTACTATGGGTGTGTGTCCATTCACATCATTCTCCTAATGATATAACCTTGTTATTAATCACATCCAATGTCCATGATCAGGAAACCATGATCATCCATTAATCAACAAGCTAGTTTAACAAGAGGCTTACTAGGGACTCTTTTATGTTTACAAAACACACATGTATTAGTGTTTCCTAATAATACAATTATAGCATGGGATGTAAACATTTATCATAAACATAAAGATCTAATAATAACCACTTTATTATTGCCTCTTGGGCATATCTCCAACACTATGCACATGTGGATGAACTTGAATTTCATTGCATATATTTCCAACCATTACCGGTGGTGGAGTTTCGTTGATATATTCAACATCCAAAGTAACACGCTAAGATGCAAAGCACAAGAGGCAAATTTTTAACTACAAAACTCAAAGCACAAAACCAAATTCCCTTAAATCCTCTAAAACTTCTCCCCCATTGGAATCGATTGCCAAAATGGGTGAAAAAAATTAGAAGGCCAATTTAGTGAGAGTTACTCCATATAGGTGTGCATTTCTCATAATATGAGTGGAATAAAATACACATATCCAATGACGAATACCCAGAGTGAATCAAACTAAATTGAGGGTCCAATGATTGTAAAGAAATTAAATGGTGAAGAAGCATCAACGAATGAAGCAAGCAATCAAACTATCCAAAGAAACACTTCAAAAAATGAAGATACAAAAAGAAGGATATATTATGATAAGATCGAAAGGAGTGATTTTAAATAATATGAGGATACTCCCCAAAGTTTGTGCACAACTTATAATTTGCATTTGAATACAATATGCATAACATGGCATTCTCGATCCCTCTATATCACTTAAACCACGAGCACGAGCAGGATAGAAGATATTATGATGAGAGAAAATGAGTGTTTAGATGAAAATAGGAATCTCCCCAAGGTTCATGCACAACAAAGTGCACAATTATGGAATCCTAACTCCCCATAATCAAACAAAACAACAAACAAGAACAAGAAAGCAAATGTGTGTTCTTAGGTAGATTAGGAAAGCTCCCCAAGGTTTATGCCCCAAATGTAATAATTGCTTTGAATGCAAAGTGCATAAACCTAGTATCCTTGCTCCCCCGAACTTACATAATAACACAAAGGTACGAGAGATTAACTTTCTTAACACCAGTGAGTGCCAAAATATGCAAATGAAAAGGTCAAGCACTCAAAGCAAAACTTTTGGAGCCACCAAAGAATAAAAAGGAGAACAAGGTGGACTCCAAAGCAAAAGGATATCAACTAGAGATTTAGCCATAATAATGTGTATAAGTTTCTAGGTAGACAACAATCACCAAGATATACATCCACAAAGAAACATGTACACACAAAATGGATACTCAAGAATGAACAAGATATCCAAACGAAAGGTATAGATAATGCTAGGAAGATTTTTGCTAGAAAGCATGGCCAAAGGCTTAAATTTATATTATAGAACATCAATGACCTTCAAACACCAACAAATACATCACAACTATCACAAGGGAACATGAGATAGTTGGAATGCATTGGGAAAGGCAACAAGTTTCATAAAGAACAAATAAACCTTGCAAATTCATCCATATAGTAAATGAGAGAAATTGGGGAAATGATTGGCAATAGAATTGCTAAATTGGCATATGTGGGATTGGTGAATCATAACCATGGTTTTTATATAATCCCCAAAATATGCATTCATCTCAAATTACTCATATAACAATAAGGATGATACAATAAAATCTTGCAAGAACCACAATAAAAGCAATTGAAGGAAATCATGCCATGATGCAACCACAAAGGTTTGATGCTAGAAAAGTATGCATGACAGGGATACCTTGTTACCGAGATACCGTTGGTAGGATGTAGTATACATGAGTTTGTTGATCATCCTAGCTTATCTCCAATTATCATTAGTCACCACATCTTCTTATTATTGTGACAAGCATCCAATGTATCTCCAATGTACCTAAAACAACATTAAGTACACTATGGTCCCCAAACAAATTGGGTTCGAAGTAGTTAGTGCAACTAAAATACATAGGAGACACTCCACATAAATATGTGCATATTGATATGAAGTTGAATTTCATGCACATCTTAGCCGATAGGACTTGGTGGAGAATCCCCTATATATTGGACCAAGAAAGCAAGCATGACATACTATAGAACATGTAGTAAACATGCATGCACAAGATTTTCAAGAACCAAAAAAGGAGATAAAATTTGAACAAAAGCACCAAGTAAACCAAGAAGTCACACACAAGAGTGTGACATGACAAAAGGTGTCCAAATTGCATCAAAGAGCCAAATCAACACATGAAAGGACACAAATTCAACAAATGAACAAGGCAAAAGCCAAAGAGCAAAAGATAGACAAAAACACCAATGCTCAAGGATTTATCTCATCCTATGGGATCAAACAAGTAACAAGGAATGAGCCAAAACCAACTCCCAAAAGAGCAAGGTTCCAACACACAAACCAAACTCCCTACACTTTTCATGATGGCACAATGTACCAAAAGAAAAGATCAAACTTCCAAGCACAAAAGGGAGTGTTCTAAATAATATAGGAGAGCTCCCCCATGAATGGTGCATTATGTAGAATTTTGCTTTTGAATGCAAAATGCACACAAATGAGATCATCACTACTAACTATATTAAATAATACACAAGAGGGTACCAATAAACTAAAATTATCCATAAGGGGCAATGAAGACATGGGAGAAAAATAAAACATTTTCTTGGCCAAAGATAGGACAAAGAAAACCAAAGGTCAAAGTGAACATGCTCAATAAATTCTACCATATATGGAGTACTATTTGTCCAATGATAAGAATTATGGGAAAACATTTCCCAAGGTAGTTTTCAAGGATATCATGATCATATTAACAACAAGAATCATATTATGAAATATTAAAATTAAGCTTATGCTTAGATAGAGATTCTTGAAAGCTCCAAATAGTCACACAATCATAAAATATTAAAGTAACTTGAAGCAAATGGTTTCCATGGAGGATATGGAGGTCAAAATATGTGGAAACACATCCCAAGAAAACTCTCACAAACAAGATCCAAAATATGAGCAATAAAATCAATCCAAGGGAATTGGAACTTGTTTGAGCTAAATGTTCCACTTAGGAGATAGATAAATATAAATATCAATTCTAAGTGACACTACATCAAATGTCCACATTTTCTAGGTTTGTAATATGCACAAACCATATGACTCCCCCATAATATGATAAACCAAGAATACTCAACAAGAGGTAAAAACATCCAAATAGAGATGATTAATGAACATTATGGAACTTGAATTTCTCATGAGAAAGACATACCACATAGAGACTAGAAAAACTTGCAATATACATACTAAGCGGTATTCCTCATGTACACACATTGTAGGATTGTGGAATGCCCAAGCATAACATTCCCCCAAAATGGGATAGTCTATTAATCTCTCACAAGAGCCAAGAAAGATACCAAATAAATTCAACAAAGGCTCCAACCCAAGAGACACAAATACATGGTGTGCCAACCAACACACACAAGTGTACTTGATAACTCAATATGAGTACGAGGGAAGCACAACATGTACAAACACATACAAAGGTACAAAACCAACACATGCACAAGGGAGTAAGTAACTTTCAATGTAAATGAGTTAAGCGCATGTTACCGTAAGGAAGAACATTGGATATATGATAGAACCATGATAATCCATATGGCTAGACTTGAAAAGAATAAATGATGAAGATCCCTCAATTCTTCATTATGTAGCCAAGCCTATAATGCTCTCCAAAAACACCTATTTGATCAAGTTTTGGCTTGTTGGTCCCCAATTAAGTTGAGTACTAAGAAGTTAGTCACAATAGGATTGGCAACCCAAATGGTTATTTTCTTGACACCACATTGGGCACCAAAAAACTTGGCAAACACATTCCCAACCTCATCCTTCCTAAGAGAATAAACACCATCAATCATGATTGGGTTCGATGAGGAGTTACCAATAGTGCAAGAGGAAGAGATGTGACCCTTCTCACGACATAAGTAACAAGTTCTTATCTTCTCATTATTTTCACTTGATTTATCCACAATGGGAGCATTAGCTTGAATCTTCTTGGGAAGTGGCCTTTCTCCAACTTGAGATTGCTCATGACCTTGAACTAGAGGTCGCTTCCCTTTTTGCTTCTCACCAAGAGGCTTCTTCTTCAAAGGGCAAGATCTAACATGGTGCCCTTAAATTTTGCACTTGAAGCAAACATTCTTGGACGAATTCTTGACGTGTTCTTGGCCCTTATTATTGTTGCTCTTGGACTTCTTCTTGATAGTAGACTTGTTCTTGACATTAGATTTTGAATCCAAGCCCACTCTTGTCATTTGGGAATTTTTGCACACTCAAGATCTTGTTGAGTGTGGCCCTCCCTTCATGACCCTTTTTCAAGTCCCTCTTCAAAGAAGTGACTTGAGCCTTGAGCTCTTTGATTTCTGATGACCCACAAGTATAGGGGTGTATCGCAGTATTTTCGAGGGAAGTGAAACCCAATTTATTGATTCGACACAAGGGGAGCCAAAGAATATTTATAAGCCTTAACAACTGAGTTGTCAATTCAGCTGCACCTGGAAACAATCTTGCTCACAGCAGTTTATCAGTAGCAATAGTTTTGTAGTGGGAATAGCAAAGTAGCAGCAGTAGTAAAGTAAAGACAACAGTAACAATAGCAGTAAACAGTGAGATTCGAGTGCGGTAGGCATAGGGATGGATGGACGGGCATTGCATGGACAAGACAATCACATAGCA
The DNA here is from genome assembly GCA_910589775.1 of Avena eriantha. NCBI lineage: Eukaryota > Viridiplantae > Streptophyta > Magnoliopsida > Poales > Poaceae > Avena > Avena eriantha. Next base: position 406,458,389 of record OU342746.1, on the reverse strand, counting down.
ATCAGAACATAGGGCAATTGCAGATAAATAAGATAAAGCATCCAAGTACTAGACAATCCTAGGCATGTGTTCCATATATAGTCATACGTGCTCGCAATGAGAACTTGCACAATATCTTTTGTCCCGCCAGCCCGTTTGCAGCAGGGCCTGATACATCCATTTTGCATCACTATTCTATGTCATAATTCACTATTATTCATTGATATATTTCGTATTGAGAGGTGATACTTATGTTATTTGATCTATTTTTGCATGGTTGATGACTTTTGGAGCATGGACCGCTGCAGTCAGGATTCTGATGGAAAAGGTGTTGTTTGGAGTCAAAATTTGTGATGATCAGAAAATCCAGGAAAATATACAGAAAATCCTATTTTCCCAGAAGACTAAGGATGCTAGAAGAGGGAGTGGAGGTGGGCCACAGGGGGCCCACACCACCCCCTGGCGCGGGCAGCCCTAGGCCGCGCCAGTAGGTGGTGTGGCTGCCCTGGCCCACCTCTGGCTCTCCCCTCTAGCGTATATCATCCCCCCGAAACCCTAAGACTCGAGGAGGGACGACAGAAAGATTTTGCCGCCTCTGCGGGGCGGAAAACACAGAGAGAGAAAGATCTCTCCAGCGGACAGATTTCTGCCAGGGGAATTCCTTCCCGGAGAGGGGAGATCATCGCCATCAACACCACCATCAAGCTGGACTTCATCGGGCTCATCATCATCACCACCATCATCACCATCAGCACCCTCATCACCATCTCCATATTGCTGTAACAATTGAGTTGAATCTTGCATTAGTTCATAGGGGAAACTTTTCCGGTGTTGATTACTCCTTATAGTTGATGCTATTAAGTGAACCATTGAATTATTGTTTATGTTCAGATTGTTATACATCATTATTCCATCTCTGATCATGATCCATATGATGTCTTGTGAGTAGTTCGCTTTGTTCTTAAGGACATGGGAGAAGTCATGTTGTTAGTAGTGGAGTTGTGTTGAGAAAGATTCAATAGTTTGATATTTAAGTTGTGGTGTACTTCTTCTAGTGGTGTCATGTGAACGTCGACTACATGACACTTCACCTATATGGGCCTAGGGGAATGCATTGTGTATTTGGCTACTAATCGTAGGGGATGCCAGAGTGACAGAAACCTGAACCCCCGTTAGGAAACCATTGCACAAGGGACGTAAGGGTCTTAGAGTTTAAAGCTGTGGTTAGGTTTCTACCTTAATTACTTTCTTGTACTTACGGATGGTTGCAAGGGTATAATCACAAGTATGTATTAGTCCTGGATGGGCTGGTACATTAGCACAGGTTCACCCACACAACACTTAGCAAGCTAAAGAAGATTAATCAACTATATGAAGCGAAAGCACTTGACAGTCTTCCCATGTGTCCTCGAGAACGTTTGGTCATCTTAAGTAATACAACCGGCTTGTCCTTTGCTGCATAAAGGATTGGACCACTTGTTGCATTTATTCCTACTTTCTTTCATTTACTCGTACTTTGTTTACTTGCTTTATCGAAAACCCCTAAAAATCTGTTTGCTAAGTATTTGCAGAGAATTCATGATCCATACCACTAGTCAGCACCTTTTGCTCCTCGTTGGGTTCGACACTCTTACTTATCGAAAATACTGTGATACACCCCCTATACTTGTGGGTCATCAAGACTATTTTCTGGCGCCGTTCCCGGGGAGTGAAGCGCTATTGGAGAGTGGAACTGGTAAAGGAAACTTCTACTGTGAGTATTGTTTACTTCTGTTAGTTGCTTTATTTTCATTATCGATAATTCGCTGAGTTTCTTATTTGGTAATGCTACTACCACTGCTAAGGTAGTAGATAAGACACCACCTACTGAGAATGATGTTTTCAAAATACCTACAAGAATTATTGATCATGTTATGGATAACTACTATGTTGGAGATGGAACTGTCCATCCCGGTGATCATGTGCTCTTTATACACGAATTATGCGGGTTGTTCAAGTGTGCAGGTCTTACTACAGATCAAGTTAAGAAGAAGTTATTTTCATTATCACTGGAAGGAAGAGCTGAGGAATGGTATAAGCTGCTGAAGAATGGTCAAGCTCTGGAATGGGAGGAAATAGTGCCTCTCTTTTATTCAAAGTTTTATCCTCCTAGTGAGATTTATAAATATCGGAATCAAATATACAACTTTTGGCCTCTTGATGGAGAGAGTACAACCCAAGCTTGGGGGAGATTGAAGTTATTAATGCTCAAATGTCCCATTCATGAGCTCCCCAACAATATTATTATCAACAACTTTTATGCAAGGCTCCCTCTACATGACAAGGATTTATTGGATGCTTCTTGTGCTGGATCATTCACTCGCATGGAAGAAGAAGCTAAATGGGATCTTCTGGACCGTATTCAAGACAATGCTGAAGCTTGGGAGAATGACAAAGGTAGAAAGTCAGGCATAAATTATGATTATGAATGCATTGAATCTTTTATGGGAAGTGATGACTTTCAAAATATTAAAAATGCTTATGGTCTAGACTCTCAAGCTATTGCTTCTTATTTTAAGGCTTTTGCTTCCTACATTGAAGTGCCTAAAAAGAAGTGGAATAAGTATCATGAACCTTATAAAGATATTGCTAAGAGTGTTCCTGCAAGAAATACTGAAGTTTATACTGCTAATCATGTTTTACCTAAACCTTACATTGAGAAAATGCCTTTCCCAGTTAAGACAAAGGAACATTCTATGATAGCTAGCATGGTTGATGAAAGTAAAAGTAAAGCTGTTGAACCTGATAAACAAAAGGTTGATGAACCTATAATACCAAATGTGAAAGACTTTGTCACTAAGTATGAAGAAGAGGGACACCCTATCCTTTGTAAGGATACCTCTAATATTGTTTCACATAGTAGTGTTATGAGAGCTAGTATTCCTGCGTTTTCTGTTAGAATAAGTGATCATTGATTTGATGGTCCTTGTGATAGCTATATTGTTAAGTTTATGCATGATACCAAAAGTTACTATGATAGAGGGAAAAGTGTTCTTATGCATCTCAATAATATCAAGTTTCCTCGTTTTATGCTGAAAGTTTTTATGTTGCACTTCTTTTGCCTTCTTATGCAAGTAGCCTCTGGTTTCAACAACTTGTTTGTTTGGAAAATTCCCTTGCATAGGAAGTGGGTTAGACTTAAATGTGTGTATTTTTGCTTCTTAATGCTCTCTTTCACTTCAATTCATATTCCTATGTGAGCATCATAAAAATTAGCATGCCCATCTTAATGGCTATAAAGAAAGAGCTTTATGGGAGACAACCCAATTTGTTTTTGCTTTCAGTTTGTTTTTGGTTCTTTGAGTCTTGGAAGTTATTACTTTGGTAATAACCGCTCCTCATCCGTTTTGTTTGGTTTTTGTGTCAAGATCAACCTCTAATGAGAGAGAAGTAAGATTTGGGGAAGTTTCTGTCCCAAAACAGATTTTTGTGCTTCACCGTAAAAATTCGTGAGAGATCTCTATATGTCGTATTGATCTGTAATTTTTTGTGATTATGCCCAAGGTTGTTATTTAACTTTCTTTAGTTTTTCACTTTTTTATTTGAGCAACAGAAGATTTTCGAAAAAAATTTCCTTTACCTGCTGGTCTGTTTTGACAGATTTTGCCACTTTTGCATTTGCTTCTTTATTCGATTTCCTTTTTGAATTCTTTTTGGGTTTTCAGAAGGAGTTGCTTCAGTAGCTTATGTTTTGATGGTTTTCAGTTGAAGTTGGACTCAAAAGGTTTTATCACTTCACTTATACTAATGTTGCTAATGAGAACTGTGTGAAGTTTTGTGTGAAACAAATTTCCAGGAAGTGGAGATAATGGTGTAATAAGGAAGACAAGGGTTTTATGACTCAAGTAATAAGTGTATGAAGTTGAAGATATTGATGCTATTCAAGTGATGACTCCGGAAGAATCTACTAGATACCAAATTCAGAGACCTGCAGAGTCCGTTTCCAAATAGGTAACAATTCTGGTAAGAAAAGTTCCGCGAAAATACTATCAAACTATATTTTTGCAGTTTTCAGTCAATAAGGAAAGCTATGAAGCGAAAAAGGTACGGAAGCGGAGCCAGGGTGGCCCACACCACCCTATGGCGCGGGCCCCCTAGCCGCGCCACTAGGTGGTGAGTCCACCCCGGACTCCGCCTCCGACTCGTTTTCTCCCAGTACCTTCCTTTTGATGTGAAACTTCGTAATATATAATCCCCCGGATCTCCCGGGGTTCGTATATCGTGTTTTTGTCCTGTTTTGTTTCGATCTGTTTCTGCCAGGACATACTCTTTGAAAGTTTAGAAGCACCATGGTGTCCGCCAAGGATAAAGGGAAGGAGCCTATGGAGGAGGATCTCTAAGACCCCAAGCAGGGGCTGGTACCTTTAGTCTCTTGCCCTGCATCAACGGAAGCCCTACGAGTCACTAAGGAGTTCTACGATAAGTACCGAGACTTGAGGAGAAAGGTGGACATGCTTCAATGGGAGAATAATAGGCTTCGCAAGATGCTGGAAGATTTCCTCACATCAACTAAGAAAATATTACCACCACCACCGAAGGAGTAATTCATCATCAGGTTTGGCATCACCTTGGTTTGTTCCAAGCTTGGGGGAGTGTCGCGGTATCACATCACTATCTTCTATCTTTTTTACCTTATTAGTTGAGTCATATCATGAATAGAGGAGTTATTATGTAGTATGGTTTGCATTATGGAAGTGTCCCCCTCTCGTTAGATATGTATCCCTTGGTGTGAGTTGCCGTTATGGAATATTGATGAGAAGTTCTATCATTCACTCTTTTGCATAGCTTATATTAGTTTTCAATTCGTGGTTATATGATTGATCTTGTTTTTAGTATTGGTATCACTTTGGGATCATTGAGTTAATTTAGTTGGTTTTGGCAAACCTGGCTCGGTCAGTAGCAACACTATTTTCGAGAGTTGAATGAAAAAGATAGAAGTACTCTAGAGAAAAATAATGTCATCATCTTTCTTTCTTGATTTGCTCATAAGTCTAGTATTCTCTAGTTAAGATCTTTTGTGCTTCCAAGGAAGATTGCATGTTTGTTTTTATCACTTGTATGTTTGTTTCCTTCAACTCTTATACTTGCTACCCAGCCTTGCTAGCCAAAAACCTGTACTGAGAGGGAATTCTTCTCGTGCACCCACTCCTTTAAACCAAAACCTTTGCCATTTGTGTCCACCATACCTACCTAGTAGCATTATTGCTACTCCAAGTAAATTCCTATTTTATCTACCTCCCAAATTAAACTTGTTATGCGAAAATTAGTGATTAAAGCTCTCACAAACTTGCTGGCACACTTTACTTTCTTGCATTTAATAAACTTGAACCATTGGGACCTTCTTTGTTGCGTATATGCTTGCGCTTTATGAGTTGAAGTTAGCAGAACCATGTATCATGGGGACCGCTTTCCACACTTCATTGGTACTTGTACCTAGTTGATATCATGTTCTTTTGCTTATGGATCCCGGCGGTGTGAAATAAAAGTGGAACTTGTAAGATCATGGAGTTTATATGTGTGTTAGAGAAACGCCTGGGCCGCTAGCCTAAGCCATGCCTAATCATGGTGGAAACTTGCAGCATAACTATAGTGAGCATTCTATGAAGCATCCTCAATAAAAACCTATGCAAATAGCAAATAAAAAGATTGCTGAGATGATCACTGTCTATTTGCCTTGTCATTTTGATTATGGGATAGCTCCTGTGTCATGTGCAAGGGGTACCCCGTTGGCGGTTCTTAATGATACACATGTATTTACAATGACAAGAGCTTACTCGTGACTGAAGTTGAGTAGCATGAGGTTCGGTACTCATAAGTAAGGGGCATGAGATTTCAACTTATAACTTGTCAAGCATATCCTCTTAGTTGTGTCACTTTAACCTTAATCACCAAAAGATGCCTATGATAGGGGCAATGAGAGCTGAAAGCTAGTAAGTATCATAATTTTTGGGAGCTCTTTATGAGACTTGCAATCCCTGCTTCCCTCTGCGAAGGGCCTTTCTTTTACTTTGTAGTTGAGTCAGTAAACCTATTCCCTTCTATCTCAGCAAGTATTTTGAGTTATTGTGTTTCATTCATTCATATGATGATTTATTCAAATCATGTTTCTTATGTTCCTTGTTTTGCACATTGCTCTTATATTTATGTTTACTACTTTGAAAGCTATCATTGAAAACCAGTTATCTATGAACTCCAGCAAATTATCAACTATTCTTCGACCAAGAGCTAAGTTTTCCATTACCAATTATGATTCACTTTATGTATATTTATTGTGTTTCCTTTACCTATTACAAGTTGAGTTATATAATAGTGAGTTGTCTTCTATTCTGATCTATGTATTGATGAATGTGATGCTTCTTGTCCGTATTATTTTATCGACTGTTCACTCCATAAACCTGAGGCCATGTTTATTGAGCTCAGTTTCACTTGGGGACAAGCGAAGTCTAAGCTTGGGGGGGAGTTGATATGTCCATTTTGCATCACTATTCTATGTCCTAATTCACTGTTATTCATTGATATATTTCGTATTGAGAGGTGATACTTATGTTATTTCATCTGTTTTTGCATGGTTCATGACTTTTGGAGAATGGACCGTTGCAGTCAGGATTCTAATGAAAAGGTGCTGTTTGGAGGCAAAATTCGCAAAGATCAGGGAGGGACGACCTATGGCTCTCCCCTCTAGCGTATATCATCCCCCCGAAACCCTAAGACTCGGGGAGGGACGACAGAAAGATTCTGCCGCCTGTGCGGGGCAGAAAACACCGAGGGAGAAAGATCTCTCCGGCAGACAGATTTCTGCCCGGGGAATTCCTTCCCGGAGAGGGGAGATCGTCGCCATCAACACCACCATCAAGCTGGACTTCATCGTGATCATCATCATCATCACCACCATCATCACCATCAGCACCCTCATCACCATCTCCATATTGCTGTAACAATTGAGTTGAATCTTGCATTAGTTCATAGGGGAAACTTTCCCGGTGTTGATTACTCCTTGTAGTTGATGTTATTGAGTGAACCATTGAATTATTGTTTATGTTCAGATTGTTATACATCATTATTCCATCTCTGATCATGATCCATATGATGTCTTGTGAGTAGTTCGCTTTGTTCTTGAGTACATGGGAGAAGTCATGTTGTTAGTAGTGGAGTTGTGTTGAGAAAGATTCAATAGTTTGATATTTAAGTTGTGGTGTACTTCTTCTAGTGGTGTCATGTGAACGTCGACTACATGACACTTCACCTATATGGGCCTAGGGGAATGCATTGTGTATTTGGCTACTAATCGTAGGGGTTGCCAGAGTGACAGAAACCTGAACCCCCGTTAGGAAACCATTGCACAAGGGGCGTAAGGGTCTTAGAGTCTAAAGTTGTGGTTAGGTTTCTATCTTAATTACTTTCTTGTACTTAAGGATGTTTGCAAGGGGTATAATCACAAGTATGTATTAGTCCTGGATGGGTCGGTACATTAGCATAGGTTCACCCACACAACACTTAGCAAGCTAAAGAACATTAATCAACTATATGAAGCGAAAGCACTTGACAGTCTTCCCATGTGTCCTCGAGAACGTTTGGTCATCTTAAGTAATACAACCGGCTTGTCCTTTGGTGCATAAAGGATTGGGCCACTTGCTGCATTTATTCCTACTGTCTTTCATTTACTCGTACTTTGTTTACTTGCTTTATCGAAAACCCCTAAAAATCCGTTTGCTAAGTATTTGTAGAGAATTCCTGATCCATACCACTAGCCAGCACCTTCTGCTCCTCGTTGGGTTCGACACTCTTACTTATTAAAAATACTGCGATACACCCCCTATACTTGTGGGTCATTGATACATTGCAAATGTATCTATAATTTTTGATGTTCCATGCTTAGTTTTATCCACTTTCTTGTGTTCTGTTCCAACTTTGGAGTACTTTTCATATGATTTCTTGGACTAACCTATTAACAAGAGCCACAGTGCCAGCTGCCTGTTTTTTGCTGTTTTTGGTTCTAGGAAAGTCAGAGAATGAATATTCTCGGAATTGGACGGGACAAAAGCCAAAGTGCCTATTTTTCCGGAAGGGATCAAGTGCCAGAATACGAGACGGAGAAGGGCTGGGGGCCGGCCACACCACCTGGCCGCGCGGCCAGGCTTGGCCCGCGCCAGGGGGTGGTCTGGCCGACCCCATCACCCCCTCGGCCTCTCCTTCCGCCTATAAGTTGCCCTCGGGACGAAAACCCTAGGTGCCTGATCAAAAATCCACGAAAGAGTTTGTAGCCGTCGTCGTCTCTGTCCCTAGATCAGGAGGGATCTGAAGCTCTTCCCGGCACCCTGCCGGAGAGGGGAATTCCCCTCTGGAGGCCTTCTTCATCACCATGCAAGCCTTCGGTGTGATGCGTGAGTAGTTCATCCTTGGACTATAGATCCATGTAGTAGCTAGATGGCTGGTTTCTCCTCCTTTGTGCTTTCATGTTTAGATCTTGTGAGCTCCGTTCATGATCAAGATCATCTATTTGTAATTCATACATGTTGTGTTTGCGGGGATCCGATGGATATTGAGATGCTATTTTAGATTGATTATTGATTCTATCATGTCTTTGTTATTTGAGATCTTGCATGCTTTCCGTTGTTAGTAGCTATCTTGGCCAAGTAGATGCTAGCAACTCCAAGAGTTAGTATTTATGCTCGATAGTGGGTTCATGCCTCTGGTAATCTGGGGAAGTGACAGAAATCTCTAAGGTACTAGATGTGCTGTTGCTACTAGGGAGAAAACAACGATCAGAACAATTGTATTGTTTACTTTAGACGCAGTTCGTAAAGCAATAATCTGTTGCTTGCAAATTAATACTGGAGGGGGTTCGGATGATAACCTGAAGGTGGATTATTAGTCATAGATGCAGTTGGATGGCGGTCTATGTATTATGTTGTAATGCCCAATCAAGTCTCAAAGGAGTCAAGATGATTAGTATATGCATGTATTGCTTTCTCGGTGTTTGTCAATTGCCCCGTTGTAATTTGTTCACCCAGCATGTTATCTATCTTAAGGAGAGCCACCTCTAGTGAACTATGGATCACGGTCCTTTTACTTTACATACAATCTACAATCTTTTACTGCTTTGTGTTTACTTTCTGCAAACTTTTACTTCTTTCCATTCGATACGTTTAATCCTTTGTTTTCTACAAAACACGGTGAGATTGACAACCTCATCGCAAGTTGGGGACAAAGTTCTGTGGTTGTGTTGTGCAGGTCTCCATGTTGCTACTAGCACCGGTAGTGCGCCCTGCCAAACCTCAGCTAGTAACACCTTTGGGGTGTTTCCTTGCTCCTACTTGTTCGATTAAACCTTGGTTTCATAACTGAGGGAAAACTTACTGATGTGCTCATCATACCTTCCTCTTGGGGTTCCCAACGAGCTCTACGTTGAAAGTCGAGCGCATCAAGATTTTCTGGCGCCATTGCCGGGGAGTCAAGGACATCTTCACAAGGGGAGTCCCTCATAACCAATCTCTTTACTTTGTTGTTTTTGTTTTGCTTAGTTTCTGTTTGCTTTGTTTGCTTGTTTTGTTCTTCAAAAAACACAAAAAAATTAGTTTTACTTGTTTTGCTTTCTTATTTGAAAACCCAAAAAAATGACTACTCTTGAAAACACTAAGTTGTGTGACTTCACTAGCACCAACAACAATGATTTTATGAGCACACCTATTGCTCCACCTGTGGCTGAAAATACTTTCTTTGAGATAAAACCTGCTTTGCTCAATCTTGTTATGAGAGGACAATTTTCTGGTATTGGTAATGAAGATGCTGCTTCCCATCTAAATAACTTTGTTGAACTTTGTGAAATGCAAAAGCATAGGGACATAGATGGTGATATTATTAAGCTGAAATTGTTTCCTTTCTCTTTGAGGGGAAAAACTAAAGAATGGTTGAATTCCTTAACTAGGAATAGTATCAATTCTTGGACTAAGTGCAAAGATGCTTTTATTGGAAAATACTATCCTCCTGCTAAGATTATATCCATGAGAAGTGAAATAATGAAGTTTAAACAACTTGATAATGAGCATGTTGCTCAAGCTTGGGAAAGAATGAAATCTTTCGTTAAGAATTGTCCCACTCATGGACTGACTGCTTGGATGATCATCCAAACTTTTTATGCAGGATTGAACTATTCTTCAAGGAACCTATTGGATTCAGCTGCTGGAGGTACCTTTATGACCATCACTTTGGGTGCTGCAACAAAACTATTGGATAATATGATGGTTAATTATTCTGAATGGCATACTGAGAGAGCTCCACAAGGTAGGAAGGTAAATTCTGATGAAGAAACCTCCTCCTTGAGTGATAAGATTGATATTATTATGTCTATGCTTGTTAATGGGAAAGCCCATATTGATCCAAATAATGTTCCTTTAGCCTCTCTAGTTGCCCAAGAAGAGCAAGTTGATGTGAACTTCATAAGAAATAATAATTTTGGCAACAATGCTTATGGTAATAATGCTTATAGGAACAATTTTGGTAACAACAATATAAGCCATATCCTCCCAACAATGGTAATGCTTATGGAAATTCTTACAAAAATAAGAGTGCCCCCTCTAAACTTGAAGTTATGCTTAAAGAGTTTATTAGTAAACAAACTTCTTTCAATAAAACTATTGAGGAAAAACTCTCTAATGCTGAAAGAAATATAGCATCTTTGGCTGAATCTCAATCTACTTTGAATAAAATGGCTGCTAAACCCGAAACTAACGAGAATCCCCTTTGCAGCCACTAATTCTATACAAGTAAGGATTGATGAAAATGTTAGACTATTAGCTTAATTAAATGCTAAGTGGGAAAGAGAAGATGAAATTGCTAGAAACATTAGTGTTTCTACTATTACCACCACTAGTGTTGAGGATAGTAATAGTTCTACTACTTTAGATCATAAAGTTGATTTTTATCTTGATGGTTGCAACATCTCTGAAGTTATTAAGTTCCTACAAAATCTTGCTAAAAGTCCTAATGCTAGTGCTATGAACATGGCTTTTACAAAACACATTACTAATGCTCTCATAAAGATTAAAGAAGAAAAGATGAAACATAAAGCTTCTATTCCTATAAAACAAGAAGATGGTTGGGAACCCATCATTAATATGAAAGTGAATGACTTTGATTTCAAAGCTTTGTGTGATCTTGATAGTAGTGTTTCTATTATGCCTAGAAGGATTTATGATATGCTTGATTTGCCTCCTCTTGAAGATTGTTATTTGAATGTCCCACTTGATGCTAATGCTAAAAAGAAATTCATGGGGAGTCTTAATGATGTTCTTATTATGGTTATTGATTCCTATGTCCCCGTTTATTTCTATGTTTTTGATGTTGAATACAATGCTTCTTGTCCTATTACTTTGGGAAGACCTTTTCTTAGAACTGTTGGTGCCATCATTGATATGAAAGAAGGCACCATTAAATATCAACTCCCACTCAAGAAAGGTATAGAACACTTCCTTAAAAATAGAGAAAAGATTTCTTTTTCTTCTCCTATGAAAACAAAATTTGGTCTTAATGCTTCTTCATTTGAGAACACTTGATTCTTTCTTTGCTTCTTATGCCTAACTTAAAGGCGTTAAAGAAAAGTACTTGTTGGGACATAACCCAAGAGTTTTAGATGAGTCTTGGAAGTTATTACCTCTGTAATAACCTCTCCTTATCCTTTTTATTTGCTTTTTGTGCCAAGAGTAACCTCTAATGACAGTGAAGTAATGATTGGGAAAGTTGTTGTCCCAAAACAGATTTTTGTGCTTCACCGCAAACATTTCTGAGAGAGCTCTGTACGTCCGATTGAGTTGTAATGTTTTGTGCTTCTGCCCAGGTTGTTAGATAACTTTCGTTAGTTCAACACTTTTTGATTTGAGCAACAGAAGGTCTTCGAAAAAAATCGTCTTTACCTGCTGGTCTGTTTTGACAGATTTCTGCCATTTTTTGCATTTGATACTTGTTGGTTCCTTCTTGAGTTCCTTTGGGGAATTGAGCTTTTTGAGGGAAGTGCTATAGTAGCTAGTGTTCTAATGGAAGTTTATTTGGTTTTAGAACTGAACCTTGAGACTTATTTATCTTAAGTGCACTAATGTTGCTAATGAGATTGTGTGAAGTTTTGTATGAAGGAAAAATTTCAGGTGTATGGAAGGAATGAGTAATGAGATGAAGGATGAACTAAAGCTCAAGCTTGGGGATGCCACGCGTGTCACCCCAAGAAATATCCAATAAGTACAAGCGTCAAAGCTTGGGGATGCCCAAGGCATCCCCTTCTTCATCAATAAAAATTCTAGGTTTCTTCCAAACACTTCATTTTTATTGTTTCATGCACAGTTGTGTTTTTCTTGGAGCGTCTTCTTTTTCGTTTTCGTTTTGGTTTTTAGTTTGCTTTGGTTTGCTTAGTTTTCTGAATAAGTTGGTTGGACCCCCTCTTCCACACTTTGGTTTGCAATTAGTTTGGTTTGGTTTGGAAAAGAGTAGGAAAGTCATGCTTATGTGGTAAAAAGAGCTCGTTTTTGACTGTGGCTTATGATTTGTCATGCCATGCTCGATATTGTTTTGGCTTTATTCTTAGTATTCTTTGCTGTAGCATGACTTATTATAAACAATTGAGATTGCTTAATGTGCCTTGGATGAATCATGCGTTGTTTTAGCATATTAAAGCATAGTATAGTGATATTCTCCTTTGATGCTTTATTTGGGTTGACTTGGCGCATGCTCACACCATGTTATGACTATCTCAAGTCACCATAGCCTTTATGATACTTTAGTTTTCAACTTGTAGTATCACTTTATGCTTTGATCAATGATGTTTTGTCGCTCTGCATGATTATAGCCATTATTGCTCTCTTAGTTTGTCGCTCCCAGTCTTTTGCTAGCCTCCACAACCAAGTATGAGTTCCACTCATGCATCCAACTCCCTAAACCAAGTTATTCCAAAGAGTCCACCATACCTACCTACTAGCTTATGCTATTCCAAGTATATTCATGCTTTTGTTTACCTTCCACTTGTTATGAGAAAACTAGTGATTAAAGCTCTCACGAACTTGATGGCACACTTTACTTTACTTGCCCTTAATAAACTTGAACCATTGTGTCTTCTATGTTGTATATGCTTGCACTTATTTGTTGGAAATAAGAAGAACCATGCTTTCATGGGGAACGCTTTCAACATTGCACTTGGTACTTGTACCTAGTTGATATCATGCTCTTTTGTATATGGATGTCGTCGGTGTGAAATGAAAGGGGAGCTTGTAAGTCCATGGAGTTATGTATATGTGTTAGAGAAACGCCTGGGCCGCTGGTCTAATCCATGCTGACATTGTGGAAACCTGCAGCGTAACCATAATGAGCTGTCTATGAAGCATTCTTCTTACAAAAAAAGAGTCCTATATTGAGAAAAAAGAGAAAAAGAAAAAAGAGATACTATGAAAAGAGGAAAGAGAGAAAAAAGCACCATATTCCCATGGTAAATAAGAAGAATGTTGATATGCTCGTTGTCTACTTGCCTTGTCATTTTGATATGGGGGTTCTTCCGTATCATCGGGCAAGGGGTACCCCGTTGGCGGTTCTCTATGATACACATGTACTTACGATGACAAGAACTTACCGGTGACTAAACTTGAGTAGCATGAGGAGCGACCCTCATATACAAGGGACATGAGATTTCTGACTTATACTTCGTCAAGCATGTACACCATAGTTTGTTCACTTTAACCTTAATCACTTCAAGATGCTTATGATAGGGGCAATGAGAGCTGAAAGCTTTAAGTATCATAATTTTTGGAAGCTCTTTATGAGACTTGAAACCCTACTTCCTTTTTTTTACAAAAGGCTTTTTTTCCACCACTATATTGAGTCTCCACCTTCTATCTTTATGCACCTACTTTTAGAGCATAGTGGCCATTCTTAGTTCTATGTGCATTGTCCCAAGACTAGTTGATTGATGCATAACTTGTTATTGCTTGTTTTAAACTATTGTATCTAGTCACTCTTATGAACTTTAAAGGTGTCCTATGCATTTATATTTGCTACTCTATTGAGGGACAAGATGAATACTTTTATGCTATGTTTTCTTTATGTGAAACAAACAAACGTCTTGCAAAGCATTGTTATTCATGAATCTTTTGTTTGTGCCTTTTCATGTTGTATCATAGTTTCTTTGCTTATTGCTAGAACTTTGTCTTTCATGTTATGATTGAAGTACTATGATCCTAGCTTTGAATGTTTTGCAAATAATTTGATCAAGTCTTTGATGGTGCATGTCACCTCAAAAATTATTTCTTTTTATCACTTACCTACTTGAGGACGAGTAGGAGTTAAGCTTGGGGATGTTGATACATTGCAAATGTATCTATAATTTTTTATGTCCATGCTTAGTTTTATCCACTTTCTTGTGTTTTGTTCCAACTTTGGAGTACTTTTCATATGATTTCTTGGACTAACCTATTAACAAGAGCCACAGGGCCAGCTGCCTGTTTTCTGCTGTTTTTGGTTCCAGGAAAGTCAGAAAATGAATATTCTCGGAATTGGACGGGACAAAAGCCAAAGTGCCTATTTTTCCGGAAGGGATCAAGTGCCAGAATACGAGACGGAGAAGGGTAGGGGGCCGGCCACACCACCTGGCTGCGTGGCCAGGCTTGGCCCGTGCCAGGGGGTGGTCTGGCCGACCCCAGCACCCCCTCGGCCTCTCCTTCCGCCTATAAGTTGCCCTCGGGACGAAAACCCTAGGTGCCGGATCAAAAATCCACGAAAGAGTTTGTAGCCGCCGTCGTCTCTGTCCCTAGATAGGAGGGATCTGAAGCTCTTCCCGGCACCCTGCCGGAGAGGGGAATTGCCCTCTGGAGGCCTTCTTCATCACCATGCAAGCCTCCGGTGTGATGCGTGAGTAGTTCATCCTTGGACTACGGATCCATGTAGTAGCTAGATGGCTGGTTTCTCCTCCTTTGTGCTTTCATGTTTAGATCTTGTGAGCTCCGTTCATGATCAAGATCATCTATTTGTAATTCATACATGTTGTGTTTGCGGGGATCCGATGGATATTGAGATGCTATTTCAGATTGATTATTGATTCTATCATGTCTTTGTTATTTGAGATCTTGCATGCTTTTCGTTGTTAGTAGCTATCTTGGCCAAGTAGATGCTAGCAACTCCAAGAGTTAGTATTTATGCTCGATAGTGGGTTCATGCCTCTGGTAATCTAGGGAAGTGACAGAAATCTCTAAGGTACTAGATGTGTTGTTGCTACTAGGGAGAAAACAACGATCCTTTGTTCATAGAACAATTGTATTGTTTACTTTAGACGCAGATCGTAAAGCAATAATTTGTTGCTTGCAACTTAATACTGGAGGGGGTTCAGATGATAACCGGAAGGTGGATTATTAGTCATAGATGCAGTTGGATGGCGGTCTATGTATTATGTTGTAATGCCCAATCAAGTCTCAAAGGAGTCAAGATGATTAGTATATGCATGTATTGCTTTCTCGGTGTTTGTCAATTGCCCCGCTGTAATTTGTTCACCCAGCATGTTATCTATCTTAAGGAGAGCCACCTCTAGTGAACTATGGATCCCAGTCCTTTTACTTTACATACAATCTACAATCTTTTACTTCTTTGTGTTTACTTTCTGCAAACTTTTACTTCTTTCCATTCGATAGGTTTAATCCTTTGTTTTCCGCAAAACACGGTGAGATTGACAACCTCATCGCAAGTTGGGGACAAAGTTCTGTGGTTGTGTTGTGCAGGTCTCCACGTTGCTACTAGCACCGGTAGTGCGCCCTGCCAAAGCTCAGCTAGTAACACCTTTGGGGTGTTTCCTTGCTCCTACTGGTTCGATTAAACCTTGGTTTCATAACTGAGGGAAAACTTACTGCTGTGCTCATCATACCTTCCTCTTGGGGTTCCCAACGAGCTCTACGTTGAAAGTCGAGTGCATCAGTCATCAGGGTCTCAAGGGAAATATTGGCAATTAAGGTGCTCCTTTTAATAGAGCACCGGAGCAAAGCATTAACACTCCGTTAACACATGTGATCCTCACATCAAAGCCATTCCCTCCGGTTATCCCGATTTCTATCACTTCGGGGCCATTGGTTCTGGACAACAACGTGTGTATACAACTTGTAGATAAGACCAAAAACAATACTATCATAATGAATCAATAACATGTTCAGATCTGAAATCATGGCACTCGGGCCCTAGTGACAAGCATTAAGCACAACAAGTCGCAACAAAGCCATAAAGCACTAATAAAAGATACTAGGCACCATGCCCTAACAATCTGATGCCATTACATGAACGATCTCATCCAATCCCTACCATCCCCATAGCCTATAGCGGGGGATTACTCACTCATAGATGGGGGAAACATGGATGGTCGATGGAGAAGCGATGGTGATGATGATGGTGATGATCTCCTCCAATTCCCCGTCCCGGCAGGGTGCCAGAATGGAGTTTCTAGTGCTGTTTCGTGGAATCTGGTGGTGGCAGCGGAGCGGAACTCCTTCTAGAAAAACGTCGAACCCCCTGGAGTTTTTAGGTCAGAAGGCTTCTTATAGGCGAAGAGGGAGACCGAGGGGGTGCCTAGGGGGCCCACACCATGCCCTAGCGTAGCCAGGCCCAGCCCGCGCCTGGGGGGTGTGGCCAGCCCCTGGCCCTCCTCCGTCTCGTATTCTGGCTCCGTGAGTCTTCCGGAAAAATAGGCACTTTGGCTTTTGTCCCGTCCAATTCCGAGAATATTCATTTTCTGACTTTCCTAGAACCAAAAACAGTAGAAAACAGGTAGCTGGCACTGTGGCTCTTGTTAATAGGTTAGTCCAAGAAATCATATGAAAAGTACTCCAAAGTGTGGACACAACACAAGAAAGTGGATAAAACCAAGCATGGAACATCAAAAATTATAGATACATTTGCAATGTATCAACATCCCCAAGCTTAACTCATGCTCGTCCTCGAGTAGGTAAGTGATAAAAAGAAAGAATAATTTTTGAGGTGACATGCACCATCATAAACTTGATCAAAGCATTTGTAAAACATTCAAAGCTAGGATCATAGTACTTCAATCATAACATGAAAGACAAAGTTCTAGCAATAAGGCAAAGAAACTATGATGCAACATGAAAAGACACAAACAAAAGATTCATGAATAACAATGCTTTGCAAGACGTTTGTTTTTTTCACATAAAGAAAACATATCATAGTGGCATTCAGCTTGTCCCTCATAGAGTAACAAACATAAATGCATAGGACACCTTCAAAGTTTACAAGAGTGACTAGATACAAATAGTTTAAAACAAGAAATATCAAGGTATGCATCAATCAACAAGACTTGGGACAATGCACATAGAACTAAGAATGGCCACTATGCTCTCAAGAAAGTGCTCATAGAATGTGTGGAGACTGAACAAGGAAATGAACAGGTTTTGAAAAGTTTGAAAGGCTTCCAAATGCTAAAAGTATGGTACTCATTAGCTTTGAGCTCTCATTGCCCCTATCATAAGCATCTTTAATTTGGTTAAGGTGAAAGTGAGGTCCAATCTGAGTTATATGCTTGACAGACTATAAACTGAAAATCCCATGTCCCTTGAGTACGAGGGCCGCTCCTCATGCTACTCAACTTTAGTTACCGGTAAGTTCTTGTCATCATAAATATGTGCGTATCATAGAGAACCGCCAACAGGGTACCCCTTGCCCGATGATACGGAAGAATCCCCATATCAAAATGACAAGGCAAGCAGACAATGAGTATCTCAGCAATCTTCTTATTTACCATGGGAAAATGGTGTTTTTTCTCTCTTTCCTCTTTTCATAAATCTTTTGTTTTCTTTTTCTCAATAGCTATCTCTCTCTCTTTTTTATAAGAAGAATGCTTCATAGATATCATTATGGTTACGTTACAGGTTTCCACCATGTCAGCATGGATTAGACCAGCGGCCCAAGCGTTTCTCTAACACACATACATAACTCCATGGACTTACAAGCTCCCCTTTTAATTCACACCGACGACATCCGCAAACAAAAGAACAAGGTATCAACTAGGTATATATTTACAAGTCTTGAAAGCGTTCCCCGTGATAGCACGGTTCTACTAATCCCCAGCCTATAATTTGCAAGCATATAACCTTCATGGAGAGTCACAATGGTTCAGGCTTATTAAGTGCAGGAAATAAAGTGTGTCATCAAGTTCGTGAGAGCTTTACTAACTAACTTTCTCATAACAAGCAAACATTTTATTCGGAAGAAAACAAGGCATATTGAATATGCACGGAAGTAGCAAATGATGCTAATAGGCAGGTATGGCGAACACTTTGGCAATATTTTGTTTTAGGGAGTTGGAAACATGAGTAAAACATACTCAGTGAAAGTGAAGGCTAGCAATAGTAAGGGAGCGACAAACAAGAGAGCAATAATGGCCATAATCATGCAGAGTGACAAAACATCATTGATCAAAGCATAAAGTGATACTACAAGTTGAAAACTAAAGGATCATAAAGGCTTATGGTGACTTGAGATAGTCATAACATGGTGTGAGCATGTGCCAAGTCAACCCAAATAAAGCATCAAAGGAGAATACCACAATACTATGCTTTAATATGCTAAAACAATGCATGATTCATCCAAGGCACATTAAGCAATCTCAATTGTTTATAACAAGGCATGCTACAGCAAAGAATACTAAGCATAAAGCCAAAACAATATCAAGCATGGCATGACAAAGCATAGGCCACATTCAAAAACAAGCTCTCTTTACCACTTAAGCATGAGTTTTCCTACTCTTTTCCAAACCAAACCAAACTATTTGAACACCAATATATGAAAGAGGAGGTCCAACCAATTTATTCAGAAAACTAAACAAACCAAAGCAAATGAAAAACCAAAACTAAAACGAAAAGGAAGATGCTCCAAGAAAAACACAACTGTGCAAGAAACAATAAAAATGAAGCGTTTGGAAGAAACCTGGGATTTTTACTGATGAAGAGGGGGATGCCTTGGGCATCCCCAGGCACGCTTGTACTTCTTGGATATTTCTTGGGGTGACACGTGTGGCATCCCCAAGCTTGAGCTTTAGTCCATCCTTCATCTCATTACTCATTCCTTCCATACACCTGAAATTTTTCTTCATACAAAACTTCACCCAATCTTTATTAGCAACATTAGTGCACTCAAGATAAATAAGTCTTAAGGTTCAGTTATAACACCAAATAAACTTCCATTAAAACACTAGCTATTGTAGCACTTCCCTCAAAAAGCTCAATTCCCCAAAAGAACTCAAAAAGGAACCAACAAGAAGCAAATGCAGAAAATGGCAGAAATCTATCAAAACAGACCAGCACGTAAAGATGAATTTTTTCAAAGACCTTCTGTTGCTCAAATAAAAAAGTGTTGAAGTAACTAAAGTTAGATAACAACCTGTGGCAGAAGCACAAAAATTCATGCCTCAAAAAGACGTTCAGAGATTTTACACGAATTTTTACGGTGAAGCACAGAAATCTGTTTCGGGACAGCAACTTTCCCAATCATTACTTCTCTCTCATTAGAGGTTACTCTTGGCACAAAAAGCAAATAAAAAGGATAAGGAGCGGTTATTACTGAAGTAATAACTTCCAAGACTCATCTAAAACTTTTGGGTTATCTCCCAATAAGTACTTTTCTTTAACGGCTTTAAGTTAGGCATAAGCAAAAACTAAAATGGATAGAATAGAAGTAAGCGGAGATAATCATGGTGAAAACATTGTTTTGTTCAATGAAATCCTTTTGCTAACAAGGTTGATCAGGTCTTGTTACCAAAACAATTTCACATGAGACAAAACTTTGTATTCCACTAATGATTATGTTACCTCAACCTTGATAGCAATGGTCCCAATCATAATAGTTTCAAATTTTTCTCTTGGTATGGGACAGTATATTTCTCCAACTTGAATGCCCTCAACATGTTCAATTGAATTCAAACCATAAGTCCTTTCAATCTTCTTGGGGAAATAGACAGTATGTTCCTTGTCATTAACATTGAAGTTCACCTTCCCTTGATTACAATTAATAACAGCTCCTGCAGTATTTAAGAAAAGGTCTCCCAAGAATAATAGACATATTATCATCTTCAGGCATAATAGTTTGAGAGGATGATCTCATAAGAAATATGAGTTGAAGTAAAAGAGAACATCAAGAAGCAAATTCAAAACACATTTAAGTCTAACCCACTTCCTATGCATAGGAATCCTGTATGCAAATAAATTCACAAAGAACAAAGTGACAGGCATAGGAAGATAAAACAAGAGTAACTTCAAAACTTTCAGCACATAGAGAGGTGTTTCAATACCATGAAAACTTCTACAACCATATTTCCTCTCTCATAATAATTTTCAGTAGCCTCATGAATAAACTCAACAATATAACTATCACATAAAGCATGCTTTTCATGATCTGCAAGCACTAGAGCTTTATTATAAACATTTTCAAACGAATCCTTAGGAACATAACATTCATCCTCCTTTAGTAAGCATGGAGGACAATCAAATAATGTAAGGGATAAAGAGTTACTCCCATTAGAAGGTAGACATGGGTAGCTAATCCATTCTTCCTCCTTTTGTTCATCACTCTCCTCCTCTTTTTCATCTAATGAGATTTCAGGTTCATCAATTTCTTCTTCCATAGGATCCTGCAAGGCATCAGTCTCTTCCATTTGTGGAAAGCATCTACTAATATATTCAAGAATATAGCCATTTTCATCCTTGTAATTATCAAAGCAAAATTTAAGTATACCATAAACCTCATATTTGTAAGGTGAATCATCAATATTTTCAAGCAAACTAGCAAGTTCAAAAGCACCCTTCCAAGCAATAAATTCTTCAATTTGTTCCACATCATAAAAGTCATAATTTCATTTAACATCAGAAGATATGGTAACATTTTCATTATACTCACATTGAAAGGGGAGGTGTTTGTACCTCCTACAGAACAAAAATTTATCCAAGCAATAAGTAACATTATAAGTAGAGCACACGTTTCTAGCAATGGTATACAATTTATCAATTTCTTCCCATAAGTGTTTCTCTTTTTGTCACAAACGGTGTTCCTTATAATAATATTTTTGATCTTCCGTGAACCCACCTTGCCAATAAAATTCAGTTTCAAAGAAACCAACCATTGACAACAAGCATGATAAAGCAAGACAATAAAATACCAACGAAAATAACAACTAGAGTAGGAACTAACCTCTTTTTTTGTATTTTTGATAAGGAAATAAGCAAACAAGGCAGAAATAAACTAAGCTTGAACAATAGTGATTCCAAGTGGACTTGATAAATAAAGCTATGCTCCCCGGCAACGGCGCTAGAAAATAGACTTGATGACCCACAAGTATAGGGGGTGTATCGCAGTATTTTCGAGGGAAGTGAAACCCAATTTATTGATTCGACACAAGGGGAGCCAAAGAATATTTATAAGCCTTAACAACTGAGTTGTCAATTCAGCTGCACCTGGAAACAATCTTGCTCACAGCAGTTTATCAGTAGCAACAATTTTGTAGTAGGAATAGCAAAGTAGCAGCAGTAGTAAAGTAAAGACAGTAGTAACAATAGCAGTAAATAGTGAGATTCGAGTGCGGTAGGCATAGGGATGGATGGACAGGCGTTGCATGGACAAGACAATTCACATAGCAATCAGAACATAGGGCAATTGCAGATAAATAAGATAAAGCATCCAAGTACTAGACAATCCTAGGCATGTGTTCCATATATAGTCATACGTGCTCGCAGTGAGAACTTGCACAACATCTTTTGTCCTGCCAGCCCGTTTGCAGCGGGGCCTCTAGGGAACTGCTGGCAATTAAGGTGCTCCTTTTAATAGAGCACCGGAGCAAAGCATTAACACTCTGTGAACACATGTGATCCTCACATCAAAGCCATTCCCTTCGGTTATCCCGATTTCTGTCACTTCGGGGCCATTGGTTCCGGACAACAACGTGTGTATACAACTTGTAGATAATACCAAAAACAATACTATCATAATGAATCAATAACATGTTCAGATCTGAAATCATGGCACTCGGGCCCTAGTGACAAGCATTAAGCATAACAAGTCGCAACAAAGTCATAAAGCACTAATAAAAGATACTAGGCACCATGCCCTAACAATCTGATGCCATTACATGAATGATCTCATCCAATCCCTACCATCCCCATAGCCTACAGCGGGGGATTACTCACTCATAGATGGGGGAAACATGGATGGTCGATGGAGACGCGATGGTGATGATGATGGCGATGATCTCCTCCAATCCCCGTCCCGACAGGGTGCCAGAACGGAGTTTCTGGTGCTGTTTTGTGGAATCTGGTGGTGGCAGCGGAGCAGAACTCCTTCTAGAAAAACGTCGAACCCCCTAGAGTTTTTAGGTCAGAAGGCTTCTTATAGGCGAAGAGGGAGACCGAGGGGGTGCCTAGGGGGCCCACACCATGCCCTGGCGTGGCCAGGCCTAGCCCGTGCCTGGGGGGTGTGGCCAGCCCCTGGCCCTCCTCCGTCTCGTATTCTGGCTCTGTGAGTCTTTCGGAAAAATAGGCACTTTGGCTTTTGTCCCGTCCAATTTCGAGAATATTTATTTTCTGACTTTCCTGGAACCAAAAATAGCAGAAAACAGGCAGCTGGCACTGTGGCTCTTGTTAATAGGTTAGTCCAAGAAATCATATGAAAAGTACTCTAAAGTGTGGACAAAACACAAGAAAGTGGATAAAACCAAGCATGGAACATCAAAAATTATAGATACATTTGTAGTGTATCAATTTCCTCTACATGGTTAGTGACAACACACACACTAGAGGAACTAGAAATTTCATTGCTAGAGAAACAAAGCAAAGGATGTAATTTATCACAGGATTTAGCAATAATGTGAGTGGACGAATTACAAGGACTAGCACATGGCGATATAGCATTATTAGTAGATATTGTGCTAGTGACCACATGAGGCTCACAAGATGTTACATTTGTACAACTAGCCTTATGAGCTAACTGTAGCCTATCATGGGATGCTTGAAGGTCCTCATTAGAGCTAGAGAGCTTTTCATAACTTTCCTTCAATTTCCCATACTTGCTAGTTAACAACTCAAGTTGAGCCCTTAGATCAACATTCTCCTTCAAAATAGATGCTTCACAAGAAATAGAGTTAGTAGCACAAGCATCATAATTAATTACAAGAGGTGAGGGCAACTTCGAAAGCTCTTTTGAGTAAGAAGATTTAAGTTGCTCATGTGACTTGGTGAGTTTGATGAGCTCACCTTTGATGAACCTAGAGCCATTTTTGAGTTGCTCAAAATCCTCAAGGAGTTTAACATAAGCAACTTGAAGCTCATCATTTTTACTTTTGAGATCACTTACCATCTCAAGATCTCTATCATGAGTTTTATTTAATCTAGATATCTCTAGAGCAAAAGCCTCGTCAAGAGATTCCTTGGTGGTTTGTTACTCTTCAAGAGCTTCATTTAGATTTGCAATTTTATTAGCATACCCACGCTCAAGGCTACTCATTTTATAAATGGTGTTCTCATGCTCCTCAATTTATGCTTCTAACTTATTAATATGTTCTTTGCTCTTAATAGCAAAGTCCAAGATTTCAACGAAGTTAGAGCAAGCAATATTATTCTTAACAAGAGCATGATAAACAATTTCACCCTTTTCATATAAATCATCAACATCCAACTCTTCTTCCTCATTATCCTCATCCTCATCATCACAAGAGGTATTGGGTTACAAAGTAGGAGTTACCTTTGAATCCCTATCCATAAGGCATATGTGGGTACCATGAGATTATGATGATGATGAATTAGTTGAAGCTTCATTCAAGATCTTGTCTTGGCCAATAGAATCTTCATTTTCCTTTACATGGTTAGTAACACAAGCACTAGAGGAAATAGAAGTATTTTTATCATGGCAACAAGACAACACAAGCATATCATCATAAGATTTATTCAAGCCATTTCTACATGATATGCAAGGACTACCAACACTTGGGTGCTACAAGTGTTAGGGTACAATGATAGACCATTGCAACTAGATAGAGATGAAGGATGACAAATAGTTAGATCACTATCCACATTGAAATTTCTATCACCACTCACCATATCATTACCTTGTGAAAAATCACATGTTGGTCAAGTGGTAGAATATGTGAACTCATCTCGACCGGAAGTGGAAGTAACACAATCATCCTCAAGAATATTGGACACACCATATTTATCTTGAAGTTTTGTCCATAGCTCATGAGCGCTACAAAAAGGAATGATTGAAGATGTAACTACATAGCTCAAAGCATTAAAAAGCACATTAGAAGATTGAGCATCAAGATATAAGTTTTTCTCATCCTCACGAGATAGATTTTCGAAATCCATAGGAGGAGAAAAACCTATATCTACAATATGCTCCAAAATTGGGTCCATGTCCCGAAAATGAACAAGCATACGAAGTTTTCCATATATCATAATTTGTGCCATCGAATATGAACATTTCATTGTGCACTAATCCCCTAGGCGACATCTTTACTCTAAGGCGGTGAAGCCTAAAATGAGAGCCCGTGCTCTGATGCCAATTGAAAGGACAAGGATGTCGCCTAGAGGGGGGGTGAATAGGAGGTTTAAAACTTTTACGAGAGGAGCACACCAGAGGCGGAATTAAACTAGCGTTTACTTTGTCAATCACAAAACCTAGAACAACTAGGGTTCATCTATGTGCACCAAAAAATTATGCTAAGCAAGACAAGCAACTATGTGATAGCAAGATATAGACTTCAAGCACGAAGGCTATCACAAAGTAAGGTGCATAATTAAGAGCTCGGGTATAGAGATAACCGAGGCATGCGGAGACGATGATGCTTTACCAAGTTCATCCCAACAATGGAGTACATCTCATTTGGAGAGGGGGTGGTTTCAAACCACCAACCCCACAAAAGGCCTCCCTTATTCTCCTGTGAATCTCACCCCAACGAGATTGATTCACACTTACACTATCGGTGCACTTGTCGGTGGCAATCTGGAACCTTTCACAAGATTGGGGCACTTCTCCACAACTCAACTGGAGGCTCCCAACTAACAAGCTTGGTAAAAGCTCCACAACTTAATTGGAGGCCCCAAGTAATCCACAAACTTGCAATACAACCAAACCGTCTAGGATTTCAAGAACCCAAGAGTAAAAAACTTCTCACCTTTCACCTAATCGAATCCTCACCGAGAACTCAAACCGATGCACCAAATGCAATGGCAAAAATACAAGAAGTGCTCATGTCCTTCTCTCCCAAATTCCACCAAATCTACAAAAGCTTATGGGGGAATAAGAGAGGAAGAACAATGGAGGAAATACACAAAAGACTTCAAGATCTAGATTCCAAGATGTTCCCCTCACTTAGAGGAGAGATTGATTTATGGGATTGTATATCTAGATCTCCTCTTTCAAATCCCTCAAGAATATGGAAGAATCATAGGAGGGTTTGAGGGATGACAAGCTCAAGAAGGTAAACAATGGAGGGGAAAACTTGCAAGAAAGGTTATCCAACCATGGGGAAGAAGGGCCCCTTATATAGGTCCTCCAAAATCCAACCGTTGGAGCTCTAGAGCGCGCAGGCCGGATATTCTGGGCAGTTTCCGGGTGGTTTCTGATATGGCATAGAGAATGGAAACCATACGACTGAGAACTGAGATTTCTACGCCATACCGGAGTGTCCGGCGTTTTCACCCCGGACATTTCAGCCAAGGCAAAACTGATAGAAACAACAATACGAAAACAACCATAACTTTTGCATCCGGACTCCGATTTTGATGATCTTGGGCTCGTTTTAAAGAGGGAAAAAAGATCTACAAGATCATGTAGGGAACAATCATAGTCCAGCAAGGGAGGATAGAAAAAATTATGAAAGGTTTAACCTATCTATAAAACACAACCGGTAAAACCTCCAATATTGAAAACGCAATACAGAATGCATATGAAATCCGTTTTCGATGAACTTGAGCTTGTCATGAAAATTACCACAAGCTCTAAATCCTATCATGGATAATAACCAAATAAGAACCATGAAAGATGATGCCAAGTATGCAAAGGTTTGAGCTCTCTTCGAATGATAAGATCAACTTACTCACTCGAGAGCCCCTCTTGATAGTACGACTATCTATCCTATACCGGTCTGTCCAACTAATACCACGAGACCGGTAAGAAAGAAACCCTATCAAGAACATAACTTTTCGTTGCACATATTCCACTTGAGCTTGACGACGACGATCTTGTCTACCTCAAGATGGAACACCTTTCTTGATTGTGCTAGCTTGGTGAAGCCTTGCTAACTTCTCCCACATATTCCACTATGGTAGAGCTTCTATTTTGGGCACATATTTACATATCCATGAGCACCATACGATGGCAAGCTTCAAGCAAATGAACCTTCGAGATGTCTTATTGAACTTGCACTTCATTTCTTCTTTCTTCATCATGTTGGTGTCTTGAAGGTACACAAGATATATCACTCCATCTTATTCTTCAAGACACACTTGCCATAGGCTCAAATCTCACATGACCAATCTTTGGATCACTCCTTGAACATATTGGTCATACTATATCTTCTTCACTTTCTTCTTTTACCAACCTTGAAGCCAACATATGGTTCAAGCATTTCCTATGGAAAAATCCTACAAGTAAAACTCATTGCAAACATAAGACCATAAAGATTGTCATTAATTACCAAAACCACACATGGGGCACACATGCACTTTCACCCATGGCTCGGGAATGGCATAGACATGATCTCCATCAATGATCAATAGTGGGACCGGGATGCCCATAATGACCCCTGTGCATTCCATGATGATGATGTCGTTTGAACCGTAAATGTTTCTTTCCCATTCCCTTTGCCACTTGATACCTAGTTCACCCGAGATTTGATCTACGGTATCTCCATACCTTCGTTCGATCTCATTACTGATGAACTTGTTTTCTCGTTCCCATGTCGTTACATTCCGTGACCCAGTCACATGATTGCAAGCTTCATTAATGCAACGTCACGGAGATGGCCACATGTATCTATCCATTATATGGATTGGCAAATTCTGGTCTTGATATGTACTCCTCTACGCGCTCCTTTGGGAAACCTGAGTAGCACCTTTTTGATTACCCAGTCACGGTATGATACTTGATACCATCTAAGCTCCCTTCAGAACGGTGATTTGCATTATCTCATAGTCTAAGGATCGGGTTGAGAGGTTTCCTTTGTTTATCATTAATGGTGAAATTTGTAACTAGATCTCATTACGATACAACTATTAGGTGTTTGTCTATCACATCATTCAACCAGTGACATGACCTTATTGTCAATTGGCATAAATGCCCATGATCTTGAAACCCTAGATCATCCTCATGACCAATGAGCTAGTTCGCTAGAGGTAACTAGAGACTTGGTTTGTTTACATACCACACCACCAATGTTTCCACTTGATACAGTTATATCACAATATGAAACTATTAGGAACTAACTGAGATATGACAATAAAAACATATTTATTATTTTCCTCTAGGGAATATCTCCTTCAGTCTCCCACTTGCACTAGAGTACAAATAATCTATCTTGCATTTTACTCATCATAAACCATATCACATATGTGTTTATTGATCATGCATATTTATGGAAAACGTCATATCCATGTTCTGTTTTACCAGATCATTATGTCTTTTGCAAATTGTTAATGTATTTTTAATTTTGATATTCATACCATTATCTCATAATGGGTTGAAGTATTCGTTTGGCGATAAAGTGAGACTTTGTTTCTAGTGTTTACTATGACGGTTGCTTTCACTATTGTCACTTACACTTTGAAACACACTTAGCACTCCTTTGTGTACGTATAGTAGTTATGGCAACAGTGAGGTCGGCTCCGGGGAAATGGCCGAATCGAGCATTGTCCCCGGACCTGGCTAAGGGGTGCTTTGAGGTTCACACTGATGCGAGCAAAAAGGGCATAAGGCAACCAAACGGTCCATTTTCGTCCCCACCCGGCCTGGCTACGCCATCTGGAGGCTACCAAACACGCCCTTAGGTGGCCCTACATTTTAACTAAGGCACGTGCTAGGCGTCCCCGTACTATGTCCGCCACATTTCCCCAAAACAGCTACACAAAACTCGCTTTTGCTAACATCCCGATTTTGCTACAAATTGTCCCGCTTTTGCTATATTAGAAAATGTCCGCTCCAAAAATAGAATAAAAAAGCTAGCCTCGCTAGAGACATGTAGCAAAAAAATTATGCTAATGTAGCAAACCCGGATTCACCGGAGACTTTCGCCAGGATACCTTGCTGGAGACTTAATAGCGAAAACTTTATGCTATCGTAGCAAAACGAGAAAAATGAGTTAGCAAAAGAAAATATGATAATGTAGCAAAAACCGATCTCACCGGAGACATCATGGGAGGTCTCGCCGAAGAATTATGCTAAAGACCTTGTAGCAAAGACTTTGCATTGTTGTAGCAAAACACAGAAACAATTGTAGCAAAAATTGCTTTGATTGTAGCAAAAAATATATTCATATTATGCGAAGTACACAAAATGTAGCAAGGGCAGCAGCGGCACGGCGGCAGGGCATGACAAGGGTGGCGGTGACAGGGTGGCTCGAGCCGGAGGTCGACCGGCTAAGGGAAGGAGGTCGGGGCCGGAGCATGCCAGCAACTCTAACGAGGTCTTCTCGACGAGATCCTCGAGCAGTTGGGAGCAAGGGGAGGTGTTCGCCGGCGAGGCACCATGATCAGGGCGACAAGGATCGGGGAGCAGCAGAGGGGCGATGTAGGGTAGCACGCGGCAGGGCACGACGAGGTCGTGACGATGTTGTTGGGATCCGACGAGGTCATGATGGCAAGGACATACGAGGTCATGGTGGTGCTGGGATCCGGCGAGGATGGTGACACGGATCTCTCTGCTCTCATGGCAGCAAGATGAATACGAGAGAAAATTAAGGGAATAGGATAAGGAATGGTCGCCCACCCGGACGATGGATCCCGGGGGATGGGGATTATTTTCCTTTAACTAATTGTCTAGGGCGCTCAAATGTGTAACAACACTGGCCCGGCTGTAGACTTTTGTTGGATCAGATGTTTCATCAGATATGCCTGGCCTGGTCGAATGGAACATTTGGTCATGTGAGATGCACAAAATAAGGGTGGCCTGGTCTTTCAAGTGAATATTTGTTACTTACATGCTTCGTCTTTCAAGTGAATATATAAATGTTTTTCAATTCCACTGAGCCTAAATGTCTACTCCCTCCGTTTCAAACTATAAAATGTTTTAGCTTTGTGAATCAAATGTATCTAGATTTATTTTAGTGTGTCGTTTTAGCTTTGTGAATCAAATGTATCTAGATTTATTTTAGTGTCGGGAATGTAAAATGTAAGGACAACCTCGTTACAGCGTTACATGTCCATACCAGAAAATGGCTTCAAGTTAGTCATTTATAGAAACAGAAACATTGCATGTGCCTCCAACGAAATCATTATTACACGATGCATTCGTAAAGTCAGGCGTCACTCCCACAAACTTACAACAGATCAAAATTGGGCAAACTTTGAAGGGCAAAGGTTTGCTCAGTTGCAATCCGAGTTCTTGAGTTCACTTAAGACCAGCATCGTCAACTTTGTGCACTCTCATGTAAAGGATGTGTGCCATGCCGCCACATCGGGGGCTCTCACAGACAAGACCGCCAAGGGCTTTGTCCGTCTCACGGTATGTTCAGTATTTTCTTCAGACTGGAAGCTCGTCGCGAAGCTGAAGAAAATACTGAACATATATATATAGCTCTGCTATTCAAGAACCGATTTTTTCCTAAATAACTATTCAGAAATTCCTTGTTTTTCCTTCACGAAAACAGCAGAAACATCTTGTTAACTTCCACGCGGACAGGAGTTAACTTCTTTTTCTTTATAAGCTAACTTTTAGTCTGTAGTAATAATAATGAACATTAACTTCTGTCTGTGCAAGTTAATTTCCGCGAAGTTCCTCTCCTGTGTGTGCAAGTTTCTATGCTAGTTAACTTCCTGACGAACTACCTATTTCCTTTTTCACGTGAATAATACCGGGAACCCCTTGTTAACTTTCACTCGGACACGAGTTAACTTATTTTTTCTTTTCAAGTTAACTTCCAGTCTGTAGCAGTAATGATGAATGTTAACTTTCACATGTGTAAGTTAACTTTCGCGAACTTCTTAACTGTCATGTGTGTATAAGTTAACTTTCGCGAACTTCTTAACTTCCGCGAACTTCTGCCTATGCTAGTTAACTTCTGCGACCATCTTAACTTTTCTATGTGTACAAGTTAACTTCATCATCTATGCTAGTGGCGCGCAGTGGAGGAGGGCGCGGCGGCGCCCAGGGCGGAGGCGGCCGGCGGCACGTGGGGAGGAGGGTGGAGGCGCACGGGGAGGAGGGCGCGGCGGTGCCTAGGGCGGAGGCGGACGGCGACGCGCGGGAAGGAGGGTGGAGGCGCGCGGGGAGGAGGGCGGGTGGCGCCCGAGGCGGAGGCGACCGGCGGCGCGCGGGAAGGAGGGGTGGCCAACGGTGCTAGGTGCAGAAGAGGCCGGGACGTGGGGGGTTAGGTGTGAGGATGAAGAAAGTGGTTAGGTGGGGGGTTGCTGAATAAGCTTATCTAGGAACCTCTTAAAGGAGTGTTTCTGAATAGTCATGTCCTATATATATACCAGAATTATTTTGCAACCCGGTTGCAGAATAATATTTTGAGCACCGACTTGAACTTTCCTCGACTCAGGGTTGAACTTCCCGGATAACAGGGTTGAACTTTCTGCCAGAACTTACTCGAACTTCCCGTTTCTTCAGAGCTACTAATTATACTTCGAGTTTCTCAACTATTTGTCATAATTCTGGAAATGATATACCGATGGATAGATAATGAAAAACCGCAACTGTTTCATGTTCACACTTTCCGCAGATTTTGCGCGATTTAAATTTAATTTTGAAAAAATGAAACGTCTCTATATGGCCAGAGAAAGAACTTTCACTCCGATTTTCGAACCCCTTATCTAAATGGTGCAAATGATAAACCGTTGGATAGATAATGAAATTTCCCAACTTTTTCATGCTTTGAGTTTTTTCAAATTTCGCACAGTTTGTGAATAATTTTGAAAATACCGAAATCCGGACGTATTAAAAAACGGTCGAATGGTAATTTCGATTAATTTTTTCAACCGTTTGTCGGAATGATGCAAATGATATCTCGTTGAAAAGCTACAAAGCATACGCAAATTTTTCGTGTTTTAAGTTTTTTTAAATTCTGCACGATTTTTGAACAATTTCGAAAATACCAAATTTCGGACTATTCAAAACCTAGCGGATAGTGTTTGGATGACATTTTTTCAACCGTTATTCAGAATGACGAAATTGATACAGCCTTGAAAAGATAATAAAATTTTGCAACTTTTCATGTTTTAAGTTTTTTCAAATTATGCACGTATTAAATTTCAAAAAACAAGGAAATAAACTGTCCGGTAATATGCGCTTGCACTGTCCGGGCAGTGAGCTTGAACTGCCCGGCGCGATTTTTGCAAAATATTGAACTGCTTATTCGTTAAGGTTGAACTGTCTGCCATATGAAGATTGAACTGCTTGCCCTATCAATCTATCAAGGATACCAACGGGATAATTTTTACTGGAGAAGCCCTAAAATCGTTGGAGATTTTTTCCACCGCACCCATTCTATGCATAACCACATATTCTATTTTTTCTCCATTCTTTGAACCAGCAGTTCAACCCACTAAGATCGGGCAGTGCAACTAAGAACACATACAAGTTCAAGCAATGCTTATAAGCAACTGTACAATATTATAATTATAAATAAGAATCCATGGATGAGTTTTATTTATTTTTGACAAACGACTTGAACTTCCAGGGCAAAAATGGTTGTTCTGCTGGGACTACAACGCTTGAATTGCCGGTCAAGTTTGACCTGCAATTATACTTTCCTCTTTTTTCCTCAGTGGAAGGAGTGTGCCTTTCATATGTTCTTCTTGAACAAAGCAAAACAGAGCAAGAGACCACCAGGTCGGTTGACTCCGTGGCCGACGGCGGCACTGAGGTACACCACGGACAAGGGCGCAGTGGCCAAGGGGTAGAACTAGCCACCGACCTCGGGGGAAGGAGGTAGTGAGCTGATCATGGGGAAGGAGGGGGACATAGACCACGGGGAAGAAGGGGCCGCGCCGGAATCGAAAAAGGAGGGGTCGTGCCGGCCTTGGAGAAGGAAGGGTCGCGCTGGCCTCGGGGAAGGAGGAAATCCTTCGGCCGCGGGGGAGAAGGGGTCGCCGGCTGTGGGGAAAGAGGCGGCGGCGGGGGAAATTGGCGTGGCGGCTGGGAGTTATGCCGGCAGGGGAAATCGACGCGGCGGCTAGGAGTCACGCCGGCGGCGTGGTCGCGTCGGCCGGCTGGGAAGAAGTTTCAGTGAAGGCAGCGCGGTGTCTAGGAACCGATCGGTTCGATCCCCTTTTTCTACGCGACGCGTCCTATATAGGCTAGTGCGGTGCTCAGAATAATATCCTGAGCACCGGTTGCGGAATATTATTCTGAGCACCGACTTAAACTTTTTCGAACGAAGGGTTGAACTTCCTGCCGCCTAAGCTTGAACTGCCTATAGTCTAAGCTTGAACTGCCGCCTAAACTCGAACTGCTTGTCGCCTAAGCTTGAACTTCCTTCCACCTAAACTTGAACTGCGCTCGAACTGTCTGCCGCTTTTAAGCTTGAACTGCCTATCGCCTAAGCTTGAACTTTCCTCCGCCTAAGCTTGAACTGCCATCGAACTGCCTGCCGCCTAAGATTGAACTACCTGCCGGCTAAACTTGAACTAAACTTGAACTTCCTTCCACGTAAGCTTGAACTACCCGGAGGAGGCAATGAGCGCGACGGAGTAGATGAGCCTGACGAAGGCGATGATGGAGTCGCCTTGAAAGTGTCTCGTCAACGTCGAACACCCAGGCGTCGGAGGCGTGCTCAGTGGATGTGGCAGCGACGGCGGCGCGGGCGTAGGCGGAGGTCTCCCACGCGACGAGGTCGAGGTCAGAGCGGTAGGCGGGGCCCGTGAGGTAGCGGCGCACGTGGGGCACGCAGTCCTCGGGCACCGCGGTCCACGGCGCCAGGTTGTTGGCCTCCCCTGCGAGCCTCCAGCTCACGCACCGCAGCTCCGCGTCCTCGTCCGCCCCCTCGCCGACGCACCTCTCCTCGGTCGGCAGCTCGAGCACGAGCGGGCGCGACATCACGTGCTGGGCGGCCTCCTCTGGCGCGCGCTCCGCCTCACTGACCGCCGACGCCCCCGCGATGGCGAGGAGCATCCCCACTAGCAGAAGCAGGGTGGTGCCGTGGCGCGCCATGTCCGCCGCCACCAAAGATTATCGGGCTGCCGGCACGGGGCCGGCTCGGGCGGGGTCTGAGTCGCCGGCGCACCCTCACCACCTAGACCTGCCCTGCCTCTCCCTCACCGCTGCAGGCGCCGCCGGGGAGGACCAGGCCTGCAGCAACGAGGACCAGCACAGCAGCACCGCCCGTGTCTGGATGATGAAGAACAGGGAGTCGGCGTTGCGCTCCAGGGCCAGGAAGAGGGCCTACGTGCAGGAGCTCGAGAAGGAGGTCCGGCGGCTCATCGCCCTGGCACGGGGAAGGCGGGGAGGGGAAGGCGGCGCAGGCCGACGGCGCGGCTGCCGGCATCAGGAAAGGAGGTGGGTCGGGAGTAGGTGGGGACTTGGGCAGGTGGAGGTGGGTCAGGCGGGCGGTGCGCCCTTATAGTGAGCACCGGTTTCAACACTATATATATATATATATATATATATATATATATATATATATATATATATATATATATATACCGGGTGTAACTACACCCACGTCTCATATACTACCTTACGGAATATTTGTAATTCTTTATCTGTTTGAGTATGTTCATATACTTATCTAAGATACTTCCAAACACGTTAGGTGAAAAAATTGCAAATACACCCATAGTTTGCACTATATATAAAATACCGTCAAAGGAGTATGTAAATAAAAATTACATACTACCAAAAAAATAGTATATATACTATTTTATATTCTTATATACTTCATACTACCCATATATAGGCTGCAATATGATAGATACTGTCTAAATAACGTGAAACGCACGTGGGTGTAACTATACCCTGGTGTAGTATAAATATGTTCTATATATATATAGAGAGTCGCGCTATTTGACTCCCTGGTGGCAGATTCTGCACCCCGGCCGCACCAGAGACCAGCGCGTCTGCACCACACCGCGCGATGTAAAAATATGTTGCATGTGACATAAGATACCCGCGCCCGCACGCACGTCTGTACCGGCCTGCGTTGTAAGATTCTCGCACATGAAACATAAAAGTACATGCGTCTGACGTAAGAAAACAAACCAAAACACCCCACGTCTCTAAGTGACTAGTTGAAAAATAAACCTACCTACAGAAGGAACATGGTCGACTAATTCAATTTGTATTTCATTGTGAGAAATTTTGTGGCAAGCTATGTTGTACAGTAACAAATTTGATAATCAAGACAAGATTACACCATAATGAAGACATAGAAAGTAAGAACTAGCGAGAAGATTACACCATAAGTTTGTAACGAAGACAAAAATCAGAGGTGATGTAGAACTAACAAGTTCTGATGTGCTAAGATTGACTAGGACAACCTGAGTGCACATAGTAATAACTCCATGGGGATAAAAACATATGTCGCCATGCACATGTGTCGATATATAAACTGCAAGATTTCGGTAGTACTAATAAATTACATAAGTCGTTGAAATTATTTGGTTACATCAATTTCAGTACATTGCATTTCTATCCTACTATGGGCACGATGTTGAAGACCACAACAAGCGGTGCAGCTCTACATTTCTTTTGTGTATCCAGGAGCAGGACACTTTCCTTAGCATTTTGAACATCACCAGCAATCCTGAAAAATGGAAAATTAATAAAGATAAGAATCAAGAAACTAAAGATAATTTTCATCCAAAGCATTGCTTTGGCAAAAATTAAATCATTACGAAGGTGACATGACCTTAAGAAGAGCAAAAGAATTCTCATTTTCACACCATCATCGGCATATTTAATGAAATATCTAAATAACCACACTAAGTCTAGCTGTAACCTGCTTTGAAAGCCAACAAAACCAGGAGAATAAGTGTTGCCACTTGCAATTCGACGTAAAAATTAACGGTGTGGCCAATGTGCTCGCAAAATCATTGAAACTAATCCGGGGAACCATAGGAACATGTAAATTACATGATGTACCACATAATATTTATTAAATCAATTAAAGCTGCATAGTTTCTAGCAAAAATGTGTATAAAATCAATGGTATCAATAAGACAATCAAGGAAGGAATTAGCTTCTGATGGATGGAATGTTAACGCATGAAAAAATCAACAGGAAAAGGAACAACATGGAAAATACTGGGAAAGGTGATGAACACAGAAAGATGGAGTATATTTTCTAAGAAGTGTACCAAGGTTAATCAAGCAAATGCAGCTTCTAGTGCATGTTTCTTGACAAACAACCATTTAAATATTGATAGTTCTTAAACATTCTAGGAGAATAAGTATGCCATGTTCAGTATAACCTCATTAAACTTGTCATTTATCAGATTATGAGCAGCTTGCTGAATCAAATCAGACTCCAAACTTCCTTTGCTCGCCAATTCCTGAAGAATTAGCAGCTAACACAGTCAAATCAAGGGACATGTATTTTGTGATTGATTGATGACTTTTAATCCTCACATGAGAGCTACATACTTTTAGTAAAAATTTACTGCACATGTTAGATGCGTCCTTACAACATAGTGATACTCCTTGGCTCCTTGCTGTTTGTTTCTATTATTTGGAGCAGTGGCTTGACAATCGATTTGTCGAAATGTGCAGTAGCTCTTTTCTAACATGCTTCAAGTTATACATAAACTTATCCTCCCTTCTAGTTCTGAATCAAGAAAAAACCAGAAAGGAAAGCACGGCCACCGTACCTTAAGTGGAAGCCTGCTGTCATGCTCTGCCCTAAAACGACAAACAGAAGTGCTGAGGCCACCTACTGCTCAACATTATGCTGATGCCGCCTGCAGCCACCAAGGCTATGATTACAAATTACTCTTGACCTCCATTGCATGCTAGAGATACACACGAAAAACAGAAAAAAAAATACAAATCAACTTTTCTGTATGGAAGGAAACATAATAAATTTGCAAGTATCATACCACGTGAAATTTCCTCTTTGAAGGTTTTGCAAGTAAGATTATCGTATAACTTATTCTAAACTCTTTTTTTTGCGGGTATAACTTATGCTAAACTTAATGAGCATAGCAGCATTTCATGTTCTGACGGTTATTAGTCTGAAAAAAATTAGACCTTCAAATTGACTTCAAAGTACATGCATTACAGACCTTAACTGAAATACTGGGCCATCATCTAGCTAGCAGGACAGCAAAGAGAGATTAGGTTTGCAAAACATAACTATATGCCCCTGTGATTAGATAAAACCAACACCTGAGATGTCCTGTGCAGAGCAATACCAAATTAACCTCTGGAGGTAGGACGGTTGTTGCCATGTGCTTGCAGTACCTCGACCATTTCACATCCAAGCTGAGACATACACAGGTATGCAAAAGTAATGCTGGATCTGAGTATCTGACAGCAAAAAGAACATGTTGCTTACAGTAGAAGGTGTCCAGCGAAAGCTTCTGCGCGGATGGTTGAGAAAACTTGGTGTCGGCCGGCTTTGCTGAAGAAGCACACAATCTGCAGGACGCAGAGATGCCACTTGGATGCCGATGCAGCCCACAGCCACCGGCAGCCTGAACATGCTGCTCACCACGCCGCATTGCCGCCGGCAACCACACTGTCGCTGGTTCGGGCGGACGACCACAAAGCCAACCACGACGCTGCCGAGGACATGGTCGATGCAGAGCCCACCAGCCTGGCCACTGAATCCGCCCGCCACTCGAAGGATCGGACCAGAGTCCAATACCCAAACTGTCCCGCCGCAGCCGCTGAATTAGAAACAAAGGAGGAGAAAAAATGAAGTGCGGCTGGTAAGTGCGCTAGCTTGTAACCCACACCCATATCAGAAAAGAAACTATCGGTGTAAAAAGTTTACAACTGGTGTACAGTGAGTGCTATCCACACCAAGAACTAGAATTTGATGCAGACATGCTAATTGTTACGGACCCTAATTTGCGTTTGACAATTCAAGCAACAAGAACTAGAATTGAACATCTACTTGCAGCTTCAATGTTGTGCGCTCTGGACAAATTCAGCAAAGAAGCAACCCAATGTGTAATTGGCTGGAGTAAATCTAAAATGTTGCAGTGCCCCTCTTCATCAGCCTGTTAGAAGTATCTACAATGATGGAATCAACACATATCAGAGCAAATCAATCCATTATGCGAAAAGTACAGTCAAAAATTGCTAGTTGCCCAAGACAAAAGTAGGTTGCATTTAGCAATACATAAGGTCCATTAAACATCAGTCCTAATGAAGAAATAGGATTGCTGTTGTATACTGGCAGGACACCAACGAAAGGACTACAAAAACTTAATTTCTGTTTATTGATGAATTCTATTTTTATCCTGCAGATCAAAATAAGACATTAAGACATCACCAAAAAGATCGATTTCTCAATCTAATACTAATCATGCCACTTGTAGATTTCCACTCTATTACACTGGAAGAAACAATCATGGCTAAACTAACGGCATCCAACAAACACAGCAAGGAAACGTGGCGCTGGAGATCGGGAACTCACCACCTATTGAAAAAAAGGATCAACCAAGTTGGAGACTGGAGAGTGCTCTTGCGTCCTGATACGCCACCTGCCCGTGCCCTGCAAGAGAATGCCTGAGCCACCTCGGAAAATATTTCGCCCAGAGCTGACCCGGAGCAGGACCCGCCTCTACCATGGGCGGCGGTGCGGAAGAGTAGCCTGGCAGAGAGGGCGCCGAGGATGGTGGAGAGGAGGCGCGGCGATGACAGGATCTCATGGGATTCACCCCGCAGCCACCGCCTGCCGGGCTGCCGACCAGGATGCCGATGCCGCCTGTAGCGCCTCCCGCAACCACCACGCCGCCGATACAGCCGGCCGACCACGGCGTCACCGATTCCACCAACCAACGACGAAGGATCCCGCAAAACACACTGGCCGCTCGCCGTCACCCACACAGTTCTGAACTGCCTCGCCGCCATGTGCCCACGATTGAAAACCGGGGGATGAGGTGACCGGTGGGTTAGCTCCAGATCCAGGGCCGTAATTGAGAAAATAAATTGTCTGAGGTAAAAGAAAAAAATTATGGTGGATGGTTGGGTGCTGTGAGCATGCGAGCCACACCGAACAGGTCGGATGGAACCGAGTGGCTCAGTGGACCGGCCCGGGTGCAGAATAACACCCAGATGGTCTAATAGAGTTTATATATAATAGAAAAGGGTGTTCTGTTTTCTGCCTGACCGCAGTACGTCTTTTCTTTTGTCGCTAACCTATCCGCTCACCCGCACGCGCTTATGTGGGCCACTAGGTCGTTTCATTCGCGCTTCTCTCCGAGCGCATAAAATGGGCCAAGCCAAACAAATCCGCACGCACATACTATTATTTAGGAAAATGATAGTAATCCCCCGGGATCCGTCGTCCGGGTGCCGTCACGCCTGCTTGTACGCGTCATGTACGGCAGGACCCACCACTACCGCTGTTCCCTTTCCTTATCTCTTTCTTTTCCCATCTTCTCTCCCCAATTCCTTTCTCTCCCGACGAAACTCCATGAGCAAGCTCAAGTTGTTGTCCACCTCCATGCCCGACCGCGTTCTCTCACCACTGCCTCAACCTCCGCCCACGCTAATGGTGCCTCCTCCACCTCCGCCTGCACCTGCTCCTCACGCCCCTATCCCTCTAGCTCTCCATCCTCTCACCACGGCCAAATCTCCCTCTCTCGCGTGTTGTTGCTGCGACGGGTAGGAGGCGCATGCTGCCGTGCGACGGAACGACGGAGGGTGCTCCCTGTGGAAGCTGGCTTTGCCCCCTGCGGCGAGCGGCGTTGCTCCCTAACGGCAGGCAGCCTTGCTTCTTGCGGAGAGCGGCCTCGCTCCATGTGGTGGGCGACGTTGCTACATGCCTTGGCGGTGGTGCTACGAGATCCCGGATTTTGCTAGGACACCACAATAGCATAAATTATTTTGCTAAAAAACATCTGCAAAATGCTACAATAGTTTTAAGGTTTTGCTATAATTGCGCAAAGTTTTTGCTACAAGGTGTCCGACAATGTTTGCGGGGAGAGTCTCTGGTGAAGTTAGGTTTTTGCTATATTAGAAGAACTTTGTTGCTATAATTGTCTTGTGGTTTTGCTACAACAGTGTCAAGTTTTTGCTACAAGGTCTTCGGCGAGAGTCACTAGCGAGTTTTTACGACGATGTCTCCGTCGAAGTCGGTTTTGCTACATGAGCACAATTTTTTTGCTACATGGTCTCCGGCAAGGTCTCTGGCGGGACGTTATATTTTCTAGAACAAACCCTTTTTTTTGCTTCAAAAGCAAAAAAAATCTGCTATCACCGTCTATTGGGTTTGCTACAGTAGGTTAACTTTTTTGCTACGTCGACTCCTGCGAGGTTTTTCCCGGCGAGTTTCTAGGCCGACTTGTATTTTTGCTACTGATCAGATGCAGTTTTTCTATTTTTCTAGAACAAATCGTGTTTTGCTACTGCAGCAAAAACGGGGCATTTGTATCAAAAAGGGACATTTTATAGAAAAAACGGACGGTTTGCAGAAAAAACAGGATTTCAGGCTATTTATGGTCGTGCGGAGAGACCAGGAGTATGATCCTAGCCTCCCACGCTCCTGCAACATCAATCACGCAAACAACAATCACGCACATCGATATAAGGTGCTTTCCTGACTCCCCATTGCTCGAGCTGACCCAGAACCTGGCGTGATCGTTCGAGATGACCCATCTTCAAGCTACCGCGATGTCGACTCGATCCAGTCTCGGTCACCCCAGATTGAAGAGGGTACCTTCACCGGTCCCGGCTCCCGCTGTCTTGCCTCCTCCGATCACCAGGCATCCTCGATATCTCTCCTGCATCATAGTTTTCCTTAATAGCACATTAGACAGGGCATGCATAATCATTTCTCTCATGTATCTCCTTTGTTATGGCAGGGTTGTTAGATTCAAACCTTCCACATATATAGCAATAGCAGATCATGGGAGATATCAGCAACTATTATTTCAGGTCGAACCAAAGATACTAGAAGGGAAGACGTAATCTAACCATTCATCCTCGGTGACCTAGCTGTGAGTATATTCGTTTCTACCCCTTACAATGTCTTCATTGCTATTGTTAAACCATATTATCGCCAGTACCAAACTTCTAGCAATAGTGATAGTGAAAAAGTTAGAAGAAAACTTGCATGTCTATGTTACCAATGAACATTTGTGGTTCTTCCATAGTGAATCTATTGCCCAGGTCTATGTTCCCCTCTGCTGTCACTGCTTCAGGATCTTATCTAGCAGTTCAAATCAGTACAATTGTTTCTTTTTTCCTTACAAAACAGATGAAATTTATCACAAAACAGTGCATGACAATGCAATAGCCTTTACACAAGTTAAATGACTATATTTCACCATTTCAAAAGTCTCACCACGGTAGAAACCGTTGAAAAGTATCACCTTAACTAAAAGTATTATACCTTTAATGCACAAAATCGACCCTGTCCATCAGTACTCTCCCACAATGTGCACACTTGAAAGACATTTTAGCTAGCAAAGCCTGAACAAGATACAAACCAGTGACAATCAACCAGAGAGGAGTGGCATCGGCATGTTAATAGTTTTTTACGCGACAATACAGAAAATTATGATTCAATTATCTTTATTTGTTCACATGAACTATTTGGTCATGTAAACTAAACAAGATAGAAACAAATGACAATCAACTGGATAAGTAAACTACCCACTGTTTTCAAATCCCCTTAAGCTATTGGATTTTACTACATGTCCTAAATCTACGCTGCCCCCGCACGATTAGTATCAACTCCATCCCGCCTCTCCGGCAGCGTCTTCCTCAGAAACAAAATATCAACTATTTTAATCTATATATATGTCATATTATAGTTCCTGAGTTTTGATGCTTCAACTGGGTCAAGAGTAGTTAATCTATATATGATCATGCAGTTCCACATAATCAAAATAGCAACACACATGCAACCATACTATGATTGATTCAGTGTGTGTGACTTGTATAGCCTGTTCGGCTCCGCCGGCGGCGACCTCATGAACCCAAGTGAGAAATTGAGAGATCCGAGTGATATAGAGAACCTAGCCTACGAATTCAATGATACTGTTCCCCGGGTTGATTTATTCCCATCCTCAGTGAGAAACAGAGTGAAATCACTTGTCCTTAGCGCCCAAAATCCCCAAAAATCCCTATCTCGTTTCCGATCTAGAGCCCAGTTGTTCATCGCCGAAAGCGGTTCTCAGACGGCGGCAACTAAATCGACTACCCACACAGAGCCAC
Source organism: Avena eriantha (assembly GCA_910589775.1). Taxonomy (NCBI): domain Eukaryota; kingdom Viridiplantae; phylum Streptophyta; class Magnoliopsida; order Poales; family Poaceae; genus Avena; species Avena eriantha. The sequence continues at coordinate 406,416,825 of OU342746.1, read as the reverse complement.
ATGCCGCAGCTCCCATCGATGGAAGCGGGGAAGCAGAGGAGGAAGGAGGAGAGAAAATCGTGGAACGCACGGGGCCATCCCCGTCCCGCCCAATTTCCGCTGATCCTCATATTACTAGATGGGGATCGAATCAGGAGGACGCAACTAAGGTGAGGCCTAATCTTTTGGTTGGATTTCCGCAGGATGAGTTCCATTTGTCGATGCCGTATCAGTCGGCAGAGATTTTGGAATCGCCAGTTAGGAATGCGATCAGTGCGGAAAAAGAAAACCTCACTGGATGTTTGGATGGTGAAAACAAACGCCTAAACTGTGCCGCCAGAGTATCTGGGCTGATCGCCATTGATCCATCTAGTACGGAGTATGTAAATCAAATTGCACTATCATCCAAAGATTGCGACAATGGGAATTCTGTTAGTCTGTTTCGGATACAACCGGAGATCCGGCAGGATAAAGAAGGAGATCGAGGCCCAGGGACTATAAATCAGGTTGACCAAATATCATGCCCTCACGAAAAAGTGATGCCCATTCCATTCAGTTACTCCCTGACTACTCAGCCAGTCGATGCAAAACGCCAGCTCTGCCCCAACGACACACCAAGCCCTGGATGTAAGATCGCACATGCCTCTGCACCTGAAGGTAGTCATCAGGGCAATGGAAGGAGCATAACCACTACTGTTGGGCGAGGGCCAGAGGAAGACCAAACAGTCACTGCACCAACAGAGGACGTCCAGCAGATGGCAGCGGCAGTGCAAACGCTTAATGTTAACGAAGGTATAAAGACTACCGTTTCTGCTGATACCTCAAGTGCACATGTTGCCAATTGTGTGGAGAACAACATAACATCGAAGCAACGCTGGGTGAGGCGGCACTGTAACGAGAACAAAAGGAAAGTGGTGAACCGTGCTCAGCCTGGGGAGCACTCTCCGGAGGTGGCAGGAGCGAGCTTGTCAGCAACCATGTCGATGATGAGCTGGAACTGCCGTGGGCTTGGCCAACCTGCGACGGTTCAAGAGCTGGAGAGGCTAGTGCGCACTCACAAACCAAAGTTGCTTTTCCTCTCGGAGACGAGACAGAAAAAGGACTATGTTGAAGGCCTCCGTTGGAGGCTGGGTTTAAAACATGTCGTGACTTTTAGTGAGGAGGGAAAAGGAGGGTTTAGCTCTATTTTGGGATGAAAGCATCCATGCAGAGTTGTTTAAAATGAGCAGCTGTCATATTGATGTAACCATTACAAATCACCCTGCTGGAAATAAATGGAGATGCACTTTTGTATATGGAGAACCTCGAACACATGAAAGATATAACATGTGGAACATGATGAAACGCATAAAACCACTTCTCCCAGGTCCTTGGTTTATGATGGGAGACTTTAACGAGTGCATGTGGCAAAAAGAACACTTCTCTTCAAGGCATAGGAGTGAAAGGCAAATGATGGAATTCCGTGAAGTTTTGTCTCACTGCAATCTTCATGATTTGGGGTTCAAAGGTTTACCTTGGACGTATGATAATAATCAGAGTGGGCATCGGAATGTCCGTGTGAGACTTGACCGTGCGATTGCAGACTCGAATTGGTCAAGTATGTTTCCTAAACACCAGGTACATCACTTAATTTCCACAAGAGCTGATCATTGTCCAGTGTTAATTATTTTAGAGCCTGCCTATGCTTTGAGTTGTACTCCTCCTGTGCGCAGATATGAGTGCTACTGGGAAAGTGAAGAAACGTTGGGTGAAGAGATTGCTAGTGCATGGTCCAGGCACAGAAAGCCAACCAATCTTGGGGATATTGCAACTAATCTGCAGGGAGTCATGTCATCTTTGCATGAGTGGAGCGGGCGCACAATTGGCTCGATTCCAAAGCTTTTGAAAAAGAAAAGGAACCGACTAGAAAATCTGAGTAAGAGGCATGACAAAAACAGCATGAAAGAAGCTAAAATGATAGGTGCGGAAATTAACAAGCTTCTGGAAAAGGAAGAGCTCAGGTGGAGGCAGAGGTCTCGTGTCTCCTGGTTGAGGGCGGGAGACAGAAACACCGGCTTCTTTCATCGGACTGCGACGTGGCGCCAAAAAAAGAATAAGATTGAAAAGCTTGAAACGACTGACGGGGTGGTAACCACTGAACCTGCTGTGATGGAGCATCAGACACCAGAATTCTTCAAAGAACTTTACACTGCTGACCAATCAGTACAGCCGGCAATCATCACACAATATTTGCAGAGTAAGGTAGACGGCCCAACAAATGATCTTTTGTGCGCGCCATTCACCGATGAAGAAATTAGTTTTGCTCTTTTTCAAATTGGTCCGACAAAAGCGCCCGGGCCCGATGGATTCCCAGCAGCATTTTTCCAAAGGAACTGGGGCATTGTAAAAGAAGATATTATAAGAGCTGTCCGGAAATTTTTCGAAGAATGTGAAATGGCTGATGGAGTAAATGATACGTCTATAGTTATGATTCCAAAAATTAAAAACCCCATTACCCTTAAGGATTTCAGACCGATAAGCCTATGCAATGTGATATACAAAATTGTGGCGAAGTGTCTAATTAACAGAATGAGACCGCTTCTTCAGGATTTCATCTCGGAGACCCAGAGTGCATTCGTACCAGGACGTATGATCACAGATAATGCAACCATCGCCTTCGAGTGTATACATTCCTTACAGAAAGGCTAAAAATATGCGGGTAAATTTTGCGCCTATAAATTAGATCTTATGAAGGCTTATGATAGAGTCGATTGGCTTTTCCTTGAAGAAGCAATGAGGAGGATTGGTTTCTCCGAACAATGGATCAACTGGATTATGACTTGTGTTAAAACTGTCCGCCTTTCAGTCAGGTTTAATGGAAAGTTGTTAAATAGTTTCAGACCATTGAGAGGTTTGCGCCAAGGAGACCCTCTATCGCCATATCTATTTCTCTTCGTCGGCGAGGGTCTGTCCACTCTTCTAAATCATCATATAAGCATGAAGAAGATTCAAGAGTTGAAGATTTGTAGAAGAAGCCCAGGTATCTCACACCTCTTATTTGCAGATGATAGTCTATTATTCTTTAATGCTAATGCCGAACAAGCTACTCGTGTAAATGGTGTTCTTCGTGAATATGAGAAAGGAACGGGCCAACTTTTAAGCCCTCCTAAGTGCTCTATCATGCTTGGACATAACTGCTCCGAAGAAGATGGAAAAACTGTAGCCTCTATTTTAAATGTAGGCTCCATGACTCTAGAGGAAAAATACTTAGGTCTCCCAATTCCAGAAGGGCGAATAAAGGATGGAAAGCTAAAAGCAACAAAAGATAAGTTGTTAAAGAAATGTTCACATTGGAATGAAAAGTATATGTCTGGGGCAGCGAAAGAAGCATTAGTAAAGTCAGTCGCTCAAGCAATCTCAACTTATGCAATGAGTGTTTTTAAGTTTTCTGCTCGACTTTGCGATGAACTCACCCAAATTATTAGAAACTTCTGGTGGGGTGATGAAAATGATAGAAGGAAGGTGCACTGGATGTCTTGGGAAAAGATGACAATTTCAAAAAGTCATGGTGGCATTGGTTTTAGGGACTTGAGGATTTTTAACCAAGCTCTACTTGCAAGACAAGCTTGGCGTCTATTAGAGTATCCGGACAGTCTTTGTGCAAGGCTCCTCAAGTCAAGATATTATCCTTCCGGGGAACTTACAGATACTGTTTTCAGTCAGAACACATCTCCTTGTTGGCAAGGAATAGTGCATGGCCTTGAGTTGTTGAAACAGGGCATCATCTGGAGAATTGGCACAGGAACAAAAGTCAGAATTTGGCGTGACAACTGGTTGCTGAGGGGAAATCACAAAGTCCTAGGCAAGGCAAATAATCTACGATTAAGGTGGGTTTCTGATCTCATAAATCCCACCTCAAGAACATGGCATGAGGCGACAGTTAGATCTATCCTACACCTGCCGGATGCTGATGAAGTCATGCATATCACCATTCCATCAGTTCCGAGAGATGACTTCATTGCATGGGCTCATGAAAAATCTGGCTTTTTTCGGTCAGAAGTGCGTATAAACTGGGATTACAATTGCAGGAAAAAGGAAAGCAAGAAGCAACTAGCTCCATGCCTGATGGTAACAGATCTATATGGAAACTGGTATGGAATGCAAAAGTGCCACCTAAACTGAAAGTTTTTGGCTGGAAGCTTGCCTCTAATACGCTTGGTGTACAAGTGCACATATGTAGAAGAAATATGGATGTACTACCCACCTGTACCATTTGTGGGATGGAACCTGAATCGGCTCATCACGTGATGGTGGCTTGTCCAAAGGCAAAGGCTCTAAGACACTGCCTAAGGGATGAATGGTCTCTGCCACCTGAAAGTATGTTCAGATACTCAGGGGTGGACTGGGTACTTCTACTCTTGAATCAGTGCAGCGATGAAATGAGATCAAAGTTATTATTCTTATGGTGGCGATCCTGGCATCTAAGAAATAACTCGGTCTTTGGCGACGGAAAATGCAGTGTTAAGCAATCAGCCTCTTTTATCCAATCATATTTGTCTTCGTTTACGCAGGTTACAAATTCAGAGCTTGATCTGGACATTAAAGGGAAGAAAGCAGAAAACCAAGTTGGTGATGGTATACCACAACAAGCAAAGGAACCACATACAAGCTGGACAAAGCCAGTAGAAGGCTGGTACAAACTCAATGTCGATGCTGGATTCTCTCATGAAGAAAATAATGGAACGTGGGGTGCTATCCTACGTGATCATGATGGTAAGGTGGTGCTTTCAGCGTGGGGAACAATACTGTTTTGTCAATCACCTGAGATAGCAGAAGCTATTGCAATTTTAGAAGGAACGAAAGCAGTATTACCTGTTGCTGCTATCCCAGTGATTTTGGAAAGTGACAGTGCAGCAGTAGTAAACGAGCTAAAGATGAAGGACCGAAGCAAGTCGCCTATGTCGTTTATCCTCTCGGAGACCAGAGATCTGCTACTTCTTTTGCCCGATTATAAAGTCCAAAAAGTAAATCGAACTGGAAATTCTTTGGCACATCGTCTTCCTAGATTTGGTCGTAGTGTGTGGAGTGGGGGTGTGTTAGTGAGTGCAATTCCTCCCTGTGTGGTTGAATCAGCTCAAAGTGACTGTCATTCTGGATGTAACCAAGAAACTGTTTGAATAATACACACCCAAATTTCAAAAAAAAAATAGCAACACATGAAGCATTGCTTGTCTTGCTCAAATAATTTTAATTTTTTCTATGTTGTTGTAGATGGACTTAACCGAGGTTCCCATGGAAAAGATGACGGAAGAAAATATTAGTTTTACTGAAATTAAACAATACATCAGGTCTTCCTTACAAAGACAAAATTGGTGCGGATCCATGAAGCCATGGTTTTTAAGGCGTTAAGGCGTCTTAAGGCGACCTAGGGGCGCTCTGACGCCTAGGCGGGCGCTTTGGAAGCCTAGGCGCCTAAAGCGGCCAATTTTGCAAGGTGGAGGAGGGGCGCCTGGACACCTAAGCGTCGCCTAGGCGACGCCTTTAAAACCATGCATGAAGCATGCTTGACACGTCGATATTTGGAGTGTCTTTTTATGGACGATGACATAGGATAAAATGTCCACATAATTGTGCTGGGCCAACATGCTGGAAAGAATATTTTTCTTGACAAGGATCCCGCTTCGCCCCTCTGAAGATGAGATGTTTCCTTTTCAGCTCAAGAGGAAGCAATTTCCTATTAGAGATGACGGCAGGTTTCCTCTCATGGGAAGTTGTATGTCGCGCTATCTAGATCCACCGTCAGAAAAACGTCATTGCTGTCCCGCCTACTAACAGTAAAAAGAAGAGCTCCAAATGTATGTTCGTCTATAAACAGGTCCTTACATCATAGGTGAGGTCTTTGACGGTTATACTTTAAGTACTCATACTCTGTAATTTTACATTATGGAAACTTATATAGTATTTAATTTATTTTGTGCAGGTTGAAATGAAAATTAAAATCAACAGGGTGTAGTCGAGGTGTAAATTAAAATATCAACCTATCAAATTACTTGTATTTTTATCATCATGGCATCTAAAGTGAGTGGAAATTGGGATGGCGGAGGAATATTACTTGTTCGTGGAAGCCTTTTGAACGCTAAGCTGATGAGATCTGAGGGTTCATCCATGTCATGTGAATTATATTAGCTTCATCAGCTTTTGGATGACACGACCGGGCTTCGCTGGTCGGCAGACCTGACAAAACCATGCCTGCATACAGAATATTTGTCAGAGCAATATCAGTCCTTGTTTTGTAAAAACTTGACTTGTCAGTGTAATGATAATATTATTTGTCAAAACTTGACTTGTCGTATGAGCAGAAATAGTCTTGTTTATTGCTGTAGTGTTGTCAAGTATGAAAACAGTGTGTTCGGAGACTTCTTTTCTAGACCTCCTATACTAGGGAATACTTTGTATGTTTTGAGTTTAGCATTATCTTTCATCTGAATGTCATGTTAGTGCTCATCACGTCTTGATGGCCGATCTTCTCTCTCTGGCTGGTAGGTGACCTCCGTGGCTGCCGTCCTGTTTTGAAACTGAAGCTTTAAAATAGTTGGAAACCTGAAGACCTTTAATAAAACAAGAAGTTAGCAATATAGAGCTTTACATATTTTCTAAGAGAACTGAATTATAACCACTATGTGAGGTCTTTTTGGTGCACTTATGACAGGTTTGTGAATGAATAGATCTCTTTTTGCTGCACTTATAACGGGTTACTGAATGAATAAGTCTGTAAAATGCGTTACGAATTAGCGGCCGTGCTGTTGTTTCATGCGTCACTTCTGGTTCTACATGATTCTGGAATTCATCTTCCGTGCATCTAAAATTACGTTGTAGCATCTACCAAGCACAATCCCTGGCTTCTAACTTTCAAGCAAGGATATGTAGGGATGTGAATTTTTCTTGCTAGTGAAACCTAGGACCTTAACAATATCACTTTAACTTTGGTGGAGTATGTCAATTGCATAATCTTTCAGTTTTCTGCAATGAAATCAACCAACCTTCACTTTGTGCTAAATATAACCGTCTCATTTTTCTCCAAACATCCACCTCAGGAACTAAAAATTATCACAGTCACAGGCTGATATGTTATCTAAAAGGAACTGTTATCTGATCTATATGTAACTACATCCATGTGGAATCGAGATGAAGAGGGACGAATTACCGTTTTCGGGCTGCTTCAGTGCAGTCCAACCCACCGGAGGGGGTCAATCTCGCCGGCGTCTTTGGAGCTCGCCGAGACACGCGGGAGGATGAGGCCACTGCTGTGATCCCCTTGAACAAGCTTTTCCTGTGGCCGCAAATTCGGTGTAGCGAAGGTCCTCTACACCAACTCAGTTGGCGTCGAAGGCTGGGTTGTGGGCTTGAGGCAAGCAGCGGAGAAGAGAGGGGTCATGCCCCCGGTTATGGCGGCAGCGGCGGGGAGAGGACGGTCCTCAAGTTAGCGGGGAGGCAGATGAGTGGTAGGCTGGTCGCCGACACTGGGGGATGCAGGGGAGTGGCGGTCCCTTCGCCGACGGTGGGGAGTGTGGGTTCTCGATGAAAGGGAGAGAGGGAGGTAGAGCTTGTTTGGTTCGCTGCCTGGCCTGGAACTTGCCTGCTGGGTGCTGCCTATAGTACGTTTGGTTGGCGTCCTGGACGATGAAGAGCCAAGCCTAGGCTGGATGAGCAAATATGATCTAGATTTCACGGCATTTAGATTTTGGTCAAATTATCCGGTTGTCTATTCTTCTATTCTATACACGAGAATTTCCATATGTACTGTGTTTACACGTCAAAGCAAAAGAATTAAGACACAGTGGCAAAGGCACCGGTACTTTACTAAATTCAGAAGAAAAAAATAGGCTAAAGAGACATCGTGATGGCTCTATTTTTTCATTCGCTTGCCTACTACTGATATCGCCGCTCTGCTCTACTACTTCCACAAATGATATAAGTCCATGCTATTAAAAACAGTGAAGTAGGTCGACGCCATGATGTTTATATTTAACCCATTTTTTACATACTACGGAGTATATACCCGGAAAAAATGTCGACGGGTCAATTTGCAAAATCAACCTTGCCAAAAATCCGACCAAACCTGAGGTCCATGCGACACCCTCCCTTCCTCGCTCTCTCTCCTCTTCCATACTTCCTTGCTCGTCGCCGCCCGCCACCCCGACGCTGCCGACCGCTTTGCTCCACCCCTCCTCCTCCCGCCCCACGCAGACGATGCCTTGCATACCCCGCGTCCCGCTGCCGGTCACCTCTTCCTCTCGAGCGTTGTCGCCGCCTTCCTCTTCCTCCCGTCCATCGTCCAATTCCTCCACCACTTCAAGCTCTGAATTTCCCCCCTCCGGCAGACGGATATGCAGCGGGCTGCTAGATCTGCAGTGGTGGTGGACATACGGAGCTCCAACCTGCCCTCCTACTACTCCTTCCCTACCCCTAGGACGGAGGACGACCTGGTGGTGCCCTACCCCGGCTGCTGCTGATATTGGTAGTTCGGCTGGAGCTACTGCTACCACGCGCGTCCTCCGGCGACCATTTCCTCGAGGTGCTGATTCTTCTAGGCACATGCTCCTGCCGCTGGCATCCCGGTGCTGCTCCCGCCAGACACAACTCCAAGTTGCGGCTCCTCCCCGGTGAGGTCCCTATTCTTCCCTTGTATTCTTTCTAAAATTCTATCTTTTCAATGTCGTGCTCACAATTTTTAGGCAGATTCGATGGTGTGTTTAGCTTGCATCTGCCGGTAGACATTGTTTCAGACTTAGTTTCACTCCTGATTTAAGGATTTAGCTGTTCAAAATGTATAAACTTTGGGAAATTATCTGTATTTTTGTTAGCTATAAACAGTCTTGAGTTGAGATTTCAGTTGCTCGTCCTTTTTATTCTCATATGAGAATTATTTGTTCTTGCCGTATTGTGAAAACTGAATTGGTGAGTGATATCACTGTTCGTCTAGGGAGCACAAAGTTTCACATTCACAAGGCAATCAAGTCACTTCTCTTCATTTACTTCCGTATAATTCTGCATAAGATATATATATAGTACACCATGGTGCCCGGGCACCATACCTGTATTTTGTACATATCCAGGATGTACGTACCTAAATTTTAGGTATAATGTTTACATATCTAAGATATACCTATCCAAATTATATATACCTAAGGTATCACATACCTAATATGTATATACCTAAGTTACATATATATACACGTATGTTGCGTACGTACATCTTAGGTATACAATATGTTAGGTATATGTAACTTAAGTATGTATATCTTAGGTATGTGATACCTAGGTATGTATAACTTAGGTACGTATACCCTCAGGTACGTGTGGTTCATAGCGAAAATACGCGTATCACGTATGGTGTCTGGGCACCAAGGTGCACCAGTTTATCAGTGGTTCACATCACATGTTCAGGTTCTAGACCATGTCCAAAATCTCTTGGATCATGTGTATGTATATAATCTACTCTTTAGAGTAATCAACTTGTTTCACCTTTTACCGGATGCATTTCTGAAACTCGAGGGGATTGAACAGCAAGCTTGCTATTTCATGTTTTCACGATTGGGTAATGATTTGGTGAATATGATGGGTTCGTAGCATGGAAAACAAAAAAAATTCTAATCCTGGCAAGAACGAACAAAACCCAGATCTAATCTAGATAAAAGCCAAGATCTAATCTATTAGACATGTGCAACGAGATAGATATGTACTAACCCTTATAGATCCGAAAGCCATGTGCGAGATCGGATCTCGTGGTTGATGTAGACGATCACTTGCCGATCTCAAGATCGAGTAGACGATCCTTCAGGCGCCGCGTTCCGGCAGCGCTTCCGCAGTCGGTCACACGTGCGGAATCGATGCAGACCTTCCTCTCCTCGTTCCAGCGAGCAGCGGAGGTAGTAGATCTCTCCACGGAATCCCAGCAGCACGACAGCGTGGTGGTGGTGGTGGAGTAGAGAATTCTGCAAGGCTTCGCCTAAGCCTGAGCAGAGCGAAGGAGGAGGAGAGAGGCGGCTAGGGCAAGAGTGGAGGGGCAAGGGGGGTGGCGCCTCCACCCCTCTATATATAGAGGGAGGGGTGCGGCCTACGGTTCCCACCCCTAGGCCTACCTCCTAGGGCCGGCGCACAAGGGAGAGGGGGAGGGAGTTTCCTTCCCCCCAAGTCTCCCCTTTCCTTTCTTGGTTTTCAAGTAAAGTCCACGGAACCTTCTGGAACTTTCCGGAACATTCCGAAACCTTCTAGAACCCCCATATAAACACTCCGGAACATTTCCGAACCTAGAAAATGATCTCCATTATATGAATCTTATTCTCTGGACAAATCCGGATCTCCTTGTGATATCCCAGATCCAATTCGAGACTCCGAACAACATTCAGTCTCCAACGCACATTCCATATCTAACTAAACAGCATCGAACCTTAAGTGTGTCACCCTACGATTCGTGAATATGCAGACATGATGAAGACACCTCTCCGATCAATAACCATCAGCGGGATCTGGAGATCCATAACGGCTCCCACATACTCAACGATGACTTCGTGATCGATAGAACCATTAACATACGAAACCAATTCCCTTTGTCACGCGATACTCTACTTATCCGAGGTTTGATCGTCGGTATCTCCATACCTAGTTCTACCTCGTTACTGATAAGCACTCTTTACTCGTTCCATGTTATGTCATCCCTTGTGACCTAGTCACATGCTTGCAAGCTAACTAGATGACATTCCACCGAGAGGGCCCAGAGCATATCTATCCGTCATATGGATGGACAAATCCCAATCTTGGTCCATGCGCTTCAACACATACTTTCAGAATACCCAATGACACCTTTATAACCACCTAGTTACGAAGCGGTGTTTGATGTCATCAAAGTACCCATCCGGTGATGGTGATTAACATACCCTCATGGTCGAAGGATTAGGTTACTATGCATTTGAAAGCTTGTAGCAATACGAACTTAATGACATGATCTTATGCTATACTTACTATAGGTGTGTGTCCATCACATCATTCTCCTAATGATATAACCTTGTTATCAATGACATCCAATGTCCATGATCAGGAAACCATGATCATCTATTAATCAACAAGCTAGTTCAACAAGAGGCTTACTAGGGACTCTTTTACGTTTACAAAACACACATGTATTAGTGTTTCCTTATAATGCAATTATAGCATGGGATGTAAACATTCATCATAAACACAAAGATATAATAATAACCACTTTTATTATTGCCTCTTGGGCATATCTCCAACAGTCTCCTACTTGCACTAGAGTCAATAATCTAGATTACATGGTAATACACCTAACACCCATGGCGTTCTGGTGTTGGTCATGCTTTGCTCTAGGGAGAGGTTTAGTCAACGGATCTGCCACATTCAGATCAATGTGTACTTTGCAAATCTTTATGTCACCATCTTGGACCTACTCGCGAATGAAGGAAATATGCCCTGAGAGGCAATAATAAAGTTGTTATTATGTATTCCTTGTATATGATAGATGTTTATTTTGCATGCTATAATTGTATTGATAGGAAACATCAATACATGTGTGTTTAATAAACAAAAAGGGTTCCTAGTTATGCCTCTCTTATAGACTAGCTTGTTGATTAACAAGATGATCAAAGTTTCCTGATCATGGACATTGGATGTTGTTAATAACAAGGTCACAGCATTTGTGAAATGATGTGATGAACATTCATCGGAAGTATAGCATTATGATCAAGTCATTATGTTTATATTGCTATAACATCATACAAAGTAGTCTTAGTCCTTAGACCATGAGATCATGTTAATTGCTAACACCGGAAGAGTATCTTGATAACATCAAACGTCACACCGTAACAGGGTGACCATAAAGGTGGGTTCAGTGCTATGAAGGTGTTATGTTGAGGCTCATGGATCAAGAGTGGAATTTTTCAATCCCGATGACGGATAGATATACTCTAGGCCCTCTCGGTGATATCACATTAAGATAGCTTGCAAGCAAGTGATGTGATCACTAGAATGTTATATCACGGGAACGAGAAAAGAGTGCATGTCGGTAACGAGATCAAACTAGGTATTTGGATACCGATGATCGAATCTCGGACATGTATTATATCATGAGACAAAGGGATTAAATTGCTGACGTTAAAGGTTCTCATGATCACAGAAGTCATCGTTGAATATGCAGGAGTCAGTATGGATCTCCAGGTCCCGCTTCTGATTATTGATCTGAGAGGAGTCTCAACCATGTCTGCATTATTCGCGAACCGTAGGGTGACACACTTAAGGGTTGTTGGACACCATTTAGGAGCACATATGTTCCAGACAAAAGGTTTGCAAAGCGCAGGAAATGTTTCGATAGAAACCGGAATTGTTTCGGGTGAAATTGCAGAAAGTGGTTCTGCATGTGATATTGAAATGTTGCAAGGGGTTTTATGTGAATGTTTGTTAATTAAAGTAATTAACAAAATTCTGAATAAAATAAATAAAAGAGTTTTATTAATTGAGAGTTGCATTTAATTTGGTGGAAATTAAATACATGTGAGTGGGATTTTGGGTGGAGGCCATGTTTATGTGAGTGGAGGTTCACCACATGAATGAAGGAGGGGAGGAGTCCCCCCCCCTCATGCGCCGGCTATGGGAGGGGAGGGGTCTCCCTCCCTCCTATATAAAGCCCCCCTCTCCCCTCTCACAAATCACACCTCCTCATGAAGGATCTCTCTCCCCCTCTAGATATTCCCCCATGGTCTCGGATTAGCGAGATACATGTTCCTGGTGGCCTTGCGTCTGGAAGGAGTTGCTGCTTCCGCTGATTCGCTGGAGCAAGGAGGTGGAGGTTGTCCGGTGGCTTGAACGTGTGTGCGAGGACGGATGCGCTGCTGATTTGCGGCGCTCGGACTTCCACACGATATTGAGATCGGCAAGCGTACGACTACATCAACCACGAGTTCCTACTCGTTAAAAAAACTCGTTGTCTTCGAGGTAAGTTCTCCATGGATGTATGTCCACCTGTTGCTCTGTATCTAGTAGATAGATCTTGGCGTATAGTTCTCATCGTAGGAAAATATTTGTTTTCTATGTTGCGGACACAATAGTTGTATCAGAGCCTGATCTATGCGTAGGTGCTTTGCACGGGTAGTACACATATGTTTATATGTGGGCGATGATGATCATGTTATTGCATCTTCTATGTACTTTGGATATTGGTGGCATAGTGGGATGAAGCGGCCCGGACCAACCTTACATGTCATCGTACATGAGACCGGTTCCACGACTGACATGCAACTAGTTTTGCATAAGTGGCTAGCGGGTGTCTGTCTCTGCTACTATTGTCAATATCTAATTTACAACGAGTTGCTAATAACTTGGTTATCCTCATTGTGGTGCATGTTCGTAGGTAAGACCGGTTCTATCTCTGAAAGCCCTAAGCCACATAAAACTTGCAATTGATAAATTAGAAGCGTCTAGTTTAGATCATTGCTGGGCTAGTGTCTTGATATGGTATTGTTGTAAGTAGATGTATGATAGATACTCTTACAACTCACTTAACGTGTAAGTTCCATAGACCTTGGCCTTACACACAAAGGAATGATAGAGATCATACCACGATGCAAATGATAGAGATCAAATGCATGGACCATATCACCTCACTTCACACATTAGATGTTAGCATCTTATATTGCTAGTTTGGCGCTTTTGGTAGCATTATAAGATGATCCCTCATTTAGATATCAAGATAAAATGTGTTCTTCCTTAAGTATGCATCGTTTTGTGGATCGTGTTTTGAAGCATCACGTGATGATCGGGTGTTCTCGACTCTACGCTTTCATACAACGGGTGTAAGACAGTTTTACACACGTGAATACTAAGGTTCTTACTTGACGAGCCTAGCATGTACAGACATGGCCTCGGAACACGGACCGAAAGGTTAAGCATGAGTCATATAGTTGATATGATGCCCATATAGATGCTCGCCTTTGAAGCTACACCGACTCACGTGATGATCGGACTTGGTGTAGTGGATTTGGTTCATGTCATCACCAAAAGGACACGAGGGATGTCGTTTTTGAGTGGGAGTTCATTAGTCATTTGGATTAGTTGAACTAAATCTATCATAAACTTAGTCTAAATATATTTTACAAATTCTATTGTAGATGGCACCACCTGCTTTTAATTTCAATGTGTTCATGGAGAAAGAGAAGCTTGCTGCGAATGGTAGCAACTTCACCAACTGGGCTATGAATTTGAGGATTCTCCTCACTGGTGCACAAAAGCAATATGTGCTAGAGGCGCCGCTAGGCCCCCCACCAGCTCCTGATGCCCCTGATGAGGAAAAGAACGTCTATATAACTCGTCAGGAGGACCACAACTTAGTTCATTGCGGCATACTATATGGGCTAGAGCCAGAACTTCGAAAACGTTTCGAAAATGGCAATGCCTTTGATACCATGGGAGAATTGAAAACGATTTTCGATACCCATGCTGCCGTAGAGAGTTATAATGCTTCTGAAAATTTCTTTAGCTGCATGATGGAAGAGAACAACTCCGTTAGTGAGCACGTACTCAAAATGTCTGGGTACGCCAATAAGCTTGTGTCCTTGAGAATAACGATTCCCATTGACCTAGGCATACATCGTGTTCTCCAATCTCTGCCACCTAGCTACAAGAGCTTCGTGATGAACTATAATATGCAGGGCATGAAGAAGTCTCTTCCCGAGCTTCTGTCAATGCTTAAGACTACAGAAGTGGAGATTAGGAAAGAACATCAAGTGTTGATGATCAATAAGACCATCGGTTTCAAGAAGGACAAGAAAGGCAAGTAGAAGGGAAAGAAGGGCGGCAAATCTGTTGCCGCTCCTGAAAAGAAACCCCGAGCTGGCCCTAAGTCTGACACCGAGTGCTACTATTGCAAGGGGACTGGCCATTGGAAGCACAACTGCCCCAAGTATTTGGCGGACAAGAAGGCCGGCAAGGCAAACAAAGGTATATGTGATATATTGATGTGTACTTGACTAGTACTCGCAGTAGCACCTGGGTATTTGATACGGGATCGGTTGCTAATATATGTCACTCGGTTCAAGGGCTGCGGAACAAGCGACAACTAGCAAGGGATGAGGTCACGATGCGGGTCGGCAATGGATCAAGAGTTGATGTGATCGCCGTCGGAACGCTGCCTCTCCATATGCCGTTAGGATTAGTTATAAACCTGAATAATTGTTATTTGGTGCCTGCACTGAGCATGAACATTGTATCCGGATCATGTTTGATGCAAAGTGGTTATTCATTTAAGTCTGAAAACAATGGTTGTTCGATTTATATGAATAATATCTTTTATGGTCATGCACCTGTGCTGAATGGTTTATTTCTATTGGATCTCGATAGTAGTATTACGCATATTCATAATGTTGATGCTAAAAGGATTAAACTTGATAATGATATATCTGCATATATGTGGCACTGCCGTCTAGGTCATATTAGCGTTAAACGCATGAAGAAACTCCATTCTGATGGACTTTTGGAATCACTTGATTTTGAATCATTTGATACATGTGAGCCATGCCTTATGGGCAAGATGACTAGAACGCCGTTTTCCGGTTCAATGGAACGGGCGACAGATTTATTGGAAATCATACATACTAATGTGTGTGGACCAATAAGTGTGTCGGCGCAAGGTGGATATCGTTATTTTGTTACTTTCACGGATGATTTGAGTAGATACAGGTATATCTATTTGATGAAACATAAGTCTGAAACCTTTGAAAAGTTCAAAGAATTTCAGAATGAAGTGGAAAATCATCGTAACAGAAAGATCAAATTTCTGTGGTCCGACTGTGGAGGAGAGTATCTTAGTTACGAGTTTAGCACACATATGAAAGACTGTGGAATAGTTTCGTAACTCACGCCTGCCGGAACACCACAACGTAATGGTGTGTCAGAACGTTGTAATCGTACTTTATTGGATATGGTTCGATCTATGATGTCTCTGACTGACTTGCCACTGTCATTTTGGGGTTATGCACTGGAAACCGCTACATTCACTTTAAATAGGGCACCATCTAAATCCGTTGAAAAGACACCGTATGAATTATGGTTTGGAAACAAACCTAAGATGTCATTTCTTAAAGTTTGGGGATGTGATGTTTATGTGAAGAAACTTCAACCGGATAAACTCGAACCCAAAGCGGAAAAATGCGTCTTCATAGGATACCCTAAGGAAACGATTGGGTATACCTTCTATCATAGATCCGAGGGCAAGGTCTTTGTTGCCAAGAATGGATCCTTTCTTGAGAAGGAGTTTCTCGCGAAAGGTGTGAGTAGTCGGAAGGTAGAACTCGAAGAGGTTATTGAACCTTCTCTTGATGAAATGGCGAGTAGCGCAGCACCGGAAGTTGTTTCGGAGTTGACTTCACCTAATGAAGAGAGAGCTAATGATATTGATCATGAAACTCCGAAAGAGGACACTACCGAACCTCGCAGGTCAAGCAGGACACGTGCAGCTCCTGAACTGTACGGCAATCCTGTTATGAATTTCATGATTGATGAAATAGATGACCCTGTGACGTATGAAGAAGCGATGATGAGCCCCGATTCCAACAAATGGCTAGAAGCCATGAAATCCGAGATGGAATCCATGTACGAAAACTAGGTTTGGACCTTGGTGGACTTACCTCACGATCGAAAGGCCGTTGAGAATAAATGGATTTTCAAAAGAAAAACTGATGCTGATGGTAATGTAACCATCTATAAGGCTCGACTTGTCGCAAAGGGGTTTCGACAAATTCAAGGAGTTGACTACGATGAGACATTCTCTCCCGTAGCGATGCTTAAGTCGGTTAGGATTATGTTAGCAATTGCTACATATTTCGATTATGAAATATGGTAGATGGATGTCAAAAATGTGTTCCTCAATGGAATATTGAAGAAGAGTTGTATATGATACAACCTAAGGGTTTTGTCGATCCTAAGGATGCTGATAAGGTGTGCAAACTTCAGCGATCCATCTATGGACTGAAGCAAGCATCCCGGAGTTGGAATCTCCGCTTTGATGAGGTGATCAAAGAGTTTGGATTTGTCCAAACTTATGGAGAGGCTTGTATTTACAAGAAAGTGAGTGGGAGAAATGTGGCATTTCTGATATTATATGTGGATGACATATTATTGATTGGAAATGATATAGATCTTTTAAACAATGTTAAAAGTTATCCAAACAACAAATTTTCGATGAAGGACCTTGGTGAAGCTTCATATATATTAGGCATTAAAATCTATAGAGATAGATCAAGACACCTAATTGGGCTATCGCAGAGTACATACCTTGATAAGATATTAAAGAAGTTTAATATGGACGGAAGTAAGAAGGGGTACTTACCTATGTTGCAAGGCAAGACATTGAGTAAGACTCAAAGTCCGGCTACGGCAGAAGAAAGAGAGATAATGGATAAGATCCCCTATGCCTCAGCCATAGGCTCTATAATGTATGCCATGCTATGTACAAGACCGGATGTGGCACATGCTATTAGTTTGACTAGTAGGTACCAATCTGATCCAGGTTCGGAACACTGGATAGCGGTCAAGAATATCCTTAAGTACTTGAGAAGAACTAAGGATATGTTTCTTGTATACGGAGGTGAAGAAGAGCTAGTCGCTAAGTGTTATGTCGGTGCTAGATTTGACACTGATCCGGATGACTCTAAGTCTCAATCCGGATACGTATTTCTCTTGAACGGAGCAGCAGTTAGTTGGAGGAGCTCCAAACAACCTGTGGTGGCTGGATCAATGACGGAGGCAGAATATGTTGCTGCTTCAGAAGCGGCGCAGGAAGCGGTTTGGATGAAGGAGTTCATAACGGAACTAGGTGTGGTTCCTAGTGCGTTGGACCCAATGGTGATCTATTGTGACAACAATGGAGCCATAGCCAGCGCCAAGGAACCAAGGTCTCACAAGAATTCCAAGCATATTAAGCGCCGGTTTCACTCCATCCGCAAGCATGTGAAGGATGGAGATATAAAGATTTGTAAAGTGCACACGGACCTGAATGTAGCAGATCCGTTGACTAAAGTACTCCCTAGGGCAAAACATGATCAACACCAGAACTCCATGGGTGTTAGATTTATCACTATGTAAACTAGATTATTGTCTCTAGTGCAAGTGGGAGACTGAAGGAAATATGCCCTGAGAGGCAATAATAAAGTTGTTATTATGTATTCCTTGTATATGATAGATGTTTATTTTGCATGCTATAATTGTATTGATAGGAAACATCAATACATGTGTGTTTAATAAACAAAAAGGGTTCTTAGTTATGCCTCTCTTATAGACTAGCTTGTTGATTAACAAGATGATCAAAGTTTCCTGATCATGGACATTGGATGTTGTTAATAACAAGGTCACAGCATTTGTGAAATGATGTGATGAACATTCATCCGAAGTATAGCATTACGATCAAGTCATTATGTTTATATTGCTATAACATCATACAAAGTAGTCTTAGTCCTTAGACCATGAGATCATGTTAATTGCTAACACCGGAAGAGTATCTTGATAACATCAAACGTCACACCGTAACAGGGTGACCATAAAGGTGGGTTCAGTGCTATGAAGGTGTTATGTTGAGGCTCATGGATCAAGAGTGGAATTTCTCAATCCCGATGACGGATAGATATACTCTAGGCCCTCTCGGTGATATCATATTAAGATAGCTTGCAAGAAAGTGATGTGATCACTAGAATGTTATATCACGGGAACGAGAAAAGAGTGCATGTCGGTAATGAGATCAAACTAGGTATTTGGATACCGATGATCGAATCTCAGACATGTATTATATCATGAGACAAAGGGATTAAATTGCTGACGTTAAAGGTTCTCACGATCACAGAAGTCATCGTTGAATATGCAGGAGTCAGTATGGATCTCCAGGCCCCGCTTCTGATTATTGATCTGAGAGGAGTCTCAATCATGTCTGCATTATTCGCGAACCGTAGGGTGACACACTTAAGGGTTACCGGACACCATTTAGGAGCACATATGTTCTAGACAAAAGGTTTGCAAAGCGCAGGAAATGTTTCGATAGAAACAGGAATTGTTTCGATAGAAACCAGAATTGTTTCGGGTGAAATTGCAGAAAGTGGTTCTGCATGTGATATTGAAATGTTGCAAGGGGTTTTATGTGAATGTTTGTTAATTAAAGTAATTAACAAAATTCTGAATAAAATAAATAAAAGAGTTTTATTAATTGAGAGTTGCATTTAATTTGGTGGAAATTAAATACATGTGAGTGGGATTTTGGGTGGAGGCCATGTTTATGTGAGTGGAGGTTCACCACATGAATGAAGGAGGGGAGGAGTCCCCCCTCATGCGCCGGCTATGGGAGGGGAGGGGTCTCCCTCCCTCCTATATAAAGCCCCCCTCTCCCCTCTCACAAATCACACCTCCTCGTGAAGGATCTCTCTCCCCCTCTAGATATTCCCCCATGGTCTCGGATTAGCGAGGTACATGTTCCCGGTGGCCTTGTGTCTGGAAGGAGTTGCTGCTTCCGCTGATTCGCTGGAGCGAGGAGGTGGAGGTTATCCGGTGGCTTGAACGTGTGTGCGAGGACGGATGCGCTGCTGATTTGCGGTGCTCGGACTTCCACACGATCTTGAGATCGGCAAGCGTACGACTACATCAACCACGAGTTCCTACTCGTTGTCTTCGAGGGTAAGTTCTCCATGGTTGTATGTCCACCCGTTGCTCTGTATCTAGTAGATAGATCTTGGCGTATAGTTCTCATCGTAGGAAATTTTTTGTTTTCTATGCTGCGGACCCAACATCGAATAGCATGGAAACGTAGCTTGATGTGCTTCAGCTTGGTATGTGACCTTGGCTCCTGTGCATTAGCTATGGCACCTGTGTTGTCACAGTAGATGGCCATCGGGTCCAACGCACTAGGAACCACGCCAAGTTCAGTAATGAACTCCTTCATCCATATGGCTTCTTATGCAGCCTCCGAAGCAGCTATGTATTCCGATTCAGTTGAAGATTTTGCCACAACACTTTGCTTGGCACTCCTCCAGCTCACTGCAGCACCATTCAAAATAAATACGTATCCAGACTGTGACTTCGAGTCATCTGGATCGGTGTTCCAACTAGCATCAGTCTAACTATTTACAACAAGCTGTTCATCACCTCCATAAGAAAGAACCATATCCTTAGTCCTATTTAGGTACTTTAGGATATTCTTGACCGTTGTCCAGTGCTCCATTCCAGGATCACTTTGATATCTGCTAGTCAAACTAACAGCATGTGCTATATCCGGTCTTGTACACAGCATGGCATACATGATAGAACCTATGGCCGAGGCATAGGGAATATTATTCATCTTCTCTCTATCTTCTGCCGTAGCTAGACTTTGAGTCTTACTCAAGGTCTTACCTGACAACATGGGCACGAACCCTTTCTTGCTCTCTTCCATTCTAAACTTCTTTAGAACTTTGTCCAAGTATGTACTTTGTGAAAGCGCTATTAGGCGTCTTGATCTATCTCTATAAATCTTGATGCCTAGAATATATGCCGCTTCGCCAAGATCCTTCATTGAAAAACTATTATTCAAATAGGCTTTGACACTGTTTAGAAGTTCTATGTCATTCCCAATCAACAATATGTCATCTACATACAGTACTAGGAATGCTATAGAGCTCCCACTCACTTTCTTGTAAATACAAGCTTCTCCATAAGTTTGTATAAATCCAAAGTTTTTGATTACTTTATCAAAACGTTGATTCCAACTCCAGGATACTTGCTTCAGTCCATAAATAGAGCGCTGAAGTTTGCATACCTTGTTAGTTAGCATCTTTGGGATCGACAAAACCCTTGGGTTGTACCATATACAACTCTTCCTCAATGTCTCCATTAAGGAACGCTGTTTTAACATCCATCTGCCAAATCTCATAATCGAAATATGCAGCAATTGCTAACAAAATCCTCACAGACTTTAGCTTCGCTACTGGTGAGAATGTCTCATCGTAGTCAACTCCTTGAATTTGTCAGAACCCTTTCGCGACAAGTCGAGCTTTATAGACGGTAACATTACCATCAGCATATGTTTTTCTTTTGAAAATCCATTTGTTCTCGACAGCCTTACGGCCATCCGGTAAGTCCACCAAAGTCCATACTTGGTTTTTGTACATGGATCCCATTTCGGATTTCATGGCTTCTAGCCATTTGTCAGAATCTGGGCTCACCATAGCTTCTTCATACGTCGTAGGGTCATCCGTGTTGTCCACCAACATGACGTTCAAGGCAGGGTCATACCAATCAGGAGTGGTACAAACCCTCGTTGACCTGAGAGGTTCAGCAGCAACTTCGTTCGAAGTTTCATGAGCTTCCTCTCCAATTGGTGCAGGCGGCATAAAAACATCTTCCGGTGCTGCGCTACTCTCAACTCCGAGAGAAGGTTCAATAACCTCGTCGAGTTCTACTTTCCTTCCAGTCACTTCCTTCGAGAGAACTCCTTCTCAAGAAAGGATCCATTCTTTGCAACGAAAACTTTGCCTTCGGATCTATGATAGAAGGTATACCCAATTGTTTCTTTAGGGTATCCTATGAAGACGCATTTCTCCGCTTTGGGTTCAAGCTTATCAGGTTGTAACTTCTTTACATACGCTTCACAACCCCAAACTTTAAGGAACGACAACTTAGGTTTCTTTCCAAACCACAATTCGTACGGTGTCGTTTCAACGGATTTAGATGGTGCCCTATTTAAAGTGAATGCGGCTATCTCTAATGCATAGCCCCAAAACGATAGCGGTAAATCTGTAAGAGACATCATAGACCGAACCATATCTAAGAGAGTTCGATTATGACGTTCGGACACACCATTACGTTGTGGTGTTCCCGGCGGTGTCAATTGCGAAAGTATTCCACATTTCCTTAAATGCATGCCAAACTCGTAACTTAGATATTCACCTCCACGGTCAGAATGCAGAAACTTAATCTTCTTGTTACGATGATTTTCCACTTCACTTTGAAATTCCTTAAACTTCTCGAAAGTTTCGGACTTATGTTTCATAAAGTAGACATACCCATATCTACTTAAGTCATCCGTGAAAGTGAGAACATAACGATATCCACCACGCGATGCTACACTCATTGGACCGCACACATCAGTATGTATTATTTCCAATAAGTCTGTAGCTCGCTCCATTATTCCAGAGAATGGAGTCTTAGTCATTTTTCCCATTAGACATGCTTCGCATCTTTCAAGTGATTCAAAATCAAGTGATTCAAGAAGTCCATCAGAATGGAGTTTCTTCATACGCTTCACTCCAATGTGACCAAGACGACAATGCCACATGTAAGTAGAATTATCATTCAATTTTGTTCGTTTAGCATCTCTGTTGTGAACATGTGTATCACTACTGTCGAGATTCAGTAAGAATAAACCATTCATCTCAGGTGCATTACCATAAAAGATATTACTCATATAAATCGAACAACCTTTATTCTCGGACTTAAAAGAGTAACCGTCTCGCAATAAACAAGATCCAGATATAATGTTCATGCTTAATGCAGGCACCAAATAACAATTATTCAAATTTAAAACTAATCCCGATGGTAGATGTAGAGGGAGCGTGCCGACGGCGATCACATCAACCTTGGAGCCATTTCCAACGCGCATCGTCACCTCGTCTCTCGCCAGTCTTCGCTTATTCCGCAGCTCCTGTTTCGAGTTACAAATATGAGCAACCGAACCAGTATCAAATACCCAGGCACTACTACGATTACTAGTACGATACACATCAATAACATGTATATCGAATATACCTTTCTTCTTGATGTTGCCGTTCTTCAGATCTGCCAGGTACTTGGGGCAGTTACGCTTCCAGTGACCAGCACCCTTACAGTAGAAGCATTCAGTTTCAGGCTTAGGACCAGCCTTGGGCTTCTTAGCAGGTGCGGCAGCTTTCTTGCCGTCCTTCTTGAAGTTGCCCTTGTTCTTAGGCTTGCCCTGTTTCTTGAAATTGGTGGTCTTATTGACCATCAACACTTGGTGCTCCTTTTTGATCTCCACTTCAGCAGTTTTCAGCATGGACGATAGTTCAGGCAACGTCTTGTTCATGTAGTGCCTATTGTAGTTCATCACAAAGTTCTTATAACTCGGTGGCAGTGATTGGAGGACACGGTGAATCCCTAACTCATTAGGAATCGTTATCCCCAACTCTTGGAGCTTATTTGCATGCCCAGACATGGTGAGCACGTGCTCGCTAACGTAGCTACCCTCTTCCATCTTACAGTTAAAGAACTTTTTAGAGGCCTCATAGCTCTCCACGGCCGTGTGAGTCTCAAAAATCAGCCTGAGCTTCTTAATGATCTCTAACGGGTCGTGGTGCTCAAAGCACTTTTGAAGCTCCGTTTCTAAACCATACAGGATGGCACACTGAACTGTGGAGTAGTGATTTTTCCGAGTGGCGTAAACATTCTTTATGTCATCGGTGGCATCTTCTGCAGGTGGGTCACCTAGCGGTGCTTCGAGCACATAGGTCAACTGACCAGCCCTGAGGACAATCTTCAGACCACGAAACCAGTCCGTGAAGTTGCTTCCATTGTTCTTATGCTTTTCTTTCTCTAGGAACGCATTGAAATTGATGGAGAGGTTCGCCATAATCTACAACAAATTTGCAAGTAGTTTAGACTAAGTTTATGATAAATTTGAGTTCAATTTTAATTCTTAAATTAACTAGGTGAACTCCCACTCAAAACAACATCCCTCACATTGTCTTAGTGATTACACAAACCAAGTCCACTACACCAAGTCCGATCTTCATGAGAGAAGATGTAGTTTCATCGGCGAACAATCTTCATGTTCATCATATCATTTATATGACTCATGCTCTACCTTTCGGTATTCCGTGTTCCGATACCATGTCTGTACATGCTAGGATCGTCAAGATTAACCTTAGTTTCCGCATGTGCAAATCTGGCTTGCACCCGTTGTATGCACACGTAGAATCTATCACATCCGATCATCACGAGATGCTTCGAAACGACGATCTTAGCAACGGTGCCAACTAAGGACGAACACTTTATTACTTGATATTTAGTGAGAGGGATCATCTTATAATGCTACCGTCGCGATCTAAGAAAAACAAGATGCATAAAGGATTAACATCACATGCAATTCATAATTAGTGTGATATGATATGGCTCTTTCTTATTATGCCTTTGATCTCCATCTCCAAAGCACGGACATGATCTCCATCATCACCAGCATTGCGTCAAGGTCAGTGGAGCCGCTTCATGGTTGTCCATCATCACTAGCAACTATTACAACTACTTGGAATAAAGCTATTACAAGATGAATAGACACGCAGGTCTTAACAGAATTAAAGACAACCATTAGGCTCCTGCCGGTTGCCATATTACAACAAGGATCATTGCATACATCAAATATAGTCACAATCACATGATGGCCATATCACATCACAAAACCCCTGCAAAAACAAGTTAGGCGCCTCTAATTTTCTTTGCATGTTTTACGTGGTTTGGGGCTTTCGAATAATAACAGATCTTTCCTACGAAACTGAACCACAACGTTGATACAAGTGCTATCAAGTGCAAGTGTAAATTGGATCTATACTATGGTGAGAGAGACAGACACCCGCAAATCCACTTGTGCAAAGCAAGTTACACGTCAAGCGTGGAGCAAGTCTAATGTACGATGACATGTAAGGTTAGCCCAAGCCGCTTCATCCCACCATACCGCAAGATGCAAAGTACACAAAGCAAAAGACGGCACGAGCACCAACGCCCACAAAACCATTGTGTTCTACTCGTGCAACAGATCTACGCATAGACATGGCTCTGATAGCACTGATGGATTCGTAGCATGGAAAACAAAAAATTTCTACCGCAAGAACGAACAAAACCCAGATCTAATCTAGATAAAAGCCAAGATCTAATCTATTAGACATGTGCAACGAGATAGATCTGTACTAACCCTTGTAGATCCGAAAGCCTTGTGCGAGATCGGATCTCGTGGTTGATGTAGACGATCACTTGCCGATCTCAAGATCGAGTAGACGATCCTTCCGGCGCCGTGTTCCGGCAGCGCTTCCGCAGTCGGTCACACATGCGGAATCGATGCAGACCTTCCTCTCCCCGTTCCAGCGAGCAGCGGAGGTAGTAGATCTCTCCACGGAATCCCAGCAGCACGACAGCGTGGTGGTGGTGGAGTAGAAAATTCTGCAGGGCTTCGCCTAAGCCTGAGCAAAGCGAAGGAGGAGGAGAGAGGCGGCTAGGGCAAGAGTGGAGGGGAAAGGGGGGGTGGCGCCTCCACCCCTCTATATATAGAGGGAGGGGTGCGGCCTAGGGTTCCCACCCCTAGGCCCACCTCCTAGGGCTGGCGCGCAAGGGAGAGGGGGGAGGGAGTTTCCTTCCCCCCCAAGTCTCCCCTTTCCTTTCTTGGTTTTCAAGTAAAGTCCACGGAACCTTGTGGAACTTTCCGGAACATTCCGAAACCTTCTAGAACCCCCATATAAACACTCCGGAACATT
The DNA here is from genome assembly GCA_910589775.1 of Avena eriantha. Lineage (NCBI taxonomy): Eukaryota > Viridiplantae > Streptophyta > Magnoliopsida > Poales > Poaceae > Avena > Avena eriantha. The sequence continues at coordinate 406,391,314 of OU342746.1, read as the reverse complement.
TCCGAACCTAGAAAATGATCTCCATTATATGAATCTTATTCTCTGGACAAATCCGGATCTCCTCGTGATATCCCAGATCCAATTCGAGACTCCGAACAACATTCAGTCTCCAACGCACATTCCATATCTAACTAAACAGCATCGAACCTTAAGTGTGTCACCCTACGATTCGTGAATATGCAGACATGATGAAGACACCTCTCCGATCAATAACCATCAGCGGGATCTGGAGATCCATAATGGCTCCCACATACTCAACGATGACTTCGTGATCGATAGAACCATTAACATACGAAACCAATTCCCTTTGTCACGCGATACTCTACTTATCCGAGGTTTGATCGTCGGTATCTCCATACCTAGTTCTACCTCGTTACTGATAAGCACTCTTTACTCGTTCCATGTTATGTCATCCCTTGTGACCTAGTCACATGCTTGCAAGCTAACTAGATGACATTCCACCGAGAGGGCCCAGAGCATATCTATCCATCATATGGATGGACAAATCCCAATCTTGGTCCATGCGCTTCAACACATACTTTCAGAATACCCAATGACACCTTTATAACCACCTAGTTACGAAGCGGTGTTTGATGTCATCAAAGTACCCATCCGGTGATGGTGATTAACATACCCTCATGGTCGAAGGATTAGGTTACTATGCATTTGAAAGCTTGTAGCAATACGAACTTAATGACATGATCTTATGCTATACTTACTATAGGTGTGTGTCCATCACATCATTCTCCTAATGATATAACCTTGTTATCAATGACATCCAATGTCCATGATCAGGAAACCATGATCATCTATTAATCAACAAGCTAGTTCAACAAGAGGCTTACTAGGGACTCTTTTACGTTTACAAAACACACATGTATTAGTGTTTCCTTATAATACAATTATAGCATGGGATGTAAACATTCATCATAAACACAAAGATATAATAATAACCACTTTTATTATTGCCTCTTGGGCATATCTCCAACAGAATAATGTTGCTCTATTTCAGAATATGTGTCCAGCAGCTACACTGACAACTGAAACAAGAACATGAATGTTGTTTAGTTGTAGTAAACTACATTACTCAAAGTAGCTTTCAATTTGCATTAGGAGCTTATATTTTAATTTGCATTAGGAGCTAGCCAATGTCAAAGTTTGAGATCTGTTATTACTAGTAGCCTCTGTCAGAAAATGAATTCCTCAATATAATGTTCTCTCTTGCTGGCATTAGGACACAAATGAATTCCTCAATATAAAGTTCCAGGTTTAGCTGATCTCTGATGCTTGTGGGAATGCTAAAAGTTAAACCCATTTGTAGATTTATGTGGCATACATGTTCTGCTCCTTTTTTGGTGACATCAATTCTTTTCCATGGGTTGTGGTAGCATGTTATCTTCTAGACCAAGTTAAAGATTTCATGTTAATTTTGAAACTACTTCTACGATTATGTTCCTGCAATAGATGGTGTCCTGATATCCTGATATATTGTTTGTTGTTTTTGTAGGTTACTGTCCAATATATAGCTTACATGATATCTGCTATATTGCCCAATGTGGTTTACAAATTCAAAATGCAATATGATATTTCCTATATTGTCCAATGTAGTTATACATATTTCATTTCATTTTAGTTTTTACTAAATATATGTGTTACTAGTAGCATCTTAGTAGTTCCAGATATGTGCAAGCATCCAAATATTCTTGTCTCTGTTAAACCCATTTGTGGATTTATGTGGCATACATATTCTGCTCCTTTTTCAGCGACATTAAGTTTCTTTTGACAACGTTTCAGCTTTGTGCAATTTTCTTTTGACATTAAGTCCATCAGTAGTAAGTAAATTTTAAATTATGCGACCTATTCTTTTGTTGGATCAGAAGATGGACTTAAAAATGACAAGAAAGTGACTCGAAATGGCTGAAACTCGGACAACTAGTCTGGAGCCAAACTTAAATTTTCAATAATAAGAAGAAATCAACTTTAGCTTTCGCTTCTTCTTGAGAATAAAAGTCCTAGTATTTGTATTTTGACACTGAATTTGAATAGTGGCTCTTCCAACAGAGAACAGTGGATATTCCAACCAAGAACATTAGCCTGGAGTTTTCTAGAGGCCTCAATTAGTTACATGATGAACACAACTATTTTTACAGCAAAATATAGTTTTGAGGTTGTCTAATTCAACTAGTGATTTGCTGTAAATTATCTGAAATTCCATAGATTTGCATAGCAGCTCTCTGTCTACTGCTGTGTGCCAGCGTCAATGACCAGAACGGGTATTCCATAAGAAGTTCAAAATAATTGACCTGAACAACATGAATAACAAAAATATGGTGATGGACTTCAGAATAGGCATGCCACTGTCAATGCCTGGTACCATCTCTCTGTTTACTAGTGTGTGTTAGACTATTTTTGCTTAGAAATTTGTTTGAGTTGGAAAGAGCTCCTAGTTCAAATAGAAAGGTACAGTACAACTCCTGTTCTTAAGCGTCAAGCTTGTGTATTCCATAAGAAGTTCAAAAGAAGTGGCCTGAACTACAATTTGAATTCAGAGCCCATCTTTGACTTCACTTTCTTAGTTAGCTACTTATGCATGAAGATGGGAGATGCAATTGTAACTTCATTTGTCATGCAAGACAACAATTAGATGGCAATCTGATATTTCACACGAGTAGTACTTGCTGTACTTTCTAGTACCTCACAGGGGATTCTGCTACATGTGCTATTCAAAATGATTCGGCCACATGTGTCATTCAAAATGATTCTGCTACTTGCCCCTTAGTATTTACCCTGAACATCAGTAGTACCACTTATCCAGTTTCAGACTGTCTGTAAACTTCAACCCTAAACTTTTCTTCAGTTAACAAGTGTATTCCTTTGATTCAGTACAGGCACAAGTTCCTTCTTGTAGCCGGCGCTTCCTCTTGGCCGCGGCGGTGATGATGACGAGCTCCGATGCAGAGTTGCCTTCCTCGGCAAAGCGGAGCGGTCGTATGAGGGAGCGGGGCTAGGCCGAGCGGCGCGGCCGCGGGTGGGGTCGCGGAGCAGTTGAGCCTCCTTGTCCGGCCAGGTCGATCTTCTACACGCCCGCGAGCTCGGATGGGGAGGCGATGTCACGATCTCAGATGGGTCGCGATCTCTTGGCTCGCCGCCGGCATGCCTGAACTCCGCGCTGCCCCGCTACCTGGATCCACTGGATGCCCGTGTCGCCGCTGCTGCACACCCAAGGTCCGGCGCCTCCCCCAGGTTCCTCCACCACCGCCCCCGGGGTTCTCCTCATCCCCAACTGCGTCTCCACCCACGGGGCCCTCCTCTACACCAGTTGCATCCTCGGAGCAGGACAACCCCACGGGAGCCCTCCGATGTTGAGCAGGGTCAGGTAGGGAGACGCACGAGGGATCCCTCCGAAGGCGACCGGAGCGACGGAGGAGCAGCGACCGGAGCGGCGGCGGACTGCGGACGACAGGGATGACAGAGAAAAGATTTGAGTTTGAAATCCAAGTTTATGGGCCAAATTTGAAACGATTTGAGAGTATTAGGTACTTCTTTGCAAAATTAAATCTGAACTAGGTCGGGTGGGAGCTGCGACATCTTTTACGGACGGAGGGAGTACCTGTGACAACGCACGTACATTTTACTAGTTATTATGTTGAAGAAACTATTAATAACTGCTGGCCTATGTAGCCATATAAGCAGACAAGGCGAACAAAGTGGACATGAACAAGAAATGCTGGACTTGCCCGCAAAAAGAAATGCTGGACTTGCCCTATAGTTTGCTTTGAGAAGATCAATAGACCTCCTTGTGATGTGGCTGACAAGTTCATCTTCCATCTCAAAGTGCCTACCGAAACTCTTCTGCTGCTCATCAGAATTTCTCCCGATAATCTGATCACACAACCCATTAAACACCCATGTCAAGCGAAACCTCATAAATCTAGCAAAGCATAGAAAGAACCAACACAAGATAGTACCAACCTTTATAGCAACCTTTTGCCTTTTTGTGGCCGTGTCAACTTGCTTGTGATTAATTTTAATAGACACAATCTTCCCAATATCAATGAATTCTTTCGACGGTATGCAGATAGGCGTCCCGATCTACATGACAATGCAAAATAAGGAAGGATATACATATCTTTAGAAGGACGTAAATAGTCACTCGACGACACGGGAGAAAATGTAGTCCTAGTGAGAGTATCATAACTGGTTTTATGCATCTCATGTTGGTAAAAATCTGATATAGCACAACAATTAATGAAGAAAGAGATGGTTAGAGTATCTTAGATAGATACCGTATCATAGCACGTAAAAACTGGAAATCCTAATGCATGTAAATCTTGTACACAATTTTACATTGAGATTCTATAAATCATTAAATATAGTACAGTATGATACATCACATGATACTATGCATATGATACTAGTAGTATGATACTCCCACTTTGCCACAGCAAGTGGCGCCTTAGTTTCTGCCTTAGTTTCCATGTCCAAACTTTGACTGTTAATGTGATCAATATTATATGTGACATATGCACGATTATAAAAAGTTCATTCAAATGCGAATACAAAGGTATAACTTTTGGAACATATAATCTATATTTCGTCTGGTTAAAAGTAAATCTCAAAAAGCGTGCGCGCCACCTAAATAGGGACGGAGGGGGGTATTCAAGTCTTTGGACATTTAATTCTCCATGTGGCAGTTCCTACTTATATGAGCCTATTGGTATTTATCCAGCTAGGCCAGTTAGTGCTTAACTACCGACTACACGTAGAACAATAACTCCTTAAGTAAAAAATAAAACAACATAGCAAAAAAGGGTCGAGGAGACTAGCCAAAATACTTCCTCTGTTCGAGATTATAGGTCTAGAGAGCTTTTTTATACTGTTTGAGATTATAAGGGCTATCTCATTTATTAGTCTCTTTTGTCCAATGCATGTTCTCTTTTTTCTCTCACTTCTCTCATGTATGAAGACTATTGGTGCATGTATAGATTAATGGGAGAGAGTTATGAAATGTCTTGGTATTAGCAACTTGGCCCTCACTTCTCTCATGTATGAATTTTGTCATCGCAGAGACGATTCGGGTGACCCAGGAGACACAATCTCTTTGTAGGGAAAAATCATGAGGCGGTGTCGCCATAAGCTTCGAGTGCGGATGTTATCGACATACTGTACGATGTATAAATAATCATAGGGTGCACGACCAGCGCTCCCTATGGGAGTAGCCCCCGAGTGCCAGGTTGAGTCGAAGACTCAAGCAGGGACTAAATAACAGCTGCAACTGCTGTCGTCTTTTGTTTGCTTGTTTTCAGTCGAATTTGCTTCCGGCGCTCCCTATGGGAGTAACCCATGTCCATAGTCGAATCGTGCTTCGAGTGGTTGGGTTTGCTTTGATTGTCCATGTTCCTGTAAAAAGAGAAAGAATAATCATAGGGTGCGCGACTAAAGCTCCCTATGGGAGTAGTCCCCGAGTGCTTGGTGGAGTCAAAGACTCGAGCAAGGAATAAAGTAGTCGAAGTCTTCTTCTGCGTAATTTTTGATAACGTCAGTGCTGACTATTCCATGATCTCAGTTGCCCGCGTGAGCGAGTTTGACGGGACGTGACGAGCGATGGGTCCCATTTCCTGACTCTGATTTGACCGGGCGTGCGTAATCTTTATTTTAACTAATCCTCCTCGATTTCCGTGCGTAATGGGAGTAGTGGAGGACGGTTCGCGCTTCAGGTCCTCCACGTGTCGAGCGCGATGAACGCTACGCGTCTGATAGGGTTTTTCTTAGTCGTTGGATTGCATCTTCCAGGGGGTTAAGTAGTGATGCGGCGACGGTAAATTTCACATCTACTTCTTTTCTACCTTTGCCTCCGTCGCCATTGCCGCTGCTCCTCTGCTTCTTTGCGCTCCTTTCCTTCGCGGCGCTGGACTAGCTCCGCGTATTTCCCAGCTACTTCCTCCGGTCACACAGCCGCTGCGGAATGGGGAAGAAAAAGGGAGGTGCTATGGCCGATTCTACTGCTACCGCGGCTGCGATGAAGAAGAAGGGCGGCTCCGCCGCTGCGGGCACCAGCACCGCCGCCGGCGGGAAAAAGAAGGGCACGGGCACTCGCGTCACAAATGGTGCGTGGCGTGCATCCGTGATCAAGTCCTCAGAGCTTCGTCTTCTTCGCCAAGACGGAGTTTTGTCGTCCGCAGTCGCTGACGCGTGCGTCCCTGGCAATGACGTAATTGCCTCTCCTCCTGCCGACTTTCGGGTGATGTTCCTAGCATTCATCATCCGCGGCCTCTCGTTGCCCCTGCATCCTTTCTTCAGGGGCCTTCTCTGTTTTTACGGGCTCCAGTTCCATCAACTGTCCCCCAATTCTATCCTCCACGTAGCTTGCTACATTACTCTCTGCGAGTGCTGGCTCGGAATCGAGCCGCACTTTAGCCTCTTCAAGCGCCTCTTCAAGTTGAAGCGCCAATCGGCATCTGGCTCCGTAGTCTACGATGTAGGCGGCTACGGTATCCACGTCGATCCCTCCGCCACATACTTCGACATCAAACTCACGGCGTCCGTCCAAGGGTGGAGGGACAAGTGGTTCTACATCCGTGACCTGAAGGCCGACAGAGACCACTACGGACCCGCGCCCTTCGATCCCACGACGCCGTGCAAGAGGATGCACTCCTGGAAGAACGTGATTATGCCCGGCGAGTCCGCGGAGACAGACGTGCTATACGAGCGCGTCTGCGACCTCGAGAGTCACATGGGCAAAGAGGAGGGAGGCTGCACCCTCATTCGCACATGGCTGCGCCGTCGCGTCCAGCCCCTGCAGGCTAGGGTCCACCCTATGTTCCAGTGGACTGGCACGGACGATGTCACTTGCTGTCTGCCGATGGCATGTCCACGAGTGAGGTAGACAAAAGGGTGCGACTGGTCACTAAGTACACCGTCAAGGATGTGCTTCCCAATGAACCAGACGTTCCTCCGTTCGATGCTGCTAACCCTCCTCCCGAGGTACAATTGTGCTACGCAGTAGCTTTTTTGTCGACTGCTTCTTTGATATTTCTTGACTTTGTGCTGAATTGTTTTCTGTATGCAGGATTGGGCGGTGTCACCCTGTATGCCCCCTCTTCCTGAGGGGGTTATCCCTCGTGAAGCCTTGGAAGAGGATGAGTCGGAGTCGACCGTCCCATCTAATGCAGAGGAGGAAGCCCCTGAGTCGAGTGGTCCGAACACTCGCAAGCGTTCACGCAGCGAGGATTCAGATGCGTCGTCTCCTTCGACTCTGGAAGGTGCAGGTGTTGGTGCAAAGTCGCCGATCCTTGCCGTTCCTGTGAGTACCATGGCGCCATCCTCTCGCAAGAAGATGCGACTGCTGAAGGAGTCGTCGTCATAGTCGGGGGATCCTTCCTTCGATTTTGACAATTTTGATTGGTAAGTATACGAGTCTTCCTTTTGGTTCTTCCTTGGAGTTGCCTTTTCTTGATGTTGGTTTGGTCTTGCAGTCAGCAGGCGTCGTCATCTTCTGGCGACGTCCAATTTATGAAGAATCTGGAGTCGCGACCTCCAGGGCTAAGAAAGAGGTTGAGCGTGCTCCTTCCCCTCCATTGGCGGCCCACTCTGGGCATAATTCATCGAGCTCTCCACACGATGGGGAGCATCGGATGGTTGCCCGGATGACTGCTCATCAATCAACTTCGGAGTCATTGGAGGATCATGTAAGTGTAGTATCTCTTCTTTTGATGTTGCAGTCGATTTTATCTATGTCATCTACTGATCCTTTATTGTTTCCCTTTTATGACAGCTCCTTGTGAAGGAAGCCGCTCACTTGGCGGAGCAGGTGGTGGAAGGTAGGTGCCTTTTACTTCTTGTTCTTCTGCGTCGTTGTTATGTATTCAACTGATAGTCTATCCTTTTTGTTTGTTTTTCAGCTGAACATAATGCCCTTCTTCGCGACACGCCACCAGGGAAAAGACGCTCGCCGCGGCTATGAAGAGCCGCGATGAGGCAATCATGGCGCGTGATGAGGCGCAAAAGCGTGAAGAGGATCTGCGTGCCTCCATCGCAGCTAGGGAGAAGTTGTTCGAAGAACAGATTTTTTCGATTGCCAAGGCTCTCTCAGGTATTTGCTGGTCTGCAATTTCATCAATTGCCTCTTTTTTGATTGCCTTCGATGCTATTATTTGCTGCTGATGTTGTGCCAATGCTCGATTTTTGTGTAGATGCCAGCGGGCTGAGCTTTGACGCACAGGCGCTCCACCGTGATGACGCATTGGCGGGTGCCATCTCGGCAATCGAAGACCGCAGCGCTGCCGTGCAGGGTACGCTCGCCAAGGCTAAAGGCGTGCTCAGCCGTCTTCGGGAGGAGATGACACCCAAGGCTGAGTTGATCGAAAATCTGGATGAGCTGGTGGAATCACTTGCCGGAGGCGTTCCCGCGAGCTACAAGAACTCGCTCCGTGCGGCTGGTGCGTCAATGTCACTCGCAATGGTGCAAGCCCATGGAGTCGAAGTTGATCCTGCAGAAATCTCAAGGGAGATGCATGTCAGCGCGGACGGCCAGCAGGTAGTCTTTGCCCCTTTCGCGACTGCTTGTGGCAAGTATGGGCCACAGCTAATCAACACAGTTGCAAAGTACTCTGAGGAGCTGTAGCGAGCCAAGAAGGCGGCGAAGGCTGCGGCGTTAGGGGCCAGCGGAAAGTTCGATGAGGCCCCTAAAGACAAAGTCCAAGTCGAAGAAACCAGTTGCTCCTCAGTAGTCTTGTAATAGTTAGATAGCTTATGTCTTCTGTCGAAAAACATGCCTTTTGGCGAGTGTATCTGCTGATACTTTTGCTAATCTTGAATACACTCGAATCTTTTGTCTATGCATTGCTTTAGTCTTCTTATTGCTTCTTGGTTGACTTGTGATAGGGCACATCAAGTGAACCGTTGAGGGAACCACAGGATTCGCCACCCCTTGATGACACTTTAGCACCGCTACACTCAAGGGTGGATGAGCTGTCTCTGCTCTCGCGACTCCGTGATCGCGTGAAGCAGTTGGAGCGTGAATTGCCCGTACTCCTCGGTAATGCAGATGTATGGAAATCGAAGGCAGAGAAGGCCACCGCCCGAGAACAATATCTGTTGGGGGAGGTGACGTAGCTGGGCGACCAATTTAAATGTTAGCTTTCTTACTCTTATCTTTTCCTTGTAGTCACTAGCAGTAGTTTGCTGTCTTCATACTTCCGCTTTTGCTTTGTATAGTTGTCAGCACGCACCATCCATAGGATGAGAAGGATCGAATTGCCATTCGCATGAATAACCTGACCCAAGAGCAGCTTCAGGCGAGTGGGTACTTCTAGGTAGATCATGATCGCGCAATCGCGTTAGCGACCCTGCAGGATCGTGCGTAGCGAGTGCTTCATTTTTTGAAGAAGTCACAGTCATGCTTGAAGAATATTTACCGGACGATGTTCCCGTTGGACGTCGTTCCATCGAGCATGCTGGCCCTTCTCGCTAAATTTCATGACTTGAGTGCGGTCCGCGAGTATGTACGACAACAGTTAGTGGCTGGTGCCAAGGCTGCTCTATCACTGGTGCGACTGCATAGGCCTGATGTACATGTTGCAGCAATTGCGGCTAGACCACCTGCGCTGCCAGCAGGTTCTGCTTGGAACATGGTGCCGCACTACCAGGCAGTGGATCGCCCGGCAGAGGAGATCGTCGACTTCTTCGAGAAGCAAACCAATGTTCTCTTGCTGCAATAGTAGTTTAGTTTGTATCCTGTACATAATTGTACCAATGTTGTAAAGTTCGTATATATGTTGTGTATAATTGATTGTCGATGATGTATAAAAGAGCTTGTTAGCGTGTATGTTTTGTGAGTGCGTTGCACTATGCGACTCCTTTTCGTTAGCCTGGCTATGTGTTTATCTCAGTCCCTTTTCAATCTGTCAGGTGCGTTGCAACTGGGTTGATGTTTGTCAAGGGTTTCGATTGGTGTGCCAGCTACTCAGGATATCACATTTTAGTTTGTAGAATAGATGTGTACAGGGTGGCGCAGCCCCCAAGTGGATAATGTGCAAAAAATAAAGGAAAACACAGAGTTTTAGGACACTTAGCTTTATTTATTCACGGGATGGTATGAAGTACACTGTGTGGCTAAGTAGCCTTGGTCGAGTAGCCTTATTTGCAATGTAAAAGTAAAAAAACGACTAAGGGTAGAAGCGTCGCAGCTGCGCGACGTTCCAGGGATTGGAGTATGCGACTCCTGTCTCTAAATCTTGAAGGCGATAGGCGCCACCTGGGATTACTTCTCTAATCACGTATGGTCCCTCCCAGAGGGACTCGAGCTTGAGATGCCCTTGCTGCTTCAGTCGCAGGACCAGGTCGCCTTTGACGAAGGATCTGGGGCGTAGCCTCCTACTGTGGTAGTTGCGCAGGTTTTGCTGGTAGATCGTTGATCTTTCCGCGGCGATTTCCCTTGCCTCGTCAAGGAGGTCGACGGAGTCTTCGAGTGCTAGAGTTGACTCCTGCTCGCTATAAGCGACCACACGCGGTGCTTTGTATCATACTTCAGCGGGTAGCACTGCTTCAGCCCCGTGCACCATGAAGAACGGGGTGTACCCTGTGGCGTTGTTTGGAGTTGTGCGCAGGCTCCAGAGTACCGATTGCAGCTCGTCTGGCCAGCAACCCGCAGCCTGTTCGAGTGGCCTGAGGAGTCGCTTCTTGATGCCGCCGCAGACGAGCCCGTTAGCTTTTTCGACTTGACCGTTAGTCTGAGGATGTGCTACGGAGGCATAACTGACGTTGATTCCCAGATTCTCACAGAATTTTTGGAACTCCTTGGATGTGAAGTTTGTCCCGTTGTTCGTGATGATGCTGTGTGGCACTCCGAAGTAGTAGATGATGGACTCAAAGAATTTGACTATGCTGTATCCTGACTGATTAGTCACTGGCATGGCCTCTATCCACTTGGTGAATTTGTCGACTGTGACCAAGAGGTAGACTTAGCCTCCTCATGAGGACCTTGGGAGTTTGCCGACCATGTCGAGTCCCCATTGCGCAAAGGGCCAGGCCAATGGAATTGGCCAGAGCTCTGCACCAGGTGCGTGCGGCTTGTCCGCAAATCGCTGGCAAGCGTTGCATTTTTGGACGATGTCCTTGGCGTCACGCATGGCCGTAGGCCAGTATAATCCAGCTCGTAGAGCTTTGGCGATGAGGGCGCGACTGCCGGCGTGGTGCCCGCAGGTCCCCTCATGGATGTCGAGGAGAATAGCTCTTCCATCGGCCATGGAGACGCATCGTTGGAGTACTCCTGTGATGCTGCACTTGTATAGTTCACCGTCGATAACAGCGAATGCCTTGGAGCACCGTGCGATGTGTCGGGCGTCAGTCGGATCGTCCGGTAGCCTTTTTCTAAGGAGGTACGTAATGTATGGTTGGGTCCAGGATGGTTCGATCATCATGATGCTCATTGGTCCTTCGAGTCCTGTGTCTAGCTCCATTTCATCGAGTGCCATTGGCTCATTGGGCGGCGTAGCCCCCGAGTCCGTTGTTGCGCTTGCTTTCTTCTCTATGGCCTTTGGCTTGATGGAGCGTTCACAGATGCGCTCGAGAAATACCCTAGGTGGTATGGGGGCGTAGGTGGAGCCTATGTTGGTGAGTGCGTCCGCCTCTTCATTGCTTTCGCGTCCTATGTGCCGCAGCTCGCAACCGTCGAAATCCCCTTCAAGTGTGTCGTAGAGGTCGCGGTAGGCGATCATGATGTTGTTCAGTGCGTCGCACTCGTGCATTGTTTGGTTGACAACCAGCTTGGAGTCGCCGTATATAATGAGCCGCTTGCCGCCGCAGGCTTTTGCCATCCTCATCCCGTGGAGCAGGTATTTGGCTTCATTGTTGGAGGCGGTGAACTGCATTCGCAGAATATATTTCAGCTTGTCTCTCTAGGGCGATGTCAGTATGACACCAGCGCCGACCCTGTCCTTTCGCTTGGAACCGTCAGAATGTATTGTCCAGAGGTAGGACATATCTGGTTTTTCAGGGAGCTGATTTTCCATCCAGTGCACGAGGAAGTCAGGGAGAACTTCTGACTTGATTGCGTCGCGCTTTTCGTATGTGATGTCTCGTGGAGACAGTTCGATTCCCCAAAGCGTGACTCGCCCAGTGGTGTCGGGGTTATTGAGGATATGTCCTAGCGGGGCGTCATTGACTACCACGATTGAGTGCTCCTGGAAGTAGTGGCGCAGTCGCCGGGCGGTCATGAAGATGTCGTACACCAGCTTCTAGTACTACGGGTACCACTGTTTTGTTGGCGTAAGTACCTCGCTGAGGTAGTAGACTGGGCACTGTACCCCGTGGACCTTGTTTTCTTCGGCTCGTTCGACTACGAGCACTGTGCTGACCACCTGGTTGGTGGCGGAGATGTACAGCAACAATGGTTCCCTTTCGTGTGGGGTCACCAGTACTGGCGAGGTGGATAGCACGCGCTTGAGGTCTTCGAATGCTTCCTGCGCATCATTGGTCCACTTGAACCTGTCAGCTTTGCGGAGGAGTTGGTAGAAGGGTAGTGCCTTTTCGCCCATTCGACTGATGAATCGACTGAGCGCCGCAATTCGCCCAGCCAGCTGCTGGACGCCTCTAATGTTCTTCGGCTTCTCCATGGCCAGTATGGCTTTTATTTTCTTCGGGTTTGCCTCGATCCCTCTCGCGGTGATAAGATACCCGAGTAGTTGCCTAGATGGTACGCCGAAGGCGCATTTGTCCGGATTGAGTTTGATCCGGTAGCGGTCGAGGTTGGCGAAGGTTTCACGCAAATCATCGATTAGTGAAGCTTCCTCTTTGGTCTTGATTACTATGTCGTCGACATAGACTTGAATGTTGCGACCAAGTTGGTCCTTGAGTCAAGCCTTCATGCACCGCTGGTAGGTGGCTCCTGCGTTCTTTAGCCCGAAGGGCATTGTGTTGTAGCAGAACACACCAAAGGGCATTGTGAACGCTGTTTTTTCTTGATCTTCCTCCTTCATTCGAATCTGGTTATAGCCTGAGTAGGCGTCCAGGAAGCAGAGGCGCTCGCATCCCGCGATGGAGTCGATGATCTGGTCAATTCCCGGTAGCCAGAAGTGGTCCTTTGGACAGTGCTTATTCAAAGAGGTGAAGTCCACGCACATCCGCAGGATATCCATGTCCTTTTTTGGTACTAGCACCGTGTTGGCGAGCCAAGTGCTTTCCTTGATCTCGCGTATAAATTTGGCATCGAGGCATCTGTTGATCTCCATTCCAACTGCCTTTGCCCTTGGTTCAAACAATCGCTGAATTGTTTGTTTGACTGGCCTTGCGTCTGGGTTGACATTGAGTGCGTGCTCGGCGAATTCCCTGGGAACTCCTGGCATGTCCGCTGGACACCACGCGAAAATTTCCCAGTGCTCACGGAGGAATTCGACGAGCGCGAGTTCCTATGCGGGACTCAAGTTGTTGGCGATGAGGGCCATCTTGGCGGGATCCGATGGGTGGACCTGAACTTTCTTCGTGTGCACCGACGAGTCGAAGGACAGGTCAGGTGAACTTGGCCGGCTCAGGGGAGGCAGACTATTGTCTGTCGACTCCTTCAGTCTCGCGAGTTCTTCCTGCATGCCGAAGGACTGGGAAATTCTGCTGAATTCCCTTTCGCAACTATCGGATCTCTTGAAGCTCCCGCTGATTGTGACGACACCATTAGGGCCTGACATTTTCATCTGCAGATAGGAGTAGTGTGGCACTGCCATGAACCTGGCAAACGCGACACGTCCGAGGATGAAGTGGTACTGCGAGGGCCAGTCGACGACCTCAAAGTCGATGCGCTCGCGCCAAAAGTTTTTCGGTGTGCCGAAGATGATGTCGAGGCTGATTTTGCCAAGGGGATACACACCCTTGCCTAGGACGATGCCGTGGAATGTTGTGTCCGAGGCTTCTAAGCAAGTTAGAGGGATCCTCATTGCTCGCAAGGTACTTGCGAATATAAGGTTGATGCCGCTTCCGCCGTCCATGAAGACGCGGCTCATGTCAAAACCTCCAATTTGCGCCTCAAGTACGAGGGGACAATGGCCTGGACGAGGTACTTGAGGCGGATGGTCGCGCTTGTCGAAGGTGATGCAGGAATCGCTTCCGCTGAGGTACTCAGTGGTAGATGGTGGCGAGTTTGTGGCCAAGTTGACTTGGCGAGTGATGGCCTTCTGCGCCCTATTGGAGGGGTGTCCCTTTTGGATCATCATGGTACCCATGGCCCGTGGGTATGGTTCGCCTCCCTGGTGCTGGTCCGGCGCAACTGCAATTGGGGGTAGTCCAGGTGGTGGTGGCGGAGCGCCATGTGCCATGGTGCCTGGAGCGGCTCTGTAGCCCCTTTCGACTGTGTTGCGATTCATCCGAGCCAATCCCTCATGAAGTTTGAGCAACTCGCGATAGTCCTTGAGGAGGTGGTTGGACTTCTTCTTTCCGTTGTGCTTGTCGATGTAGAAGTGCACAGTGCATGGCCTGGACAGTTTGTCTTCAATGGATGTTGCAGGTGCCTCATCGCGATTGCAGCGCTGCCATACTTGCGTGGTTTTTCCGGAGTCGCGGTATCCACCGCTGCGGTAGCCGTTGTTGCGGTTGTCGTCGCGTCTGTCGGCGTAGCCGGCTGCGACCATGTTGACGTCGTCGCGGTCATCGTAGATGCGCATGTGGCGTTTGCTTCGGCGGTCGCGTCTGCGCTCGAGTTCTGCCTCCTCATCGGAGTGAACGTGATTCTTCATCGAATCTTCTCCATCGGCCTACCGATTCGCGATTTCCATCAGGTGGTCGATGGTCTTGGGCTTCGAGCGGCCTAGCTCCTCCCTGAGCTCTGTGCGGCGGACGCCACCATTGAATGCGTCGATTGCGCGGTCCTCCGAGATATTTTCTGCGGAGTTCTTGATAATGGACCACCTTTGGATGTACGAGCGTAGCGACTCGCCCGATCTTTGCTACCAGCACCTCAGCTCTTCGATTGACGTGGGCATTTTGTAGGTGCCCTTGAAGTTGCGTACGAAGCTGTAGACCAGATCTTCCCAACTGCGAATGGATCCACGTGGGAGGTTGTTGAGCCATGCTCGGGCGGCGCCCTGCAGCTGCAGCTGCAGGCATTGCATGGCCGTGCTTTGACTCCCTCCATGGAGCCTGACGGAGGAGATGTAGTCCTCTAGCTAGATTTTTGGGTCCTGCAGACCGTCAAACTTTGGGTTCTCCGATGGGAGCTTGAACCCCTTGGGCATTCTCTTTTGCCTGATGGCTCTGCTGAAGCATCTGGCGCCTCAGAGCTCCACATGTTTGTCTTCTGAGTTAGTCGATCGGGCACGTCACGCCCTCGACTTGTCGATCTTGCGCTGGGTGATATTATCATGCGTATCGTAGTCATGGTCATGTCCCCGTGATCGGGAATGTTTGTCTGCAATACCAAACTTGGTGGGTGAGCGCACCGCGGTACCCGAGTTGCCATCAATCGTGCGGAGGGGCCATAGTAGATTCGCCAACTGTCCAGAAGGGCCAAATGGGGGTGAATACAAATCTAACATCCAAACGGTTGTTTGAACCAGACGAAAAACGGTTGAACTCAAATACCTCCATTAGGTCAACTCTTCTTGGCCCGCCATGTCAGTATTCCCCGTTATCTTTTAGGGTCGTGGACTAGCTTACCCCTGCGTGGACTAGATCCCTGAGTGGATGTGATCTATTTCTTTGCTCTGCTCTCGTCTTCTCCCCTGCTCCCCTCCCCATAACATTTGCTCAGCTCCGGCTGCTCGTCTCAAATCGGAGCTCGCACTTGCTCTAATTTGCGTCTCCGCCATGTCCGGTCAACCTCCCACGCCTCTAATCGAAGCTCACAGCCGTCGCCGTTGCATCGTCCGCCGTATCAGAGCTTCGTCCCTGGACTAATATCTCGCCTCTGGCTAGTCCTTCTCGCACGGCGGAGCGCGTCCCGTCGGGCGATCCAGGCCGGCGACCAGCCTCGGGAAGTTGCGTGCTGCCGCGCACCCCAGGCATGGTAGCCCTAGCACAGCAGTTCGACGACCACGCTCTCATGGCCACCGTGCTGGGCATCCGTCCTGCCGTGTCGCCGGCAGAGTTGCTGTCGGGTTTCAGGTCTCGTTTTGGGATCAGACGAAATGAGGTCAACATTGAGGTATGCGCGCCGCCATTCGATTTTTTCATCCGGTTCAAGCACAGCTCAGACACCGAGCGCGTTCTGCATTCTTCCCGTTCTTTCGAGTGCTGCGGGGAGAAAATGAGCTTCATGCGTTGGCATCGCGCCTGTGGGTGGGATGATCGCTTGGGGCAGCTTCGTTTCTTCTCCAAACTCGGCTTTGACGGCCTCCCATTGGATGCTTGGGAGCCAGAGGCCCTCAAGCAGGTCGTCAGTAGCCTTGGCGGCAAGCTGGTGGAAATCGTGCCACCGAGCAACAGATGGGTCATCGAGGTAAAGGCGTGGCTGAAAGATCCTAACGATGTTCCTAAGATGTACGAGGTGCAGATTCCAAGCAGGGCAGGGCGTCAGCTTTGCTGGAAGCACCCGGTCATCATCCACCTGGAGGAGGTTCTGGACTCGGTACATGGCATTCAGGGCCCTGAAGAGGCTACCAGAAAGCGCCCTCGTCGCCTGCAGTGTTGTCCTGGAAGGATCGATGGCACAGGACCGCCACCGTTTCGCGACGGGGCACACCGTTTCGGTGGGGGTACCGGGCTTGGACGAGCTGGTGGTTCTGATTTCCCTCGAGTGAAGACAGAGCTCTAGTGAATTGCCGTGGTATGTGTGGCTAATGAATTTGTAGTATGGAGAGCGTAGCAAGAAGTTAGCATTGACTAAAAATGTGTAATAGTTTGAATCGATGTAGTACGTGTGTGTAATAGTTTGAAGTAGTATGTGTGTGTAATAGTTTGAATCGATGTAGTATGTGTGGGTAATGAATTTGATGTAGTTTGTGTGCGTGTAATAGTTTGAATCGATGTAGTTGAACACCGTGCTTTATAATTTCTGTGAATAACCAAGGACAACCTCATGAAAAGAGGGTGGTCTGGCAATGAGCAATGTCAATTCTGTGGATGCCAGGAAAATGTAGTCCATCTCCTCTTCAAGTACTCCCCCCGTTTCAAAATATAAGATGTTTTAGCTTTGTGAACGGAGCGTACCTAGACATCTTTTAGTGATGGTGCTTTCTAAACCTATATGAACCTACATACTAAAAGGGGACTGGATACACTTCATTCACAAAGCTAAAACATCTTATATTTTTAAACGGAGGGAGTACAAGGTAGCTACATTTGTAACACGTTGAACCGCAGGACCATTTTGCAGGCAACACAAGACAAAGGAAAAAATGGTTTATAGCACGGACAACAGACGCAAAATCTGTAATCTGGGATAAAAAGATGCCAGTTAACTAGATTGAACCACGACTAGTAATTGAAGGAAATAGGTACTTGATAGTATTTGCTTACAACAGTAGTACTTCCATATAAGAGGGTCTTATACCTGCACAAAAGTGGGCTAAACTTCCTACTAGTTTATAGAACAATTCGTCAGCATTTCATCTACAAAAGCCATTCTTCAGCCTGAACTTAACTATTCTGCACTAAAGAAACTATAGATCTCCACCAGAAAAGTTGGCTGGCCAATTGCCTTGAGAGGACAGAAAAGGTGTTGTTTGGAGGCAAAATTCGCGAAGATCAGAAAATCCGGGAAAATATAAGGAAAATTCTATTTTTCCAGAAGACTCGGGATGCCAGAAGATGGAGTGGAGGTGGGCCACAGGGGGCCCACACCACCCCACGGTGCGGGCAAGACTAGGCCACGCCAGGGAGTGGTGTGGCTGCCCTGGCCCACTCCAGCCTCTCCCCTCTAGCGTATATTATCCCCACGAAACCTTAAGACTAGGGGGAGCGACCACAGAAAGATTCCGCCGCCTCTGCGGGGCGGAAAACACCGAGAGAGAAAAATCTCTCTGGCAGACAGATTTCTGCCAGGGGAATTCCTTCCCGGAGAGGGGAGATCGTCGCCATCAACACCACCATCAAGCTGGACTTCATCGGGATCATCATCATCATCATCATCACCACCATCATCACCATCATCACCCTCATCACCATCTCCATATTGCTGTAACAATTGCGTTGATTCTTGCATTAGTTCATAGGGGAAACTTTCCTGGTGTTGATTACTCTTTGTAGTTGATGCTATTGAGTGAAATTGAATTATTGTTTATGTTCAGATTGTTATACATCATTATTCCATCTCTGATCATGATCCATATGATGTCTTGTGAGTAGTTCGTTTTGTTCTTGAGGACATGGGAGAAGTCATGTTGTTAGTAGTGGAGTTGTGTTGAGAAAGATTCAATAGTTTGATATTTAAGTTGTGGTGTACTTCTTCTAGTGGTGTCATGTGAACGCCGACTACATGACACTTCACCTATATGGGCCTAGGGGAATGCATTGTGTATTTGGCTACTAATCGTAGGGGTTGCCAGAGTGACAGAAGCCTGAACCCCCGTTAGGAAACCATTGCACAAGGGACGTAAGAGTCTTAGAGTTTAAAGCTGTGGTTAGGTTTCTACCTTAATTACTTTCTTGTACTTACGGATGTTTGCAAGGGGGTTTAATCACAAGTATGTATTTAGTCTTGGATGGGGCGGTACATCAGCACAGGTTCACCCACACAACACTTAGCAAGCTAGAGAAGATTAATCGACTATATGAAGCGAAAGCAGTTGACAGTCTTCCCATGTGTCCTCGAGAACGTTTGGTCATCTATAGAAATACAACCGGCTTGTCCTTTGATGCATAAAGGATTGGGCCACTTGCTACATTCATTCTTATTGTCTTTTGTTTACTCGTACTTTGTTTACTTGCTTTATCGAAAACCCCTAAAAATCCTTTTGCTAAGTATTTGCAGAGAATTCCTGATCCATACCACTAGCCAGCACCTTCTGCTCCTCGTTGGGTTCGACACTCTTACTTATCGAAAATACTGCGATACACCCCCTATACTTGTGGGTCATCAAGACTATTTTCTGGCGCCGTTGCCGGGGAGTGAAGCGCTATTGGAGAGTGGAACTGGTAAAGGAAACTTCTACTATGAGTATTGTTTACTTCTGCTAGTTGCTTTATTTTCGTTATGGATAATTCGCTGAGTTTCTTATTTGGTAATGCTACTACCACTGCTAAGGTAGTAGATAAGCCACCACCTGCTGAGAAAGATGTTTTCAAAATACCTACAAGAATTATTGATCATGTTATGGATAACTACTATGTTGGGGATGGAACTGTCCATCCCGGTGATCATTTACTCTTTACACACGAATTATGCGGGTTGTTCAAGTGTGCAGGTATTACTACAGATCAAGTTAAGAAGAAGTTATTCTCATTATCACTGAAAGGAAGAGCCGAGGAATGGTATAAGCTGCTGAAGAATGGTCAAGCTCTAGAATGGGAGGAAATAGTACCTCTCTTTTATTCGAAGTTTTATCCTCCTAGTGAGATTCATAAAGATCGGAATCAAATATACAACTTTTGTCCTCTTGATGGAGAGAGTACAACTCAAGCTTGGGGGAGATGGAAGTTACTAATGCTCAAATGTCCCATTCATGAGCTCCCCAACAATATTATTATCAATAACTTTTATGCAAGGCTCCCTCTACATGATAAGGATTTATTGGATGCTTCTTGTGCTGGATCATTCACTCGCATGGAAGAAGAAGTTAAACGGGATCTTCTAGATCGTATTCAAGACAATGCTGAAGCTTGGGAGAATGACAAAGGTAGAAAGTCGGGTATAAATTATGATTATGAATGCATTGAATATTTTATGGGAACTGATGACTTTCAAAATATTAGTAATCTTTATGGTCTTGATTTGCAAGTTATTACGAACTGCTTTAGAGCTTTTGCTTCCTATATCGAAATTCTAAAAAGGGGATGGAACAAATACCATGCACCTTACAAAGATATTGTTGACTATGCTCCTATTGGAAGTGCTGAGTATTGCATTATTGATCCCATCTTACCCGAACCTTATATCGAGAAGATTCCCTTTCCCGAAAAGGTAAAGGACCATCCTATGATAACGAATGTTATCACCAAGAGTGAAAAAAAACTGTAAAACCTGATGAACAAATAAACATTGAACCTGTGGTAGCAATTGTGAAAGACCTTGTCACTAAAAGCGTAGAAGATGGGCACATAGTCTTTTGTGAGGATGCTTCTAATATTGTTTCACATCCCAATATTACTAAAAAGGCTAGTGTTCCTGTGCTTTCTGTTAGAATTGGTGATCATTGCTATTATGGTTTATGTGATATTGGTGCAAGTTCCAGTGCTATTCCTTATGAGCTTTATAGAGAAATTTTGCACGAGATCAGTCCTTGCGAGTTGGAAGAGATTGATGTGGTTATTCACCTTGCTAATAGAGAGACCATCTCTCCAATTGGTATTGTGCGAGACGTGGAAGTTCTTTGTGGTAAGATTAAGTACCCTGCTGATTTTCTAGTACTTGTTTCAGCTGCTAGTAAAACTTATCCTATCATTTTTGGTAGAGCTTTCTTGAGTACTTGTGGAGCTATTATTGATTGCAAGAAGGAGAAAATCTTGACTAAGTTTGATGGGGAATCCTATGAGTTTAATTTTTCGAAATTTGCTAAAGAACCTTGTGAAGAGGAAACCCATAATGAGGATTTTAGGTTTGAACAACTTGCTTCTATTTCTCTTACTCCTAACAATGCTTTGCATCAATTTATGGAAGAACATGAAAGTGAAATCTTCATGGAAGAAAGGAATGAGATTGACATGATTCTCTATGATCAACCTATGATGCTTAAGCACGACTTGCTTGTAGAAGACTTAGGTACCACGATGCCACCTAAAAAGGATCCGGTCTTCGATCTAAAACCTATCCCTGATGATCTTAAATATGCTTTTATTGATGATAAAAAGATATATCCTGTTATTATTAGCGCTAAACTTTCAGGGGAGGAAGAAGAAAGATTATTGGAAGTTTTGAAGAAACACCGAGGAGCTATGGGCTATACTCTAGATGATTTGAAAGGGATTTCACCTACTATATGTCAGCATTCTATCAACATAGAACCAGATGCGAAGCCAGTAATGGAGCACCAACGGCGTTTAAATCCTAAGATGAAGGAAGTGGTAAGGAATGAGGTATTGAAACTCCTTGATGCTGGTATTATTTACCCTATTGCTGATAGTGAATGGGTTAGTCCTGTTCATTGTGTTCCTAAAAAGGGAGGTATTACCGTTGTCCCTAATGATAATGATGAGCTTATTCCTCAAAGAATAGTGGTAGGCTATAGGATGTGCATCGATTTTAGGAAAGTCAATAAAGTCACTAAGAAAGATCACTACCCGCTTCCTTTTATTGATCAAATGTTGGAAAGGTTGTCTAAAAAGACCCATTTTTGTTTTCTTGATGGTTATTCTGGTTTCTCTAAAATTGCTGTTAAACAACAAGATCAAGAAAAAACTACTTTTACTTGCCCTTATGGAACTTATGCTTATAGACGTATGCCTTTTGGTTTATGTAATGCTCCTGCTACTTTCCAAAGGTGCATGTCTGCTATCTTTCATGGCTTTTGTGAGGAAATTGTAGAAGTGTTCATGGATGACTTTTCTGTCTACGGAACTTCGTTTGATAATTGTCTGCACAACCTTGATAAAGTTTTGCAGAGATGTGAAGAAACTAATCTTGTTCTTAATTGGGAGAAATGCCACTTCATGGTTAATGAAGGGATTGTTCTTGGGCATAAAGTTTCTGAAAGAGGCATAGAAGTTGATAGAGCTAAGGTTGAGGCAATTGAGAAGATGCCATGCCCAAGAGACATCAAAGGTATTCGTAGTATCCTTGGTCATGCTGGTTTCTATAGAAGGTTTATTAAAGACTTTTCTAGGATATCAAAACCCCTTACTAATATTCTTCAAAAAGATGTACCCTTCGTTTTTGATGATGATTGTAAGGAAGCTTTTGAAACTCTTAAGAAGGCTTTAACTACAACCCCTATTGTTCAACCACCTGATTGGAGTTTATCCTTTGAAATAATGTGTGATGCTAGTGATTTTGCTGTAGGTGATGTCCTTGGGCAACGTATTGATAAAAAGCTAAACGTTATCCATTATGCTAGTAAGACTTTAGACGCTGCTCAAAGGAATTATGCTACTACTGAAAAGGAATTTCTAGCTGTTGTTTTTGCTTGTGATAAGTTTAGGCCCTATATTGTGGTCTCAAAAGTAACCATTCATACTGATCATGCTGCTATTAAATATCTTATGACGAAGAAGGACGCTAAGCCTAGGCTTATTAGATGGGTACTGCTTTTACAAGAGTTTGATCTTCATATAGTAGATAGAAAGGGTGCTAAAAATCGTGTAGCTGATAATTTATCTCGTTTGGAAAATCTCTCTTTTGACCCTATGCCTGTTAATGATAGTTTCCCGAATGAACAGTTAGCTGCAGTGGGGTGAGCTCGCGAGGAAGCCCTTGGTATGCTGATTATGCTAACTTTATTGTCTCCAAGTATTTGCCTCCAACTTTTACAGCTCGGCAAAGAAGAAAGTTCTTCTATGATTTGAGGCATTATTTTTGGGATGACCCCCACTTATACAAAGAAGGAGTTGATGGTATTATGCAAAGATGTGTTCCAGAATATGAGCAAAAATAGATATTGCGTAAATGTCATGGTAGCGCCTATGGAGGACATCATGCAGGAGATAGAACCGTACAAAAGGTACTACAATCAGGTTTCTACTAGCCTACCCTTTTTAAGGATGCAAGAAAATTTGTTTTATCTTGTGATGAATGTCAGCGTGTTGGTAATATTTCTAGACGCAATGAAATGCCTATGAACTACTCTCTAGTCATTGAACCTTTTGATTGTTGGGGATTCGAATTTATGGGTCCTTTCCCTCCTTCGAAGGGTTACACTCATATTCTTGTTGCCGTTGATTATGTTACTAAGTGGGTAGAAGCCATTCCTACGAAGAGTGCTGACGGGGAAACCTCTCTAAAAATGCTTAAGGATGTTATCTTTCCTAGGTTTGGAGTGCCTAGGTATCTCATGACTGATGGGGGTTCTCATTTCATTCATGGCGGTTTTAGGAAGACCCTCGCTAAGTATGATGTTAATCATAGAATTGCTTCAGGTTATCACCCCCAAACAAGCGGGCAAGTAGAGTTATCAAATAGAGAAATTAAATCTATCTTACAAAAGACTGTTAATAGGTCTAGAAAAAACTGGGCTAAGAAGTTGAACGATGCTTTATGGGCTTATAGAACTGCTTATAAGAATCCTATGGGAATGTCTCCTTATAAAATGGTTCATGGGAAAGCTTGCCACTTACCCTTAGAATTAGAACACAAAGCTTACTGGGCAGTGAAAGAACTAAATAGAGATTGTAAGCTAGCTGGTGAGAAAAGACTTTTTGACTTAAGTTCTTTAGATGAATGGAGGAGTGAAGCCTATGAGAATGCTAGGCTCTTTAAGGAAAAAGTTAAAAGATGGCATGACAAGCGAATACTTAAGAGAGAATTTCATGTTGGTGAGAAAGTTCTATTGTATAGGTCTCGTCTCAGATTTTTTGCAGGTAAGCTACTATCAAAATGGGAAGGACCTTTCATCATTGAAGAAGTATACCGTTCGGGAGCAATAAAAATTTCTTCTCTAAAAGATAATACTACACAAGTAGTGAATGGACAGCAACTCAAACACTATATTGCTGGAGATTCTTACAATGAAGATGTTGATGCCTTTAAAGTTATAACTCCAGAGAAATTCATTGAGGACCAAATTCAGAGACCTGCAGAGTCCGTTTCCAACTAGGTAATAGTTCTGGTAAAAAAAGTTCTGCGAAAATACAATACAACTATATTTTTGTAGTTTTTAGTCGATAAGGAAAGCTACGAAGCGAAAAAGGGACGGAACCGGAGCCAGGGGGGCCCACACCACCCCATGGCGCGGGCCTACCCCTGGCCGCGCCACTAGGTGGTGTGGTCACCTTGGACTCCGCTTCCGACCCGTTTTCTCCCAGTACTTTCCTTTTGATATGAAACTTCGTAATATATAACCCCCCGAATCCCCCGAGGTCCGTATATCGTGTTTTCGTCGTGTTTTTGTTTCTATCTGTTTCTACCAGGACATACTCTTTGAAGGTTTAGAAGCACAATGGCGTTTGCCAAGGATAAAGGAAAGGAGCCCATGGAGGAAGACCTCCAAGACCCCGAGAAGGAGAAGGAGATCAAGAGTGAAGGTGACGAGGAGCAAGGCCAACACCCGCACACCGGCACTACCATTGCAAGCATTGGAGTGGTGGAAAATCCAGCCATTGGAAGGAAGCCTCCTCATCACCGTTCAAATCCCTGGTCACTTCCTCCACGCACCAAGAATCCTTTTCACACTCTTATCCATGAGCATCAATACCAGAATATGCCCAAGGAGAAATTACCCCCCAATTGGGATTTGCCTCGTTCTAGCCATGCAGGAAAAGAAGACTTCAAGGAGGAAGAGTGGGGAAAGAATAGCAAGAGCTGGGATTCTCAACACGACATGATCATGAGCCGCATTGAGCAAAACTCACAGCTGATTCGTAATCTCACCTTCGAGATTGAGGACTTGGGGAAACTGATCAAGGAGCTCATCGAGAGGATACCACCACCGCCAAAGGAGTAATTCGTCATCAGGTTTGGCATCCCCTTGGTTTGTTCCAAGCTTGGGGGGAGTGCCGCGGTATCATATCACTATCTTCTACCTTTTTACCTTTTTAGTAGAGTCATATCATGAATAAAGGAGTTATTGTGTAGTATGGTTTGCATTATGGAAGTGTCCCCTCTCTCGTTAGATATGTATCCCTTGGTGTGAGTTGCTGTTATGGAATATTAATGGGAAGTTCTATCATTCACCCTTTTGCATAGCTTATGATAGTTTTCAATTCGTGGTTATATGATTGATCTTGTTGTTAGTATTGGTAGCACTTTGGGATCATTGAGTTAATTTAGTTGGTTTTGGCAAACCTGGCTCGGTCAGTAGCAACACCCTTTTTGAGAGTTGAGAAGAAAAAGATAGAAGTACTCTAGAGGAAAATAATTTCATCATCCTTCTTTCTTGATTTGCTCATAAGTCTAGTATTCTCTAGTTAAGATCTTTTGTGCTTCCAAGGAAGATTGCATGTTTGTCTTTATCACTTGTATGTTTGGTTGTTTCCTTCAACTCTTATACTTGCTACCCAGCCTTGCTAGCCAAAAACCTGTACTGAGAGGATATTCTTCCCGTGCATCCACCTCCTTTAAACCAAAACCTTTGCCATTTGTGTCCACCCTACCTACCTAGTAGCATAATTGCTATTCCAAGTAAATTCTTGTTTTGTCTACCTCCCAAATTAAACTTGTTATGCGAAAATTAGTGATTAAAGCTCTCACGAACTTGATGGCACACTTT
The DNA here is from genome assembly GCA_910589775.1 of Avena eriantha. Classification (NCBI taxonomy): domain Eukaryota; kingdom Viridiplantae; phylum Streptophyta; class Magnoliopsida; order Poales; family Poaceae; genus Avena; species Avena eriantha. The sequence continues at coordinate 406,365,878 of OU342746.1, read as the reverse complement.
ACCTTCTTGCACTTAATAAACCTGAACCATTGTGAACTCTCCATGAAAGTTATATGCTTGCAAATTATAGGTTGGGGATTAGCAGAACCGTGTTGTCACGGGGAACGCTTTCAACACTTGTAAATATATACCCAGTTGATACCTTGCTCTTTTGTTTGCGGATGTCGTCGGTGTGAAATAAAAGGGGAGCTTGTAAGTCCATGGAGTTATGTATGTGTGTTAGAGAAACGCCTAGGCCGCTGGTCTAATCCATGCTGACATGGTGGAAACCTGCAGCGAACCATAATGATATCTATGAAGCATTCTTCTTATAAAAAAGGAGAGAGATAGCTATTGAGAAAAAGAAAAGAAAAAAAAAGAGATAATTTGTAAAGAGGAAAGAGAAAAAAAGCACCATATTCTCATGGTAAATAAGAAGATTGCTGAGATACTCATTGTCTGCTTGCCTTGTCATTTTGATATGGGGATTCTTCCGTAGCATCGGGCAAGGGGTACCCCGTTGGCGGTTCTCAATGATACGCACATACTTACGATGACAAGAACTTACCGGTAACTAAAGTTGAGTAGCATGAGGAGCGGCCCTCATACTCAAGGGACTTAGGATTTTCAATTTATAGTCTGTCAAGCATATAACTCAGATTGGACCTCACTTTCACCTTAATCACCTAAAGATGCCTATGATAGGGGAAATGAGAGCTGAAAGCTAGTAAGTATCATAATTTTTGGGAGCTCTTTATGAGACTTGAAATCCCTGCTTCCCTCTTTGAAGGGCCTTTCTTTTACTTTGTAGTTGAGTCAGTAAACCTACTCCCTTCTATCTCAGCAAGTATTTTGAGTTGATGTGTTTCATTCATTCATATGATGATTTATGCATTCATGTTCTTATGTTCTTTGTTTTGCACATTGCTCTTTTCTTGAAGTTTACTACTTTGAAAGCTTTCTTTGAAAACCAGCTTTTTGAACTTCAGCAAATTATCAACTATTCTTTGACAAAGAGCTAAGTTTGCCATTACCAATTATGGTTCACTCTTTGTATCTTTATTGTGTTTCCTTTACTCATTCCAAGTTGAGTTGTGTAATAGCGAGTTGTCTTCTATTATGACCTATGCTTTGGATGAATGTGATGTTTCTTGTCCGTATCCTTTTATCGACTCGTCACTCCATAAACTTGAGGTCATGTTTATTGAGCTCAGTTTCGCTTGGGGACAAGCGAAGTCTAAGCTCGGGGGGAGTTGATACGTCCATTTTGCATCACTATTTTATGTCTTAATTCACTATTATTTATTGATATATTTCGTATTGAGAGGTGATACTTATGTTATTTCATCTGTTTTTGCATGGTTGATGACTTTTGGAGCATGGACCGCTGCAGTCGGGATTCTGATGGAAAAGGTGATGTTTGGAGGCAAAATTCGCGAAGATCAGAAAATCCAGGAAAATGTATGGAAAATTCTATTTTTCCAGAAGACTCAGGATGCCAGAAGATGGAGTGGAGGTGGGCCACAGGGGGCCCACACCACCCCACGGTGCGGGCAAGCCTAGGCCGCGCCAGGGAGTGGTGTGGCCGCCCTGACCCACTCCAGCCTCTCCCCTCTGGCGTATATTATCCCCACAAAACCCTAAGACTAGGGGGAGCGACCACAGAAAGATTCTGCCGCCTCTGCGGGGCGGAAAACACCGAGAGAGAAAGATCTCTCCGGCAGACATATTTCTGCCGGGGGAATTCCTTCCCGGAGAGGGGAGATCGTCGCCATCAACACCACCATCAAGCTGGACTTCATCGGGATCATCAGCATCATAACCACCACCATCATCACCATCATCACCCTCATCACCATCTCCATATTGCTGTAACAATTGCGTTGATTCTTGCATTAGTTCATAGGGGAAACTTTCCCGGTGTTGATTACTCTTTGTAGTTGATGCTATTGAGTGAACCATTGAATTATTGTTTATGTTCAGATTGTTATACATCATTATTCCATCTCTGATCATGATCCATATGATGACTTGTGAGTAGTTCGTTTAGTTCTTGAGGACATGGGAGAAGTCATGTTGTTAGTAGTGGAGTTGTGTTGAGAAAGATTCAATAGTTTGATATTTAAGTTGTGGTGCACTTCTTCTAGTGGTGTCATGTGAACGTCGACTACATGACACTTCACCTATATGGGCCTAGGGGAATACATTGTGTATTTGGCTACTAATCGTAGGGGTTGCAGGAGTGACAGAAACCTGAACCCCCGTTAGGAAACCATTTCACAAGGGACGTAGGGTCTTAGAGTTTAAAGTTATGGTTAGGTTTCTACCTTAATTACTTTCTTGTACTTACGGATGTTTGCAAGGGGGTTTAATCACAAGTATGTATTTAGTCTTGGATGGGGTGGTACATTAGCACAGGTTCACCCACACAACACTTAGCAAGCTAGAGAAGACTAATCGACTATATGAAGCGAAAGCACTTGACAGTCTTCCCATGTGTCCTCGAGAACGTTTGGTCATCTATAGAAATACAACCGGCTTGTCCTTTGCTGCATAAAGGATTGGGCCACTTGCTGAATTCATTCTTACTGTCTTTTGTTTACTCGTACTTTGTTTACTTGCTTTATCAAAAACCCCTAAAAATCCGTTTGCTAAGTATTTGCAGAGAATTCCTGATCCATACCACCAGCCAGCACCTTCTGCTCCTCGTTGGGTTCGACACTCTTACTTATCGAAAATACTGCGATACACCCCCTATACTTGTGGGTCATCACCCTCTCACGCCGATTGACGAAGAAGGCTTCCCAAGTCGGGAAAAAGTCGGGATGCCAGTTGGGATTCCTCCGCTACTCTGGCGTGAGCTCGAGGTAGTAGTGGTTCGTGATGGCCATCCGGCGCTCCACACCTAGAGGGACAGGAGGGACCGACACGCCTCCGATGCTCAGCATCTAGCCGGTGGGGACGCGGTAGCCCGGTGGGTAGGGGTTGTTCGAGACGCAAAGCGCCTCCGCCTCCCTGGGGGTTAGAGGTATGGTGGAAGCCATGGGAGAGAGTGGAGAGAGGCGGCAGATATGAGTCTAGATGTGCTATGGCAACGACCAAGCCTACATATATATAGTGAGAAATGGCGGGAAGTTAGAGGAGGGAAGCGGTGGAAAAGGCGGGAAGAAAACGGGCAGGAAAAAATAAGGCGGGAAGAAACAAACCTTTAGTACCGGTTTCACGTGAATTTTTTATCAACCGGGACTAAAGGGGCTTATTTTTTGTAATAAAATAATAAAAAAATGCGGTCGAAACCCGAAACCGGGACTAAAGGGGAACAAATATGACATTGATTTCCATGTTGAGATACATATGTGCGCCGAAACCCGAAACCCTAACTGTCACCGTAGGATATTCTTACAGTAAACTTGCAATTTTAATTCATAAACAGGTTCTAATCTTTCTTGTGATTCCGTAGTCATAATATTTGCAATTTTCTGATTAGTAATTATTTTCTTATGAATTTATTACTCCAAAAAGGGTATTAATCCTATTTAAATAATCACGACAAATACTTACAGTAATATTCCAAAAAGGGTATTAATTCATAAACTTGGCGCGTGTGGCCCCCGGTCTAGGGTTTCGTCGGAGGAAGACCACCGGAGCGTCGGAATCACATGAAAACTTGCATGTGCCCCTAGGATATGTGTGTGAGAGTGGTGCAAGGTTGGTAGGTGTCATGTGTAGGCCCCAGGCGTGACCCCCTTCCCGGACATGCGTTAACACTTAGTGAAATCCTGGATCTGTACGTGAAAACTCCCGCCACGGGACAACTGGGGCCTGGAATGTGGCAAAGTTGGCCCAACATTTGCTCTCCATGTACATATGTCCTAAACAAACCAAAACAAATAGAAAGGTCCACCGTGCTACCCTCGTACGGAGAAAGCTATAGGGGTAGACGATCCGGGGCCCCCGGTCTAGGGTTTCGCCGGAGGAAGACCACCGGAGCGTCGGAATCACATGAAAATGGCAAAATGGTTAATAGTTTGACTAGTTAGAATAATTATTTTATAAAATAGAAAATGCTACACACCGGGACTAAGGTGCTAAACCCTAAACCCTAAATATAATAGTTAAACCTGAAACCCTAAACCCTAACCCCTAAACCCAAAACTCTAAACCCTAAACCCGAAACCCTAAACCCTAACCCCTAACCCTAAACCCTAAACCCGAAACCCTAAACCCTAAACCCTAAACCCTAAAATATTGTATACTTTTATCAGATTTAATAATATTGATATATAGTAGTTTATTTAATAACATAGTATGCAATAAGGCGGGAAACAGAGGTTGTAGTCAATTTTTAAAAAAAGGGGCCTTTAGTCCCAGGTTGTGGCATGGCCCGAGACTAAAGGGTGTTGTTGGCGCGCACCCTGTGGGTGGTGCCGAAAAGCCTTTAGTCCTGGCGCGAGCCACGGGCCGGGACTTCATCCACTTAAATACGCGCCGCTTCGCTCCCCCAATCTCCATCTCCACACTCTATAGACGCGCGCGAGGACGACGACGACGCCGACAGGCTGCCAAAATTTGGACTGCCTCGCCGCCTCTCCAGCCGCCTCGTCGTGTCTCCGCCTCTCCAAACGCCGCGGACGTCCGCCCCGCCACGCGCCGCGCCTCCTCCCTTCCCCCCGTCACGCGCCGCGCCTCCTCCATCGTCCCCGGCCCCGGCGAGCCCCGCCGGAGGTAACTCCTTCCTCCCGCCGCGCACTGTGCCTCGGCGAGCCCGGGCGGCATAGTATATCTGTGTATAGTATATATGGAGTATATATGGCATATATGTTATTAATAGACATAGTATAATAGATATATGTTATTCTCGCGGGCCCTCCGGAGATAGGGTTAGGGTGGTGGTGCTCGCGGGCCTCGGACTTAGGGTTAGGGTGGTGGTGCTCGCGGGGCCCCGGACTTAGGGTTATGGTGGTAGTGCTCGTGGGCCCCCGGACATAGGGTTAGGGTGGTAGTGCTCGCGGGCCCCCAGACTTAGGGTTAGGGTGGTAGTGCTCACGGGCCCCCGGACTTTTTGTATATAGGAAATATATTTTTGTATATAGGAAATATTTGTATATAGGAAATAATATTGTGTGCATCTCGCATTTTGTAGAAACTATGGATCCACCTAGTCCAATGCGCAGAGACCTAGCACAAGAAGAAATTCTCGAGGATATGATTAACGACGGCCCCCATGTTGATCCACCTGAATCTCCGTCGATGTATCTGAACCCCTCTGGTGAGGGTGAGGAGGTCGACCGAAATGATCAGGGAGAAGCTGACGGCTCCATTGATGGAGAAGCCGACGGCCTCGGTGGAACCTTAACGAAGTCCGGCGAGGTATATATATGAAGTCTGGTGATTAGTAGATGCATTAATTGAGTTGTATATATATAAATTGACGAATGTTTCTTATCTTAGGCCTCCATATCGAGCAAAAAATATTCCAAACGAGGCCCGACCAAAAAGTTGGACGCATCTACGTGTTATACAATTACGGTGGTATCACCATGAGGTGAACCGTTGGAACCCGAAAAGGCTAAATGTGTATTTGTACAAGAATGCGGAGTTATGGTTAGGGATCGCATACCGATCACCGTTCGAGAGTGGAATAAGACCAAAGGGGTGGAAGAGGGTGAGTATGTCACCGACATGTACAAAGAGGGTCTTTGGAATGACCTCATGACACATTTCACCCTGCCAGAATGTGAGGATGATGCCGACACTGCTGCATTGAGGAAGAAAGTCAAGCAGTGGACTCTTATGAAGATGGCCGAACTATTCAAGAACTGGAAGAAAGCATTATGGCAAAAGTATCAGAAGATGAAGACTCCTCCTAAATTTGAATGCTATCTAACGAAGCAGCAGGCTAACTGGGATGCATTTGTGAAGTACAAGGAGTCAGAACCTGCTATGGAAAAGTCGGAAAAAACAAGAAAAATGCCGCGATGAAGAAATATCACCATCACCTGGGGCCAGGGGGCTACGCGGCTGCCATGCCAAAGTGGGATGCTAAAGAGAATGAGCTGCTAGCTAAAGGGATCACTCCAGAACCAATACGCGAAGAATGGGATCTGAGGGCAAGGAATTGGTTCCTTGGGCATGGGAGTGAGTATGACGAAAGTACAGGGGACCTTATTTGCAGTGACGGGATTAGGATACCCCGGGATACATGGCAGAAAGTGGTGAAGGAGATTAAAGCGGGGACAACAAAGTTCCGTCCCGATAGAGAGAAAGACTTGCTGACAAAGGTCCTCGGGAATGACGAACGCGGAGGACGTGTACGAGGCCTTGGCCCTAGTTATACGTGGGAGATGGGGTTTCCCAAAGATAGAGATACTTATAGGAGCCAAGAGAGAGAAAAGAGGCGACGGCAGGAGGAGGAGGGAGACAGGTTCACCGAGTTGCTAGGAACACTTCGAATGCATCAGCAACAGATTGACGAACTTCGAGGAGCAGCGCGCCTGCAAGATCCTGTACTCGATATTACCGCCGTCCCATCTCAGCGGAGAAGTAGCGTGGCTGAATCGGCGGTCCTTCTGACGATGCACGTATGGTAGATGGCGGTCCCGGCTACCCCGTGGATGAAATCAAGGAGCAGGCATCTTGTGAGCTCAATCAGAAGGTGAAGAACCTATCCATCCAGGTGGCGGTCGGATGTGCTTTACCTTGTCCACCTGGCGCACGCTGGCATGGTCGTGAGATTCCAGCTGGCTATGCTAAAGTTGCTGTGGATGAAATCGCAATGGGGTGGGACTCAATGGAGCTTGACATCCCTGGACCTGAAGGTGAGAGGACACTCGGAGAAGTGCTGGGTGGTATCATTCTATGGGACAAGAACAACATCAAGCTTCCAGGCTGGACGCCAAAGCCAACACCGCCTCCGAGTCGTCGCATGTCACCTTCACCTCCATCACCTCCAAGAAGCCCACCCCATGACTACGACCACCACAGCCCGAGTCCATCTCGATCTCCGATGTAGCCTCCGATTAGTACTAACCGACGCAGCAGCCCAAAACGACAAATGTCGCCCCTCCCAAGAGTACCTCATAAGAATCTTCCCATTAGACCTTACGATCGTACTGACGAGGAAAATGCAGAAATCACAAAGGCCCATTGTGATGCGCATTTTCAAAAGAAGAAACCCGAGCCCGCCCTGGTATACACCGAGAAGCAAAAAGCGTATGCACATTCTTTTCTGAACACAAAATCGCAGTATGAGTTGCACCATAAGCCAGATGACTATGTACGCACACTTCGGAAGGAAGCAAAGAAGAGCAAATCAAGTAGAAGTGCAAGAAGGAGCAAATCATCATGTCAAAGTGCAACCGGGAAAAGAATGGACGTCGCTCAGCTCGGGAAACAGGCAAAAATCCAAAAATTGACCCAGATAAAATACATTGTAAGACGCTAAAGGATAAACCCGAGGAGACACAGGAAAATCTTCTAAGGTTTCTAACAGAGCAACATTTCTGTGACCACATACTGTTTCCTTAGAATTTCCGGTGAGGGTCTTACTATGTTGTACACATTCACTTTTTCTTACTCGATGTTAAATGTAATTGATGAGTTACTGATGTATATATAAACGTGTGCAGTTTCCACTAGATTCTCATGGACATTCAACTTGATAAGGGAAGAGTTGAAGTCATGGACCCATCGAAGAGACCCCTAGAACAGTTTAGGGACATGCAGGACATGCTCCAGAGGTAATTTCCGTGCTACATCGATCTCTTTATTTGATTTCCTGAGATATCACGTAATAAATAACTCATTCATTCATTTTCTTTGCCGGGCAGGGTTTGGAGCATGTTCAAGAGTAGGGTTACGAGTTCCTTTAGTAAGGAGCTGACGTTTACTCCGGTCTCGGTAAGTAATACGTGATATGTTCGCGCATCTCTTTACTCCTAGTTTCAAGACAATTATGATGCTAGATTATAATTTTGATTGAATTCTATTCTCGTAAAGTGCGCGAGGCAGCCACAGGGGACGAATCTATGTGGATACTACGTTTGCGAGTTCATTCGCATGTTTACCACTGAGCACAATGATAATATAGTCGACGTAAGCAATACATTCACAACATTATTTTATTACCGTCACTTTTTGTTATCATGATTGATATTCATATTGATCTCCTTTTCTTATATAGTACGAGAGAATGCGGGATCAACTCCTACCAGAGCAACGCGTACTAGGAATTGCTGAAGAACTGGCAGGATTCTTGATGACCGAGATGATAGATGACGCCGGGGAATTTAGCATGAATAGGCGCTATCGATGATCCCCGACCGTGTAATTAAATCGTCGAATTGTGATCTCCATGTAACTATCATGATCATGTATATATTTGGATGCTCAATCTTAAGAGAAGTTATCTTGTGTATGCACGAACGTGTATGATATGTGGTAGCGTAGAAAACTATTTTTGAAATGAAAAAGAGAAAAAAAGATACAAATTGAATTCTCTGTCGCCGCGGAGAAAGTGCATAAACTTATGCCGCGATAGAGAACCATTTGTCCCGGTTCGTAATAGGAACCGGGACTAATGGGGGGCACCCAGCGCCCGCGGAGACGGCCACATGGATACCCATTGGTCCCGGATGGTAAGCGGTTTGGGACTAGTGGGGGGGGGGCGCTTTAGTCCCGCCCCTCTAGTCCCGGTTACCAGGACCAGGACTAAAGCCCCTTACGGGCCGGGACTGGAGGGCTTTTTTCCACTAGTGATAGGTGGTATGTGAAAAGAACACACATGCAAAATGACTCTAGTTGTTGTTACTAAAAAGAACACACATGCAATGACACTGGTGGATCCATGGGTGGATTGTGAAAAGAGCACACATGCAATGACACTGGTGGATCCATATGTGGTATGTGAAAAGAACACACATGCAATGACTCTGGTTGTTGTTAGTACTGAAAAGAACACACATGCAGTGACACTAGTGGATCCATGTGTGGTCTCTGAAGAGAGCACACATTTCAATGACTCTTGTTGTTGTTAGTAAAAAGAACACACATGCAATGACACTGGTGGATCCATGTGTGGTCTCTGAAGAGAACACACATGCAATGACACTGGGTGTTGTTACTAAAAAGAACACACATGCAATGACACTGGTGGATCCATAGGTGGATTGTGAAGAGAACACACATGCAATGACACTGGTGGATCCATAGGTGGTATGTGAAAAGAACACACATGCAAAATGACTGGTTGTTGTTACTAAAAAGAACACACATGCAATGACACTGGTGGATCCATGTGTGGTCTCTGTAGAGAACACGCATTTCAATGACACTGGTGGATCCATATGTGGTATGTGAAAAGAACACACATGCAATGACTCTGGTTATTGTTAGTGAAAAGAAGACACACGCAATGACACTGGTGGATCCATAGGTGGTATGTGAGAAGAACACACATGCAAAATGACTCTGGTTGTTGTTGCTAAAAAGAACACACATGCAATGACACTGTTGGATCCATAGGTGGATTGTGAAATGAACACACATGCAATGGCACTGGTGGATCCATAGGTGGTATGTGAGAAGAACACACATTTCAATGACTCTGGTTGTTGTTACTAAAAAGAACACACATGCAATGACACTGGTGGATCCATAGGTGGTATGTGAAGAGATCACACATGCAAAATGACTCTTGTTGTTATTACTAAAAAGAACACACATGAAAAATGACACTGGTGGGATCCATGGGTGGATTGTGAAAAGAATACACATTTCAATGACACTGGTGGATCCATAGGTGGTATGTGAAAAGAACACACATGCAAAATGACTCTAGTTGTTGTTACTAAAAAGAACACACATGCAATGACACTGGTGGATCCATGGGTGGATTGTGAAAATAGCACACATGCAATGACACTGGTGGACCCATATGTGGTATGTGAAAAGAACACACATGCAATGACTCTGGTTGTTGTTAGTGAAAAGAACACACATGCAATGACACTGGTGGATCCATGTGTGGTCTCTGAAGAGAGCACACATTTCAATGACTCTTATTGTTGTTAGTAAAGAGAACACACATGCAATGACACTGGGTGTTGTTACTAAAAAGAACACACATGCAATGACACTGGTGGATCCATAGGTGGATTGTGAAGAGAACACACATGCAATGACACTGGTGGATCCATAGGTGGTATGTGAAAAGAACACACATGCAAAATGACTGGTTGTTGTTACTAAAAATAATACACATGCAATGACACTGGTGGATCCATGTGTGGTCTCTGTAGAGAACAAGCATTTCAATGACACTGGTGGATCCATATGTGGTATGTGAAAAGAACACACATGCAATGACTCTGGTTGTTGTTAGTGAAAAGAACACACATGCAATGACACTGGTGGATCCATAGGCGGTATGTGAGAAGAACACACATGCAAAATGACTCTGGTTGTTGTTACTAAAAAGAACACACATGCAATGACACTGGTGGATCCATAGGTGGATTGTGAAATGAACACACATGCAATGACACTGGTGGATCCATAGGTGGTATGTCACAAGAACACACATTTCAATGACTCTGGTTGTTGTTACTAAAAAGAACACACATGCAATGACACTGGTGGATCCATGTGTGGTCTCTGAAGAGAGCACACATGCAATAATACTGGTTGTTGTTACTAAAAAGAACACATGCAATGACACTGGTTGTCGTGGTGGTGTCACGGCAAATGCCATGGATAGGCTAAAGGTGGGGACTAAATGCACTAGGGGAATCCAGGGAGGGATTGTGAGGTGATTCCACACACAGAAGGTTTGTATTTGATTCACTTCCAAGGTTTACAAGTGCTCCTAGAGCTGTATTGGAGAGAGGAGGAAGAAGGAACTCTCTTACTCTCACCGCTAGATAGCCCTCAGGAACCAAGTAAAAACTAGTCAATAGAGATCAACCTAGTAAAACTCGACCCGTTCCAGACCAACCCCTTCTACAGAGGCCCTAGCCCTCCTTATATAGGGGTGGCTAGGTCTCTACTTAGGGCATACGTGGAGGCATATTCTAGGGAATATGCCTCCTCCCAAAGTAGTAAGCCGACCGGGTCGCTTTTCCCCGCGTCACCCATGCAGAGGTTACGTGAGCCTCTGCGGCGCCTGCGTCAGCCGACATTGGCGTCGTCACCTCTGTCGGCCACGCCTCGGTGGTCCTCCCTCTGTCCGCTTCGCTCATGCCGTGCGTACCGGGGCTACTTTTGACCAGCGAGATACCTTCCTTCTCCTAGAAGCTTGACATGACCCGGATCGTGGTTGATCTGGCCACACCTGTTCCTGCATACAAGCTAGATTCATCCATCCGACTTACGGCTTAAGTCGGTTGAGACCCAGTTAGGTGGACATCCCCTGGTCTGGGTTACCCCGAGATTCGGCCTGCCTTGAGGTGACTCGGCCAGCATTCGCTTTGACCTTGCCGTACCTCGGCTAACTCGGCCTTTATACCCCGGCGTGACCCTACCCGGGGGTATCCCCCCAACATTAGTCCCTGAAGCTAGTGCGGTCTTAGTTGCCTTAGCCGCTAAGACCACAGCAGGTTCAATTTCACCGTGTATTGAGTTTTGGATCTTACTTCTGAGTTACCTCCTTATCTCAGATTCTATGGATTAACTTTCCCCTGACACACTCCAAGTTTTCACTTGTTGGCCGAGTTACCACCTTATCTCGGTTTCTATGGATTTACTTTCCCTTGGCACATTCCAAGTTTTCACTTGATGACCGGGTTACCACATTCTCATCCGGGTCATTCTTCCTTCTCTCGTACGCTTCCCCACGTGGAGGCTAATCATCACATCGCCTCATTTTAAGGGCCAACCACAGTAACCGCCGCAGTAATTGTCAGTTATCACTGTGGCGCACGTCACATTGTGTCTGCCTCCTCATTAACTGTATCATAATGTCACGGCATGGGATCCGCTGCGCCCTGTGGCCTTCCGTGTGGCTCGATGCTGATTGGTTGATCCGGTTTGTACACGGCCACACGCTGTGGCCTGCCCGCAAACACGATCCCACTACCTCCCTGAGGGAGCGGTTAAATAGAGGAGGGGTGTGCCCCTTGGGTCCTTTCCCCAGTTCCGTGCCCCTCTGCCCTCTCTTCTTCTTCATCTTCCCCCGCGACAGCGTCACCGCCACCGTGTTTGAGTAGCTGCGCCGCCGCCGCACTGCTTCCGCACGCATCTGCGTCGCCGCCGCCGGTGCGCACCTCCTCCGCCACGGGTCCTCGTCTGTCTAGGCCGCTGCCACCCTCCACCGCTAGCGCCAGCGAGGGCAGCGATCTTGAGATGATAGAAGAAGAACTCATCATCGCCGAACAGGAGATGGAGGAAGATGCTGCGACGGCGGAGCGCGGTGCGTGGGCCAGATCCTGGGTCTGCCAGGATGACCTGGACTGGCTTTACCGCACCAGGCGCATCCCTGCAGGTGTCACCGCACGCCTCGCCTCCGCCGAGCTCGCCCCCTCACCCAATCCGGGTGAGTATGTGGTGTTCTTGTCACATTTCCAGCGGGGGTTTGGCTTGCCAGTTAGTGATTTTTTCCATGACTGGTTGAGCACCTACGAACTCCAGCCGCACCACCTTCCTGCCAACGCTATCACCTCTCTCTCTGCTTTTGCCTCCACGATCGAAGGCTATGCCGGATTATGGCCCACGAAGGAGCTATGGATCCGGTTTTTCAGCCTTCGTCGTAACATAATTCCGAACATCTAGCTTGATCCGGAGGACAAGTAGCTTACGCAGTTCGGGGCTGCGTCCATCTCTCCCCGCAGGCTATCCGTCTTCCCCCGAGTTACCGGGCTGGACTCCTGCAAGGGATGGGCCCGGACTTTCTTTTATGTTTGGAATGACGGCACCGAAGACTTGATCCAGCTGCTCCCCTATGCTCCGGGTCCTCCTAACCCGGAGTTGTGGGACGTTATCCCCAAGAAGCCCACGGTCTTGGCCAACCAGGTCAATAAACGGTTCGCAAAGCTGAAGGAGCTCGGGTTGTGCAACGAGGACGCCATGATCACATTCGTCCGCAACCGGATCTCCCCCCTCCAGAAGCGCACTCACAAAGTGTGCCACATGAGCTGGGGCCGTGACCCCAACCGGACCTCGTCCTTCGAGTTGAGCAACACGAAGATCTATCGCCGGGTCAAGGCCCTCTTCACCACCCACAAGGACTTCTCTGAGTGGACGTGGGGAATTGAGCACTATTGCAGAGATAGGCTTCCTCCCGTGGTAAGCTTCATGCCGCAAACTTTCTCCGAATTAAACCTTATGTCGGTCGCTGTTGTATTTTTAACTCTGTCGTTTATTCTTTTCCTTAGCAATTCCTTCAGCAAACCATCGAAGATGGCACCGATCCCATCCTCAAGTGGGCGCCTGACCGGGATACCTCGGACGAGGAGGAGCCGGATCAGGAGATGTTCCTCCCAATGACCGACGCAACGAAACGACCCACCGGTAAACTCTCTTCCATTAGAGATTGGCTCGACGATGAAGATGACTTAGATGTGGAGGTGATAGAAGCATTTGACACTGTCCCCCTTTCTTATGCTTTTCCGGCATCAGCTAACCCCGGTGGGCAGATCCATGAGGACCCTCCCCTTGCCGTGGGTGACCCTGTTCCGGTTGCACCGAAGAAGAAGAGGGGCGCTGCATCAACTTCTTCCTCCGGACCTTCTCAGCCTGCCAAAAGGCGAAAGAAGTCCGGGGAAAAAACTGCCTCCAAGCCTGCAACCAAGGCCCCAACACGAAGGGCTCGAAAGCCCAAGGAGCCCCTGACCTCGGATGAGTAAGCTTCTTTTTCCTCTGCCACTTACTTGTTCTCGTATTGCTATAGTTTCTCACCCGACACTGTTTGATTCGGCAGGGCCACGGTGGAGGTCCCCTAGAGTGGATCTAGCATTGTTTCTCCACTTTGGCACAGCCCTTCTCCCCCTCGTGGCGACGATTCACGCCCGCTGAGCCCTATTCCGGAGGGTTCCGCGGCTGCTCCAGGTTCCACTCCACCTCGTCAAGAGGGGGGCAACCTTGGAGCGAGGGAGACTGGCCCAGCCGAGGCAGCGGCATCCACCACTTCGGCTCCATCGCAACCAGCTACTACTGAGACTACCTCAACACCTCCACCGAACAAGAAACCAGCATCAGCACCAGCACCAACTCCAGCACTAGTACCAACAGCAACTCCATCACCAGCACCAACTCCGGCGGCAAGAGCAATAGCACCAACACCAAGAGCAACAGCAGCAGCGCCAAGCTCCTCCGCTACGTCCGAGACTTCCCAGTCTCGGCGAGAAAGTACCCAGGCAGCTCCCAAGGGGAAAACTACTGCAACCACTTCCTCCTCTCAGCAGCCCAAGGGCAAGAAAGCCCCTGATGCCACCAGGGCAGCGTCCGTCGAGGCTGGACAGCGCACTCTCGCGTCCATGCTTTCCAAGAAGCCTCTAGCACCGAAGGACGCCCCTGCCGAGCCAACTGACACGCAACAACTTGTTTTGCGCACCAGCCCGGCCCTTGCCCTGGTGGAGAGGAGGGATGCGCATGCGAAGGGCTTGGTGGCGCCCCATATGCCCAGCGGCGAGCGATATCCTCCGACCCTGATTGAATTTGTCATGAATTGGAATAAGGCGGAGTTCGTCCACAACGACGATCTTCTGGAGAAGTTCGGCCCCGCTGAATTTTCTGCTCAAATGAACACAGCCGCTAAGGCAATCAACCTCGCGGGACGGATGATGGAGATACGTTACTTCCCCTTTTCCTTAGCATGTTGTAGATATTGGTGATATAACCATTAGTCCCCGAGCCTCTGGGGGAATAACTTGTTACTCGGCCGGATGCTCCTTAGAGAACTAACGTAGCTCCTTGATAACTTCGAATATGCACACACCTAGAGCCGGGTTAAGTTCCACTTGGCCCGGATTTTGTACACTTCGAATATGCACACACCTAGAGCCGAGTTAAGTTCCACTTGGCCCGGATTTTGTACACTTCGAATATGCACACACCTAGAGCCGGGTTAAGTTCCTCTTGGCCCGGATTTTGTACACTTCGAATATGCACACACCTAGAGCCGGGTTAAGTTCCTCTTGGCCCGGATTTTGTACACTTCAAATATGCACACACCTAGAGTCGGGTTAAGTTCCACTTGGCCCGGATTTTGTACACTTCGAATATGCACACACCTAGAGCCGGGTTAAGTTCCACTTGACCCGGATTTTGTACACTTCGAATATGCACACACCTAGAGCCAGGTTAAGTTCCACTTGGCCCGGATTTTGTACACTTCGAATATGCACAAGGCTAAGTTGTATTTTTGTACTCTTTTCAGGTGACCACCAACCGCCGGAGCGCTGAGTTTCAGCGTCTCCTGGACACTCATAAGATGCTGCGTGCGAAGCAAACTGCACTTCTCGCTGAACATGCGAAAAGGGGTAAATTTCTTCCTTAGCATTTCTCCGTTTTTCTTCATCTTTTCCTGTTGAACTAACCCATCATTCGGTTTCCGCAGCTGGGGTGGAGGCTGAGAATACCCTCATGAGGAGGAGCTTGGACCAGATCAAGGGTAAGTTACTTCTATCCGACCTTGCTACGCTTTCCATCTCCTTTCCTCCTTGGCTAGGCAAACATTCATACCTCGGCTCTGCCGGGTCAATACACTATTTCAGCATCTCTTGAAGATAGTGTGCCCATGCCTGATATGATGCTGTATTTTCTCGAACAAGCAACGCAACAGGTCAACTTTTTTTGACATAAAACAACACTTTATTGATCAAATAACTTCAATAAGAACAAGATTTAGCTAACAAATGTGCTGCTTCATTCAGCTCCTGCTTCACATGAATAAACGAGGCAGAAAGAAAATCTTTGGCCAAGAACTTGATATCATCCACCAGGGTTCCCACCGATGATCGGTCTCTGGTCATTGAGTCAAGGATAAGTTAGGGTTGTGGCCTCAGATCGAGCCGGTCCATCTGGATAGGGACGCAAGAGGTCAACTTAGGATGGCCTCTATATACTCTTTTATTTCAACGAAATAAGAGCATCTCTAACTCATCCACAAAAGGCTAAAGAGGAGTAAATACTCCCCTAACGGCCAAAGCCGCACCAAACCGAACCCCTATCGCCATTTTCGACTCCTATATATATATTTAGGCGGCCGTGACCTCGACTCCTTTATTTTTTCTCCCCCCCCCCCCCACACCCGCCCGTCCGTTGCCGGCCAGCTGCCCTCGCCGGCCCTTCGCCGGGTCTTTCCACCGCCGACGACCAGCTACCCTCGGTGCTTCTCCGGGTAGCCTACATCGCCGGAATCAGTCGTCCCGAGCCATTTTCCCCGACCGCAAATCCGCCATCGAGCTTCTCCGGATTCGCCGCACCGTACCCGGGATTCGATGGGATACGGCCGGATCCTCGAGGCCAAGCACCTTCCGACATGACTACCCGCCGTTGCAACTCCCCAGCCGAGCTCGCAGGAGCACCGCCGCGAGCACCCGCGCCGCCACTTGCTCCGGCACTTGGTCCCCTTGCTCCGGCTCTGGCACCCGCACCGGCACCAGCAGCCGTGTCAGCCCTTGGATCCGCACTGACACATTCCCATACCGGCTCCGCTAGAACAAGGTGAGGAAGAGTTAAACTCCATGGTTCTTCTTAGCTGGCGTGAGATTTTAGCAAATTAGGATGATACTATCACTATGTATGACTAATATATCGATATATATGAACTAGGAAACTTTATGTGATATGTTTCAATGTATTCATGTGCTCAAATTTGCAAATTTTGTTCAAAAAGATTTACTCCTCTAAATTATTGGGGATCGGTTCCGCGGCGCAAAATTATTGGGGACTCATCGATTCCGGTGGTAGATGGCAAGGAGCAGGCAAATGGCGGCGGCGGCTTCGGTGGAACCCTAGATCGCCTCCTCTGGAAAAGCAAGATTATTGAACTTCTAAATTCTTTTCCATGAATATAGAGTATAGTGTTTGAACATAATATGTGCATAGGAAACATGTATGTGCATACAACTGCACCATCGCGAATAAAATTAGTATTCCAAATATGACTTACAGCTAGTTAGCTAGTTTTGCATGCATCGGAAGGTAGAGGAATTATTTATCGAGTATAATATAACGGTGGTCTCATGTCTCCCAAGTCCTTTATTTACCTTTCAACTCTTTTTTAATAATATAAATAGAAAAGATAGAAAAAGAGAGGCATGCATGCCTATTCGGTCCACGGGCCAATGTAGACCCAACCAAACCGGCCCAAGCCCCATGGAACTTGCCGAGGATCCCTAACCCTATCCCTCTTACCGCACACGCACACACGCAACCCCGCCACCAAGCGTGCCAACAGGTGGTTCCTACCGCTGCCACTACCACTGATAGCTCCGCCTCCGGCCTGGGCTCCGCCTCCCGTCGACATCTCAGCCAACCTTGCTCTCCAGTTGCTCACAACCCCCGCTGCCATGCTCCACCGATTGTGCCGCCGCTGCTCTATCAGCCGACGCCAACCACCACCAGCTGATGTATTCCCTAGGGCCCCGAACTCAGGGGTACGCGACAGAGCTTGGGGGACGGGGAGGGCGTGGGGCAGCAAGCAGGGCAGGCTAGGGGTGAAATCCAATCGATCGGTCTAGAAGCCGCCAATATCCCTTGCAGCCAGTTCACCTAGACGGTCTACAATCCATAAATAGTTACATCACGTACACGACTGCCTTTTTCAGGAAGTAGCTAGAGCTAGAGCTTGCATGACCATGTACTTACCTTTGTATCGATTCAAGTTGAGCTAAACATGGCTAGCTAGCTCACACATAAGATCATGGGAAAATAGTGGCACGCGATAAAAGTAAGGCTAGGTCGTTTGAAAACTTGAGGAGTAAAACGCCCCGCACTGGTAGAAAAAATCAAAACATTTTCCCACTTATCGGTGACAAGGGTGGGTAATTTGATGTACTGTGGAAGGGCCCCAAAAAAGGGAACCCGTAAGTAATACTCCGTACTATATAGATAGATAGATGGATATAGATATAGATGTTCATCATTTTAGAAAAGTTTCTTTACTTTTTTAGATGGCTTTGCCCATGCAAGTTCAGAGAAATTATGGTGTGTCTGAGTCAACCAATATAGGCCACCTCCTCTCAAAACCAGAGCACGAACCCATCCGCTACCGCACCTCGAGCCGGATCAAGCTCCTGGTGGTTCACCTCCATGGCCAGCCATTGTATCGTCACAAGGGCAAGCTCCTCTGGAACGGTACCCATGCAGTGGTGGGGCAGACCTCCATGCATCTTCGTCATGCTCTACTGCAAGCACCACCTGCACCTCCCTTTCCCTTTGATGCACCTGCACATGCGGCCCTCCCCCTTACTTGAAGTTCGTTACGTGCCACCCAGCTCCATGCCCCGGAGGCTTCCACCCTATGCCACCCTAGCTCGGGGAATCAACGGCCTTCTGCCCGCTGCAATGGATCAGCTCCATGGAGGCCTTCCCCTGCACCAGAGGGGAGATTGGTTCTAGAACCACAACCGTCGGCTTCCCCATGCCCTGCCACTGGTTTGCCCACACCAACTCTACTCCTCCAAGCATATGAAGAATGCTCATCTGAACTTTGTATGACTTCCCGTCTGAGCTGCTAGTTGAGGCGACTGCTTGGCAGACAGGGGCGAACCTACGTTGCACAGAGTGGGGGCCTAGGCCCCTAGTCAATTTATGGTTTCCTCCTTCGAAGCCTAAGATTTTACAAGGTAGGCCCCCACTTAGACTAACATTTGGGCCCCCGCTCACATTTTGCCCCCACTTCCTATTTGAGCAGGGTCCACCACTGTTGGTAGCCATTCTTGAAACGCGTTGGTGCAAGGGTCACGGTTGCCACCGTTGGTGACATTGTCGTGGAGTCTCACTATTCCTATGCCGAACATGCACTCCTCTTGTCTTGGCCTGCACCTTGAGCTCCTCCACAATGTTGAGGGCATGGTCAATGCCTGATGTGCGTGATGGCTCAAGATATGTAGAGCTCGTTGGAAACCCCAGGACGTGAGGAACTCGGGCGCAACGACACCATCTACCATGGTTCACGGCGACAGTTATGTCCATGTTCTTTGCTATTTATCATTTGCCATATCCGATCTCAATCTCGATTTTCATTCTCTTCATGTTCATGGAGTTTGGTCCTGATCTACATCTGATTCATGGACGGCTCTATGAAACGGTGTTGAATCATGGGACACATCTATGGATCTGGGTTGATAAGAGTAGGGAACTGGAAAAAAAAAATCGAATGTGTCCGCTGAATGTTCGCTAGAGCCAGCACTTCATGGATTAAATCCCAGCTCATCATTGCAGACTGTACATTACACAATTAATGATGTCTGTATATGGAGAAAGATAGAGGTGTTTTGTGCAAAGACGGGGCAAGGAGGCTGTTTTGCATAAAACATGGAACAAATACGAGTTGATCTAGACTGCATATTTTAGGTCCAACGGCACATGTGCGAGCTTTCGTGTTTTCATTGGTAGTGGGTCTCCATCAGATATTTTCTCATCCAACATGGATGGAGTCGTTGAGAAGACGCTTGGGAGATGGCTAGAGAAAAAAGATTTGGAAAATGAACAACCGGTGTTGTTTTCTGGGGGCTTTTTTCCTGTTGTGCCACTGTGTTAGTGTATTTAACCCCCTAGATGGCTCCGTAACCAGTAGGATGGAAAAGGTGTGGTAGTGGCGAAGTGTTTGTTTTGTTTGCCTCGTTCTAACTCTCGCATGAGTTGTTTCATGGGTTACATTTCTGAAAATGAGCTCCTTAATTCGAAAAGAAAAGCTTAGTAGCAGCCTGGACAGTGAAGCATCCAAAAATTATACAAATTCTAGGAAACCGTGTATCTTAAAATTAATGATACTACTTTTCATTCAAATTTGTTACTTCCTTCGATCTATTCGATCGGATATATGTAGCACTAAAATATTTCTAGATATATCCAGTTCTACAACAAATAATATGGATCAGAGCAACTATCAAATTAGGACGGACCGCTTCTGATGGTGGGCCCGACCCAACTGCTCCTCCTTAAACAAACCATCGCTGGATCGAGGAGCACGAGAAGCCATCACTTTCCTTGTTCTTAATTGATCAACGGCATCTCCCATTTCTCGACCCGCCTTAATTAATTAAACTAGCCGTCCGGCCGGTGTGCGTAGCGCACGTCGTGGTTTCTTCCCGTTGCGTTCATCGCTTTACATGGCCCGTCCGTCACGTGCCCGCCATTGTCAACGTCGGTGCTTGCGCGTGCGTGTAGAGTGGAGCTCGTCGTGGCAGGAGGGATGCCATCCGTCGCCTCCTTCCCACTCAGCTCGGCTGGGCCCCGCGTCGATCCAACCACGCTACTTCATTCAGCACTTCACCAACCAATCTATTCGTCGGTACCACTCTCACGCCTCACTCACTGACCTGCACGCACTCGCACGGCATCTTATCCGATGGCTCCGCCGCCGCGGCTTCTTGGTCTCCTCGTCGTCCTCCTTCTCGCGACGACCACCGTGTCCCTCGCAGCCTCATCAGTGGTGTTCCCGAAGGAGGCGCTGCCCACCAGCTCCGGCTACCTCACCGTCGACTCGGCCACCAACGCGTCCCTCTACTACGCCTACTACGAGGCCACCGCCCCCGTCACCGCGCGATCCGCGACGCCGCTGCTCCTCTGGCTGCAGGGCGGCCCGGGCTGCTCGGGCCTCATCGGCGACCTCTTCGAGCTCGGGCCCTACCTCGTCAACGCCGGCTCCCTGTCCCGCAACCCCTTCGCCTGGAACCGCCGCTTCGGCCTCCTCTTCCTCGACAGCCCGCTCGGCACCGGCTTCAGCGCCGCGCCCGACCCCGCCCTCATCCCCACCAACCAGTCCGTCGTCGCCGCGCACATCCACGCCGCGCTCCAGGCCTTCCTCGACGCCACCAGCACCTCCTTCCGCGCGCGCCCCTTCTTCCTCTCCGGCGAGAGCTACGCGGGCAAGTACGTGCCGGCCGCGGCGGCGCGGATCTTATCGGTCAACCCGACGCTGCCGGCTGGCCGGCGGATCAACCTCCGCGGCGTCGCCATCGGGAACGGGCTCACGCACCCGGTGGCGCAGGTGGCCACGCACGCCGACTCCGCCTACTTCACGGGCCTCATCAACGCCAGGCAGAAGCGGGAGCTGGAGGCGCTGCAGGCGGAGGCCGTGGCGCTCACCGAGGCGGCGCGGTGGCGGGAGGCGTCGGACGCGCGAGGGAAGGTGCTCTCGTGGCTGCAGAACGCCACGGGGCTCGCCACGCTCTACGACTACGCCAAGCAGCGGCCGTACGCCACGGACGCCGTGGGGAAGTTCGTCAACAGGGCGGAGGTCAAGGCGGCGCTCGGCGCGCGCCAGGACGTGGTGTGGGAGGAGTGCAGCGACGCGGTCGGGGCCGCGATGCACGAGGACATCATGAAGAGCGTCAGGCCCGAGGTGGAGGCGCTGCTCCGGCAGACGCGCGTGCTGCTGTACCAGGGCATCCGCGACCTCCGGGACGGCGTCGTGTCGCAGGAGGCGTGGATGAAGGGGCTCAGCTGGGGCGGCCTGCGCGCGTTCCTGGACGCCGACCGCGCCGTGTGGCGGACGGGTTCAGGCGAGGAGCAGGAGCTCGCCGGGTACGTGCAGCGGTCGGGGGCGCTGACGCACGTCGTCGTGTACGGCGCCGGGCACCTGGTGCCGGCGGACAACGGGCGCGCCACGCAGGAGATGATCGAGGGCTGGGTGACGCAGACCGGGGTATTCGGCGGCAACCGCTTGGTCTCGCGCGGCCCGATGCCGGCTTAATGCAGATTAAAGACCAAGCTGATCCCACCCCGTGCCAAAACTGTGCAATGAAGACAATTTTCTCTGAAATTCAGCATAGGATCATCCAGTGAATTAAGTGTTAACGATTTTGGTGATGAATCATCCAGTGAAAACATGAGTGGTGTGATCAAAGAAACAGGTTTTGGACTTGTGGTATTCTGACGAAATAATCTTAACCCTGTTGTGCACTGAACACGCTCTACTGTTGCCTTCTGTTGAAGCTGAAGCTGCCCATTTTGGCAGTGGGGATTTACCCTGAACCATCGGCAGTAAGAGAGATGCAGGACAAGTCGAACTATTGAGCAATGATATCAGTACAGACACAATAATCAAAGGGTGAACGGGTGATCTTAACTACAGTATATAGTCATAAAGGCTCAAATCATGATATTGATTTGATAAAGGCTGGACTGTTCATTGACCCGACTAAAAGTTCCTACTACTAGATTAACTAGCTGAACTGCAGGTTAATTTCTAAATACTCTGCAACATATAACTGAAACTTAATTCCTGGATACATGGAACCTCTAGGAAGATTGATCTGCTTACTGTTAGCACAGGCGAAAAGGTGAAGATGTGCCGGCCTGAATGGTTTAATGCAGGTTGACCAAGCTGATCCCACCCGTGCCAGAACTGTGCAATAAAATGACAATTTTCTCTGAAAAATTCAGTAATGGATTGCATGGACTGTTCTACAGAATTCAGTATCGAGTGCTTTTGCTGATGAATCATCCAGTGAAAACATGAACGCTGTGATCAAAGAAACAGGTATTCTGACGAAATAATCCGAGCTCTGTTGTACACTCAAGTTGAAATGTTGAACAAAAAACAATGGCGCCTTTTGTTCAAACTGAAGCTGGCTATTTTGGCAGAGCAGTGGAAATTTACCCTCAACCATCGGCAGCAAGACATGCAGGAAGATGTCCAACTGTTGAGCTATGATACCAGTACAGTGACCATAGTCCGAGGGTGAACAGATTATCTTAACTATAGTCATAAAAGCTGGACTGTTCATTGACCCGACTAAGACTAGCCTAATGGGGTATCACATATATATCATGCGTGTCATGTTGGCAAAATCCTGACGTGTCATGCTAATTAATTATGAAAAAGATTGTATTATTATAGGTAGATACGGTATCATAGCACGTAAAACTAGAAAAACGAATTCCAAATAAATCTTGTACACAATTTTACATTGAGATTCTACAAAACAATAAATATACTAAGACTATGATAATGCTACTATATGTTATTTCTTATTGTTACTAGTCTAAAAGTTCCTAGATTAACTGTTGCATTTGATGGGGAAAGAGGGGGGAAGCTGTCGCTTGATACTTCTTCGAACCAAAAAGCCTAGAAGAAATGGGGTCTCTGACGTGGTTTACTGCTATTAGATTAGCATGTTAGTGATGCGCGCATGCAAGAGCGCAAAACTATTTGAGCAAAGGATCCAATCTTTTTTTAGGTAAAATCATACTATATATATTAAGCTAGCAAGCCATCTTATTAAAAACCTTCCAGTCCCCTTAGGTATCCTGGAAGAAAAAGAGTGTGTCTGAAACTTGCTGTTTCCAAAACATACCGAAGTTACATTGTGAAAGAGACACGCAGGAAGGTGATTAACCAAGCAACACACCACTTAACTCACGCTTACCTATCTGCCCAAGCTCATGCGCCACTTTATTACTAGCTCTGTCGATTTTATTGATATGACTGTTAGGCAGCTCAATCATCCGATCATGTGCCTCCTTGTACAGGCACCAATACGCCGATTGATCCTCCACCTTCGACCTTAGCGCATTCGCAACCCGGGTACAGTCGGTCTCAAAGACAACCGGTTTATCAATGTGCAGCCAAGCCAAACGGAGGCCTTCGAGCATCGCCAAAATCTCTGCTTCCTCTGCGCTAGCACAAGAGGCAACATGTTTCCAGGCTGAGAGCAGCACCGCTCCTGTATGGTCTCTCGCCACCATGCCTAGTCCACCCACTTTGCTCTTGTTATCCCATCCCGCATCCACATTAATTTTCACACATCCAATGTCCGGCGGTTTCCACTCTGAACCTGGGTCATCAGCTAGCATAGGAGTAAGTGGATCCGACTCAACTAGAGGAGTCTTACCTTTTGTATCCAAGATAATTCTGGGGAGCGCACGCAGAGTCTCCACATAATTCTTAAGATAAGGAACGGAAGCAGCAATTGAGGCTTTTCCATCACCATGTACCAAATTGTTTCGGTGGTGCCATGTCCTCCAGAACATAAAGATAATTCTCACACGTATGTCTTCAGAAGATGAATGAAGAAGCTGTAGAAACCAGTCATGATCGCAATTCCAGAGTGAGTGCTCATCCGGCAATACCCACACAGACCGGAGACCTTCGCGCAGTGCCCGCGCCACCGTGCATAGAATCATAGCGTGATGGGCATCTTCATTCTCCATGCCACACACAAAACAACAGGGGTTGATCTTTGGAATGCGTCGATGTAGCAAATCAGTGACCTCCAGGGAGTTTGTAGCTAAACACCAGGCAAAAACTCTAATTTTCTGCGGTACAGGACATTTCCATATCAGGTTCCAAATAGGCCGATCACCGTCACGTGTCGAGCTGCACTGGCCCCCACTCGAGTCTCGCAAAGGTTCCTGCATGGGAAGGCGATATGCACTGCGCACTGAAAACAAGTCGGACTTGTCCGGGTGCCAAGCGATGATGTCCTCTCCAAGACGAGGAGAGAGTTTTATCCCAAGAATAACGCGTCTGCCTCAGTAAAGATCCTTCGAATCTTAGTTGTGTCCAAGGATTTTGTGGCTAGATCAATGAGCTTTGCAACCCACTTTTCTCTTGATCGTGTTCGTCGCACCGTGATCTTCAGGTTACTGTCCCTGGGCAACCAGTTATCGCGCCAGATTTTAACTTGTGTACCATTGCCAATCCTCCAAATGACTCCCTTTTTAGCAGCTCCAGTCCGTGCACCACACCTTGCCACGACGCGATGCATTCTGAATGAAAGTTGTGTCAAGCAAATTCCCAGCTGGGTAGTACTTCGCACGCAACACTCGAGCGCATAGACTGTCAGGGAACTGGAGCAGTCGCCAAGCTTGCCAAGCTAGTAAAGCCTGGTTAAACACCCTTAAATTGTGAAACCCCACTCCGCCGAAAGATTTTGGCCTAGCAACCTTATTCCATGCCATCAGATGCATTCTTCTTCTCTTATGTTCATCACCCCACCAAAATTCTCGGATCATTTTAGTAAGTTCATCTAGCAGTCCAAACAGGAATTTAAACATACCCATTGCATACGTAGGTATGGCCTGCAGAAATGATTTGATCAAAGTTTCTTTAGCACCACTCGATGCATACTTTTCGGTCCAGTCATCCAACTTTTTGCGAAACTTTTCTTTCGTTAGCTTAAATTTCCCTTTTGTCATGCAACCATCCGGAACGGGCGGTCCTAAATACTTCTCCTCGAAACTTTCTGTCTCATATTGTAGAATTTTCTTAATAGCATCCTTTGTTTCCTCTGCTATCCAGCTTCCATAGAAAATGGAGCACTTGCCCAAACTGACCATCTGACCAGTGCTGCTCTCATAACGGTTGAGCACCGATTTTACAACCCCGGCCTGCTGCTCTGTCCCATGGAAGAACAAGAGACTATCATCGGCGAACAACAAATGTGAGATCCCCGGACCACGCCTACTTACATGAAGAGCCTGCAAGCCTCCACTGTCCAACTCATTATGTATCAGAGTTGACAAGCCATCGGCCACGAGAAGAAACAAATATGGGGATAAAGGATCGCCTTGGCGGAGCCCTCGTGACGGAGTGAAAGTGTCTAACAAATGTCTATTGAAGCGAATTGCATATCGTACGGTGGTCACACATTGCATCACCCACCGTATCCATGTGCGATGAAAGCCCAACTTCACCATGACACCTTCCAAAAACCTCCAATCCACGCGGTCATATGCCTTACCATATCCAGCTTGTATGCACAAAATTGAGCCCTCTCCGAAGAATTACTCTGAATCGCATGAATGCACTCGAACGCTATAAGTGCATTGTCCGTGATCATTCTGCCTGGTATAAAAGCGCTCTGAGTAGGCGAGATAATGTCCTGTAGTAGTGGTATGAGTCGATTAACAAGGCATTTCGCCACCACTTTATACAAGACATTACATAGACTGATCGATCTAAAATATTTGAGTTCCTCCGGGCTATTATATTTTGGAATCAACACGATAGCCGTCTATATAAATCCATCTGACATATAGCCATCCTCAAAGAAACGTTCACTTTTTTATCACATCTTCCTTTAGGATACCCCAATTACCCTGCATAAAGCGAGCTGGAAATCCATCGGGACCAGGGGCTTTTAATGGGCAAATCTTGTTGGAGATATGCCCAAGAGGCAATAATAAAAGTGATTCTTATTATATCTTTGTGTTTATGATGAATGTTTACATCCCATGCTATAATTGTATTATTAGGAAACACTAATACATGTGTGTTTTGTAAACATAAGAGAGTCCCTAGTAAGCCTCTTGTTGAACTAGCTTGTTGATTAATTGATGATCATGGTTTCCTGATCATGGATGTGATTAATAACAAGGTCATATCATTAGGAGAATGATGTGATGGACACACACCCATAGTAAGCGTAGCATAAGATCAAGTCATTAAGTTCGTATTGCTGTAAGCTTTCAATCACATAGTAACCTATTCCTTCGACCATGAGGTTATGTTAATCACCATCACCGGATGAGTACTTTGATGACATCAAACGCCGCTTCGTAACTGGGTGGTTATAAAAGTGTCATTGGGTATTCTGAAAGTATGTGTTGAAGCTCATGAACCAAGATTGGGATTTGTCCATCCATATGACGGATAGATATGCTCTGGGCCCTCTCGGTGGAATGTCATCTAGTTAGCTTGCAAGCATGTGACTAGGTTACAAGGGATGACATATCACGGAACGAGTAAAGAGTACTTATCAGTAATGAGGTAGAACTAGGTATGGAGATACCGACGATCAAACCTCGGATAAGTATAATATCGTGAGACAAAGGGAATTAGTTTCGTATGTAAATGGTTCAATCGATCGCGAAGTCATCATTGAGTATGTGGGAGCCATTATGGATCTCCAGGTCCCACTGATGGTTATTGATATGAGATGTGTCTCTATCATGTCTACATATTCACGAACCGTAGGGTGACACACTTAAGGTTCGAAGTTATTTTAAGTAGATATGGAATGTGCGTTGGAGACCGAATGTTGTTCGGAGTCTCGGAATGGATCCGGGACATCACGAGGAGATCCGGAATGGTCCGGAGAATAAGATTCATGTATAGGAGATCATTTTATGAGATAGGAAATGTTCCGGAGTGTTTGTATGACAGTTCTAGAAGGTTTCGGAATGTTCCGGAAGGTTCTGGAAGATATCTTGGAGTTTGCTTGAAAATCAAGATAGGGATCAAGGAGTCCTGGTGGGTCAAGATACGGATTCGTGGGGGAGGAGGACTCCTCCCCCCCCACCTCCAACCCGCCGGCCTAGGGAGGAGAGGAGTCCTACAAGGACTCCCCTCCCCATGGCGCCATCCCCTCTTTAAATAGAGGGGCAGGGGGCGCCCCCTCCGAGCACGCTCTCATAACGTCCAATCTCTGCCGCCTCTCTCCTCCACCATATTCTGTGCAGGCATAGGCGAAGCCCTGCAGAATTCTCTACTCCACCACCACCACCACGCCGTCGTGCTGCTGGGATTCCGTGGAGAAGATCTACTACCTCCGCTGCTCGCTGGAACGGGGAGAGGAAGGTCTGCTTCGACTCTACACGTGTGACCGACTGCGGAAGCGCTGCCGAATCGTGGCGCCGGAAGGATCGTCAACTTGACCAAGGGCGGAAGCGCTGCTGGAACGCGACGCCGGAAGGATCGTCTACTTGACCGAAGGCGGAAGCGCTGCTGGAACGCAACGCCGGAAGGATCGTCCACACGATCTTGAGATCGGCAAGTGATCGACTACATCAACCACGAGATCTAATCTCGTCAACGCTTTCGGATCTACGAGGGTTAGTTCCCATCTATCTCGTTGCTCATGTCTAATAGATTAGATCTTGGCTTTTATCTAGATTAGATCTAGGTTTTGTTCGTTCTTGCGGTAGAATTTTTTTGTTTTCCATGCTACGAACCCATCAGTGGTATCAGAGCCGTATCTATGCGTAGATCTGTTGCACGAGTAGAACACAATGTTTTTGTGGGCGTTGATGCTTTTATTGTCGGTGTCTTAGCGTGTACTTTGCATCTTGCGGCATGGTGGGATGAAGCGGCTCGGGCTAACATTACATGTCATCGCACATGAGACTTGCTCCACGCTTGACGTGCAACTTGCTTTGCACAAGTGGCTTTGCGGGTGTCTGTCTCTCCCACCATAGTTAAGATTCAATTTACAATGAGCATCTTGACAACACTTGTATCAACGTTGTGGTCCTTGTTCGTAGGTAAGATCGGTCTTATGCGAAAGCCCCAAACCACGTAAAACTTGCAAAGAAAATTAGAGGCGTCTAACTTGTTTTTGCAGGGGTTCTGTGATGTGATATGGCCAACATGTGATTGTGATTGTATTTGATGTATGCAATGATCCTTGTTGTAATATGGCAACCGGCAGGAGCCTAATGGTTGTCTTTAATTCTGTTAAGACCTGCGTGTCTATTCATCTTGTAATAGCTTTATTCCAAGTAGTTGTAATAGTTGCTGGTGATGATGAACAACCATGAAGCGGCGCCACTGACCTTGACGCAATGCTGGTGATGATGGAGATCATGTTCGTGCTTTGAGATGGAGATCAAAGGCGCAAGAAGAAAAGGCCATATCATATCAAGCTTATTATGAATTGCCTGTGATGTTAATCCTTTATGCATCTTGTATTGCTTGGATCGCGACGGTAGCACTATAAGATGATCCCGCTCACTGAATATCAAGTAATAAAGTGTTCACCCTTAGTTCGCACCGTTGCTAAGACTCGTCGTTTCGAAGCATCTCGTGATGATCGGATGTGATAGATTCTACGTGTGCATACAACGGGTGCAAGCCAGATTTGCACATGCGGAAACTAAGGTTATCTTGACGAGCCTAGCATGTACAGACATGGTCTCGGAACACGGAATACCGAAAGGTAGAGCATGAGTCATATAATTGATATGATGAACATGAAGATTGTTCGCCGATGAAACTACATCTTCTCTCGTGAAGATCGGACTTGGTGTAGTGGACTTGGTTCGTGTAATCACTAAGACAATGTGAGGGATGTTGTTTTGAGTGGGAGTTCACCTAGTTAGTTTAATAATTAAATTTGAACTCAATTTGTCATAAACTTAGTCTAAACTACTTGCAAATTGTTGTAGATTATGGCGACCCCCTCCATCAATTTCAATGCGTTCCTAGAGAAAGAAAAGCTTAAAAATAATGGAAGCAATTTCACGGACTGGTTCCGTGGACTGAAGATCGTCCTCAGGGCTGTTCAGTTGACCTATGTGCTCGATGCACCGCTAGGTGACCCACCTGCAGATAATGCCACCGATGACGAAAAGAATGTTTTCGCCACTCGGAAGAATCATTACTCCACAGTTCAGTGTGCCATCCTGTACGGTTTAGAAGCGGAGCTCCAACAGCGTTTTGAGCATCACGACCCGTTCGAGATCATTAAGGAGCTCAGGCTAATTTTTGAGACTCGCACGGCAATGGAGAGCTATGAGGCCTCCGAGAAATTCTTTAACTGTAAGATGGAAGAAGGAAGCTCCGTTAGCGAGCACGTGCTCACTATGTCTGGGTACGCTAAGAAGCTCCAAGAGTTGGGAATATCGATTCCTAATGAATTGGGGATTCACCGTCTCCTTCAATCACTGCCACCAAGTTATAAGAACTTTGTGATGAACTACAACATGCACTGCATGAACAAGACGTTGCCTGAACTGTCGTCCATGCTGAAAACTGCTGAAGTGGAGATCAAGAAGGAGCAACAAGTGTTGATGGTCAATAAGACCACCAATTTCAAGAAACGGGGTAAGCCTAAGAACAAGGGCAACTTCAAGAAGGACGGCAAGAAAACTTCCGCACCTGCTAAGAAGCCTAAGGCTGGTCCTAAACCTGAAACTGAGTGCTTCTACTGCAAGGGAGCTGGTCACTGGAAGCGTAACTGCCCCAAGTATCTGGCGGATCTGAAGAACGGCAACATCAAGAAGAAAGGTATATTTGATATATGTGTTATAGATGTGTATCTTACTAGTAATCGTAGTAGTGCCTGGGTATTTGATACTGGTTCGGTTGCTCATATTTGTAACTCGAAACAGGAGCTACGGAATAAACGAAGACTAGCAAGAGACGAGGTGATGATGCGCGTTGGAAATGGCTCCAAGGTTGATGTGATCGCCGTCGGCACGCTCCCTCTACATCTACCTTCGGGATTAGTTTTAAATTTAAATAATTGTTACTTGGTGCCTGCGTTAAGCATGAACATTATATCTGGATCCTGTTTATTGCGAGACGGTTACTCTTTTAAGTCTGAGAATAAAGGTTGTTCGATTTATATGAGTAATATATTTTATGGTAATGCACCTGAGATGAATGGTTTATTCTTACTGAATCTCGATAGTAGTGATACACATGTTCACAACATAGATGCTAAACGAATTAAATTGAATGATAATTCTACATACATGTGGCACTATCGTCTTGGTCACATTGGAGTGAAGCGTATGAAGAAACTCCATTCAGATGGACTTCTTGAATCACTTGATTTTGAATCACTTGAAAGATGCGAAGCATGTCTAATGGGAAAAATGACTAAGACTCCATTTTCTGGTACAATGGAGCGAGCTACAGACTTATTGGAAATAATACATACCGATGTGTGCGGTCCAATGAGTGTAGCATCGCGTGGTGGATATCGTTATGTTCTCACTTTCACGGATGACTTGAGTAGATATGGGTATGTCTACTTCATGAAACATAAGTCCGAAACTTTCGAGAAGTTTAAGGAATTTCAAAGTGAAGTGGAGAATCATCGTAACAAGAAGATTAAATTTCTGCGTTCTGATCGTGGAGGTGAATATCTGAGTTACGAGTTTGGCATGCATTTAAAGAAATGTGGAATACTTTCACAGTTGACACCGCCGGGAACACCACAGCGTAATGGTGTGTCCGAACGTCGTAATCGAACTCTCTTAGATATGGTTCGGTCTATGATGTCTCTTACAGATTTACCGTTATCGTTTTGGGGCTATGCATTAGAGACAGCCGCATTCACTTTAAATAGGGCACCATCTAAATCCGTTGAAACGACACCGTATGAATTGTGGTTTGGTAAGAAACCTAAGTTGTCGTTCCTTAAAGTTTGGGGTTGCGAAGCATACGTAAAGAAGTTACAACCTGATAAGCTAGAACCCAAAGCGGAGAAATGCGTCTTCATAGGATACCCTAAAGAAACGATTGGGTATACCTTCTATCATAGATCCGAAGGCAAAGTTTTTGTTGCAAAGAATGGATCCTTTCTTGAGAAGGAGTTTCTCTCGAAAGAAGTGACTGGAAGGAAAGTAGAACTCGATGAGGTTATTGAACCTTCTCTCGGATTTGAGAGTAGCGCAGCACCGGAAGATGTTTTGGTGCCGCCTGCACCAATTGAAGAGGAAGCTAATGATAATGATCATGAAACTTCGAACGAAGTTACTACTGAACCTCGCAGGTCAACGAGGATTCGTACCACTCCTGATTGGTATGACTCTGCCTTGAACGTCATGTTGGTGGACAACGATGATGACCCTGCGACGTATGAAGAAGCTATGGTGAGCCCAGATTCCGACAAATGGCTAGAAGCCATGAAATCCGAAATGGGATCCATGTACGAAAACCAAGTGTGGACTTTGGTGGACTTACCGGATGGCCGTAAGGCTGTCGAGAACAAATGGATTTTCAAGAGAAAAACAGATGCTGATGGTAATGTTACCGTCTATAAAGCTCGACTTGTCGCGAAAGGGTTCCGACAAATTCAAGGAGTTGACTATGATGAGACATTCTCACCAGTAGCGAAGCTAAAATCTGTGAGGATTTTGTTAGCAATTGCTACACATTTCGATTATGAGATTTGGCAGATGGATGTCAAAACGGCGTTCCTTAATGGTGACATTGAGGAAGAGTTGTATATGGTACAACCCAAAGGTTTTGTCGATCCTAAAGATGCTGACAAGGTATGCAAACTTCAGCGCTCCATTTATGGACTGAAGCAAGCATCCCGTAGTTGGAATCAACGTTTTGATAAAGTAATCAAAAACTTTGGATTTATACAAACTTATGGAGAAGCTTGTATTTACAAGAAAGTGAGTGGGAGCTCTGTAGCATTCCTAGTACTGTATGTAGATGACATATTGTTGATTGGGAATGATATAGAACTTCTTAATAGCGTCAAAACCTATTTGAATAATAGTTTTTCAATGAAGGATCTTGGCGAAGCGGCATACATTCTAGGCATCAAGATTTATAGAGATAGATCAAGACGCCTAATAGGGCTTTCACAAAGTACATACTTGGACAAGGTTCTAAAGAAGTTTAGAATGGAAGATAGCAAGAAAGGGTTCGTGCCCATGTTGTCAGGTAAGACCTTGAGTAAAACTCAAGGTCCAGCTACGGTAGAAGATAGAGAGAAAATGAATAAAATTCCCTATGCCTCGGCCATAGGTTCTATCATGTATGCCATGCTGTGTACAAGACCGGATATAGCACATGCTGTTAGTTTGACTAGCAGATATCAAAGTGATCCTGGAGAGGAACACTGGACAGCGGTCAAGAATATCCTAAAGTACCTAAATAGGACTAAGGATATGGTTCTTTCTTATGGAGGTGATGAACAGCTTGTTGTAAACGGTTACACCGATGCTAGTTGGAACACCGATCCGGATGACTCGAAGTAACAGTCGGGTTACGTATTTATTTTGAATGGTGCTGCAGTGAGCTGGAGGAGTGCGAAGCAAAGCGTTGTGGCGAAATCTTCAACTGAATCGGAATACATAGCTGCTTCGGAGGCTGCACAAGAAGCCGTTTGGATGAAGGAATTCATTACTGAACTTGGCATGGTTCCCAGTGCGTTGGACCCGATGGCCATCTACTGTGACAACACAGGGGCCATAGCTAATGCGCAGGAGCCAAGGTCACATAGCAAGCTGAAGCACATCAAGCTACGTTTCCACGCTATTCGCGAGTATGTCCGAGATGGTGACATAAAGATTTGCAAAGTACACACTGATCTGAATGTGGCAGATCCGTTGACTAAACCTCTCTCTAGGGCAAAGCATGACCAACACCAAAACGCCATGGGTGTTCGGTATATTACCATGTAATCTAGATTATTGACTCTAGTGCAAGTGGGAGACTGTTGGAGATATGCCCAAGAGGCAATAATAAAAGTGATTATTATTATATCTTTGTGTTTATGATGAATGTTTACATCCCATGCTATAATTGTATTATTAGGAAACACTAATACATGTGTGTTTTGTAAACATAAGAGAGTCCCTAGTAAGCCTCTTGTTGAACTAGCTTGTTGATTAATTGATGATCATGGTTTCCTGATCATGGATGTGATTAATAACAAGGTCATATCATTAGGAGAATGATGTGATGGACACACACCCATAGTAAGCGTAGCATAAGATCAAGTCATTAAGTCCGTATTGCTGTAAGCTTTCAATCACATAGTAACCTATTCCTTCGACCATGAGGTTATGTTAATCACCATCACCGGATGAGTACTTTGATGACATCAAACGCCGCTTCGTAACTGGGTGGTTATAAAAGTGTCATTGGGTATTCTGAAAGTATGTGTTGAAGCTCATGAACCAAGATTGGGATTTGTCCATCCATATGACGGATAGATATGCTCTGGGCCCTCTCGGTGGAATGTCATCTAGTTAGCTTGCAAGCATGTGACTAGGTCACAAGGGATGACATATCACAGAACGAGTAAAGAGTACTTATCAGTAATGAGGTAGAACTAGGTATGGAGATACCGACGATCAAACCTCGGATAAGTATAATATCGTGAGACACAGGGAATTAGTTTCGTATGTAAATGGTTCAATCGATCGCGAAGTCATCGTTGAGTATGTGGGAGCCATTATGGATCTCCAGGTCCCGCTGATGGTTATTGATATGAGATGTGTCTCTATCATGTCTACATATTCACGAACCGTAGGGTGACACACTTAAGGTTCGAAGTTATTTTAAGTAGATATGGAATGTGCATTGGAGACCGAATGTTGTTCGGAGTCTCGGAATGGATCCGGGACATCACGAGGAGATCCGGAATGGTCCGGAGAATAAGATTCATGTATAGGAGATCATTTTATGAGATAGGAAATGTTCCGGAGTGTTTGTATGACAGTTCTAGAAGGTTTCGGAATGTTCCGGAAGGTTCTGGAAGATATCTTGGAGTTTGCTTAAAAATCAAGATAGGGATCAAGGAGTCCTGGTGGGTCAAGATACGGATTCGTGGGGGAGGAGGACTCCTCCCCCCCACCTCCAACCCGCCGACCTAGGGAGGAGAGGAGTCCTACAAGGACTCCCCTCCCCATGGCGCCATCCCCTCTTTAAATAGAGGGGCAGGGGGCGCCCCCTCCGAGCACGCTCTCATAACGTCCAATCTCTGCCGCCTCTCTCCTCCACCATATTCTGCACAGCCATAGGCGAAGCCCTGCAGAATTATCTACTCCACCACCACCACCACGCCGTCGTGCTGCTGGGATTCCGTGGAGAAGATCTACTACCTCCGCTGCTCGCTGGAACGGGAAGAGGAAGGTCTGCTTCGACTCCGCACGTGTGACCGACTGCGGAAGCGCTGTCGAATCGTGGTGCCGGAAGGATCGTCAACTTGACCAAGGGCGGAAGCGCTGCTGGAACGCGACGCCGGAAGGATCGTCTACTTGACCGAAGGCGGAAGCGCTGCTGGAACGCAACGCCGGAAGGATCGTCCACACGATCTTGAGATCGGGAAGTGATCGACTACATCAATCACGAGATCTAGAATAAATACGGAGAACGCTGCTAAGAAAGTATACCATCATAACATAGGGCCTGCTGGCTACGCCGGTTGCATGCCTAAGTGAGATGCACTTGAGGTAAATTACATAGCTACCGGGATTAGACCAGAGGCCGCAACATGGACACCACGGGCGAGAAACTGGTTTTACGGCCATGGGGGCACGTTGGACAAAAAAGGGAGGGCAATATATAATCAGAAACACAAAGATGATCCCCTACTGCCCATCGACGATATTAGAAATGCAGTAGATGATGTTGCAGCGAGACGGTTCGTTCCCAATAGAGAGAACGACGAGCTCACACGCGCCCTTAAAAATCCTGAACATGACGGACGAGCACGAGGCACATCAGGCTCCAAGCCGTGGAAGGTTGCCTTCCCCTCGGAAATGAAGAGATATCCCGATAAAAGCCATCAGAGGAGAAAGGAAAGGGAGGCAGCTGAGAAAGCGGCCGCTGCAGACCGGCTGCGTAATGTAGAAGAAGGATTAAAGCGGTACCAGGATCAACTCGATAGACTTAGCCAGCAAGGTACTAGCGGCCAATCTCAGCGGCACGTGGTAGAAGCTACATTCGAGGGTACCGGCGCCCTATCGAATAAGAAAACCACCATCGCTTCCACGCAGCTCCATGATGTTGATGATGATGCACCGACGGCATCTCCTCCTAAACGCTACCTAGTGGATGATATCACGGAGACCACAGCTTGTGAGCTAAAGGTGCAGGTTATGAACTTAAGGGTGACGGTGACGGTCGGCATGGCGGTACCAATTGCGCCTAACCCAACTTGGCATTGCAGACCGGTTCCAAAAGGGTACGTTGTCGTCACGGTGGATGAGGTGAAGAAAGATTTTGAGGAGCTGAAGCTAGACCACCCTGCAGGGTAAGATATGGAGCTGACTCAACTAGGAGAAGCCAAAGGGGGGCTATTCTATGGCCAAAGGAGCGCATCATGCTTCCAAATTATGTGCCGTCAAGGCCACCCACTCCTCAGAGCAGCAATCCACCTCCACCGCCACCTCACCATTCTCCAG
This sequence comes from Avena eriantha, assembly GCA_910589775.1. Taxonomy (NCBI): domain Eukaryota; kingdom Viridiplantae; phylum Streptophyta; class Magnoliopsida; order Poales; family Poaceae; genus Avena; species Avena eriantha. The sequence continues at coordinate 406,329,908 of OU342746.1, read as the reverse complement.
CGCAACCGTCGCCTTCACCGCCTCACCACTCAGCGCAACCGTCTCCATCACCGCCTCAGCCGTCTCCGCCGCCGCGTCAGCCGTCTACGTCCCCTGAGCCTCGGAGACAAAAGCGGAAGTATACTAAGAGGGGCAGCACCACCAGCAGCAGCAAGAGCACGTTCCGATCACCGAAACATAAGTTATCGCCCCTCCCAAAAGTACCTCATCAGAATATGAAGAAGCTACCTTGCGAGAAGACATATGAGGAAACTGCTGCGACCGCAGCTGCCCATTATGAAAAGTGGAAGATTGACATGGCTAACAAGAAAAGGCCGATAGAGGCATTCTTCCCGGTCACCGCAGAAGATAAAACCAAAGCAGCCGCGCTTAAGATTCAGCTTCACCAACCCATAGCGCTCACATCAGACTATAATCGCTCTATTACCAAGTCGACTGAGGCAAAAGAGCGGAGAGTCGGGAAAGAAGTTGCCCAGCTTGGACAACAGAAAAATCAATCGATCGAGCCGTTCAAAGTGTACGATACCAATGAGTGGAGAGCCCAGGAGCGGCATGATCCGAACATTGATCCGGAGTTTGTTCGAGTGTATGGAGAAAATGCCCAATTATATGGACTGTCTATTACTGAGTACATGAGCCGTATAGATGAGTTTGAGGGGGTACCAAGAAACAGCATACGTGTACCAGTATGAGGCTCCTCTCGTCAAACCCGAGTTAGTCAAATATCTACCAACAAAAATGCAAAGATTACATAACTGGTACATGTAAGCCTGTGCTGAATCTAAAAAATGGATCTATGTTACATATAAACACCACCATTACGGTCATGGAGATGGCTTCCTACTGATCGAATTTTCAGAATTATTTCAGTTTTACCAACAAGACGCCCTCGACAAAACTATCGTTAGTGCCTATTGTTTGTAAGTATTATTAATTTCTGTAATTAAGTCTTTCTAGCTCAGCTCGTTCGTTGCTTTTATAATCTTACTAATCACTATACTAATTATATATGCAGAATGAAGATTCTCGAATGCAACAAAGGACAAATCTATGACCTTGGGTTTGTTGACTGCAATTTCCTTCATGAAGTTACTCTAAAAACAAAACCCAAAGAGACAGAGGATAACTTGGTACAAGCGTTGACGTATTTCAGCAACAGAAGGGAAATACTATTTCTTTACAACGCTGGGTGACTGTTACTGTCTTGTACACATTCAATTTTCGCTTACTCGATGTTAAGCGTATAATTGACTCATGTTATATTTTGTTAGTGTGTCCAACTTCCACTATATTTTGTTAATCATTGTTGTTGACACCGGAGTGGTAAAAGTCCTGGCTTCAAAACACACACCATTCGAAAAGTGGGCGAACATGCAGAAATGCTTCCAGAAGGCTTGGAAACGGTTCACCGCCAAAACTAAGGGTGTTTGGAAGCCAGAGCTTACATTTCAACAATTGACTGTAAGTACTACTTGCTAGATCCACGCATCTCTTTGATTCTAGTTTCAATACCACCATTATCATGCTTGATTATTATTTTGATTGAACTCCATTCTCGTAAAGTGCTTGAGGTAGGAAGCCGGGAATATCTTATGTGGATACTATGTCTACGAGTTCAGTCGTCAGACAACCAAAGAGAAGGGCAGAGACCGAAACATCAAAAAAATTGAAGTACGATAAACAATAATCACAACTTTATTTTATTACCATCAATTGTGTTTAGTTTCATTCATATATATTGATCTCCTTCTTTATATTAGATCGAACGAATGCGGGACGGTCTTTTATCACAAGAACGCGTACAAGTAATTCAAGAGGAAATTGCCGGATTCTTGTTAGAACAAGTCATAAATCTTAAAGGAGAATACTAGTACCCGCTTCATTTGGAAGGGTGAAGTGTAAAAAACAAGATGTAAATTAATTAGATCAAATTCGTGTGAGAGTATCGTTTATAATTATAATATGTTTCGACCAAGAAGACGAATGGGAGGGTGGATAATATATTTGTGATCATGCATGATGTGTAATATATATATCGTGGTTTCGTTATTGCTGTATATATGTAGTACCATTAAACTGATAAAAAAATCCTGCCGCGGCACAAAAATAGCCCGAAAAATCCTGCCGCGGCACAAAACCCTGCCGCGGCACAGAAATAGCCCGATAATCTTGCCGCGGCACAAAGACCAACGATCCCGGTTCGTGCCAAGAACCGGGACCAATGATCCACCCCCGCTCGTCTCCCACGCTCCCAAGTGGAGACCCATTGGTCCCGGTTTGTTCCACGAACCGGGACCAATGATCCACCCCCCCTCGCGCGCCCGCCCACGTGGAGACCCATTGGTCCCGGTTCGTGCGCGAACCGGGACCAGCATTAGTCCCGAGTCCCTTATGAACCGGGACTAGAGGCCCTTTTTCCACTAGTGTAATTTAACTTCTATGGTTTTCAACCTTCCAAAAGTTCTCAAATTGTGAGAAGTTTGAAACTATAAAAAGATCAAACTTTGGGGGGGAAAAAGCAAGCTTTTGAAAAATTTCAAACTTTGGAATGGCATCTGCAAGCTACGACCTAGCAGGTGTGTGTCCCCGCTCCAAAATGGTGGGCAACAAGTTGTCTCGCACATCGCATCCAAGAGTAGAAGAACTCTTGCAAAGGTGCCGCTGTATACACTATATATAGAACTGTGCTTGGTGTAACTCTTACTGGAAGAGGTACAAGGGATTTGGGTTCGAAATTCAGAACAAGCTCAGGACTACAAATATCTGTACCGGTCAGCTTAAAAAAAGGAGTAATTAACAGATGTACAAACTGGCCCGAGGACCGGCTTAACGATGCCCGTGCTCAGGATCAAGAAGAACATCCTGCAGCTGCATGCCGTAGTACTCTGTGAAGCGGTGCTCGGCCTGACGTGGCAGCAGAGCCGCCGGTGGTGCCATGGCGCGGGCAGCGGCAAGGAGTATGTCGTCGGGTGATGTCGGGCAGAAGCCGTGCCGTTGCTGCTGGAGCGAGGCCAGGGAGTAGAGGCCGTTGGCGCCGATGGCCATGCCGCGGTGGGCGGCGGGGCTCGGGTGCGCGTGTTGGCCCTCGTAGGTGGTGACCACCGTGGCGGGGTCCTGCTGCGACCGCTCCACCTGCTTCTTCACGCCGCACCGCGCCGCCGTGCACCGGTAGTAGCTCCTGCACGGACGCGTTTCAGAGTTTCAGTTCAGAGAAGAAACACAAGATATTCAGCATGATTTCTTTACGTATATGTATTCATGGATTTCTGGGTCGATCAAGCTTATGTTCAGCGTGTGTATGTACCTTGGGAAAGAGCTGTTCTTGACCGCCTTCTGGCCGTACTTGCGCCAGCGGTAGCCGTCGTCGAGGTGGTCCACCTCGCTCTTGGTCGCGAACGCCACGCGGGACCCACGCACCTTCTTCTCCACCTTCCCCTTCTTCTTATTCTGTTTCTTCTCGTCGCCCCTGCATGCATGAATCATCGGTTGATCAACACACAATGAGGAGGACATCATGCACGAATCAGATGCATGCTCTCAACTCTAAATCTCAGCTAGTCGGTGTGCAATTAATTAGGGGCCGATCGAGTTACATAGCTAGTTTGTTTTGTTTATAAAATGAAACTAATACAATACACTAAGTTTTGTTAGTTTGTTTGGAATGGTAGGTGGGAGCCTGGGAGGGGCATGTTGACTGCGAAGTGCGAACCCTAAATCCGAATGTTCACACTTCACGCGGTATACTACGTAGGGACGGATCTTCGCATTCAGACCGAGAAAGTGAGAGCAAGAACACAGCTACCGATCGCCCGAACACTCGAGAGGTCTAGTAATCAGATGCCATTTTCGTTAACTCGTTGCGGATTGAACTGGCAGAAATTGATCTATCGGCGCCAAGAGATCCTCAACTGAGGATCAATTTAGCACATAGTTGATTCAAAAAAAAAAAAAATTAGCACATACTTGCACCAAGAACTGAATCTGCCAAGCTAGATCTTTATCCCAAAAAAAATACTAATTAGCTATACTAGATTGCTAACCTGCAATCCTGACGATCGGCTGATCCCTCCTCGTCGATCTCCCCTTGCTCGTCTCCCTCCTCCTCCGGCGTGGCTACCGACCCTACCGCGGTGGCACCGCCGATGGCCATCGCGTCTCCCGGCGGTGATCCTCGGTTCACGGCGTCGCCTGCTGTTGCTGCCGGGACGCACGGCGGCGCGTCCAAGTGTCTCGCGAGCCCCGCGGGGTCAAGGAACCCCTGCAGGTAATCGGTGATGCTGGAGTAGGGAGTGGGGCCGCCACCATCATCCTCAGCGGCGCCGCACGCCGAGTTCTGGAAGAAGATGCTGATGTTGCTACCGACGTCGTCGCCGTGCACGCCCAAGGGGTGGAAGCCCGGGGCGGGCTGATGATTCCCGTAGAGCTGGCCGCCGCCGCGATCTCCTCCTCCTGCTCCGGACATGGAGCGCGTGCGTGAGTGTGTGATCGAGATGGGAGAGAGATGGAGCGTGGAATGGAAACTACGGCTGGGGATAGGGAGAGGCGTTGAACCGATGTGTGGTAGAAGTCGTTGTCCCTTTAATTTGCTCGGGAGGTGCAAGATACGACCGGCCTTCTTCGAATGAAGAAAACCTGTGTGCGAGCTATTAAAAGTAGAGTACTACTCCTAGCTAGGTGCTACCCAACTGTTGAGAGTTTTGTAGATCAGGGATCCTACAGATATTTTAGGTGCATATTTATTTCGTGATTATACATATACATGTGTCCATGTGCACCGCGTGCGAAGCGTGTAACGTCGTGAAATACAATATTTTTGGTCATGTCAAATGCGAATGCTTATTTGGGTACTAGACGACTACGCTTCATCTAGTTACACGTGGATGGGGTTGGTGCTGGGTACCGGCCTCCTGCCAAACCCGATCTTTCTGCCAAGGACAAATGATTCAGTTTCTTGTGTTTATTTATTTTTTGCTAAGAGCACGAGGCCATATACAGTACAAATGAAGGGATCATTATAGGATCGTCCATTAGCCAACAAAAAAAAATTACACACGAGTCATTTTGCAAAATGAACACCTGGCTTCCTTCCCGATTTGCTGATGGCGTGCCGAGGGAGAAAAATCTTACGCGACGCGGGTCACACATGCCACATTCGTGGACCATGTCCCACGGACGACTAGCAACCCGAATCTCAAAGCAACAAGACAAGCAATAATTAAATCATGCATTGAAATATTATCTCTATCTAAATCTTCATCTCTATCTAGTACTATAAATAGTCCCCTTGTGGCTCAGATCTAGATAGAGATGAGATATATTGAACATATAGAGTTGTGGTTCCATGACCTCCTCTTGTGGAGAAGACCTGTTCGGGTACACGGCCTCTTAGATCTAAACTTTGATATACCACAACCTCTCCATTTATGAGCGCTCTTTCTATCTTATGAACTCTATTGCCTTGCAATCTCTTCACAAGAAGATTCTAGCCGCTCCTTGCTAATATTTCCTACTTGGATCTCTACCTTTGTGGCTATTCCAAGTGGATTCTATTGGGCTGGTGGTTAACTGGCTAACTGGAGCTTTCCCTTTCCTGATCTCTTCCTTCCTTCCTCTTCCCCCACCTCTCAAACTTCCCCTAGAAGATATAGTAGTGATTCTTTCTCTGCCAACATGAATGCTTTCTCTAGCAGCTACAACAAATGCATTTACTGGCAATAGCCAAAGTAACCTGCTTATTGGCTCATACTCTTTTTCATGATATTGCAATTTTCAATTTTAAATTGGACAAGAAAAATCAAATGGCAATAAATAGTTGAAAAAGGTAAACCAATAATTTTATATCTCTTCTTGCATCATGAACACCATGCTTTCCTCTTGATTAGTAGGATCCATAATAGGATCAGGAGTATGTGGGATAACATGTTGCACACAAACAATCAAAAGAGCTAAACTAAATTGGCACAAATTCATATGAAGCTAGACAAATTATGAAATTCAGAAATGTACCTCAAGAATAGATGGAATGTCTATTTCTTCATCTCCCCCAACAATATTATCCTGAATTTGTTCTACCAAGCTCTCTAGATATTTTATCTGACCCTTTTTTGTTGTGATTATCTTTGCCACAAATTGAGCAATGGATCGTCACTCCTGCCTTTGAAAATACTTTTACTCCCTCCTTTATTTTCTCTTCAGGTGCAGGTGCCGTCTTCCTATTTTTCTTAGGCATGCGCATTACTTTGGTGAACGTAGGTGGATAAATGGGTTTTGTATCCATCTTCTCCCAAAAAGCTCTGACTATGAGTGGAACAAGGTTGAATGCACATGCTTTGTTGAAAGAGTCAACAATGTAGCAGCTGTGAGCAAGATTTTCTGGATTTATGTTATCTTTTCTACAACAAGCAGTAACATGATGACATGGTATTGCACTAAGTTGCCATCTCTTGGGGTCACAACTTCTTGCTTTAAAGTCCACACTATAGTCTTTCTCCAACTCATGGCTACCGACAGAGTACAAGTAGTTACCTGAAGGAGTGAAGTGACAGAACACTCATTGCTCCACTCCATGAATTTGTCCAATTTATTCTTAATATTTGGACATATTATTCCTTTCATTTTAAGTAACTCTCTGTGTTTGCTTTTAGTTCTTCGCAGAATCTTGTAGAACATAGTTTCAAGCATGGATAAAAGGCCAGTAATGATTACCCTATTCCCTATCGATTTTCTGAGCTAAAAATCAATAAAACGGCGACGGCCAAGCGCCCACCTTGAGCCCGCCGTTGGGGACGAGAAGGAGCAGGAAAGGAGGGTGATGGAGAAATAGGCCGTACCATAAGCCGGTGGGTGTTCGCCGTACTCGTGGTAGTGCATGGCCACCGGGATGTAGGCGGAGATGGCGTGAATTGCAATCTCAAATGACGGCGCTGCGCAGGAGGGGCGAAACTCGCGCGGCCTTGTGTTCTTGACGAAGAGGTCTAGAAGGAAGAGGAGATAAGGAGGAGACGAATGGGGGGTGTTCTGAAATTTGGTCACCGCCCAGCGTGTACAAAGGACCAACGCGTAAACATTATCTCTTTCATGGACATACATATTCATCTCTACTACTTATAAAGGAGCAAACATGAGTTTTTCTACACGTACCCCAGAAAACATGAAGAACCTACTACAGCCGCACGATCAAGCCCACCTCACACAGTGATGGCTCGTGGTAGATGTAGAGCTCGTTGGGAACCCCAAGAGAAAGGTATGATGAGCACAGCAGCAAGTTTCCCTCAGTTATGAAACCAAGGTTTAATCGAACCAGTAGGAGCAAGGAAACACCCCAAAGGTGTTACTAGCTGAGCTTTGGCAGGGCGCACTACCGGTGCTAGTAGCAACGTGGAGACCTGCACAACACAACCACAGAACTTACCCCAACTTGCGATGAGGTTGTCAATCTCACCGTGTTTTGCGGAAAACAAAGGATTAAACGTATCGAATGGAAAGAAGTAAAAGTTTGCAGAAAGTAAACACAAAGCAGTAAAAGGTTGTAGATTGAATGTAAAAGACAAGGACCGGGATCCATAGTTCACTAGAGTTGGCTCTCCTTAAGATAGATAACATGCTGGGTGAACAAATTACAGCGGGGCAATTGACAAACACCGAGAAAGCAATACATGTATATACTAATCATCTTGACTCCTTTGAGACTTGATTGGGCATTACAACATTATACATAGACCGCCATCCAACTGCATCTATGACTAATAATCTGTAACTACCTCGGTGAATTACGCTCTTAGTTACATGCCTGGATGAACGAAAGTGGTTAAAATAGTACGGTGGGGCTTAGGGCCACTCACGGTAGACCTTTCGGCCGTCCTAACCACTTTCAGAACATCGGGACAAGAACGAGCGGCGTAATCGACAGACGAAGGGATCAACTACATACACAAATGAGTATGTATGGAAGCCACATACAACAGTCCTCAGAGCCATTCCATCTAAAAGAAATAGAAATATTGCAATGCCATACGGCAAGATTCAAATATCCTAGATAGAGATAATAATTTAGGATAGCTCCTCATACAACAAACATCAGAGTATCAGGCGGAAGCGGAAACAAGATCCGAGTACGGATAAGAAGCAAATCGGCATAAGATGCCACATAAATAAACACATCCCGCCCACAGATCACACGGATCCCTGTTCCCGGAATCTCTACACCGAGTGGTCGTTGCCAACATCATCTGTCTCATGCACCCAGTATCCATCTTGTGAATACACCTGTTCATCTGAATCAAACAATTTATCGTGTGAGACCCTAGGGGTACTCAGCAAGTCTTTATGCCACTAAAGGGGACACAACCTGGGGTGACGCAATTGCAGCAAAAGATAATATCTAACAAGTCTATAGATACTCGCTAACCATCCGCCTAACCAATGATAGACGGATGTCCGTGAATTAAGAACAACAGTTATAGCAGTATAATTAACAGATCCATCCTCCTCCTCGCTTACCAACGAGGAAGCGGACGAACAACCCCCATCATCCGTTGACAGTTTTATTAATCATTCCATGAGTATTGCACTACTTACTAGTCAAGTACGTAGTCAAATTAAAAGCGGTACTTTAGTTATACTTGTCTATGATCGAGAAACTGTGCTCCAAGTCGTCCATAACCACGGACACGGCTTTCAGAAAGATTTACCCTGCAGGGGTGCACGAATAGCAACACACACTCGATCAACCTCGGAAAAACCAACTCAAAACCCAACGAGGCATTCACGACAAAGCAATCACAGGATTCAGAAATATTTCAGGGGGCCACCCCAATAAGCTACCCGCAACGAAGTTGGCCGGCTCCGAGACGGACCCAGGGTTTGCGACGACGGCTGTAAACGACTGGGAACCCGAAATTGTGACTGGGCTTGTCGATACCGTGAAAACATAGCGCGATCCAAAACAATACAGGTGCTCCTCGCACAATCTTAAATAAAGCAGTAACATGGCATAAGTACAGGATAGTAATAAAGCCCCAAACTAATTGTGGCCCCAAGAAATAAGAATGAATCAAGCTCTGGCTCAGGGGGGGTCCATAAGGCCTCCCGGATGTGGATAGTGCGAATAAACAAGGAACATGAATCAAGTACTCGGGGTCCTACGGGACACAAGTGAGCATGAAAAACCAAATAGCAGATATTGCTCACCGATGCCTCTTCCATTAGTTATCCCATTACTACTCAGGTTATGTTGTTTAGGTACCTCGTTATTCATCAGACACTCACATATCCTACACATGCTTTTCTACGACTCGCATGGCTCAAACAACTCCTGTAGTAATGGCTCATGGGATGGAGGAACAAGCTTCGGTGGGGTTTTAAAAGTAAAGGCTATGCAGTACTTGGGATTCAATTTAATGCAATCGCGACTCAATGATGCAAGAATAAGATAGAGGCAATAGGTACTATATGTATGTGGTAGTGCTTGCCTGGCAGCTCAGTTGAAGCGGGAGATGGATCTGGGTAGTACTCCTGTGATTCCTGGTAATTCTCCTGCTGGGCGTCTATTCGAAGAAGAACCAAACAAACAAGGGCCAATATAAATAAAGTGCACAAGCATATGAATTAAAATGCGACAAGAAAACAAGCATGCCATGATTAATGATGCACAATTTACATGGCATTAAAGTAGCATGGCATGGTGAGGTGTGGGGTGCAAGAATAAAGCATTTTTATTAATTATTTAGTCAAATTTTATTGCCATAAACAGTTCAGATGTTTAATAATGACCTGATGCATGCTTCAGTTCAGAACAAGGACTGCATAGATAGAACAGGCTCGTCGCGCTGATCGATTTAGACATATTATTTGTCAAATTTGGAGTTATAGATTTAAAGTTATTAATTTATTAAGAAAAGGGCATTTTATTATAATTTTAATCATCTCGAAAATTTAAAGTGGTCAAACAATATTTTGAAGGGCATATTTGAATTCCTCACATTTTTCTGATTCCAAAACATATATTATATGTATTGTTTGGATTTATAAATTAAAAGTTATTTAAAATGTAATTTGAATTTGAATTTAAACATTTTGAATTTGTTTTATTAAAACAGATAAACGGAATTACTTTTGTTACCCAGCCCTTCTCCAGCCCCAGACGCTGACGGGTGGGGCTGGTCTGACTGGCGACGCAACGCGCGGAAAACCTTTTACACCGCGGGTTAGCCTAGCTGCTGCGGTTGACAGGTGGGCCAGCGGACTAGGGCCCATGTGACAGCGGCCGAACGTGCAGAGGCTGCCAGGTGGGGTCGTGCTGGAGCGCGGGTTGAGGCTACGAAATCTGGAGTGCCTTTCTGTAAAAAGCACGCAGCGGCTGGCAGGTGGGGTCACGAGGGGCGCGGGTTGAGCGGTAAAAGACACAGGGGGTAAGTGCAAAAAGGGGAGGCGCATTGTGGATCTTCTCTGACGACGCGCGGGTGTCTGACGGAAAACAGCGCGCGGTGCGCGGCGCGGCGAGGCGGAGACTCGATCCCGCGATGCGGGGCGCACACGCAGAGAAGCAGTACCAGCGCGGTAGGGCGGTGTAGTTGACAGGGAGTAGCTACGCGGCTAGGTGAGGCTCTATGCGGCGCGGAAACGTGCAGACACCAGCGACGGACGGCGCACCGAGGGCGTTCGGTGTAAGGTCCGGCGCGGCTAGACGACGACGGCGAAGATGGGGTTGTCTGGGAGGTACAGGGGCTCACCGCATGCCGATGGAGGGCTCGGATCGGGGTGGGGCGCAGTAGATCGACGACGAGGCTGGCGGCCGGAGATCTAGGGTTTCGTCGGGGCGGCGCTGGTCCTGGCGATCCTGGTGCTCCTCCTCCTCGTTGGCGCGTCCAGGGTGAAGCAGGGGAACGTCCTTGGTCTCCTCGACCACCTCCACGACGTGCGTGCTGGCCGGAATGAAGAGACGCCGCGGTACTGGCGATGCCGGCGAGAGGGAGACGTCGTCGTGGAAGAAGAAGAAGGAGGGAAGAGGGCAGGGTACTGGGGAATCTGGGAGAGGCAGAGGAGGCGTGGGGCGGAGGATAGAGCGAGGGAGAGGGAGGAGGCTGCCGTGTGGGAGCGGACAGAGTTAAAGTGTCTTCGGCCACTTTCCTCCTCCTCGATCACGTGCTCGACGTGAGCAGCCAGGGCAGGGGCAGGTAGGGCCTGGCAGGTGGGATAGCAGAGAGGAGCTCGGGGTGGGGCTAGCTCAGCAGAGAGAGGAGAGGGGTGGCTCGGCGAGCTAGGGTGAGCTTAGAGAGGGGCTCGGGTAGGGTTTTGTTAGGGTTGGGGTAGCTGGGGTGTGGGACCAGGGAGAGAGGGTGGCTAGGGCATGGAGATCATGGGGTTAGGGTTTTAGGTTAAACCATATAAGCTTGCACATGGAGATGGCAAGGTGACATGGTGGAGTTGGAGAGAGGAGAGAGGGAGAGGAAGACATGGTGTAGGATTTGGGCATGATAAAATCAAGCTTCACCAAGTGTGGTTATGACATGGAGGAAGGAATGGGAGAAAAGGTGGTGAGGGGAATATTCTCATATGTTCAAATATGGGTGCATGCACTTGTGAGAGAAAAATAGGAGGAAGGAGTGATGCACATGGCCAAGATACAAGATCAAGGTGGAGAGGGGTTTAGAGGAAAAGAGAGCTCAAGCAAAACTGATCCACTTAAAAATCAAATAACAACCAAAGGAGAAACACATGGTGGTGTTTAGTTGCATGGCCCATGCAAAGTATTAAATGTCATGTTTTATTTTGTGAAAACAATAATAATGATATGGCATTATTCTTATGCATTCCCAAGAAGTGGAATAAAGGCCAAGCAAAAGAATTTATAGAATTAGATCCACCCCACCCACATGAGCTAGAATAAATATCAAAAGAAAAAGAAATACAAGCTCATGGATAATGGGATGGTGGAATTATAAGGTGGTGAAAAGAAAGGTGATGGAGTTGAATAAAAGATATGCCCCCACTCAACTTGGGCATTAAACAATATATCAATAACCAAATACAATATCAAGAGGCAAATACAATTAATAATGCATATGAGAGAAGAACCAAAGAAAGAGGGTTTTATATGATGCTCAAATGCAAGGTGGCATGATGACATGAGCATGATATAATTATGATGCAACAATTATATATTGGAAGTAGCCATTATATTACTAGACCAAGTAGCATTACAATTGTTAGACAATTGGGATGCTACATAATCTACCTTCAGGTTATCATCCAAACCCCCTCCAGTATTAGGTTGCAAGCAACAGATTATTGCTTTACGAATTGCGTGTAAAGTAAACAATATGATTGTTCTATGAACAAAGGATTGTTGTTTTCTCCCTAGTAGCAACAGCACATCTAGTACCTTAGAGATTTCTGTCACTTCCCCAGATTACCAGAGGCATGAACCCACTATCGAGCATAAATACTAACTCTTGGAGTTGCTAGCATCTACTTGGCCAAGATAGCTACTAACAACGGAAAGCATGCAAGATCTCAAATAACAAAGACATGATAGAATCAATAATCAATCTGAAATAGCATCTCAATATCCATTGGATCCCCGCAAACACAACATGCAGAATTACAAATAGATGATCTTGATCATAAACAGAGCTCACAAGATCTAAAAATGAAAGCACAAAGGAGGAGAACCAGCCATCTAGCTACTACATGGATCCGTAGTCCAAGGATGAACTACTCACGCATCACACCGGAGGCTTGCATGGTGATGAAGAAGGCCTCCAGGGTGAATTCCCCTCTCCGGCAGGGTGCCAGGAAGAGCTTCAGATCCCTCCCGATCTAGGGATGGAGATGACGGCGGCTACAGACTCTTTCGTGGATTTTTGATCGGGTACTTAGGGTTTTCGTCCCGAGGGCAGTATATAGGCGGAAGGAGAGGCCGAGGGGGTTGCCGGGAGCCGCCACACCACCCCCTGGCGTGGGCCAAGCCTGGCCGCGCAGCCAGGTGGTGTGGCTGCCCTCTGGCCCTTCTCCGTCTTGTATTCTAGCATCTGATGACTTCCGGAAAAATAGGCTCTTTGGCTTATGTCCCGTCCAATTCTGAGAATATTCATTTTCTGACTTTCCTGGAACCAAAAACAGCAGAAAACAGGCAGCTGGCACTGTGGCTCTTGTTAATAGGTTAGTCCAAGAAATCATATGAAAAGTACTCCAAAGTTGGAACAAAACACAAGAAAGTGGATAAAACCAAGCATGGAACATAAAAAATATGGATACATTTGCAATGTATCAACATCCCCAAGCTTAACTCCTGCTCATCCTCGAGTAGGTAAGTGATAAAAAGAAAGAATAATTTTTGAGGTGACATGCACCATCAAAGACTTGATCAAAGTATTTGTAAAACATTCAAAGCTAGGATCATAGTACTTCAATGATAACATGAAAGAAAAAGTTCTAGCAATGAGCAAAAAAAGTATGATGCAATATAAAAAGGCACAAACAAAAGATTCATGAATAACAATGCTTTGCAAGAAGTTTGTTTGTTTCACATAAAGAAAACATAGCATAATAGTATTCAGCTTGTCCCTCAATAGAGTAGCAAATATAAATGCATAGGACACCTTCAAAGTTCACCAGAGTGACTAGATACAATAGTTTAAAACAAGCAATATCAAAGTATGCATCAATCAACTAGTCTTGGGACAATGCACATAGAACTAAGAATGGCCACTATGCTCTCAAAGTAGGTGCATAAAGATAGAAGGTGGAGACTCAATGTAATGGTGGAAGAAAGGCCTTTGTAAAAGGAAGTAGGGATTCAAGTCTCAAAAGAGCTTCCAAAAATTATGGTACTTATAGCTTTCAGCTCTCATTGCCCCTATCATAAGCATCTTGAAGGTGATTAAGGTTAAAGTGACACAACTAAGAGGATATGCTTGACAAGTTATAAACCGAAATCTCATGCCCCTTACTTCCGAAGACCGATCCTCATGCTACTCAACTTCAGTCACGAGTAAGCTCTTGTCATTGTAAGTATATGTGTATCATTAAGAACCGCCAACGGGGTACCCCTTGCACATGATACGGGAGCTTTCCCATAATCAAAATGACAAGACAAGCAGACAATGAGCATCTCAGCGATCTTTTTATTTGCTATTTGCATAGGTTTTTATTGAGGATGCTTCATAGAATGCTCATTATGGTGATGCTGCAAGTTTCCACCATGATTAGGCATGGCTTAGGCTAGCGGCCCAGGCGTTTCTCTAACACGCATACAAACTCCATGATCTTACAAGTTCCACTTTTATTTCACACCGCCGGGATCCGTAAGCAAAAGAACAATGATATCAACGGGGGTACAAAGTACAAGTGCAATATTGAAAGCGTTCCCCATGAAACATGGTTCTGTTAATTTCAACTTATAAAGCGCAAGCATATACGCAACAAAGAAGGACCCAATTGTTCAAGTTTATTAGATGCAAAAAGTAAAGTGTACCATCAAGTTCGTGAGAGCTTCAATCACTAGTTTTCTCATAACAAGTTTAATTTGGAAGATAAACAAAAGCATGAATATACTTGGAATAGCATAAGCTAGTAGGTAGGTATGGTGAACTCTTTGGAATAACTTGGTTTAGGGAGTTGGATGCATGAGTGGAACTCATACTTTGTTGTGGAGGCTAGCAAAAGACTAGGAGCGACAAACTAAGAGAGCAATAATGGCCATAATCATGCAGAGCGACAAAACATCATTGATAAAAGCATAAAGTGATACTACAAGTTGAAAACTAAAGGATCATAAAGGCTATGGTGACTTGAGATAGTCATAACATGGTGTGAGCATGTGCCAAGTCAACCCAAATAAAGCATCAAAGGAGAATACCACTATAATATGCTTTAATATGCTAAAACAACGCATGATTCATCCAAGGCACATTAAGCAATCTCAATTGTTTATAACAAGTCATGCTACAAAAAGGGATACTAAGCATAAAGACAAAACAATATCAAGCATGGCATGACAAAGCATAGGCCACAGTCAAAAACAAGCTATTTTTACCATAAAAATATGAATTTTCCTACTCTTTTCCAAACCAAACCAAACTATTTGCAAACCAATGTATGAAAGAGGGGGGGTCCAACCAATTTATTCAGCAAAATAAGCAAACCAAGGCAAATGAAAACCAAAACGAAAACGAAAAATAAGACGCTCTAAGAAAAACACAACTGTGTATGAAACAATAAAAATGAAGCGTTTGGAAGAAACCTGAGATTTTTATTGATGAAGAAGGGGATGCCTTGGGCATCCCCAAGCTTTGACGCTTATACTTCTTGGATATTTCTTGGGGTGACACGCGTGGCATCCCCAAGCTTGAGCTTTAGTCCATCCTTCATCTCATTGCTCATTCTTTCCATACACCTGAAATTTTTCCTTCATACAAAACTTCACACAATCTCATTAGCAACATTAGTGCACTTAAGATAAATAAGTCTCAAGGCTCAGTTCTAACACCAAATAAACTTCCATTAGAACATAGCTACTGTAGCACTTCCCTCAAAAAGCTCAATTCCCCAAAAGAACTCAAGAAGGAACCAACAAGAAGCAAATACAGAAAATGGCAGAAATCTTTCAAAACAGACCAGGAGGTAAATACGAATTTTTTCGAAGAGCTTCTATTGCTCAAATCAAAACGTGTTGAACTAACAAAAGTTAGATAACTACCTGGGACAGAAGCACAAATAATTACAGCTCAATCTGACATACAGAGCTCTCTCACGGATTTTTACGGTGAAGCACAAAAATCTGTTTCGGGACAGCAACTTTCCCAATCATTACTTCACTCTCATTAGAGGTTACTCTTGGCACAAAAAGCAAATAAAAAGGATAAGGAGAGGTTATTACAGAGGTAATAACTTCCAAGACTCATCTAATTTTTTTGGGTTATCTCCCAATAAGTACTTTTCTTTAACGCCTTTAAGTTAGGCATAAGAAGCAAAGAAGAAATCAAGTGTTCTCAAAGGAAGAAGCATTAGGACCAAATTTTGTTTTCATAGGAGAAGCAAAAGAAATATTTTCTCTCTTTTTAGGGAAGTGTTCTATACCTTTCTTGAGTGGGAGTTGATATTTAATGGTGCCTTCTTTCATATTAATGATGGCACCAACAGTTCTAAGAAAAGGTCTTCCCAAAGTAATAGGACAAGAAGCATTGTATTCAACATCCAAAACATAGAAATCAACGGGGACATAGGAATCGTTAACCATAATAAGAACATCATTAAGACTCCCCATGAGTTTCTTTTTAGCATTAGCATCAAGTGGGACATTCAAATAACAATCTTCAAGAGGAGGCAAACCAAGCATATCATAAATCCTTCTAGGCATAATAGAAACACTACTATCAAGATCACACAAAGCTTTGAAATCAAAGTCATTCACTTTCATACTAATGATGGGTTCGCAACCATCTTCTTGCTTTATAGGAATAGAAGCTTTATGTTTCATTTTTTCTTCTTTAATCTTTATGAGAGCATCAGTAATGTGTTTTGTAAAAACCATGTTCATAGCACTAGCATTAGGACTTTTAGCAAGCTTTTGTAGGAACTTAATAACTTCAAAGATATTGCAACCATCAAGATCAAAATCAACTTTATCATCTAAAGTAGTAGAACTATTACTAGCCTCAACACTAGTGGTGGTGATAGTAGAAACACTAATGTTTCTAGCAATTTCATCTTCTCTTTCCCACTTAGCATGTAATTCAGCTAATAGTCTAACATTTACATCAATTCTTACTTGTATGGCATTAGTAACTGCAAAGGGCTTCTCATTAGTTTCAAGTTTAGCAGCCATTTTATTCAAAGTAGATTGAGCTTCAGCCAAAGATGCTATATTTGTTTCAGCATTAGAGAGTTTTTCCTCAATAGTTTTATTGAAAGCAGTTTGTTTACTAATAAACTCTTTAAGCATAACTTCAAGTTCAGAGGGAGCACTCTTATTATTGTTGTAAGAATTTCCATAAGCATTACCATTGTTGGGAGGATATGTTTTATAATTGTTGTTACCAAAATTGTTCCTATAAGCATTATTACCATAAGCATTGCTGCCAAAGTTGTTATTTCTTATGAAGTTCACATCAACTTGCTCTTCTTGAGCAACCAAAGAGGCTAAAGGAACATTATTTGGATCAATATGGGCTTTCTAATTAACAAGCATACACATAATAATATCAATTTTATCACTCAAGGAGGAGGTTTCCTCAACAGAATTTACCTTCTTACCTTGTGGAGCTCTCTCGGTATGCCATTCAGAATAATTAACCATCATAATGTCCAAAAGTTTTGTTGCAGCACCCAAAGTGATGGTCATAAAGGTACCTCCAGCAGCTGAATCCAATAGGTTCCTTGAAGAATAGTTCAATCTTGCATAAAAAGTTTGGATGATCATCCAAGCAGTTAGTCCATGAGTGGGACAATTCTTTACCAAAGATTTCATTCTTTCCCAAGCTTGAGCAACATGCTCATTATCAAGTTGTTTAAACTTCATTATTTCACTTCTCATGGATATAATCTTAGCAGGAGGATAGTATTTTCCAATAAAAGCATCTTTGCACTTAGTCCAAGAATCAAAACTATTCCTAGTTAAGGAATTCAACCATTCTTTAGCTTTTCCTCTCAAAGAGAAAGGAAACAATTTTAGTTTAATAATATCACCATCTATATCCCTATGCTTTTGCATCTCACAAAGTTCAACAAAGTTATTTAGATGGGAAGCAGCATCTTCATTACCAATACCAGAAAATTGCTCTCTCATAACAAGATTGAGTAAAGCAGGTTTTTTCTCAAAGAAAGTATTTTCAGCCACAGGTGGAGCAATAAGTGTGCTCATAAAATCATTGTTGTTGGTGCTAGTGAAGTCACACAACTTAGTGTTTTCAAGAGTAGTCATTTTTTTTGGGTTTTCAAATAAGAAAGCAAACTTGTAAAACTAATTTTTGTGTGTTTTTGATAAAGAAACAAGCAAACAAAGCAAAAAGAAAACTAAGCAAAACAAAAACAACAAAGTAAAGAGATTGGTTATGAGGGACTCCCCTTGTGAACATGTCCTTGACTCCCCAGCAACGGCGCCAGAAAAATGCTTGATGGCTCGTGGTTGATGTAGAGCTCGTTGGGAACCCCAAGAGGAAGGTATGATGAGCACTGCAACAAGTTTCCCTCAGTTATGAAACCAAGGTTTAATCAAACTAGTAGGAGCAAGGAAACACCCGAAAGGTGTTACTAGCTGAGCTTTGGCAAGGCGCACTACCAGTGCTAGTAGCAACGTGGAGACCTGCACAACACAACCACAGAACTCTGTCCCCAACTTGCGATGAGGTTGTCAATCTCACCGTGTTTTGCAGAAAACAAAGGATTAAACGTATCGAATGGAAAGAAGTAAAAGTTTGCAGAAAGTAAACACAAAGCAGTAAAAGATTGTAGATTGAATGTAAAAGACAAGGACCAGGATCCATAGTTCACTAGAGGTGGATCTCCTTAAGATAGATAACATGCTGGGTGAACAAATTACAGCGGGGCAATTGACAAACACCGAGAAAGCAATACATGCATATACTAATCATCTTGACTCATTTGAGACTTGATTGGGCATTACAACATTATACATAGACTGCCATCCAACTGCATCTATGACTAATAATCCACCTTCAGGTTATCATCCGAACCCCCTCCAGTATTAAGTTGCAAGCAACAGATTATTGCTTTACGAACTGCGTGTAAAGTAAACAATACGATTGTTCTATGAACAAAGGATTGTTGTTTTCTCCCTAGTAGCAACAGCACATCTAGTACCTTAGAGATTTCTGTCACTTCCCCAGATTACCAGAGGCATGAACCCACTATTGAGCATAAATACTAACTCTTGGAGTTGCTAGCATCTACTTGGCTAACAACGGAAAGCATGCAAGATCTCAAATAACAAAGACATGATAGAATCAATAATCAATCTGAAATAGCATCTCAATATCCATCGGATCCCCGCAAACATAACATGCAGAATTACAAATAGATGATCTTGATCATGAACGGAGCTCACAAGATCTAAACATGAAAGCACAAAGGAGGAGAACCAGCCATCTAGCTACTACATGGATCCGTAGTCCAAGGATGAACTACTCACGCATCACACTGGAGGCTTGCATGGTGATGAAGAAGGCCTCCAGGGTGAATTCCCCTCTCCGACAGGGTGCCGGGAAGAGCTTCAGATCCCTCCCGATCTAGGGATGGAGATGACGGCGGCTACAGACTCTTTCGTGGATTTTTGATTGGGTACTTAGGGTTTTCATCCTGAGGGCAGTATATAGGCGGAAGGAGAGGCCGAGGGGGTTGCCGGGAGCGGCCACACCACCCCCTGGCGTGGGCCAGGCCTGGCCGCGCGGCCAGGTGGTGTGGTGGCTCCCTGGCCCTTCTCCGTCTCGTATTCTGGCACTTGATGACTTCCGGAAAAATAGGCACTTGGCTTTTGTCCCGTCCAATTCCGAGAATATTCATTTTCTGACTTTCCTGTAACCAAAAACAGTAGAAAACAGGCAGTTGGCACTGTGGCTCTTGTTAATTGGTTAGTCCAAGAAATCATATGAAAAGTACTCCAAAGTTGAAACAAAACACAAGAAAATGGATAAAACCAAGCATGAAACATCAAAAATTATAGATACATTTGCAATGTATAACACAGTCAGTCTCCCTTAGCCTAATATTTCTCTGAGTGTACTTAGCAAATAATTTTTACGGATTGTGTACTCATCCCGTGCATAGAAAGCCCCCCGCCCCACGTCCGCAGCACCATCGTCGCTTAAAAGATGCCAGGAAAACCACTTAACAAGCCAGAAAGAAGGAAACTGAACGAGACTTCTCCATCCACGTCATCCATGATCCATCGCGTCTCTCCATGATTCACTTTCCCCCGCCGCCTCTCCCGCACCGGCGCCTCCCTGCGGCTTCCTTGGCCCGTATCACCACTAAAGTCATGGACGGAGCCATGCAATGTGAGGCCTGATTGGAGGCCATGGTCTACATGAAACACATCGCTACAAGGCTACACCTACCGACAATTTTTAGGTCAGCTTGCTTACTTACATTTCTCCTGTGAAGTGGTACAAATTGGATCCGTATGCTACATGAGCCAATATAATCTGAAGTCCTAACTCGATACATATCCCTTGGATACTTGACTAATGTTTCACCTGATTGTCCAGTAATGTCGTAGGTGATCTTAATATGAATCCAGATTTGGAAAATTGATGCGCTATCAGTAAAACGAAGGACACCCGTTGTGGATTTAAACCATGAAATGCTCTTCACTTCCATGATGCTATACTGCAGAGGATCGATGATTGAATGTTTGCTAATTAATTGTTTTGATTCTCTCTTTCGAAGACAACACTTCTGAATCACATCCTAACTTCACCGCATGGGAAGAGGTTCATGTCATTGATAATGAGGTTAATTAAAGATCACTGTATCATGTAGCACTTTGCAATGCGTGGCCAACATTGTTTCATGTATTTCCTTCACAAGGAAATGGAAAATATGGTGATGAGAGTTCCTAGAATCACATTGGTTTTAAGAGTTGTGTTAATAGTGGAACCACTGACGGTGTCTTTTTCAGCTCGGGCATGCCACTTGAAGGAGCTTTTCAGGGCGGAGCGCGATGGATTCTGAACATCTATATTAACTTCCCGTCTTCGGTTCCTCCAAACCCATTCCTCACAAGTGGTATCTCACCCAATCATAATGTAGGTTGAAGTAAATAAGATGCAAATCTCTGCCTTGGTATACTACAGTAGAAGATACTTTCTACTACTAAGCTCACTCTAACAACATAAAATTTATAGCTTCCTAGACTGTGCTATACATATGTATTCTGCATAGTTGAGAGCAAAATAAAAGTGCTCCTTAATCCTTAGGCTACTTTTTTGTCACCTACTATAGTTTTTTGCTTTAGGGATATTCCCATTTCTTTTGAACAATTCCACTCTCTTTATTTCGTCTACTCACATGTGTGTTTGGAGTTCCTGTCTTTGTGTCTAATTGATATACATATATAGTTTCATTAGTCTTTTGTGCTATAGCAGAATTGATGGCTGGTTGTTATTTACCTATCTGAAGTAATCCCTTATCAGATTTAAAGCTTTTCATATAAAACCTTATCTAATTAATAAATACTATAATGTTGTTACTGCAAATTTCGAGTTACTCACTTCTTTATGTCATGTTGTGGATAGAGAACGTACAAAAAATTATTTCATCATGAGACGACACTGCGAGTTTAGGTCTAGGTAATGTGTGCTTGCCAATTTATTTATCTAATATGTAGTTGAATGATATTGTATTATCTGTTCTATAAACCCAGTGTTTTTTCTTCGGAGACTCTGATGTTGCTATCAATGACCCTTCATTCTGGATTCTTATATGCCATCTTACATGAGTGATCTTGCCTTTTGATGTTCTAGGCATTCAGGTGAACATGTCTGTACACTTCTTTTGCCTGTTGCTTTAGTCGGTTCCACGTGTGGAAATGGAGATTTTGAAAATATCTATCACCATCTTTTTATTGGCACTTTCAAAGGCAAATACCAATGTAGGAAGTTAGAGTTTATTTCGAATTAAAACAATATATTAACATAGTGAGCCATTAAATCGATTGCTCGCTAAGTTCGATAGACGACATCGTAATGAGCATACCATTCAATTGCTATGCCCTTGAATTTACCACGATGCAACTTTATTTCTAAGCAAATGATACTTCATGTATTTACGTGTTCAAAGGACTTTAAACATGAAACTCCGCTTATTTCTTTCAATTTTCATCTTTGGTCTGACCAACTGTTCAGGTTCAACTATTTGCTGCATTACGAGTAACACTGCTTCAACGTAAGGCAGTTGGTGGATAGGTGCTACTATTAGCAATCAGAGTCAAGCCTAAAAAATAAAATGGACGTATCAGGCTATGCCATGGCCTTAATAAGCATTGGCCGCCTGTGCAGACTGATTGTTTTTTTGAGTTGTGAATATGCCACCCATGGAGTAGTATTAATCAGCATTAACTTACCGCTTCATTTGAATTGTTGGTATACGATTGCTTTAGGAGTACTATGATTATATTTGTTCCATGGGCGCTCTTTTGTGAGGCATGCATGAGGAATTTGTTTGCTTCATAGTTTCTTGACAAAGTGACTAATTTGGACCAGAGATAGATATTTGTTACGTATTAAACAGAAGGCTCTTAAAAATTATGTGTATACATTGATATTTTCTTAAAATTTAAATACGAGGTACTTGTGAATTTAACTTCAATACGTGCGTGCACGTACATGATTACTAGTGTGAGTAATTACGATTAAGAGATCGCTGACGTAAAACTTTTGGCTAGTGGTACCGGATTTGTCTAGTCTGGTGCTCTTTATTTATCTGCAATGCAAACACGAGGATAGATGCTGGTACATAGGCTACGTACGTTTGACGAGGATAGGCGCTGGCCGCATGCAATGCAACCCACCGTACGTGCTGTGCTGGTGACATGGCGTCGAGGGAGGGAAGCCGCGCGCGGTGGTCAAATAAACCTCCCCCGTACGTACCCCGTTGGGCCCTAGCACGCGCGCGGCTGGATCGTCCATATGCACGCACGCGCGCATTGCGCTCATATCGCACAGACAACAGCATACAGTACTACCCGGTAGTCCATGCGGGTCGACGTCATGGCTACATATGGCCGGAAGAGGACGGGCCGATCGATCGTGTGCGCCGGCCGGGATAGCTAGGTAGGACGACACGACGGCAACCATCCATCATATGGGGGCGGTCCGGCGTCGGCGGCGGATGACGGTCGTCGTGGATCGGTAGATGCGATGTACGCGCACGTGCACGATGGGACGCGATCTAGCTAGGGGGTGTGCCGCCGATTGATTAGTGGACCGGGACTCCGGGAGATCGACGGATGGATCGAGGGCCGCAGTTTGATGCTATT
The DNA here is from genome assembly GCA_910589775.1 of Avena eriantha. Lineage (NCBI taxonomy): Eukaryota > Viridiplantae > Streptophyta > Magnoliopsida > Poales > Poaceae > Avena > Avena eriantha. Next base: position 406,306,912 of record OU342746.1, on the reverse strand, counting down.
TCTTTCCTCTCGCATCGTCTTCGCGGTGGGCGCACGATGGGACCGGCCGGCCGGCCGTTTCTTCACACACGTGCGTGTTTTACTGTTTTGCTGTGGTCACATCGCTTACGTTGGATTCGGAGACGTGGTACGCCGCCCTGGTATTTTTTTTAAGGAAACATGGGCTTTATTGATCACATGATCATAATATCATTGCGAAGATGTAATCCGGAGCAAACCCACGCCACACAGAACAAACAAAAACTCACTTAGTTTAGCTAAACTATGAGCAGCACAATTTAAACCACGCTTAACATGATTAAAAGAGCAAGAAACAAAAAAAGCCGCCATCCTTCTCATGTCATGTATCACTGGACCACAAGGATCGATCCTCCTCTCCCGCTATCACCCGTTGAACAACTGAGAGGCAATCTGAAACGACAATTATATTTGAAAATCCTTCATCGATAGCGAGAATGCTCTGCGCATAGCAAGAGCTTCTGCAATTTCCGGCCTCACGACCTCCTCTCGTTGCTCGCTGCATGCAGGCAAGCATGTGCCATTGTGGTCTCGGATCACGACGCCCATTCCCATTCGACGAGAGCTTGCGAAAATTGCCGCATCAACATTAACAGTAACCGTACCTTCCGGCGGTGGTGACCATCTAAGGACTCAGGCCCGTCCACGGCCCAGTGCGAGCTGGGCGGTCGCACAGCGTCCCCAAATTTTGGGGGCCCCTAGTTAACTCCCGTGGCACAGTAAACAGCCTGATTCAGTTACTACCCACGAGTAGGCACCATCTCGTACATCTCCCTAGATAATCCCGATCGGCAGTTCAATCAGAAAATAAAATCCCGATTGTGTTGTGCGATGTAACCAGGTCAATCCCAATCGCTCTAATAAAAAAATGAAAACAGTTCGCGAGACGCGAGTATCGATCGAATCGATCCATTTATTGGCTATAATCTGCCCACCACACCCGGAACGGCACTATGGACGCCGTTGTTGCCGCTGCACAGCCTAGGCCCTAGCGGCGTTCTCTGTCCCTGTGCTCATTGCGACCTTGCGTCATGTTCTGTCGCCATGGACAATTTGATTGATCAAAGTTTCGCCTCGATGCCGGATGCAAATCAAGGTTTCAGGTTTGATCACTTACTAGTTTTCTTGACTTATTCTTGTATTACTTGACCTATCAAGGCCGATCTGGAGTAGTTATCTTGATGAGCTTAGTTAGCTTGATAAAATAAAAATATGTTTTAGTACACCCTCGGTCCCAAAATAAGTGACGTAGATTTGTCTAGATTCGAATGTATCTAGATGTATTTTAATATATAAATATATGTGAATCTAGATAAACCCACGTCACTTATTTTGGGACGGAGGGAGTATTATTGTTATGTTATAACTTTCAAAGTTTAGGGCCATTTTGTGTTTCGCACATGGGCCCCGAAGTTCTGAAGACGGCCCTGTAAGGACCGAAGACGTGGTCTCACACCTATGGATGGATGTTGGTTTGTACAGATGCATAGCAATCATCTGAATATATGCCAGTGCCTTTTCAGCCACAACTCGAGGATGCATTAGGGGTTCTCCATCTTGAATTTTATTTCTCGCATCCCAAATATGCCACATCGTTACAACCATTACTGTGGCATCCATAGCTGAGCACCTCTCCAGGAAATCCATCAGCAAGTACGTGTAGAAGTGAAAACCTTCCTTTGGAGTTGGATCGGATGTTCAGCAGAAATAACTTCCTAGATCTCACGTGCAAACTGGCACATCAAAATCGTATGTTCAATAGACTCATGGCGCCCACAGAAAAAACAGTCTGATGATGCCGGAATGTGTCGGACCTGGAGCTGGTGACCAGAAGGCAGGCAATCATGTGCAAAACGCCATGCATTGATCTTCATCTTACCAGGAGCCCTCGTCGACCACAATATTTTCCATAGTTTTAGTCACCTTCCATGCTTGACGAAGATCCATTCTTTGATGTACTTCGTTGATGCCAAAACTTGTCTGACCTTGCCATATTATAGCCCGATCGAACAGTATAGTAACCAAAGCGAGTGTGTGGCCACGATGCAAAGTCGTCGCCGCTATGATGGCTGATCGGAACTTGAAGTATCTTCGCTGCTACGTCCTCAGAAAAAATGGTGCGGACGAGGTCCGCGTCCCATGCCCGTCTGTCTTGCAAGAATAGTGTGTCCACAGTTTGATCTTCAGCTAACGGTACTAGAGGACGTAGCATAGATGGAGGTACATCAGGTATCGAGTTGTCTGATTCAATTCTTATCGTGGTGCCACTTCCGATCCTCCAGTGAACTCCAGCTTTCAAAACATCTCGTCCAAACAAGATGCTCCGCCAAGTATAAGATGACGTTCTTGGTCTCGGGACATCCCAAAAACTGCAGTTGGGGTAGTAACACCCCTTGAGAACACGGGTGCATAGAGAAGACGGATCTGTCAGCAGACGCCACCCCTGTCGAGCTAGCATTGCCTGATTGAATATTTCCATGTCACGAAATCCCAAACCTCCAACGCCTTTGGGGTCGAAAGCCATTGCCAGGATCGCCAATGTAATTTCTTTCGCCCATTTTCCATTCCTCACCGGTGATTCGCTGTTGATTTTCTCATTTCATCACACGAGGACACTGGAAGCTGGAAACAACTCATTACGTCTACTGGAATTGCTTGGATCACTGATTTGAGGAAAACCTCTTTGCCTGCACGAGAAACTGGTCGATCCGAGCAACTGTTTATACGTTTCCACATGCGATCATACATATATCTAAAGGTACTAACTGAAGATCAGCCTACCTCAGTAGACATACCCAAGTACGAATCATTCAAGGCCTCGGTTTGAATATCCAATTTCTGCATGACTTCATTTTTGACATCTGAACAATGGCCTCCAAAGTAAATTGAAGATTTATCTTTATTAATTTTCTGTCCAGATTCTTCACAATACGTCTCTAGAGTGCTGAGTAAAGCCTCAACGCTTTTTCGATCGCTGCGAGCAAAGAAAATATTGTCGTCCGCATACAGTAAATGTGAGATAGGGGGTCCAAGTCGGCCATTACGAATACCTTGTAGTTCACCTTGGGCCTCCCTTTTTTGCAGAAGACAAGATAATCCTTTCATGCAGAGAAGAAAAAGATAGGGACTAATAGGGTCCCCTGTCGGATACCTCCGTTAACTCCCCGTTGACTCGAACAACATATCTTACTGAAGTAACACATCTCATAATAGTGCTAGTCCAAGCCGGGGTGAAACCAAGCTTCCAAAGGCAGACCTCTATATAATTCCATTCAACTCTGTCATACGCTTTCATCATGTCCACCTTAAGAGCAAAAAAATGCCGCTTCGATTGTTATTGTTTAATTGTGTGAAGAGATTCAAAAGCAATAAGTGCATTATCCGTAATCAACCTTCCTGGAACAAAGACACTTTGATTTACAGAAACAATTGATGACAATATGATCTTCAATCTATTCGCCAAAATTTTCGAAACAAGTTTATATAAGACATTGCACAAGCCGATGGGGCGAAAATTCTTTAAATGGACGGAGTTTGTGTCACGTTCCGTGGGCCGAAGCATCCCGGGACACGTGGTCATCATAATTTTGCTTGGAGAGGGTAACAACATTTCCGAAATTCACTTTTGATCTCATATCGCAGGTACTCAATCGCTTTAGAAAAAAAGTATTTTATATATTATTAAATAAATAATTTTAAAAGGAAAAATATCTGTATGTCTCCGTATTCTATGTGCTCATGTAAAGTCTCGCGTAAATTTTTTAAGGCATGTACAATAATTGATAAGATAATCTTATCTTATACATGCCATATCAACAAAATATGGCATACAATGAGTTCTTTTTTAGTATTATCTCTAGCACTAGATATTTCTAAATATGTGGTGAGACATATTATTGCTAAGAGATATCTTTTAGCCAAAAGAAGGCTTACGTCTTTTTTTATTTCTCTCTCATCCAACTCAGCCATCATCCTATTGCTAAGATAAGACCATTGTGCATGCCCTAATAGACCGGGTAAAATGACAGAATGGGTCATAATAATAAGCCTTATTTTTAGCACCGGATTTGTCTTTTCCACATAGACCACGAAAAGTGGATTATATTTGCCCTGACACGGCTTTGTGCGCACTCAGAATACGGAGATGTATGTGCGGGTAATCGTTTTCATTTCTTTTAACATTTCAATATGCTTTTAAAATACAATTGAAATATAGGGAATATAAGCATCACCGAAGAGCCAAAACTATACGGGGAATGCCGGTTTAACGGTTACAGTTGTGACGCTGAAAAATTACACAGGGCTCACTTAATAAAATAAGTAGGCTTTAGAAGCCACTAGTAGAAAAGCCCCCATTTGGTCCCGGTTCATAAAGGTCATTGGTGCCGGTTTTTGAATCGGGACCAATCACTCGGGACCAATGCTGGTCCCGGTTCTAGCACGAACCGGAACCAATGGATCTCCACGTGGCCCGCCGTTGCGTGCCTTTGTAGTTGGACCTTTGGTCCTGGTTCATGGCATGAACCGGGACCGAATGTCTTTTCTATTTAAAAAAAAATATTTTTTTTCGTTTTTTCTCCAAATTTTTATGAATCGATGAATATTTGGACTGGTTAATTTCTCACCCGAAGCCTCTCAATCACATTTAGTTTTTTGTCAAATTTCAATCTTTGGTTAAACTTTTCGGTCGGTCACCCATCTTCACACTACTCCACCCTAGCACGCTTAACATCTTAGTTCCTTCGCATCCCCTTCCTATGTACCACTTGTAACCTTATATCTATACTAAATTATTAATGATATTAACCCATACATCTTGTGAGTCACACATTCTTATAATTTGAGTTACAAACATGATTTTAATGTAAAAAATGACTAAGTAATAATAATATTGAATGAATATAGAAATAAAATATGTTTTATTATTATTTTGCATTAATTCATTTAATATGGCATAATTCATATATTTAAATCCATAAATCAAAATTCCACAAATAATATGTCCATTATTATCCAAAAAATGTGAGGAATCCAAATATATCAATTTTTATATTTTTGAATTTTTTTAAAACAATTAAAAATCTGAATTTTGACTCTTTTGGAATTTCAAAAATCTAAAAAATTGCAAACGGCTAAAGGCTATTGGCATCGGTATCATAATTTTTTGCCGATGATTTTGATATATATTATACGATTTTTTCGACATCGTATGCATAAATGGCGGCCATCTGAAGTTCTTATAACGTTTTCTTGCAAAATAAGTCGAAATTCAAGTTTGTTAATTTCCGATTTTTTTATCCCGATTTATGTCCCGAACCGGGCCTAAAGAGGGACCCTTTGGTCCCGGTTCATTGCATGAACCGGGATCAATGCTCCGTTGACCATTGATACCGGTTCATGCCATGAACCGAGACCGATGTCTTGGTGGCATGAACCGGGATCGATACCTGGCATTGGTCCCAATTTGTTATTCGAACCGGGATGAATGGCTTTGGGGGCTGGACCAAAGGACCCTTTTCTACTAGTGAGCATGGCAGAACTTCAAAGCCGACTGAACCCGAGATCACCATCGTTCTTGGTCTAGACTCCACATGCCTAGCTAGAGTGCCAGTAAGCCTAGTTTTATCACGTAGGCGAGTGCAACAAAATGCAAAGCACCACCTACATGCCCGGCGACTGCCCATTCCCGCGCCACAACCCAGCCCATCGGCAAGGCGACATCGCCGCTCAACAAAAACCCCACCCCACCCCCGCCATTCCCCGAGAGGCCTGAAAGCTCCGGTAGGGTTTTACACATCACCTCTGCATGGGTAAGAGTAGTGGCGGCGAGCGCACCAACCCCATGCCAACGACCACTTTGACGACCAAAGATCATGGTGGTGATGAGAGCCATCATGTGGGTATCACCAGGTGGCAGCTCTTTCCCCTGCTCTCTTCCACATCCGCAGACCATCGCGCCGTCTTCCGATCTCCCCCCCCCACATGGCCGGCCAGAGGGAAGCAGAGCAAAAGGAACCAAATCCACCGAAAGATCGCACCATCAACATGACGCTTTATTGACTGAGCCTGCACCAGAAAGCTTCTCTCCTTCCTTCCACCTACAAGGAGCAACATCCTGGAGACGTGCCAAATCCCCGGATCGAAAGAGTTCAAATAACCTGCCTTATTGTTGGAGATCCTTGCATGCCGACCTCTCATCTACAACTGCTCCTACCACCGGAGTAGCGCAGCAAGAATGTCGATGCACAAGTCGTGCAAGATCTGACGGGCATGATCTAGCCGCCTACTCCCATACACTACATGGGAAACATAACCTAGACACCTATCTCTAAGATCTACTCTACAGCCGGCATTACGCCCCGGCCATCCCTGAGCCGCATCGCTGCCGAGGACAACGTCAGGAGAGAGGGATGGGGGGAGTGTGTGGCCCTGGCTATTGGCGGGATATGCCTAATGCGGTCTATTTCTCACTGTAGTGTACGCGACTTTAGCAAACTCAACCAATGTTTGTTGATTTCGACGAACCATACCCTGAAAAAAACACACTGATCACTCGATAAACAAAACAAAATCGAAAGCATGGCAGAACTTCATTTTTTTTAGCGGAACCAGAACTTCAAAGTCGACTGAAACCAAAGATCGCCATCGTTGTTGGTCTAGAGGCCCAGCCAGAGTGCCAGTAACCCAGCTGTATCGCATAGACACGGCCCACCGACGTGCACCGGTGACACGCATTAGCCCATTCTTGCGTCACAAGCCAGCCCATCCCCACGGCCGCGTCGCCGCCCAACAAAACCCCACCCCCAAACATTCCCCGAGAGGCCTGAGAGCTCCGGTAGGGTTTTACACTTCCACCTCTGCACGGCGAAGAGCAGCGGCGGCGAGCGCACCGACCCCAGGCCAGCGAACCAAGCGACGATGGCGCCCTCAACCCGCTCGTCCCCGAAGCCGAAGCCCAAGGGGAGGGGCCTCGGGAGGAAGGGGGACGCGATCGTCCCGCCGGCGTCGCGTGCGGAGGCGGCGGCGGCGGCGCGGCGCTCCGCGAGGGAGCGGGCCCTGTGGACCGAGTGGGCGCTGAACACGGCCAAGGTTGTGGCGCACTACGGCTTCATCCCGCTCGTCATCGCCGTCGGCGTCATCAAGGCCGACCCCAGGCCCTCCCTCTTCCAGCTCCTCACCCCCGTCTGATCCCCCTTCGTTAACCAGGATAGGATGGACCGACGGTTGGTTGTTGCATATGTGGTTGGCCCGCTACTGTGTGTGTTTTGGAGGTGAAATTATGGTTTCCGTCTTCAGTAACTTATTAGTATTACCTGTTCTGCTGGTACTTCTGCACTGATGTTTTGGTGGGGATCAGAACCTGGATCGTCGCATAATTCCGATGGTGAATGAATGGGTGATGTGATTGATATCTATCTCTGTGGATTCGTGATTTTTGTCATCTTGAATGTAGAATTTGGTGACTGTCTTGCATGTGAAAGGTGATCCCTTTTGCTTCCTCGTGAGATGCTGTCATGCTGCTATCATCATACAGTAGGAGTTTTGTGTTTCTGTATCCATTCTTTTGGCAGACTATTAGTGGGTTGCGATTATACTCTGGACGGGTGTCTGTTGCAAATCTAGAGTTGGAAATATTTGTGGCATTTCTTGTGTTTTCATCAATGTTCTGCAAGTTGATTCACTGTGTATGCTTCTACTGTTCTTGAATTTGTTAAACAATTAGTGGGCTCTCGGTGCCTAACTATTCAGGTAGGATCACGTTTGGTGCCACCATAATTGGGAAGTTTTAATTAGGATGTGTGCTTACATACCTAACAATGTTCATCCAAGGTGGTATCTGATTATCTTGAGCTCGTGGTTTTATGTCCTTACTTCTCTATGATCTTTACTAGGGCCGACCCTCTTTCGAGATTGTTCAGGTAGGATCACTCTTGGTGTTCCATAACTGGAGAGTTTTAATTATGCTGTCAGTGTACATATATATCTGACATTGTCCATCTAAAGTGTTATCTTATATGTCTTTACTCTTATGTGATCTTATATGTTCTTACTCTTTTGTGATCTTTCAAGATTGTTTCGTGGTAGATTAATTCAGTAACTTGTTAGTATTATCTGTTCTGCTAGTACTTTTGCACTGATGTTTTGGTGGGGTTAGAACCTGAATCGTCGCGTAATTTCAATGGTGAATGAATGGGTGATGTGATTGATATCTATCTCTGTGGATTCGTGATTTGTCATGTGGAATTTTAGAATTTGGTGCCTGTCTTGCATGTCAAAGGTGATCCTTATTGCCTCCTCGTGAGATAGTGCTATGGTCATACAGTAGGAGTTTTGTGTTTCTGTGTCCCTTCTTTTGGAATGTTAGTGGTGGGTTTTATGTCCTTGATGGATGTCTGATGGTATTCGCTAGAATTGGAAATGTCGATGTTGAACCTTATTTTCATCCATGTTTTGGTAGTTTCACTGGGTGCTTCAACTGTTCTTGCATTTGTTGTTGAACAATGGTCCAGGAAGAAATGTAGAATCACCTTGGGTGCTTTGGCTATTCCATAGTTGGAGAGTTTTAGTTAGTCTGTGAGCATGCATAACTGACACTGTTTCATCCAAGGTGTTATCTGTATATAGTGAGCTTGCAGAGTTGTGGTTATACTGGATCTGGTGTGGTATCCTCCATCGCCTAGCTCCTCAACCTGATCTGTTCTCCATTGTGCTTTGTTAATCAGGATAGGATATGGACTGACGGCCGTTGCATGTTTTGGTTGGCCCTGATAGCGTGTTTTTTGAAGATGAAACAGTGGTGTCCATGGTATATTCAGTAACCTGTTAGTGTTATCTGTGCTGCTGGTCCTTCTCCAGTGATGTTTTGGTTGGGATCAGAACCCGGGTCTGTCATATGATTCTGGCGATGAATGTTAAATGGGTGGTGGTATCTGTGTGGATTCTGAATTCTGTCACAGCGTGTTCATGTGGGATGTGGAATTTGGTGTGTTCTTTGCATGTTAAAGCTGATCCTTTTGCCTCCTCGTGAGATGCTGCGATTATGTTCCTGATGGCTATATGGTGGTAGTGGAGTACTACTGTTTTTTCTGCCACATGGGCAGATTAAACATCTTGCCTGAACAGCGTTTGATACATGTAATAGTTTCACCTATTTGCTGTAAGTGTGCCAGATGATTGGTTGAATCTCATTTAGTTCAGTGAAAGATATTCATTGACCAGCTTCTATTTTCTTGAATGAACAGGATCTAGATGTTTATATCCGGTCAACCAATTAGTACTTACTCCAGTTGGAGTACCGATAAACCGGCAAAATTTCAGTAAATCACGAAAACATAAATTGGAATTTAATGAACCTTTGCAGTTGGGGAACCAAAAGTTAAGCAGCTCAAGGATTAAGCCACAGTAACTGGGGCATATGAAATCAAAACATGGCAGCAAGAACAGATGAAAATAAAGCAATTTCTGCACTAAATGATTGAGCGGACCAAGGGCAAGCCGTGAAGAAAGGAAGATTTTAACCAAAGAACAGGATTTTTAAGCATTTTATGCGATTATGCGACGAAATGTTAAACAGCACGACTGGAACTAGGCTTTCGACCTGTGGATCGACTGCCTTTAGGAGCCTTTTCTGGAGTATTTCATATGCCGCATCATGCACACCAAGAGCAGCACCGCCGGACGGGGATCGAGGAATTTAGACAGGCGGCGCCCCCATTCAACAGCTTTGGCAGTGCTGCATGCCACACTGGGACCTCATAGTACCGTTAACCTAGCATCATTCTGCATAATTGAAATGTTAATTAAGTGGAGAACATGATTTTTTTCTCAAGACGCATTGAAATAGCTCAGTATATCGTCATAAAAGTGAATGCTGGTTGTAGCTTCTGGACCTTGGGATAGAACTTCTCGAATACTGTCCTGTAATAGTAGCCTTGTTTTGTTGTGGTGCGTTTTGAGGGTAAACAGAGCTAAGCATTCATCATCATGGAATCCGACACCTGAACATGAACAGATAAACCGTCAGTTCTGACCGGGTAGTGTTTTTTTTAAACAAGGCCGGAGCGGTTAAACAAGGCCGGGCCCTTGGCTGGCCTGTGTGATCCTGCTGCCGTGTTCAGTCGGCTACCGTCACAGCGGTGGAGGCTGTTAACTCCCGCTAGGCTGCGGTGCTGTCACACCTATACTACGATTCTGTCCTTTAGGCCTCGCGTCAGTGACCACAGCGAAATGGCGAGGATGGCGTCAAGACCGTGGCGGCACATGTTGGTGGGCGGCAAGTTGGGTGGTGTGCTTTGGAGCGTCCGGGGTAGTGGTATTTTGGGGGCCTGGAGAAATCCCGTCGGCTCATCCGACACCGACGCGGTAATGCCTGCGGGTGCCACCATTCCTTCCTAAAGGGACTCGGGGTATCCTTTCCCTACTCACCTCAGTGTGCCGGGGGAAACCCCAGGAACTACGTCGTCGTCGTCGCATTTATACTTGAAGGTGTTGATAGGTGCACGGCGACTTGGAGCACTAGGAGTGTGGCGGGATAGCTCTGGAGGGTGCAGCGATGGCGAGCTATCCTTGTTTTTGTTGATCTGCCGGTGCTAGCATTTCTTTTCTTTTCTTTTCTTTTCTTTGTCTTCTTTTTCTTTTGAGCGTGTTTGTGTTGTTCGCCCTAGCAGCTGTATCGTGTGGTTTGCTATATTAATATAGAGGGGAAAAATCATGTTTCGAGGATGAGTCCCAGGCTTCAATGATAGGTTTATGGTCAATTCTTTGCGACGACTATTAGCGTAGCGGTTTATGGCCCTGTGCGAGGCCATCATCACGCGCCCAGCGCCGAGACCCTGTTGCACCACACCGCCAAGACCCACCGTAGTCGACATAGTAGATGAAACACCGCTCCACCGGCTGACCCCCTCCATGCACCTCGAGCTCCAAAACGATATACTCAAGAGGGCGAACAACACCAAAACTGTTGTCACGTCCGATTCAGGGAAAAACCCAGATATAGGGTTCCCCCGGGACCTTAGACATGAGGCAGGACTAGTAGCAATGACGCCTTACAAGGTAACGACATCCTAGAACACCGCAATCGTTGGCTCCGACATGGTCGGAGTCCGGATCTCACCAACCAACCGCCTCGCCTCCAACCCACACGCCACAGCCAGGGGCCGACCTGCATGAGAGGGAGGCATCCACCACACCAACCACCTTTGACCTGTTCGGAGAAGAGGTCGTCGACCGCCGCGCTGTCGACAGAGCGACTATGTCGTGACACCGACTACGCCACATCCCAGCCTTGTTTCCGACCCTCTCTGACCAAAGGCAAGGAGGCGAGGGAGGCCCCGCCGTACCTGGTGCCGACCAGGCTTTGCCCAGTTGCACCAATTTGTGGCAGCAAGGACGAAAGAGGAAGGGGGAGGGGCCTAGTCGGCGCTGATCTAGGTTTTCTCCTATGTCATCAGGCGAGAGCAACACGGGGGGGGGGGGGGGGGGGGGATTTTCAGTATGCAACAGAGCTTTGTTTCTAGCAAAAGGTTTCTCTTCTCCCTCCTATTTTTTTGGCCAAATTATGCAGCACAAACAAAAAAAATATTTTCTTCATTGATTCCTACTTTTTTTTGCGAAGATTACACCGGTCTGTTAATAATCATCAACAACAACAGCACAAAAAGACCCAATAGCAATTAAATTACGAATAGGTGTTCGGATCACCTAGCGGTGACTACAGACACTAGCACGAGCAAAAGATGTGCCGCCGTCCTCGCCCCTCCATCACCGGCCGGACACAACTTATCATATTAGAGATTATTGTAGTAGACATATGAAAGTCATCATGCTAAGGCCCCAATGGGCCAGGGCACTTCAGCAGTAACCATCGCCAATAGTGATAGTTGTAGATGAAAAGAGATCGATCTGAAACCACACCAACACCAGTGGCCAGTACAGGCTCTTCCTCCTCCGACTCTGGCTTGGGGAGGCTTGGCTCGTTTATGACGAATCCTTGTGCTGGTTTGCGTCTCGCTGGTGGTGTGAACTCCTCCTTCAGCTTCCTCTTGGGGAGAGGGTAGGGGATGCACGCGAGGAGGACGGACCGCAGGAGCACGCCGGCCCACTAGAAGACAATAAGCGCGAGGAGGATCTTGATGCTGCCATCGAAGCCCTAGGAAGCCACTAGGCCGCTCGTGGTAGCGCTCGCGGTGGCGATGGTGATGTCATCTTTAGGCGTTGTCCGCTGATCCTGGTGTTCTCAATGACAAGAAATCTTTAAAAAGTTGTCTGATTTTAGGCACGCATGTATGCATATATGCACATCCATCCAGTACCCATAAACTTCTCAAAGCCTAGGAAAATACGTAGAGATATTACTATTTGGGGGATATTTGATCATTCGTCACACTTTTCTTTGAAATTTGTTTATTTTCCACATTGACCACCACATTAATTTATTTAACTACGCATTTGAATGTCTATATACATAGATATCTAGACAAAGTTGATTTGGATGGGAAGGAAGTAATTCATTAGCCCACTACTAATTTTTGTTTTTGTTTTTGCCAATTATCAAACATATTTTTTCAAAGATACTACATCCTAGAAGACGCATCAATCTCATAGAAGTAGAGGATGACAGCTGAGACAATGCCATTGAAGGCTTCAACTCCACACAACCTACACGATACAATGCCAAGAAGCTTACAACGCGCTATCAATCATCGACCCCTTGCCCAACCTCCTTTCAAGAGTGGAAAGGAGATGGCAGACGGAGCTACAAAGCCGCGTCACGAACCAAGCAAGACACCACCATATAGCAGGACAATGACTCCGACGCAGTGACACGAGCTAGCTAGCTAGTCACAGCTAGCCACTAGTAGTAAGCTAAACCATGTCTTCCGCAGCGGAGAGCCGTTCGGATCCCGGCACGATGAGAGCCCTGCAGAGCGGACAGGTGCTCTTGCCGTTCTTCATCCACGCCCCGATGCAGTCCCGGTGGAAGAAATGGCGGCATGCAGGAACCTCGCTGCACGTTGAGCCGAGCACGAACACCTCGAGACAGATCGCGCACACCAGCTGCCTCTCCCACGGCCCTCCACCACGGCGGAGTACGGGAAGTACCCAAGCTCTTTCTTCTTCACGATCTGCGCTGCCGCTGCTGCAGCCGCTGGCGCCGTGGCCAACCTCCCAGCTTGGTCGAACGCCGCTGCCGCCGTCGCCAACGTCCTAGCCTGCTCCGCTGCCGTCAGCCTCCTTCTTCTCTCGTCCACCGCCATGGCCAGCTATGCCGGTGCGGCCGCGTGCCCTTCTTCTTCTTGGTCTCTGTGGTCTGAGCACCAGTAGACTATGCAGCAGGAGAAAGGAACACTCGCTAGGACGGCCGCAAAAGAGACGTATACGAGTACGTCCGCCGGGTTCATCGTCGTCGTCGTCGTCGTTTGTTGAGACGAGACGCGGTCGACCGGAGATTCTTTGTCGCGAGGAGAAGATATGAGTTGATTCTGTATCGGTTACGTACGTTATTACTGTAGTATTATATATGGCGATTGCAGGGCGAGTGGTGTCATAGACGGAGAAGACCTTGTAGTAGTAAATGGAAAGTGTAATATGCTTGCCTTGCCAAATTAGGCGACGCAGACAGCGCTCGCGTATTTTAGGAATCTCATACGTGACATAGCCCACGTATTTCTTGGTGCACCTAGCAATTAAACCTTCCTATCAAGGGTCAAGTCCCATGACTAGCGATCTCGTACGTGGCTGGGCGCACGCGTCGATCGGAGGCGATCAAGCTAGGACATGGAATTTGTTTTCAGTGTGGTGCCTTTTTTGTTTAGACTATTTTCCAGTGTCTTCTTCGGGACGTTGAGACGGAGGCTACATCCTTAAGTTAGAATGCGTTTGGCGCTGGCGGAGGGATTATGGAGTCATGTGTTCGAGGGGTCCCAAGGCGGAGGGATTGTGGAGTCACAGTCGGAGGAGGAAGAGTCTGTACTGGCCATGTACCCCCGCCAGTAGCGGCTCATGGCGACCGCGAACAACCCCGCGGACATGCCGGTCTTCGGCATGGTGTGGATGAACATTGTAAATGATCACAACGCTGGGAGGGGACGCTCGAGTAGTGGTCGAGGCATCCATCTATGAGGCCGGCCAGGAGATCATCAAGCTGTCGCATGATGATTGCGCTAGTCCAGTGACGTCGTCAAGGATGATCCCACCGACGGTGCAGGGCCAAGTAGCATCGTCAAGGACGAGGCCAGCGAGGAGGAGTACCGCTTCTTCGACGAGTACCCCTTTTGCACTGCGGGTGCCACGACGGCGGCCATTAGTTTAGTTTTAGAGTTAAATTTCGTTGTTTTGGTTAAAAAAATTCGAACCTTGTAAAATATAATGAAGTTTGAATCAAATTTTAAATGTCATTTCAACATTCCATTTGGGGAACGACTGGGAACATGTGTTCCCCAAATGCGGCACGGCGCGCCGGCGTCCCCTAAGCGGCTGATCCGGTGTTTCCAACGTACATTGTTTGGAGGACGCGACAAGAGATGCTCTTTATTTTTTTTGAAATGGAGGAAGTGCCCTAGCCTCTGCATCGAAAAGATGCATACAACCTGTTTTATTAATTATTCAACAAAAGACTGGCAAGAACATATATCACAAAATCCGAAATCTCCACACAACACCTACAAACCTGACAATGGGTGAAGGTCATGTCAACATGGCCCTAGGCCCTGAAAATAACGAAACCCCACCATGAGCTATGAATCGGCAACATCACATACCTCAAGACGCCCTCTAGGTGAAAAGAGAGTGCTCATCTAGTTTAGCAGACTCGCAGCGAGCACCTCATGTACACGCTAAAGAAGCCATCGCCACCATCTAGCCTCCGAGCAATCTTCATGGTTGATATTTGCATAGACTTTGTCGATCTTGGCGACGATGCCACCACAACGCCAGACAACGCCTCCACTATGCCACTCCATCAAGCCCCGTCTGATTCAGAGACTCCATATCTCCATGCTACCGATACTCATTATCGATGCTGAGGTAGATGAAAGCCGCTCCGCCCCAGTCCCCTCCAGCTAGCATCATCTCAAAAAACGATGTACCCGTAGGGGAGAGACGCATCACGCCATCATCATCCAATCTGGGAGACCCGGGTCTGAGGTTTGCGCCCGAAGCAGATGACCCTTCCTGTAGCTTACTTGGTGGCCCAACGCCTCCACACCTCCAAGATCTCACCGGCTGTATGAGCTTCAAAATAGTGTCTCCAATGAGGAAGCCGATGCTAGTGTCCGGACTAGGCTGAGGTTACCCCCGGAGCCCGACCGAACTTCCACCGTGACGATGCCCTCCAAGAAGGTTAGCGGTGCCCACAGACGTCGCCGTATCATCTGCGACGGCAAAGCTAGGCAAAGGTTTTCTCCCTGATAGTTCTTCCATAACTAGGAGATCTCTAGCCGTAGAAATCCGTTGGAGGTGCCCACCGATGTAGAAGGAGAGGCCATGTAGAGATGAGGCCCAACCCAATCGGAGTAGCCGCCGCTGACAGGGGGAAGATACTGGCGCGCAGGCCAAGTATTCGCCACCACCACCAGCGACCTATCGCTGCTGACCACCGTGCATTGCCCTCACCTCCTTCGTCGAGCTCACTGCAGGTATCTTGAAGCAGCCGCACCACAACCTTGCCCTCCTTCATCGACTTCTAGGGATTTGTCGGCGGCCTCAAGAAGGAGAGGCTGTTGGCAGCATGATCTGGGGAGTACTCCTTGATCGCCTAGAGGAGGGCGACCGTGGGAGTTGGGTGGGGGTTACCCGTTTGTATGCCATCACTAGTCCAATTTAGGTGCGCTAGCCTCTTGTTGCTAGCCGGACTATTTCTTGTGCGCCTGTTTTATGCCGAGTAACTCCCAAACACAGAGGTAGACATGGAAACTGCTAGTTGGCAGAAAGGTTACATTGATCGGCTAGGCTTGCCGACGAATTTTGCATAGTCACTATAGGGAACAGTCACTACGCCGACGGCTTTGACCCGTCGGCATAGGCTAAAATGCCGTCGACGTAGGTCTATGCCGACGGTGGCCGTCGGCGTAGCCCGTCGGCGTGCCTAGACTAATATATCATTGGCGTAGCTGTCTATGCTGACGGCTTAGCCGTCGACATAGTTTAGATGTGCCCCACCTAGACGGCTAACGGGCGTTAGGATACGCCGACGGCTAGCCGTCGACCTAGATTCTTATTTTTTTTGATTTTTTTTATTTTTTTGAATTTTTTTAGAATTTCTTTTCCATTTTTTTTGAATTATTTAACTTGTTAATTTCACAAACGATTTTTTTAACTCTAAGTATGCTTAATCTTCGGTTACATTGCACTAATGGTCAAACTTTTCGATCGGTCACCCATCCTAGCACTACTCATGCCCCAACACGTTTAACTTCTCTGTTTCTTCCGGATGAGCTTCCGATAAATAATTAGACCTTGTTAATAATACTACCATATCATTTCTATTAACCCTTGGATCATAGTGTCACACGTCTTTATTTTTAAAATTTCAAACAATTATTTAAGTAAACAAAAATGAATAAGTAATAATAATCTTGAATTCAAATGATAATAAAATAAATATTTTTTTTTGTCTTTTTCTATTTAATGTAGAATAATACATATCTTTAAATCTGTAAACCGGAATCCGATAAATAATATGTCTAAATCGATCAGAAAAATGAGAAGAATCCAACCATGACATCCATATCATATTTTTAATCATGCATTATGTATCTTTAAATAAAATTTATTTAATAGTGTTCAAATCTTCCAAAAATCATATTGTGAGTCAAAAATGGTCAAAACGGCGAGCATCAAGATTCTTACCGATGTGATGGGCCTCGCTAAAACTTGCATTGGATCTCTGAAGAAACATCATATTGTGAGTCTAAAAATGATTTTTTAAATAATTTTTTCAAAAAATCATGAGTATTAGATCATGTACCTGTAGTTCAAACCGGACCCACTTCCTACCGATTCGGCAGACATTTGTCTTTTTAGTAGGGGTGGACGGAAAGGTTTTAAAATCCCCGGTTAGGACATTGTCCATGTAAGGTGGTCTAATAGTTTTTAAAAATAGGATGGTACCATTTAGAAACTGTCATTTGGTGGTTGCTTCATAAAACGCCCTGTTTTCTGCGTTCAGAAAATAGAAAATGGCTTTTCCGTACGACGAAAAGGAAAACTCCCTCCCTCAACATTGTTCACCATCGAATGATGCACATGCGTGAACAATATATGCACACTACATGGACATTTTTATCTCTTGTTATTAGCCCTTTTGCAGAACCTCGCCGTAAGCCCATTGGGACATCTGAGATGGGAAGACTCATCAGACTTGCTCTGAGGAGGAGCTCACGGAGAGGTCTGCACGATCGATATGTCAACACATGAGGGAGACCTTATGACAAGACCTTACCTCTCAAGGCCAAGAAGAAGTCATCGAGCTCACAGGAAGAGGTTGTGCATGATTAGAAGAAACTCGGCTGGAAAGGAAGGCCGTCTTACTAAAGGTACTAATCGGGGGCTTGCCGGTGATCGGTGGAATTAGGCATGTACCTCACGTGGGCCTTAATCCATGATTCCTTCCCACGCCTACTTCTGCGATTAAAGACCTGAAGGCCTGCATCTAGAAGCTCTCAACCAACCTAACCTCAACCGACCTGACATGTGGGGCTGGAAGACGCTTCTCTGGAGATCCTGAAGACCAGATGTACATACAAGGCGATCGAGGATCAAGATTATGTGTAAGACAAGATGAAGACCTGGCATGACTAAGGAAGACTCTACCACCATTGACTCCTATTAGTAGTCAAGAGCATTCACGTTGAAGGGACATGCCATAATCGCCCGAGTCCTCGTCATTAGCCTTAGTCATAAACCCTAGATCCATCTCTCTCGCCGGGTATCATTAGAAACCCACCTAGATCATCTTAAAGACACATTGTACGATCTCTCGATCACCTTATGAATAAAGTGAGAAGGAAATCCTCCCCATTACACATATAACTTTGTTCTTTGTCTTTGGAGATCCAAACCTGCTAAACAGTGTTGATTGCCGAACAAATAAACTCTCTTTCGTTCCCCGTAAATGCGACTGCGGATAGATTGTGAAAACTATCCTTCGTCACCATAAAAACATGGGAACCCAAGGTTAAGCCTAGGAGCCCACCAGTTTCCCTCTAGTTGACCTGTAGCGGGAGATTCCTCGTACAGGTCTAGGACTTCAATGAGTGTCAACGCATGAACTTGCACAGGGTCACACCCCGGAGCTAGATATTGCATCTATGGACTTTCCATCACACTTGTGTATGTAAGCATGGATGTAGACATCAGAAACTGCCATTTGGTAGAAGGGGTTACATCGATCAGCCAAGCTTGACGGTAGCGCCATGGCTTGAGTTATGTGACTTCCTATAGTAATTTAATCCAAAAAATGACATCTATGCATGTGTGATTAGGCTTTGATGAGAGGGTTATGGTCAATTATTTGCGGCAACTATTAGCATAGAGGTTTATGGGCCTGCACGAGGCCATCATCAGGCGCCCAACACCGAGACTTCGCTGCACCACACCGCCAAGACCCGCCACCATCGACACACTAGATGAAACATCGCTCCACCAGCTGACCCTCTCTAGTCATCTCGAGATCCAAAATGATGCCCTCTAGAGGGCGAACAACACCAAAAGTGTTGTCATGTTTTTTTCAAGAAAAACCCAGATCTAGGGTTTCCCCTGGAACCCTAGGCAGTCATCATCAAAACTAAAGGGTACATCTTTTTGAAGAAGATTAGTGAGGGGTTTTGATATCTTAGAGAAATCTTTAATAAACCTTCTATAGAAACCAGCATGACCAAGGATACTATGAATACCTTTGATGTCTCTTGGGTAGGGCATTTTTTCAATTGCCTCGACTTTAGCTCTATCTACTTCTATGCCTCTTTCGGAAACCTTATGCCCAAGGGAAATCCCTTCATTAACCATGAAGTGACATTTCTCCCAATTAAGAACAAGATTAGTTTCTTCACACCTCTGCAAAACTTTATCAAGGTTGTGCAGACAATTATCAAAAGAAGTTCCATAGATGGAGAAGTCATCCATGAACACTTCCA
This sequence comes from Avena eriantha, assembly GCA_910589775.1. Lineage (NCBI taxonomy): Eukaryota > Viridiplantae > Streptophyta > Magnoliopsida > Poales > Poaceae > Avena > Avena eriantha. The sequence goes on along the minus strand of OU342746.1, from coordinate 406,287,758 downwards.
CAATTTCCTCACAAAAACCATGAAAGATAGCAGACATGCATCTTTGAAAAGTAGCAGGAGCATTACATAAACCAAAAGGCATATGTCTATAAGCATAGGTTCCGTAAGGGCATGTAAAAGTAGTTTTTTCTTGATCTTGTTGTTTAACAACAATTTGAGAGAAACTAGAATATCCATCAAGAAAACAAAAATGGGTCTTTTTAGACAACCTTTCTAACATTTGATCAATAAAAGGAAGCGGATAATGATCTTTCTTAGTAACTTTGTTAACTTTCCTAAAATCAATGCACATCCTATAACCTACTACTATTCTTTGGGGAATAAGCTCATCATTATCATTAGGCACAACAGTAATACCTCCCTTTTTAGGGACACAATGAACATGACTAACCCATTCACTATCAGCAATAGGGTAAATAATACCAGCATCAAGGAGTTTCAATACCTCATTTCTTACCACTTCCTTCATCTTAGGATTTAAACATCGTTGGTGCTCTACTACTGGCTTTGCATCCGGTTCTATATTGATAGCATGCTGACATATAGTAGGTGAATCCCTTTTAAATCATCCAGAGTATAGCCCATAGCCCCACGGTGTTTCTTCAAAACTTCCAATAACCTTTCTTCTTCCTTCCCTGAAAGTTTAGAGCTAATAATAACAGGATATATCTTTTTATCATCAATGTAAGCATATTTAAGATCATCAGGGAGCGGTTTTATATTGAAAACCGGATCCTTTTTAGGTGGCAACATAGTAACCAAGTCTTCTACAAGCAAGTTATGCTTATGAACCTTAGGCTGATTACGAAGAATCTCGTCAATCTCATTCCTTTCGTCCATGAAGATTTCACTTTCATGATCTTCCATAAATTGCCGCAAAGCATTGTTAGGAGCAAGAGAAATAGAAGCAAGTTGTTCAACTCTAAAATACTCATTATGGGTTTCCTCTTCACAAGGTTCTTTAGTAAATTTCGAAATATTAAACTCATAAGATTCCCCATCAAACTTAGTCAAGATTTTCTCCCTTTTGCAATCTATAATAGCTCCACAAGTACTCAAGAAAAGTCTACCAAAAATGATAGGATAACTTTTACTAGCAGCTGAACCAAGTACTAGAAAATCAGCAGGATACTTAATCTTACCACAAAGAACTTCCACGTCTCGTACAATACCAATTGGAGTGATGGTCTCTCTATTAGTAAGGTGAATAACCACATCAATCTCTTCCAATTCGCAGGGACTGATTTCATGCATAATTTCTCTGTAAAGCTCATAAGGAATATCACAGGAACTTGTACCAATATCACATAAACCATAATAGTAATGATCACCAATTCTAACGGAAAGCACAGGGACACTAGCCTTTTTAGTTCTATTAGGATGTGAAACAATATTAGAAGCATCCTCACAAAAGACTATGTGTCCTATGCTTTTAGTGACAAGGTCTTTCACAATTGCTACAACAGGTTCAATGTTTATTTGTTCATCAGGTTTTATAGTTCTCTTTGCACTTTTAGTGATTACACTAGTTATCATAGGATGGTCATTTACCTTATCCGGGAAGGGTTTCTCGATATAAAGTTCATGTAAGATGTGATCAATAGTGTAAAACTCAGTACTCCTAATAGGAACACAGTCAACAATACCTTTATAAGGGGCATGGTACTTGCTCCATCCCCTTTTTGGGATTTCAATATAAGAAGAAAAAGCCAGCAATTTGTATTAACTTGTAAATCAAGACCATAAGTATTATTAATATTTTGAAAGTTATCAGTTCCCATAAAAGATTCAATGCATTCATAATCATAACTTATACCTAACTTTCTACCTTTGTCATTTTCCCAAGCTTCAGCATTATATTCAATACGGTCCAGAAGATCCCATTGAGCTTCTTCTTCCATGCGAGTGAATGATCCAGCACAAGAAGCATCCAATAAATCCTTATCATGTAGAGGGAGCCTTGCATAAAAGTTATTGATAATAATATTGTTGGGGAGATCATGAATGGGACATTTGAGCATTAGTAACTTCAATCTTCCCCAAGCTTGAGCTGTACTCTCTCCATCAAGAGGCCAAAAGTTGTATATTTGATTCCAATCTTTATGAATCTCACTAGGAGGATAAAACTTTGAATAAAAGAGAGGCACTATTTCCTCCCATTCCAGAGCTTGACCATTCTTCAGCAGCTTATACCATTCCTCAGCTCTTCCTTTCAGCGATAATGACAATAACTTCTTCTTAACTTGATCTGTAGTAATACCTGCACACTTGAACAACCCACATAATTCATGTATAAAGAGTAGATGATCACCGGGATGGACAGTTCCATCCCCAACATAGTAGTTATCCATAACACGATCAATTATTCTTGTAGGTATTTTAAAAGCATCATTCTCAGCAGGTGGTGGTTCATCTACTACCTTAGCAGTGGTAGTAGCATTACCAAATAAGAAACTCAGTGAATTATCCATAACGAAAATAAAGCAACTAACAGAAATAAACAATATTCACAGTAGAAGTTTCCTTTACCAGTTCCACTCTCCAATAGCGCTTCACTCCCCGGCAACGGCGCCAGAAAATAGTCTTGATGACCCACAAGTATAGGGGGTGTATCGCAGTATTTCGATAAGTAAGAGTGTCGAACCCAACGAGGAGCAGAAGGTGCTGGCTAGTGGTATGGATCAGGAATTCTCAGCAAATACTTAGCAAACGGATTTTTAGGGGTTTTTGATAATGCAAGTAAATAAAGTACGAGTAAATAAAATACAGTAGGAATGAACGCAGCAAGTGGCCCAATCCTTTATGCAGCAAAGGACAAGCCAGTTGTATTTCTTAAGATGACCAAACGTTCTCGAGGACACATGGGAAGACTGTCAAGTGCTTTCGCTTCATATAGTTGATTAATCTTCTTTAGCTTGCTAAGTGTTGTGTGGGTGAACCTGCGCTAATGTACCGACCTTCCTAAGACTAATACATACTTGTGATTATACCCCTTGCAAATATCCGTAAGTACAAGAAAGTAATTAAGGTAGAAACCTAACCACACCTTTAAACTCTAAGACCCTTACGTCCCTTCTGCAATGGTTTCCTAACGGGGGTTCAGGTTTCTGTCACTCCGGCAACCCCTACGATTAGTAGACAAATACACAATGCATTCCCCTAGTCCCATAAGGTGAAGTGTCATGTAGTCGACGTTCACATGACACCACTAGAAGAAGTACACCACAACTTAAATATCAAACTATTGAATCTCTCTCAACACAACTCCACTACTAACAACATGACTTCTCCCATGTCCTCAAGAACAAAACAGACTACTCACAAGACATCATATGGATCATGATCAGAGATGGAATAATGATGTATAACAATCTGAACATAAACAATAATTCAATGGTTCACTCAATAACATAAACTACAAAGAGTAATCAACACCGGGAAAGTTTCCCCTAAGAACTATGCAAGATTCAACCCAATTGTTACAACAATATGGAGATGGTGATGAGGGTGCTGATGGTGATGATGATGATGATCCCGATGAAGTCCAGCTTGATGGTGGTGTTGATGGCGACGATCTCCCCTCTCCGGGAAGGAATTCCCCCGGCAGAAATCTGTCTGCTAGAGAGGTCTTTCTCTTTTGGTGTTTTCCGCCCCGTAGAGGCGGCGGAATATTTCTGTGGTCGCTCCCCGAGTTTTAGGGTTTCGGGAGTAATATATACGCCAGAGGGGAGAGCTAGAGGTGGGCTAGGGCGGCCACACCACCTGGTGGCACGACCTAGGGTGGCCTGCGCCAGGGGGTGGTGTGGGCCCCCTGTGGCCCATCTCCACTCCTCCTTCTGACATCCTTCGTCTTCTGGAAAAATAGGATTTTCCGTATATTTTCCCGGATTTTCTGATCCTCGCGAATTTTGCCTCCAAAGAGCACCTTTTCCATCAGAATCCTGACTGCAGCGGTCCATGCTCGAAAAGTCATCAACCATGCAAAAACAGATGAAATAACATAAGTATCACCTCTCAATACGAAATATATCAATGAATAACAGTGAATTATGATATAGAATAGTGATGCAAAATGGACGTATCAAGATCCAGAAGGTAAATTATTAAACCATGTTTTAGCTTCTCCTTTCAGTGAAAAAGGGAAAATTTTAGCAACAAAGTAGGTGCGCATCTTAATATCATCAGAAAATAGGCCACTCATGGTAGAAAGCTCAGTCATGTGTGCTACATCACTTTCATTCTTAGTTCCACAAAAAGGTTCTTTCTCAACAATAGATATGTAAGATAAATCAAGAGAGAAATCATAATCTATCTTTAATGTTTATGGGAGATGTAGCAAACTTAGCATTAGGAGACAATTTAGGTTTTATAGTACGCCTCTCAAGGAGACTCTTAATAGCACTTTTACCATTAGTATTTTGACATTCTTTAATAAATTCATCATTCATTTCTATATATCCGTCTTCAATATCATAGCTCTCTATAGACTCAGGTGAACTAACAGGTGTAGTAGTGTCTTCATTAGGAGTTTCAGTATTTCCAGCTATAGTTCTAGAAATCGTAGCATCTAGGAAAGGACCTAATGAACCACTCTTATCAAGCATAGTAGAAACAACATCATAAGTATTAGAAGTTTCAGATTCAGCAGTAGTAGCAGTATGTGTAGCATGTGTATGTGGTGGTGTAAGGAGCTTACTCATTACAGATGGTGAATCAAGAGCAACAGAGGTGTTCAGAACCATACCTCTCCTTGTAGTGGATGGTAAAATAGGAACCCTTCCATCACGATACTTACCCATGATGGATGGATGGCAGCAAACAATAGTGATTCCAAGTGGACTTCATAAATAGAGCTATGCTCCCCAACAACGGCGCCAGAAAATAGTCTTGATGACCCACAAGTATAAAGGGTGTATCGTAGTATTTTCGAGGGAAGTGAAACCCAATTTATTGATTCGACACAAGGGGAGCCAAAGAATATTTATAAGCCTTAACAACTGAGTTGTCAATTCACCTACACCTGGAAACAATCTTGCTCACAACAGTTTATCAGTAGCAACAGTTTTGTAATAGCAATAGCAAAGTAATAGCAGTAGTAAAAGTAAAGACAGTAGTAACAATTGCAGCAAACAGTAGGATTAAAGCGCGGTGGGCATAGGGATGGATGGATGGGCGTTGATAAAATGACAAAAAACCACCACATTTGCACACAAGGTGACACGAAACCACCGCGTTTGGGTTTTTTGACACATAAATGCCACTTTTGGGGCCAGGCTGCGACGCGGAGCATTGATTCTCTCGGTTTAGCCGTCTAACCACTTTTCTGGCAGGTGGGACCCGCTGTCAGTGCGCATGTGGCAGGGGGTGGATGGGCAAACGAGACGACCATTAGGCGGCGCGTTAGGGCACGGTCCAAGCCATAGTTCTGCTCTCTCACTCTCGTCAGTTACTCTGCCGCGGCTCCCATGGCGATTGGAGGAGGTGGTGGCTCGCCAGAAGGGCACGACGGCGATCAGATTGGAGGCGGTCACGATCGATACGTCAAGCAGGTGTTGTTCGGGCTGGGCTTCAACATGGGCTCCGTCGATTTGGACAACGACGAGGACCACGAGTCGAGGGACATCTCGCTGGAGCCAGAGCTAGATGGTGCACCGGAGGAGGAGTCCTCGCAGCTGGCGGCGGCGTGCCTGTGCAGCAACGACCCGCTCAGCCACTACCTCTCGGACTACGGGTAAGAACAAATTCCATTCCCATGTTCTATGTTCTGAAATTGGGGAAAATGCCGTTTTAGGTTTCAATAGTTCAGTAAACAGAGTGTGTACTTAATTTTTTCCTATTATTAGGGAACATTCTGAGACGTGGGAACTGTTTATTCAATTCGATGGGGCCAAATTTGTGGCAACAACCATGCGCCGGTGTGATATTAGATTTCTGAACTTGTTGGGACTGATGGAGAAGGAAGGGTATGGGCTTTGTGATTCAATGTATTATGTGAAAGATGAAGGGGAGGGATTGAATGGCCTAGAATTAGTGGACAACAATGTTAAGGTGGAAGAGATGGTGAGAAAGTATGAAAGGTCAAGAAAACTAGTATTAACAGTGATGAGGGACAAGGCAAAGCAAGCCATTGTGGTGTCTCCTATCAAGACCAAGAAGGGAAAAGAGACATTGTATGCTAGGTCATATCCTAGCCACATTGTAGATGATTTGGAGGGGGAAGAGCACTGTCAGGACAATAACTTGCAGACTCAGAACAATGGTAGTTTTCAGCCTCTATGCACACTAGTTGATGAAAATATGCAGAAATCAGCAGAGTAGGCAGAAGATGCAGAGGAACAAGTAGGTGCAGATGAATAAGAAGATGCAGATGAAGAAGAAGATGCAGATGTGGGATATTCATCTGGTGATGACAGTTGGATGTATCTCTGTAGTGTTGACCAAGTTTAGCAAGAGCAGTTGAGGAGGAAGGAAATAGATGAAATGAAGAAAATAATTGCTAAGAGGAAGAAAGGGGTGGATGAGGAGTTGTACGAGGATGAGTCAGAACCAGAAGATATTTTTGACACTTATATTCCAGAGGAGCCAATGAAGAAGGCAGTTAAGAGGCAATGTCCAACAACCAGATCACACTCTCATGCAGAAGTGCCAGTTATGACAGATTGGGCTCCTTCTGATGATGAAGAGCAGCTTGGTTTCCTTGGAGAAGAGGATGATGATGGGTTTGAGCCTATGCCATTTGTGTTGCCAAATGGGAGGAAGATTAGAGCAAAGAAGCAAACAGAGAGGGTGTGGTATGATGAGACAAGGGAAGATGCAGAGCAGCAATTCAGGATAAAACTTTGTTTCAAGGATGTGTATCAGTTTAGGCAGGCACTATGTAGACTTCATATTGTGCAGGTTAGGAATTTCCATTACCATAGAAATTTCCCAGATAGGATGATTGTGTGGTGCAAGCCAAATAAAAAGGAGAAGTACAATTGCTAGTTCTTCATTTCAGCTTCAAAGATAAAGCATGAAACTACCTTCTACATAAAGAAGATGCACTTGGAGCACTGCTGTCCTACCGAACCATTAAGCACCATAGTTAATAGTAAGTGGCTGAGCACTGCTTATGTTGACAATTTTAGATCAGATCCAAACACACGTATTAGATCTTTAGTTGACAAAGCTAGAAAGTGTTGGGTCCGCAGCATAGAAAACAAAAAATTTCCTAAGGTGTGAACTACACGCCAAGATCTATCTACTAGGTACAAAGCAACGCGTGGACATACATCCAATGACAACTTACCCTCGTAGACAACGAGCTTTGTTAATGAGTAGGAACTCGTGGTTGATGTAGTTGTACACTTTCCGATCTCAAGATCGCGAGGAAGTCCGAGCGCCGCAACTCAGCAGCGCATCCGCACTCGCACACACGTTCAAGCCACCGGACAACCTCCACCTCCTCGCTCCAGCGATCCAGCAGAAGTAGCAACTCCTTCCAGACGAAATGCCACCGGGAACATGTATCTTGCTAATCCGAGACCATGGGGGAATAATTCTAGAGGGGGAGAGAGATCCTTCACAAGGAGGTGTGAGGATGAAGGAGGGAATGGGTGGCCTTTTATAGGAGGAGGGGGGGTGCCCCCTCTCTCCATGGCCGGCGCATGGGGGGGGGTGATCCCTCACCTCCCCCATTCATGTGGTGGTAACCCCGCCACATTAAAATGCCTCTTCACATTCCCTTTTAAAGTCTCCACTTTAAATGCATTAAATTTCTCCAAATTTAATGCTCTCTCATTTAATAAAACTCTTTTTATTAAATTTATTCAGAATTTTGTTAATTACTTTAATTAAAAAACATTCACATATAGCCCCTTGCAATATTTCAATATCACATGCAGAACCACTTTCTGCAATTTCAACCGAAACAATTTCCGGTTTCTATTGAAACAATTCCTGCGCTTTGCAATTCTTTCGTCTGAAACATATGTGCTCCAAAATGGTGTCCGGTAACTCTTAAGTGTGCCACCCTATGGTTCGCGAATAATGCAGACATGATCGAGACCCTTCTCCGATCAATAATCAGCAGCGGGACCTGGAGATCCGTACTGACTCCTACACATTCAACGATGACTTCTGTGATCGTGAGAACCTTTAACGCTTGTAACTAAATCCCTTTGTCTCTCGATATATTACATGTCCGATATTCGATCATCGGTATCTCCATACCTAGTTTGATCTTGTTACCGACATGCACTCTTTTCTCGTTCCCGTGATATAACATTCTAGTGATCACATCACTTGCTTGCAAGCTATCTTAATGTGATATCACCGAGAGGGCCCAGAGTATATCTATCCGTCATCTGGATTGACAAATTCCACTCTTGATCCATGAGCCTCAACATAACACCTTCGTAGTACTGAACCCATCTTTATAGTCACCCTGTTACGGTGTGCCGTTTGATGTTATCAAGATACTCTTCCGCTGTTAGCAATTAACATGATGTCATGGTCTAAGGACTAAGACTACTTTGTATGATGTTATAGAAATATAAACATAATGACTTGATTGTAATGCTATACTTATGATGAATGTTCATCACATCATTTCACAAATGCTGTGACCTTGTTATTAACAACATCCAATGTCCATGATCACGAAACTTTGATCATCTTGTTAATCAACAAGCTAGTCTATAAGAGAGGCATAACTAGGAACACTTTTTGTTTATTAAACACACATGTATTGATGTTTCCTATCAATACAATTATAGCATGCAAAATAAACATCTATCATATACAAGGAATATATAATAACAACTTTATTATTGCCTCTCAGGGCATATTTCCTTCAGTCTCCCACTTGCACTAGAGACAATAATCTACTTCACATAGTGATAAATCTAACACCCATGGAGTTCTGGTGTTGATCATGTTTTGCCCTAGGGAGTACTTTAGTCAACGGATCTGCTACATTTAGGTCCGTGTGCACTTTACAAATCTTTATAACTCCATCCTTGACATGCTCGCGGATGGAGTGAAACCGGCACTTAATATGCTTGGAATTCTTGTGAGACTTTGGTTCCTTTGCGTTGGCTATGGCTCCATTGTTGTCACAATAGATCACCATCGGGTCCAACGCACTGGGAACCATACCCAGTTCTGTAATGAACTCTTTCATCCAAACTGCCTCCTGCGCCGCTTCTGAAGCAGCAACATATTCCGCCTCCGTTGTTGATCTAGCCACCACAGGTTGTTTGGAACTCCTCCAACTAACTGCTGCTCCGTTCAAGAGAAATACGTATCCGTATTGAGATTTAAAGTCATCCGGATCGGTGTCAAAGCTAGCATCACATAACACTTAGCGACTAGCTCTTCTTCACCTCCGTATATAAGAAGCATATCCTTAGTTCTTCTCAAGTACTTGAGGATGTTCTTTACCGCTATCCAGTGTTCCGAACCTGGATCAGATTGGTACCTACTAGTCAAACTAATAGCATGTGCCACATCTGGTCTTGTACATAGCATGGCATACATTATAGAGCCTATGGCTGAGGCATAGGGGATCTTATCCATCATCTCTCTTTCTTCAGCCGTAGCCGGACTTTGAGTCTTACTCAAATGTCTTGCCTTGAAACATAGGTAAGAACCCCTTCTTACTTTTGTCCATATTAAACTTCTTTAATATCTTATCAAGGTATGTACTCTGCGATAGCCCAATTAGGCGTCTTGATCTATCTCTATAGATTTTAATGCCTAATATATATGAAGCTTCACCAAGGTCCTTCATCGAAAATTTGCTGTTTCGATAACTTTTAACACTGTTTAAAAGATCTATATCATTTCCAATCAATAATATGTCATCCACATATAATATCAGAAATGCCACATTGCTCCCACTCACTTTCTTGTAAATACAAGCCTCTCCATAAGTTTGGACAAATCCAAACTCTTTGATCACCTCATCAAAGCGGAGATTCCAACTCCGGAATGCTTGCTTCAGTCCATAGATGGATCGCTGAAGTTTGCACACCTTATCAGCATCCTTAGGATCGACAAAACCCTTTGGTTGTATCATATACAACTCTTCTTCAATATTACCATTGAGGAACGCAGTTTTGACATCCATCTGCCATATTTCATAATCGAAATATGCAGCAATTGCTAACATAATCCTAACCGACTTAAGCATCGCTACGGGAGAGAACGTCTCATCGTAGTCAACTCCTTGAATTTGTCGAAATCCCTTTGCGACAAGTCGAGCCTTATAGATGGTTACATTACCATCATCATCAGTTTTTCTTTTGAAAATCCATTTATTCTCAACGGCCTTTCGATCGTGAGGTAAATCCACCAAGGTCCAAACCTGGTTTTCGTACATGGATACCATCTCGGATTTCATGGCTTCTAGCCATTTGTTGGAATCAGGGCTCATCATCGCTTCTTCATACGTCGCAGGGTCATCTATTGCATCAATCATGAAATTCATAACAGGATTGCCGTACAGTTCAGGAGCTGCACGTGTCCTGCTTGACCTGCGAGGTTCGGTAGTGTCCTCTTTCGGAGTTTCATGATCAATATCATTAGCTCTCTCTTCATTAGGTGAAGTCAACTCCGAAACAACTTCCGGTGCTGCGCTACTCGCCATTTCATTAAGAGAAGGTTCAATAACCTCTTCGAGTTCTACCTTCCGACTACTCACACCTTTCGCGAGAAACTCCTTCTCAAGAAAGGATCCATTCTTGGCAATAAAGACCTTGCCCTCGGATCTGTGATAGAAGGTATACCCAATCGTTTCCTTAGGGTATCCTATGAAGACGCATTTTTCCGCTTTGGGTTCGAGTTTATCCGGTTGAAGTTTCTTCACATAAACATCATATCCCCAAACTTTAAGAAATGACAGCTTAGGTTTGTTTCCAAACCATAATTCATACGGTGTCTTTTCAACGGATTTAGATGGTGCCCTATTTAAAGCGAATGTAGCGGTTTCCAGTGCATAACCCCAAAATGACAGTGGCAAGTCAGTCAGAGACATCATAGATCAAACCATATCCAATAAAGTACGATTACGACGTTCTGACACACCATTACGTTGTGGTGTTCCGGCAGGCGTGAGTTGTGAAACTATTCCACAGTCTTTTATGTGTGTGCTAAACTCGTAACTTAGATACTCTCCTCCACGGTCAGACCGTAGAAATTTGATCTTTCTATTACGATGATTTTCCACTTCATTCTGAAATTCTTTGAACTTTTCAAAAGTTTCAGACTTATGTTTCATCAAATAGATATACCCGTATCTACTCAAATCATCCGTGAAAGTAACAAAATAACGATATCCACCTTGCGCCGACACACTCATTGGTCCACACACATCAGTATGTATGATTTCCAATAGATCTGTCGCCCGTTCCATTGAACCGGAAAACGGCGTTCTAGTCATCTTGCCCATAAGGCATGGCTCACATGTATCAAATGATTCAAAATTAAGTGATTCCAAAAGTCCATCAGAATGGAGTTTCTTCATGCGTTTAACGCCAATATGACCTAGACGGCAGTGCCACATATATGCAGATATATCATTATCAAGTTTAATCTTTTTAGCATTAACATTATGAATGTGCGTAATATTACTATCGAGATCTATCAGAAATAAACCATTCAACATAGGTGCATGACCATAAAAGATATCATTCTTATAAATCGAACAACCATTGTTTTCAGATTTAAAGGAATGACCACTTTGCATCAAACACGATCCGGATACAATGTTCATGCTCAGTGCAGGCACCAAATAACAATTATTTAGGTTTATAACTAATCCCGATGGCAAATGGAGAGGTAGCGTCCCGATGGCGATCACATCAACTTTTGATCCATTGCTGACTCGCATCCTGACCTCATCCCTTGCTAGTTGTCGCTTGTTCCGTAGCCCCTGAACCGAGTTACGTATATTAGCAACCAATCCCGTATCAAATACCTAGGTGCTACTGCGAGTACTAGTCAAGTACACATCAATAACATGTATATCACATATACCTTTGTTTTCCTTGCCGGACTTCTTGTCCGCCAAATACTTGGGGCAGTTACGCTTCCAATGGCCAGTCCCCTTACAATAGTAGCACTCGATGTCAGACTTAGGGCCAGCTCGGGGTTTCTTTTCAGGCGTGGCAACAGACTTGCCACCCTTCTTTCCCTTGTGCTTGCCTTTCTTGTCTTTCTTGAAACTGGTGGTCCTATTGATCATCAACACTTGATGTTCTTCCCTAATCTCTACTTCTGTAGTCTTAAGCATTGACAGAAGCTCGGGAAGAGACTTCTTCATGCCCTGCATATTATAGTTCATCCTGAAGCTCTTGTAGCTAGGTGGCAGATATTGGAGAACACGATGTATTCCTAAGTCAATGGGAATCGTTATTCCCAAGGACACAAGCTTATCGGCGTTCCCAGACATTTTGAGTACGTGCTCACTAACGGAGCTGTTTTCCTCCATCATGCAGCTAAAGAACTTTTCTGTAGCATTATAACTCTCTACGGCAGCATGGGTATCGAAAATCATTTTCAATTCTCCCATGGTATCAAAGGCATTGCCATTTTCGAAACGCTTTCGAAGTTCTGGCTCTAGCCCATATAGTATGCCGCAATGAACTAAGTTGTAGTCCTCCTGACGAGTCACATAGACATTCTTTTCCTCGTCAGGGGCATCAGGAGCTGGTGGGGGGCTAGCGGCGCATCTAGCACATATTTCTTTTGTGCAGCAGTGAGGAGAATCCTCTAATTCATAGCCCAGTTGGTGAAGTTGCTACCATTCGTAGCAAGTTTCTCTTTCTCCATGAACACATTGAAATTAAAAGCAGGTGGTGCCATCTACAACAGAATTTGTAAAGTTTACTTAGACTAAGTTTATGATAGATTGAGTTCAACTAATCCAAATTACTAATGAACTCCCACTCAAAAACGACATCCCTCGTGTCCTTTTGGTGATTACATGAACCAAATCCACTACACCAAGTCCGATCATCACGTGAGTTGATATAGTTTCAAAGGCGAGCATCTATATGGGCATCATATCAACTATATGACTCATGCTTAACCTTTCGGTCCGTGTTCCGAGGCCATGTCTGTACATGCTAGGCTCGCCAAGTAAGAACCTTAGTATTCGCGTGTGTAAAACTGTCTTACACCCGTTCCTATGAAAGCATAGATTCGAGTACACCCGATCATCACGTGATGTCTCGAAACACGATCCACCGAACGGTGCATACTCAAGGAAGAACACATTTTTATCTTGATATCTAAATGAGGGATCATCTTATAATGCTACCAAAAGCGCCAAACTAGAAGTATAAGATGCTAACATCTAATGTGTAAAGTGAGATGATATGGTCCATGCATTTGATCTCTATCACTTGCATCGTGGTATGATCTCTATCATTCCTTTGTGTGTAAGGCCAAGGTCTATGGAACTTACACGTTGAGTGTGTTGTAAGAGTATCTATCATACATCTACTCACAACAATACAATATCAATACACTAGCCCAACAACGATCTAAACTAGACGCCTCTAATTTATCAATTGCAAGTTTTACGTGGCTTAGGGCTTTCGGAGATAGAACCATTCTCACCTACGAACATGAACCACAACGAGGATAACTAAGTTATTAGCAACTCGTTGTAAATCAGATATTGACTATAGTAGGAGAGACAGACACCCGCCAGCCACTTATGCAAAACAAGTTGCATGTCAGCCGTGGAACCGGTCTCATGTACGATGACATGTAAGGTTAGTCCGGGATGCTTCATCCACTATGCCACCAATATCCAAAATACATAGAAGATGCAATAACATGATCATCATCGCCCACATATAAACATATGTGTACTACCCGTGCAAAGCACCTACGCATAGATCAGGCTCTGATACCACTGTTGGGTCCGCAGCATAGAAAACAAAAAATTTCCTACGGTGTGAACTACACGCCAAGATCTATCTACTAGGTACAAAGCAACAGGTGGACATACATGCAACGAGAACTTACCCTCGTAGACAACGAGCTTTGTTAACGAGTAGGAACTCGTGGTTGATGTAGTCGTACACCCACCGATCTCAAGATCATGAGGAAGTCCGAGCGCCGCAACTCAGCAGCGCATCCGCACTCGCACACACGTTCAAGCCACCGGACAACCTCCACCTCCTCGCTCCAGGGATCCAGCGGAAGTAACAACTCCTTCCAGACGAAATGCCATCGGGAACATGTATCTCGCTAATCCGAGACCATGGGGGAATAATTCTAGAGGGGGAGAGAGATCCTTCACAAGGAGGTGTGAGGATGAAGGAGGGAATGGGTGGCCTTTCATAGGAGGAGGGGGGTTCCCCCTCTCTCCATGGCCGGCGCATGGGGGGGGGGTGATCCCTCACCTCCCCCATTCATGTGGTGGTAACCCCGCCACATTAAAATGCCTCTTCACATTCCCTTTTAAAGTCTCCACTTTAAATGCATTAAATTTCTCCAAATTTAATGCTCTCTCATTTAATAAAACTCTTTTTATTAAATTTATTTAGAATTTTGTTAATTACTTTAATTAAAAAAAATTCACATATAGCCCCTTGCAATATTTCAATATCACATGTAGAACCACTTTCTGCAATTTCACCCAAAACAATTTCCGGTTTCTATTGAAACAATTCCTGCGCTTTGCAATTCTTTCGTCTGAAACATATGTGCTCCAAAATGGTGTCCGGTAACTCTTAAGTGTGCCACCCTACGGTTCGCGAATAATGTAGACATGATCGAGACCCTTCTCCGATCAATAATCGGCAACGGGACCTGGAGATCCGTACTGACTCCTACACATTCAACGATGACTTCTGTGATCGTGAGAACCTTTAACGCTTGTAACTAAATCCCTTTGTTTCTCGATATATTACATGTCCGAGATTCGATCATCGGTATCTCCATACCTAGTTTGATCTCGTTACCGACATGCACTCTTTTCTCGTTCCTGTGATATAACATTCTAGTGATCACATCACTTGCTTGCAAGCTATCTTAATGTGATATCACCGAGAGGGCCCAAAGTATATCTATCCGTCATCTAGATTGACAAATTCCACTCTTGATCCATGAGCCTCAACATAACACCTTCGTAGTACTGAACCCATCTTTATAGTCACCCTGTTACGGTGTGACGTTTGATGTTATCAAGATGCTCTTCCGGTGTTAGCAATTAATATGATCTCATGGTCTAAGGATAAAGATTACTTCGTATGATGTTATAGCAATATAAACATAATGACTTGATCGTAATGCTATACTTCGGATGAATGTTCATCACATCATTCCACCAATGGTGTGACCTTGTTATTAACAACATCCAATGTCCATGATCAGGAAACCTTGATCATCTTGTTAATCAACAAGCTAGTCTATAAGAGAGGCATAACTAGGAACCCTTTTTGTTTATTAAACACACATGTATTGATGTATCCAATCAATACAATTCTAGCATGTAAAATAAACATCTATCATATATAAGGAATATATAATAACAACTTTATTATTGCCTCTCGGGGTATATTTCCTTCAGAAAGGACTTTGGTGTAGATGTGCCAAAGAGGATGGCATACAGAGTAAGGACAAAGGCTAGAGAGATTGTTATGGGAGATCACAAGAAACTGTATTACAGAGTAAGGGATTATTTGCAGACTGTGATTGAGAAAAATCCAGGATCTAGATGCATTGTCACCAGTGAGACTAGCCCAACAGAGGAAGAGAAGGAAGCTATCGAGAGAGGGCAACAGGTTTTCATAAGTGACAAGCCAAGATTCCATGGCCTTTTCTTTTGTGTTAATGCTGCTAGGCTTGGATTCCTTGAGGGATGTAGGCCCTTCATAGGTTTGGATGGCTGCTTCATAAAACTGACCACTGGAGCTCAGATCCTTGCAGCTACTGGCAGAGATGGCAATAACAACATCTATCCAATAGCTTGGGGAATTGTTGCAAAAGAAGATACTGGGAACTGGCAGTGGTTTCTAGAGCACTTGAAGCAAGCACTTGGTGGAGAGGAAGGCCAGTTTGCACAATACACCATTATGTCTGACAGGCAAAATGGTCTCATAAAAGCTGTGACCACTATCTTTCCAAACTCACCCCAGAGGTTCTTGATGGCTCAGTGTCGGCGCCAGAAAAATGCTGGTGCGATGTTGATGTAGAGCTCGTTGGGAACCCCAAGAGGAAGGTATGATGAGCACAACAGAAAGTTTCCCTCAGTTATGAAACCAAGGTTTAATCGAACCAGTAGGAGCAAGGAAACACCCCAAAGGTGTTGCTAGCGGAGCCTTGGCAGGGCGCACTATCGGTGCTAGTAGAAACGTGGAGACCTGCACAACACAACCACAGAACTTTGTCCCCAACTTGCGATGAGGTTGTTAACCTCACCGTGTTTTGCTGAAAACAAAGGATTAAACGTATCGAATGGAAAGAAGTAATAGTTTGCAGAAAGTAAACACAAAGCAGTAAAACAGTTTATAGATTGTATGTAAAGAAAAGGACCGGGATCCATAGTTCACTAGAGGTGGCTCTCCTTAAGATAGATAACATGCTGGGTGAACAAATTACACTGGGGTAATTGACAAACATCGAGAAAGCAATACATGCATATACTAATCATCTTGACTCCTTTGGAACTTGATTGGGCATTACAACATTATACATAGACCGCCATCCAACTGCATCTATGACTAATAATCCACCTTCAGGTTATCATCCGAACCCCCTCCAGTATTAAGTTGCAAGCAATAGATTATTGCTTTATGAACTGCGTGTTAAGTAAACAATACGATTGTTCTATGAACAAAGGATTGATGTTTTCTCCCTAGTAGCAACAACACATCTAGTACCTTAGAGATTTCTGTCACTTCACCAGATTACCAGAGGAATGAACCCACTATCGAGCATAAATACTAACTCTTGGAGTTGCTAGCATCTACTTGGCCAAGATAGCTACTAACAGTGGAAAGCATGCAAGATCACTAATAACAAAGACATGATAGAATTAATAATCAATCTGAAATAGCATCTCAATATCCATTGGATCCCCGCAAACACAACATGTATGAATTACAAATAGATGATCTTGATCATGAACGGAGCTCACAAGATCTAGACATGAAAGCATAAAGGAGGAGAACCAGCCATCTAGCTACTACATGGATCCGTAGTCCAAGGATGAACTACTCACGCATCACACTGGAGGCTTGCATGGTGATGAAGAAGGCCTCCAGGGTGAATTCCCCTCTCCGGCAGGGTGTCGGGAAGAGCTTTAGATCCCTCCCGATCAAGGGATGGAGATGACGGCGGCTACAGACTCTTTCGTGGATTTTTGATCGGGCCCTTAGGGTTTTCGTCCCGAGAGCATCTTATAGGCGGAAGGGGAGGCCGAGGAGGTGCCGGAAGCGGCCACACCACCCCCTGGCGTGGGCCAGGCCAGGCCGCGCGGCCAGGTGGTGTGGTGGCTCCCTGGCCCTTCTCCGTCTCGTATTTTGACACTTGATGACTTCCGGAGAAATAGGCACTTGGCTTTTGTCCCGTCCAATTCCGAGAATATTCATTTTCTAACTTTCCTGGAACCAAAAACAGTAGAAAACAGGCAGCTGGCACTGTGGCTCTTGTTAATAGGTTAGTCCAAGAAATCATATGAAAAGTACTCCAAAGTGTGGACAAAACACAAGAAAGTGGATAAAACTGAGCATGGAACATTAAAAATTATAGATACAGTTGCAATGTATCAGTTCTGTCTTAGGAACATTTATGCCAACTTCTAGACTGTAGGATTCAGAGGAGAGGACCTAACGAAGTGCATGGATAGGGCAGCCTATTCTTACACCAAGCATGGATTTGACAAGGCAATGGATGAAATGAAAAAACAATGTGAGCAAGCTTGGCAGTGGCTTTCAAGAATTCCAGTGCACACATGGGCAAGGTGGGCTTTTGACTCAAACTGCAAGACAGATTTGGTGAACAGTAATCTGAGTGAAGTAATCAATAGATATATCCTAGATGGGAGAAATAAACCAATAGTGACAATGCTTGTAGGGATATATGACAAGCAAATGGTCAGGTTTGATGATAAGAGAGATGGTGGTAGAAAAGCTAGGTGGGAAATCACACCTCGTTATGCTGAGAATCTTGAAATGATGAAAAAATATGCTAGATATTGCATCCCACAAAGAGTAGATGAAGGACTATGGCAGGTAGCAAGTGGTGATCACACATATGAGTTAAATCTAGATAATAGAACATGTTCTTGTAGAAAATGGGATTTAACTGGGTTGCCATGCAATCATGCAGTTAGTGCAATATATAAAGCAGGAAAATATCCAGAGGATTTTGTCTCAGATTTCTACAAGAAACCCTACTACCTCAAATCCTATAGGCCCGTGTTCTATCCAATTCCACAGCAGCATGGCTGGACAAGAACAGATACTAAAGACATAATGCCTCCTGCTTTTAAAGATCACCAGAAGGGCAAGAGACAGGAAAATAGGAGAAAAGGGAAGTTTGAGGTCCCTAAACCCAAGGAATCATCTAGGATGGCCACTATCACCTGTAGCAACTGCAAATTGCAAGGACAGAAGTACACCAGCTGTGCACAACCACTCAGACCTGATCTTGCACTTAGGAAAAGCCAACACAAGGTACCTAAACTATAAAGTGGCAATGATTTCTGCAGTTCATTTAATTTTCAGTTATTAACTCTATTATTTGCAGTCAAACAGGACCATTCCTCATGGGGCAGGCCCAAGTGGCGATGGAGCAGGCTCATCTTCCTCTGCTGCTGCACAAAGATCATCTAGTATGCCAGAGCCCATGCCACCAAGAACTTCTTTTGTTCCTCCAAGATCAACTAATGCTACACAAGGAAGCACAGGACCAAGGCAGGGGAGAGGATTCATGTCCTAGTTCACAACTGGGGCAAATGCATCTGCTGCTAGGGATGCAAATAAGGACCTTTAGATGGTTGAATTGCTGGGAGCAAAATTTGTGATGTAAACCCTGTTATTTTGCTATGCCAAAACTGTTGGTGTCATGTTGAACCTTTTATTTAGCTACCTAATGCCTGAACTGTTATTTTGTTGTGCCAAAACAAGATGGTGACATGTTTATCATGTTGAACTACTTAATTGGAACCCTCTTGCTGTCATTATTTTTCTCTGATGATGTGTGTGAATGCCACTTATTTTTCTGTCAATGATGTACCTCTAAAGTGAACACAATTTTATCAAACACTTAGAAATTAAGATACATAAACCAAAATGTTATCAAACACATCAAATACATCACAATTTCAATAGGAAAAACCATCAATAATTCAAATAGATGAAGCTTAGATCATAGTTCAACAAACACACCATAATTCAAACAATAATTGTACTTGTTACAACTCACAAATAGTTCAACAACATAGAGCAGACATCATAGTTCAACAACACCTACTAATTTAACATCACTTGATCAAGATACAATTACACATCACAAAGATCCTTTATCTTCTTGAACCTGCTCTTGTAGCCTTCTTTCTGCTTCAACAAGTCTGAAATGATGTACTCCAACTTCCTCTTCTCTTCCTTGTACTTATCCCTATCCTTCTCTGCCTTTTTCATCTAGCATTTGTGCATGTTACAAGTTGTTTCATCAGTGATCCTTTTCTCTTCTAATGTAGCCCTAGCATCCATCAATGCTTGTTCAGCTACTACCTTGTGGGCTAAAGTCACTTCTCTGCCACTTGTTTAGCTAGCTCATCTTGTGCATTCCTCAAATCTATGTGGAGCTTGTTTATTTGGTCTTGATACTCAAACTTCTGCTCCATGAAATTCAGGGCATCAGTGGTCTTGCCTTGCTTAGCTTCTCTATACATTTCCCATAGCTTACCCACTACTTTCATCATAGCATCAGTAGGAAGTTCATCAACAAATTGCAGAAAGTCACACTTCCCTCCTTCCTAAAAAGCAGTGACATTTTAGTTAAAAGAACCACTAACTAAAAAAATGCCAGATTTAACAAACATTTTTAGATCACACACCTGCCCTTCACAACTTAGGAACCTCCTACCAGTGTTGTAGCCCTCAAATCCAACAAATTTGCCTGCCACACAGCGACATTTACAGAGCACTAGTTCATCCCCATCGTCGGCTAATCCGCAGAAATCCGAATCATAAATGACATTGATACTCTAAGAAGTGCAAATGGCAGTGCAAATTAGTCTGGTTTGACCTAAATCACAAATTCATCACGAACCCTAGAAATCACCGCTATGAGCGCCAAAACCCGCACCAACATTGCATGAGAACTTACACTTCCGCCTACAAGCTCAGATCTAGCGAGGATTCTTCTCCATCGGAAGTCGTACACCATGGCAGAATAGCGGCGCGTCCTGCATCTTCTCTAGTGACGGGGTGATACGTCCATTTTGCATCACTATTATATGTCTTAATTCACTATTATTCATTGATATATTTCGTATTGAGAGGTGATACTTATGTTATTTCATCTATTTTTGCATGGTTGATGACTTTTGGAGCATGGACCGCTGCAGTCAGGATTCTGATGGAAAAGGTGCTGTTTGGAGGCAAAATTCGTGAAGATCAGAAAATCCGGGAAAATATACGGAAAATCCTATTTTTCCAGAAGACTCAGGATGCCAGAAGATGGAGTGGAGGTGGGCCACAGGGGGCCCACACCACCCCATGGCGCGGGCAGGCCTAGGCCGCGCCTGGGAGTGGTGTGGCCACCCTGGCCCACTCCAGCCTCTCTCCTCTGGCGTATATCATCCCCACGAAACCCTAAGACTCGGAGAGCGACCACAGAAAGATTCCACCGCCACTACGGGGCGGAAAACACCGAGGGAGAAAGATCTCTCTGACAGACAGATTTCTGCCGGGGGAATTCCTTCCCGGAGAGGGGAGATCGTCGCCATCAACACCACCATCAATCTGGACTTCATCGGGATCATCATCATCATCACCACCATCATCACCATCAGCACCCTCATCACCATCTCCATATTGCTGTAACAATTGCGTTGAATCTTGCATAGTTCATAGGGGAAACTTTCCCGGTGTTGATTACTCTTTGTAGTTGATGCTATTGAGTGAACCATTGAATTATTGTTTATGTTTAGATTGCCATACATCATTATTTCATCTCTGATCATGATCCATATGATGTCTTGTGAGTAGTTCGTTTTGTTCTTGAGGACATGGGAGAAGTCTTGTTGTTAGTAGTGGAGTTGTGTTGAGAAAGATTCAATAGATTGTTATTTAAGTTGTGGTGTACTTGTTCTAGTGGTGTCATGTGAACGTCGACTACATGACACTTCACCTATATGGGCCTAGGGGAATGCATTGTGTATTTGGCTACTAATCGTAGGGGTTGCCGGAGTGAGAAAAACCTTAACCCCCGTTAGGAAACCATTGTACAAGGGACGTAAGGGTCTTAGAGTTTAAAGCTATGGTTAGGTTTCTACCTTAAATACTTTCTTGTACTTACGGATGTTTGCAAGGGGTTTAATCACAAGTATGTATTAGTCTTGGATGGGGCGGTACATTAGCACAGGTTCACCCACACAACACTTAGCAAGCTAGAGAAGATTAATCAACTATATGAAGCGAAAGCACTTGAGAGTCCTCCCATGTGTCCTCGAGAATGTTTGGTCATCTATAGAAATACTACTGGCTTGTCCTTTGCTGCATAAAGGATTGGGCCACTTGCTGCATTTATTCCTATTGTCTTTTGTTTACTCATACTTTGTTTACTTGCTTTATCGAAAACCCCTAAAAATCCGTTAGCTAAGTATTTGCAGAGAATTCCTGATCCATACCACTAGCAAGCACCTTCTGCTCCTCGTTGGGTTCGACACTCTTACTTATCGAAAATACTGCGATACACCCCCTATACTTGTGGGTCATCAAGACTATTTTCTGGTGTCGTTGTCGGGGAGTGAAGCGCTATTGGAGAGTGGAACTGGTAAAGGAAACTTCTATTGTGAGTATTGTTTACTTCTGCTAGTTGCTTTATTTTCGTTATGGATAATTCGCTGAGTTTCTTATTTGGTAATGCTACTACCACTACTAAGGTAGTAGATAAGCCACCACCTGCTGAGAAAGATGTTTTCAAAATACCTACAAGATTTATTGATCGTGTTATGGATAACTATTATGTTGGGGATGGAACTGTCCATCCCGGTGATCATCTACTCTTTATACACGAATTATGCGGGTTGTTCAAGTGTGCAGGTATTACTACAGATCAAGTTAAGAAGAAGTTATTGTCATTATCGCTGAAAGGAAGAGCTGAGGAATGGTATAAGCTGCTGAAGAATGGTCAAGCTCTGGAATGGGAGGAAATAGTGCCTTTCTTCTATTCAAAGTTTTATCCTCGTAGTGAGATTCATAAAGATCCTAATCAAATATACAACTTTTGGCCTCTTGATGGAGAGAGTACAACTCAAGCTTGGGGGAGACTGAAGTAATTAATGCTCAAATGTCCCATTCATGAGCTCCCCAACAATATTATTATCAATAACTTCTATGCAAGCTCCCTCTACATGATAAAGATTTATTGGATGCTTCTTGTGTTGGATCATTCACACGTATGGAAGAAGAAGCTAAATGGGACCTTCTGGATCGTATTCAAGACAATGCTGAAGCTTGGGAGAATGACAAAGGTAGAAAGTCAGGTATAAATTATGATTATGAATGCATTGAATCTTTTATGGGAACTGATGACTTTCAAAATATTTGTAATCTTTATGGTCTTGATTTGCAAGTTATTACAAATTGCTTTAGAACTTTTGCTTCCTATATTGAAATTCCAAAAAGGGGATGGAACAAATACCATGCACCTTACAAAGATATTGTTGACTATGCCCCTATTGGAAGTGCTGAGTATTGCATCATCGACCCCATTTTACCTGAACCTTATATCGAGAAGATTCCCTTCCCCCAAAAGGTAAAGGACCATCCTATGATAACTAATGTAATCACTAAAGTGAAAAAAGAACTGTAAAACCTGATGAACAAATAAACATTGAACCTGTGGTAGCAATTGCGAAAGACCTTGTCACTAAAAGCATAGAAGATGGGCACATAGTCTTTTGTGAGGATGCTTCTAATATTGTTTCACATCCCAATAGAACTAAAAAGGCTAGTGTTCCTGTGCTTTCTGTTAGAATTGGTGATCATTGCTATTATGGTTTATGTGATATTGGTGCAAGTTCTAGTGCTATTCCTTATGAGCTTTACAGAGAAATTATGCATGAGATCAGTCCTTGCGAGTTGGAAGAGATTGATGTGGTTATTCACCTTGCTAATAGAGAGACCATCTCTCCAATTGGTATTGTGCGAGACGTGGAAGTTCTTTGTGGTAAGATTAAGTACCCTGCTGATTTTCTAGTACTTGGTTCAGCTGCTAGTAAAACTTATCCTATCATTTTTGGTAGACCTTTCTTGAGTACTTGTGGAGCTATTATTGATTGCAAGAGGGAGAAAATTTTGACTAAGTTTGATGGGGAATCTTATGAGTTTAATTTTTCGAAATTTGCTAAAGAACCTTGCGAAGAGTAAACCCATAATGAGGATTTTAGGGTTGAACAACTTGCTTCTATTTCTCTTGCTCCTAACAATGCTTTGCAGCAATTTATGGAAGATCATGAAAGTGAAATCTTCATGGAAGAAAGGAATGAGATTGACATGATTCTCCGTGATCAACCTGTGATGCTTAAGCACGACTTGCCTGTAGAAAACTTGGGTACCACGATGCCACCTAAAAAGGATCCGGTTTTCGATCTAAAACCTCTCCCTAATGACCTTAAGTATGCTTATATTGATGATAAAAAGATATATCCTATTATTGTTAGCACTAAACTTTCAGGGAAGGAAGAAGAAAGGCTATTGGAAGTTTTGAGGAAACATCGAGGAGCTATGGGCTATACTCTGGATGATTTAAAAGGGATTTCACCTACTATATGTCAGCATTCTATCAACATAGAACCAGATGCGAAGCCAGTAGTGGAGCACCAACGACGTTTAAATCCTAGGATGAAGGAAGTGGTAAGGAATGAGGTATTGAAACTCCTTGATGCTGGTATTATTTACCGTATTGCTGATAGTGAATGGGTTAGTCCTGTTCATTGTGTTCCTAAAAAGGGAGGTATTA
This sequence comes from Avena eriantha, assembly GCA_910589775.1. Lineage (NCBI taxonomy): Eukaryota > Viridiplantae > Streptophyta > Magnoliopsida > Poales > Poaceae > Avena > Avena eriantha. The sequence goes on along the minus strand of OU342746.1, from coordinate 406,263,563 downwards.
CCGTTGTCCCTAATGATAATGATGAGCTTATTCCTCAAAGAATAGTGGTAGGCTATAGGATGTGCATCGATTTTAGGAAAGTTAATAAAGTTACTAAGAAAGATCACTACCCGCTTCCTTTTATTGATCAAATGTTGGAAAGGTTCTCTCAAATTGCTGTTAAACAACAAGATAGAGAAAAAACTACTTTTACTTGCCCTTATGGAACTTATGCTTGTAGACGTATGCCTTTTGGTTTATGTAATGCTCCTGCTACTTTCCAAAGGTGCATGTCTGCTATCTTTCATGGCTTTTGTGAGGAAATTGTAGAAGTGTTCATGGATGACTTTTCTGTCTACGGAACTTCGTTTGATAATTGTCTGCACAACCTTGATAAAGTTTTGCAGAGATGTGAAGAAAATAATCTTGTTCTTAATTGGGAGAAATGCCACTTCATGGTTAATGAAGGGATTGTTCTTGGGCATAAAGTTTCTGAAAGAGGCATAGAAGTTGATAGAGTTAAGGTTGAGGCAATTGAGAAGATGCCATGCCCAAGAGACATCAAAGGTATTCGTAGTATGCTTGGTCATGCTGGTTTCTATAGAAGGTTTATTAAAGACTTTTCTAGGATATCAAAACCCCTTACTAATCTTCTTCAAAAAGATGTACCCTTCGTTTTTGATGATGATTGTAAGGAAGCTTTTGAAACTCTTAAGAAGGCTTTAACTACAACCCCTATTGTTCAACCACCTGATTGGAGTTTATCCTTTGAAATAATGTGTGATGCTAGTGATTTTGCTGTAGGTGATGTCCTTGGGCAGCGTATTGATAAAAAGCTAAACGTTATCCATTATGCTAGTAAGACTTTAGACGCTGCTCAAAGGAATTATGCTACTACTGAAAAGGAATTTCTAGCTGTTGTTTTTGCTTGTGATAAGTTTAGGCCCTATATTGTGGTCACAAAAGTAACCATTCATACTGATCATGCTGCTATTAAATATCTTATGACGAAGAAGGACGCTAAGCCTAGGCTTATTAGATGGGTACTGCTTTTACAAGAGTTTGATCTTCATATAGTAGATAGAAAGGGTGCTGAAAATCGTGTAGCTGATAATTTATCTCGTTTGGAAAATCTCTCTTTTGACCCTATGCCTGTTAATGATAGTTTCCCGAATGAACAGTTAGCTGCAGTGGGGTGAGCTCGCGAGGAAGCCCTTGGTATGCTGATTATGCTAACTTTATTGTCTCCAAGTATTTGCCTCCAACTTTTACAGCTCGGCAAAGAAGAAAGTTCTTCTATGATTTGAGGCATTATTTTTGGGATGACCCACACTTATACAAAGAAGGAGTTGATGGTATTATGCAAAGATGTGTTCCAGAATATGAGCAAAAAGAGATATTGCGTAAATGTCATGGTAGCGCCTATGGAGGACATCATGCAGGAGATAGAACCGCACAAAAGGTACTACAATCAGGTTTCTACTAGCCTACCCTTTTTAAGGATGCAAGAAAATTTGTTTTATCTTGTGATGAATGTCAGCGTGTTGGTAATATTTCTAGACGCAATGAAATGCCTATGAACTACTCTCTAGTCATTGAACCTTTTGATTGTTGGGGATTCGACTTTATGGGTCCTTTCCCTCCTTCGAAGGGTTACACTCATATTCTTGTTGCCGTTGATTATGTTACTAAGTGGGTAGAAGCCATTCCTACGAAGAGTGCTGACGGGGAAACCTCTCTAAAAATGATTAAGGACGTTATCTTTCCTAGGTTTGGAGTGCCTAGGTATCTCATGACTGATGGGGATTCTCATTTCATTCATGGCGGTTTTAGGAAGACCCTCGCTAAATATGATGTTAATCATAGAATTGCTTTAGCTTATCACCCCCAAACTAGCGGGCAAGTAGAGTTATCAAATAGAGAAATTAAATCTATCTTGCAAAAGACTGTTAATTGGTCTAGAAAAAACTGGGCTAAGAAGTTGAATGATGCTTTATGTGCTTATAGAACTGCTTATAAAAATCATATGGGAATGTCTCCTTATAAAATGGTTTATGGGAAAGCTTGCCACTTACCCTTAGAATTAGAACACAAAGCTTACTGGGTAGTGAAAGAACTAAATAGAGATTGTAAGCTCGCTGGTGAGAAAATATTATTTGACTTAAGTTCTTTAGATGAATGGAGGAGTGAAGCCTGTGAGAATGCTAGGCTCTTTAAGGAACAAGTTAAAAGATGGCATGACAAGCGAATACTTAAGAGAGAATTTCATGTTGGTGAGAAAGTTCTGTTGTATAGGTCTCGTTTCATATTTTTTGCAGCTAAGCTACTATCAAAATGGGAAGGACCTTTCATCATTGAAGAATTATACCGTTCAGGAGCAATAAAAATTTCTTCTCTAAAAGATAATACTACACAAGTAGTGAATGGACAGCGACTCAAACACTATATTGCTAGAGATTCTTACAATGAAGATGTTGATGCCTTTCAAGTTATAACTCCAGAGAAATTCATTGAGGACCAAATTCAGAGACTTGCAGAGTCCGTTTCCAACTAGGTAACACTTGTGGTAAGAAAAGTTCCGCGAAAATACAATCCAACTATATTTTTGTAGTTTTCAGTCAATAAGGAAAGCTACGAAGCGAAAAAGGGACGGAAACGGAGCCAGGGTGGCCCACACCACCCCATGCCGCGGGCCACCCCTGGCTGCGCCACCAAGTGGTGAGGCCACCCAGGACTCCGCCTCCGACTCGTTTTCTCCCAGTACCTTCCTTTTGATATGAAACTCAGTAATATATAACCCCCGGATCACCCGAGGTTCGTATATCGTGTTTTCGTCGTGTTTTTGTTTCGATCTGTTTCTGCCAGGAAGAATCCCATATTTGGAGCCACGATGTCTTCCTCTGGATCATCCAAGGGAGATTCCTTAGAAGATATTATCAACCCATACATGAGAGAATTGAAGATTCATCCTAAGGAGTTATTGCTCGAAGGTGGGGAGGTCCGTATTAAAGAGGTTTAAGGCCCTAAAGGTGAAGGAAGTCTGGAGGACAGGATGGAAGCATTGGAGCAAGAAGTCTTTAGGTACATGAAGATGGCGGAGTGTGAAGTGGATATCATCCATAAGATTTGCTCCGAACTCATCACCGAGCACCAAAAGGAGACTGCTAAACTCAAAGACGAAGTCCTCTCACTCCGCCAAACAACCAACGAACTGCAAGCACAGTTCTATGACGTTCAAAATCAAAACTATGAGTATGAGGCTAGATTTAAACGCATAAGTGCTGCTGCAAGTTTCAGGATGTTGGAAACCATGATGTCCTTTGTTGATGGGAAGCCTTTACCCTGGAAGACGGACGAAGATGAGAAGATACCACCACCACCTAAGGAGTAATTCGTCATCAGGTTTGGCATCCCCCTGGTTTGTTCCAAACTTGGGGGAGTGCCGCGGTATCATATCACTATCTTCTATCTTTTTACCTTATTAGTAGAGTCATATCATGAATAGAGGAGTTATTTTGTAGTATGGTTTGCATTATGGAAGTGTCCCCTCTCTCATTAGATATGTATCCCTTGGTGTGAGTTGTCGTTATGGAATATTAATGAGAAGTTCTATCATTTACTCTTTTGCATAGCTTATGTTAGTTTTCAATTTGCGGTTATATGATTGATCTTGTTGTTAGTATTGGTATCACTCTGGGATCATTGAGTTAATTTAGTTGGTTTTGGCAAACCTTGCTCGGTCAGTAGCAACACCCTTTTTGAGAGTTGAAAGGAAAAATATAAAAGTACTCTAAAGAAAAATAATTCTCTAGTTAAGATCTTTTGTGCTTCCAAGGAAGATTGCATGTTTGTTTTTATCATTTGTATGTTTGGTTGTTTCCTTCAACTCTTGTACTTGCTACCCAGCCTTGCTAGCCAAAAACCTGTACTGAGAGGGAATTCTTCTCGTGCATCCACCTCCTTTAAACCAAAACCTTTGCCATTTGTGTCCACCATACCTACCTAGTAGCATTATTGCTATTCCAAGTAAATTCTTGTTTTATCTACCTCCCAAATTAAACTTGTTATGTGAAAATTAGTGATTAAAGCTCTCACGAACTTGATGGCACACTTTACTTTCTTGCATTTAATAAACTTGAACCATTGTGCTCACCTATGTTGCGTATATGCTTGCGCTTTGTAAGTTGTGAATTAGCAGAACCATGCTGTCATGGGGAACGCTTTCAAAATTGCACTGGTACTTTGTACCAAGTTGATATCATGTTCTTTTGTCTATGGATGTCGTCGGTGTGAAATGAAAGGGGAGCTTGTAAGTCCATGGAGTTATGCATGTGTGTTAGAGAAACGCCTGGGCCGCTGGTCTAATCCATGCTGACATGGTGGAAACCTGCAGTGTAACCATAACGAGTATCTATGAAGCATTCTTCTTATAAAAAAAGAGATAGAGATTGAGAAAAAAGAAAGAAAAAAAAGAGATATTATGAAAAGAGGAAAGAAAGAAAAAAGCACCATATTCCCATGGTAAATAAGAAGATTGCTGAGATACTTGTTGTGTGCTTGCCTTGTCATTTTGATATGGGGATTCTTCCGTATCATCGGGAAAGGGGTACCCCGTTGGCGGTTCTCAATGATACACATATGCTTACGATGACAAGAACTTACCGGTGACTAAACTTGAGTAGCATGAGGAGCGACCCTCGTATTCAAGGTACATGAGATTCTCAACTTACAACTTGTCAATGCATATCCTCATATTTGATCACTTTAACCTTAATCACCTAAAGATGCCTATGATAGGGGCAATGAGAGCTGAAAGCTAGTAAGTATCAAAATTTTTGGGAGCTCTTTATGAGACTTGCAATCCCTGCTTCCCTCTTTGAAGGGCCTTTCTTTTACTTTGTAGTTGAGTCAGTAAACCTACTCCCTTCTATCTCAGCAAGTATTTTGAGTTGATGTGTTTCATTCATTCATATGGTGATTTATGCAATCATGTTTCTTATGTTCCTTGCTTTGCACATTGCTCTTATCTTGAAGTTTACTACTTTGAAAGCTTTCATTGAAAAGCCAGCTATTTGTGAACTCCAGCAAATTATCAACTATTCTCCGACCAAGAGCTAAGTTTGCCATTACCAATTATGATTCACTTTATGTATCTTTATTGTGTTTCCTTTACTCATTGCAAGTTGAGTTATATAATAGTGAGTTGTCTTCTATTATGATCTATGTATTTGATGAATGTGATGCTTCTTGTCCGTATTCTTTTATCGACTCTTCACTCCATAAACCCGAGGTCATGTTTATTGAGCTCAGTTTCGCTTGGGGACAAGCGAAGTCTAAGCTTGGGGGAGTTGATACGTCCATTTTGCATCACTATTCTATGTCTTAATTCACTATTATTCATTGATATATTTCGTATTGAGAGGTGATACTTATGTTTTTTCATCTATTTTTGCATGGTTGATGACTTTTGGAGCATGAACCGCTGCAGTCAGGATTCTGATGGAAAAGGTGCTGTTTGGAGGCAAAATTCATGAAGATCAGAAAATCTAGGAAAATATACGGAAAATCCTATTTTTCCAGAAGACTCAGGATGCCAGAAGATGGAGTGGAGGTGGGCCACAGGGGGCCCACACCACCCCATGGCGCGGGCAGGCCTAGGCCGCGCCTGGGAGTGGTGTGGCCACCCTGGCCCACTCCAGCCTCTCTCCTCTAGCATATATCATCCCCACGAAACCCTAAGACTCAGAGAGCGACCACATAAAGATTCCGCTGCCTCTGCGGGGCGGAAAACACCGAGGGAGAAAGATCATCACCACCATCATCACCCTCATCACCATCTCCATATTGCTGTAACAATTGCGTTGAATCTTGCATAGTTCATAGGGGAAACTTTCCCGGTGTTGATTACTCTTTGTAGTTGATGCTATTGAGTGAACCATTGAATTATTGTTTATGTTCAGATTGTTATACATCATTATTGCATCTCTGATCATGATCCATATGATGTCTTGTGAGTAGTTCGTTTTGTTCTTGAGTACATGGGAGAAGTCTTGTTGTTAGTAGTGGAGTTGTTTTGAGAAAGATTCAATAGATTGTTATTTAAGTTGTGGTGTACTTGTTCTAGTGGTGTCATGTGAACGTCGACTACATGACACTTCACCTATATGGGCCTAGGGGAATGCATTGTGTATTTGGATACTAATCGTAGGGGTTGCCGGAGTGACAGAAACCTGAACCCCCGTTAGGAAACCATTGCACAAGGGACATAAGGGTCTTAGAGTTTAAAGCTGTGGTTAGGTTTCTACCTTAAATACTTTCTTGTACTTACGGATGTTTGAATGGGGTTTAATCACAAGTATGTATTAGTCTTGGATGGGGCGGTACATTAGCACAGGTTCGCCCACACAACACTTAGCAAGCTAGAGAAGATTAATCAACTATATGAAGCGAAAGCACTTGAGAGTCTTCCCATGTGTCCTCGAGAACGTTTGGTCACCTATAGAAATACAACCGGCTTGTCCTTTGCTGCATAAAGGATTGGGCCACTTGCTGCATTTATTCCTATTGTCTTTTGTTTACTCGTACTTTGTTTACTTGCTTTATCAAAAACCCCTAAAAATCCGTTTGCTAAGTATTTGCAGAGAATTCATGATCCATACCACTAGCCAGCACCTTCTGCTCCTTGTTGGGTTCGACAATCTTACTTATTGAAAATACTGCGATACACCCCCTATACTTGTGGGTCATCACGGGGCGGCGATGACGCGGCTCTAGCGGGCGCGGTCAGAACAGAGGGATGGGAGTGAGAGAGCAGCTATGGCGCCACGGTTAAAACCGTGCCCTAACGCGTCGCCTAACGGCCGTCTCGGCTGCCCGTCCGCCCCCTGCCATGTGCGCACTAACAGCGGGTCCCACCTGCCAGAAAAGTGGTTAGCCAGCTAAACAGAGAGAATCAGTGCTCCGCGTCACAGCCTGGCCCCAAAAGTGGCATTTATGTGTCAAAAAACCCAAACGTGGTGGTTTCGTGTCACCTTGTGCGCAACTGTGGTGGTTTCTTGTCATTTTCTCACGGGCGATGCATGAACAAGACAATTCATATAGCAATCAAGATATAGGACATTTGCAGATAAATAAGATAAAGCATCCAAGTATTAAATAATCATAGGCATATCTTCCATATATAGTCATACGTGCTCGCAATGAGAACTTGCACAACATCTTTTGTCCTGCCAGCCCGTTTGCAGCGGGGTCTCAAGGGAACTACTGGCAATTTAGGTGCTCCTTTTAATAGAGCATCGGAGCAAAGCATTAACACTCTGTGAACACATGTGATCCTCACATCAAAGCCATTCCCTCTGGTTATCCCGATTGCTGTCACTTCGGGGCCTTTGGTTCCGGACAACAATGTGTCTATACAACTTGCAGGTAAGACCATAAAATATACTATCATCATGAATCAATAACATGTTCATATCTGAAATCATGGCGCTCGGGCCCTAGTGACAAGCATTAAGCATAACAAGTTGCAACAAAGTCAAAAAGCACTAATAATAGATACTAGGCACCATGCCCTAACAATCTGATGCCATTACATGAACAATCTCATTCAATCCCTACCATCCCCATAGCATATAGCGGGGGATTACTCACTCATAGATGGGGGAATCATGGATGGTCGATGGAGAAGCGATGGTGACAATGATGGTGATGATATCCTAAAATTCCCCATCCCGGCAGGATGCCAGAACGGAGTTTCTGGTTCTGATTCACGGAATCTGGTGGTGGCGGCGTAGCGGAACTCTTTCTGGAAAAACATCGACCCCCCTTGGTTTTTAGGTCAAGAGGCATCTTATAGGCGAAGAGGGAGGCCGAGGGGGTTACCGAGGCGGCCACACCACCCCCTGGCGCGGCCAGGTGGTGTGGGCCCCTCGTGGCCCTCCTCCATCTCGTCTTCTGGATCTGTGAGTCTTCTGGTGAAATAGGATTTTTGGCATATTTTCTGGTATTTTTCCTAATAGTTGATTTTCTGCACAAAAACTAGACACCAAGGTAATTCTGCTGAAAACAGCGTCAGTCCGTGTTAGTTGTATCCAAATCACACAAGTTTAGAGGAGAAACAATAGCAAAATTGTTCGGGAAAGTAGATACATTTTGGACGTATCCGACTCCTCCTTTTACTTTCTTCCACCAATTTGAGAGAGAGAAGAAGAGACGAAGTCTGTATCCAATACAGAGTCCGCATTAGATACAGAGTCCTCCCCAAAACAAACTTGGGGGCAAGTTTGAGACCGGGGAGGACTCCTCCCCCCGCACGACCTCGCCCGACCCATCCTCCTCCACCCGTCGGCCTAGGGGAGGCCCTAGCCGACCTTCGGCCCATGGGACCCACTAGGATATTAATAAATAATAATTTCTTATTTATTATTAATATAATTATTTATTCTTAAGCTTTCCAAATTAACTTTCGGACACCTCCGAATTAATTTGAACTCTTGGTGATATTGCAGACACCTCCGGAATATTCTGAGACACTTCGAAACATCCTTTCGAAATTACTTCATTCAACTATCTCATTCACACTCACATTCTAAAATGCCGAAAACGTCTTAAGTGTGTGAACCGATAGGTTCAGATATTTACAGACATGCCAGGAACTAATTCCGCGATAATGATTACTATTAGTGTCTTGATACAAGTAGCAACCCCCATAAATAACACAAATTTCTTTATCGTGTGAGTAGTAGTTTTGAGACTGATACATATTGTATTGATTCATTGATACTTTACATTGCCCAAGATGAAACACTAGGTTATTCTCGTTTCCTGGCATCTACTCTTTACTCATCCCGTACTGTCGATGTTCCTATATTCAACAACTTGATCACGTGTGAAATGGATCATATGGGCACCTAGAGGGGGGGGGGTGAATAGGTGCTACTTCAAATTTTAATGCTTTTTCAATTTTAGTCTTGACACAAAAGGTAAATTCTCTAGATTGCTATTATAAAGAATTTCCCTATATGCAAACCTAACTACTAGCAAGTAAAAGGCGAGTGGAAAGAGGAACGAGTGAACCGTAGTGAAGCACGCGGAGACACATGATTTGTTTTACTACAGTTCCTTCCTTGTTAAGGGAAGTACATCTGCGTTGAAGGGGTGGGCGGTACTAAGACCACCACGCCACAATAGGCCTCACCCTGTTCTCCAATGGATCCTGCCACCAAAGGCCTGATCCACCTTTCCACTATAGGAACCCTTCGAGGCGGGAACCAGCGCCTTTACACAACTAGCGGGGCACATCTCCACAACCAAATTGGAGGCTCCCGTAATGACAGCAAGCTACCACAAGAACAAGTTATCAATAAAAAAACACAAGATCTAGATATAAACAAGAAAACTAGATCGAGGATTTCTCCAAATGAATGGAGAGGAGTTGATGCGCTTGATTCGTGATGGCGATGAAGATTGTCTCCTCCTTCAATTCCCCCAAAGATCGAAGCCTTTGGGTGGTTGAAGTGGGAGATCTAGAGAGAGAGCTCTTGCAATGGGTCTGACACTTTTTGAATGAATCAAGAGTTCTGAATGAAGGGGATGAAGAGGCTTTTATACCCCCTGCACCCAGTGAGCCATTGGAGCCATTTGGGGCCGGATTATCCGGCCTGGGGTAAACTCCGTCTCAGACTCGGATTATCCGACAAATAATCCGCCCCCACACTGAGCGTCGCGCCTTGGCTCCCTTTGATCGTCTTCTGGGGGTCGGATTATCAAGCCCCATGCGAGGGCTGGATTATCCGGCCAGGGAAGAAAAAACCGCCCCTGTTCGGATTTTTCGGGAGAAAATCCGAACCCACTCAGAGCGTCGCGCCTTGGCTGCCTTTGATCATCTTCTAGGGACCTGATTATCCGGCCCCATGTGAGGGCCGGATTATCCGGCCAGGGAAGAAAAAGCCGCCCCTATTCAGATTTTCCGGGAGAAAATCCGACCCCAATCAGAGCGTCGCGCCTTGGCTGCCATTGCCAAATGAGGTAGGCCAGATTATCCGACCCCTGATGGGGGCGGATAATCCAGCCCCCTCAAACACAAAATCACTCCCTGCACACTTGGCACACATGAGAAAATTCCATGGTATTGTTATCTAACACTCAAAACACAGGGAACCATGAAATGTTCTTTCAACGTGTCCGGCCAGATGATGACGAACATCATAGTACATGAGTGGGTCCCGAGTGTATCTCTCCATCGTCAGGAGTATCAATTCCCAGAAGCACACCATGTGAATGATTGGCAAACCATTTGGTAGGAACAAACATCAACTTTATAATTACTACGGTAAGAGCAATGTTTGGAGAATCTTGCCACGTCCATATTGTACCCAAGTTCATATGTGTCTCGTGGTCAAACTATTTCTAGTAAAGAAAATACAATGTCTTATGAGACTAAACCGATAACTATATTGACGATGCGTTTTACGGTATCTCATGTTTGGGTCTATCCATCGTCACTGTTCTTCAACAAATCCGATCATAAATGTCACTGGCAATACCACAATCATATTGTCACTTTGCACATATTTAGAAAACCAAAATTATCGTTGACATACATACTAGTCTCAGAGGCATGACTAGAGATATTTGTTTATCACCCCACACATGTATTAGCGTTTTCCTCCAAATACACATTATTCGGAACTAATAGAATTATATCATAGAACGATAAGCTTGATTATGAAATAGAAATATGAATAATAACACATTTTTTTGCCTCTAGTGTATATTTCCATCAGTTTGTCCGTTGTTTCTTTGTTGCTGGAAATGGAGGAACCGACCGGATTGGCACTGTGTTTATGGGTGCCTATTGATCTGGGACTACGTCCGTTGGCACCTTAAGAAGTCCTTTGGATCCGTACATACTCGAGGCATTAGAAGCCTCGATCCTGTAAGCTCCTAAAGGGCTCCGATCGCGCTTGTGGGTGATGTCATTTCTCACATCATCCCCTGATTCGACACTAGGTACGGTGGAGTGTGACACCTCCACCTCTCCATCCTCTAACGCATCATATTATCCTGGCTACGACGAGAGGCAGACAATTTTCATATATCACTACAACCATAGAAGCAATCAAATATTTCAACTACAAAGATACAACCAAGAAAAAACAGAGACAATAAATGTGTAATCTCTCACCTTGGGCAGCTTCTTTCTTGCAGCATACGAAGACATCGGCGAGTCCTTCGGAAGCTATTCATTGGTGGTAAAGGTGGTGAGGGACTTTACTTTCTTCTCGAGATCAGCATCGACTAGTTCACCACCTGTGTTCGCATCGGTCCAAGGGGCCGGTGTACTTCCACATGGGGTGGATCCTAGCCTATAGCGGCTGAATGCAACATCGGATGAAAGTCGAGATGATATAAACCCTAGATACCTCCTTGCATGGGATATTCTTGAGATCCTTCATCTGGTCGTAGAGGGCTTTGACCTTGTCTTCCTCGGTAGCCATCACCACTTTCTTCTAGGATCGCTATTTATTCATTGATGCATTCGCGATGAACTCCAGTAGCCCGTGCTTCTGATCGCCAACTGGACCATCATGGATGTAGAACCACTTGTTCCTCTAGCCCTAGATGGAGTCCATGATTCTGAAGGTTAAGTATTCGACACGTCCTGGAATGGAGATGTCGCGGCCGCCAATGACATAGGGTCCCTGGTTACCCGACTTCCCCTTCACAGAGTACAAAATTTTCCAAATACTGCAGTGGCGATCGATGCCCAAGAAGCACTAGAACAACATGATGAAGAACATAATGTGTAGTATGGAATTGTGTGTTAGTTGCTAAAGCTGGACGCCGCAAACAAATAGAAGCCCACAAATAAATTCGTGGGATGATAGGGAAAGACCTCGAAGAACGTAGGCAACAAACATGACCTTCCACTTAGGTGGGGGATTGGGGATTACCTCTTCTCTGGGAATGCGAATGATCCTGTCGGTGGCCAGTTGTTTGGCCTGCTTCAGAGGGTAGACATCCTTGGGTGTGCATGTTGATCACCGCCAATATTTGTCAGTCCTCCTTGTCCAAACAGCACCAGCGGATTTCTTCGTGGTGATGGTGCCGGAAGCAGAGCCCGCGATCTTATTTGGGTTTCCCATTGATGTCTACGCACTTCTATTCTTGTAGACAGTTGTTGGGCCTCCAAGTGCAGAGGTTTGTAGAAGAGCAACAATTTTTCCCTTAAGTGGATCACCCAAGGTTTATCGAACTCAGGGAGGAAGTGGTCAAAGGTATCCCCTCTCAAGCAACTCTGCAATCAAGATACAAGAAGTCTCTTGTGTCCCCAACACACCCAATACACTTGTCAGGTGTATAGGTGCACTAGTTCGGCTAAGAGATAGTGAAATACAAGTGGTATAGATATAAGACAATGGTGCTAGAAAATAGCTTGATGGCGTGGAAGAGACTAAAGGCAAACTTAAATAAAGATGGCAACAAGCAAACATGTAACAGATCTAATTGCAAATGGTGTTTCAATGCTTAGAAAGAAGGCCTAGGGATCATACTTTCACTAGTGAACACTCTCATATAAATATCTTCGCTTTATGATACTACTCTTAACTACTCTCCGGTTGGACACTCTAATCGATGGTAGGGCTATAACAGCACACCTCAAAGTTCGCTTTCCGCATCTAGATAACCCCACACTGTCACCTTGAGCACTAGATGGTTCCACAAACACCACAATTTCATAAAGACATCCAACTCCAAATATAACTCATAACAAGTATTTGTAACCTCTATCCTAAGTGCCACCATGGTGTGCACGCTGTCACTTTCACACACATGGGGAGAACAGAGATCTACTAAAGCACTTGAGTAGCAAGGTAGATCTACTTGATTACAAAGCTCATGATCACAATATGATCATGCATAGAGAGAGAGAGATGAACACATAGCTACCGGTAGAACCCTTAGCCTCGAGGAAGAACTACTCCCTCCTTATCATGGGAATCAGCAATGGTGATGGAGATGGTGGTGGAAATCGATGGAGATGGCTCCGGGGGCACTTCCCCGTCCCGGCAGGGTGCCGGAACAGAGACTTTCTGTCCCCCGAATCTCACCTTTAGTGGCGGCGGTGCTGCGGAACTTTTCGTGGATTTCTGATTGACGACCTAGGATTTTTGCATCGGCAGGCATCTTATAGGCGAAGAGGAAAGGTCGGTGGGCGGCCAGGGGGGCCACACCACCTGGTGGCGCGGCCAGGGATAACCCGCGCCACCATATGGTGTGGCCACCCTGTGGCCCCTCTCCGTCTCGTCTTCTAGCTCCGCGATCTTCCGGTAAAATATTGACTTTGGATTTTGTCCGGTCCAATTTTTTAGAATATTGATTTTCCTGGCATTGTGCTCTTGTTAATAGATTAGTCCAAGAAATCATATGAAAAGTACTCCAAAGTGTGGACAAAACACAAGAAAGTAGATAAAACCAAGCATGGAACATCCAAAATTATATATACATTTGCAATGTATCAACATCCCCAAGCTTAACTCCTTCTCGTCCTCGAGTAGGTAAGTGATAAAAAGAAAGAATAATTTTTGAGGTGCCATGCACCATCATAAACTTGATCAAAGTATTTGTAAAACATTGAAAGCTGGGATCATAGTACTTCAATCATAACATGAAAGACAAAGTTCTAGCAATAAGACAAAGAAACTATGATGCAACATGAAAAGGCACAAACAAAAGATTCATGAATAACAATGCTTTGCAAGCCGTTTGTTTGTTTCACATAAAGAAATCATAGCATAGTAGCATTCAGTCCCTCATAGAGTAGCAAATATAAATGCATCGGACACCTTCAAAGTTCATAAGAGTGACTAGATACAAATATCAAGTTATGCATCAATCAACTAGTCTTGGGACAATGCACATAGAACTAAGAATGGCCACTATGCTCTCAAAGTAGGTGCATAAAGGTAGAAGGTGGAGACTCAACATAAAAGTAAAAGAAAGGCCTTCATAGAAGGAAGTAGGGATTCAAGTCTCATAAAGAGCTTCCAAAAATTATGGTACTTATTAGCTTTCGGCTCTCATTGCCCCTATCATAAGCATCTTGAAGTGATTAAGGTTAAAGTGAACAAAATATGGAGTATATGCTTGATGAAGTATAAGCTGGAAATCTCATGTCCCTTGAATACGAGGGTCTCTCCTCATGCTACTCAAGTTTAGTCACCGGTAAGTTCTTGTCATCGTAAGTACATGTGTATCATAGAGAACCGCCAACATGGTACCCCTTGCCCGATGATATGGAAGAATCCCCATATCAAAATGACAAGGCAAGCAGACAACGAGCATCTCAGCAATCTTCTTATTTACCATGGAATATGGTGCTTTTTTTTTCTCTTTCCTCTTTTCATAATCTCTTTTTTTCTTTTTCTCTTTTTTCTCAATATCAGACTCTTTTTTTATAAGAAGAATGCTTCATAGACAGCTCATTATGGTTACGCTGTAGGTTTCCACCATGTCAGCATGGATTAGACCAGCGGCCCAGGCGTTTCTCTAACACATATACATAACTCCATGGACTTACAAGCTCCCCTTTCATTTCACACCGACGACATCCATAGGCAAAAGAGCATGATATCAACTAGCTACAAAGTACAGTGCAATGTTGAAAGCGTTCCCCATGACATCATGGTTCTGCTAATCCCCAACAAATAAGTGCAAGCATATACAACATAGACGACACAATGGTTCAAGTTTATTAAGGGTAAGAAAAGTAAAGTGTGCCATCAAGTTCGTGAGAGCTTTAATCAATAATTTTCACATAACAAGTTTAATTCGGAAGGTAAACAAAAGCATGAATATACTTGGAATAGCAAATACTAATAGGTAGCTATGGTGGACTCTTTGGAATAACTTGGTTTAAGGAGTTGGATGCATGAGTGGAACTCACACTTGGTTACGGAGGCTAGCAAAAGACTGGGACCAACAAACTAAGAGAGCAATAATGGCCATAATCATGCAGAGCGACAAAACATCATTGATCAAAGCATAAAGTGATACTACAAGTTGAAAACTAAAGGATCATAAAGGCTATGGTGACTTGGGATAGTCATAACATGGTGTGAGCATGCGCCAAGTCAACCCAAATAAAGCATCAAAGGAGAATACCACAATACTATGCTTTAATATGCTAAAACAAGCATGATCCTTCCAAGGCACATTAACCAATCTCAATTGTTTATAACAAGTCATGCTACAACAAATAATACTAAGCATAAATCCAAAACAATATCAAGCATGGCATGACAAAGCATAGGCCATGGTCAAAAACAAGCTCTCTTTACCACTTAAGCATGAACTTTCCTACTATTTTCTAGTCCAAACCAAACTATTTGAAAACCAATATATGAAAGAGGGGGTCCAACCAATTTATTTAGCAAACTAATAAAACCAAGAAAACGAAAAACCAAAACAAAAACGAAAAAGAAAACGCTCCAAGAACAACACAACTGTGCATGAAACAATATAAATGAAGTGTTTGGAAGAAACCTGAAATTTTTATTGATGAAGAAGGGGATGTCTTGGGCATCCCCAAGCTTGGACGCTTGTACTTCTTGGATATTTCTTGGGTGACACGGGTGGCATACCTAATCTTGAGCTTTAGTCTATTCTTCATATCATTACATCATTCTCTCAATACACCTGAAATATTTCCTTCATACAAAACTTCACACAATCTTTATTAGCAACATTAGTGCACTCAAGATAATAAGTCTTTGGGTTCAGTTTCAACACAAATAAAACTTACATTAAAACACAAGCTACTGTAGCACTTCCCTAAAAAATCTCAATTCCCCAAAGAGAACCTAAAAAGGAACCAACAAGAAGCAAATGCAAATAATGGCAGAAATCTGTCAAAACAGATCAGCAGGTAAAGAAGAATTTTTTCGAAGACCTTATGTTGCTCAAATCGAAAAGTGTTGAACTAACGAAAGTTAGATAACAACCTGGGGCAGAGGCACAAATATTCACGCCTCAAAAAGACTTAGAGAGATTTTACGTGAATTTTTACGGTGAAGCACAGAAATCTGTTTCGGGACAACAATTTTCCCAAGCATTACTTCTCTCTCATTAGAGGTTACTCTTGGCACAAATAGCAAATAAAAAGGATAAGGAGCGGTTATTATAGAGGTAATAACTTCCAAGACTCATCTAAAACTTTTGGGTTATCTCCCAATAAGTACTTTTCTTTAACGCCTTTAAGTTAGGCATGATAGTTTGAGAAGATGCTCACATAAGAAATATGAATTGAAGTAAAATAGAGCATCAAGAAGCAAATTCAAAACACATTTAAGTCTAACCCACTTCCTACGCGTAGGAATCTTGTAAAGAAACAAGTCATGAAAGCACAAAACAACAAGCATAGGAAAGCAAAACAAGTGCAACTTCAAAATTTTCAACATAAAGAGGGGAAACTTAATATTGTTGAGATGCATAAAACCATGTTTCCCTCTCTCATAATAACTTTCAGTAGAATCATGAATAAAATAAACAATATAACTATCACAAGAAACATTCTTATCATGAGCCACATGCATAAAAGAATTAATACTCCCCACATAAACATAGTCATTCTTATTAATTGTAGTGGGAGCAAATTCAACAAAATAGCTATCATTATTATTTTCATCACCATAATCATCAAATATAGGAGGCATATTGTAATCATAATTAATTTCCTCCTAAATAGTAAGTGGAATGAAAATATCATATCCATCATCACAATCATCATAAATTGGAGGTGTAGTATCATCATAAGCAATAGAATAATTATCTTCCAAAGTGTGTTCATTTGTAAACATATCATCATTGGAAGGATCATCGATAGCACTAATAGTATAGAAATTATTAATATCATCATTTTTAGAATTGGTACCGAAGAGATTTTCAATATCAAAATTAGTGTGCTTTTCCCAGTCATGATCACTACTATAGGTAATAGGCATAGGAACATCATCGAGTTCAGACTCATCAAAAAGTATAATAGGAGCAACATGCTTAGGGTAAACACCATTTCCTCTCTCCTTTTACTCCTCCTATTCTTATTTTTCTTCTTCTCTTTAGGAGGGAGAGGATCGACAGGAAGCTTCTCCATATACACTGGTTCATTATTAGAGACAATAGAGAAACTTTGGTGGATTCCTCCTTTTCATTAATAAGAACAAAACACATATTAGTCCTGTCATATTTTGGAAAAGCCTCATCTTTTATAATATTTTGTATGTAAGGATTTGTGTGGCAATTATCAACACAATAAATATGACAACCATGCAGGACACTATTCATATCAAAAGCACCCATATCTACCAAAGAGGTTTTTCTTGATAACTCTTCACACCCCAAAAATAATGTAAGTTCATCATGTTGATTAGGAGTGATCATGTCATCACAATACAAACTTGTAGTACTCATTGGATTAGAAGGGCTATAATTATGGCCTAAGCAATGAAAATTGAAATGACCCACTTCAAAGCAAAGTTCACAAATAAAAGGATAAAGCGCACAAACTTTTTTACCAAGATCATTTAAAGCCCTATACCACATTCTAGTTTTTTCATTCCTGTGGGTGATACAATATTCTTCTTCAATTTTATTATTCTCACAAGGTCTATGTATTCCACAAAAATTAACATGCTTATAAGAAATAGTACTTTCAGAGGTTTGAGCATGTTCATTGCTATCATTAATAACAATTTCATTTTCCGTGCAAGTGTCTTTAAAAGGCTCATGATACATGTCCCATTTTTATTTAGGAGAATTAATATGAGAAGCAAAGGTTCTAAAACAATCAACATGAATTTGAGAATCAAGACCATATTTAGCACTAAGCTCTTGAAAATTAGGAGTTTTAGCGAAAGACTTAATGCAATCATACTCGTAGTTTATACCTGGTTTTTTACCTTTGTTATTATCCCAATCTTCGGTATTGCTTTGAATTGTTTCAAGAAGATCCACTTAGCTTTGACCTCCTGACTTGTGAAGGATCCCTCTAAACAAGTATCCAAATAGTCCTTGTAATGTCCTGAAAGCTTTGCATAAAAATTATTTATAACAATATTATTGGGGAGCTCATGAATGGGACATTTGAGCATTAATGACTTCAATCTCCCCCATGCTTTGGCAATACTTTCTCCATCATGTGGATGAAAATTGTAAATTTAATTCCTATCTTTATGAATTTCATGAGGAGGATAAAATTTAGAGTAAAAGAGAGATTCAAGTTCCTTCTACTCAAAATGATGAGGATCATCTAGTAGCTCATACCACTCTCTTGCTTTGCCATTAAGTGACAAAGGGAATAGCTTCCTCTTAACTTGGTTCATTGAAATACCTGCACACTTGAACAACTTGCATAATTCATGTATAAAGAGTAAATGATCACCAGGATGGACAGCTCCATCTCCCAAATAACAGTTGTTCATAACACGTTCAACAATTTTTATATGTATTTTAAAAGGGATGCTTTCAGTATGTGGATTTAAAATATCACAAGTATCATTAGAATTACCACATATGGGAGATAAAGTATCATCAGAGCAAATTTTCTCCTTTAAAGCTGGGGAACTAAAAAGATCATTTTCATAAAAACCAACTTCCCCAAGCTTAGACGTTTCCATAGCATTAGTAAGAAAGGTGTTCAAAAGATTCATACTAATAACATTGCTATTAGCATGCAAAGAAAGTTCCATGGGTTTTTTAATTTTCTTTTCAGACAATTCATGTTCTATATTAGGAAAAATACTAAAAAGCTCTCTAATTTTGTTGTTGTTTTGCATTAAGCCTAACTAGTGAAAACAAGAAACAAAAAGACAGAATTGCAGAATCTAAAGGAAATAACTTCGAGCACTCACACCGGAGGATGTGAGTACCTTTTACCTTACCTCCCCGGCAACGGCGCCAGAAAATAGCTTGCTGGCACGTGGTTGACGTGGGAGCTTCTTCTTCTTCAGTCCTCGGCAATGGCGCCAGAAAATACTTGCTGGCGCGTGGTTGACGTGGGAGCTTCTTCTTCTTCAGTCCCCGGCAACGGCGCTAGAAAATAGCTTGATGTCTATGCACTTCTATTCTTGTAGACAGTTGTTGGGCCTCCAAGTGCAGAGGTTTGTAGAACAGCAGCAAGTTTCCCGTTAAGTGGATCTCCCAAGGTTTATCGAACTCAGGGAGGAAGTGGTCAAAGGTATCCCCTCTCAAGCAACCCTGCAATCAAGATACAAGAAGTCTCTTGTGTCCCCAACACACCCAATACACTTCTCAGGTGTATAGGTGCACTAGTTCGTCTAAGACATAGTGAAATACAAGTGGTATAGATATAAGACAACAGTGCTAGAAAATAGCTTGATGGCGTGGAAGAGACTAAAGGCAAACTGAAATAAAGATGGAAAAAAGCAAACATGTAACAGATCTAGTAGCAAATGGTGTTTCAATGCTTAGAAAGAAGGCCTAGGGATCATACTTTCACTAGTGAACACTCTCATATAAATATCTTCGCTTTATGATACTACTCTTAACTACTCTCCGGTTGGACACTCTAATCGATGGTAGGGCTATAACAGCACACCTCAAAGTTCGCTTTCCGCATCTAGATAACCCCACACTGTCACCTTGAGCACTAGATGGTTCCACAAACACCACAATTTCATAAAGACATCCAACTCCAAATATAACTCATAACAAGTATTTGTAACCTCTATCCTAAGTGCCACCATGGTGTGCACGCTGTCACTTTCACACACATGGGGAGAGCAGAGATCTACTAAAGCACTTGAGTAGCAAGGTAGATCTACTTGATTACAAAGCTCATGATCACAATATGATCATGCATAGAGAGAGAGAGATGAACACATAGCTACCGGTAGAACCCTTAGCCTCGAGGAAGAACTACTCCCTCCTCATCATTGGAATCAGCAATGGTGATGGAGATGGTGGTGGAGATTGATGCAGATGGCTCCGGGGGCACTTCCCCGTCCTGGCAGGGTGCCGGAATAGAGACTTTTTGTCCCCCGAATCTCCCCTTCGGTGGCAGCGGTGCTGTGGAACTTTTCATGGATTTCTGATTGATGACCTAGGGTTTTTGCATCGGGAGGCATCTTATAGGCGAAGAGGCAAGGTCGGTGGGCGGCCAGGGGGCGCACACCACCTGGTGGTACGACCAGGGCTAGCCCGCGCCACCATATGGTGTGGCCACCCTGTGGCCCCTCTCCGTATCGTCTTCTGGCTCTGTGAGTCTTCCGGTAAAATATCGACTTTGGCTTTTGTCTGGTCCAATTTCGAGAATATTGATTTTCTGACTTTCCTAGAACTAAAAATAGCAGAAAACAGGCAGCTGGAACTATGGCTCTTGTTAATAGGTTAGTCCAAGAAATCATATGAAAAGTACTCCAAAGTGTGGATAAAACACAAGAAATTAGATAAAACCAAGCATGGAACATCAAAATTATAGATACATTTGCAATGTATCACCCATCACAGCACGAGGAAGTTGCTGGTAAAACCTTGAGAATGCCTAATCCGGCGGAGGCACTGGCAATGGTGGAGAGGCACAAGGAAGAACACGGTGGCAATGGAAATGAGGAGAAGGGGATTTTTACTCTACTATTACCCTATTCCTTATAGTACTGGCATGATTGATCTTGGAAGATGAATGAACTTCACGACCATGTGGCATACATCAGTGGAAACATGTGGTGGCACGGAGGGCGAACCGTCCCTGGATTAACTCGACCTCGTGCAAGAATCGATGAAACCGCTGACAAACTCCGGTTTTCGCGCGTCGTGTGGTCAAATCTGGTCAGCTTTTACACCAGGACCACACTATTGCATCACATTAACTACTCAGGCTGAGGCTTGAGAGCACCAAGCGTCATCCATGACGTCATCTACCTCTTCACATCACTATATCCTCCAACAGGAGTCGACAGAAAAATCAGTTTCTACAGACGAGTATCTCCTCGGAAAACTATATGGCTTGATGATACTGAAGGACGAGCCTATTCTCAGCACCAAGTTACCCATCATAGACTAGGGGGCTACTCCCAATGGGAGCGATGATCGTGCACCCTATGAAATCGCCTATGTCGACTGTGTCTGTCGTTGACTGATTGTCATCTGAAACTACAAAGAGATGTTAACGTGATGCACTCCTGGGTCAGTGTCTTCATTCTAAAAAGTTTTTGACAATGACCTAACAATGCATAACCAATGACTTCAGTCTCTACCTGAATCTATGATTTAACTAGGGACTCAGAGGCTACTACCATAGGGAGCACTGGTTGTGCACCCTATGAAAAACAAAATATATAGCTTCGTATGTTGTGTCGATTGCGTTCACAATATCGAATCTGCTCTTGCAACAGCCGATTACTTGGCGATTCTGCCTATTAAGCACCTTGCACCAACATAGTGTTCTGAAGAAACATCTCCTCGACTGCCTAGATCGCATCCGCTGCGAAAAACGTCTGGATGTTGTGTCTGTGGCACAAAGGTAAGACCTATAGATCCATCCTATTGGCCTGGAAATCACATCCTCCGTGCTCTACCAGTCAAGTCACATGCCTACGGCATGAAGAAAATCCCGACAGACGCATTGGGATACGCTTATTGGATGGAATTTGACTTAGTAAGGCCTTCACGGCATGAGTCGAATTACCCCAGCCTACCAGATTTGAGTCCGGAGACTCGAGTCTTATTAGGTAGCGTTGTTTTTGTCCTAGAGCAATTAACTAGTCCCGATCCGTGGAGAGCACTAGACATGTTCACCAGGATCCCTATGAACTACTACAAAGTATATATTCTGCTAACCATATGTACTTCTAGGTCAGTACTTTCACCTTATAAAGTTTTTGACTCCGACCATGCAACAAAAGACTCGCAACCTTTAAGTCTCCACCCAAATCTATGATTCGACTGAATACTCGTGGAAAATGGACATAGGTATGCCCACCAGGTACCTGCCTTTAGCCTACCTGTCTTGGCCCAACAGGAGGACCATATGACAATCTGCTGAGATCCATGAAGCACAAGGTAATTCGGCTAATATGAAGCCCATGAAGTTACCGACTCTTGGTGTACATGGAAAGAACAAGATTAGAGATAGGAAAGTACAAGGGTTTCTCCCTTGACCTATAGCTGACTCGGACGATACCCGAGATCTAGGCTCCTCATATATAAAGGCTAGGAGGGGTCGTCGAGGAGGAGAATCCTTACACACCACATGTAGTTCATGCTAGATCCAATCTGCGTAACTCTTGTTATCTTGGTGACTTGTAATTTTCATCACCAACCAAGAACAGACAAGAAGGAGTAGGGTTTTCCCTCTGGAGGCCTGAACCTGCGTAAACTCATGTCTCCTTGTTTGTCTATTAGCCGATGAAGTGACCAGCACATGCCTCCTTCTTAAAAACCCAAGTCCATAAACCATGGGCATTGACGTGGAGACCCCACTTCACTAGATTCTTGTGCTCCAAAGGGCGGTGCGCCCGATCGTGGATCAGAGACCCCGACCGGCTTGCCTCGGGAACCGTCATCACTTCGAAGGGGCGATGACTTGGTGGTGATGTTGTCAGAATGATCTTAATCCTGGCCACTGTTTTTCCATACCAGGGAACCTGGCGGTGCAGCGTGAGGCTGATAGTTGGGCACCCCATTGATGTCTACGCACTTCTATTCTTGTAGACAGTTGTAAAGCCTCCAAGTGCAGAGGTTTGTAGAACAGTAGCAAGTTTCCCTTAAGTGGATTACCCAAGGTTTATCGAACTCAGGGAGGAAGTGGTCAAAGGTATCCCTCTCAAGCAACCCTGCAATCAAGATACAAGAAGTCTCTTGTGTCCCCAACACACCTAATACACTTGCCAGGTGTATAGGTCCACTAGTTCGGCGAAGAGATAATGAAATACAAGTGGTATGGATAATTATAAGTGGTAACGGTGCCAGAAAAGAGCTTGACGGGTAGGAAGAGACTAAGGGGATGATACGTCCATTTTGCATCACTATTCTATATCATAATTTACTGTTATTCATCGATATATTTCATATTAAGAGATGATACTTATGTAATTTCACTTGTTTTTGCATGGTGATGACTTTTGGAGCATGGACCGCTGCAGTCAGGATCCTGATGGAAAAGAGGTTGTTTGTAGGAGAAATTCGCGAAGATCAGAAAATCCGGGAAAATACATGGAAAATCCTATTTTTCCAAAAGACGAAGAAAGCCAGAAGGGGAAGTGGATATGGGCCACATGGGGCCCACACTACCCCTGGCGCGGGCCACCCTGGGCCGCGCCACCAGGTCCTCCCAAAACCCTAAGACTCGGGGAGCAACCACAGAAAGATTCCACCGCCTTTGTGGCGCGGAAAACACCGAGAGAGAAAGATCTCTCCGGCAGACAGAATTCTGCCAGGGGAATTCCTCCCCGGAGAGGGGAGATCGTCGCCATCAATAGTACCATCAAGCTGGACTTCATCGGGATTATCATCATCATCACCACCATCATCTTCATCAGCACCATCATCTCGCTGTAACAATTGGGTTGAATCTTGCATAGTTCTTAGGGGAAACTTTCCTAGTGTTGATTACTCTTTGTAGTTGATGCTATTGAGTGGAACCATTGAATTACTGTTTATGTTCAGATTGTTATACGTCATTATTCCATCTCTGATCATGATCCATATGATGTCTTGTGAGTAGTTCGTTTTGTTCTTGAGGACATGGGAGAAGTGATGTTGTTTGTAGTGGAGTTGTGTTGAGAAAGATTCAATAGTTTGTTAATTAAGTTGTGGTGTACTTCTTCTAGTGGTGTCATGTGAATGTCGACTACATGACACTTCACCTATATGGGCCTAGGGGAATGCATTGTGTATTTGGTTACTAATCGTACGGGTTGCCAGAGTGACAGAAACCTGAACCCCCGTTAGGAAACCATTGCACAAGGGACGCCAGGGTCTTAGAGTTTAAAGCTGTGGTTAGGTTTCTACCTTAATTACGTTCTTGTACTTACGGATGTTTGCAAGGGGTATAATCACAAGTATGTATTAGTCCTAGGAAGGTCGGTACATTAGCACAGGTTCACCCACACAACACTTAGCAAGCTAAAGAAGATTAATCAACTATATGAAGCGAAATCACTTGATGATATTCCCATGTGTCCTCGAGAACTTTTGGTCATCTTAAGTAATACAACCGGCTCGTCCTTTGCTGCATAAAGGATTGGGCCACTCGCTGCATTTATTCTCATTGTCTTTTATTTACTCGTACTTTATTTACCTGCATTATCGAAAACCCCTAAATATCCATTTGCTAAGTATTTGCAGAGAATTCCTGATCCATACCACTAGCCAGCACCTTCTGCTCCTCGTTGGGTTCGACACTCTTACTTATCGAAAATACAACGATACACCCCCTATACTTTTGGGTCATCAAGACTATTCTGGCGCCATTGCCGGGGAGTGAAGCGCTATTGGAGAGTGGAACTTGTAAAGGAAACTTCTACTGTGAGTATTGTTTATTTCTGTTAGTTGCTTTATTTTCATTATGGATAATTCGCTGACTTTCTTATTTCGTAATGCTACTACCACTGCTAAGGTAGTAGATGAACCACCATCTGCTGAGAATGATGCTTTCAAAATACCTACAAGAATTATTGATCGTGTTATGGATAACTATTATGTTGGAGATGGTACAGTCCATCCCGGTGATCATTTGCTCTTTATACACGAATTATGCGGGTTGTTCAAGTGTGCAGGTATTACTACAGATCAAGTCAAGAAGTTATTTTCATTATCACTGAAAGGAAGAGCTGAAGAATGGTATAAGCTGTTGAAGAATGGCCAACCTCTTGAATGGGAGGAAATAGTACCTCTCTTTTATTCAAAGTTTTATCCTCCTAGTGAGATTCATAAAGATCGGAATCAAATATACAACTTTTGGCCTCTTGATGGAGAGAGTACAGCTCAAGCTTGGGGGAGATTGAAGTTACTAATGCTCAAATGTCCCATTCATGAGCTCCCCAACAATATTATTATCAATAACATTTATGCAAGGCTTCCTCTTCATGATAAGGATTTATTGGATGCTTTTTGTGCTGGATCATTCACTCGCATGGAAGAAGAAGTTAAATGGGATCTTCTAGACCGTATTCAAGACAATGCTGAAGCATGGGACAATGACAAAGGAAGAAAGTCAGGTATAAATTATGATTATGAATGCATTAAATCTTTTATGGGAACTGACGACTTTCAAAATATTAAAAATGCTTATGGTCTAGATTCTCAAGTTATTGCAACTTATTTTAAGGCTTTTGCTTCCTATATTGAAGTGCCTAAAAAGAAGTGGAATAAGTATCATGCACCTTATAAAGATGCTGCTAAGTGTGTTCCTGCAAGAAATACTGAAGTTTATACTACTAATCATGTTTTACCCGAACCTTACATTGAGAAAATGCCTTTTCCAGTTAAGATAAAGGAACATTCTTTGATAGCTAGTATGGTTAATGAAAGTACAAATAAAGCTGTTGAACCTGATAAACAAACGAATGATGGACCTATCATAGCAAATGTGAAAGACTTTGTCACTAAATATGTAGAAGAGGGACACACTATCCTTTGTAAGGATACCTCTAATATTGTTTCACAAAGTAGTGTTATAAGAACTAGTATTCCTGTGTTTTCTGTTAGAATAAGTGATCATTGCTATGATGGTTCGTGTGATAGTTATATTGTTAAGTTTCTGCATGATACTAAAAGTTACTATGAGAGAGGGAAAAGTGTTCTTATGCGTCTCAATAATATCAAGTTTCCTCGTTTTATGCTTAAATTCTTTATGTTGCACTTGTTTTACCTTCCTATGCTTCCAGCCTCTGGTTTCAACATGTTTGCTTACAAAATTCCCTTGCAAAGGAAGTGGGTTAGAATTAAACATGTGTATTTTTGCTTCTTAATGCTCCCGTTTACTTCAATTCATATTCTTATGTGAGCATCATCAAAATTATCATGCCCATCTTAATGGCTATAAAGAAGGAGCTTTTTGGGAGACAACCCATTGCTTTCAGTTTGTTTTTGTTTCTTTGAGTCTTGGAAGTTATTACTTCGGTAATAACCTCTCCTTATCCATTTTGTTTGGTTTTTTGTGTCAAGATCAACCTGTAATGAGAGAGAAGTAATATTTGGGGAAGTTGCTGTCCCGAAACAGATTTTTGTGCTTCACCGCAAAAATTCGTGAGAGATCTCTGTATGTCGGTTTGAGCTGTAATTTTTGTGCTTCTGCCCCAGTTTGTTATTTAAATTTCGTTAGTTTTGCACTTTTTGATTTCAGCAACACAGGATTTTCGAAAAAATTGATCTTTACCTACTGGTCTGTTTTGACAAATTTTGACCACTCTTGCATTTGCTTCTTTAAATCGATTTCCTTTTTGAATTCTTTTTGGGTTTTTGAAAGGAGTTATTATAGTAGCTTATGTTTTGATGAATTTTAGTTGAAATTGAACTTAAAGGTTTATTACCTCGTATGCACTAATGATGCTAATGAGAACTGTGTGAAGTTTTGTGTGAAAAAAATTTCCAGGTTAGTGGAGAAAATGGTGTAATAAGAAAGTGAAAGGTTTCATGACTTAAGCAATATGTGTATGAATATGAAGATGTTGATGATTTTCAAGTTATAACTCCGGAAAAATTTATCAAATGCCAAATTCAGAGACCTCTAGAGTCCGTTTTCGAATATGTAACAATTCTGGTAAGAAAAGTTCCGCGAAAGACCTATCCAGTTATATTTTTATAGTTTTTATCCAACAAGGAAAGATAGGAAGTGAAAGAGGGACAGAAACGGAGCCAGGGTGGCTCACACCACACTGTGGCGCGGGCCCACCCCTGGCCGCGCCACCAGGTGGTGAGGCCACCCCGAACTCCATCTCCGACCCGTTTTCTCCTATTACCTTCCTTTTGTTGTAAAACTTCGTAATATATAATCCCCCGGATCCCCCGAGGTTCGTATATCGTGTTCTCGTCGTGTTTTTATTTTGATCTGTTTCTGCCAGGAACTATTCTTAGAAGTTTAGAAGCACAATGGTGTCTGCCAAGGATAAGGGAAAGGAGCCTATGGAGGAAGATCTCCAAGACCCTGGGCAAGAGAAGGAGATCAAGAGTGAAGGTGAAGAGGAGACAAAGCAAAGCCAACATCCGCACACCGGCACTACCATTGCAAGCATTGGAGTGGTGGCAAATCCTGCCAGGATCAGAAGGACTGCACGGATGTCAACTGGAGGGAAGCCTCCGCGTCACTATTTGGCCCCACAGACACCTTCTCCAAGCACTAAGAGTCCCTTCCATACCTTTATTCATAACCATGCAGGAAAAGAAGAACGCAAGGAAGGAGAGCGGGGGAAGAATCGCAAGAGCTGGGATCCACAACCCGACATGATCATAAGCTGCATTGAGCACAATTTGGAGTTGATTCGTACTTGAGGACTTGGGGAAATTGATCAAAAAGCTCATTGAGAGAATACCACCACCACCGAAGGAGTAATTCGTCATCAGGTTTAGCATACCCTTGGTTTGTTCCAAGATTGGGGGAGTGCTGCGGTATCACATCACTATCTTCTATCTTTTTACCTTTTTAGTAGAGTCATATCATGAATAGAGAAGTTATCGTGTAGGATGGTTTGGATTATGGAAGTGTCCCCTCTCTCGTTATATAAGTATCCCTTGGTGTAATTTGCCATTATGGAATATTAATGAGAAGTTCTATCATTTACTCGTTTGCATATCTTATATTATTTTTCAATTCATGGTTATATGATTGATCTTGCTGTTAGTATTGGTATCACTTTGGGATCATGGAGTTAATTTAGTTGGTTTTGGCAAACCTGGCTTGGTAGTAGCAACACTATTTTTGAGAGTTTAATGAAAAAGATAAAAAGTACTCTAAAGAAATATAATTTCATCATCTTTCTTTCTTGATTTGCTCATAAGTTTAGTATTCTCTGGTTAAGATATTTTGTGCTTCCAAGGAAGATTGCATGTTTGTTTTTATGACTTGTATGTTTGTTTCCTTCAACTCTTATGCTTGCTACCCAGCCTTGCTAGCCAAAAACCTGTACTGAGAGGGAATTCTTCTCGTGCATCCATTCCTTAAACCAAAACCTTTGCCATTTGTGTCCACCATACCTACCTATTAGCATTATTGCTATTTCAAGTAAATTCATGTTTTTATCTACCTTCCAAATTAAACTTGTTATGTGAAAATTAGTGATTAAAGCTCTCACGAACTTGATGGCACACTTTACTTTCTTGCATTTAATAAACTTGAACCATTGGGTCCTTCTTTGTTGCGTATATGCTTGTGCTTTATGAGTTGAAGTTAGCAAAACCATGTATCATGGGGAACGCTTTCAACACTGCATTGGTACTTTCACCTAGTTGGTATCATGTTCTTTTGCTTATGGATCCCGGCGGTGTGAAATAAAAGGGGAACTTGTAAGATCATGGAGTTTGTATGTGTGTTAGAGAAACGCCTGGGCCGCTAGCCTAAGCCATGCCTAATCATAGTGGAAACTTGCAGCATAACCATAATGAGCATTCTATGAAGCATCCTCAATAAAAACCTATGCAAATAGCAAATAAAAAGATCGCTGAGATGCTCATTGTCTGCTTGCCTTGTCATTTTGATTGTGGGATAGCTCCTGTGTCATGTGCAAGGGGTACCCCGTTGGAAGTTCTCTATAATACACATGTATTTACAATGACAAGAGCTTACTTGTGACTGAAGTTGAGTAGCATGAGGTTCGATCTTTGTAAGTAAGGGGCATGGGACTTCAATTTATAACTTTTCAAACATATCCTCTTAGATGTGTCACTTTAACCTTAATCACCAAAAGATGCCTATGATAGGGGCAATGAGAGCTGAAAGCAAATAAGTATCATAATTTTTGGAAGATCTATGAAACTTGAAATCCCTGCTTCCCTCTGCGAAGGGCCTTTCTTTTACTTTTTAGTTGAGTCAGTCAACCTATTCCCTTCTATCTCAGCAAGTATTTTGAGTTGTTGTGTTTCATTCATTCATATGATGATTTATTCAATCATGTTTCTTATGTTCCTTGTTTTGCACTTTGCTCTTATCTTGGTGTTTACTACTTTGAAAGCTATCTTTGAAAAACATTTATTTGTGAACTCCTGCAAATTGTCAACTATTCTTCGACCAAGAGCTAAGTTTGCCATTACCAATTATGATTTACTTTATGTATCTTTATTGTGTTTCCTTTACCTATTGCAAGTTAAGTTATATAATGGTGAGTTATCTGCTATTATGATCTATGTATTGATGAATGTGATGCTTCTTGCACGTATTCTTTTATCGACTCTTCACTCCATAAACCCAAGGTCATGTTTATTGAGCTCAGTTTCGCTTGGGGACAAGCGAAGTCTAAGCTTGGGGGAGTTGATACTTCCATTTTGCATCACTATTCTATATCATAATTTACTGTTATTCATCGATATATTTTATATTAAGAGATGATACTTATGTAATTTCACTTGTTTTTGCATGGTTGATGACTTTTGGAGCATGGACCGCTGCAGACAGGATTCTAATGGAAAAGGGACTGTTTGGAGGCGAAATTCACGAATATCATAAAATCTAGGAAAATACATGGAAAATCCTATTTTTCCAGAGGACGAAGAAAGCCAGAAGGGGAAGTGGAGATGGGCCACAGGGGGCCCACACCACCCCCTGGCGTGGGCCACCCTGGGCCGCGCCACCAGGTGGTGTGGCCACCCTGGCCCACTCCAGCCTATCCCGAAACCTTAGGACTCAGGGAGCGACCACAGAAAGATTTCGCCGCCTCTACGGGGCGGAAAACACCAAGAGAGAAAGATCTCTTCGGCAGACAGAATTCTGCTGGGGGAATTCCTTCCCGGAGAGGGGAGATCATCGCTATCAACACCACCATCAAGCTGGACTTCATCGGGATCATCATCATCATCATCTCCATCAGCACCATCACCACCACCATCATCTCACTGTAACAATTGGGTTGAATCTTGCATAGTTCTTAGGGGAAACTTTCCCGGTGTTGATTACTCTTTGTAGTTGATGCTATTGAGTGGAACCATTGAATTATTGTTTATGTTCAGATTGTTATACATCATTATTCCATCTCTGATCATGATCCATATGATGTCTTGTGAGTAGTTCGTTTTGTTCTTGAGGACATGGGAGAAGTGATGTTGTTAGTAGTGGAGTTGTGTTGAGAAAGATTCAATAGTTTGTTAATTAAGTTGTGGTGTACTTCTAGTGGTGTCATGTGAACGTCGACTACATGACACTTCACCTATATGGGCCTAGGGGAATGCATTGTGTATTTGGCTACTAATCGTAAGGGTTTCCAGAGTGACAGAAACCTGAACCCCCGCTAGGAAACCATTGCACAAGGGACGTCAGGGTCTTAGAGTTTATAGCTGTGGTTAGGTTTCTACCTTAATTACTTTCTTGTACTTACGGATGTTTGCAAGGGGTTGATACATTGCAAATGTATCTATAATTTTTGATGTTCCATGCTTGGTTTTATCTACTTTCTTGTGTTTTGTTCCAACTTTGGAGTACTTTTCTTATGATTTCTTGGACTAACCTATTAACAAGAGCCACGGTGCCAGCTGCCTATTTTCTGCTGTTTTTGGTTCCAGGAAAGTCAGAAAATGAATATTCTCGGAATTGGACGGGACAAAAGCCAAAGTGCCTATTTTTCTGGAAGGGATCAAGTGCCAGAATACGAGACGGAGAAGGGCCAGGGGCCGCCACACCACCTGGCCGCGCGGCCAGGCTGGGCCCACGCCAGGGGGTGGTGTGGTGGCTCCCGGAACCCCCTCGGCCTCTCCTTCCGCCTATATATTGCCCTCAGGACGAAAACCCTAAGGGCCCGATCAAAAATCCACGAAAGAGTCTGTAGCCGCCATCATCTCCATCCCTAGATCGGGAGGGATCTGAAGCTCTTCGTGGCACCCTGCCGGAGAGGGGAATTCACACTGGAGGCCTTCTTCATCACCATGCAAGCCTCCGGTGTGATGCCTGAGTAGTTCATCCTTGGACTACGGATCCATGTAGTAGCTAGATGGCTGGTTCTCCTCCTTTGTGCTTTCAGGTTTAGATCTTGTGAGCTCCATTCATGATCAAGATCATCTATTTGTAATTTTGCATGTTGTGTTTGCGGGGATCCGATGGATATTGAGATGCTATTTCAGATTGATTATTGATTCTATCATGTCTTTGTTATTTGTGATCTTGCATGCTTTCCGTTGTTAGTAGCTATCTTGGCCAAGTAGATGCTAGCAACTCCAAGAGTTAGTATTTATGCTCGATAGTGGGTTCATGCCTCTGGTAATCTGGGGAAGTGACAGAAATCTCTAAGGTACTAGATGTGCTGTTGCTACTAGGGAGAAAACAACAATCCTTTGTTCATAGAACAATCATATTGTTTACTTTACACGCAGTTCGTAAAGCAATAATCTATTGCTTGCAACTTAATATTGGAGGTGGTTCGGATGATAACCTGAAGGTGGATTATTAGTTATAGATGCAGTTGGATGGCGGTCTATGTACTATGTTGTAATGCCCAATCAAGTCTCAAAGGAGTCAAGATGATTAGTATATGCATGTATTTCTTTCTTGGTGTTTGTCAATTGCCCCGCTGTAATTTGTTCACCCAACATGTTATCTATCTAAGGAGAGCCACCTCTAGTGAACTATGGATCCCGGTCCTTGTCTTTTACATACAATCTACAATCCTTTACTGCTTTGTGTTTACTTTCTGCAAACTATTACTTCTTTCCATTCGATACGTTTAATCCTTTGTTTTCCACAAAACACGGTGAGATTGACAACCTCATCGCAAGTTGGGGACAAAGTTCTGTGGTTGTGTTGTGCAGGTCTCCACGTTGCTACTAGCACCGGTAGTGCGCCCTGCCAAAGCTCAGCTAGTAACACCTTTGAGGTGTTTCCTTGCTCCTACTGGTTCGATTAAACCTTGGTTTCATAACTGAGGGAAACTTGTTGTTGTGCTCATCATACCTTCCTCTTGGGGTTCCAAATGAGCTCTACATCAACACCGCCATCAAGCATTTTTCTGGGCGTCGTGCATTGAGCCATCAAGCATTTTTCTGGCATCGTTGCCGGGGAGTCAAGGACATCTTCACAAGGGGAGTCCCTCATAACCAATCTCTTTACTTTGTTGTTTTTGTTTTGCTTAGTTTCTTTTTGCTTTGTTTGCTTGTTTCTTTATCAAAAACCCGAAAAAAATAGTTTTACTAGTTTGCTTTCTTATTTGAAAAACACAAAAAAATTAGTCCCTATCTTGAGTGCCACTATGTCTAGACTTGCTACAATCACTATGTCACCCGAGGAAATGATTTTCACTTTTAAACAAGTAATTGAGGAAAGTTTTAAGGAAGCTTGGTCTAGAATCTCTGATCTACATGAAAAAACTGAGCCTAAAATGACTCAAAGCTTGTTCCTTAGCAGTTTTTACCTTGGGATTGCTCTTTGCTATAGATATGCTTTAGATGCTGTTGTGGGAGGAGATTTCCTCCAATGTAATGAGGATGATGCTATTAATGCTATAAATAAATTGATCCTCACTTACAACATGCCTAGCCAAACTGATATTTCTTTCGCAAAAATATTTGCTAGGTTGAACACTCTTGAGACTAGCACTACTAGCTTAAAATATTGCTATAATACCCTTAGGGAGCATCACAATTATGTTCCAATAAATTCTGAACCATCAAAGTGGCTCCCTACAGTAAATATTGAGATAAACACTGAAACTTTTCAAGCCCGCCGCGATACCATGTCTGAATTTTGTCTTATGCCCAAAGATATTTATGAATCTTTGAATCTTTGGGGGCTTACGGAAGGAGGAACAGAAATATCTCTTGCTAATAATACTACCATTTTACCTCTTGGAATAGCTGAAGGAGTGTTTACAAAGATCCTTGGGAAAATGATTTCTACTGATTATCTTGTTATTGAATGTGCAGGAAAAGGACAAATTACACTTGGAAGGTCCCTATTAGAACTCCTTGGAGCCATAATAGATGTGGGAAATGGGACCATGCACCTTTCTTCTCCACCAAACAATCACATTTTCCCAAAGGTTAAGAATAAAAATAAGAGAGGTAAGGGCAAGAAAGTTGGTTTTAATGCTTCTTCATTTGAGAACACTTAATTCTTTCTTTGCTTCTTATGCCTAACTTAAATGCGTTAAAGAAAAGTATTTATTGTGAGATAACCCAAAAGTTTTAGATGAGTCTTGGAAGTTATTACATCAGTAATAACCGCTCCTTATCCTTTTTATTTGCTTTTTTTGCCAAGAGTAACCTCTAATGAGAGAGAAGTAATGATTGGGAAAGTTGCTGTCCCGAAACAGATTTTTGTGCTTCACCGTAAAAATTCGTGAGAGGGCTCTGTATGTCCGATTGAGCTGTAATTTTTTGTACTTCTGGCCCAGGTTGTTATCTAACTTTCGTTAGTTCAACACTTTTTGATTTGAGCAACATAAGGTCTTCGAAATAATTCGTATTTACCTGCTGGTCTGTTTTGACAGATTTCTGCTATTTTTCTGCATTTGCTTCTTGTGGGTTCCTTTTTGAGTTCTTTTGGGGAATTGAGCTTTTTGAGGAAAGTGCTGCAGTAGCTAGTGTTCTAATGGAAGTTTATTTGGTGTTAGAACTGAACCTTGAGACTTATTTATCTTGAGTGCACTAATGTTGCTAATGAGATTGTGTGAAGTTTTGTATGAAGGAAAAAATTTAGGTGTATGGAAGGAATGAGTAATGAGATGAAGGATGGACTAAAGCTCAAGATTGGAGATTCCACGCGTGTCACCCCAAGAAATATCGAAGAAGTACAAGCGTCAAAGCTTGGGGATGCCCAAGGCATCCCCTTCTTCATCAATAAAAATCCCAGGTTTCTTCCAAACACTTCATTTTTATTGTTTCATGCACAGTTGTGTTGTTCTTGGAGCGTCTTATTTTTAGTTTTTGTTTTGGTTTTCATTTGCTTTTGTTTTCTTAGTTTGCTGAATAAATTGTTTGGACCCCCTCTTTCATACATTGGTTTGCAAATAGTTTGGTTTGGTTTGGAAAAGAGTAGGAAAGTTCATACTTATGTGGTAAAAAGAGCTTGTTTTTGACCGTGGCCTATGCTTTGTCATGCCATGCTTGATATTGTTTTGGCTTTATGCTTAGTATTCTTTTCTATAGCATGACTTGTTATAAACAATTGAGATTGCTTAATGTGCCGTGGATGAATCATGCGTTGTTTTAGCATATTAAAGCATAGTATAGTGGTATTCTCCTTTCATGCTTTATTTGGGTTGACTTGGCGCATGCTCACACCATGTTATGACTATGATCCTTTTGTTTTCAACTTGTAGTATCACTTTATGCTTTGATCAATGATGTTTTGTTGCTCTGTATGATTATGGCCATTATTGCTCTCTTAGTTTGTCGCTCCCAGTATTTTGCAAGCCTCCACCACCAAGTATGAGTTCCACTCATGCATACAACTCCCTAAACCAAGTTATTCCAAAGAGTCCACCATACCTACCTACTAGCTTATGCTATTCCAAGTATATTCATGCTTTTGTTTACCTTCCACTTGTTATGAGAAAACTAGGGATTAAAGCTCTCACGAACTTGATGGCACACTTTACTTTATTGCCTCTACTAAACTTGAACCATTGGGTCCTTCTTTGTTGCTTATATGCTTGCGCTTTATAAGTTGAAATTAGCAGAACCATGTACCATGGAGAACACTTTTAACATTGCACTTGTACTTTGTACCCCGTTGATATCATGTTCTTTTGCTTACGGATCCCGGCGGTGTGAAATAAAAGTGGAACATGTAAGATCATGGAGTTTGTATGTGTGTTAGAGAAACGCCTGGGCCGCTAGCCTAACCCATGCCTAATCATGGTGGCAACTTGCAGCATCACCATAATGAGCACTCTATGAAGCATCCTCAATAAAAACCTATGCAAATAGCAAATAAAAAGATCGCTGAGATGCTCATTGTCTGCTTGCTTTGTCATTTTGATTATGGGAAAGCTCCCGTATCATGTGCAAGGGGTACCCCGTTGGCGGTTCTTAATGATACACATATACTTACAATTACAAGAGCTTACTCGTGACTGAAGTTGAGTAGCATGAGGATTGGTCTTCGTAAGTAAGGGGCATGAGATTTCGGTTTATAACTTGTCAAGCATATCCTCTTAGTTGTGTCACTTTAACCTTAATCAACTTCAAGATGCTTATGATAGGGGCAATAAGAGCTGAAAACTACAAGTACCATAATTTTTGGAAGCTCTTTATTAGACTTGAATCCCTACCTCCTTTTACAAAAGGCCTTTCTTACACCATTATATTGAGTCTCCACCTTCTATCTTTATGCACCTACTTTGAGAGCATAGTGGCCATTCTTAGTTCTATGTGCATTGTCCCAAGACTAGTTGATTGATGCATAACGTGTTATTGCTTGTTTTAAGCTATTGTATCTAGTCACTCTTATGAACTTTGAAGGTGTCCTATGCATTTATATTTGCTACTCTATTGAGGGACAAGCTGAATGCTATTATGCTATGTTTTATTTATGTGAAACAAACAAACGTCTTGCAAAGCATTGTTATTCATGAATCTGTTGTTTGTGCCTTTTCATGTTGCATCATAGTTTCTTTGCTTATTGCTAGAACTTTGTCTTTCATGTTATGATTGAAGTACTATGATCCCAGCTTTGAATGTTTTGCAAATACTTTGATCAAGTCTTTGATGGTGCATGTCACCTCAAAAAATTATTCTTTCTTTTTATCACTTACCTACTCGAGGACGAGCAGGAGTTAAGCTTGAGGATGTTGATACATTGAAAATGTATCTATAATTTTTGATGTTCCATGCTTGGTTTTATCCACTTTCTTGTGTTTTGTTCCAACTTTGGAGTACTTTTCTTATGATTTCTTGGACTAACCTATTAACAAGAGCCACAGTGCCAGCTGCCTGTTTTCTGCTGTTTTTGGTTCCAGGAAAGTCAGTGACGAGGGTTTAACTCATCAATGCCCATTGTTATGGACTTGGGTTTTGGAGAAGGAGGGAGCGCTGGAGACATCTATCGGCTAGCAAACAAGCACACAGGGGACAAAGATTTACCCAGGTTCAGGCCTCGTAGAGGTCCCTACTCCTGCTTGTCTGCTCGTGGAATTATCGAAGGAATCGAAAGTTACAATGGTGCGTAGATGCAATCTGGCGAGGGTTGTGGAAACTAGGGTTGCGTGTGTCCTCCCCGCCGCCCCCTCCTAGCCTTTATATAGATAGGCTAGGTCTCGGGTAGCAGGTCGAGTCGGTTACAAGTTAGGGTTTTTCCCCTTCAAACTTTCTATCTTTAACTTCTACTTGTTCTTCAAACAATCGAGAGTCCGTAGGTTACTCGAGTCCTTTGTTTGGGCCTTGGCGACACCGTGGGCCTGTACGTATTTGGACCGTATATACCAAGCTCGAGTACCTGTAGGGTATACCCATGTCAGTAGCCCCCGAGTGTCCAGTGGAATCACAGATTCGACTGGGCACTTTTTGAAGTCTTCGAGTGCTTGAACGAGTGCATTTTGACTGCTTTTATTTGTGTCATAGGGATTGTTGATATACGTGCCTGATATAACTGAAGTATCGGTATCACTTAACCACCTTAGGGTGAAACAACGCAATCGACTCGAACACGAGTCCCTGTCACATCCCAAATTCTAGATTTGGCACTGCATACATACATGCCATTGCATTCATGATCATATTTGCAAAAAAATCAGTTTTAAAGTCTTTTGGCCAAAGCACTACCTTTTTGTCTTTCCATCTCGTATATGAGATTACTAGGGTTTTTGCTTTGCATCTTTAAAAATGGCCCCTTTTGGACTTTCCAGATGTATGGTTGCGTAGAGCTCGTCTCCACGAACCCGTAGGACTTTGTTTCGTTCAATTCGGAGCTACGGATCAAAAGTTATGTTAGTTTTAGTTTGGACTGAATTTTCAGATTCAGAAATTTCAGAAAAACACAGACACTTTCAGATTGACAGCAGCTCGGAAAAGAATAAAAGAAAAGAAAAAAAATTTAAGCAGGCAGCCCAGCCGGTGGACCGCCAGCGGCCTGCCCAGTAAGCAGCCCGCGGCCCGGCAGCAGCAGCCGACTACCCGCCGCTCGCCCGTCCCCCGCGCAGCGCGTAGCCGCAGCAACACGGGCCGGCCCAACAACCGATGCCAGCCGCCAGCCCACCTCCCCTCCACCGCTGACAGCGGGACCCCACCTGTCATCGCCTCCCTTGTGATGAGTTCGTTCCAAATACGAACTGCCGCCGCCAAATCCTTCGATTCCGCTCAAATCCGAGAGTTCCCCGAATCCTAACCTACCCTCCTATATAGACCACGACCGACGGCGTTTTTCCCCTCTCTCGAAACCTAAGTAGGCGCCGCCAGGCTGCGGGAATTGCTCGCCGGGGGCCACCGCCACCGCCGCGCCATTATCGAAGCTTCAAAGGTCGCGCCGCCGCCGAATCCGTCGCCCCTCTCCGTTTTCTTCCTTCCGTTCACTTCCCCGTGCAGCACCACCTTCTCTGAGCCGTTTTTCCCCTTCCCTCTCGCCGCAGGACGCCCGCGCGAGCTCGCCGGAGTTCACCGACGGCCGAGCCGCACCGCCGCCCGTCACCGTCGCCCCAGGGAAGCGAACGACCGCCCGACGCCACCACTCCACTCGCCGACCTCGCCCGCTTCTCGTCGGCTACTTCACCGTCGCCGAAGACCACTGGAACCACCTCGCGGTCGCCGCCCGAAGCCAACCGCCGCCCGCCACCTCGCCGGCGACACCCAGGTGAGGACGACCGCCCTCAACCGCACGATCGCAATCGGACGGCCAAAAACAGATCCGGCCAAACCGGTACCGGCCAGTACCGGCTCGCCATGTGGCAGCCACGTGGCGCGTGCATGGACACCGCGTGGACGACGCGTCAGTGGCTGCGTCAGCGGAATATTCCCCGGGAATATTCCCTTTAGTTTTAGAAATTGTTTAATTGGCAGATAATGTTTTTAACTTGTAAAAATTGTAGAAAAAGATTTACTAGGCCAAATTTTGCAAATAATATATCGTTGGATTCATAAAATTGTTTAGTTTTTGTTTATAAAATAATATTTCCGGTTTACTGTATGTTTTTGCCTGAGACTTTAAAAAGGCTTAAAACACTATAAAAATTATAGGAAAAGTTCTATAGCGCCTTTTTGCGTAATTCCAATTGCCCCTGGTTTTAAATTATGTTACCTACACAGTAGTATTTTTGCCCAGGTCTTACAACTTTGTTTACGGGAAAATCTTAGTGTTTTACCTAAAAGCCTATTGCATAGCCTTGTTTTCATTGCATTAAAGATTTTCCATACATCAAGCAGTAGTAGTAAACATCAGAGAATACCGAGAGGTTACTGAAAACCTTGTTGAGATATCATGCATGCATTTGTGCACCTGCTTATGTTTGGTATGTTGTTTATGTGTTGTTTTGTATCGTGTAGATTGTGACGAGTGCAACGCTTGTTTCTGCGAAGATTGTACCCTCGACTCCTACCGCCAAGGCAAGTAGATGCTATTTTGTTCATACCATTGTCCTACTATTTTTCCTTATGCATGTGTAGTGTATTTCTGTAGTTATTATGTAGGAACTACTATGCTATGCTATGCTATATCCTATATATTGTGGTAGGATTTTCCTTGTAGTGGAGCCCCGCTCAGTAGATGTTCTTAGACTTGTTGTGAAGACAGGGAAAGGGGATCACACTATGGTGGAGTTGTGTTTGCTTCAAACTAAAACAACTTAATGTTAATGAACTACCTAGGCGGAATGGTTGGATGGTCATCGGAGTGTGGTTAATGGTGGGGAATGCCGCCCAGGGTACTGAGAAGGATTGGTTCTCTTTGTTATGGTATCTTACGTGTGCAACCATGTGCCAGTAAGAATGGGTCGCTGGTTGGACTTAGTAGGTCGTGGTGATCCGAACCCAGCGTAGCCAGAGATGTAGTGAATGATAGGTTGGGACCGATGCGCAGTGGGGTTTGGTGATCTACTTCCCGAAAGGTCCCATCTTGGACTTCTCCCTATCATCACACAATATGCATGTGGTGGTACGAGCTGGGTTGGCCAGGTCACATGGGTAAAGTGTACAAACCCCTGCAGGGTGTAAAACTAAGTGCTTAGCCGTGTCCCCGGTTACAGACGATTGAGTTGTTTGATCTTGAGACTATGACATATTCTCACTCATCCTTATTTCCTAAGTACTAAAACTTGATGAGTGAACTTAATGGGATGCTGTGAATTAAAAGGTTTACGAAAGTAGGATCAATGTGTTTGAAAAGTGCAAGGTAGCCAAAGCTCCACTAGCCAAATAAGCATGTAGATGCTAGGTGCATTGTCTCCTTTACCTTAGCGCTACTTGCCATACATTCCATGTATTGGCCCTTCGGGGCTGCTACGTTTCATGTTGCAGGTTGTACCGATTCCGAGTGATTCGATATAGGTCGCGGTACTCCACTCGACACTTGTTCCCTCGTGGGCAATTTGAAGATGGAGTAGTATCTTTATTTGTGTTGCTACTTGATTTATGTGTGAGCTAGCCTTCGAGCTAAGCGACTTTTGTAATAAATGAATCTTCTGGATCTTTGTTATTTATGATACACGGATTATCACTTTGTTATTTCATCTATGTTCTATGTAAGCCAATGAACCAATCCAGGGATTGGCATGTTGCATAGAAGCTACAGTCTTTTTAGTACTGTAGTGTTACAGATGGTATCAGAGCCGTGTGTTGACTGTAAGATCGTGACCTAGGATTGAAATAGGAAGCCTTATGTTTACTTAAGGCTATTTTAAATTCTGTCTTTATTCTTATGCCATTCACTCTAGTAAATTCTTTTCTTTTGCTATTCTCACTCTTTCCTCTTTTACAATTGATAGATGGGAGATGCTACCAGAGTTGAGTATGTTGATCTTCAATCACCAAGACCCTTCGCAAGACAGCTGGCGGAGCTTTGCAAGACACTGGGCATGCTGATGCCGATGTTCAAAGGGAGAAGGATGAACACCTATGTGCCTGGGGATCGCGTGTGGGAGATCACCGCGATTGTTCTTGCAGACCCCACTGTGCCTGGTATTGAGAACCTGAACCTCACCAAGAAGTACCTTACCTGGGAGCAAGGAGTGGAGTCGGCCATGCATGAGACCATGTCACGCCTGTGCCATCTCCACCAACACCGACTACCAGCAGGTTCACCCTTCCTTGCATTTGGAGGTCGGAATGAGCAAGGGCTTGTGATGATTACCACTGGTGATCGGAATAACATGCCACTCCAAGTGAAGCAGCTAGAAGACATGGAGATCAAAGCTTGGGAGAGGGAAGAGAAGTTGATGCAGCAAAGAGAGGAGCTAGATTATTTTCAGGGCACTGTGCACCTGCAAGGGTATGAGATGGAAACCTTGCACACCGCTGTGAATACAATGGAGCAAGCCCTCATTGGAAGAGATGCCACGATTGCAGCGTTGAACCAAACCATTGTGCAAAGGGATCAAGTGGTGGCTGAACATGATCAAACCATTGTGGACATGGCTGCCCAGATTGCTGCCCTTCAAGCGCAACAGAATCCTCCACCAAACAATGGCAACAATGATGATGATGATAGCGATGATTATGATGCGGACAATGGTGGAGGAGGTAACAATGATGGTGGTGGAGACAATGATGATGGAGGAAGCGATGACGATGATGGAGGAGATGCAGCGGGCGCTTTTGTTGAAGGAAGTGATGAGGAGGACCCCGAAGAGGTGGAATTTGAGGACTCAAGTGAAGAGGACTCGGGAGAGGTGTATACACCACCACCGTGGCATGCACCAGGAGCGAAGCGTCGGCGCATGGACGCCAGAACCTACTGCAACTTATTCATCAAATAGCTAGAGATGGTCCTCCAAAACTAGTCTTCGTTAGGGATATTCGTTAGTCTTAGACATCGATCAATGTAAACTTCTACACTAATAGCTTATTGTGTTTAGATTTATCAGTTAAGTACCTTGAAGTTCTGGGAATTTTCGTGAGATTTATTAAATGATTTTTGGACAAGTTTGGGTAAATTTCGTGCCTTTACTGCTGCAGTTTTCTGCCTGACCAGTTTTACCGCGCGATTTTTATTTCCTTACTGGTAACTCGGATTGCGCTCATATTTTAGGATCTGGAGAATAATTACCTGTAGCATCTGTAAAAAAATTGGCTAAAATTCCTGATGAGTTTAAGGTGCCCAGAAAAATTTATGAACAGGACCAAACTGTTCTGCCAGATTTTCTGGTTTTGCTTATTTTGCTGTTTTGCTTTGCCAAACGCTGTTACCAGCGCTTCTAAAATATTTTGTAGCTATATACTGTTAATGAAAACCTGGAACGATGGTTGTGCATGTGTTTGACCTTGTGGTGATTGCTTATGATTGTTGTGTCTTGAGCTTGTTGCATGGGTAGAGGGCTATAGCTTATCTGTAGCTGTTTCTCTCTAATCTTACCTGTGCTGAACCGCAGATGTCACGCCGCCGACCAGATGAGATGGCTCAGCTCATGGCTGCTCAAGCACAGCTGACCCAAGTGATGACGCAATTCCTGGCAACTCAGACCAACAACAACAACAATAACAACAACAGCAACAACAACAACGGGAACAATCCGCCGCAGGGGGATGCTCTCACTAGGTTCTTGAGGCTGAGGCCAGCTAAGTTCTCCTCTGCACCTGAGCCCATGATTTCTCTCGACTGGTTTCGTTCTGTGAACAAGGACCTGGTGACCGTTGGTTGCACTGATGCTGAGAAGGTGAGGTTTGCTGCTCACTTGCTGGAGGGATCAGCTGCCTCATGGTGGGACGCTTTCCAGATTACTCACCCGCTGGAGACAGTTACCTAGGCTATGATTGAGGAGGGATTCAGGAAGAACCACGTATCTGCCGGGACCATGAGCCTAAACACGAAGGAGTTCCGCAACCTGCGCCAGACCAACCGCACTATGGAGGATTACATAGAGGAATTCAACAATCTCTCTCGTTATGCCCCTGAGGATGTGGACACTGATGCCAAGAGGAGGGAGAGGTTCCTGGATGGTCTCAGTGATGAGCTCTCACTTCAGCTATCCGTGGCATATTGCCCGACGTTTCAGGAGCTGATGGACAAGGCTAGAATTCTAGAAGGGAAACAACAGCAGGTGGAAAGGCGTAAGAGGAAGAGCAGCCATCACTCCTCGGGATCACACCACCGTGCTCGTATCTCTTATGATGGACACTCTAGACATTCTAGGCATGGCGGAGATGACCGCAGCCACCGTGGAAGCAATGGACATCGCCACGATGGTCACAGGAGTGATAATCACCACCGTGGAGGAAATGACCGCCACCATAATGGTCACAGGAGCCACCACGGCAACTCTAGGAGGAACAATGGACATGACTATGTGAGCAAGAAGGATCTCAGCAATGTGGAGTGCTAAAAATCCAAGAAGCTGGGTCACTATGCTTGTACCTGCCGGAGAAGAACACAGGAGTGGGACCCAAGCTTGGACCCAACCAGAAGGCGAATGTGAACCATGTGAATGTGGAGGAAATCCGTGATGAGCCGGATCTCATGATTGGTAAGTTTCCAATCGATTCCCATATTGCACTTGTTCTATTTGATACTGGCGCATCGCATTCATTCATATCATGGACATTTGTGGATAGACATAAGTTAGCCACTGAGTCACTAAAAGGGACTATTAGAGCGAGCTCACCAGGAGGAGAGATACTATCTAGTAAGGGATGCCGTGATCTTACCATAGGAATTGGAGCACACAGCTTCCCAGCACATTTGGTAGTTTTGGAGTCGCAAGGACTAGATGTAATACTTGGCATGGATTGGTTGTCCGAGCATGATGGCCAGATAGATTGTGGACAACGTGCCATCTCTCTTAGGACACCACGAGGCATAAAGATTAAGTTCAAGTCAGCAACACGTCTTGAGGGTACTAAGGTGAACTCTCTTAAGGGGGTTAGCATGGACACCGTACCCGTAGTAAAGGAGTACCCTGATGTGTTTCCGGACGAGCTGCCAGGGATGCCACCTGACAGGGACGTGGAGTTTCTTATTGACTTGATGCCGGGAACGGGACCGATAGCCAAGAGGCCATATAAGATGGATGTGGAGGAACTGAAGGAGTTAAAGAAGCAGCTTAGGGAGCAATTGGACAAGGGATTTATTCAGCCCAGTTCATCATCTTGGGGTGCGCCTGTTCTATTCGTGGAGAAGAAGGACAGTAGTAAGAGATTGGTGGTTGACTACCGCTCACTTAATGAGGTGACCATCGAGAATAAATACCCATTGCCCAATATAAATGACCTATTCGATCAGTTGAAGGGAGCAAAGGTATTTTCCAAGATCGATCTAAGATCAGGGTATTTCCAATTGAAGATCCGTGAGCAGGACATACCGAAGACCGCTTTCACCACTAAGTATGGTCTATATGAATATACGGTTATGTCTTTTGGACTAACAAATGCCCCGGCATATTTTATGACCATGATGAACAAGGTATTCATGGAGTACTTGGATAAGTTCGTGGTGGTAGTCATTGATGACATATTGATATACTCCAAGGATGATGCTGAGCATGAGAAGCATTTTCGCCTAATTATGGAGAAGCTGAGGGAGCATAAGCTATATGCTAAGTTTAGCAAGTGTGAGTTTTGGTTGAACACTGTGGGATTTCTAGGACACATAGTGTCAGGTGAAGGAGTTGTAGTTGATCCAAGCAAGGTGACGTCAGTTACAGAATGGGAGTCACCCAGGAATGTGGGAGATATTAGGAGTTTCTTGGGACTTGCTGGATATTACAGGAGGTTTATAGAAAACTTATCCAAGGTTGTGAAGCCAATGACTGAGCTATTGAAGAAAGAGAAAAGGTTTGAGTGGACGGAAGAGTGCGAAACTAGTTTCCAGGAACTGAAGCAACGCCTAGTGACCGCACCTATCCTGTGTTTGCCAGATATACAGAAGGATTTCCAAGTGTATTGTGATGCCTCTCGTCAGGGACTGGGTAGTGTACTAATGCAAGATGGGAGAGTGGTATCCTATGCCTCGCGCCAACTCAAACACCACGAGAGGAACTACCCCACGCATGACTTGGAATTAGCGTCAGTCGTGCAAGCGCTCAAGGTATGGAGGCACTACCTGATGGGTAAGCATTGTGATGTGTTTACGGATCACAAGAGTCTAAAATACATATTCACTCA
Source organism: Avena eriantha (assembly GCA_910589775.1). NCBI lineage: Eukaryota > Viridiplantae > Streptophyta > Magnoliopsida > Poales > Poaceae > Avena > Avena eriantha. The sequence goes on along the minus strand of OU342746.1, from coordinate 406,219,193 downwards.
GAAGGAGATGAATATGAGACATAGGAGATGGATGGAACTCATAAAGGACTATGACATGAGTCTGCAATATCATCCCAGAAAGGCTAATGTTGTAGCAGATTCGCTAAGCCGCAAGGTGTATGCTAATGGCTTGACCGTGGGAGAGTTACCCAAGAATTTGTGTGAGCAATTCAAGGATCTTAGACTAGAGATAGTATCTGAGGGATATTTAGCAACAATGGAAATCAAGCCAACACTTCAGGATAAGATTTGTGAAGCTCAGAAGGAGGATACTGAACTGAGGAAAGTGAAGGAAAACATAACCAAGGGAAAGCCGGAAGGATTTCACGAAGATGAACAAGGAGCACTATGGTATGGAGATCGTTTGTGCGTGCCCAACGATCACGAGATTAGGAAGTTGATTCTCCAGGAGGCCCATGACTCGCCATACTCCATACACCCTGGTAACACAAAAATGTACATGGATTTGAAGGAAAGGTATTGGTTGGTAAACATGAAGGGAGATATCGCAGAGTATATTGCCTTATGTGATGTGTATAGTAGAGTAAAGGCTGAGCACCAGAAGCCAGCGGGGTTGCTACAGCCGTTACCGATACCTGATTGGAAGTGGGATAGAGTTGGAATGGACTTCATCACAGGACTGCCCAGGACGAGGTCAGGATACGACTCTATTTGGGTAGTGGTGGATCACTTAACCAAGGTAGCCCACTTTATACCCGTGAAGACCACCTACACTAGTGCAAACTTAGAGCATCGTGTCGGATAGAGGCACCCAATTCACCTCTCACTTTTGGCGCCAGCTACATGAGTCGTTGGGAATGAGGTTGGAATTTAGCACGGCGTTTCACCCCAGACGGATGGACAAACCGAGAGGGTGAATCAGATCTTGGAGGATATGTTGAGAGCTTGCGCTCTAGCTCATGGCTCCAGTTGGGATGAGAATTTGCCTTATGCTGAGTTTTCATACAACAACAGCTACCAGACTAGTATCAAGACATCGCCATTCGATGTACTATATGGTAAGAGGTGCAGAACACCATTGTTGTGGGATGGTGTAGGTGAACGTCAGTTGTTTGGACCTGATTTGATTAAAGATGCTGAGGAGAAGGTCAGTTTGATTCGAGATAGGCTGAAGGTAGCACAGGCAAGGCAGAAGAGCTATGCGGATGCTAAGCGCAAGGAGGTGGTGTATGAGATTGGAGATCGAGCCTACCTCAGAGTTTCGCCTCTACGTGGAATTAAGCGATTTGGGATCAAGGGCAAGCTGGCTCCTCGATTTATAGGGCCCTTCAAGATCCTGGCACGCAAAGGAGAGGTTGTGTACCAGCTGGAGATGCCAGAGGTCCTATCCGCTGTTCACGACGTGTTCCATGTGTCTCAGCTGAAGAAATGCCATCCGGAGATGGAGGATACACCATTGAGAGACACTGTGTCGCTTGAAGAGGTCCAGTTGGAGAACGACTTGACCTATGAGGAGAAACTGGTCAAGATCTTGGAAACAGCGGAGAGATTTACACGCAGCAAGACGATCAAGTTTTGCAAGGTACAGTGGAGCCATCACACCGAAGAGGAAGCCACCTGGGACCGAAAGGATGACCCCCGAGAGGACCACCCACACCTATTTGCTAGCCACGTCGAATCTCGAGGACGAGATTCATCTTAAGGGAGTTAGTCTTGTCACATCCCAAATTCTAGATTTGGCACTGCATACATACATGCCATTGCATTCATGATCATATTTGCAAAAAATTCAGTTTTAAAGTCTTTTGGCCAAAGCGCTACCTTTTTGTCTTTCCATCTCGTATATGAGATTACTAGGGTTTTGCCTTGCATCTTTAAAAATGGTCCCTTTTGGACTTTCCAGATGTATGGTTGCGTAGAGCTCGTCTCCACGAACCCGTAGGACTTTGTTTCGTTCAATTCGGAGCTATGGATCAAAAGTTATGTTAGTTTTAGTTTGGACTGAATTTTCAGATTCAGGAATTTCAGAAAAACACAGACACTTTCAGATTGACAGCAGCTCGGAAAAGAATAGAAGAAAATAAAAAAAAGTTTAAGCGGCCAGCCCAGCAAGCAGCCCGCGGCCCGGCAGCAGCAGCCGCCTACCCGCCGCTCGCCCCTCCCCCGCGCAGCGCGTAGCCGCAGCGACGCGGGCCAACAGCCGACGCCAGCCGCCAGCCCACCTCCCCTCCACCGCTGACAACGGGACCCCACCTGTCATCGCCTCCCTCGCGACGAGTTCGTTCCAAATACGAACTGCCGCCGCCAAATCCTCCCCGATTCCGCTCAAATCCGAGAGTCCCCCGAATCCTAACCTACCCTCCTATATAGACCACGACCGAAGGCATTTTTCCCCTCTCTCAAAACCTAAGTAGGCGCCGCCAGGCTACGGGAATTTCTCGCCGGAGGCCACCACCGCCGCCGCGCCATTACCGAAGCATCAAAGGTCGCGCCGCCGCCGAATCCGTCGCCCCTCTCCGTGTTCTTCCTTCCGTTCACTTCCCCGTGCAGCACCACCTTCTCAAAGCCGTTTTTCCCCTTCCCTCTCGCCGCAGGACGCCCGCGCGAGCTCGCCGGATTTCACCGACGGCTGAGCCGCACCGCCGCCCATCACCGTCACCCCAGGGAAGCGAACGACCGCTCGATGCCACCACTCCGCTCGCCGACCTCGCTCGCTTCTCGTCGGCTACTTCACCGTCGCCGGAGACCGCCGGAACCACCTCGCCATCGCTGCCCGAAGCCAACCGCCGCCCGCCACCTCGCCGATGACCCCTAAGTGAGGACGACCGCCCTCGACCGCACGATCGCAATCGGACGGCCAAAAACAGATCCGGCCAAACCGATACCGGCCAGTACCGGCCCGCCATGTGGTAGCCGCGTGGCGCGCGCGTGGACACCGCGTAGACGACGCGTCAGTGGCTGTGTCAGCGGAATATTCCCCGAGAATATTCCCTTTAGTTTTAGAAATTTTTTAATTGGCAGATAATGTTTTTAACTTGTAAAAATTGTAGAAAAAGATTTACTAGGACAAATTTTGCAAATAATATATCGTTGGATTCATAAAATTGTGTAGTTTGTGTTTATAAAATAATATTTCAGGTTTACTGTATGTTTTTCCCTGAGACTTTAAAAAGGATTAAAACACTATAACAATTATAGGAAAGTTTTGTAACGCCTTTTTGCGTAATTCCAATTGCCCCTGGTTTTAAATTACGTTACCTACACAGTAGTATTTTTGCCCAGGTCTTACAACTCTGTTTACGGGAAAGACTTAGTGTTTTGCCTAAAAGCCTATTATTTGGGTTCACAAATTGCATAGCCTTGTTTTCATTGCATTAAAGATTTTCCATACATCATGTAGTAGTAGTAAACATCAGAGAACACCGAGAGTTTACTGAAAACCTTGTTGAGCTATCATGCATGCATTTATGCACCTGCTTATGTTTGGTATGTTGTTTATGTGTTATTTTGTATCGTGTAGATTGTGACGAGTACAACGCTTGTTTCTGCGAGGATTGTACCCTCAACTCCTACCACCAAGCAAAGTAGATGCTATTTTGTTCATACCATTGTCCTACTATTTTTCCTTATGCATGTGTAGTGTATTTCTGTAGTTATTGTGTAGGAACTACTATGCTATGCTATGCTATATCCTATATATTGTGGTAGGATTTTCCTTGTAGTGGAGCCCCGCTCAGTAGATGTGCTTAGACTTGCTGTGAAGACGGGGAAAGGGGATCACACTATGGTGGAGTTGTGTTTGCTTCAAACTAAAACAAATTAATGTTAATGAACTACCTGGGCGGAATGGTTGGATGGTCATCGGAGTGTGGTTAATGGTGGGGAATGTCGCCCAGGGTACTGAGAAGGATTGGTTCTCTTTGTTATGGTAGCTTACGTGTGCAACCATGTGCCAGTAAGAATGGGTGGCTGGTTGGACTTAGTAGGTCGTGGTGATCCGAACCCAGCGTAGCCAGAGATGTAGTGAATGATAGGTTGGGACCGGTGCGCAGTGGGGTTTGGTGATCTACTTCCCGAAAGGTCCCATCTTGGACTTCTCCCTATCATCACACAATATGCGTGTGGTGGTACGAGCTGGGTTGGCCAGGTCACATGGGTAAAGTGTACAAACCCCTGCAGGGTGTAAAACTAAGTGCTTAGCCGTGTCCCCGGTTACGGACGATTGAGTTGCTTGATCTTGAGACTATGACATATTCTCACTCATCCTTATTTCCTAATTACTAAAACTTGATGGGTGAACTTAATGGGATGCTGTGAATTAAAATGTTTATGAAAGTAGGATCAATGTGTTTGAAAAGTCCAAGCTAGCCAAAGCTCCACTAGCCAAATAAGCATGTAGATGCTAGGTGCATTGTCTCCTTTACCTTAGCGCTACTTGCCATACATTCCATGTATTGACCCTTCGGGGCTGCTACGTTTCATGTTGCAGGTTATACCGATTTCGAGTGATTCGATATAGGTCGCGGTACTCCACTCGACACTTGTTCCCGCGTGGGCAATTTGAAGATGGAGTAGTATCTTTATTTGTGTTGCTACTTGATTTATGTGTGAGCTAGCCTTCGAGCTAAGTGACTTTTGTAATAAATGAATCTTCTGGATCTTCGTTATTTATGATACACGAATTATCACTTTGTTATTTCATCTATGTTCTATGTAAGCCAATGAACCGATCCAGGGATTGGCATGTTGCATAGAAGCTACAGTCTTTTCAGTACTGTAGTGTTACAGTCCCCGGACTCGAATCCGGAAAAGTGCTGGCGTAATTCGACTCAGGCCGCGGAGGTCTTACAGGAGTCGAATTCCAGTTATATGGTGAGCACTCGACGCGTCCGTCAAGGCATGTTCATCGTACCTATAGGCACGAATACATTTCTTGTAGTGCGCGGCTAAATGCATTGCCAGGCCTTATTCAGGTCTTACCTTCACGCTTTAAGCGCGGCATCCGAATTTTATCATCGAGGAGACAATTCGGGTGACCCAGGAGACGCAGTCTCTTTGAAGGGAAAATTATGAGGCGGTGTCGCCATGAGCTTCGAGTGCGGATGTTATCAACACATAGCTTTCTGTATAAGTAATCATAGGGTGCGCGGCCAGCGCTCCCTATGGGAGTAGCCCCCGAGTGCCTGGTTGAGTCGAAGACTCAGGCAGGGACTAAATAACTTTTGCGACTGCTATCGTCTTTTGGTTGCTTGTTTCAATCGAATTTTTCCAGCGCTCCTTATGGGAGTAACCCATGTCCATAGTCGAATCGTATTTCGAATGGTTTGGGTTTGCTTCTGATTGTCCATGTTCCTGCAAAAGAAAAGAAAAATCGTAGGGTGCGCGGCCAGCGCTCCCTATGGGAGTAGCCCCCGAGTGCTTGGTGGAATCGAAGACTCTAGCACGGACTAAAGTAGTCGAAGTTGTCCGCTCCGTAGCTTTGATGACGTTAGTGCTGATGCTTGAATGATCTCAGTTGCTCGCGTGAGCGAGTTTGACGGGACGTGACGAGCAGTGGGTCCCACTTTCTGACTTTGATTTGACTGGGCGTGCGTAATCTTTATTTTAACTGCGCCTCCTCGATTTCCGTGTGTAATGGGAGTAGTGGAGGGACGGTTCGTGCTTGCCCTTCTCCACGTGTCCAACACGATGTGTGCCACGCGTCCAATAGGGTTTTTCTGAACCGTTGGATTGCATCTTCCCGGGGTTAAGTAGCGGCGCTACGGCAGTAATTTTTCCCATCTGTTCTCATTCTTCCTTGCTGCCATCGCCACTGCTGCTCCTCCTCTGCTTTTCTCTGCGCCCGTTTCCTCCACGGCGCTGGACCATCTCCGCTCGTTTCCGAGCTACTTTCTTCGCTCGCATCGCTGTCGTGCAATGGGTAAGAAGAAGGGAGGCGCTGCTGCTGATTCCGCGGCCACTGTTGCCGCGGCGAAGAAGAAGGGCGGCTCTGCCGCTGTGGGCACCAGCACCGCCGCTGGCGGGAAGAAGAAGGTCACGGGCACCCGCGTCACGAATGGTGCGTGGCGCCCTTCCATCATCAAGGCGTCTGATCTCCGTCTTATTCGCCAAGACGGAGTGCTGTCCGCTGCAGTCGCCGACGCGCACGTCCCCAGCGGTGAGACCATTTCTGCTCCTCCCGCTGGTTTTCGAGTGATGTTTCTAGCATTCATCATTCGTGGTCTCTCCTTGCCTCTTCACCCCTTTTTTAGGGGTCTTCTTTGTTTCTACGGGCTCCAGCTCCATCAGCTGTCCCCAAATTCGATCCTCCACATCTCTTGCTTCATCACACTTTGTGAGTGCTGGCTTGGAATCGAGCCACACTTCGGCCTTTTCAAGCACATCTTCAAATTGAAGCGCCAGGCTGCATCTAGCTCTTTAGTTTACGATGTAGGTGGTTGCGGAATCCACGTCGACCCATCCGCCACCTACTTTGACATCAAGCTCATGAAGTCCGTCCAAGGGTGGAGGGATAAATGGTTCTACATCCGCGATCAGAAGGCCAATGGTGAGCACTTTGGACTCGCACCCTTCGATCCCGCGACACCGTGCAGGAGGATGCGCTCCTGGAAGAACGTAGTTATGCCTGGCGAGCTCGCGGAGACAGACGTGCTGTATCAACGCGTTTGTGACCTCGAGAGTCGCATAGGCAAAGAGGAGGGAGGCTACGCTCTCATCCGCACTTGGCTGCGCCGTCGCGTCCAGCCCCTGCAAGCCAGAGTCCACCCCATGTTTCAATGGGCTGGCGCTGATGATGCCACTCGCGTGTGTGCCGATGGCATGTCCGCGAGTGAGGTGGACAAGAGGGTTCGACTAGTCACGAAGTACACCCGCAAGGATGTGCTTCCCAGTGAACTAGTTGTTCCTCCTTTTGATGCTTCGAATCCTCCTCCTGAGGTATAGTTGTGCTACGCAGTAACTTATTTTGTCGATTGCTTTTCTATTGCTTACTTGCTTTTTGCTATTTTTGTTGTCTGTATGCAGGATTGGGCGGTGTCGCCTTGTATGCCCCCTCTTCCTGAGGGGATTATTCCTCGCGAAGCCTTGGAAGAGGATGAGTCTGAGTCGACTATCCCTTCTGATGTGGAGGAGGAAGACCCTGAGTCCGATAGTCTGGATACTCGCAAGCGTTCGCGTAGCGAGGACTCTGACACGTCGTCTTCTTCGACTCCGGAAGGTATGGGCATTGGTGCGGAGTCGCCAATTCCTGCCGTTCCTGTCAGGGCTATGGCACCATCTTCTCGAAAGAAGATGTGATTGCCCAAGGAGTCTTCGTCGGAGTCGATGGAGGCCACATTTGACTTTGACAAGTTTGACTGGTAAGTTTTCTAGTTCATTTGTTCTTCTCTGTTTTCTTCTTGTTGGCTTGTCCCGGAGTTTGCCCTTTCTCAATGTGGGTTTTATCTTGTAGTCAAGGGGCATCGTCATCTTCTGGCGACGTCCAGTTTTTGAAGGAATCAGGAGTCGTGACCTCAAGGGCCAAGAAAGAGGTCGAGCGCGCTCCTTCCCCTCCATTGGCGGCCCACTCCAGGCACAACTCTTCCAGTTCTCCTCGTGGAGGAGAGCATCGAATGGTTGCCCGGGTGACGGTACAGTAGACATCTTCGGAGTCACTAGAGGACCATGTAAGTATAGCTTTTCTTTGTTTTAGTGTTGCAGTCGACGTTATCTGTTGCCTCTGCTGATTCCTTGTTTGTGCTACAAGTCCTTGTGAAGGAACCCGCGCACTTGGCAGAACAAGTGATGGCGATGGGCTGCCAGCATGCGATGCTAGAGACGCGTCACCGCGGGGTTGAAAGTGAGTGTTCTACACTTATTCTTCTTCGTCTTCTCCTTTTGATATAGTCGACTGATAATCAACTTTTGCTTGTCGTGTAGCTGAACATAATGCCTTATTGTGTAACACCACCACCTTGGAGAAGACGCTTGCCGCGGTTGTGAAGGGTCGCGACGAGGCAATCGCAGCGCGTGACGAGGCGCTGAAGCGTGAAGAGGATCTGCGTGCTTCCTTTGCGGCCAGGGAAAAGTTGTTCGAAGAACAACTCTTCTCAATCGCCAAGGCTCTCTCAGGTACTTTTGCTTGTGGATATTGTTATCCTTCTCTACTTCTAATGTTTTTGCTAGTGGTGATGATGTTTTGTCCATGTGTGGGTTTATGTACAGATGCTGGCGATTTGAGCTTTGACCCGCAGGCCCTTCGTCGCGATGACGCTCTGGCGGGTGCGCTGTCTGCAGTCGAAGACCGTAGCACTGCTGTCCAGGTTACACTTTCCAAGGCCAAGGGCGCCCTCAGTCGCCTCCGGGAGGAGTTGATGCCTAAGGCGGAGCTGATCGATAATATGGAGGAGCTGGCGGAGTCACTCGCCGGGGGCGTGCCCTCCAGCTACAAGAACTCACTCCGCGCGGCTGGCGCGTCCTTGTCACTCGCCATGGTGCAGGCCCACGGAGTCGAGATCGATCCTTCCGCGGTGTCGAAGGCGATGCCTGTTGGCGCGGACGGTCAGCAGGTAGTCTTCGCTCCTTTCGTGACTACCTGTGGCAAATATGGGCATCACTTGATAAATATTGTTGTGAAGTACTCTGAGGAGCTCCAACATGCCAAGAAGGCGGCGAAAGCTTCGGCCTCAGGGGCCGGCGGAAAGTCAGTGGCGTCTGACACTGCCACGGACTTGATGAAGCCCCCGAAGCCGTAGAAGAAGCCAGCTGCTCCTTGGTTAGCTTTGTAATAGTTGATTAGTTTATGTCCTTTTGTTTAAGAACATGCCTGCTGGCGAGTGTATCTGTTGTTACTTATGCTGGTCTTGAATGCATCTGACCCTTTTGTCTTTGTGTTGATTTGGTTGTCTTATTTGCTTCTACCTTGACTTGTGGTAGGGTACATCTAGTGATCCTATGAGGGGAACCCAGGACTCGCCAACTCTTGATGATACTGTGGCACCGTCGCGCAGGGTAGATGAGCTGTCCTTGCTTTCACGACTACGTGATCGTGTGAAGCAGCTGGAGCGTGAGTTGCCCGTGCTCCGCAGTAACGCGGATGTGTGGAAGTCGAAGGCGGAAAAAGCCGCCGCCTGAGAGCAGTATCTGCTTGGCGAGGTGACTCAGCTGGGCGACCAATTCAAGTGTTAGTTTGCTTGTTCTCATCTTTTCCTTGTAGTCATTCGCAGTGGTACGTTGTACTCATGCTGCTGGTGCTGCTTCGTGTAGTTGTTAGCTCACGTCATCCGCAGGAGGAGAAGGATAGAATTGCCATTCGCCTGCATGATCTTACCCAGGAGCAACTTCAAGAGAGTGGATACTTCTGGGTAGATCATGATCGTGCGACTGTGCTGGCGACCCTGCAGGATCGTGCATCGCGAGTGCTGCTCTTTCTGAAGAAGTCACAGTCATGCTTGAAGAACATTTATCGGGCGATGTTCCCGCTGGATGATACTCCATCAAGCTTGCTGGCCCTCCTTGCCAAGTTTCAAGATCTGTTCGCGGTTCGCGAATGCGTGAGGCAATAGTTGGTGCCTGGTGCCAAGGCTTCTCTCTCAATGGTGCGATTGCACAGGCCTGACGTAGATGTTGCCGCCATTGCGTCTGGGCCGCCTGCACCGCCAGCAGGTTCTGCTTGGAATATGGTGTCGCACTATTAGGCGGTGGACCACCCAGCAGAAGAGATCATCTTCTTGGAGGAACAAACCAACGTTCTTCTGCTGCAATAGTAGCCTAGTTTGTATCCTACACATAAGTGTACTTGTGTTGTAAAGTTCGTATAGGTCTTGTAAATAATTTATTGTCGAATGTGCATAAAGAGCTTTGTTAGCATGAAGTGCATTGCACTATGCGAGTCCTTTTCGTTAGCCTGGCCATGTTTTATCTCAGTCCCTTGTCAACCTGCCAGGTGCGTTGCAGCTGGATTGAGGTTGTGTTTAAGGGTTTCGATTGATGTACCAGCTACTCAGGATATCGCGTCTTGGTTCGAAGAACAGATGTGTATGGGATGGCGCAACCCCCGAGTATATAAATTGAAAAAGTAAAGGAGAAAACAGAGTTTTGGGGCACTTAGCTTTTATTTATTCGAAGAACAGTGCGAGGTACAATGTGTGGCTAAGTAGCCTTGGCTGAGTAGCCTTATTTGCAATGTAAAAGTAAAAAAACGACTAAGGGTAGAAGCATCGCAGCTGTGCGACGTTCCAGGGATTGGAGTATGCGACTCCTGTCTCTAAATCTTGAAGGCGATAGGCGCCACCTGGGATTACTTCTGTAATCACGTACGGTCCTTCCCAGGGGGGCTCGAGCTTGAGATGCCCCTGCTGCTTCAGTCGCAGGACCAGGTCACCTTCGACGAAGGATCTGGGGCGAAGCCTCCTACTGTGGTAGTTGCGCAGGTTCTGCTGGTAGATCGTGGATCTTTCTGCGGCGATTTCTCTTGCTTCATCAAGGAGGTCGACGGAGTCTTCGAGTTCAAGGGACGACTCTTGTTCGCTGTAAGCGACCACGCGCGACGCCTTGTATCGTACTTCGGCGGGTAGCACTGCCTCTGCTCCGTGCACCATAAAGAATGGCGTGTAGCCCGTGGCGCTGTTTGGAGTTGTACGTAGGCTCCAGAGTATGGATTGCAGTTCAACTGGCCAGCAACCCGCGGCTTGTTCGAGTGGTCGTAGGAGTCGCTTCTTGATTCCGCTGCAGACGAGCCCGTTTGCTTTTTCCACCTGACCATTGGTTTATGGATGCGCTACTGAGGCGTAGCTGATGTTGATCCCCAGGTTCTCGCAGAATTCTTGGAACTCCTTGGATGTGAAGTTCGTCCCGTTGTCGGTGATGATGCTGTGCGGCACGCCAAAGCGGTAGACGATGGACTCGAAGAACTTGACTGCGTTGTGCCCTGATTGGTTGGTCACTGGCATGGCCTCGATCCACTTGGTGAATTTGTCGACTGCGACCAAGAGGTAGACGTAGCCTCCTCGCGAGGACCTTGGAAGCTTGCCGACCATGTCGAGCCCCCACTGTGCGAAGGGCCAGGCCAATGGGATTGGCCGTAGCTCTACGCCTGGTGCATGTGGCTTGTCCGCGAATCGCTGTCAAGCATTGCATTTTTGGACTATGTCCTTGGCGTCGCGCATGGCCGTGGGCCAGTAAAATCCAGCTCGTAGAGCTTTGGCAACGAGGGCGCGACTGCCGGCATGCTGCCCGCAGGTCCCTTCATGGATGTCGAGGAGGACTGCTCTTCCGTCGGCCATGGAGACACATCGTTGTAGCACTCCTGTGATGCTGTGTTTATACAGTTTGTCGTTGATAACGATGAATGCCTTGGATCGCCACGCGATGTGCCGTGCATCTGTCGGATCGTCCGGTAGCCTCTTGCTGAGGAGGTACGTAATGTACGGCTACGTCCAGGATTGCTCGATCATCATGACGCTCATTGGTCCCTCGAGTCCTGTGTCCAGCTCTAAGTCATCGAGTGCCATTGGCTCATTGGGTGGCGTAGCCCCCGAGTCCGTTGCTGCGCTTGTTTTCTTCTCTGCGGCCTTTGGCTTGATGGAGCGTTCGCATATGCGCTCGAGAAATACCCCAGGTGGTATGGGGGCGCGGGTAGAGCCTATGTTGGCGAGTGCATCCGCCTCTTCGTTGCTTTCGCGACCTACGTGTCGCAGCTCGCAACCATCCAAGTCTCCTTCGAGTGTATCGTAGAGGTCGCGGTACGCGATCATGTTGTCGTTTAGTGCGTCGCACTCATGCATTGTTTGGTCGACGACCAACTTGGAATCACCGTATATGATAAACCTCTTAGCGCCGCAGGCTTTTGCCATCCTCATCCCGTGCAACAGGGCCTCGTATTCAGCCTCGTTGTTTGAGGTTGTGAACTGCATTCGCAGGATATACTTCAGCTTGTCCCCTTGAGGTGATGTCAGTATGACGCCTGCGCCTGCTCTATTTTTCCGCTTGGACCCATCGAAGTGCATTGTCCAGAGGTAGGACATATCTGGCTTGTCCGGGAGCTAGTTCTCCATCCAGTGCACGAGGAAGTCCGGGAGAACTTGCGACTTGATTGCGTCGCGCTTTTCGTATGTGATGTCTCGTGGAGACAGCTCTATTCCCCAAAGCGCGACGTGCCCCGTGGCGTCGGGGTTATTGAGGATATGTCCCAGCAGGGCGTCGTTGACTACCACGATTGGGTGTTCCTGGAAGTAGTGGCGCAGTCGCCGGGCGGTCATAAAGACGCTGTACGCTAGCTTCTAGTAGTGCGGGTACCGCTGTTTTGTTGGCGTGAGGACCTCGCTGAGGTAGTATACTGGACGTTGTACGCCGTGGACCTTGTTTTCCTCAGCACGCTCGACGACGAGCACTGTGCTGACCACCTGGTTGGTGGCGGAGATATACAGCAATAGTGGTTCCCTTTCTCGTGGGGTCACCAGCACTGGCGAAGTGGATAGCAGGCGCTTGAGGTCTTCGAATGCTTCTTGCGCTTCGTTGGTCCACTCGAATTTCTCAGCTTTGCAGAGGAGCTGGTAGAAGGGCAATGCCTTTTCACCCATCCGACTGATAAATCGACTGAGGGCCACGATTCATCCGGCCAGTTGTTGGACGCCTCTTATGTTCTTCGGCTTCTCCATGGCCAATATGGCTTTTATCTTCTTCGGGTTGGCATCGATTCCTCTCGCGGAGATGAGATACCCGAGTAGCTTCCCAGATGGTACGCCGAAGGCGCATTTGTCCGGATTGAGCTTGATCCGGTAGCGGTCGAGGTTGGCGAAGGTTTCGCACAAATCGTCGATTAGAGAGGCTTCCTCCTTGGTCTTGATTACTATGTCGTCGACATAGACTTGGATGTTGCGACCCAGTTGTTCCTTGAGGCAAGCCTGCATGCACTGCTGGTAGGTGGCTCCCGCGTTTTTTAGCCCGAAGGGCATTGTGTTGTAGCAGAACACACCAAAGGGCGTTGTAAACGCTGTTTTCTCCTGATCTTCCTCCTTCATTCGAATTTGATTATAGCCTGAGTAGGGGTCGAGGAAGCAGAGGCGCTCGCATCCTGCGGTGGAGTCAATGATCTGGTCGATCCGTGGTAGCGGGAAGTGATCCTTTGGGCAGTGCTTGTTCAGAGAAGTGAAGTCCACGCACATCTGTAGGATATCCGTGTCCTTTCTTGGTACCAACACTGTGTTGGCGAGCCAAGTGCTTTCTTTGATCACGCATATGAACTTGGCCTCAAGGAGTCTGTTGATCTCCATTCCGACTGCCTGCGCTCGTGGCTCAGACAATCGCCTAATTGTTTGCTTGACTGGCCTTGCGTCGGGGTTGACGTTGAGTGCGTGCTCGGCGAATTCCCTGGGGACTCCTGGCATGTCCGCAGAACACCAGGCAAACATTTCCCAATGCTCATGGAGGAATTCGACGAGCACGTTTCCTATGCGGGACTCAAGTTGTTGGCGATGAGGGCCGTCTTGGCGGGATCCGATGGATGGACCTGCACTTTCTTTGTGTGCACAGATGAGTCGAAGGAGAGATCAGGTGAGCTTGGCCTGCTCAGGGGAGGCAGACTGTTGTCTGTCGCCTTCGTGAGTTCCTCCTGCATGCCGAAGGACTGGGAGATTCTGTTGAATTCCCTATCGCAATTGTTAGATCTTGCAAAGCTCCCGTTGATCGTGATGACATCATTGGGACCTGGCATTTTTATCTGCAGGTAGGCGTAGTGGGGCACTGCCATGAACCTAGCGAACGCGACGCGCCCGAGGATGCAGTGGTACTGTGAGGGCCAGTCGACAACCTCAAAGTCGATGTGCTCGCGCCGAAAGTTCTTTGGAGTGTCGAAGATGACGTCGAGGTTGATTTTGCCTAGGGGGTATACGCCTTTCCCTGGGATGATGCCATGGAACATTGTGTCTGATGCCTCTAGGCAGGTTAGAGGGATCCTCATTGCTTGCAAGGTAAGCGTGAATATGAGGTTGATGCCGCTTCCGCCATCCATGAAGACGTGGCTCATGTCGAAGCCTCCAATTTGTGCCTCGAGTACGAGGGGGCAATGACCCGGACGGGGTATCTGAGGCGGGTGGTCGCGCTTGTCAAAGGTAATGCATGACTCGCTTCCAATGAGGTACTCAGTGGTGGATGGTGGCAAGTTGCTGGCTCTCAATAATGTAGAGCTCGTTGGGAACCCCAAGAGGAAGGTATGATGAGCACAGCAGCAAGTTTTCCCTCAGTTATGAGACCAAGGTTTAATCGAACCAGTAGGAGCAAGGAAACAGCCCAAAGGTGTTACTAGCTGAGCTTTGGCAGGGCGCACTACCGGTGCTAGTAGCAACGTGGAGACCTGCACAACACAACCACAGAACTTTGTCCCCAACTTGCGATGAGGTTGTCAATCTCACCGTGTTTTGCGGAAAACAAAGGATTAAACGTATCGAATGGAAAGAAGTAAAAGTTTGCAGAAAGTAAACACAAAGCAGAAACAGTTTATAGATTGTATGTAAAGAAAAATGACCGGGATCCATAGTTCACTAGAGGTGGCTCTCCTTATATAGATAACATGTTGGGTGAACAAATTACAGCGGGGCAACTGACAAACACCGAGAAAGCAATACATGCAAATACTAATCATCTTGACTCCTTTGAGACTTGATTGGGCATTACAACATAATACATAGACCGCCATCCAACTGCATCTATGACTAATAATCCACCTTCAGGTTATCATCCGAACCCCCTCCAGTATTAAGTTGCAAGCAACAGATTATTGCTTTACGAACTGTGTGTAAAGTAAACAATACAATTGTTCTATGAACAAAAGATCGTTGTTTTCTCCCAAGTAGCAACATCACATCTAGTACCTTAGAGATTTCTGTCACTTCCCTAGATTACCAGAGGCATGAACCCACTATCGAGCATAAATACTAACTCTTGGAGTTGCTAGCATCTACTTGGGCAAGATGCTACTAACAACGGAAAGCATGCAAGATCTCAAATAACAAAGACATGATAGAATCAATAATCAATCTGAAATAGCATCTCAATATCCATCGGATCCCCGCAAACAGAACATGTATGAATTACAAATAGATGATCTTGATCATGAACAGAGCTCACAAGATCTAAACATGGAAGCACAAAGGAGGAGAAACCATCCATCTAGCTACTACATGGATCCGTAGTCCAAGGATGAACTACTCACGCATCACACCGGAGGCTTGCATGGTGATGAAGAAGGCCTCTAGGGTGAATTCCCCTCTCCGGCAGGGTGCCGGGAAGAGCTTCAGATCCCTCCCGATCTAGGGATGGAGATGACGGCGGCTACAGACTCTTTCGTGGATTTTTGATCGGGTACCAAGGGTTTTCGTCCTGAGGGCAACTTATAGGCGAAAGGAGAGGCCGAGGGGGTGCCTGGGCTGGCCACACCACCCCCTGGCGCGGGCCAGGCCTGGCCGCGCGGGCCAGGCCTGGCCGCACGGCCAGGTGGTGTAGCCGCCCTCTGGCCCCTCTCTGTCTCGTATTCTGGCACTTGATCCCTTCCAGAAAAATAGGCACTTTGGCTTTTGTCCCGTCCAATTCCGAGAATATTTATTTTCTGACTTTCCTGGAACCAAAAATAGCAGAAAACTGGCAGTTGGCACTGTGGCTCTTGTTAATAGGTTAGTCCAAGAAATCATATGAAAAGTACTCCAAAGTTGGAACAAAACACAAGAAAGTGTATAAAACCAAGCATGGAACATCAAAAAATATAGATACATTTGCAATGTATCACGAGTGCGTGGCCAAGTTGACTTGGCGAGTGATTGCCTTTTGCACCCTGTTGGAGGGGCGTCCCTTTTGGACTATCATGGTGCCCATGGCCCGTGGGTACGGTTCGCCTCTGTGGTGCTGGTCCGGTGCGGCTCCGTTCGGGGGTGGCCCAGGTGGTGGTGGCGGTGCGCCATGTGCCACGGCGCCTGGAGCAGCTCCGTAGCCTCTTTCGACTGCATTGCGGTTCATCCGAACCAATCCCTCATGTAGCTTGAGGAACTCGCGGTAGTCCTTGAGGAGGTGGCTGGACTTTCTCTTGCCATCATGCTTGTCGATGTAGAAGTGTATCGTGCATGGCCCAGACAGTTTGTCCTCGATGGAGCTCGCGGGTGCCTCATCGCGAGTGCGGTGTTGCCATACTTGTGTGGTTTTCCCGGAGTCGCGGTATCCGCCGCTACGGTATCCGCTGTTGTGGTTATCGTCGCGTCTATCGGCGTAGCCGGCCGCGACCATGTTGACGTCGTCGCGGTCATCGTAGATGCACATGCGACGCTTGCCTCGGCGGTCACGTCTGCGTTCGAGTTCTGCCTCCTCATCGGAGTGAGCGCGATTCTTTACCGAGTCTTCTCCATCGGCCCACCGATTTGCGATCTCCATCAGGTGGTCGATGGTCTGGGGCTTTGAGCGGCTCAGCTCCTGCCTGAGTTCTAGGCGGCAGACACTACCATTGAATGCATCAATCACGCGGTCTTCCGAGATGTTCTCCGCTGAGTTCTTGATGATGGACCACCTTTGGATGTAGGAGCGTAGCGATTCGCCAGATCTTTGCTGGCAGCATCTCAGCTCTTCGATTGATGCGGGCCGCTTGTACGTGCCCTTAAAGTTGCGCACGAAGCTGTAAACCAGCTCATCCCAACTGCGAATGGACCCGTGTGGGAGGTTATTGAGCCATGCTCAAGCGGTGTCGTGCAGCTGTAGCTGTCGACTGCCTCTGGGGAGTTTGACAGAGGAGATGTGGTCCTCCAGCCAGATCTTGGGGTCCTGTAGGCCGTCAAACTTCGGGTTCTCCAACGGGAGTTTAAACCCTTTAGGCATTCGCTTCTGCCTAATGGATCTGCTGAAGCATCTGGCACCGCAGAGCTCCCCATCTTCTTCTTCCGTGTCAGTCAACCGAGCACGTCGTGCCCTTGATTTTCGATCTTTCGCTGCATGAGGTCGTCGCGTGCATCGTAGTCACAGTCGTGTCGCCGTGAGCAACGGCGCCGAGACAGGTCGTGACTGTCATCGCTAGATGAGGGCGAGGAGTGGCGCTTTGCTAGCGCTTTGCCCTTTTTTGGGTCTGGTGTCGGCTCCTTGTCGAGGGCGGACTCGATTAATCCCAAGCCCGCGATCGTAGATTGGTGCATGGCAGTTCGGGGATCTCCAGCTAGCGGCTGGTTATTGAGGAGGTACATGGTGGCTGCTGTCACCGCAGCCTGCGGTGTCCTAGGGACCACGTTGCCTCTCATGTCTACTGTCATAGAGCCAAAGTCGAGGACTTTCGCGGCTTCTATGCGTTCTTGCTCGGTGAGATGAGCCATCCGTGATTGCCTCTTCTTGGCGAGGTACTCGTTGCCCCTTGAGGAGGACCCTCCATAGGAGGAGAGCCCAGCGCGACGAAGGCTCGATTCGCCCGCTGCCTTTTTACGCGCCTCAAGTTGCACGATTGTTTGCAGTTGGCGCTTGAATTCTTCCTTCAGGAGCCAGTGATAGCGCATCAGCAGTTCTTGCAGGGACCCGAAGGGTAGAGGTGTGCCTCATAAGGCCTCACGGCAGCGATCCCACTCTTGCTCATTGAGCTTGATTACGACGTGTTTGCCGGTTTGCTCATTGATTATGCTGGGAGGTTCAACTGCTCCTCCATTGTTGACAGGGGCGCGATTGCCACCGTTACCGCCATTGCCGCCATTGCCACCATTACCGGCGTTGGGTGGATCGGTGCCATTACCAGGGTTGCCACCGTTGTCGCGATTGGCAGAGGTGTCGCCTGCATTGATGACGGCGCACATGAAGTGATTGGGGAAGCTGTTGCTTCCACAACTCTCAGATCCGGAACCGTAGGTTCCATCTTCAGTGGCCAGATCGCTCAGATCGGAATCATGACTGTTGTCGCTGACCGTGTTTTCGACTGCCACCGGGGCGTTGAGCTCGCTGAGGGTGCCGATCGATGGAGGGAACCATGATGCTGGGGCAATAGCCGGTGCTGTCGGCTGATCAGGCATGTGAAGTGTGCCCATCTGACCAACTTCGAAGCGGAAGCTCCCAATCGCCAGGCTGATTCCGTCGCCCACGGACTCGAAGGCCAGGTGGGTGGCCGGCGTGTGGACGGTGAAGTCGAACGCGCCGAAGAGCTGGCGAATCTCCGCTGTTGCGGAGTTGTAGATTGCAGTTGATGGGGTCGAAGAAGCCGCAACATCAGCACTCCCAATTCCCACAGACGGCGCCAATTGACGAGGGTTTAACTCATCAATTCCCATTGTTATGGACTTGGGTTTTGGAGAAGGAGGGAGCGCTGGAGACATCTATCAGCTAGCAAACAAGCACACAGGGGACAAAGATTTACCCAGGCTCAGGCCTCGTAGAGGTCCCTACTCCTGCTTGTCTGCTCGTCGAATTATCGAAGGAATTGAAAGTTACAATGGTGCGCAGATGCAATCTGGCGAGGGTTGTGGAAACTAGGGTTGCGTGTGTCCTCCTCACCGCCCCCTGCTAGCCTTTATATAGATAGGTTAGGTCTTTGGTAGCAGGTCGAGTCGGTTACAAGTTAGGGTTTTTCCCCTTCAAACTTTCTATCTTTAACTTCTTCTTGTTCTTCAAACAATCGAGAGTCCGTAGGTTACTCGAGTCCTCTGTTTGGGCCTTGGCGACACCGTGAGCCTGTACGTATTTGGACCGTATATACCAAGATCGAGTACCTATAGGGTATACCCATGTCAGTCAGAAAATGAATATTCTCAGAATTCGACGGGACAAAAGCCAAAGTGCCTATTTTTCCGGAAGGGATCAAGTGCCAGAATACGCGACGGAGAAGGGCCAGGGGCCGGCCACACCACCTAGCTGCGCGGCTAGGCTGGGCCCGCGCCAGGGGGTGGTGTGGTGGCTCCCGGCACCCCCTCGGCCTCTCCTTCCGCCTATATATTGCCCTTAGGACGAAAACCCTAAGGGCCCGATCAAAAATCCACGAAAGAGTCTGTAGCCGCCGTCATCTCCATCCCTAGATTGGGAGGGATCTGAAGCTCTTCCCGGCACCCTGCCAGAGAGGGGAATTCACCCTGGAGGCCTTCTTCATCACCATGCAAGCCTCCGGTGTGATGCCTGAGTAGTTCATCCTTGGACTACAGATCCATGTAGTAGCTAGATGGCTGGTTCTCCTCCTTTGTGCTTTCATGTTTAGATCTTGTGAGCTCCGTTCATGATCAAGATCATATATTTGTAATTCTGCATGTTGTGTTTGCGGGGATCCGATGGATATTGAGATGCTATTTCAGATTGATTACTGATTCTATCATGTCTTTGTTATTTGTGATCTTGCATGCTTTCTGTTGTTAGTAGCTATCTTGGCCAAGTAGATGCTAGCAACTCCAAGAGTTAGTATTTATGCTCGATAGTGGGTTCATGCCTCTGGTAATCTGGGGAAGTGACAGAAATCTCTAAGGTACTAGATGTGCTGTTGCTACTAGGGAGAAAACAACAATCCTTTGTTCATAGAACAATCGTATTGTTTACTTTACAAGCAGTTCGTAAAGCAATAATCTGTTGCTTGCAACTTAATACTTGAGGGGGTTCGGATGATAACCTGAAGGTGGATTATTAGTCATAGATGCAGTTGGATGGTGGTCTATGTATTATGTTGTAATGCTCAATCAAGTCTCAAAGGAGTCAATATGATTAGTATATGCATGTATTGCTTTCTCGGTGTTTGTTAATTGCCCCGCTGTAATTTGTTCACCCAGCATGTTATCTATCTAAGGAGAACCACCTCTAGTGAACTATGGATCCCGATCCTTGTCTTTTACATACAATCTACAATCCTTTACTGCTTTGTGTTTATTTTCTGCAAACTATTACTTCTTTCCATTCGATACGTTTAATCCTTTGTTTTCCGCAAAACACGGTGAGATTGACAACCTCATCGCAAGTTGGGGACAAAGTTATGTGGTTGTGTTGTGCAGGTCTCCACGTTGCTACTAGCACCGGTAGTGCGCCCTGCCAAAGCTCAGCTAGTAACACCTTTGAGGTGTTTCCTTGCTCCTACTGGTTCGATTAAACCTTGGTTTCATAACTGAGGGAAACTTGCTGATGTGCTCATCATACCTTCCTCTTGGGGTTCCCAACAAGCTCTACATCAACACCGCCATCAAGCATTTTTCTGGGCGCCGTGCATTGAGCCATCAGGGGTATAATCACAAGTATGTATTAGTCCTAGGAAGGTCGGTACATTAGCACAGGGTCACCCACACAACACTTAGCAAGCTAAAGAAGATTAATCAACTATATGAAGCGAAAGCACTTGATGATATTCCCATGTGTCCTCGAGAACGTTTGGTCATCTTAAGTAATACAGCCGTCTTGTCCTTTGCTACATAAAGGATTAGGCCACTCGCTGCATTTATTCTCATTGTCTTTTATTTACTCTTACTTTATTTACTTGCATTATCAAAAACCCCTAAAAATCCATTTGCTAAGTATTTTAAGAGAATTCCTAATACATGCCACTAGCCAGGACCTTCTGCTCCTTGTTGGGTTCGACACTCTTACTTATCGAAAATACTACGATACACCCCCTATACTTGTGGGTCATTAGGGTAATCTGAAATAAAGATGGAAGCAAGCAAACATGTAATAGATCTAGTTGCAAATGGTGTTTCAATTCTTAGAAACAAGGCCTAGGGATCATACTTTCGCTAGTGAACACTCTCATATAAATATCTTCTCTTCATGATACTACTCTGAACTACTCACCGGTTGGACACTCTAATCCATGGTAGGGCTATAACAACACTCCTCCAAGTTCGCTTTCCCTATCTAGATAACCCCATACTGTCACCTTTAGCACTAGATGGTTCCAACAAACACCACAATTTCATAGAAACATCCAACACCAAATATAACTCATAACAAGTATTTGTCATCTCTAGCCTAAGTGCCACCATGGTGTGCACGCTGTCACTTTCACACACATGGGGAGAGCAAAGATCTATTAAAGCACTTGAGTAGCAAGGTAGATCTACTTGATTACAAAGCTCATGATCACAATATTATCATGCATAGAGAGAGAGATGAACATATAGCTACCGGTAGAACCCTTAGCCTTGAGGAAGATCTACTCCCTCATCATCATGGGAATCAACAACGACGATGGAGATGGTGGTGGAGATCGATGGAGATGGCTCCAGGGGCACTTCCCCGTCCCAGCAGGGTGCCAAACATAGACTTTCTATCCCCCGAATCTCCCCTTCAGTGGCGGCGGTGCTACGAAACTTTTCGTGGCTGGAGGCTAGTCGATTTAGGGTTTTTCCATCGGGAGGCTTCTTATATGCGAAGAGGCAAGGTTGGTGGCTGGCCAGGGGGCCACACCATTCCCTGGCACGGCCTAGGGCTACCCGCGTCAAGGGGGGGGGTGTGGCCGCCCTGTGTCCCCCCTTCGTCTCTCCTTCGGACTCCATGTGTCTTCCGGCAAAATATTGACTTTGGCTTTTGTCCCGTCCAATTCCGAGAATATTCATTTTCTGACTTTCCTAGAACCAAAAACAGCAGAAAACAGGCAGCTGGCACTGTGGCATCTTGTTAATAGGTTAGTCTAAGAAAGTGTATAAAAATACTCCAAAGTTGGGACAAAACATAAGAAAGTAGATATAAACCAAGCATGGAACATCAAAAATTATAGATACGTTAGCAACGTATCAACATCCCCGAGCTTAACTCCTGCTCGTCCTCGAGTAGGTAAGTGATAAAAAGAAAGAATAATTTTTGAGGAGGCATGCACCATCACAATCTTGCTCAAGGTATTTATAGCATTAATAGCTGGGATCATAGTACTTTAACATAGCATGCAAGATATAGTTCTAACAATAAGACATAACAACTATGTTGTAACATGAAAAGGTACAAACAAAAGACTCATGAATAACAATACTTTGAAAGATATTTGTTTGTTTCACATAAAGAAAACATAGCATAGTGGCATTCAGCTTGTCCCTCATAGTGTAGGAAAACAAAAATGCATAGGACACCTTCAAAGTTCATAAGGGTGACTAGATACAAATAGTTTAAGAACAAGAAATATCAAAGTTATGAATCAATCAACATTGGGATAATGCACATTAAACTAAGAATTGACACTATGCTCTCTCAATAGGTGCATAAAGATAGAAGATGGAGACTCAACATAAAAGTACAAGAAAGGCCTTCATAGAGGGAAGCAGGGATTCAAGTCTCATAAAGAGCTTCCAAAAATTATGGTACTTATTAGCTTTCAGCTCTCATTGCCCATATCATAAGCATCTTGAAGTGATTAAGGTTAAAGTGAACAAACTATGGAGTATATGCTTGAAAAGGTATAAGTTGGAAATCTCATGTCCCTTGAATGCGAGGGCCGCTCCTCATGCTACTCAAGTTTAGTCATCGGTAAGTTCTTGTCATAGTAAGTACATGTGTATCATAGAGAACCGCCAACGGGGTACCCCTTGCCCGATGATACAGAAGAATCCCCATATCAAAATGACAAGGCA
The DNA here is from genome assembly GCA_910589775.1 of Avena eriantha. Lineage (NCBI taxonomy): Eukaryota > Viridiplantae > Streptophyta > Magnoliopsida > Poales > Poaceae > Avena > Avena eriantha. Next base: position 406,196,727 of record OU342746.1, on the reverse strand, counting down.
AACAGACAATGAGCATCTCAACAATCTTCTTATTTACCATGGGAAAATGGTGCTTTTTTCTCTCTTTCCTCTTTTCTCATATCTTTTTTTTTGTTTTTTCTCAACCTCTATCTCTTTTTTTATAAGAAGAATGCTCATAGACAGCTCATTATGGTTACGCTGCAGGTCTCCACCATGATTAGGCATGGATTAGACCGGCGGCCCAGGCATTTCTCTAACACACATACATAACTCCATGGACTTACAAGCTCCCCTTTCATTTCACACCGACGACATCCATAGACAAAAGAGCATGATATCAACTAGGTACAATGTACAAGTGCAATGTTGAAAGCGTTCCCCATGACAACATGGTTCTGCTAATCCCCAACATATAAGTGCAAGCATATACAACATACATGACAAAATGGTTCAAGTTTATTAAGTGCAAGAAAAGTAAAATGTGCCATCAAGTTCGTGAGAGCTTTAATCACTAATTTTCACATAACAAGTTTAATTCGGAAGGTAGATAAAAACATGAATATACTTGGAATAAGAAATGCTAATAGGTAGGTATGGTGGACTCTTTGAAATAACTTGGTTTTATTTGGAGTTGGATGCATGAGTGGAACTCATACTTGGTATGGAGGCTAGCAAAAGACTGGGATCGACCAACTAAGAGAGCAATAATGGCCATAATCATGCAAAGCGACAAAACATCATTAATTAAAGCATAAAGTGATATTACAAGTTGAAAACTAAATGATAATAGAGGCTAATGTGACTTGGGATAGTAATAACATGGTGTGAGCATGCGCCAAGTCAACCCAAATAAAGCATCAAAGGAGAATACCACAATACTATGCTTTAATATGCTAAAACAACGCATGATTCTTTCAAGGCACATTAAGCAATCTCAATTGTTTATAACATGTCATGATACAGCAAAAATCACTAAGCATAAAGCCAAATCAATATCAAGCATGACTTGACAAAGCATAAGCCACAGTAAAAAACAAGCTCCTTTTACCACTTAAGCATAAACTTTTCCTACTCTTTTCCAATCCAAACCAAACATATTTGAAAACTAATGTATGAAAGAGGGAGTCCAATCAATTTATTCAAGCAAACTGAGAAAACCAAGCAAACGAATACGAAAACAAAAAAGGAGACGCTCCAAGAACAACACAACTATGCATGAAACAATAAAAATGAAGTGTTTGGAAGGAACCTGCGATTTTTATTGATGAAGAAGGGGATGCCTTGGGCATCCCCAAGCTTTGACGCTTCTACTTCTTGGATATTTCTTGGGGTGACACGGGTGGAATCCCAAGCTTGATCTTTTGTCCATCTTCATCTTATTACATCATTCTTTCCCTACACCTGAAAATTTCCTTCATACAAAACTTCACACAATCTTAATTAGCAACATTAGTGTACTCAAGATAATAAGTCTTTTGGTTCAGTTTCAACATAAGTAAAACTTCCATTAAAACACAATCTACTGTAGCACTTCCTTTAAAAAGTTCAAATGATCAAAGAGAAATCAAAGAGAAAGAGATTAAGAGGCAAATGCAAATAATGGGAGAAATCTGTCAAAACAGACCAGCAGGTAAAAACCAATTTTTTTGAAGACCTTCTGTTGCTCAAATCGAAAAGTGTTGAACTAACAAAAGTTGTATAACAACTTGGGGCAGACGCACAAAACATTACAGCTCAAACCTACGTACACAGATTTTTCACGAATTTTTACAGTGAAGCACAAAAATCTGTTTCGGGACAACAACTTTCCCAAGTATTACTTCTCTCCCATTAGAGGTTACTCTTGGCACAAAAACCACACAAAAATGATAAGGAGAGGTTACTACAGAGGCAATAACTTCCAAGACTTAACTAAAACTTTTGGGTTATCTCCCAATAAGTACTTTTCTTTAACGCCTTTCAGTTAGGCATGATAGTTTGAGAAGATGCTCACATAAGAAATATGAATTGAAGTAAAAGAGAGCATCAAGAAGCAAATTCAAAACACATTTAATTCGAACCCACTTCCTATGAATAGGAATCTTGTAAAGAAACAAGTCATGAAAGCACAAAGCAATAAGCATAGGAAAGCAAAACAAGTGCAACTTCAAGAATTTCAACATAAAGTGGGGAAACTTAATATTATTGACATGCATAAAACCATGTTTCCCTCTCTCATAATAACTTTCAGTAGCATCATGAATAAAATTAACAATATAACTATCACATAAAACATTCTTATCATGATCCATATGCATATAATAATTATTACTCTCCACATAAACATAGTCATTCTTATTAATCGTAGTGGGAGCAAATTCAACAAAATAGCTATCATTATTATTCTCATCACCATAATCATCAAATATAGGAGGCATATTGTAATCATAATTAATTTTCTCCTCAATAGTAGGTGGACTAAAAATAACATATTCGTCATTGTCATCATCATATATCGGAGGCATAGTATCATCAAAGTAAATTTTCTCCTCCATGCTTGGGGGACTAAAAATATCATGCTCATCAAAACCAGCTTTCCCAAGCTTAGACTTTTCCATAGCATTAGCAATAATGGTGTTCAAAGAATTCATACTAATAACATTGCTATTAGCATGCAAATAAAGTTCCATAGGTTTTTTTAATTTTCTCTTCAAACACTTTATGTCCTAACTCAAGAAAAATACTATAAAGCTCTCTAATTTTTGTTGTTGTTTTCCATTAAGCCTGAAAATAAAAACAAGAAACGAAAAGATATAATTGTAGAATCTAAAGGAAATAACTTCGAGCACTCACACACCAGCAACAGTACTATAAGATAGCTTAGTACCCAGGAGATATGAGTACCTTTTACCTTACCTCCCCGGCAACGGCGCCAGAAAATAGCTTGATGTCTACACACTTCTATTCTTGTAGAAAGTGGTAGGGCCTCCAAGTGCAGAGGTTTGTAGAACAACAACAAGTTTCCCTTAAGTGGAGTACCAAAGGTTTATCGAACTCAGGGAGGAAGTGGTCAAAGGTATCTCTCTCAAGCAACCATGCAATCAAGATACAAGAAGTCTCCTGTGTCCCCAACACACCTAATACACTTGTCAGGTGTATAGGTGCACTAGTTCGGCGAAGAGATAGTGAAATACAAGTGGTATGGATAATTATAAGTGGTAACGGTGCCAAAAAAGAGATTGACGGGCAGGAAGAGACTAAGGGCAGTCTGAAATAAAGATGGAAGCAAGCAAACAAGTAACAAACCTAGTTGCAAATGGTGTTTCAATTCTTAGAAACAAGGCCTGGGGATCATACTTTCGCTAATGAACACTCCCATATAAATATCTTCTCTTCATGATACTACTTTGAACTACTCTCCGGTTGGACACTCTAATCCATGGTAGGGCTATAACAGCACTCCTCAAAGTTCGCTTTCCCCATTTAGATAAGCCCACACTGTCTCCTTGAGCACTAGTTGGTTCCAACAAACACCACAATTTCATAGAAACATCTATCTACAAATATAACTCATAACAAGTATTTATAATCTCTAGCCTAAGTGCCACCATGGTGTGCACGCTGTCACTTTCACACACATGGGGAGAGCAGAGATCTATTAAAGCACTTGAGTAGCAAGGTAGATCTACTTGATTACAAAGCTCATGATCACAATATGATCATGCATAGAGAGAGAGATATGAACACATAGCTACCGGTAGAACCCTTACCCTTGAGGAAGATCTACTCCCTCATCATCATGCGAATCAGCAACAGCGATGGAGATGGTGGTCGAGATCGATGGATATGGCTCTGGGGGCACTTCCCCATCCCGGCAGGGTGCCGGAACAGAGACTTTCTGTCCCCCGAATCTCCCCTTCGGTGGCAGCGGCGCTGCGGAACTTTTCGTGGCTGGAGGCTGGTCTATTTAGGGTTTTTGCATCGAGAGGCTTCTTATAGGCGAAGAGGCAAGGTCGGTGGCCGGCCAAGGGGCCCACACCATGCCCTGGTGCGGCCTAGGGCTACCCGCGTCAAGGGGGGGTGTGGCCGCCCTGTGTCCCCCCTTCGTCTCTCCTTCGGACTCCATGTGTCTTTTGGTAAAATATTGACTTTGGCTTTTGTCCCATCCAATTCCGAGAATATTCATTTTCTGACTTTCTTGGAACCAAAAACAGCAGAAAACAGGCAGCTGGCACTATGGCATGTTGTTAATAGGTTAGTCCAAGAAAGTGTATAAAAATACTCCAAAGTTGGGAGAAAACATAAGAAAGTAGATATAAACCAAGCATGGAACATCAAAAATTATAGATACGCTAGCAACGTATCACCCATCTCGGGAGGGGGTAGCACCGGCGGATTTTTCATCACGTGGCCCGAGGAGTCCCAATACGCCTCCTTCGTAACTACCACATCCTCTACTCAAATCTAGCACATGATCAAAAATCTTAGCTACTACCATCTCCAGGGTTTGCAGAACACACCAACATCGAAGGAGCGAAGAAGGTGGTGAAGATAGAGGAAAAGTGGAGGAAGACCGCTTACCGCCACCATCATACAATGATGGAGGTTGATGCCGCCGCTTACCTGCTTGTAAGTGAAGCTCCTTGGCGAGACGGGGAGCTTGAACTGGGCTGGAGGTAGGGATGTTGGCGCCACTTTTGGCGGTCAACCGAATGGTTATATTATGGAGCTACGAATTGGAGGAAGGTGACCGAAATTTCTGTGGCCGAGCTTCCACGAGGGTAGAGCGTCTTTTCCCCTTTTGGATGCGCTCAGCCTAATGCAGCCCGTCCTACGGACGCTCCTACATGTACACCAACAAGTCCCCCAAGTGGACCCATGACTCGTTCCCGAGCCAAACTCCTACAAGCTAAGGTGAACTCGCTCCTCTCCTCATGCCAATTTGATACATCCTTGGATGGTGTGCTACTCCATGCAACTACTCTATGCATCATCAGGTACGAAGCCATAGCACAACACCAAGCACCCAGGATGGAGAACAAGGAGCAGGGCGTGAGAAGCAAGCTGTTGGAGCTACTCAGACCAGAGTCTTCGGCCTGCGCACACCGGAGTCTCCGAACCGCCAAAGTCCTCGGACCACCTCCGGTCTGAAGGGAATATGCCCGCGAGGCAATAATAAAGTGGTTATTATCTTATTCCATGTTTATGATAAATGTTTATTTTGCATGCTATAATTGTATTGATCGGAAATGTCAATACATGTGTGTTTAATAAACAAAAAGGGTTCCTAGTTATGCCTCTCTTATAGACTAGCTCGTTGATTAACAAGATAATCAAGGTTTCCTGATCATGGACATTGGATGTTGTTAATAACGAGGTCACAACATTGGTGGAATGATGTGATGAACATTCATCCGAAGTATATCATTACGATCAAATTCATTATGTTTATATTGCTATAACATCATACGAAGTAATCTTTATCCTTAGACCATGAGATCATGTCAATTGCTAACACCGGAAAAGTATCTTGATAACATCAAACGTCAAACCGTAACAGGGTGATTATAAAGATGGGTTCAATGCTACGAAGGTGTTATGTTGAGGCTCATAGATCAAGAGTGGAATTTGTCAATCCAGATGCCGGATAGATATACTCTGGGCCCTCTCGGTGATATCACATTGAAATAGCTTGCAAGCAAGTGATGTGATCACTAGAATGTTTTATCACGGGAACGAGAAAAGAGTGCATGTCGGTAACGAGATCAAACTAGGTATGGAGATACCGATGATCGAATCTCGGACATGTAATATATCGCGAGACAAAGGGATTTAGTTACTAGCGTTAAAGGTTCTCACGATCACAGAAGTCATCGTTGAATGTGTAGGAGTCAGTATGGATCTCTAGGTCTCGCTGCTGATTATTGATCGGAGAGGGGTCTCGATCATGTCTGCATTATTCGCGAACCGTAGGGTGACACACTTAAGGGATACTGACACCATTTGGAGCAAATATGTTTCAGATAAAGATTTAAGAAAGCGCTGGAATTATTTCAATAGACACCGAAACTGTTTCGGGTGAAATTGCTAAAATTGGTTCTGCATGTAATATTGAAATGTTGCAGGGGGTTTTATGTGAATGTTTGTTAATTAAAGTAATTAACAGAATTCTGAATAAAAATAATAAAAGAGTTTTATTAAATGAGAGAGCATTAAATTTGGAGAAATTTAATGCATTTAAAGTGGAGACTTTAAAAGGGAATGTGAAGAGGCATTTTAATGTGGAGGGGTTACCACCACATGAATGGAGGAGGTGAAGAGGCACCTCCTCCATGCGCTGGCCATGAAGGAGGGGCACCTCCCCCTCCTCCTATAAAAGGCCACCCTCTCCTCACTTCTAAAACACACCTCCTTGTGAAGGATCTCTCTCCCCCTCTAGTATTATTCCCCCATGGTCTCGGATTAGCGAGATACATGTTCTCGGTGGCTTTATCTGGAAAGGAGTTGCTGCTTCCGCTGCTTTGCTGGAGCGAGGGACAGAGGTTGTCGGGGTACCGGACGTGTGTGCGATCGCGGATGCACCGCTGCTTTGCGGTGCTGGACTTGGTGCTGCTGGAGCTGGATATGATGGACGTGCTGGAGCTGGACCTGCTGGACTTCCTCACGATCTTGAGATCGGCAAGTGTACGACTACATCAACCACGAGTTCCTACTCGTTAACAAAACTCGTTGTCTTCGAGGGTAAGTTCTCGTTGGATGTATGTCCACCCGTTGCTTTGTACCTAGTAGATAGATCTTGGCGTGTAGTTCACACCGTAGGAAAATTTTTGTTTTCTATGCTGCGGATCCAACACGGTCTGACCCTGGAATCAAGCTCGAGGACAATCTGTCTGCCCCTCCGAAGATGGACCAGAGACCGATCGGAATCTTCGGCCCAGACCGAAGTCTCCGGTCCACCACACCGGAGTCTCCGGGCCAAGCATCGCCAGGCTTGTAAAAGGCCTTTAGGCTTTTGGCCGATGTACCCTTTAGTCCGTCCAGAACTTATCTATTATCCCTAAAGTACCCCTGACTTAGTGGATGGCCTATATATAGTCCCCCACCTCTATTGTAAACCCTAGGCATGATATTTGGAATTAGTGGAAACCCCTTGTGGATCTATCTAGTTCTTGCCTCATGCTCCTTGACCAAGGAGCACCAAGTATCATAAACCTCATTGGAGTTTTCATCGTGCCTCCGTGTTGTACAAGGCCTAGGCATCGGAGTTCCTTTGCCTAGACGTCAAGATCTCACCGAGACTCCCTACTCGCCGTGTCAGTTCGAGAGAGAGTCCTCTGCCCGACGTTGATCCTAGGGATTGCACTGGACCGGTCACCGCCGGCATGAGCTATTGGTGTGTATCATGGTTTTGCGTGAGTGTGTTCATCATGTTCTTCATGCGTGAGTTCGTCGAGTTCATCCATCTATCCTTCCCCCGCACTCAATCCTCGATTTAAACGGGATTCATGAAAGATCGGACCACCCTAGAGGTTTGCCCTCAACAAATTGGTATCAAGAGCCAGGTTGCTCATGAATTCCCCCACAAATTTTTCCTCTATCCACCAAAAATTCGAAAATCTCCTAAACAAATAGCCCAAATTTGCCTTTGGATCGATCTCTTGATTTGGAGTGTTATTTGGGGTTTTGATCCGACTAAATCTTGTCTAAGGTGTTGGTCCAGCTTAATCCTGCGTTTTCCCAACCCCATTTGGCCAATTGTTCATGGATTTGAGGACCCAAGGCGTGGATTTCTACTCAAGAACACGACCAGTTCGAGCTCTGCCCTTAGACCGGAGTTTACGGACCTGCAGATCGGAGTCTCCGGCCGACACTAGAGTTTCCTGCCTGAACAAACCAGAGTCTGGCCTGGACCGGAGTTTTCGGCCCGAGACCCCAGAGTCTCCGGCCCTGATGCCTGATTTTGACAATTTTGCCTCTTATATTGCATTGGCTAATTTCCTCTTGTTTGTTTATGCCCGTGCGCGTGTCGTCAACTAACAACAAGCTTCCACATCAAGAACCTCTGCGCTCATCGACACTACGGCCCACGAGCATCTTCTTGTGCCAGCGACGTCAAGTTCATCATCATCAATGAAGGTATAACTTGCGTCACCTTGTTAACCCCTATCTTCCTTTGTGTGTACCTATCCCACGAGAGTGGCTCATCTTGTGTTTGCTTGAGCATTGTGCATTTTTCCTTGGATAGTGAGAGTGCAAGAGCAATAGCAAGTGTGGCTAGGTAGCATCAAGGGAGAGCAAATAAAAAGAGAAAGAAAAATATACAAAGCAAAAGAAAAAGAAAAATAGTCACCCATCGCACAAGAGAGTCTCAAAGCTTATAAGCAAGAGAAAATAAGAGCGTCCAAGGCAAGTGCACAAATCCATTGCTCATTTTTCTTGTTTGCAAATGAGCCACGGTCTCTCCTTGCATTGGCACGACAACGAGCGTAGTCTTCGTTAGGAAATTTTGTTTGCTCATTTTCATAGTCGCGTCAATCCCAACAATCTCCACGTGTGTGTATATAGTCGTAGGTTTTCGTCACCCTTTTGAGTTGTTGACCTTCTCCTTTGACTTGAGTTTTCTTGGATTTTACCCACTTTTGACTATCCCTTTTATTTTGGTTGGTTCTTTGGCATTCCATAATCCTAACCTAGCACCAACAAGCTTTTAAGAGTTAGTTCTTGATACATTGCAAATGTATCTTTAATTTTTGATGTTCCATGCTTGGTTTTATCTACTTTCTTATGTTTTGTCCACACTTTGGAGTACTTTTCATTTGATTTCTTGGACTAACCTATTAATAAGAGCCACAGTGCCAGCTTCCTGTTTTCTGCTGTTTTTGGTTCCAGGAAGTCAAAAAATGAATATTCTCGGAATTGGACGGGACAAAAGCCAAAGTCATTATTTTACCAGGGGACATCTAGAGCTAAAATACGAGACAGAGAGGGGCTAGGGCCTGCCCACACCACCTGGCCGCGCGGCGAGGCCTGGCCCGTGCCAAGGGGGGGTCTGGCCGACCCCAGCACCCCCTCGGCCTCTCCTTCCGCCTATATATTGCCTCTGATACGAAAACCCTAAGTACTCGATCAAAAATCCATGAAAGAGTTTGTAGCCGCCATCATCTCCATTCCTAGATCGGGAGGGATCTGAAGCTCTTCCCGGCACCCTGCTGGAGAGGGGAATTCACCCTGGAGGCCTTCTTCATCATCATGCAAGCCTCCGGTGTGATGTGTGAGTAGTTCATCTCCGGACTACGGATCCATGTAGTAGCTAGATGGCTGGTTCTCCTCCTTTATGATTTCATGTCTAGATCTTTTGAGCTCCATTCATGATCAAGATCATCTATTTGTAATTCTGCATGTTGTGTTTGCGGGGATCCGATGGATATTGAGATGCTATTTCAGATTGATTATTGATTCTATCATGTCTTTGTTATTTGTGATCTTGCATGCTTTCCGTTGTTAGTAGCTATCTTGGCCAAGTAGATGCTAGCAACTCCAAGAGTTAGTATTTATGCTTGATAGTGGGTTCATGCCTCTAGTAATCTGGGGAAGTGACAGAAATCTCTAAGGTACTAGATGTGTTGTTGCTACTAGGGAGAAAACAACAATCCTTTGTTCATAGAAAAATCGTATTGTTTACTTTACACGCAATTCGTAAAGCAATAATTTGTTGCTTGCAACTTAATACTGGAGGGGGTTCGGATGATAACCTGAAGGTGGATTATTAGTCATAGATGTAGTTGGATGGCGTTTTATGTATAATGTTGTAGTGCCTAATCGAATCTCAAAGGAGTCAAGATGATTAGTATATGCTTGTATGCTTTCTCGATGTTTTTCAATTGCCCCGCTATAATTTGTTCACCCAACATGTTATCTATCTTAAGGAGAGCCACGTCTAGTGAACTATGGACCCCTGTCCTGTCTTTTACATACAATCTACAAACTGTTTACTGCTTTGTGTTTACTTTCTCCAAACTATCACTTCCTTCCATTCGATACGTTTAATCCTTTGTTTTCAGCAAAACCGGTGAGATTGACAACCTCATCGCAAGTTGGGGACAGAGTTCTGTGGTTGTGTTGTGCAGGTCTCCACGTTGCTGCTAGCACCAGTAGTGCGCCCTGCCAACGTTCAGCTAGCTACACCTTTTGGGTGTTTCCTTGTTCCTACTGGATTGAGAACCTTGGTTTCGTACTGAGGGAAAACATACTACTGTACTCATCATACCTTCCTCTTGGGGTTCCCCAACGAGCTCGTTAATACACGAGTCAGCAAGTATATTTTTTGGCGCCATTGCCGGGGAGTCAAGGACATCTTCACAAGGGGAGTCCCTCATAACCAATCTCCTTACTTTGTTATTTTTGTTTTGCTTAGTTTACTTTTGTTTAGTTTGCTTGTTTCTTTATCAAAAACACAAAAAATTTAGTTTCACAAGTTTGCTTTCTTTATCAAAAACACACAAAAATGACTACGCTTGAAAACACTAAGTTGTGTGACTTCACTAGCACCAACAACGATGATTTTATGAGCACACATATTGCTCCACATGTGCCTGAAGGTACTTTCTTTGAGATAAAACCTGCTTTACTCAATCTTGTTATGAGAGAACAATTTTCTGGTATTGGTAATGAAGATGTTGTTGCCCATCTAAATAACTTTGTTGAACTTTGTGAGATGCAAAAGCATAGGGATATAGATGGAGATATTATTAAGCTTAAATTGTTTCCTTCCTCTTTGAGAGGAAAAGCTAAAGAATGGTTGAATTCCTTAACTAGGAATAGTATTGATTCTTGGACTAAATGCAAGGATGCTTTCATTGGAAAATACTATCCTCCTGCTAAGATTATATCTATGAGAAGTGAAATAATTAAGTTTAAACAATCTGATAATGAACATGTTGATCAAGCTTAGGAAAGAATGAAATCTTTGGTAAAGAATTGTCCCACTCATGGACTGACTGCTTGGATGATCATCCAAACCTTTTATGCAGGATTGAACTATTCTTCAAGGAACCTATTGGACCCTGCTGCTGGAGGTACCTTTATGACCGTTACTCTGGGTGCTGCAACAAAGCTTCTGGATAATATGATGGTTAACTGTTCTGAATGGCATATTGAGAGAGCTCCACAAGGTAAGAAGGTAAATTCTGTTGAGGAAACCTCCTCCTTGAGTGATAAGATTGATATTATTATGTATATGCTTGTGAATGGGAAAGCCCATATTGACCCAAATAATGTTCCCTTAGCCTCTTTGGTTGCTCAAGAAGAGCAAGTTGATGTGAACTTTATAAGAAATAACAATTTTAGCAACAATGCCTATAGGAATAATTTTGGTAACAACAATTATAAGCTATATCCTCCCAACAATGGTAATGCTTATGGAAATTCCTACAACAACAATAGGAGTGCTCCCTCTAAACTTGAAGTTATGCTTAAAGACTTCATTAGTAAACAAATTGCTTTCAATAAAACTATTGAGGAAAAACTCTCTAATGTTGAAAGACATATAACATCTTTGGCTGAAGCTCAATCTTCTTTGAATAAAATGCTGCTAAACCCGAAACTAATGATAATCCCTTTGCAGCTACTAATGCCATACAAGTAAGAATTGATGAAAATGTTAGACTATTAGCTGAGTTGCATGCTAAGTGGGAAAGTGAAGATGAAATTGCTAGAAACATTAGTGTTTCTACTATCACCACCACTAGTGTTGAGGCTAGTAATAGCTCTACTACCTTAGATGATAATTATGGTTTTGATATTGATGGTTGCAATATCTCTGAAGTTATTAAGTTCCTACAAAAGCTTGCTAAAAGTCCTAATGCTAGTGCTATGAACATGGCCTTTACAGAACACATTATTGATGCTCTCATAAAGATTAAAGAAGAAAAGATGAAACATAAAGCTTCTATTCCTATAAAACAAGAAGATGGTTGGGAACCCATCATTAATATGAAAGTGAATGACTTTGATTTCAAAGCTTTATGTGATCTTGATAGTAGTGTTTCTATTATGCCTAGAAGGATTTATGATATGCTTGATTTGCCTCCACTTGAAGATTGTTATTTGAATGTCCCACTTGATGATAATGCTAAAAATAAACTCATGGGGAGTCTTAATGATGTTCTTATTATGGTTAACAATGCCTATATCCCCGTTGATTTCTATGTTTTGGATGTTGAATGCAATGCTTCTTGTCCTATTACTTTGGGAAGACCTTTTCTTAGAACTGTTGGTGCCATTATTGATATGAAAGAAGGCACCATTCAATATCAACTCCCACTCAAGAAAGGTATAGAACACTTCCTAAGAAGAGAGAGAAGATTTCTTTTTCCTCTCCTATGAAAACAAAATTTGGTTTTAATGCTTCTTCATTTGAGAACACTTGATTCTTTTTCTTGCTTCTTATGCCTAACATAAAGGCGTTAAAGAAAAGTACTTACTGCGAGATAACCCAAAAGTTTTAGATGAGTCTTGGAAGTTTTAGATCAGTAATAACCGCTCCTTATCCTTTTTATTTGCTTTTTGTGCCAAGAGTAACCTCTAATGAGAGAGAAGTAATGATTGGGAAAGTTGCTGTCCCGAAACAGATTTCTGTGCTTCACTGTAAAAATTCGTGTAAAATCTCTGTACGTCGTTATGAGGTGTGAATTTTTGTGCTTCTGCCCCAGGTTGTTATCTAACTTTCGTTATTTCGACAATTTTTGATTTGAGCAACAGAAGGTCTTCGAAAAAATTCGTCTATACCTGCTGGTCTGTTTTGACAGATTTCTGCCATTTTCTGCATTTGCTTCTTGTTGGTTCTTTTTTGAGTTCTTTTGGGGAATTGAGATTTTTTAGGGAAGTTCTACAGTAGCTAGTGTTCTAATGGAAGTTTATTTGGTGTTAGAACTGAACCTTAATACCTTTTATCTTGAGTGCACTAATGTTGCTAATAAAGATTGTGTGAAGTTTTGTATGAAGGAAAAATTTCAGGTGTATGGAAGGAATGAGTAATGAAATGAAGAATGGACTAAATCTCAAGCTTAGGGATGTCATGCGTGTCACCCCAAGAAATATCCAAGAAGTACAAGCGTCAAAGCTTGGGGATGTCCAAGGCATCCCCTTCTTCATCAATAAAAATCCCAGGTTTCTTCCAAACGTTTCATTTTTATTGTTTCATGCACAGTTGTGTCGTTCTTGGAGCGTCTTATTTTTCGTTTTTGTTTTGGTTTTTCGTTTCCTTTGTTTTCTTAGTTTTCTGAATAAATTGGTTGGACCCCCTCTTTCATACATTGGTTTTCAAATAGTTTGGTTTGGATTGGAAAAGAGTAGGAAAGTTCATGCTTAAGTGGTAAAGAGAGCTTGTTTTTGACTGTGGCCTATGCTTTTTCATGCCATGCTTGATATTGTTTTGGATTTATGCTTAGTATTCTTTGATGTAGCATGACTTGTTATAAACAATTGAGATTGCATAATGTGCCTTGGATGAATCATGCGTTGTTTTAGCATATTAAAGCATAGTATTGTGGTATTCTCCTTTGATGCTTTATTTGGGTTGACTTGGCGCATGCTCACACCATGTTATGACTATCCAAATTCACCATAGCCTTTATGATACTTTAGTTTTAAACTTTTAGTATCACTTTATGCTTTGATCAATGATGTTTTGTCGCTCTGCATGATTATGGCCATTATTGCTCTCTTAGTTTGTCGCTCACAGTCTTTTGCTAGCCTCCACAACCAAGTATGAGTTCCACTCATGCATCCAACCCCCTAAACCAAGTTATTCCAAAGAGTCCACCATACCTACCTACTAGCATATGTTATTCCAAGTATATTCATGTTTTTGTTTACCTTCCGAATTAAACTTGTTATGAGAAAACTAGTGATTAAAGCTCTCACGAACTTGATGGCACACTTTACTTTTCTTGACCTTAATAAACCTGAACCATCGTGTCGTCTATGTTGTATATGCTTGCACTTATTTATTGGGAATTAGCAGAACCATGCTGTCATGGGGAACGCTTTCAACATTGCACTGGTACTTTGTACCTAGTTGATATCATGCTCTTTTGTCTATGGATGTCGTCGGTGTGAAATGAAAGGGGAGCTTGTAAGTCCATGGAGTTATGTATATATGTTAGAGAAACGCCTGGGCCGCTGGTCTAATCCATGCTGACATGGTGGAAACCTGCAGTGTAACCATAATGAGCTGTCTATGAAGCATTCTTCTTATAAAAAAAGAGTCCTATTGAGAAAAAAGAGAAAAGAGAAAAAAAAGATATTATGAAAAGAGGAAAGAGAGAAAAAAGCACCATATTCCCATGGTAAATAAGAAGATTGCTGAGATGCTCGTTGTCTGCTTGCCTTGTCATTTTGATATGGGGATTCTTTTGTATCATCGGGCAAGGGGTACCCCGTTGGCGGTTCTCTATGATACACATGTACTTACGATGACAAGAACTTACCGGTCACTAAACTTGAGTAGCATGAGTAGCAGCCCTCATATTCAAGGGACATGAGATTTCTAACTTATACTTCATCAAACATGTAGACCATAGTTTGTTCACTTTAACCTTAATCACTTCAAGATGCTTATGATAGGGGCAATGAGAGCTGAAAGCTATAACTACCATAATTTTTGGAAGCTCTTTATGAGACTTGAATCTCTACTTCCTTCTATGAAGGACTTTCTTCCACCATTATATTGAGTCTCCACCTTCTACCTTTATGCACCTACTTTGAGAGCATAGTGGCCATTCTTAGTTCTATGTGCATTGTCCCAAGACTAGTTGATTGATGCATAACTTGATATTGCTTGTTTTAAACTATTTGTATCTAGTCACTCTGATGAACTTTGAAGGTTTCCTATGCATTTATATTTGCTATTCTATGAGGGACAAGCTAAATACTATTATGCTATGATTTCTTTATGTGAAACAAACAAACGTCTTGCAAAGCATTGTTATTCATGAATCTTTTGTTTGTGCCTTTTCATGTTGCAACATAGTTTCTTTGTCTTATTGCTAGAACTTTGTCTTTCATGTTATGATTGAAGTACTATGATCCCAGCTTTCAATGTTTTACAAATACTTTGATCAAGTTTATGATGGTGCATGTCACCTCAAAAATTATTCTTTCTTTTTATCACTTACCTACTCGAGGACGAGCAGGAGTTAAGCTTGGGGATGTTGATACACTACAAATGTATCTATAATTTTTGATGTTCCATGCTTGGTTTTATCTACTTTCTTGTGTTTTATCCACACTTTGGAGTACTTTTCATTTGATTTCTTGGACTAACCTATTAATAAAAGTCACAGTGCCAGCTGCGTGTTTTCTGTTGTTTTTGGTTCCAGGAAGTCAGAAAATGAATATTCTCGGAATTGGATGGGACAAAAGCCAAAGTCACTATTTTACCGGGGGACATCTGGAGCTAGAATACGACATGGAGAGGGGCTGGGGCCTGGCCACACCACCTGGCCACGTGGCCAGGCCTAGCCTGCGCCAGGGGGTGGTCTGGCCGACCCCAACACCCCCTCGGCCTATCCTTCCGCATATATATTGCCTCTGATATGGAAACCCTAAGTACCCGATCAAAAATCCACGAAAGAGTTTGTAGCCGCCATCATCTCCATCCCTAGATCGGGAGGGATCTGAAGCTCTTCCTGGCACCTTGCCGGAGAGGGGAATTCACCCTGGAGGCCTTCTTCATCATCATACAAGCCTCCGGTGTGATGTGTGAGTAGTTCATCTCCGGACTACGGGTCCATGTAGTAGCTAGATGGCTGGTTCTCCTCCTTTATGATTTCATGTCTAGATCTTTTGAGCTCCATTCATGATCAAGATCATCTATTTGTAATTCTGCATGTTGTGTTTGCGGGGATCCGATGGATATTGAGATGCTATTTCAGATTGGTTATTGATTCTATCATGTCTTTGTTATTTGTGATCTTGCATGCTTTCCGTTGTTAGTAGCTATCTTGGCCAAGTAGATGCTAGCAACTCCAAGAGTTAGTATTTATGCTCGATAGTGGGTTCATGCCTCTGGTAATCTGGGGAAATGACAGAAATCTCTAAGGTACTAGATGTGTTGTTGCTACTAGGGAGAAAACAACAATCCTTTGTTCATAGAACAATCGTATTGTTTACTTTACATGCAATTCGTAAAGCAATAATCTGCTGCTTGCAACTTAATACTGGAGGGGGTTCGGATGATAACCTAAAGGTGGGTTATTAGTCATAGATGCAGTTGGATGGCGGTCTATGTATAATGTTGTAATGCCCAATCGAATCTCAAAGGAGTCAAGATGATTAGTATATGCTTGTATGCTTTCTCGATGTTTGTCAATTGCCCTGCTGTAATTTGTTCACCCAACATGTTATCTATCTTAACGAGAGCCACCTCTAGTGAACTATGGACCTCGGTCCTTTCTTTTACATACAATCAATAGACTATTTACTGCTTTGTGTTTACTTTCTGCAAACTATTGCTTCCTTCCATTCGATACGTTTAATTCTTTGTTTTCATCAAAACTGGTGAGATTGACAACCTCATCGCAAGTTGGGGACAGAGTTCTGTGGTTGTGTTGTGCAGGTCTCCACGTTGCTGCTGGCACCGGTAGTGCGCCCTGCCAACGTTCAGGTAGCTACACCTTTGGGGTGTTTCCTTGCTCCTACTAGATTGATAACCTTGGTTTCGTACTGAGGGAAAACTTACTGTTGTACTCATCATACCTTCCTCTTGGGGTTCCCCAACGAGCTCGTTAATACACGAGTCAGCAGTTCTTTCTTTAGTGTGAGTTTTCTTTGCAATTCCGCTTTGCACGCTTATGGCTCTCACTTGTGGTTTCTAGTTTGGTGCAATCCCCAAGGTGAGGTTGAAGGTTACCCCCACCACATATTGCTCTCCACATACAACCCTTTGTGTTTTGCATGATGGATAGGCATGGTGACTCGAGCCAACCACCTCCCCAAGAAGAAGAACATGGACCGTACATGACGCGCGCAAGTCACTTCATCGTCCGACAAGAGTTCCCTGAATGTTGCCAAGCCCTTGAGACGCAACAACATGAACAATTTGGCGAGACGCGAGCCGAGTTCAAGAACATCGACAACCGCTTCGATGGCCTCGAACAACAAATGCATGCAATGCATCACAACTTTGGCCACCAAAATGAAGCGCTACCACGCTTGTCGCTGAAACAAATGACAATCTTCAACGCCTCATTTATAGAATGGCAAGATCGCATTCACATGCATCAAGCTCGTCAAGTTCTTTGCGTCGTCATGCTCCTCTTCAACAAGATCTTCATCCAAGTGCTCCAAGACACAATGATGCCCCCGTGGTTGAAGATGGAAGTTCTTCGAACTATGTACCTTCCCACGGCATGCCGCAACGTTAAGCTATGATGGTGATTTATCTTCAAGGCTACAAGCAAGGCAAGAAGCACACCGTCATCACGCAAGGGCATTAATAATCCAACAAGAGCAACCACAAGAAAACCGTGAGTGGAACCACAAGTCTACCGACATCACCCACGACACATACTTGCAACTACAAGTGATGACTCCAATTTGGAGGATCAAGTTCGCCATCGTCATGAATCTCTCCAAGATCCTCATCTACGTCATCGACGTCATGAACGTCCACACCGAGACCATGGTCACCATGAAGAGCCTCCTCCACAACAACAAAACTTGGAGCGTCAAGTGGTACAAGTTGAGCGATGCCCACCACGTCATGCGGCTCAAGACCATGATCTTCGCCGTGAGGCCCGTGCGCCTAATCCACATCACCAACCGAGGAACGAGCCTCCTCTTCGTCCTCAACCGCGTCATGAGGCTCCACATCCTCAACACCCTCATGAGGCCCAAGCGCCTCAACATTGTCACCGACCGCGCCAATAGCAAGAGCAAGCACCTCAACAAGGTCGCAACAATCAAGTTCCACCTCCCTAACAACAATATCATCGTCAAGGTCACCAAGCTCGTCGCAATAACTGCAATGATGAAGAAACTTTCGGCAAGCTCAAGTTCACAATGCCCAAGTTTATCGGATCCAATGACCCCAAAGAATACCTCTCATGGGCACTCAAAGTCGACAAGATCTTCTGCATGCACAATTATAGCAACCAGAAGATGGTCACCATGGCTTCGCTTGAGTTTGATGATTACGCCAACCTTTGGTGGGAAAAAGTTCAAGTTTCTCGTGACGCAAGGCAAGAGCCACCAATTACAACTTGGCATGACATGAAGGCTCACATGAGATCCCATTTTGTCCCTACGCACTAAATGCACGACCTCTTCAACAACCTTCAATCGTTGCGCCAAGGGACAAAGACCGTGGAAGAGTACTTCAAGGAAATGGAGCTCAACTTGATCCGCGCCAACATTGAAGAGCGCACAGAGAAAACTATCGCACGTTTCCTTGAATCACCCAATCAAGCGCATCGTCGAGTTCCAAACATACAACAACATGGTTGAGCTTGTGGACATCGCAACAAAGTCCAAATGTCAAGTGCAAGAGGACATCAAGTACAACAAGCCCAAGACGTATTTCATCTACAAGCAAGCTTCAACCGCTACACCAACAACCTTCAATGGAAGCTCCTCAAGTACCTCCAAGCCTTCCTTCAAGCCCACACTTGCTCAAGGAAAACTTCCCCCAAGTGGCAAACAAACAAAGAGTGATACACCTTTCTATGGTGAATGCTACAAGTGTGGAGGCAAAGGACACAAGTCGGCCGAGTGTGGAAGCAAGAAAGTATTGTTTATCCATGACAATGGCGACGAAGAATACTTGATTGAAGATGTATTTGATGCCTGAGTCAAGGAAGCAATGGACAAGCAACGAGTAGAATATGACCAAGAACTCCTCATCTGTGAACTTGATGCAAGTCCATTGCTTGTCGTCACAAGGATCTTGACCACTCAAGCAAAAGAGCATCAAGACCAATGCTCAAATATCTTCCAAACACGAGCCAGCATCAATGGCAAATCTATAAAAGTGATCATAGATGGAGGGAGTTGCCACAACCTTGCTAGCACCAAGTTGTGTGAGAAGCTCAACCTCACCCTCCATCCGCACAAGCACCCCTACCACGTGCAATGGCTAAGTGACCAAGGGTCCATGAAGATCAAGCATACTGTGTCGGTCACCTTCACCATTGGTCCTTACAAAGACACAGTGGAGTGCGATGTGGTTCCTATGACAGTTTTCCACATGTTACTTGGTTGACCATGGCAATTCGACAAGGCTGCTCTACATGATGGTCACACCAATGTGTACACCTTCAAATGGCTCAACAAAACATGTGTTTTGCAACCAATGACTCCTAGCCAAATAATTGCGGACAATGCAAAGGCTTTAGCGAGGGCGCAAACCACAACACCTACTTGTGAGAAGAGCGGTGAGCAAGAGAACCACCTCATAGTGAGTGAGAGCCACAAGCCAAACTCAAGTGAAAAAACTAAGAATGTTCTCCTCGCCACCAAAAGTGAGATGAGATATGTGCGGAACAACCCATCCACCTTGCACTATGTCCTCATTTGCAAGGGACGAGCGCAAGGAACTAATGAATTAACCAATGTTGCTCCATCTTTGATGATTGTTTTGCAGGAATTCAAGGATGTGTTCCCCGAAGAGCTCCCACATGGACTACCTCCTCTTCACGGAATTGAGCATCGCATTAACCTTATTCCCGGCGCACCCCTTCCAAACCACGCCGCCTACCACACGAATCCAGAGGAGACAAAGGAGATCGAACGTCAAATCAACCAACTCGTCTCCAAAGGTTTGATCCAAGTTAGCACTAGTCCAAGTTCCGTACCCATGATTCTTGTTCCAAAACCGGATGATACATTACGGTTATGCATGGACTGCCGTCCAATCAATGTTATCACCGTGCGTTATCGACATCCCATACCACGTCTCGATGACATGCTTGATGAGTTGTGTGGAACCACTATTTTTTCTAAAATTGATCTTCGTAGTGGTTACCAGCAAATACGTATGGCTAAAGGTGATGAGTGGAAAGCCGCCTTCAAGACCAAACTTGGTCGCTATGAATGGTTGGTTATGCCCTTTGGCTTATCTAATGCCCCATCCACCTTCATGCGCCTTATGAATCATATCCTCCGTTCTCTCATTGAAAAAAAGTGTTGTTGTCTATTTCGATGATATACTTGTTTATAGCAAGCCACTTGAGGACCATGTTACACATGTCAAGGAAGTTTTGCAAATCCTTCGACATGAAAAGCTTTATGCTAATCTTCCTAAGTTCACTTTTGCTAAAGAAAAGTTGATTTTTTCTTAGATTTATCGTTTCTTCGAAGGGAATTGAAGTTGATGCTTCCAACGTAAAGGGCATACGAGATTGGCGCATCCCAACAAATGTAAGTGAACTCCAAAGTTTTCAGGGGTTAGCTGGTTTCTATCGTTGCTGTGTGAAAGACTTTTTAACCATTGCTTGTCCTCTCATCGAGTTGACGAAAAAGAATGTCACCTTTGTGTGGGGCAAAGCACAACAAAAAGCTTTTGATGAACTCAAAATGAGGCTCACCGAAGCACCTCTCCTGGCATTACCGGATTTTACAAAAACTTTTGAGATAGAGTGTGATGCTAGCGGTAATAGCATTAGAGGAGTCCTTATGCAAAACGGACGTCCTATAGCCTACCATAGCGAGAAACTTGATGGTGCTCGCCTTAATTATCCGATTTATGACAAAGAGCTTTTTGCCTTAGTTTGTGTTCTTCAAGTTTGGCAACACTACCTATGGACCAAAGAATTTATCATACATTCCGACCATGAGTCGTTGAAATATCTCAAAGGCCAAGCCAACTTGAGCAATATACATGCTAAGTGGGTTGAGTTTATGGAGTCTTTCCCGTACATTGTCAAGTATAAGAAGGTGAAAGATAATGTAGTTGCGGATGCTTTGTCTCGCAAGCACACAAACCTTCTTACTCGACTTGAAATCAACGTGTTGGGTCTTGACGAAATAAAAAACTTTGTATGCTTCCGACCCGTTCTTTCAACCAATTTTTGCAAAGTGCTCCATTGACAAAGGAGTTGATAATTTCTATTTGCATAAGGGCTTTCTATTTAAACAAAACAAGCTTTGTATTCTGAAGTCATCGCTCCAACTTTTGCTTCTCCAAGAATCTCATGGTGGAGGCCTCATGGGTCACTTTGGCCATGACAAGACAATGGACATGCTCTCCACTTACTACTTTTGGCCCAAGATGAACCACGACGTGGAGCGCTACGTTCAACGATGCACAGCATGTGTTCAAGCTAAGTCGCAAGCTAACCCTTATGGTCTTTATATGCCATTGCCTATTCCTCATACACCTTGGTCCGACATTAGCATGGATTTTGTGTTAGGATTGCCTAGGTCTAAGCATGGTCATGATTCTATATTTTTTGCCGTGGATCGCTTTTCCAAAATGGCACACTTCATACCGTGCCATAAGACCGACGATGCTTCACATGTTGCAAAGTTGTTTTTCAGGGAAATTGTCCGTCTTCACGGTGTGCCATGAACAATCGTCTCCGACCGCGACGTCAATTTCATGAGCTACTTATGGAAGACCCTCATGGCCAAGCTCGGCATCAAGCTCTTCTTTTCATCCACATCGCATCCTCAAACCGATGGCGAAACCGAAGTTGTCAACCGCAGCCTCGGGACTCTCCTTCATGTGTTGATCAAGAAAAACCTCAAAGATTGGGAGGAATGCATTCCACATGCCGAGTTCGCCTACAACTGTGCCAAGCACTCAACAACCAAGATGAGTCTCTTCATGGCCATCTATGGTTTCGAGCCCCTCACCGCACTCGACATCCTACCACTACCTCTCCATGAGCGCACCAACATGGAGGTTGAGAAGCATGCACAAGCTATGAAGAAGCTTCATGAATAAACTAGAGCAACTATCGAACAACAAGTTCTTCGCCAAGCTTCAAGGTAAAACAAGGATAAGAAGGAGATGATATTTGAAGAAGGTGACCTTGTGTGGATACACTTGAGCAAGGACCGCTTTCTCAAGGAACGAGATTCCAAGCTCAAACCACGAGGAGATGGCCCCTTCAAGGTCGTCAAGAGAATCAACAACAACGCCTACATCATCGACATTCGAACCTCCAAGTACCTTGCAAGCAACACATTCAATGTCAAGGACCTTTCACCCTACCATGGAGATGTTCAAGATGATACCCATAAATAGTCGAGGACGACTCTTTCCAAAGGAGGGGAGCTGATGCAGCCCGTCCTATGGGTGCTCCTACATCTACACCAACAAGTACCCCAAGTGGACCCATGACTCGTGCCCGAGCCAAACTCCTACAAGCTAAGGTGAACTCGCTCCTCTCCTCGTGCCAATTTGGTACATCCTTGGATGGTGTGCTACTTCATGCAACTACTCTATGCATCATCAGGTACGAAGCCACAACACAACACCAAGCACCCCAAGATGGAGAACAAGGAGCCGGGCGTGAGGAGCAAACTGCTAGAGCTGCTCAGACCGGAGTCTCCGGCATGCGCACACCAGAGTCTCCGGACCGCCAAAGGCTCCGGCCTGAAGACCCCGGAGTCTCTGGCCCACCTCTGGTCTGACCCCTAAATCGAGCTTGCGGACAATCTGTCTGCCCCTCCGGAGATGGACCGGAGACCGATCGGAATCTTCGGCCCAGACCGGAGTCTCCCGTCCACCACACCGGAGTCTCCGGATCGAGCGTCGCCAGGCATGTAAAAGGCCTTTGGGTTTTCGGCCCATGTACTCTTTAGTCCGTCCAGAAGTTATCTATTGTCCTTAAAGTACCCCTAACTTTGTGACTGGCCTATATATAGTCCCTCACCTCTATTGTAAACCCTAAGCATGATATTTGGAATTAGTGGAAACCCATTGTGGATTTATCTAGTTCTTGTCTCTTGCTCCTTGACCAAGGAGCACCAAATATCACAAACCTCATTGGAGTTTACATCGTGCCTCCGCATTGTACAAGGGCTAGGCATCGGAGTTCCTTTGCCTAGACGTCAAGATCTCACCGAGTCTCCCTACTCGCAGTGTCGTTTCGAGAGAGAGTCCTCCACCCGAGCCGATTCTAAGGATTGCGCCGGACCGGTCACCGCCGGCGTGAGGTATTGGTGTGTATCGTGGTTTTGCGTGGGTGTGTTCATCGTGTTCTTCGTGCGTGCGTGAGTTCGTCGTGTTCATCCATCTTTCCTTCTCCCACACTCCAAGCTCGATTTGAACGGGATTCGTGAAAGATCGGGCCACCCTAGAGGTTTGCCCTCAACATAGCTTGTCCCGTAGAAGGCAAAAGGATGCTTTAAAAATCGTGTGGGCTGAGATTTACATGTGGGCTAGGAAACCAACCCACCGAGATAAGTGTTCGTGGGTAACAACCAAAGACGTCCCAAAGGATGGATATTTAGAAAATAAATAAGGAAAATGTTGGTGTACAAGCGGAGGCTCGCTCCCTCCCCCTCCGTTGTGCGACACGTGTCCACGTCTCTCCTTATCTTTTCCTATCCCCGCACGCCTCTCGCACCGGAAAAGCTCGCTCAACCGCCGTCGCCGCTTGCCGCCACGCATGCCGTCGCTGGCCTCCGCCGCCGCTGGCCTCCACGCATGCTGCATGCCTTCACCAGCCGCCGGCTCCACCTCGAGTTTCTGGACGAGGACGCCTGCGCTCGAACTTCGATCTGCGTGGGGTTTGCGCCGCCGCGCACCGGTGGGATCCCGCCGTGTCCCTGGGATTGCGTGGCCGTGATCTGTTGGGCTTCTGCCGTGCTCTCGGAGGCTCCGGCCGCGCTAAGGGCTGTGCTGCCGCGATGCTGGCCCGGTTGTGTGCTTCGAGCTGGTGCGGCGTTTGCTACCACTTGGAATTGCATACTGTGAAGAAAAAATGTGCTACAGTATTTTTTTTTGGATTTGCATTATATGAATAAATTTTATGCTATAAACATTATATGATTCTGCGTGATACGAATAATTTTTTTGCTACTAGCATTTTGTATTTTGTATCATATGAGTCTCATTGGAGGATCTCGGCAGAATTTGTTTGCTACTATGCTACGATGTTGCAATTTTTTTGCTACAATCTCTATGTTTTTTGCTAGAATAGTGTAAATTTTATGCTACGAAATCTCGGGCGAGAGTCTCCGGCAAAGTCAGATTCGCTACAATAGTACAATGTTTTTGCTCTATACGTTCTGTGAATTTGCATTATTAGAATAATTTTTTTAGCGAGGTCTCCAGCGAACTTTTTTTGCTACAACCGTCAAGTGATTTTGCTATATTAGCATATCGTTTTTGCTACGATGGTCTTGGCGAGGTCGGATGTGAGGTCTCCAACGAAGTGCGTCTATTTCTTATGTTTTTATAGACAATTTTTTTTTACAATAGTATAAATTTTTTGCGTCACCGCAACATTTGCGAGACTAGGACACGTGTGAGCCTGTGGAGTCGGAGGCTGGCACGCTCCTAACCTCCGACGGACGCTCAGTGCTGTCCAAATAATAATGGACGTCCGTGTATCCAGCTTCCGAAAAAAGTACTCGCTTCGTTCTAAAAATGATGACATTTTTAAAAAATTGCATGAATCTAGATGTATTTTTCTGTGTGTGTATATATATATACTAAAAACTATGGGTGTATTTGCAATTTTTTCACCTAACTTGCTTGGAAGTATCTTAGATATAGTATATAAACATACTCAAACAGATAAAGTAGGACATATTCATACTACACCCGGGTGTAGTTACACCCACACGTGTTTCATACTATATATGCAGTATCTACCATACCGGAAGGTATGTACGCGTAGTATGAAGTATATAAGAATATTTGAACAGTATATATACTACTTTTTTGGTAGTATGTAATTTTTATTCACATACTCCTTTTATACGTACAAATATGACCGTATTTTACATATATAGTGCAAACTATGGGTGTATTTGTAATTTTTTCAGCTAACTTGCTTGGAAGTATCTTAGATATAGTATATGAACATACTCAAACAGATAAAGTATTACAAATACTTCCGTAAGGCAGTATATAAGACGTGGGTGTAGTTACACCCGGGAAGTAAGAGTATTTTTCATATAAATATAAATATATATATGTATGTATATATTGGGGCACCATGGTGCCCATGCTCCATACCTCTTCATAATTGGTTTGGCCGTTAGCATCTAT
The DNA here is from genome assembly GCA_910589775.1 of Avena eriantha. Lineage (NCBI taxonomy): Eukaryota > Viridiplantae > Streptophyta > Magnoliopsida > Poales > Poaceae > Avena > Avena eriantha. Next base: position 406,171,559 of record OU342746.1, on the reverse strand, counting down.
TGTTATGGAAAGAGTTGAGGCATTGCTAATTAATGGATATACGGAAACTCCTAGGCGTTTGACTCGGCAAGTTTAAATACCATGCATGCAGATTTAAGGCTCCATAATTACTGCCTTGTAGAATACTTTCAATTTAGGTATGAGGCGTACGTGATGTGACATGTCTATAAAATAAATTTTCTAGTCAGTGTATATATTATTTTAAATTATTATTAAGACGTATATTGGATTCATACTGGGTTTGCGATATTTATTTCTTGTGAGTAACATACATGCATTACGTACATACCTAGAAATATATTGGGTATGTACATATCTAGAATTTTTGTCGATATATCTTTATACCTAGAAATATCGTCGATATATCTTTGAACATGTACATACCTAGAAATTACGTCGATACATCTTGGGTATGTACATATATCTAGAAATTACGTCGGTACATCTTGGGTATGTATATACCTAGAAATTTCTTTGGTATATCTTGGATATGTACATACCTTATACCCGGTGATACTAAACATGTCTTTGTTATGTATTGGAGCACCAACCTTGTTTTCAAGAATCCTATAGTGATGAAAGAGTATGTCGTACCTGGTGTGACGCATGGAATGTTTCAAATTTGTTAATTGTCTTATGCAATTTTGGTGTTACACTATTGTCAAACATAAAAACGTGCCTCTTCGTTGATGGATATTTATTTTACGAGTATGTGGGTGTCATACCTGAACGTCTATTGATACCTAAATATTTTTTGGAATGTACGAAATATTTTGTACGTATCAATGGGCTACCTCATACTTGGCGATACTGAACATGTGTCGGTGGCATCTTAGAGCATCGGCATTGCCTTCAAGAATCCGACGGTGAAGAAAGAGTGTATCGTACCTGGTGCGACGGATAGAATGCTTCAAAAAAATGTTTTAGGAATATTTTGGCGTAACGTCATTTCAAATATAAACATGTTTGTCTTTCGTTGATGCTTTATTATTTCACGAGTATGTGGGTATGATACCTGGTGTCTATGATACTGAAACATTTCATGATATGTACAAAATAATTTGTAGGTATCGAGGGCTCCTTATAAAATACATAGTAGGATCAGTAACTCATCAATTACACTTAACATCGAGTAAGTAAAAGAGAATGTGTACAATAGAGTAAGACCCTCACGCAAAATTGTAAGGAAACAGTATGTGGTCACAGAAATTTTGCTCCGTTAGAAACCTTAGAAGGTTTGCCTGCGTGTCCTCGGGTTTTGTCGTTAGCGTCTGTGCATGTATTTTATCTGGGTCAATGAACCCAACACTAAAGATTGACCTTCTTTTACATTCCATGATCTTCATTCTGCAAATAATAGAGTACAAAAGGATATAATTAGGATAATTACATGCAATGAACTGAACAACTAAAAAAATGAACAACTTATATATAGACAATGAATTCAACAACTTACAGACAATAGCAACTCATGAGACTTTTGTCGAGGGCGTCGAAAATGTATAACTGGAAGAGTTTTGGAAACTCAACATGGACCTCTTCTTCTCGGAAGTAGTAGTCATGTGGGACTTTTGCCACGATCATTATTCTCTCCTGCTTTACGGCTTTCAAGTACCATTTATGTAAACTCCGCATTTGTGTTGGCAGTTTTTGGAACTTCTCAAAGCTGACCAGAGGCTTCCCTGGGACATATGTAGGGACTACCTAAGCCTTGGGTAATTTGTCGTCCCGGGAACCTAGCAATTCCTCAACAGTCACATTCATAGAGGCCGCAAGCTTCGCAGCTTCTTCCATATTCTGCTGGGGAATGTCATGGGATACCACCTTGAGGGGTGGGGTCGATTTTTTGGCATGTTCCCCTAGCTGGGGGACGTCCTTTCTTTTCCCGGTTGCACTTTGACTTGATGATTTGCTCCCGCTTGCACTTCTACTTGATTTGCTCTTCTTCACTTCCTTCTGAAGTGTGCGTCGATAGTCATCTAGCTTATGGTGCAAGTCATATTGCGATTTTGTGTTCAGAAAAGAAAGTGCATACGCTTTTTGCTTCTCGGTGTATACCGGGGCGGGCTCGGGTTTCTTCTTTTGAAGCTGCACAACACATTCGGCCTTTACGATCATGTCGGTTTCCTTGTCAGTACGATCGTAAGGTCTGATAGGAAGATTCTTATGAGGTACTCTTGGGAGGGGCGACATTTGTCGTTTTGGGCTCCAGCGTCGTTTAGTACTAATCGGAGGCTACGGCGGAGATCGAGATGGACTCGGGCTGTGGTGGTCGTAGTCATGGGGTGGGCTTCTTGGAGGTGATGGAGGTGAAGGTGACATGCGACCACTCGGAGGCGGTGTTGGCTTTGGCGTCCAGCCTGGAAGCTTGATGTTGTTCTTGTCCCATAGAATGGTACCATCCAGTACTTCTCCGAGTGTCCTCTCACCTTCAGGTCCAGGGATGTCAAGCTCCATTGAGTCCCACCCCATTGCGATTTCATCCACAGCAACTTTAGCTTATCCAGCTGGAATCTCACGGCCATGCCAGCGTGCGCCAGGTGGACAAGGTAAAGCACATCCGACCGCCACCTTGATGGATAGGTTCTTCACCTTCTGATGGAGCACACAAGATGCCTACTCCTTGATTCCATCCACGGGGTAGCCGGGACCGCCATCTACCATACGTGCATCATTAGAAGGGACCTCCGATTCAGCCACGCTGCTTCTCCGTTGAGATGGGACGGCGGTAATATCGAGTACAGGATCTTGCAGGCACGCTGCTCCTCGAAGTTCGTTAATCAGTTGCTGATGCATTCGAAGTGTTCCTAGCAACTCGGTGAACCTGTCTCCCTCCTCCTCCTGCCGTCGCCTCTTTGCTCTCTCTCGGCTCCTATAAGTATCTCTGTCTTTGGGAAACCCCATCTCCCACGTATAACTAGGGCCAAGGCCTCGTACACGTCCTCCGCGTTCGTCATTCCCGAGGACCTTTGTCAGCAAGTCTTTCTCTCTATCAGGACGGAACTTTGTTGTCCCCGCTTTAATCTACTTCACCACTTTCTGCCATGTATCCCGGGGTATCCTAATCCCCTCACTACAAATAAGGTCCCCTGTACTTTCGTCATACTCACTCCCATGCCCAAGGAACCAATTCCTTGCCCTTAGATCCCATTCTTCGCGTATTGGTTCTGGAGTGATCCCTTTAGCAAGCAGCTCATTCTCTTTAGCATCCCACTTTGGTATGGCAGCCGCGTAGCCCCTGGCCCCAGGTGATGGTGATATTTCTTCATCGCGGCATTTTTCATGTTTTTTTCCAACATTTCCATAGCAGGTTGTGACTCCTTGTACTTGACAAATGCATCCCAGTTAGCCTGCTACTTCGTTAGATAGCATTCAAATTTAGGAGGAGTCTTCGTCTTCTGATACTTTTGCCATAATGCTTTCTTCCAGTTCTTGAATAGTTCGGCCATCTTCGTAAGAGTCCACTGCTTGACTTTCTTCCTCAATGCAGCTGTGTCGGCATCATCCTCACATTCTGGCAGGGTAAAATGTGTCATGAGGTCATTCCAAAGACCCTCTTTGCACCTGCCGGCGACATACTCACCCTCTTTCGTCCCTTTGGTCTTATTCCACTCTCGAATGGTGATCGGGATGCGATCCCTAACCATAACTCCGCATTGTTGTTTAAATACAGTTTTAGCCTTTTCGGGTTCCAACGGTTCACCCCGTGGTGATACCTGCGAGCACTACCACCCTAACCCTAAGTCAGGGGGCCCGCGAGCACTACCACCCTAACCCTAAGTCCGGGGGCCCGCGAGCACTACCACCCTAACCCTAAGTCCGGGGACCCGCGAGCACTACCACATTAACCCTAAGTCCAGGGGCCCGCGAGCACTACAACCCTAACCCTAAGTCCGGTGGCCCGCGAGCACCACCACCCTAACCCTAAGTCTGGGGGGCCCGCGAGCACTACCGGACTTAGGGTAGTTATTTCTTTAGCTTATCTTTATTTAGCACTATTGCTTGTCTGTCTCAATCGACACTATAATACTACATACTATATAATATACTACTATATATATTATTACTAGTAATAAATATATATACACAAACATATATATATATACTATATTTATATACTAGTAATAAATATTACGATATAAAAAAGATACAAGAAATAAAAAAACATACACTAGAAATTAATATATACTATACTAGAAATATATAATATACTAGAAATTAATATATACTATACTAGAAATTAATAAAAAAACATACACTAGAAATATAAAAAAGATACAAAAAATACTAGTAATAATTCTATCTATCTATTACAAAAAACATACTAGTAATACTAGTAATACAAGTAATAATTCTATCTATCTATTAAAAAAAGATACTAGTAATACGAAAAACATACACTAGAAATACTAGTAATACAAAAAATATACAAAAAATACAAGAAGTGGCCAGCGGGGTGCCGCTCGGGCTCGCCGGTCGCGGGGCGCTGCCCGGGCTCGCTGGGGGGATGGAGGCAGCGCGCGGTCGCGGGGCGCCGCCCGGGCTCGCTGGGGCCGGGGACGGAGAGGAGGCAGAGCGCGCGGTAGGGGGAGGGATTACCTCCCAGCAGCGGGGCGGACGAGCGCGCGTCTCGAGAGGCGGCGGCGCGGCACGGCAACAAGGCGGGGTAAGTGGACGGGCGGAGAGGCGCAGCGAGGTATTTCGGCAGCCTGGCGGCGTAGTGCTACTCCTCGCTCCGGTTGATGGATTCGACCGGGGAAGAAGGCGGCACATTAAATACCCCCACCCTTTAGTCCTGGTGCGTGGCTGGAACCCCCCTTTAGTCCCGCTTCCAGCCACGCACCGGGACTAAAGGCTTTGGATGCCTTTTCGCCTGCAGAGCCTTTAGTCCCGGATGGTGTTCTAGGCCGGGACTAAAGGCCCAAATTTGCGCGCGCTAGGCCTAAGTTGGCGCCTGTTTTTTCCAATACTACAATTTGTAACTATTAGATTTTTTAAACATTTGAATTATACAGTTTTTGCATACTTATGAATTTGAGAAAATTTTCAACATGAAAAGTTTTTGAATTTGAATAAGTAATCCAAATCTATTTTATGTTTTATAAAATAATTATTCTAACTAGTGAAACTAATAACCATTTTGCCATTTCCAATTTAAAAATGCATTAACTATTATATTTTGCATATTTTTTAATCACACTAAATTTTTAACATGAAAAGTTTTTGAATTTGAATAAGTAATCCAAATCTATTTTCTATTTTATAAAATAATTATTCTAACTAGTGAAACTAATAACCATTTTGCCATTTCCAATTTAAAAATGCATTAACTATTATATTTTGCATATCTTTGAATCTCACTAAATTTTTAACATAAAAAGTGCTTGAATTTGAATAAGAGATTCAAATCCATTTTATGTTTTAGAAAATAATTATTCTAACTAGTCAAACTATTAACCATTTTGCCATTTTCATGTGATTCCGACGCTCCAGTGGTCTTCCTCCGGCGAAACCGTAGACCGAGGGCCCCGGATCGTCTACTCCTATAGCTTTCTCCGTACGAGGGTAGCCCCTTTAGGGTTTAGGGTTTAGGCTTCCCTCCTCTGACTTCCCTCCATTTCTCACTATATATATGTAGGTTTGGTCGTTGCCATAGCACATCTAGACTCATATTTGCCGCCTCTCTCCACTCTATCCCATGGCTTCCACCATATCTCTAACCCCAGGGAGGCGGAGATGGAGTCTTTCACGGCTAGCAGGAAAATATTTTCCGAGGCAGAACTTCCGAAGATGCCATAGGGCATGTGCACCAAGGGCATCTTCGAGAAGTTCCACCACGGGAGATTTCCCAACCCTTTCCTTCATCCATGTTGGCTTGTTGAGTTGCTTGCCATGGCGTATCGATGCTCCTTTTATAGGCACGGCGCCGCTTCTACTTTGTCTTCTTCCTCCGACAGGGCGTCGTGCGCTACATGTTTTATCTCATCGAGCAGTGCGTCCACCCACGCGTCCTTATCCTGCCGACAGCTTTAGTCCCAGTTGCACCCACCAGCCGGTACTAAAGGTTACCCACGCATCCTTATCCCACCGACAGTTTTGTTAGATGACACAAAAACCACCTTTAGTCCTGGTTGCACCCACCAGCCGGTACTAAAGGTTAGCCACCCCCCAGATAAGGGCCTCCCAGATAAGCCTCCCCCAGATAAGGCCCCCCATCTTTTGTCCCGGTTTGAGCCCCCACCCGGGATGAAAGTTTCCCGCGCCACTGCGTTCCCGCGCTTTCCACCGGTTCCCACCTCTGTCTTCCTGCCATTTTTTCAGTATATATATGTACGCTTGGCCTCCATTTACATATCACATCTAGACTCATCATTCTCTTCCCATGGCTTCCAGCGTATCTCTAACCACCCGAGAGGTGGAGCCGCTTTGCGCCTCAAACTACCCCTGCCCACCGGGCTACCGCGTCCCCACCAGCTGGATGCTGAGCGCCGGAGACGTGCCGGTCCCTCCCGTCCCTCTAGGTGTGGAGCGCCGGATGGCCATCACGAACCACTACTACCTCGAGCTCACGCCAGAGCAGCGGAGGAATCCCAACTAGCATCTCGACTATTTCCCGACTTGGGAAGCCTTCTTCATCAATCGGCATGAGAGGGCGCTCGCCAGGAACGAGGAGGACGGCCCACCTCCTTCGAACTTCAACGAGGCCGGCCGTCGGCTGTGGTGGCGTGGCCGGACTCTCCAGAGTGTCGTGGCCTACAACACGACCGGCAATAACCCCCGCCTGCGGTACCCTCAAATCCAGCCCACGCGTGCCCAACCTTCAAGGTTCGACTACGGTGACGCCGACAACGACAGCGACGACGGCGCCGGCAACTACGACTGTTGGGTCCGCAGCATAGAAAACAAAAAATTTCCTACGTTGTGAACTACATGCCAAGATCTATCTACTAGGTACAAAGCAACGGATAGACATACATCCAACGCGAACTTACCCTCGACGACAACGAGTTTTGTTAATGAGTAGGAACTCGTGGTTGATGTAGTCGTACACTTGCCGATCTCAAGATCGTGAGGAAGTCCAGCAGGTCCGGCTCCAGCACGTCCATCAGATCCAGCTCCAGCAACACCAAGTCCAGCACCGCAAAGCAGCGGTGCATCCGTGATCGCACACACGTCCGGTACCCCGACAACCTCCATCCCTCGCTCCAGCAAAGCAGCGGAAGCAGCAACTCCTTTCCAGATAAAGCCACCGGGAACATGTATCTTGCTAATCCGAGACCATGGGGAAATAATACTAGAGGGGGAGAGAGATCCTTCACAAGGAGGTGTGTGTGAGAAGTGAGGAGAGGGGGGCCTTTTATAGGAGGAGGGGAGGGTACCCCTCCTTCATGGCCGGTGCATGGGGGAGGTGACCCTTCACCTCTTCCATTCATGTGGTGGTAACCCCTCCACATTAAAATGCCCCTTCACATTCTCTTTTAAAGTCTCCACTTTAAATGCATTAAATTTCTCCAAATTTAATGCTCTCTCATTTAATAAAACTCTTTTATTATTTTTATTCAGAAATTTGTTAATTACTTTAATTAACAAATATTCACATAAAACCCCCTGCAACATTTCAATATTACATGCAGAACCAATTTCAGCAATTTCACCCGAAACAGTTTTGGTGTCTATTGAAATAATTACAGCGCTTTCTTAAATCTTTATCTGAAACATATTTGCTCCAAATGGTGTCGGTATCCCTTAAGTGTGTCACCCTACGGTTCGCGAATAATGCAGACATGATCGAGACCCCTCTCCGATCAATAATCAACAGCGGGACCTGGAGATCCATACTGACTCCTACACATTCAACAATGACTTCTGTGATCGTGAGAACCTTTAATGCTAGTAACTAAATCCCTTTGTCTCGCGATATATTACATGTCCGAGATTCGATCATCGGTATCTCCATACCTAGTTTGATCTCGTTACCGACATGCACTCTTTTCTCGTTCCCATGATATAACATTCTAGTGATCACATCACTTGCTTGCAAGCTATCTTAATGTGATATCACCGAGAGGGCCTAGAGTATATCTATCCGTCATCGGGATTGATAAATTCCACTCTTGATCCATGAGCCTCAACATAACACCTTCGTAGCACTGAACCCATCTTTATAGTCACCCTGTTACGGTGTGACGTTTGATGTTATCAAGATACTCTTCCGGTGTTAGCAATTAACATGATCTCATGGTCAAAGGATAAAGATTACTTCGTATGATGTTATAGCAATATAAACATAATGACTTTGATCGTAATGCTATACTTCGGATAAATGTTTATCACATCATTCCACCAATGTTGTGACCTCGTTATTAACAACATCCAATGTCCATGATCAAGAAACCTTGATCATCTTGTTAATCAACGAGCTAGTCTATAAGAGAGGCATAACTAGGAACCCTTTTTGTTTATTAAACACACATGTATTGACGTTTCCGATCAATACAATTATAGCATGCAAAATAAACATTTATCATAAACATGGAATAAGATAATAACCATTTTATTATTGCCTCTCGGACATATTCCCTTCAGTCTCCCACTTGCACTAGAGTCAATAATCTAGTTTGAAAAACTTTGCGTATTGAACACCTATGGCTTTCTTGTGTAGCATATACGCTATTGCTAGTGGTTAACATAATCTCCGGATCTGACAGTTTCATGTCTGTGTGTATTTGCATGTCTTTGCGTCTCTACGCATCACTCATTCTCAAATGAGATGGCATTGTATAAATTTGGTCCTTTGGTGAGACCTTTAGTTCGTTCGGCTCAAAATATGTTGATATTATTGTCACACAATATATCTTCATAGTATTAGCCCACTTTGAACCACACCTAGTTTGATAACAAACTTCTTAACACAAATGCCCTCCTTTGCTGCTACTATAGCAGTTATATATTTAGCCTTTTGTTGTAGTATCCGTCACAATGTCTCAACTTTGGTACTCATCCAAATCCATCATGGAACATCCTTTCCATTACATTGTGCCACCCATAGTCTAAATTGAGATAAATTTAATTTGTCTCTTGTGACAAAACTAGTATCAATATAACACTTTACAATGAACTACCTTTAACTATTTGTCACTTATACATTATATATTCTTAGTTCTTCCAAAGCTCATAAGAATATCTTTACTATTGTCCAATGATCATCTTATTAATCATTCTGGTATATGCTCATAACATTTAGAGCATAGGACATTCTGGATATATACATATCATGGTATAATCGATCAAAATCTTCATGTGATTTTACTCACCAAGTGTTGAAACACTTGAATTTTGATACAATCCTTTCCATGTAGCAAGAACCTTTCTTGTTGTTTCCATATTGAACCCTTTCAATATCTCATATATGTATGTCTGGCACAACCATATTTGCGCCTTAATCTATCCATATAGATATTGATGCCAAATATTCCGGGTTTGCCCAAGTCTTTCATCGAAATCTTATTTTAATAAAATTCTTAACTTGTGTCAATACAAGATACATCATTTCCAATCAACAATATGTCCTCTACATAATGTATTAGAAATATGTCTCAACGCTCCCACTTAATTTCTTGCAAATGCAAGCATCTTTATCATCTCCGATGAATTTAAACTCTTTTAACAGATTCATCATGGTGAAGATTCCAACTCCGTTGTGCTTACTTCAACTATTGAAGTTTGCATGCCCTTTTAGCACCCTTTGAATTAACAAAACCCTTTGGACCATGTCAAGTACACGTCCTAGGTTACCGTTCTATTAGAAGAACCTTGTTTTGTTTATTCAACTACCATATACCAAATTATATGTAGTGGTTGCTACATTAATCCGTCAAGACTATATATCGCTATGAAAGATCAAATCTTGTCATAGTCAACTCCTTGAACATTGTCATAAACTTCTTTCCGACATGTCGACTATTTCATAGATGTTAAACATCCATGTCTTATTTCTTTATAGATCCAAACACGACCGATAGGCTTCACGCCTTTCTGGAGGGTCTTCCAAGTTCAGAAACTTGATTTCTCGTGTATGGATACTATCACGGATTCTATGACTTCTAGTCATTTTATGGAGTCAGGGCCCATCATCGCTTCTTTGCATGTAGTCGGTTCATCATTGTCAAAACAATAACGACTTGCTTATCAAATCTTACTATTTGATTCTTACCGACCCACACGGTTCTATAGGAACTCTAATCTCCGAGATCACACCTTTTGTAATCATGAGAGCCATGAGCATTGTGGCCACCACCGGTACACTTTCCGGCGCTGCGCTACTTAGCACACATAACTAAGGTTTCAACAACCTTATCAAAGTTCTATTGTCCTCCCACTTAACTTTTCGCGAAAAATTCCTTCTCAAGAAACTTGACGTTCCAAGTAACAAACTCTTTTGTCCTCGGTGTTATGGAGAAATTTCCTACAAATTCTTTGGGATAACCTACAAAGACGTGCTTATCCGACTTTGGTTGTAAACATTTTACTTATGCATAGCATACCAAAATTTAAGAAAAGACAATTCGGGTTTTATCCCAAACCATAACTCATATGGTGTCATTTCAATGGATCACGATGGTGCTCTTTTCAGTGTAAAAGCGATAGTCTCTAAAGCTTCAATCTTTAAAACATAATGGCAGTTTTATAAATGACACCTTTGGTCTTACCATGTCAAACATGGTTTGATTTCATATCTCGAATATGCCATACTCCTATGGTTTACCGGGAAATCCAAATTCATGGAACAATTCCTCAAATCTTAGGTGTTTTGCTAAACATGTAACTCAAATATCTTCCTTTACGATCAAATCATAAACTCTTTTATTTTCTTGTTACAATGATTTTTTACTTCATCTTGAAAGTCCTTGAACAACTTTCAAATGTTTCATAATTCTTCCTTATTAAGTAAATATATAGATATATTCACTCAAATTTTTGAAGAAAGCATATGAAGCAAAAAGATCCATCGCATATGACTACACATAATGGACTATGCACATAAGCATGCACAATTTCCAATAAGCTAGTCATCCGATCCTCTCTGTCCTATGGACGGAGTTTCAATTATCTCGAGGAAAGTCTCACATGCGTCAATTGATCATAATCAAAGACTCCAAAAATCCATCAACATGGAGTTTCTTCATGTTTTCTTTCAAATATAATTTAAACAGCGATGTCACTTCATAAGTGATCTTTCAATCATTTGTCTTGCGACATTTTAGCAATAGTGTTTATGGATGTGATTTCTCCCACTAGACTTGTAAAAGTTCATCCATCCTTTATGGAATATGGTAATTATTTGAACAACCATTGTTCTCATAATACCGGAACAAAATAACAATTATTTAAACAAATCTTGAAGGCTTGGTTTGATGACAACGAAAAACACAATAACACTTTATTTGTTTTCGATGAACATCATCACTCATTCTCTTGCTAGTTACTTAGGCCATTGTAGTTCATGAATTGCGTTGTCCTGTATGACACTTCATACCAACCAATTCGGTATCCAATACCGAAGAACCACATTGTTTAACAAGTAAGGAATACGGCCATAACATGTATATCTTCTATATACCTAAGTTGGACATCTCCAACCTTTTATTTTCTGCCAAATATTTTATAGATTCTCTTTCAGCAATTCCTTTTCTTTTAAAATAATCTATCAACATTAATAGTGGTGTCATCAACATGACACATGGTACAAAACGTATATAGTCAAATACTAATACCTTTGGACTTGCACTTTGAAGTGGATCACCATCATCAAATGTTTGGTGTTCTTTCAAAAATCCATTCTTTAGTAATCTATTAGTGTAGTAAACATTTTACTTACATCTTCTATTCATCCTTATCATGGAAACTTTCATGATCAAGCTACTATAGCTTATAAGGAAGAATCACGAGTATAATATAAGTTCCCAAAACCTTTTTGGTAGATTCGGATGCCTAGCATCTCCATCCTTCACAAATTCTCATACAATATGAGAACATGTATTTTGCTAAATTATACTCTATCATAATGCAACCAAAAACATTGTTTTAGATATCACAATATCTTTCACACATGATGGTTTCTGAAACAATTTTCAGCTCCAATATAATCTTGATATTAAAACAACTTTTTGAATATCAATAATCATAGAGGCAAACATGATACTTTAGATACTAACATTGGAATTCTTACTCTTGATTAAATACTACTTATTAAACTTCATGGAGTAAATAGAGTTTGCTGAAAGTTTGCAATAGGACTTATAAACTTTAAATTGACATTCAAAACAATACGATACCAGTTCGTAAAGTAAGTATCCAGAATTCTATAGTTCTATTATCTCAAATAAAAACCTAAGCATAAGGTAGAAAACGAATGCTAGTGACTACAACAAACTATGCAAATTCACTTTGATTTAATTTATGACAAATTGAGTTCGACTAATCCAAATTACTAATGAACTCCCACTCAAAAACGACATCCCTCGTGTCTTTTTGGTGATTACATGAACCAAATCCACTACACCAAGTCCGATCATCACGTGAGTTGATGTAGCTTCAAAGGCGAGCATCTATATGGGCATCATATCAACTATATGACTCATGCTTAACCTTTCGGTCCGTGTTTCGAGGCCATGTCTGTACATGCTAGGCTCTCCAAGTAAGAACCTTAGTACTCGCATATGTAAAACTGTCTTACACCCGTTCCTACGAAAGCGTAGATTCGAGTACACCCGATCATCACGTGATGTCTCAAAACACGATCCAAAGAACGGTGCATACTTAAGGAAGAACACATTTTTATCTTGATATCTAAATGAGGAATCATCTTACAATGCTACAGAAAGCGCCAAACTAGCAGTATAAGATGCTAACATCTAATGTGTAAAGTGAGATGATATGGTCCATGCATTTGATCTCTATCATTTGCATCGTGGTATGATCTCTATCATTCCTTTATGTGTAAGGCCAAGGCCTATGGAACTTACACGTTGAATGTGTTGTAAGAGTATCTATCATACATCTACTTACAACAATACCATATCAATACACTAGCCCAGCAACGATCTAAACTAGACGCCTCTAATTTATCAATTGCAAGTTTTACGTGGCTTAGGGCTTTCGGAGATAGAACCGTTCTCACCTACGAACATGAACCACAACGAGGATAACCAAGTTATTAGCAACTCGTTGTAAATCAGATATTGACTATAGTAGGAGAGACAGACACCCGCCAGCCACTTATGCAAAACAAGTTGCATGTCAGTCGTGGAACCGGTCTCATGTACGATGACATGTAAGGTTGGTCCGGGCCGCTTCATCCCACTATGCCACCAATATCCAAAATACATGGAAGATGCAATAACATGATCATCATCGCCCACATATAAACATATGTGTACTACCCGTGCAAAGCACCTAAGCATAGATCAGGCTCTGATACCACTGTTGGGTCCGAAACATAGAAAACAAAAAATTTCCTATGATGTGAACTACACGCCAAGATCTATCTACTAGGTACAAAGCAACAGGTGGACATACATCCAACGAGAACTTACCCTCGAAGACAACGAGTTTTGTTAACGAGTAGGAACTCGTGGTTGATGTAGTCGTACACTTGCCGATCTCAAGATCGTGAGGAAGTCCAGCAGGTCCGTCTCCAGCACGTCCATCAGATCCAGCTCCAGCAGCACCAAGTCCAGCACCGCAAAGTAGCGGTGCATCCGTGATCGCACACATGTCCGGTACCCCGACAACCTCCGTCCCTCGCTCCAGCAAAGCAGCGGAAGCAACAACTCCTTTCCAGATAAAGCCACCGGGAACATGTATCTCGCTAATCCGAGACCATGGGGAAATAATACTAGAGGGGGAGAGAGATCCTTCACAAGGAGGTGTGTGTGAGAAGTGAGGAGAGGGGGGCCTTTTATAGGAGGAGGGGAGGGTACCCCTCCTTCATGGCCGGCGCATGGGGGAGGTGACCCTTCACCTCCTCCATTCATGTGGTGGTAACCCCTCCACATTAAAATGCCCCTTCACATTCTCTTTTAAAGTCTCCACTTTAAATGCATTAAATTTCTCCAAATTTAATGCTCTCTCATTTAATAAAACTCTTTTATTATTTTTATTTAGAATTTTGTTAATTACTTTAATTAACAAACATTCACATAAAACCCCCTACAACATTTCAATATTACATGCAGAACCAATTTTAGCAATTTCACCCGAAACAGTTTCGGTGTCTATTGAAATAATTCCAGCGCTTTCTTAAATCTTTATCTGAAACATATTTGCTCAAAATGGTGTCGGTGTCCCTTAAGTGTGTCACCCTACGGTTCGCGAATAATGCAGACATGATCGAGACCCCTCTCGGATCAATAATCAGCAGCGGGACCTGGAGATCCATACTGACTCCTACACATTCAACGATGACTTCTGTGATCGTGAGAACCTTTAACGCTAGTAACTAAATCCCTTTGTCTCGCGATATATTACATGTCTGAGATTCGATCATCGGTATCTCCATACCTAGTTTGATCTCGTTACCGACATGCACTCTTTTCTCGTTCCCGTGATATAACATTCTAGTGATCACATCACTTGCTTGCAAGCTATCTTAATGTGATATCACCGAGAGGGCCCAGAGTATATCTATCCGTCATCGGGATTAACAAATTCCACTCTTGATCCATGAGCCTCAACATAACACATTCGTAGCACTGAACCCATCTTTATAGTCACCCTGTTACGGTGTGACGTTTGATGTTATCAAGATACTCTTCCGGTGTTAGAAATTAACATGATCTCATGGTCTAAGGATAAAGATTACTTCGTATGATGTTATAGCAATATAAACATAATGACTTTGATCGTAATGCTATACTTCGGATGAATGTTCATCACACCATTCCACCAATGTTGTGACCTCATTATTAACAACATCCAATGTCCATGATCAGGAAACCTTGATCATCTTGTTAATCAACGAGCTAGTCTATAAGAGAGGCATAACTAGGAACCCTTTTTGTTTATTAAACACACATGTATTGACGTTTCCGATCAATACAATTATAGCATGCAAAATAAACATTTATCATAAACATGGAATAAGATAATAACCATTTTATTATTGCCTCTCGGGCATATTCCCTTCAACGACGACTACAGTGGCGCGTATTACAGGGCTAGGCAGGAGCATGACTGAATCACTCCAACATTAGGCATGTTTCTTAATTTTTTAGTTGTGATATGTATCTTAATTTTCAGTTGTGCTATGTATCCTTAGTGTTTGTGGGTTCCTTCTCTTGTGATGGTTCCTTCTCTTTGGGTGATCACCTCCCGCGGCTCAGAACCCGGTCGTCAACGTCTAGTTTGATTGAGCAAGATGTATTACATGAAAGGGGACCTTTATGTCTCAAATAAAAGGTTTAATACATTACATGGATTTATGTCTCAAATAAAAGGTTTAATACATTAATACACTTCACCAACATCTAGTGTTGTGGTTTTCTTCTGCACCGTAGCCATGGAGAATCTTCATCATTTAATAGGATGCTTGGGTCAGTTTTCACTTTGAATGGCGGAATTTCATGAAACTTATTGTAATCTTCTGACATGTCTGTCTTGTCATCCACTCCCACGATGTTTCTTTTCCCTGAAAGAACTATGTGGCGCTTTGGCTCATCGTATTCTATACTCTTTTGCTTATCTTTCCTTTTTCTCGGTTTGGTAGACATGCCCTTCACATAGAAAACCTGAGCCACATCGTTGGCTAGGACGAATGGTTCATCCATGTACGCAAGATTGTTGATATCCACTGTTGTCATGCCGCACTTTTGGTCTACATGTACCCCGCCTCCTGACAGCTTGACCCATTTGCCCGAAACAAAGGGACCTTAAAAGTAGGTCCATAGTCAAGTTCCCATATCTCCTCTATGTACCTATAATATGTGTCCTTCTGCCCATTATCATCTGTTGCATCAAAGCGGACACCACTGTTTTGGTTGGTGCTCTTTTTATCTTGGGCGATCGTGTAAAATGTATTCCCATTTATCTCGTACCCTTGGAAAGTACATATAGTCGAAGATGGTAACCTGGTCAACGATTACAACTCATCTCCAACAGTGGTGTTATTCATGAGATGTGTCTGCAACCAATTGCCAAAATTCTTCTTGTGTTCCCCTTTAATCAAGGTTTCAGGCTTCCCCGGTTTTTGGAGCGTAGAGTATTCTTGTGTTTCTCGATATACGGAGCCACCACGGTGGAATTGTGTAGAACTGTGTAGTGTGCTTGAGTGAAAGAATGCCCGTCCCTACATACCATTGATTTCCTTCCTAGTGTGCCTTTTCCAGTCATCCTCCCCTCATACCGAGATTCAGGAACACCAATCGGCTTAAGGTCAGGAAGAAAGTCAACACAAAACTAATTGACCTCCTCAGTTCCACAGCCCTTGGAGATGCTTCCTTCTGGCCTAGCACGATTATGAACATATTTCTTTAAGAATCCCATGAACCTCTCGAAGGGGAACAGATTGTGTAGAAACACAGGACCGAGAATTCTAATCTCTTCGACTAGGTGAACTAGGAGGTACGTCATAATATTGAAGAAGGATGGCGGGAACAACAACTCGAAGCTGACCAGACATTGGACCACATCAATCTGTAACCTTGATAGACTTTCTCGATCGATTACCTTCTGAGAAATTGCATTGAGGAATGCGCATACCTTCACAATGGCTAGTCGAACATTTTCTGGTAGAATTCCCCTCAATGCAACCGGAAGCAATTGCGTCATAAGCACATGGCAGTCATGAGACTTTAGGTTTTGAAATTTTTCTCTTTCATATTTACTATTCCCTTTATATTCGACGAGAAGCCAGACGGGACCTTGATACTGAAAAGGACTTTAAAAAAGATTTTCTTCTCTTCTTTGGTAAGAGCGTAGCTGGCAAGCCCTTGAAACTGCCCTGGATGCTTGCCGTCTCGTCCTTTATGATGTTGCTGGTCCTCCCGTGCTGCCGGGGTTTCTTTTGACTTCCCATACAAGCCCAGGAAGCCTAGAATATTCACGCAAAGATTCTTCGTCAGGTGCATCACGTCGATTGCAGAGCGGACCTCATGCACTTTCCAATAGGGTAGCTCCCAAAATATAGATTTCTTCTTCCACATGGGTGCGTGTCCGGTAATGGGGTCTTTCGGAACAGGTTGTCCTCTAGGACCCTTTCTAGAGATTACATCCAAATCCTTGACCATACCAAATACATCAGCACCACTACGGGGGACAGGCTTCATCCGGGTTTCTGCCTTGCCATTGAAATGCTGCCTTTCTTATTTAAGGGATGATTGGGTGGAAGAAAACGACGATTGTACGGGTACACATTCTTTCTACATTTATCCAGATATATACTTTCAGTCTCATCTAAACAGTGCGTGCATGCATTGTATCATTTGTTCGTCTGTCCTGAAATGTTACTAAGAGCAGGCCAATCATTGATGGTTACGAACAGCAACGCTTGTAGGTCAAATTCCTGCTGTTTGTGCTCATCCCACACACGTACACCTGGTTTGGCCCACAACTGTAGAAGTTCATCAACTAATGGCCTTAGGTACACATCAATGTCGTTGCCCGGTTGCTTCGGGCCTTGGATTAGCACTGGCATCATAATGAACTTCCGCTTCCTGCACAACCAAGGAGGAAGGTTGTAGATACATAGAGTCACGGGCCAGGTGCTGTGACTGCAGTTCTGCTCCCCAAAAGGATTCATGCCATCGGTACTTAGACCAAACCATAAGTTCCTTGCGTCACCAGCAAAGTCCGGGAAGTCTCTCTCGATTTTTCTCCACTGCCGACCATCAGCAGGGTGCCTCAATATCCCGTCTTTCTTACGGTCTTCCATGTGCCATCGCAACAACTTGGCATGCTCTTTATTTCTGAACAAACGTTTCAACCGTTGTATTATAGGAGCATACCACATCACCTTGGCAGGAACCCTCTTCCTGGGTGGATCGCCCTCAACATCACCAGGGTCATCTTTTCTGATCTTATACCGCAATGCAGTGCATACCAGGCATTTATCCATATTCTCGTACTTCTCACCGCGGTAGAGGATGCAGTCATTAGGGCATGCATGTATCTTCTGCACGTCTAATCCTAGAGGGCAGACAAGTTTCTTTGCTTCGTACGTACTGGAGGGCAATTGGTTATTTCTTGGAAGCAGCTTCTTCATTATTACCAGCAACTTTTCAAATCCCGGGTCAGTCATACCGGTCTCTGCCTTCCACTTCAACAATTCTAGTGTGCTACCCAGCTTCTTCTGGCCATCTTCACAAGTTGGATACAACAATGTGTTGTGGTCCTGTAACATCTGCTCGAACTGCAACCTCTCCTTTTCTGTGTCGCAGTCTTGCCTTGCATCACTAATAACCCGACCAAAATCATCAACGGGCTCATCTGGTTCCCGTTCTTCACCCCTTTCTTCTTCATTATCTTCAACTGTGGTATCATCGTATTCAGGGAACATAGATCGGTAGTTGTCATCATCGTTCTCTTCTTCATCGCCGTCTTCCATCATAACCCCTCTTTCTCCGTGCTTGGTCCAAACATTATAGCCGGACATGAAACCGGACCGAAGCAGGTGGCTCTGAATGACTCTTGAGGAAGTGTGAGCCTGCTCATTCCGACATTTAACACATGAACAACACATAAAACCATCTTGTCGCTTGTTCGCCTCGGCCACAAGGCGAAAAGAACGCATGCCTTCTCTGTAAGCGTCAGAGCATCGGTCACCGTACATCCATGGGTGGCTCATCTGCATCATACAACCATGCATATATATCAAACGCAATCACGATGCTTAAATTAGTACCGCGCGGTCAAAACGAGAAAATAGTTACTAACCTTTTAGGACACTTCAAAACAAAGAGGAGAAACCTTAAGTGTCGCTCTGACACCTCATATCATATTTGTCTTGTGTGAACTCAAGTGGCATCGCTCTAACAGGCATTTCACCGAACACCTTTAGTGCATATGAAGAAAAAAAGTTAGCACAAAGTTATACCCACCTCTCACATAAAAAAAAAGCAGGAGAGAGTGGAGGACTGGGTGCATATATATAGGGCCAGACCATTAGTCCCGGTTTGAGATACAAACCGGGACTAAAGGTTCTGCCAGGAGCACGCGCGCCGGCCTAGACCCATTTGTCCCGGTTTGTATTTGAAACCGGGACTAATGGTTCCTTACGGACCGGGACAAAGTACCTCGGCCTCCTCGGGCCGTCTGGTTCGGACCATTAGTCCCGGCCCCAGCCACGGCCGGGACTAGTGGCCCGAACCAAAAGCCCATTTTCTACTAGTGGTATATTTTAAAACGGAGGTTTTCTTTTAGGACGGAGAGAGTAGTAGAAGTGTGCGCGAGATTTAGCTCCTGAATCGATCGGAACTTTGCATATGTACGAGTCGGAGACCAAGTCGGTGTGGATACCGATTAAACCGTCTGGATCGAGTGCGTGTTCGTCGCGCGCGCGTGCCCATATATATCATCAAGCGTCGACAATCGCTAGCTTGCCAAACTCACCAACACCGCCGCGATGCTCCCGTCAACGAACAAAAAGGCCAACACAGAGATGCTGATGCCGGACGTGCCGCATGAGCTAGTGGCGACACACATCCTGGTCCATCTTCCCGTCAGCTCGCTCCTGCGGTTCAGATGCGTTTGCAAGGCATGGCGCGACACCATCGGCGACGACTCCTTCATCCATGCGCATCGCCGTCTCCAGAAGTTATTCATCGTCGTCGCCCCGCTGATAAGAAACAATAACGATGATGACCGTGGAACAAAAGATGTGATCATCGCCGGCTTGTACCGGTGGGATCACATGAGTCAGCCAGGGGCGCCGCCGCCCCCCTCATACATGCCACGACAGACTACGACCGCTCATTCTTCCCTGGCCGCAGAAGACTTGCGCACGACCTCGCGCACTGTGACGGCCTAGTGCTGGTACCCACCGACGCCAAGGTGCTCGTGCACAACCCGGCCACACGGTGCACCCTCACGCTTCCCTCGAGCCCGCACGGGGCGAGGCCACGTAGACTCCCACCCCGTGTCCGAGGCCACCAGGCGTTTGGCTTCGGCCGTGACCCTTACTCCAACACGTACAAGGTCGCTCGATTCTTCTACGGCTATGATGGGGATGGACGTCACTACACCTTGGGGATGGAGGTGTTCTCCCTCAGAACGGACAAGCATTGGCGTCAGACAACAGTGCCTCCGCCGTACCCGATCATCGGAGGGCGAACATCGACCTTTTTCAAGGGGTCCTTGCTCTGGACGGCCCTGGTTTCTCTTATGACCAACACTCCCACGGGTTTCATCCGCTTTAACTTGGAAGATGAGTCGTTCAGTGTTGTCACGCCACCGCCTCATTGCGGCGGTCCAACTAGTCTAGACTATGTGGCATCCATCTTAGCCGAGCTACGTGGAGAGCTATGTCTATGCGTGCCCGATCAGCGAGGACCCAAATGCAATTCGCTGGAGATGTGGATGTGCACCGACCTTGGTACCAATGACGAGCCACCCCAATGGGACCGGCGTTATATCATCCGTTACGCCCCCTTTGTTGGGCTAAGGTATTTTCGTCCCGTTGCCATGGTTGATGAGGAGATTGTGTTCCAAGCCGGGTCCGACCATCTAGTGCTCTGCGATTGCTGGGACGGAGAAGGCGCCTTCAAGGACGATATGGTCAACATGAAGCAGGACACGAGGTATCGCAACGCAGACGATGACAGACGCATGCTTCTTGTCAAATACATTCATATGATCCCCTACGTCGCAACCCTAGTTCCGGTCTATAAGTAGTACTGCCTCCCTTTTATAATAGTTGTTGTGGTTTTTAGTTCAAATTTGAACTAAAACCACAATAAGAATTATCGAATGAGACGGAATACATAAAAACCGAGAAGGTTTGCGCCAATGATAGAGCACACAGCCAGAACCTAGCTAGCTAGCTGATGGTGACTCCCTGCTCTTTGGTTTACCTTATGTTGTTAAAAATTTATTGTTGAAGACCTACTTTTCCTTGTTTCTTATTTAGGAGAAGCAAAGTATACAATCCTACTAAAGTTTGTAAGATTACTTCACTCCTCTAACATAAGTAAATTCCACAGGTCGGCATGGTTCAGCAGATCAATCAGTGTTCGGCTATTATTGCGCTTAGCCATGTAAATACATATTCCTTCCGAGAACATATCTTGTTTTCAATAGGACGGGTCTAGCTAGCAATCGGTGGCTCATTAGTCTAATCCATCCCACGCCAGATATGGAAAGTATTTCCGTACGACCAACCTATTTCGGGAAATAAAGGTCGTGCTGACCACATGGCCCACCTTGCTCAAGTTGCCCCTTCGAGGCTGGTTAGTCCAACCAAAACAGGAAGTTGGCCACACGGATACTAGGATATTTGTTTCACGTTGCAAAAACTTAAAAAACCATAACTGTTAAACCGTGTGCCAGAATTACCATCCGTTTTTATCGTTAGGTTCCTTGCGTCGAGATCTTTCAAACTAGATCCCATTTATATATATTTGGACAAACTTTTTTTTTGAAAAACAATTTAGTGTTTTTGAAAAGCAACTTCATACAAAGAGTTGCTTACGCTATACAAAGAGTAGCATAGGGTATTATACAAAACAGAACTTAGCACATGTGTGAAGCAACAAGTTATTGTCGACAAAAGCAACTTATCATCTCCAACATGCAACTTTCCTTATTCAAGCTACATCTCAGTTGGTAAATACATGCAAGTTAGGATAAAAAAAAGCAACTTGCTGCTGAGATGGTGTTTTAGTGGCCGTCAAACCCCACTGAGTTGTATTTGGTGAAGGCTATAGTCGTTGTCACTCATTACAATAAGTTGTTGTCACTAGTGTAGACATAGACAACTTCATAGATGGGGTATGCAACTTTTCTAATGACTTGTACAACTTAGCAATAATGGATATGCAACTTAGCACATGTGTGAAGCGACAATTTATTATCGGCAAAAAATGCAAATTATCATCTCTATCATGCAAATTTTCTAGTTCCAACTAAAATCCAGTTGGTAAATGTTCGCAACTTGGGATAATGATAACAACTTGCCAACAATGGTGTATTAATTACAACCATACCCATTGAGTTGCATTTAGTGCAGGCTATAGTTTTCGTCGCTTCTTAAATAAGTTGTTGCCTCTCTCGCATAGAGTAGGCAACTTCACATACAAGGAATGCAATTAGAATTAGTAAGATACAACTTAGCAATGTGTAAAGTAACAATTGACATGTGTGGTATGCAAATTAACACCTTCGAATATACAACTTAGCAATATTAGGTATCCAACTTAGCACATTTGTGAATCACTAATTTATTGTCTACAAAAACGACTTAGCAATGTGAGTAAACAATTAAACCGTATGTTAGCATTGCCATCCATTTTTACTGCTAGGCCTCTCACAACGAGATTTTTGAAACTATATCGCATTTGTATACGTTCTGACAAACTTTTTTTTTAAACAACTATAGTGTTGTGGCAAAGCAACTTCATAAAAGAGTTAGAGTTGCTTATACGATTCTTTTCTATATTTTGTAGCCAAATTAGCTTTCGTGATACTCATTTAGCAACATCCAACAATTTCATAGTAGTGATACCACAACTTTGCACAACTACTTGCATACCATATCGTTAGTAACTTGATTTCTAAGGTAAGAAACTTAGCAACAACGATATACATCTATATTAAAAAAATGTGTGCAACATAGAAACAACAACGGTAGACAACTTCCAGACAATGTTGTGCAGCTTCACAACGATGGTGCTAGCCAACCTAGTACTAATGGTAGATAATTTAGGTCGCATGGATAGTCAAGTTTACAAAAATGGTGCACAAAAAACAACTTAGGTGTGGTGGTAACCAACTTAGTACTAGTGGTAGGTAGCTTGGGTGCAACAGTAGGGATTGTCCAGATAATGGTGCGCAAATTCATAACTATGATGCTAGCCAACTTGTTACTAATGGTAGACAACTTGGCTGCAGGGATAGGCAAGTTCACAAACAAAGGTGGCGTAACTTCACCATAAATAATGGTAGCCAACTTATTACTACTAGTTGGACAATGGATGCAACTTAATCCTAGTTAGACAATTAAAAAACTACGCAAAGCACATGAAGTAGAGAAAAAAATGCAATTCCGTTTGTTCCATTACAACTAGGTTGAACAATAGATGCAACTTAACCCTGGTGGGTATACAAGTTGCCAATAATATCTATGCAACTTAGCAGTAGTGGGTATACAACTTAGCAACGGTGGGTATATAACTTACCACGAGTGGGTATACCACTTAGTAATAGTGGATATACAACTTAACAGATGTGTAAAGCAACAAATTACTAACTACAAATATAACTTAGAAAAATATGTAGGAGACAATTCACCGTTGAAAAATAGAAACTTTGCTCATGTGCGACAACAATATCATAACCTGCAAAATACAACTTAGTACTTCCTCTGCCCTAAAATATAAGATGCTTTAGTAGGCTATTAAAATATAAGATGCTTTAGTAGGCTATTAAAATATAAGATGCTTTAGTAGGCTATTTTGGATGGAGTCTAAAACAATGACCACCGTGGACGTCAGCTCTGATCATCATCTGATGTGGCCGTGGCCGTCAAGAATTTACTAAACCAATTTGAATTTCTCTGTATCTAGAACCAATAAAAAAACTAAAATTATATCACATCTAATTGTTGGTTTATTAATACACCTCATAGGTTCACTAGCTAAGTTCACCAGACTGCTCTTTCCTCATCTTATCTTTTAGAAGGCCGTTGCTTGAGACGTGGCTCTCCCAGCTTGCCTCATACATGTCGTGGATGCATCTTGTAGCGGGTCTTTTGTGTTGTTCGCTGTTCCAGATCCACATTTCCAACCCTCCCAATTTCTGAACTGAACCAACAAGACTGCCCAACTTCATCCCTCTGCAACTGCCGCTGCCGCCAGGCCCTTTGGACCATCGCCGCCTTCTGGTGATGTGGCCGCCGGCCGACGAGCCAAAGATGGCTGGCGAGACCTGCGTCAGCTCCCTGGAACCTGGCATGTGGCTTCCCCTACGTTGCCTACATGAGCTACAAACAGCCACACCACATCCCAAATTCACAATCCCCAGATCCCAATGGAAATTAGAGCACATCAAATCGGGCAAATCAGCGACCGGAAGACTGCACGAGGCCTCCCAGCAGCAGCAAGTAGAAAGAGGTCGCTGCGACGCGTATCCGCCGGCTCTAGACCACGGCGAGACGTCAGCTTGAACGGCAACATCCATGGATTCCACCACAAAAGCGGCCTCCTAAAAAGGACCGCGGAAGGGCAGTGCGCACAGCAGCGACTACCTCGAGGAATCCCGTGGCTGGGTTCGAGGTTGGAGACCTGTAGAACCGCCGGGAAGCCCCGCGGCGGGTCGGAGGCTTGGACCAGCGTCTGGGAGAGGACCTCGACGGCGAAGCGCTCGCCCTCCGTGCAGCGGTAGGAGGGGGTGGAGGGCGTGTGGCAGCAGGGTGGCGGCGCGGTGGTAGGGGGTGGAGGCCGGCGCTCGCCGACGGGGCTGGTGGCACACTGGTCGAAGGTGAGGGACACCGCTGTCCCTTTCTGCCGTTTGGGCCACCGTTGTCGGACACGGGACGCCCAATGCAAACATGTCCGAATCGATGCGGGATGCGGTGCGATTCACTCCATCGGACGGCCGCCAATCGGTGGCTCGCAATGACAAACTAGCCACCGTGCACTTTTTAACCTTTCATGCGCTATTATTTACTCCAATGTACATAGCATTTGTGGTGTATACACCGGCTTTGTGGCAGCAAAGGAACAATTAGCGAGATGGAGATCTACCAAATGGCAATGGTGATGCGACGATCTCCAGGAGTGATGTCCGTGTCTCCCAGGTGCCTTTCCTGGCAATCTTTTTTTTTTCGAGAGCGCAATAGATTATTGCCTGGCAGGTCCCTTTGGTCTTACAGCCGCATTGACAGCTTCTTCATCAAGAGATATTCATATTACTTTCCTTTAAATTATCCCGGGGTCATCAATTTGGTGGGGGAGGGGCTAAAAGCTAGAGAAAGATCTGAAAACGGGGAGGTATATGCAACTTCCACACTGTAAAGGATAAACACATTCAGGACCTCTCCAAAGTTAATAATGGCATAGAGAGAAGAAGTTGAAAACACTCCTTTACTCAAATTGCGATTAAAGATTTCATCTCTTCAGATAGATACTTTCTCACTAATGCATAGCATCATATAGTAGTATCATAGTTGCATAATATTTAATTATTTGTAGAATCTTAATATAAATATGTGTACATGATTTATTTTTGGTATTAAAATATCTAACTTTATGTGGTATGATACCGTATCCTGATTGGAAAAGATTCGCCCAATATTCATTAAATGATTTTAATGTCAAGTAACGATGATACCTATTAAGAAATCAACTCTTCAAATTACAATGGCACATGTAGATTTTTTTGGAAATGGGTGTTTTTATTACTTAAAACTAATGTTTACACTATAGTTAGGATGCACACAGCCGATCAATCCACATGAAAAGACATCAAAGTAAGAGACCAACATTACAAAAATGCACTATCAAAATAAACGGCCTTGAGCTATGGAGGATCGATTCGCAAATCACGCGGCCATCCATGCCATCCATGTCAGGAGAAAATGTCCCTCACCATGTCCTCCAATCGCGCACACCCCTCCGCAAACAAGTCGTGAAACTTCATACGTTGGAGAGTAGTCCATGATCGGAGAGTATCCATGGCCTGATAGATAATATGCATGTTAGAAGTCACAATGTTATTAAAAATCTTGTCATTTCTACATAGCCATAGCGACCAAATAATGGCAAGCGCTCTCATCCTAAACAAAGTTCTGTATTTATCATCTATCTCATACAACTAGTTACCAAATACATTGGCAACCAAACGTGGGGGAGATAAACCAGAGGCTACTTGGATAATAGACCATATAGAGCGAGCAAAATTACAAAGGAATAATAAATGTCGAATTGTCTCATCATGATGACAAAAACGCATTGTGTATTTCTATGCCAATTCCTCTTTACAAGATTATATTTTGTAAGAATTACTCCCTTACGAAGATACCATGCGAATATTTTCGTGTTTAGGGCATTTTCATCTTCTAAATTTTACTATTATCATTGACCGGAATATTATGTTGAATCAAAGCTCTATACATTGATTGAACTGAAAAATTTACCACTCTCTAGTAATTTCCATTTGAACTCGTCCACACCATCCGACAGTTGTATCCCGGATAATCGCAACAAAAGATTGTTCCAAGATCTAATCGAGGGCCGATGAGGTTTCGTCTAAAAGACACATTCGGAGGATTAGATTCCTTTACTATGGAAAGTGTATCCCATTTATGCCTAACAATCTTATATAGAGCTGGATATTGTTCGCGGAGAGACGTTTGGCCAAGTCACTTATCTTCCTAGAATCTAATCTGTGATGCATCCTTAGTATTGAAAACATCAAAAGGTAAGAAATGGTTTTTGGACGTCATTAGTCCACCCCAAAAATGTGAATTACCGGCTTTCTAAACCACTTGAGACACAGCTTTGGAGCTAACATATTTCCTCCATATGATGGTTTGCTAGACACCATCTTCTGTAAGTAGTTTGAAAAGCCATTTACCTAGAACCGCGGTATTTTTGACTTGCAAATCATGTATGCCAAGTCTACCATATTATTTCGGTCGGCAACCACATTCCATCTGGCAAGTCAATATTTATTATTTTCACTACCCCCCTGCAAAATGAATCTTGAACGGAAATAATCCACTTTATTCAAGACACCTTTTGCTAACTAGAAAAACAAGATCATATAATGTACCATGTTGGTGAGTACTGAATTTATGAGTACAAGTCTTCCCCCAAGGGATAATAATTTACCTTTCTAACTATTAAGATGTTTTTGGAGTCTTTCCTCTACGAGTTTCTATTCACTAATTGTGAGACGCTGATAGTGCATCGGTATTCTCAGATAGTTGATTGGAAATCATCCCTGGCTCCAACCGAATAGTTCAGCATATAGGTGGGCCTCGTTTTGAGCCTTGCCAAAACAATACTAATCACTCTTGTGAAGTTAATTTTCAATCCAGAAAGTTGCTTGAATGCTAATAGTATTAATTCCAAATTCTTTGCTTTCTCGAGATCATGTTCCATAAATAATATTGTATCATCAGCGTACTGAAAAATAAAAGTCTGCCATAAACAAGATGGGGAACTAATCCTTCAATTTGGCCATCAGCCTTGGCTCTCTTGATAAGGATAGCCAACATATCAGCCACTATATTAAATAGTATAGCCGATAGTGGATCCCCCTGTCTCAGTCTCTTCTTGGTCTGAAAGTAATTGCTAGTGTCATCGTTTACTTTTATGGTAACACTACCACCAGACACAAAAAACTGTTGAGAGCACATCACTCCTCTGAAAAACCTTTCATGCGGAGTGTTCATTTGCTGAAGGAAATACCAATTAACTTTATCATACGCCTTCTCAAAATATCGAAGGAATTTATGTAAAGCACATATTTTATTATTCCATCGATATATAGGCGTTTGACCACTAACAGGTTTCTCCAAAATAGCCATCGCCATCTCATGCAAACCATCACGAATCATCCAGCTGAGTTCAAATTTGAACTCATACTTAGATTTTCATGGTGGAAGTCCAACAACTAAAAGTAAATGAGCATGATCCGACAAATTCTCAATACTTAGATTACCATAGGAACTTCTTTTCTCACTCGGTATCCATAAGCACTCTATCTAATTTTCCGTATGTTGGCTCCGGAAGACTATTTTCCCAAGTAAATTGTCTTCGTAACATGATAATCTCTCTTAAGTCTAAGCTGTCTATGACAACATTAAACAAGAAAGGCCAATGTTCGTTGAACCGGCCCCGACTTTTATTATGAGGAAATCTTAGCAAATTGAAATCACCATCTATAAGTATAGAATACCGATTTTCTTTTGCCAGATTCACCAACTCACGCAAAAAGTCAGATTTATAGACATCCTGGGTGGCCACGTAAACGGTGACTATAGACCATGTGAAATCATTAGCCTTTTTTCGTATATGGAGTTTAATGAAAAAAAATCCCCAACCAAACTAGATAAGATTTCCATAATCGCATCTCTGACGCCTAACAGGATCCCCCGGATCTACCATGCGACAATCGTGAGATCCATGTAAAATCTACTCCACCAGAAATATGATTGAGTAGGGCTTCTGAAAAATCACGTATACTAGTCTCATAAATATCCAGAAAATCCAATTTATAATCTCTCACACAGTTGGCAAAGAACAAATGTTTAACCAAGTCACGAAGAGCTCTGCTATTTGAAAACATACCATTAATTTAGAAACTATAGGAAATTTGGATACATGGGGTCTCTTGCGAGACTTCTTGCTCTTTGATCTACGACCGGATGCTTCAAGCTCATACACGGAGCCAAGCCCAGTCTCATCAAAATCCACTTCCAACACTTCACCAACTAAGCGAGAGAGGAGTTGACCATCTAATGTGGCATGCAACTCCTCCTCCTCCATCGGTGAAGATTCAAGAACAACAGAGACCTTAGGAGTAACCGTTAGACGGTAAACCTCCGTATGTCAGAAAATATTAGAAGAAAGAAGAACTTCCTTTACAGAACTACCCAAGCTAACGCCAACATTGGCTAACTTTGAAGTAATAATCGCGGTAGAAGATGAAAGAAAGGACTTGGAAGAACACATT
The DNA here is from genome assembly GCA_910589775.1 of Avena eriantha. Lineage (NCBI taxonomy): Eukaryota > Viridiplantae > Streptophyta > Magnoliopsida > Poales > Poaceae > Avena > Avena eriantha. The sequence goes on along the minus strand of OU342746.1, from coordinate 406,142,669 downwards.
ATACCAAGCGAATCCAAATTATTTTACGCCTTGCGATACATCGCCTTAACCAAAGAATCATCATCCGTAGCTAACGCACTAGAAGCATCAACCCCGTGGAGAGTGCTCCGCCTGCACGGTGTACCACCCCATGCATGGTGGTCAAGGCATCAACACCAGAACGCGCCGGAGATAGAGGAAACTCAAACACCTCCTGGGTCAAGTGACCCCCATCCATAGATAACCCTACCTAGGACATCTCCTCTGCCAGGGATGACTCCCGGGCAGCCAGATCTAGCCCCTCCTGGGCCAGATATGATGCTGCCACTAGAGTGTGCCCCTACTGGGCCGTAGCTCCCTGGCCCAGCAGGCCGGAGTCCTCCATGGCGACAGAAATCCCCTGGGCCACCAAACTAGATGGGCTCGCATGAGGCCGGTGGCCACCCGCCTAGGCAACGGGATCCATGGAGACACACCAGGCCAGCATGTCATCGTCCAGGCTGTCCTGGGCCAGACCCTCCAAGTCCAGCCCATTGAGGTGCGCCTCCTGGACGCAAGCATCGACATCGTTGTCGGCCAGCCCCTCCTGGGCCGACACATCCGTAACTTCCATCTCAATGAGCACAGTCTCCTATCGTACATAAGGGATCGACCTTGGGATCGAGCATCCAAGAACATTTTACCTTGACCTTGCCAGGGAGGACATCCTCGACTTATGTGCCTCCACGCATGCATCTGAAGCCACCTGCAACGCGGACTGTAACTAAGTAGATGTTACCCTGGCAGTGGAGGATTGCGATCCCATAAAGTCCACCCCTGCGAAGAGCTTCTCCCATGGAGAGGGGAGTGATATATTGCAAATGTATCTATAATTTTTGATATTCCATGCTTAGTTTTATCCACTTTATTGTGGTTTGTCCACACTTTGGAGTACTTTTCATATGATTTCTTGGACTAACCTATTAACAAGAGCCACAGTGCCAGTTGCCTGTTTTCTGCTGTTTTTGGTTCCAGGAAAGTCAGAAAACCAATATTCTCGGAATTGGACGGGACAAAAGCCAAAGTTCCTATTTTACCGGAAGACTCACGGAGCCAGAAGCAGAGACGGAGGAGGGCCAGGGCCTGGCCACACCGTATGGTGGCGCGGGCTAGCCCTGGCTGCGCCACCAGGTGGTGTGGGCCCCCTGGCACTCCATCGACCTTGCCTCCTTCGCCTATAAGAGCCTCCCGATACCAAAACCCTAAATTGTCAATCAGAAATCCACGAAAAGTTCTGCAGCGCCGCCGCCACCAAAGGGGAGATCCGGGGGACAGAAAGTCTCTGTTCCGGCACCCTGCCGGGACGGGGAAGTGCCCCCGGAGCCATCTCCATCGATCTCCACCACCATCTCCATCACCATTGCGGATTCCCATGATGAGGAGGGATTAGTTCTCTCTCGAGGCTAAGGGTTCTACCGGTAGCTATGTGTTCATCTCTCTATCTATGCATGATCTTGTTGTGGTCATGAGCTTTGTAATCTGGTAGATCTACCTTGCTACTCAAGTGCTTTATTAGATCTCTGCTCTCCCCATGTGTGTGAAAGTGACAGCGTGCTCACCATGGTGGCACTTAGGCTAGAGATTACAAATACTTGTTATGAGTTATATTTGGAGTTGGATGTTTCTATGAAATTGTGGTGTTTGTTGGACCTATCTAGTGCTCAAGGTGACAGTGTGGGGTTTTCTAGATGGGAAAGGCTTACTTTGAGGTGTGCTGTTATAGCCCTACCATGGATTAGAGTGTCCAACCGGAGAGTAGTTAATAGTAGTATCATAAAGAGAAGATATTTATATGAGAGTGTTCACTAGTGAAAGTATGATCCCTAGGCCTTGTTTCTAAGCATTGAAACACCGTTTGCTACTAGATCTGTTACATGTTTGCTTGCTTCCATCTTTATTTCAGTTTGCCTTTAGTTTTTTCCACGCCATCAAGCTATTCTCTATCACCGTTACCACTTATAATTATCCATACCACTTGTATTTCACTATCTCTTCACCGAACTAGTGCACCTATACACCTGACAAGTGTATTGGGTGTGTTGGGGACACAAGAGACTTCTTGTATCTTGATTGCAGGGTTGTTTGAGAGGGGATACCTTTGACCACTTCCTCCCTGAGTTCGATAAACCTTGGGTTATCCACTTAAGGGAAAACTTGCTGCTGTTCTACAAACCTCTGCACTTGGAGGCCCAACAACTGTCTACAAGAATAGAAGTGTGTAAACATCAAGATATTTTCTAGCGCCGTTGTCGGGGAGGTAAGGTGAAAGGTATTCACACCGGAGGATTAAAGAAGAAGAACCTCCCACGGCAAACGCCTATTTTCTGGCGCCGTTGCCGGGGAGGTAAGGTAAAAGGTACTCACATCCTCCGGTGTGAGTGCTCAAAGTTATTTCCTTTAGATTCTGCAATTTTGTCTTTTTGTTTCTTGTTTTCACTAGTTAGGCTTAATGGAAAACAACAACAAAATTAGAGAGCTTTATAGTATTTATCTTGAGTTAGGACATGAAGTGTTTGAAAAGAAAATTAAAAAACCTATGGAACTTTATTTGCATGCTAATAGCAATGTTGTTAGTATGAATTATTTGGACACCATTATTGCTAATGCTATGAAAAATTCTAAGCTTGGGGAAGCTAGTTTTTATGAAAATGATCTTTTTAGTTCCCCGGCTTTGGAAGATAGCTATTCTACTGCTTATGATGATACGAAACCTCCAATATATGATGATTACAATGATGAGTGTGATATTTTCAGTCCACCTACTATTGAGGAGAAAATTAATTATGGTTACAATATGCCTCCTATATTTGATGATTATGGTGATGAGAATAATAATGATAGCTATTTTGTTGAATTTGCTCCCACTACAATTAATAAGAATGACTATGCTTATGTGGAGAGTATTAATTCTTTTATGGATGTGGCTCATGATAAGAATGTTTTATGTGATAGTTATATTATTAATTTTATTCATGATGCTACTGAAAGTTATTATGAGAGAGGGAAGCATGGTTTTATGCATCTCAATAATATTAAGTTTCCCCTCTTTATGTTGAAGTTTTGAAGTTGCACTTGTTTTTCTTTACTATGATTGTTGCTTTGTGCTTTCATGACTTGTTTATTTACAAGATCCCTATGCATAGGAAGTGGGTTAGACTTAAATGTGCTTTGAATTTGCTTCTTGATGTTCTCTTTTACTTCAATTCATATTTCTTATGTGAGCATCTTCTCAAACTATCATGCCTAACTTAAAGGCGTTAAAGAAAAGTACTTATTGGGAGATAACCCAAAAGTTTTAGATGAGTCTTGGAAGTCATTACCTCTGTAATAACCGCTCCTTATCCTTTTTATTTGCTTTTTGTGCCAAGAGTAACCTCTAATGAGAGAGAAGTAATGATTGGGAAAGTTGTTGTCCTGAAACAGATTTTTGTGCTTCACCGTAAAAAATCGTGTACAATCTCTGTACGTCCTTTTGAGGCGTGAATTTTTGTGCTTCTGCCCCAGGTTATTATCTAACTTTCGTTAGTTCAAAACTTTTTGATTTGAGCAACATAAGGTCTTTGAAAAATTCGTCTTTACCTGCTTGTCTGTTTTGACAGATTTCTGCCATTTTCTGCATTTGCTTCTTGTTGGTTCCTTTTTGAGTTCTTTTGGGGAATTGAGATTTTTGAGGGAAGTACTACAGTAGCTAGTGTTCTAATGGAAGTTTATTTGGTGTTAGAACTGAACCTTAATACCTTTTATCTTGAGTGCACTAATGTTGCTAATAAAGATTGTGTGAAGTTTTGTATGAAGGAAAAATTTCAGGTGTATGGAAGGAATGAGTAATGAGATGAAGGATGGACTAAATCTCAAGCTTGGGGATGCCACGCGTGTCGCCCCAAGAAATATCCAAGAATTACAAGCGTCAAACCTTGGGGATACCCAAGGCATCCCCTTCTTCATCAATAAAAATCCCAGGTTTCTTCCAAACGCTTCATTTTTATTGTTTCATGCACAGTTCTGTTTTTCTTGGAGCGTCTTCTTTTTCGTTTTCGTTTTAATTTTTCGTTTGCTTTTGTTTTCTTAGTTTTCTGAATAAATTGGTTGGACCCCCTCTTTCATACATTGGTTTGCAAATAGTTTGGTTTGGTTTGGAAAAGAGTAGGAAAGTTCATGCTTATGTGGTAAAAGGAGCTTGTTTTTGACTGTGGCCTATGCTTTGTCATGCCATGCTTGATATTGTTTTGGCTTTATGCTTAGTATTCTTTGTTGTAGCATGACTTGTTATAAACAATTGAGATTGCTTAATGTGCCTTGGATGAATCATGCGTTGTTTTAGCATATTAAAGCATAGTATAGAGGTATTCTCCTTTGATGCTTTATTTGGGTTGACTTGGCACATGCTCACACCATGTTACGACTATCTCAAGTCACCATAGCCTTTATGATCCTTTAGTTTTCAACTTGTAGTATCACTTTATGCTTTGATCAATGATATTTTGTCGCTCTGCATGATTATGGCTATTATTGCTCTCTTAGTTTGTCGCTCCCAGTCTTTTGCTAGCCTCCACAACAAAGTATGAGTTCCACTCATGCATCCAACTCCCTAAACGAAGTTATTCCAAAGAGTCCACCATACCTACCTACTAGCTTATGCTATTCCAGGTATATTCATGCTTTTGTTTACCTTCCACTTGTTATGAGAAAACTAGTGATTAAAGCTCTCACGAACTTGGTGGCACGCTTTACTTTTCTTGCCCTTAATAAACTTGAACCATTGTATCATCTATGTTGTATATGCTTGCACTTATTCATTGGGAATTAGCAGAACCATGCTTTCATGGGGAACGCTTTCAACAATGCACTTGGTACATGTACCTAGTTGATATCATTCTCTTTTGTATATGGATGTCGTCGGTGTGAAATGAAAGGGGAGCTTGTAAGTCCATGGAGTTATGTATATGTGTTAGAGAAACGCCTGGGTTGTTGGTCTAATCCATGCTGACATGGTGGAAACCTGCAGCGTAACCATAATGAGCTGTCTATGAAGCATTCTTATAAAAAAAAGAGTCCTATATTGAGAAAAAAATGAGAAAAGAGAAAAAAAGAGATACTATGAAAAGAGGAAAGAGAGAAAAAAGAACCATATTCCCATGGTAAATAAGAAGAATGCTGAGATGCTCGTTGGCTGCTTGCCTTGTCATTTTGATATGGGGATTCTTCCGTATCATCGGGCAAGGGGTACCCCGTTGGCGGTTCTCAATGATACACATGTACTTACAATGACAAGAACTTACCGGTGACTAAACTTGAGTAGTGTGAGGAGCGACCCTCGTATACAAGGGACATGAGATTTCTGACTTATACTTCGTTAAGCATGTACACCATAGTTTGTTCACTTTAACCTTACTTCAAGATGCTTATGATAGGGGCAATGAGAGCTGAAAGCTATAAGTACCATAATTTTTGGAAGCTCTTTATGAGACTTGAATCCCTACTTCCTTTTACAAAAGGCCTTTCTTCCACCATTATATTGAGTCTCCACCTTCTACCTCTATGCACCTACTTTGAGAGCATAGTGGCCATTCTTAGTTCTATGTGCATTGTCCCAAGACTAGTTGATTGATGCATAACTTGTTATTGCTTGTTTTAAACTATTGTATCTAGTCACTCTTATGAACTTTGAAGGTGTCCTATGCATTTATATTTGCTACTCTATGAGGGACAAGCTGAATACTTTTATGCTATGTTTTCTTTATGTGAAACAAACAAACGTCTTGCAAAGCATTGTTATTCATGAATCTTTTGTTTGTGCCTTTTCATGTTGCATCATAGTTTCTTTGCTTATTGGTAGAACCATGTCTTTCATGTTATGATTGAAGTACTATGATCCCAGCTTTGAATGTTTTGCGAATACTTTGATCAAGTCTTTGATGGTGCATGTCACCTCAAAAATTATTCTTTCTTTTTATCACTTACCTACTCGGGGATGAGCAGGAGTTAAGCTTGGGGATGTTGATACATTGCAAATGTATCTATAATTTTTGATGTTCCATGCTTGGTTTTATCCACTTTCTTGTGTTTTGTCCACACTTTGGAGTAATTTTTATATGATTTATTGGACTAACCTATTAACAAGAGCCACAGTGCCAGTTGCCTGTTTTCTGCTGTTTTTGGTTCCAGGAAAGTCAGAAAATCAATATTCTCGGAATTGGACGGGACAAAAGCCAAAGTTCCTATTTTACCGGAAGACTCACGGAGCCAGAAGCAGAGACGGAGGAGGGCCAGGGCCTGGCCACACCATAGGTGGTGCGGGATAGCCCTGGCCGCGCCACCAGGTGGTGTGGGCCCCTGGCACTCCACCGACCTGGCCTCCTTCGCCTATAAGAGCCTCCCGATACCAAAACCCTAAATCGTCAATCAGAAATCCACAAAAAGTTCTGCAGCGCCGCCGCCACCGAAGGGGAGATTCGGGGGACATAAAGTCTCTGTTTCGGCACCCTGCCGGGACGGGGAAGTGCCCCTGGAGCCATATCCATCGATCTCCACCACCATCTCCATCACCATTGCTGATTCCCATGATGAGGAGGGAGTAGTTCTCTCTCGAGGCTAAGGGTTCTACCGGTAGCTATGTGTTCATCTCTCTATCTATGCATGATCTTGTTGTGGTCATGAGCTTTGTAATGTAGTAGATCTACCTTGCTACTCAAGTGCTTTATTAGATCTCTGCTCTCCCCATGTGTGTGAAAGTGACAGCGTGCTCACCATGGTGGCACTTAGGCTAGAGATTACAAATACTTGTTATGAGTTATATTTGGAGTTGGATGTTTCTATGAAATTGTGGTGTTTGTTGGACCTATCTAGTGCTCAAGGTGACAGTGTGGGGTTTTCTAGATGGGAAAGGCTTACTTTGAGGTGTGCTGTTATAGCCCTACCATGGATTAGAGTGTCCAACCGGAGAGTAGTTAAGAGTAGTATCATAAAGAGAAGATATTTATATGAGAGTGTTCACTAGTGAAAGTATGATCCCTAGGCCTTGTTTCTAAGCATTGAAACACCGTTTGCTACTAGATCTGTTACATGTTTGCTTGCTTCCATCTTTATTTCAGTTTGCCTTTAGTTTTTTCCACGCCATCAAGCTATTCTCTATCACCGTTACCACTTATAATTATCCATACGACTTGTATTTCACTATCTCTTCGCCGAACTAGTGCACCTATACACCTGACAAGTGTATTGGGTGTGTTGGGGACACAAGAGACTTCTTGTATCTTGATTGCAGGGTTGTTTGAGAGGGGATACCTTTGACCACTTCCTCCCTGAGTTCGATAAACCTTGGGTTATCCACTTAAGGGAAAACTTGCTGCTGTTCTACAAACCTCTGCACTTGGAGGCCCAACAACTGTCTACAAGAATATAAATGCGTAGACATCAGGGAGTCTAGAGGTAGCGGATCTAGGAGTTCCTTCCAAGCGGCGTAGAAGGATTGGCATTAAAAGGAGTGACCACAAACACTATCTACGTAACCTGCCTTGAAGAGGAAGGTGTTGAATTCCCTTGTCCTTGTGGCTGAGATGATGAGGTGGTCGTCTCAACAATAGTAGAAGTTGGCTCTTAAATGTCCATCGCATCATCCCCAGTCTTTCCACTCCTATCATCCTCAGAATCATCCTCATTCTTCCTCCACATAAAAGGTGAAAAATCATGATCTGGAATATACCCTTCCAGCTCTTTCCTAAAGCAGAACTCGTAACCTTTCGACTTGGCCACAACATCAGAAGTGACAAAAAACCCAAACCATCATGTTTCTTTAAGAACATAGAGAGATCAAACATGGCAACAAGAATACGAACGACCCCATGCCTCCGCAAACTCAGAAGATCCACATCCATCATAGTTCTCGTACGCGAACCAACCGCCCACAGACCCAAGAAGGAACATAAAGTATGAGGGCACCCTCCACATGTAACCAGACCTGCTGCAGCTCACATTTAAAAGGAACATCCTAAGTCTTGTAAGCAGAAACAAAGATTTGTGTCTTGTCTAGGGGGATAGAGAACTGGCTCCCATCAACCATGTCCAAGTCCTCAAAAGAAGGAAAGATGACTAGAAAGGCATTGTCACCATACATCATTGCCTCCCACTTGAACTGAGACCAAACCTGACATCTCCTTGCAATTTGTTTCTCAACCACCTCTGTAGATACTACCTCACCAGTGACCTGGACGAAAGCAATGGGAGTCTGACTTGGCGCCAGATGTTCACGAACCACACTATCTAGAATCTGAGCAAACAAAGTGTCCTCATTGCCAACACCAGCCATATATGTTGTAGGCCGTGGCTACTTCAAAACAGGACATCTCAGAGTAGGGTGAGCAGAGTTATCACAAATATAACAATAATGCACCGCCTTATAATCTATCAAAGCATGAGTATCAACCGCACATGTCTAGCATTTGACCATCTTTTTACCTTTCTTTCCAGTGGTTGCAACCTCAGGCACAGTATTTTTTTTCAAGCAACTGTACCATCTGACTAGCTGGAGGGACGATCTGCTGTGGCAAAATATGCTGAGGCTGGCCGAAATGAGGGGTATGATATTGTGTCCCCTGCACATGGGCCGGATATGGCGAAATATATGCGCCAGGTGCAGGCAGTTACCCATACTGTTGTATGCCCGACTGAATCAGTTGAGTAGGCGCAAACAATCCTTGACCTTGAGGTTGAGGCTGTTGCGGCTTCTTTTTCTTCTTCCTCTTCTGAGTCACGGCCGCAGACATACCTACACCGCAGCGAACTGCGATGCAGGAACCGGAGCCTCGAACTAATTCTCCGAAGGCGCTTCACCATGAAACCAGCTCGGAGGAAAGCCCGGGCCACCTCCTTTTTGAACCTCGGCGAACACAGGAGCCGACACACCCCCGTAAGAGGCATTAGTCGGACCCCTGTACGACGGTTGAAGCGACCGAAGCGGAGCAGCCAAGGCTTTTCCAAAGAAAGCAGCAGGAGCCAGTGGATGTTGCATCGGTGGTCGGAATTGCATTGTTGGCGGCATCCCCTCCATACTCGCACTTGGCTGTGGAAGCGCCCTAGTTGAGGCAGAGCAGCGGGCGGTGTAGCGGTTGGTCCGCGAGGCGATGGTGCGACCCATTGAGGCAGTGCAACGGTCAGTGCAGTGGACGGACCTCGAGGTGGTGGTGTGGCTGGAGGGCCCCTAGGGATGTGCCCTGCCATGCCCGATGACGCGATGTCCGTAGTGTAGGACGGGCTCGGCAAAGCATACTAGAGCAGAGGCTGCGTAGGAGATGGCGGCATAGACGGAACTTGAGTCGTAGCGATCGGTGGCGCTGTCGAAGATGAAGAAAAAGGGGGCGGTGTTTGAGGAGACTGAGTCGGATCTGATTTCCACGCCACGCGGAATTTACATGCAACCGCGTTCCATGAAAACTTGCCGAGAACGACATGGTGACCCCTTCTCTCGAACACACGTCAGCACACACAAATTTTGGATCATGAATCGGTCGACCTAGACGCATCTTCGTCATCGCCGCCACCAGCACCCCGAGCAATAGCAGCGCAGATACCCTCCTCAGAGGAAGGGGGCCCTCCATCATTTAACCCTAGGAGCACGCGACAGAACAATCCTAGTTGGATACGCGGAAGCCCCACGCCGAGCGAACGGGAACTTCACAGGCGAATTTGATCTTCTCCGCTCTATGGCAACTCCGATCCCTAGCAGGGACTCCATGGCCGACAAGACCAAACCCCTAGGAACTGATGCCGACGAGCCCCTCTCCCAAAACCTAGATGCCAGACTAGGAAAACCCATTTCTTTCAAAAAGTCTTGGCGAAGCTCGTCGTCCGTCTTTTGGCGCCAGTGCGACATAGTTGTCCAGCCCAGCTCCTGGTGATGGCCTATCCTCTAGCAAGTCGAGCGCTAACCTATCCTCCAGCCTCTTATCTGTATCAGACTCTGAATCAGAACTGAGGCAGCGGAATCGAGATCCGTGACTCCCCAACTCAAGCGAAGAAGCAGATGTCGAGGCAGATAGCGGCGGTGACAAGCCCTTGGGAGCAATGGTGAGCCACTGGCGGCCACGCATGATCAGCGACAAGCCCTAGATCGGCTATCTACCACTGCTTCACTTTCGACTGTTGCACATCCAAGAAAAAATCAAGAATCAGCCCGTGTGCTGCATGTCGGTGGCGATTCCCTTCATGGTAAGGATCAGCGTGTCCCCGAGGCCCGGGTTGTACTCAGTGCTAGGGTTGAGTTGTACTAGGCTCTCGGCCGTCTTGTCGATCAGCTCCGTGGACAAGGGCAGCAGCGTGACCGACCTGAATCCATTGTCCCTGATCCTCTTCAGCGTCATGGCGCATGTACTAGATGCATGGTTGTACTGGCTATACATAGCCGACTTTTGAAATAGCGATAGAGGAGTACCTAGTTGTAAGCATCTACTCTATCTTGATTCACGCAAAGCACATATCGAGATCTCGTTGGCTATATCCTGACCGGATTCCTCCCAACCACCCCGCCAGTACACGAGACTGTCGTTCCAACATTCAATTACAAGCCAAGGAACAAGGAACAACTATCCTCACATAAATAACTTTCTCTGCCGTTTGTTGGGCTTACTAGGCCTAAACGCCGCTAGTGCACCAGGATGGTGGCCTCTTCTGCCGTTGTGGCCTTTTCTCCTGCTCCCGTGTCAGCGGCCCATCATCTCCATGGTCAACAGGTGCACCCGGGACTCTAACAATCCCCCTTCTTGTGAACCTGCTTGTCCCCAAGAAGGTGCTCGAGGAAATTGCTGCTGCAGGAACTCACGATCTTCGCATGTAGCTTCTGATTCCGGTAGTCCACTCCACTGCACCAAAACCAGCGTGATTATGTACTGGCCGAGTTGCTTCACTGGATTGCAGCACACGCACAGGAACCTGGGAGACAAGTTCAGCTGAGGGCAACTGAGAAGGTACTTGCCGGTCTGGACCAACACACTTTTTCAATTGGGAAACATGGAAGACGGGGTGGACACGACTCGACGGTGGAAGCTCCGGCTTTTACGCGACTGGGCCAATTCTTTCCAAGATGCAAAAAGGGACGAAAAATTTGAAGGCGAGCTTCTAGTTCCTACGGCTGACAACCGAAGACTGAATATAAGGTTTTAGTCGAAGGAACACCCGCTCATCCATATTGAACTGCCTCTCTGAACGGTTCTTGTCGGCTTGTGCCTTCATCCATTGGTGCATCCGTTCCAGGTGCTGAAGGATGGAAGCAATGACACGCATTCGTTTGTCGAGCCAAGCTTGTACATCTGCTATGGCAATCTGATCGGAAGCAGTAATCCCAAAGTACCGAGGCGGGTGCCCATACAATAGCTCAAAGGGGGACTTACCAATGGAAGAATGCCAATGAAACAACGGAGATAACATTCGGTTGATTGATTGGCGCGCTCCGTTTGCCCATCAGTTTCAGGGTGATTTCTAGTACTCATCTTCAGCTGTGTTCCAGTTGAACGAAAGACTGACTGCCAGAATTTGCTGGTTTCGCGGTCAGAGATCAGGGACTGCGACATACTGTGCAACTTGTACACGTGATCCACGAATAAATCCGCTACGTTCTCAGCAGTATAAGGGTGACAGAGAGGTAGGAAATGCGCTTACTTGCTCAACTTATCAGGAACGACCAGCATGCACTTGAATTGTTGTGACTGAAGGAGACCATCGATGAAATCCATGGTGGCAACTCCCAGGGCAGTTACGGAATTGGTAACGGTTGAAGGAGGCCAGGGGGTGCACACGCTCTGGCTTAGCCATCTGACAAGTGTGGCAATTTCTCACCCAATCACGAACCATTTGCTTCATCTGTGGACATTTAAACAAGGAATTGATGGGCCTGTAAGTGACAGGAAATCCAGAATGGCCACCATGCGGGCTATCATGGAACACGGCAATAATCTGCTGTTGAAGGGACTGATCATTACCCACTATAATACGCCCATCATAGCGCAGTATACCATGACTGGGTGTATAGTGAGGTTCAGAGGTAGGATTGATAGCCAGTTTCTGTTGTAAACGTTGAGGAAACTCATCTTATAAGTAGATGTCCCGAACTGCTGACAACCATGTTGGCTGTATAGTACTGATTGCCAGCAACTGTGAGCTGATAGGAGGTTTGCGTGAGAGGGAATAGGCGGCACCATTTTCCTTTCTTGTAAATCACCTTATACTGCAGGCCCATCATCTCTGTTAAAGCCTTCTGTTGCCACTTTGTGTGAAGGTGTTGGTCAGTCAAATGAGTCAAGCTTTTATGGTCTATCTTGATCAGAAAGTCCCCTAGCTGCAAGTATGGTCCCCACTGCTGCACAACCAATAAGATCGCTAAGTATTCTTTCTCATACACTGAAAGGCCAGGATTGCCTGGGCCCAATGCTAGACTCACATATGCTACTGGATGTCCTTGCTGAGATAGGACATTACCAATACCAATGTCACACGTGTCAGTCTCGATCACAAAAGGTAAGGAAAATTTTGGTAAGGCCAACACTGGTGCTGACATCAGAGCTTGCTTAAGGGTTTGGAAGGCTGTTTCAGCAGCATTTGTCCAAATGAACAATGTTCCTTTCTTTAGTAGATTGAACAATGGTTGACTGATTATGGCATATTGTTTGATAAACTTGATGTAGTAACCAGATAGACCTAAGAATCCCCTCAGTTTTATAAGATTAGATGGAGTTGGACAATTCTGAATGGTCTGAATCTTGGTTTCATCTGTTGCCACTCCGGCCGCTGAAATAACGTGCCCGAGATAAGCAATATGCTATTGAGCAAAAGCACACTTCGACAACTTGACTTGCCACTTGTCCCACTGCAGGACGGTGAGCATGGTAGCCAGGTGTTGAATGTGTTCAGAATATGTCTTGCTGTAAATAATAATGTCGTCGAAAAAGACCAAGGAACACTTCCTCAAGAATGAAGCCGGTGTAGCATTCATAGCATGCTGAAAGGTGGTCCGGGCTTCTGTCAACCCGAAGGCCATAACCTTGAACTCAAAATCATCGTTGTGAGTTTGAAAGGCTACTTTGTGTTCCTCACCAGGCGCCAACCGGATTTGATGGTATACAGCTTTCAAGTCAAGATTAGAGAACCATTGTGCACCACAAAGCTCATCCAGCAACTCATCGAATACAGGCAATGTATATTTTCCTTTAACTATTAAAGCATTGAGATGCCGATAATCAACTACTAATCGCCAAGCCTGAGAGACCTTCTCATCCACAGTATCATATTTCTTAACCAATATGACTGGAGACTGAAGGCACTCTGACTCTTAACAATGACCCCTTGCTGCAACAAGTCATAGATTTGTGTTTCCAACTCTGTTTTTAAATGGGGCGCCACCCTGTAAGGTATGATGGAGGCTGTGCACTAGGTATGAGAGGAATGTGATGATCATACTGCCTTCTAGGAGGTAATCCTTCAGGGGCAGCAAAAACAACACTGAATTTGTCCAATAGGTGTTGTATTTCAGGCAGAGGTTGTTTGGCTATTTCAGGAGGCAAATCCTACACAAGCTGCAACTCAATCATGGCATGGGTACAAAATTGCTGGTCCTCTCCATGAAGATCTATTGTCCTGCCCTCCTTTAGGAAGGAGATCCATCCCTGAGCCCAATGTGTAGTCATTAGACTATATTTTGACAACCAATCTAGTCCCACAATGCCATCATACCTGCCCAACTCAAGAACTCTGAATGTATCAGCGAAAACTATACCATTAGCAGTCCATTCCAACTGGGAAAGAAATCCAAACACTTCATTAAGGATCCACCTGCAATTTGGACATTGGCTGGTTTCTCTAATTTCTTCCGACCAATCAATACTTTTGTGCTCTGCTCATCAATGAAACATGTGGAGCTTCCAGAAACTACTAAGAACAAGAGTTGGTGTCCTTGGACCTCGACCAATATCTCCATGGATTTGGGAGCGGCGACAGCTGAATTCACAGTAGCCAACGATAACATGAGCAATGATTCTGGTGTGGAAGTTGTCGAGGGATCTGGCTCAGGTGCCTCACTGTCAGTGTCATTAGCTGATGCCATATATTAAACAATTTCCTATACTACATGCAGTTGGATGGAATTCTTGCATTGATGTTCCCTATTCCACCTTTCACCACAGACAAAACACAGCCCCTTCAATCTCCTATATTCCTTCAGGTTCTGCCAGCGATCAGCAGCAACACCTCGTTGTGGTTCAGCAGCCTTCTTCTCTTCCAAAAGTTTGGAAAACCAGCGCGCTTGTGGTGCCGGTGGTTGCAGGGGTGCCGGTGAAACATAACTCCTGCGCTAGAACACAAGAGGCTGCGACAACACTACAGTTGGCGTCCCACACTCATCTCCCAACTCCTTGTAAGGCAGAGCCAAGGAATACGTCGTATCGAGGTCACGAGGCTGTTGGATGGCAATGAGAATTCTGACTCCTGGCTTCAACCCATCAAGGAACTTGGTGGTATAGATGAATTGGATCAGGACGAAATTCATAAGTAGAAATTTGGTCCATCAGTTCTGAGAATCTGGCAACACAATCCTCCAATGTGGTCTCCTACTGAATGTGGATCAGACACCGAACCAAAATTTGGTGCTGGTTGCGACTGAAATTAGTCATGACTGCTTGGACAAATTCAGACCATAGGGACCTCGGATGTTGCTGCAAATGCGCCTCCGGCCATGTAGCTGCAGCTCCCACAAACTGGTTTGACGCTTGTGATACCCAATCAGCAGATGGAGTGTGCTAGTGCTGGAGAAAATCCTCACAGGGGCGTTGCCACAATTTTGGGTTGGACCCGTCAAATTGTGGCAGCTCATCACGCATGGAAGATTCCGAGTTAGAACCACGAGATGGACTTGCAGTGATGAACTGAGAAGGAACAGAGTTACGGCTAGAGTACATACCTTCTACCGGAGGAATCGTGTGATCAACACACAATTTCCCCCAGTTGTTGTGGTCACAGAAGTGCCCAATTGGGCTGGCGGAACTCGTTCCAGGATCGCGATGGATCAGAGTGGAACCGTTCCCCACCAAGGCACCTTGATCAGGATGAGGTAGGCGCCCAATTTCCACCACCAACTGCGTGATCTCGACGCGGAGCGACTTGTGGACGGAGTCGACCTCGCCCCCGAGCTGCAAGCGGGCCACTTCTAGATCCGAGCCCACCGATGCCTTGATGTCGACGACAGCAGCGTTTACAGACTTGAGTTGGGCCTTGGTGTCGACGACGAAGGGTTGCAGAGCGTCGAGCACCTCCTTCTTGTAGTTGAGGAAGTGTTGCTCGTACTCCTCCTTGGAATCCGCCATAAGTAGCTTGTAGATTGTCTTCGATTCTAGCAAGAAGGACTGCATGAGCTCCAAGCGACGGCGGGACGAAAATCTGGTGGAATATCGGTGACATGGAATCCCCAGAGTGGTGAATTTTGTGGTGGATCTGGCTGGCTCTGATACCAAGTGTAAGCGCCTACTCTAATTTGATTCACGCAAGGCACAGATCGAGATCTCGTTGGCAATATCCTGGCCAGATTCGTCCCAACCACCCACGAGCCAACGGCACTGCCGTTCCAACATTCAATTACAAGCCAAGGAAGAAGGAACCACTATCCTCACATAAATAACTCTCTCTACCGTTTGCTGGGCATACTGGGCCCAATCGCGGCTCGTGCACCAGGCTGGTGGCCTCTTCTGCCGTTGAGACCTTTTCTCCTTCTCCCGCGTCAGCGGCCCAGCATCTCCCGTGGTCAGCAGGTGCACCCGGGGACGCTGACATTAGTGTTCTTTCCGACGCCCAAAATTAGGGAAAAGGGAAACTCAATCTGCAGGATGTTCACGCTCTGATTCGCATATAAGGCTGATCCAATTTACAAGAAATAGCCCTTTTTTTTACCCACATAGCTCTGATGTACATGTACGGTATGGTTGATGCACACACGTTGCATGTATGGCTCTGATGTGATGTATATTTTGCTTGAAATTATAAATTTGCATGGATTTGATTTCTGTTACTACTTCAAGTCCATCTCAGCAGCTTAACTTTTGACGCACTTATACCTTCCTCCGGACCAATATATATTCGTCCTGCAGTTGAAATTTTCTTTTGACTCTTAAACAGCAGAAGTTTGCTGCAATCAAGTTTCAGAAAAGATATAAGACGGTAGCTTTAAGTTGCAACGTAATCTACGAGGCCCACATACATTACATTACATACTCCTGTATAAATACGAGCAGGTCCAAAGCAGAGAACCTTCAAGGAAATACATTACCATCCAATGGAGGAGCAGAAGGCACGACCGCATGCACGTAGCAGCAGAAAGCTATGTTTGGGAAGTAAACATTTCTAGCCTTTAAAGCAGAAGCTGGAATATATAGTTCATGTAGCGGGGTGTTCGGTGTCATCACCTCCTTGTCAAAATCGATTTATTCAAGGAACATTGACATCTCTAACTATTAAACAATTACTGCTTGTCGTCTTGCATACATGCATGCTCCACAAATGCATCAAGCAATCATAGGCACATCGTAACTCTGCTGGTTAATTAGGCATCCTGGATTATGCCTCCTAAGGCCAGTGTTAATTAATTTGAACCCAAATAGTGAAACTAGCATCGATTCTTTGACTGAATAAACGTGTAAATTTATAAGCATGTGAACAAGGTGGACACCAGTTTTGTCAATGTCCCATATATGGACTATATATATAAATATATTAGGTTCGCTGAAAAAACAGTAGTCCATAACAAACCCTTGCACAAATTGGAATTAAAATGGGCAATCACATGTGCATGGGGAATCTGCACGCATCAATCTTAATTAGTGAAAATTTCAAGCATTTGGCCCATACATACTACTGTCTATAGTATTAAGCAAAAGGCGAGGGTAAAGCCTCACACAAGCTACAACATGGTGAGTATAACACCAGCAACTTTATGGTATAATAATTTAGCAGCAAAACCACCAATTAATCCGAGCATGTTACGGACTAGCAGTACTAATCTGTCATATATCACGATATAGCTAGAGAAAAGCTAGACATACTGCCCGCTGATGTATCATGAGTCATAGCAAATAAGAGATCTCATATTCTGAATATAAATAAATGAAAGGTTTAATGTTGAGTGGACGCAGGTGTGAAGCCATGAATCTTGTATCATCAAGACACCGCATCCTCCTTGATGTACCTGCAAAGTAACCAAAAGTGTGAGCATAGCTTTGGAAGTCCCAGCAAGCAAGCAAGCAGGTAGGATTTCAGCAACCATTAATTATGTAATGACGACGAGGTTAACTAATTCGATTGAATCACGTTGAACTCAACCTGCTAAAATATAATACTACAAGAATAGAGATATGCAAGGCAATTGTCAAAACAAAACACGAAATCTGGTAAAGAGAGAGTATATAATTACCAGAGCGAGGTTCATTCGCCCAAGGAGAAAAACTCGGGTGGCTGCTTTTGGATCTCCTCCAGTATATCGTCAATGAGATCCAAGCCCATGTCAGTCCGATCAACAGCACCATCTGCAAACGCCACCCGCGAATCATGACGAGCCTTGTTGTTGAGTTTCTCCAATTGAACACGTTTGTGGTTGGGTAGCTCGCGACTCAGACAAGCAACATCGATGCCGACTCGCCGGGTATGAATCCACACCTGGTTAAGTTGACCAAAGACGAACTCCACGACGTCTAAGGTGGAACCGACCAACTCCGGAGGGAGAAGTAACCAGATGGGGTCGAGTGGACCAGTGCTCAGAATTTGATCAATCTCAGCCGCCTCCACCTTTTTGAGCGGCATGTCGAGCGTGGAGTTGGGAGAGAAGTGGTCGCGGATGATACCGCTGCACTCGCCGATTGCCGATCTGGTGGCCGTCTCGATCGTCCCCCGGTGCTGCGCCTTGCGTGGATCCCCAAAATCGCTCACCCCTTGGTCGATGAAATCGATGAGCTCGCGGATTTGGTGGAGCAAGTCGCGGGCGGCCTGGAGGTTGCTGTGGACGCTGTTCACGGCGGCCTGGAGACGGAGCAGCTGCATTCCCGCCGCCGCGCCGGCGCCGGCGCCTGCTACCTGCCGCCGGTCGCGGCATCTCACCCTGCTAACCACGACTCGCGCCGCCCTCGCCATCTACCCTTTCTCTCTCCCTCCCCTCTTCCTCCGCTGGAGCGCCGTGTGGTGTGTACAATCCGATTGGGCTGTCTAGCCTTTCACTCTCCCTGTCATCTTTTGGCTGTGCAAAAGTGCAGTGGCTTTTGCTAACCAAGCCTCCATTTACCCTTCTTCAATTACAAGTGGGCCCGGCTATGTGTGATCCCATACAGCAGCGCGAGTACCTTATTCGTTGTCTCTGCTTTTACAGCTTTGTCTTTTTGTTTCGGCAACCCAGTCTCGCGCCTTCTTGTTCAAAAAGGAAAAGTCTTTGAGTCTTGTACTCCGGACTCAAACGAGGTCGCCAAAATAGGTCGACACGACATAAATACATCTCTCTATAATATTTACAGTAAATTAAAGCTCAAAAATCAGCCATTTATTTAATAGTAAGTTAAATACTTTTCTAAGAAAAAATCAGCTAATCTATTAATAATCAATTAATCAGCAACTCTAGTATAAAGAGGCATAATAAAAGTAATAAAGATTAAAAAATAGATCAACATACGATCTACCGACCGACGATTATGAACACTAATGCAAGCTGAATATGCATCGCCGTCCTCGTCTCTCTATCACCCACTAGTGGAGATAGGGCCTTTTGTCCCGGTTCTTAAAGGGCTTTAGTCCTGGTTGCCCCACCCCTTTAGTCCTGGTTGTGCTGCGAACCCGGGACTAAATGCCCTTCATGTGGCCGATGTCTGAGTGAGGAGGGGGACCGGGATCGATGTTTCTCTGTCGTGCCAGCATTTTGGACACTTTTTGTACCGAGGCAAAGAATTCATTTTATTTATTTAATTCCTTTTTATTTTGTGTTTTGCACTCAACAACGAAGGAACCATTATATTACACAACATCTCCCGATTATATTACACAGCAAATGTTGAACATATTAGATACGATACACGAGTTTCACGCATATATACAATATAATGTCTTCTACACCATATATAATTATCAGTATCTCCCAATAGTATTCTCTTTTCGTATCTAGAACATCTGTATCTAAGAATCCCATAATTTCCTCTTGAATTGCTCTTACGCAATCCTTTGGTAGAAGATCGTCTCGCATTCGTTCGATCTAATTTAAAGAAGGAGTCAACATATATGAATGAAACTAATTAATAAACACAATTGATGGTAATAAAATAAAATTGTGAATATTGTTTACATACTCGAATTGTTCTAAATTTATGTCTGTCTTACATGTCGTCTGACGAATAAACTCGCAAACATAGTAGCCACATAAATTATTTCCGTCTTCGTGCCTCAGGGACTTTACGAGAACAGAGTTTAATCAAAATAATAATTAAGCATGATAATGATATCAAAACTAGAATTAAAAACATGCGCGTATCTAGCTAGTAGTACTTACAGCTAGTTGTTCAAATATAATCTCCTCTTTCCAGGCATCCTTAGCCTTGTTGGTGAACCGTTTCCAAGCGCTGCCTAGCAAAGAAAATGAATAAAAGGAGTTATTAATTAGTTGATATCAGGAAATTAATGAAAGTTGCTGATATAGTGTCATAATGATTGAAATTACCGCTGGAGCATTTCCTGCATGTTCACCCACTTAGCAAGGGGTTTATGTTTCGAGTCCATGACTTGTACTACTCTTTTGTCAGGTTAAATGATTAGCAAAATATAGTGAAAGTTGTGCACGCATAACTCATCAATTCGACACTTAACATCGAGTAAGCGAAATAGAATGTATACAAGACAATAACACTCCCTCGAAGTTGTAAGGTAATAATTTTTCTTTTGGTTTCTTGAAACCTTAACACCTTTACAATTGTATCCTCTGTATCCTTGGGACATACTATGACATTATGTTCATGAACCCAATATGGGTCAATGAACCCAATATCATAGATTCATCCTCTTTTGCATTCGAGAATCTTCATTCCCAATATGAGTTCTCTTGACGTCTCTTTCTGGTTCTCTGTTAGAAGGTTCGCGGCAGGTCGTCTGTCGTGGTATTGCCACCGGTCATGGGGCTGCCCTTCCTACTTGGTGGTTGGTTGGTAGCAGCTCTTGTTACGCTGCTTTGTCTTGTGTTGTTTCCTAGATCATGTAGAGTTGCAACTTTTCACTTGTAAGGCACAATGAGAAATCGTTGTTATCAAGGGCTACCAAAGGTCATCTTATTTCGTTTTTGGGTATTGACTGATTTGAATAGAAATACTGATTGTGATTACCTAGTAAAACAGATTTACCCTTGCCTATTGGCAATTGCTTTTCCTTTTAAGATAGTGAGTTCGTGAAGTTTGAGCTTCCGTCCATGTGAGAAATAGTTAGCTCGGGCCATATATGTAATCTCATATTTGCATTCAATTTGTCATGCATATTGTTGCATATTGTCATTGATGAATGTATATGGATTTCTCATTGCAGCTCTAGAATACCAACAACGGAGCTTCCTAGGGAGGTGTTGGGATTAGAATGGATGAATCAGGACGGTGTCTCCTTGGTCCCAGCATACTAGTCGTTGCTCCAATATATCATATATGGAACGTGGGTAAGGTGCTGGAGCAACGTACATTTCTTGTCAAAATCGTGATGTGCTCCTCTTTTAGCCGGAGCGATTTGAAATATTAGATGGTTTCTTGGATGTAGCAAGAAGTGGTTGGCAAAGCAGTATGTACATAGCTCTGTAAACCTTCTGTATGATAATATATATGCAACATCTTTCGAGGCCGTATGGTTGATGGTGCTCTCACTATATTCATCTCGTAAAACTCAGCTGAAGTGTTGGGCTAGTGATTACCTACATAGCCTGGTTACCTACCAAAAGAAAGTCCTTGTGTATAACCAGGCTGCTTTTCCAATTTAGCCAAAACAAGTACTCACTCTGTATGGAAAAGGATGTCACGGATTTGTGTAGGTTCACATGTTTAGTAGTTTTTCCAAAAACATGGTTCCCGTCTACTCAAAACTTCGCCGGCGCTTGTCTGCCTTTTGCCGTCTCCTACAAAAATCGCGCATAATATGGCGCAGGTGGCCTTCAAATCTCGATAGAATTTGACATGCTGGTGATACCGGCGAAAAGAAGGGCATCCGTCCGGCCGCTAGCGCTGGCTGAGAAGCCTGATGGGCTCTTGTCATCGGCATGTTCAAACTTCAAACCGATAGTAGAAAATTCATGCCATCTGGTACCATTTAGCCTAATTTATCGGTATAACTTCAAACCCGCTAGTATTAGCCTAATAATCGGGAATGGAGGGAGGCATGGAGATTTTCATGGCAATCAATAATGGAGGTCCCGCTATAAATGGGATTTACTGTCGGCTAGGAGAGGAGACTCTACGCTCAGATGAGATCCTTGCCGTCGGAGCCGCATCCAGCAGGAGGTAATTGGGTTTATTCTTCCCACGATCGACCTTGAAGCTTCCTTTGGTTCCATCCTCGATCTGTGCGTCGTAGTCTCCTTGGGTTACGATATTAACGAGTGACATTTCGTTACCGCGATCTGCAGAAGTCAACGGCTCAGATGTCCAGAGAAGGATCGTGGTCTCAGGACAGATCATTTGTTTCTCTTATGATGAAGGATAGATCCAGCAGCTAGCAGGTAAACATCGCGCGCACCCACGCCTGGATTTGTTTGTTTTCACGAACCATCTATAAGTGCTCTCTCCGATCCAAATTAATGTTCTTAGATTGTCTACATTCAGATGTATCTAGCACTAAAACATGACTAGATAAATTTAAATCTAGGCAAATCTAATAATATTAATATGGATTGTATATTATGCTATTTCCGTGGCCTCCTTGATCCGACCCGTACCATTGGGTAATTTTCTACAAATTGTAGTGATAAAAGGGTTCAAAAAATGGACGAATCAAAAATACGTACTCCTATATCTTCTCGCGTGCAAAATCCCATTGTTGTGTTGCATAACGTAGGCAGAGCACCCACTGGCTGATCTCGATTTTCTTGCGAGAAGGAAATCTCCGCCCGCTCGACGGCCGGCGATGGACGAACGACGAGCGAGGACGATGGACCCGGCCGGGGACGTACTCGTATGCGTATTTTATTTTGCCGCCGTAGCGGTGTTTCCGCTCTCCTGTTGCGCGGTAATCTGCTGCTGTTCGGACATACGCAAGAAGAAGAAAGGAAGAAGAAGGAGCTGGGGTACTTCCCATACTCTGCCGCCGTGGAGGGCGGCAGCAGCGGGCCGTCGGGGGAGATGAGGCAGCTGGAGTGCGCGATCTGCCTGGAGGTGCTGGTGGAGGGGCCGACGTGCAGCGAGGTGCCGACGTGCCGTCACTTGTTCCACCGGGACTGCATTCAGCTGTGGATGAAGAGCCAGAGCATCTGTCCGCTGTGCAGGGTTCGTATTGTGCCGGAATGGATGTCCAAGACATGGTTTATAACTCTTATAAGCTCGGTTTGGATGTAAAATATATTTTTAGGTATTCTCAGGTTTCTATTTTAAAGTTTTGGTTTCAAGATTGTACTTCCTCCATCTAAAAATAACTGCCTTGTTTTCATCTATATTCATATATATGTGGACGCATTTTAGTGTATAGATACATTCGAATCTATACAAACCCAATTCAGTTATTTCTGAACAAAGAGAGTAACATACTCCTTCCGTTTCAAAATATAAGATGTTTTAGCTTTGTGAAAAAAAAATATCTAGACTCTTTTAATGCGTAGGTTCACTCCAAACCTAAATTAACATACACACTAAAATAAATTTAGATACACTCCATTCACAATGTTAAAACATCTTATATTTTGAAACGGATCAAGCATATAGTAGTCTGTAAACCATGGTATTGATAAAGCTGTTTTTTTGGAGTATTAGAAAGTCAACTCCTAATTTATTTTCAAAACCAAAGAAAACCCTAATTTACTACTACTGTTGATCCAGTTTTTTGGAATCGGAACCGCTGTCAGCTGCCCAACACATGGCTTAACTAGATCTTGAGCTCTCTTTGGATGTAAAATATTTTTTAGTATTCTCTCAAGTTTCTACTAATTTAACTTGTTTATTGGTTACAAGATTGTAACATAGTCATGTAAACCGTGGTATTGATAAAGTTGTGGTTCTTGTTCTTTTGGAGTATTATAAAGTCAACCCCTAATCTATTTTCTAAACCAAAAAAAAAAAAATCACTCTCCGCTTGATCTAGCTTGCTCAATCGATTCGCATGTAACTTGCATCGGTGGTTGGTCTTGGCCGGTGAGGTCAGGACCGCCCTCGCTAGAGCCGTCGTCGCAGAATATGTCGGCCACGGTGCGCACATCTCCGTTGTCGCTCCTCAACTCCGTGCCTTCGCGTGGTGAATCATAGCCGCTGCCACCGTCGAAAGAGTCGCTAATCTCCGAGTGTAGCTGCCGCCATCAAGGAGTGAGGATGTGCGGGGAGGGGGACTAAAACGTACCACCTGTTTCCCCGCCCTTTTCAGGCACGCCGTTAACGACAGGTAATGGCCGCCTCCGTGCGACATCCAGTGGATGGGTCCCGGTGGCACATCAGCAAACTTGGTGGGCCCTCTTGTCTTGGCGTGGGGGAGAGGAGCGTGGCCGGCGGAGCCGCGCAGGTCGCCGCCGGAGAGAGGAGTGGGCGGAGAGGGCGAGGCTAAGCGACTAGCCAGCAAGAACAGCAGGGCGGCTGGAGCTCTGGACCATGGGAACACGACCTGGCTAGAACGAACACGACCTAGAGCTAGCAGTCCCAATTTTTCAGCTCATCTCGCTATTCCCTCGCTCAAATCGGCCCTATCAATTCGGCAAAAAAGGACGAGCCGGACGGGGCCGAGCCTGAGCTTGCTGCGGTCCAACAGCGGAGGCTCGGCTCGGTACTGCAGTGCCAGCGGGGCCAAAGCCCAGCTCGCCCCGAGCCGCGAAAACTCGGGTCGAGCCCAGTAGCCCGAGTTCGGCGTCCAGCCATGGTTGTATGTTATACACTCCACAAATATTAGGGATATTAAAACCGAAACAAAGAGGAGCCCTCTCACGCCTCAGCAATTTTGGCCGTCCAATCCCTCTTCCCGTGCTATTCATGGCCGTCTGATTTCCCGTAGACACGAATTGGACCGAATATCCCTAGGGAAAGCTACTCTGGAGGTAAAATCAGCCTTTTCTGGTGAACTAGGCTTTAACTGCCCCACAAAAGCCCAAATTGATTCCAAACAACACTGATTAGTCCAACTATCAAACAGATTCCCGTACACACAAAAAAAAGGCAGAGGGGATTGGGGTGCAGGCGAAGCGGGTGACGCATGAGTGAGATGAATCTCTAGGCAATGTGGCCATGCGGGCAGGAGCCCGGCAACACCGCGGGGGCGCCCTTCCCCTGATATCTATCTCGAGCATGTCCCCCTCTTCCTCCTCCTCTTACATGCGTGCGTCGCCGCTCCTGTGCCCGAGCCATGCCCCACATGCACATATGATCTTGCCATCGATATTACCGTCGTCGTTGTTGACCATCCAGTTGATACCATCCCTTCCCAATCCTGATCGCTAGGAGGGTCATGTTGACGAGGCGACACCAATGCTGCGACCACCTCCACCACCCTTGCTGCACATCAACACATCCATTATTCCCTTGGCTCGTAGCAGCGCCTATGCCACTAGCGCTAGGAGAGTTGTGCGTGCCTCCGCTCTATGATGATGTCGGTGGAGCCTGGTAGGATTTGTGACAAGGACAAAGAGATCAAGGTCGCAGCCGGGACTCAGGTTTGGATTTGCTGACATAGGCACATAGCCTATGGTTTTCTGGTATGAGAATGAGGGCTGGCAGTCGGGAAGAAGGCAACAATTAGGTAAACAAAACATGGTATGTGATAGACTGAATTGTTGTTGTAAAGTCCCCTTCTGTACTCCACATTCTTTTTCATAGTCCATCTTAAATTTTCTCCTATAACTGACATGCTTCTTACACAGGTATGAATTCCTGAAGGTTCATAAGGTTTCAATTGTGCTAAAAAGGATAGAAGGATCGGTACTATAACATGTTAAAGGAATAAGAGAGATGTATGATGAATCCGGCATGGTATGAGTTCTGCGTGCCTTTTCCTTATTGATTAAACCTAAGTAGATGACTATTTACAGTTCTTTCATAGCCTGAACTACTGGTTGCATACCAATATCCTTCTTTGAGACTTATGCGGGCATCCAAATTGAATTCTTGCTTTTGCACATTTCATTTGACAAAGGGAAGCTATTACCTACGAACTTAGCATACTCTCTTATATCATTTGATTTTTAAATTCTTCGTTCCTAATTCTTATAGTGGAAATATATTCTGCAGATGTGTAAATTGATGAAAAAGGTGTTTGTATTGCTTCATGAAGAGTTGTAGGTGTGCAATGTGATCTTTTAGTATTAGTATGTCCATTCGTAGTTGACTTTGCAATTCATTTTAGTACCATTCGGGTTAACTTTCATCTGTTTTGTTTTAACAAGGTCTCTGGTATGCCATGATTCTCTTGACTGTTAATTCCCGAGAGCCGAGACTATCAAGAAATGCACAAATATTTTTTTTTCTATGTGTGAGGAGTCATGGACTCACTATAGAAGATGCCATGAGCCTCCATAATCCATCATCATTTTTTTGGTAGGGGGGAAAGGAAGGACATGATGCGAGTAGCGATGATACTGGGGATGCGTCGAGCGGCCAATTCAACTAGCGTTGCGAGAGGCTGAATCCGTATTTCTATAGCTCTCCCTATTCTCCTTTGGCATCCTTTGAATTTCTTATTCTCCTTAGCTTTTTGACCTTTAGAATCACACATCAATTTTTAGTCATGTAGATGAATTTGTCCAATGATGACTAATATAGTGTAGGGAGGAGGATTACTGATGGAAGTTATTTGAAGCAAGCCTTTAGGTGACCTCCAGTTGCGAAGCTGTCTGAGTGGGCTAACTACTGATGGGTTCACATCATTAACTCTGTTTGTGCCCTCTTCCCTTTGCCCGCTCCTGCCTTCATTTTCTTTTCTTATCTATCCTGCAAAGTATGCCCTTCTACCCAGCATGTGTATCGTTGACCCCCATGTTCTAAATTTTGGAAAAAATGTTATAGGTTATGTTCGTCCTGATTCGGTTCATTTGCTCTATGAAATATTGGAATCTCTTTTCGTTTATTGCATTGTGGTATTTTTGTATGATAATTTGCTTTGCCAGAAGACGAATGTTGGTTATTTTCTACTAAAATGTACCTTATCTTTTCGTTCTTAAGTATCTATTCCTAACAATCTATTTACCTAATAGACGGACGCAACAACGCGCGCCTACATGATCTAGTATATAGTATATATATTGATAGGCAAGGTACTGTTAACAGTTAACACGATTTATCAATGTAATTTGATACTACTACGCAAGATGCCTATTTATTTTTCAGTTTTAGCTCTCTCGAGAATAAATCTCTAAATAAATAGCACTCTACTTAATACTGTATGTGCCAAGTATCCGTGGTTTTTTACTGCAAAAGATTGTCATTAGTAAATCGGTACATTATTTCATTTGTTCCTAAATATAATTGTTCTAGTAGTACGTAGTTCAATTTAAACTATAGAACATCCTATATTTGGAAACAGAGGGAGTAACTTGCATCTTCAAGGAAACTCTGTTTTTTTCCTTCCATCAAAACAGAGCCTTGGTAGGAAGGTTCCCAGTTCATAATAGTATACATCTAAAAAAAAGTTCATAATAGTATATAGCAAGTTCGCAATATCATGAAATTCCTGAAGTACCAGAAGCCCGGAGTATTTGGGGTTGCCTTTTCTGAAGCATACCTTCCGGTTAGGTTATAAGGTCTTCTGATTGATTTCTGGTATGAGTTACTGCACCGACTGTTGCTTATATCTTGCACGAGAGAGAAAGTCTCCACGATCCTCGACCGACCAAGCGCCATCCTCCCGCTCGCGGCGGCAGGGTCTGAACAACGATCGCCGACGATGATCGGCCTGGTCATGTGCTTCTTCTCTCTGTACATCCTGGTCCTTCCATGCATCTTCTGCTGCTGCTACAGCTGCTGCTGCATCCGAAGAGCCGAGCGAAACCGCTGCGCGGCCGCGTGGGCGAGATCGACGAACGGCCGGCCGCCCCTACTAAGGCATCCGTGGTGGTCGGCGTCGGTCGAGCTGGTGCCGCCGCTGGCAGTGCCGCCGGTGGAGCCGCTGACGTGGCGGAGGACGACTACGACGTCGGTGGAGGCGTTGGCCGCGAAGAAAAAGCAGAAGGAGCTGAGGTGCTTCCCGTACTCCGCGCCGCCGTCGTCGAGGGCGGCGGCAGGGCGGCGTCGGGAGAGAGGCAGCTTGTGTGCGCGATCTGCCTAGAGGCGTTCGTGGACGGCGCGACGTGGAGCGAGGTTCCGGCGTGCCGCCACTTCTTCCACCGACACTGCATCGCGACGTGGATGAAGAACAGCAACGGCACCTGCCCGCTCTGCAGAGCTACGATCGCGCCGAGATCGGAGCGGCTGCTCTCTGCCGCCGAAGACATGGTTTAGCTTAATTATTAATTATACTACGAGTAATGTATTTGCTGTGATGGGTAGCTACCTTGTGTCATTGACCCTATCTTTTTTAGAAAATGGTGTATAATGGCTGTTCTTAATCGTTTCCTATGTTTGTGACCCGTTTAGCCGTCAGCCCGTCACTAATCTCGTTGATAGGGCGGCCTCACATCGATCTGAGGCGGCCGGGATTAAGATGGTGCAACTTGTATAGTTGATTGCGCTCAATCGTCATGCCGAAATCTAGATTTAATTTAAAAGATTTGGTAAAGAAATTAGTAGTAGTTCATTGCATTCAAACATCATATTCGTGAATATGTTCTCCTGACTTAAGAATATGGACGATATAAGATAAGTGTAAGGACTAGAATGCACAATACACATAAAGTCGAATCGAAATCGAAACTTATCAAATAGATTTTTTTTTGCGAAATTTATCAAATAGATTTTAATAGAAAAGGAACAAGGCTCGTTTATATTACACTAAAGAGTTCAAACCTCGTCGATCTGAGACGGCCGGGCTCAAGATGGTGAAACTTGTAGTTGATTGCGTTCAATCATCATGGCAAAACCAAGGGAGTTAATTATAAAAAAATTGGTAAATAAATTAGTAGTTCGTTGCATTCAATCATCATATCCCGAAATATTTTCTCTAAACTCGAGAATATGGAGATACGAAAAGTTGAAGGACTAGAATCACAATACGCATTAAGTTGAATTCAAACCAAAACTTATCAAATAAATTTTAATCAAATGGAACATGACTCGTCTAGCTAAAGAGTTCAAACTAAGTGCATAAAAAGAGATGTGAACGTTTTGTAGACGCTATGTTCATGCCCCCGATGGGTTCAAACTTAGCCATTCAATTTTTCCGCATAATATTTACTAATATATGTGAGGGAATATATATTTATGATAATACGAGAGATAATATAGGAAACTCAATTGCACATTATCATTCCTTAGAGCATCTCCACCCGTTGAGGCATTCCCAGGCCTAAAATTTGCTCCGGATGTACTAAATTCATCCGGATATATGAACTTTTTTTTGCCTAGGAATGGACATTTCCCAGCGGTGTTCCCAGGGCGACGCCGGTGCGTGCGACGGACCAAGCGTAGGGGACGCAGAGGGCGTCGAGCTCTGCACGCATGAGCTCCACTCCCGCGCCTGCGCTTCCCCGTGCCGAGCCCTAGAGTCGCCGCCCGCCCGGCGGAGAGGCGTGCTACAGCCGGCGGCGGGCAGAGATCGAGGGAGATGGACGACGTGCTGGCTGCTGCGCCGTGCCGTGCTGGCTGTTGCGGCCTCCGGCGATGGGAACGGGAAGGCGTCGGCACCTCCGCCTCCCTCGATCTCCGCCGATGGCTGCGGAGGCGACGGGAGCAGCTGCAACGGCATCCGGTGATGGGAATGGGAAGGCGTCGGTGAAGAGCCAGCTCCGGTCGGCGCATGGGAATGGGAAGGCGTTGCTCGCTCGCTCTGCTACGGTGCCATCGGCGCACGCAGAAGGGGAGAGATAGGAGAGCGAGAGAGGGGACACGCGTCGACGAGTGATAGCCGAATCGTTTCATCCGGCGTTCCCAGCGCGTTCCCAGATAGCTGGGATCGGCCTGGGAACGCCGGACGTATTTGGGGCAAAAAGTGGCCTGGGAATGCCTCCTGAGAATGCTACTGGACCGATTTTTTATAAATCCGAATGAAAAAATGTTCTGGGACGGTCTCCTGGGAATGCTAGTGGAGATGTTCTTACACCTATGTGTGGTGCGGCTATAAGTCGTTGGGTAAGAACCCTCGACGTTCTATGCTTCCCCTAGGCCATGTTTGGTACTAAAGTTTTTGTTGGGATTAGTAGGAATAATCTCCACCAAACTCCAAAATCCCACTTACTTTAAATCCCACTTACTTTAAACATATATATTTGATAGTAGAGTATTGAGCGACCATCCGGCCAAGCCCAGAAGCCCAATCCCACCATAAATGATGACGCTCGCTAGTAGTAGAAGAAAAAGAAAAGAAAAGGCTCACGCACGTCCCCTCCTAGCAATCGGAAGGTTGACCCTACGAGGTTGCTAGTCAAGCAATTTGGCAAATTTCACGCGCGATTCCGAAAGTACCCGCGCTATTTCCGTGTGGGACCATCCCTTCCATATATCCGTCTCAAATTCCCCATCGGATCGCTCCCTCTGCTTTTATACTCCGCGCCGCGCGGCCGGCTGACAAGGAAGAAAGAGATCTCATCTCCGGCGGCCAAAGTAACCTGCCTGCACGTCGCCGGCCCCTCGCGCCCGGCCACACGATGACTGTTGTGGCCGCCGTCCTAGGCCTATTCGTTTCGCTAGCCCTGGCGGCGCTCTACTTCGCCCTACGCTGCTGCAGCACTAAAACGGCCGTGGGAGAAGAAGACACGTGGCTGGTGTCGCAGCCGTCGCCGTCGGCACGGGCGAGGAAGAAGAAGGAGCTGTGGAGGAACTACTTCTTCCCGTGCTCCGCTGCAGCTGAGGACAGCGGCGACAGGAGGAGGGCGTCGGAGAAGGACCAGCCTGCGGTGTGCACGATGTGCCTGGGGGTGCTGCTGGTGGAGGGCGGCGACGTGCAACCAAGCCGACGGGTGCCACCACCACCGGGACAGCGTCGAGCCGTCGTCGTGGCCTAGGAGCGCGCCTGCCCGATGTGCATCGTGCCGGCATCGGATCGGACATCGGCTGCCCAAAGCATGGTTTAGTTTAGTAGTTCAGATGTGACCGCCATGAGCAACAACACTAGTGCTAGTATACCATGCCAGGTTCAGAACCCCGTACGTGAGTCGGGAGAGGCAGCAGACGAACATAATTTTTGTTGCTCGTTTCTTCCATGCATTTTCTTCATCCGTGTTGCTCGAAAGCCGGATCATTCGTTGACGTGGTCATGAAAAATGAATTTCTGAAAATTATCATGCAACGAATTTCTAAAAAATAATGTCGCTTCGTAAAGCTCGACGGCACCCAGCGGAGGCGGGACACGCCTTTTTCAATCGCTGGTATGTTGGTGTTCTGCTTCCACTCCTCGCCCCGCCCCCTCGCATGAAAAACCCTCCGTCGAGCCCCTCCTCCTCCCTCCCCTATCTCTGGCTGGCGGCCAGCTCGTCCCGACTCCACCATCAACCCCCCCTTCACGCCTGATTTGTCTCGGTGTGTTCCCTCCCAACCACACGTTCACCGCCTCCCACCCTTTGTTGTTATCACTGGTTTCCTGCCAACCGTGCGACCCAACAGTGGCCACCCTTCGCCTACGTCAAGTCCTTGCTCGTCCCTGGCGTTGGTGCGTCGTTTAATGCACAATCTTGTCGCCCTTTGGTACCTCCTACAGATCCAACACCTCAACGTCGTCGGCATCTTGCCTCGGCCTTTCCTCGATGACTTGAGGCTCTTGGCTTCCTTGTGCTGGTGCTCGGCTTGGCCATAGCTACGCTACAGGTCATCTCCTGTTCTGGGCTCATGGATTCTACAGCTTCCCATTGTCTTTCGGATTGAAGCACTTCTTGGCAGTCGGGCTTGTCGGCATCCATGGGCTTCCCTAGTAGGAGTTGGAGTTCCAGGTGAAAACCCAAAAGCATCGCATACGGCCGTCATTGTTCTCCGTGGAGGCATCGTGGAGAAACCCCAACTCACGCTTTCGGTGGACTGTCCAGGTTTGTGAGGGAATTGAGCGAAATCTCAATTGATGACACCAACGCCCGAGGGCGTTGTTACCTTCCTTGGAAACGTTGTCATAGTTCCTATACCTCTCCCAGCATTGCTGCTTCCGGCTTGGTTGTTCTCGGCGAGCTCCAATCTTCATGCAATGCTCTCCATCTATGTGCCAAGTTAAGTCCTTTGGTCCTTCCTACAACTTTGGTTGATCTACTCTATGTAATGTCTGTGCTAGAAGTAAGGTCTCGGTGATCGTAGTCCTTCGATTGCGTATGAGGTTCTCGTGGCCTCGCTTTGTGCTCAGGTTCGCTCATTTGGTGATGGATGTCGTGTTTGGGGCCTGGAGGAGGTATAGTGGTAGTCTCGGTGGAACCTTTCCCTTCGGTGGTGACCTCGACGCGGGGGATGCCCTTCAACAGCGGCGATGACTCTCCTAATTCTTCAAGGTATAGAGTGATCGCCCAATAAGCAGGTTTTGTTTATTTGTCCAGTCTCCACTATAGGATCATTTCGATTGATCCAACATCACTCTTCCATGCTTTCCATAGTTTTTTTCGGAGAAGTTGTTGAGTGCTAAGTATAATGCTTGGTGGTGTTGTAGGCTTTGCTCGTGTCCGTTTTTGGCCTCTTGATTTCTTCGCCCTTACCTATGTAAGTGTTTTGTGTTTGTATTTCGGATTCAATGTTGTAATAAAAATGGTTCAGTCCGGCTAATGCGTGCCGGCCGTAGTTGCTAAAAAAAGAAAATTCCAAAAATATACTCATTGCGCTTTTTACCAAGAACTCCGATCGATTCACTTTTTATCAGGTCTTCTATTCTATATATTATTTTGGCAAACTAGCCATAAGTGGACACGACGTGTTCGCGTCCATATCCAAATATACGCGTACTACGAGCACCGGCCGATTTTCAATCAAAGACAACAAAAAAAAGATCACCCGTGCTGTTGCGCAAGAAAGGACCAGATGATGGCGCCGGGGCTGTTGGACGCCGCCATAAGTTGATTTGATTCCACAAATTAGGAAAGTTGATTTCGACACTGTTCGAGCGAAGCAAACCAGCTCGCACATGAGTTGGCTAAGTTTTCTTATCTTATATTGTAAAAATAAGAGGTATTAACACCCTTAGTCCCACAAGTTGCAAGGTAGGTGCAAATTAGTCCCAGAACTTGCAGCATTCGATCCCGCAGTCCCAGAACTCGTTCGACCGAAACAAACCCGTCCAAAATTACCAGGAAGGCAGGAACCAGGCCACGTACTGAAACAGGTCAGCTCGATCGTACTTTGCACTTACATCCTATGAAAACTCCCTCAACCTGGTTAGTCCTTCCACGTATTTTGGAGAGGGCAGGGGCGTCGTGAGTACAGAGAGTCAACCGCTTTTCCAAGTCGCTAATTTCTCTGCGGTTCCGTTCTTTCGTTTGTTCTTTTTCGTTTGTGCCCTGGCTGCCGAGGACACAGACGGCGCCGCTCCTTCTCCTTGCCGTTCATGGCGGCTATCACGGCGAGATGCCGCCGGACCTGCAGTACCGTGAGCTGCGCATGATCGAAGTGGTTCGGCGATGATCGAGTTGTGATTAGGGATCCTGAGCATTGGGGAATTCACAATAGTAGTGGGGCATTGCAAATTCATCGAGTCATTGCAGTTCATGACATGCTGCTGATGGCTCCGCCTCTTATTTTTGGAGCACATTAGTGAATGTTTTTGTTAGTTCAGGTTGCCCTAATCAATCAAATTCAATTGATATGTACTGATTGCTGTTGAAGATGGTTGGGACGATGATTAGTATAATCAGGCAACGGTGCTCTGTTTCCGTTCGGCTAAATTCTGAATTTTTTCCAGGAATTGTTGTTGATGGACACTGTTATTTCTGAACTTTGATATGAAGAAGCTTCTGAATTACGGTTAGTTAAGGAAAAGTTCTTGTACCTTCGTACTACTTCCCTGCGTCCATATACGAGTGTTAATATAGGAGCAGTTCATAATCTACACCAGCAGACTTCACTAGAAAAGCTTCCAAAATATCTTCTTAGTCTTCTTCTCTCTAGCTCCTTCATTCTGCACTTTTTCCTTCTTATTCACTCCCATCTTCTTCTCTGTAATTGTTCAGAAAAGTTTCATTCAAATTCGACAAAATTAGATGAAACTAAAAACCAAAGTACTACTTGCACCAGCATCTTATTATTCAGTATACAATATCCATTGTTATTCAGTATCCAACCGAGGTGCTTAAGATTCAAATAAATTGTGAAACTGAACTTTATCAGTGCCACATTGATTTCACTAAACTTTATCAGTAAAGGCTGAAACTAACAATACGGATTTCTGAGTTCATGGATCAGTGCCTTCATAAATAGAATGCAAGTGATTGTCTCACTTCCTACCATTCATTTCTTCTGCATCCCTAATTTCAGTACATAGCTTGGTGTTGATCAACCTAAGATGGGATTGTTACAAACAACAGAAGAATTGTCTAAATTAAGAGGTAAAAACACCAGTAGATTAGAAGAGGAACATACGTCTTGTCTCACTGTAGCGGTCGCCACGCCGCACAAGGATTTGGCAAAGATGGCCTTGTAGATGGCTACCGATTCCTAGCATCGAGGTTGCCCTGCAGACTGCGTTCCTGCAACTCTAGGATCATGTTCGTCAGGAGGCGCAGCCGCTAACCTGCCGGCTCCAAAATCCTCTCCCTGTCCTCCTCCGGCACCAAAAAAGTGCAGGCGGATGACCTTGTTGCAGAGCTTCCAATCGACCTGTGCATCCACATGCACAGGGGCATGCACGGCCTATCTTTGAGTCTTTCAGTTGAGTATTACCTGTGCCAGAGCTTGGTCGTGACGAACACCTCCTCCCGGGATGCCACCAGCCCGTGCCGCAGCGCCTCCGCGAGGGCGTCGGCCAGCAGCGGCTCCGTCGAAGTGGCGGAACCCCAGCTCCGTCCGCGACCACCGCGTCCCTGATGGTCTATCCAGCAAGGTGCAGGGGACCTCCCCGTTCTATCCAGCGAGTCCTCGCTTCTCCCCGCCGTATGCTCCGAATTTCATGTCGCCAGTGCCGCCCGCTCGGATTGACTATGTTCAGTCGCGAGGGAGACGGGAGATGAGGTGGGGGTGCAAGTGAGACAGGGAGTTTTCATAGGACGGAAGTGCAAAGTACGATCGAGCTGACCTGTTTCAGTACGTGGCCTGGTTCCTAGTAAGTTTGGTCCAGTTTGTTTCGGCCGAACGAGTTCTGGGGCGACGGAATCGACTACTGCAACTTCTAGGACTAATTTGCACTTACTGTACAATTTGTGGGACTAAGGGTGTTAATACCTCTAAAAATAAACGTACTTGTAATTGGCGAGCTGAGGCTCCTATGTTTTTGCTTAGCAAACTCATTTTAACATTGGTTGAACTGGTCGTGGCTGTTTCCCTCGGGAAAAAAATCAATGCGCCTAGAGGAGTCGGCGACGTGAATGTTGACTGCTTTCCAATTTATTTCTGTTTATTTGCTTCCCATTCTATCTCCGTGATTAATAGCATCTCCACCCGTCCCCTCCGGGGCGGCCCGATTTTGGCCCGTATGAGGGCTCCGGATTTTGGTTCACGATTTGGGGGCGACGGCTCCCAGTCGTACGCCCATAAAACAGTACGGAAATATTTATTCGACGATTTATTTATTACACGAAAAACTAAAACTAGTAGTAATCCTGCCTAGGCCTGTAGTACACGGCTTCGGGGTCCTCGGCGTCCTCGTCGTCGTCGTCGCTTGGCGCACGCGGCTGAAACCTGAGTCCTTCTGCGGTTTGATGCGGGTAGTGTAGGCCGTCGATCAACATGGACCGGCGGCCGCAGCAGTAGCCTGTCGTGCTGTCCTCGGCGCGATCCAAAGAGGCGCGCATGGCCGCGCGCTGGCTTGGGAACTCCTCCGGGTCGCCGGTGCGCCCAACCTGGCGTGCCGCCATAGCGTACTCCGGGGGCACCTACCACTTCGACCTCGGAGGCTGGCCACCCAGAGGTGGGGTGACCCGACTGGCGACACGGGCGCTACTGTCGCCTTTGCTGGGGCTCCGCAGAGGCTGAAAATGCGGGTACCGCAGGCGAGGGTGTTCTCCTTCGACGATGTGGCGCATCACACCAGTGAGCGTCCGGTTCGACCACCATAGTCGTTGGACAGCTTTGTTGTGGTTGACCGGAGGAGGGCCGTCGCCCTCGTACCTGGCGAGCTCTCTTTCCCGTAGATTGACGAAGAAGGCGTTCCAGGTAGCGGTGTTGTCGGGGCACCAATTGGGATCCATCCGCTGCTCCGGCGTGAGCTCGAGGTAGTAGTGGCTCGTGATGGCCGCCCGGCGAGCGGAACCACGAGGCACAAGAGGGATGGGCACCCCTCCGACGCTCAGCATCCAGTCGGGAGGCAGCCGGTAGCCCGGTGGACATGGGTAGCTAGAGGCGCATAGTGACTCCGTGTCCTCGAGTGTGAGAAAGGCGTAGTGTGGGCTGTCCATGGCGAGAAAGAGAGGTGTGGAGAGAGAGAGGTGTGGATCTCTGGACTGCAATGGTGGCCGCCCTGGTTATAGCGGGAAAGGGTGGGAAACCTGGGCGGGAAGGGTTGGAAAGGGCGGAAAGGATGTGCCTACCTCACTGCCAGGGCTGGCCTGCGTTGTTTTCAGCTCCATGCCCCTTCCCCCCGTAGATTGGGTTTGGCCTGGGGCCGCCAGATAACTAAACGAGCCACGCCCATGCGAAAATAAGTTTGGGGAGCCGGGCTGGCTGCGATTTTGAGCACCAGTACCCCCCATAGCCCTTTAGGGGGGCTTTAGGGCCTCCGAGTGGAGATGCTCTAAGGGCGTGTTTGGTTGCTCGACCCAAGATTTTCCTTTTTGCCATTTAGCACGCTAGGTGCTGCATGGTGGGAGATTGGGCTTGGGCCAAGTTGGACAAGTTGTTTGGGCTTCTGTATCTTTGTTTCCTACAAATAGGCCCAGCTGTTTGGTTACCTAGATTTTTGTGTTTTTCCATGCTGGTACATTTCACAGCTGTTTGGTGTGATGCTTTGCATCTGATCACATGGGTTATAATCACCCATTCCAAATTTGGTGATCTTACCACCTAGTTGTAGCATCCCATCTGTCTAACATCTGTAATGCTACATGGTCTAATAATAAAATGCTACTTCCTACATATAATTGTTGCATCATAATTATATCATGCTCATGTCATCATGCCACCTTGCATTTGAGCATCATATAAAACCCTTTTCTTTTGGAGCTTGTCTCATATGCATTTATCAATTATATTTGGTTCTTAATAAATTGTATTTGGTTCTTGATAAATGCTTGGTGCCCAAGTTGAGTTGGGGGCATATATTTTATTAACTCCACCACCTTTTCTTGTCACCACCCCTTTAATTCTACCATCCAATTATATGTGAGCCTTGCTTTTAAATTGGGTTTACCTCTAGCTCATGTGGGTTGGGATGGATCCACTTCTACTTCCACGTGCTCCCATATATGCATCATGTTGTTTTCACAATGTTGATATGTGGAGAGCCACATGGCCACCTTTGCATGTGATGTGAGTATTTTCCTTATCTAGCTTCCCTTTGGTTTGGTTTGGAGTATTTGATCATGTAGGAATATAATTGTGGCTATATGCTTACCTAGTGGAACATACACACTAGCATGCCCACATTATATTCAAATATGAGCATTTCCATCTATTCTACTTGGGACACCACTCTTGTTCTTTTGGATTGATCTTCACCCCATAATTATGAAGCATGTGCTAAATAAATGCCATGAGCAATTCTAGTGGTTTTCACTACTAGAGGGAGCATTTATTACAATGCATGGGCCATGCACACATGTTTCTTCTCATGTCTTTTCCCTCTTACTTGATCTCTTTGATTTGGTATGAATTTAAACCAAACCCACCTTGCATAAACCCTACCTTTTTTTCATAGGCATGTATGTGGGCTTTCATATCCACATGCCATAATGTCTATCTATCCTACCCCATCAAACGTGAGTACCTTTTTAATCTCTCACTTAAACCCTCTCTCTTTTTCTAGCTAGACCGAGCCCTCTCTCTCTCCCTACACCTTGCTAAATGTTGGAGATATGCCCAAGAGGCAATAATAAAAGTGATTATTATTATATCTTTGTGTTTATGATGAATGTTTACATCCCATGCTATAATTGTATTATTAGGAAACACTGATACATGTGTGTTTTGTAAACATAAGAGAGTCCCTAGTAAGCCTCTTGTTGAACTAGCTTGTTGATTAATTGATGATCATGGTTTCCTGATCATGGACATTAGGATGTGATTAATAACAAGGTTATATCATTAGAGGAATGATGTGATGGACACACACCCATAGTAAGCGTAGCATAAGATCAAGTCATTAAGTTCGTATTGCTGTAAGCTTTCAAATACATAGTAACCTAATCCTTCGACCATGAGGTTATGTTAATCACCATCACCGGATGGATACTTTGATGACATCAAACGCCGCTTCGTAACTGGGTGGTTATAAAGGTGTCATTGGGTATTCTGAAAGTATGTGTTGAAGCGCATGGACCAAGATTGGGATTTGTCCATCCATATGACGGATAGATATGCTCTGGGCCCTCTCGGTGGAATGTCATCTAGTTAGCTTGCAAGCATGTGACTAGGTCACAAGGGATGACATATCACGAAACGAGTAAAGAGTACTTATCGGTAACGAGGTAGAACTAGGTATGGAGATGCCGATGATCAAACCTCGGATAAGTATAGTATCGCGTGATAAAGGGAATTGGTTTCGTATGTAAATGGTTCAATCGATCACGAAGTCATCGTTGAGTATGTGGGAGCCGTTATGGATCTCCAGCTCCCGCTGATGGTTATTGATAGGAGATGTGTCTCTATCATGTCTACATATTCACGAACCGTAGGGTGACTCACTTAAGGTTCGAAGTTATTTTAGGTAGATATGGAATATGCGTTGGAGACCGAATGTTGTTCGGAGTCTCGGATTGGATTCGGGACATCACGAGGAGATCAGGAATGGTCCGGAGAATAAGATTCATATATAGGGGATCATTTTCTGAGTTAGCAAATGTTCCGGAGTGTTTGTATGAGGATTCTAGAAGGTTTCGAAATGTTCCGGAAGGTTCTAGAAGATATCTTGGAGTTTGCTTGAAAATCAAGATAGGGATCAAGGAGTCCTGGTGGGTCAAGACAAGGAGTCGTGGGGGAGGAGGACTCCTCCCCCCCCACTCCCCAATCCGCCGGCCTAGAGGAGGGGAGTCCTACAAGGACTCCCCCTCCCCAAGGCGCCCTCCCCCCCTTAAATAGAAGGGCAGGGGCGCTCCCTCCTCCCTTGCTCTCATAACTCCCAATCTCTGCCGCCTCTCTCCTCCACCCTTCTTCTGCACAGGCATAGGCGAAGCCCTGCATAATTCTCTACTCCACCACCACCACCACCACGCCGTCGTGCTGCTGGGATTCCATGGAGAAGATCTACTACCTCCGCTACTCGCTGGAACGGGGAGAGGAAGGTCTGCTTCGACTCCGCACGTGTGACCGACTGCGGAAGCGCTGCCGAAACGCGGCGCCGGAAGGATCGTCCACTTGACCGACTGCGGAAGCGCTGCTAGAACGCAACGCCGGAAGGATCGTCCACACGATCTTGAGATCGGCAAGTGATCGACTACATCAACCACGAGATCTAATCTCGTTAACGCTTTCGGATCTACGAGGGTTAGTTCCTATCTAGCTCGTTGCTCATGTCTAATAGATTAGATCTTGGCTTTTATCTAGATTAGATCTAGGTTTTGTTCGTTCTTGCGGTAGAAATTTTTTGTTTTCCATGCTACGAACCCATCACTAAAACCCTAACCCTAACCCCTCCTTCCTAGACTTGGCTAATCCCTCACCTCACCACCAACCTGGCTCGGCTCAACCACCACCCCAGCTACCCATGCCGAGCCTTCCCTACCCTAAACCCTAACCGAGACCCCCTCTCTTTTCCCCTCTTCCTCGCTGCCATGCAGACCCCACCAGAGCCACCTACGCCTTCCTTCTAGCCCCAGCGGTGCAACCCAGCCAGCCAACCTTCCCCGGTCCACCGTACCGTGTGAGGGTGGAGAAAAGGTGCACCACCACCTTTTCCTCCCCGACCCCATGTGCTACCCTCCTCCCCTGGCCTTATCTACTCCCCCTCTCTGTCTAGCGTCTCCCAGATCCCCAGGGCCTCGCCCTTCTACTTCCTCTTCCTCCACCTGCCGCTGCTCTCTCCCTCCTCCATCTACCTCACCGTCAGTTTTCCTCTCGGCCACATCGTACCAGGCGGCGGGCGTGGCGTTTGGTTGTCGAGGAAGACCGAGACGTTCCCCTGCAACGCCCCTATCCACGCCGTCGAGGAGGAGGAGGCCTAGACCTGCCGCACATCTTCGACGCCGACGCAAAACCCTAACCCGCCGGCCGCCAGCTCCACCGCCGATCCGCTGCGCTCCTGCCCGATCCACCACCACCAACCTCCCCACGGTGAGCTGCTGAACCTCCCTGACACCTCCTCTTGCCGATCCGTTTCCTGTACGCGTCGGTCAAACCGTTGAGCGCCTTCTGTGCAGCGCGCTCGCCGTCGTCGTTCCGTCGCCTCGCCTCAGCAGGTTACCTAGCCGCGCAGCGCTTACCCAGTAACAACCCCCTTGCTAGCCCAGTGGTCGCCGCCGCCGCGCGCACGCGCTAGGTCGCGGGTTCGACCCCCGCCGCCCTCTGTTTTCCCGTCTGCATGCGCGCCGTCAGTTTCATCAGAAACGGAGGAAGAAAAACAGTACCGCGTCTCGTTTTGCACATACCCCCCTGCCTTTTTGCGTACACAACCCACGGTCCAGCCTGGCCCCACCTGTCCGTTGATGTGGTACTTTTACGAAAAGGTACCCAGGTTTTGAAATCCTCAACCCGCGCTCCCCGTCCGCGCCACGTGGTTGCGCCCGGTTCGCGAGTCCGTGCGTGGCCCCGGACACCACCGGCCCCACCTGTCAACTACACAGGCTGGATAACTCCGCGATGAGAAAAGTCTGTTGCGTGTTGGTTTTGCCAGCTCAGCGCTTGGCCCACCCGTCAGCGTCTGTGGCTAGCTGCGTCTGTGTGCAAAAAGTCGCTGACCTTATCTGTTTAATAAAAATAATTTCAGAAATTGTTAAATATGTTTTAAATCCAGAAAATAATATCTTTTAATTGACTTATCCAAATAATACAAATGATATATGTTTTTGAATCAGAAAAATGTGAGGAATTCAAATATGCCATCCAAAATGATGTTTGACTATTTTAAACTTTCGAAATTGTTTAATTGCAATAAAAATGCCTTTTCCTAATTAATTAATAACTTTAATTCTATAACTCCAAATCTGACAAATAATATGTCTAAATCGATCAGCGCGACGAGCCCGTTCTAACTATGCATTCCATGTTCTGAGTTGAAGCATGCATCATGTCATTATTAAAAATCAGAAATGTTTATAGCAATAAAACTTGACCAAATAATTAATAAAATGATTTATTCTTGTCCCCACAACTCACCCTTGCCATGCTACATTATTGCCATGTAAATTGTGCATCATTCATCATGGCATGCTTGTTTGCTTGTCGCATTCTATTTATATGCTTGTGCACTTTATTTATGTTGGCCCTTGTTTGTTTGGTTCTTCTTTCGAATAGACGCCGAGCAGGGAAAATATCAGGAATCCCAGGAGTACTACCCAAATCCACCTCTCGCTTCAACTGAGCTGCCAGGCAAGCACTACCTCATGCTTGCATACATATAGTACCTATTGCTTCTATCTTATTCTTGCATCATGGAGTCGCGATTGCATTAAATGGAATCCCAAGTACTGCATAGTCTTTACTTTTAAAACCCCATCGAGCCTGTTTCTCAATCCCATGAGCCCTTACTACAGGAGTTGTTTGAGCCATGTGAGTCATAGAACATCATGTGTAGGGTATGTGAGTGTCTGAAGGATAACGAGGTACCTAAACAACTTAACCTGAGTAGTAACGGGATAACTAATGGAAGAGGCACCGGTGAGCAATATCTGCTGTTTGGTTTTTCATGCTCACTTGTGTCCCGTAGGACCCCGAGTACTTGGTTCCTGTTCCTTGACTATTCGCACTATCCAATACGGGAGACTCTATAAATCCCCCTTTGCATGAGCTTGATTCACACTTTATTTCTTGGGGCCACAAAGTAGTTTGGAGCTTTATTACTATCATGTACTTATGCCATACTTTACTGCTTTATTTAAGATTGTGCGTGGAGCACCTGTACTGTTTTAATTCGTGACACGTTTTCGCTGTATCGACAAGCCCAGTCACACTTTCGGGTTCCCAGTCATTTACCGTCGTCCACACAAACCCTGGGTCCGTTCCGGAGCAGGCCAACTTCGTTGAGGGTAGCTTAGTGGGGTGGCCCCCTGAAATATTTTATGAATCCTATGAATGCTTTGTCGTGAAAGCCTCGTTGGGTTTTGATTTGGTTTTTTCGAGGTCGATCGTGTGTGTGTTGCTATTTGTGCACCCCTGCAGGGTAAATCTTTCTAAAAGCCGTGTCCGCGGTTATGGACGACTTGGAGCACAATTTCTCGATCATAGACAAGTATAACTAAAGTATCACTTTTAATTGAATAAATACCTGACTAGTAAATAGTGCAATACTCATGGAATGGATAATAAAACGGCCAACGGATGGGTTGTTCGTCCGCTTTCTCGTTGGTAAGCGAGAAGGAGGATGGATCTGTTATTTTATACTATTATAATTGTTGTTCTTAATTAACGGACATCCGTCTATCTTTGCTTAGGCGGATGATTAGCGAGTATATGTAGACTTGTTAGTGATTATCTTTTGCTGCAATTGCATCACCCCAGGTATATGTCCTCTTTAGAGGCATAAAGACTTGCTGAGTACCCCTAGGGTCTCACACGATAAATTGTTTGATTTAGATGAACAAGTGTATTCGCAAGATGGATACTGGGTGGAGGAGACAGATGATGTTGGCAACGATCACTCGGTGTAGAGATTTCGGGGATGGGGATCCGCAAGATCTGTGGGCGGGATGTGCTTATTTATGTGGCATCTTATGCCGATTTGCTTCTTGTCCGTACTCGGATCTTGTTTCCCGCTTTCGCTTGATACTCTGTTGATTGATGTATGAGGAGCTATCATACACTACTATCTATATCTAGGATATTTGGATCTTGCTGTATGGCGTTGCAATATTTCTTTTTCTTTTA
Organism: Avena eriantha; assembly: GCA_910589775.1. Taxonomy (NCBI): domain Eukaryota; kingdom Viridiplantae; phylum Streptophyta; class Magnoliopsida; order Poales; family Poaceae; genus Avena; species Avena eriantha. The sequence continues at coordinate 406,100,076 of OU342746.1, read as the reverse complement.
GATGGTATGGCTCTGAGAACTGTTGTAAGGTAGCTTGCATACATACTCACTTTTGTATGTATTTGATCTCTTCGCATGTTGCCTACGCTGCTCGTTCTTGTCCCGATGTTTCGAAAGTGGTTAGGACGGCCGACGGGTCTACACGTGGGTGGCCCCTGGGCCCCTACTGTACTATTTTAACCACTTTTGGTCCATCCAGGCTTGAACTTAGAGTGTAGGGTCCAAGGTTGTTACTACACACACACACGACGACATGATCACAAGAACAGTCATATGCACACACAACATCACCATAACATCCACATGCAGACATAAACATTGCTAGCTACACAAGAACAGTCTTAACTTTCACTAGCAGGTAGCAATCAGGGATTCTAAACTTCACCCCTGATCAAAAGAACCATCATCAGGGGCATCACCTGCCCCTCAAGAACCATGGGCTTAACCCCTAATGAAACAAACCATCAACAGCGGCATTGGATGCCCCTGAACCACCACCAGGGGTTTTCACCCCTGATCAAAAGTACCATCAACCTACTTAGTTCAACATCACAAGTTGTCCATCATCAACAACTACTACTACTTACAAACTTATAGAAGCAATGACATGAAGGCCGCCGCCAGCTAGTAGTGGTCTGGGCAGGTGTACTGCCTGGCGCTAGAGGAGCCGGCCATCTAGATCGTCATCTTGATGACGAAGGCCTTCAGCTTGAACTCTAGGACGTCGTCGCGCACCAGGTCGTACTTGTTGGGTTCGCAACATATAAAACAAAAAAATCCTACGATGAGAACTATACGCCAAGATCTATCTACTATATACAAGCAACGGGTGGATATACATCCATAGAGAACTTACCCTCGAAGACAACAAAGCTTTGTTAACGAGATTGAACTCGTGGATGATATAGTCAAACGCTTGCCGATCTCAAGATCGTGTGGAAGTCCTAGCGCCGCAAATCAGCAGCGCATCCGTCCTCGCACACACGTTCAGGCCACCGAAGAACCTCCATCTCCTCGCTCCAGCGAAACAGCGGAAGCAGCAACTCCTTCCAGACGAAATGCCACCGGAAACTTGTATCTCGCTAATCCGAGACCATGGAGAATATATCTAGAGAGGGAAAGAGATCTTTCACGAGGAGGTGTGATTTGTGAGGGAGGAGAGGGGTGCCTTTTATAGGAGAGGGGTGCCTTTTATAGGAGAGGGGGCCTCCTCCCCTCCCATGGCCGGCGCCCATGGGGGGTGCCCCCACCTCTTCCTCATTCATGTGGTGGAAGCTCCACTCACATCAATTTTGACTCCACTCAAAGTTCCACTCACATGCATTAAATTTCCACCAAATTTAATGCAACTCTCATTTAATAAAACTATTTTATTTATTTTATTCAAAAAATTTGTTAATTACTTTAATTAATAAACATTCACATAAAATCCCCTGCAATATTTCAATAGCACATGCAGAACAAATTTCAACAATTTCACCCGAAACAATTCGGTGACCATTAAAATAATTCCAGCACTTTGCAATTCTTTTGTCTGAAACATATTTGCTCCAAATGGTGTTTGGCGACCCTTAAGTGTGTCATCCTACGGTTCGTGAATAATATAGACATGATCGAGACCCCTCTCAGATCAATAATCAGAAGCGGGACCTAGAGATCCATTCTGACTCCTACACATTCAACGATGACTTCTATGATCGTGAGAACCTTTAACGCTAGTAACTTAATTCCTTTGTCTCACGATATATTACATGTTCGAGATTCGATCATCGGTATCTAAATACCTAGTTTGATCTGGTTAACGACATGCACTCTTTTCTCGTTCCCGTGATATAACATTCTAGTAATCACATCACTTGTTTGCAAGCTATTTTTAATGTGATATCACCGAGAGGGTCCAGAGTATATGTATCCGTCATCGGGATGGACAAATCCTACTCTTGATCCATGAGCCTCTACATAACACCTTCGTAGCACTGAACCCATCTTTATAGTCACTCTTTTATGGTTTGACGTTTGATGTTATCAAGATACTCTTCCGGTGTTAGTGATTAACATGATCTCATAGTCTAAGGACTAGGATTACTTCGTATGATGTTATAGCAATATAAATATAATGATTTTGATTGTAATGCTATACTTTGGATAAATGTTCGTCACATCATTTCACAAATGTTGTGATCCAGGGATAGGCACGCGACGCACGTCAAGGCTTGGCACCGTGGAAACGGCCGAAATCGACGTTTCCAACGGGCCAAATTTTGGCCTTCTTACCCGTGCGGTGCGGAGATTTTATGCAGTTCAGCTTTCCAAACGGGTTTATTTTATTTCCGCACGGTGCGAGAAACGTCCATCGGACCAACCAAACACGGCCTAAAGGATCTCTTGATCGCTGGTGCAAGTCCCTGATTTCTTTCCTCCTACCATGCATGATCGGTTCCCTGATTAATTCGCACGTAATACTTCCTTATTTATTTAGTTCTGTTTTTATCAGGTTTCTATTCTAGTACTACGTATACTGTTTTGACAAACTAGCTACAAGTTGGACACGGCGCGTTCGCGTAAATTTCCAAATATACGCCTACTTCCGCTTTTTAGAGATCTACCACTACTATATAGAGAGCACCGCCGGCCGATTTTCAACCAAAAACAAAAACAGAACCAAATTGATTCATCACCCACCGCCACCGGCGAGAAAGGAACGCGGGGAGGACCAGACGATGGCGGCCGGGCTGTTGGACGCCGCAATATTCATCTCTATTTGGCTGTTCGGAATTACACTGCTTTTTTACTGCATGTGCGGAGAAGTAGAGGAAGAAGATAACGTGGCCGTGGATCCGCACCCACCACCGGCGACGTCCATCGAGATGGAGCTAGGGTACTTCCCGTACAACGCCGCCGTGAAAGGCGGTGCGAGCGGGCCGTCGGCGGTGTGCGCGATTTGCCTGGAGGTGCTGGTGGAGGGGGCGACATGCAGCGAGGTGCCGGCGTGCCGCCACTTGTTCCACCGGGACTGCATTCACATGTGGATGAAGAGCAAGAACACCTGCCCACTGTGTAGACATCTCATCATCCCTGGATCAAAACCACTGTCAGCCGCAGAAGATATGGTTTAGCTCCAGAAATTTGCACCTTATTATCTAATCGAGAACATGATCTTCTTTAAGGCTCTCATGTCATGTTTTTCTCTCACATCTATGCACATTTGTACTCTATTGGTCATCTAAAAAAACTCTTCCTTTTTAGCTCATCTCCTCCTCCCCCCTCCCCCTGTCTACACGTTGACCGCCGAACACTAGGCAGATCTCAAGGCTTCTCCAACAGCTCAGCCGACCGGAGCGGAGGTGCCGGAGTAGCTGGTAAGGGTAGTTGTAGGTTTCTCGGCTGTTCGCTAGTGATTGGGAGTAGGACACTGGATTTTGACTAGTCCGGGTGCATTCGACGAGGGTTGGCCGAGCGTCTGGATCTCCCCTAATAAGGTCAGATGTGTAGTTGCTCTGCAGACTGCAGCTTCATCTCCTTTTGGCCGGCCGTGGAGGCGGGGGAGGGGGGGAGAAGGCGAGATGTAGGGAAGCGTGCAGTCTGGGAGGTTGTCGTGGTGGCATCCATGCCGAGGTTCTTCGGCACAGCACCATCAGGGCACTGAAGGGCAGGTCCATCAAGCCCTCCATGGAGGAGGGTGACAATCTACTCCTGGATGGTGAGCTCCCTAAATAAGAAGTGCTTCTATCGCCTTTGCATAAGTGTGTTTGTCATTCTCCTTCTCTTGGCCGTCTGAGACGGCGAGGGAGAGGTTAGGATTCTGCTGGCTTGGACGATGGTGCCTCGGATAATCTAGAAACTGCGTCTTCTACAGTGAACCTCAAGCGGCGCTACGCATCCGCTATCATTGGCCACAAGTTTGGCCCAGCTGCACTCAAGCAAGAGGTTGGCTTGAGTTCATTTCTCCTCTAGGCAAGGATCTTATTTAACACCGGTGCGATAGAGTCCGCTGTCTCTGGTGACCCAAGTGGTTTCTTCCCCGGCGACGCCAGGAGCAGACACATCTGGTTGCATGGTGGGCAGAGGGTAAGGACACAATCGTGTTTCACGGGCCCGACACAATTATCTTTCGGGGTGAAGATTCGTAAAAATCAATGTTTTTTGTGGACATATTGGCATTCTACTCAGCCCTTTTCTGTAAAATTGTTCCATGTGTCTTTTTAATGCAGTTTCCAGGTTCTTCGGGTCCTGTTATCTTTCAAAAAAAAGTGTAACTCTATTTTTTGACTCGTTCAAGTGTCATTAATCTCGTTGGGGCCAAATCTGCCTACACGTGTCACTTTCACAAATAAAAGATAAACAAAGCCGAACTATGGTGTACATGTGTGTGTGCCTGTGTTGAAAATATAAGCAATAACTCATATGCTTTAATTCAAATAATAAACTGAGAAAGCATAATCATATAAATAGTGCCAAAACTAATCATGCAAACTAATCATGCAGATTGATGAACATATTACATTTAAATAAGATAAACCTATTACATCTACACCAAACGCTAGAATAAAAAACTCTAGCAGAATCTGAAAGAGAAATTTCAGAGTTACGTGCGGTGCTGCAGACACCAACATCGTCAGCCATGTCGTCGATGTAGAGGCCGCTGATTTTCGGGAAGAAGTCCTCGTTGAAAAGGAGTGGTCTGTGATGGCGTCAATAGTCGCGCGAAAGCGCTCCCCAAAAACCTAATCGTCCCTCAACCGTCCGTTTCACAAGAGGCGAGGTTCCGAAGGCCTACTGTCGATGCACCCCGCAAGCCAGGATGAGGAAGACGAAAGCGGTGGCGCAATAGACTGGAAGAAGACGCGTGTGATAGGCAGTACCGATTAGGTTTAGCGCAGACGTTTATATAGTGCATGTCAGGGAGATCATGGGGCTCAACCCACGTCCGAGTCGGAACAGCCGCGAATCCGCATCCACCAGCGCCACCACCGCCAACGCCACCGGTGAAGACCATCGAGATGGAGCTAGGGTACTTCCCGTACAACGCCGCCGTGAAGGGCGGCCCGAGTGGGCCGTTGACGGTGCGCGCGATCTGCCTAGAGATGCTGGTGGAGGGGGCGACGTGCAGCGAGGTGCCGGCGTGCCGCCACTTGTTCCACTGGGACTGCATTCAGCTGTGGATGAAGAGCAACAACACCTGCCCCACCTGCCCGCTGTGTAGACATCTCATCGTCGCTGGATCAAAACCAATGTCAGCCGAAGAAGATATGGTTTAGCTCCAGAAATTTGCCCGTTATTATCTAATCTCGAGAACATGATCTTCTTTAAGGCTCTCATGTCACGTTTTGCTCTCACGTCTATGCTCGTTTGTACCTCTATATTAGTCATCCAAAAAAACTTTGCCTTTTCAGCTCATTACCCCCTTCTCCCCTCCCCTTCCTCCCCGCGTCTACACGTTGACCGCCGAAGACCGGGCAGATCTCAAGGCTTCTCCGACAGCTCAGCCAACCGGAGATGGCGGAGCGGAGGTGCCGGAGTAGCTGGTAGGGGTAGGATAGGTCAATCGAGCCTCCATGGAGGAGGACGGCGATCTGCTTCTGGATGGTGAGCTCCCTAAGTAAGAAGCGCTCGTATCACCTTCACATAAGTGTGGTCGTCATTCTATTCCTCTTGGTCGTTTGAGGTGGCGAGGGAGAGGTTCAGATTGGTCTCGTGGCTGTTGACTTTGGGCGATGATGCTCGGATAGTCTGAAAATTGCGTCTTCTGCCGCGAATCCCAAGTGGCGCTATGCAGGCATCCGCTATCATCGACCACAAGCTTGGCCTAGCTGCACTCGAGCAAGAGGTTGACTTGAGTTCGTTTGTCCTCCATGTGAGGATCTTCTTCAGCACGTAGAGTCCGTTGTCTTCGGCATCCCAAGTGGTTTCATCCTTGGCGACATCAGGAGCGGCCGCATCTGGTGGCATGGCGATACAGCTCAAGGACTCGATCGTGTTTCACAGGCCAACGCAATTATCTTTCATTTAGGTGCGACTCGTAAAGATAAGGTCTCGTGTTTACATATTTGGGTTCCACATAGGGCCTTTCTGTAAAATTGTTCCTCCGCCTTTTTTATCTAGTTTCCAGGTCCTTGGGGCTTTCTATTTAAAAAATAATAATTGTACCTCTATTTTCCAACTCAGTCAAGTGCCATTAATCTCGTTGTGGCCAAATCTGCCCTATGTGTGTCACTTTCACAAACAAAAGATAAACAAAACCGAACTATGGTGTGCATGGGTGTGTGCCCGTTCATTGTACTTATATATTTAAAAAGAAAAGAAAGAAAGACAGTAGAGCAATTCCACATAATAACACATGAACGTCTTACTTGTGACAATCCAGTTTTTTTCAAGACTCGGTTCATTTCCATCCTCGCTTTCGAAACTGTTGTGTCGCTGGCAGATGCGTGAATTTATGATGCCGGGGCCTAATGGGCAATGCTACTACAAATGATAGGCATATATCATCCATAACAGAACTCACTGAAGTTGGTGATGATGCCACATATTGTGCTTTCAAGAAGAATAAATGTGGAAATTATCCATGCTATGCACTGTTGGGATAAAATTATGCGACGGTTGTGCGTGTCCTGTGTTTCAAATAGAGAGGGACGTTTCAATTCAAACTTATAGTTTTGAAAAAAAAAGTCAGATTAAGATGTACCCAAACAACCCCTATGTGTGCAAAAATATGAGAAATAAACTAGTGACATAGTTGACAGTTTTATTCTGATTTTTCTTAGTGTTTATCTTTTTAATTTTTAGATTTTGTAACTGGCACAGCCAGGTTAATTTATTTATATAAGGCAGAAACGAACATAGCCAGCTGTCCCAGCTCACTCCAAACTGGCCCCACGCTGCAGTGACCTGGTTCAAACAAAAACACCTCAACAAAAAAACAAAACAAATAGAAACAAAATCAGTCGCCCCGAAAAGGCCACCACTAGACCGGCCGTCGCCCCCTTTCCAAACAGAAACGCCGGCCGCCGCCGCCGCCGTCGCGCCCCCCGCCTCCCTCTCCGCGCCTCGCCGCCGGGGAGGATGGCGAACCAGGCCTCCGTGCCGAGGAGGGCGCACACGGCGCGCGACCTCGCGGAGGAGGGGAAGAAGCGGGCCGTGCTGCTCCTCGTCTTCGCCTTCGGGCTCGCCTTCCTCATGTCCCGTGAGTCCCTCTCCCGAAACCCTAGGGCGCCGCTTTCCCCGCCGGTAGGCTCGATCTCCGGGCGGTAATTGCAATTAATTTTGGTCCACGCGTCGGTTTTGGTCGTCCTTAGTGCCGTGACTAGGTTTGATGCTGGTGGTTACTCCTGATGCGGGGGCGCTAACCTGGGCATCGTTTTATGCCCATCTGTGGAGAAGCGATGTTAGTTTGTTCCATGGGTGCTGTAATTCGTTGCATTGGGCAGCAGAAACTAGACTTAGCTCTGAGTAGTTGACTGGAATTTTACGGGATCAGTTGTAAATTTTGTTGCTGTCTCATGGTGTCTGGAAGTCAAATTGTAGAATATAGATCAGATCAGTTGTTGGTCTTACTGTGTCAGCTTAATCATAGCCTAGAATGCATGATGTAGTCTAAACACAAGGAAGATATGAGCTACACAGGTAGGTTTGATGGCAAATTCGCATCCATATAGCCGGCAATTTGATGTTTTAGTTGAAGTTGCCAAGTATGGCTTCGTATGAAGGCAGATTTAGATTGCAGTCGCAGCATCCATATTTGTATCAATTACTATATGAAAACACCTGTTGCTCGCTCATGGCCATGCTAAATGACTGATTTTCTCCATTGCAGTGACAAGCTCTTCAGTCTGGATTAACTTCCCATTTTCCATAGCTTTGATAGTTTTGTTTCGCTACCTGTCACTTGACTACGACTTCCGTAGAAAGAGCACAACTGTTACAGATCATGATGCCAGTCGCCCACTTGTCAAGACAAAAAGTATCGAATTAAGTAAACCATCCCTTGCTCAGAAGAATAGAAATTCAGTTTGGAGGAGCAAGGTGAATTCGCCTCCAGTCGAAGCAGCGTTTGAACAGTTCACACGGCATCTTATCACAGAGTGGGTGACAGATCTTTGGTACTCCCGTGTAACACCTGATAAGGATGGACCGGAGGAACTCATCAGCACAGTTAATTCTGTTCTTGGAGAGATTTCTAGTCGGGCAAGAAACGTTAACCTCATCACTCTGCTAACCAGGTTAGGAAATTTGTTTTATCACATGAAATAAATGAACAATGTATCTTTTCAGAACATTGGGTGTCTTAGAAGGACCCTATCTACCTTATGCAGGGATCTGGTAGATCTCATATGCAATAATTTGGAGCTTTATCAATCCTGTGAGGCTAAGATCGGAAAAGAGAAGTTTGTTAACCTCCCGACAGAGCGTCGTGATGCTGAACTGAAACTCACCCTTATAGCTCAAAACAAGTTGCATCCGGCTTTATTTTCAGCAAGTGCTGAATATAAGGTAAGACTTCATTGATGTTGAGGTTTTAGCTTATTGCTTATAGTAAGCTGTTTAGTTGCCAAACATCCAAAATGGGTCTGGAATTTAGATTTCCCCTCCTCTCTTATTGCATTTCAGTGCATCATAATGTTCATGTGTTATGTATGCACCTGTATTGTATTTGTACCATGTTGGATCCATCCTTGGATGAATTGGGTGCTTCTAGTTCTAGTGCTATGTCAACACATATTTAAACATGCATATCATGGACGATAATGTTTTCCTGCATAAAAAAATTGTGAGACATGGCATATCACTTTTTTGTTCCTTATGTATTCACAAGTCTGACAACGCACACTACCTCATACTTCATGTGTTAATTTAACACTTTGTATCATTGTTCGTGAATTGAGCATCTTGGTAATTCTGTTGATATCATGACTCCGTATCTGCTTAAGCATCAAAGTTTCTTCGGATCATCTGATGCATACAATATGTTTATCCTTACTTCCAGGTCTTACAAAGTCTTGCTGATGGTTTGATTTCAATCACAGTAAATCCCGAGAATTTACAGTGCTCTTTCTTCCACTGCACTGCACGAGAACTTCTTGCATGTGCAGTTTTGAGGCCTGTCATAAACTTAGCAAATCCAAGGTAGTAGCATAGACCTGGACTACCGCATTAGTATTTTCTACTGTCATCAAATTGAGATGTAAAATTTGCAGGTTTATAAATGAAAGGATTGAATCTTTGGTTCTTTCTCGCGCCAATAAGGCAGATAATGGAGTTGCTGGATCCTCAGAGGATGTTGCAACGGTGAAGCAAAGGGAACCTCCTATGCCATCTGTGGATGAACTTTCTGCACTAGCAGATCACTCAAGTCCTGGGGTTGAACTTGTGAGATTTAGTCAGGGTCAGTCCAAGACTGCTTCAGATATGCAACTCAATAAAACCAAAAGTACATCGAGTGTCAAGCCAAAATCCCCTAATGCTTGTATGATCAATAATTCACATCCGCTTGAGTCAGGCAGTTTACCTTCAAATTCCCACATCTATCCGGATACCGGTATTTCTGTACATCCCCAAACTCGTGGCAGGATAACTACAGAGAGTTACGAAGGGCAGTCAGCGCATACATTGGATGTCAGCTCCCACCGAAAAAATCGAGCTGTAGCACCTGAGCACCTTGAGAATATGTGGACTAAAGGGAAGAATTACAAATTAGAAAATGCAAACCATGTTACTAAAGCACCTGTTAGATCTTCTTTGGTCACAACTTCTTCAATGCAGGGCTCATCAATGTATCATCCTACTGTTCCCCAAAGGCAAACAATGTTGTCTAATTCTGAGGAGCATCATTCGATAAAACACTCAGCTACTCCTGCGTATTCAAATGGCACTAATCACTTGCAAAAAAGTTTATCTGCAGAAATGGCGGAGCATGCCAGCCAACAAGATTTAGCTGTGGACAGTGAGAGTTCGTATGGCACCGAGGAGGATGAAAATAACAATGTGACTGGCTTGGACTCTCCTGTAACCAGAGTTTGGGATAGCAAAAGTAAAGGAAATGGGACCTCGTCTCATATACATCATCCACTTGAATCTTCTAGTTTCCATAAAGCAAGGACAAATCGAAGTCATGTGAGCAAGTTGAAAATGTCGAGAACTTCGTCAGGAAGGAAAAGGTCAAGGTCAAATGCTCCAAAGATTCCCTTATGGCAAGAGGCAGATAGATCTTTCTTGGCGAGTGGTGATTTTGGCATACTAAATACATCAGCAAATGACTCAAGGGCAGATGGACTGTATGACGATACTGAGGTGGAAAGCATGACTAGGATGCTTAGTGGTGCAAATGCTTCATCTTTGTCGTTGGCATCAAGTGACTCTTCCTATTCATCTAATTATTCTAGTACTAATGTGTTGGAAGACTCATATTTAAAGTTAAGATGTGAGGTAACACGATTTCTGTTAAATATTCTTCGATCCTTGTAAATGCTGGTGGTACATGTCTTCATCAGATTTCCTTGTTCAGGTGGTAGGAGCCAGCATTGTAAAAAGTGGGTCTGGCATGTTTGCTGTGTATTCAGTTTCCGTAACCGATGCCAACGGTAATAGTTGGTCCATCAAGAGGAGGTGATTATGCTGTATTTTGTCACTTGATTATGTCAGCCACAAGCATATAACAGATATGATGCCTGCACCTCAAAAGAAGAAAACTAGACAATGCCTATGAAATATTATTCTAGTATGTTAACTGCTTTCTAATTTCCATGTGATTTTCTGTGTACTTCAATCAGGTTTCGTCATTTTGAAGAGCTGCATCGGCGTCTGAAAGAATATCCTCAGTACAGTCTTCACTTGCCTCCAAAGCATTTCCTCTCATCAGGGTTAGAGGTTGCTGTTGTTCGAGAGAGGTGCAAGTTGCTTGACATATACCTAAAGGTTTATTTCTTGATGCTATTTGAAGATATTTATGTTATTATTTTCACTTTCTCCATAAGTTTGAATAGTGGCATTGAGATGTCTAATCAAGAATCCAGTTCTTGGAATGTACTTAGTTTGAGTCATAGTTTGATATCAGCTTGTCTAGAGGCTAAACGGCACAAATCGAGTTAATTGGATAAAACTACCACAATTGGGACTGTCGGGATGAGTCAGTACCACTTTCGGTAATTTTTGCAAGTCAGTACCATTTCTGAGTCACAGTGTTGCGAGTTGCACTAATTTTCATCTAACAGCGCATTAACACGCTTGGTGACAGGTAGGACCCATCTGCAGAGTGGAATAGTCAACCAAAATTGCCACGTCGGTCTCACCTGCACGTCCTCCTCCCATTGACCTCTACCTCGCGCTTGCATAGTACGCAGGCCGCGAGCACCTCCACCGCGGCGCTTAGCTTTTGCCCTGGACACGAGCGCTCGCCGCCATGGACTACTTGGGCTCCGCACCGGCACCGCTCGCCCTCTCTGACGCCATGGACTACTTGTGCCAGCTCGTGCGACACAGTCTCGTCAGCGCAGAGCGCCGTACGGATTTCTGGAGCCTTCTCCTTCCCCTGGCCGCGTGCGCCCGCCGTCATGGGCGAGTCGGGCCGGATGCCCGTCCTCCGTCATCTCCTGTGCGTCCATGGATGCTGCCTCGCCACCCGTCTGGCCGGCGACGTACGCGCAGCACGAGGCTCTAGGCCCGCCCCGCTCCTTCTTTCTCTGCATGTGGCGCCGCCGCCATGGGCCTGTCCCCCGTCCCCTTCAGCCTTCAACTGGGCGTGCGTGCGCCATCAGTGACACTGGACGGCGCAGCTCCACCTGAGCATGCCAGCCACCGGTGCTGCCGGCGTGAGGTTTGCCTCCTTCCGTGATAGCTGGCAGTGGCATGTTCCCCATCTCCGGCCTGCCGTCGACACGTCGTGTGGCGCCCTTCTTGAGGGATGCTTGGCTGCTTGGTTCACTTCCGACGTACTTTTTCCTGCACAAAACGGAGAGACAGCGACATAGATGTGATTTGCACACGGGTGATTGGGTCTCCACGCCAGCACACAAGAGTGTACGACGGACAGACCCAGCCTTCTCGGATGCCTGCCGATCGTGTGGCACGCGGTCTCATCAGCACGCAGCGCCGTGCGGCTGCTCGCTCCTTCTCCCGGTCGCGTGCGCCGCCGCCGCAGGTAGACCAGCCCGGAGGTCAACGAGAGGAGGACGTGCGGGTGAGGGAGAACCGACGTGGCAATTTTGGTTGACTGTTCCGCTCTGCATATGGGCCCCACCTGTCACTAAGCGTGTTAATGTGTTGTTAGATGAAAATTAGTGCAATTCGCAACATTGTGACTCAGAAATGGTACTGACTCGCAAAAATTACCGAAAGTGGTACTGACTCGTCCCGACAGCTCCAATTGTGGTAGTTTTATCCAATTAACTCGCACAAATCATCTCTGCAAGCATGAATGTCCCATGACGTGCTCTACTCATTGACACATTGATCTACTCCCTCCGTCTCAAAATAGATGTCGCAAATTTTTCTAAATTTGAATGTATATAGTACTAAATAGTGTCTAGATACATCCAAATTTAGACAACTTTGCGACATCTATTTTGAGACGGAGGGAGTATGTTACTTTACTGGGTTATAACATCAGTGAACATTTTTTGCTCTGTGATTGTTATGTGGTCTGTAAACCTTTAAATCAACAATTTATCTTTTGTCATGTTTGCATTCCATAGAGCTCTGTTATCTGCTCATTAAGTTCGGTAAAATTCTGAAATATCTGATAACTCTGCCTGTTGATTCTACAGAATCTTCTTCAGATCCCTACTGTTTCAAGCTGTATTGAAGTCTGGGATTTTCTAAGTGTTGATTCACAGGTTAGTGTCTTCTAGACCATACCATGCCCAACCTTTTTCAAACTGTTGTGTGTAACTGAAATTTCCTTGTTACAGACATACATTTTCACAGATTCTCTCTCAGTTATCCAGGCACTGTCAGGTGAGTGATCTCCTTTTAGTTAAGTAGCTAGCTAGTTGCTCTTTCTGAATTTCTTGTGCACAATTTAATGCCTATATGCTGATTTCATGCAGTCAATTTAGATGTAAGATCAAATGAGAAGGGTGCAAAACTATTGAATTCTCCCAAAGCTTTGAATGGAAATTTATCTTCTATGAGACAATCTGTAAGTGAATGTCAAAATGATAACGTACAAAATGATAAGGACTTTGCTGCTGTTGATGGTTTGAGACTGAGGAAAGGAAAGACGGATCAGAATTTGGAAACTAGTGTTAGCAACTCAAGTCCCAGTATCTATCAAGACCACTCTGGAAGTGATCCTGAACAGAATGATTACTCATTTTCGATAAAGTCAGGAGATCATAAGAAAATGCTGCCAAGTCAAACTGATTATACATCTCAAGTTTTGGAATCCGATGGATACTCAGTGACTCCTAATGATGTAAGTTCTGATTGTTTCTACAATTCTTACCATCAATTTGTCACATCTGCTGAAACTATATTTTGTTTTTTCGCAAACTATTTTTCCATCTGGTGTTCTTTTACTTCAATTGTATGTGACGCAGCAGCTACCTGGCTGACAGCCTTATACCTATTTTAATGCAGTGGATGGCTCCAAATGTTAGTGCCCCCATATTTCATCTGGTTGATGTGATTTTTCAGCTCCAAGATGGAGGCTGGATCAGGTGAGTTATTTTTACACCCTTGATCACGATTTCTAATATTTAGCATCTGTAACTGTAACCTTGGTATTTGCACTTCTGTATAATGAACCCATGTGTGAATGATCTCTAATAAGCTTGAGTATTTGTTCTTGTTTTTGTAGACGTCAAGCATTTTGGGTAGCAAAGCAAATACTACAATTAGGAATGGGAGACACATTTGATGACTGGCTTGTTGAGAAAATCCAGTTACTTAGAAAGGGGAGGATGATTGCTTTTGCAGTCAAGCGTATTGAACAAGTAAGTCTATGGTTGCATCCTTAGCAAAACAGGTGCCAACAACCAATAATGTAAAAGGGAGTTTTTACTTCCATTAGCAAATTAGATAAATTCTTTTTGTCTAGTCTTAGGTCATGATTGTGCCCCTAATTTAGGCTGTATGCATCCTATTTTCACTCTGTGCAGATACTCTGGCCAGATGGAATTTTCATGACAAAGCATCCCAGCAGAAAACCAGCCGAACCTTCTCCTGGTGCTCAGAATGATGCCAAGACAAACATTCTGACTGAAGAACAACGATTAGAAGCTGCCCATCGTGCAGAATTTGTCCGTGAACTGATAATAGGTGAACTTTGTACTTTCCCTTTTATTTCATTGTTTCTAGAGACCTAATGATTTTCTGCTATATTAGACTTGTCACTTCTGTGACTTGTAGTTCCTATGTTCTTCGGGGTTTTCTATTAGCTCTGCTTGTTTACTGTTTTTATCTGCACAGATAAAGCACCATCTGCTCTAGTGAGCCTGGTTGGTCGAAAGGAGTACGAAAGATGTGCTCAGGATATCTACTTCTTTCTTCAGGTAAAATATTCTTTGGGGATTGCTGAATGCATAATATACCATTTTATCCAACATTCTGCACATTGTTAGTTCTATTGGCATGAAAGCTCCTATTGTTCTCCAACAGACGACTCTTGAAACACAACCCATTTACCATAGTCATTGTGTAATCAGCTCAATACAAGCCATCTCATATTCCTATTTGTCGTCCTCATGGCCTCAGTATTGTGAGTTTATCCTTTTCTCAATGGGAAGGCAGCATATCAAGCATGTTTGACACAAATTCAAACGTCCCTTGGTCGTCAACTTAACCTGTGTCGACATATTTAAGATGAGTTGATTCAAGTCTGTAGGGCATCCACTCCTAAAACATAGAGTGTAAATTCTACTGTTGGAGAACAACATTAAGATAATGAAACGTTATGATTAGCGTGTGTATGATCCTTGACTGATATCTACAACTGTTTTTAACGTGCAGTCCCAAGTTTGTCTGAAGCAGCTAACATTTGAACTCCTTGAGCTCCTTGTCCTCGCTGCATTTCCGGAGCTGGACGGCACCGTGAGGAAGTGGCACCAAGAGAAACATGAGCTCGCTTCCCTGGAATGATTTCTCTGCGACGATCGAGCCAGCTGATTGTGGAGTGCCGATCTGTTTCACTGTAAATAAGGCAATTTTCAAGAGCGCTGCCGTTTTGGACAGCTTTAGTTCTGTGCAGTGTGAATACGAGTAGCTAGCTAAGAGTTGGTGATTTTGGATTGGTCCCTTTTCCACCTTTGGAGGCTTGGACCTTGCTTAGCAACGCCGATTTCGTGTTTGACAAACTGGTGTGTCCTTTTTTCGTGTTCTTTCTCCCCGAATAGGGTTTTGGTATACGTAATGCAGCATGCAAAGAATGAGGTTGGTACAGTTTTGTTTTTCTTTCTTAGTAGCGTAGGATACATGCATACTTTGTTAGCATTTGTAATTTAACATTTTGGTTACACCTGAACTCATACACCTCCGCATGATGATGATGATGATAAATGAATGTAAGAGTGTTCATCACAAGTTCGTCAGTTCCTGGGTAAAATCGTGATATTTGCTTGGCTGTCGTTTTGCCTAGCTAGCTCGGAGAAATAACATGAAATAAGGAGAAGAGTTTGAGCCGGAAGTCCATTGGTACCGGAAACAGAGTCGATCGTTCACAGTCGTGGCCGACTCGGAGATTGGCATGACCGCGTGTATCTCTATCTCTATCTCTATTATTTAAAAAGGACGAATTTCCTCTGTTTCCTCCGACTAGACAGGAACAATTGATCTCGGCCAAACAATCGATTAGATCTAACGCTTCGAGACTTTCCAATGACATTGCACTTTGCACGTCCACGAATCTCGAAATAAGGCAACTAATTACAGAGAAAAATCCAGAGTGTTAAAGATTGCTTTACACATCCCTATTTTGCACGTCCTTGATAACGGCAATTACTTTCGTCGCGCGCTGCTTGTCGTCGGTCTCCCGCATCATTAAAAACCAGCGTATCAGTTTCCTACAAAACCGTGTGCGGCGCTCTCAATCAAGTACCAAAAAACAAGTCTCTAAACAAATTCCGTATGCCCAGCACGTCTTCTGCCCACGCACGTACACACCCAACACACGGACACACGACACAGCTCGCGGCAGGATCACACCTATAATCCTAGACACGTCCACCTCTACCTCACGCGTCGTTGCCCCTCTCTGCCTCTCACCTCCTCACGCAACTCATCTGCGCGCCGCTGCCGCCCCCTCCCTCTTCTGCCTTCGCCTGCGCGCCGCTCCTCCTCCAACTCCGGCGCAACCGCGCGAGCCCAATCCATCCCGCCGCTCGCCTCCACGAGCTCCAAGGTCGCGCCTCCACTTCAACCCCATCGCCATGGCCATGTAGGCCTCTACATCGCCATGGGAGGGCCTGGATCCATCTTAGGCAGGCGAGGCGAGGCCACTAGGCCAGGCGGCTGTGGGATGCGAGGCCTGCCGGGTACCCGTCGGGTCCCCATACACGACCGGGTCGCTGGTATGGAGGAAAATCAGACCCGGCGGCGGGTATGGGGCCGGGTCGCGGTTGCGGGGGGGCCAAACCCGGACACGAACCCGGCGAGTGCTATCCGGACACGGGAGCTTTCCCTAGACGTCAGTCCGTCACGGTTGAGAGCGTCCCATCCTCTTCGCCCCTGTGCCCTCGCCGCCAGTCCGCGCCTCACCTATGTCGATCTCAAGCGCAGGGTGCCCGCGCCTCTCCGAGGAGGACCACGTCGCCGCCAACCGGAGCCTCTCCATTCATGTCGTGGTGCTCTACGAGTTTCCAAAATCACGGGTATCAAAATGAATTGAGTTCCTGAAAAATTGCACGCACCTCGGTCCGTAGTTCTGCAATTATCTTATATACCATCCGATCACAGTCTCATTATGTGCAATTTATAGGAGGAGAATTGTGCCATGGATCTTTTTTATGCTCTCTGGATTTTGATTTATTCATGAAAATAGTTCAACGTAATGAGCCGTGATCGAAGCTCCAGGTTAGGAACTGTCTCAACGCTCAACCAATATTTATCTACATTGAGTTCAAAGCAAATTTTCTTTCATGAAACCTTCACCGAATGGTAAGAAATACTGATTTTTTGCATTTCTTTGGTTGCCAGATTTTTCTTATAGCTAGAACTAAGAAAGAAAAGAAGAATACATCATGGTGACGGTTTTGATAACATTAGTGAGGCAAGGAATCACCAGATGTCTTGATCAATCAGTAAGCAGGGATCCTAACTATATAAAAAGTACGTTAGTCAACATCGTGAGTATGTGGTGTTGATGTTCCCTCCTAGAATCCTAATACTATAATATTATCATTATGATGCCGTGGTGCTATGTGAGTTTCCAAAATCATGGGTATCCAAATGAATTGAGTTCCACAAAATTGCATGCACCTCGGTCCGTAGTCTTGCAATTATCTTATATTCCATCTGATCTCAGTCTTATGATGTGCAGTTTATAGGAGGAGAATCGTGTCATTGATCTTTTCTATGATCTCTGGATTTTTGATTTATTAATGAAAATGGTTCAACGTAATGATCCGTGGTCGAAGCTCCAGGTTAGGAATTGTCTCAACGCTCAATTACATTGAGTTCAAAACAGATTTTCTTTCCTGAAACCTGCACCGAGTGGTAAGAAATACTGATTTTGCATTTCTTTGGTTGCTAGATTTTTCTTGTAGTTAGAACTAAGAAAGAAAAAGAGAGGACATCACGGTGACAATTTTGATAACATTAGTGAGGCAAGAAATCACCCTGATATCCTCATCAATCAGTAAGCAGGGATCCTAGCTATAAAAGGTACATACATAGGTTACTCAGCATGTGAGTGTGTAGTGCTGATTTTCCCTCCTAGGATCCTAATACTGATAATATTATCAAAACCAATTTGTATTGTCAATTTCAATATGTTCTTATTCATTGTTTTTGTATCTACACATGTATCAGCAACTAAGGAGATCTGTATTTCTAGATGTAGAGATTAGGTATATCTGTTCTCAGTTTAAGTGTAATCTTATATGTCAACCGGCAACCGTATCTCCTCACTAGGAATCAATCAACCAAGTCTAAATTGAGAGACTGGGGAGCTTAATGCAAGGCCAGCAACACGAGAGGGGTTAGAGAAAAGTGGAGGCGGTGACACATCGGTGGTGATCCTGCCATCCTTCCTGTGCCAACAACTCGTGGAGGAACGGAGTGTGAACGGTAGGAGGTGTCGGTGTCCAATCACTCGGGTAAGGCGATGAACAGAAAAGCTCTTGATGCTTGAAGGTATTTTACTTCTCTTGCAGAGGTTGCTACTCGCTATCATGTTACTCCTGCTATGCGGTCTGCCAACTTCATTACTATAGCTAATAAAGTATAAAGCAATTTGTAGTGGTCCACGCTTGCTAGGATGCAAGACTACGGGATTCTTCTGGTCAAGGATTTGGTGTTGTAAGTTTCCTATTTCCTCACATTGTCTCAGCTTTTTCACCCAAAGTGACTAAATTTAAACACATACATTGGTCTAATTTGTGCCTTTAGTTCATTTGTTGGGCTACTCAATTATGTTTACCAATTGTACTGCAAGAATGTGGGTATGGTACTTCATTATGTCTATCCCTCCCAATCGACCGACAGAAATTTGAAGGTTTGGACCTCCCTAACATAAGCTTATCTTGTACCAAATAACTTTTTGAGATAATACTACTCAATATCCTACATGATGTTGTTGTTTGCCTATATGGTTGTACTTAATACAAATAATTTTCAAGGACTCGGTTATGACTAATGACATAGAACATGATGTGCTTCTTAGGATAGTAGGTTAGCAATTTATATTCTCGTTTTATATTACACGCGGTAGCTGGTTAAGATTGTAACCATTTGTTTTGTATTGTAATCAGCAAGCCTTTTGGGTGGATGGGCCGCGCCAAGTCGGTGAGCTACAATCCCATTAGTCCCAACTCTAGCCAGCCTTTAAAGTTGCTGCCAGTGGATACTAAACTTCTATGCATTCTCCATGATCTATACTCTGGTTCGACATGCAAGATGATGATATCCTATAATGCCGTGAAGCCTAATGGGTAATTGAGCTATTAGATTCCTGCAAGATTTACATGAATTTTGTGTGGGATAATTCCATTATTTCTGGATATCCATGAGATATTAAAGGCAGTAGATTGGAAAATAAGTGTCAAGTGGCAACTTTTTATTTTTTGTAAATGTTATTGCATACACGTATAGTGGAATCACTCAGTTGTCTAGATTGGTCGCCATGTAATTGTTAGTATACACCTTCGGATTTCAGTTAGTTTTCCACTTTTAATTGATGTCGCGAAGTTAGTTTCTATCTTTCATCTTTGATTTCCCAGGTGAACTATGCTATAGTGTTTTCTTTAGAAATGTCACATGTGTTGGTTCCTTTGGTATGGATTGATAAAAATGATTCTTTCACATGAATGATTTTTCCTATTTTCTCCCCTGGTGTTTGTTGTATCCAGTGCAATAGTGGACATGTAATGTTCTGCATATCTTGTAGAGTTTTCTATTCTAATGAAACAATAGGCGAGTTTCAATCTGCTGCATGTTAGAATTTGACAGTGTTGATAACTGATAAGTTAAGTTTTTGTAACTCTTTCCACTCGTGACAGAGAACAACTTTTGATTGCCTCTGATAAGATGCACTGCTGGCAAATTTCACCTCTATTCACTTGGCCAACAAAATGATTCCTTTCACAACATAATTTGCATGAATTTATGCAGAACTACTGATGTATGTTTGATGCATGGCGCATATGAACAATGTGGCAAAGGTGCAGAGCTACTCAAAGCAAGTCCCCTTATGTCTAGAAATGTGCATATCATATTTCTGTTAGTTGAGTAAGCTTATCTCCTATCATCTGTAGTTCCACTGATCTACTTGTAGATTGCAACTTACACTGTTAATTGGGAATCAAGATAAAATGGAACGGATAATAAAGATTGTTAACTGTTGTCAATAGGTAAACAAGAGTAATTGACATAGCAGTAATTTTTCTTCTTGATTAACCTTGTCGTAAATGATATTTACATAATGATCCTGGTTGGTTGGAGCAAAAGGATTGACAAACTTGTGGACCCTTTTGATGGGAAACTTTCTCTATGGTAGCTGATGCACCCTGGTCAAGATCAGTAGCTTTTTTTTTTGGTTTTTGATGTTGAAACTTATATTGACAGATGAATGTATGATTTCATTGATATTGGAATATCTTTTTTGTCATTAAAAAAAGACAAATCATTTTGACCTGGAAGGGTCTCATGTACCCGCGAGGGTTTGCTTCGTTTATTTATCCCTTAAGATGTTCCTTTCATCATTTCTCATTTTCTTTGGCTTAAGAACAACTTGTAGGATACGTAATTTTTGTGTTCAGAAACTTCTGAGATATTGACCTTACACTATCCAAATTATATAAGCCTTGATATATTGTTTTGTCTCATTGCTTCTTTTGCACCGTTGCATGGCAAACTTTAACCATGAGAGGTGATTTACTTGCAAAACTGAACTAGACAGTTAATATGTTTCTAGACATAGAACATACCTACCTTGATAGCTAGGATTTATGAAGGAGTAATATGTTTTAAAAAAGGTAAATACTTATTTGTGCTGCTTGATGTTGTGTCGGGAGAAATTAGGGTCAACTACAAGGAAGAAGGGAGGAGCCGAAATTCAAGAAGGCATAGCTCTGCCCAATAAAGGGAGAGTGGTCGTGTGACACATTGGTCTAGGGAAATAGGAAATTGTTGTTTGATTGGTCTATACAAAAGAGCGTAGAGTCTTGATTGGATTAATGCTAGAGATGTTTCCAACATATGTGCTTGTGGTTGTGGCGTTGGGAGAGAGAAAGATGGCTGCCCGCTATTCATCAAAGAGGTGGACTGGAGAGTGAGTATAATATATCGATGTTTACTGAATAATCATAAACTACATGGGCATCTTTGTCCAAAGTGTTTCTAACTTGGTTGTTGAATTAGGACAATATTTTTTATAGCTTATTATTGCGTAATCATTTTGTTTGATTATCATATTAAAATCAAAAAATGATTATCATTATCCATATTAAAGAGACATCTGGTACGTGCGCCTTTCTCCATCAAATATGAACTACCTCTGGGGTTGGAGAATGCAAGCAGATGCAAGAGCACATAATGATGAATCGACTATACATCAGAATGATCATCTTATTCCACATTTGTTCTTAGTAAAAAATACGTGTACATATTTATTGATATTATAAGTAAGAAATGTGTGTATTCTATTCCGTGAGGTACATGCATCTTGCTATGTGGAGTGAGATGAGGTATTTCTAAAGGTAGGAGAAGGTACATTGCCAAAGATACACCAAGTAGGATGGCATCGTAGAAAAGTAACAGCTGCGGGCCAAATCCAAAAAAAGTAGTGGCCATGTAAATAGTAGGAGAGCCAACAGAAGACCGTAGAGGCACCAAGATAACTATAGATGAGAGTATATAATTTACATCAATAGCTTTTACAAATTGTATTTTTACCCGTAGCAAAGCTATATATATATATATATATATATATATATATATATATATATATACACACACACGATAGAGACCCACCCACGTTCCAAAACCGTACCAACGCACGACAACAACGCACCTAGCACGCGAGAGAGAGGCGACGGGATCAGAGTCAGCAATGGCTGCGGCGGCGGCGCTCGGACACGCGGCGAGGAGGCTTGGTGGAAGCTGCGGCAGTTAGCGCAGGAGTCGGCGGTTTCGCGGCTCTCGCCGGCCATCGAGCAGATGGGGCAACGCCGGCTCCTCCGACCGCGGTTCACCCACACCACCACCAGCGGCGGCGCGAAACCTGCAGAGACGACCGACGACGGCGTCCTGAAGCGGATCTACGAGAGGAAGGAGGAGCTGTACGACCTGATGACCCAGGCCGCACAACAAGCACGGCGGGGCTCTGCGGGACAAGAAGCTCTTCCAGTGCCTCTCCGTACACGTGGAGCCCAGGCCCAGCGATCCCACCTGGGAGACGAATCGACTGATAATACGGAACGACCGCGTCTATAAGGGTATCGGTATCGCCCATACCGTCGCTGCGTGGGTCGTCATGTCGATTGCGGCGGTAGGAAAGCTGGCCAGCTAGAAGTACTACTCCCGATCGAGGGGCCCAGACTGAATAGATTGGATTTCTTTTTTCCTCCGCTAAATTAGATAGATTTCCCTTTTTCTATAACTATTATTACTCTCCTACTAGAACTGCTCAATGCTTCTGCCGTTTGTCCGGATTCAAGGACGTCCACCGGGCACTTTCGTGCGGATGGAAAACGAAGTAATACCATTACACAACAGTTCTTGATGGGACCCACAGAACAGATATAGATACAACAGCGACTTTATGAGTCAAGAATACAGATATACTATACAAGATCCAAATCACCTTGAAAACGATAGAGCGTCCGACTACGAACAAGATGTAAATGAGACTAAGAGCCCTGAAGAATAACCAATGGCGTCCATAACCCTGCCCAGGCCAAGCCGGAAGGGTAACCCTGCTAACGACGTTGATCTCAAACCTGCTAAAACAAAAGGGATGCCGACAAAGGGCAAAGAAAAAAGAGGAGCGTCAGTATTGAGGCCAGTACACGGCGAGGCTACAATTCGGCGGCTCTCGCCTACATAGGTATGGTGGGCTGAAGCGGCAGCGCAGCGGCACTAAACAACCTATAGAGACTCGGTATCACTGGCGGCTATTAGAGAGGAGTAAGAAAGACCTATTCGGATCCAACCTGAAGCTAACACCAAACAAACCCATCCTGGTATTTCCCCCTCGAGACCAAACGAGAAAGTCGGACCAAGGAACTCACACAGTGGGCAATTTTACTCATTCCATTATAGTTGCAGCAATTACTAATCAGATATGGATAGCATGAGTCATCCTGATAGCATAAGTAGTGGGCAGTTTTCGTTAACATTCTGTGGTGGTTGGAACATTTACTAATCAGATATAATTGTCCTGAGGAATCCCAAAACCCAGCAGTTGTTGGCACTTTTATCACATTCCATTGGAGTTGCAATACTTACTAGGCAGGTATAGCATGTCACAAAACAACCCAGATACACCAGTGGTTGGCATTTTTAATATCTATTCTGTTATAGTTGAATCTGATTACTAGTCATCTATTAAGTCAAGTTTATAGCACTACTTTAGTTATGTTTGTCTATGATCGAGATATTGTGCTCCAAGTCGTCCATAACCGCGGACACGGCTTTCAGAAAGTTTTACCCTGCAGGGGTGCATAAATAGCAACACACACTCGATCAACCTCGGAAAAACCAACTCAAAACCCAACGAGGCATTCACGACAAAGCGATCACAGGATTCAGAAATATTTCAGGGGGCCACCCCACTAAGCTACCCGCAACGAAGTTGGCCGGCTCCGGAATGGACCCAGGGTTTGTGTGGACGGCTGTAAACGACTGGGAACCCGAAAGTGTGACTGGGCTTGTCGATACAGTGAAAACGTGTCACGATCCTAAACAGTACAGGTGCTCCACGCACAATCGTAAATAAAGCAGTAACATGGCATAAGTACAGGATAGTAATAAAACCCCAAACTAGTTTGTGGCCCCAAGAAATAGAAATGAATCAAGCTCTGGCTCAGGGGATCCATAAGGCCTCCCGGATGTGGATAGTGCGAAAAATCAAGGAACAGGTATCAAGTACTCGGGGTCCTACGGACACGAGTGAGCGTGGAAGAACCAAATAACATCTATTGCCCACCGATGCCTCTGCATTAGTTATATCTAGCATTTTAATAGTTGTATTTAAAGTCATGATCATCTCCACCAATAAGCATCTCCACCATAAACATCTGCCAGCATTCCAACAACTGTGGTACTTGACAACACGAGATCGCACCTGAGCACGCAACTACGACTCACAAGGCCAGCTATCTACCAAACACAGGTAATAGGAGGTGTCCAAGGCAATATAAAGGATGCACGGGATATATCTGGTACGAAACACTAAAGCATCGCGACACGGATAGCAATATAGATCAACAGGAGGAAGTAAAGACTATAAATGCAAAATAGGTAGAAGGGGGAGAGATGCTCGCCTAGGGAAACACCGCCGAAGGTTCATATCCGGAGAACTTGTCGATACTCGCATCCACTCATCGGTCTAATCCGCGAAGAAGCAAACACTAGCAGAAACACCGGATGCAATATTTAATACTACGGCAGAAGATCCGGCATGATTATGATATGATGCATGGCATGGCACAAATGTGGTGCAATTAGGCAATATTAAGCGGAACCGGGGTCCCGATAATTAATTACACGGTTCAAGTTATTTAGAACCCCGCAATTTAAATGTTGTATTATCAAGGCAACACATGGCATCGGTTCGCTACACCAATTAAATGGAGTACGGAATAAGACAAAGATATCCCGCATAAACACTCCATATTTAATTATGAGGTGAATCGGCATAATGCCCCCAAATCACAGACAAGTATGCATGCATGAACAATTTAATATGCGACAGTTGATAATTCATATTATAAAAATAGGGGCTTAGGGTCACACATCTAGGTTCGGCAGATCTTGGGTTCCGGGGGTCCGGGGTTCGACAGGGTTCGACGGGGGAACGGCTCGACGGGATCGGTCTCGGACAACGGAAGTAGATCTTGGCGTTCCGGGAAGAAGGAGTTGGCGTTCCGAGATGAAGCGCTTGTCGTTCCGTGGCGGTCTTGGTTCGGCCTCGGTCAAAGTGTTCGGAAGTAGATCTTGGTGTTTATGTCGGAGATCTTGTCGTATGTTGGCCCTGGAAGTATTGTGTTCCTGCATCACCGAGGCCCTAGTACAGTCTTGTTATCCGAGAGGAAGCTTGTGTCGTCGTTATATCGTGTTGTACCGCTGAAGACAACCAGAGCCACAGAGGAAACCACACCGACACGGAGGGCACTCACATGAGCATCAACACACAAAACACTTGTTACAGACGTGCCCAACGAGGAGAGAAAACAACCTCCTTCTAGAATGGAGGCGACGACCTTGGGAACCAGGGGCATGCGTGTGGCGGCTCTCGGCGTAGAACTTGTGGAGAGGCTGAAGTCCACGAGGGTGTCCTGGCGACAGTGTAGCTGTGACTGGGGCAAGAGGAGGCTTCCGAGAACGGACTCGATGACGGCGCAGTGGGGGAAAACAGCACGGGGCAGCGGCCGGGCGCGACGATCTCCTGGCGACGGTACGCGTCCGCAGCGAGAGGGAGGAAGGAGGCGTGGTCGCTGGCGGCGGGGTTGGCGAGGACGAGCAGCCCCGGGGTGGCGACGGGGGAGCCGGGCGCGGCCGGAGCGGAGGGCCCGAGGCGGCGAGGGGGACTGGGCGGAGGACGTGCTCGAGGCAAAGGAAAGGGAGGGGGCCGAACAGAGGGCGGCGGCCGGAGCGGAGGAGAGGGACGGCGGCCTCGGGGAGCGCGGGGATCTTGGACGAGGCGGCGGACGACCGGGGAGGACGGGCCGGAGAAGCGGGTGGAGGCGGCGGTGGATGGCGAGGTCGGCGGGGCGACCGGCGAGGGAGGAGGATGCGAGGGTGGCCGGCGAGGCGGCGGAAGGGGGCTCACGGCGGCGGGGAAGACGGGGTCGGGGTGGCTGAGGCGGCCCTGGCGGCGTAGAACTACGGGCGGGGAAGGAGGAGACGGGGAGGAAGAGGAGAGAGGCAGGCGAGGCTCGTGCGCGATGGTTGGTGGGGGAGAGGCGAGCGGGGGAGAGGGCCTGGGTGTGGGATCGGGTCAGGGCGGGGGTACCGAGGTGGTCGGCATGGGTGCTAGGTCGCATGTCCACACGGGGTGGGATGGGTCCAGGAGAGAGAGGGGAGGTGGCGACCAGGCGGCTGAGGTGGCGAACCAGGATTGGTTGGGGTGAGGTGGAGGGGCTGGGTAGGATAGGGATTAGACTAGGTTTTTGTTTAGGGCTTTGAGGTGGCCGTGCGGCTTTCGGGCCTGGCGGGCTGCCTCCTAAAATAAAGTAAACTTTTATTTTTAATTTAAAATAGACTTTTGTAAATAGTTTTTAGACAAATAAAAGACCCGGAAAAGACCGGAGTTTTGATTTGAAATTAAGACGGGGAATATTTAGAAAACAAAACTAGGCTTTTAGAAATAGTTTTAGACAAATAAATGCATGATAACATGACAGATGCTCAAATACAAGGTGGCATGATGACATGAGCATGCGGTCATGATGTGGCAATGCACAAAACATAGCGATTTTCTAGTAGTGGTTTTAGCGGGGTGCTACACAACACCCATAGTTTGCAATGAACTTCGGATTACATTCTTTCTGTCGGGGGAAGATACACAACACCCACTGCTTGCAATGAACTTCGAGAATAGTTTCAATCAATAGATATGCAGTAAAAATAAAACATAAGTATATGCACAAGTGACAAAAGTATTTACGTGGAAAAACCTCTTCAAGGTGAGGAAGAAAAGACCACGGCTGTGTACCAACCAATTCACGTGAGCTTTACTCTGAGTCACCTAGATACAGGGTCTTCTCTAAAGAATATAGAGATGTACAACACACTCAGCATGCTGCCAACCGGCAACAATAACAATAACCACTTGAAAAAAAAATACAGCAAAGCAGAGATACTCTGTTTCTGTCCTATTCGGTAATCAGCAAACTGCTCTTAAACCACAGATCCAATCAGTATCAAACTTGGTAGACAAGTAGACATATGAATTCCCAACATACATGCAAAATTTCAACTCAATCAGATATCGTTGGTCTGCCCAATATATTCATCTACCAAAACTGCTCTGTGCTTAAACTGCAGTAGTCCAAACTGACAATACCGATTCCAGTCTGATGCTATACTAACCCAAATCTCAAACCAGTTAACCAGAACGAAATACTCAAAGTAAGGAACAACCTCACCAAGTTTGGAGCCAATCCAAACACGTTTGAGCCTCGAATCACCAACTTGAAAACAGACCGATCAAAACTTAGAAATCTGGATAGAAATCATCTCCCCTTCTTCCTCTCTTCTCACTAGGTTGTGGTGTTCTTGTGTGTTCTCTCTCCCTCTCACACAGCAGCCAAGATGGCTTGCTTGCTTAGCTCATACTCTCACACTCTCATAGAGTGTCTCACACACAGCCACTATGGGTGGCTAGGGTTTTTTTTCTATTCCTCTCCCAAGTAGCACCTCAGCCGTTGGATATGAATATTGATCAACCGTTGAAACTTGTTGAACTTTCACGGGCTGCCAATACACCTCCATGTGGAGGGACATGGCCCAACAAACGGTTTGTCGGCTTGGTCAGTGAGCTCATTGGCGCTGGGTAGGCTGACATGGGTGGTAGAGCGGAGGCCAACGCAGATCCCATCGAACGCCGGTGGTGGTGGCCGTAGCCACGAATGCTATGGAGACGAGGTCCACCCCTCCATGGCTCCACCGTGGTTGGCGCCTCGCACTAGGTTAGCTGGTTTTCCACGAGTACCGTCTGGTCTTTGGTCGTCGGGAGGAAGCGGAACAAGAAGGCGGTAGTCGAGGCCAGCGAAGGGAGGCAGGGAGCGGGGGTCTGGTCGCCGGCGGTGGGGGAGACGTAGGATGGAAGTGAGGGGGGTGAGAGTTAGGCTTCCCCCTTTTCCCCCATTGAACTGGATAAAAGCGAGGTTGTGCGTGGCGACGAGTGAGCCAACGAGGGCGGCATGTGGCGTGTTAGGCCCTGCCCTGTTCGGAACTGAAAAATTCCAAAGTAATTTCAATGGATAGACGTTCCTCTGTTTCCTTGCCGGTTTTCTCTGTTCGGTACATAGGAATCAAATATATTCCAGAGAAAAGGTATAGAATCCAGTTTCTTTGGAGGAATATAAAAAAATAGCTTTGATAAAAAAAACTTGGCCGTGCTGCCATTCCCAGGTGGGTCTCGACGGGCTACTGCATATACACCATTCTCATGTCATATGAGCATAGGAATAAAAGATTTTATTATAGATGAGTATCAAAAAAAATGTTGGAGGATCATTTGATGATTTTGAAGCCTTTTTTTTGGAAGAACGATTGTCCTCGGGTTAAAAAATTCTATTACCTTCATTATGTGTTTATTGATAATGATATTTTTAAAACTATATATCTATAACTTATACTTGTTTTTATTGAAAATATATCAAATTTTATAACATGAATTTTGTAATTATGTAGGACATCATGCGGTCTTTGGATGCCTAAATTTCATGGAGTACTTTATAGGAGATTTTTTATCCGACACTCTTGAATATGTATTTCGCTATGTATCATGATATTTATTTCACGGTGCTTCATTATTTGTAAACTAACTTCTACTTCATAGCTTCATATGACACATTTTAAAAGAAAACTTGCCAACATTTTAGCGGCTCGGAATTTAACAATGGTAATATAAAAAACCTAATCTTGGAAGATGATAAAAGCGACAAAAAAGACGCACGTCCCACACATTGTATAATTGTGGATAGATCTCTGAAAAACTCAAATCATGGTGTGTTGAGCACGAGACACGTCATCGCTAAAAAGAACTAGCTCAAAAGAAATATGATTCAAGATAGTAGATGT
Organism: Avena eriantha; assembly: GCA_910589775.1. Taxonomy (NCBI): domain Eukaryota; kingdom Viridiplantae; phylum Streptophyta; class Magnoliopsida; order Poales; family Poaceae; genus Avena; species Avena eriantha. The sequence continues at coordinate 406,071,459 of OU342746.1, read as the reverse complement.
TTTAATTATAAAGTATGAAACATGATGTCCACGCTTACAAGTAGTCTCTATAAACAAAATACTCCCTCCGTTTCATAATATAAGATATTTTAGCTTTGTGAAGATAATGTATCTAAACGGCTTTTAGTATGTAGGTTCGAAGAGGTTCACTTCGAATCTACACACTAAAAGGTCTTTAGATACATTACCTTCATGGATCTAAAACATTTTATATTTTGAAAACGGAGGGAGTACATTTGAAGTCGACCAAGCAGGAGACGAGGCCATCGCTGCACTCGTGGGAGGTTCTTTTGAGGTGGTGGCGGCAAAGGCAGAAGCCGGGAGAGGATCACAATGGCTACTATATGCTATGGAAATTATTTGCAGTAATCCGGCTAGTTGGTTGAACCTGCGTAAAAGATGTCCACTTTCTTATTCCCATCCTACATGTTGCGCCAACGTAGGAACTTATTTAGACTTTGTCTGTAACTTATTTAGAGGTCGTTTGGTATCCATCATTTGGTCCTAAAATCCTAGAATTCATTTTACAATTACATCCCTATGCTGTTTGGTTGACATGAAATTGGGCTGTTATTTCATTTGGCAAATCCATCGAAATATCCCCACGTGTAAACCCGATTTCTATCTCAGACCCATCATTTACAAAATCCGGTGGCAACCAAACATGTGGGTGTTTTTGGAATCATAATATAAATAAAATGAATCCATGTATTCATTTCATTTCTACTAAATGAAATAAATATATGGGTGACGACCTCTAAGAGCTCATTTGGCTCCCATCATTTCATTTCATTTGGTAGAAATGAAATGACATGACATTGATCATATCATTTCATTTGGTAATTCCATAGAAATGACAGAGTACCAAAAGAAATTAAGGTTAGGCATGAAATGAAAACCATGAAATTTGCAAATGAATTGCGTAACCAATTTCATGGCAGCCAAACAGGTTAATTTTGTCAATCACAAATGAATTCCTTGATTCTAGCCCCAAATGATGGGAGCCAAACGAACTCTAACAATTAGGATCATCAACAAAGAAACAACATGCTCTTACTGACATTGCATACTAAATTAATCAATCTGCCAATCTTGGGGAGGTGCAGTCCATGTTGGACCTTGTTTGTTCACATAAACTTGTCGCTTCTTAACTTCTGGTTTCACCATCTCGAGATCAGCTAAGAACCTATTTATGAAACTGAATGTGGATAGCGGACTCTGGAACTCCTCGTCAAATAAAGCTTTTCTCTCAGCATACCAAAGTGCCCATATAGTGACTCAACAAGATATAAATTCTCGTTCATTAACATTATTTTTAACCTAAAAAATCCACAACTTTGCATCTTCTTGGATCATACGACAATCGATCAAAGCATGCCTCCACGTATCAACCTCAGCACCACAAATTCCACAACATGGTGATGGAGCGATGCCTAACAGTAGCGATAGGCAAAGATTGCTTAGCCATGTCCACAAGGAAACCTTCATCTTAGATGGTACCTGAATCTTCCAAAGTGACGTCTGCTGTTTCCATCACTGCTCAGTGTTTGAGCGAGCAACGTTACCATCCAACCAATCTTATCTCTGTTTCTCGGTCTCCACCAACATTCGGGAGGCTGACCGAACTGAAAAATACTTCTCTTCTCATAGTGCCACGCACAATCATCAGTCTGATGGCGTGTACTCAAGGGAATATTGCGAATAATCTCCACATCCATCTCAGTAAAATATTTCTGCGGCATATTTGCCTTTCCACTAAGGTTGAATCGATGAAAAAACTGACTCGATGCAGAGGCTTGTCCTTTAAGCAAGTTACATGACAAATCATAAAATCTCTTGGTAGCCAATTTTCATTCCACGGGTGAGTGTCTTCTCCCGTCCCAATTCTCCTAACAAGTCCTTGTTTAAGTAAATCAACTCCATCCATAATGGATCTCTAGATTTGTGACGGGTGGTTCCCCAAAGAAGAACTCAGAATATCACCTTCTGGAAAATATACCGCTTTCAATAAACATGCACTTAGAGAGTATGGGACTTGCAAGATCCTCCATGCCTGTTTTACCAACATAGGCAAAATTAAAGAGTTCTATATCTCGAAAAAACCTAGTCCTCCCATATATTTTGGGCTTTTCATCACATCCCACGACACCCAGTTGGTTCTCCTTTTGCCATCCTTACGTCCCCAATAGAAATTACGAATAATCTAGTTAAGATGAAGGCATAACCCCCTCATAAGCCCCTGAAGTACGACATTGAGCAGATAGCAACAGCCTGAGTCACTGAATCTATATGGATGTCCTTTCCACCTACTGAAAATAGTTTCTCTATCCGACCTTGGATAATCTTTCAAAGTCTATATTTTAAAAACTTGAAAGAACCATTCTGTGAACGACCTACATCAGAGGGCATTCCAAGATATTTCTCACTTAAACTTCCATTTGTCACTTCAAGGATTCCCTTCACTTGTTCCTTAACTGAGTTCTGGCCTCTTTTGCTAAAGAAAAATGAGGACTTGTCCTTGTTAATTCTTTGTCCTGATGCCATAAAACAATCATGTAACACATTCTGAACTTCCCCTGCTCCACTGCTACTCGCCTTAAAAAGCAACATGCTGCCATCCATGAACAAAAGATGGTCCACTGCCGAAGCAGATTGCACCACCTTAATACTGTGAAGGTTTGATGATGACTTCTATGTTTTAACAGGCACGAAAGGCCCTTTGCTTCTATTAAGAAAATATAGGGTGAAATAGAGTCATCCTGACAGATTCCTCTGGTCGGTTTAAAACTTTCCAAAGGAGCTCGATTGAAAAGAACCAATAAGTATATAGATGGTACCATTCTAATTACCATGTCGATCCACCTCTGTTGAAACCCAAGATTCAACATCATTGCCTTTAGATAGGTCCATTCAACCCTATTGTAGGCCTTTAGCATATCTAGTTTCAAAGCAAAGTAAGGATTGGTTTTTGATTGGTTTTAGTTGCTCTTCTATCACATGAAGTTGCTCAACCCAACCTTTTAATTGACTATATGAAATTTAGAAGTTGCTCAGAATATCATTGTCTAGATGTAGTAGTTTTTCTGTCATAAGTAGTTGCTCAACAAAACTTGTTTATCGACTACATGACACTAGGAGTTGCTCAACCCAACTGCAGAGTTGCTTTCCTTGTCATAGGTAGTTGCTCAACCCAATTTGCTAGTAGAAGTAGGATGAAAGTATTTTAACTTATGTTTTTTCATGCTATGGTGAACCAGGTGTGCATGGTGGATGGGTCTGATCCTACAGCAGGTGGGGCCTCATCTTCAGGGAATCGACAACCTAAGGTTCTGGCTACGAAAGAAGCTACTAAGCAAGGCAAAATAAAGGCTTTAATTAAATGTGGCCCTACTCCAGGGAAGCGGTCTAAACAGGCAAGTGTGGAGAAACCTAGTGGTGGCGTGGTTGATATGGGGGAGAATCCTAAGAAGAAGGGAAGAAAGGTTACAGCCACCAAGAAAACGGACAACTCTGATGTAAGTTCTAATATTCTACCCACATTTTACCCATCATAAATCCAATTACTCATAAAAAAAATCGTTTTTCTTAAATGCAACCTTTGTCATTCCCCGAAATGTACTTGCTTCTCTGTCATTGATAGTTGCTCAACAAAACATGTTTGTTGCCTATATGGAAGTAGATACCGAGTCTCTATATGTTGTTTAGTGCATGCTTCGCTGCCGCCTCAGTCCACCATACCTATGTAGGTGAGAGCCACCGAATTCTAAGACTTGTCGTGTACTGGCATCAATACCGACCGCTCCCTTTTTTCCTTTACCCTTTGTCGGCACCCCTTTTGTTTAACAGGTATCAGTTCGACGTTGTCAGCAAGATTACCCTTCCGTCTTTGCCTGGGTAGGGTTATGGACGCCATTAGTTATTCTTCAGGGCTCTTAGCCCAATTTGCTTGTTATCCATAGTCGGTTGTTGTATTGTTTTCAAGATGATTTGGATCTTTGTACTGTATATCTGTATTTTTGACTTTTTGTTAAGTATGTATTGTCAAAGGATACGCGGTCGTGGTAAGCCTCAGCATATGCTCTCCTCGCAAGACCATCAACCTAGAAAATGTTTTTACCTTGTCTTCCTCATCACATTCTAATCTGAAATAAAAGTCAAAATCCTTCTCTTTTTTCTCTACAAAATGGTTGATCACTTCGGTCATGTCGCAATCATTTGTTTCCTCTATAGTCAAAGTAGCACAGTACTCTGAACCATAGAACTCGAACAGCATATCCATCATTGTACCTGCAACAAAAAAATGTAGCACACAATCGAGTGAGGAATCTTTCTTTCACAGTAGTTTCTAGCAACTAACATACTAATTTCTGCCAAGTTAATGGTACTTCCTAGTAACTATACGGTAGGTTATGTCAACTTTATTTTACTTGAAAATACCATAGCTACTAGTTGGCAACTAGTTATATACTAACAGGCAACTACAATGTGGTTTCTGGAAACTTCTTTTTAAACCTTTTCTTCATACCATGAAAACTTTTCCTTGGCAACTAATAGTACTTTATTATATGAACTTCCTATGCTCTTCCAACAACTATGTGTACTCCAACTAGCAACAAAAAAACTACCCATGGGAACATTCTTTGGGAAATAATAAAAGCTAGAAAACACAGGGTTAGATGGTTTATTTAGTAACATACCGGCAATCAAGTTGGTGATGTGTAAATCCTTCACGAAATCCCTTTCCTCTATTGGTATACCTTGGTGTGATCTCAGATACTTGTTCAGAGATGGCTTGTGGATAAGAGCATGATTATGCCCAGGTGAAAAAGCAATAACCTTCCATCTCCCATCCTTTAGCTTAACCACCATTTCTGCCTTAAAAATTAGTTGGTATTATTGTCTCCCTTTTCTTCTTCTTTGTATTCTTGTGTTGCCCTTTTTTCTTAGCAATCCTAGCAACAACAGATGCAAGTTCTGCATTCTGCTGATCCTCCTCATCTGAGGAATCTGAATCTGGTATTGGTCCAACAACAATTGGCTTGTCAGCGCTGCCATCATCCTTCCTAGGTTTTCTAAATTTGTTGCTTACAAAGTTTTGCTTGTCAATCTCCTTAGTGTGCGCTGACCTTCTGTTTATAGACTTTGATTGAAAATCCACTCCTAGCAGTGTATGCATTGTAGTGTTCCTTAGCACCCTGTAGTGTGTCATAACGCATTCCAATATGTGGGTCGATTGGCTGAGACGAAGCCTCGTTATCATATGCATCTTCTTGGTAAATCGAAGTTGTGTTTGTACCGGCAACAAAACCACCCATGTCAGTGTCAGTTAATCCTGTAGGTATATCAACAACAGGCATGTCGGTGTCAGCATGCATCTTTGGAGTCTCGTCAATAGCCTCTTCCATCAGAAACTGCGTGAAGTAGTTAGGCGGTAGTAAACCAGCCTCCTCATTGAGGTCAAACAACACCTCATTGAGTTCTAAGATATCCATTGCTTGCACAACAATAAATCAAAATAAAAAGAAATCAGGAAAAAAACAACTTCCCAAGCAGATATAGGCAATTACTATGCATTAGTTGCTACACAGAACACAAAGTATTTCTAATTTTTTTGCCTAAACAATTCTCACATTTTTATTAATGTGTTCTGACATGTAGGTACTTGACAACAACTTCTTGATGCTAAAAAGGGAAGGAACTGATGGTCAGCTACAGATTTGAAGGCAAAAAATTTGAAGTGATGTGTGATATGTGTTGTAATTAGTATCAGGATTAATATACTGCAAACTTTGTTCTACTTTTCTGTAAGCGTAAGTAACGACTGTTATGAAGTTGTATTACGGTGATACAAAGTTGCCTAACTATTGTGTAAAGTAAGTTGCCTATAGATATTATGAAGTTGCGTATTTATGTCAGTTAGTTGCCTATTGTTCACGTAATGTTTTGTGAAGTTAATTACTGATGTTTGTTAAGTTAACCACCCGTTGTTCTAGAGTTTGACTATCTAAGCAAGTTTTTTCGCCTGAAATCAAGTGGAAGTTTGCCCAGGATACATAAAAGGAGCTTAATTTGACTCAGTCAAATTAGTTTCCCAGGAGATCCTATAGGCGGGTTTTTGTCTTATATAAAAAGAAGTTGCCTGAAATCTGTGGGTAGTTGCTCTACAAAATAGGCAAGTTGCCTGAGATAAAGGCAACTTTTGGGGCTGAGTTCATATCAACAAGATTACCTATCACACAAAAGTTGGATGAACTAAGATACAAATTGCTACCAAACCTAGCAAACTTGGCCTAAATTCAAATGGAAATTGCCCATTGTATATCAAAGAGCATAATCTGGACTAAGGAAGTAGTTTGCATGGGGATCCGATGGGGCAGTTGCTCGGCAAGTTTTTGCTGAAAAAATAGCATGTCTTTGAAAAAGAAGTTGTTTGGGATATGATAAAAGTTGCTAGATAACAGAGGCAAGTTGTCTGATATCTGTGGGGAGTTGCTAGAAAAACCATGAAAGTTGCAAGTTTTGTATGAGTTGTAAGGGCAGAGAGAAAAGGAACAAGGCAACGAAGTTATCTACAAGCTTGGGTAAATTACTAAAAAAGACAGCCAAGTTACCTTAAATAAGTCAACAATTTGGCACAGGTTAAGCTGAGCAAGGATCAGCAAGAACCAGTACATAGATGGAGGAGTACTTGTTTTGAATCTAACAGAGGAACTCCAACACAGGTGCGTTCCTCGATCTGCTCTCCGTATGGTACATGTTCGTATGGTCCAGGATCGGGAGGTTTTCATGATTTGATGGGTTCATGGAACCAGGTGAGGCAGCCATGATGGCTGCAGCTAGAGGAAGAAAACGGGCTAGGGCGAGATCTGGGGACTGTAGGGTTTAAAAGAGGGATAGTAGGATCCGGCTTTAAGGGCATGCTGGCATAGCACGGACGGGCTTTTCACGTGATGGGTCGCGCAGGGTGCCAAAGCTGAACCAACCCGCGCAGGAACCTAGGCACGTGGTCTGATGGACAGAGACTTTCCTAAAGCGGAAAGGCGCTCAAGTTGTCGATCGGGCGGGCGCCCACTAGACTCGTCCTTATTTCCCTAGTAAGGATTAGAAAGTTGAATATGTATAAATTTGTCCTTAGAAACACCTAGACGATTAGAATTTTGTTGGGATGAACTACTGTATATAATAAACATATGTGATCATCATGAGATGCGTATTTGAGACATGACTATATGTTACACTAGTAGAAAAAAATAAGTAAATATATAGGTAGAGTGTTACACGAAAAATAAAATAAGCAAATTAAGCTGGGCATATTATCACATCTCGATGTCGTCCAACTCAGGCAGGGGATAATGAAGTACGGCAGCTATCCCGGTCAACTGCTCGAGCTGATCGCCGGAGACATTCATTGACGAGAATACCCGCACCTTGCCCCCGAGCTTCTTGACCGAGTCGGCCAGGTCGACGTACTTTTTCCTGGCATCCACGTCGGGGTTCCGGAACCAGGTATCTGTGAGCAGCAGGGTCTTGATGGCGAGGCGTTCGTGCGCGACCTCGACGTGCTTGGGCCCGTAGCATGCCCTGTCCGAGTCCTTGGTCATCATGGCGTAGAACTCCTGCAGCGCGGGCACCTCCATGGCGGCCCTGGTGTCCTTGATGAGCACGCTGCAGGCGGCGAGGACGTCGTTGAGGCTGTGCGGGAAGCCCGAGGGCGCGCGGGCGAGCACGATGCGCGCCTTGTTCTCCGTGATGGCTCGCATGTCTCCTCGCCGTGTGGCCTGCAGGAGCATGTAGTCGCGGAACTGGTCCTTGGTGAAGCCCGGGCTGGCGATGACGACGCACTGGACGAGGCCGAAGTCGACGTGCTGGAGGAAGGCGTCGAGGACGCGGTCGAAGAAGAGCTTGATGGCCGTGTCGTAGGCGGCGACGGCGGAGGAGCCGTGGCCGTGCTTCCTGGGGATGGCCGCCTCGACGCGCGCCCTGGTGGCCGTGACGCTCCGACCCACCAGGAAGAGGTGGGCGAGGCCTTCCTGCATGAGGAGCACGGCGAGGTCGGCGTTGGCGGCGGTCTCGTCGCACGACTGCTCGATCCTGTCCAGCAGCGGCCAGTCCCAGAGCTCCTTGCGGAGGACGAAGGGCCGCTTGAGCTCCAGCTCCAGGGTGTGGTACTGCCCGATCTGCACGTACTCGTTCCTGGTCTGGTTCTTGCCACGGACGCGGAGGCGGGACCCTTCCTTGTCGTACTCCACCGACTGCACCTCGATCTCCAGCGTCATCCTCACGCGCTCCGCCGTGCCGCACCCGCCGATCTTGCGCACCGTCAGGGCCTCCACGGTGTCGCCGGCGGCGATCAGGTTGTACGCGTCCCACATGTCGTCGTCAATCTCCGGCGAGAGCTTCACGAAGCCGGGCCCGTTGGGGACGAGGTTTTGTACGATGAGCTTCATCGTCGTCCCGGATCAGCAGGTTGCGGAGGGGGCGCGTTGTTCTAGAGATCGGCCGGAGACGGGTAACGACGGCGGCGGCAACTAGCGGCGGATGCGATTTCGTCGGGAACAGGAGCATATATCAATCTGACGATGCGCTTGTGGTCGTCGTCGTGAGTTGCGAGCGGAGCCAAGGCGATGGATCGATTGACGGACGGACGGACGGACGGCCTATTTAACATGAACCGCTCGTGTTGGAGTCCACCTGGGTTCCGAGTCGAAGAAGCCTTTCCGATCCGTATCCATGTATGCCGCACAACGCCTGGCATCCAGTCGCCGAAGAAATCGGTATCTGACAACGTGAACCGTTCGTGAGGTTTTCCCTGTGAGATCGAGCGCTGCCGGTCTCGTATATATGTATGCCCACGCTCCTGAATCGAACCCCACACAACAGGACCCACCACAGAAGCGAGAGGCGACGATCGAACCAAGAAAACTGAGATCAACCGGCGATGGTGTCGGCATTGCTCGGACACGTGACGAGGGGCACTACAACACGGCAGTCATTTCGAGGGCACTTTAAACTTCGAAGTGCCCTATACGTGATCAAAATATTTCTAAAGGGCTTTAGGGGCACTTTGAAATGTGACCCGGATACTTATGTCGGTAAAAGTTTTAGGGACACTTTGACCAAAGTGCTCCTAAAGCTCTTTACTGACATTTTGAGAAATACCCCTAAATGTATTTAGGGACACTTGGAGAAATGTTTCTAAATGTATTTAGGAGCATTTTCCAAAGTGACCCAAAGCCCTTTAGTGATACTATGAGAAATGCCCCTAAACGCTTTTAGTGGTATTTATGTACCCTAAATACCTTTAGAGGCATTCCAATTTAGTGCCCCTAAACTCTGTTAGAGGCATTTTAAACAATCTGTACTACCAATGATTAATTAGTAAATAATAGTGTTAATTAACACTGACAGTGAACAATCTTGAACAATCAGTACTGTATACTGAAATCAAATATCTCTGACACAGTACACTGAGCAATCTTGAACAATCAGCACTAACAGTGACAACTTAGTACACTAAACTCAGTACAGTACACTGAACAATTAGCACAGTACATTGAACAATCAAACACATTACTTTCTGGTTTTCACTATCCCCAGTTTGTCTCCTCTTCTTAGATTATTGTGACTTCAGTTGCTTCTCAATGGTGCAGGCAATCTCAGCACTTGTCTTATCTACAACTACATCTGTGATCTACATGTTGACATGGTGTAGATACAATTTGCATCAGTTATTTGGAGATAAAGCAATGTGCATCAATCTGTGTACAATAACCAATGTATTCATTTTGTGAGTAGCTATCAAATCTAGAGTAAATAATTTGTAACTTACATTTTTTTGGCCATTCAATCCAGTTTGCTTCCATATGTCATGTGTAAGAGTCATCCTTGCTCTGGGTTTCGGCAAGGCCGTTGATTTCTTATAGACAAGATGCGACAAAATTTTGACAAATTCACCATCTTCATTGTTCTGAACCGTTCCCATTGCCACCATTTGTTCACTGTTTGGTGAAGTTAATCCAACTTCCATTCCTGCCTTGATCCTGCTATTTTTTTAAAGATCCTACAACATAAAGAAGCAATGTCAGTTTGCTATTTTTTAAAGATCCTGCTATTTTCGGTATGTCTGCTGTCCATACCGTGTACAAAACAAAAATAATGACAAGATAGACCAGGCTATACCTGGGCATTTTCTGGACCGGGCCTGACAAAGCCCGCCCGTGCAAAATCCAGGCCCGAGCCCGGCCCAGCCCGACTATCGGGCCTAAATCTTGAGCCCGAGCCCGGCCCGCCATGCACATAATTCTCCGGGCCATCGGGCCTCGGGCTAGGCCCTTCCCTGTTTTTCCCATTCCTCTAGTCCGATCCCGGCCCATGAGGTTGTTGGGCCTCAGTTCTGCAGCCCAGCCCGTCAGGCTTTTTTTGGGCCGGTTCGGGCTGCCCAGGCCCAGGTTCACGTAAACATTTGTGCATGTCATGGATGCACTGGTATGACTAAAGAAAAATGTCCAATATTAACGGAGAAGTTTACTCGCAGCAGAGGCACACACAAAACTTCTAGCGGGCTAGACAAGAAAGCATGTTACTAGTAGGGTCGACATGCCATGGCCATCAGCCATGGGCAGGGAAGGGAAAGCAACATTAGGCGTGCTCTAGTAATTAGCAAGAGGGCTAAATTATCCTTCCTATGTAAACACATGTCATTTTTCTACTAGGAGGGTAAGGGCATGATGACCCACAAGTATAGGGGATGTATCGCAGTATTTTCGATAAGTAAGAGTGTCGAACCCAACGAAGAGCAGAAGGTGCTGGCTAGTGGTATGGATCAGGAATTCTCTGCAAATACTTAGCAAACGGATTTTTAGGGTTTTTTAATAAAGCAAGTAAACAAAGTACGAGTAAATAAAAGGCAGTAGAAATAAATGCAGCAAGTGGCCCAATCCTTTATGCAGCAAAGGACAAGCCGGTTGTATTACTTAAAAGATGACCAAACATTCTCGAGGACACATGGGAAGACTGTCAAGTGTTTTCGCTTCATATAGTTGATTAATCTTCTTTAGCTTGCTAAGTGTTGTGTGGGTGAACCTGTGTTAATGTACCGACCTTCCTAGGACTAATACATACTTGTGATTATACCCCTTGCAGACATCCGTAAGTACAAGAAAGTAATTAAGGTAGAAACCTAACCATAGCTTTAAACTCTAAGACCCTTGCATCTCTTGTGCAATAGTTTCCTAACGGGGGTTCAGGTTTCTGTCACTCCGGCAACCCCTACGATTAGTAGCCAAATACACAATGCATTCCCCTAGGCCCATATAGGTGAAGTGTCATGTAGTCAATGTTCACATGACACCACTAGAAGAAGTACACCACAACTTAAATATCAAACTATTGAATCTTTCTCAACACAACTCCACTACTAACAACATGACTTCTCCCATGTCCTCCAGAACAAAATGAACTACTCACAAGACATCATATGGATCATGATCAGAGATGGAATAATGATGTATAACAATCTGAACATAAATAATAATTCAATGGTTCACTCAATAGCATCAACTACAAAGAGTAATCAACACCGGGAAAGTTTCCCCTATGAACTATGGCAAGATTCAACCCAATTGTTACAGCAATATGGAGATGGTGATGAGGGTGCTGATGGTGATGATGGTGATGATGATGATGATCCCGATGAAGTCCAGCTTGATGGTGGTGTTGATGGCGACGATCTCGCCTCTCTGGGAAGGAATTCCCCCGGTAGAAATCTGTCTGCCGGAGAGATCTTTCTCTCTCAGTGTTTTCCGCCCCGCAAAGGCGGCAGAATCTTTCTGTGGTCGCTCCCCGAGTCTTAGGGTTTCGGGAGGAATATATATATGCTAGAGGGGAGTGCCAGGGGTGGACCAGGGCGGCCACACCACCTGGTGGCGCGGCCTAGGCTGGCCCGCACCAGGGGGTGGTGTGGGCCCCCTATGGCCCATCTCTAGCCCCCCTTCTGGCTTCCTTCGTTTTCTGGAAAAATAGGATTTTCCATATATTTTCTCGGATTTTCTGATCTTCGCGAATTTTTCCTCCAAACAGCACCTTTTCCATCAGAATCCTGACTGCGGCGGTCCATGCTCCAAAAGTCATCAACCATGCAAAAACAGATGAAATAACATAAGTATCACCTCTCAATACGAAATATATCAATGAATAATAGTGAATTATGACATAGAATAGTGATGCAAAATTCAACTTCCCGCAAGCTTAGACTTCGCTTGTCCCCAAGCGAAACTGAACTCAATAAACATGACCTTAGGTATATGGAGTGAAGAGTCGATAAAAGAATACGGACAAGAAGCATCACATTCATCAATACACAGATCATAACAGAAGACAACTCATTATTATATAACTCAACTTGCAATAAGCAAAGGAAACACAATAAAGATACATAAAGTGAATCATAATTGGTAATGGCAAACTTAGCTCTTGGTCGAAGAATAGTTGATAATTTGCTGGAGTTCACAAATAACTGGTTTTCAATGATATATTTCAAAGTAGTAAACATCAAGATAAGAGCAATGTGAAAAACAAGGAACATAACAAACATGATTGAATAAATCATCATATGAATGAATGAAACACAACAACTCAAAATACTTGCTGAGATAGAAGGGGGTAGGTTTACTGACTCAACTAATAAGTAAAAGAAAGGCCCTTCGCAGAGGGAAGCAGGGATTGCAAGTTTCATAAAGAGCTCCCAAAAATTATGATACTTATTAGCTTTCAGCTCTCATTGCCCCTATCATAGGCATCTTTAGGTGATTAAGGTTAAAGTGATCAAATATGAGGATATGCATGGACAAGTTGTAAATTGAGAATCTCATGTCCCTTGAATACGAGGGCCGCTCCTCATGCTACTCAAGTTTAGTCACCGGTAAGTTCTTGTCTGTAGGGGTTATGTGCATGAAAATAATAAAATTTTACCCTACGCCCCTGAACCCCTGAAGCTGCCAGGACCTATCTATTAGTAATACAGTAACGGGAGGGGCTTTTCGCGAACTTACCCTCGAAGACCGAAAAGCGTTGTCAACGCTCAGGAGAGCGTGGTTGATGTAGACGAGCCGAAGCCGACCTCAAGGTCGTGATGAAGTCCTTGTGCTCCTTCTGGCTCCAACGACTTGAGTGCCTCAAGTGTGACACCTCGCGGGGAGTTACACACGTTCGGTGCCTGACGATGACTCCCGCTTCCCCGATCCAGCAGCAGTTGCGGAAGTAGAGCTCCCGGATCCGAATCCCGCAGCGCGACAGCGCTCCGTGGTGAAGATGTCTCTCGCTGACGCAGTCCAGACTTGGGACCACGGTCACGAGAGAGAGGGGGAGAGAGAAAATATCAATTGGAGGTCCTCCCAAAAGTGGGGAGACCTTTATTGATTATTGGTGTATTTTTCTAGGCCAAATACCCCACTATATAAAGGGGAAGGGAGGTACTACCTCCCTCAAAGTCCCGGGGTGGGACTAAAGGAGAGGAGGGGGAGGAGGTGGCCACCGGCCACCTAGTGGGCCCCGCGCGCAGGGGGGCTAGGCCCAGCCGGCCTCCCCCTTGCCCCTTCTCCCTCTCTCCTTTCCCCTAATGGGCCCTCTCCCTCCGGAATTGGCCCATTAAGCCTTTTTTGACCTTTAATTGATTTTCTCTTTATTAAATAATTATGAATAAATGATTAAATCAACATTTAACATTCATTCACATATTATTCAACCTCCGTGGCTATGGAACACCTTCCACCTCCACTGCGGACATCCTCCGGACTTACCGAAAACCTTCCGGTTTTCTCCCTTCTCTTCTTTGGCGATTCTACTGATCCTATTAACACTCTCTAAGCATCATCAAGCCCTTAAGCGTGATACCCCACGGTTCGGGAACACTCCAGACATGGTCGGGACACTCCCGCACCAATGATCGACAGAGGGACCTGGATGGCCATGTGATCCTTGTGCGTTCCACGAAGATCTTTCGTCATTTGAACCAGGACAGTCGTGTCTTATTCCCTTTGTCACTCGATATTTGCATTTCCTGAGATCTGATCAATGACATCATCATGTCGTGTTCAATATCGTTACTGAACAATGCTACTTGACTCGTTCCGACAAGTGATATCCCCGTGATCCAATCACACGCTGCGCAACTATTGGATATAGCTTCTCCGAGTGGGCCCTTGAGTATCTTATCGTCACATGGACGGACAAATCCCGCTCTTAACATATATTGCCTCTACGGTTTCCTCCGAATACCTGAACACACTTTTATAACCACAATTTTACCAGATGGCGTTTGATGCTATCTAAGCACTCTCGGGAGACAGTGATTGATATAGCCTCACGGTCTAAGGAATAGTCTACGAGGATCCTTTTCTAATCATCGTAACTTGAATTTCGTGACATGATCGGGTCACGATGTTTAGACTGGTTATTGGTTCATCATCTCATTCTCAGAATGAGATGACCCCATTTCCAACTGGCATAAATGCCACATGATCAGGAAACTTGCTCATCTGTTGATCAATGAACCAGTGACTAGAGTTTCACTAGGAACCTCTGGTTTGTTTGTATATCACATGTGTATTGATGTTTCCACTCAATACAGTTATAGCATGATATAAAACTTAATCATAAACTATATGAAATATGATAATAGCCCTTACTACTATTTGTCTCTAGGGCATATTTCCAACAGTCTCCCACTTGCACTAGAGTACAAATACACTAGCTGCATTTGTTCTCAATCATTGGCACCATATAACCGGTACCCCGAACATGCTTGCTCATGGAAGAGGTTGAGTCTTGGTTCTGTACTTTACAGCCCCAGATCCTTTGCAACTTACTAATGTCTCCTTGATTGACATTAATACTTTATCATCACATGATAGCATCTGTGTGTATGCATCGTCGCTATGGCAGCAGAACGAGACCTGATTCCAGGAGCCTACAGTGACGTTAGATCAACCTCGAGGGCTTTCTCATGGGCACTGTGCCTTGGGACACATCATTCTACGTTAAAAGTGAATTAGCCCCGCCATAACTTTATACAACACTTTAGATGGTACCCTTATCTATTATTATAAATGTATTCATCGAAACACTAGTGCATTCTATGCAACTTTCGATGTTTTGTTCACCTCGCTTCCTTCTTGACTTTAATTGGTATCTACAGGAGTTTCCAACATACTCCCTTATAACATAACTCTTTATGCTTTAAGATATGTCATCCTTTATGGATTTGGAAAATGTGTCTAGAGTTCTCTATTCAGACACTGCGGACAAACTTAGCTTAACGTTTTGTGGTTCGAACTTAATCACTTTCAAACGTTCCTTATTTGGATCACATATTATGCTAAGTTATCATCATGGTTTACTAAGATAGAACCTATGTCTTAACATAGTGGATGACGATCATCCTTTTCTTTCTTTCAACCATTGATATTAAAACTTAATGCTATTCCTAATTGGAGTTATTAAGGATCATTTCCTTAATTAACTTCTATTCTGAAACCCCTTTCAGAATCCCTTAAGGAATACTACATAATATCATAATACAGTTTATTATCAACTTCTACATCTTATAAAACATTATTTATAAGTATTAGCGCCTTTCAATCTTAACATACTTAAGAATTACTCCTATAAGCTCCCACTCAAAATATGTTCCTACATATTTGAATTTGAGACTTATATTGCTCCCACTCAAAAATATGTCAATCACATATTGTTTTAGGAAGACTTTCATAGCTCCCACTCAATTTTATGCAAATTGCATATCTCCTTATTATTTTTAATAACTTCAAAATCCTTTGATCAAATATCAAATTTGGAGATTTACTATGAGATACTAGTACTTTACTAGTTTTAAATCCACTAGACATTTAGCACACATGAATCAAATTCATTCGAATTCATCCAATATTTGACAAATTTTGTGCTTTTGTCATTCACCCCCTTTTTCCTACTATGGCTTTGTAGTCATTTGGGAAAATTCCAAGTAACTCCTTTTACTTGTGAGATTCAGCAACTAATTGCTTTCTAATCTCAAGGGAATTTTGCTATTAGGATTTCTCATAATTTTAGTTTACCATTATTTCCTTTGTAGTTCGTAGGTATGTCACATTCCAGGAATCATGACAAATGATTCACAAATGTCTCCATACAAGATATGGATTTACATTTTGAATCCTACTTCATGTAGTGAAAAACAATAGTGGAGGGAGAAACACAATAATCAAAATCATTGATTCTTTCCTTCCGTGCAGAGAATCGTTCAGGACTATTGTCCGTTGCGCTTCTCAACACTCCGATGCAGGGTTTTGGATCCTCATCGTGTTTTACACTATCTTCCATTTGCTCCATAATCGAGAAACATCACTAAAAGTGAGCTTTCTCAAGAATGTACCAAAATCCAAGCAATACAAATTTTGCTTCTCCTTTGGTTTCAGCTATGGATTTCATATTCAAAGTTTCCAATGAATATTCTACAAAGACTTATTCACTATTGTTTTGGTTATATCGAATAACCCCAAAACTTTCACGAATTCAAATGGTTCGCTACATTCTAACTGAGTGCTAACTATTTCTAACTAATGGTCTCTACATCTACACTACAACGATTTATTTGGTGCCTTCTATTTAACCCCTTTGATATCTAATATCATATTGTGATGATTTGTATTTTGACGTTTCAAAACACTTTGCATTACACAATTTCTTTTATGCCATTCTTATAAAGTTGAATTTCATTACTATTGATCAAATCACAGTAATTAGATTCTCTTTTATATTTATACCCTCTTATTGATGAAACACTTTGATCAAATCAAATAGTTTCATATTCATGTTTCTTTGGTAAACTACTTTACACATTCAAACAATCATATAATGATAATTACCATTTTCGTTAAAACACAATACATCGAATATGTATTTACTTTTAACAATTCTTTAAACACTTCGTATTCAAGTAATACACGGTGTTCAAGTTATTTTGCCGAACTTAGGCATGATTTATATGTGACAGGAAATCAAATGACTTTCACATATTATCACATAACTTTGAATTCAAACAATGGTTTCATTCATTTAATGAAATATCATTAAGTTGGGTATTTTAAACAAGGCATTTTAATGTTTTACAAATGTTCATGCATTTATCAATCAGTTTCAAACAATAAGGATAATTCACAAGTAATCAAACAAGATATGAACACGAATAGAAATCATTCATAAAAGTGGAACAACTGTTTGTTACAAACTCATATGAATAACCGTCTCACGAAGTGTGAGACACACTAAAGAAGTTCACAATCTCTTGATTACAATAATCATCCTAAAACACAAACTAAGTGATAAATGTCGAGGGAGAGTGTCGTCGGCTATCATCATCATGCTCGCCATCAACACGCAACGTCACCTCCTCTACAGTAAGCACCTCTCATGCAGAAGGACCTGTTTTCAGTAAAACAGAACAAGTATCAGATATACTAAACACTGCAATGTGTTTGCAAGATTATTACATTTATAAAACTGTATATCAAATATATACTTTTGTCGTTGACGACCTGAGCAACATCTGGTTCAACCAACACATTCCTGAGATGTGTCATGAACCGGTGGAACTCCATTTCCGTGTCGCCCCTCATTATGCAAGTTCTGACTTGTGCTCGGTAGCTTGGTGGCAGCGACCGCAGCACAGCAGCGTTTGCAAAAGAGCCCGTAATCCAGACGTCCAGGAAGTATGAAGGCCTCATGTACACATCATGCATGTGCTGCAAGTGGTCGTCAAGTGATGAGTTCTCCTCCATCTTAATGGAGAGGAAGTCTCCCATCAGCTCATGCTCCCAAATGCGTGTCTGCTCCACGAAATGTTTCCTAAGCTGTAGCATCATCGAACAAGGGTTGACATCACCCACGAAAGGCCATAGCTTGTCTACCATTCCGAAACGCATCACAACTGAAATATAGGAGGCCATCTCACGACGGAGATAGCGGTCTTTCCGCTCCTCTGGGGTCTCAAGGTCCGTGGGCTGATCCAAATCCATCCCATCAAGTATATAGTCGACCACGTCGTTCTTGCTAGGAGAACATGGAGACTGGCAACCCAAATGGAGAAGTTCGATCCATCTAATCTGAGCTTCTCTCCTTCTAACCATTCAATTGTCAACACGAAAGGTCCCATCTACATTTATAATTTGCAAAAGGAATTTAGACTAAGTTTATAATTAAATGAGTTAATAATAACTCCACTCAGAAACACCTATCCCCAGTGAGGGTTCCTAGTGATAACACGACCAATATCAACCACATCTCCCCCGATCGTCACGGCCATCAATGTGGGTTCAAGGGTGGACGCTAAACATCGGTCACATCATTCATGCAACTCGTGCTCGATCTTTCGACCATCCATGTTCCGAGGCCACGCTTCTCTAGCGTGCTAGGCTCGCCAACTCAACCTTAGTGTATTCGCTGTGCAACATGGCTTACACCCACTGTATGTGAACGTAGATATGTATGACACCCAGGCCTGTGACCCTGGATCGCCTCATATCAAAGAACTTTCTTGGTGCTGCACACTAAGGGGGAACACAATCGTTGGTAATTTTAACAGGGATCATCTTATTAGGCTACCATCGAGTATCTAATACTAGAACACAATAAGACATACAAACAATAACATTGAATGTAAATGCTATGTGATATGGTCCTTCACGTCGGGATCTCCATCCGCCGTCACCGGGTTCCGGTGCCATAGACACCAGGGTACCGGTGTCTTCCCGGCGTGGTAGTCCGTCACCTTTGTGACTATCTACTACTACGTAACAAAAGGTAATCACTTTACCTTTGCCACAACCATATCACAAAGCAACGCCCCCTACAAAACAAAGTTAGACGCTTCTACTTTATCTTTGCATGTTTTACGTGGCTGAATGGGCTTTCGCACAAGAACCGTTCTTACCTATGAACTTTCAGCACAACACTGATCGAGTAGTTGTCTCTACTACACCCCTTTCGGGGCCCTCCGTTGCAAATGGCATACCAACTAATGTGAGAGAGACAGACACCCCCTTAAGCCACTTTATACGGTACAAGTCGTATGTCAAGCGTGGACCAGTCTCGCGAATGAACGCGTAAAGTCGGTTGGGGGTCGCTTCATCAAGCATTACTGCGGTATGCACAAGTACACGTGGGAGGGTAATGATACATTGCAAATGTATCTA
This sequence comes from Avena eriantha, assembly GCA_910589775.1. NCBI lineage: Eukaryota > Viridiplantae > Streptophyta > Magnoliopsida > Poales > Poaceae > Avena > Avena eriantha. The sequence goes on along the minus strand of OU342746.1, from coordinate 406,052,215 downwards.
TAATTTTTGTTGTTCCATGCTTGGTTTTATCCACTTTCTTGTGTTTTGTTTCAACTTGGGAGTACTTTTCATATGATTTCGTGGACTAACCTATTAACAAGAGCCATAGTGCCAGCTGCCTGTTTTCTGCTGTTTTTGGTTCCAGGAAAGTCAGAAAATGAATATTCTCGGAATTGGACGGGACAAAAGCCAAAGTGCCTATTTTTCCGGAAGTGATCAAGTGCCAGAATACGAGACGGAGAAGGGTCAGGGGCCGGCCACACCACCTAGCCGCGCGGCCAGGCTGGGCCCACGCCAGGGGGTGGTGTGGTGGCTCCCGGCACCCCCTCGGCCTCTCCTTCCGCCTATAAGTTTCCCTCGGGACGAAAACCCTAAGTACCCAATCAAAAATCCACGAAAGAGTCTGTAGTCGCCGTCATCTCCATCCCTAGATCGGGAAGGATCTGAAGCTCTTCCCGGCACCCTGCCGGAGAGGGGAATTCACCCTGGAGGCCTTCTTCATCACCATGCAAGCCTCCGGTGTGATGTGTGAGTAGTTCATCCTTGGACTACGGATCCATGTAGTAGCTAGATGGGTGGTTTCTCCTCCTTTGTGCTTTCATGTTTAGATCTTGTGAGCTCCGTTCATGATCAAGATCATCTATTTGTAATTCATACATGTTTTGTTTGCGGGGATCCGATGGATATTGAGATGCTATTTCAGATTGATTATTGATTCTATCATGTCTTTGTTATTTGAGATCTTGCATGCTTTCCGTTGTTAGTAGCTATCTTGGCCAATTAGATGCTAGCAACTCCAAGAGTTAGTATTTATGCTCGATAGTGGGTTCATGCCTCTGGTAATCTGGGGAAGTGACAGAAATCTCTAAGGTACTAGATGTGTTGTTGCTACTAGGGAGAAAACAACAATCCTTTGTTCATAGAACAATCGTATTGTTTACTTTACACGCAGTTCGTAAAGCAATAATATGCTGCTTGCAACTTAATACTGGAGGGGGTTCGGATGATAACCTGAAGGTGGATTATTAGTCATAGATGCAGTTGGATGGCGGTCTATGTATTATGTTGTAATGCCCAATCAAGTCTCAGAGGAGTCAAGATGATTAGTATATGCATGTATTGCTTTCTCAGTGTTTGTCAATTGCCCCGCTGTAATTTGTTCACCCAGCATGTTATTTATCCTAAGGAGAGCCACCTCTAGTGAACTATGGATCCCGGTCCTTGTCTTTTACATACAATCTACAATCTTTTACTGCTTTGTGTTTACTTTCTGCAAACTTTTACTTCTTTCCATTCGATACGTTTAATCCTTTGTTTTCCACAAAACACGATGAGATTGACAACCTCATCGCAAGTTGGGGACAAAGTTTTGTGGTTGTGTTGTGCAGGTCTCCACATTGCTACTAGCATTGGTAGTGCGCCCTACCAAAGCTCAGCTAGTAACACCTTTGGGGTGTTTCCTTGCTCCTACTGGTTCGATTAAACCTTGGTTTCATAACTGAGGGAAACTTGCTGCTGTGCTCATCATACCTTCCTCTTGGGGTTCCCAACGAGCTCTACATCAACCACGAGCCATCAACACTTTTTTGGGCGCCGTGCATTGAGCCATCAAGCATTTTTCTGGCGCCGTTGCCGGGGAGTAAAGGACATCTTCACAAGGGGAGTCCCTCATAACCAATCTCTTTACTTTGTTGTTTTTGTTTTGCTTAGTTTTCTTTTTGCTTTGTTTGCTTCTTTTGTTCTTCAAAAACACAAAAAAAAAATAGTTTTACAAGTTTGCTCTCTTATTTGAAAACCCAAAAAAATGACTACTCTTGAAAACACTAAGTTGTGTGACTTCACTAGCACCAACAACAATGATTTTATGAGCACTCCTATTGCTCCACCTGTGGCTGAAAATACTTTCTTTGAGATAAAACCTGCTTTACTCAATCTTGTCATGAGAGAGCAATTTTCTAGTATTGGTAATGAAGATGCTGCTTCCCATCTAAATAACTTTGTTGAACTTTGTGAGGTGCAAAAGCATAGGGATATAGATGGTGATATTATTAAGCTGAAATTTTTTCCTTTCTCTTTGAGAGGAAAAGCTAAAGAATGGTTTAATTCCTTAACTAGGAATAGTATTGATTCTTGGACTAAGTGCAAAGATGCTTTTATTGGAAAATACTATCCTCCTGCTAAGATTATATCCATGAGAAGTGAAATAATGAAGTTTAAACAACTTGATAATGAGCATGTTGCTCAAGCTTGGGAAAGAATGAAATCTTTGGTAAAGAATTGCCCCACTCATGGACTGACTGCTTGGATGATCATCCAAACTTTTTATGCAGGATTGAACTATTCTTCAAGGAACCTATTGGATTCAGCTGCTGGAGGTACCTTTATGACCATCACTTTGGGTGCTGCAACAAAACTTTTGGACAATATGATGGTTAATTATTCTGAATGGCATACTGAGAGAGCTCCACAAGGTAAGAAGGTAAATTCTGTTGAGGAAACCTCCTCCTTGAGTGATAAGATTGATATTATTATGTCTATGCTTGTTAATGGGAAAGCCCATGTCGATCCAAATAATGTTCCTTTAGCCTCTTTGGTTGCTCAAGAAGAGCAAGTTGATGTGAACTTCATAAGAAATAACAACTTTGGCAACAATGCTTATGGTAATAATGCTTATAGGAACAATTTTGGTAACAAAAATTATAAGCCATATCCTCCCAACAATGGTAATGCTTATGGAAATTCTTACAACAATAATAAGAGTGCTCCCTCTGAGCTTGAAGTTATGCTTAAAGAGTTTATTAGTAAACAAACTGCTTTCAATAAAAATATTGAGGAAAAACTCTCTAATGCTGAAAGAAATATAGCATCTTTGGCTGAAGCTCAATCTACTTTGAATAAAATGGCTGCTAAACCTGAAACTTATTAGAATCCCTTTGCAGCTACTAATGCCATACAAGTAAGAATTGATGAAAATGTTAGACTATTAGCTGAATTACATGCTAAGTGGGAAAGAGAAGATGAAATTGCTAGAAACATTAGTGTTTCTACTATCACCACCACTAGTGTTGAGGCTAGAAATAGTTCTACTACTTCAGATGATAAAGTTGATTTTGATCTTGATGGTTGCAATATCTCTGAAGTTATTAAGTTCCTACAAAAGCTTGCTAAAAGTCCTAATGCTAGTGCTATGAACATGGCTTTTACAAAACACATTATTGATGCTCTCATAAAGATTAAAGAAGAAAAGATGAAACATAAAGCTTCTATTCCTATAAAACAAGAGGATGTTTGGTAACCCATCATTAATATGAAAGTAAATGACTTTGATTTCAAAGCTTTGTGTGATCTTGATAGTAGTGTTTCTATTATGCCTAGAAGAATTTATGATATGCTTGATTTGTCTCCTCTTGAAGATTGTTATTTGAATGTCCCACTTGATGATAATGCTAAAAGGAAACTCATGGGGAGTCTTAATGATGTTCTTATTATGGTTAACGATTCCTATGTCCCCGTTGATTTCTATGTTATGGATGTTGAATACAATGCTTCTTGTCCTATTACTTTGGGAAGACCTTTTCTTAGAACTGTTGGTGCCATCATTGATATGAAAGAAGGCACCATTAAATATCAACTCCCACTCAAAAAGGTATAGAACACTTCCCTAAAAAGATAGAAAGGATTTCTTTTGCTTCTCCTATGAAAAAAAATTTGGTCTTAATGCTTCTTCATTTGAGAACACTTGATTCTTTCTTTGCTTCTTATGCCTAACTTAAAGGCGTTAAAGAAAAGTACTTGTTGGGAGATAACCCAAGAGTTTTAGTTGAGTCTTGGAAGTTATTACCTCTTTAATAACCTCTACTTATCTTTTTTATTTGCTTTTTGTGCCAAGAGTAACCTCTAATGAGAGTGAAGTAATGATTGGGAAAGTTGCTGTCCCGAAACAGATTTCTGTGCTTCATCATAAAAATTCCTGAGAGATATCTGTACATCGGATTGAGCTGTAATTTTTTGTGATTCTGCCCCAGGTTGTTATATAACTTTAGTTAGTTCAACACTTTTTGATTTGAGTAACATAAGGTCTTCGTAAAAATTCGTCTTTACCTGCTGGTCTGTTTTGACAGATTTCTGCCATTTTTCTGCATTTGCTTCTTGTTAGTTCCTTCTTGAGTTTCTTTGGGGAATTGAGCTTTTTGAGGGAAGTGCTACAGTATATAGTGTTCTAATGGAAGTTTATTTGGTGTTAGAACTGAACCTTGAGACTTATTTATCTTCAGTGCACTAATGTTGCTAATGAGATTGTGTGAAGTTTTGTATGAAGGAAAAATTTCAGGTGTATGGAAGGAATGAGTAATGATATGAAGGATGGACTAAAGCTCAAGCTTGGGGATACCACGCGTTTCACCCCAAGAAATATCCAAGAAGTAAAAGCGTCAAAGCTTGGGGATGCCCAAGGCATCCCCTTCTTCATCAATAAAAATCCTAGGTTTCTTCCAAACGCTTCATTTTTATTGTTTCATGCACAGTTGTGTTTTTTCTTGGAGCGTCTTCTTTTTCGTTTTTGTTTTGGTTTTTAGTTTGCTTTGGTTTGCTTAGTGTTCTGAATAAGTTGGTTGGACCCCCTCTTTCATACTTTGGTCTGCAAATAGTTTGGTTTGATTTGGAAAAGAGTAGGAAAGTTCATGCTTATGTGGTAAAAAGAGCTTGTTTTTGACTGTGGCCTATGCTTTGTCATGCCATGCTTGATATTGTTTTGGCTTTATGCTTAGTATTCTTTGCTGTAGCATAACTTGTTATAAACAATTGAGATTGCTTAATATGCCTTGGATGAATCATGCGTTGTTTTAGCATATTAAAGCATAGTATAGTGGTATTCTCCTTTGATGCTTTATTTGGGTTGACTTGGCACATGCTCACACCATGTTATGACTATCTCAAGTCACCATAGCCTTTATGATCCTTTAGTTTTCAACTTTTAGTATCACATTATGCTTTAATCAATGATGTTTTGTCGCTCTGCATGATTATGGTCATTATTTCTCTCTTAGTTTGTCGCTCCCAGTCTTTTGCTAGCCTCCACAACAAAGTATGAGTTCCACTCATGCATCCAACTCCGTAACCCAAGTTTTTCCAAAGATTCCACCATACCTACCTAGTAGCTTATGCTATTCCAAGTATATTCATGCTTTTGTTTACCTTCCACTTGTTATGAGAAAACTAGTGATTAAAGCTCTCACAAACTTGATGGCACACTTTACTTTATTGCCTCTAATAAACTTGAACCATTGGGTCCTTCTTTGTTGCGTATATGCTTGCGCTTTATAAGTTGAAATTAGCAGAACCATGTTTCATGGGGAACGCTTTCAACATTGCACTTGTACTTTGTACTCTATTGATATCATGTTCTTTTGCTTACGGATCCCGGTGGTGTGAAATAAAAGTGGAACTTGTAAGATCATGGAGTTTGTATGTGTGTTAGAGAAACGCCTGGGCCGCTAGCCTAAGCCATGCCTAATCGTGGTGGAAACTTGCAGCATCAGCATAATGAGCACTCTATGAAGCATCCTCAATAAAAACCTATGCAAATAGCAAATAAAAAGATCGCTGAGATGCTCATTATATGCTTGCCTTGTCATTTTGGTTATGGGAAAGCTCCCGTATCATGTGCAAGGGGTACCCCGTTGGCGGTTCTTAATGATACACATATACTTACAATGACAAGAGCTTACTCGTGACTAAAGTCGAGTAGAATGAGGATCGGTCTTCGTAAGTAAGGGGCATGAGATTTTGGTTTATAACTTTTCAATCATATCCTCTTAGTTGTGTCACTTTAACCTTAATCACCTTCAAGATGCTTATGATAGGGGCAATGAGAGCTGAAAGCTATAAGTACCATAATTTTTGGAAGCTCTTTATGAGACTTGAATCCCTACTTTCTTTTACAAAAGGCCTTTCTTCCACCATTATATTGTGTCTCCACCTTCTATCTTTATGCACCTACTTTGAGAGCATAGTGGCTATTCTTAGTACTATGTGCATTGTCCCAAGACTAGTTGATTAATGCATAACTTGTTATTGGTTGTTTGAAACTATTGTATCTAGTCACTCTTATGAACTTTGAAGGTGTAATATGCATTTATATTTGCTACTCTATTGAGGGACAAGCTGAATACTATTATGCTATGTTTTCTTTATGTGAAACAAACAAACGTCTTGCAAAGCATTGTTATTCATGAATCTTTTGTTTGTGCCTTTTCATGTTGCATCATAGTTTCTTTGCTTATTGCTAGAACTTTGTCTTTCATGTTATGATTCAAGTACTATGATCCCAGCTTTGAATGTTTTGCAAATACTTTGATCAAGTCTTTGATGGTGCATGTGACCTCAAAAATTATTTCTTTTTATCACTTACCTACTCGAGGACGAGCAGGAGTTAAGCTTGGGGATGCTGATACATTGCAAATGTATCTATAATTTTTGATGTTCCATGCTTGGTTTTATCCACTTTCTTGTGTTTTGTTCCAACTTTGGAGTACTTTCCATATGATTTCTTGGACTAACCTATTAACAAGAGCCACAGTGCCAGGTGCCTGTTTTCTGCTGTTTTTGGTTCCAGGAAAGTCAGAAAATGAATCTCGGAATTGGACGGGACAAAAGCCAAAGTGCCTATTTTTCCGGAAGTGATCAAGTGCCAGAATACGAGACGGAGAAGGGCCAGGGGCCGGCCACACCACCTGGCCGCGCGACCAGGCTTGGCCCACGCCAGGGGGTAGTGTGGTGGCTCCTGGCACCCCCTCGGCCTCTCCTTCCGCCTATAAGTTGCCCTCGGGACGAAAAACCCTAAGTACCCGATCAAAAATCCACGAAAGAGTCTGTAGCCGCCGTCATCTTGATCCCTAGATCGGGAGGGATCTGAAGCTCTTCTCGGCACCCTGCCGGAGAGGGGAATTCACCTTGGAGGCCTTCTTCATCACCATGCAAGCCCCCGGTGTGATGCGTGAGTAGTTCATCCTTGGACTACGGATCCATGTAGTAGCTAGATGGATGGTTTCTCCTCCTTTGTGCTTTCATGTTTAGATCTTGTGAGCTCCATTCATGATCAAGATCATCTATTTGTAATCCATACATGTTTTGTTTGCAGGGATCCGATGGATATTGACATGCTATTTCAGAATGATTATTGATTCTATCATGTCTTTGTTATTTGAGATCTTGCATGCTTTCCGTTGTTAGTAGCTATCTTGGCCAAGTAGATGCTAGCAACTCCAAGAGTTAGTATTTATGCTCGATAGTGGGTTCATGCCTCTAGTAATCTGGGAAGTGACAGAAATCTCTAAGGTACTAGATGTTCTGTTGCTACGCGGGGGGCTAGGCCCAGCCGGCCTCCCCCTTGCCCCTTCTCCCTCTCTCCTTTCCCTTAATGGGCCCTCTCCCTCCGGAATTGGCCCATTAAGCCTTTTTTGACCTTTCATTGATTTTCTCTTTATTAAATAATTATGAATAAATGATTAAATAAACATTTAACATTCATTCACATATTATTCAACCTCCGTGGCTATGGAACACCTTCCACCTCCACTCCGGACATCCTCCGGACTTACCGAAACCCTTCCGGTTTTCTCCCTTCTCTTCTTCGGCGATTCTACCGATCCTATTAACACTCTCTAAGCATCATCAAGCCCTTAAGAGTGATACCCCATGGTTCGGGAACACTCCAAACATGGTCGGGACACTCCCGCACCAATGATTGACAGAGGGACCTGGATGGCCATGTGACCCTTGTGCGTTCCACGAAGATCTTTCGTCATTTGAACCAGGACAGTCGTGTCTTATTCCCTTTATCACTCGGTACTTGCACTTCCTGAGATCTGATCAATGACATCATCATGTCTTGTTCAATCTCGTTACTGAACAATGCTACTTGACTCGTTCCGACAAGTGATATCCTCGTGATCTAATCACACGTTGTGCAGCTATTGGATATAACTTCTCCGAGTGGGCCCTTGAGTATCTTCCCGTCACATGGACGGACAAATCCTGCTCTTGACATATCTTGCCTCTACGGTTTCCTCCGAATACCTGAACACACCTTTATAACCACCATTTTACCAGATGGCGTTTGATGTTATCTAAGCACTCTCGGGAGATGTTGATTGATATAGCCTCACGGTCTACGGAATAGTCTACTAGGATCCTTTTCTAATCATTGTAACTTGAACTTCGTGACATGATCGGGTCACGATGTTTAGACTGGGTATTGGTTCATCTCTCATTCTCAGAATGAGATGACTCCATTTCCAACTGGCATAAATGCCACATGATCAGGAAACTTGATCATCTGTTGATCAATGAACCAGTGACTAGAGTTTCACTGGGAACCTCTGGTTTGTTTGTATATCACACGTGTATTGATGTTTCCACTCAATACAGTTATAGCATGATATAAAACTTAATCATAAACTATATGAAATATGATAATAGTCCTTACTACTATTTGTCTCTAGGGCATATTTCCAACAGTCTCCACTCAATACAGTTATAGCATGATATAAAACTTAATCATAAACTATATGAAATATGATAATAGCCCTTACTACTATTTATCTCTAGGGCATATTTCCAACAGTCTCCCACTTGCACTAGAGTACAAATACACTAGCTGCATTTGTTCTCAATCATTGGCACCATATAACCGGTACCTCGAACATGCTTGCTCATGGAAGAGGTTGAGTCTTGGTTCTGTACTTTACAGTCCCAGATCCTTTGCAACTTACTAATGTCTCCTTGATTGACATTAATACTTTATCATCACATGATAGCATCTGTGTGTATGCATCGTCGCTATGGCAGCAGAACGAGACCTGATTCCAGGAGCCTACAGTGACGTTAGATCAACCTCGAGGGCTTTCTCATGGGCACTGTGCCCTAGGACACATCATTCTACGTTAAAAGTGAACTAGCCCCGCCATAACTTTATACAACACTTTAGATGGTACCCTTATCTATTATTATAAATGTATTCATCGAAACACTAGTGCATTCTATGCAACTTTCGATGTTTTGTTCACCTCGCTTCCTTCTTGACTTTAGTTGGTATCTACAGGAGTTTCCAACATACTCCCTTATAACATAACTCTTTATGCTTTAAGATATGTCATCCTTTATGGATTTGGAAAATGTGTCTAGAGTTCTCTATTCAGACACTGCGGACAAACTTAGCTTAACGTTCTGTGGTTCGAACTTAATCACTTTCAAACGTTCCTTATTTGGATCACATATTATGCTAAGTTATCATCATGGTTTACTAAGATAGAACCTATGTCTTAACATAGTGGATGATGATCATCCTTTTCTTTCTTTCAACCATTGATATTAAAACTTAATGCTATTCCTAATTGGAGTTATTAAGGATCATTTCCTTAATTAACTTCTATTCTGAAACCCCTTTCAGAATCCCTTAAGGAATACTACATAATATCATAATACAGTTTATTATCAACTTCTACATCTTATAAAACATTATTTATAAGTATTAGCGCCTTTCAATCTTAACATACTTAAGAATTACTCCTATAAGCTCCCACTCAAAATATGTTCCTACATATTTGAATTTGAGACTTATATTGCTCCCACTCAAAAATATGTCAATCACATATTGTTTTAGGAAGACTTTCATAGCTCCCACTCAATTTTATGCAAATTGCATATCTCCTTATTATTTTTAATAACTTCAAAATCCTTTGATCAAATATCAAATTTGGAGATTTACTATGAGATACTAGTACTTTACTAGTTTTAAATCCACTAGACATTTAGCACACATGAATCAAATTCATTTGAATTCATCCAATATTTGACAAATTTTGTGCTTTTGTCATTCACCCCCTTTTTCCAACTATGGATTTGTAGTCATTTGGGAAAATTCCAAGTAACTCCTTTTACTTGTGAGATTCAGCAACTAATTGCTTTCTAATCTCAAGGGAATTTTGCTATTAGGATTTCTCATAATTTTAGTTTACCATTATTTCCTTTGTAGTTCGTAGGTATGTCACATTCCAGGAATCATGACAAATGATTCACAAATGTCTCCATACAAGATATGGATTTACATTTTGAATCCTACTTCATGTAGTGAAAAACAATAGTGGAGGGAAAACACAATAATCAAAATCATTGATTCTTTCCTTCCGTGCAGAGAATCGTTCAGGACTGTTGTCCGTTGCGCTTCTCAACACTCTGATGCAGGGTTTTGGATCCTCATCGTGTTTTACACTATCTTCCATTTGCTCCATAATCGAGAAACATCACTAAAAGTGAGCTTTCTCAAGAATGTACCAAAATCCAAGCAATACAAATTTTGCTTCTCCTTTGATTTCAGCTATGGATTTCGTATTCAAAGTTTCCAATGAATACTCCACAAGGACTTATTCACTATTGTTTTGGTTATATTAAATAACACCAAAACTTTCACGAATTCAAATGGTTCGCTACATTCTAATTGAGTGCTAACTATTTCTAACTAATGGTCTCTACATCTACACTACAACGATTTATTTGGTGACTTCTATTTAACCCCTTTGATATCTAATATCATATTGTGATGATTTGTATTTTGACATTTCAAAACACTTTGCATTCCACAATTTCTTTTATGCCATTCTTATAAAGTTGAATTTCATTACTATTGATTAAATCACAGTAATTAGATTCTCTTTTATATTTATACCCTCTTATTGATGAAACACTTTGATCAAATCAAATAGTTTCATATTCATGTTTCAGGGTTCCGGCGCCGTAGACACCAAGGTACCGGTGTCTTCCCGGCATGGTAGTCCGTCACCTTTGTGACTATCTACTACTACGTAACAAAAGGTAATCACTTTGCCTTTGCTACAACCATATCACAAAGCAACGCCCCTTGCAAAACAAAGTTAGACGGTTCTACTTTATCTTTGCATGAAAACAATAAAATTTTACCCTACGCCCCTGAACCCCTGAAGCTGCCAGGACCTCTCTATTAGTAATACAGTAACGGGAGGGGCTTTTCGCGAACTTACCCTCGAAGACCGAAAAGCGTTGTCAACGCTCAGGAGAGTGTGGTTGATGTAGACGAGCTGAAGCCGACCTCAAGGTCGTGATGAAGTCCTTGCACTCCTTCTGGCTCCAACGACTTGAGTGCCTCAAGTGCGACACATCGCGGGGAGTTACACACGTCTGGTGCCTAACGATGACTCCCGTTTCCCTGATCCAGCAGCAGTTGCGGAAGTAGAGCTCCCGGATCCGAATCCCGCAGCGTAACGGTGCTCTGCGGTGAAGATGTCTCTCGCTCGCGCAGTCCAGACTTGGGACCATGGTCACGAGAGAGAGAGAGGGGGAGAGGGAAAATATCAATTGGAGGTCCTCCCAAAAGTGGGGAGATCTTTATTGATTATTGGTGTATTTTTCTAGGCCCAATACCCCACTATATATATGGGGAGGAGAGGTACTACCTCCCTCAAAGTCCCGGGGTGGGACTAAAGGAGAGGAGGGGGAGGAGGTGGCCACCGGCCACCTAGTGGGCCCCGCGCGAGGGGGCTAGGCCCATCCGGCCTCCCCCTTGCCCCTTCTCCCTCTCTCCTTTCCCCTAATGGGCCCTCTCCCTCCGGAATTGGCCCATTAAGCCTTTTTTGACCTTTCATTAATTTTCTCTTTATTAAATAATTATGAATAAATGATTAAATCAACATTTAACATTCATTCACATATTATTCAACCTCCGTATCTATGGAACACCTTCCACCTCCACTCTGGACATCCTTCGGACTTACCAAAACCCTTCCGGTTTTCTCCCTTCTCTTCTTCGGCGATTCTACCAATCCTATTAACACTCTCTAAGCATCATCAAGCCCTTAAGAGTGATACCCCACGGTTCGGGAACACTCCACACATTGTCGGGACACTCCCGCACCAATGATCGACAGAGGGACCTGGATGGCCATGTGCCCCTTGTGCGTTCCACGAAGATCTTTCGTCGTTTGAACCGAGACAGTCGTGTCTTATTCCCTTTGTCACTCGATACTTGCATTTCCCGAGATCTAATCAATGATATCATCATGTCATGTTCAATCTCGTTATTGAACAATGCTACTTGACTCGTTTCGACAAGTGATATCCCCGTGATCCAATCACACGCTGCGCAGCTATTGGATATAACTTCTCCGAGTGGGCCCTTGAGTATGTTCCCGTCACATGGATGGACAAATCCCGCTCTTGACATATATTGCCTCTACGGTTTCCTCCGAATACCTGAACACACCTTTATAACCACCGTTTTACCAGATGGCGTTTGATGCTATCTAAGCACTCTCGGGAGACAGTGATTGATATAGCCTCATGGTCTAAGGAATAGTCTATGAGGATCCTTTTCTAATCATCGTAACTTGAACTTCGTGACATGATCGGGTCATGATGTTTAGACTGGGTATTGGTTCATCATCTCATTCTCAGAATGAGATGACTCCATTTCCAACTGGCATAAATGCCATGATCAGGAAACTTGATCATATGTTGATCAACGAACCAGTGACTAGAGTTTCACTGGGAACCTCTGGTTTGTTTGTATATCACACGTGTATTGATGTTTCCACTCAATACAGTTATAGCATGATATAAAACTTAATCATAAACTATATGAAATATGATAATAGTCCTTACTACTATTTGTCTCTAGGGCATATTTCCAACATTGTCATCGTAAGCATATGTGTATCATAGAAAACCGCCAACGGGGTACCCCTTGCCCGATGATATGGAAGAATCCCCATATCAAAATGACAAGGCAAGCAGACAACAAACATCTCAGCAATCTTCTTATTTACCATGGGAATATGATGCTTTTTTCTCTCTTTCCTCTTTTCATAATCTCTTTTTTCTTTTTCTCTTTTTCTCAATATCGGACTCTTGTTTATAAGAAGAATGCTTCATAGATGCTCGTTATGGTTACGCTACAGGTTTCCACCATGTCAGCATGGATTAGACCAGTGGCCCAGGCGTTTCTCTAACACACATGCATAACTCCATGGACTTACAAGTTCCCCTTTCATTTCACACCGACGACATCCATAGACAAAAGAACATGATATCAACTAGGTACAAAGTACTAGTGCAATGTTGAAAGCGTTCCCCATGACAGCATGGTTCTGCTAATTCACAACTCACAAAGCGCAAGCATATACGCAACATAGGTGAGCACAATGGTTCAAGTTTATTAAGTGCAAGAAAAATAAGGTGTGCCATCAAGTTCGTGAGAGCTTTAATCACTAATTTTCACATAACAAGTTTAATTTGGGAGGTAGATAAAACAAGAATTTACTTAGAATAGCAATAATGCTAATAGGTAGGTATGGTGGACACAAATGGCATAGGTTTTGGTTTAAATGAGTGGATGCACGAGAATAATTCCCTCTCGGTACGGGTTTTTGGCTAGCAAGGCTAGGTAGCAAGTACAAGAGTTGAAGGAAACAAACAAACATATAAATGATAAAAACAAACATGCAATCTTCCTTGGAAGCACAAAAGATCTTAACTAGAGAATACTATACTTATGAGCAAATCAAGAAAGGAAGATGGTGAAATTATTTTTCTTTAGAGTACTTCTATCTTTTTCATTCAACTCTCAAAAATAGTGTGCTACTGACCGAGCCAGGTTTGCCAAAACCAACTAAATTAACTCAATGATCCCAAAGTGTGACCAATACTAACGACAAGATCAATCATATAACCACAAATTGAAAACTAATATAAGCTATGCAAAAGAGTGAATGATAGAACTTCTCATTAATATTCCATAACGGCAACTCACACCAAGGGATACATATCTAACGAGAGAGGGGACACTTCCATAATGCAAAACATCCTACATAATAACTTCTCTATTCATGATATGACTCTACTAAAAAGGTAAAAATATAGAGGATAGTGATGTGATACCGCGGCACTCCCCCGAGCTTGGAACAAACCAAGGGGATGCCAAACCTGATGACAAATTACTCCTTCGGTGGTGGTGGTATCCTCTCGATGAGATTCTTGACCAATTTCCCCAAGTCCTCAATCTCGAAAGTGAGGGTACGAATCAACTCTGAGTTATGCTTGATGCGGTGCATGATCATGTCAGATTGTGGATCCCAGCTCTTGTGATTCCTTTTCCACTCTTCTTCCTTGTGGTCTTCTTTTCCTGCATGGTTATGGATAAAGGTATGGAGGGAACTCTTCGTGCTCGGAGAAGGTATCCGTGGTGCCAAGCAGTGACGCGGAGGCTTCCCTCCAGTTGACATCCGTGCAGTCCTTCTGATCCTGGCAGGGTTCGCCACCACTCCAATGCTTGCAACGGTAGTGCCGGTGTGCTTTGCCTCCTCTTCACCTTCATTCTTGATCTCCTTCTCCTGCCCGGGGTCTTGGAGGTCTTCCTCCATAGGCTCTTTTCCTTTATCCTTGGTGGACACCATTGTGCTTCTAAGCTTTCAAAGATAGTTCCTGGCAGAAATAGATCGACACGAAAACACGACGAAAACCCGATATACGAATCTCAGGGGATCCGGGGGATTATATATTACGAAGTTTCATGACGAAAGGAAGGTACTAGGGGAAAACAGGTCGGATGCAGAGTCTGGGGTGGACTCGCCACCTGGTGGCGTGGCCAGGGGAGGGCCCATGCCACAGGGTGGTGTGAGCCACCCTGGCTCCATTTCTATCCCTTTTTCGCTTCGTAGCTTTCCTTATTGACTAAAAACTGCAAAAATATAATTGGATAGTATTTTCGCGGAACTTTTCTTACCAGAACTGTTACCTATTTGAAAGCGGACTCTGCAGGTCTCTGAATTTGGTATCTAGTAGATTCTTCCGGACTCACCACTTGAATAACATCAATATCTTCATCTTCATACACTTGTTACTTGAGTCATGAAACCTTTCACTTTCTCATTACACCATTATCTCCACTACCTGGAAATTTCTTTCACACAAAACTTCACACAATTCTCATTAGCAACATTAGTATATATGAAGTGATAAAACCTTTTGTGTCCAACTTCAACTGAAAACCATCAAAACATAAGCTACTGTAGCAACTCCTTCCGAAGACCCAAAAATAATTCAAAAAGGAAATCGAATAAAGAAGCAAATGCAAGAGTGGCAAAAAATTTCAAAACAGACCAGCAAGTAAAGATCAATTTTTTCGAAAATCCTCTTTTGCTCAAATCAAAAAGTGCCAAACTAACGAAAGTTAAATAACAACCTGGGGCAGAAGCACAAAACATTACAGCTCAATCCGACATACACAGATCTCTCACGAATTTTTACGGTGAAGCACAAAAATCTGTTTCGAGATAGCAACTTCCCCAAATATTACTTCTCTCTCATTAGAGGTTGATCTTGACACAAAAACCAAACAAAACGGATAGGAGAGGTTATTACCGAAGTAATAACTTCCAAGACTCAAAGAAACAAAAACAAACTAAAAGCAAAAACAAATTGGGCGGT
Organism: Avena eriantha; assembly: GCA_910589775.1. NCBI lineage: Eukaryota > Viridiplantae > Streptophyta > Magnoliopsida > Poales > Poaceae > Avena > Avena eriantha. Next base: position 406,036,702 of record OU342746.1, on the reverse strand, counting down.
CTCCCAAAAAAGCTCTTTCTTTATAGCCATTAAGATGGGCATGATAATTTTGAAGATGCTCACATAAGAATATGAATTGAGGTGAAAGAGAGCATTAAGAAGCAAAAATACACACATTTAAGTCTAACCCACTTCCTATGCAAAGGAATTTTGTAAACAAACAAGTTGTTGAAACCAGAGGCTACTTGCATAGGAAGGCAAAAGAAGTGCAACATAAAAACTTTTAGCATAAAACGAGGAAACTTGATATTATTGAGATGCATAAGAACACTTTTCCCTCTCTCATAGTAACTTTCAGTATCATGCATAAACTTAACAATATAACTATCACAAGAGCCATCATAACAATGATCACTTATTCTAACAGAAAACACAGGAATACTAGCTCTCATAGCACCACTATGTGAAACAATATTAGAGGTATCCTTACAAAGGATAGTGTGACCCCCTTCTTCATATCTAGTAACAAAGTCTTTCACATTTGCTATTATAGGTTCATCAACCATTTGTTTATCAGGTTCAACAGCTTTATTTGCACTTCCATTAACCACACTAGCTATCATAGAATGTTCCTTTATCTTAACTAGGAAAGGCATTTTCTCAATGTAAGGTTTAGGTAAAACATGATTAGCAGTATAAACTTCAGTATTTCTTGCAGGAACACTCTTAGCAACATATTTATAAGGTTCATGATACTTATTCCACTTCTTTTTAGGCACTTCAATATAGGAAGCAAAAGCCTTAAAATAAGAAGCAATAGCTTGAGAGTCTAGACCATAAGTATTTTTAATATTTTGAAAGTCATCGGTTCCCATAAAAGATTCAATGCATTCATAATCATAATTTATACCTGACTTTCTACCTTTGTCATTCTACCAAGCTTCAGCATTGTCTTGAATACGGTCTAGAAAGTCCCATTTAGCTTCTTCTTCCATGCGAGTGAATGATCCAGCACAAGAAGCATCCAATAAATCTTTATCATGAAGAGAAAGCCTTGCATAAAAGTTATTGATAATAATATTGTCGGGGAGCTCATGAATGGGACATTTGAGCATTAGTAACTTCAATCTCCCCCACGCTTGAGCTGTAATCTCTCCATCAAGAGGCCAAAAGTTGTATATTTGATTCCGATCTTTATGAATCTCACTAAGAGGATAAAACTTTGAATAAAAGAGAGGCACTATTTCCTCCCATTCTAGAGCTTGACCATTCTTCAGCAGCTTATACCATTCCTCAACTCTTCCTTTCAGTGATAATGAGAATAACTTCTTCTTAACTTGATCTGTAGTAATACCTGCACACTTGAACAACCCGCATAATTCGTGTATAAAGAGCAAATGACCACCGGGATGGACAGTTCCATCCCCAACATAGTAGTTATCCATAACACGATCAATAATTCTTGTAGGTATTTTAAAAGCATCATTCTCAGTAGGTGGTGGCTCATCTACTACCTTAGCAGTGGTAGTAGCATTACCAAATAAGAAACTTAGCGAATTATCCATAACGAAAATAAAGCAACTAACAGAAGTAAACAATACTCACAGTAGAAGTTTCCTTTACCAGTTCCACTCTCCAATAGCGCTTCACTCCCCGGCAACGAGGCCAGAAAATAGTCTTGATGACCCACAAGTATAGGGGGTGTATCGCAGTATTTTCGATAAGTAAGAGTGTCAAACCCAACGAGGAGCGGAAGGTGCTAGCTAGTGGTATGGATCAGGAATTCTCTGCAAATACTTAGCAAACGGATTTTTAGGGGTTTTTGATAAAGCAAATAAACAAAGTACGAGTAAATAAAAGACAGTAGGAATAAATGCAGCAAGTGGCCGAATCCTTTATGCAGCAAAGGACAAGCCGGTTGTATTACTTAAGATGACCAAACGTTCTTGAGGACACATGGGAAGACTGTCAAGTGCTTTCGCTTCATATAGTTGATTAATATTCTTTAGCTTGCTAAGTGTTGTGTGGGTGAACCTGTGCTAATGTACCGACCTTCCTAGAACTAATACATACTTGTGATTATACCCCTTGCAAACATCCGTAAGTACAACAAAGTAATTAAGGTAGAAACCTAACCATAGCTTTAAACTCTAAGACCCTTATGTCCCTTGTGCAATGGTTTCCTAAGGGGGGTTCAGGTTTCTGTCACTCCAGCAACCCCTACGATTAGTAGCCAAATACACAATGCATTCCCCTAGGCCCATATAGGTGAAGTGTCATGTAGTCGAAGTTCACATGACACCACTAGAAGAAGTACACCACAACTTAAATATCAAACTATTGAATCTTTCTCAACACAACTCCACTACTAACAACATGACTTCTCCCATGTCCTCAAGAACAAAATGAACTACTCACAAGACATCATATGGATCATGATCAGAGATGGAATAATGATGTATAACAATCTGAACATAAACAATAATTCAATGGTTCACTCAATAGCATCAACTACAAAGAGTATTCAACACCGGGAAAGTTTCCCCTATGAACTATGGCAAGATTCAACCCAATTGTTACAGCAATATAGAGATGGTGATGAGGGTGCTGATGGTGATGATGGTGGTGATGATGATGATGGTGGTGATGATGATGATGATGATGATGATGATGATGATGATGATGATGAAGTCTAGCTTGATGGTGGTCTTGATGGCGACGATCTCCCCTCTCCGGGAAGGAATTCCCCCGGCAGAAATCTGTCTGCCGGATGATGATGAAGTCTAGCTTGATGGTGGTCTTGATGGCGACGATCTCCCCTCTCCGGGAAGGAATTCCCCCGGCAGAAATCTGTCTGCCGGAGAGATCTTTCTCTCTCGGTGTTTTCTGCCCCGCAGAGGCGGCGGAATCTTTCTGTGGTCGCTCCCCGAGTCTTAGGGTTTCGGGAGGATAATATACGCCAGAGGGGAGTGCCAAGGGTGGACCAGGGCGGCCACACCACCTGGTGGCGCCGCCTAGGCTGGCTCGTGCCAGGGGGTGGTGTGGGCCCCCTGGGCCCACCTCCAGCCCCCTTCTGGCTTCCTTCGTCTTCTGGAAAAATAGGATTTTCCGTATATTTTCCCGGATTTTCTGATCTTCGTGAGTTTTGCCTCCAAACAACACCTTTTCCATCAGAATCCTGACTGCAGCGGTCCATGCTCCAAAAGTCATCAACCATGAAAAAACAGATGAAATAACATAAGTATCACCTCTCAATACGAAATATATCAATGAATAAAAGTGAATTATGACATTGAATAGTGATGCAAAATGGACGTATCAGGGCACCAAGAAGAGATACCACCTAGTGAGCCGGCCCGGCATGTGCCATCCCATCGATCTTGGGGCCTGGGCATTACCAACTCGAGACTCATGAACATCGCTCTTATGGACAAATGGATATGGAGATTGTATAACCAGGATGATGCCAATTCCCTTTGGAGGAGAATCCTTAGTGCAAAATACCTGGGTGTTGATAACATCTCCACCTCTGTGGTATCTGGGGCTCATAGTTTTGGCACAGCCTGCATAAGATTAAGGGATACTTTAGGTTGGAAGCGAGATTCTCTCTTGGCATCGACAATAGGATTAGATTCTGGATAGGCGAGGGGCCCCTATCTGTCCGCTTCCCAGAACTGTTCGAGATTAGCGATAACCACCGGCTTCTTGTCAGCGAGGCCTTTGTGGCGGGCTCGTGGAATCCTGGGTTCAAGCGATCCTTTGACCTAGTTGACCTTGAGCGCTGGGAGGAGATGTTGGGGTTCCTGCAGGGGACAACTCCTAACGTTGTACCTGACTCGGTGTCTTGGTCCCTTGAGATCTTAAGAGTTTTATCAGTTAGCTCGATTTATTTTTTCGAAATGGGGTTGTACCCCGGCCTCTGCACCCTAGGATGCACACAACCCTTTTATTACTCAAAATCTTAAGTACCAAATTACAAATCAAGGATCAGAGAGGGTTGATACAAATACCAACCATTTGAAGAGAAAAGGTAGTATGAAGATGCAGAGTATACAAAAGCTAAACATCTCTCAATCTACTAGTATGACGCCACAAAGCCAGGTAGTAAATATCCTAAGCAACCATCACCAGATGGGTGCATCCAGAAACCATCGAGTCTCGGTTTTGCTCCGGGAGCAATAAAGCCTAGGGCTAGATCAATTGGGATGCCGAGATAATAACCTGCAAAAAAGAATGAACTCGCACCCTGTTAAAAATGATAGCATTGCAACTCTTCCAAATATACCAACATAAAGCCGATACCCCTATATGTATTCGAGCTTTGTTTTCCCTATCCATCCCATTTAACCAATTCCCAAACATATTAGTAATATTGGTTAGAGGTGGAAGATTGTATGTAAAATAAACAATTCGCCATATAATTTTAGCAAAGGGGCATGCAATAAAAAGATGTTCAATAGTTTCTTCCTCGTTACAAAAACAACAATTTTTGCATCCATTCCAATTCCTTTTAACTAAATTATCTTTAGTTCACAAAACCTTTTTATTTAAGACCCACATAAAGATCTTAATCTTTAGGGGTATCTTAAGCTTCCATAAAAAAATTGTAGGGAGATTTTGATGATCATTTATGAGATCCTCATACAAAGATTTAATAGTGAAAACCCCATCCGTGGTTAGTTTCCACAAAAAAGAATCAGGCTCACTAGTCAAGGTAACCTGCATCAATCTCTAACAAAGATGCAACCATGCATCCCATTTTGTACCAGTCAAATTCCTCCTAAATCATATGTTAAGAGGAATGTGAGATAGAACATCATGAAAAGAAACATTTTTCCTATGTGTAAAGCGAAGGATACTGTTGGGAAAGGGGTGGCTCCCCTAACCAAACATCTTCCTAAAACCAAACAAGAACCCCATTCCCAACTTTGAAGGACTCTCTGGCAAAGAAACCATCTTTTACCTTCATTAGTCCTTTCCGGAACGGGATATCTATCGGATTAGCGTGTACTTGTGCCAAAGTTTTGTTTTAAGGTACTTATTATGAAGAAGTTCCTGCCATACCCCGTGCTTAGAAAGTAATTTATATAACCATTTCCTCAGCAGACACTTATTTTTAACTTCTAATCCCTCGATACCTAATCCACCTTGATCCTTGGGTCGACAAATTATATTCCACTTAGTTAATCTATACTTTCTCTTATGTTCATCACTTTGCCAAAAGAATCGTGAACGATAAAAGTCCAATCTTTTCCTAACCCCTTTTGGTATTTCTAGAAAAGATAACATGAACATGGGCATACTTGTTAAAATGGAGTTAATTAGCACTAATCTATCTCCATATTACAAAAGTTTACCCTGACAATAGCCTAACTTTCCTTCAAAATGATCCTCGACCGGATTCCACTCAGAACTCCTAAGTCTTCTATGATGAATAGCTATCCAAGATACTTGAAAGGCAAAGACCCAGACTCGCACCCGAATATATTCCTATACTCTTGTTCGTGATCTTTAGCCTTTCCAAAAACATAAGACCTCACTTTTGTGGAAGTTAATTTTAAGACGCGAAAGTTGCTCGAAAATGCAAAGTATTAGCTTCATGTTCACAGCCTTCATAAGATCATGTTCCAAAAAAGGAATCCTGTCATCTGCATGTTGAAGTATTAAAATCCCTCCATCAACTAGATGTGGAATTAAACCTCCAACATGTCCATCTTCCTTAGCTCTAGCTATGAGGATGACCAGCATATCTGCCACAATATTGAAAACTGATGCACTCGACGATCAACATAGAGCTCGTTGGGAACCCCAAGAGGAAGGTATGATGAGCACAGCAGAAAGTTTTCCCTCAATTATGAAACCAAGGTTTAATCGAACCAGTAGGAGCAAGGAAACACCCCAAAGGTGTTACTAGCTGAGCTTTGGCAGGGCGCACTACCGGTGCTAGTAGCAACGTGGAGACCTGCACAACACAACCATAGAACTTTGTCCCCAACTTGCGATGAGGTTGTCAATCTCACCGTGTTTTGCGGAAAACAAAGGATTAAACGTATCGAATGGAAAGAAGTAAAAGTTTGCAGAAAGTAAACACAAAGCAGTAAACAATTGTACATTGTATGTAAAGTAAAAGGATCGGAATCCATAGTTCACTAGAGGTGGCTCTCCTTAGATAGATAACTTGCTGGGTGAACAAATTACAGCGGGGCAATTGACAAACACCGAGAAAGCAATACATGCATATACTAATCATCTTGACTCCTTTGAGACTTGATTGGGCATTACAACATAATACATAGACCGCCATCCAACTGCATCTATGACTAATAATCCACCTTCAGGTTATCATCCGAACCCCCGCCAGTATTAAGTTGCAAGCAACAGATTATTGCTTTACGAACTACGTGTAAATTAAAGAATACAATTGTTCTATGAACAAAGGATCATTGTTTTCTCCCTAGTAGCAACATCACATCTAGTACCTTAGAGATTTCTGTCACTTCCCCAGATTACCAGAGGCATGAACCCACTATCGAGCATAAATACTAACTCTTGGAGTTGCTAGCATCTACTTGGCCAAGATAGCTACTAACAACAGAAAGCATGCAAGATCTCAAATAACAAAGACATGATAGAATCAATAATCAATCTGAAATCGCATCTCAATATCCATCGGATCCCCGCAAACACAACATGTATGGATTACAAATAGATGATCTTGATCATGAACGGAGCTCACAAGATCTAAACATGAAAGCACAAAGGAGGAGAAACCAACCATCTAGCTACTACATGGATCCGTAATCCAAGGATGAACTACTCACGCATCACACCGGAGGTTTGCATGGTGATGAAGAAGGCCTCCAGGGTGAATTCCCCTCTCCGGCAGGGTGCCGGAAAGAGCTTCAGATCCACCACCCCCCCCCCCCCCGATCTAGGGACAGACGACGGCGGCTACAGACTCTTTCGTGGATTTTTGATCGGGTACTTAGGGTTTTCGTCCCGAGGGCAACTTATAGGCGGAAGGAGAGGCCGAGGGGGTGCTGGGGTCGGCCAGACCACCCCCTGGCGCGGGCCAAGCCTGGCCGCGCGGCCAGGTGGTGTGGCCGGCCCCTGGCCCCTCTCCGTCTCGTATTCTCGCACTTGATCCCTTCCGGAAAAATAGGCACTTTGTCTTTTGTCCCGTCCAATTCCGAGAATATTCATTTTCTGACTTTCCTGGAACCAAAAACAGCAGAAACAGGCACCTGGCACTGTGGCTCTTGTTAATAGGTTAGTCCAAGAAATCATAATAAAAGTACTCCAAAGTTGGAACAAAACACAAGAAAGTGGATAAAACCAAGCATGGAACATCAAAAATTATAGATACATTTGCAGTGTATCAACATCCCCAAGCTTAACTCCTGCTCGTCCTCGAGTAGGTAAGTGATAAAAACAAAGAATTTTTGAGGTGACATGCACCATCAAAGACTTGATCAAAGTATTTGCAAAACATTCCAAGCTGGGATCAAAGTACTTCAATCATAACATGAAAGACAAAGTTCTAGCAATAAGCAAAGAAACTAAGATGCAACATGAAAAGGTACAAACAAAAGATTCATGAATAACAATGCTTTGCAAGACGTTTGTTTGTTTCACATAAAGAAAACATAGCATAACAGTATTCAGCTTGTCCCTCAATAGAGTAGAAAATATAAATGCATAGGACACCTTCAAAGTTCATAAGAGTGACTAGATACAATAGTTTAAAACAAGCAATAACAAGTTATGCATCAATCAACTAGTCTTGGGAAAATGCACACAGAACTAAGAATGGACACTATGCTCTCAAAGTAGTGCATAAAGATAGAAGGTGGAGACTCAATATAATGGTAGAAGAAAGGCCTTTTGTAAAAGGAAGTAGGGATTCAAGTCTCATAAAGAGCTTCCAAAAATTATGATACTTAAAGCTTTCAGTTCTCATTGCCCCTATCATAAGCATCTTGAAGGTGATTAAGGTTAAAGTGACACAACTAAGAGGATATGCTTGACAAGGTATAAACCGAAATCTCATGCCCCTTACTTACGAAGACCGATCCTCATGCTACTGAACTTTAGTCACGAGTAAGCTCTTGTCATTGTAAGTATATGTGTATCATTAAGAACCGCCAACGGGGTACCCCTTGCACATGATACGGGAGCTTTCCATAATCAAAATGACAAGGCAAGCAGACAATGATCATCTCAGCGATCTTTTTATTTGCTATTTGCATAGGTTTTTATTGAGGATGCTTCATAGAGTGCTCATTATGGTGATGCTGCAAGTTTCCACCATGATTAGGCATGGCTTAGGCTAGCGGCCCAGGCGTTTCTCTAACACACATACAAACTCCATGATCTTACAAGTTCCACTTTTATTTCACACCGCCGGGATTCGTAAGCAAAAGAACATAATATCAATGGGGTACAAAGTACAAGTGCAATGTTGAAAGTGTTCCCCATGAAACATGGTTCTGCTAATTTCAACTTATAAAGCGCAAGCATATACGCAACAAAGAAGGACCCAATGGTTCAAGTTTATTAGAGGCAATAAAGTAAAGTGTGCCATCAAGTTCGTGAGAGCTTTAATCACTAGTTTTCTCATAACAAGTGGAAGGTAAACAAAAGCATGAATATACTTGGAATAGCATAAGCTAGTAGGTAGGTATGGTGGACTCTTCGGAAAAACTTGGTTTAGGGATTTGGATGCATGAGTGGAACTCATACTTTGTTGTGGAGGCTAGCAAAAGACTGGGAGCGACAAACTAAGAGAGCAATAATGGCCATAATCATGCAGAGCGACAAAACATCATTGATCAAAGCATAAAGTGATACTACAATTTGAAAAGTAAAGGATCATAAATGCTATGGTGACTTTGGATAGTCATAACATGGTGTGAGCATGCGCCAAGTCAACCCAAATAAAGCATCAAAGGAGAATACCACTATACTATGCTTTAATATGCTAAAACAATGCATGATTCATCCAAGGCACATTAAGCAATCTCAATTGTTTATAACAAGTCATGCTATAGCAAAGAATACTAAGCATAAAGCCAAAACAATATCAAGTATGGCATGACAAAGCATGGCCACAGTCAAAAATGAGCTCTTTTTACCACATAAGTATGAACTTTCCTACTCTTTTCCAAACCAAACCAAACTATTTGCAAACCAAAGTGTGAAAGAGGGGGTCCAACCAATTTATTCAGAAAACTAAGCAAACAAAGAAAACTAAAAACCAAAATGAAAACGAAAAAGAAGACGCTCCAAGAAAAACACAACTATGCATGAAACAATAAAAATGAAGCGTTTGGAAGAAACCTGAGATTTTTATTGATGAAGAAGGGGATGCCTTGGGCATCCCCAAGCTTTGACGCTTGTACTTCTTGGATATTTCTTGGGGTGACACGCGTGGCATCCCCAAGCTTGAGCTTTAGTCCATCCTTCATCTCATTACTCATTCCTTCCATACACCTGAATATTTTCCTCCATACAAAACTTCACACAATCTCATTAGCAACATTAGTGCACTTAAGATAAATAAGTCTTAAGGTTCAGTTCTAACACCAAATAAACTTCCATTAGAACACTAGCTACTGTAGCACTTCCCTAAAAAATCTCAATTCCCCAAAGGAACTCAAGAAGGAACTAACAAGAAGCCAATGCAGAAAAATGGCAGAAATCTGTCAAAACAGACCAGCAGGTAAAGACGAATTTTTCTGAAGATCTTCTGTTGCTCAAATCAAAAAGTGTTGAACTAACGAAAGTTATATAACAACCTGGGGCAGAATCACAATAAATTACAGCTCAATCCGACGTACAGAGCTCTCTCAGTAATTTTTACGGTGAAGCACAAAAATCTGTTTCGGGACAGCAACTTTCCCAATCATTACTTCACTCTCGTTAGAGGTTACTCTTGGCACAAAAAGCAAATAAAAAGGATAAGGAGAGGTTATTACAGAGGTAATAACTTCCAAGATTCCACTAAAACTCTTGGGTTATCTCCCAACAAGTACTTTTCTTTAACGCCTTTAAGTTAGGCATGAAAATTTGAGAAGATGGTCTCATAGGAAATACGAATTGAAGTAAAAGAGAGCATCAAGAAGCAAATTCAAAACACATTTAAGTCTAACCCACTTCCTATGCATAGGAATCTTGTATGCAAATAAATGCACAAAGAACAAAGTGACAGGCATAGGAAGATAAAACAAAAGTAACTTCAAAACTTTCAGCACATAGAGAGGTGTTTCATTACCATAAAAACTTCTACAACCATATTTTTATCTCTCATAATAATTTTCAGTAGCCTCATGAATAAACTCAAAAATATAAATATCACATAAAGCATGCTTTTCATGATCTACAAGCACTAGAGCTTTATTATAAACATTTTCAAAAGAATCCTCGGGAACATAACATTCACCCTCCTTTGGTAAGCATGGGGGACAATCAAATAATGTAAGGGATAAAGAGTTACTTTCATTAGAAGGTAGGCATGGGTAGATCCATTATTCCTCCTTTTGTCCATCACTCTCCTCCTCTTTTTCATCTAATGAGCTTTCAGGTTCAGCAATTTCTTCTTCCATGGAGGTTCTAGCGGGCGGTGGTTCATCTATTACCTTAGCAGTCATAAAATTGTTCCCAAATAGGAAACTAAGTGAGCTATCCATAATGAAATAGTGATTGGAGTAGAGCTAGTCATAAAGGCAACTTAAAAAAGGAACTAATTTTTTTGCGGGTTTTCAAGAACAAAACAAGCAAACAAAGCAAAAAGAAACTAAGCAAAAAAAACAACAAAGTAAAGAGATTGGTTATGAGGGACTCCCCTTGTGAAGATGTCCTTGACTCCCCGGCAACAGCGCCGGAAAAATGCTTGATGCACTCGACGATCGACGTAGAGCTCGTTGGGAACCCCAAGAGGAAGGTATGATGAGCACAGCAGAAAGTTTTCCCTCAATTATGAAACCAAGGTTTAATCGAACCAGTAGGAGCAAGGAAACACCCCAAAGGTGTTACTAGTTGAGCTTTGGCAGGGCGCACTACCGGTGCTAGTAGCAACGTGGAGACCTGCACAACACAACCATAGAACTTTGTCCCCAACTTGCGATGAGGTTGTCAATCTCACTGTGTTTTGCGGAAAACAAAGGATTAAACGTATCGAATGGAAAGAAGTAAAAGTTTGCAAAAAGTAAACACAACGCAGTAAACAATTGTACATTGTATGTAAAGTAAAAGGACCGGGATCCATAGTTCACTAGAGGTGGCTCTCCTTAGATAGATAACATGCTGGGTGAACAAATTACAGCGGGGCAATTGACAAACACCGAGAAAGCAATACATGCATATACTAATCATATTGACTCCTTTGAGACTTGATTGGGCATTACAACATAATACATAGACCGCCATCCAACTGCATCTATGACTAATAATCCACCTTCAGGTTATCATCCGAACCCCCTCCAGTATTAAGTTGCAAGCAACAGATTATTGCTTTACGAACTGCGTGTAAAGTAAACAATACAATTATTCTATGAACAAAGGATCGTTGTTTTCTCCCTAGTAGCAACAGCACATCTAGTACCTTAGAGATTTCTGTCACTTCCCTAGATTACCAGAGGCATGAACCCACTATCGAGCATAAATACTAACTCTTGGAGTTGCTAGCATCTACTTGGCCAAGATAGCTACTAACAACGGAAAGCATGCAAGATCTTAAATAACAAAGACATGATAGAATCAATAATCAATCTGAAATAGCATGTCAATATCCATCGGATCCCTGCAAACACAACATGTATGGATTACAAATAGATGATCTTGATCATGAACGGAGCTCACAAGATCTAAACATGAAAGCACAAAGGAGGAGAAACCATCCATCTAGCTACTACATGGATCCGTAGTCCAAGGATGAACTACTCACGCATCACACCGGGGGCTTGCATGGTGATGAAGAAGGCCTCCAGGGTGAATTCCCCTCTCCAGCAGGGTGCCGGGAAGAGCTTCAGATCCCCCCTGATCTAGGGACAGAGACGATGACGGCTACAGACTCTTTCGTGGATTTTTGATCAGGTACTTAGGGTTTTCGTCTCGAGGGCAACTTATAGGCGGAAGGAGGGGCTGAGGGGGTGCTGGGGTCGGCCAGACCACCCCCTGGCGCGGGCCAAGCCTGGCCACGCGACCAGGTGGTGTGGCCGGCCCCTGGCCCCTCTCCGTCTCGTATTCTGGCACTTGATCCCTTCCGGAAAAATAGGCACTTTGGCTTTTGTCCCGTCCAATTTCGAGAATATTCATTTTCTGACTTTCCTGGAACCAAAAACAGCAGAAACAGGCAGCTGGCACTGTGGCTCTTGTTAATAGGTTAGTCCAAGAAATCATAATAAAAGCTCCAAAGTTGGAACAAAACACAAGAAAGTGAATAAAACCAAGCATGGAACATCAAAAATTATAGATACATTTGCAATGTATCAAAAAGCAAGGGGGATAATCGTACTCCCTTTCCAGTTTGAGAAAAATGGCCGATATCGTCATTCAATCTAATCCCAACAGTTTCCCCTTGTATGAAATTTGCGATCCACTTGCACCATAAAGGATCAAAACCCTTCAAACAAAGAGCTTGATGTAAAAAGGGTCATTTTACCTTATCGTATGCTTTCTCAAAATCTAATTTGAAAAGCACCCCATCTAACTTTTTAGAATGAAGCTCATGGATAGTTTCATGTAAAATAACAACACCCTCCAAAATATATCGTCCAGGCATAAATGTTATTTGAGTCGGTTGAATCACCTTGTGAGCTATCACAGAGATGCGATCGGTATATACTGCTGGATTTGAACCGCGTTTTCTTTTTTAGGTAGAAGAGTGATAGCCCCAAAATTCAGTTTGTAAAGAGGTAACTTAGCTATTTGCAAATGTGGAAATAAAATCATCAAGTCGTTTTTTATCACTACCCAGTAGAATTCCACAGGAAATCCATCAGGACCTGGTGCCTTGTTGTGTTCCATCAAAGAAATTGTGTCAAGCACTTCTTTTTCTGAGAACATAGAAGTAAGAATAGTATTCTCCAACGTTGATACCTGAGGAATATCATTATTCCTCTCCTCAATCATTGAAAAACTATTTGGTTCCGGGTCACCAAAAAGTTTCTTATAGTATTTGGAAATGTATGAACGCAGGTTTTCATCCCCCACAATAGTGCCCTCTTCTTGTTCAAGTTGAAAAATCTTTTTCTTCCGGTGTTTTCCATTAGCTATTAAGTGAAAATATTTAGTATTATTTCCTTCTTCCTGAATATGTTTCACTTTCGCCCATTGATCCCACTTAGTCTCCTCGTCACGCCTCATCTTTGAAATCTGATCATTAGCGGATTGGAGCATGTCTCTCTTAGCTATCGACAAGTCAGTTGTCTCAGCCTTAATAGCAAGCCTATCAATGATCGCGATGAGTCTATCCCTTTCGTTCATGTATTTACTACTTTGGTTTTTTGCCTATCAATGAGGCACGCGCGGGAGGGAACGCACGCGTAGGAAAGGGAAAGCAACAATGGCGGGAAACGCCGGCCGCGCGGGAAGCCGCCCGCGTTGATAGCCGATGTCGCGTTGCCATTAACATCCCATCGCCGGGGTGTCAAGCAGTGATAGCGGGGGGAGATGGACAGACGGGTCGGGCCACTGGGCGCGGCTGTCAGGACTGGCCGGACTGCGGCCCCAAATTGATCGCGGGCCGACCCAAACAGACAAAAAACGGACCGTTTCGGTCACGTGTTTGGGTCAGTCCGGTGGAGATGCCCTTAATCTCCTCCCAAGCACACGACTGGCCGCCCGAGAAAAAAAAGGAATTGGTATGGTGGCAATAGTGTGTTATATGTAGTTTGGTCGAAGGGTAAAACAATCCAAAAAAGTGTAGAAAGAGGAGAAACACTCTTTCCTTTATTATTATTAAGGGCACGTATAATACGATAACGTCAAACTTACGATTGACACGTCGTTTTCGCTTAGTTCGAGGAGAGATAAACAAAAAAGAGAATGTTGTTTTTCCTTAGCTAAGGGATGATCTCTTAAAAATAAGAGAAGACAATCTTTCTCCATTGTACCTTGTGCCTTCTCTTATTAACACAATTTCTTACTATAATTAGTCAATTCAAATTAATTTTTAGAGATGACAATAAGATATGATGATCCATTGTATAATTTATTTTTATTAATTTCTCTAGATTACGTGGAGGGCTAAGAGAAGACCCGCTTTCTCTAGCATTGTACATGCCCTAAGAATTCTTCCGTAGATGTAGCATTACTGATCTTGGAGCTTCCACGCTATATTGGACATGGTTTGGTAGATGGATCAGCTGACGTCACCTCATGTGACCATGCCCACAAGTTAATTAACCCCGTACCAATTACATACTTATTATTATGCCGCTACCAAATCCAGCCTTGAAAGTGGGATACTCATGCGACTAGCTACGTATACGCATACAACCATTGGATTAGCTACAACCATGAGCAAAAGCATACACTCACGGCGTCACACTAGGTTCATATTTTCTAACTCAAACCACCATCATGCATAACCATGAAAGTGATCTGCCATATGCAAGGCCACACGGTATGCACATCCACAAAACCAGTCCACAATGTACTCGTAGAGAGAACATCCACAGCAAACGTCACAAATACTTTTTACCCACAATAAAGTTCCATGGAGAGTTCCTTTTTTGCTACCAAACCTAAACACCATGGGCAGCCTCGCATGTATACCCAAAAGGCGAATAGCCATAGTACATACCACACGAAAACATGTAACCACACTAAAAAAACACCACGTTGTGGCACCACACAAGCTGGTTTGACATATAGATTACGAACAAAAGCAAACAACCATATAAAAATGCATGCCATAGAGCGAATGGTGGTGGTGAATAGCAAACAACCATAGGAAAATGCATCTCACGAAACAAACGCCGGTGGTGGCCTCGCCTGGCAAAAACAATGCTCCTGCATGCATGCACGGGATGGGTGACGGTTTGAGACGGCAAAATCATGCACCGTCACATGAGGTATGCTCTCTATTTGCTGCATCAAGATATGTGAATGGATTTGCTCACCATATACAATGATTCCTACTGCGTGCGTAGGTGGCCGTGTTCTTATATATATAGCAGAACTATATATGAACTCTCCTTAATAGATTCCAATATAGGTATACAGGAACTTCCACCTATTTGAGACAGACATGAACAACCAGCACCCACCCCGTCCCCGACTCCAACCCGGCTCCGACCGGAGAAATCACGCCATAAATTCTTCCCCGATCCCGAGCACGAGCCCCGACAACCCCGGTTCCTTCCCATGTCGGTATGCCCCGCTTCCTACCTTCTCCGGCGCGGGCGAGAGATTCGGCAGCGGCAGCCGGCGCGAGGGAGCCCACGACATCCTATGGCGAGTTCCCATACTAACCACCTCCTAGCTTCTCCGGCGTGGGAGAGCGAGTCAGCGGTGGCAACCGACGCGAGGGATCCCAAGATGCACGGCGGCAAGCTCCCATTCTAACCACCTTCTACCTCACGCGCGGGCAAGGGAGCACGCGGTGGCCGTGGGCAAGCGACCAACCTAGATCATTTCCTAACTCAAAACGGTGCAGCGCATTGAGCGATTCCATCACGACGACGGTAAGCAGAGGTTTTGAAAACCTCCTACCTCAACTGGGAACGGGCAGTGATTTCCAATTTCCTCTGTGATAACCCTAATTTCCATGTTGATAGTGAGTTGATCCTTCTTCCTCCTTGGCGGAATTGTGATCTGGGAATAGCTAGACATAGCTCCAATTAGAAGAAGACCAAATCTGCTGAGTGTGATTCCTCAGGTATTTGTATTTGTGTGCTTGGAATGCCCCTGAAATTACAGTTCACATGAGTGTGTTGAAGAAAACAAGTTAAAGTTCAAGTTGAAGTTCACATGAAAAAATTCTAGTTCAACATGCCACTGTAGTTGCAGTTCACATTAGTGTGTTGAAGAAAAACGAGTTAAAGTTCACGGAATAAAAAGCTGCGGTTCACATTGGTTTTATCTTGTGTGCTTGGGTACCCTTCTTACTAACCAAAAACAAATTAGTTCCTGTAGCTCACAACGTATATGACTTGGAAACCTCCTACCTCACTGGCGCGGCCGATGGGTTTGATTCATTATGGTCCATCTGCTGATCCATATCGTGTATAATATCATCGATCTCGGCCTGCCATTCCTGCACAGCATGATATAGTTCGAAAGAATGAATGGGGTTTTCAAAAGTTACGTTCGTAGCAGGTCAAATTCGGATGGAAGCATCGTCTAGGGCTTTCTCATCGAAGAGTGCATCTCTTTCTGCGAGAATTATCTTTGACCACTTTATGCTTTAATCAAACACGCCAAAACTTCCCCTCATTTCTGGATGCATGAATGCAAATGCACAAATCCTATTTATACTCCTCGTTTGGTCCTAAATGTTTGGGTGTTACTTACTGCCCACATTGTTTAGTTACTTCCTAGGCTCTATTCAAATGTCTACTCAAGCACCTCTCCCACTCAAGAGGTTTTATATGTTCTCTCCATTCGTAACTTCTGAAATTCTAAGATGTATTCCCTTTATCTTCATTTGTTTATTTTATCTCTCTGAAATTTTCCAAATCTAGAAATGATGGATAGGCGATAGACCTAAAATTTTAT
Source organism: Avena eriantha (assembly GCA_910589775.1). Taxonomy (NCBI): domain Eukaryota; kingdom Viridiplantae; phylum Streptophyta; class Magnoliopsida; order Poales; family Poaceae; genus Avena; species Avena eriantha. The sequence continues at coordinate 406,020,040 of OU342746.1, read as the reverse complement.
TTTACCATTAATTACTAGTTTGTATTTTCTTTGTGTTGGGATGCAGAAACAAAACAAATCTTCCAAAAATTTATGTGTCCATTAAATTACACTAGAGGAACATAAGACATACACACCGTTCTGGGCATTGTACCAACATGGATAGAACCACAAAATTTAAACACCACCGGAATATCAATTAAGAAAGAATCAACTTTGAGTTTCCATCGGAACGTTATACGGCATCGCTACTAGGTGCAGCGGGTTCCTTCTCATGTCATGCCAACGATCATGTCCATGTCAAGCTCATGCGGTTGGATTCCAGAGGGTAGGCTCCAGTCAAAGTAGTACAGAAGTCGTGCCACGATGAGCTCCAACATAGCCGTCCCAAAGTTACTTCCTGGACAGACCCTCCTCCCACTTCCAAACGGCAAATAGTCGAATTGTGTGCCTTGGTAGTCCACGTTTCTATCCTTGAACCGGTGTGGCCTAAACTCCTCCGCATCGTGCCAATACTATGGGTCCCTTGCAATCGCCCATGCATTGATCATAACCCTGGAGCCGTTGATGACCTCGAACCCACCGACTTGACAGGTCTCCTGGCATGCTCGGGGAACCAAGAGAGGTAGTGCCGGATGCAGCCTCATGCCCTCCTTGACCACCATCCTTGTGTAGCGCAGCTCCGTTATGTGGAGCTCATGGTCCTCTGGTCTCTCGCCGCAGGGGAGGAGCCAGGATTTGACCATAGGAGGCCGAATAGTATTGATCACATGGAAGCAAACATTCTGATATATGGGTCAATAAACGTGTATATATGAATAATGGTACAATTGGTTGGTACAAATAATTATTATTTGCATTTCTATTTCTTGTTGAGTCACAGGTCCATATAATTTCAGAAACCACGTCCAATTTGTAGATGTATACATAGATTAAGTAAAAGTGTAGTAACCTTTAGATTTCAGCGCTCAATAGTGTATAAAGACGTTGCTAATTAACTGACGGGACATGGAACTACACTGGAATTAAGCGACATACCTGATCCCAGCTGGTACGCCGGCGCCCAGGTCACCAGGTGGACGACGATAACGACTTGCAAGCAGGAACGACTAGTACAAAGTAAACTACGGTACTACATATACGACACTAGAAGAATTTGGTTCTAATTAGCGGCTTAGATTCCGGGACAGAGAACGCGCGCGCCAGCAGCTGTCGATCGACTGATTGCTTGTGCTCCGGCTGGATGTACGTATGTACTAGTACATGGTACGTGTACACCAGAGAAGGTGACTTCCGATCGGTCAAAGTCTGTCACGTGGCTCGGCTCGGGACCTGAAGTTGTTCTTCACGAAATTGAGCGCGAGTCTCTCGTAAATCCTATTATCTACTCCCTCCGTCTCAAAATAACTGGCGCGGGGAGAAAAACTTTCAGCACATGTCCATTTTACAATTCAACCCTGCACAATTCGGCTCGTGGCTTGGCTCGGGACATGAAGTTGTTCTTCAGGAAATTGAGCGCTTGTAAATCCTATTATTGTCTATTAAAGATCCAGTTTTACCCGCCAAAAAAAAAGTCGGGGCGCCTGTTTTTTCATTTTCTTTTTTACCATTTGAAACGATCAATACTTTTTTGTGTTTCGGCGCTCCGGCTGGATGCAGTACTACGTAGGAGTAATCAGATGGACCCAGAGCTGCTGGCCGGTTCTGTACAAGGCATGTTTGATGCAAATCACACACCCGGCTAAAAATATCTGAGAATCACGATTGCGATGTATACGGCCGCGTTTGTCAAACACATACTACTCCATAACCTGCCTACTATACGTATCCATCCATATAAGCTCCAATTGATCTGAAGCAAAGGGACATGCACAAATGGAGTTCACGTGTTCGATGTAGCGCTGCAAGCCTGCAAGGCGCGGACAAGCATGCTAACTACACGTGTGGGCCTAGGCGGGTCAGCGATACCTTTGCATTGTCGAACGAGTGCTTGTATATGTATTTTTTTTAAAAAAAGCATATATTAATATCAGACAGCCTCTAGAACAACACATTGTCCCGGTGAATATACGGATGCACACAGCCAAAAAAAATTACAAAAAAGAAAAATCCCGCTACGGTTCCTTCATTCATTGAAATATCAGTACTACCACCACCAAGATAGCACCAGAAGTCCATCACATACTACTCCAAGATATCAGTACTAGGCGGGTCAGCGATACCTTTGCATTGTTGAACGAGTGCCCGTATATGTTTTTTTTTGAACGAGAAATGCCACGAAGGGCCTGGAATCTGCATTAAAACGGCGGCAGGGTACAATTACAAAAGGGACCTCCATCAAGAATAAAAAAACAGCCTAGGCCTGTAAAATTACAACCAACACCCCCGAGTGAAACGCGAAAACGCGACCAGGTCCTTGGTCACCGCCATATCTTGACCTCCATTCGCAGCCGCTGGCGACTCCACCGGGGACGAGACCACTTGGTGGAGAGGCGGCGTCGAGCGCCGCAGTGAGGTCGGAGAAGACCCTCTAGTCAGCAGCATGGCCATGCTCATGGCCGAGGATAGCTCCAGCTAACATGTGCCGGCGCTTGGTGGCTGCTGCAGGCGCTGCAGATTCCAAGAGCACCCAACGCCAGCTTCTCTCCCTCGCCACCCTAGCCGGCCGAGAGAAGGAGCAGCGCAACGAGACTGAGCCACAGAAACGGGCGACGCTTGAAGAAGATGCCCGCCTAGCTCTCCTTCCTTTCGGCCACCCACCATGGGCAGCTCGAACCGAAGAAGAGCCAGGACCGCCTAGTGCCGCGTCGGAGCACCAGCACGTACGAGCAGAATCATTCTCCAGATCCGCAGACCGCGGCACCATCCTGGATCCTCCCCTCGCCTCCATGGCCGGCTGGAAGACACCACGCAACAGCACACCCAGAGATCTGGAGATGGCCAAACTCTCCCTTATTTGAGGGGGCCCCGACCTCCGCATCTCCTCCGCCAACCTCCCACCACAGGAGCTCGCCGGAGAAGCTCGAGGACGACCTTCTAGCGCGGAGCGTCAGCACTAGAAGGCAGAAGCCCATCGGCATCTCGCCATACGCCACATGGGCAACTACAAACCCTAACCCTACACCTACAGCGAGATGCAGCAAGCTTATTATATACAGAGGAGCCCGGCCGCCGCCCCTAGCTCCACTCCGACCGGCGAAGCCGGCGGAGGAGGAGAGGAGCGGCTCCGGGAGCGCACGAGTGACTCTCAAGGCTGGGGAGCGAGAGTAGAGGGGAAAGAGGAAAGAGCTGGTCTCTTCCTAGTTGTATATGTATTATTATGGATCTTAAAATCTATATTAGAGGTCACTATATTATTTTTCTTTCTGGTTTATAACTAGCAGTCTTGCCAAGTTGTTAATCATGTGTTTCAGTCTACCATATTATTGAATATATTTAGTTAATCATGTGTATATCTACAATTTAATTAGTGGCCGAAGACCTCAGCGGCACACGAGCTACCTAAGACCGCAGATCAAGTGGCGAAACAATAATTTATTGTGATATTTTCATGCAACCTTTTGATTTATATCTTGTAATGACAGAACATTGGTTTTAGTATATCATGGTGATGATGATATTTAGTCAATCATCATGTGTACATGGACGAATGGACTTGGGCGAAAGGATCGTTTATTCGATCACGAGAAAAATTCTACATGTACCCGGCCGATGGTATAAGCAGTTTTGCTACGTGACAAGAGTGTGTTGGCAACCTTCTTTTTAAGATGGGAGAACCAGTTTTGCTTGCTAATAGGAGAGAATCCTTTAATAAGCACTAATAAGAAAAGATGGTATTATTTTCTCAATGGTAAAAGATCACCTCTAAAAAAGCATTATTTCTCTAAAAAAAATAACAAAGCATTATTGCCATCATGTAATCCCCAATCTTAAAGAAATTCACATTGCTAAAGGTAACGATATATAAAATCAGGATGACTAATTGCATAGTTCTAATATAATAATCTCTGATGGAGGTGAGCTAGAGAAGCCTTGCCTGATGAACGATCATCTATCAATGACCATGCATGTACATCTCGGAAAAATCACCTATTGTACCAACGAAGTGCACACTCCCTCCGCAAGGCGCCAGTGTCTCCGACGCGCCTATGCCAGCACGGCAACACCACACCCCCCCAGCTACGGAGCGAAACTTCGAACGACGCCGGAACCCCGCTGCGCATGTCCACCGCAAGGCTGGCCAACACCGACCCCGGCACGACGATCCCGGTGCCCCTGGCGACGAGATGCTGCTCGGTCGCGTTCATCGGCCCGGCGCAGAGCTGCTCTGTCGCGGTGGCGCTGGCCGCAAGAGAGATGGTGTGGTAGAAGACCTCCACGTACATGCCCGGATATACGCACGCGCTCTCCTCCTTGCTCGCCGAGGCGACGCGCAGCGTGAGGTTGAAGACGGGTTCCAGCGGCGGCGGCGGCATGCTGGGTCGGTGGCCGAGATCGTCAAGGCCGGCCACAGCATCAATCGCGGCGTAGTAGCGTGGCGGCGGTATGGGTATGTGCCGGGGGTATTTCTTTTCGAGGTAGGAGAATAATGCAAACATCAAGATGGACGACACCAATATCACAATGCAGAAATTTTTGTCCTCGCGAGACCACGACCGTCGGGGTGCTTTCACTTTCACGGCCGGGCACGCCTGATGAGAGGATACACGACCTTGGTCGGTGGCAATCATGGTCGTCTTTCCCATCTCCGGCCGCCAGCACGATCGATCGTCTCTCACAAATTAACCTAGCCGCGTACGAGACCTCAAGATCGATAAGGATCAGATCGCTTTTAAATGACCAGAGAACAAACTAACCGACTTATCCCATCCATCCATCCATGTTTAACTCAACTGATTGGGATCGATGGTAGCACAACCCGATCGATATATATCTTTCATGGATGAACATCGTGTTGGACTCGTACGTCTCGGTTTAGCAGGCGGCCAAACAGAGTCCGGACCATGCGCCGCGAAAACGTACTAGGTGAGCTTGCGATTACCGCTCTTTAATTTCTAGGGCAAATAGCTCGGAGACTACATATTTACCGTTGTTCGCTGGAAAACGACGTCGTTGGTTGAAATAGCTCAGAGACGACAGTTGGAGCGGCCAAATAGCCACGTTTTTGGATTACGAACGGGGGACCCACCAATCGACCGTTGCTACGCAGGACCCACAGCATGCCACCATAGACTGGGTCCCACCACTTATACACGTCAGCCTTATCTATTTAGAAAGAGGCAGGGTCAGCCCCGCTCCCGTGCTTGTGCTCTGCCCCCGACATCACGGTTGCCTCGCCCCTCCCTTCCCCTGTTCTTCTTGGCGCACCGCCCCTTTTCTTCCTCTTTTCCGGCAACGGTCCGCGGCGGCGACGAGGGATGTCCAGCTCTGCTTCTGGCTCCCAGAAGTCATGGCCACGTTATGGAGAAGTGTCGATGACTAGATGCCCGGACTGCCCTTGCCTTGATCCACCGAAGCGCTTGACATGTGTGCGCTCGGCGAGGGGAAACGTCAGTCGGGAATTTGTCAAATGCGAGAGCAAGCCACGTCAGGGGAAGGATGGGAAGGTAGGGTTTGTCCTGTTTGCCTCGATTTGGCGTGATTTTGATTTTTGCAATTTGGATTTGGGAATTGGGAATTAGGGTTTGCGTTCCCCTTTTCAGGATTTGGAGGAATGCGGCCATTTCGAGTGGATGGATAAGTATATTCGGGGTCGAGAGCTTCAAGTTCAAGTGCTGCCCCCAATCCAGGCTCCCATATCGTCTGCTGTAGAGGAGGAGATCTCAAATAGAGGGGCCCCAAACAGAGCCATTCAGCCATTAGAGGATTTCTTTGATGGGGAGTTGCAGAAATTGAACAAGCAGTTGAGCCAGATTGTGGAATTGAGGAAGCAATCAGACATGATGGCAAGAGCATTTTATTTGTGTATCATTGCCATTTATTTGGTGTTTCTATGTCGTTCGAATTAGGAATTTCGATTTAAGAGTTGTGGATTGCCAGGACTGGCCGTGTAGGATGTTGTTTGTAAGATGAACTATATTATGAACTCGAATAAATTATCTCCGCATGTTTCCTGTCGAAATCGAAAGCGTACAAATTCAGACAAGTTCAGTTAACACCTCGAACAGGTTCAGTTAACACCTCAAACAGGTTCGGTAGCCATTTACGAAATAAAAAAATGACAAATTAATGGGCCCGTTGTTGGGTCGGTTGTTGGGCCAAGTCGTGAGTACTCCATTAAATTAAGTGAAGGAAAAAAATTCGTGTTGGAAAGAAAGGTAGGATAGGTTTGCTTAGTGGATGAAAGTTTATTGACACGTTATTACACGTGTTGGAATGTTGGATAAATGTTTTGACGGGTTTGACCAAAAAAATAGATATAATGAAATATTTTTGGATAATTTTTTTGGTGTGTCGTGTTGGCTAAATAAAATATTATTGTGTTGGCTCAAATATTGTTGGATTAAAAAGAAATGTCATGGTAGCTCCAGTGGTCACAAAAATTAACGTGTCAAGTCAAAAGAAATGTCTACTTGGCTCAAACAAATGTGTGTACGTCTCATGGTGTGGACCTTTTATTTTTTGTTGTTGATGGTTGTGGTGTTGTGATGGATCATGTAGCTTAAATATAATAGAATCAATCGGGGAGAAATATATATAATAATATCATACACGCGATCACACAAACATTACATAATAGATAGCATGCACTCGACTATAGAAATATTACAAGATAACGTACCCCACTCGACGATAGTAGGGGATACATGATAGAAGGCAAAGCACTACTCGATCGATGACACAAATGAAACTAGCAACATAGGAAATAAAACAGGAAAACCCTACCCCTACGCCAAGATCGAACGTCAACGGGCAACACATCTTGGGCGGCGGGCAGGCTCACTGCTTCGAGCTGCAGATCCTCTTCGCTCCTTGTCTGTGTCGGGGAAGACGTAGGGGATGTAGTGCATGTGGTTGACGGTCGGGAAGATGAAGTCCCACTAGGTGTAGATGTTGCAGACGGTGAAGCAGATGAACTCAGCGCCGCACCAGAATGCTTGGCCGAGGAGATGGTATGCATCGTATGGGTTGGTGAAGGTGACCTGGAGCCCGATGCCTCCGATACGAACATCGTCGAGGATGAACATGGGTGGAGCTGGCGGGGAGGTGCGCGAAGCAGGACCTGAGGAAGAACGTAGCGAAATCAGTAGGCCCCCTCCACCTAGAGATGGCCCAAACCCTCAAGGTGTTCTCCATGATCCTGCCCAGTGGATACTGGCGATCTTGGATAATGGCAGGACGGCGCAAGGTCAGACCATGGAACTGCATTGTAGAGGGCGGGGAGGTGAAGTGAAAGGGCACGGTTTTGGAGAAGAATAGGGAGATGGATGGGATGCGGTGTGAGAGTTGGAGATGGATTGTATGTCCTTTTATAGCGGCAGGGAGGTGAAGTGAAAGAGCACGGTTTTAACCTAAACGCGGCTTCATAATCTGAATCGTTAAACGCAGCTTGTTTAATGCGACGATGGCAAGCACTGGTGCTTCTCTAGTTTCGTTTTAGTCCTACGCATGGTGGAAGGCAAGCCTGCCGCCTGTGCCAGCCCAAAAGTCGAGGTAGTACATGTCGTACGCGTGTGGGCTTCGTCCGCCGTGAATTCGTGTCGTTTGTGCTCGCTTTCTTCCTCCCGTGAATGGTCGCTGGCCTCCGCCTCTCTACGTCGACCGTCGCTGGTCTTCTCTGCATGCGCCCCCCGTCGTTGACCATCTATGCGTCAAGAGTCACTGCATTCGATAGTAATAGCTCTGATGCGACGTAACTTCGCTGCCACGCCACTGCGTGCTTGGCTGCTGCTTCTCCGTCACTACTTTACTGCGTAGATGCATGCATGCGATATGAAACGGGCTAGTTGCATCGATGTGCGCGCAAAAAATGGCTAGGGTTAGCTGTTGCATGTCATGCATGGTGTCGTGCAACCCGCCCCGATCGCATGCCAACAGAGACAGACGTGGCCGCGCGCATGCACGGCAGGCTCTGGCAGGCCCATTCTAAAACGACAGCAGCGCAGTAGTGCAAAAACCGGTCTGTTCAGCCCGCCCAACGGACAATCGATGTACCGTATCTGTTCGTGAAAAAAAAGACGCGAGCCAATCAAGTTGGAGAACCAATCCTCCCACGGATCGCCCAGAGCTAGCCGCGGAATCCTTCTAGAAGACGCAATCGCACGGCCACAGTACCGCGCTAGGGTTAGATCGACGGTCCACATTCAGCCTTAGGGTTAGCTGGGTTTTGTAGGCAGTCAACGGGTTTTGACAGTTTTGACCAAACATTCAAACGAGCATAACTAATTCAAAAAAATTCAAAAAAATACAAAACCTTCGCGTGGTGTCTATTATGTGACATAGTTGCAAGGAAAAATATTAAACTTGGTATATTGATTGTTTCTTAAAAAACCCTTCAAAAATGACATATCTCAATCGAGGTTTTCTGGCTTTTAGGTCAAATGACCAATGTTATGGCTAGAATCGTGGCATAGTTTGTGATAATGTGCCCATATTGTGTATGCATGTGCATCATAGGATGGAGAACAATGTTGCAAGAGGAAGTTTTCCTTTTTGTTGCACCAAAAAACTTTTTTCCACAGAGTCTTGGTGTCAAACTCCCTCTTCACTCCAAGTCTTGAAAAACATCCTAAACTCATCCATGCTTGGAAAAAACTTTCCTACTTCAGTTATAGGATTGTCTCTGTCATATACATTTATCAGCTCATCATTGTTGTTGTCATCTACATCATCAGCACCTTCCTTCGTCAACTCTGGATCCACATCTTCAGAACTAGCAGCCGCATCATCGGCACCACTGGCCTCAGCCCTCTCCTTCTCCTTGTCTTTGTCATCTACTAGAATTCCAAAAAAATTGGCCATCTCAGTGTCAGCCAGTGGTGCAATGACCAAATCAGTACGTTCTTCCAATTGTACTGAATTCCAGTCAACAACAACCACATTTGCAGCACCATCACAGCCCTCTTCTGCATCATCAACTAACACTGTCACTTCTGTTACAATGGGCATTATCTGTCTACTTGCAGCCCAATCATCATCTGCAATCTGCATAGCCAACTTTGATGGCACATATCCAACCTTGGAATTTGATTTCAGATCAACTAGCTCGGCAACAAATGTAGCCCGTTTGCTTGTCCAGCCATCTTGTCGATCAATTTCATCAACAAATGCTTCACCATCCTCCATTCTCACATACTCGCCATTTCATTCTTTGAATTGTAGAAATGCCACTTCTTGCTCTGGACCCCAAGGAATACTCTCCCCTATTTTATCCACGACATTCCTCATCGCTTTCTCTTCTTGGTTCACTAGGTCTTGTGGATCGATCTCTTCAAATTCAACCTCCCAACTAACTGATCTGCCGTGCTCTATGTTCCTGAAGCTACCATCAGCTAGCTTCGCCTTAGATAGAAAGAATGTGACTGACAATTCGGAGGTACGTCGGTCATCTCCCCTGTTTTCACAATCGTGCGGGAATGTGACGAATTCGAAGCGAACGAGCTCTAATCGAATGCAAAATCAACACGAGAGTTATGGATTACCTCGAATTTGACTCTGGCAGATCCATCTACTTCACGGCGACCCTCGTTCCGTCGGGCTTCTGTCACCGCCCAAAAGCAGGCTACAAATCGGGCACAATCGGGTGCGAATAGATCAGATTCGGGGCAATCCATAGGGGATGTGAGTAGGGTTCGATTTGCCTCACCACAGATGCCACCGCCCGGAGTAGGATAGCTCTACCGCTGGAGAGGGATCTAGGGCGAGCGTCGTCGAGCTCAGAGGGCGCGCTCAGGCACGGTCGGTCGGGCAGGTTTGACTTGCCCGTGGCAACTGAGTGTGGGTCCTACTGCCGCTAAACCTATTTCCACACTCCTTAACTAGCACAAATAATTGACACGGTCGTTTCATCACCATGTGTGGGTCGAGGCTATTTTCCTGCTCAAAAACGTCATACGTAAACTACTATGACCAACTATTTCGCTTCCCAGCCAATTCCCGTGAAAGACATAGTCTTTGAGCTATTCGCCCAATTTCTCACGCGTTCCGTTGAGGAAAGCAAAATAATAAAGCGATATCTTACGGATGAAGTTTTACTCAAGTTGTGTTACAAGACGATGTGGAAGCACGTTGTTGGTACATATTTTTCCCCTTCCGTGATTATAGGACCGTGAACCACCCAACACGTACTTTCGTAAGTGTGAGTCCGGGCATGTACAATGTTAGAGAAGACATGTCTTCTCTTAGCTCTCAACATCATTTAGAGAAGACACAATATATATATAATATGTACAATGCATAATCTCTTACTGCTATCTCTAATAATTAATAAAAATTAACTATTTTTAATAATAAATTAGTTGACCAAGGAAAGACATATGGCACAACGGGGCAGTGAGGTGGGTTGATCTAGGGAAGCAAAGGCTGGAGATCTCCGGATCTGATGGAGGGGTGGCGCGGAGTAGGCACTGGGCGCCGAAGGAGGATCAAGGGGTGGCAGCATAGGATGGAGGGACTGTAATTTCGAATCAGAAACAGGGCATGTGGACTTGTGGTGGTTACGTCTTCCTTGATCGCGCTTCCTTTACCGCGGAAGGCTGAGGCGCGCATCCCGGCCAACACACATTAGTGGAGAATTAAGTATTGCCTGATTATGGCAGAATTAATCGGTGGAGACAAAATTAGCGAAAACAGGAAAACACAAGCGGTGCGTGGAGTCAGACGGAAACCATCGACGTAATGGCGACGACGGAACAAATTGGCTTTTTAGATAGTAGAGATATCTATATCTATATCTATATCTATACTACCTAAAAAGACTTCGTGTTCCATCGTCTGCGATACGTCGTTTGCTTCGTCCGACACTCCGTCCCGCAAGGCCGCAATCTCGTAGAGGTCTCCTGTCCCAACATCCCCTCGATGCGCCCGCGGACGCCGAAGCCTACCAACCCTGTGTCGGCTACCCGCCTCCACTCTCCTCCACCAGCACCCATCGGCAAGCCCCGACCTGATACACCTCTTCCAAACCCTGCAGTAGGGGCGCCCTAGCCTGCTCCAAACCCTCCAGAATGGGAGTCCCATGAAGGTTAGGGCTCCCTCCTCCTGTGCCTCTTCTCAACAACCTGACCCGGCTTCTCGTAGGGTTTCCCCACTCCCTCCGCCTGATCATGCCGCGTACCACCCCGATTCGCGCCACTGCCATGCCTCTGCAACTCGGATCTAGCGGGGTGGTCTGATCCCAAGAGACGAGTGAGGAGGGAAGGCCTGATTCCGGGCGTCTTGGCACCGCTCGGACCATAGATCCACCCAATCTGGACCCTGGGTTGAATTTACAGTTCATGTGCAGCTCTGTTGTTTTCTAACGGTAATTATCCCCTAGCATATCTTGAAGATGTGGCATGGTCATTTTCCTGGATAAAGTTATAAAGATATGAGCGAGCTTTTGTTCTCATCGGTGGTTGCCACATAGTACTCCACCTTCCAGAGCGACCTTTTGTTCTCTCTTGCAGCTGCTCAGTTTTTTCTAATGTAGTATACTTTGGGGAAATTTGTATTATATTTATATATCTCTACTAATCTGAGACCATTCCTCTAAGTGGCGAGGAGAGAGCTAGATTTTATTTTATTCTTAGAGATCTTAATGGCTACTGGATTATGGAGGAGACCAAAGCCAGACAAATATCTATGGATAGGGATATAATAGAGGGTGATAGAAACACATCATATTTTCATGATCAGATGAGAAGGAAAAAAGATGATTCTTGTTCTCGATGGGTCTGATGGGCTTATTACTAAAACAAAAGATATGCTTAAGATAACACTATATTATTACAAAGACCTTTTTGGTTTTGGACCTAGAGCTGATATTAATCTCAGGCATATTTTTTCTCTAAAGAGGAGAAAGTTAGTGTAGAATAGAATAACATGTTGGGAGGATCTTTCTCTGAAGAAGAAGTTAGAACTGCTTTATTTGATTCCTATTCAGATGGTGCCCCTAGTCCAGACGGTATCTCCTTTATGTTTTACCAGCATTTTTGGGATATTATCAAACTTGATTTGTTGGCTATGTTTGAGGCGTGGTCCGAGGATAAGCTAGACATTTATAGACTTATTTTTTCCATGATTACTCTTATTCCAAAAGAGAATGATGCTAGATCTATGAAAAAAATTAGACCTATTAGTTTCTTAATTCCTCTTTTAAGATTTTTACTAAGGTTTTGACCAATAGATATGCTAAGATCATTGGGAGGTTAATTTATTTTAGAGAGTATGGTAACTGCTCATGATATTATTCATGAGGTCCATAGGAAGAAAGACCAGGGTTTAGTCCTTAAATTAGATTTTGAGAAAGCTTATGATAAAGTTAACCTGGAGTTTCTTTATGAGATTCTAGAATGTAGAGGTTTCAACCCATCTTTTATTAGGATGATTAGACATATCACAATAGGAGGATCTGTTGGTGTTAAGGTAAATGATGTAGAGAGCAATTTTTTCCTTACTAGAAAAGGCTTGAGACAAGGGGATCCCATTGCCCCTCTCTTCTCTTCAATTCTATTGTTGATGTCTTCTCTAGAATGCTGATTAAGGGTTCTCAGCATGAGTTGATTAGAGGTTTATGTCCAAATTTAATTCCTGGTGGTGTGATTAGCTTGCAGTAAGCTGATGATACCCTTCTTTTTCTAGAAAAAGATCCTAAAGTAGCTAGGAACCTTAAATGGATCCTCACCTGTTTTGAGTAGATCTCTGGTATGAGGATTAACATACATAAGAGTGAATTGCTCCCCATTAATATTAGTCAGGGTTATTTACTTCCTATTTTAGATATCTTTCAGTGTGTTTCTAGAGATTTCCATGTAAAGTACTTGGGGATTCCCCTACATTTTTATAGGCTTCGTAGAGAGGATCTGCAACCTCTTTTTGAGAGCATCCTGGCAAGAATCTATGGATGGAGGGGTAGATTGCTTTCTTCTGCTGCTAAGAGGACTCTCATTCAGGCAGTTCTGGCTAGTATCCTTGTTTACCTCCTTTCCTTCTTCAAATTTCCCAAGTGGGCTTTGAAATTGCTTAACTCTGAGTTAGCTAATTTTATGTGGAATGATGAAGAAGGGAATCATAAATTTCACCTAGCAAACTAGCCTTCCATTTGCATGAAAAGGGATTTTGGAGGTGTGGGCATTCCTAACCTATAAGACTTGAATGTCTACCTGTTTGGATCTTGGGTTAAAAGATACATTAGGGGAAGGTTCCCTTTGGAAAAAAGTAATAGATGCTAAATATGAAACTAGAAATCCCATTATTTTATCTTGCTAGGATGTCCATCCTTCTACCTTCTAGAAAGGAGTGATGTGGGCTTCTAGGGCAGTTAAAATGGGATATAAGTGGCAGGTAGGTGATGGTAGACATATAAAGTTCTGGGAAGATATTTGGTTTGGTAATTTCCCTTTAGCTGTTCAGTTTTGGGACATCTATTTTATCTCTAATCAGCAAACTCAAACTATTGCTGACATTTGGGATGGAGTGCAAATTAGGGGTAATTTTAGGAGGACTTTTACTGAGAGCATGATGGTCCAATGGCAGGAGTTATTAGTCATTGCTAGGAGTATTACTTATAATGACTAGGAAGACCAGCTTATCTGGTAGTATGAGTCTAAAGGAGTTTATTCTTCCAGCTCTATGTATTCCATTATTAATTTTAGGGGTGTGAAACAGATTTTCTTGCATGTTGTGTGGAATTAAAAAAATCCACCAAGGGTCTAGTTTTTTCCGTGAATCCTTTCTTAGAATAAAATCATGACTAGGGATAATTTGAGAGCAAGAGGTATCCCAAAACCTCTAGAATGTGAATTCTATAAGGAGATAGAGTCGGTCCATCACCTGATGTTCGATTGTATTGTTGTTAGGCTTCTTTGGTCTGGTGTTTTTAAAATCTTTCATATTCAGGTTTCTGATTATGAGTCAATTGCTAGTAGATGGTTATGTAACAAGAAGCTCTTGCATTTTAATGTAGTTTCTTTGGCTGTTCTTTGGGGGTTGTGGAATTCTAGGAATAGACTGTTTTTTAACAGATCTACCTGGATAATATGAAACAGGCGTGGCGTCTAGTGCTGTCCTATCTGAGAAATTGAAAGGTACCGTTCAAGGATCTAGAAGGGGGAGGAACTGCCCAGTTTATAGAGCGCCTAATACAAAATCTCAGAAGACCATTGAGGCTCCCCACGTGCTGACCTGCCCTTATTTTCGCTGGGTCGCTACCTGGAAGACAACATCTCTAGGGATGGCGCATGGATGGAAGGTGTCTTTGAACTATCTGCAATCACACCCAGCTGAAAGAAGACTCCGTCCATGTGATGTCTTGAGTTCCTGGTGTTGCAGTGGTCTCTTCCCCCATCCAGTAGGGGCATATCTCTTTAGAGTTGCATGTTTTTAGCAGGTGGTCATATCTCTTTTGAGTTGCATGTTTTTAGCAGGTGGTCTTGTGGCAGTTTCCCCTCTCTATTTAGGTTTTAAATGGGTTCCTGAATCCTGGTAGTAGTTTTGGGTTTCAGCTCTCTTAGTCATTTATGTCTAGTTTCCTTTTCGGTTTGTAAGTTAACCTGGTGGGTTCGTGTTGTTTCTTTTTGCATGAAAGGGAACGGGGGAGTCAAATCCCTTTTGATCTAAAAAAATCAATGACATGCTTTGTGATGTACAAAGGGGAATAGCCAAGCAATGAAAGTAGCAACTCTTCACAAGTTTCTTCATTTGTTCTCCTATGTGAAACATTTAAATGTCCAGTTTAAATTTTTCTAGATATAAATCTTCTTCTCTATTCATCTCTTCCATGGGGAGAAATTTTCACCACGTGTGTCGTATTACCCGTGCGTCGAGAAAATGACAAAAAACCACCACATTTGAGGCGTCGGTGTCACATGACCACCAAGTGGAGGCTAAGCGACACATAACCACCACCTCAGGGACAGGTGCTCGACATAGAGCACTGATTGCATGATTTGCTCGGTTTAATCAGTTTTCTGACAAGTGGGGCCTGCTGTCAGGTATGACGTGGTGTTGTCTTGACGGAGGATCCCAGTGGAATTACTGCTCGCTGCACCGGCGATCCATGTGGAATTACTGCTCGACCACCGCCGCCTACCACGCGAACATCGGGCGGCGCGTTGCTCTGCATCACGGATGTAGTAGCGTTACCGGAGGTGGAGATGTCGCTGCGAACTCCTCCTGAACCGCTGTCGCCTGGTACCACGCCACCGCCTCCCAATCGCTTGCCGGGCCGACCCGCACTGGACCAGTTGGTTCCTGCTTCCGCGACGCTCGCCACGAAGTCGCCATCGCTCCGCCTCGGCCCGACGCCGCCGGGGATCACCGGGGAGGACGAGGAGGAGTTGGCGGGGAACAAGGAGGAGAAGAAGCTCGAGACCTGCACGCGGTAGGGCGACGCGGAGGCGAGGAAGCCGTCGAACCACACGGCGGAAGGCAACGACGGGGAGGGGGCGGGGAGCGAGGGCGTGAAGGCGAGGAAGGCCGCGAACAACGCGAAGGCGAGCGTGACGCCGTAGAGGCAGAGCCTGGCCCGCCGCGCGCCGGTGCCGAGCACCGCTCCGCCTCCGCTGACGCCAAGGTGGTGGGCCACGGCCGCCGCCAGGCCGCCGTGCCCCCTCCACGCGGCGACCTTCATATCCGATCGCGCTCGCCCGCCCGCAAGCACAGGCCCTGACGCGGCGGGAGCGGGAGGCAGTGCAGCGAGCAGTAATTCCACGCGAATTTTCTATCCAACGCCCTCCGTCAAGACAACACCATACCTGACAGCAGGCCCCACCTGTCGAAAAACTGATTAAACCGAGCAAATCATGCAATCAGTGCTCTCTGTCGAGCACCTGCCCCTGAGGTGATGGTTATGTGTCGCTTAGTCTCCACTTGATGGTCATGTGACACCAACACCTCAAATGTGGTGGTTTTTTGTCATTTCCTCTCCGTGCGTCCTATGGTTTCACGCTTGCAAGAAAAATTAGTACAGTACAGTAGTTCCCGCGCCTCCCAATTTTCGAATTTCGTTTCACGGAGCCCTCAAACTCCTTTTAGACCGCCAAAAAAAAACTCCTTTTCGACCGCGAAACGGGAAAACGAAACGAAAAGGAGAGCCGAGTACGCGCGCAACTGGAGGGAAACTCTCTGCGTCCTGATTGGTTGATCAGTCCCTCCCACGGATCGCGCCCAGCTGGAACGAAATCTCTGCGTTCTGATTGGTGGAAACGGCCGTCCCACGGATCGCGCCCCCTCCCGCGAAGCTCCGCGGTCCCCATAAAAGACGCGCCCTCGCCGGCAATCCAGATTCACAACTCGAACCCCACCACCGCCACAACCAGCAGCAGAGCGCGCTCCATCTCGAATTCTCGATCCAGTCGCCAGTTCCACATCTAGAGCAGTTCGTCGGAGATGGCCGGAAGGAAGGGCGGAGACAGGAAGAAGGCGGTGACCCGGTCCGTCAAGGCAGGGCTCCAGTTCCCCGTCGGCCGCGTCGGCCGCTACCTCAAGAAGGGCCGGTACGCGCAGCGCGTCGGCTCCGGCGCCCCCGTCTACCTCGCCGCGGTCTTGGAGTACCTCGCCGCCGAGGTAACCAACCATCTCTCGCTCTCTCCCTCTTCCGGTTCTGGTTCTCCTTCCTCTTCTCTGACGGAACGGTGTTTCGGTGGTGTTCTGACGATGTGTTCTTTCCGTCTCTCCCTCAGGTCCTCGAGCTTGCCGGCAACGCGGCGAAGGACAACAAGAAGACCCGCATCGTGCCGCGCCACCTGCTGCTCGCCGTCCGCAACGACCAGGAGCTCGGCAAGCTGCTCGCCGGAGTCACCATCGCCCACGGTGGCGTGCTGCCCAACATCAACTCCGTGCTGCTCCCCAAGAAGGCTGCCGAGAAGGCTGAGAAGGCTGAGAAGTCGCCCAAGTCGCCCAAGAAGAAGGCCGCTGCCAAGAAGACCGCCTAGTAGCCTGCACCACGTAGGGACGGAGGGAGTCAACATGTTGTTGACTAGCTCCATAGTCATTGTGCTTAGATCTGAATCTCGTGTATGTATCGCTGTGTCACAAGACAGCCCCCTGGTTGTATTTGTTCTCGAGTTCTTGCTTATGGAAGCTGAAAACTGAATTGATTAGCCCATTTCTGTCTGCTTTGTTCAATCATTTGTCTGATTTCCCTATATGCTAGATGGTCTTTGGATCTTTATCTGCTGTTTGCATATGTGATGCTGTGTTCCACGGATGAAATTTGAGCGGGAGCAATTTCATCGTGTCACCGGACAATCCTGCATTTTTTTTTGAATTGTTCAAATCCCCACTTGGTCAATCCTTTGTGCAATTGATGAAATTAGGGTGGGGGGTATTTCATTGTCATAGGACGAAGCCTGCAACCATTCTGTATCCTTTTGCACTTCAAAAGTTCAAATCCCCACTTTGGTCAAGCATTTGTCTGATTACCCTGATGCCGAATTGTTGCTGCTGATACTATACTGGATCTTGACATTTGGACCTATACAATGCTACTTCTGCACTGCCTGTGTTAGTTTGATTGTTTATAACTAAGAAAACAGAGGAGCTAATCATTGGCCAGCCAATTTTCTTCCACTACCGTCTTTCGCATGATAGCATTGGCAATTCTCTGGTTTCAGGTGACTGCGATGCTTTAAGTGCAGTCTGACTGCATTGTCTTCTGTTGATTTAGCCTAAATTCCACGGACCACCACACATTGCCGTCATCGTTGCGCAAAACACCAACTTTATCTGTTTTTTACACGGATCACCAACTATTGGTGTAATACGTTGCACACAGGTCTAAATAGTAGATTAAGTTGTTTAATTGAAATCTGACGACGAGGATCCACAAGACAGCGATGATGTGGTGTCAACATCTCATTATCTAGTGAGTTGTTTTCAAACTTTTTCAAAAAAATAAAAAACTTTCGGTAATTGAAATAATATAAACAACCCTAAACTAACTAATCCAGAAAATTTTGAAAAAATATTTTTTTTCAATAGTTGGAATTTTTATTTTTTTCAAAAAGATAAAAAAACACTAGATAATAACACATGGACATCAGATCCTTATGTCATGGGTCCGGTCGTAAGGATTGTGGTTAATCCTGAGATTTAGATCTGTGTGCAACCTATTACACCAATAGTTGGTGGTTTGTGCAAAAAACATGATAAGTTGGTGGTTTGCGCAACGTCAGCCGCAATAAGTGGTGGTTTGTGCAATTTCCTCTGGCACTACCTATCACATTCTGGTTATTGATAACTGAAGAAAAATGAAGGTGAACAGATGACACCTCAGCTAATTTTTCTTCCATCGCAACATGACATTATTAGCAATGTCTGTTTTTGGTTTTAGATCACCTTTAGAGCTGGTTTAGGTTCAGTTTGTTTTGTTGGATTGCAACTCGAAAGACATCGCCTGTGTGTTTGGTCTCGAGTTCATTTTTTTTGTCCACTTTGCTCTATCATTTGTCTGAATCGCTTGTATGCTGAATGTTGCTGTTGATTGATACCTCACTGGATCTTGATCTTGGTGTTCTGTGATTTTGGTCCATCAGAGATTGTGTTCTTAATTGATGGTTGTCTGCTCCACCTGATTTACCCACTTAAAACTGAAGCATAATGTGAGGCGCTCCTTGCAGTTCTTTTCCTTGTGCTGACACAACTTTTACACATGATAAAATTTTGCTGGTTCTTGATGGTGGAAATGCCCGTGTGCACCACGCAAACAACAGATGATCTGATGTCTCTGTTGAGATGATTATTGTGCTTGTTCGATATATATTATTTTCTTTGTGTGCAGAATTTGTGATGTTAAAACTTCAGTACGGCATCATCATACCTTAACTGTTCAAGTGACGGGTCTACAAATTAGGGCTTACATTTGGCAAACTTGGAGTTGTTAGCATAAAACTACCAATTTACATGTCAATTTTCCCAAATGGTACCGGTTGGTGATTCAATCGCAAAAGACTACCAGATCGATAACGAATTGTCGCAAAAAGCACTAATCCATATTTAATCGTGAATTGACACCGAAACTGACAGCGGGACCCACATGTAAGGAGAAAAGTTGCTGACGTGGTCTGGCCCCACTTGTCAGCTCTATTAAAAAATAGTCAAAATATCAAAAGAAAAAGAAAAAAAAGTGAGACAGGTTTGACCATCCCACATCCCGTCGCGAGGCAGCACGACTGCCTCCGTCGCGCACTCCGGCGAAATCTCTCTCCGCCGCCCAACCCTCGCCTCCCTTCCATGCCGTCCTTCGCACTCCGGCGACCCCCTCCCCTCCCCCCCCCCCCCGCGCGCCCACCGCCGCCTCCCCTCTCTTCCTTACCCGCCTCTGGCCCCTAGTCCATCAGCGTATCGGGAGTCGCAGGACACTCCGGCGAATGTCCCGCCACCGCTCTGTGATCCCTCTCTCCCATGTGTACCGTTGCACTCCGGTGACCCCCTCCCGCCTCCCTACCCACCTCTGGCCCCTAGTCCATCCGTGTGGCGACGGTCGGCTCGCGTCAGGGTGCAGACAACGCCGGTGACGAGGAAAATCAAAATCGCCATGAGAAAATCGAGGACAGTTTCTTACTCCCCAGGTCGCCCTCTACCTCTCCGTCGAAGAACGGTTTATGGAACCCTCAGCATCGTTGGAATTGACCACGTCTTCCTCGCGGCCGGCAAAACTCGTTTTCCTCACGGGCGGCACGATACGGAGGTGCGTCAGGGGAGTGGCTATTGGCGGTGCTCGCCGGCAAGTAGGACAGCATGCGCATGGTGCAGCGGGAGCAGGGGATGGTGGCAGGCTGGAGCATCACAGTCAGGTAGTTACCGCCCGCGGCAGAAAGGAAGAAGAAGAAGAGAGATGGGAGGCTTACAGATGGGGCCACATCCCATTTCTCTTCTTTTTTCATTTATTTTTGATATTTTGATTATTTTAATACGGCTGACAGATGGGCCCCAGTCCATCTCAGCAACCTTGACCCTTACAGTGGGTCCCGCTGTCAGATTCGGTGTCAATTCGTGACCAGGCGACAATTAGTGCTTTTTGCAACAACTCGTTTTTGATCCGGTAGTTTTTTGCGATTGGTACCATTTGGAAAAATTGAAATATAAAGTGGTAGTTTTGTGCTAACAACTCGACAAACTTATCCAAAAAGAGTGCCCATTGACATATTACACATGGTAACTGGCCAGAGCTACCATGAGACGAGTTCATGGCGAAATCTAGAGGCGGAGATGGAAGACAATAGATAGATATCTGACACTAAAAACACTGGAAGCTCCCGGCACTCGCTGATGACCACCTTCTTCTTCGGACGATCACCTCTGTCAGCCCTTGAGAACCTAGCCAAAAACCTGTCTCCGTCCAGCCATGGTGTATGCAACCAAGGTAGGAGCCACACCGGTTTGGAGAGAAAAAATTCCAAAAAACCACCACATTTCAGTAGGAAATTCGCACAACAACGAGTATTCGGTGAAATTGCAAAAAACCACCGATTTTACGTGAATTGGTTTCAATGTGCACTGATTGTTTGATTTAGCCCGGCTAACACGATTTCTGACATCGGGCCCCACTGCCAAGGGAAGGCTTGGACATATCTACTTTTGGGTTATTTTGTGAACTTATTTGTGGGACCCACTTGTCAGTAAATTTCTTTTTCTTTTTTCCTTTCCCCACCCCAAATACTCTCTCTCCCAGGCCTCCGCCGCCGGCTCCGGCCGCCCAGTCGCCGGCGTCCCCTGCTCCGGCCAGCCCGCCATCGGCGCTCCCTGCTCCGGCCGCCAGCCTCCCTGCCTCCACCGCCAGCCTCCCCTATACTCTGGCGCCACGGCCAGCTCGAACCGCCGCAACAGGTGAGGCCGGCGACGGCGTCGCGCGCAACAGGTAAGGCGGGGGGCGGCGCCCTCGGCGCCCTCCCCTTGATGCTGCTCCCTGGCCCCGAGCTGCGGCCGCCCCATGCCGGCGCCCTCCTATGGCGAGCCGGTGACGGCGGTGCGCGTGGCAGGTGGGGCCGGCGACGGCGTCGCGCGCAGCAGGTAAGGCGGGCGGTGGCGCGCCCTCCGCGCCCTCCCCTTGACGTTGCTACCTGGCCTCGAGCTGCGGCCGCCCCATGCCGGCGCCCGCCCATGGCGAGCCGGCTGCGCTTGGACGGAGTGATGCGCCGACGACCGGAGTAGGGAGGGTGTAACACCCTCGAATCGGCCCTATGCAAGTTTTAGCCCTTTCCGCCAAACCCGCGTAGAAACGATTCAAGGACGACCACCAGGCACTTTCGTGCGGGTGGAAAACGAAGTAATAACATTACACAACAGTCCTCGATGCGACCCACAGAACATATATATATATAACAATGACTCCATGAGTCAAGAATACAGATATACTATACAAAGATCCAAATCACCTTGAAAACGATAGAGCGTCCGACTATGGACAAGATGCAAATGGGGCTAAGAGCCCTGAAGAATAACCAATGGCGTCCATAACCCTGCCCAGGCCAAGCCGAAAGGGTAACCCTGCTAACGACGTCGATCTCAAACCTGCTAAAAAAAGGGGTGCCGACAAAGGGCAAAGGAAAAAGAGGAGCGTCAGTACTGAGGCCAGTACATGGCGAGGCTAGAATTCGGCGGTCCTCGGGTACACAGGTACGGTGGGCTAGAGCGGCAGTGCAGCGGTACTAAACAACCTATAGAGACTCGAGACAACTGGCGGTTATCAGAGAGGGTAAGAAAGACCTATTCGGATCCAACCTGAAGCTAACACCAAACAAACCCATCCTGGTATTTCCCCCTCGAGACCAAACGAGGAAGTCAGACCAAGGAACTCACACTGTTGGTAATTTTACTCATTCCGTTATAGTTGCAGCTGTTACTAATCAGATATAGATAGCATGAGTCATCCTGATAGCATAAGTAGTGGGCAGTTTTAGTTAACATTCAGTTGTAGTTGGAACATTTACTAGTCAGATATAATTGTCCTGAGGAATCTCAAAACCCAACATTCTGTTGGCACTTTTATCACATTCTATTGGAGTTGCAATACTTACTAGGCAGATATAACAAAACAACCCAGGTCCATCAGTGGTTGGCATTTTTTAATATCCATTCCGTTATAGTGAAGCTGATTACTAGTCAGATATATTAAGTTAAATTTATAGCACTACTTTAGTTATGCTTGTCTATGATCGAGATACTGTGCTCCAAGTCGTCCATAATCGCGAACACGGTTTCAGAAAGTTTTACCCTACAGGGGTGCACAAATAGCAACACACACTCGATCAACCTTGGAAAAACCAACTCAAAACCCAACGAGGCTTTCACGACAAAGCAATCACATAATTCATATATATGTCAGGGGGCCACCCCACTAAGCTACCCGCAACGAAGTTGGCCGGCTCCGGAACGGACCTAGGGTTTGCGACGACGGCTGTAAACGACTGGAAACCCGAAAGTGTGACTGGGCTTGTCGATACCGCGAAAACGTGGCGCGATCCAAAACAGTACAGGTGCTCGACGCACAATCTTAAATAAAACAGTACAGCATGGCATAAGTACAGGATAGTAATAAAGCCCAAAACTAGTTTGTGGCCCCAAGAAATAGAAATGAATCAAGCTCTGGCTCAGGGGGGTCCATAAGGCCTCCCGGATGTGGATAGTGCCAAAAATCAAGAAACAGATATCAAGTACTCGGGATCCTACGGGACACAAGTGGGCATGAAAAACCAAATAGCGTATATTGCCCACCGGTGCCTCTTTCATTAGTTATCGCAGCAAACTAATAGTTGTATTTAAAGTCATGATCATCTCCACCATAGACACCTGCCAGCATTCCAACAACTGCGGTACTTGACAACATGAGATCGCACCTGAGCAAGCAACTACGACTCGCAAGGCCAGCTATCTACCAAACAACAGGTATTAGGAGGTGTCCATGGCAATATAGACGCTGCACGGGATATAACTGGTGCACGGAAAACTAAAGCATCACGACGCGGATAGCAATAGATCAACAGGAGGAAATAAAGACTATAAATGCAAAATAGGTAGAAAGGAAAGAGATGCTCGCCTGGGAAACACTGCCGAATGATAATATCCGGAGAACTTGTCGATACTCGCATCCACTCATCGGCCTAATCCGCGAAGAAGCAAACAATAAAAGAAACACCGGATGCACTATTTAATACGACGGCAGAAGATCCGGCATGCTTATGATGCATGGCATGGCACAGATACGGTGCGATTAGGCAGTATTAGGCGGAACCGGGGTCCCGTCAATTAATGAAACGATTCTAGTTATTTAACAACCCCACAATTTAAATGTTGTATTAACAAGGCAAAGCATGACATCGGTTCGCTACACAAATTTAAATGAGGCCAATATGAGACTAGAAAAGCCTGCATATAGTCTGCATATTTAATTTAGGTGAATTCCTATTCAACCCAAACCACATAATAATACGTATGCGAGCATGTACAGTTTAGTATGCAACAAGTTATAGGTCATTTATATAAAAAATGGGGTAGGGGTTGGACCTCACGAGTTGAATCGAAGAAGCGAATAAAACGAGCTTGAAGTTGAAGTTGGAGGGCCAGAAGTAATCAATGTTACGGAAGTAATCGATGTCGAGAAGAAAATCTTGTTGGAGGGGCATTGATGTCGGATGGCACGATCCGGTGCGGCGAGGCGGAATCGAGCCGAACTTGTTAAAGAGAAGCTTAGTCGGTAGCAGAATAGATCGGACATGTTAAAATAGAAGAAGCCGAAGCTGGAGCCCATGCAAACATATTGTCGAACAGGTGTCAGGCATGTGGCCACATACACGAACGGATGAACGACATGGCTTGGAGAAACATACGCCGGAGTCGATGCAGCGTGGCCTCCTGAATTCTCAGTAGAACAAACAAGCAGAAACTTCTCAATTGCGTAAGATCGAGGCAAGGACAAAAGGCCCGTCGGCCGGATTAGGCACGGTCTGAAACGTATACAGAGGACTACGCATGCGCGCGAGTGAAGAAGTGTGGGTGGCCTAGCTCTTGATTGTTGCGAAGGGGCAAGGCGGCGACTCGACGCTGTCACACGCGAAGAGATGTAGCGAGTTGGGCGCACGTTCTACTGCTGATGTTGGCGTGAGGAGACAAGGCAGCGGTGATGTGGAGCAGAGCTACAACTTCTGCTGGCTACGAATTGGGGCAGGCGCATGGGGATCTGATGGAGTGGGGTATGTGGAGTTGCTGGTGCTCGTCTCGAGCATGCAGGGATCAGGCGACGGGGTGGGATCTGGTGATCCTGGCGCGTGGAATTGAACTGAAGCATAAGCATGGACAGGAAAAAGAAATGGCGCGGGGAGATCCATGGACATATACATGCTCGTGTAAGAAGTTAATCTGGAGTACTACTTAGATGCTATAGATTGGATGAGAAGCGAGCAAACACTGACCCCCGATAAAAGGAAATTAGACGCGCCGGCGGAGGGGATGAGCAGGGGTGATCGAACTGGAATTTTTGATCTCAGATTTAGGGAAAAATGGAGGCTAGGGTTTGGGAAGGAGAAAGAAGGGGATTGGACTATTTATCTAGTCCAAAGTAGACTAGATGGGGCTAGTTTTGGGATAAAATTTTAGACGGGCTCTAGTTTTATTTTTTAGAAAAATAACAAAACGTTTTGTGGTCACGCCTAATGACCGGAAATAATATTATAATTTTTAATTTGAAATAAGAAAAGGAGGATGAATTTATTTGTATTAAACCATACGAGTATATAAGAAGAGAAATATGGAGTAAAAAAATAATTTTAGCAATATGCAACATGATGACAAGGTCGTGTAGCAAGATCAAAAGAACCCACACGGTACTTGCATATTTTAGAGAAATCAGAGAATAGGCACTAGAATAATAAGGATATCAATATTGAATGGTTCCACATATTTTCAAATGGGTTTGATTCAAAAAAATCATAAGTCAAATAGAAATAACCCATATATATCCAATATGTGGTAGAATTAGAATAGATCATATGCTAAGATTTGGTGGAATGGATCCACACATGAGCATATGAGTAGAATTAAATCCAAACCAAAAGAAAGGATCCCATACGCACCATATGTGGTGGAATTATAGCATGATTATGGACAATGAATAGTGGCTTGTTAGTGATGGAATGAGTCGAAGAGATATGCCCCCAATTCAATTTGGGCATTTGACAATATATCTAGCAAGACTCCAAATAATGCAAAATAGACATTATGGTTCCATCGCACATGACACCATCTAGAGATAGAATAGAGAGAGAGGCTAAAATAGCCAGAGGCGAAACCAAAGATCAAATTCAAATATCAAGACCCAAGTATAAGTGAAACAATTTAAATGCAACAATTTAATTTTATGTTCCATGTAATGTGGCATGATGAACAGGGTGATGCATGATGATGTCATGATGATGCAAGAAAAGAAAATATCAAGCGATTTTCTAGTAGTGGTTTTACCAGGGTGCTAAAATTCGACACCACTAACAATGGATCTCGCCCTCGAGATCCGCCTCATGGTACCGGGAGAAGGCCACCAATCTGAATCTTCTCGCTTTGTGTAAATCCTCGCGACACCACTAACAAAGATCCTGCTCCCTCTTGAATTCGGCGACACCACCAACAAGGGGTCGTTGCTCACGTTCATCGAGAGAACTCTCCGGAGAACAAAGGACGAAGGTAAAGGTAGCAAAAGTTTAGGCCACCTCTAACTTCAGTGGAAGGAGTAATTGCAGATCCACCGATTCAATGTACAAGAGTGAATGATAAGAGTAGTCGGATGGTGATCAGTCCATCGCGCACCCAGAGAATTACTTTGTACATGAATAGAAGAATTATGCAACCAACTCTCGGAGTCAGCCTGAAGATCTAGACAAGCGAGGTTCGGAAACAGAAGAGTGCTGCAGACTCTGCATCGGATCTGGCGTAGATGATGTCGTCGCGTCGGAAAACACTGGAAGGCACAAACACGGAACAAAGAATGGTACCACAGATAAAGGATCACTAAGATAGCATGAAGTCCGGAGGTAGAAACACCGTTGCCAAAGGAGGAAGCGAAACCCTGCAGGTACGACAGAAACCCAACCGCGAGAAATCCTGGACTCGAAGAAAAGATAAGAGTAGATTCAAAACACGAAGAGGTAAGAGGAGAATAGCAGGGGTAAGGAGTAAAATCAGACCTAATCAGATCTATCCAACCGATTTTTTCGAAATAGTTTTGACACTCTACTTCGTCCGTTAGCTAGGTTATCCTACAGGCTGGACTTGTGGGGTATCGCAACTGCTGAGCTCTGATACCACTCTGTAACACCCTCGAATCGGCCCTATGCAAGTTTTAACCTTTTCCGCCAAACCCGCATAGAAACGATTCAAGGACGCCCACCAGGCACTTTCGTGCGGGTGGAAAACGAAGTAATAACATTACACAACAGTCCTCGATGGGACCCACAGAACATATATATACAACAACGACTCCATGAGTCAAGAATACAGATATACTATACAAAGATCCAAATCACCTTGAAAACGATAGAGCGTCCGACTACGGACAAGATGCAAATGGGGCTAAGAGCCCTGAAGAATAACCAATGGCGTCCATAACCCTGCCCAGGCCAAGCCGAAAGGGTAACCCTGCTAACGACGTCGATCTCAAACCTGCTAAAAAAAGGGGTGCCGACAAAGGGCAAAGGAAAAAGAGGAGTGTCAGTACTGAGGCCAGTACATGGCGAGGCTAGAATTCGGCGGTCCTCGCCTACACAAGTATGGTGGGCTGGGGCGGCAGCGCAGCAACACTAAACAACCTATAGAGACTCGAGACAACTGGCGGTTATCAGAGAGGGGTAAGAAAGACCTATTCGGATCCAACCTGAAGCTAACATCAAACAAACCCATCCTGGTATTTCCCCCTCGAGACCAAACGAGGAAGTCGGACGAATGAACTCACACTATTGGCAATTTTACTCATTCCGTTATAGTTGCAGCTGTTACTAATCAGATATAGATAGCATGAGTCATCCTGATAGCATAAGTAGTGGCAGTTTTAGTTAACATTCAGTTGTAGTTGGAACATCTAGTCAGATAGAATTGTCCTGAGGAATCTCAAAATCCAGCATTCTGTTGGCACTTTTATCACATTCCATGGGAGTTGCAATACTTACTAGGCAGATATAACAAAACAACCCAGGTCCATCAGTGGTTGACATTTTTTAATATCCATTCCGTTATAGTGAAGCTGATTACTAGTCAGATATATTAAATCAAATTTATAGCACTACTTTAGTTATGCTTGTCTATGATCGAGATACTGTGCTCCAAGTCGTCCATAACCGCGGACACGGCTTTCAGAAAGTTTTACCCTACAGGGGTGCACAAATAGCAACACACACTCGATCAACCTCGAAAAAACCAACTCAAAACCTAACGAGGCTTTCACGACAAAGCAATCACAGGATTCATATATATTTCAGGGGGCCACCCCACTAAACTACCCGCAACGAAGTTGGCCGGCTCCGGAATGGACCCAGGGTTTGCGACGACGGCTGTAAATGACTGGGAACCCGAAAGTGTGTCTGGACTTGTCGATACCGCAAAAACGTGGCGCGATCCAAAACAGTACAGGTGCTCCACACACAATCTTAAATAAAGCAGTAAAGCATGGCATAAGTACATGATAGTAATAAAGCCCAAAACTAGTTTGTGGCCCCAAGAAATAGAAATGAATCAAGCTCTGGCTCAGGGGGGTCCATAAGGCCTCTCGGATGTGGATAGTGCGAAAAATCAAGGAACAGGTATCAAGTACTCGGGATCCTACGGGACACAAGTGGGCATGAAAAACCAAATAGCGTATATTACCCACCGGTGCCTCTTTCATTAGTTATCGCAGCAAATTAATAGTTGTATTTAAAGTCATGATCATCTCCACCATAAACACCTGCCAGCATTCCAACAATTGCGGTACTTGACAACACGAGATCGCACCTGAGCAAGCAACTACGACTCGCAAGGCCAGCTATCTACCAAACAACAGGTATTAGGAGGTGTCCATGGCAATATAGAGGCTGCACGGGATATAACTGGTGCATGGAAAACTAAAGCATCGCGACGCGGATAGCAATAGATCAACAGGAGAAAATAAAGACTATAAATGCAAAATAGATAGAAGGGGAAGAGATGCTCGCCTGGGAAACACTGCCGAAGGATCATATCTAGAGAACTTGTCGATACTCGCATCCACTCATCGTCCTAATCCGCGAAGAAGATAACACTAAAAGAAACACCGGATGCACTATTTAATACGACGGCAGAAGATCCGGCATGCTTATGATATGATGCATGGCATGACATAGATGCGGTGCGATTAGGCAGTATTAAGCAGAACCGGGGTCCCGTCAATTAATGAAACGGTTCTAGTTATTTAACAACCCCGTAATTTAAATGTTGTATTAACAAGGCAAAGCATGGCATCGGTTCGCTACACAAATTTAAATGGGGCCAATATGAGACTAGAAAAACCTGCATATTGTCTCCATATTTAATTTAGGTGAATTCCTATTCAACCCAAACCACATAATAATATGTATGCCTGCATGTACAGTTTTGTATGCAACAAGTTATAGGTCATTTATAAAAAAAATAGGGTAGGGGTTGGACCTCACGAGTTGAATCGAGGAGGCGGATAAAACGAGCTTCAAGTTGAAGTTGGAGGGCCGGAAGTAATCAATGTTACGAAAGTAGTCGATGTCGAGAAGAAAATCTTGTTGGAGGGGCATTCATGTCGGATGGCACGATCCTGTGCGGCGAGACGGAATGGAGCCGAACTTGTTAAAGAGAAGCTTAGTCGGTAGCAGAATAGATCGGACATGTTAAAATAGAAGAAGCCAAAGCTGGATCCCATGCAAACATATTGTCGAACAGGTGTCAGGCATGTGGCCACAGACACGAACGGACGAACGGCATGGCTTGGAGAAACATACGCTGGAGTCGATGCAGCGTGGCCTCCTGAATGCTCAGTAGAACAAACAAGCAGAAACTTCTCAATTGCGTCAGATCGAGGCAAGGACAAAAGGCCCGTCGGCCGGATTAGGCACGGTCTGAAACATATACACAGGACTACACATGCACGCGAGTGAAGAAGTGTGGGTGGCCTAGCTCTTGATTGTTGCGAAGGGGCAAGGCGGCGACTCGGCGCTGACACACGTGAAGAGATGTAGCGAGTTGGGCGCGCGTTCTATTGCTGATGTTGGCGTGAGTAGACAAGGCAGCGGCGATGTGGAGCAGAGCTACAACTTCTGCTGGCTACGAATTGGGGCAGGCGGATGGGGATCTGATGGAGTGGGGTATGTGGAGTTGCTGGTGCTCGTCTCGAGCATGCAGGGATCAGGCGACGGGGTGGGATCTGGTGATCCTGGTGCGGGGAATTGAACTGAAGCATAAGCATGGATAGGAAAAAGAAATGGCGCAGGGCCGATCCATGGACATATACATGCTCGTGTAAGCAGTTAATCTGGAGTACTACTTAGATGCTACAGATTGGATGAGAAGTGAGCAAACGCTGACCCCCGATAAAAGGAAATTAGACGCGCCGGCGGAGGGGATGAGCAGGGGCGATCGAACTGGAATTTTTAGATCTCAGATTTAGGGAAAAATGGAGGCTAGGGTTTGGGAAGGAGAAAGAAGGGAATTGGACTATTTATCTAGTCCAAAGTAGACTAGATGGGGCTAGTTTTGGGATAAAATTTTAGACGGGCTCTAGTTTTATTTTTTAGAAAAATAACAAAACGTTTTGTGGTCACGCCTAATGACCGGAAATAATATTATAATTTTTAATTTGAAATAAGAAAAGGAGGATGAATTTATTTGTATTAAACCATACGAGTATATAAGAAGAGAAATAGGGAGTAACAAAATTTTTTTAGCAATATGCAACATGATGGCAAGGTCGTGTAGCAAGATCAAAAGAACCCACACGGTACATGCATATTTTAGAGAAATCAGAGAATAGGCACTAGAATAATAAGGATGTCAATATTGAATGTTTCCACATATTTTCAAATGGGTTTGATTCAAAAAAATCATAAGTCAAATAGAAAGAACCCATATATATCCAATATGTGGTAGAATTAGAATAGATCATATGCTAAGATTTGGTGGAATGGATCCACACATGAGCATATGAGTAGAATTAAATCCAAACCAAAAGAAAGGATCCCATATGCACCATATGTGGTGTAATTATAGCATGATTATGGACAATGAATAGTGGCTTGTTAGTGATGGAATGAATCGAAGAGATATGCCCCCAACTTAATTTGGGCATTTGACAATATATCTAGCAAGACTCTAAATAATACAAAATAGACATTATGGTTCCATCGCACATGACACCATCTAGAGATAGAATAGAGAGAGAGGCTAAAATAGCCAGAGGCGAAACCAAAGATCAAATTCAAATATCAAGACCCAAGTATAAGTGAAACAATTTAAATGCAACAATTTAATTTTATGTTCCATGCAATGTGGCATGATGAACAGGGTGATGCATGATGATGTCATGATGATGCAAGAAAAAAAAATATCAAGCGATTTTCTAGTAGTGGTTTTACTGGGGTGCTACAGAGGGGCGGCGCCGGCGGCCGGATTGGTGGAGGATGGCGAGCAGGCGACTGGAGTGGGGAGGGGCGGCACCGGCGGCCGGATTGGTGGAGGACGGAGTGTGGAGGGTGGCGTGTAGGGAATAAAAACAAAGAAAATAAAGTAAAATTAATTACTGACTAGTGGGTCCCATAAAAAGTTTACCAATAAACCCAGAGTAGATATGTCCGAGCTCCCCCTTGCCTCGTCAGCACTGACAGTGGACCCCATCGGTCAGAAATCGTGTTAACCTGTCTCAATTTCACAATCAGTGCACATTGGAACGAATCTCCTTAAAACCGGTGGATTTTTGCAATTTCGCATAATACTGGTTGTTGTGCGTATTTCCCGCTGAAATGTGGTGGTTTTTTGGAATTTTCTCCTAGTTTGGGAATAGTAAAAAAACTGAAGCAGCAGCAGTAAAAAAAAGGGGTATGACTTTGCTACCTTGACAGTGCAGATGAAAAACTGGCTGCCGTTGGTGCTTGCACTCCAGGGTCAGTATGAACCACTACGAACAGTTTTTAATATGCAATCATCAGCTGGCATGGACCGAGGCCAAGCCCAACGCGCACCCGCAAACGGACCGGACAACACGGCGCGATCCGATTCGGCGCAAACCGGGCCAAACTTGGGGCTGGTTTAGGGGGCGTGGATGCTGGCCTCGTCCGCCCATGTCCAGCGGAGGGTTCCCCAGGTCCCACTAGGCGGTGTCCCAGAAAAGCCGGCCGCGTCCTTTTTAATGGGACCGTTGTCCCCATCCACATCCATCCAGTCCACACCACTCCACTCCTCCACTTCCAGTCCCCACTTTGGGAAAGCCCCAAAACCCTAGCCCTAGCCGATCCCTCCCCGCCGACAACTCCTCCCTCACCGGCCCTCGTCGGCCGCGATGACAAAGGACAGCTGGAACGGATGGTTCAGGCGCGGCCGGAACGACCACGAGGCTGGCTCCTCCGCTGGCAGCGGCGGTGGCTGCCATTCCGTCTCAAGGTCACTGCCCGGTGCAGCTCCTCCTCCTTCTTCCGCGGCCCGACGCTGCGCCCACGCTCCGAGCGGCGCGTGAACATGACCATCGAGGCCGCACGCACACTCACCGAGGTAGGCATGCCCTGCCCCTGGCCGGATGTCCACCTGCCGGCAGGGTGGCATCTCAACAGTGCCCGCGTGCCCGTGCCGACCATCCCAGCCTCGAGCCCTGCGCGCCGCCCCGAGATCTGCTGGCGCCGGGCCTTCCTCCCACCAAATTTGTGGCAGGATCCGGCCTATGCCATCGACTCCCCGGTCTGGGACCGGTGGTTCGAGGCGGAGCACGCGGCACGACGCGAGGCCATCTAGGCCCACCTCAACGACAACGACAAGGACTACTAGGAGGGGTCCAACATGGACTCCTACGTGGAGGACGAGGATGACTCCTCTGTTGACGGCGGCCTCCACTTTCCGCCACTACAGCCTGGCATCCCGGACTAGTCGCGCTACTGGGGCGCCGACACCGTCGCGTCTTAGGTGTGGCCTTAGCCGTCGATGGAGGAGGACCACGAGCCGTAGCCTCGGCTGGTAGCCGTCAAGCAGGAGGAGCTGGAGCCGCAGCCCCGACCACTGACAGAGGATGAGGAGCTCCAGGTGGCCATCCTCACGTCCCAGCTGGAGGAGGAGGGACAGTGGGACGACACCGCCTAGGCCCTGCACGAGTCCTGGGTGGCCTGATGGCTCGTTGGGAACCCCAAGAGGAAGGTATGATGAGCACAGCAGCAAGTTTCCCTCAGTTATGAAACCAAGGTTTAACCGAACCAGTAGGAGCAAGGAAACACCCCAAAGGTGTTGCTAGCTGAGCCTTGGCAGGGCGCACTACCGATGCTAGTACCAACGTGGAGACCTGCACAACACAACCACAGAACTTTGTCCCCAACTTGCGATGAGATTGTCAATCTCACCGTGTTTTGCTGAAAACAAAAGATTAAACGTATCGAATGAAAGGAAGTAAAAGTTTGCAGAAAGTAAACATAAAGCAGTAAACAGTTTATAGATTGTATGTAAAGAAAAGGACCCGGATCCATAGTTCACTAGAGGTGGCTCTCCTTAAGATAGATAACATGCTGGGTGAACAAATTACAGCAGGGCAATTGACAAACATCGAGAAAGCAATACATGCATATACTAATCATCTTGACTCCTTTGGAACTTGATTGGGCATTACAACATTATACATAGACCGCCATCCAACTGCATCTATGACTAATAATCCACCTTTAAGTTATCATCCGACCCCCCTCTAGTATTAAGTTGCAAGCAACAGATTATTGCTTTACGAATTGCGTGTAATGTAAACAATACGATTGTTCTATGAACAAAGGATTGTTGTTTTCTCCCTAGTAGCAACAGCACATCTAGTACCTTAGAGATTTCTGTCACTTCCCCAGATTACCAGAGGCATGAACCGACTATCGAGCATAAATACTAACTCTTGGAGTTGCTAGCATCTACTTGGCCAAGATAGCTACTTAACAACGGAAAGCATGCAAGATCACAAATAACAAAGACATGATATAATCAATAATCAATCTGAAATAGCATCTCAATATCCATCGGATCCCCGCAAACACAAGATGCAGAATTACAAATAGATGATCTTGATCATGAACGGAGCTCGCAAGATCTAGACATGAAAGCACAAAGGAGGAGAACCAGCCATCTAGCTACTACATGGATCCGTAGTCCAAGGATGAACTACTCAAGCATCACACCGGAGGCTTGCATGGTGACGAAGAAGGCCTCCAGGGTGAATTCCCCTCTCCGACAGGGTGCCGGGAAGAGCTTCAGATCCCTCTCGATCTAGGGATGGAGATGACGGCGGCTACAGACTCTTTCGTGAATTTTTGATCTGGTACTTAGGGTTTTCGTCCCGAGGGCAATATATAGGCGGAAGGAGAGGCCGAGGGATGCTGGGGTCGGCCAGACCACCCCCTGGCGCGGTCCAGGCCTGGCCGTGCGGCCAGGTGGTGTGGCCGGCCCCCAGCCCTTCTCCGTCTCGTATTCAGGCATCTAATGACATCCGGAGAAATAGGCACTTTGGCTTTTGTCCCGTCCAATTCTGAGAATATTCATTTTCTGACTTTCCTGGAACCAAAAACAGCAGAAAACAGGCAGCTGGCACTGTGGCTCTTGTTAATAGCTTAGTCCAAGAAATCATATGAAAAGTACTCCAAAGTGTGGACAAAACACAAGAAAGTGGATAAAACCAAGCATGGAACATCAAAAATTATAGATACATTTGCAATGTACCAACATCCCCAAGCTTAACTCCTGCTCGTCCTCGAGTAGGTAAGTGATAAAAATAAAGAATAATTTTTGAGGTGACATGCACCATCAAAGATTTGATCAAAGTATTTGTGAAACATTCAAGGCTGGGATCATAGTACTTCAATCATAACATGAAAGACAAAGTTCTAGCAATAAGACATAGAAACTATGATGCAACATGAAAAGGCACAAACAAAAGATTCATGAATAACAATGCTTTGCAAGACGTTTGTTTGTTTCACATAAAGAAAACATAGGATAATAGTATTCAGCTTGTCCCTCATAGAGTAGCAAATATAAATGCATAGGACACCTTCAAAGTTCATAAGAGTGACTAGATACAAATATTTTAAAACAAGCAATATCAAGTTATGCATCAATCAACTAGTCTTGGGACAATGCACATAGAACTAAGAATGGCCACTATGCTCTCAAAGTAGGTGCATAAAGGTAGAAGGTGGAGACTCAATATAATGGTTGAAGAAAGGCCTTTATAAAAGGAAGTATGGATTCAAGTCTCATAAATAGCTTCCAAAGATTATGGTACTTATAGCTTTCATCTCTCATTACCCCTATCATAAGCATCTTTAAGGTGATTAAGGTTAAAGTGACACAACTAAGAGGATATGCTTGACAAGTTATAAACCGAAATCTCATGCCCCTTACTTACGAAGACCGATCCTCATGATACTCAACTTTAGTCACAAGTAAGCTCTTGTCATTGTAAGTATATGTGTATCATAAAGAACCACCAACAGGGTACCCCTTGCACATGATACAAGAGCTATCCCATAATCAAAATGACAAGGCAAGCAGACAATGAGCATCTCAGCAATCTTTTTATTTGCTATTTGCATAGGTTTTTATTGAGAATGCTTCATAGAGTGCTCATTATGGTGATGCTGCAAGTTTCCACCATGATTTGGCATGGATTAGGCTAGCGGCCCAGGCGTTTCTCTAACACACATACAAACTCCATGATCTTACAAGTTCCACTTTTATTTCACACCGCTGGGATCCGTAAGCAAAAGAACATGATATCAACGGGGTACAAAGTACAAGTGCAATCTTGAAAGTGTTCCCCATGGTACATGGTTCTGCTAATTTCAACTTATAAAGCACAAGCATATATGCAACAAAGAAGGACCCAATGGTTCAAGTTTATTAGATGCAAAAAAAGTAAAGTGTGCCATCAAGTTCGTGAGAGCTTTAATCACTAGTTTTCTCATAACAAGTTTAATTTGGAAGGTAAACAAAAGCATCAATATACTTGGAATAGCATAAGCTAGTAGGTAGGTATGGTGGACTCTTTGGAATAATTTGTTTTAGGGAGTTGGATGCATGAGTGGAACTCATACTTGGTTGTGGAGGCTAGCAAAAGACAGGGAGCGACAAACTAAGAGAGCTATAATGTCCATAATCATGCAGAGCGACAAAACATTATTGATGAAAGCATAAAGTGATACTACAAGTTGAAAGTAAAGGATCATAAAGGCTATGGTGACCTGAGATAGTCATAACATGATGTGAGCATGCGCCAAGTCAACCCAAATAAAGCATCAAAGGAGAATACCACTATAGTATGCTTTAATATGCTAAAACAACGCATGATTCATCCAAAGCACATTAAGAATATCAATTGTTTATATAACAAGTCATGCTACAGCAAATAATGCTAATAATAAAGCCAAAACAATATCAGGCATGGCATGACGGAGCATAGGCACAGTCAAAGACGAGCTCTTTTTACCACATAAGTATGAACTTTCTTACTCTTTTCCAAACCAAACCAAACTATTTGCAAACCAGTATATGAAAGAGGGAGTGCAAACAATTTATTCATAAAACTAAGCAAACAAAAGCAAACGAAAAACCAAAACGAAAATAAAAAGAAGACGCTCCCAGAACAACACAATTGTGCATGAAACAATAAAAATGAAGCGTTTGGAAGAAACCTGGGATTTTTATTGATGAAGAAGGGGATGGCTTGGGCATCCCCAAGCTTTGACGCTTGTACTTCTTGGATATTTCTTGGGGTGACACGCGTGGCATCCCCAAGCTTGAGCTTTAGTCCATCCTTCATCTCATTACTCATTCCTTCCATACACCTGAAATTTTTCCTTCATACAAAACTTCACACAATCTTTATTAGCAACATTAGTGTACTCAAGA
Organism: Avena eriantha; assembly: GCA_910589775.1. Taxonomy (NCBI): domain Eukaryota; kingdom Viridiplantae; phylum Streptophyta; class Magnoliopsida; order Poales; family Poaceae; genus Avena; species Avena eriantha. Next base: position 405,983,827 of record OU342746.1, on the reverse strand, counting down.
TAAAAGGTCTTAAGGTTCAGTTCTAACACTAGCTACTGTAGCACTTCCCTCAAAAAGCTCAATTTCCCAAAAGAACTCAAAAAGGAACCAACAAGAAGCAAATGCAGAAAATGGCAGAAATCTGTCAAAACAGACCAGCAGGTGAAGACGAATTTTTTCGAAGACCTTCTGTTGCTCAAATCAAAAAGTGTTGAACTAACGAAAGTTGGATAACAACCTGGATCAGAAGAATACAAATTTACGCGTCAAAAAGGCATTCAGAGATTTTAGACGAATTTTTATGGTGAAGCACAGAAATCTGTTTCGGGACTGCAACTTTCCCAATCATTACTTCTCTCTCATTTGAGGTTACTCTTGGCACAAAAAGCAAATAAAAAGGATAAGTAGCGGTTATTACAGTGGTAATAACTTCCGAGACTCATCTAAAACTTTTAGGTTATCTCCCAATAAGTACTTTTTTAACGCCTTTAAGTTAGGCATGATAGTTTGAGAAGATGCTCACATAAGAAATATGAATTGAAGTAAAAGAGAGCATCAAGAAGCAAATTAAAAACACATTTAAGTCTAACCCACTTCTTATGCATAGGAATCTTGTATGAAAATAAATTCACAAAGAACAAAGTGACAGGCATAGGAAGATAAAACAAGAGTAACTTCAAAACTTTCAGTAAATAGAGAGGTGTTTCAGTACCATGAAAACTTTTGCAACCATATTTTCCTCTCTAATAATAATTTTCAGTAGCCTCATGAATAAAATCAACAATATAACTATCACATAAAGCATGCTTTTCATGATCTACAAACACTAGAGCTTTATTATAAACATTTTCAAAAGAATCCACAGGAACATAACATTCATCCTCCTTTGGTAAGCATGGGGGACAATCAAATAATGTAAGGGGTAAAGAGTTGCTCTCATTAGAAGGTAGGCATGGGAAGATCCATTTTCCTCCTTTTGTTCATGACTCTCCTCATCTTTTTCATCTAATGAGCTTTCAGGTTCACCAACTACTTCTTTCATAGTCTCCTGCAAGGCATTAATCTCTTCCATTGGTGGAGAGCATCTATTAAGATATTCAAGAATATAGCCATTTTCTTCCTTGTAGTTATCAAAGCAAAATTTAAGTATATCATAAACCTCATATTTATAAGGTGCATCATCAATATTTTCAAGCAAATAAGCAAGTTCGAAAGCACCCTTCCAAGAAATAAATTCTTCAATTTGTTCTACATCATAAAAGTCATAATTTCTATTAACATAAGAAGATATGGTAACATTATCATTATACTCACATTGAAAAGGGAGGTGTTTATACCTCCTACAGCAACAAGATTTATCAAAGCAATAAGTAACATTATAAGTAGAGCACACGTTTATAGCAATGCTATACAATTTATCAATTTGTTCACATAAGTGTTTCCCTTTTTGTGACAAGCGGTGTTCCTTATAATAATATTTTTGTTCTTCCGTGAACCCACCTTGCCAATAAGATTCAGTTTCAAAGAAACCAATCATTGATAGAAAGCATGATAAAGCAAGACAATAACAGACCAATGAAAATAACCACTATAGTAGGAACTAATTTTTGTGTGTTTTTGATAAAGAAACAAGCAAACAAAACAAAAAGAAACTAAGCAAAACAAAACTAACAAAGTAAAGAGATTGGTTATGAGGGACTCCCCTTGTGAAGATGTCCTTGACTCCCCGGCAAAAGCGCCGGAAAAATGCTTGATGGCTCAGTGTTGATGTAGAGCTCGTTGGAAACCCCAAGAGGAAGGTATGATGAGCACAGCAGCAAGTTTCCCTCAATTATGAAACCAAGGTTTAATCGAACCAGTAGGAGCAAGGAAACACCCCAAAGGTGTTGCTAGCTGACCCTTGGCAGGGCGCACTACCGGTGCTAGTAGCAACGTGGAGATCTGCACAACACAACCACATAACTTTGTCCCCAACTTGCGATGAGGTTGTCAATCTCACCGTGTTTTGCTGAAAACAAAGGATTAAAGTATCGAATGGAAGGAAGTAAAAGTTTGCAGAAAGTAAACACAAAGCAGTAAACAGTTTATACATTGTATGTAAAGAAAAGAACCCGGATCCATAGTTCACTAGAGGTGGCTCTCCTTAAGATAGATAACATGCTGGGTGAACAAATTACAGCGGGGCAATTGACAAACATCAAGAAAGCAATACATGCATATACTAATCATCTTTACTCCTTTGGAACTTGATTGGGCATGACAACATTATACATAGACCGCCATCCAACTGCATCTATGACTAATAATCCACCTTCAGGTTATCATCCGAACCCCCTCCAGTATTAAGTTGCAAGCAACATATTATTGCTTTACGAATTGCATGTAATATAAACAATACAATTGTTCTATGAACAAAGGATTATTGTTTTCTCCCTAGTAGCAACAACACATCTAGTACCTTAGAGATTTCTGTCACTTCCCCAGATTACCAGAGGCATGAACCCACTATCGAGCATAAATACTAACTCTTGGAGTTACTAGCATCTACTTGGCCAAGATAGCTTCTAACAACGGAAAGCATGCAAGATCAGAAATAACAAAGACATGATATAATCAATAATAAATTTGAAATAACATCTCAATATCCATCGGATCCCCGCAAACACAACATGCATAATTACAAATAGATGATCTTGATCATGAACGGAGCTCACAAGATCTAGACATGAAAGCACAAAGGAGGAGAACCAACCATCTAGCTACTACATGGATCCGTAGTCCAAGGATGAACTACTCACGCATCACACCGGAGGCTTGCATGGTGACGAAGAAAGCCTCCAGGGTGAATTCCCCTCTCCGGCAGGGTGCCAGGAAGAGATTCAGATCCCTCCCGATCTAGGGATGGAGATGACGGCGGCTACAGACTCTTTCGTGGATTTTTGATCGAGTACTTAGGGTTTTCATCCTGAGGGCAATATATAGGCGGAAGGAGAGGCCGAGGGGGTGCTGGGATCGGCCAGACCACCCCCTGGCACGGGCGAGGCCTGGCCGGGCGGCCAGGTGGTGTGGCCGGCCCCCAGCCCTTCTCCGTCTCGTATTCAGGCATCTAATGACTTCCGGAGAAATAGGCACTTTGGCTTTTGTCCCGTCCAATTCCGAGAATATTCATTTTCTGACTTTCCTAGAACCAAAAGCAGCAGAAAACAGGCAGCTGGCACTGTGGCTCTTGTTAATAGGTTAGTCCAAGAAATCATATGAAAAATACTCCAAAGTGTGGACAAAACACAAGAAAGTGTATAAAACCAAGCATGGAACATCAAAAATTATATATACATTTGCAATGTATCATGGACTCGCAAGCCCAGATGCCCCCTGCGCTCCCAGCACCGCCCGTGCTCCCGGCACCGCCTCCGCCTCCCGCTTCGGCCCAGGGCGGCGTGTGGCCCCCGCCACAGGTCTTTATCGACCTCGCCGGCGATGACGACGAGGAGTAGGCGGCGCGTATTCGCAGGACCAGGGCGTCGGCCAGCCAGTAGCAGCGCCTACCGCCTCGCCTCCCTTCCATGCCAAGGCACCCCATAATATTGGGGCTTTTTCCTTTTTTTTGTTGTATATTTTGTGATCGGGGGACCTATTAATGTAATATGTTTAATTATTTCCGTCCTTGTCTTTTTTCTCTGCATTTTTTTTGCGGGGTGACTAGCCGTTGGGGGCACAGGCCACCGCAACCGGGCTAAGCCCGGACGACCTATCCTCCAACCCCCGCAAACGGACCGATTCGGACGAAACTGATCTATGAAATGCGGGGGCCCGTTGGAGTTGGCCTAAGGGCAGACCAACCCAAACAACCAGGGCTATCTGAACGGACAAGGGACACGACCTAGCCGCGCAACCCAAACACACCGAGCGTCCTGGACTAGTCCACAACGACCCATTTCGATCCCAAATTTGGGCCAGCTTTGCATCGGCCGAGACGACGTGCGTCCGGACGAGTCACCCTCTTGTCCTCCCCTGGCTCGCTTGCTAGTGGATGAAAGCCATTCCACCCCAAACCGTCCTCCACCCTCTGTGCGCCAACGATGTCGCTGCCCACCTGTATCGCCACTCTTTCGCCAGCCATTGTTCGCCAGCCCCGCATGCAGGCTGCTTGGCGGCTTTGGTACCAACTCGTAGCACCGGAAGAGCAGGGCAACCATCCTAGCGTCCCCACCGTCGAGCCCTATCTTCATCCTGGTCGCCACCGCCGCCTTAGACCATGCCATCCCTGGGGTTCTCCTGCTGCCGGCTTTCTTCCGGGAGCCAGACAAGACTGGCCCATTTCAGTTGGAGCAGGATTGGACTCGGCTTCGAACAACGACGTGCACAACCTATTCATCCATTTGCACAACTGGGCCAATGGCAACTAGCTAGTACTTGATCTAGTTCTTCTTCAAGCATGTGGTGGACACATCGTCATACTCCGACTCCGACGATGATACAAAGATCATGATGGGCGCGGCCACCCTCATCCATGACCACGCCGAGACCATGTAACCCATCTACCAAGGCTCGATGAAGGGACACAATGCCAAACTGAATCATGATCGAGAAGGTTTCCATGAATGGTTGTACAAGGACTACTTCTATCTTACGAAACCACTATATCTGGAGCACATATTTCGGCGTCACTTTCGGATATCAAGGAGCTTTTTCTTGAAAATTTTCAATGTCATGAGGGACTACAATCTGTTCTTAGATGCAAAAATGATTGCACTGGTAAGATTGGCTTCACTTCTTACTAGAAATATTCTGCTGCAATTCACGCATATGGAGTATTTGGTGATCTAGTGGATGAGTACATGCTCATGAGCGAGACCACTTGCCTTGAGTCGATGTACAAGTTCTGCAAAGCGCTGATTGTGGTTTTCGGTGATGTTTACCTGAGAGAGCCAAATGTTGCGGACACTTCTCGCCTTTTGTCCATCCACGAGAAAATAGGGATTTATGGGATGCTGAAAAGCATAGATTGCATGCATTGGAAGTGGAAGAACTATCCTTCTGCTTGGAAGGGGCAGTATCATGGCCATGCAGAAGGGTGCATGGTGATACTTGAGGCTATGGCATCACGAGATTTTTGGATTTGACACTCTTTATTTGGCATGACCGGTTCTAACAATGACATCAACGTGTTCTAGCGCTCCCAAGTATTGTTGAGGCTTGCAGAAGGCAACGCTCTAGTTCCTCGCTGTGTGGTCAACGGCCATCCATATGACAAAGGGTATTATCTAGATAATGGCATCTATCCTGATTGGGCAACACTTGTGAAGACAATCCCCGACCCTAGAAATGAGAAATGTGTGAGGTTTGCAAAGGAATAAGAGGCTTTTAGGAAGAATGTGGAGCAGGCATTTGTGTGCTCCAGTCTCGGCGGGCTATTGTTCAGCACCCACTAGTACACATCGACGTTAAGAATACCGCCATCAGAAACGATATCAATATGACCCACGGTTGAACACAATTGCGCATGACCAATGTGGCCGCTAGAGGTGGGCCATGGTACGAGTTATAATCAACGGTGACAGACATAGAAGGTGTTCGTTGCCAAAGGTATCGCCAATGGTGCTTCTTATAACTCTATTGCTGATATTGTCAGAATGGATACAGTCATATGTGGAAGCCCGTTTAAGTGACCTAAATGTGAATGGTGAATATTTCTATTAACTTCATAAGTGGAAGCAGGCTAGTTAAATGCGGTGGATTTTACCTCGCCACCTATGTGTCTTCCCAACTACTGCTTATAAAGTTTGCTTCTATCTTGTTGTCTGCTATTTAGGTTCGCCATAGCCATTGTACAAATTGACCTTTATCTATCTCGCAATATGCCCCAGAGTTGGGAATCATAGGATTTAACTCTATCACCGCCAGACAGTCCAGACCCCAGTAATGGGTATGTGGATAGACTTGAGAACGAACTCTTGATGGATTCTAGGTCCGATGATCCAGAATTCATTAAATTCATGGAAGGGCCTAGGGAGAAGCCGAAGCGCGACTCAGATGAGGAGTGAACCGACAAGGAAGAGATGGCACGTGAGGAGTAGATGATAAGGAGGATGCATTGCCACGTTCCAAGGGCAACGAGGAGGAGGTACTGCCGTAGGAGAAGGGTGTTGAGGAGGAGGCACCACTCCTGGCAAAGGACGACGAGCCGCCTCCAATGTCCGGCAAAAAGTGAAGACGTGTGAAGGACGATGATGCACAGAAGGAATGCAAGAAGTACTACTCACATAATTAGTTATATTTCTTCTTTTTTACATTCATTGTATTAGTTATCACTTTGTTTTCCCATTTGCCTTGACCGAAAGAAAATCCTACAATACTTATGTTGGTCCAGCTTGTGAGAAAAGGAAACACAAAGGACACGATTGGCATTACTGTCCATTTACTATGTGGTAGGTGTTATAAATTCTAGCGAGTGCTAACCGTAACCCTTAGTCCCTCCCGCACTGTCCCAGATCTGTAAGTGGTGTTGCGGCTAATATGTATTTCCTATGTGGTAGGTGCTATAAATTCTAGTCTCCTGCTCCTATCCTATTATGTAAGTTTTCTGACATCAATAACTATATTTATCGTAATATAGCATATTCTTTGGTCCTATTCTAATGAAATTATTATGCAAAGGGTGGTGCAGACCCAAACATGTTAGCTTGTTAAGTGAGCTAAATACACGAAATGGATGTTTCCCGGAAGACGGATGCGGAGAAGTCAAAACTCCGAGTCTCTCAAAGGTATCAACCTACTGGTGTAGTTATCCTTTAACTTCTTAATTCATTTGCACTACCTAGACCCAATACTCTCAACATACAACATCATATTTCCGAAACAAGAGCCTATTTCGGCAACATTGCATAAAAAACATGCTTCTGCAGAGGTAGGGAGGGTCAGAACCACCATCACTGGTTGCATGGTCTCCTTATTTCAGTGATGAGTCTGGGCGTGCGACGATGAGCAAAACCCCTCTGAAACAAGTGACAGTCTCAAACAAGTCAACATTTTATGTGGCTTCTGGTTAGGTTTAAGACTTGTCATAGATTATTATGCATGACATGCTAGAATAGGTGTAGTGAGATATTGTTGTATTTGGTTATACTGTGATGGAAATGTAATAGTGACAATTGTCTATTATATGAATGAATAAAATCGGCTTCAGTTTGAGTGCTTGTGTTGTGTGACATTTTACTACAACTACGGATTGTACATTCTAGGTAAAGAAATATATCTCAATGCAAACGGGTCGTTGAGGAAACACCCTAACTGATGAGCTAGACTATGAAAACGGAGATCGGTGACGAGGTTTGACTCAGTTCCATAGAGGTCTTCACATCAACGACGAGTATCTGACAACATAGCGTCGCTCTATCTAGTGGCCCTGCTAGAACATGAAGAAATGAGACTATGTGAGGTGATGAAGGCATGTGTGTGATCATGCACAATATAATCATTGATGATGAGCGTGATGATATACTGTATGATCAATAATGGGAATTTGAGGATCAACTAGTTGAGCCGACGCTAGGGACATCATCCTTCGACCAGTTCCTCCATGTGCATCATGAGATCCGTGATCGCAACATTCACAATTGATTTCAAGCGGATTTGATCGAGCATATGTGGGATCACATAGGAAGCCGCTAGCCATCACCTCTGATTTTATTTAATTGTTAGCACTATTTGATTGTAAACTATGTTTTCTTATGGAACTATATTGTATGTTTGGTTGTGGACTATTTAAATTAATTTTATTATGAAAAAATAGTTTAAATTTGTCCAAATGTGTAAATAAGGCCAAACTGGCTAGGGCGGACCAAATGGGTCTTGCGCGCTGGGAGCACCCCTAACCGAAACCTGGACAAGTCCAGACAATTGCCATTTTCCTGTTCGTGGACCGACCCGAACGGACCAAAATAGAATATCCCGTGCACGAAATAGGTGGGCTCGCTGGAGATGTCGTAATGACAAAAAAAAAATGATCCAAGGCCACATGCACTATGGTAAGAATGTAAAATGTTGAGAGATAGTCCAGGGATCTAAACACCTGTACATGCTAATTTTATCTCTATCCGTAAAATACAGGAGATAGACCAATGCCTGCAAGTTTGGCGCGTGATCGAAGATATGAAGGCACAATCCTCTCCGGAGAACATGATCGTCTCCCGTGGATGTGGACTGATAGTGGCATTTACACTGCATGCTCTGCTTACGTTGCCACTTTCCGTGGCTCGTCATCCTGCCCGGCACGGAAGCACATCTGAAAAGTTTGGGCACCGCGACACGTCAATTTTTTCACGACCGTTTCTTGACAGCGTACCGTCTAGCATGCCGAGGCTTGCAGCACCATCCAGAGCGCTTGCTTTTTTTGAACGATCAAAGGGTGCGCATCGCACCAACTTTATAAAAGCTGCAAAATACCAGCGTGGCAGGAAAAATTACAAGGATGCCCAAAACAACACTCGCAAAGGACCTAAATTCAAAGAAAAGGACCTTCACAAATTCAGAAAACACCCTAGCTGAAAATTAAAAACACAATCAAGCCCACGGTGAAGGGTGCAACGCACCAATTTTATAGAAGCTGCAAGATACGAGCGTGGCAGGAAAAATTACAAGGAGACCCAAGACAACACTCGCAAAGGACCTAAATTCGAAGGAAAGGACCTCCACAAATTCAGAAAACGCCCTAGCTGAAAATTAAAAACGCAATCAAGCCCACGGTGCCTCTGCCACCATCGCCGGCGACCTCGGAGGCAAGCCAACGTCGAGGTCCGAGCAACGGGCTTGACCAAACTCTTCCGAAGAAGCTCTGCAACCGGCCACCTCCGAAACGCCGGGGACGGAACCACTTGGCGGAGAGGAGACGACGAGCACCGGCGCAGCGCAAGAGCAGTAGCGGAGCGGCAACCCTACTACCATTGGGTCCAACGCAGCGATGAACCAAATCCACTGGAACACGTCGAAGATAAGCTCCATGAAGAAATCTCCGCAGCAGGCCACCACCACATGCGGATCGAGCGGCCACCAAGGTCGCCAAAAACCACAGGAGGGGAACCCATCGCGTCACGAACGACACCAGAATCCAGGCAAAGAAGAAGAGGGACGACGCAGTGGACTGATTCCCCCCGCCACCACGGCTAGCCAGGAAGAAGAAAACACCACGCCAGTCACCGCAACACCAATCTCCCCCGCCACCACGGCCGGCCAAGAAGGATGCCCAGGACCCCACGTCCTCCGCCAGATCCCAACACCAATGCCATTATTACGAGTCTCCAGTAGCAGATATCGCACTCCCACTTGCCTCGGACCACCGGAGCACATCGAGGAGGGAGATCCACTCCGATGAGCTTCAGATCAAGGCTGGCGATTGAAGCCCTAACTCCGAGCAGGGCGCCTACAATGGCGGCAAAAACACCTCAACAACAACCTACAAACTACCCTAGACTACTCCGCACCTTCCCTCCGCCACCTTCGGCCGGCCCGGAGGGGCTCGGGATCGGCCCGGCTACTCACTAAAGCTCCCGGTCTACTGTTCACATAGGAAGGCTCGGAAGGGATCAAAACTGGTTGCTTTGTGATTAGAAACCAGAGACCATGCGCCACTTGCCTATCAAGTGCCCCTTCTCTAAGCAGATTTGGCATGTTACTCTCTCCTAGCTTCAGATGACCTGCATGATCGCAAGCAATGGACTGGCTTGCCGATGCAAAACTTGCAACTCCGAAGCCGCTGCCCAAAGGGACTTGGGATTGTAGCTTTGCTGTTACCCTGGCTGATCTGAAAACATAGGAATGTATGTGCCTTCGAAGGAGGCCAGCCCTCGGCCAGCAACATGCAGCACTCTGGGCACAAGCTGGTGCACTCGGCCTTTGAGACATAGGCGAACGTAACCGTCCCAAAGCCCGGGCAGGTGCCCAGGCTTTGGGCCGATCGCCAAGCCTAATTTAATGGTAATTTTATTAAAAACTAGTGTTATTAGTCTTCAATTACACAGTTTGCCCAGCCTTCGAATAATTCTTGGATTCGCCACTGCTTCGAGATTTCGAATAATTCTTGGGTCCGCCACTGCTTCGAGATGTGTTGTTGATGACCTGGGATGTCCAATAGTTTTGCTTTCGCTTGTTGGACCCACCCCTAGAAAGCTAGTAACAAACTCCATCTTTCAATAAAATGGGATTTAAAGGTCCTTTGTGATTTTTTGAAATATTTATCAATTTTAATTTTAATTTAGGCTACTCACTCCCGTCCATATTAATGTTCGTAACTTTGCCTAGATTCGGATGAATCTAGTCTAAATCATTAACTAGATACATCCGAATCTAAATAAAGTTGAGAACAATAATATGGGTCGGAGGGAGTATCTTAAGGTTCAACTCTTGGCCGATGCCTAAGTTAAGTTAGCATTCAAAGGTGGACTATGCAACTTGTATTCTAGTACCTCCGGTCCATATTATTGTTCTTATTTTTATCTAGATACGGATGCACTCAGTCTAAATATTTAACTAGATACAGACAAATTTAGACAAAATTGAGAACATTAATAAGAACTGGAGGGAGTAGTAAAACTGCATATCAAACAGAATTACGTATGTGTAAACATGGAAAAGGAGGGCTCAAAGCGAATGTTTATATTTCGCAAAAAAAAATGTTTATAATCAAATCAAGGAGTTGGAAAAAAAAACACCAAGGAGTTACTAATCCAGCCAGAACGAAATCCCTGCGTTCTGATTGGTGGAAACGGCCCTCCCACGGATCGCGCCCCACTCCCGCGAAGCTCCCAGGTCCCAATAAAAGCCGCGCCCTCGCCGCCGTTCCAAACTCACAATTCGAACCCCACCACCGCCACCAGCAACAGCAGCGCGCCCTCTATCTCGATCCAGTCGCCAGTTCCACATCTAGAGCAGTCCGTCGGAGATGGCCGGAAGGAAGGGCGGAGACAGGAAGAAGGCGGTGACCCGGTCCGTCAAGGCCGGGCTCCAGTTCCCGGTCGGCCGCGTCGGCCGGTACCTCAAGAAGGGCCGGTACGCGCAGCGCGTCGGCTCCGGCGCCCCCGTGTACCTCGCCGCCGTCCTCGAGTACCTCGCCGCCGAGGTAACAAACCATCTCTCGCTCTCTCTCTGTTCCGGTTCTGGTTCTTCTACCTCTCGCCCGACGGAACGGTGGTTCGATGGTGTTCTGACGATGTGTTCTTTCGTGCCCCCCCTCAGGTCTTGGAGCTTGCCGGCAACGCGGCGAAGGACAACAAGAAGACCCGCATCGTGCCCCGCCACCTCCTGCTCGCCGTCCGCAACGACCAGGAGCTAGGCAAGCTGCTCGCCGGAGTCACCATCGCCCACGGCGGTGTGCTGCCCAACATCAACTCCGTGCTGCTCCCCAAGAAGGCCGCCGAGAAGGCCGAGAAGGAGCCCAAGTCTCCCAAGTCGCCCAAGAAGAAGGTCGCTGCCAAGAAGACCGCCGCCTAGTAGGCTCCACTGCGTAGGGACAGAGGGAGCCAACGCGTCGTGTTGCCTAGTTCCGTAGCCATGTGGTTTAGTTGTTAGATCTGAAGGTCTCTCGTGTATGTATCGCTGGGTCACAAGCCATCACCTGGTTGTATTTGGTCTCGAGTTCTTGCGAATGGAAGCTGAAAACTGAATCGATTTGCCCATTTCAGCCTCGACTGTGTGCAAATAATTTGTCTGAATTTTCTGTAGTTCGGATGTCTTATCTGTTGTTTTTGCCTATGCGATGCTCTGTGTTCAACGCATGAGATTCGAGTGGCAGCAATTTCATTGGTGTCATAGGACAGGCCTGCAACTATTTTGAATGTTTTGTACTACTTCAAATCTCTGCTTTTGTCAATCATTTGTCTGAATCTTGACATTTGGCATTCCATTGATAGATCAGCTTTGCACTGCCTGTGTTAGTCTGTCGAAACTGAAGAAAACAGAGGAGCACTAGCACATGATAACTCAAGAAAACAGAGGAACTATCTCAAGACTGAGGACGAGGACTATGCAGAGCTGTCCATGCCGGCGGCCGTGCGCTCGGTCGGTCGCCTCCTCGGCTCCTCCGCTGAAAGAACACAAATCCACCCCTCCTCGTCTTCCGCCCACACCCTCGACGACTACAAGGTGGCCCTGGCGCGGGACGGGGACGGTGACGGGGCGCTGCGCGTGCGCCGCTCCATGCGCCAGCCCCCCTCGTCCGCCGCCTCCTAAGCCTGCGCCATGTCGGAGCTCTCCAAAGCCGCCCGCCCCGCCGATGCCGCGGCGCTCTTCGACGACATGCTCGCGCACGGCGTGGCCCCCCGACGCGCTCCAGCTGCTCGACGAAATGCACGCACTCGGCTACCCGCTCAGAGCGCCCGTCCGCCAGGCCTACTGCGCCAGCGCCGATATCTGGTCCGCGAACGCGGCCATCGCTTGCATGCGTCTCTCCAGGTGATGCCACCCCGACGTCGTCATCTACATCCATGGGCGTGTCGAGCCGGCAAGTTTCAGCGTTCAGCTGCAAAGGGTTCACGGCGGACACCGTGACTTGCAACATTCTGATCCTCACGAGTTCTATGGTGCTGGAAAGGAGGATGAGCTTGGGTTTTTGTTCTCTGATGCCAATGCAGCCAGGATTGTCCCAGATACAGTCACGTACAATACACTGGTTGATTGCCTCTGTAGGTCTGTGGCTGCCAATTTGGTCAGGCACACCAATGAGGGCTACCCTGCAGAGCCTGTAGCACATTTGACATATTGGTTGGTTATAGGAGTGGACATGTTTGAGAGGCTCTAAGACTGTTTCCTTCAGATAGCAGGGTTTTTGCTGATGTGATCAAGGCATTTTGCAGAAAGGGTCCACTGGATTGCTCGGACATGACACAGCTGTGTTCTGTATTGGATATGATGCTTGGGATTGGATGATCCTTCTCTTGACACAGCTCAAGCCCGTAACACCCGGCGTGTAGACATACAACATTCTGATTTCATGCCTGTGCCGAGCCGGCAAGTTCCAGGCCGTAACACCCGGCGTGTAGACATACAACATTCTGATCCATGAGTACTATACTGCCGGAAAGGAGGACGAACTCTGTTTTTTGTTCTCTGATGTCAAATGCAGGGAAGATCGTCCCAGGTGCAATCACATACAATACACTGGTTGATTGCCTCTGTAGGTCTGGGAGGAGGTCTGTGGCTGCCAATTTGGCCAGGAACGCCTTAAACTTCAGCATGGCATCAAGTCTCCAGGAAAATTGTATCCACCCACAAGTGAATTGTGCATGTTGCAGCAGGCATGTCATACCTTTGCGCGATTGAGAATGATAATGGGTCTACAAATTACAGCTTATATTTAGTGAAGTTATCTAAGGAGTACCCTTCACGAATCACGTATATGTTTCAGCAAGCAGCTAACTTAGCTAGGCAGGCAGATTAGCACTCTCGAATACACATGCTAACCGGTTAGAGCTCTGAAAATAAGTGTGCATTAGAGCTACTCGTTGGTAAAATACACAGAGACGGGCAAATAAAAGCTACAGACTCTCATGCCTCATACTATTCTGCATGAGTTTTGCTTAGCAGAGGAAAGATGTTGACAAAAGGATGCAGTCCTCGATTGATTTCAGCACTGACTGTAGCCTTGTCTCCCTGTTCTCTTTTCATCATCGAATGAAAAGCTCTCATATAGTTGTGCTAGACAGAAATCAAGACAAGAGGCCGTGTGCATCACTTCAACGGCTCTGTTATGAATAGTTCACAGTTCTGTGATCTCATGTTGGCATTAACCTGCACATTCAGTTTCGTCAGAGCTTAGTGTTAGAGTTTCGTCAGTTTCGACAGTTCGTCAGAGTTTCAATTGTAACAACCAGAGCGTTAGACATACTCCCTCCGGTCCATATTATTGTTCTCAACTTTATCTAGATTCGGATGTATCTAGTTAAGTATTTAGACTAGATGCATCCGAATCTAGACAAAATTGAGAACAGTAATATGGATAGGAGGGAGTAGTCCGTTTGGCAGTTTGATTTGTAACAACCAGAGCGAGTCTGTTGGTTACACAATCTACTCGTGGGATGGCGCGAGGTCAATAGATCATGGAGTTCAACCCACACGTTTCTGTAATCAGATTATGAGAATAAAAGGAGAGGAATGAAACAGAAAATCTGTGCAAGTTTACGCAGCGCAATACATCGTGTTTCCACTCTCTGAATTTCACTGTTCATAGTCTTCCTAGAGCTGAGCTGAAAACAATCTTGAGCGACATATCAGTTGTTTGGTTATATATCGTGTATGTATTGCTGCAACGCCTGGTCGTGTTTGGTTGCGCCTTCTTGCTAATGAAAGCTGGAAGCTGAATTATCTTGCCCTTTCAGTCTCCACTTTGTTGAATCATACATATGAATGGCTTGTATGCCAAATGGCACTGTTTATACTGCACTGTATCTTGATCTTTGGCCAGCCTATGCGATGCCGTTTCTTCCATGGAGCTGAGTTGCAGGTTTGTCCAGTGACACCAATGAAATCGGTATCAATCTGAGTTGCAGCCTTGCAGGTTTGTCCGATGGCACCAACGAAATTGGTATCAAGGTTCAATGATGCATTCTCAGCGTGGTGATGTTATCGAAGGTAGCGATATATCTGTTCTGGGTGTTTGCATTTTGCAAGATCACAATACATAAGTGCAATCATATACTTAGTTCGCCAACAGCATAGTATTCTGTTTATTTGGATTGGCATTGTGTGTGGCATTCTGATTTCTGATTGCAGATAACTGAAAAAAAACAGAAAAAGCACATGGTTGGTCAGCGACACCTTCCTATCTGAGAAATTGGAAGGTCCCTTTCCACGAGCTAGGAGAAGGAGAAACTGCTAAGTTTACAGATCATCTGCTGCAAAAACTCAAAAGACTGCCGAGACTCCCCTCGTGCTGACTTGCACGGATTTTGGTTGGGTTTCTACCTGGAAGTGGGAAGACACATGGAGGGAAGGTGTCGCTGGACTATCTGCAAAATCACAAGAGTGAGGAAGACTCTATTCACGTAGTGTTTTGAGCTCCCCCCCTCTTGGCGATGCAATGTTCCTTCCCTCCTTTGCACAGTTGGGTGCTTCTTTTGAGTCTGATCTTGGCAGGCGATCTAGTGGTAGTTTCCTTTCGGTCAGTTTTAGGTGTGTTTTGTGAGAAAACCTTGGTAGATGTTTAGGTAAGTCTTTTGCTCGTTTCTTATTTTCTGTTGTAAGAATTGAAATTTGGTGGTCGGTGTTGTTTCTTTTCGTTATGAAAGGGAACGGGGGAGTAAATCCCTTTTGATTAAAAAGAAAGTTAATATTCTTCTACCATGGTATGATATTATTAGCAATGTTTGTTTCGGATTTTAGGTAAAAGTTAGCACTGGTTTGGGAAAACCCTGTTCTGACCGGCTTTGGGGAACAAAATTCACGCACTGAACGGCTTACACATCCACAGGCGAATTATGTGTGTTGCAGTTGCAGCAAAGCGTGTCATACCTTAACAATTCAGAGTCATAATGGGTGTAACATGTTATATGTTGATCCAAATTCTACAAAGTAGAGGCCAACTTCTGACGGAGCGGAGCGAGGCCCGTCGCCGGAGGCTTGGGCCGATGCGGAGTCTGAAGTTGGCCCACTCCGTGCCCAACAGGGACGCCTTTGGGGGGTGCGGGGGGCGACAGCCTCCCGCAGTACGGATCGTTGATGACCTAGGTTACCACCGCTATATATACTTCTTGTAAGCCGCCAGCTGGGATAAGTTGCATCTGTGAAATCCCCGGCGTTGTGTAAACACTCTCCGTTATAGTAAAGTTTCGCTGGCTAGCGCCCGTGGTTTTTCCCCTCTCTTTGTTGGAGAGGGTTTTCCACGTTAAATCTGTGTCCCCTTGCTGTGATTTTGTTTTCGTTCTTCGTTATTTACTTGTCGCAAATCTAACATAACAAATGGAGCTAACTTAATTAAGGAGTGCCCATGCACTGATATTTAATGTTTCAGCAAGCAGAAATCATAATAGTAGTAGCATAAACTAATCTTAACGGCAGCAAGAATTCAAGTCAGCATGTATGTCGATGACGTTGCTGTGTTCGTCAGTCCAAGATGTTGCTGTTGTCAAGGAGATTCTACAGGGTTTTGGACTCGCTTCCGGGGCTGATTATAAACTCTAATAAATGTGTTGCGTGCCCTGTTAGGCGCGATGAGGTGGACCTTCGGTCGGTGCCGCAAGACTTCAGCTGCCGGCTTGGTAGCTTGCCCTGCAAATATCTCGGATTAGCATTGAGCATCTGGAAGCCTAGGCGTGTGGAAGTGCAGCCTTTCTGAGATTGACAAGCTCGTGTCCAAATCGAAAGGTTGGATGGGTCGGGTTTTGGCCAAGCCCTATCTGGACAGGACGCTGCACTGTCGTTACAGTTGGGGTGGCCAGTCGCTGTAGGCCAAACTGACTAGCTCACTCGGTGGGGCCAACACCGTCTATGTGCTAGATTTGATAACTCTTCAAACCGCATATTATATTTCATATTTTGAAATAATTAAACAAATATACTATTAAAAAGTTTTTTAGCCAGAAGGTTGTTTACAAAAGGATACAGACCTCGATTGATTTGTTCAGCAAGCGACGGGGTATCATTCAAGAAGATCGGAATCAAAAACGAAGGCAGAATCGTGAAAATAACAGACTCGACCGGAAACTGTGCCGTCGTGTCCCGTGTACATACTGTACGCGTGTGTCTACCCAAATCCAGCACGTACGTTATACGCACGCGCGGCACGGCACGGTCGAGGACCCGAAGAGCAGCCAAATCGGCAATGGCGGCGGCGTTCGGGCACGTGGCCAGGAGGCTCGGCGGGGGCGCGCTCCGGCAGACGCAGGCGGCGGCCTTCTCGCGGCTCTCCCCGGCCGTCGAGGCGCAGCAGCAGCAACGGTTCTGTCCCAGGCTCATCCACACCGAGGTATGTGCACGTCCGGAGATTCGATTCCATGGATGCAACGCAAATGCAAACCAATATCTGTACGTGCTGCCAGCGTTCTTCTGATTTACCCGGCAAAGAAGCATTGGTCCTAAAGAATAATGTCAAGAAGAAGAAGACGGAGGAGCTGCACGAGCTCGGTGGCGCCTCGACGACGACAGGCCTGAAAGGCAAACCGCCGTCCCACGATCTTCTTGGACACATCAAGCGCAGCCACGGTGACTTCTTGACTAGGTACGCTCGATCTCAAACACACGACGACTCTATCTTTTTCTTTTCTAAGTTTGTTTAATACTGCTTCCGCCGTTCACTAATATAAGATGTTTTAGCAAGCTGATTTAGTTTACTAAAACATTTTTAGTATTAATTAGTTAACAGAGGGAGTATATGACAACGTTTATTTATTTGTATGATGTCACCCTGCAGGAGACCGTCGGGAGCAACCACCGCCATCGTGCTATTCATGGGTTATTTGGGAGCCTGGTATGTGGGGTTTAGATATGTCTTCGAATCGATGGAATTAAAACGACGCGCACCCCTTGTCTACCTAGAAAATCCCTAACCCGACCATTAATTAATCTCGAGACCCCCTCATCGTCTTGCTCTACCCAAACAACATATTTGATTATGTTGTCAATGTTACATATTTATGCACCTTTATATCATATTTTATCTTTATGATATAGTGCAATAATATTTTTAGTCTTCTTAGCAATTAACTTCTTTGATTTTGTTGTGTTTTTTGGGTACAGTTCAACAGGTTTTTGAGTTACTTGAACTTTTGACCCGTTGTCGAGGGAGGCAAGGTATCAAATCAACAACTTGTTTGAAATAATGGGATAAATCTTTTGGCCCATGTTATATTTTAGATTTTCCCTAATACTCAAAACCCATGTGTGTGGAATCTCATATGTATGGCAAGAGGAGTGGGAGCTAAGTTTGGTTCCACATGGAAGTTGGAGTTATATGTGGTAGTATTTGTCTTTATCATGCTTTATATTCATCATGTTGTCACCCATATAGTATGTTTGAGCAGGGCCGTCTCTAGAAATTGGGGCCCCGGTGCAAAATGTGACATGTGACGCTCTCATGATCGCTTTGGTGTCTCACACTCAGGGTCATACATCTCAATGGTGGTCGCCTGCAGAGTCACATTGGTTGTTCAAGAATAAAGTTAGAGCAATATACTGCCCTCATGTTCATATGTATCACACCCAAGGTTGAGTTGGGCTTCTAGTTTTTGTTCCTTGTTCTGTTTTTAACCAGATTCATACTTTAATTTTTAGAAAACATGATTACTTCATGATGATTGAGAAAAATGATCCTATTATCTTAATGAAAGAAACACAAACAAAGGTGTAGTACATCTGCATGAATTATCAATTCTAGCCAAGATTTGGCAAGTTAGAAGGTGAGGAAAAATAGATCCAACCTAAGTGACGAGCTAACTTACTGAATTTATGCAATCAATGTGTGCAAATCTTGGACCTTCGAGGCTTAGAGTTGGGCATGGCGACAAGAACTGACGATGTGGAGTTTATTGAGTGCATACCTTGGGCTAGGTGTGGTTTTTTTTGTGAGGATGCGTTAGATGGGGAATTGACGAGTAAACAAGTAGTACTAGAAGATGAAGTCAGTTGTACCAGTATATGATCCGGCCGGCAGGGAGGGAACGTCCAAATCGATCTCCGGCACTCAGGCATGAAGACAGGCTGGAGGTCCGCCGGCGGCTTGGTGCTCGTTGGGTGCAGCAGCACCACGTAGAGATGGAAACTGAACGGAGTAGCGATCGATCAGTTCACATTAACTTATTCAACTTCTTTGTTCATGTGAAGTCTATTGGGATTTATTAGGTTTTTACCTGATTAATAGTCGTATGTTTAACTAAAGTTAAGTGAGATTTGGGGGCTCCAAAATATTGGGGTCCCTGTTCGGTCGCTCATCTCGCTCATGGCCATCAACGGGTCTGTGTTCGAGTTACATGTGGTAGTATTTGTCTTTGTCACACTTTATATCCTTGAATTAATCACAAAAATATTGCCTTATTATCTGACACAACTCTCCGTGTCGGAAACAAAAAACATCAGTGTATTGTGTCTCTGCCTCCCTGGCTTCCTCAAAGCAAACATAACTCGCACTCGGTGCCGGAGCATGGGATGAAGTGCTAGGGGCAAATTGACCAAATACTCCCTCCTTCCAGAAATAACCGAGTTGAGTTTATCAGGATTTGAATGTATCTAAACATATTTTAGTGTATAGATGTATTTGAATCTAGATAAACTCAAGCTAGTTATTCATGGATAGAGGGAGTACTATTTTTAGGGGCAAATGGGCCCAATAGTACTACTTTGTAGCTAAATTCTTCATGGGTGTGTGTGGGTGGTTTGGGGGGGGGGGGGGTTGGGCCCCATTCCCCAAACTCTACATAGCTCCGCCACGGCTTGCACTTATGAAGTTAAATCTTCAATACGAACTATTACCCAAAACCGCAAATCACTAGTCCGATATTTTTGGCCCTCTCTAAATAGTAAACCACAAAGAAAAATATATCATCATATACGGGCTTCCCCTACGGAAAGTTGTAAAAGAAATGTAGAGTAGACTCTTGCATCCATATTTATGTTTGAAATCCGAAATAGAGAATAAAAAATAAAGAATTCGAGGTTCCAAAATTACTTTTATTATTTACTAAACTATGACTCTTGCATCCATCCTTATGTTTCAAATCAGAAAAAGGAGATTTTTTTGAGAGAATATGGGGTTACAAAATTACCTTTTGTATTTATTAAAACATTTCCTCATTGGTTGCCATAACATTGTGCGAACTTGAGGTATGGTCCGAACCAATGAATGCATCCCCACCTAGCTTAAAGGAGAAGTTACTCCCGTACAAGCGAGGAGATCCTTGCACGATCGATGCAGGGTTGAACACGTGTCCAGATCGATCGATTCAGCCATTCGCATGTGTGATTTCTCCGAATGGACAAGTCAATAATTCCCAAATTTGCCCCGATGCGGTAGTGCCCAAGTCACGTGCGCATCCACGACTCGAACCTTGCTTTAGTGCTATATTCCGACCGAATTCTTTTCCTTTGCTTTTGCTGAGTTAGTTCAATGTGCGAATCCTGTTTTAGCTAGATCTAGTGGGTATGCTCCTTTAAGTTAGGGAACATTTTATTTTTGTAGATTTAGTTGTTATGTTTGCATTTCCGTATACCTTGCTTATGACGCATATAGCGCAACGGGTACTTAAGCCAGGGATGCTATTCTAGTTTCATTCTATTCAAGAGGTGATAATAGGAATAGAGATTCTTCTTGTTCTGATGGTCTACCAATAGATAGTGAGGATGTCCAAGCACGCACCCGTCCACTCCGCGACATGTTTGGTGCCCTAGGCTCTCTCTCTCTCTCCCTTCCTCCCCCTTCCTCCCTCGACATTACTAAAAGTCAAACGATGAATAATCCTACTACTAGTACTACTACGAAGTATACTAACAGTTTGAGACTAACCCTAAAATCTGGGGAAAATCCATATGCCATCTGACATGGGTATACCCTACAGGTACTCGAGCTTGGTATATACGGTCTAAATACGTATAGGCCCACGGTGTCGCCAAGGCCCAGACGAAAGGACTCGAGTAACCTGCGGACTCTCGATTGCTTGAGAGACAAGAAGAAGCTAAAGATGGAAAGTTTGAAGGGGAAAACCCTAACTTGTAACCGACTCGACCTGCTACCCGAGACCTAGCCTATCTATATAAAGGCTAGGAGGGGGCGGCGAAGATGACACACACAACCCTAATTTCCACAACTCTCGCCAGATTGCATCTGCACACCATTGTAACTTTCGACTCCTTTGATAATTCCACGAGCAGACAAGCAGGAGTAGGGACCTCTACGAGGCCTGAACCTGGGTAAATCCTTTGTCTCCCGTGTGCTTGTTTGCTAGCCGATAGATGTCTCCAGCACTCCCTCCTTCTCCAAAACCCAAGTCCATAACAATGGGCATCGATGAGTTAAACCCTCGTCAATTGGCGCCGTCTGTGGGAATTGGGAGTGCTGATGTTGCGGCTTCTTCGGCCCCATCAACTGCGATCTACAACTCCGCAACAGCGGAGATTCGCCAGCTCTTCGGCGCCTTCGACTTCACCGTCCACACATCGGCCACCCACCCGGCCTTCGAGTCCGTGGGCGACAGAATCAGCCTGGCGATTGGGAACTTCCGCTTCCAAGTTGGTCAGATGGGCACGCTTCGCATGCCTGATCAACCGACGACACCGGCGATTGCCCCAGCATCATGGTTCCCTCCATCAATCGGCACCCTCAGTGAGCTCAATGCTCCGGTGGCAGTCGGGAACACGATCAGCGACAGCAGTTGCAACTCCGATTTGAGCGATCTGGCCACAGAAGATGGAACCTACGATTCTGAATCTGAAAGTTGTGGAAGTAGTAGCTTCCCCAATCACTTCATGTGAGCAAACCGGCGAACGCGTCGTAATCAAGCTCAACGAGCAAGAGTGGGAGCGCTGCCGTGAGGCCCTACGAGGTACACCGCTACCCCTCGGATCCCCGCAGGAACTACTGATGGGCTACCACTGGCTCCTAAAAGAGGAGTTCACGCGCCAAAAACAAGCAATCGCTCAACTTGAGGCGCGTAAGAAGGCGGCGGACGAGTCGAGCCTTCGTCGCGCCGGGCTCTCCTCCTACGGAGGATCCTCCTCACGAGGCAACGAGTACATCGCCAAGAAGAGGCAGTCGCGAATGGCTCACCTCACCGAACAAGTGCGCATAGACGCCGCGAAAGTCCTCGACTTTGGCTCTATGACAGTCGACACGAGAGGCAACGTGGTCCCCAGGACGCCGCAGGCCGCGGTGACAGCAGCCACCATGTACCTCCTCAACAACCAGCCACCGGCTGGAGATCCCCGAACCGCTATGCACCGATCTACGATCGCAGGTTTGGAGCTAATCGAGGCCGCCCTCGACAAGGAGCCGGTACCAAACCCAAAAAAGGGCAAAGCGCTAGCAAAACGCTACTCCTCACCCTCATCCAGCGATGACAGTCACGACCTGTCTCGACGCCGTCGTTCACGGCGACACGATCGCGACTACGATGCGCGCAACGACCTCACACAACGCAAGATCGACAAGTCAAGAGCACGACGTGCTCGGTCGACTGACTCGGAAGAGGAAGACGGGGAACTCTGCGGCGTTAGATGCTTTAGCAGATCCATTAGGCAGAAGCGAATGCCTAAAGGGTTTAAACTTCCGTCGGAAAATCCATAGTTCGACGGTCTACAGGACCCTAAAATCTGGCTAGAGGATCACATCTCCTCCTTCAGGCTCCACGCAGGCAGTCGAAGTACTGCCATGCAATGCTTGCAGCTACAACTGTAGGGCGCCGCCTGAGCATGGCTCGATAGCCTCCCACGCGGATCCATTTGCAGTTGGGATGAGCTGGTCTATAGCTTCGTGCGCAACTTTAAAGGCACGTACAAACGGCCCGCATCAATCGAAGAACTGAGATGCTGCCAGCAAAGATCTGGCGAATCGCTGCGCTCATACATCCGAAGGTGGTCCATCATCAAGAACTCCGCGGAAAACATCTCGGAAGACCGCGCGATTGATGCATTCAACGGTGGCGTCCGTCGTCTAGAGCTCAGGGAGGAGCTGGACCGCTCAAAGCCCCAAACCATCGACCACCTGATGGAGATCGCGAATCGGCGGGCTGATGGAGAAGATTCGGTGAAGAACTGCACTCACTCCAGCGAGGAGGCAGAACTCGAACGCAGACGCGACCGCCGAGGCAAACGCCGCATGCGCATCTACGACGACCGTGACGACGTCAACATGGTCGCAGCCAGCTACGCCAATAGACGCGACGACAACCGCAACAGCGGATACCGCAACAGTGGATACCGCGACTCTGGGAAAACCATGCAAGTATGGCAACGCTGCACTCGCGACGAGGCACGCGTGACCTCCATCGAGGAAAAACTGTCCGGACCATGCACGATACACTTCTACATCGACAAGCATGACGGCAAGAGAAAGTCCAGCCACCTCCTCAAGGACTACCGCGAGTTCCTCAAACTACACGAGGGATTGGTTCGGATGAACCGCAACGCAGTCGAAAGAGGCTACGGGGCCGCTCCAGGCGCCGTGGCACATGGCGCACCGCCACCACCACTGGGGCCACCACCGAACGGAGCTGCACCGGACCAACACCACGGAGGAGAACCGTACCCACGGGCCATGGGTACCATGATGATCCAAAAGGGGTGCCCCTCCAACAGGGTGCAGAAAGCCATCACTCGCCAAGTCAACTTGGCCACGCACTCACCACCATCCACCACTGAGTACCCCAATGGCAGTGAGTCGTGCATCACCTTCGATAAACGAGACCACCCGCCTCAAGTACCTCGCCCAGCCCATTGCCTCCTCGTACTCGAGGCGCAAATTGGAGGCTTCGACATGAGTCGCGTCTTCATGGATGGCGAAGCGGCATCAACCTCATATTCGCGAGTACCTTGCGAGCAATGATGATCGCTCTAACTTGCTTGGAGGCATCAGACACAACGTTCCACGGCATCGTCCCAGGGAAAGGCGTATACCCCCTGGGAAAAATCAACCTCGACGTCATATTCGGCACGCCGAGGAACTTCCGGCGCGAGCGCATCGATTTTGAGGTCGTCGACTGGCCCTCACAATACCACTGCATCCTCGGACGCGTCGCGTTCGCTAGGTTCATGGCGGTACCCCACTACGCCTACCTGCAGATGAAAATGCCAGGTCCCAATGGCGTCATCACGATCAACGGAAGCTTTGAGCGATCTGACAGTTGCGACAGGGAATTCAACAGAATCTCCCAGTCCTTCGGCATGCAGGAGGAGCTCGTGCGATTGAAGGAAACGACAGACAACAGCCTGCCTCCCCCGAGCAGGCAAAGCTCACCTGATCTCTCCTTCGACTCATCTGTGCACACAAAGAAGGTGCAGGTCCATCCGACAGATCCCGCCAAAACGGCCCTCATCGCCAACAACTTGAGTCCCGCATAGGAACTCGCGCTCGTCGAATTCCTCCGTGAGCACTAGGAAATTTTTGCCTGGTGTCCTGCGGACATGCCAGGAGTTCCCAGGGAATTCGTCGAGCATGCACTCAACGTCAACCCCGACGCAAGGCCAGTCAAGCAAACAATCAGGCGACTGTCTGAGCCACGAGCGCAGGTAGTTGGCATGGAGATCAACAGACTCCTCGAGGCCAAATTCATACGCGAGATCAAGGAAAGCACTTGGCTCGCCAATACGGTGCTGGTGCCAAAAAAGGACACGGATATCCTACGGATGTGTGTGGACTTCACTTCTTTAAACAAGCACTTCCCAAAAGATCACTTCCCGCTACCACGGATCGATCAAATCATCGACTCCACCACTGGATGCGAGCGCCTCTGCTTCCTTGATGCCTACTCAGGCTATAACCAAATTCGAATGAAGGAGGAAGACCAGGAGAAGACCGCGTTTACAACGCCCTTCGGTGTGTTCTGCTACAACACAATGCCCTTTGGGATAAAAAACGCGGGAGCCACCTACCAACGGTGCATGCAGGCTTGCCTCAAGGAGCAATTGGGTCGCAACATCCAAGTCTATGTCGACGACATAGTAATCAAAACCAAGGAGGAAGCCTCTCTAATCGACGACTTGCGTGAAACATTCGCCAACCTCGATCGTTACCGAATTAAGCTCAATCCCGACAAATGCGCCTTTGGCGTACCATCTGGGCAGCTGCTCGGGTATCTCATCTCCGCGAGAGGGATTGAGGCAAACCCGAAAAAGATAAAGGCCATACTGGCAATGGAGAAGCCAAAGAACATAAGAGGCGTCCAACAACTAGCCGGACGAATCGTGGCCCTCAGTCGATTTATCAGTCGAATGGGGGAAAAGGCACTGCCCTTCTATCAGCTCCTCCGCAAAGCTGACAAATTCGAGTGGACCAAGGAAGCGCAAGAAGCATTCGAAGATCTCAAGCGCCTGTTATCCACCTCGCCAGTACTGGTGACCCCACGAGAAAGGGAGCCACTACTGCTATACATCTCCGCTACCAACCAAGTGGTTAGTACAGTGCTCGTCGTCGAGCAGGCCGAGGAAAACAAGGTCCATGGCGTACAACGCCCGGTATACTACCTCAGCGAGGTACTCACGCCAACAAAACAGCGGTACCCGCACTACCAGAAGCTGGCGTACGGCGTCTTCATGACCGCCCGGCGACTGCACCATTACTTCCAGGAACACCCAATCGTGGTAGTCAGCGACGCCCCATTGGGACATATCCTCAATAACCCCGACGCCACGGGACGAGTCGCGCTTTGGGGAATCAAACTGTCTCCACGAGACATCACATACGAAAAGCGCGACGCGATCAAGTCGCAAGTTCTCCCTGACTTTCTCGAGCATTGGATGGAAAACCAACTCCCGGACAAGCCAGATATGTCCTACCTCTGGACAATGCACTTCGATGGATCCAAGCGGAAAGACGGAGCAGGAGCAGGTGTCATACTGACATCACCTCAAGGGGACAAGCTGAAATACATCCTGCGAATGCAGTTCACAGCCTCAAACAACGAGGCTGAATACGAGGTTCATCATATATGGCGACTCCAAACTGGTCGTCAACCAAACAATGCACGAGTGCGACGCACTCAATGACAACATGATCGCGTACCGTGACCTCTACGATACACTCGAGGGAGACTTCGATGGTTGCGAGTTGCGCCATGTAGGTCGCGAAAGCAACGAGGAGGCGGACGCACTCGCCAACATAGGCTCTACCCGCGCCCCCATACCACCTGGGGTATTTCTCGAGCGCATCTGTGAACGCTCCATCAAGCCAAAAGCCGTAGAGAAGAAAACAAGTGCAGCAACAGACTCGGGGGCTACGCCACCCAATGAGCCAATGGCACTCGAAAACTTGGAGCCAGACACAAGACTCGAAGGGCCAATGAGCGTCATGATGATCGAACAATCCTGGACGCAGCCGTACATTACATATCTCCTCAGCAAGCGCCTACCGGACGACCCGACAGACGCACGGCACATCGCGCGACGCTCTAAGGCATTCGTCGTTATAAACGGCGAACTGTATAAACGCAGCATCACAGGCGTGTTACAACGATGTGTCTCCCTGGCCGATGGAAGAGCAGTCCTCCTCGACATACATGAGGGGACTTGCGGACACCACGTCGACAGTCGCGCCCTCGTTGCCAAAGCTCTACGAGCTGGATTTTACTGGCCCACGGCCATGCGCGATGCAAAGGACATAGTCCAAAAATGCAACGCTTGCCAACGATTCGCCGACAAGCCACACGCAGCAGGCGCAGAACTGCGGCCTATTCCATTGGCCCGACCCTTCGCCCAGTGGGATCTCGACATGGTTGGCAAACTTCTAAGGTCCTCGCAAGGAGGATACGTCTACCTCTTGGTCGCAGTCGACAAATTCACCAAGTGGATTGAGGCCATGCCAGTGACCAAGCAATCAGGGCACAGCGCAGTCAAGTTCTTCGAATCCATCGTCTACCGCTTCGGCGTACCGCACAACATCATCACTAACAACGGGACGAACTTCACATCCAAAGAGTTCCAAGAATTATGTGGAAACCTGGGGATCAACATCAGTTATGCCTCAGTCGCGCATCCACAGACCAACGGTCAGGTGGAAAAAGCGAACGGGCTCGTCTGCAGCGGCATCAAGAAGCGACTCCTTCGACCACTCGAACAAGCCGCGGGTTGCTGGCCAGATGAGCTCCAATCCGTACTTTGGAGCCTACGTACAACTCCAAACAGCGCCACAGGCTACACGCGATTCTTTATGGTGCACGGAGCAGAAGCGGTACTACCCACCGAAGTAAGGTACAAGGCGCCGCGCATAGTCGCTTACAGCGAACAAGAGTCATCTCTTGCACTCGAAGACTCCGTAGACCTCCTCGACGAGGCAAGAGAAATCGCCGCAGAAAGATCCACGATCTACCAGCAGAACCTGCGCAACTACCACAGTAGAAGGCTTCGCCCCAGATCCTTCATCGAAGGCGACCTGGTCCTGCGACTGAAGCAGCAGGGGCATCTCAAGCTCGAGTCCCCCTGGAAAGGGCCATACTTGATTACAGAAGTAATCCCAGGTGGCGCCTATCGCCTTCAAGAGTTAGAAACAGGAGTCGCATACTCCAACCCTTGGAACGTCGCACAACTGCGACGCTTCTACCCCTAGCTGTTTTTACTTTTACATCACAAATAAGGCTACCCAGCCATGGCTACTTAGCCACACATTGTACCTCATACTGTTCTCCAAATAAATAAAAGCTAAGTGCCCCAAAACTCTGTGTTTTCTTTTCACTCCTGTCAATTTTATACTCGGGGGCAGCGCCACCCTACGTACATCTGTTCTTCGAACATTTAAACGCGATATCCTGAGTAGCTGGCACATCAATCAAACCCCTTAATGAAAAACCCAACCAAGCTGCCACGCACCTGGCAGGTTGACAAGGGGATGGCCAGGCTAACGAAAATGACTCGCATAGTGCAACACACCTCACGATACCAAAGCTGTTTATACATGTTTGAATATAAATTATCTACAATATATATGAATTTTACAGCACAATTACACTTATATGCAAGACACACATCTGGTTACTGCTGCAACAGAAGAACATTGGTTTGTTCCTCGAAAAAGTCGACAATCTCCTCCGCTGGGCGGTCCACCGCTTGATAGTGCGACACCATATCCCAAGCAGATCCGGCTGGCGGCGCTGGCAGACCGGAAGCTACGACGACGACATCCACGTCAGGCCTGTGCAATCGCACCATCGAGAGGGCAGCCTTGGTACCAGCCACCAACTGCTGCCTCACGCACTCGCGAACCGCGGGCATATCTTGAAATTTGGCCAGGAGAGCCAAAAGGCTTGATGGAGTCTCATCCAACGGGAACATCGCCCGGTAGATATTCTTCAAACATGACTGCGACTTCTTCAGGAAGAGCAGCACTCGCGAAGCGCGATCCTGCAGGGTCGCCAATGTAGTCGCACGATCATGATCCACCCAGAAGTATCCACTCTCTTGAAGTTGATCCTGGGTGAGACCATGAAGGCGGATGGCAATCCTATCCCTCTCCTCCTGCGGATGGCGTGCTAACAACTACACGAAGCAGCACCAACAACATGAGTACAACATACCACTGCGACTAACTGCAAAGGAAAAGATGAGGACGAGCAAACTAACACTTAAACTGGTCGCCCAACTGCCTCACCTCGCCAAGCAGATATTGCTCGCGGGCGGCGGCTTTTTCCGCCTTTGACTTCCACACATCTGCGTTACCGCGGATCAGGGGCAACTCACGCTCCAGCTGCTTCACGCGGTCACGAAGTCGCGACAGCAAGGAAAGCTCCTCTACCCTGGAGCGCGGCGGTGCCACTGTCTCATCAATAGATGGTGAGTCCTGGGTTCCCCCTACGGGACCACTCGATGTGCCCTACCACAAGTCAAGACAGAAGCAAATGAGGCGACCAAATTAACACAATGACAAGGGGAATAGGTGCATTCAGGATAAGCATAAATATTCACAAGCACACTCGCTAGCAGGCATGTTCTTAGACCAAAAGGACAATTCATCATCTATTACAAAAGCTGACTACAGAGCAGCTGGCTTCTTCGACTTCGACGCCTTCGGGGGCTTCATCAAGTCCGTGGCAGTATCAGACACCACTGACTTTCCGCCTGCCCCTGAGGCCGAAGCTTTCGCCGCCTTCTTAGCACGCTGGAGCTCCTCCGAATACTTGGCAATGGTATTAATCAAGGAATGGCTATATTTGGCACAGGCAGTCGCAAAGGGAGCGAAGACTACGTGCTGACCATCCGCGCCAACAGGCATTGTCTTCGACACCGCAGAGGGATCTATCTCGACTCCGTGGGCTTGCACCATGGCGAGTGACATCGTTGCACCAGCCGCCCGAAGAGAGTTCTTGTAAGAAGAAGGCACGCCCCCGGCGAGTGACTCCACCAGCTCGTCACTAGTATCGACCTGCTCCGCCTTTGGCATCAACTCCTCCCAGAGGCGACTAAGGGCGACCTTGGCCTTAGATAATGTATCCTGGATGGCGGCGCTTCGGTCTTCGACCGCGGATACCGCGCCGGCCAGAATGTCATCACGACGAAGGGTCTGCGGGTCAAAACTCAAGTCTCCAGCATCTACACCAAAAAAACATGGATCAAATCTCTAGTGCCATCGGCAAAAATCTAGAAGCAGAAAAGAGCAACAATAAAATATCTACCAGTAAAGGTACCTGATAGGGCCTTGGCGACTGAGAACAGTTGCTCCTCAAACAACTTTTCCCTAGCCGCAAAGGAGGCGCGTAGATCCTCTTCGCGCTTCTAGGCATCATCACGAGCCGTGATTGCCTCATCACGCCCCTTCACAGCTGCAACCAATGTCTTCTCCAATGTTGCGACATTGCGCAGTAAAGCGTTATGCTCAGCTACGTGGCAGTCCATAATTGGCTATCAGTCGAATATACCAAAACAGAGATAAGATGAAAAGTACAAGCATGGAAGCACTCACTTTCGACCACGCGGTGACGCGTCTCCAGCATCGCATGCTGACGACCCATTGCCATCACCTGCTCCGCCACTTGCGCAGCCTCCTTTACAAGGAGCTGTTGCACCAAACAAGGAATCAAAGAAGACAACAGAAGGCGTTGACTGCAAATTACAAGAGAAGGAAAAAATATACGCACATGGTCCTCTAACGACTTCGAAGAAGTCTGTTGAGCCGTCATCTGAGCAACTATTCGATGCTCCCCTCCGTGAGGAGAGCTCGAAGAATTATGCCCGGAGTGGGCCACCGCTGGAGGAGAAGGAGCGCGCTCGACCTCTACCTTGGCCCTTGAGGTCGCGACTCCCGATTCCTTCAAAAACTTGACGTCGCCAGAAGATGACGACGCCTCCTGACTGCAAGAAGAAATTCGCATTGAGAAAAAGCAAACTCCAGGGCAAAGTCAGCAAGACGAAAACAAAAAAGAATGAATAAACTCGCAAACTTACCAGTCAAACTTGTCAAGATCAAACGTGGCCTCCGCCGACTCCGACGAAGACTCCTTGGGCAGTCGCATCTTCTTGCGGGTCGACGGTGCCATAGCCCTCACAGGAACAGCTGGAATTGGTGACTCCACGCCAACAGCCGTGTCTTCTGGAGTCGAAGGAGTCGACGCGTCGGAATCCTCGCTGCGCGAACGCTTACAAGTATCCGGGCTCCCAGACTCGGGGGCTTCCTCTTCCACATCAGAAGGGACAGTCGACTCAGACTCATCCTCTTCCAAAGCTTCGCGAGGAATAATACCCTCAGGAAGAGGAGGCATGCAAGGCGACACCGCCCAATCCTGCATACAAACAACAAAGATGAGCAAAAGGAGCGAGTAAGCAACAGAAAAAGCAATCGTGAAAATAAGCTACTGCGTAGCACAACTGTACCTCAGGAGGAGGATTCGAAGCATCGAAAGGAGGAACGACTGGCTCATTCGGAAGCACATCCTTGAGGTGTACTTCGTAACCAGTCGCACCCTCTTATCTACCTCACTCGCGGACATGCCATCGGCAGACACGTGAGTGGCATCATCAGCACCACCCCATTGAAACATGGGATGGACTCTAGCTTGGAGAGGCTGGACGCGACGACGCAACCAAGTCCTGACAAGGGCGCAACCTCCCTCCTCTGCGCCTATGCGACTCTCGAGGTCGCAGACGCGTTGATATAGCATGTCTGTTTCCGCGAGTTCGGAGGGCATGATCACGTTCTTCCAAGAACGCATCTTCTTGCAGGGAGTCGCGGGATCGAAAGGCGCGAGTCCAAAATGCTCGTCCTTAGCCTTTTGTTCGCGAACATAAAACCATCTGTCCCTCCATCCCTGGACGGACTTGGCGAGCTTGATGTCGAAGTAGGTGGCGGATGGGTCGACATGGATTCCACAACCACCTACGTCATAAACTAAAGAGCCAGATGCGGACTGACGCTTTAGCTTGAATAAACGTTTGAAAAGGCCAAAGTGCGGCTCGATTCCAAGCCAGCACTCGCAAAGGGTGATAAAACAAGAGATGTGAAGAAAGGACAGCTGATGGAGCTGGAGCCCATAGAAATAGAGGAGACCCCTAAGAAAGGGGTGGAGAGGCAAAGAAAGTCCGCGAATGATGAAAGCAAGAAACATCACTCGAAAACCAGTAGGAGGCACAGGAATGATCTCACCGCTGGGGACGCGCGCGTCGGCGACTGCTGCAGAAATAACTCCGTCTTGGCGAAGAAGACGGAGATGGGACGCCTTGATGATAGAGGGGCGCCACGCGCCATTGGTCATGCGGGTGCCCGAGACCTTCTTTTTTCCACCGGCGGCGGCACCGGTGCCCGCAGTAGCCGGGCCACCCTTCTTCTTCGTCGCAGCAGCAGTGGCGGCGGATTCAGTGGCATCGCCTCCTTTCTTCTTTCCCATTGCGCGGCGGCGATGAGAACACAGGAAATAACTTGGAAACGAGCGAAGATGGTCCAGAGCTGAGGAGGAGATGAGCGCAGGAGAAAAGCAGAGAAGCAGCAGCAATGGCGATGGCAGCGAGGAAGAAAAGGGCGCAGATGGAAAATTACCGCCATAGCATCGCTACTTAACCCTTAGGAGATGTAATCCAACGGCTCACAAAAACCCTACTGGACGCGTGGCATGCATCGCGCTCGACACGTGGAGTAGAGGAAGCGCGAACCATCCCTCCACTGCTCCCATTACGCGCGGAAATCGAGGAGGCACAGTTAATAATAAGATTACGCACGCCCAGTCAAGTCAAAGTCAGAAAGTGGGACCCACCGCTCGTCAGATCCCGTCAAAACCGCTCACGCGGGCAATTGAGGTCATGAAAGCGCCAGCACTAACGTCATCAACAGCTACGCAGCGGAAAACTTCTACTACTTTAGTCCTTGCTGGAGTCTTCGACTCCACCAAGCACTTGGGGACTACTCCCATAGGGAGCGCTGGCCGCACACCCTATAATTTTCTTTTCTTATTGCAGGGATACAGGCAATCACAATCAAACCCAACCACTCGAAAGATGATTCGACTATGGACGTGGGTTACTCCTATAGGGAGCGCTGAAAACAATTTCGACAAAAACAAGCAAGCAAAAGACGACAGCAGTCGCAACCCAAATTTTTCGACTAAAACAAACAAACAAAGACGACAGCAGTCGCAAAATTTCTTTAGTTCCTGCCTGAGTCTTCGATTCAACCAGGCACTCGGGGGCTACTCCCATAGGGAGCGCTGGTCACGCACCCTATGATTATTTGCACGAAAGCTGTGCGTTGATTACATCAGCACTCGCAGATCATGGCGACACCGCTCATAATTTTCCCTACAAAGAGACTACGTCTCCTGGGTTGCCCGAATCATCTCCGCGATGATAAAATTCGGATGCCACGCTTACAGCGTGAAGGTAAGACCTGAATAAAGGTCTGGCAACACATTTAACTGCGCACTACTAGAAATATATCCGTGCCTGCAGGCACGATGAACATGCCTTGACAGACGCGTCAAGTGCTCACACCCATATAACTGGAATTCGACGTCTGTAAGACCTCCGCGGCTGAGTCGAATTACGCCAGCACTTTTCCGGATTCAAGTCCGGGGACTCGAGTTCGAGTAGATTGCGTTGTTTCACCCTAAGGTGGTTAACTGATACCGATACTTCGGCTACATCAGGCACGTATATCAACAATCCCTATGACATAAATGAGGGCAGTCGAAAAATGTACTCATTCAGGCACTCGAAAACTTCAAAAAATACCCAGTCAAATCTGCGATTCCAGTGGATACTCGGGGGCTATTGACATGGGTATACCCTACAGATATTCGAGCTTGGTATATACAGTCTAAATACGTACAGGCCCACGGTGTCGCCAAGGCCCAGACGAAAGGACTCGAGTAACCTACGGACTCTCGATTGCTTGAGAGACAAGAAGAAGCTAAAGATAGAAAGTTTGAAGGGAAGAACCCTTACTTGTAACCGACTCGACCTGCTACCCGAGACCTAGCCTATCTATATAAAGGCTAGGAGGGGCGGCGAGGAGGAGACAGACACAACCCTAGTTTTCACGACTCTCGCCAGATTGCATCTGCGCACCATTGTAACTTTTGACTCCTTTGATAATTCCACGAGCAGACAAGCAGGAGTAGGGACCTCTACGAGGCCTGAACCTGGGTAAATCATTTGTCCCCTGTGTGCTTGTTTGCTAGCCGATAGATGTCTCCAGCACTCTCTCCTTTTCCAAAACCCAAGTCCATAATAATGGGTATTGATAAGTTAAACCTCGTCACCATCTAACATGAGAAAAATGCTTACTTAATCCATATGTCATCGTTGTGCTTGTTAGAGGTAATTCAAGGTTGATTCATGCGGGGATGTCTTTCTTTTGAGTTCGAAGGCGCTACGGATGGAGTAAGCACGGGCCATGCAGTTTTGTGAAATCCCACTAGTTTTAATATGTGGTTTTGACCCTTAAAGTTATCTAAAATTATCTATATGCCCCTCTAACTTAGTTTAATGTGCAATTGACGTCCCTTGTGTCACATTCCTGGCTCCACCCCTAGAACACACGATTTGCCTAATTGCATGCTATGCAATAGGATAGTCAATGTCATCGTTGTTCTTGGATCGAACGGGATTAGGACGAAAGATAAACTTTTACTTCAGGATAAAAAATGGACTTTCTTCAGGTACAGTTAATTAACTACTCTCTCCGTCCGCCAAAGAGTGCTTCCAACTTTCTTGGAGAGTCAAGCTATATTTTAGACTTTGACCGAGTTTGCACAAAAATGTAACGATATTTATGAAACCAAATAACTACTCTTCTGTAAAAATATATCGAGTATATGATAAAAATATATTTTATCCCGAATCTATTTTTTCGATAAAGGGCACTTTATTACACAAAAGTTAATTATTACACTCGGCCTCTGCATAGCTAAGATGCACAACCGACACAATCCAAATCATCCATGACAAGAAATAAAGGATAGGCAGATTACATATCAAGATGAGAAATTGTAAAACGCCTATGATGCTGAAGGGGGGTCAATCCGTAGATTATGCCGCCATCCATGATGGATAAATAAACCCCGCGTTGTGTCCTCCAACCGTGTACACACCTCCAGGAAGAGGTCGCGGTAGTCCGCACGATGCAGCATCGACCAAACCCGCAGGGTACCGGTGCATCTATAAATAACCTGCAAGAGAATGCAATTTTTATCGTTATTTTTTTATGATTTCTACATAGCCACAGCGACCATATGATGGCAATCTCTCCAACCCGAAGAAGTAGCTTATACTTGTGATCTATTCCATGTAACCAATTCCCAAATATGTTGGCAATACTACGTGGTGGATACAAGCCTGAAGCTGCTTGGGTAACTGGCCATATAGACCTAGCGAAATTGCATTGGAAAAACAGGTGTTTGATTGTCTTGTTATGATGACAAAACACACACAAAGGGTTCCCTTTCCAATTCCGTTTAATAAGGTTGTCTTTTGAAAGGATGATTTCTCGACGAATATACCAAGCAAATATTTTGTTTTTAGAGGTATCTTCATCTTCCAAATCGTCCTATTATCTAAAACCGGTAAGACTGGCTGGGCTAAAGCATTGTATAAGGAACTAACGGAGAAAGAACCATTCTCACTTAAGTTCCACCGAAATTCATCAGGTCCAGTTGACAGTTGAACATTTGCTAAGAGATGGAGCAAAGCGATCCAAGAGTAGTCTCGTACCAAACAAATTCCTCCTGAACGTCACATTAGGAGGAACCGATCCCAAGACTGTGGTAATCGTTTCCTCTTTATAACGGACGATCGAATACAATACGGGGTATTGTTCATGGAGAGTGGCTGTACCAAACCATTTGTCCTCCCAAAACTGTACCTGAGAGCCATCCTTAATAGAAAATGTACCGAAGCGGAAGAAATGTTTCTTCGTTGCCATCAGTCCAGCCCAAAAATGAGAGTCCCCAGGTTTCCAAACCATTTGGGACAATGCTTTTGAACCAACATATTTTCTTTTAAGAACAGTTTGCCAGATGCCTTATTTAGATAATAATTTGAAGAGCCATTTACTAAGTAGGGCTGTATTTTTGATCTGCAGATCATGAATACCCAGCCCTCCCTGTTCTTTTGGTCGGCAAAGCACACTCCATTTAGCAAGTCTCTATTTCTTTTTCTCATTATCTCCTTGCCAAAAGAATCTTGATCGGAAATAATCCAACCTCTGTAAGACTCCTTTTGAAAGTTGGAAGAAAGATATCATATACAGTACCATGTTACTTAGTACAGAATTAATGAGTACCAATCTTCCCCCTATGGATAGAAATTTGCCTTTCCAGCTAGTCAAACGCATCTGTAGTCTTTGCTCAATGATTTTCTATTCAGCGTTTGTTAGCCTCCGATAGTGTACCGGAATGCTTAAATACCGTATCATAAATACGCCCTGACTACAGCCAAAAAGTTTAGCATAAAGTTCCGCCGCATCCTGAGCCTCGCCAAAACAAAACAATTCACTTCTATGGAAATTTATTTTCAATCCCGAAAGTTGTTCAAAAGCTAAAAGTATCAGTTTCAGGTTCTTCGCCTTTTCGAGACCGTGTTCCATAAAAAGAATTGTATCATCGGCATATTGAAGGATAGATAGGCCACCATCCACAAGATGGGGAATCACACCCACAATCTGGCCCGCGGACTTTGCGTGCTCAATCATGATAGATTTCATATCAGCCACTATATTAAATAGCATTGGCGATAATGGATCTCCCTGTCTTAGCCCCTTTTTTGTTTGCAAATATTTGCCAACGTCATCATTGACTTTGATGGCTACACTTCTTCCCGACACAAAGCTAGTTACTAAAGCACGCCACTCAGTAGAAAAACCTTTCATTCTGAGAGTCTGCTGAAGAAAAGGCCAGTTGACTTTATCATAGGCCTTTTCGAAGTCAATTTTTAGAATGAGCCCATTTAACTTCTTCCTATGTAGTTCATACACTGTTTCATGTAAGGTAACCACACCATCAAGGATGTTGCGATCTTGCATGAAAGCAGTTTGCGAAGGGCAAACTACATGACCAGCCACTGAATTTAACCTGATAGTAGCAACTTTGGTCAAAATCTTAAAACTAACATTAAAAAGAAAGATGGGTCTATATTGTTGGATCCGTTCTGCTTCATTAACCTTAGGTATCCAACTGACCAGATCCCGAATCTAATGGTACTAATTTTATGACATAAAAGTTTTATGCTCTGGAAATCGAAAAAAGTTACTCCCCAAAAGAACTGGAAGTACACTCTTTTCCTAGATGGAGGGACCAGTTGCAAAGCACAGATCGTTGATGAGGAGGGTATCTTCTGCACTGAAACAACTGCGACGACCCGGACATAATATTCCCAGGTTTATTCCCTGCCCTCCCCTGGCACGAGAGGCCAGTTATATCTCTCGGTTGACATTTGGCGCGAAGTCAAAATCAAACAAAAACAATGCACTGGTCAAGTGATACTACAGCTGACAGCTGCGCCCACCTACAGCATCTGGACGCGGCACGTGAAAGCAGGCGGATCGATTACGTGCAAAATCCGGAGGCGATCTTCCGTCTTTATATCCTGACGCCGCAAGCCGATCCATCAATCGCTGACGCTCTTCGTGCTCGCCACTA
This sequence comes from Avena eriantha, assembly GCA_910589775.1. Taxonomy (NCBI): domain Eukaryota; kingdom Viridiplantae; phylum Streptophyta; class Magnoliopsida; order Poales; family Poaceae; genus Avena; species Avena eriantha. Next base: position 405,947,117 of record OU342746.1, on the reverse strand, counting down.
GCTCGATCGCGGGGTTTGACTTTATGCAGAGCCAGCGAGCTATATAAACTTCGCGTCGATCCTATGTCGAAAGTCAACCACAACGTACATGACTGATCGACGTCCTCAGTTCGTCGCACCAGCTCGCGTCCTCTCACCTTCGCCTTCACCGGCCAGATGGACAGCTCCGCCAGCGATTGGGGTCTCGAGGCCGTCGTCAGGAGCTGCGTCGGCGGTAGCACGGTCGACGTCCCAAGCTCGGAAGCAGCAGGGCCGCCTTCCGTGGCGGCTCGCCGGGAAGCCGTCGTCGCCCGACCGGTGAATGTGACGGCGGCCTCCTCCTCCTCCTCGTCGCTGTACCACGTGCTGGACTACCTGGACTTGGAGCACGAGCGGCTGCTGCCTCGGGCGCCATTCTCCATCACGCCGTCGGCAGGCCGCGAGCGGGTGCCCGAGCGCGACGTACTCATCTCCTTCCCGGTGCGGCGAGGCAGCAGGCCGGCCGGAAACCGGGCGGTCGTGCTCCCAGGCGGCCTACAAGGAGGTTGTACACATCTTGGTTATGACTTATGACCATGCATGTTGAAGCGATGGTTAGTTGATAGTACTGCTACATGTTTCATGACGCAGCAAGAGCAAGAAGAGCCAGGTGAAGAAGGTGGTGCGCGAGGTGCCGGTGGCCGACGGCCCCGACGATCAATGGGCGTGGCGCAAGTACGGACAGAAACCAATCAAGGGCTCCCCGTACCCACGGTAATTAGTCAGTTAATTAATTTCTCAAACCATGGGTGGCCTCTGACGGCATCGTAGAACTGAAACTGAACTACTGCTTGTGCGTGCAGAGGGTACTACAAGTGCAGCAGCCTGAAGGCGTGCACGGCGCGGAAGCTGGTGGAGCGCAGCCCGGCCAAGTCCGGCGTGCTCCTCGTCACCTACATCGCCGACCACTGCCACGCCGTGCCCACCCACATCAACGCGCTCGCCGGCACCGCGCGCAACCCGCCGCATTCGCCGCCCATGTCTGATGACGCGGACAGCAGGCGCCAGGACAGTGCCGAGGTCTCATCCTCCATGGTCGTGGATGACGAGTCCGAGCTATGGGCGCCCGTGGACATGGACGTGGGGCTCGATAATATTTTCAGTGCTTTCGATGACGGTTTTGACAATTTCTTCGATGACGGCGATGATGACGTTCTCGGGCTAATTTTAGGGAGGTAGTTTTCTGCTCTTTTTCTTGGCGGGAACAGTAAATCTCTCTTGGGCTTTAGAAGTTGAGATATTGATTTGCCACGTATTGGCTAGATATCGGAAAAGGAGTTTGTTCATGGTCGCACATATCATCATTGGGTTGTTATTTTTGTTTGCATGATTGTAGTAAACCATTATAGTTGTTTGATCGCACATATTGCAGATTGTGATTCGTTTATATTTGAACACATCCTCACACCGGAATCGCCAATCTGAATGAAATAACCATACAATAATCTTCATCCTAATTGCCGAGATTACCCAATGAAGGTCAGCACATTAGTAAGTAAATGCCACCTTCAACAAGATAACAAGGCATGTTTATCGTTGTTGAGTCCGACCAATAAAGGTTAGAACATGAGTTTACACCCTGGATATGAAGTGGTGCTCGAATCAAAATCCTCATGACAAAGCTTCCATAGTAGTGATAGCCAAATCTCCACACAAGCAAGGCTTGAGTGGCGCTAGAGGATGGTTGGGACGCCTTGCACCTTATACCATCACGTAACCGAACAGTCAGGGCAACCTTGGGGGGGGGGGGGGGGGGGCAATGCCGAAACATGGATACGGTAGCCAACATTGATGCAAATTGACCTTCAACATCCACTAGAACTATGGGCCACTTCCCAACTTCTTCTTCGTGAACTAGTTTGACTAGCTTGATGTAGAATATCCAATAAAAATTGACGGCCCCGTCTATTAGGAACATGCTATGAAAGAATAATTTCTTACCCAACACGACATAACCAAGATGACTATCGACGTGTAGGAAACGATGGTCACACCCTTGATGTTTAATCGATCACGTCACCAAATCGGAGATAATGATGTTACCGATGAAGTCACATGATTCCTGCATTTGGGTTATACCTCCCAGGTACGATAGTTTATCATCACAAAGATCGGCATGATTGAGCACCGAAGTAGAAGATGTCTCGGAGTATCCACACGTTCCGATGTAGCGTCACCATCCTGTCCTGAGATCAAGGACAAAAAAATCACGGAGAAGACAACTTGATGAACATTACACCGCTGGGATCTCCCTCTAGATTAGAACTAGAAATATGATAGAATTCCCACAACTCTTCCGTAGGGAGAAAGGCGTCACACATATTGTCCATCAACTAGGGTTTCGCTCGCTGCCCTTCGGATGGCAGACAAGGGAAAACCTGAAAGGGATGGAGACTTGAGTTGCCTCATCCCTTCCTTTTATAGGTAGACAAACACTCTAGGTTGTCCAAGGCAGCCCTCCCAAGTTTTGTAGAGTCCTAGTAGGTTTCGTTCGAGGAGTCCTACTAGAACATGAACTTCCCTCCTAATGAAGATTGACCTAGGGGAAGCGCCTTGCTCCCTAGGGAATGTGGGGTAGCCGGATAGGGACCTTCCAAACTCTTATAAAATTGTGTAGAACCTTCCACAACCTTCTATAACATTTTGACACCTTAAGTACCTTCCGAAAAAATTCCGAACAAGCCGGATAGGGACCTTGGGGGGGGGGGGGGCAATGCCGAAACATGGATACGGTAGCCAACATTGATGCAAATTGACCTTCAACATCCACTAGAACTATGGGCCACTTCCCAACTTCTTCTTCGTGAACTAGTTTGACTAGCTTGATGTAGAATATCCAATAAAAATTGACGGCCCCGTCTATTAGGAACATGCTATGAAAGAATAATTTCTTACCCAACACGACATAACCAAGATGACTATCGACGTGTAGGAAACGATGGTCACACCCTTGATGTTTAATCGATCACGTCACCAAATCGGAGATAATGATGTTACCGATGAAGTCACATGATTCCTGCATTTGGGTTATACCTCCCAGGTACGATAGTTTATCATCACAAAGATCGGCATGATTGAGCACCGAAGTAGAAGATGTCTCGGAGTATCCACACGTTCCGATGTAGCGTCACCATCCTGTCCTGAGATCAAGGACTAAAAAATCACGGAGAAGACAACTTGATGAACATTACACCGCTGGGATCTCCCTCTAGATTAGAACTAGAAATATGGTAGAATTCCCACAACTCTTCCGTAGGAAGAAAGGCGTCACACATATTGTCCATCAACTAGAGTTTCGATCGCTGCCCTTCGGATGGCAGACAAGGGAAAACCTGAAAGGGATGGAGACTTGAGTTGCCTCATCCCTTCCTTTTATAGGTAGACAAACACTCTAGGTTGTCCAAGGCAGCCCTCCCAAGTTTTGTAGAGTCCTAGTAGGTTTCGTTCGAGGAGTCCTACTAGAACATGAACTTCCCTCCTAATGAAGATTGACCTAGGGGAAGCGCCTTGCTCCCTAGGGAATGTGGGGTAGCCGGATAGGGACCTTCCAAACTCTTATAAAATTGTGTAGAACCTTCCACAACCTTCTATAACATTTTGACACCTTAAGTACCTTCCGAAAAAATTCCGAACAAATCCGGGATCACTCCAGACCTCGAGATCATCCCAAGCACTTTTGAAACTCTTCTCTTTTATATTCACATCTTTAGTTGCAATCCTAAATAACGCTAGAACGTTAAGCGTGTGACCCTATGGCCACAAGCATAAATAGAGGCACCGAATATGTCTAGTTTCTTTTTTTTGGGAAATTCCTCCGATCTATTAATAAAACGATCAACATCAGTACAAAGGAGGCCAAAATTAGTAAAAAAATACAAATCAGTCACTAGACCAACTAGCGACGACTACATACACTAGCACGAGCCGAAGGCGCGCCGCCGTCATTGCTCCTCCATCACCGGAGCCACACAAAGCTTGTCATTGTAGAGCTTGTTGTAGTAGACGGATGTAAAGTCGTCGCCCTAATACCACGAAGGACCATCACACAAGACCAACATCCATCGCCGAAGATGACAACCATAGATCGGAAGAAACTGACTTCAAACCACACTAGCGAATTTGAAACACGACTCTACGCGCCCTCCGTCGGCGCTAGACGCACCACCGGAGCGAGGATAAGGCTGGGAGGACTTTATTATTATTTCAGGACCTAGCCGCCCCCTCAACATTCCAAAAAGACAAACGGTCTAAATAGAAAACATGTACCTTCCCATGCAAGAGGCCGTGGTCCGCCACACCTCCAAGGTACCAAGACCATCAGAGGTGAAGCAGACCAGCGGCGTTACCGGCAAGAGGAACGAAACTCTAATAGGGTTTTACACTTTTACCGTCCTCGCCACCTCTCTCTCCTGCCCTCGATCAGCCGTCATACTGGTTCGAAGATGCCCAGTTTTGAAAGTCAAAAATTCGGTTGGAGTTTGATGCGCATACCACCGTTGATCAACGATAAACAAGTCTAATTCTGTCCAGTTTTGAATCCCTACCGATCAATGGCCGGTCATGCGCTAGAGAGTTTCTGGGTTGACATTTGGCGCATAGTCAAAATATAAAATAAAATCAATACGCTGGTCAAGCGAGGGCTGACAGCTGGACGAGCGAGGCACGTGAAGACGGGATAAACTAGGGTGGTCGGTTACGTGTAAAATCCCGATGCGATCTTCCTGCCGCGATGATGAATCGCAGACGATCTTCGTGCGCGCCACTTGCCAGCTTTGCGGCGTTTATTTGACTTTCTGCGAAGCGCATCTCGCCGCAACACGGAGGGAGGTATATATACGCACACACACGCCGCAATCCCCCATGCCAAAGTCAACCACGCCGTCACACACACTCGATCGCCTCATGGATGGCTCGAACGATTGGGGTCTCGAGGCGGTCGTCAGGAGTTGCGGCGGCGGAACGGCCGCTGCCGTCGACGTCCCCAGCCCAGCAGAGCCGCTTCCGATGATGCCTCCTCGCCAGGAAGTAGAAGTAGATGTCGGGCGACCGGCGAGGGTGGCGGCGTCGTCATCGTCGTTGTACGACGTCCTGGAGTACCTGGACTTGGAGCACGAGCAGCTGCCTCGGGCGCCATTTTCCATCACGCCGTCGTCCCGTGAGAGCGAGGTGATCATCTCCTTCCCCGCCGCGGCCTCGACGTCAGGCCAGGTGCGGCCGGCGAGGAAGCAGGACGGAGTGAAACCAGGCGGTCGTGTTCCTAGGCGGCCCAAAAGAAGGTAAGCATCTTTGTTATAAGCTTGCAGCGATCGATTTGCCCGTATGACGAAGAGATGACTGATATGCGTTCGAGTTTCATGCAGCAAGAGCAAGAAGAGCCAGGTGAAGAAGGTGGTGCACGAGGTGCCGGTGGCCGACGGCGGCGTCTCCGGCGGCCCCGACGACCAGTGGGCGTGGCGCAAGTACGGCCAGAAACCAATCAAGGGCTCCCCGTACCCACGGTGATCATTCACACGGACCACAGTAATCACACGACATCGCAAGTGACATGTAGAACTGAAACTGAAATTGCTTTGTGCGTGCAGAGGGTACTACAAGTGCAGCAGCCTGAAGGAGTGCACGGCGAGGAAGCTGGTGGAGCGCAGCCTGGTCAAGCCCGGCGTCCTCATCGTCACCTACATCGCCGACCACTGCCACGCCGTGCCGACCCACATCAACGCGCTTGCCGGCACCGCGCGTGACCCGCCCCATTCGCCGCCCATGACTGACGACATGGCCAGCAGGCGCCAGGATGACAGTGTCGGCGTCTCATCCTCCGTGGCCACTGTTGCGGACACCGGCGCGGACGGCGACTCCGAGCTCTGGTCGCCCGTGGACATGGACGATATGTTCGGTGCCCTCGATGAGGACCTCGACCATTTCCTCGATGACGACGATAATGACGTTTATGAGCAATCGGTTTCCCTTTAGTTTTTTCATGCTAATTTTGCAAAGGATGTTCAATTAGCCTAGTAGCTACATGAATATTAATGGCCATTCTTTTTGGGGTGGGGATATCGGCTGGCCCTCTATATATTGGCTAGATGTGGAAAAGGGAATTCGTTTGTTTTGTGTACATATAAAGCTCTCAAACCAAACATAAATAATGCAAGATAAAGCCCACTACAATACACACACACTATTACTACATTATGCTTAATTCCTTTTTAAAAAACATTGAACACCACTTCTTGCTATGGCACCTCCTTGGTTCCCAACAAACAATAAACATAAATTGGTCAAACGCTAGATTGCGGCCTAACAACTCTACCATCTCCCATCAACGCGACATCGAAAGAAATAGTCAAAAACACCTTCATATATATTCATGCGGAGCTCATACGTCCTGAACTTCACCATCTAGAGTTGTTTGGAATATCATGCTGAGAATTGTAAGTTATTGTTACAAGATGCAAGCTGTTAAGTCTAACAAGAATAGTTTTTGAAAGAACAAAGCAGGAAAATCCCACATTAAACATATAAAACTATGTATTTGTCAGGAAGATGCAGGAAGGGAGGCTGATACATTGATTTTTTTTGTAATAATAAGAACACAGATCCATGTTTGTGATGACCTAAACCTATGTGGCTAGGCCATAGAACGAATCCCTTTATATAATGACTATGTTAAAATAAACAAAAATAATTACATAATCATATTATCATATTACATATAGGAATATGGTGTTCACGTGAACTCATGCTATATATCTACCACTCTCAATGGAGAATATGTTTTGAGAAACAACGAAGAAGAGACATTGACACAATGATTTTATCTTATGTGTTACAAATAAAATTATCTTAAATAGGAAAAAAATTAGAGGATATGTATGAAGGAACAAGTGTCGCAACAATAGAAGTTCTGATGAGACTCACAACAAACCCTAAAGAACTTAGACAATACACAAAATGGTCATATAGGAAAAGAGTTTTTTTGTGGGTGAAGGATTGAAAGATTTGACACATAACATGTTAATTTGAGATGAAAAAATGCATGAAAATATTGAAGTTCAGACGAGAAAAATATGCGCAGAGTGTTTATGGTGCACTGAATGTTCTGATGGTTGTGGTCCACAATGCATAGGCTTAATCTGATTAGGCTTCATACCTAGTGACGAGGGTTTAACTCATCAATGCCCATTGTTATGGACTAGGGTTTTAGAGAAGGAGGGAGTGCTGGAGACATCTATCGGCTAGCAAACAAGCACACAGGAGACAAATGATTTACCCAGGTTTAGGCCTCGTAGAGGTCCCTACTCCTGCTTGTCTGCTCGTGGAATTATCGAGGGAGTCGAAAGTTACAATGGTGCGCAGATGCAATCTGGCGAGAGTCGTGAAAACTAGGGTTGTGTCTGTCTCCTCCTCGCCGCCCCTCCTAGCCTTTATATAGATAGGCCAGGTCTCGGGTAGCAGGTCGAGTCGGTTACAATTAAGGGTTCTTCCCTTCAAACTTTCTATCTTTAGCTTCTTCTTGTCTCTCAAGCAATCGAGAGTCCGCAGGTTAGTCGAGTCCTTTCATCTGGGCCTTGGCGACACCGTGGCCCGTACGTATTTAGACCGTATATACCAAGCTTGAGTACCTGTAAGGTATACCCATGTCACCTAGTGTTTGAATCCCTCATTTACGCAAAGTCAACACTGAAGATGTATTGCAAATCAGGGAGACGGTTTGAGATACAAAACATTTTTTTATGCCAAAAGGTAGGAATAAAAATGGAGCGGAAAGTTTCCGATTTTTTCATGAAAAAATAGAAACATAATGAAAATATGGAAAAGGAAATGCAATTTTGCAAAACGAATTTTTTTGGTAAAAACGGAACACCGTTTAAAGTTTTCAGACAAAACAGATGCGGAAACGGAATTTCCTTTTCCGGCTAATATGGAGTTTCGTTTTAGGTTTGATGTGCCTGACCAAATCCAACCGACCCATTGCATGACCTTGTCAATTCTGAAGAGGCTTATCTCAAAACCGGCGACCACGTAACCCCTACATGCGTTGGACAAAGCTTCCACACGAATTGACCTTTCCCTTATTCCTTGTAATCTGAGCACCACCCTAGAATTAGGAATTAATTTTGTTAGTTTGCTTGAATGTTTGAGATTTTTTGCATGATTCAAGATTTCTCTTGGTTCCGGATAACATTTGCATCGATCCGCGTCTGCATCACATTCGGTTCGTATCTGGTTTCGACAATATATGTTTCTATTTTTGTTTTCAGGTTTTCTGTATTGGTTTTCTCTTCTGCACAAAAAATTGAAAACAAATGTGGCACCACTCAGTTCCGTCCGTTTCCGCTCCATTTTCATCGCTACCAAAAGATGCAATCTTAGAAATTCTGTGTTTTCTTTGTGTGTGAATCACTAACCCTTTATTTCACATGCAATACATATATAGTTTGACAATGGCATCTTCCATTGGAGGATAAGAAATGTTTCTGTGACATCCATCCATGCGTGGCTAGTTCTACCGGAGAAACCACACATGAACTAGCCAAACCATCCACATGGCCCCACCACATGACATTATCCCTTCATGTTTCTCTGCATTCTGCTCTCCCTTCCTCCGGTCCACCCCGCCATGCAGGGCCGGCCCATAGGGCGTGGTAGAGGGCACTCACCCGGTCCTCCATGTTCCAGTTGCCCGACCCATGACTTGTTTGTGTATCCATATTAGTCTACTACTTTTGACTTGTAAATGTGTAGAATAATTTTAGAAAACATAAATAGTTGTCTAAAAAGGAAAATATAGATGATTCAAGCTATAGCCTATGATGACTCTACTGGATGGTAAAGTCACACCGTGTACTCTAACATAATTTTAGATGGTTCAAAAGGAAAACATAAATATAGATGGTTCAAAATAATTTTAGAAAACATAAATGTGTACTCTAACATTTTCGAATATTTTCTCGATACCATGATTTCTTTGGCCTCTCCAAATATGCAGAATAACACCGAACCTCATGTCCCTTCACAAGGTTGTGGTATTCATTAGTTGAGACCAAGGATGAAATCACATAACTATACCATTTTCCAGGCAACTCTCCTCTGATTGCCAATGATTCTACTTGTCCCCATCATACATGTTTTAGATAATATTACATTCTCTTATTAATTCAGTGCCTAATATGTTTACTTATCTACTCATCTTTTGCATAGGCATATGTACACAAGCAACAATTGATAAAATAAGTACCATGATATGTAGTTCGCTCGATTGATAGAAATAACCGATTTAGCCTTCATCGAGATTTCAAAGATCATGGATCTATTAAGAGTGAATTCCACTTTTAACCCTCATGCATTTGTGACACTAATTACCCCGTCGAGTGAAAAATTGTCTAGATTATCCCTTTTAAAAGTTTTGAACCCTCATTTTCTTATGTATGTCTACTGGGAAAGGTGTAAGGTGTTGACCGGAGTTTAAATATATCAAGACTATGTTGATGAATTGAGAATATGGATATAAGAAGTATGGACATTTTTTTTTGAAACCAGAAGTATGGACATGATTGTCGATCATGCCCTCCGATCTTTACACATTGTACCGTGTCACCCTGGCATAACATGCCAGCTCTATGTAACAAAAACAAGAAAAGTGCTAAATTGGATAAAAATATGTTTAAAGGCTCTTAAATGAGATATTTTAGTTTTAGTTCCACTAAATGGGGTAATTAGTGTCATAAATGCACAACTAGGGGGTAAAAAGTGGAATTCACTCATCTATTAAATATACATATTTTATTTATTTTTCTTTTGCATTTAATACTTCTCTTACAGAATACTAATATATTTTAGTCTTTTGTGTGAACAAGTGGTGGAGCTTGACAAGCATAGTTGAGACACCCAAGAATGCTAATCATGTATAAACTTTGAGTAATATTTAAAATTTTAGCATAAATATTAAATATATCTCTAATATGTTTTCTGGAGTAGGGGGGGTTATTGCCCCCGTGACCCTAGGGAAGCACTGGCACTTTAAACAAGAGACCCTTGATTTCATGTTGTCCTAGGGGCCCGCAAAATCTGCGGATAGGCCCTGCTGCCATGGATGCCGCAAATTTTCTCATGTCCATCCTTGTCCTCCCTAGGGTTGAGGTCGACGTGGTTCTTTATGACGACACCGAACCTAGACCGAGAAAGAGGCTATGCGGGGAGGGGGCTTAGGGGGATGAAAGGAGGGGCTGGTGCATCCACGGAGGAAATGCTAGCCGTGCATGGGCAACAAGGGTAGGCTATGGTCACTTTTAGGCCCGGCTTTGGACCATCGCAATCTTGTACGACGACCAAGGGCCCATGCCAGCGGGGACCCATAACTACATACTCTTCTATGCTCTATATATCTGCTTGAAAAAAGTTGGATTGCAAGGCCCAACACACTCGCCCTAGGAAGCCCACTAGGATAAGAACCCGCACGACACCATCGTCGGCCGCACACAATCGACAGGCAGTGCCCCGGCGATCAACGTTCACCTCTAAGGCAGATCTGCCTGAGCCCCTGACCGGCTACACCTTGGAAATTGAATCAACTGGCGAACTGAGTTTGGCCTTGTTGGCCTGTTCCGACTGCTGCCCTGGGTATATTCGATTTTCCTGGTTTGATGGCAAGCAATAGTTGTTTCATATACGTTTGTGTTCATGGATCTGATAATGCGCATTTCTTTCAAAAGTGCATATGTTGTAAACGATGAGCTAATTGTGGAGAGTATTAGGGTTGTATTGATCTTGAGATTGTACTCGACGGTGACACTTTTTGATTTGGACCCGGCTTTATTCTGTAGTACATACATTGGACGCGAGACCGTACGGCAGTACGTGTTCGTATTGCGGCTCCCTCTCAGTCCTCCTCTCTCTCTCTCGCATGCATTTTGGTTTGACATTACCCAAAGTCAAATGATAGTTAACAAGTGGACGCCAGATCCGGACGTAGTACAATAAGCTGTCGCGGAGCACTCGTAGATGTCAATGATGGTACCTGCCGCTTAAACAACGGTCGCGCAAGGCATAAACCCTGGTTTATTCCCTACTGATCGACGCATGCCAGCTTCTCCCTCGTAATATTTTCACGCTTCATGATCTCATCAGAGGTTTCCGTGGATTTCTATTCTCTCTCATTTGACATTGGAGCAATGTCAACCGAGAGCCGGAACTATACAAATCGCTGCCTGCGATGGTCAAGCCGCAAATGACAGACAGGTGTTAGCATCTGGGCGGGCGCAGCTAGCTGCAGCACGTGATAATGGGATAAATTAGCTAGCTAGGCGCATCGGATATTGATCGGGAAGATCCTGACGTGATCTCGCGCCTTTATACCCTAATCATCCAGCTTGCGCCGTTGCGTGTGCTCATTTCATCTAGTAGTACGTATATATAAAATCAACTTGCTCCGTCGTGTTTGACTTTCTGCCAAGCTACTTCTTGGCCCATCTCGCCGCGCGCGAGCACTATATAAGCGCGCCCGAAAGCCGATGCGAAAGTCACCCGCGCGCGACGGTTAGCTAGAGCTCTGCGTGTGCGTTCTCGGCACGTTCTGATCATCGGCCGATCGACCTTGCTCGATCGTTAGCTAGCTAGCTCTGAGATGGACTCAGACGACTGGGGTCTCGGGGCGCTCGTGAGGAGCTGCGGCGGCCTCGTCCCTGCGTCCGCCCCGGAAGCGGATCAGCCGTTGCCTCCACCGGTGGCAGCTCGTCGGGAAGCAATCGGCCGTGTGCAGGCTGCTCCGGCGTGCTCGTCGCCGCTCTACGACGTGCTGGAGTACTTGGACCTGGAGCACGACCGGCTCCTGCCTCGATCGCCGTTCTCCATCACGCCGTCGTCATCGGGCCGCCGCGACGACGTCCTCGTCTCCTTTCCGGCCACCTTGACGTCCGTTCCGGCCAGGAAGCAGACCGGCCGGAAACCGGGCGGCCGTGCTCCCAGGCGGCAGAAAAGAAGGTGCTTAATTATATGTTTGCAGCAACTACTTTGTCTGCAGGATCGTCGACGAATATGGATGAAACTGATACGTACGTGTTTGATTTGATTACGTACGCAGCAAGAGCAAGAAAAGCCAGTTGAAGAAAGTTGTGCGCGAGGTGCCGCTGGCCGACGGCGGCGTCTCCGGCGGCCCCGACGACCAGTGGGCGTGGCGCAAGTACGGCCAGAAACCAATCAAGGGCTCGCCGCACCCACGGTAATCATTTGCAAGTAACATGTAATAATACTGAAACTGAAACTCGATCAGACGTACCTGTAGAACTGAAACTGAAACGCTTTTGTACATGCAGAGGGTACTACAAGTGCAGCAGCCTGAAGGCGTGCACGGCGCGGAAGCTGGTGGAGCGCAGCCCGGCCAAGCCTGACGTGCTCGTCGTCACCTACATCGCCGACCACTGCCACGCCGTGCCCACTTACATCAACACGCCCCCCGGCGACACGTCCCATTCGCCGTCCATGTCCGACCACGCGGTAAGCAGGCGCGAGCATGACAATGATAGCGCCCACGTCTCGTCCTCCGTGGCTGACGCAGATGATGACATGGACCTGGATCTGGACGATATCTTCGCCGCACTCGACGACGATTTTGACAACTTCTTCGATGTCGGCGACGATGACGTTTTCAGGCGGTCGGTTTCGCTCTAGTTTGCGAAGGAGGCATGTTTAATAACATCACATACGAATGCGAGTTCTCGGCATATTTTTGGTGGGAACTGTAGTGTGTCTTGAGAGATATCGACTGGCTGCAGATTTGTACATACATTACACGCACGATTTTGTTATATTTACAAGAAAATATCACGTTGTGGGTCGGTGGTCATTTCCCTTCGAGGTGGGTTATGTAAGACCCACGAGCTCGATTCACCAATTTCTCGCTCGAATTCTTAGAATTATTGGGATCTAGCCCGGTCCTCCCAACCACCTACCGAACTAGTTCTTACAAGCCATGACACAGTTGTCTGTTTCCTTTCTTCCAAGCCAAGTTCTCCCTAGTGCTAAAGAGTCCTTAAATAACTCCCATGTGTCACTCCAGAGTTACATGGCCTTACCGGGCCTAATCTTGGCATGCAAGCTAACTAGTAAATTTCTTGAGTCTTATGGGCCTTGGGCCAGTTGTCGGATCTGCCCTGGTTGAGGTAGAGGGCGACGACTAGTGGTTGACAATACTCCCAACTTGAATGCCGGCTTGTCCCCAAGCAGGCAAGAAGGGGAAATCTTGCCTAAGCGATTCAAGATCTTCCCATGTACCAGTTGCCTCTCCAAAGGGCTGCTCCACTGGACAAGAACTTGAGCCACTAGAGACATGGCCTTGCTGCCGAACTCGCTTCTGGAGAACACGAAGAGGAATCTGAAACACATCATCAGAGAAACGCAAGCTTGTTGTCCTGGTCCCAAACATGGCTTCAACTACAAAATGTGAAACACTAGATGAATTCGACTGGTCAAAGCCAGCTGCAATTCATATGCGACTTCACCAATGCGGCGAGCGACACAGAACACCCCGAATAACATGAAACCGAGCTTGTGATTTGCGCCCTTAGAAAAATACGAATGTATGTAGGGTTCAAGCTTCAAGTAAACCTCGTCCCCCACCTTAAATTGACGCTCGCGGGTTTTTCATCTGCTTCATGCTTGATAGCTCCAAATATTGACACTTTTTATCGATGACTTTCCATTGGTTTTCACCGGGTTTCGTTGGTTTTGATCTTTCTACTAATGTTAACATCGCAAATTAGCAAAACCTTGGTTTATTATGTTGGTTTTCAGGCATTGAACACTATTGAAAGATCTGAGAGTATTTATGCGCTAATTACATCTGATTGAGAAAATCTCCAACTGAAGAACCTCTCATTAAAGGCGTTCAGGGGCCGTAACGACAACTGGTACGATCGGAGGCTACCCATACGGCTTGCCCGTACCACCTTCCTTTACCTTTATTATATTAATACAAGAAACTTTCGTGAAGGAGGGGGACGAGAAGACGAACACAACCACCCCGCAAACAGTCCTAGAAGAGAGAAGATAAGATCTGAAGAAGAAGAAGAACACCATCTCATCCTTTGACGATTCCTAACCTCTCAATCATCCACTCTACCATCATCCCCACTTGTATTGAGAGAGAGAGAGATTCATACTTGTAAGATTAGGGTTTAAGACTTTGATCTACCTTGGGTTGTATTTGATTTGATCCTCAACCGGTATTGTGGCTTGCTACGGTAAAGTTGAGATGATTTCTATTTACAATATTATCATGTCTTTGATCAATCTTTCTCTCATGTCTGAGTAAATCTCCATAGACGTGGGAAATGTAGGAGATTGGTAAGATGTACTGTGCCTCTGTTACTTCCATCCATTTGTGATTGTTGTCGTTTTTATTATATTGTGAGAATGAAGAAAGTTCTTATTATTTGATTATGCAGCAAGAGCAAGAAGAGCCAGTTGAAGAAAGTTGTGCGCGAGATGCCGGTGGGCGACGGCGGCGTCTCCGGCCCGACGACCAGTGGGCGTGGCGCAAGTACGGCCAGAAACCCATCAAGGGCTCGCCGCACCCACGGTAATTATTTGCAAGTAACATGTAATAATACTAAAACTGAAACTCGATGAGACGTACCTGTAGAACTGAAACTGAAACGCTTTTGTACATGCAGAGGCTACTACAAGTGCAGCAGCCTCAAGGCGTGCATGGCGCGGAAGCTGGTGGAGCGCAGCCCGGCCAAGCCCGGCGTGCTCGTCGTCACCTACATCGCCGACCACTGCCTCGCCGTGCCAACTTACGTCAACGCGCTCCCCGGCGCCGCGCGCAGCATGCCCCATTCGCCGCCCAGGTCCGACGACGCGGTCAGCAGACGCCAGGACGACAATGACAGCGCCGGCGTCTCGTCGTCCGTGGCGACGAGTCCGAGCAATGGGCGCCTGCGGACATGGACATGTGTCTCGACGATATCTTCGCCGCATTCGACGACGATTTCGACAATTTCTTCCATGTCGCCGACGATGACGTTTTCGGGCGGTCGGTTTCGCTCTAGTTTGCGAAGGAGGCATGTTTAATAGCCCCACGTACGAATGCAAGTTCTAGGCATATTTTTGGTGGGAACTGTAGACTGTAGATCTTTGTGTCTCAGCGAGATATCAACTGGCTGCAGATTTGTACATACATTACACGCACGATTTTGTTAGATTTACAAGAAGAGAGCATGTAGATGTCAGGCGTCTCATAACTTCTCGTGTCTCAGTGCGGTTCGGCGGTCATTTTTTATTTGAGGTGGGTTTAAAAAAGAAGGGGGGAGGGGGGTTGTTATTTTTCGATAAGGCGCACTTTATTACTCAAAAGTTTATGTATTACACCCGGCCTCTGCATAGCTAGGATGCACACAGCCGACAAAAAGTGCTCAGAACGAGTCCAGATGAAAAAATAAAGCTCGATAGCGATTTACAAAAACAATATAAATGTAACTACGCCAAAGGAGCTAGAGGCGGAACGATCCGAAGATTATGTTGCCATCCATGCCTAGTAAATAGGTCCCGTGCAGTGTCCTTCAGCCTCGTACACACCTCTAAAAAAAGGTCTCTCAACTCCACATGATGTAGCACCGACCAAGCCCGAAGGATATGCGTCAACCTGTAAATAACCTGCAGAAGGGAACAATTAACATCATTAAACACCTTATCATTCCTACATAGCCATAGCGACCAAATTAATGCCATCGCTCCAACCCGAAGAAGAGTCTTAAACTTGTTATCTATACCATGTAACCAATTCCCAAAAATGTTGGCAATACTACGTGGTGGCGACAAGCCAGAACCTGCTTGGGTGACTGACCATATAGACCGTGCAAAATTGCATTGGAAAAACAGGTGTTTTATTGTCTCCTTGTGGAGACAAAACACGCAGTTTGGATTCCCATGCCAATTGCGCTTAATAAGGTTGTCTTTTGTAAGGATAATTCCACGACGAAGATACCAAGTAAAAATCTTGTTTTTAAGAGGTATCTTCATCTTCCATATCATCCTATTATCTAAAACTGGTATTACTGGCTGGGTTAAAACGTTGTATAAAGAACTAACCGAGAAAGAACCATTCTTAGTTAGATTCCATCGGAATACATCTGGCTCATCTATCAACTGGACCTGCGCCAATCTATGTAGCAGCATGATCCAATAGTCAAGTCTGACACCAGTTAAATCCCTTCTGAACGTTATATTGGGTGGAAAAGATTCCAATACAGTAGCAATCGTCTCCCCTTTATAGCGAACAATAGAATACAACGCTGGATATTGTTCTCGGAGGGTAGCCTGACCAAGCCATTTATCCTCCCAGAACCTTATCTGACCCATCATTAATAGAAAATGTGCCATAGCGAAGAAAAATTTTCTTTGTCGCCATCAGGCCAGCCCAAAAGTGAGAGTCTCCCGGTTTCCAAACCATTTGGGACAATGCTTTTGATCCAACATATTTTCTTTTAATAAGAGTTTGCCATATCCCTTCTTCAGTTAATAACTTGAAGAGCCACTTACTAAGGAGGGCCATATTCTTGATTTCCAAATCATGAATACCAAGCCCACCCTGTTCTTTGGGACGACACAGCACACTCCATTTAGCCAGTCTATATTTCTTTTTCTCGTTATCTCCTTGCTAAAAGAATCTTGATCTAAAATAATCTAATCTTTTCAAGACTCCTTTCGGTAGTTGGAACAAAGATAGCATATAAAGTACCATGTTACTGAGTACAGAATTTATGCGTATCAATCTTCCTCCTATGGATAATAATTTACCTTTCCAACTGCTCAAACGCAGTTGTAGCCTTTCTTCGACAATTTTCCATTCAGCATTTGTAAGCCTACGGTAGTGTACCGGTATGCCCAAATATTTGATCGGAAAAACGCCGTGGCTACAACCGAACAGTTCATTATAAAGACTAGTCGCTTCTTGAGCCTCACCGAAACAAAACAATTCACTCTTGTGGAAATTAATCTTTAATCCCGAAAGTTGCTCAAAAGCTGAAAGAATAAGTTTCAGGTTTTTTGCCTTTTCGAGGTCATGTTCTATAAAGAGAATTGTATCATCCGCATATTGAAGTATAGATAAACCACCATCCACTAGATGAGGAATCACCCCTTCAATAAAGCCTTCTGATTTGGCACGTTCAATCAAGATGGAGAGCATATCAGCCACTATATTGAATAATATTGGCGATAATGGATCTCCTTGTCTTAGCCCCTTTTTAGTCTGGAAGTAGCTACCAATATCGTCATTGACTTTGATGGCAACACTACCTCCGACCACAGAGCTATTGATTAAAGCACGCCATTCAGCGGAGAAGCCTTTCATTCTAAGTACTTGCTGAAGGAAAGACCATTTGACCTTATCATAGGCTTTCTCAAAATCTATTTTAAGAATGACCCCGTTCAGTTTCTTCCTATGAAGTTCATGAACGGTTTCATGCAAAGTTACAACGCCATCAAGAATGTTACGACCTTGCATAAAAGCAGTTTGCGAAGGTCTAACAACATGATCAGCCACATAATTTAGCCTAATAGTAGCAACTTTGGTAAAAATCTTAAAACTAACATTAAGAAGACATATCGGTCTATATTGTTGTATCCGTTCTGCTTCATTAACCTTAGGTAATAAGATAATTTCACCAAAATTCAAACGAAACAGCTCAAGTTGTCCCAGGTGCAAAGCACCGAACATAGCGAGGAGATCTGTTTTGATGACATCCCAGAAAGTTTGGTAGAACTCCGCTGGGAATCCATCAGGACCAGGTGCCTTATTATGTTCCATTTGGAAAACAGCTAATTTTACCTCCTCTTCAGAATAAGGAGAGGTCAGATAGCGATTTTCCTCATCAGAGACCTGGGGCACATCGGTAATTTGAGATTCGTCCATAGTGAAAGAACCTTCATCCGGTTCCCCAAATAGAGCTTTATAATAACTTGTAATATAAGATTTCAACTGGTCGCGTCCTTCAATCGGTTCGTCCTCATGCATTAAGGAATGAATACGTTTCTTCTTGTGTCTGCCATTGGCTACACTGTGGAAGTATCTAGTATTCGAATCCCCTTGTAAGATAAACTGCGATTTAGAACGTTGATACCATTTGATTTCCTCTTCCCTTAGTAACCGGGCAATCTCTGCATTCGATTGGCTTTTGAGCTCAATTTCCTGCGGAGTTAGCAACCGTGTTTCTGCTAGGGCTTCAAGGTCATCAATAATAGCAGAAAGCCTCATTTTCTCTTTTTTGAGGATACCGGTTGTGTGTCTCGCCCAACCCCCAAGGTGTTTACGTGTCATACGCACTTTATTATTCCACCTCTGTACTGGGGTATCACCCTCAACCGGTCTTTCCCACACCGCTTTCACCATATCCTGGAAACCATCTCGTGTTAGCCATCCTAGTTCAAATTTGAACGGGCGAGCCGAGCGAGATGATGGTAACCCCGTGGTAAGCAGAATGGGAGCATGATCCGACAGAGCCTCAATACGTTCTAGAGCGCGTACCGTGACTAGAGGGAAATGATCTTCCCAATCAGAGTCTATGAGTACACGATCAAGTTTTTCGTATGTAGGTTCAGGCAAAACCCTAAGACGCATGTATGGTTACTTATAGTAACCATGCTCATTCACACATGTATGGTTACATCCAGTGCCAGCAGAAAGCGCACAAAAGATGCATGCACCTCCCTAAGAAACTAAAACCCTAATAAGGGCTTGTCTGATTATAGGAATTGCATAGGAATTGTGTAGGATTTGAATCCTATGGAAATTTTTCCTATGTTAAATTGTTTGATTCATAGGAACACATCCTATAGGATTTAATCCTATAGAAATTTTGTAATGCAATTCCTATAGGAAAGAAATATTAGATTAGACCTCATGGAAAAATTGCTTTACTACATCAAACAGAGTTCCTCTTCCCGTAAGATTCAATTTGGTATGGTATCTTAATCCTATGTTTCTTCTATTCCTATACTTTTCCTATCCTATAAATCAAACGAGGCCTAAGACGCGTGAAGTTATCTAAATCCTTGGACCCTGGTGTTTCCCCATGAATAGCATGTTGTGCAAGATAAAAAAAATAGTCTACTTCTTTGTTGACCCATATCGACCTTAATTCTGGGTCAATATTATAGTACATGAACAATTTTTTGACTAAGTGGACAATTTATTTGTTACTACATGGATAATTTTATGTACTGCACGAAACATTCTTTTTATCTGTTACAAACTACTTCAATTGAAAAACACTTTAGTTGCAATTGACTTGCAACTCATAGGAGTGCACATATCATGATATAGATCGAACGGATGTGGAGGTGACCCAATACTAAGCAAGATCTTTTTTACATAAGACACATAAAGCCCGACTTTATAAATAAATGTACTAAATTTGCATTGTGTTGTTGTACTTTGTTGTAATATTTTGTACAAATTCATACACCATTTTGACCACAACTCGGTGAATGTGTAATAAAACAATACAATACAAGCACAACAGGTTGCAATTCAGTGCATTCTCACAACAAATAAGGTGTATTATCTGCATATTCATTACAACGTCCCAGTGCATATTTAGTGCATTATCTCGGCAAATCCAGAACAAATTCATACAACTTTTTAAGCACATCACAGGATGTTCACTAAAAAATTGGCAAAAATACACACTACATTGTAACACAGTCAACTGATACATAATAATTCCAACCATTACAATTAGAAGCTTGTACAACTCAAAAAATTATAGATGCACCTTTTAAACAGTTAAACTAACTACATACTCCACTCTCAATCAATCGTCTCTAGCTGCACTAAACTTTAGTCTTCACACAAAAGAAATCTGAACCACCCACTTGTCCTCGCCTAGTTTCATTTACCAAACTATGTGCACCATCGCGAAATGGTGGCGTTAAAGTGCCATTGACCCTTCCAGGATAACAATAGAGGTGACGCGAACACTATCTCCTCGCCTCGTTGAGCTTCGGAATGCCAGGAACAGGGTCCAGATTCTCAAGGTGGACGGCGATAGGTGCTTGCTTTTAAGCTATCCCCTTGACTTTTTCTTTGCAATCTCCACTCTGTACACCTTTGAAACGAAGTATTGATCTTTCATCCATGCCTTTATCTTTATGATTCATATGTCCCATTTGGCACAATCTCCACCAGCTCGGGTGCCAGTCTATTGGCGACATGCTTGAGGGCCTCCAGTTCGCACACATCCAAAGGGAAGCCATTAGAGTCAAATTTTAAGAGGAAACGATGCTTCCCTAAGAGCACATCCCACCCACATGTGTGATGCCAATAGAGGAAGCTCATTTTTCTCTCCACCACACTTGAATGAATGAGAAGAATGCAAAATGCACTCACAGTCTAAGCTAGACACGAACCTGGCAAATAAATTGAAGGATGATGCACATACTCAACCTTCACAACCTTGCGTGTTATCCCAAACTGAGATCTTAGCAACACTAGCAAGTTCGTCGGTGACACTCGATTCTGTTAGAGTATTAGGTATATACGGTTGTTATGGTAGTTTAGATAGAGTTAGATCTATTTATACAGTCCTAACTTAACTAGTACTCCAAGATAATCCTTTCCGATCTCTAGATCGGGTTTTCTCTCTGTCGGTCGTTTGTTCGGTCTTTTTTTTGGTTTACCGATCATAGATTGGATTGAGTCGCCCATCGTCGTCGTCATCGCCGCGCCTCTACTTCGATCATCAGCATCGACGATCTACACCGTGCCCGTGCGCCTGCCTCCTCCGCTGTTGCACCTGCCTCGACAGGCTGTCGTGGCCTCACGGCAGGCTGCCGCGCACCTAGGCCGGCTGCTACGCCTTCCTCGGTAGGCTGTTGCGGCTGTTCCCCTCGGATCGTCTTTGTTGTCATCGCCCGGGATTTCATCGACACACCGCCATCGACTCTGATCTATGCGGCGTCCATGCCATGGCGCATACAACGCACCGTCAGTCTGATCAACCGATCCCGCGTCTGTCTACGCCCAGCACGTCCCCGAGTACGTGCCTACCACCGATCGAGCTACGGGTTGCCGCTGCGTCGCCCCTTCGGGCCGCAACGCCGCCGCCTTTGGTCCATGCTACCGGCTTCCAATGCGCCTTTCTTGACGTGTACGTCGTTGGTGATTTCTCAGCCGCTACATCGACTCGCGCCATGCAGCTATGCCGCCCCATTGGGTCATAGTGTCGCTGCACGCAGTCTACATCGCCGTCCCCGCGCACCGACGCC
Source organism: Avena eriantha (assembly GCA_910589775.1). NCBI lineage: Eukaryota > Viridiplantae > Streptophyta > Magnoliopsida > Poales > Poaceae > Avena > Avena eriantha. Next base: position 405,925,838 of record OU342746.1, on the reverse strand, counting down.
CTAGGCTATCTCCACGCCACCACCATTGCGGGTCGCCTACATCCGCGCATGGTCTTGTCACGTCGGATTCTTCTTCGCCAACTTCAAGTACCGTCGCCGCGCCACTCTAGGCGTCCAACATGACCACTCCAGGTCGTCGTTGGTTTCACCACCTTCTACATCTTTGTCTCCACCCTTGCGTGCCTGGTATTGGCAACACCGCTGCGTGCATTTTCCCCCGATGCGTCCCCGAGCCTGCCAATCTCGGATCGGCGCCTCGTCTTCGTTGGCCTCGACAAAGTCTTCTTCGACATCGACACCTTCCTCTACGACTGCCTCGACCGCGCATTGACAAGCTCTTCTTTGTGTACTCGGTTCTAGAAAAACCGGAGTGTGCATTCGTCCCCGACGTGCGCCTAGTTGTGGCAAAACTATGGCCGTACCTCGTCCTCGACGGCTCGGACTGCATTGACTTCGGCATCGACACCCCTCGGCAAGCTATTGCGGTCCCGTGGCAAGCCTCCGCGGACCCTCGGCAAGCCTCCGTGGCCCCTCGACAAGCCTCCACGGACCCTCGGCAAGCTACCGCGGCCCTATGACGACTGCCTCGAAGCGTCTCCGTCATCCTCCTCGCACACTATGTGCATGCGGCTTCACGTGTGGCTTCCTCGACACTGGCATCCCTGGCCACGACATCGACCATGGAGTCCCCTCGCAACGGCTATCCCGACCTCGGCACTGCCTCAAGTTCTCGGCTCCCTCGACATCGGCATAAGGGCTATCTCCTCGCTTGAGAATCTCACCAGCTTCCTCTACAGTCCAAGCTATCACGACATGACATCGTCCACGACGTTCCCGCTCGGACCGCGGGGGATGTCAGCCTACTGGATGCTACTTCGGTTTATTTCCAGTCTGACCGTCTGCGATGTTCTAGTTGTTCACGACGCTGCCGCTATGACTGCCGGGGAGTGTTAGAGTATTAGGTATATACGATTGTTATGGTAGTTTAGATAGAGTTATGATCTATTTACATACAGTCCTAACTTGACTCGTACTCTAAGATAATCATCTGTACTCCTATATATACTCGCCCATGAGGCTCAATAATGCATCCATCATATTCCGCAAAACTCATACTCTTTCAGATTCGTGTCCCCATCACGATGGGTTGATCACTGAACTCCTCTACATCATTATTTCTACTCTAGTACAAGTGAGAGACTAAAGGAGATATGCCCTAGAGGGAAATAATAAATGGATTTTATTATCATATCTCAATTACTTCGTAATAGTTTCCTACTATGCTATAACTGTATCAAGTGGATATATTGATACATGTGTGGTATGAAATAGAGCGAGTCCCTAGTAGTCCCTATTTATATTAGTTTGTTAGGCAACCGATGATCAAGGTTTCCTGATCGTGGCTTTATGTCAGTTGACAATGTAGTCATATCATTAGTGAATGATGTGATGAACATTACCCAATATAAGTATTGCAGCACGAGCAAGTCACATGGTTCCTTGTTGTAATAGTTAGAAGTATAGTATCCTTCTCCTTTGACCGTGAGATCATATTAATCACTATCAAGTGATGCTGCTTTGACTGCATCAAACATCATGACCGTAACTGGGTGACTATAACAGCGTATGTTGGGTATTCCATAGTTATTGTTGATACCTATGTATCAAGATCAGGATTTGTTCACCCGTATGATGGGAACATACACAAGGCCGACTCGGTGAGGCTACATCTGTATTGTTTTGCAACATGTGACTAGGTCACGGGGATGCAATATCACGGGAACGAGTAAAATAGAACTTGTCGCACTACTAGGAAACAACTTATATGTAGACAAGATATTCTATAGCCCATATATAAAACCATGCGCCACAGATATGTATCAGTGGCGCACTAGTAAATATGCGCCACAAAAGTTTGGCAGTTCAGTGGCGCACGAAACCAACTTCTGTGGCGCATATTTTCGCGTGTGCCACAGAAAGTGATGATGATATATGCGTCACAGAAAGTTGATGAGACCTAGCACCAAAAATAGGGGGAGAAACTTCTGTGGCGCATATGTCCATATGCGCCATAGAAAATGATGTTTATGTGGCGCATATAGGTGTATGCGCCACAGAACATGCAAAAACAGATCCCCAGGATCGCCTTTTTAGTTTTGTAAAAAATAAACAAAAATGATAGAAACTTCAAAGAATAATTTCTTTAAGTAGTAGTTAGATTTTAGGGCATAGATCTAGACAAAATTAAAAAACATAAATTTCAATGTATTTTGCAAAAATAGGTCATGGAACGGTAAAACAGCTATAACTTTTACGTACGATGTCGAAAAAAAATCTTTAACCTATCAAAATGATCGTCTCGAAATTTCCTATTCGAATTCAACCCCAAACACCTTCACATACCGCACACCCAGCCACCCACACCCCCCGATTGACAGCTTCCTCGGCATCTACATGTCGCCGATTGGATGGATCTGCACGGAGGGAGGCGGATTGCGCTTACGGCCACAACCCCCTCGCGCAATAAAAAAAAGCGTTGGCGTGGACTGAGTTTCGGTGGACCCTAAAAATTTTATGGGCCAGATCTAAAATACGGTTCCTATTTGTGCCAAAAAACGATCTCCAAACCGCAAAACCCTAGAATTTTACAATATTGGCCTTTTTACGGTATTGTTTGAGTTGCTCTTATCCAAGGTCAATTCTTGTGCGAGGAAATGGTCCATGTGCACGCATGAATATTCCTAGGCATCTAGTACTAGATGCCTGGGTAATGGATGGTCTGTTTCTGTCACCAGCTTGTGAACACAGAAGGAGCTTGCATTATTTCGATACCGACAAGCCGATCTCGAGCATGGATTCTTCAAATATCTATAGGAGCAATGACACATCTCTCGTTCAAGAAAGATCTTCCCTTCTCTTCGCTGTTGCTCTCTCGCTCGCATCATACAAAGTGACGCGACAACCTTGAAAATCATATATAGCAGAGAATATCTTTGATAAAGAGAATACATATACTGATCGAAGGTGCTTCCATCAAGTGCGCAGGCTTTGCTATAGATTCTCTGTTGTGCTTTGCTAGTAATAATGAAATATTATCGGTACGTAGCGCTAAAAAGTGCAGCTAGCGTATAATTTCGAAACTTATTCTCCAATCTAACAAGTCTTCCTTAATTTACTGCCGAATGCGCGTTTGATAACGACAAGTAGTAGATCTGCTCGTGATCACAAAGATCACGAACGATTTAGAGAAAGTCAAACCATGGATTTTTCCTCATTATTATTGTGTGGCCGATTCAGTATACAGGCAAAAGCAGAGCAGGCTAGATCGAGCAGAGCACCCGCGTTCCATTGCCTAGCTACTGGGCGGCGGCGGCTTCTTCCTTGTCGCCTCCGCCGCCGAAGAAGTCGCTGAGTGTGGGTAGCTTGAACTCGCCGGCGGTGTTGAGTGGGATGGTGAGGTTCCCGATGATGGGGAGGTCGATGGTGAGCTTGACCTCGAGCTCGTAGTCGATGTCCCAGTCCCTGCCGAGGTCCTTCATGAGCGTGATGAGCACGTTGTAGGGCACCTTGGCCGGCACCTCCAGCTTGGTGATCTCGCCGCTGTCCTCGATCCAGCCCGGGTCCGGGATCGTGCCGGACGCAACCTCCCTGTAAAGTAAGAGCAAAGGGAGGATTAAGCATCGGATCTCATGGTGGTGATGGTGTGTGTTGAGTCCTAAACCTGGAATTGGACCAGAGCGTGGCTGCACGAGTGGTGTAGGAGGCGAGGAAGAGGATCGGGAGGAACATATGTTTATTTTTTCTTGCGGATCGAGAGACAAAGTCAAGGTTTCCCGAGAGCCAACTCGTACAGCTGCGCGATCTAAGTAATATGCGTTTTGGATCTGGACCCTAATCCAGTTCCAGGTTTAGTAGTGTTGACCATGATCGATGACATTCACGAGGAAGAAGAAGAAGGAGGAGGTGTTGGGGGATCTTACTTTCCTCCGCACTTGAGGACGTATGCGATGTCGCAGATGGGGATGCGGTGGGAGTAGGGGTTGGTGACGTTGACGTGGCTGTGCACGGTGATGGCGTCGCGGGTCATGCCCTTGAAGCTCACCTTGTCCAGCGACGCCTCCGGCTTGGGCATGTGCGCGATCTTGTCCGCCACGAACCCCTTCGCCTTGTCCATCAGGCTCGACATGGCCGCCGCCGCCGCCGGCGACTCGCTCTAGCAGCTTCCTCTGCTCGGGATCTTACAGACGGTGGTGGTGCGCAGCGTGTCCTTGGGAAGAAGAATACCGGAGGCAGAGGAGGACGCACGCACGCGGCGTTTATAGGAGGAGGGCACGACGCGGCGGGCGTGGGCACCGCGTGGAATCCGATCGATTCATGTAGCGGCGAGGGGAATTTTGTGATGGGGAAAAAGGAGAGGCGATCGACGAAGCTTCTGCTCGGCACCCCACGCGGCGCGATGCTCCCCATGGTGGACGGTGCTGACTCCAATCTGGCATCTCCTGCCGTCCTTATCTGCTGCCGCCTGTCGCACTGCACCGACCGCATCGTGCCGACTAATGCAAGCACCTTGTGTAAAATACTCCCTGTTCTTTCCTCAATTTTTTTCTCAGCGGATGTCGATACTCCATCCTTTGTTGTTTCTACGCTTGGAGATTATAATTGAGAGTTTACGGACCGAATCAGCGTGCCCATTTTTTTTAAAGGAGCATTTATTAATGTCGCGGGATAACAACGCAATATACCCTACTAACATTAAGATTGCACATAGCCAAACAAAAAAAAGAAAATTACGGGAAAAAAAGTCTGTCTTACAACAGCGGACAAACACCACCGAGACAGCACGAGAAATCCATCATTTCCAAAAGCAACGTCTCTAAGAAGAAAACAGTGCACAAGCGCCGCCATTCCCTGATCATTGATCATGGGTTTTCACCCCGGTGAAAGTTCACCCTCACAAAACAATGCTTTCAACAAGGACATTGCCATGCACAACCAATTAAAGTCAAACCTTGTATTTTCACCCTGTAAGTTTGAACTCTGGAATTCTCCTGTACTGTCGACCCTACTTTACGGTGTCATTGCTCTAATACCCGGATCACCAAGTGACATGGGTACACCCTACAGGTACTCGAGTTTGGTATATACGGTCTAAATACGTACAGGCGCACGGTGTCGCCAAGGCCTAAACGAGGGACTCGAGTAACCTACGGACTCTCGATTGCTTGAAGAACAAGAAGAAGTTAAAGATAGAAAGTTTGAAGGGGAAAATCCTAATTTGTAACCGACTCGACCTGCTACCTGGGACCTAGCCTATCTATATAAAGGCTAGGAGGGGCGGCGAGGAGGACACACGCAACCCTAGTTTCCACCACCCTCGCCAGATTGCATCTGTGCACCATTGTAATCTTCGATTCCTTCGATAATTCCACGAGCAGACAAGCAGGAGTAGGGACCTCTACGAGGCCCGAACCTGGGTAAATCTTTGTCCCCTGTGTGCTTGTTTGCTAGCCGATAGATGTCTCCAGCGCTCCCTCCTTCTCCAAAACCCAAGTCCATAACAATGGGCATTGACGAGTTAAACCCTCGTCAATTGGCGCCGTCTGTGGAAATTGAGAGTGCTGATGTTGTGGCTTCTTCGGCCCCATCAACTGCGATCTACAACTCCGCAACAGCGGAGATTCGCCAGCTCTTCAGCGCGTTTGATCTCACTGTCCACACGCCGGCCACTCGCCCGGCCTTCGAGTCAGTGGGCGACAGAATCCGCCTGGCGATCAGGAGCTTCCGCTTCCAAGTTGGCTAGATGGGCACGCTTCGCATGCCTGATCAGCCGACAGCGCTGGCGATTGCCCCAACATTGTGGTTCCCTCCATCGATCGGCACCCTCAGCGAGCTCAACGCCCCGGCAGCAGTCGAGAACACGGTAAGCGACAGTAGTCGCGACTCCGATCTGAGCGATCTGGCCACTGAAGATGGAACCTACGGTTCCAGATCTGAGAGTTGTGGAAGCAACAACTTCCCCAATCACTTCATGTGCGCCGTCATCAACGCAGGTGATACCTCTGCCAATCGCGACAACGGTGGTAATCCCGGTAACGGGACCGATCCGCCTAACGCCGGCAACGGCGGCAACGGTGGCAATCACACCCCTTCGATAATGGAGGAGCAGTCGAACCTCCATCCATAATAAATGAGCAAACCGGCGAACGCATCGTAATCAGGCTCAACGAACAAGAATGGGCTCGCTGCCGCGAGGCCCTACGAGGCACCCATCTACCCTTCGGATCCCCGCAAGAGCTGCTGATGGGCTATCACTGGCTCCTGAAGGAAGAGTTCAAGCGCCAAGTACAAACAATCGCGCAGCTCGAGGCGCGCAAAAAGGCGGCAGACGAGTCGAGCCTTCGTCGTGCTGGGCTCTCATCCTACGGAGGATCCTCCTCAAGGGGCAACGAGTACCTCGCCAAGAAGAGGCAATCACGGATGGCCAATCTCACCGAGCAATAACGCATAGAAGCCGCAAAAGTCCTTGACTTCGGCTCTATGACAGTCGACACGCGAGGCAACATGGTCCCCAGGACGCCGCAGGCTGTGGTGACAGCGGCCACCATGTACCTCCTCAACAACCAACTGCCAGCTGGAGATCTCCGAACCGCCATGCACTGATCTACGATCGCGGGCTTGGGATTAATCGAGGCGCCCTCGACAAGGAGCCAACACCAGACCCAAAGAAGGGCAAAGCGCTATTCCTCGCCCTCGTCTAGCGATGACAGTCATGACCTGTCTCGACGTCGCCGCTCACGGAGACACGACCGTGACTACGATGTGCGCGACGACCTCACGCAGCGCAAGATCGACAAATCAAGGGCACGATGTGCTCGGTCGACTGACACGGAAGAAGAAGATGGGGAGCTCTGCGGCGCTAGATGCTTCAGCAGATCCATTAGGCAGAAGCGAATGCCTAAAGGGTTTAAACTCCCGTCAGAGAACTCGAAGTTTGATGGCCTACATGACCCAAAGATCTGGCTGGAGGACCACATCTCCTCTGTCAGACTCCACGGAGGCGGTCGGAGCACGACCATGCAATGCTTGCAGCTACAACTGCAGGGCGTCGCTCGAGCATGGCTCAATAACCTCCCACGCGGATCCATTCACAGTTGGGATGAGCTGGTTTACAACTTCGTGCGCAACTTTAAGGGCACGTACAAGCGGCCTGCATCAATCGAAGAGCTTAGATGTTGCCAGCAAAGATCTGGCGAATCGCTGCGCTCCTACATCCAAAGGTGGTCCATCATCAAGAACTCCGTAGAGAACATCTCGGAGGATCGCGCAATTGACGCATTCATGGCGGCGTCCGCCGCCTAGAACTCAGGGAGGAGCTGGGTCGTTCAAAGCCCCAGACCATCAACCACCTAATGGAGATCGCGAATTGGTGGGCCGATGGAGAAGATTTAGTGAAAAATTGCGTTCACTCCGACGAAGAGGCGGAACTCGAACGCAGACGTGACCACCGAGGCAAGCGCCGCATGCGCATCTACGATGACCGCGACGACGTCAACATGGTCGCGGCTAGCTACGCCGACAGACGCGACGATAACCGCAACAGCGGATACCGTGGTGGCGGATACCGCGACTCCGGGAAAACCACGCAGGTGTGGAAACGCCGCACTCGCGATGAGGCACCCGCGATCTCCATTGAGGACAAACTGTCCGAGCCTTGCACGGTGCACTTCTACATCGACAAGCATGATGGCAAGAGGAAGTCTAGCCACCTCCTCAAGGACTACCGCGAGTTCCTCAAGCTACATGAGGGATTGGTGCGGATGAACCGCAATGTAGTCGAAAGAGGCTACGGAGCCGCTCCAGGCGCCGTGGCACATGGCGCACCGCACCCACCACGTGGGCCACCACCGACTGCGGCTGCACCGGACCAGCACCACAGAGGCGAACCGTACCCACGAGCCATGGGCACCATGATGATCCAAAAGGGACGTCCCTCCAATAGGGTGCAGAAGGCCATCACTCGCCAAGTCAACTTGGCCACGCACTCGCCAGCATCTACCACTGAGTACCTCAGTGGAAGCGAGTCCTGCATCACCTTCGACAAACGAGACCACCCGCCTCAGATACCCCGTCCAGGCCATTGCCCCCTCGTACTCGAGGCGCAAATCGGAGGGTTTGACATGAGCCGCGTCTTCATGGACGGTGGGAGCGGCATCAACCTCATATTCGCGAGTACCTTGCGAGCAATGAGAATCCCTCTAACCTGCCTGGAGGCCTCGAACACAACGTTCCACGGCATCGTCCCGGGAAAAGGCGTATACCCCATAGGCAAAATCTACCTCGACGTCATCTTCGGCACGCGGAAGAACTTCCGGCGCGAGCGCATAGACTTTGAGGTTGTCGACTGGCCCTCACAGTACCACTGCATCCTCGGGCGAGTCGCGTTCGCTAGGTTCATGGCAGTGCCCCACTACACCTACCTGCAGATGAAAATGCCAGGTCCCAATGGCGTCATCATGATCAACGGGAGCTTCGAGCGATCTGATAGTTGCGACAGGGTATTCAACAGAATCTCACAGTCCTTCGGCATGCAGGAGGAACTCGCGAGACTGAAGGAGACGACAGACAACAATCTGCCTCCCCTGAGCAGGCCAAGCTCACCTAATCTCTCCTTCGACTCATCTGTGCACACAAAGAAAGTGTAGGTCCACCCATCGGATCTCGCCAAGACGACCCTCATCGCCAACAACTTGAGTCCCACATAGGAACTCGCGCTCATCGAATTCCTCCGTGAGCACTGGGAAATTTTCACCTGGTGTCCTGCGGACATGCCAGGAGTTCCCAGGGAATTCGCCGAGCACGCACTCAACGTCAACCCCGACGCAAGGCCAGTCAAGCAAACAATTCGGCGATTGTCTGAGCCACGAGCGCAGGTAGTTGGAATGGAGATCAACAGACTCCTTGAAGCAAAGTTCATATGTGAGATCAAGGAAAGTACTTGGCTCGCCAACACGGTGCTGGTACCAAAAAAGGACACGGATATCCTGCGGATGTGCGTGGACTTCACCTCTCTGAACAAGCACTGCCCAAAGGATTACTTCCCGTTGCCACGGATCGACCAGATCATCGACTCCACCGCGGGATGCGAGCGCCTTTGCTTCCTCGACGCCTACTCAGGCTATAATCAAATTCGAATGAAGGAGGAAGATCAAGAGAAAATAGCGTTTACAACGCCCTTCGGTGTGTTCTGCTACAACACAATGCCCTTTGGGCTAAAGAATGCGGGAGCCACCTACCAGCGGTGCATGCAGGCTTGCCTCAAGGAACAACTAGGTCGCAACATTCAAGTCTATGTCGATGACATAGTAATCAAGACCAAGGAGGAAGCCTCTCTAATCGACGATTTGCGCGAATCCTTCGCCAACCTCGACCGCTACCGGATCAAGCTCAATCCGGACAAATGCGCCTTCGGCGTACCATCTGGGCAGCTACTCGGGTACCTCATCTCCGAGAGGGGAATCGAGGCGAACCCGAAGAAGATAAAAGCCATATTGGCCATGGAGAAGCCGAAAAACATAAGGGGCGTCCAACAGCTGGCTGGACGAATCACGGCCCTCAGTCGATTCATCAGTCGAATGGGTGAAAAGGCGCTGCCCTTCTACCAGCTCCTCCGCAAAACTGAAAATTTTGAGTGGACTACTGATCCGCAAGAAGCATTCGAAGACCTCAAGCGCCTGCTATCCACTTCGCCAGTGCTGATGACCCCACGAGAAAGGGAACCACTGTTGCTGTACATATCCGCCACCAACCAGGTGGTCAGCACAGTGCTCGTCGTCGAGCGAGCTGAGGAAAACAAGGTCCACGGCGTACAACGCCCAGTATACTACCTCAGCGAGGTTGTGGCATCCCGCAAAAACCACTACTAGAAAATCGCGTTGTTTTTGTGCATTGCATCTTCATGACCGCATGCTCATGTCATCATGCCACATTGCATTTGAGCATTGTCATGTCATCTTGCATTTACTTGCATAAAACTATTTTTGAAAAGCCTGGTGTTGTTTTCTAAACCCCGCGTCTTTAATTCAAATTAAAACCCGGGTCTCCGGAATATTTTGTTTTGTCTATCAACGGTTTGCAAAAGCCTCGTTTTTAATAAATAAAATATTTAAATTATTTTGGGAGGCAGCCAGCCAGGCCCGAAAGCCTAGCCGGCCACCTCCAAACCCTAGTTTAAAATCCTAATCCCTATCCTACCCCACCCTTTCCTACCCAGCCCGCCGGCCACCTCACTTCCACCACTCCTAGAGCGCCACATCAGCCACCCAGCCGCACGCACGCCCCACCCCGACCACCTTGGGCTCCTACCCCGACTGGGCCCCACCTGCCGCTCTCCCATCTCCCGCCCGAGCCACTCCCCACCTCGTCTCCACCTAGGTCCCACCCCACCATCTGCTCGGCCCCACGCGTGGACACGCTTCCGCCTGGGCGCGCAAACCCACACCCCGCGCCGTCCTTTCTCCCGCCCGCCCCGTGCGAACCCAGCCGACCACATCGAGCACGTACGCGACCGCTTCCTCCCTCGATCCCCACGCCCCGCGGGCCCACCAACCCCACGCGCCCGGCGCTCCTTTCTCTCTCCCCTCGCCTCTCCCTCTCGCCTCACCAACCGCCCCGCGTACAGCGCCGCCGCCCTCCACCGCGCGCCTCGCCGCCCCGCCTGCCGGCCCGGCACCGAGCCCCGCCTCAACCTCGAGCTCCGACCGCCGCCTCCCCTTCTTCTCCCAGCCCGACGCCTCTGCCACCAAATCCGCCGCCGCCTGGGCCTCCTCGCCCGTGTCCGGCCGCGCGCCTCCACCTCCCTTTCCGGCCGCCGCTCGGCCACCCTTGCCGTCGGTCGCCTCCTTCCTCGCCGCCGACCCCCACCTTCCCCATCTCCTCCACCGCCACTTACCCCTCCTCCCAAGTTCTGCTGCAGGCTCCACCCCAGCTCTCCTTCTCCGGCCGCATCTCCGCCCGCGCCGAGCTCCTCCGCCGCTGTCTCCCGAAACCGCCGTCGCAGCCTCTGTTGCCAGGCTCGCCTGCGGGCACCTCGGGCCTCGGTCCGCCGCTCCTCGCCGATGGCCGCCGCCCCGAGCTCGTCTCTCCTCGAGCTCCCTGTCGCCGGGCCACGCATCCTCAACTCCGCGCGTGCCACCGCCTCTGCCTCCGCGCTCACTCTCCGTCGTGGCCGCCAGGTGATGCCTTCCGCGAGCGCCGCCGCCGCCCTGCCAGAGACCGCCGCCGCGTAGCACCTCCTTCCCTGCTACTCCGGCGCCAAGACCACCTGTTGCCCAGTCGTGAGGATGTTGTGGTGGTTTTTGTCTGTCACCGTTCGTTAATCTTCAGTTGCTTACTGCAGTTTATTGTTTGTCTAGACACGCTTGTCCCTCATGAGATCGCCATGACCAGTCAAGTTTCGCCAAGCCGCTTCAGGAGTCCACCTCCGTCCCCGATGATGTGTTGTCGATGCCTACCAAGATCCCCTCCCCGATCCCAAAGGCGACAAGACCCGGTACGCCAAGATCTCCGCCGTGAAACGACAAGACCGACGACCCGACCCAAGACCCAAATACCGATCCGAAACGCCAAGGTCTTCTTCACGAATGCGGACCCGACAAGACCTTCGCGACAGCAAGATCCACACCGACCAGGGCGGATCCGATGCGCCCCTAACGCCAAACCAAGTCCTTCTTCCCGGATGCGACAAGATCTACTTCCGTTGTCCGAGACCGATCCCGTCGAGCTGTTCCCCCCGTCGAACCCTGTCGAACCCCGGACCCCCGGAACCCACGATCTGCCGAACCCAGATGTGTGAACCTTTTCCCGAGCCCCTATTTTATAAATGCTATATATAAAACTTGTTGCATATTAATTGTTCATCTCGCATGCATATCATGTGGGTTGGGGGCATTATGCCGATTCACCGCATGATTAAATATGGAGTGTTTATGTGGAATATCTTTGTCTTATTCCGGACTCCATTTAAAGTGGTGTAGCAAACCGATGCCATGTTCTGTCTTGTTAAGACAACATTTAAATTGCGGGGTAGATAAATAACTTGAACCATATAATTAATTGTCGGGACCCCGGTTCCGCTTAATTTTGACTAGTTGCACCGCATCTGTTCCATGCCATGCATCATATCACAAGCATGCCGATTCTTCTGCCGTAGTATTAAATATCGCATCCGGTGTTTCTTCTAGTGTTTGCTTCTTCGCGGATTAGGCCGAAGAGTTGATGCGAGTATCGACAAGTTCTCCGGATATGATCCGTCGACAATGTTTCCCAGGCGAGCATCTCTTCCCCTTCTACCTATTTTGCATTTATAGTCTTTATTTCCTCCTGTTGATCTATTGCTATCCGTGTCGCGATGCTTTAGTTTCCGTACACCAGTTATATCCCGTGCAGCCTCTATATTGCCTTGGACACCTCCTATTACCCGTGTTTGGTAGATAGCTGGCCTTGCGAGTCGTAGTTGCTTGCTCAGGTGTGATCTCGTGTTGTCAAGTACCACAGTTGTTGAATTGCTGGCAGATGTTTATTGGTGGAGATGATCATGACGTTAAATACAACTATTAAAATGCTAGATATAACTAATGCAGAGGCATCGGTGGGCAATAGATGTTATTTGGTTCTCCCACGCTCACTTGTGTCCCGTAGGACCCCGAGTACTTGATACCTGTTCCTTGATTTTTCGCACTATCCACATCCGGGAGGCCTTATGGACCCCCCTGAGCCAGAGCTTGATTCCTTTCTATTTCTTGGGGCCACAAAGTAGTTTGGGGCTTTATTACTATCCTGTACCTATGCCATGCTTTACCGCTTTATTTAAGATTGTGCGTGGAGCACCTGTACTGTTTAGGATTGCGGAGTGTTTTCGCGGTATCGACAAGGCCAGTCACACTTTCGGGTTCCCAGTCATTTACAGCCATTGGCGCAAACCTTGGGTCCGTCTCGGAGCCGGCCAACTTCGTTGCGGGTAGCTTAATGGGGTGGGCCCCTGAAATATTTTATGAATCCTGTGATCACTTTGTCGCGAATGCCTCCTTGGGTTTCGAGTTGGTTTTTCCGAGGTTGATCGAGTGTGTGTTGCTATTTGTGCACCCCTGCAGGGTAAAACTTTCTGAAAGCCGTGTCCGCGGTTATGGACGACTTGGAGCACAGTATCTCGATCATAGACAAGCATAACTAACGTAGCGCTATAAATTTGACTTAATATGTGACTAGTAATCAGCTCAATTATAACGGAATGGATATTAAAAATGCCAACAACTGGTGGATCTTGGTCGTATCGTCTGCTGATATAGCTACCTAGTAAGTATTGCAACTCTAATGGAATGTGATAAAAGTGCCAACCACTGCTGGGTTTTGGGATTCCTCGGGACAATTATATCTGACTAGTAAATGTCCCAACTACAACAGAATGGTAATTAAACTGCCCACTACTTATGCTATCAGGATGACTCATGCTATCTATATCTGATTAGTAATTGCTGCAACTTTAATGGAATGAGTAAAATTGCCAACTGTGTGAGTTCCTTGGTCCGACTTCCTCGTTTGGTCTCGAGGGGGAAATACCAGGATGGGTTTGTTTGGTGTTAGCTTCAGGTTGGAACCGAATAGGTCTTTCTTATCCCTCTCTGATAACCGCCTGTTGTATCGAGTCTCTATAGGTTGTTTAGTGCCGCTGCGCTGCCGCTTCAGCCCACCATACGTATGTAGGCGAGAGCCGCCGAATTCTAGCCTCGCCGTGTACTGGCCTCAGTACTGATGCTCCTCTTTTTCCTTTGCCCTTTGTTGGCACCCCTTTTGTTTTAGCAGGTTTGAGATCGCCGTCGTTAGCAGGGTTACCCTTCCGGCTTGGCCTGGGCAGGGTTATGGACGCCATTGGTTATTCTTCAGGGCTCTTAGCCCCATTTGCATCTTGTCTGTAACCGGACGCTCTATCGTTTTCAAGGTGATTTGGATCTTTGTATATTATATCTGTATTCTTGACTCGTTGAGTCACTGATGTATATATATCTATTCTGTGGGTCCCATCGAGGACTGTTGTGTAATGGTATTACTTCGTTTTCCACCCGCACGAAAGTGCCTGGTGGGCGTCCTTGAATCGTTTCTATGCGGGTTTGGTGGAAAGGGTTAAAACTTGCATAGGGCCGATTCGAGGGTGTTATAGAGGTCCTCACACCAACAAAACAGCGGTACCCGCACTACCAGAAGCTGGCGTATGGCGTCTTCATGACCGCCCGGCGACTGCGCCATTACTTCCAGGAACACCCAATCGTGGTGGTCAACGACACCCCGTTGGGACATATCCTCAATAACCCCAATGCCATGGGACGAGTCGCGCTTTGGGGAATAGAAGTGTCTCCACGAGACATCACATACGAAAAGCGCACCGCAATCAAGTCGCAAGTTCTCCCTGACTTCCTCGTGCACCGGATGGAGAACCAGGTCCCGGACAAGCCAGATATGTCCTACCTCTGGACAATGCACTTCGATGGGTCCAAGCGGAAAGACGGAGCAGGCGCAGGTGTCATACTGACATCACCTCAAGGGGACAAGCTAAAGTATATCCTGCGAATGCAGTTCTTAGCCTCCAACAACGAGGCTGAATACGAGGCCCTATTGCATGGGATGAGGATGGCAAAAGCCTGCAGCGCTAAGAGGCTCATCATATACGGCGACTCCAAGTTGGTCGTCAACCAAATGATGCACGAGTGCGACGCACTGAATGACAACATGATCGCGTACCGCGACCTCTATGACACACTCGAAGGAGACTTCGACGGTTGCGAACTGCGGCACGTAGGTCGCGAAAGCAACGAAGAGGCGAACGCACTTGCCAACATAGGCTCTACCTGCGCCCCCATACCACCCGGGGTATTTCTCGAGCGCGTCTGTGAATGCTCCATCAAGCCAAAGGCCGCAGAGAAGAAAACAAGCGTAGCAACGGGCTCGGGGGCTACGCCACCCAATGAGCCAATGGCACTCGATGACTTGGAGCTAGACACCGGACTCGAAGGACCAATGAGCGTCATGATGATTGAGCAATCCTGGACGCAGCCGTACATCATGTACCTCCTCAGCAAGAGGCTACCGGACGATCCGACAGATGCACGGCACATCGCGCGTTGATCCAAGGCATTCGCTGTTATCAACGACGAACTGTATAAACGCAGCATCACAGGAGTACTCCAACGATGCGTCTCCATGGCCGATGGAAAAGCAGTTCTCCTTGACATCCATGAAGGGACCTGCGGGCACCACGCCGGCAGTCGCGCCCTCGTTGCCAAAGCTCTAGGAGCTAGATTCTACTGGCCTACGGCCATGCGTGATGCCAAGGACATCGTCCAAAAATGCAACGCTTGCCAGCGATTCGCGGACAAGCCGCACGCACCGGGCGCAGAGCTACGACCAATCCCATTGGCCTGGCCCTTCGCGCAATGGGGGCTCGACATGGTCGGCAAACTTCCAAGGTCCTCGCGAGGAGGCTACGTCTACCTCTTGGTCGTAGTCGACAAATTCATCAAGTGGATTGAGGCCATGCCAGTAACCAACCAAGCAGGGCACAACGCAGTTAAATTCTTCGAGTCCATCGTCTACCGCTTCGGAGTGCCACACAGCATCATCACCGACAACGGGACGAACTTCACATCCAAGGAGTTCCAAGAATTCTGCGAGAACCTAGGGATCAACATCAGCTACGCGTCAGTAGCGCATCCACAGACAAACGGTCAGGTGGAAAAGGCAAACGGGCTCGTCTGCAGCGGCATCAAGAAGCGACTCCTCCGGCCACTCGAACAAGCCGCGGGTTGCTGGCCGAACGAACTGCAATCTATACTCTGGAGCCTACGTACAACCCCAAACAGCGCCACGGGCTACACGCCTTTCTTTATGGTGCACAGAGCAGAGGCAGTGCTACCCGCCGAGGTACGGTACAAGGTGCCGCGCGTGGTTGCTTACAGCGAACAAGAGTCATCCCTCGCACTCGAAGACTCCGTCGACCTCCTTGACGAAGCAAGGGAAATCGCCGCGGAAAGATCAACGATCTACCAATAGAACCTGCGCAACTACCACAGTAGGAGGCTTTGCCCCAGAGCCTTCGTCGAAGGCGACCTGGTCCTGCAACTGAAGCAATAAGGGCATCTCAAGCTCGAGTCCCCCTGGGAAGGACCGTACGTGATTACATAAGTAATCCCAGGTGGCGCCTATCGCCTTCAAGATTTAGAGACAGGAGTCGCATACTCCAACCCATGGAACGTCGCACAGCTGTGACGCTTCTACCCCTAGTCGTTTTTTCTTTTACATTGCAAATAAGGCTACTCAGCCAAGGCTACTTAGCCATACATTGTACCTCGCACTGTTCTTCGAATAAATAAAAGCTAAGTGCCCCAAAACTCTGTATCCTCCTTTACTTTTTCAATTTATCTACTCGGGGGCTGCACCACCCTATACACATCTGTTCTTCGAACCAAAAACACGATATCCTGAGTAGCTGGTACATCAATCGAATCCCTTAACACAACCTCAACCCAGCTGCAATGAACCCGACAGGTTGACAAGGGACTGAGATAAAACACGGCCAGGCTAACGAAAAGGACTCGCATAGTGCAACGCACTTCATGCTAACAAAGCTCTTAATGCACATTCGACAATAAATTATTTACAATAATTATACAAACTTTACAACACAAGTACACTTATGTGCAGGATACAAACTAAGCTACTACTGCAGCAGGAGAACGTTGGTTTGTTCCTCAAAGAAGTCGACGATCTCTTCTACTAGGCGATCCACCGCCTGGTAGTGCGGCACCATATTCCAGGCAGAACCTGCTGGTGGTGCAGGCGACCCAGACGCAATTGCCGCAACATCTACGTCAGGCTTGTGCAGTCGCACCATTGATAGAGCTGCCTTGGCGCTAGCCACCAACTGTTGTCTCACGCACTCGCAAACATCGGTCAAGTCTTGAAACTTGGCAAGGACAAGACTTCTCCCATGTCCTCAAGAACAAAACGAACTACTCACAAGACATCATATGGATCATGATCAGAGATGGAATAATGATGGATAACAATCTGAACATAAACAATAATTCAATGGTTCACTCAATAGCATCAACTACAAAGAGTAATCAACACCGGGAAAGTTTCCCCTATGAACTATGCAAGATTCAACGCAATTGTTACAGCAATATGGAGATGGTGATGAGGGTGCTGATGGTGATGATGGTGGTGATGATGATGACGATGATCCCGATGAAGTCCAGCTTGATGGTGGTGTTGATGGCGACGATCTCCCCTCTCCGGGAAGGAATTCCCCCGGCAGAAATCTGTCTGCCGGAGAGATCTTTCTCTCTCGGTGTTTTCCGCCCCGCAGAGGCGGCGAAATCTTTCTGTGGTCGCCCCCGAGTCTTAGGGTTTCGGGAGGAAGATATACGCCAGAGGGGAGAGGCTGGAGTGGGCCAGGGTGGCCACACCACTCCCTGGCGCGGCCTGGGCTTGCCAGCGCCATGGGGTGGTGTGGGCCCCCTGTGGCCCACCTCCACTCCATCTTCTGGCATCTAGAGTCTTCTGGAAAAATAGAATTTTCCGTATATTTTCCCGGATTTTCTGATCTTCGTGAATTTTGCCTCCAAACAACACCTTTTCCATCATAATCCTGACTGCAGCGGTCCATGCTCCAAAAGTCATCAAACATGCAAAAACAGATGAAATAACATAAGTATCACCTCTCAAGACGAAATATATCAATGAATAATAGTGAATTAAGACATAGAATAGTGACGCAAAATGGACGTATCAACTCCCTCCAAGCTTAGACTTCGCTTGTCCCCAAGCGAAACTGAGCTCAATAAACATGACCTCAAGTTTATGGAGTGAAGAGTCGATAAAAGAATACGGACAAGAAGCATCACATTCATCAAATACATAGATCATAAAAGAAGATAACTCACTATTATACAACTCAACTTGCAGTGAGTAAAGGAAACACAATAAAGACACATAAAGTGAATCATAATTGGTAATGGCAAACTTAGCTCTTGGTCGAAGAATAGTTGATAACTTGCTGGAGTTTACAAATAGCTGGTTTTCAAAGAAAGATTTCAAAGTAGTAAACTTCAAGATAAGAGCAATGTGCAAAGCAAGGATACTAAGAAACATGAGTGAATAAATCATCATATGAATGAATGAAACACATCAACTCAAAATACTTGCCGAGATAGAAGGGAATAGGTTTACTGACTCAACTACAAAGTAAAAGAAAGGACCTTCGCAGAGGGAAGCAGGGATTGCAAGTCTCATAAAGAGCTCCCAAAAATTATGATACTTACTAGCTTTCAGCTCTCATTGCCCCTATCATAGGCATCTTTTGGTGGTTAAGGTTGAAGTGACACAACTAAGAGGATATGCTTGATAAGTTATAAGTTGAAATATCATGCCCCTTACTTATGAGTACCGATCCTCATGCTACTCAACTTCAGTCATGAGCAAGCTCTTGTCATTGTAAATACATGCGTATCATTGTGAACCGCCAACGGGGTACCCCTTGCACATGACACATGAGCTATCCCATAATCAAAATGACAAGGCAAGCAGACAGTGAGCATCTCAGCGATCTTTTTATTTGCTATTTGCATAGGTTTTTATTGAGGATGCTTCATAGAATGCTCACTATAGTTATGCTGCAAGTTTCCACCATGATTAGGCATGGCTTAGGCTAGCGGCCCAGGCGTTTCTCTAACACACATATAGACTCCATGATCTTACAAGTTCCACTTTTATTTCACACCGCCGGGATCCATAAGCAAAAGAACATGATATCAACTAGGTACAAGTACCGATGAAGTGTTGAAAGCGGTCCCCATGATACATGGTTCTGCTAACTTCAACTCATAAAGCGCAAGCATATACGCAACAAAGAAGGACCCAATGGTTCAAGTTTATTAAATGCAAGAAAGTAAAGTGTGCCATCAAGTTCGTGAGAGCTTTAATCACTAATTTTCATATAACAAGTTTAATTTGGGAGGTAGATAAAACAAGAATTTACTTGGAATAGCAATAATGCTACTAGGTAGGTATGGTGGACACAAATGGCAAAGGTTTTGGTTTAAAGGAGGTGGATGCACGAGAAGAATTCCCTCTCAGTACATGTTTTTGGCTAGCAAGGCTGGGTAGCAAGTACAAGAGTTGAAGGAAACAAACAAACATACAAGTGATAAAGACAAACATGCAATCTTCCTTGGAAGCACCAAAGATCTTAACTAGAGAATACTAAACTTATTAGCAAATCAAGAAAGAAAGATGATGAAATTATTTTTCTTTAAAGGTACTTTTATCTTTTTCTTTCAACTCTCAAAAATAGTGTTGCTACTGACCGAGCCAGGTTTGCCAAAACCAACTAAATTAACTCAATGATCCTAGAGTGCTACCAATACTAACAACAAGATCAATCATATAACCACGAATTGAAAACTAAAATAAGCTACCCAAAAGAGTGAATGATAGAACTTCTCATTAATATTCCACAACGGAAACTCACACCAAGGGATACATATCTAACGAGAGAGGGGACACTTCCATAATGCAAACCATACTACATAATAACTCCTCTATTCATGTTATGACTCTATTAATAAGGTAAAAAGATAGAAGATAGTGATATGATACCGCGGCACTCCCCCAAGCTTGGAACAAACCAAGGGGATGCCAAACCTGGTGACGAATTACTCCTTCGGTGGTGGTGGTATACTCTCATCTTCGTCCGTCTTCCAGGGTAAAGGCTTCCCATCAACAAAGGACATCGTGGTTTCCAACATCCTGAAACTTGCAGCAGCACTTATGCATTTAAATCTAGCCTCATACTCACAGTTTTGATTTTGAACGTCATAGAACTGTGCTTGCAGTTCGTTGGTTGTTTGGCGGAGTAAAAAGGCTTCATCTTTGATTACAGCAGTCTCCTTTTGGTGCTTGGCGATGAGTTCGGAACAAATCTTGTGGATGATGTCCACTTTGCGCTCCGTCATCTTCCTGTACCTAAAGACTTCTTGCTCCAATGCTTCCATCCTGTCCTCCAGACTTCCTTCACCTTTAGGGCCTTGAACCTCCTTAATCCGGACCTCCCCACCTTTGAGCAACAACTCCTTGGGATGAATCTTCAATTCTCTCATGTATGGGTTGATGATATCTTCTAAGGAATCTCTCTTGGATGTTCAAGAGGGAGACATTGTGGCTCCAAATCTGGGATTCTACCTGGCAGAAACATATCAAAACAAAAACACGACAAAAACACGATATACGAACCTCGGGGGATCCGGGGGGTTATAAATTACGAAGTTTCACTTCAAAAGGAAGGTACTAGGAGAAAATGAGTCGGAGGCGGAGTCCTGGGTGGCCTCACCACCTGGTGGCGCGGCCAGGGGTGGGCTTGCGCCATGGGGTGGTGTGGGCCACCCTGGCTCCGTTTCCGTCCCTTTTTCGCTTCGTAGCTTTCCTTATTGACTGAAAACTGCAGTTGTATTGTATTTTCGCGGAACTTTTCTTACCAGAACTGTTACCTTGTTGGAAACCGACTCTGCAGGTCTCTTAATTTGGTCCTCGATGAATTTCTTTGGAGTTATAACTTGAAAGGCATCAACATCTTCATTGTAAGAATCTCCAGCAATATAGTGTTTGAGTCGTTGTCCATTCACTACTTGTGTAGTATTATCTTTTGGAGAAGAAATTTTTATTGCTCCTAAACGGTATACTTCTTCAATGATGAAAGGTCCTTCCCATTTTGATAGTAGCTTACCTGCAAAAAATCTGAGACGAGATCTATACAATAGAACTTTCTCACCGACATGAAATTCTCTCTTAAGTATTCGCTTGTCATGCCATATTTTAACTTTTTCTTTCAAGAGCCTAGCATTCTCATAGGCTTCACTCCTCCATTCATCTAAAGAACTTAAGTCAAAAAGTCTTTTCTCACCAGCTAGCTTACAATCTCTATTTAGTTCTTTCACTGCCCAGTAAGCTTTGTGTTCTAATTCTAGGGGTAAGTGGCAAGCTTTCCCATAAACCATCTTATAAGGAGACATTCCCATAGGATTCTTATGAGCAGCTCTATAAGCCCATAAAGCATCATTCAACTTCTTAGCCCGGTTTTTTCTAGACCTATTAACAGTCTTTTGCAAGATAGATTTAATTTCTCTATTTGATAACTCTACTTGCCCGCTAGTTTGGGGGTGATAAGCTGAAGCAATTCTATGATTAACATCATACTTAGCAAGGGTCCTCCTAAAACCGCCATGAATGAAATGAGAACCCCCATCAGTCATGAGATACCTAGGCACTCCAAACCTAGGAAAGATAACATCCTTAAGCATTTTTAGAGAGGTTTCCCCGTCAGCACTTTTCGTAGGAATGGCTTCTACCCACTTAGTAACATAATCAACGGCAACAAGAATATGGGTGTAACCCTTCGAAGGAGGGAAAGGTCCCATAAAGTCGAATCCCCAACAATCAAAAGGTTCAATAACTAGAGAGTAGTTCATAGGCATTTCATTGCATTTACAAATATTACCAACACGTTGACATTCATCACAAGATAAAACAAATTTTCTTGCATCTTTAAAAAGGGTAGGCCAGTAGAGACCTGATTGTAGTACCTTTTGTGCAGTTCTATCTCCTGCATGGTGTCCTCCATAGGCTCTCCCGTGACATTTACGCAATATCTCTTTTTGTTCATACTCTGGAACACATCTTCGCATAATACCATCAAACCCTTCTTTGTATAAGTGTGGGTCATCCCAAAAATAATGCCTCAAATCATAAAAGAACTTTCTTCTTTGCTGAGCTGTAAAAGTTGGAGGCAAATACTTGGAGACAATAAAGTTAGCATAATCAGCATACCAAGGGCTTCCTCACGAGTTCACCCCTACTGCGGCTAATTGTTCATTTGGGAAACTATCATTAACAGGCATAGGATCAAAAGAAATGTTTTCCAAACAAGATAAATTATCAGCTATATGATTTTAAGCACCCTTTCTATCTACTATATGTAGATCAAACTCTTGTAAAAGTAGTACCCATCTAATAAGCCTAGGCTTAGCATCCTTCTTCGTCATAAGATATTTAATAGCAGCATGATCAGTATGAATGGTTACTTTTGAGTCCACAATATAGGGCCTAAACTTATCACAAGCAAAAACAACAGCTATAAATTCCTTTTCAGTAGTAGCATAATTCCTTTGAGCAACGTCTAAAGTCTTACTAGCATAATGGATAACGTTTAGCTTTTCATCAATACGTTGCCCAAGGACAGCACCTATAGCAAAATCACTAGCATCACACATTATTTCAAAGGGTAAACTCCAATCAGGTGGTTGAACGATAGGGGCTGTAGTTAAAGCCTTCTTAAGAGTTTCAAAAGCTTCCTTACAATCATCATCAAATACGAAGGGTACATCTTTTTGAAGAAGATTGGTAAGGGATTTTGATATCCTAGAAAAGTCTTTAATAAACCTTCAATAGAAACCAGCATGACCAAGGATACTACGAATACCTTTGATGTCTCTTGGGCATGACATCTTCTCAATTGCCTCAACCTTAGCTCTATCAACTTCTATGCCTCTTTCAGAAACTTTATGCCCAAGAACAATCCCTTCATTAACCATGAAGTGGCATTTTTCCCAATTAAGAACAAGATTAGTTTCTTCACATCTCTGCAAAACTTTATCAAGGTTGTGCAGACAATTATCAAAAGAAGTTCCATAGACAGAAAAGTCATCCATGAACACTTCTACAATTTCCTCACAAAATCCATGAAAGATAGCAGACATGCACCTTGGGAAAGTAGCAGGAGCATTACATAAACCAAAAGGCATACGTCTATAAGCATAAGTTCCATAAGGGCAAGTAAAAGTAGTTTTTTCTTGATCTTGTTGTTTGACAGCAATTTGAGAGAAACCAGAATAACCATCAAGAAAACAAAAATGGGTCTTTTTAGACAACCTTTCCAACATTTGATCAATAAAAGGAAGCGGTAGTGATCTTTCTTAGTGACTTTATTGACTTTCCTAAAATCGATGCACATCCTATAGCCTACCACTATTCTTTGAGGAATAAGTTCATCATTATCATTAGGGACAACGGTAATACCTCCCTTTTTAGGAACACAATGAACAGGACTAACCCATTCACTATCAGCAATAGGGTAAATAATACCAGCATCAAGGAGTTTCAATACCTCATTCCTTACCACTTCCTTCATCTTAGGATTTAAACATCGTTGGTGCTCCACTACTGGCTTCGCATCTGGTTCTATGTTGATAGAATGCTGACATATAGTAGGTGAAATCCCTTTCAAATCATCCAGAGTATAGCCCATAGCTCCTCGGTGTTTGTTCAGAACTTCCAATAATCTTTCTTCTTCCTCTCCTGAAAGTTTAGCGCTAATAATAACAGGATATATCTTTTTATCATCAATAAAAGCATATTTAAGATCATCAGGGAGAGGTTTTAGATCGAAGACCGGATCCTTTTTAGGTGGCATCGTGGTACCCAAGTCTTCTACAGGCAAGTCGTGCTTAAGCATCACTGGTTGATCACGGAGAATCATGTCAATCTCAATTCTTTCTTCCATGAAGATTTCACTTTCATGTTCCTCCATAAATTGCTGCAAAGCATTGTTAGGAGCAAGAGAAATAGAAGCAAGTTGTTCAACCCTAAAATCCTCATTATGGGTTTCCTCTTCGCAAGGTTCTTTAGCAAATTTCGAAAAATTAAACTCATAGGATTCCCCATCAAACTTAGTCAAGATTTTCTCCCTCTTGCAATCAATAATAGCTCCACAAGTACTCAAGAAAGGTCTACCAAAAATGATAGGATAAGTTTTACTAGCGGCTGAACCAAGTACTAGAAAATCAGTAGGGTACTTAATCTTACCACAAAGAACTTCCACGTCTCGCACAATACCAATTGGAGAGATGGTCTCTCTATTAGCAAGGTGAATAACCACATCAATCTCCTCCAACTCGCAAGGACTGATTTCATGCATAATTTCTCTGTAAAGATCATAAGGAATAGCACTAGAACTTGCACCAATATCACATAAACCATAATAGCAATGATCACCTATTCTAACAGAAAGCACAGGAACACTAGCCTTTTTAGACCTATTGGGATGTGAAACAATATTAGAAGCATCCTCACAAAAGACTATGTGCCCATCTTCTACGCTTTTAGTGACAAGATCTTTCACAATTGCTACCACATGTTCAATGTTTATTTGTTCATCAGGTTTTACAGTTCTTTTTTCACTTTTGGTGATTACATTAGTTATCATAGGATGGTCCTTTACCTTTTTGGGAAAGGGAATCTTCTCGATATAAGGCTCGGGTAAGATGGGATCAATAATGCAATACTCACCACTTCCAATAGGAGAATAGTCTACAATATCTTTGTAAGGTGCATGGTACTTGTTCCATCCCCTTTTTGGAATTTCAATATAGGAAGCAAAAGCTCTAAAGCAATTCGTAATAACTTGCACATCAAGAACATAAAGATTACTAATATTTTGAAAGTCATCAGTTCCCATAAAAGATTCAATGCATTCATAATCATAATTTATACCTGACTTTCTACCTTTGTTGTTCTCCCAAGCTTCAGCATTGTCTTGAATACGGTCCAGAAGGTCCCATTTAACTTCTTCTTCCATACGAGTGAATGATCCAGCACAAGAAGCATCCAATAAATCTTTATCATGTAGAGGGAGCCTTGCATAAAAGTTATTGATAATAATATTGTTGGGGAGCTCATGAATGGGACATTTGAGCATTAGTAACTTCAACCTCCCTCAAGCTTGAGCAGTACTCTCTCCATCAAGAGGCCAAAAGTTGTATATTTGATTTCGATCTTTATGAATTTCACTAGGAGGATAAAACTTTGAATAAAAGAGAGGCACTATTTCCTCCCATTCCAGAGCTTGACCATTCTTCAGCAGCTTATACCATTCCTCAGCTCTTCCTTTCAGTGATAATGAGAATAACTTCTTCTTAACTTGATCTGTAGTAATACCTGCACACTTGAACAACCCGCATAATTCATGTATAAAGAGTAAATGATCACCGGGATGGACAGTTCCATCCCCAACATAGTAGTTATCCATAACACGATCAATAATTCTTGTAGGTATTTTGAAAACATCTTTCTCAGCAGGTGGTGGCTTATCTACTACCTTAGCAGTGGTAGTAGCATTACCAAATAAGAAACTCAGCGAACTATCCATAACGAAAATAAAGCAACTAGCAGAAGTAAACAATACTCATAGTAGAAGTTTCCTTTACCAGTTCCACTCTCCAATAGCGCTTCACTCCCCGGCAACGGCGCCAGAAAATAGTCTTGATGACCCACAAGTATAGGGGGTGTATCGCGGTATTTTCGATAAGTAAGAGTGTCGAACCCAACGAGGAGCAGAAGGTGCTGGCTAGTGGTATGGATCAGGAATTCTCTGCAAATACTTAGCAAACGGATTTTTAGGGGTTTTCGATAAAGCAAGTAAACAAAGTACGAGTAAATAAAAGA
Source organism: Avena eriantha (assembly GCA_910589775.1). NCBI lineage: Eukaryota > Viridiplantae > Streptophyta > Magnoliopsida > Poales > Poaceae > Avena > Avena eriantha. The sequence goes on along the minus strand of OU342746.1, from coordinate 405,900,236 downwards.
CAGTAAGAATGAATGCAGCAAGTGGCCCAATCCTTTATGCAGCAAAGGACAAGCCGGTTGTATTTCTATAGATGACCAAACGTTCTCGAGGACACATGGGAAGACTGTCAAGTGCTTTCGCTTCATATAGTCGATTAATCTTCTCTAGCTTGCTAAGTGTTGTGTGGGTGAACCTGTGCTAATGTACCGTCCCATCCAAGACTTAATACATACTTGTGATTAAACCCCCTTGCAAACATCCGTAAGTACAAGAAAGTAATTAAGGTAGAATCCTAACCACAGCTTTAAACTCTAAGACCCTTACGTCCCTTGTGCAATGGTTTCCTAACGGGGGTTCAGGTTTCTGTCACTCCGGCAACCCCTACGATTAGTACCCAAATACACAATTCATTCCCCTAGGCCCATATAGGTGAAGTGTCATGTAGTCTTCACATGACACCACTAGAAGAAGTACACCACAACTTAAATAACAATCTATTGAATCTTTCTCAACGCAACTCCACTACTAACAACAAGACTTCTCCCATGTCCTCAAGAACAAAATGAACTACTCACGAGACATCATATGGATCATGATCAGAGATGGAATAATGATGTATAACAATCTGAACATAAACAATAATTCAATGGTTCACTCAATAGCATCAACTACAAAGAGTAATCAACACCGGGAAAGTTTCCCCTATGAACTATGCAAGATTCAACGCAATTGTTACAGCAATATGGAGATGGTGATGAGGGTGCTGATGGTGATGATGGTGGTGATGATGATGATGATGATCCCGATGAAGTACAGCTTGATGGTGGTGTTGATGGCGACGACCTCCCCTCTCCGGGAAGGAATTCCCCCGGCAGAAATCTGTCTGCCGGAGAGATCTTTCTCTCTCGGTGTTTTCCGCCCCGCAGAGGCGGCGGAATCTTTCTGTGGTCGCCCCCCGAGTCTTAGGGTTTCGGGAGGAAGATATACGCCAGAGGGGAGAGGCTGGAGTGGGCCAAGGTGGCCACACCACTCCCTGGCGCGGCCTGGGCTTGCCCGCGCCATGGGGTGGTGTTGGCCCCCTGTTGCCCACCTCCACTCCATCTTCTGGCATCTTGAGTCTTCTGGAAAAATAGAATTTTCCGTATATTTTACCGGATTTTCTGATCTTCGCGAATTTTGCCTCCAAACAACACCTTTTCCATCAGAATCCTGACTGCAGCGGTCCATGCTCCAAAAGTCATCAACCATGCAAAAACAGATGAAATAACATAAGTATCACCTCTCAATACGAAATATATCAATGAATAATAGTGAATTAAGACATAGAATAGTGATGCAAAATGGACGTATCACACGGGCAACTCACGCTCCAGCTGCTTCACGCGGTCACGCAGTCGCGAAAGCAAGGACATCTCATCTACCCTGGAGCACGGCGGTGCCATGGTATCATCAAGAGTCGGCGAGTCCTGAGTTTCCCTCAAAGGATCACTTGATGTACCCTACCACAAGTCAAGACAGAAGCAAAATAAGACGACCAAATCAACACAAAGACAAAAGGATCAGATGCATTCAAGACTAGCAAAAGTATCAACAGATACACTCGCCAGCAGGCATGTTCTTAAACAGAAGGACATAAACTAATTAACTATTACAAAGCTAACTAAGGAGCAACTGGCTTCTTCGACTTCGATGACTTCGGGGGCTTCATCAAGTCCGTGGCAGTGTCAGACACCACTGACTTTCCGCCGGCCCCTGACGCCGAAGCTTTCGCCGCCTTCTTGGCATGTTGGAGCTCGTCAGAGTACTTCGCAACAATATTTATGAGATGATGCCCATATTTGCCACAGGCAGCCGCGAAAGGAGCAAAGACTACCTGCTGGCCATCCGCGTTAACAGGCATCGCCTTCAACACCGCGGCATGATCAATCTCGACTCCGTGGGCCTGCACCATGGCAAGTGACATGGACGCGCCGGCCGCGCGTAGCGAATTCTTAAAGCTGGAAGGCACACCTCTAGCGAGTGACTTCACCAGCTCGTTTATATTTTCGACTAGCTCCGCCTTAGGCATCAGTTCCTCCCGAAGGCGACTGAGTACGCTTTTGGCCTTGGCGAGCGTGTCCTGCATGGTGGAGCTGCGGTCTTCGACTGCTGACAGTCCACCCGCCAGAGCGTCATCATGACGAAGGGCCTGCGGGTCAAAACACAAATTGCCAGCATCTGTACATAAATCCACACATGGACAAAACATCAGCACCATCGGCAAAAACATTCGAAGCAGAAAAAGATAACAATGTCCACAAGCAAAGTACCTGAGAGCGCCTTGGCAATCGAGAACAGTTGTTCTTCGAACAACTTCTCCCTGGCTGCGAAGGAGGCACGCAGATCCTCTTCACGCTTCCGTGCCTTGTCACGCGCCGCGATTGCTTCACCGCGACCCTTCACAGCCGCAGCGAGTGTCTTCTCCAAGGTGACAGCGTCACGCAATAGGGCATTATGTTCAGCTACAAACAAAAGTTGACTATCAGTCGACTATATTAAAGAAGAAGAGGAAGTGCAGGACACTCACTTTCAACCACGCGATGACGCGTCTCCAGCATCGCATGCTGGCGGCCCATCGCAAGCACTTGCTCCGCCAAGTGCGCGGCTTCCTTCACAAGGAGCTATTGCACAACAAGGAATCAGCAGAGGCACAAGATAACACCGACTACAACATTAAAAAGGAGAAAAACTACACTTACATGGTCCTCCAATGACTCCGAAGATGTCTGCTGTACAACATTAAAAAGGAGAAAAACTACACTTACATCATCCGGGCAACCATTCGATGCTCCCCTGCATGAGGAGAGCTGGAAGAGTTGTGCCTGGAGTGGGCCGCCAATGGAGGGGAAGGAGCGCGCTCGACCTCTTCCTTGGCCCTTGAAGTCGCGACTCCTGATTCCTTCAAAAATTGGACGTCGCCAGAAGATGACGACGCCTCTTGACTGCAAGACAAAAACCAAGTCAGGAAAGGGCAAACCTAAAGACGAGCCAATAAGGACAAAACGGAGAAGAACAAGTGAACTAGAAAACTTACCAGTCAAAGTCAAAAGTGGTCTCCCATGACTCCGACGAGGACTCCTTCGGCAAGCACATCTTCTTGCGAGCAGTTGGTGCCACGGCGCTCACAGGAATAGCAGGTATCGGCGACTCCGCACCAACACCTGTACCTTCCGGAGTCGATGGAGACGACGCGTCGGAATCCTCGTTGCGCGAACGCTTGCGAGTTTCCGAACTATCGGACTCGGGGGCTTCCAACTCCACATCAGAAGGGACGGTCGACTCCGACTCGTCCTCTTCCAAGGCCTCGCGAGGAATAATCCCCTCAGGGAGAGGGGGCATACAAGGTGATACTGCCCAATCCTACATATAAACAACAAATTTAGCAAAAAGCAAGTAAACAACAGAGAAGCAATCGGCAAATTTAGCTACTACGTAGCACAACTATACCTCAGGAGGAGGGTTCGCAGCATCAAATGGAGGAACAACTGGCTCACTGGGGAGTACATCCTTGACGGTGTACTTGATGACCAGTCGAACCCTCTTGTCCACCTCACTCGCGGACATGCCATCGGCAGACACGCGAGTGGCATCATCAGCGCCAGCCCACTGAAACATGGGGTGGACCCTAGCTTGCAGGGGCTGGACGCGACGGCGCAGCCAAGTGCGGATGAGAGCGCAGCCTCCCTCCCCTTTGCCTATGCGACTCTCGAGGTCGCAAACGCGCCTTTACAACGCATCTGTCTCCGCGGACTCGCCAGGCATGACTATGTTCTTCCAGGAGCGCATCCTCCTGCATGGCGTTGCGGGATCGAAGGGCGTGAGTCCAAAGAGCTCACCGTTAGCCTTCTCATCCCGGATGTAGAACCATTTGTCCCTCCATCCTTGGACGGACGCCATGAGCTTGATGTCGAAGTAGGTGGCGGATGGGTCGACATGAATTCCGCAACCACCTACATTGTAGACTAAAGAACCAGAGGCAGATTAGTGCTTCAATTTAAAGAGGTGCTTGAAGAGGCCGAAGTGTGGCTCGATTCCGAGCCAGCACTCGCAGAGAGTGATGAAGCAAGAGATGTGGAGGATAGAATTCGGGGACAGCTGATGGAGCTGAAGCCCGTAGAAACAAAGGAGACCCCTAAAAAAGGGGTCAAGGGGCAAGGAGAGACCGTGAATGATGAATGCTAAAAACATCACTCGAAAACCAGCGGGGGGAGCAGGAATTGTCTCACCGCTAGGGACGCGCGCGTCAGCGACTGCGGCGGACAGTACTCCGTCTTGGCGCAGAAGACGGAGGTCAGACGCCTTGATGATGGAGGGGCGCCATGCACCATTCGTGACGCGGGTGCCCGCAGCGACGGAGCCGCCCTTCTTCTTCGCCGCGGCAACGGTGGCCGCGGAATCAGCGGCAGCACCTCCCTTCTTCTTCCCCATTGCACGACAGCGATGCGAGCGAAGAAAATAGCTCGGAAACGAGCGGAGCTGGTCCAGCGTCGTGGAAGAAACGGGCGCAGAGAAAGCAGATGAGCAGCGGCAATGGCGATGCCAGCAAAGGATGAATGAGAACAGATGGAAAAATTACCGTCACAGCGCCGCTACTTAACCCCTGGAAGATGCAATCCAACGGCTCAGAAAAACCCTACTGGACGCGTGGCAAACATCTTGATGGACACGTGGAGGAGTGGAAGCGTGAACCGTCCCTCCACTACTCCCATTACGCGTTGAAATCGAGGAGGCGTAGTTAAAATAAAGATTACGCACGCCCAATCAAATCAAAGTCAGATAGTGGGACCCACTGCTCGTCACGTCCCGCCAAACTCGCTCACGCGGGCAACTGAGATCATGAAAGCGTCAGCACTAACGTCATCCAAGCTACGCAGCGGAAAACTTCGACTATTTGAGTCCTTGCTCGAGTCTTCGACTCCACCAAGCACTTGGGGGCTACTCCCATAGGGAGCGCTGGTCGCGCACCCTATGCATTTTCTTTTTACAGGAACACGGACAATCACAAGCAAACCCAACCACTCGACTGAGGACACGGGTTACTCCCATAGGGAGCGCCGGAAACAAATTCGACTGAAACAAGCAAACAAAAGATGACAGCAGTCGCAAAAGTTCTTTAGTCCCTTCCTGAGTCTTCGACTCAACCAGGCACTCGGGGGCTACTACCATAGGGAGCGCTGGTCGCGCACCCTATGATTATTTATACAGAAAACTGTGTGTTGATAACATCCACACTCGAAACTCATGGCGACACTGCCTCATAATTTTTCCCTACAAAGAGACTGTGTCTCCTGGGTCACCCGAATCGTCTCCGCGATGATAAAATTCGGATGTCGCGCTTACAGCGTGAAGGTAAGACCTGAATAAGGCCTGGAAATGCATTAGCTGCGCACTACCAGAAAAGTATCCGTGCCTACAGGTACGATGAACATGCCTCGACGGACGCGTCGAGTGCTCACACCCATATAACTGGAATTCGACTCCTTTAAGACCTCCGCGGCTTGAGTCGAGTTACGCCAGCACTTTTCTGGATTCGAGTCCAAGGACTCGAGTTCGAGTAGATTGCGTTGTTTCACCCTAAGGTCATTAACTAATACCGATACTTCGGTTATAGTAGGCACGTACATCAACAATCCCTATAACACAAATAAAGCAGTCGAAATACACTCGTTCAGGCACTCGAAAGACTTCAAAAAGTCCCTAGTCGAATCTGCGATTCCACTGGACACTCGGGGGCTACTGACATGGGTATACCCTATAGGTACTCGAGTTTGGTATATATGGTCTAAATACGTACATGCCCACGGTCTCGCCAAGGCCCAAACGAGGGACTCGAGTAACCTACGGACTCTCGATTGCTTGAAGAACAAGAAGAAGTTAAAGATAGAAAGTTTGAAGGGGAAAACCCTAATTTGTAACCGACTCGACCTGCTACCCGGGACCTAGCCTATCTATATAAAGGCTAGGAGGGGGCGGTGAGGAGGACACACACAACCCTAGTTTCCACCACCCTCGCCAGATTGCATCTGTGCACCATTGTAATCTTCGATTCCTTTGATAATTCCACGAGCAGACAAGCAGGAGTAGGGACCTCTACGAGGCCTGAACCTGGGTAAATCTTTGTCCCTTGTGTGCTTGTTTGCTAGCTGATAGATGTCTCTAGCGCTCCCTCCTTCTCCAAAATCCAAGTCCATAACAATGGGCATTGACGAGTTAAACCCTCGTCACCAAGCCAAAACCTCATCGCCACCAAGATTCAAACCACCATTACCAGTCCCAAGACCTCGGCCTCCATGTTATTCTCCGCAACTGACTTCACTATGGGACTAAAGGCATGTCCTTGATGGCAACAAACTACAAAGCTTCGTATCGCTCCTTTTGGAACCAAAATGGTCAGATAAAAACATAGTTACGCGCGACCGAAACCCATCCAATCTAGCGAACTCCGGCATGTCGTTCATTGGAGTTCATCATCGTAGCCTTCTGGAACTCGACACTATAGCCAGAGGAAGGAAGACCGGCATAAAGTAGATCCTCGTCTTGGCACGAGAGGGATCCTAGGACTAGACCCCCTTTATTCGAAACCAAACCGACAGCCCCCACACCACCCGGCAACCTACGGGATCTTCCTCATCAAGCCAAACCGATGGCCATGGCCAGCGGCGCGCAAGGAGGCGACAATGCAGGGTCGGTCCTCCACCGAATCCGTCCGTGACACAGTTAGGAGGAGATATGGAGACGATAGAGAGAACCACCCGAATCAAAGATCTAGGGTTCTTCCCTTGCCGACCCGAAGTGCAACCCCCACCACCTGTCAAGCATCGCCTAGGAGGACCTCTGCCACCACCTCGGACAGTGGCGCCGCCCTGGCCGCTGCACGTCGAAGCGCCGGCCGTTTTCGCCCCAGCAGCACCGGTGACCGTCATCGGCAACCACCACGTCCAGGCCTCTTTCATCGGCTGGGTCCGCCGCCGCGACAAGGGCGGCGGCAGCAGCGGCGAGAGGCACATGATCGATGGGGCTAGAGGAGGCGTGATGCAGTCATCCCGACGGTGCCCTGGGGGACGCGTGACCGGGGTCGGTGTCCGTGTCTCCGAGGCCTCGTTCGGTCGATCATGGGAAGATCAGCCTTTGTCAGTCTAATCACGTGCCGACTTTCTATAGTCAACAACTGTCTTTTTCAAGGATGAGAGGATCGAGAGGCCAGAACAAATACAACATTGAGGTTGTGCCGTTTTTGTTAGTACTAAGGAAAGATATAGGAAGAAATGAGGAAAGTGAGCTCTCAGATGCAGCTGCTAGCTGTACCACGTGCTTCTACACACTCTCATAGAGTGAGAGATCGCTTTTATATTAATAAACTAGTCAGTTCAGAATCAAGACTCTCTTCTTTCCCTATGAGACTCTTGCTTCTCTGAGATAGACTCCTACTTCCCTTGTTATCTGATTTTGAATTTCTAGGGCTGTTTGCATCCTATGGATGCAGAGGCCGGGGCTTTCCCCATTTCGAAAAAGAAATCTGATGAGTCTTCCCTAACTATGGACTCGGATCTCTCACAGAAAAAAATTCTAAATCAAACAAATCCAAATATAACCAATCTATCTCCTTTGATGACTTGTTGACAACAAATGGTCAGCCTGTGTGGTATCAATGAAATTGGAATCGAAATAAGATAGACTTGAGTGAAGGAACCAATTATCTGGAAAGTGAATTGATTTTTTCTAAATTTTCTATTAGTGTGTAGATACACGGAATATAGAAAAATTCAAGTCAATTTTCTTCAGACGAAGGGAGTACATCTCTATAGCTTATTATTGTATAAGTTGGTTATAAATTGACTATACATGACATGACTATACCTTATAGCCAACAATTAGCTCAAATGAATGTGATTGCTCCCGGGCTACCAGTAGCCCGGTTAGCCCGGATGGTGTTTTTTTCAAACTCCAAAAATTTTAATTCAATGATTTGCAGGAAAATATACAAAAATACTTGCATCTTGTCAATCGTGAAATCTACCAGTATGTATTTTTTAGCTCGAAATACTATATATTTTTGGCTCGGTAAAAAGACAAAATCGCACAAGATGACAAAATCATCACTCTCGTACTGCTTGACACTGCTCACCGACGACAAAAGCTTAATTTATCATTTTCGCTCAGCCTAAAATACAATATATTTTGAGCTAAAATTTTACACAGTGATAGAACACATAGTTGGTAACATCATTGCATTTTTTTCAGAATTTGTTAGACTTTTAAGTTCAAATTTTCGAGCCATTACATCTCACTCGCAGTTGCCTCTGTTATTAAACTTTTGCTCTGACAACAGAGTGTGAGACAGCATTGGGGTTCCTCTGTTCGGCCCTGTCTGTTCAAAGCTGTATCGTGCTGACAGGCCGTGATATCTCTGCAGGGAGACGACTCGTTCCAGCCCTGTATTCACAATAAGGTGTACATGAAACCGGTCCAGCCCGTTTCCGTTTGTAGCTGGGCCAGGCCAATGCGAAAGGAGGAGCAGCAGTGCAGAATACTTCTTCCCCCCCCCCCCCCCCCCCCCCCCCCTCCCTCCTCTTTAAGTGAAAATGGTGAAGAGGTGGAAGAAATCTACTGGTCGCCCAAGATGTACTGTCAAGCTTCTGAATAGAGAATCAATTGTGAAATACAGTACCCTCTATATTCTGTAGCAAAGGTTGGCGCTCCGCTGAGTCCCTAAGAGACCAAGGGTATTTTGAATGTACCCAATGAGTCATCAAGCAAGAAGTATATGGGGCTTCTGAATACCTTAAAGACTGTCTAGCACAAGGTATAAGAGTAAACGGAGAAAATCTTATTGGCAGGAGGAAAATAACTTATTGTTCAATCTGTAGAGTGCTTTAAACTTCCCAGAGACATATGCCTACATATGAATTCCTTGCTAAGTAAACTTCAGTGAGGAAATAGAAGAGGAGAACGAGCTATACAGTTATTCAACCTAAGCAGTTGGGCGGTTATGGTTTCCATGATATAGAGTTATTCAACCTGACACTTCGATCTTGCCTGTCACACATGGAGAATTAAGATCCTAGTAGTAGTCTTGGTTATCGCATAGTAAATGCAATATATTCTTGGATGTTGAATTGCGATTTCCAACCGCCGCGAACCCTGCGTGCATGTTCGTTGAATGTTGGGATGCATATGCATTATCCCAGCGCCTGATTACACAGGCTAGCGATGGAGCCTTGACGCAAATATGGACATCAAATTGGCTTCCAAGGGACAAATGTATGTGTCCGGTTGTGTGCTTAACCGATGATCCATTTTAACTGGTGAGTGATTTGATCGATGTATCCTCGGTAGCATGGGACAAGAAAAAAAAAGGCGCATTGAACATTTACCCATATGGTTGCCACCATTGTATCTATACCTCAATGCACCCGCATAATATCAGATATTTGTGCGTGGAACTTTGATAAGCATGTTGCCATCACTATCCAATATGCATTCCGCATGTTGCTCGAAACCAAGAAGTGCCAGGTGGCATCCTAGGAGGGCATACGAGCAAAGTTTGATCATGCTAGGGATCACCCTAGTTGGATTAAGAGGCATGTGAAAGGTACTCTCATGATTTAAAATCTTACTCTAGCATTTGGTACAATAATCAATGCCTATTGGGTATCTCATCCTGCATAGGAGCATGTCCTGACCATTGTTCTTTATGTGGCACTAAATATTATTGGTGACACTCCATGATCGAATGTTCTCGGGTTAGGTGTGTTCGGATATTAGAGAATGAACAACTGGTAGAGCTCATGTGCGCCACGACAGAGAACCGGGTGCAAAATATAGGACTTTTTTTTGCAACGGAATCACATGTTGAATTTATCATCATGCTAGTCACAAAGCCCTCTCTCGAAACACTTATTTGTCAAGAGCAACAATATTGCTGATATAGCATCACTTGCCAATCTTGTGATAGCCATTGTATTGGTACCTACTCGCCAAGCCCATTGGTATGACTCAATATCCTCGGCTGTAGTCGTCAAAGAAAATGTTGATGGGGGCATGCTCGAAGAATATTAGAATTGAAGTTTTTTGGGGATAATTTACCCGTTCTCATCCTTTCTTAGAGATGTGGGAATCCTTAACTTGCACATTGTGTTGGACTATAAGAAGGTGATTACGTTATAAAGGGAGGGCTCCAGAGGATACTATGCAAGCTTTCATATAGGGATTGTTGTACAGTTTCCATACTTTTCTCGACATGTTATCCGTTCATGAAGGAATATTAATGAACCTATTATCCACTAGAAGTAAGACCCGTATGTTTTTAAGCACCACGTTAATCCATGTCACCAAATTATTTGTTAGGTGAATGAAATCCATGGCTACGATTGAGCAAGAGAGCCTGATGTTTATAATAATGTACTCCGCATGGGATTTGCTTCTATATTGTAAGTGTCTTTTGAAATCTCATTGGAGTCCATGTCAATTGGGTAGAATGCAACTCCAAAAATTTATTAGTCAATTTCTATGTGCATAGGAAGTGCATTTTGGAGGAGACATGGCATGTCAGGGAAAATGCAAGAGCCTACAAATTACAAATTGGTTTATAGAATACAATTTCCTGAAGTGTATTTTACACTGTGCACATCATGTTTAAACACCAATGTATCTATTTATTATTTTCTAACAAATATTTGATATATAAAACTTACAAAAGAGAATGTCAATAAGAAACATTCTCAATAAATATGAGCAACGCGCGACAGAGATGATGATGTGCCGCTCAAGCCGAGCCCACACGCCACGATGAGGAACACCACGACGCCATGATGCTGTAGGCAGCAATTGAGAAAGAGAAATACCTCCTGACGCGACGCGTGAAAAGGGAGGTCGTCGACCTCGCCCTGACAGCGAGTGAACTTTGCAGCCGCGCCTGTAGGCTCCGGTGAGGTATCCCAGAGATGAATTTTGGTAAATTTGGGTTAGGGTTAGCGGCAGTTGATCCCAATCTAGTCTATTTATGAATGTAGTCTCTTGATTTCCTAGAACTATGTAAATATATATATGATCCTTGTATCATCTTCCATGTTGATCCCTCAATTTTGCTGTGAAGGCAAGTTTTTTAATTCATCAATTCTTGTTTATGGGTTCTATTATAGGAGATAATTTTCCAAACCTTAAAGCAAGGTTTCTTTAAAGGGCACATATGTAAAACATTTTTCAGAGCGGCTCTTAGTCCTTAAGATAACAGTTTTATACCTTTATATTGAACATTTTTTACTTCATGATGCTAATTATTTTTTCAGTACATGTATGTCACTTTATTATTCATCATCTTGATTGAATAGTGTATTTAAGTCTAATTAGTACAACTACAAATATAATTACATTTTTATACATTAAGATATCCATTTGTTCAACAGTTCACAATATTATTTTCTTATGCTAAACTAACAATCTAGTTTGTCGTGCAAAATGTTTGCTTTATTTATTTAGTTTACAATCGTGTTGCAAGGAATAAGTCTAAGCAAACAAAAGGTATTATGTCTGTTCACTTAGTTTATGCTTCTTAATATAGTGTATATCTAGTGGTGCGTAACAAAAACCTTAGTGGAGGCTGGAGAACAAGATTACAAACATAACTGAATGTAGAATGCATGAGTTGCCAACAATAGTTGAACCCAAAATAATATATTTCTCTCTTGGTTGATGACGATGCTCGTATCTTGGTCATATTTACCCTTGAATATGTCTACGCCACCTTTCGAGATATAGCCCCAATACCTCCTGTCGCTCCCCGCATCGACAATTAATAACCCCAAGTGCATGGGATATTTGTGGAAAGTTTGAATATGGAAGTGGTTGTATTGAACTGTGGGAGATAAAAGGTGTCATCGTTGGTAAACAAAATTAAACCTCGTAGATAAAGGGATAAAATGTATGTGTGTTGCCATTAACCGATGTCTTTCTAACTTGAACTTGAATGTTTTGGTTACATGCTAGTGGAAACATGGGTGGAACACAATGCTCAAAAATTTGAAATGGTCTACACTATTTTTCTAATTATATCATCTACTCCTTCTGTTCCATAATAAGTGTAGCTGATTTAGTACAAAGTTGTACAAAATTAGCGACACTTATTATGGATTGGAGGCAGTAGGTTTTTGCCGATTAATACCATCTAGTCAATAAGCTGAAGTTACAATATGTTTCTAGTTAGCATTGTCTATCTATATAGTTAGTTTGATGGGAGGACTGGCATGCTTAAATTAATAGGTATTCCATAAAACACAAACACAAAGGGGAAATGAATTGTGAACTGCCTCTATAGACTCTTGGACAACTTTGCAAACTTTTGTAATTTATTAATATTTTAAAGCACTTTAGCAATAGTTTACTGATGTACTTTCCATTTTAGCGCCAACTTGTGGTTACATTTAAAAAAAACCTATATGTTAGGTTACACATGAAGCCCTACCACTGCTTAACCTGGAAAAGTTCCCCATATGGAATACCTTTGTTTTTGTCTTCTCCATTGCACTTTTACTAATATTCATCAAACTATACAATAAACCAAAAAATGTCAAAGCAATGCTTCAAAAGATTAATAAATTGCAGTAGTGCACAGAATGGCCCATTACTTTGAAATGCCGAATTAAAAAATAACTAACTAATCCACGACTAGCTTTTCATTTATCGCCCATAGGCAAGTATTAATTTTATTTTATTTTGGGGTTCAACAAATTACTAACTAATCGTTGAATAACTAAAAGAAGGGTTTAATATTTTGATTTTCACATCGGTATACTAAAAGAAGGGTTTAATAACCATCCATGGCTAGCTTTGGATTTCTTGGACATGATCAAAAAATAGGCTAATTATTTAGATCTCGGTGATCATTAAAGGAAGTATTAAGCAAGCATCCAAGACTAGCTTCTACTTCTCATCCATGAGGAATCAATACATTAATTATTTTGTTATATTTAGATATTGGTAAGTAGATACTATAATTATTTGCCATGTTGGAACTTTGTCTTTCGAAACACCTACAAGAGGACCTTGGTAGTTGGCATCTTACCTATATTGTTAAATCTTCACACACATCTACTTGTATATAGTGTATTACAACCTCTATTTGATTTCTATGGACATAGGTAACATATATATCTCCATTATATTTTAAATCATTGTTTTTTAGCACACTTACTTTTGAACTTTTATAATTGGGTTATGTTCTCGATCTTTATTTTTCTCAATATTTTATTAGGATCCTCTTATTCTGTATATGTTCCTTTTGGTAGTTTAAAAGTATCCCTTCAAGCCATCCAGATTATTCCTCGTAGGCAATCATTGATAATGGAAATATGCATCTCATTATGTGGTTGATGGCTCTAAACTTTCTATTAGGTGTGCTGTTTTGTATGTTAAATTTCATTTTATTTAAGCAACCCTGATTATTCCTCGCAGGCAACCTTGATAATGGAAATTCACATATGATTTTGTGGTTGATGGTTCTGAAATTTCTATTAGATGTGTTGCTTTGTATGTTAAATTTCCTTTTATTTGTATGTTAACTTTAAAAAAGTAAATATGCAAGATTCATTGTACACGATCAGTTGCTTCCGTGTAAGGAAAGTATCTCTGACGAGGGGTAACCTCGACAATGTCAATGGTGAAGGACTTAGGGTTTCGTGGAAAAGAGAACATTGGGGATTTCATCAGATGTCAGGAAAACAATAGAGTCAAAGTCGCCTGAATATTGGGAATCAAACTGTTACAAGTTGTCTGGAAGTTTTCTGTCCCCTCGCTTAGGCTTCTCCTGTCCTATATATAATAGGCCGGGTCTCAAAGCTGTAAGCGGATAGGTTTTACATACGTGTGATTACAATACCAACACATTGTCGGTTCAGAGACTCTTTCCTAATACAATCAAAGTCTTTGTCAGTTGCTTTCTTGGGCTATCATCTGAAATCTTCATGGGCCGGATGTCTTTTACCCAGTATAGGGTATAAAATCATAAGTATCCGAGTGATCATATCTATGTCAATCTCCCTGAACGTCAATTGATGCACACAAGAACCACGATGTATTACAACTTTTAAAGCTGTTAAGCGAGACAAATGAGAACTAAAACCTATAAATCATGAAGACACACATTACATAGCCTATAACAACACTCGTGAGCTTTCTCATTTGAGAAATATTCTCCATTCTCCTCTTTTTGGGTGCCTTCACTTTTCATTTCCATTTTATCATTCACATTTTTTCGGCTTTGGATATATTCTCAAATTTGCATCCATCTGACTTAGAATGCTGACATGCTCGATTGTTCTATATCTTCTTCTGTCACCTGTATTTCATTGTCATACGAAGGAGCTCAGTAATCATTTTTTCGCTCGTTTGAGTCATTTCGTGTTTCACTAGACCTAGGTCGCCATAACTACATGTGCCGCATGATCATGTAATGACAATGATACTTGTAAATTCGGTGTTCGATCAATAATAAATAAGCCAATGTAAAAAAGCTGGTGAATGGACTTATGCGAGTGAAGGATGATTTATTTACTAGAGAGTATTTTAAGGTTGGAGATGGCTCCACTATAAGGTTTTTGAAGGATATATGGCTGGGTGATCTTTCTTTAGCACAACAATACCTATCATTGTATAATATTGTGCACTAACAGATTATGTAACCCTTGCAAATGTTTTAGCTCATGTACCGTTGAATATTGGATTCAAGAGAGCACTAACTAGTAGTAATTTGACATCGTGGTTACACATATGCCAAAGTCTTATGATAGTATAATTGTATGATGACCCAGACAGATTTTATGGTAACTAACAGTCCGGAGAGTGTTTTTGATGAAATCCATATATGAAGAGCTTATGAACGATCATACATGTTTTTTCGTAAGTACTTATAGAAGCTGAAAATCCCACTTAAGATAAAAAATATTCATGTGGTCCCTCAATAATAAAAGTATGCTTACAGAAAAGAACTTAGTAGAAAGAAATTGGTTTGGGTGTACCAATTGTTGCTTAGACAGTGGAGCATTTGTTCCTCTCATGTACGTTTGCATCTATTATGGCGTATTCCGACCTTCTTCATGTAGGTAGTATCACCAATATGTTTGGAAACCGGCTCAATGAAGTTGACACGGAATATACAGCTAGAATTTTCATTGCTTTTTCAGCCTTATATTGGTCAATATGGAGATGTAGAAACGGCATAGTTTTGAACAAGACTGAAACTTTCAATTTTTTTGCAAGTTATCCATATAGTCTCACATTGGGTATACCTATGGTATTCCCTACTACCGTGGGGTCGGTTGGAACTTATGGCGTCTGGATGCAACGTCTATTTTCTGTCCGGCTGGCGGGCAGCATATTAGTCAACTATAGGAATATATGTTTTTGATCTTTTGCTGGTCAATTCATGTATCGACTTTGAGCAACCCTTGATTTGTAATAACTTTTGATATTAGACTTTATTATAACTAAAAGATGTGAATCAATTGATGCAGAGGCTGGGTTCGTTTGTTATTGCTCTTTTCGAAGAAAAATATTCTAAAAAAACAGTGTAGCACAATATTGGCCGGGCGGTGCAAAGCCCAATGATCATGTAAGGGTCGTGCGGTGGATGGGCACCAACGTTCAACCTGTCGATAGGCGCGACACCCCTGACCGATTTTAAGACGGACGTACAGCAATGGCTTTCGGAATGCGACTCCCAACTCCCCCAACTACCAAATTGGCGCCAAATCAGCCGCACATTCGCCTGCGACGGCTACCCGCCATAAATCCTCCAGCGCCCAACCGCCGTCCGAGCTGATCACCAGCAGAGCTATTGCCACTTTTCCACACCGCCATGCCAAGTCCGCCACGCCACTCGCACCACCACCCATGGCGGACGACGCGCCCACTAAACCCATCGCCAAAGGTTCATCCAAACCGGCCGTCGTCTATGGTACCGCCAAGACAAAGGCCAGAACCAAGCTCGTCTTCGACACTGACGCAGATGCCGAGGAAGGGCATGCCGGCGACGCCGGAAAGCCAGCCCACAGGAGCCGGCTGCTGCGGCGCGCGTGCTGCGTTCTGGTCGCGCTCACCGCGGTCACCGCCGTGGTGATCCTCGTCCTGTCGCTCACCGTTTTGAAGGTGCGGGATCCTGACATCACCATGGACTCCGTCGCCGTCGAGCGCTTCCACGTGGACCTCGGCTTGCCCTTACGGATCAACGCCACGCTGTCCGCGGCGATCGTGATCCGGAACCCCAACTACGAGTCCATGCGCTTCGGCGCCAGCACCACGGAGATCTTCCTCGACGGCTTACCGGGTCGCGTGGGCCTCGGCAGCGCGCCGCCTGGGGAGGCGTCGGCGCGGGGAGCCAGCACCGTGCGCGCCGGCATGGATGTGTTCCTCGACAGGGTGGCGCCGGCGGTGGTCGAGGAGGTGCTGTTCGGCCGCGGCGAGGTGCGGCTCACGAGCCGGACGGCAGTGGACGGGAGGATCAGCGTTCTCGGCGGGCTGTACGGGCGCCGCACCGTGCGCGTGGCCATGCGGTGCCGCGTCGTGCTGCACGTGTCGGCGGTAGTCGTTGTGGCGGGCTCGCCGTCGTGCATCGCGGACTTTGGCCGCTGAGATACGCCCAAGCCCTGGCCTTGAAAAAAAAGATACGCCCAAGCCAAGAGCAAGCTTGTCTGCCATGTCACGCCTAATAATTCTTCCTGACAGCCTCTTATAGTTATGTTTTCGTGGCATGTATACGTACGTGCCATTTTTTCTAACTTTCAGCTGAGTAAATCGTATATGATTGAGAGGAGCGTATTATTTACCGATCACATATTGCACACACAACTGGTTGTTCTTTATGTGTCGGTCGATTTTCATCATTTTTATATTGAGAAAATAACACTCCTAACTACTAGGAGTGGCGAAGCAATAATATATACGATGTCTCTAATGTTCCGCGTGAATTTTTTTTTTTGGGAATTCTCATCTTTAAGTTGTCCCTATAAATAATTTTTCTATAGCATATAATTTCTACAAAGTTGCTAAAACGCACAATATTCCAACATATATTGGATAATAAATTGTCTACTTAGAAATAAAAATTCCTGAATCCAAGATGGAGAAAACGTAAACCAAAAGAAACCCATCTCCTAAGATACTTATCAAGCAAGTATGCCCTGGAGCTCTCTACTAAGTTAACACAATAGGATAGATCCCCGCAAAAAGAACACAATAGGATAGATGTCAGCACCAAAATAATTTATAGTTTTGTAAGTGGAACAATTTCATCTGTCAAGTAATGAAATGTCGTCCTTTTCCACTTTTCTTATATCTAAAGGGGAACGAATTCAACGAGATGTTACTTACTCCAATTAAATGCAAGAGCACAAAAATTAAATGCAAGAGCACAAAAATCAACTAAAATTTAGTAACAAATGTATTGTTTCAATATTCAATTTAGCGCAAGGGTATTTGAAATACTCAATACATGTTAGAATTATAACATAGAGAATTATACCATCATACATAACAACACCTTTGATGTGGCTAATTTTATTAATCATCTCAAACTTATCTACAAGTTATGTTTGTATGTAAAGAAACTTCAAAATAAGTAAAAAAGGTTGGTAGAAATAATTGCGAGTTGTTAGTTTTAATAATATTAAAATTACAGACATAGTTGATCACCGCAAGAGCTGGCCGCTAGCCAGTGGATGGTTGGATCAACATGGTCGCCGGGTCGTATGACAATGCATTGCCCACACGGTGCCGCATCACCCTGGACGTCTTCATTGTTGATGTCGTCGCGAACTCCGCATCACATCTCTCTATTTCTGTCATTGATGGACCACATTGGATGAGCGGTCAAACTTGGCAGCGAGGTCATGCCGAGTGTTGTGGAATTGGGGTACCGACTTCCAAGGCACAAAGATGGCGTGATGTCATACTTTGCCCGTAGTAGTTTCTATTTTCATATTTGATTATATGATATAATTCATTGGCGTGTGTGGCAAATCTGACACATATTGTTTACTAACTTTCATCTTCTAATGCTTGTAAAATAAGACTATCATTATTATTTACTGAGAACAAATTGCACATGTTAAAATGTTGCACTTAGCGTCAAAGCAACTAGGATGTCTATACTATTGGCATGAAGACAAAAAAGGAATTGCTATTTTAAAATCGTGTGAAAAAATAGTTATCTCTATGTCAAACTTAGTTGTGTGGAACTTCCAAAAATTGGTAGCTTCACAGCATATGCTAGACAAAAAAAGCAGCCCTCATGATTTTTGTCTTAAAATATAGTAGACATAAATATCTTAGATGGACATGCATTACTACCCTTCCTCTCATCTATTGTTTTATGGTATACATGATCTCCCTTTTCATATTATCACCCAGCCTAGCGACTTTGCAAACATTAAAGTGTTCTGGTAGGGCGCTTCATTCCTGGGCACAAACTCAATAGTACTGGCGCTGGTTCCACGCTATGTCGACGAATACTCCATATAAAAAGGCAAAAGGTTTACCTCGCTGCGATCTAATTCTATCTTGTCTTCGGATGGTTTTCCTTTGCACAACACGATTGATACGGCTTCTTCTGTTGTTAATCACCATCTATCTCTACATTTTTTTTCTCGGATGCCGCTAGGGTGTTAGGTGCTTGGAGATCCAGGGCAAGATACACACCAAGGTGCTCTCGAAAAACAGAACACAACGTTTAAACACCAGTACAAATCAGGTCTATTAAGGTCTCTCGTCACACACGAAAGGAACTTTCCGTGTGTGGCATGGAAGATCGCCGACGCCACAAAATTTCGACCGTCTGCCTGTGGCCTCGGAAGGTTCCTTCGCTGGGAGATCACACACAGAAAGTTTTCTAGAACCGTAACAAGTACGACGCACATGGCTTGCCATAGAAAAAACCGTTTCCTTTGTGGCAAAGCATCCCCGTGATTACTTCCCCAGAATTCGTGCGTCTTTTTATAGCAACGTTTTGACCAGTTTTCACCGTCTCTCTTTTGTGCCCTTTCTCAAACGGTAAGTCATTAATCATAGTTTGCAGAGTTCTCGAGGTCACGTATCCTAGTATTACGTTCGATGCGATGCGCGTTGGGACGATGCATCTTCCTGAACGTTAACCATAAAGCCATGTGCCTATTGGCCCACATTAGTGCTATGGTAGACACACTTCGATATGGCCCAAAGCAACAAGACTGCTCGCTCTTTCCGTCTGGCGGTGCCGTCGGTGTAGCTTCACCGTGTTGAGTAGGCCTCTCCTGTGGTGGAGGAGGAGAAAGCATCTCCGACTGGGAAAGAGGCAGGGGCGGAGGCAAGAGGGGCGAGCAGGGGCTAGACCCCGGCCCTATGGATCGCCCCCCCCCCCCTCAATAATTTGTAGCGATGGCCAGTACTAATGTGCAATCTATAAAGGCAACAATTATCGTTACTTTTCGGCCATTAGCGATAGATCAGCTGCCTCATGGGCCAAGCCCAGATGGCACGCTAATTTACGGGCCTAACTGCCACACTAGACACTACCTTGGACGTACGACTGCTGGCAGACAGCTACCTGAGCTCTCTCTCATGTTTAGTCCTCCACGATTCAGTTTCAGTACGAGCTAGGGCATTGCCATCAGCCGCCGCTCCGACGCTCCGTTGAGGCGTCGACAGTCGATTTCAGGGACGATGTGCCTGCCGCCCTGTTGATCTCTCTTCTCCTACGCCGGGCACTAATCGTCTCAAGGTTCAGTTCAGGCACCAAGTGATGCCAGGGAGGCCGCGGCTAATCACCTTGATACCACCGTTTAGTTCACTAAACTCGCCAGCCACCATAAGATCAATTTTTCAAGGTACGTATACTACTGCTAATTGCCTTGCCAAGGTATGTATACTACTGCTAATTGCCTTGCCTGCTATGATAATGCCCTACGTGTGTTCACATAATAGTTATAGGTTTATTTCAGTTTAGATATACTTCTCTAGTTTAACAATGATTTAGAGGAATAAGGCATACTGTTTTTTCTACGCAATCTTATTCAGCCTCTAAATATATTCTTGAATTTCAGATTCAACTTTTGTAGGTCAGCTCCAACAAGATTGTTAACCCGCACACATCTTGTAGATTATCACAAAACTAAATTAAACCGGGGTTGTCAAACAGGCCTTATGCTTGTATGTCTTGGAAAAATTAGAACTTACAGTATCATTACGAAAAACAAATGATGATATACATGTTATGTGAGGCTTGACAAGCACATATATTATAGTGTACCGAGTGTTATTTCCATCGCCCCCCCTATGTCCAAATCTTGGCTCCGCCCTGGAAAGAGGAGCACCACTCCTGCAGCCATACATCGACGGCGGCTCCTCCCCCTCGTACTCGGCCAGCTAGTCCTCCTCAGAACACGAATGTGAAATTATTTTGAAGCACGACGAGGACACGACGATTGCGGCACCGGAGGATGATTAGCCGCAACTTGAATGGTGGGAAGAGGCTGAGTGCCAGGACGAAGAGGAGGAGGACGAGATGCTCCAGCAGCAGGCGGCCTCGCCGGAGTACTACGTGGAGAAACCCGAGGATGACAGAGAGCGTGCAGCGTAGGAGCCGGAGGTGCTGCCGGAGGCCGACAATGTTGCTACTGTCAACGAGGGGATCATCTACATCCCGTCCGACGATGAGAAGTAGTAGTAACTATATTTGTTGCATATTTTGGTTGTGCTTTTGTTGTCTTTCATATGTACATTAATAATTATCGAGAAAGCAGATCTTTTTTTGGATGTGTGCATATATTTGGAACTATAGTCGTAGGAACTATATTACTACTTGCTTTTGAAACTAGAACGCATTTCACACACGCTTTATAATATGTATACTGCATTGATGTTGCACTTTATACCCTCAAACAAAATGGTGTGCCACCTTCACAAACGTTTTCTTTGTAATAAAGCGTGTGTGTTACGAAAGGCCTGCCAGGGACCATTTAGTGAAATCCTACCTTTATAAAAGGGGACCAAACATCCCCATAAGACATCACTCCCCACCAAAGCCGTCACTTCCTCTTTTCCTCCTTCGACCCCTCGTTTTTCTCATCCCATTTCTTCTATCTGGACTCCATTATCTCTGTCTGGGATTTCTGCACTTGCTTAAGAATATCCACTTCATTCTAAAACTCTTGAGCCACCTTGTTATCAATCCTTGACGAATTGTTCTCCACAACCCTTCTCTCAGTTTCATCCTTAAATTTATTCACATCAACCAAGAGACTTGAATACTTCTTGTCAATCTTATTCTTCTCATCAACAAGCTCCTTCACCATCTTAGCATTATGAATCCTCTTATCGATTCTTGCACCGGTGTTGTATTCATACATTTCCCACAATCTTCCTAGTGTATTTTTGGCGGTCTGTGGCCAATCTTTTGTCCAACAAAGCCGCGAACCCACAAATGGTGACCTCCTGCATATCAAAATGTCGTGGACATATGTATTGGATGAGGTGGTGACTGTCAAACCAGAAGATTTAGGTCGAGCTAACGATTTATAGTTACATCCTGCACAGAACGGTGGTAGAACATGCGTCCAGTGTTGGTTCATTCAAATGGAACGCACTTCAGAGGCTCAAGCTTGTGGACGTAGCAGACGTGGGGATAATCTACTTCTACGCCACCGAACGAGGGGGTCTTCGATGTAGTCTGAAGGATAGTCCTTGTCCGTGAGGGCCTAACACACAAGAATTTTCTCAAATCGGCTCGACTCGAGGTCAAAATCTCCAATTGGAATCTAACCCTAGCCATTAAAATGAATTGGAGAAATGGAACTTACCCCTACCAACATTGCGGTCGAGCTCTCGGCATTGTTCCCACTCGGCATGGCGTCTACCTACTCGCCGCCGGTAGATTAGCTGATGGGAGGTTACTAGCCATCAGATTTGTCGCCGCCAGGAGAAGAAACCTCGAAGCGGGCAATGGTGGTTCGGCATTTCGAGGTGAGGGAAGAGGGTAGAAATAAGGGGAGAATTTCCGTGGGAGGTGACCGAAATACTCCCGCCTCCTTTTACACTGCAACGGGGAGCTCGTCCATCTCCATGGTCGCACCAACTCGTGCAGCTAGTGGCGGAAGTTGGCTCTCGGGAGGCAGCCGACATGGTTGCTCTGGGGAAACGGCCGAATCGGCCGTTGTCCTTGGGCCTGGCTGAGCGCTTCTTTGACGCGCACGCTGGCCACAAAGTGGGCGTGCATGGGCAACCAATCGGCCCGTTTTTGCATCCAGAGGGTCTTTTTCCAAGTGGTGTGGGCTACCAATCACGCCCTTAGATTTCCTCTCGCCGTGCATCTTCCTTCCCGGAGAGCATGTGTTCTTCCCCAGCCCACCGGATGTCCCACACCCATAATAATTTGCTGAAATCCCAATGAATCAGATTTCCTCTCGCCGTGCATCTTCCTTCCCAGAGAGTGTGTGTTCTTTCCCAGCCCACCGGATGTCCCACACCCATAATAATTTGCTGAAATCCCAATGAATCGAGGTCTCCCACTTGATTCATGAACCATTCTACAAACATGGTGGAGAATACAGAGTTGAGACGACCAAAAATCCGTGGGAGTTGTTGACCACCTACAACAGACAATGCCCAGCACGGTGTCAAAGTCCCGAGTAAGGAAAGAAACTAGCATGGATAACAGGACATGCATGCACGGTATGCTTCCCTTATCTGGACAAGAGACAGCAAAATTAACGAGACACTTTGTAAAAGCAAAAGCAACAACACAAAAAGCCCTCTTTTGTTGAGCCAACGCCGCAAGGCCACACAAAAACAAGTAAATTAGGTGCTTCTTCTTCTTGCCCCTGCAGGTACGTGGAACAGATGAGAATTGAGACGGTCTTGGTTGCTGAATTTTGTGAGGTATCCATCCAATGCATGTGGTACACTGTACCACCGTGAGATTCATGTAACTGAACCGTGAGAGCAGACAAACAATCTACTGGATTCGTGGAAGATTAGATCTTCTGTCGGCACCTTGGATCGTTCCTGGATGTGCTTGTCCCTGACCGTAGTCGGTTCAAACATGTAATGTGAAGTTCTTAAGAGCATCTCTAGCAGATACCGCATCCCGCGGTACTGCAACCGTGGATGCGGTGTACCACAAACCGTTTTCTCTAGCAGATATTCTGTTTTGCGGTACGCGTATGCGGTATCTGTTCCGCGCCGCCGTTTTTCGGCCCGCAAAACAGAACCGTCTATTCACCTCAGAAATATATTTGCAGATCAAATTAAGCAATACATGCAGATTTCAATCATCAAATTGATCAATGATATAAAATTACAAATCAACAATATTCCATAGTTTACAACAACATTTCAAAAATAAAGAATTCAAGAGCACAAATGAATGAGAGTTTTGTATAGAATACAAATGGATACAAAAAAACTCAATGGAAACTCCTCCCAAGCAATGACCAGCGGTGGACAATAAGATCTTGACGAAGATTGGAATGCTGAGTTCTGTTTTCAATCTACCGGTAGGTTTTAAGGAATTTTTCTATCTTGTCAGGGTTTCTTCTAGGCTTGACACGGCAACCAACATTGTCATACTCCAAGGGCAACCTCTTGTCCCTCTCATCTTTAACAATCATGTTGTGAAGAATTACACATGCTGTCATGATGTTGTTCAGGTGTTTCTTTTGCCAGTAACGAGTAGGCCCTCGGATAATTGCAAACCTAGCTTGAAGAACACCAAAATCTCTCTCAATGTCTTTGTGGGCTGCTTCTTGACAAATGGCAAAATGAGCTTCTTGGGGGTTTGGGGGTTTACTTATTATTTTCACAAATGTTGCCCATTGTGGATAAATACCATCTGTGAGATAATACCCCATGGTGTACTCACGGCCATTGATCTTGTAGTTGCAGGCCGGCTGTTCTCCATTTGCTAGCTTTAAAACAAATGAGATCTCTGCAAAACATTGATGTCATTCAGAGAACCCGGTAGACCAAAGGAGCAATGCCATATCCACAAGTCATGCGAGGCCACAGCTTCGAGCACGATTGTTACATCTCGGTGATGGCCAATGTACTGCCCATGCCATGCTTTTGGGCAGTTCTTCCACCTCCAATGCATGCAATCGAGGCTTCCGAGCATCCTCGGCCAACCTCTTTTCTCATTCTCTGCCATGAGCCTCTTCGTGTCCTCCTCGTTTGGTGCTCGCAGGTACGTTGGGCCAAAAACCTTGATCAATGTCCGCGAATTTACGCACGCATGCCATGGTCGTATCTTCACCAATACGAAGATATTCGTCAGTGTAGTCAGCTGACACTCCATACGCGATCACCCTCATTGCGGCAGGGATCTTCTGGTATGAACTGAAACCAAGCAAGCCAGCACAATTTCTATGTTGCATGAAGTATCGGCAGTTGGCCTCGCAAGCTTTCACAATCTTATCGAACAGGGGCTGTCTCATCCGGTACCGGCGGCGAAACAGACGAGCGGGGTAGATGGGTGTCTCGGCAAAATAATCTTGCATGAGCATCTCGTGCCCTAGAACGCGGTTGCGTGGGATGCACAATCGCCCGACAGTTGATCCCCTCCTCCTTTTTGGGGTATTCTCCTCCTCATCCAATTCGTCGACGGCAGCCAGCAGAAGGAGGTCTTCCGCGTCGTCATCGTCTAGGTCCTCCCAGTCGGACTCGTCGGACAACGAGTCCTCCATCAAAAACCGAACCGAAGAACTCATCGCAGAACACCAGGGTTCACTCCAGGACGAACTCATCTACAAAACCTCCGCCGCACGGATCCTAAATCTAAAAAAATTCGAATTTGTAGACAAAACGATATAAAAGAAAGAGGGTTTAGCGGCTCGGACGGCGGCCGCGGACTTGCGTAGCAGATCCGACGCATGGGCGGTCGATTGGCAGGGGGTCGGACGGGCGGCGCAGAAATTCCGCCGTAGATCGAGCGGTGATGGCGTCAGCGGTGGCGCCACGTTGAGTAGCGCGGTGACGGAGGCGGACGACGCGGCGGCCACTCCAGAGCGATGACAGCGCGCAGCGGGAGGCGGCGCCGCCGCGCAGTGGCCAGGAACCGGGGAATTCGTACGAGGCGGTGGCGATGGGAAAGCGATGGAGGAGGATTCCGACGGGAGTCGTGAATCTTCAGCGCGCCTACGGTAGCGAGCGTTTGCGGGGAGCGGCAAAAAGACCAGCCGAAACCGAAAATATGCGGAATGCGGAGGGCGATATGCGGGGAGCCGTAAAAAAAATTCGGATGCGGTACGATATGCGATATCTAGAAAAGCCACTTTTTCCGCCTCGTACCGCAAACTCGCGGTTATTTTGCGGCACGGTGCAGCGGCAATAGAGGTAAAAACCACGGGTATAATTTGCAATAGTAGGCACTCCCTCTGTTCAGAAATATAAGACATTTTAGCTTCGTGAAATAAATGTATCTTGATGAACTTTAGTGCATAGGTTCACTCCGAATCTGTACGAACGTATATATATTAAAAGACGTCTAGATACATTCGATTCACAAAGCTAAAACGTCTTATATTTCTGAACGGAGGGAGTAACTACCTTGTGACCCATTTCAGACCTTACTTATGCCCTATGCTCAAATTTTTTGTTTTCTAAGCGATCATTGTGAAATATTATTGCGATGATAATCCATCCAAATGTTCATTTCTTTTATGCAGGTGTTTCTCTTGTGGACCACTCAGTCTTGGACCCTTTGTCATGCCTACAACGTTCACATCACAAGGAGCAAATGGAGATTGGGATTCTCCAATGGAAACTATTTTTAGAAAATTGAGCTTCAGTTTTCCATAGACAAAAATCAAAAAAAATTGACATTCATGAAATTATCACATCGTTAAAAATACATGTTTACCATGAAATATTTTAAAGAGAAAAACGTCAATTTCGTACATCAATTTGCCCGAAATGAGAGCATTGATCACAAAGTTGCAAAACACGAACTGTGGGTCACGAAGTTGTCCTACGCGAGCGTTTTGGTCACTCTGTCACGGTGGACGTTACATTGCTGACGTGGTGGACTTGTTTTTTTACAAATTAGCCCTTGAAATTTGTTTCTTCTCATCGGTTTTTTCTAATGGTTTAGGTATTTTATCAAACAGGTTAGCTCTGTGAGCACTGTACATAATTTTTAAGGGCTAATTCGTAGAACGCATCCTGCCACGTCAGCAAATTAACGTTCACCGTGACGGAGCGTGGGGCAACTTCGTGACCCGCAGTTTGTGTTTTGTAAATTCGTGACCAATGCTCTTATCTCGGGCAAGTTGATGTACCAAATTGGTATTTTTCTCTATTTTAAAATAGTACAACTTGTTGAAATGTGCAAAGAAGAGATCAACTATAGGTTTCTCACAGTACCACTTTATTTTAAAAACTATACAAACATTATCCTAATAGATGACCATTACATGCGCAATGGTGCACTGGACGCTAAAGATAAATATTTTTAGCAGATGATCTTCATCAAAGAAAGAGCATCAACCGGAAAAATGGCAGATCGTGGTAAAACTTCACCATCCCACCATAACATGTTGAAAATATAAGCAATAATTCATATGGTTTAATCGGAATAAATAATTGATAAAGCATGATCATACCGATAGCAATTAAATAGATCACACAAACTAACAGACACTAGTAGAAAAAGAGCCTTTGTTCGGAGCATTTGTCCCGGTCGCGCCACGAACCGGGACTAATGCAAGTATTCGTCCCGGTTCGAGCGACCGGAGCATCACACGGGAGCCGGGGGGGCATTCGTCCCGGTTCGTAAGGGAGTATTCATCCCGGTTTGTAACACAAACCGGGACTAAAGGTCGAGCGTCACACACGTGGCCTACCGCACACCTTTGGTCCCGGTTTGTGTTACAAACCGGGACTAATAGTCAGCCTTAATAAATACGCCGCTCTAGCCAGCCCTCCCTCTGTTTTTTCTTGGTGGAAGGTGTGAGGTGTGTGTGCTAGTTTGTTTTTTCCTATGCACATGAGGTGTTCGATGAAATGCCTGAGAGAATGATGCCGCTTGATTTCACACAAAACAAAAATGCTACGAGGTGCCCGAGCCACACTTAAGCTTTCGCCTCTTTCTTTCCTCCTCGATCAAGGTTAGCAAGCTTATCCTTTCATCTGTCATTGATACAATAATGCATGTGTCGATGTACTATTCATGATGTTCTGTAATGGTTTTTGATAAACTTAATTATATGATGCAGATGAACCGGCGGGGATGGATGTACGGTGACCGACGCACTTTCGAGTACATTAAAGGCATGGATAAATTTATCGATGTGGCTATGGCAAACAAAGAGAATGGTTTTATGTGTTGTCCATGTGTTGACTGTCGAAACGTCAAAGAGTACTCTTCCTCGAAAATCCTTCGCGGTCACCTGGTTCGGAGAGGGTTCATGCCTAGCTATAATGGTTGGACCAAGTACGGAGAAAGAAGGATTATGATGGAAGACAGTGACGAAGAAGAGGATGATGACAACTATCGTCCTATGTTCCCTGAATATGGTGATACTGCAATGGAAGACAATGAAGAAGAAGGAGGTGAAGAGCGGGCATCAGATGAGCCCGCTGATGATCTTGATCAGGTCATTTCTGATGCAAAGCGAGCCTGTGAAACAGAAAAGGAGAAGTTGAAGTTGGAGGGCATGTTAGAGGATCACAAAAAAATTGTTATACCCAAATTGCGAAGATGGCAACACAAAGCTCGGTACCACACTGGAATTGCTGAAATGGAAGGCAGAGACTGGTTTATCTGACAAGGGATTTGAGAAGTTACTGAAAATAATGAAGCCGAATCTTTCAAAGGATAACGAATTGGCCGAGAGTACGTACGAAGCAAAGAAGACTCTCTGCCCTCTAGGATTAGATGTGTAGAAGATAGATGCATGCATTAATGACTGCATCCTCTACCGCGGTGAGGAGTATGAGAATTTGGATAAATGTCTGGTATGCACTGCACTGCGGTATAAGATCAGACGAGATGACCCTGGTGATGTTGAGGGCGATGACGAGCCCCCCAGGAAGAGGGTTCCCGCTAAGGTTATGTGGTATGCTCCTATAATACCATGGTTGAAACGTCTGTTCAGAAACAAAGAGCATGCTAGGTTATTGCGATGGCACAAAGAAGACCGTAAGAAAAACAGAAAGATGAGACACCCCGCTGATGGGTCGCAGTGGAGAAAAATCGAGAGAGAGTTTCCGGACTTTGCAGGTGACGTGAGGAACTTACGGTTTGGTCTGAGTACAGATGGCATGAATCCTTTTGGGGAGAAGAGCTGCAATCACAACACCTGGCCTATGACTCTATGTATCTACAATCTTCCTCCTTAGTTGTGCATGAAGCGTAAGTTCATTATGATAACATTGCTCATCCAAGGCCCGAAGCAACCCGACAACGACATTGATGTGTACCTAAGGCCATTACTTGAAGAACTCTTACAGTTGTGGTGAAAACCAGGTGTATGTGTGTGGGATGAGCACAAATAGGAGCAATTTGACCTACGAGCGTTGCTTTTCGTAACCATCAATGATTGGCCTGCTCTTAGTAACTTTTTAGGACAGACAAAAAAGGGATACAAGGCATGCACGTACTGTTTAGATGAGACTGAAGCTGCATATTTGCATAAATGTAAGAAGGTTGTGTACCTGGGGAATCGTCGATTTCTTCTGACCAATCATCAAGTAAGAAAGAAAGGCAGGCATTTCAAAGGTGAGGCAGATCACCGGAAGAAGCATGACCTCCCTATGGGTGATGATGTATTTGGTATGGTCAAGGACATAGATGTAATCTTTGGAAAGGGTGCTGGTGGTCAACCTGTTCCGAACGACGTCGCTACCGGACAAGCGCCCATGTGGAAGAAGAAATCTATATTTTGGGAGCTACCCTATTGGAAAGTCCTGTGTGTCCGCTCTTCAATCGACGTGATGCATGTGACGAAGAATCTTTGTGTGAACCTGCTAGGCTTCCTGGGCGTGTATGGGAAGACAAAAGATACACCAGAAGCACGGGAGGACCAACAACGTATGAAAGAGCCAAAGAACATGCATCCACAGAACAAGACGGATAAAGGGCGTCACTTAAGTCCTGCTAGCTATGCTCTTACCAAAGCAGAGAAGGAAATCTTTTTTGAAGTCCTTTACAGTATCAAGGTGTCGTCTGGCTTCTCGCCTGTCACGTGATTGTGACACAGTTGCTTCCGGTTGCATTGAGGGGGCTTCTACCAGAAAATGTTCGAGTACCCATTGTGAAGCTATGTGCATTCCTCAATGCAATATCTCAGAAGGCGATCAATCAAGATATTCTGACAAGGTTATAGAAGGATGTGGTCCAATGTCTTGTTAGTTTTGAGTTGGTGTTCCCACCATCCTTCTTCAATATTATGACGCATCTCCTGGTTCACCTAGACGAAGAGATTTCCATTCTCGGTCCTGTATTTCTGCACAATATGTTCCCCTTTGAGAGATTCATGGGAGTGTTAAAGAAATATGTTCATAACCGTGCTAGGCCATAAAGAAACATCTCCAAGGGCTATAGAACAGAGGAGGTCATTGAGTTCTATGTTGACTTTATTCCTGACCTTAAGCTGATTGGTGTTCCTGAATCGCGGCATGAGGGGAGACTGAGTGGAAAAGGCACGTTGGGAAAGAAAGCAATGATATGTAGGGACGGGAAATCTTTCACTCAAGCACACTACACGGTTCTACAGAATTCCACCTTAGCAGCTCCGTATATCGGGGAACACAAGAATATTGTACGCTCCAACAACCCGGGGAAGCCTGACTCCTGGATTAGAGATGAATACATGAAGACTTTCGGCAGTTGGTTGCAAACACATCTCACGAATGACACCACTGTTGGATATCAGCTCTACTTGTTGGCCGGGTCACCATCTTCTACTATATTGAATTTCCAAGGGTACGAGATAAATGGGAATACATTTTACACGATCGTCCAAGATAAAAAGAGCACCAACCAAAATAGTGTTGTCCGCTTTGATGCAACAGACGAGAATGGGCAAAAGGACACATACTATGGTTACATAGAGGAGATATGGGAACTTGACTATGGAGTTTCTTTTAAGGTCCCTTTGTTTCGGTGCAAATGGGTCAACCTGAATGGAGAAGGGGTAAAGGTAGACTAGTTGTACGGAATGACAATAGTGGGTCTCAACAATCTTGGTTACAAAGACGAACCATGCGTCCTAGCCAATGATGTGGCCCAGGTTTTCTATGTGAAGGACATGTCCTTCATACCCAAAAAACAAAAAAAAAACAAACGAATACATCACAGGATGAGCCAAAGCGCCACATAATTCTTTCAAGGAAAAGAAACATTGTGGGAGTCGAGGACAAGACATACATGTCAGAAGATTATAATAAGTTTGATGAAATTCTGCCCTTCACAGTGAAAACTGACCCAAGCATCCCGTTAAGTAAAGAAGATGCTCCATGGTTACAGCCGAAGCGATCATAAGCAAGGGACATACACCAAGACGGGTTCATGGCCTCATATTGTGTACCTCTAGTTCAAATCTGGCTGGCCTCATATTGTGTACCTCTAGTTCAAATCTGGCCGGCCTCATATTGTGTACCTAGCTAGTGTTGGTCTCTCTACAACTTTCCCGAACTATGAAGATGTTGTTCTATTCTTGTGCCGGGGAGCTAACTAATTTCACATATTAGGGAGTGCCTCTATGGCGAGCTTGTGGAAGATGCCTGAGGACTGGATCCTTAGGCATCTCCCTCAAGCTCGCTATAGTGTTGTCCCTTCTCTCACACACCATCTTGTTTGTAGTTGATAACTTCACAAGGATGCCTATTTATAGATTATGCAGCACAACATAATGTCGACACTCACGACATAATGTCAACACTCAACCCTGTCATAGTGCTGCCACCCACCGAAATAGTGTCGCCACTCACTGGCATAGTGCTGCCACCCACCGAAATAGTGTCGCCACCCATGTTTAGTCCTGGTTGGAGACACCATCTGGGACTAAACATGCTCGCGCCGGCCCTAGCCTACTGCAACCCCTTAAGTCCTGGTTGGTTTCTTCAACTAGAACTAAAGATACTTCCCGCCATGTTTTCCCGCCCTTTCCCTCCGCTTCCCGCGGTTTTGACCATAGTTTGAAACGGGCATAAGAAATTCAAAAACGGTCCGAACAATGTAAATCCTTCGCGTGGTGTCATATTATGTGACATAGTTGCAAGGAAAAATACCAAACTTGGTATCTTGATTATGTCTCAAAAAAACCTTCACAAAATGACCTATCATGTTCGAGGTTTCATGGCTTTCGGTCCAAATGACCAATGTTATGTGCAGAATCGCGGCATAGTTTGTGATACTGTGCCCATATTGTGCATGCATGTGCATCTTGGGATGGCGAACAATGTTGCAGGAGGAAGTTTTCCTTTTCTTCGCACGAAAAAGCCATCTTCCATTTTTCGAGCGCCAAAAACGGGGCATTTTATGAAGCAACCACCAAAATGCTAATTCAAAATACTACCACCCCATTTTAAAAAAATACAAGACCACCTTACATGGACGATCTCCCAACCGGGAGATCTCAAACCTTTTTGTCCTCTCCGGGTGAAAAAGACAAATGTCTGCCGAATCGGTACGAAGTAGGTCCGGTTTGAACTACAGGTACATGATCTAATGCTCGTGATTTTTAGAAAAAATCATTTTTAGACTCACAATATGATATTTCTTCAGAGATCCATTGCAAGTTTAACGAGGCTCATCCCCTATCTTCATGCCCGCCGTTTCGACCATAGTTTGAAATGGGAAAATTTTGAAACGGGCATAAGAAATTCAAAAACGGTCCGAACAATGTAAATCCTTTGCGTGGTGTTATATTATTTGACATAGTTGCAAGGAAAAATACCAAACTTGGTATATTGATTATGTCTCAAAAAAACCTTCACAAAATGACCTATCATGTTCGAGGTTTCATGGCTTTCGGTCCTAATGACCAATGTTATGTGTAGAATCGCAGCATAGTTTGTGATACTGTGCCCATATTGTGCATGCATGTGCATCTTGGGATGGCGAACAGTGTTGCATGAGGAAGTTTTCCTTTTCGTCACACGGAAAAGCCATTTTTCATTTTCCGAGCGCCAAAAACGGGGGCCTGTTCCTTTGCGTCCCCTGAGTTCCTGGGCGAGTGCATCGCGGTACCCGACTTGCCTGTAATTGCTGCGTTTCGCAAAGTTGGGCTGCCAACTACCGAGAGGGGCCATTTCGATACAAACTCATCTCAGCCCTACCAAATTCAAACATTCCGTTAGACTGCCCCGTGAATTAGACAGTCGGGACCCCCATGTCAGTAATCTGTCCGTGACCAATGCGGCAACCACTTAGGCAAATCGAGGAACTAAGAGGTTTGGTGCGTTGACCAAATTCACAAATCCACTCCCTCCTTTCGCATGAGCTCTAGCACCGGCGGCGTCGAAATCCACCCTCCAACTAGGACGATCCCTTCGGACATTTGACTTCCGGCGCCAAGTTGCTGTGCCCACTTGCTGATCCCGAGCTCCAATGCCGCATGTCGTGCCCGCCGTTGCGCGGCTCTAGACCGCCTCCGCCGCTGACGAGCTTAGCAGCACGGAGGATGGCAGATCCTACTACCGAGGAAGAAGAAGTGCTGGCTACATGCGGGTGAGCTACTATTATCTTTGATATTCACACTAACTAATTCTGCTAGCTGGCTATTGACCTAGAATTTTTTGCTAGCCCAACGCTGACAAACAATCTTTGTCCACAGTTTTCTGTCAAGTGGGATCTCCGTGGACCACCCTTACCTGGTTACGGTAGCCCTCTTCAGCTACGACTCTAAATTATCAGGTGTGAAGGGCAAGTGGTATGGACACCATTGTATCACAATGGAAGAAGCACCTGCGCATATCTGCACTATCCCTGGTATGGTTGCTGCTCTGCGTAATCATGCTGAAATAGGGCCGAAGCAGACTGCAAAGTTCAGCTTCATGGATGAACGAGGCATCATGGTTCCTCTAATGTGTGACAGTCAGCTAATTGGGTTGATGAAAAGGTATGCTTCGGCTTGCATGTTTGAGCTGAATTGTGATGTACTAGATGTGGAAGCTGCTGCAACTAGGAGTCGCCCTGCTATTCTTGGACAGGGTGGTCACTCGAACCCAATTAGCTCCTGGTAAGCAAAATTTTCTTGGGGTTCGCATGTTTGTGATGAATTGTAATTTTTGTTTTGTTTACTCTGTAGATATTAGGCAGTTAGCCATGTCCTGTTTCTTTCACAGGAAATGCCGCAAGGTTAGAAACTTGACTGTCGTGTTAGTCATTTCGCTGCCGGAAGAAAATCAAAAAGAGTGTAGTGATGATGCTGGACACGATTCTGGTGCTGATTGTCCCGGCGATGCAGAGTACGTGAAGCTAAGGAAATTGCCACCCAGGAAGAGGAAGAATGCAGGAAATGAACAAGCCAGTGGACGTGAAGGCTTGACACCCAGGCAGGGGAAGAAGGCTGCTGGCAATGAAGATGCATAATAATATGTTGAACTTGAACCTGTATATGTACTTCAGTTAGATTCTGGAGGTCTGTGGGTGGAACTTGTCAGGCGAAACAATCTACCCACGTTCTCAGAGTAAAATGTACCGCGACTTGAGGTTTGGAAATGGCCGAGTCACTGGCTGAATCAGAAATTGTGAGTGTGCCACTACTATCTGAAAACACGCAGCACTGGAACCACGATTGTTGAGAGGCTGGAGGTCTCTAAATTCGATGGAATGTTAGTGGCATAGAAATAAATTATTTAAGCTGCTACAGTCCATGAAGCAACAACTTATTTCAGCTGCTGGACAACGACATGGCAACATAAACAACAATGGCAACCGATAATGCCCAGATAATGAGGAAATCGGTACCACTTCCGGGCCAAATCGTGAGCCCGTCTATCTCACCACCTCCTTACTGATGCGTCCCCTGCATCTGGCGAAGCTCCCGGATCTCCAGTAACAGGGGGCACATGGTGTACATGCTTCTACTTTACAAATTGTGGCTGTGCCATTTTGCATGTGGCAGAATCCACTTAGATTACGTTTAAACATACCACCATAGTCAGGTTACCACCATCATCATACAAAACAAAGTAATGGAGGGCCAAGACTGATTAACGGGTGGCCAATTTTTTCCTCCCAGGACTCTGAGACCACTACTTCAGACCGATAGGTCAACAAGTACTATTATTACAATTAAAAAAGTATGGAGCTCAAGCTAAATAGAACTAGTTATCACACATCTCCTTGATCTTCCTAATCTTAGCCCTATGCGCATCTTCCTGCGAGAGCAAGGATCGAATCGTCTGCGTCGTCCTTTTAGCATCTTCCTTGTATAACTTCAATTGTTTCTCTGCATGTATCCTCACGCACCTGTCAATACCCGTAGTTGTGAACTGCAGGACTTTGGCCTGGTGAAGTTCATTCCTTGCTCCAATCAGTTCTTGCTCTACTTTATCCTTCAGGGCCAACGCCACGTCTCTCTCCTTTTCGACTTCGCTTACCTTGTCTTGCACCCTCCTGAGATCTCGTTGAAGCTTGGTGGTGTCAACATGGTCAAATAACTTCATCTGAGCACTCTCAAGAATTGAGCTGACCATGGCTTCTTTCAACTCAACAGTCAAATCCCATAGTTTGTCCAGCGTTTTCTGCATCGATTTGGGCCAGTCTTGATCGACCCATTTGACAACACCGCAACTTCTGCGTGGCAACATAGCACCCTGTCCTTGACACCCTAAAAACCTCCTGCCTACATTGCATCCTTCGAACGCTACAAATTTAGCGGGCACATCTCCATGTTCACATAGCGGAGGACTGTCTTCCTCCGCTAAACCGTGATAGTCGGAGTCGTACAGCGTCTGGTTGGCCTAACAGATCATATGTGCATGATTAATCAGAGTAGATCTAGCTCAAAATAGATAAATGGCCACAAATGTTAGAGATGAGATGACCCACTTCGAAATCACTGTCGCTGTCATCACGACGTGTTTCCTCACCGTCTCCCCTTGAACCCATGGTGAAAGGGGGTGGGGGATTGGGGTGGCTGCGGGAGAGATCGCTGGAGGTGCCGTCGGCTTGCGGCTACGGTGGGATGGAAGAGAAGTGGGGAAAGTGGCTTCGAGTGGAAGGAAGAGAAGTATGGGGAGAAAGAGAAGTAAAGGGGATGTGACACTGGCAGGTGGGACCACAGAACACGTGACACTGGCAGGTGGGAGCGTGCGGTATTGCCAGTTTGTCCAGAGCAAGCGGACAGTAAGCGCAGACAATCATGTCGCAGAACCATCACAATCCTCTAAGTGCCCCGATCGAACGGTCTGTAACAATCATGATGCAGAACAAGTGTCTTGGGGTGTGCTTTATGAAAAGAACAAACATGCAATGACATCTACTCCCTCCGTTTCAAAATATAAGACATTTTAGCTTTGTGAAAGGAGTGTATCTAGACCCATTTTAGTGTGTAGTTTCATCTAGGTTTGAAGTGAACCTACATACTAAAAGGAGTCTTGATACACTCCTTTCACAAAGCTAAAACATCTTATATTTTGAAACAGAGGGAGTAGTGGTTTATGAGAAGAACACACATCCAAGTGGTTCATGAAAAGAACAAACATGCAATGACATCTAGTGGATCCATTTGCTCTATGAAAAGAACAAACATGCAATGACATCTAGTGTATGAAAAGAACACACATGCAATGGCATCCATGTGGTTCATGAAAAGAACACACATGCAATGACATCTAGGGGATACATCTAGTTTATGAAAAACAAACATGCAATGACATCTAGGGGTTTATGAAAATAACACACATCCAAGTGGTTTATGAAAAGAATACACATGCAATGGCATCTAGCGGTTTATGAAAAGAACACACTTGCAATGGCATCTAGGAGATCCATGTGGTCTGTGAAAAGAACAAACATGCAATGGCATCTAGTGGATCCATGTGGTCTGTGAAAAGAACAAACATGCAATGGCATTTAGGGGTTTATGAAAAGAACACACATCCAAGTGGTTCATGAAAAGAACACACTTGCAATGGCATCTAAGGGATCCAAGTGGTCTGTAAAAAGAACAGACATGCAATGGCATCAAGTGGTTCATGAAAAGAACACACATGCAATGGCATCAAGTGGTTCATGAAAAGAACACACATCCAAGTGGTTCATGAAAAGAACACACTTGCAATGGCATCCAGGGGATCCATCTGGTTCATCGAAAGAACAAACATGCAATGGCATCAAGTGGTTCATGAAAAGAACACACATCCAAGTGGTTCATGAAAAGAACACACATGCAATGGCATCTAGGGGATCCATCTGGTTCATGGAAAGAAAAAACATGTAATGGCATCAAGTGGTTCATGAAAAGAACACACATCCAAGTGGTTCATGAAAAGAACACACATGCAATGGCATCTAGGGGATCCATCTGGTTTGTGAAAAGAACAAACATGCAATGGCATCTAGGGGTTTATGAAAAGAACACACATCCAAGTGGTTCATGAAAAGAACACACTTGCAATGACATCTAGGGGATCCAAGTGGTATGTGAAAAGAACACACATGCAATGGCATCAAGTGGTTCATGAAAAGAACATACTTGCAATGGCATCAAGTGGATCCATCTGGTTCATGGAAAGAACAAACATGCAATGGCATCAAGTGGTTCATGAAAAGAACACACATCCAAGTGGTTCATGAAAAGAACACACATGCAATGGCATCAAGTGGATCCACGTGGTTCATGAAAAGAACACACATGCAATGGCATCTAGGGGATCCATATGGTCTATGAAAAGAACAAACATGCAATGGCATCAAGTGGTTCATGAAAAGAACACACATCCAAGTGGTTCATGAAAAGAACACACTTGCAATGGCATCTAGGGGATCCATATAGTTCATGGAAAGAACAAACATGCAATGGCATCTAGTGGTTCATGAAAAGAACACACATGCAATGGCATCTAGGGGATCCATCTGGTTTGTGAAAAGAACAAACAGGCAATGGCATCAAGTGGTTTATGAAAAGAACACACATCCAAGTGGTTTATGAAAAGAACACACTTGCAATGGCAACAAGTGGATCCATGTGGTTCATGAAAAGAACACACATGGAATGGCGTCAAGGGGATCCATCTGGTCTGTGAAAAGAACAAACATGCAATGGCATCTAGGGGTTTATGAAAAAAAACACATCCAAGTGGTTCATGAAAAGAACACACTTGCAATGGAATCTAGGGGATCCAAGTGGTCTGTGAAAAGAACACACATGCAATGGCATCAAGTGGTTCACGAAAAGAAGACACATCCAAGTGGTTCATGAAAGGAACACACTTGCAATGGCATCTAGGGGATCCATCTGGTTCATGGAAAGAATAACCATGCAATGGCATCAAGTGGTTCACGAAAAGAACACACATCCAAGTGGTTCATGAAAAGAACACACTTGCAATGGCATCTAGGGGATCCATCTGGTTCATGGAAAGAACAAACATGCAATGGCATCAAGGGGATCCATCTGGTCTGTGTAAAGAACAAACATGCAATGGAATCAAGTGGTTCATGAAAAGAACACATATCCAAGTGGTTCATGAAAAGAACACACTTGCAATGGCATCAAGTGGTTTATGAAAAGAACACACTTGCAATGGCATGTAGGGGTTTATGAAAAGAACACACTTGCAATGACTTCTAGTGGATCCATGTGGTCTGTGAAAAGAACAAACATGCAATGTCATCAAGTGGTTCATGAAAAGAACACACATCCAAGTGGTTCATGAAAAGAACACACTTGCAATGGCATCTAGTGGTTTATGAAAAGAACACACTTGCAATGGCATCTAGGGGTTTATGGAAAGAACACACTTGCAATGGCTTCTAGTGGATCCATGTGGTCTGTGAAAAGAACAAGCATGCAATGGCATCTAGGGGTTTAATAAAAGAACACACATCCAAGTGTTTCATGAAAATAACACAATTGCAATGGCATCTGGGGGATCCATCTGGTTCATGGAAATAACAAACATGCAATGACATCTAGGGTTTTATGAAAAGAACACACATCCAAGTGGTTTATGAAAAGAACACACATGCAATGACTCTAGTGGATCCATCTTGGAATAATTTTATGTATACCAAGATGTATTTCATTGTATAAGACACTCACTTTCCATTTTTATACTACTCAGTTTTGCCCTTGGTTTTTTGATACTACTCAGTTTTGCCCTCTCTCTATCGTGGAAGCCCAAACCTGTGGTCACTCTGTCTGCTACACCCTGATTGGTTGTCACAGTTGTCACGCGGATCGTGCGCATCAACCGTTGATCCTCTGTTATCCAACGTGGATCACTGCACACGTCGTGCCCTTCACAGTACAGCGTGAGATAGCACAGACGTCTCTCTCAGCGAGACTTCTTCTAGAAGGAACACGAAGAAGTCGTCGAGTGGTCATGTCATGTTTAATCACGTCTAAAAATCCTACTACTCCTACTCCTCCTCCTACTACTACTACTACTACTAATACTACTACTACTACTACTACTACTACTACTACTACTACTACTACTACGCCACAACACATGCACAGGGCAACCGGGTCATCGAGTGCACGGTCATCGACGGGCGCTGCAATTTATTGCCACTTGATTTTAACAAGACATATCTCATTTTTACGCATCGCGCTCTCAATCTCACTTCCAACTGGGCCCTACCGCAAGATACTTCCACGCGTCAGCCGGAGGCCGAAGAGCTGAGAAATGGGGCTCGAGGAGGGGTCCCTCGAGGAGACCCATCTTCTCCTCTGCATTTTCCCTTTTAATTATCGCCAATTTTATGGCCGTGTCAACCTTCGTACTCAGAAATTGTCTCTGCGCCCTTTGCATGCGGCTGAATACAGAACTGCCATGCATGGCTCGAGAAAAAACGTGACGTACCGTGCACGTGTTGGGGTGCACGGTGCAGTAGCCTACGCGGTGCGGTGCATGGTGGTGCAACGAAATGTCCCTTCCCTTTACCTTTATTATGGAGCCTATCTCCCTTCCCCTCTCCGCCTACTCACTCTCACTCTTCTCACGCAACCATCTCCACTGTCCCATCAGTTCTGCAAACCCCCGAGAAAACCCCAACCACGCCGGCGATGGAGAAGGAGGATGCGGTGGCCATCGTCGCCTCCAAGGCCGTCGGCGTGGAGGCCCCTTTCTCCGTTCCGGCCCCCCTCGAGGCGTTGAAAGCAGCCGCCGCCCCCGTCCAGGCCCCCGTCAAGGCATCGATGGCAGCCGCCGTCCCCGTCCAGGCCCCAGTCCCCGCTTCGGACGTAGCCGCTGGTGAGGAGGCCCCCGCTGGAGAGGCGGTCCCCGCCGGCAAGGAGGCCCCAACCGGTCATGGGCAGATCCGGCTCTTCTGGGACTACGATCCAGAGGAGTACATCGCTCCGGTGAACCCCTACGACACTGGCATCGACGACCCATGGTCAGAGGTAACTAGGGCTTGCTCCCCTTCCCTGGTTCTTCTCCCGTTCCCATCGTTGGATGCTAGATCTTGGGTTATTAGGGTTTGGTTTTCCAAATTTCGATCGCTCGATCTTCATACATCATCTAATCCTCTCTTTTTTCCAACAGGTGTATGGCAGCGAAGTCTACAACGATGACGAGTCCAGGCACACCAAGACTCGTCAGGTGCTGAGGAGGCTGCAGGCCGGCCAGTACGACGCCTTCTTCGTCGGCGGCGTCTATAGTTGCCCCTTCTGCAGGAAGATACTCGCCGGCATCAACTTCAACTGCGTCGTGATGCATGCAGAGGACTCGAGCTCCGGCACCCCCAAAGTCGGCCAGACCGTTAACGTCAACGCTTACATCGCTGAACACCAGGCGCTTGGCATTCACCTCCGTAACCTCCAGCGGGTGGCCATCGAAGAGGGTCGCATGCCTCCGATCAGGCCCATGGTCCCCAAGATCAAGGGACTGGGTAGCAAGAAGTGGAGGAAGCGCCAGAGGGAGCAGGCAAGGAGGGGTTGAATGTGTCTGCGGCTGCTGATACTTCTGCTACTGCTAAGCAGCTTCTTCTGTTTTTGTATATTGTGTGTGATGGCTGTTGTGCAGCGAATGTATCGAACCTCGTTAAGCAACCTACTTTCTATCTACATTTGTTTTGTTTTCTAAATGTATGTATTTTGCTGGTGTGATTTGCTGCTCTAGATTTGCTGCCAGATCGGGCCAAAGCGAGGGCCAAAAGGAATGAATGATTGAAGAGAGAAGCTGCTCTAGATTTGCTACCAATTTGGGCAAAAATAAACATAATTGTTAGCGAGAGAGGAAAAAGGTGCTCTTTAAAACTGCCAATTAACGAGCTGCCATCTTGACAAGCTACCAGACACATTACAGAAACATAACACAAAGAAGTAAAATTTTATTCACTTCTCTTCAAAGCACTTGAGGCGCTAGCCATCTTGACAAGCTACCAGACACATACAGAAACATAACACAAAGAAGTAAAATTTAGTTCACTTCTCATCAAACCACTTGAGGCGCTTGCCATCGTTCCTAGGAGACCAAGTGCCATCACCCCAGCTGTTGATGTCCTTATTGGCCTTCCACAGCGTACCAAATGTAGCTTCTTCCCACCTAGAAGCAGATTTGGCTTCTAGGTCTTCAGCATCCTGCGGCACAATGAGTGGCGCATCACAGGCCTGGTTGTTGCCGCTGGAAGATGCTGCCTCTCTGTTTGCTGCTTCAGCTACAACCTCTCTGTCTGCTGCTTCATCTGCAGCCATTTTCTTTGCATATGCAGCGTCACGCTCTCCTATACTGCATTTGATACAAAGGGCTCCCCTAACGTACAGCCGATAGGCCACGTAAGAATCTATGGCTGCATACTTCAGGTTTATATCAGACAACGGCCTCTGCTCCCAGAAACCGTGCCTATCCTGAAGGAAATCTGCCTTCCTGCTGGCGTACGACTCATCGAGGATTCTAGTTGCCAGTGTAGTCATTCCATCCCTCTTTGAGCCCCCTATGATCTTGACAAGACTCTGAATATCGATCCACTTGTGCGCAGGAATTATAATTTTTTCGAAATAAAATTTCACAAAATCAGTTCTCTTGTCCACAGTGCAGAAAACAATTCCCTTTTCTACAAGGAATTGGCGCAGCGCCGGACACGTCTTGTCAGTCCTGAAAGTATGTAGTTTGTCATCATAAAATGCGTGACCAAAATTTGTAACTACAATTGTTTTGTCAATGCAAGATCATCATCTGAATATAATTTTAAGCTACAAAAGTTTAGTAAATGCAAGATCAAGACTCTCAACATTGGCTTTTCATAATTTATTTGGTCCTAATAAAATTCAGTAGTTGCAAGATGAGCAAATGGATAGAAGAACAAGAGGATAAAACCCTAAAAGCGGTTAACTACAGAGAGCAGATCTACAAACCAGGAGAAGTTGTAGACGAGGACGTGTTTCCTCATGGCCAGTTGAACGACGGCGAGCTCATTCTCGAACTCTTTCTCCACCTTGGTGTACTCGAGGTCCAATCCCACGAACTTGTCCTCGTCTTTCTCAAGCCAATCCTCGTACATCCTCGGGACTCACACCACTATCTCCTCCTCGTTGGTGTAGACGATGTCTATCTTCTTATTGTCATGGGTAGTGAAACTTGTCTCTTTAGTGCAACCTTCCATGGTGGCGGGCAAGGAGAAGACAAAAAGAAGACAGAGGACAGGAAGAAAAAGAGTGGTTTCTGCGAGACAGGGGAACGGTGGAACCGTCAATGCGATTTTGACGTAGTGGGTAACAACAGGGACGGAATTCCAATGGAGAGACGCGTGGTGGCGGTCGTTCCAGCTTCTGATTAAACAAATAATAAAAATAGTAATATCGAGGATATATAGGCCCCTGTGTTGTCACGTCAATACACGTTATCGGTCATGTTGTCCTGTCCACTGCGTCACCTTATCTCATGTGCTCCGCGTCATTAGTTTTCACGTGTCAAATCCTACCGGGCAATTTAATTGCGCATACCCATTTGCCGCATATCCTCTAGCCTTTTTTTAGAGTAATCCTCTAGCCTTGCGATCTTGCGAAGTGGGTCGGCGATTCCGTCGATGGAAATCCAAGTGGTAGAAGAATAAGAAGAGGAGAAGACGATGGGGTCCGGGATAGGGAGGAGAGCGGGGCTGACTCATTCCATCCATGTCCCAGATCTCACCACCGAAGGAAATGGTGTCCCAGCTCCGCGCCATGGCCACGACCACAGATCATCGCTCCGGGGAAGAAGAATACATCGTAATGAGGAATGGAGACAGGCGCCAGCCCTGCAAGGTGGCAAGCGCCTTGACTTTTCAACAAAATTATAGGCCTTAAGCCTTGGGGTGGAGGGAGTACGACGCCTCCACGACAGCAGCGACATAACGACGAAAACTGACAGGGGGGCCCAACTTGACGGGCGTTAGCCTGATATTTTGTATTCAGACGCTAAGTTAAATTCATGCCCAAAAAACCCTCTGAGTAATTGGCACGCCAAATGTGGGAAACGGGGCCGATTACAAGCAACTTGGGTACCGATTTGCCTTGGAGTCTCAACTTTCGGGCCGCAAAATTATATTCTCCAAAAATGGGTCATTTTGTGAAGCAACCACCAAAATGCTAATTCACAATACTACCACCCCATTTTTCAAAAATACTAGACCACCTTACATGGACGATCTCCGAACCGGGAGATCTCAAACCTTTCCGTCCTCCCTGGGTAAAAAAGACAAATATCTGCCGAATCAGGAGAAAGTGGGTCCGGTTTGAACTACACGTACATGATCTAATGCTCGTGATTTTTTGAAAAAATCATTTTTATACTCACAATATGATGTTTCTTCAGAGATCCAATGTAAGTTTTAACGAGGCTCATACCCTATCTTCATGCCCGCCGTTTTGACCATAGTTTGAAACGGGAAAATTTTGAAACGGGCATAAGAAATTCAAAAACGGTCCGAACAATGTAAACCCTTCGCGTGGTGTCATATTATGTGACATAGTTGCAAGGAAAAAAATACCAAACTTGGTATATTGATTATGTCTCAAAAAAACCTTCACAAAATGACCTATCATGTTCGAGGTTTTAGGGCTTTCGGTCCTAATGACCATTGTTATGTACAGAATCGTGGCATAGTTTGTAATATTGTGCCCATACTGTGCATGCATGTGCATCTTGGGATGTCGAACAATATTGCAGGAGGAAGTTTTCCTTTTCATTGCACGGAAAAGCCATTTTCCATTTTCCGAGCGCCAAAAATGAGGAGTTTTGTGAAGCAACCACTAAAATGCTAATTCAAAATACTACCATCCTATTTTTCAAAAATACTAGACCACCTTACATGGACGATCTCCCAACCAGGAGATCTCAAACCATTCCACCCCCCGGGTGAAAA
The DNA here is from genome assembly GCA_910589775.1 of Avena eriantha. NCBI lineage: Eukaryota > Viridiplantae > Streptophyta > Magnoliopsida > Poales > Poaceae > Avena > Avena eriantha. The sequence goes on along the minus strand of OU342746.1, from coordinate 405,856,734 downwards.
AGACAAATGTCTGCCAAATTGGTAAGAAGTGGGTCCGATTTGAACTACAGGTACATGATCTAATGCTCGTGATTTTTTGGAAAAATCATTTTAGACTCACAATACGATGTTTCTTCAGAGATTGAATTTAAGTTTTAGCGAGGTTCATCCCCCATCTTCATGCTCGCCGTTTTGACCATAGTTTGAATTTTTTTTGAAACGAGCATAAGAAATTCAAAAATGGTGCGAACAACGTAAATCCTTTGCATGGTGTGCACACATGCACACCTTCTACTCTCACAACAATGGACACATCCAAATCGTTAGTTTTGTCAGATTCCAAATTATGCAAAAAATATTAGTTAATGCATTTTAAGTGAAAATAACAAAATGGTTAATAGTTTGAATAGTTAGAATAATTATTTTAGAAAACAAAAAATGGTTTTGGATTAGTTATTCAAATTCAAACATTTTTCTTGTTGGAAGATCTGTCAGATTCCAAAGTATGCAAAAAAATATTAGTAAATGCATTTTTAATTGAAAATGGCAAAATGGTTAATAGTTTGAATAGTTAGAATAATTATTTTAGAAAACAGAAAATAGTTTTCCATTAGTTATTCCAATTCAAACACTTTTCATGTTGAAAGTTTTTTCAAATTTAAAATGATTTACCATTTAAAAACCATTTCAAATTTAAACACCTCAATAAAAATAAGGTGGGAACCTAGACTGAAAAGTTTGGAAAACATTTGAAAAAAGGACTTTTAGTCCCGGTTTATGCAAATAACCAGGACTAAAGGGCCTCTGCGCGCGCCGCTTCGGGCCAGCCCAAAAAAGAACATACGTCCCGGTTGGTGGCTCCAACCGAGACGAAAAGGTCATACGTCCTGGTTGGTGGCTCCAACCGGGACGAACGAGCGTTTAGTACTTAACCGCCGCAACCCTTTCTCCATCCCCAATATTCTTTCACACTCACCCGCAACAGATCGCGTCGCCGCCGTCGTGAGGACAAGCTCTCGAACGTCGTCAGGCTACCCAACCGCCGCCCCGCCGCTGGCCTCCACGTGCTGCCTCGCTGTGTTGATCCTCCTCGTCGAAGGAATCGAAGCCGCGCGACCGGAATCGACCGTGTCTTCCCCGTCACCGACGAGCTCCGCCATCGCCATCACCGTTGCTGCTGACCTCCTCCGTCCTCACCAAGGGTATACACGCGTCTAGGGTGAGCTTGCGATTCTCCTGGACTCCTTCTTTCCTCCCCTCTCGCTCTGGCCTGCTCCCGCGTCGCGTGCCGCCGTCAGCCGCCGCTGGCTGTCATCGCGCGCGCTGTTCCAATGACCAAAGTCCGGATGGTGCCACCATAGTTAGGTTCGCCTCGACGCCCTCTTTCGAACAAGCCCGGGAACGCCCCTCCCGAGCCCTCTAGCGACATCGCCGGCCACCGCCTGACCGTGCTCACCGGGGAGCCAAGGTGGCACCGAGGTGGCGTTGAAGTGGCCCTGGCCCCAGTCGTCAGCCTCTGGGCTAGACACAGCCCCAGTGAGAAATGTCCCCAACCTCGTGATGACGTCAGCCTAATGCAGTAAATGGTTTAATAATTCCAGAAATTGTTTAAACATTGTAAAATCAATAACTAATTATCTATAAGTCAGAAAAATATGAATAATATATCAAAATATTTAGAAAAATGAGATCTATATTTTACAGCTATACTCATACATTGTTAAGCAACTTCAATTAACAAGTTTGTTAGAAGAACCAAGTGAACCCTCTCTTATGCATCCGGGATTTCTCCGAATTAAGTTTTATATCCCTCGGACCCCGTTTAAATTGTCAAGCATGTATTAGGGTTACATTTAAGGTGATCTCGTCGTCAAACCACGACACGCTGGCCCCTCAAATCTCGCCTACCTAACCTCCTCGCTTAGCCGCTTTGACTCATCCACTTTTCCCCTTTTGCAGAAATTATGGAACCAAGAGACGAAGAAAAGGAAATAGCGCTCCAGGATATGATCCGCGAGGGAGGAGATGTCGATGTCACCTCGTTGTATCTGAACAAGTCCGGCGAGGGAGATCCGGAGCTCGACCGAAGAGACGGCTTTAGTGAGGGAGAAGCCGACGGATCTGGTGGATCATTAAATATTACAAACTCCGGCGAGGTGCATATATATTAATTAATTAAGCCTCTGATGTCTATATACATATATGAACGCTCTTTCTTTTTTGAGCCCTCCGGATCGAGCAAATCTTCTGCAACGAAGAAACGAGGCCCAACCAGAAAGTTGGGAGACCATGAAAGGTATAGGATCGAAGAAGTCGCTGAAGACGGCGAACCGAAGGCTCCCATTGATGTTGCAAATAAATTTGTAAGGCAATGCGGAGTTATTGTTAGGGACTACATCCCGATCACCGTCCGAGAAGGGAATAAGCCAAAGGAGGCAGGAGTTAGATATGTCAACGACATAGCCAAAGATACGCTTTGGAAAAAGCTCATGGTTAATTTCACCCTACCGACGTCATAGGTGGATCAAAATGAGGAGGATCTAAAGAATACCATAGAGCAAAAAGTCAAGGAGTGGGCTCTTAAGAAGATGGCCCAGCAATTCAACAACTGGAAGAAAAGATTGCACCTTGACTTTGTCGTGCAAGATAAGACTCCGGATTTCACTGGATCATATGAGAAGCTAAAAGACTACTGGGCTGAATTTGGGGCGTACAAGAAATCGGAGCCAGCTAAGAAAATGTCTGAAATGAATAAGAAAAATGCTGCTAGAAAGCAGTATCACCATACTATGGGGAAAGGTGGCTACAAGGCTAGCATGCCTAAGTGGTAGAAACTTGAGGCCGACCTGCTTGCTAAAGGGATCACTCCAGAGCCATAGAATTGGATCGAACGGGTAAGGAATTGGTTTTACGGGCATGGGGGCACGTTGGACTCAGACGGGAAGTGCATATATAACAAAAGACATGAAGAAAATCCCATACCCATCGAAGACATTAGAAATGCAGTAAAGGCTATTGAAGAGGGGAGGTTCATTCCCGATAGAGAGAATGACGAGCTCACACTCGCCCTTGGGAACCCTGAACACGAGGGGTGAACACGAGGCACAGAAGGCTCCAAACCATGGAAAATTGGGTTTCCTGACCACAGGAAGAAATATCCTGATAGAAGTCGTCAGAGGAGAAAGGAAAAGGAGGAAATTGAAGCAAGGAAGCAGGCAGACCGGATGCATAACATAGAAGAACAATTAAAGCGGCAGCAGGATCAAATTGACACACTTAGCCAGCAAGGTACTACCGGCCCATCTCAGCGGCACATGTTAGAAGTTGCATTTGATGCTACCGGCCCATCTACTAATCGAAAAAGCAGAGTGGCTTCCACGGAGCTCCCGGGTGATGATGCTGATGATGCACCGACGATGGCTCCTCTTCGCTACCCAGTGGATGATATCACGGAGATGACACATTGTGAGCTACATGTGAAAGTTGTCAACATAACCATGAAGGTGGCGGTCGGCTATGTCTTACCAGTTGGACCAGTACCAACTTACCATTGTTCTCCGGTTCCATAGGGCTACGCTATTGTCGGGGTAGATGAAGTTGTGAACGAATTTGCGCAGCTGAAGCTTGACTACCCTGCAGGTGAAGGGGATGTGACTGAACTGGGAGAAGCAAAAAACATCACCATTCTATGGCGAAAGGAACACATCGTGCTTCCAAATCGGACACCAAGGCCATCGACTCCTCAGAGCACTCCATCTTCGCCACAGCCTCACCCGTCTCGAGCGCATCAGTCGTCTTTGTCGTTGCCTTGTCAGGCGCCGTCTCCGCCACAACAGGCCCTTTCTCCACAGTAGCCGTCTTTGCCGCCGTGTCAGCCGTCTCAACCCACTAAGGCTCAGGGCCAAAAGCGAAAGAGTAACCGATCACCGAAACACCGACTTGAGCCCCTCCCAAAAGTACCAAAGCTTCCTCCCATGAGACCTTATGACTAAACTCCAGAGGAGAATATGGCAATCGCAAAGGCCCAAACGAAACAGTGGTTTGATAACCGGAAGCGGTCGAAAGAGCCAGAGTTCCCAAGCACCAAAGAATAAAAAGCCAAAGTGCAAAAAATGCTGAAGACCCTTCATCAACCCGAGCCAAGGCTGTCATTAGACTATGAACGCTCTATTCTCAAGTCACATCAGTCAATGGTGCGGTCGAAGAGTAGTAGTGCAAGCGGGAAATCAGTTCCCCAGCTAGGAGAACAGAAAAACCAATCGTGCCCCCCGCTCAAGGTGATTTCCGATACCGGGGTGGGGTCGAGCAAAGGTGCGGACAAGCAGTATGATCCGGAGTTTGTTGCACTGTATGGAGAAGCGGCCGCTGCTCATGGTTTGACTATTGCTTAGTACGTAAACTAGTTAGAGTTCCCTGTGGCTGAGGAAGCATACAAATACCAGTACGGGAAACCTCTCGTCAAACCTAAGGAGGTCAAGTATCTACCAATAAAAATGCGAAGATTGCATAATTGGTACATTCAAGCCTCAAAGGAAGGGGAAACTGGATAGTGCTGGGAGTTAGAAACGAGCATTACGGGTATGGAGATGCCCAAATAATTACTGAATTTCCTGAACTATTTCAGTTTTACAATCAAGACGCCATCAACAAATCGATCGTCAGTGCCTATTGTCTGTAAGTATTATTTTTGTAATTAAGTTTCTAGTTAGCTCGTCTTGTTTATTGCATGTATAATCATACTCACTATATTATACAGAATGAAGATTCTCGAATGCAAAAGAGGACGAATCTATGACATTGGGTTCATTGACCCATATTGGTTTCATGAACTTACTCTGAAATTTAATCCCAAGTATATAGAGGATAAAATTGTAATGGAGTTAAGGTTTCAAGAAACAAAAAGGGAAATAATATTTCCTTACAACTTCAAGTGAGTGTTATTGTCTTGTACACATTCTATTTCGCTTATCGATGTTAAGTGTATAATTGATGAGTTATGCGTGCGCAGCTTCCACTGTATTCTGCTAATCATTCAACCTGACAATGGAGTAGTACAAGTCATGGACTCGAAAAGTAAACCCCTTGCGGAGTGGGCGAACATGCAGGAAATGCTCCAGCGGTAATTTCAGTCATTATGACACTATATCGGCAACTTCCGTTCATTTCCTGATGTCAAGTAATTAATAACTCATTTTATTCATTTTCTTTGCCGGGCAGCGCTTGGAAACGGTTCACCAACAAGGCTAAGGGTGCCTGGAAAGAGGATCTTACATTTCAACCACTAGATGTAAGTACTACTAGCTAGATCCACGCATCTCTTTGATTCTAGTTTCCATACCATTATCATGCTTGATTATTATTATTTTGATGGAACTATGTTCTCGTAAAGTGCCTGAGGCAGGAAGATAGAAATAATTTATGTGGATACTATGTTTGCGAGTTCATTCGTCAAACAATCTGTGAGACGGGCAGAAATTTAGAACAACTTCGAGTACGTAAACAATATTCACAATTTTATTTTATTACCATCAATTGTGTTTAGTTTCATTCATATATGTTGACTCCTTCTTTAAATTAGATCGAACGGTTGTGAGACGATCTTTTACCAAAGGATCACGTACAGGCAATCCAAGAGGAAATTGCGGGATTCTTAGATGCAAAGGTCCTAGATCCAAAAGGAGAATACTATCGGAAGATGTTGATAGTGTAATAGGGATCGAAATAGACATTATATTGTATATATATGCATGAAACTCGTGTACCGTATGTAATATGTTCGACACTTGCTGTGTAATATAATCGGGAGATGTTGTGTAATATAATGGTTCCTTCACTGCTGAGTGCAAAACACAAAATAAAAAGGAAATAAATAAATGAAAATATAAAAAATGAATTCTCTACCGCGGCACAAAAAGTGCCCAAAATGCTGTCGCGGAAGAGACACATAGATCCCGGTTCGTAATACGAACCGGGACGAATTGTCCTCCCCCTCACTCCAGACAGCGGCCACGTGGATACCCTTTCATCCCGGTTCGCAGTACAACCGGGACTAAAGGGGTAGGACTTTAGTCCCGATTGCCCCGTCCCGGTTGGGAAACGGGACTAAAGCCCCTTACGAACCGGGACAAGAGGCCATGTTTCCACTAGTGAGAGTAGATGAACAGATTACATCTAAACAAGACAAACCTATCACATCTACCCCAAATGCTAGAATAAAAACTCTAGCAGAATCTGAAAGAGAAAGTTCAGGGCTACGTACGGTGTAGCGGCGGCAGCAGCAGCGGCTGCGGCGTTAGTAGCAGCAGTATCCGCAGCGGTGGCAGCAGCGTCGTCGCTCATGTTCAGGTTGTCGAAGAGGTTGGTGACGTCCTGGAAGAAGTCGCCGTCCGAGAACTCATCGTCGAAAGACATTGTGGATTCCAGTAATCGTGCTTGAGTGCTCCCCAAAAACTTGATCGCCCCTCACCCGTATAGGTTCACAAGAGGCGGGGTTCTAGAGGCCTACTGTCCCGATCTGCGGTGCACGCTGCAAGCCGGGATAGGGAAGACAGAGGCGGCGGCGCAATAGACAGGAAGGAGACGCGTGTGGTAGGTCGTGCGGATTAGGTTTAGCGCGGACACTTATATAGTGTAGGTCAGGGAGATCGTGGGGCTCAGCCCACGCCCGAGTCGGTAACAGCCCACGATCTAGAAAATTTGGAAACGGCTGACTAATTAACACGTCCGTCAATGACTCATAATTAATACATGATTAATTTTTTTCCTGAACAGCAAAAATAAAGCTCGGCTCGGCGAGATTACCGCAACCCGCGGCGCGCGCGCGTCGTGACGAGGCGAGGCGGGCATCATTGGAGGAGGAGTGCGCGAGAGCTGCTCTTCTTCTCACACCTTAGTGAGTGGTAGAACAGTCTAGCATATAAGGAGGTGTAACTCTTACTCAACTAGCAATGTTGGACTAAACTTTGGCACCACTAGCACTCATATGAGCTGCCACAGATAGTGGGCAAACGAGAATTTCAAAATTTGTATTTGTTATAGGCCAAAAGCCCACAAACAAAACACCTCAAATTCCAAAAATCCCCCACAAAGCCTCATTGGCATATCACATCACTTTCATTCCAGAATATTGTTTTATATACCGGTGCGTAGTGGAGACTGTTAAGTTAAACTTTCACGTTAAACTTCATGCTACACTAGCTAGCAACTTGAATAGTGGACTATGCCTTGAACTACAAGTTTTCTGCACACTAGTTTCACACAAAATCTAGACCGGTACAGGGCTACCATAGGTCTTTCCCGTGGTTTGGAGCTTATGCGTCATACTCCAACGCCTTTCATGAGTTTATTAGAGAGCACCAAACTTTCACAGACTGCGACGTTTGACAGTTAGCCTCATATAGGAGTGTTCCTCAATAGATGTTCTGCAAAACAACATCTCTGCTTAGAAAAGCCACTTGGAACACATTAAGGTAAATATTAACCTGCCATGCAGAATAAGAGAGTATTGCATCTTTATGGAGATGTAAACATAATATGGGCATACTCTCCTCTCAGCTGGTCAACAGCTTGTCTCCCAGTTCTAATTCACGGGATCTCCGATCACATAGAGTGGGTTACCACTGCGAACAACTCATTGTGTGGGTCTCAAACCCATATCCCTCGATGCATTATCTATCACATTACATGATAAACCCTTTGTGAAGGGATTTGCCAAGTTCTTAGATGTTTGGATATAATCCAACGCAATAACTATGGAGTTTCTAAGTTTCCTGACAGATTTTAATCTCCTCTTCACATGCTTTGATGACTTCATATTATCCTTAGAGCCGTTTACTTTGACGATCATAGTTTGATTATCAAAGTTCATCGAGATGGCGGGTATTGGATTTTCAATCACAGGTAAGTCCATCAAGAGCTCACGAAGCCACTCTGCTTCAACATGGGGCTGTGTCTAATGTTTTGAGTTTTGCTTCCATAGTTGACCTTGTTAAGATGGTCTGCTTGCAAGACTTCTAGGAAATAGTGCCACCACCAAGTGTAAACAAATAACCACATATGGCCTTAATCTCATCAGCATCAGATATCCAGTTTGAATCACTATAACCCTCAAGTACCCGTGGATACCTAGTATAGTGAACACCATAACTCGTAGTGCCTTTCAAATAGCGCAAAACTCTCTCAAGAGCCTGTCAATGATCATATCCAGGATTTGATACAAATCGACTCAGTTTGCTTACAGCAAAGGAGATGTTAGGCCTCGTAGTGCTGGCTAAATACATGAGCGAGCCAATGATTTGAGAATATCTCAATTGATCTTTAGCATTCCTTCGATTCTTTTGAAGTAGCACACTCGGATCATAAGGCGTTGGAGAAGACTTGCAGTCGTTATACCCGAAGCGACTCAATATCTTGTCCACATAGTGGGACTGAAGCAGTGTAATCCCACCATTGTTATCCTTTAGTAGCTTGATGTTTAATATTACATCAGCCACTCCCAAGTCCTTCATCTCAAAGCAGCGAGATAACAACTCTTTGACCTCCTCAATAACAGTGAGGTTGGTCCCGATTATCAATATGTCATCAACATAGAGACACATAATAACTCCCTCGCCCCCACCATGGCGATAGTACACACACTTATCAGCTTCGTTTACAACAAAGCCTTCGGCGCTTAAAGTTCTTTCAAACTTCTCGTGCCACTGGTTAGGAGCTTGCTTAAGACCATATAAAGACTTCACTAACTTACACACCTTTCCTTCTTGACCATCTACTACAAATCCATCATGCTGCTTGGTGGCTCCAAAATTTGCCATCTTCCACCGCATTTAAACATTGTTTTTGGTCAAGCAATTGCCAAGAAACTCTCAATCCTTGCCATTGATGACTAATAATTGCAAAGATATGCAAAACCTCTCTTTGAATTATGTTGTGCAGGAAATCACGGTTTTTAATGCGAAATAAGGAGTCATAATGAAGGTTTTTGAGGAAGTACACACGGCCAAGTAATTGGTGAGTCATTCCAGGGCGTTAGCAAGCTTAACGACCACTGGTACGGGCAGGGCCCGCCCGTACCAGGTGGCGATGGCTTCGTCTCATCAAACCCTACAACTTTCATGAAGACGCCTATATATTTTGAGGCTCCAGCCGCCGGCCAAGGAGCCGTCATTCTCAGATTCAATCACAACACCACCAAAGGAGATCCACACAATTGTTCATCCATTGTTCATCACTTCCACCATCCATCCATCCACTAGCCATAGCCATTTCTTTGTACTTTAGATCTCCTTGTGATTTGGCGACCATTGTAAGAATATTTGATTTCAATCTAAGTATTTGTATGATGTTTTCTATCTCCGATCTATTTGTTATGAGTGAGTAGTCCTCATGGGCTGCGGCTTGGGGAGAAACCTCGCAGCGATTATGTGCATCTAGATCATGGGAGTATTGTATTTTATTTGCAATTGAGATATGTATCTTTTGTTTCTTTGTCTCTTGTCTCGATCTGTGGACTTGTAGGTATCCAAGATCCCATAGATTGATAAAAGGTTTGAGGTGAGATACTTGGCTAGCGGCGATCTCATAGGAACCTCAGTGACAGCAAGGGTAGTACGGTCTTCGCTTAGCGACCCATTCTGGAATCACAATAACATCACCACTTAAAGCTTTGATCTGTGTTTTACACTTAATAATCGTTTGTAACCCGTGGCTTTGGTGTGCGCTTGGTTGGATTAAAAGACTATTGTTATGCCCACTGCGTCACGGTGGCTCTAGCATATTAGGATGTGTTGCCCATAAGACATTATCTCCGTTCAAACATTATACATGACTATGCTTATTATTATCTTTTATCCCATATGATGTGCATCTGCATGTGGATCTTCAACCCTGGCCTATCTCCATCCATTAATTCAACCCATTATAAAGTAAACTAGATTGGTCCGGTAAACTAAGGTAAAACGAACAAACAAAGTGTTGTAGACGTGTCCTTTTTATTACCTTTTAGCAGTGCTTTTCGAGGTTCGATTAAACCTAGATCTTCTAGGAAAAAAGCTATTATACTACATCCGTGAATCCGGATCGTAGGTATCAACCCTTTTTCTGGCGCCATTGCCGGGGAAGCAATTTCGCTATCCTGGTGAGGTCACTAGAGACCTTGTTTTTAGTTTTATTATTAGTTTGTAGTTTAATTCTTGTTATTAGTTTACTTTCTTGTTATCTATTTGAAAACGAAAAAAATTTAGTTACTTGTTCTTTGTTTTCATTACTTAAAAAATACCAAAAATATAAGAGCCATGGCTCAAGAGAGATTAGGGGAGTATGCTACTCCCACTGATGATTTTATTCGTGAACCCATCACTCAGCCCGCAGTTGATGCGGAAACATATGAGATAAAGCCTAATCTTTTAAGTTTGGTTCAACAAAACCAATTTGGGGGCTCATTCGCTGAAGATTCGGGTTTGCACTTAAACACTTTCACTGAAATTTGCGACATGATGCGTATTAAGGATGTTGATCCAAATGTTGTTAAATTAAGATTGTTTCCTTTCTCCCTTAGAGGAAAGGCTAAGGATTGGTTGCTAGCTCTACCAAAGGGCACTATTAAATCTTGGGAGCAATGTACTAATTTGTTTATGACTAAATTTTTTCCCCCAGCTAAGACTATGCAGCTAAGATCCAACATTACAAGCTTTAGACAAGAAGACCATGGGCCACTAGCGCTTGCGTGGGAAAGGATGAAAGACACACTTATTTTATTGTATAAATAACATGACAAACATTTTAGTCTTTTGCATACAAATTAAGATGTATTTCTGTATATTTTAAAATTCTCTATTATAACTATTTTTTGTTAAACTAGAATTATGTTTTCTCGCACACACTTTTTATTGCAATAATTTAGTTTGGGATGCTCAACATCATGAACGGAAGAAGACAAAAAATATTAAATTACTCTACAAATTATGTTATTCCTCTTAATATATTATTGCAATAATGCATCTGTGTTTGTTTGTATTCATAATATCCTTAAATATAAAGAACATAGTTTCTAAAGGTGTATAATATCAACAAGTAATTTGGTAGAGGTTTCTAGAGTACATCATGTACTAATTTCTACTCAAAATTGCCCTTGTTATTTGGAGGGGTAGAGTGTGGATTGGTTAATTTGAAATATATGATGTTCATATTAGAGAAAGTGAAATGGATGCCAAATCCATAACAATACTAAATTTCCAATAGATGTTGAAAATATTCAGATTTACTTAGAAAACTGTTTGTGGCCTTAGATTTTGAATCAAATGTAGATATAAAAGTTCATATATTCAAATAAAATAACTTTTGCCATTTCCAGCAAGTGTGGCCCTATATGCCAATTATCCAACATAAAAACATAACAAGTGGTCAATGTATTTTTTTGAGTGAACCTATAATTAATATGCTTTAAGGTAATGTCTTTGTATATGTCTACGAGTTCATAGTTGACTTACTATATGACATGAGTCTATCATTCGTTGTCACGTAGCTAAATTGGTAAATATCATTATTTGTTCTATATCGAGAAAACATCACATCTATATCTATATTCGAGTAATTTTTGTTATGCATCCATATAAAATAACAATCACATACTCACTTTGCTATGAAAGTAGGAGGGAAATTCCTCAATGCGCAAAAATCCGTTTTCACCCATAGGTGGGATGGGGATTACTTAGTTGATAATAAAACTTGATTGAGCAAAGAGGTCGAAACGCTAGCTAGGGAAACCGTCCGGTGGAAAAAATGATGTAATACTGCTAGTAGTAGTAATGAACAAACAGTGGCTGGTATAGTGATGTGTTTCTATCGGTTGTCCCCATAGGCGATCATATTAGTTCAATCAAGGTCTACCTGTGATGATGGTCCACCTTTGGTCCAACTCTAACATAAGGACATCATCGTAAGCCATAGAGAACCACTTTGTTATGTCAAAAGCAGCATCAACCATAGGACCCAGCTAAAAAAGATGGCTAGAACTGTAAATTTAGTGAACTATATTTGATGGTTTCACACACCAGCTGTATGCATGTGTTCAACGGATTTTGTTGTGCTGGGGTAACTGAAAGTGATTGACAAATGGCTTAACGATATCATAAAGGGAGGATTTGCTCGCATCGCAGGATGGTTCGGATGGCTAAAAGGGAGAGCTGCAAGTGGAGTTAGGCAACATGCACACACTGCACACACAGATGGATAGCAAGTTGGTGGAAACACCAACAAAATATCGGCCTTCATCGGACACACATGTTCAGTTTAACAAATCGACTAGGTTTTGTGCACATAATCAATACGGAAGACTCTGCGAGGTTTAGCGTGGACCCATACGTACGCACGATTAATTAACTGGCTAACTACTAACTTTTGTTCTTTATTTCGCAAAGTTTTTCACCAATAATAATAAAATTTACAATAATATTTTGGTTGTATGCATCAAGATGTGGAATTTGGAGATGATATAAAATCTTCTGTTGACTACCCGCACCGGACAACATCGCAGGCATGGTGCCTTTCTCCATAAAATAGAAGATAGATCCATGGAAAACTAATATTTAACACATTTTGCCAAATAAAAAAGCAACATACAGTTGCCCTTTCCTGGTACAACGCCCCAAAGGCATAAAAAACAAGATCAAGATGAACCATTGATTGGGTGAATCTGGCATAATCGTGAATCGTAGCCAATGCTGCAAGAGTACATTGTTACCGCCACTAGATTCATGCAACGGAGCCGTGAGAGATGTGAACTGTTATATGTTGATCCAAATTCTACAAAGTAGAGGCCAATTTCTGACGGAGCGGAGCGAGGCTCGTCGCCGGAGGCTTGGGCCAATGCGGAGTTTGAAGTTGGCCCACTCCGTGCCCAACAGGGACGCCTGTGGGGGGTGCGGGGGGCGACAGCCCCCCGCAGTACGGATTGTTGATGACCTAGGTTACCACCGTTATATATACTTCTTGTAAGCCACCGGCTGGGATAAGTTGCATCTGTGAAATTCCCGGCATTGTGTAAACACTCTCCTTTATAGTGAAGTTTCGCTGGCTGGCGCCCGTGGTTTTTCCCTCTCTTTGTTGGAGAGGGTTTTCCACGTTAAATCTGTGTCCCCTTGCTGTGATTTTGTTTTCGTTCTTCGTTATTTACTTGTCGCAAATCTAACAAGTGGTATCAGAGCCCCAGGTTCTAATCTAGGGTTTGCGACATGTCGTCATTGAAGTTCGATCTACCGCAGCTGGACTACTCCACAAGATTCTGCTTGTGGCGGGTGAAGATGCGGGCGATTCTCGCCCAAACTTCAGATCTGGATGATGCGCTGGATGGATTCGGGGAAAAGGATGCTAAGAGCTGGTCTGACGAAGAGAAGCGGAAGGACCGTAAGGCTTTGTCTATGATTAAACTTCATCTATCCAATAGTATTTTGCAGGAAGTCTTGACAGAGAAATCTGCTGCTGCCCTTTGGGGGAAACTGGAATCGATCTGCATGTCAAAGGATCTAACCAATAAGATGCATGTGAAGATGAAGTTGTTCTCGCATAGATTGCAGGAAGGTGGATCAGTAATGAATCACTTATCTCTTTTCAGAGAGATTATTTCTGATTTACAATCTATGGAAGTAAAATATGATGATGAGGATCTAGCTCTATTACTCTTATGCTCGTTGCCTAGTTCTTATACTCACTTTCGTGATACAATGTTGTTGAGCCGTGATAAGATAACCCTTGATGAAGTGCAAGATGCCCTCAAACAGAGGGAAAAGATGAAATCTATGGTGCAGGCAGATGGGGCGTCTTCCAAGGCTGAAGCTCTACAGGTTCGTGGCAGGACCGAGCAGAGATTTAACAACTATGGCAACCGAGATAAGAGCAAAGACGGCAGAAGTCGTTCGAAGTCCAAGGGAAAGGACAAGTTCTACAGGTATTGTAAAAAATCTAATCATGTTATTGATGATTGTTGGAAGCTGCAGAATAAGGAGAAAAGGAACGGTACTTACCAACCGAAAGATAAGGATCAAGGTAATGCTAAGGCTGCTGTTGTTTCTGGTGATAGTTCTGACGGTGAATGTTTAGCCGTTTTTGCTGCTTGTGCATCTCGTGATGATGAATGGATTCTTGATACTGCATGTTCGTTTCATATTTGCTGTAACAAAGATTGGTTCAGTTCATATGAGTCTATGCAGACTGGAGATTTTGTACGTGTGGGGAATGACAACCCATGCCATATTCTCGGAGTTGGATTTGTTAAGATCAAGACACATGATGGCGTGACGCGTACGTTGAATGAGGTGAAGCACATACCAAGCATGGCCAGAAATCTGATCTCCCTGAGTACCATGGACGTTGATGGATACAAGTACGCCGGTGGGCGTAGGTTGTTAAAGGTATCGAAAGGCTCTCTTATTCACATGATAGGTGATATGAATTCTGCTAAGTTATATGTTCTTAGAGGTAGCACTTTGCCTGGTATTGCTGCTGCTGTTACTGCTAATGGTTCTGATGATTGTGGTAAAACAAATCTGTGGCATATGCGTCTTGGGCATATGAGCGAACATGGCCTGGCAGAATTGGTTAAGAGAGAGCTGATTGATGGTTGCAACTTGGGTAAGTTTGAGTTCTGTGAGCACTGCGTTTTTGGTAAGCATAAAAGAGTTAAATTCAATGCTTTCGTTCATACCACCAAAGGCATATTAGATTATGTGCATTCTGATGTATGGGGACCTTCCCGTAAGACTTCTATTGGTGGTGCTAATTACATGCTTACTATTATTGATGACTACTCAAGAAAAGTGTGACCATATTTTCTGAAACACAAATCTGATGTTTTTGATGCTTTTAAGAAGTGGAAAGTTATGGTAGAAAAGCAAACTAAAAAGAAGGTAAAGGTACTACGTACGGATAATGGTATGGAATTCTGTTCTAATGGGTTTGAGGAGTTTTGCAGTAACGATGGTATGATCAGGCACCACACCATCCCTTACACTCCTCAGCAGAATGGCGTGGCTGAGCGCATGAACAGAACCATCATCTCGAGGGCTCGCTGTATGTTGTCCAATGCAGGTATGCATAGACGTTTCTAGGCTGAAACAGCCAACACAGCGTGCTACCTCATCAACAGGTCACCTTCTATTCCACTTGAGAAGAAAACTCCCATTGAGGTATGGTCAGGTTCGCCTGCTGATTATTCACAGTGGAGAGTTTTTGGTTGCACAGCTTATGCTCACGTTGATAATGGAAAGTTAGAGCCTAGAGCTGTTAAGTGCATATTCTTTGGTTATGGTTCAGGAGTTAAGGCATATAAACTATGGAATCCTGAAACTAAAAGGATTTTGTTGAGTAGGAATGTTGTTTTCAATGAATCCATTATGTATCATGACAACTTGCCATCAGATCTCTCTCTTGTTGCTATTGGAGAGGAGGGAGTTCGTGTGCAGGTGGAGCACCTGCAGAAAACTGTTGATAATAATGCTGTTGTTGATGATACTCATGAGGAAAATATTGATGATGATGTTGTTCAGCACTCACCTACTGTTTTGCAGCAGCCACAGGAATCTATTGCTACTGATAGACCGAGGCATAACATAGTTCCACCTCGTCGTTTAATTGTAGAGTGTAATCTTGCTCATTATGCTTTGAGTTGTGCTGAACAGGTGGAGCATGATACTGAACCTGCTACATACAATGAGGCTATTGCATCCGTTGACCGCGAGAAGTGGGTTTCTGTTATCGCTTGATAAGAATGGCACATGGGAAGTTGTGTGATTGCCTAAACAGAAGAAGGTTGTCCGCTGTAAGTGGATATACAAGAGAAAGGAAGGTTTGTCTCCTAATGAGCCTCCAAGGTTTAAGGCAAGGTTAGTAGCAAAAGGTTTTAGCCAGATTCCAGGTATTACTATAATGATGTTTTCTCTCCGGTTGTGAAACATAGCTCTATTCGTACTTTCTTTGGTATTGTTGCTATGCATGATCTTAAGCTTGAGCAGCTAGATGTAAAGACTGCTTTTCTGCATGGTGAACTGGAGGAGGAGATTTACATGGACCAACCTGAAGGGTTCATAGTTCCTGGAAAAGAGGATTTTGTGTGCAAATTGAAGAGATCGCTTTATGGTTTGAAACAATCTCCAAGACAGTGGTATAAAAGGTTTGATTCATTTATGATCTCACAAGGTTTTAAGAGATCTCAGTTTGATAGTTGTGTTTATATAAAGTTTGTTAATGGGTCACCTATTTACTTGCTGTTATATGTTGATGATATGTTAATTGCTGCCAAGAGCATGAAAGAAATCACTACTTTGAAGGCACACCTAAGTAGTGAATTTGAGATGAAAGATCTTGGTGCTGCTAAGAAAATCCTAGGTATGGAAATTAAACAGGACAGAAAATCTAGGTTGTTGTTTCTTAGTCAGCAAAGTTACGTTGAGAAAGTTCTTCAACGTTTTAATATGCATGATGCAAAGTCAGTTAGTACTCCTGTTGCTCCTCACTTTAAATTGTCAGCATTGCAATGTCCTAGTTCTGATGAAGATATTGAGTACATGTCTCGAGTTCCTTATTCTAGTGTTGTTGGTTCCTTGATGTATGCCATGGTTTGTTCTCGCCCTGATTTATCATATGCTATGAGTTTGGTGAGTCGTTACATGGCTAATCCTGGTAAAGAACATTGGAAACTTGTTCAGTGGATTTTCAGGTACCTCCGTGGCACATCCAACGCTTGCTTGAAGTTTGGCAAGACTGATGAGGGACTCGCAGGCTATGTGGATTCAGATTTTGCTGCCGACTTGGATAAGAGGAGGTCCCTCACAGGTTATGTGTTCACGGTAGGTGGATGTACCGTGAGTTGGAAGGCAACGCTACAACCAGTTGTTGCTTTATCTACAACCGAAGCAGAATATATGGCTATTGCTGAAGCTTGCAAAAAGTCTGTTTGGTTGAAAGGTTTGTATGCTGAACTTTGTCAAGATGATTCTTGCATTAACCTGTTCTGTGACAGTCAAAGTGCTATTTACCTTACTAAGGATCAGATGTTTCATGAGAGAACAAAGTACATTGATATCAAGTACCATTATGTTCGTGATGTTGTTGCACAAGGTACACTAAAGGTATGCAAGATAAGCACTCATGATAATCCTGCTGATATGATGACAAAGCCTGTTTCTGTTGCTAAGTTTGAGCTATGCTCAAGCTTAGTTGGTATAACTGTTTAGCCCAAGTGGCTATTGGTGCCGAAAGTGTTTTCTTTGTTTGTTCAGGGAGATGATTACCGTTGATGCTACAAGAAGGAATTTGTCTCAAGGTGGAGTTTGTTATATGTTGATTCAAATTCTACAAAGTAGAGGCCAACTTCTGACGGAGCGGAGCGAGGCCCGTCGCCGGAGGCTTGGGCCGATGCAGAGTCTGAAGTTGGCCCACTCCGTGCCCAACAGGGACGCCTTTGGGGGGTGCGGGGGGCGACAGCCTCCCGCAGTACGGATCGTTGATGACCTAGGTTACCACCGCTATATATACTTCTTTTAAGCCGCCGGCTGAGATAAGTTGCATCTGTGAAATCCCCGGCGTTGTGTAAACACTCTGCGTTATAGTGAAGTTTCGCTGGCTGGCGCCCGTGGTTTTTCCCTCTCTTTGTTGGAGAGGGTTTTCCACGTTAAATCTGTGTCCCCTTGCTGTGATTTTGTTTTCGTTCTTCGTTATTTACTTGTCGCAAATCTAACATGAACAATCTCTCGTCTTCGAGGTGATTAGATTTCCTTTTGGCCCCTTGTGTCCTAAACTGTAGACACACATGTAAGCTTCTTGTTCTCCTGCCGATAGATGTCCACGTGATAGTATACTGGCTGGAATCCCAACGACTTGCGGTCCAACATATATTAGATGAGCACAAATCTGGGGAGTAGTAGTTGACCTCCTACAGGCCATAAACATGAATGCATACATTGTACTACTGCAGATCCTGCAACAGAATTAACCGTGAGTCCTCAGAGAGGATCTCTCGGCTTCGGGGAAGATTAGATCTGCTGTCGAAAGAATCGATCGTTCCTAGACGTGCTAGCTTGTTGTCCCTGACCGTAGTCCCTTGACGACTGCATGTAACCTGCAGTTCTTTAAGAAAATTCTCGGACACGGACCCCAGGGGCCGGGGAAGTGTTTGTTCATGCACCTCTGGTTTTGAATCAGAAAACTGGAGGGGCAAACAATGGATGGATCTGAATATTCCGAGGTATGTATCCAAGCCGTGTCCTCCGGCCGCTGTATGGGATCAGAGACACAGCTAATGGTAGGCCAAATGGCAGATGACTCGAGATCCATGGCGCTTCTGTCGGCTTGCCGGGCGGGCGCGGTGGAACAAGTACAATAGTGGGCTATAAGTCTGCTGACTATGCATTTTTATCTATGTGAAGGAGAGAGGTAAGCAAACATGCAAGTTGTTGGCTCTCATGCAAGAGGCAGCTCTACACTTGCTTCTAGGCAAAAACATTAAATGAGAGAAAAGAGAAAAAAAAAGATAGCAACTAGTACTAATCTAATAGCCAACATTATAGCCAACACTATTGTACTAGCTAGCTCTTGATGACATGTCCACCTTATATAGCCAGCTTGCTAGCTATACTATTGTCCTTGCTCGTAGCTGAAGTTCTCTGCATCTGGGCTCCGTGTATTGGACCAGTGACTGCCACTTATTTTGGATATTACCCCGCAACACTCTTTTACTTTATCTGCCGGGAGATTAATGGCAGGGCCCATGGCTCTGTGCAGTAATAGTAGTTGATTATCATCACCGAGGAATGCAGTATCATGCTTAGAGCAAGTACAATAGAGCCATGTCAGCTGGCTATAAGAAGTAAAATATAGTATTTGTGCTGAGTTGGAAGAGAGAGAAGAGGAGCCGGCTGTAAGTTAAGAGTCAGCTCTAGCACGTGCTCCTAGGTGCTTTGTGAGAGTGAAATGTGTGCCACACTTTAATAAAGTAGTACATCCTTGTGTCTAACTATTGTACGTGTTAGCTATATGGCTGACTATAGATGATGTGGTAACATCTTATAGCCAACAACCGGCTACACTATTAAACTTGCTCTTAGACTGAAGCCTGGATTGACTGTATGGAGTGTTGGTACAGAAGCATTGGTCCAGTTCACAATCACTGTGACGTAAAATCTGCAGCCGCAATCATTAATTAACAGCCGGCCAAGAACCTCTGCTGTCACAGGCAATCGAGGCACACCCACTTTGGTTAGTGCTTTGCCTTTTAGGCTGGTTATAGGGAAGGTATCATGCATAACATGCATAGCTGCGTGGCGTACTCTAATCAATAACTTTGTGTTGGGGGTAGTGTTGTCATCAAAGTCAATGACGATGTTGGTAAATACTTTCAGACGAAAAAAGGTTTGAGACAGGGAGATCCATTAGCACCATTGCTATTTAATATAGTGGCTGATATGCTCGCTGTTATGATTGAGCGTGCCAAGTCTGATGGTCAAATTGAAGGTGTGATTCCTCATCTAGTAGATGGAGGCTTATCAATCCTTCAGTATGTCGACGATAGAATTTTATTTATAGAACACGACTTTGAAAAAGCGAAAAATCTGAAACTGATTCTCTCAGCTTTTGAGCAACTTTCGGGTTTGAAAATTAACTTTCATAAAAGTGAATTGTTTTGTTTTGGCGAGGCTCACGATGCAGTTGGTCTTTATGCTGGTCTCTTTGGTTGTAGTCAGGGCGTTTTTCCGATTCGGTATTTGGGCATTCCGGTTCACTGCCGGAGGCTCACAAATGCTGAATGGAAGATTGTCGAGAAAAGATTACAGTTAAGGTTGAGCAGCTGGAAAGGTAAACTGCTCTTCATAGGGGGAAGATTGGTACTCATTAATTCAGTACTAAGCAATATGGTATTGTATATGATATCTTTTTTCCAACTACCAAAAGGAGTCTTACAAAGGTTGGATTATTTCCGATCAAGATTCTTTTAGCAAGGAGACAGTGAGAAAAAGAAGTATCGGCTGGCTAAATGAAGTGTACTATGCCGGCCCAAAGATCAAGGTGGGCTGGTTATTCATGATCTGGAGATAAAAAATACAGCCCTTCTTGGCAAATGGCTCTTCAAGTTATTAACTGAAGATGGGGTATGGCAAACACTACTTAAAAGAAAATATATTGGTTCAAAAGCATTGTCCCAGGTAGTTGGAAACCTCGTGACTCTCACTTTTGGGCTGGTCTGATGTCAACGAAGAAAGACTTCTTCCGCTTCGGAACATTTTCTATTAAGGATGGGTCTCAGATACGGTTCTGGGAGGATAAGTGGCTAGGTAATGCTACGCTCCGTGATCAATATCTCGCGTTGTATTCTATTGTCCGTTATAAGGATGAAACGATATCCACTATACTGGAATCTTTCCCACCCAATGTGACTCTAAGACGAGATCTGATCGGAACCAGGCTTGACTCTTGGATCGCATTGCTACATCGTTTAGCTGATGTACAACTGTCACCTAGACCTGACGAATTTCAATGGAACTTGAGTGATAATGGTTCATTCTCCGTTAGTTCCTTATACAATGCTTTAGCCCAGCCAATCTTACCAATTTTAGATAATAGGATGATTTGGAAGATGAAGATACCTCTAAAAAACAAAAAAATTGCATGGTACCTTCGTCGAGGAGTTATCCTTACTAAAGATAATCTTACTAAGCGGAATTGGCATGGGAATCCTACGTGTGTGTTTTGTCATCATAATGAGACAATCAAACACCTATTTTTCCAATGCAACTTTGCTAAGTCTATATGGTCAGTTACCCAAGCAGCTTCAGGCTTGTATCCACCACGTAGTATTGCCAATATTTTTGGAAATTGGTTACATGGTATAGATCACAAGTATAAGTTACTTCTTCGGGTTGGAGCGATTGCCATTATATAGTCGCTATGGTTGTGTAGAAATGATAAAGTTTTTAATGATATGAATCGTTCTCTTCTGCAGGTTATCTATCGGTGTACCAACACCCTGCTTTCTTGGTCAGTCCTACATCGTGTGGAGTATCACGAACTTTTTACGGAGGTGTGTACGTGTCTGGAGGATACGGCGCGGGATCTGTTTACCCGCCATGGATGGCAGCATAATCTACGGATCGGTCCTCCTTCAGCATCTTAGGCGTTTTACAATTTCTCAGTATGATATGTAATCCGCTTAACTTTTTTCTATTTGGATCTGTGAACTTTGTCGGCTGTGTGCATCTTAGCTATGCAGATGCCGGGTTGTAATGCTTAAACCTTTTAGGTAATAAAGCGTCCTTTATCGAAAAAAAGGTAGATTTACATCGAGGTAAGAGAAGGAGTGCGATGGGCAGAGCAAAGCGGAAAACACCTATAGAAAAAAATTGATCGAAACAAGAGCTTTCCGGAACTCTTTCGCCACGTCAAAGGCAGGCTGCTTGGGTCGTCGCATGGCACGCTGCAACCTTTTCTGATATTTTCCATGAGACGAGACGATAGTAAACCAAAGGGAAGCCATGGAGAACATGCAGGCAAAAGCAAAGGCTGCAGGCGCTAGCAAAAGAAATTGTTGAGGTGCGATTCCCAGACACTAGCAAAAGAAATTTACTCAGATGATCTTGCAAATTAAAATGTTGCACCAGATGAACCTAGCTTTTTTTTTTGAGTGGATCCAGATGAACCTAGCTGAACGCATGCACATAGGAGTTGGGCTGACACTAAGTTGTTTGTTAGAGCCAAGTCAGTTCTACAAGTCAAATAATGTATGCCAAGAATGTGCAGCACTAATATGTTGTAGTATACGTGCTACAAACTTACAAGTCACGTGTACATACACACAAAGCTAGAAACACAAAGGTGGTGAGAAATGAGGAGCAAAAGAACACCGAAAGAACGAATGCAGCTACAATCCACGCTTCCACATGAGGGATGGTGATTGACTGATTGTTGGGGTTAAAGAAAGCCAAAAAAAAAGAGCCCTTTCCCCACCATAGTTCCAACTAACTTAAAATCCAAACACACAACACCCATAAACAAGCACTAATCAGAGAACCCCGGAGCTTAACCGTCGGGTGTCCCTGTCACCTTGATGATTCAGCTGCACTTGTTTAAGTTTCTTCCTCTGCTTCCTTGTTCCGCAGAAACTTCCACGTCGGACCACCAGTTTGGGCGTCCAGAGGCCACCACAACGGGGATGGTTGCTAGGAGCCAACAACTCCGGTGAGTCTACGCAGCTTCACATTTCCCGGGGTCACTCCTCGATTGTAGATGCAAAAAAAGGCCGAAGCTTCATACCACAGGTCCCCCGGAAGAACTAATTATGTCAGTGAAAAGAGTCTTTCCTCGTTGGCAGGGAAAGCTAGCGGGGCCAATTCTCTAGACGAAGAAGGGATTGCTCGGCAGCCGGTAATCGAGTGGGTACTGTGACCGATGTTAGTTTTGACGTCGGCGTGGCCCGATTTGTTATCCGGCGCCTCTAGGCCGAAACCAACCCACGTGGGGCTAGCGGGGGCGCCGGATGCCGCGTTTTTTGGCGGGAAGGCGCGACGAAGCTGGCGCGCGAAACTGCTGGTCGTCGCGGGCTAGCCCTGTCAGCGTCAGCGGCTGACGCGTTCGGTCCGTCTTCCTCCACGCCTTCCGCGCCCCAGTAATGGCGCTGCTGCCCGCCGATCAGCCTTTTGCAGGCGAGCAACCGATACATTCCGTCCGCCACGCGGCCTGCCGCGCCACCGTCCGCATTCAATGGCAGCACCACTGCCCCGCGCATAAAACCCCCCCCTCCCCTTCCCTCACGGCTCCTCCACAACCCAGTTCCATCCTCGCATCCTATCCCGCCTTCCCCGATCAACGATGCTACCGATGGAGAGGTACCCCGGTTACGGAGCCACCGTGAACCGGTTCGGGAGCCGCTCCATGCGCGTGCACGAGGTGCGCGCGCTGTGGGAGGCTGGGTACCCAGCGCCGCCGGATGTGAGGTGCCCACACGACTGGGTCCTCAGTGCCGGTGGCCGGTCCGTCCCGCCGGTCCCCCGAGGCCACCCGCAGCAGGCGGAGATCTACCGCCACTACTGGGAGGTCCTCTCACCGGAGGAGAGGAACGACCCGGCCTAGGACCCCGACAACACGGTGGCATGGACCGCGTTCTTTGAGGCCCAGAACCAAGACCGCCTCGCCGCCTACGAAGGCAACGGGCCCCCGCCGGAGGACAGCAACATCGAAGGGCGCACCCAGTGGTGGAGCGCCCCAGGCCGAACACTGGCCTGGGTCCTCGACTACATCGCCGTCGGGAACCACCCGCCGCTGACGATGCCTCCTAGGCCAGCCCTGCCACGACGCCCGGACCAGCGGTGGGCGCCACGCCACGCCGCCCGGTCTTCCTCGACGTCTTCTTCGTTGAGGTCGTCGTCGCCATCGACCCGCTACTCCCCGTACTCCGCGCTGTCGCCGTGCTTCTCGGCTGCCCTGGCACCGGTGAAGGACGAGTACGGGGGGACTCCTTCTTCACGGGGCCCTCGCGGTGCCGCAGTTAGGGGCCGGCACGAGCGATCACCTCCCCGTGGTCGCCTGCGCCTCGCCGCGCCCCGTGAAGAAGGAGTGGACGCCACCGCCGGAGTACAAGGCGGCCGCCCTCCAGCTCAAGATCGACGAGGACCCGAAAGAGTTTCTGGGCCAGCGCGTCGCCGAGCGCGCCTCCTATGGACCGTGCCGCCAGCGACGGACGACTTCGCGGAAGCATGGTCCGCGGAGGAGTACCGCCGCGAGCAGGCAGAGCGGGCGCGCCACCTCGGCCTGTTCGTCGACCTCGAGGGCGACGACGACGGGGTGGGCTGTTCGAGCTGGGGCGGCGATCCGGACCAGGGCTGCAGCAGCATGCCGCCGCCGAAGCAGGAGCCCAGTGACGACGAGGAGGATGACTACGCGGCGGCGATGTGCCACCGCCTTGGATTGGGCGGCCGTGGCCGGGGCCGCCACTAGGATTTAGGTTTTTTTTAATTTTTTGTATAATCATGTTTGAACTGCAGCTTGAATTGACTCGTGTTTTCATATTTTTAAATGTTTGAATATATTGTTAGGGGGGCACGGCTGGGAAGCAGCCCCCCACACACACACAAAATCGTGCACGCATCCGGCGCCCGAGCTCGGTCTTCAACGCCGCAATCATTTTGGGCTGGACAACCAAGGATTGAAGACCAGTCGCACTAGCTACAGCTACGAAGATTTCCGTCAGCTTTTGAATTTGAGCGGACTGGTGCATTTGCCTCGTGACATGTCGTCTCTGACAGGATGGACACACACATTACACATATGTGGCTTTTTTTTTAAATAATACACTTTTTTTAATGATTTTGAGAAGTGTTGCACGATTTTAAAAATTTACAAAACTAGAGCTTTGTCGGCTTCGGCCTGGCCGAGTAGACTAATCGGCGTGGGCCTGGCCGAGTCAGCTCCATTCGGCCAGGAGCTGACCGACTGCAGGTGCCCTCATGGGGCCGCGGGGACCGTGTTGGCCGAGTGGCCCATTCGGCGACACCCTGGCCGAAAGGAGGCTGCCAGGACCACGCCACGCGAGCCGCCCCCGGCCATCTCCTTCTTCCTCCCGTGCGTTGCTGCTCTCTCTCAAACCAACGCGAGCTCTCGTTTTACTGCAGCAAATTTGCCCGTTTTAGCCCAGATTAACCACCAAATCTTCAGTCTAAAACCACTAGAGAGGTAGGGGAAGCCCGATCTACTGATGGGTTAGTTCGGGACTCGATTTGGTGTTTTTTTGGAGGAATGGTGGTGGTGCTGTGGTGGAGCAATGGCAATGGTGGTGATTCGGTGGAGGTTGGAGCTGGGGGTTGTATGAGCTACGCCGTGCTGCTTGTCTGGTGAACCGAGGCTGTTGTACCAAGTGGCTTCTCACGCTTCAAGGGTAAACTCGAATTCCTCGTTAATCACAGTTATTATATATGGTTATACGGCTACTCGGGCTGTGGTTAGAAGGCTATTAGAATAATTGGCAGATGGATTAGCATTCAAATTTTGTCCGGTGGTTTAGTTAGTATTTCCGGCCATTCTAATATTTGGCCGGTGGATTAGTGGAAAGCTTTGGCAGGTGGATTTGTAGGAATATTTGGCAGGCTATTAGTACATTATTTAGAATATTTGTGGATAGTTGTACATAGTTTTACCCACTGTAGATAATTAATTATTTAGTTTGATTTTTTTATGTCAGCAGAGATGTCCAATGTAGTGAAGTTCGTGTTTTACTACGGTCCTGGTAATATCCAATACTATGATTATGGAGCAGATTTGCGTGAGTGTCATTGTACGGAGTTGGATTTGACTACCCCTCAAACATGGAGTGTTAGTCAGTTGAAGGAATGGTTGACAGACTGTTTAGGATATAACCTTCAAACATACATTGTCAGTGTCCAAGCATTGTGGACAAAGTCCAGCAAGAACATTTTCCAGATTTTGAAGCATGTAGATCATAACAGAGACAAGTGGTTAAAAGGTTGCCAGGACAGGCACATACACCCTGTTGCACTAGTGCTTCCCGTCTTGAAGGAGATCGATCTGCAACCATCGGATGGTGGACACGGTCCTGGCCATAGTGCTGAATCTAGTGGCGGAACGTACTCTATGTCCAATGCCGGAGGTGGTGGTTATGAATCAGAGCAGAGCAGTCAGATAGGAGGAAGAGGTGGTGGTTACGAACCAGGGCAGAGCAGTCAGGATGGAGGTGGAGGATACGATAGTGGAGAGGTAGCTGCGGATGAGGAAGGTGGACACATGCAGGACTTGATGGAAGATCAGGATTACATGGATGGTGAAAGTGGTGATTCTGATGATTCAGATGATTTCGATGGAGAAGGCAACGGAGAGGACGTGCCGATTCCTGCATCATGGAATCAAAACATCTCGGATGGAATGACCGTTAACGACGGTCATGATTCTGCGTGGGAATATCACAAGAATAAAATTGTGCATGGCGCCAGATATCCAGACAAGAAGCATTTGCAAGATGCAATTATTGCTTGGGCATTGTCTACACGGAGGGTTGTTAGTACAACCGTGTCCTCAAAAAAATATTTGATAATGGAATGCAAGGATATAAATTGTCCAGCTAGGGTGCATTGATATCTTCTTAAATATGACACAAATTGGTTGGTGAGTGACATAGTGATGCACACATGTCGGATTCCATCAATCCCTATAGATCATCGTAACCTCTCATCCACGCTTTTGGCTCGGTTATTTTACACGGAGATAGTGAGAGCAAAGCGATGGAAGTGGAGTTATAATCAATAAAGTAAGGGCCAGGTTTAAGTACAACATTTCTTACGGCAAGGCTTGGAGGACAAAGCAAAGGGCTCTTGAGGACATGTTTGGTTCGTTCATAGACTCGTACGACTCTGTAGTCTGACAACTCCTTACACTGGAGGATAAGAACCTAGGCACCTATGTCGATATCCAATACTATGTGATACCAGAGGACCCATCCGTGAAGGTGCTTCATCAAGTGTTCTTCTCTTTCGCTGTATGCATCCAAGCTTTTACTCATTGCCGACCAGTTATATGTGTAGACGGCACGTTTCTCACTGGCAAGTATAAGGGTCAGATCCTTATCGCCATTGGTCAAGACGGCAACAATTGAATCGTCCCACTCGCCTTTGCTTTTGTCGAGGGCGAAAACACTGAAAGATGGACATGGTTCTTCAGGCAGCTCAAGATAGCAGTTGTGAAAGATAAGCCGAATGTGTGCATCATTCATAATAGACATGCAGGTATACTAAATGCGGTCAAACGTTTGACACAGCGCCAGGGCCTGAAGAACAAATAACTTGACTCGACATGCAGAGTCGTTGGTGCAGCTACGTCATGACCAAACGTGCAGCTCGACATGCTCAGGACGACGTCTACACATATCTTCGCTTCAGGTGTAGTGTGTAATCAATAGTCCAACCTCTCCCTCTGCCACGTACGGCCATGACCAAACGCACGACCAAGGCGCGCGCGTACAACCGACTTGTGTCTCATGGATCCTTTCACACGACAGTAGGAGCGTGTTTTGTTGCTAGGGCCTTTATCTCTAGTTTTTCCCACTTGGCCAGCTAGATGTTACATGTGACCAGGTTTCGTTTATCCCAAATTTGACCATTTGTTTGGTTGCCCACATTTAGTTTTGGTGCAATCCAGTTGTTTGGTTGGTAACAAAACTGACTGGTTGCACGGTTGAAAAAAACAGCTTGTTTGCTGGCAACTAGGGTAGTGTTGTGGTCACCACTTCTTATGAGTGGTGATGTTACCACATAATTTGAAACCGATTATTAGACAAGTACGCAGGAAGTTAAACAAATAAACACCAGCAAATTAACACCCTACCTACTAACGAATAGCCGTGCATCATAATGTTTCCTATCGTCTAGCAAAATGGCGGTTCACTACAAATATTACCTACCTACTACGAATAGAAGTTTTACACCCACATTGGATAGTACGACATCAGTTCATCAGTTCTTCTTCTTCTTCTTCTTCTTCTTCTTCTTCTTCTTCTTCTCCCGCTCCAGATTCTGGTGTTCCTCTAGCCGTCCAAATTTTGTTAGCCAGTATTGTCTCTTGTTTTTCCAAGCACGACAGTCGTGTACCGGCACACCGTGACCACCATCATCGTCGTTGTCGTCTGGAACTACATCCTCCTCTTCAAGGAAGAATTCATCTGCACCAAATTGTATCCAGATTGCAACATGCAAGAAAAATCTTAACTTGGGTGGGGAAAGCATGGAATGGCTTCTGATAAAGGATCGTAAATCTGTTTTTCATAGTAGCGAACACCCTCTCAATCATGACTATAAGGCTAGAGTGTCTGAAATTGAAAAGTTCATCTACAGTCCTAGGATAGAATCTATCAGAGAACTCATTGATATGGTACCTTATTGGCCTGAAGGGTGGAAGAATTTTAGGCCGACAAGCATATCCGGCATCTGCTAGGTAGAACTTACATTCATGGATCTTCGGGTCATCAACTCTCTCAAGGCTGTCACTCAGAATTGTGGCATCATGGGCTGAACCTTCCCATCTAGCAAGCGCATATGTGAACCTCATGCCGAAATCAACAGCGGCAAGCACATTTTGGCTGGTGTAGTGCTTTCTTCCCCTGTATGCAGCTGATTTGGATTTCATCACTCTAGTAGTTACATGGGTACCATCAATTGCTCCAACATAATCCTGAAATGGAAAAAATATTAGGCCGTAGTGCAATACAATATTCTCATGGAGTACAAGCTAGTGTCGCTTACCTTGAAATGCGGGAACCATCAGTAGCTTTCTTGTATCTTAGTTGGAGTTTGAGTTGATAGTGGCTTGATCATCTCTCCTCTGAGCTCTCCAATAGCATACATCACTTGATGAAAGTACCTGGATATTGTCTCCAAGGATCTCCTCCATGTGTTGTGAATCACTCTAAATCTATGGTTATGTCGTAGAACATGAAGGAACAGTGCCACTTGCTCTTCGAGACATGTGTGGATGATATCCTTAAGCAGTCCCCTAACCCTTAAAGTATGCAGAAGTTAGTTAAAAGGTGCTCTTCTCATCATAGCATAACGATAGCCTCTCCATCGTTGTTGTTGTAGATGTCACCACTAAAAAAAGGCTTAGCGTCGCAGCAGCATTACTAGCGGAAGAGCAAAAGTACGCCAGTGGTAACATGTACTCATGACGAGCTTACAGCAATGGATAGAACCAGCACGAGCAAAAGATCGCCACTTCTAGGTCACGAACTGATCCCCATAGGGATTATAGCTGACTAGCACAAGACAAAGTCCATCTTTGCAACGTGTTTCGTGGGCGCACCTGGGGCCAAAAAGTCCGTGACATTCGACCTTTTGTGTCTATCATAGCTGTAAAGCATAGCAGTGATGAGAACATAGAGGAAGTCTATCGCTGGGTCCTCCCAACAACTAGAGGCATACGCATTTGTTACTAGTTATAGGTTAACGCTGACGATCCAATACATAGACTCATCGTTTGGTTATCAAGGCTACACTACTAGGAAAAAGCTCTTCTGTGGCGCACATTTTTGGAATTCTATGGCACATATTAGATGCGCCACTGTTACCTCGCCACTAAATTTTCCTAGTATGCGACACAGAAAGTCTTTCTATCTATAACTAGTTTCCTAGTAGTATTATTAACGACGATCGGATTATCGGCTTCGTTGGAGGGCAGATATATCGGTGACGAACAATTTAGTGTGTCGCTGGATTTTTTTAGTAGGTGGCCAAACGACTGCACTTCTCTTCTGGTTTCCCACCGCAATTTTGTTGTTGCTGCTTTGTCAAGCAATTAAGAGGACTGCTGATATCAAAGTAAAATCAACCGGCCTCGAGAAGTTATGAAGAGAAAAAACCACGTCAACTCCCCACTCTCGTGATAGTTGTTTTCCTATAGATCCACTCCGATGGCCGGTTCAACTCCACAATTCGGGTGCCATAACCTGTCGCAGCAGTAGTCGTTGTCGTCACTCCTTGCTGCCACCGGACCTCGCACATCCATTCAGAGAGGATGACCTCCTCCACGAGATCCTTCTTTGTCTACCCCCCGCAACCTTCCTATCTCCTGCGTGCCTCCATCGTCTCCACGAGCTGGCAAAGCATCACCGCCGACGAGAAGTTTCGTGAAAGCTGCCACATTCACCACCTTAAGCCTCCCCTCATCAGCCTTCTCTGCGACTACAGGAATAAGCTCTAGAAGGTCTCTTTTAGAACCATTCTGGAACCGCCATACAAGCTCCGTCCTGGGTGATTCTCGTTGCGAGACGATGGCTACTTCCAGGGCTAGGACCTGGTCGACTGCATCCATGGTCATGCACTCTTTGAGAAATGGAGGCGGGATCAGTGCATATTGTGGGACCCCACCACTGAAGTCTACTGCACCTTGGCCGTTCCCCTGGAGTTCTACAATCCAAAGGTTGTCTACCACCACTGGGTGGTGCTCTATACCGACAATGATCGGGGGCACGTGCATGGCAGCTTCCACTGAGGCAATGTCAAAGTTGTCCTGGAGGCTACCTACGAGCATCAACATTAGGGTGTAATCATCGCAAGTGTGTACTCCAGTGAGACCACCAGCTCGAGTGATATATCAACAATAATTGATCCATCTCTGTCTCCAAATAGAAGTGTTGGTCTTCCCAGTACACTTGTTGGTAACACCCTTCATTGGTTGCATACTCAGGGCTAGAATGATATACCGTTTGATCTAGATACTCAAATTCTAGCTCTATTAGAGATGGAGAGACCTTCTAGTGTTCACAGTCTTCACCTTATCCATTCAGAGGATGGCGGTGTTGCCTTGGGCACTCTGTCGAGCCCCCATGACGAGCCCTGCAGATTGACAATGTGGGAGAGGATGGACGATTCATCTGGTGTTATCAGATGGGTGCGTGACAGTACTGTCAATCTAGATGAGATCATTCAAATGGAGGTTTCGGTTAGAAAGAACCCATCCATAGTGCGCTATGCAGACGAACATCTGAAACAAATGGCCACAACCGCGAATTTAGTCAACTATATTTGATGGTTTCACACACCTTATGCATATGGTTGAGCGAATTTTGTGGTGCGGGCGTAACTGAAAACAATTGACAAATGGCTTAAATATATAATAAAGGGAGGACTTGCTTCGTTTTTTGAAGGTTTTCAAACTCTTTCTTCTTTTAGGACACAGTCTTCTACTTTCTTGAAGGCAGCCCAAGAAAAATGACATTGATATCATACCACAGACCTGCAAATACCAACGAGGGTTCTCGCACATGTTAAATCTTCTTGATTCGGCCAAAAACTCTATCATATTTAATAAACCATGTAATAATGCTTTGGTTGTATGCATCGTGATGTGGAGTTCAGAGATGATATAATCTTCTATTTCAAAGGGCAATTGTCTAATTGTCTATCTCACAATGGACAACATCAGTGGCATGGGCACGTCGCATGCATGGTGCCTTTCTAAAGAAAATAGAAGATATACTCATGGAAAACCAATAACACACTTTGTGAAAGAAAAGCAACACCACAAAGGAAAATAAAAATAAGATTAAGGCGAATCATTGATTTGGTTACATTTTTTTAGTTAATGAATGCGGGATAGTCAAGAATTGTATCCAATGCATGTAAATGTAGACTGTACCACCACTGGATTCATGCAACGAACCCCGAGACATGTGCACAATCTCTCGTCATCTGGGAGAATTAGATTTCCTTTCCCAAGTTGTAGACAAACATGTAAAATTGTTAACAAAACTTCTCCGGCCTATTAGATGTACACATGATAATAATCAGCTGAAATCGCAACGACTCGAGGTCTCCAACATAGTTTAGCGGAGTGCAATCTAGTAACAATTGACCAACTGCAATGGATAGAACCAGCACGAGGGGCCAAAGTTCTCAAAGGAAGAAGAAAAACGGGCCGTAGACATGCATCCATTTCCGAGGTATGTATCGAAGGGTGTGATGCTTGCTGTTGTTTCGCCGACAAGTCGCAGCCGCCATTTCCGCCGGCAGCTGCATGGAATCAGAGGCGCAACGGTAGGCCAAATGACCGATGACTCGAGGCCCATGGCAATCATCCCTTCTGCAGCAGATCATTCCTAGTACTGCGACTAGTGGAGTGTTGGTACACAGTGACGAATTGGTCCGTTCACATCTGGTTGGTAATCACGCTGTGTGCCTTTCGGGCAGAATTAGGCCGAGGTAAGAGAAGGAGTGCGATGCGAGCGAGGGCAAAGCAAAAAAAAATCAGTCCGTCAGAGGAACCAAAGAGCCTTTTCCAAACTCTTTCACGCACAATAGTAAAATCTGCGGAAGCCAAGCGAGCGGTACTACGAGTCAAATGTGAATAATGTATTGGTATGTCAAACGTGTTACAACTTACATGTGCATACATACATACTACAAAGCAAGCACACAAAAGCTACAATCACAAAGGTGGTGATGAGAAATAAGGAACAAAAGACGCAGCTACAATCCACGCTTCACATGAGGGGCTGTGATTGACTGGTTGGGGGCAAAGACAGCCTAAATTAAAAGGAGCTTATTTCGCCCCTTCTGGAGGTGGCTATTTGGCTCACGGAAGCATTTGCACCTATCGTGAGAAAACATATTTTAAAATGTCAAAAAAATTAAAAAAAAAGTCTACATATACATTCGAATATTTTATGTTCGTTCACGAGTTTTCAGGATGAAAGAACATTCTACGTGTCCCATGCGAAAAAGACAAAACATGTCATGTGAATAGTCCTATTACGTGATATTTTTTATCTTTTTTATACATGACATATAAAATATTTTTTCATCCCGAAAAATTGTGAATGTTCGAATGTACATATAGACATTTTTTTTCAATTTTTTTGACATTTTAAAATATGTTTTCTCGTAATGGGTGCAAATGCACATGTGAGCCAAAAGAGATTTCCCCTTCTTTCCCACGCTACTTCCAACTAGTACTAACAAAAAATCCTTAAACTAAAACACACATAAACAAACTCTAATCAGAGATCCCCGGAGCTTAATTAACAGCCGCGTGTCCCTGTCACCTTGATGATTTGGTTGCCCTTGTTTAAAATTCTTCCTCTGCTTTCTTGTTCACTGAAGTTGAGCAGAAGCTTCACGTCGGACCTGCTGCATCTGGGCGACCAGAGGCCGCCACAACAGCTTCGGCGAGCCCAGGCAGCTTCACATTTCCCGGGGTCACTCACTCCTGACGCGGACGCTCGGTGGAGTGTCTCCTTACAATGCGCGATGGCGCCGGCGATGCCGTCCTGCTTCTCCACAGCCGAACCGTCGCCGCGCGCCGTTGCCGAGCTAGGCCGAGTCGCCGACCGGCACTTGCGCAGGCGACGGAGCCTTCTCGCGTCTGCGGCGCGGGGGCTCACGGGCTCACCGCCGTGCGGATTCGGCGCGAAATCTTGGCCAGACACCGACGGATGACGTCCCGGGACGGCGCGCGCCTGCAGGTTTGCGCCGTGGCGTGGTGCTCCTCGTCTTCCCTCGCGCGGGGCGTCGAGTCCAGGGACAGCCGGAGCGAGCCCGTGCTGCTGAAGCTGCTCCTGGCGAAGCTGTGGCGGCCGGCGCCGTAGAGCGGCGCAGACTTCCTGGCCCCGAAACTCATGGTCCGCAGGCCGCGGATGCCACGCTTACGGGCAGCAACGTGGTGCTGCGACCGTAAGCTGTTGGCTCTTGTCGGCGGCTCCGAGGCACAGAACTTAAGCGGAGAGGCGTAGCTGCTCCGCTGCAGGGAGATGATGAAGTCGAGCTCCGCACACGACTCGTCAGAGTCGGATGTGCGGACGGAGCATGAGAAGTCAAGGTCGAAGAAGGGCCCCTCGTCGTCCTCGCCGGTGTCCCCGCGCTCGGACGCTGCTGATGTGAGGGTCGATGCTGCTCGGCGCGCCGCCAGGAGCCGAAGGATCTGCATTTTGGGGGAGACGAGACGAGCTGGCAGCAGCAACACGATTTTTCTGGCGGAACCGGTCCCTAGCGGACAAGCATCGCCCACTGATAACTGCTTCGTGATTCGTGTTGTATTTTAGTTTATTTTAATTTTCCATTTGTGCACAAAAGAAGGCAGATTGGTAGATGCATATTGTACCTATTAAATACCACATATTTACCCATGTAGGTTCATACTCAATGACATGTGGGTACCGGCAGTTCGTGTCCCACACGTAAGCGAGAGGTGGGTATGTTTGCATTGAATACTGCAACATTGCTGTCAAACTCACCCATGCTTTTTAGTTTGGTTCTCAAAATTGTATCATTTTTATCTTTTGCACCGAGAGTCGGATTTCCGATCTGTTTTGATATCTGAGTTTCTCGTGATTAAATCTTCAAAACAAGATCAATCTTGGACACATTTTGAAAAAAATTAAAATTTGAACTTTTGAAATTGTTCTGAAATTGAAATGAAATTCCAATGAAATAATTTACTCCCTCCGATCCATATTAGTTGACTTGAATTTGTCTAGATTCGGATGTATCTAGACTTTCTAGATACATCCGAATCTAGACCTCCGATCCATATTAGTTGACTTGAATTTGTCTAGATTCGGATGTATCTAGACTGTCTAGATATATCCGAATCTAGACAAATTCAAGTAACTAATATGGATCGGAGGGAGTATCTTATTTGACTTATTTCATATCGATATGATATACGTTTGAGTATAATATAGGTTTCGTGCGTATCGTGTTATGTTTTATTTTGATAACATATATATTTCATAATATTTTTCGCATATTTGTTCAAACTTAGATGAAACAACATTGAAACTTGTAAAAAAATCGACGAGTCGTGCTTTAATAGTAACTGACAGGAACTTATTTGAAATAATCCAAACATGTGTGAAATCTTCTTGGAATGTTTTTCAACTTTGTGTGTATATTTTTTAAATTTATTTGAAAACAGAAACAATGAGATATCATCAAAAAAATTATGGTAAAAAAATTTGAACGATTTTTTAATAAAGAAGAACTTTAATTTTCTCAAACAAATTTTTAGAAAGTTTCCATGGAAATCTAATGAAAACTTATTTTTGCATTTATTACTAATTATCATTTTCTGGATGAAATACATTATATATATATTAAATACTAATTATCATTTTCCTTGGGATCCGGTCGTTTTTCGTATCTGTGTTTGAGGTCAGTCTCTTCCGATCTACGTTGTTCATCTTCGGCGATGGTTGCTGCTCTGGTGCGCTGGTCCTTTGGGGCAGCACGACGACTTCCCGTCCATCTACTACAACAAGCTCTACTACGACAAGCTTTGCCCGGCTCCGGTGATGGAGGGGCGAGGACGGCGGCGCGCCTTCAGCTCGTGCCAGTGTTTGTAGTCGTCGCTAGGCGGTCCAATGACCTATTTGTAATTTTTATTACTTTTAGAACTCTTTGTACTGCTATTGATGATTATTAATAAATCGGTGGAATTTCGCAAAAGAAAATAATATATAGGCCATGGTTTATTGATACGTCTATATGTGGCAGTGTCTGACTGAGGTCATGCATGTCCTGTAGGAACCGTTTCCGTTATAAATGGATTCTTGTTAAAAAACATCTTTTAAGTTGTCGTTAAAGTTGAAGCCACGACGAAACTCTCAAGGATTTTTTGGGTTGCAAATATGTGAATCCACTTTGAAAAAAGAGTGGAATTTATGAACCATTTATGGAAGTCCCATTATATTTGTTCGACCCAAATTTCTTTGATTTCTGAAGCCCAATTGAATCATAGTAGGTATCGCAAAAAAATCACTGAATTCATATAAGATATGTCTTTTTTTTTTGCGAATAATATGTCATATTTTTTTGATAAGATGTTTCCAAATCCGTACTTCACAAATATCTTTTTTGTTGGATTTGAGTAACTCACAAAATTTTGAGTATTTTATAAAGCGACTAGAAACTATTTCAGAAAAATTATCATTGGAGTCATTGCAATATGTTTTGATTTTTATCCAGAAAATAAACTGAAACAGATTTAAAAACAAAAGATGATTGGAATATATGTTAATTTATATTTTTGGGTGACAATAATTTGAACCATGAAACATTTCGAAAATATTTGTCAATATTATTTGCAAAACTGAATACGTGGAATTAGAGAATTTTTTCGCTAAACTACTTTGAAAACATGATTGAAAAATCATACAAACAAAACCGGTCTGAAAAGGTGTTATGAACAATGGACTCTCTCCGATCTAAATTAGTTGACTCAGATTTGTCTAGATTCGAATATATCTAGACTTGTTTTAGTGTCAAATACATCTGAATCTAGAAAAACCAAGTCAACTAGGAAGTAATGAATTTCTATGTAGTATAGTAAAAGAGCTCCACCGTACAAACAAGCCAGCGGTGAGCGAAATAATTAAAGGGAGAGAACACAGGGAGAGAAGGACGGGTAGTGCCAACGTGGCCACGTGGTGACCCTATATATATTTTTTTGAGGTAGTGGTGGCCCCTAGTGGGGAATACTTCTGCACAAATATTGCAGATACCTGAGCTG
Organism: Avena eriantha; assembly: GCA_910589775.1. NCBI lineage: Eukaryota > Viridiplantae > Streptophyta > Magnoliopsida > Poales > Poaceae > Avena > Avena eriantha. The sequence goes on along the minus strand of OU342746.1, from coordinate 405,820,716 downwards.
GAAACGGAATACGCGCGCAGCGGGAACGAATCACGGCGACTTTCGACGATGGATGCTTGACCGGTAGGAACCGGTGCCGCTAGAATTCACTTTTCGATGGCAGCAGGGAGAATGCGGGGATGTGTGTGGGCGGTGGCTTTGGGTACGTTTAGGCTGGCTTTTAAACTGGTTCAAAAGAAGCGGGGGCGCAAAAAGAGAGGACACGGATAAACAAAAGAAGAATAAAATGTGGGAGGGAACAGAGAGGCTAGCTCTCCTCTCACCGTCGAGGTGGGCGTGCGGTGCGAGTAGGGATGGCACCCGCCACGGTTCGGGTCCGGCCCCCTGATACCCGCCCCACTTACCTTGTCGGGTAAAAAAATTCTTCAGACCCACCACCCACCGGGTACCTGGGACCCGACGGGTACCCGCGTCCAGGTCCTGCGAGGCGGCGACGACGATGGTGCGAGGCAGGCGGCGCAAACAGCAGAGGCGCAAGGCGGCGGCAGAAGGGAGGTGCAGAGGCGCGAGACGGGCGGCGCGTGCAGGATTAGGGAGGAGGATCGCAGGAGGCGATGACGAGTGCAGGGTCGCGGCGGGATAAGCCCTACGATGGGATGGTGGGCTAGGAGCCTGTGATGCGTGGGTAGGCCGATGGTGGGCTGTTGGTGGGGCGGTCGTTGAGGCTATTTGTATGAATCTAGACAATTTGTTGGGCCGATGGCGGGTCTGTGGGTACAGGTCCGGCTCCTCCATACCCGCCCCGTATAATTTGGCAGGTCGGGTTAGCGGGTATCGAGGTCCCATTGCCATCCCTAGGTGCAAGGGAAATGTTGGAGGGCGGCGGGAACGCATGGGCGTTTTGTTTGTGGCCGGCAGGGCAGCGGCTGCCTGATCTCCCTGTGCAGTTGGACAGTGGATTTTTGTACCAGCACCATGGCGACGCGGTACACCGTCTGAGTGCCTGACTATACTTCCGACTGACAACGTGTACATTTTCAGACGCACGCCTCCGTACTGTTCACGTCAATGCCCATTAACCGGATTAGCTGCCAGTAGTACGACCCGGAGATTGCATTCCACGCGGAATAACAATCCTGGCCATCCGTGTCGGTTGACTCCAAGTCAATGGGTCCTATGTATGTTCCACTTAAAAAAGGAATCTGGACCACCATTTACCACATGACTCTATATATATAAGGTGTTAATACTTCATAGATCCATCACTTTTTACTACAGAACTACATGCGTAAAGTGTTGGAATTTTACAAATCCAGTGATATTTAACAAAGTACTTTATAGATCTAGGTCATGAAATAGTTCAAAATAAATTTACATATATTGAATATTAGACGCATGTACAACTTACCAGTAACATGTACGTACACACAAAGCCACAACACAAAGGTGGCGAGAAATGAGGAGAAAAAACACAAATGCAAAAAGACGCATGCAGCTACAATCCACGCTTTCCTCCACATGAGCGATTGTGATTGACTGATTGGGGGCAAAGAAAGCCTAAAAAGAGCCCTTTGCAGACCACTAATAACAAAAAATCCTTAAACACACAACACCCATAAACAAACTCTGAGCAGAGAACTCCAACCGCCGCGTGTCCCTGTCAATATGATGATTTGGTTGCAGTTCTAGCTTTTGAAATCTTGCCTCTGCCTTCTTGTTTACTGACGTTCAGCAGAAGCTTCAGGTTGGACCTCCATTTGGGCGACCAGAGGCCGCCACAACGGGGAAAAATGGTTTTTTTTTTTTTGAACAGGGGTAGGTCCCGAAGGACCTAGAGCTTCATTCATGTCCGACAGTGGAGTTACAATTTAGAAAAAAGGACTCAAGGAAATAAAAGGTTACAGACCAGCCCTTACATTTTGCACTAAGGACCTCAGGTAAAACACAAGAAAAGCAATCAGGTCCAGCTCCTACTCCACTGCTCCAGGGCTCGATGCAGCCGACCTCGATGTCGTCGGGGACGAAACCACTTGGGACATCGAGGCGGGAGCAAGCTGCACCGACACCAGAGGGCCTCCAAAGTGGCACACGGGCCTGTAGGTTGATTTGCACCTGAAGACGGCGGTCGGAAACCTTCACCGCCGCTTGAGGGTGGAGGGGTCGCCCTTCGACCATGAGGAACGCCGACGAGCTCGTCGCCGTTGGTAACCTCCGAGGAGAAGCAACAGTCCTCCCCTGCTGCAGATGCAGCCGCCAAGCATCGGGATGAAGAGGAACACCTTCGAGCTTGCCACCACGACGAGCACCAGAAGGTTCCTCCCATCCCCAAGATTGACTGCCATATCTGCAAGAAAAGGCCTTATTTATGGAGATTTCCTCTCTCCTCCATCGCCTCCCTTCCGACTCCGACCACCGGAGTACCAAGAGGCGAAGCAGAGGGGCAGGACAGCGCCAGATCTGGCCATCGAGATCCGTCGCCTCACTCCCGGCATCAGCGGCATATGCCACACAAAACGAAAAAGCCTACATACTACAGAAGTCTGGCATCCTCTCCACCATCCCCTCCGGCCGGCGGAGCCGCCGGAGACGAGGGGTAGAAGAGCCGGGGGCGACCATGAGACTCTCAAGGGGGAGGGAGAACGAAAGCGAGAGCGGAGAAGGGAAAGAAGCGGTAGGCTGGGGGGGATGCATGGTTGGTAGGAGCCAACAACAGCTTCGGCGAGCCTACGCTGCTACGCAGCTTCACATCTTCCCGGGTCGCTCATTGACCGTAGGAGCGGCGAGACGCACTCCGACGTGGAAGCTCGGTGGAGCGATTCTTTGCAGTGTGTGATGGCGCCGTCGATGCCGTCCTGCTTCTCGGCAACCGAGTTGTCGCCCCGCGCTGTTGCCGAGCGAGGCCTAGGCGCTGCGGACGAGGCCGACCGGCACTTGCGCAGGTGATGGTGCCCTCTCGTGTCGGCGCGGGGAGTCGCTCTCTTGCAGAGCCGGCGCGAGATCTTGGCCAGACACCGCCGGATGACGTCCATGGAAGGCGCCCGCTCGCTCTGCTCCGCGGCGTGTTGATCGTCGTCTTCCGTCGCGCGGGACGGCGAGTCCATGAACAGCCGGAGCGAGCGCCCGCTGCTGAAGCTGCCCCGTGTGAAGCTGTGGCTGCCGCCGCCATAGACCTACGCGGCATTCCTGGCCCCGGCGAAACTCATGGTCCGTAGGCTGCCGATGTCGCGCTTGCGTGCGCAGTGCTGCTGCCACTGCAAGGTGTTGGCTCTGGCCGGTGCCGGCGGCTCCGATGCACAGAACTTGAGTGGCGGAGCCCCGGACCTGGAGAAGAATAGCGAGGCAGAGCCGGTGCGCTGCAGAGAGATGATGAAGTCGAGCTCCTCGCACGAGTCGTCGGAGTCGTAGTCGGACCCGGACGAGCCGGAGGAGGAGGCGCGGACGGAGCATGAGGAGAAGTCGAGGTCGAAGAAGGGCCCCTCGTCGTCCTCACCGGTGTCCCTGCGCTCGGACGCCGCCGATGTGACGGTCGACACTGCTCGGCGCGCTGCCAAGAGGCGGAGGATCTGCATTTTGGGGGCAAGACGAGGTGGCAGGTAGAGCGGCCGTGCCGTGGTGTGGTGCGGGGAATGTGTTGGCGGTGGCTTTGGGTGCGTGTGGTGGCGGCTTTTAACTGGTTGGAAAGCAAGCGGGGGCACGAAAAGAGAGGGCACAGATAAACAAAAGAAGAAAATCTGGTGCGAGCCATCGTCCATCGGGGAAGGAACATAGGCGACCTCTCGTCTCGCCGTCACTCGAAGGATTTCGCCCCGCTTTATAAATAAAGCAACCATTCACAACAAGTTATAGAGGTCCGAAACACAAGAAAAAAGGATGCTGGGGCCACAGCACAACACGGCCCAAAAAACGTTAAAGACAGACTCACCAAGCGAGACACACACCGAAAAAAGAAAGAGCTACGCTGGACTATGGGGGGGAGCCGCCGTACCGCCTCCAGAAGACGTCGTTCAGACGCACCTTGTCCCGCTGTCTACAGAGCGGGTACTAGAGCTGCAAGAACGCCAGAAATTTGAACACCGAGTCAGAAGCACGCCGCGGAAGGATTTTCTCTATAACCATCTTATTGCGAATGTTCCACAGTGACCATGACAACGCAGCAAACACTAGCCAGAAAAGGCGGCGGCCCTTTCCTGCACGGTTTGCCTGGGTCTCTACAAATTCACCGAGGTCATGGGCCTGCCAGTCCGGGCCCAGGGCTTCTCTGGTAAAATTCCATAGAAACCGATCCGCGGGACAGGTGAACATTATGTGAGACATAATGCACATAACCCATCCCCCGGCCCATGTCGTTTGGCCACCTCGACCCCCGAAGGGAGCCGATCGCGAAGCAACTGCCAAACGAAGATCTTCATCTTGAGGGGGAGGGGCGCCTTCCAGAGAGGTTTAGTCCATGGGAGGCTTGGCCCTCCGAAGAGGGCCCGGTATGCCGAGCTAACTGTGAAGGACCCTGAGGTGGTCAGACTCCACGCAACACTGTCAGGTTCGGACGCCAACGAGTCAGGTAGGTCTACCCTAAGCTCTCTACATGCTTCCGTTTCCACTGGGCCGAAGGTGCGACGGAACGAGATGTTCCATGTTCCCTCTCGAGCCGCAGCGGCAACCCGAAGCGATGGCTCAAAGCAGATGGCGAACAAGCACGGGTATTCCTTCCTAAGGGGACGTTCCCTTAGCCATGCGTCCATCCAAAACAAAGTACCTTCTCCATTCCCTATGGAGAAGGTGGCCCCTAGTCAAATCGCATGTTTGATCTCCTGGATGGAGTGCCAGAACTGGGAGCCGTCCTAGCGATCACAATCCAGTAGGGGCCGACCCCGCAGGTATTTGGCCTTGATCAACTTTAGCCATAGCTCTCCATCCTCACGCAGAATCCGCTAGACCCATTTGAGCATTAGGGCCTTGTTGAACTGGCGCGAGTTTATAATCCCTATGCCCCCAAGTTCCTTGGGGGCGCAGATATCTTCCCATTTGACCATGTGGTATTTTTGATGTCCCTTGGGATCCTGCCAGGAAAAGCATGATAGCTCCTTGTCAAAGGCGCCATGCACACCTTCCTGGAGGAGGTACATCCCCATCATGTAGATGGGCAAGCTAGACAGACATGAGTCTATCAGGACGGTCTTGCTACCTTTGGAAGTGAACTTGCCACACCACGGCTCGGATCTCGACCTAACTCTACCCACAAGGGGTTCCAGGTCCCTGATAAGGATCCTGGTATCCCGGATCGGCATCCCCAGATAGGTAATGGGGAAAGAGGCATGCCGACAATTAAAGTTGTCAACTATTCTCTGCTGATCCTCCTGTGAGAATCCAAGAGCGATGACCTCACTCTTGTCAAAGTTAATACGGAGCCCAGACGTTTCCTAGAAGCAGAGAACGAGAAACTTGAGGTTCGCAATATCCAAAGTAGAGCCTTCAATCATGATCATCTTGTCGTATGCGTATTGTAGATGAGTGACTCCACCTCCTGGGATCAGGTGTCCCACCACTCCAGAGATGTGACCGGCGGCCTTGGCCTTTTCCAGTATCTCTGCTAGTGCGTCCACTGCCGCGTTGAAGAGCAAGGGGGATATAGGATCCCCTTGTCTGACTCCGCAGGAGGGACGGAAGTAAGGTCCGATCTCACCGTTGATGTTAATCGCGTTGCTCCCTGTCATGATAAACTGCATTATCCAAGTGATCAGGCGGTCGTCAAATCCTCGTCTAATGAGGACATGACGGAGGAACCTCCAGTCTAGTCGATCGTAGGCCTTTTGAAAGTCAAGTTTCAGGAAGACGCCTTTCAACCGTCTGGACTTGACCTCATGGATAATCTCATGAAGGGCAAGGACCCCATCATGTATGAGACGGCCTTTGAGAAAGGAGAATTGATACTGATGGGTGAGCCGCTCCATCACAGGGGCCAGGCGAGAAGCGCAGACTTTTGTGAAGATCCGTTGAATAATGTTCAAGACCGTTATGGGCCTAAATTGGCGAATCTCCGAGGCCCCTATAGTTTTAGGGATCAGGGTGATCACGCCAAAGTTCAAACGTCCCATGACTAGTGTCCCAGTATAAAACTCCTGGAACATCGGCTTGATGACCGCCTGTAGTTCCTTCCAGAATGTCTGGAAAAAAGCTACCGAGAGGCTATCAGGACCTGGGGCAGAGTTGTTCTTCATGGTCTTCACTGCCCGTTCTACCTCCTCTGGTAGGAAAGGGAGGGTGAATTCCACATTCTCGTCGGCGGTGACCCTGGCCTCTATAGGCCAGAAGTCATCCGCCAGCGCGACCCCTGTGTAGAACGCGTAGATGTGGGACGATAACTCTCCTGCTTCCTCAATGAGGCGCTCATTGTCCCAGAGGCAAGGGATAGAGCATTTCCTGCGGTGCCTGTTGGCGACCGCGTGGAAGTAGGCCGTATTCGCGTCACCCTGGAGGATCCAGTTTTGGCGACTCCGTTGGCGCCAAAACAGCTCCTCACCGCGATATATCTTGACTAGCGAGGTCTCTAATGCATAGCGGTGGGACCATTCGTCCACTGAAAGTCCCACCGAGTCTGCAGCCAGGTCAAGTGCCTGGATCTCCTCTAGCAGAGTACCTTTCTGGCTGCGGATCGCTACACCCAAGTTGGCCCCCCAGCCTCGCATGAATTGGCGGGCCACTTTGGCACAGTGATGCCACACGTCCACCGCATTAAATCTTCGGGGAGGGGACTCCGCCGCCGCCAGCCATCTGGCTTGAACCGCTTCAACAAATCCCGGCTAGAGAAGCCAGAAATTCTCAAAGTAAAAGCGGTTCAGGCGCGGCGAAGAGCTCCCCCTGTCGATAACAGGAATGGGACGTGATCCGAGCCAACTCTGGTGATGGCACGAAGTGAACAGAGGGGGAAGGCCACCTCCCAATCAACCGAGACAAAGACCCGGTCGAGAACACTCCTGACAGGGTTCACTCTATTATTAGTCCAGGTGAAGCGAGCTCCCACTCGCTTGATCTCTCTAAGCGCGAGGTTAGCGATACAGTCGTTAAACATCTGCATGCGTGGGATGTCCATGTTGTGGGAGATCTTGTCGTCTGGGGAGCGAATCAGGTTGAAGTCACCCGCCACGACAACTGGAATGGTGCACCATTCGATTTTGGCCTTCAACTCGTCAAGGAAAGCTGGGGAACGGCTATGGTCCGCGGGGCCATAAACAATAATAACCTCCCACCGAAGGTTAGATCGTCTATGGGTGAGGTCCATGCTCACGAAGAATTCCCCGCGGTCCATATCCTCTACCTCGAAGGTATCCTCCTTCGCGCCCAGGAGGATCCCCCCCGAGTGTCCCGTTGCCGGGATCCAGTTCCAAGCGAATTTGTGCTGGGACAGGCCTTGCAGTTCGGAGAAATGGAAGTCTTGTTTAATTGTCTCCTAAAAGCCCACAATATCAACGTTTTCTTGACGCATGTATTCCTTAATTTGGCGTTTTTGGCCGTCATTCCCAAACCCCCTAATGTTCCAAATGAATGCTCGAATTGCTGGCCAATTCATTGGATAACATTATTGGGTTCGGTCCCCTTAAGGGGGACAAGACGGGACTGGCGTGCCGTCTGGGGCCTGGAGCTCAGCCTCGGTGGTCTCCCCTGTGACCCCTGTACTAAGGGGGTTACCTGGGTGACGGCCGTGGGGCGCTGCTGAGGAGAACCAACCGTCCCAGTCCCGGGATCAGGTGTCCCAGAACCGGGTGGTGTCGAGGGTCCCCCTACTCCCTGGCCAAGCGAGCCCGGGCATCAGCGAGGGAACCCTCGTAAATCTCCTTAGCTCTTATCGCCTCAATCTGGTCAAGTCTTGGGCCCCGTTCACCACGGAAGATCACACCACTATCAGCTGGCACTTGTGCGAGATGTTCTATCGGGGAGTCATCAAGGACTGAGAACCTGGAGCCTGAGGAAGGAGAACAAAGTGGAGGGGGTGTAAGGGAAGGGGTCGAGGTGACACGGGATGTACCTGGATCGAGGTTGCGGGCCGCAGTCCGCTATGCAACCAGCTGAGGTATCGTAGGCTCCACTCCTGAGTTCTCCGCCCTGGCCTTCGCCAGGCGGGCACTGTGCCGGGATGGAGGAGGGACTGGACGGGAGAAGCGGGTCGGCCGCGCCCTGGGAGCCGCGGCAGGAGTGGTGAGGGAGGCCGCCGTTGGCTCCCCCGAGTGGAGCGCCGGGGTCGACGAGAACGTGGCTGGAGAGTCCCGGGGTGAGGTCGTCGTAGAGCACGGGGACAGCGTGTAGCACATCACTCCTGGGGAGCGAGGGGAGGAGGGTGCCGTGACCATGATCCCCACACTCCCGGAGTCCCGGCCTGTCTCCCCCTGAGGTTCCTCCTGAGGTGGCTCGCAAAGCTCGCGGAGGGGAAGGTCCATGCCCAGGTGTCCTGTGAAGCCCTCGGTCTGCCTGAAGTTGGATCCGTACTGAGAAACCTGGAAGTCCTGCGGTACCTGGGAGTCGTCTGCGAGGATCGTCGTGCGAGTCGTGGTCGGGGCGGGGTTGGTAGAGCCTGAGGGGGAGGGACTGGGGGCGAGGGAGCCGGTGTCCTAGACTCGCCCCTCGCCGCGTCGTCGTCAGAGGAGTCCTCCCCCGAAGAGGCCCCACTGCCCTCAGACGGGCCACCAGACGGAGGGTCCGAGGGACGGGGCGGGGTCTTGCCACCGGCCTGGTCCTCGTCGAGCTCCACCACCAGGATCCGCCCGTCGCCACTGAAGTAGAAGGGTGGCAAGGGTCCTAGGAGGAGGGCCGGGTCCGGGCACAAGACCTGCATGCGGACCGGACCTGACCCTGCGCGCGCAGCCTCGTCGACCTCCACCAGCTTGCCGATCGCCTGAGAGACGAGCTCGATGATGGGCAGTGTCTGGACCCTTGCTTCCTCTGGGAAGCCGAGGATCCGAACCCACACTGGAGTAAGGGTCAAAGTCGCAGCGGGGTGTGCGGTCGAGGGCGCGATGGAGATCTGCACCTGGCTGATCGGGAGCGTGAGGGTGGTACTGCAGGCGCTGAGGCTGAGGATCTCGGCCGATGGGAAGGTCACTGCGAACTGGGAAGGTGAGATCTCGCGCACAGGCCAAGCATGGCCGGGCATCATCTGTACCAGCTCATCCTGGATCAGTGTCGCGGAGATCACCACCGAGTCCGGGAGCTCCTGCCCCGGGACGACCGTGGCCACCGCCAGGTTCTCGGGTACCGTCATCGCAACTCCTCCAATATCGATGTAGTAGAAGCTGCCCGCAATGGAGTGTGCGAGGTACTCCAACTGCTGCGAGGAGCGTCGCGGAATGACGACACCGGAGTGCGGGTCGGGGGCAGAGACCGCCGGTTTCTTCTTCTTCTTCTTCTTGCCTTTCTTCTTTTTCTTCTTCTCCGGGTCGGCCGGCGTTGGGGCGGAGTCCCGGCGCGGGGAGCGCGGGCGAGCGGACTCCCTATCGCGGCGCCAGTCCTCAGCCCCGGCCCTGCCCGTGGCGGCATGTGTGTGTGGCTGCTGTGCCAGAGCCTGCCTGGGCTCGTCCTCCACGCGCTGCCCCTCCTGGGAGCGATGGGGGCGTGCGGCAGGTGCGGGAGCCCGCAGGTGCTCCCTCTGTAGGGACCTGCCCTGGCCATGGTGGTGGGAGGAGGGTCCGGCCTGGCGCGGGGAGTGGCCCCTGATGGGGGAGCGTCGGCCCGACGGCCGGTAAGCCTGGACGCGGCCGTCCTCCGCTGGTGGCGCCCTGCGAGGCGGGGATCTCTGCTGCCGGCGCGTAGGGGGAGGAGGGGGGCTCCGCGGCCGCTTCCTTGAGACGGCGTCGGAGTAGCTCATGGCGCCGGCCTTCGGCGGAACGAGCCGGACGTGCGACGAGGACGGCAGGTTAGGGCGGCGGCTGGGAGTGGAGGTCGGACGGGAGACAGAGGGGGAGTCGGGGTCGGGATGGGGAAGAGGCGGCGCGTTTGGATGCCGACACACCGAGTGAACCCAGGTCCAGGTCCGGATGGACCCAGTTAGGGTTTCCCTGTGCTGCGCCGTCGTGGGCTGGGCCGCGTCCTCACCTCCGGGCCCGTCCCGGACACGGAAGTCCTGGCTACGCCACGGGAACATGCGCCAGGGGCCCAGTATGGGACCGAAACCCACCACCGGCCCAATCCAGACAGGGCGCGACCCTCTCCCCCCGTTCGCGACCGAGGAAGCAGGAAGCGCCGCCGCCTGCACTGAGCTCGCCGTGTGCCCATCCAGGTCGCTGTCCCTACCCTGCTGCAGTGGGGTCGTCTGAGCGCGGGTACTGTGAGAGCGCAGTGGCGTTGAGCACGTCGCCGGCGGGACAGGCCCTGCTTGCGCCGCCTAGGTGAAGCTCGGGCTGGGCGTGACGCCGGCCGGTTGGAGTGCATTGCGTGGCCGGCACCGGCAGGGCGGGGGTTGCCTCTCTTCCTGTGCAGTTGGTCAGTGGGATTTTCCGAAATGTACCCGGCACTGTGGGCACGCGGTACACACCCGTCTGACTATACTTCCGTGACTAACAACGTGTAGGTATGTAGTGTCATACATTCTCAGCCTGAACTAGGCGGGCGTACGCGCAGATATGCACATCACCATACTGTTCACGCCAACACCCATTAACCGGATTAGCTGGTACTGGTAGTACTAGCAGAATGACGATGACACATAATAGCTCTTCAAGCGCCGAATAGTATGCAAGAAAAGGCCGAAGCTTCATACCACAAGTCCACAAGTCCCCGAGAAGAACGAATGTGATGATGAAAAGAGTCTTTCCTCGTTGGCAGGGAAAGCGAGCGGGGCCAATTCTCTAGAGGAAGAAGGGATTGCTCGGCGGCCGGTAATCGGGTGGGTACTGTGACCAAGGATTGCAAGAACTGTTGCACCTGAGGACTCCAGTATTGAGTAGACACTACAGACGTCGAGGAAGAACTACCCAAACGGATGCGGTCGATGAGTCCAAGTTCATGTCTCAAGCTTTTTTTACAGCTTTATTTTCTCCCTCGCAACCTACCAACAGCGCTGCATGCCGAGCTCGGTCTTCAACGCCGCAATCATTTGGGGCTGGACAACCAAGGATTCAAGACCAGTCGCCCTAGGAAGATTTCCATCAGCTTTTGAATTTGAGCCGACCGGTGGATTTGCCTCGAGACATGTCGTTTCTGAGAGGATGGACCGACACACATTAGAGCAGGTTCAATAGCAAACCCCGATGGTGGCAATACGCGGTTGCCACGTCACCTAATAGCTAACACATACAATAGGTAGATACTTAAGGCTATAATTTTTTTAAAAAGTCAAACTATATAAAGTTTGACTTTATTTTTAAAAAAATATATTAGTATTTACAATATAAAATATATACGCTTGGATACATCGTGAAACATATTTTCACGTGGTATCTATATAATATTATAGTTTTTTAAAAAGTTTGGTCAAATTTTTCGTAGCTTGACTTTAAAAAAATTATAGGCCTTAAGCCTTGAAACGGAAAGAGTATAAGATAGTACTAATTTATTAATACATGACCCACTTCACATACTCACAAGATGCCTAGGAGCACGTGCTGTAGCTGGCTAGTATTAGTTAAGAGCACTCTTTCTCATCTTGCCACCTATCCAACTAGGCAAAAAAATAGTCCTCCGACTCATATTAGTTGACTTACATTCATTATATATAAATGTATCTAGTCAAGTTTTAGTGCTAGATTCATTCGTATCTAGACAAATTGAGTCAAGTAATATAAGCCGGAGGAAGTATTTTATTCCTTATAGCCAGCTGACTAGGCCTTGCTCTTACCCATCTGTGCTTGCACTCGTGCTGAAAGAAATGAAGAATCCACTCCAGCAGGGCATGGAATTAACTCGTCTTGTTGCATCAGTCCCGTGGAAAATTTAGAGATGGATCAGTTTGACTACGGTACCGACTTCTTTCTGTCTGCTGGTCGTGCCGTCCCTGTCGTACCTGCTAAGGACGGACGTGTACAGAGGTACCTCACTTCAGCTGCAGTGTGTAATCAATAGTCCAACCTCTGCCTCTACCACGTACGAGCCATGACCATTGACCAAACGCACGAACTTACCACGGACCGGTGTCTCATGGATCGTTTCATGCGACAGTAGTAGCGTGTTTGGTTGCTCCGACCTTTATCTCCAGTTTTTCTCACTTGGTCTGCTAGATGCTGCATGAGTAGGTTTGGCTTAGCCTAAGTTCGACTGTTTGTTTGGTTGGCCACATTTAGGGCCCGTTTGATTCGTAGGATAGGAAAATCATAGGAATAGGAAACATATAGGATTGCAATGTCATGCCCACTCTAATCCTATAGGAATTCATATGAACCAAAGTGTGTTTGATTCCACCATAGGAATATGAAAAAGAGGTATGGGTGGATGTTTGATTTACTATGAAAACTCGTACACAGGAATTCTTAGGAAAAAATCTTATGGAAATCAATCCTACAATTTGAATAGCCGTCCTAGGAAAAATTTCTATAGGATTTAATCCTATAAAATTCCTAGCCAAATCCTTTAAATCAAACGAATCCTTAGTTTTGGTGCAATTTTGGTCAGTTGTTTGGTTGGCAACAAAACTAACTGATTGGGCGGATGAAAAAAGAGCTTGTTTGGTGGCACCTATGGTAGTGTTGTGGTCACCAATTCTCATGAGTGGTGGTGTTAACATGCAATTTGAAGCCTATTATGACACAAGTATACACGACATTGAAGTAATAAACATCAACAAATTAACACCCTACCTATTAACGAATAGCAGTTCATCGCAATGTTACCTACCTATTAGCAAAATGACAGTTCACTACAAATATTACCTAGCTACTACGAATAGAAGTTTTAAACCCACATTGGACACTGCCAGAGCAGTTCATCAGTTCTTCTTCTTCTTCTTCGTCGTCGTCTTCTTATTCTTCTTCTTCTTCTTCTTCTTCTTCTTCTGATTCCGGTGTTCTTCTAACCGCCCAAATTTCGTTAGCCCACTGTTGTCTCTTGTTTTTCCAAGCACGACAGTCGTGTACCAGAGCACCGTGGCCTCAATCATCGTCGTTGTCGTCTGGAACTACATCCAGGGACGAATTCATCCGCACCAAATTACAAGGTCCAGTTATGCAGAATGTAACATGCGAGAACAAGAATAACTTGTGTAGGGAAAGGATGGAATCGATTATTATCAAGGATCTTAAATCGGGTTCTTCAGAGCAGCAAACACCCTCTCAACCGTGACTCTAAGGCTAGAGTGTCTGAGATTAAAAAGTTCGTCTGCAGTCCTATGATAGAATCTAGCATATAACTCATTAAGATGGTACCTTGTTGGCCTGAAGGGTGGAAGAATTTTAGGCCGACAAGCATATGCGGCATCTGCTAAGTAGAACTTACCTTCATGGATCTTCAGGCCATCAGCTCTCTCAAGGCTGTCACTCAGAATTGTGGCATCATGGGCTGATCCTTCCCATCCAGGAAGCACATATGTGAACCTCATGTCGAAATCAACATGGCCAAGCACATTCTGGATGGTGTAGTGCTTTCTCCTCGTGTATGCAGCCGATTCGAATTTCGGCACTCTAATAGTTACATGAGTACCATCAATTGCACCAACACAATCCTAAAATGGAAAAAATGTTAGGCCGTAGTGCAATACAATACTCATGGAGTACAATCTAGAGTCGCTCACCTTGAAATACGGGAACCATCGGTAGCTTTCTTGTATCTTAGTTGGAATTTGAGTTGATAGTGGCTTGATCATCTCTCCTCTGAGCTCTCCAATAGCATACATCACTTGATAAAAATACTGGGATATTGTCTCCAAGGTTCTCCTTCATGTGTTGTTAATCACTCTAAATCTATGGTTATGTCCTAGAACATGAAGGAACAATGCCACTTGCTCTTTGATACGGGTGTGGAAGCTATCCTTAAGCAGTCCCCTAACCCTTAATATCTGCACAAGTTGGTTAAAAGGTGCTCTTCTCATCTAGATCATGGCGATAGTGTCTTCAATGTTGTTGTTGTAGATGTCACTACTAGAAAAAGGCTTAGCGCCGCAACAGCCTTACTAGAAGAAGAGCGAAAGTACGCTGGTGGTAACGTGTCCTCCCGACGAGCAAGCAAAAGACCGTCACTTGTAGGTCACGAATAGATCCCAGTGGGACTTACCGCTGACTAGCACAAGAAAAAGTCCATACTTACAATGTGTTCCGTGGGCGCACCTGGGGGCCAAAAAATCCGTGACATTTGACCTTTTGTGTCCATCACAGCTGTAGAGCATAGAGGTGACGAGAACATAGAGGAAGTCCATCGTTGGGTCCTCCCGAAAACTAGTGGCATGCACGTTTGTCACTGGTTATAGGTTAACGCTGATAGTCCAATACATAGACTCATCGTTTGGTTCTCAAGGTTACTAATGACGGTCGGATTATCATTTTCATTGGCTGGGTACATATATCGGTGACGATCAATTTAGTGCATCGCTGGATTTTGTTAGTAGGTGTCCAAACAACTACACTTCTCTTCTAGTTTCCCACCGCAATTTTGTTGTTGCTGCTTTGTCAAGCAATTAAGAGGACTGCTAATATCAAAGTAAATGAAAGGAATATGCCCGAGAGGCAATAACAAGTGGTTATTATCTTATTCCAAGTTTATAATATATGTTTATTTCTCATGCTATAATTGTGTTAACCGGAAAACATTAATACATGTGTGCTTAATAAAAAAGAAAAGGTTCCTAGTAATGTCTCTCATTACACTAGCTTGTTGATTAACAGATGATCAAGGTTTCCTGATCATGAACATTGGATGTTGTTAATGACAAGGTCATGTTAGTGGAGAATGATGTGATGAACATTCACCCATAGTAGGTTTAGCAATACGATCATGCCATCAAAGTTTATATTGCTATATCAATCTCACACGAAGTAACACTAATCCTTAGACCATGAGATCACGTCAATCACTAACACTGGAAGAGTACTTTGATTCCATCAAACGTCATACCGTAGCAGGGTGATTATAAAGATGTCGTTGGGTACTTAGAAAGTGTTAGTTGAGGCTCATGGATAAAAAGTGGGATTTTTCCATCCCGATGATGGAGAGATATACTCTGGGCCCTCTCAGTGATATTACATTGACATCGCTTGCAAGCATGTGAATGGCTCACGAGGATGTTATATCACGAAACACGTAAAAGAGTACTTGTCGGTAACGAGATCGAACTAGGTATGGATGATACCAAATGATCGAATCTCGGACAAGTAAAATATCGCGAGACAAAAGGAATTGGTTACTATGAAAAAGGTTCACGTGATCACTAGTTCATCGTTGAGTAAGTGGGAGTCATTATGGATCTCTAGATCCCACTAATGACTATTGATCGGAGAGAGTCTCGATCATGTCCACTTAGTTCACGAACCGTAGGGTGATGCACTTAAGGTCCGTCGATGCATTTGAGTGGATACGGAACGCAGGAGAAAATACTGGATAGCGCAGAAACTATTTTGATAAAATTTCCGGAATAGTTTCGGTGTATCAAAATATTGCAAGGGAATAAATTGTTAATGTGTTCATTAAATGTAGTACTCATTAAATTGAGTGGCATTAAACCAAGTGAATTAAAAGTTTTTTAATGGAAAGACCTTTGGTTTTGAGTGGAGATTTAATGGGAGAAAATGGCTCTTGATTTTTTGTGAGTGGAGACTCCACTAGTAATCAAGAGGGGAGAGGTGAGGGAACCATATGGGGCACCGGCAACACCCTTGGTGTCCCAATATCCTCTATAAGTAGGGGTGGAGACCCTCTCATCTCACTCCATTTTCCATTCCCTCTCATATGCCCTTTGGTTGGCATCTTCTCCCCTTTGCTAGCTGATCCACTATCACGAGTACGGTTCTTAGGTGAAGCCCTGTTCAAGACCTTCTCCACCACCACCACCACCATGTCGTAGTGCTGCTGGAGTTCCCGAGGATCCGCTGCTTCCGCTGCCCAACTAGAGCAAGGGATGGAGGTCGTCGTCATGCTGGACATGTGACCGATTACAGAGGCGCTGCCCGTTTGTGGCACTAATCGTCTTTGCGTCCTTATGGACGGACGAGTACATTCTACATCAACAATGTTTGTTTGCGGAAACGTTATCCTGCTTTTGGTTTTTGAGGGTGAGTCCTTCTGAAACTATCACAAGCATCACCTAGATCTGATCTTGGCAGTTGCAACCGTAGGATTTTTTTTCTATGCAACGAATCTGTCAGTAAAATCAACCGGCCTCGAGAAGTTATCAAAGACAAAAAAAACCACTTCAACTCCCCACTCCTGTGACAGTTGCCATTCTAGAGATCCACTCCGACGGCCGGTTCAACTCCACAATTTGGTTGCCATGACCGGCCGCAGCAGCAGCCGCTGTCGACACTCCTCGCCATCGCCGGAGCTTGCACATCCACTCGGAGACGACGGCCTCCTCCACGAGATCCTTCTCTGTCTGCCCCCATAGTCGCCCTATATCCTGCGTGCCTCCTTCGTCTCCACGAGCTGGTGAGGCATCACCATCAACGAGAAGTTTCGTTAAAGCTTCCACATCCACCACCGTAAGCCTCCGCTCCTCGGCCTTCTCTACGGCTACAGTAATAAGCCCTAGAAGGTCTCTTTCAGAACCATTTTGGAACCTACGTAGAAGGTCTGTCATGGGTGCTTCTCGTTGCAAGATGACAGTTGCTTCTAGGGCTAGGACCTGGTCGACTGCCTCCATGGTCGCGCACTCTTTGAGAAATGGAGGCAGCATCAGTGCATACCGTGGGACCATACCATTGAAGGCTACTTCACCTTGGCCGTTCCACTAGAGTTCTACAATCCAAAGATTGTCTACCGCCACTGGGCGGTGCTCTGTACCGACAATGATCGGGGGCACGTGCACAACAGCTGCCACTGGGGAAATTTCAAAGTTGTCCTGGTGGCTACGGATGAGCATCAACATTAGGGTGTAATCATCACAAGTTTGTACTCCAGTGATACCACCAGCTAGAGTGATGTATCAACAATAATTGATCCATCTCTGGCACCTAATAGAAGTGTTGGTCTTCCCAGTACACTTGTTGGTAACACCCTTCATTGGTTGCATACTCAGGGCTAGAATGATATACAATTTGATATGGATACTCAAAGTCAAGCTCTGGTAGAGATGGAGAGGCCTTCTAGTGTTCACGGTCTTCACCTCATCCATTCAGAGGATGGCGGTGTTGCCTTGGCCACCTTTTCAAGCCCCCACGACGAGCCCTGCAGATCGACAATGTGGGAAAGGGTGGACGGTTCATCTGGTGTTACTAGATGGGTGTGTGACATTACTGTTAATATGGATGAGATCCTTCAAATGGAGGTTCCGATTAGAAAGAAACTATTCATAGTGCACTATGCAGAGGAACATCATGCCATTTTTTGGCTGCAATCACGTGTCTGTATGGTTCAGTTGAAGACAATGCATGCCAAGATAATTTATTTTAATGTAGATCACATTCGCATATCATCCTTTAACAAGTTTCTTTATTGTATAAGGTAACTGCATTCTCATCTTTAAATTGCAGCACTCTAGGGCTGATTTTTTCACATACATTGTTGTCGGAATACCTATAGGAGCATCTTTGTGGTAGCCAATGCATATAATGATCATTATCTGCATTTTAAACAAAGTGGAAACATAAAGAGGGCTATTATCTCTTTCTCTTCCATAATATTTGCAAGCATTAAACGTAAACTGAACTACATAGTTTTTAATAGAATCACAACATAATGACTTGTCATCTAATGAGCATAGATGGTCAACTAACTCAACTATATCACTTTTTTCCTCCCATATATTAGACACAATTGTTCAACATGGAGTACTGTCAGGCAATAAAGGATCATCATCTATAGCACTATCATAGCAAAACTCATCATCTTCATTTCTAAAAGGAGGACTAGCACTAATAGAATCGTTTTTATCCTTTACAAATATATTTTATACCCAACTATCATATGATTTTCCATAAAAATAATTTATATCATAATATTCATCAAGTATGGGTTTATCAGAATAGAGATCATTATTACTTCAATAGTATAAGAAGGGTTGTTTACGGGAATTTGTTTGTTACCATTGTTGGAAGTAGGTGGATAACTACTCCATTCTTCCTCCACTTATTCTTTATTTTTCTCTTATTGGGGTTGCATGGGCATCCCCAAGCTTATGCTTTTATCATCCTCTTCCTGCAAAACATTTGTTCTCTCCTGAGCAGCAATGCCGCTCTTATTGAAGTCAACAACATAAATATTTTCTGTGAAGTTGGTTATGCAATAATCAATGATAAGAGTGATCACACTTTTAAATGTACTACCTACAGGACTAGTTTCGTGTTCATTAATGAAGGTTTGTAATTCATAAGCTATCATAAAAGTAACAAATTGCTCTACTTTTTCCATTCCTAAATGAGCATAATCACCTCTATGGTAAGATGCTATAACATATTCTTCATGAAACATACATTGAAATTCAAAGTATCTATCATATTGTTTAGGGAAACAAGTTGTATCACAGTATTCAAGCAACTCAATAGCAATAGAATTTAGTTTTTTATGAAACATTCTAGTCTTATCCCTTCTCTTGATTCTCTATGTTTCTTAGCAATTTTAGCAGCATTCAATTATATAAACAAATTGTCATTTATATACATACTTGTGCTCATAACATGTGTATTTTTGATAGTTTCCATTTTCTAAAAAAAATGAGTATGATTTTTATATGTTAGTTGCTGAAAACAAACTAGCAATGCAAACAAGAATACCAGTTTAGTGCTACGTTCCCCGACAACGGTACCAGAAAAGTACTTGATAATCCCCAAGAGCAAGGAATCACTATAGCATAATTCGATAAGTATTTGAGTGTCGAACCCACGATGAGCTGAATGTAAACTAACTATTCTCTGAAGTTCTATAACCCACTTATATGACCTTTCATCCAAAGCAATGAACTAGAGTGTGTAAGGTGCTTTTTGTTTTTAACTAGAAAACTAGAAAGTTTTGAAAGTAATACAGAAAGTGAACTAGTGCAAGTAAAGTAAAAGAATGTAAAGTTCAGCTCTTGTAATTGGTCGATTGTGTGGTTTTGTACAGTTCAGCTCTTGTAATTAGAAGATTGTGATATTTCTCCTAATCAAAGATGTAAACATTCAGAAAGATGATATCAACCAAAAAATAACCATGTAAAATTTTAGAAAATGGATAACAAGTATACGTAGACAACTTAGATGGTACTCACCTCTATGTACCTCGCCCTGTCAAAACTCCTTGATCCAAAAGTATATGGTAGGCATTTGTTTAATTGGCACGGGTTTTTGTATTCTTTTGAGCATTCTCCTTGGTGTAATCCGAGATCCAGTAATCACACAACGCTGCATAATCAGTGTAAAACATTCTATCTCCACAATCATTTGCAATGTTCTCCTTAATAGTCAAGTCAGGTTTGTAATATGACTTCTTCATCGTTCTTTTAAAATCACGCCAATTCTTTCCAGCTTACCTCATCACCCAATCTTTACACAAATTATTAATATCATGAACGAGATATGCCCTAGAGGCAAATAATAAAGGTGTCTATTATCATATCTCATTAGTTCATAATATTTTTATATCATGCTATAACTATGTCAATCAGAAACATTGATATAAGCGTGATATATAAACAAACCAAAGGTACCTAGTAGCCTCTATTTAACTAGTTCATTGGGCATCTAATGATCAAGGTTTCCTGATCATGGTGCATTTATGTTGACTGACAATAAAGTCAAATCATCTGGAAAATGATATGATGGATATTACCCACCTAAGATTGTTGCAACACGATCAAGTCACAAAGTTCACATTTGCAATTTTCAAAAATGAAGTATCCTAATCCTTAGACTGTGAGATCATATTTAATCACTATCACCTGAGGCTGCTTTGACTGCATCAACCGTTATGACCGTAATTGGGTGACTATAAAGGTGCATGTTGTGTATTCTAGAGGGGCATGTTGAGGCGTATGTATCGATATCGGGATTTGTTCTCCTATGTGACGGGAAGATACACTGAGCCCACTCGGTGAATTACATCCATAAGTTGCACAGTGTATGACTAGGTCATGGGAATGCAATATCACTAGAACGAGTAAAGTAGTACTTGTTGGAAACAAGATTGAACAAGGTATCATGATACCGATGATCAGATCTCGGACAAGTCAGGTATCGAAGTGACAAGGGAATTGGCGACGTTTATGGTTCGAAACGACGTTGACATCATGGAATGCACGGGGGTCATTATGGGCATCCCGGTCCCGCTATTGATCATTGATCTGAGATTGTCTCGATCATGGCTGTGCCATTCCCGCACCATAGGGTAACACACTTAAGGGCATTACGACGCCTAGAGATCATTCTGGAATAGATGAAATCACAGAAGAAAGAGAAGAGAGAAAATCGGAAGTGTTCCGTGAGAGAATCGGAATCGTTCTGTGAGGATCCAAAGATGTTCGAAGTGAACCGAAAGGTGTTTCGGGTCAAAGGTAATTTAATAATATGTATTTCATATTAATTATTGGAATTAATATTAAATATAAATTTAAAATTAAATTTAAAGGGCAACTTCTACTAATGGCCTGAGTTCCCGCGGGAACAAGGGCCCAAGAGGGAATCCACCCAAGAGGGTCACCGCCCAAGGGGGCCCACCCCACTAGCCACTAGCCTAGGGTTGCGAGGGGGGCAGCCGGCTGGACCATGGCGCCTCCCTCCCACCTCTTCTTTAGTCTCACCCCGGGACTTTAGGGTAGGGTGTGCCCAATGTTTTCCTATATAAAAGGGGCATATGGGTGGGGAAAATCATCCAATAATTCTCCAAGGCAATTTTCCTTAGAGGATAAATCTCTCTCTCTCTCATTGCCTTCTTGCGGTGGCGCGGTCCCTAGAATGACTGTACACGCAAGAGACAACATCGTTGCGGTACGTTGTTGTGCTGCAGGGATTCCATCCAGGAGATCTACTTCCTCAATCTTGGCAGGGATCAGAGGTCCGGGAGTCTTTGTCTTGCACCACACGTGTGCGATACCTCGGGGGTGATGCCACTTGTGGCACCGGACCATCGTACAAGGACCTGAACAAGGATTGACTTGCGAGGAGCTTCGCGACCTTGAGGTCGAACGAGTATGACTACATCATCCACGTTCATGCATGAGTGTTAAATGTGTACGGTCTACAAGGGTATGTTACCTATGTCTCCCCCTGTTACAGTATTACTCATAGATAGATCCTGGCTAGGTGCGTTCTGTTGTAGGATTTTTTTTTGTTTTCTGCCACGGAACCCCTTCATATTGACATATTTCTGCATTTTGAGAAACATGTGTCAAGATACAAGACTGATGTAAAATAGCAAGAAGGGTGAACTAGGAAAAGTTTGGTTACGTTCAGTACGTCTCACAGCTTCTGCTTCTGATCAGTTTTTCTCTAGTCTGTAAACCTAAAGTATATGTGATCTTTTTTCCATGTAGGGAAATATAGTTAGCAAAGTTGGCCGTAGAATGGCCACATGGTTGGCCTAATTTCTGGATTGAAGAAAATTTTGAACCTCCCATTACTCCTTGTTATTGACCTCATCTTAGTAGGGCCGATCACGTTCCTCCCATTCATCCCTCGTACTGCATGTATCAAGGATGCAGTCATGTAACTCAGGGTAGGAAGCTATGATATGCGCACTAAAATTTAGTTAACACTATGCACTAAAATTCAGTTAGCAATATGCACTAAAATTTAGTTTGCACTGTGCACTAAAATTCAGATTGCACAATGTACCTTCGTTTTCCTCTTCGTCTGCGTATGTGCATGCCTCTTCCTCATTACTAGTACCACTTTTATCCCCGTTGTTGTCATCCTCGGTCCCATCCTCTTGTTATTCTTTCTCTACCTCTTCATCCTCTTCAATTCCCTGACCTTCTTCAAACAAAGGATCTTCCCGTTCATCATCGGGGTCATCTGGTGCGGCATGCTACAAGTGAAATTTAAGGGTAAATCAGTGATGACCCACAAGTGTAGGGGATCGCAACAGTCTTCGAGGGAAGTTAAACCCAATTTATTGATTCGACACAAGGGGAGCCAAAGAATATTTATAAGCCTTAACAACTAAGTTGTCAATTCAGCTGCACCTGGAAACAGTCTTGCTCACAGCAGTTTATCAGTAGCAACAGTTTTGTAATAGCAGTAAAGTAAAGAAAGTAGTAACGATTGCAGTAAACAGTAGGATTGAGTGCGGTAGGCATAGGGATGGATGGACGGGCGTTGCATGGACAAGACAATTCATATAGCAATCAAGACATAGGGCATTTGCAGATAAATAAGATAAAGCATCCAAGTACTAGATAAACAAAGGCATGTGTTCCATATATAGTCATACGTGCTCGCAATGAGAACTTGCACAACATCTTTTGTCCTGCCAGCCCGTTTGCAGCGGGGCCTCAAGGGAATCTAACTGGCAATTAAGGTGCTCCTTTTAATAGAGCACCGGAGCAAAGCATTAACACTCCGTGAACACATGTGATCCTCACATCAAAGCCATTCCCTCCGGTTATCCCGATTATTGTCACTTCGGGGCCTTTGGTTCCGGACAACAATATGTGTATACAACTTGCAGGTAAGATCATAAACAATACTATCATCATGAATCAATAACATGTTCAGATCTGAAATCATGGCACTCGGGCCCTAGTGACAAGCATTAAGCATAACAAGTCGCAACAAAGTCAAAAAGCACTAATAATAGATACTAGGCACCATGCCCTAACAATCTGATGCGATTACATGAACGATCTCATCCAATCCCTACCATCCCCATAGCCTATAGCGGGGGATTACTCACTCATGGATGGTGGAATCATGGATGGTTGATGGAGAAGCGATGTTGATGATGATGGCGATGATCTCCTCCAATTCCCCGTCCCGGCAGGGTGCCAGAACGGAGTTTCTGGTTCCGAATCACGGTTTCTGGTGGTGGCGGCGCAGCGGAACTCTATCTGGAAAAACATCGAACCTCCCGTCTCTTTTAGGTCAGAGGGCTTATGTAGGCGAAAGGAGAGGTCGAGGTGGGGTCCGAGGCGCCCACACCATGCCCTGGCGCGGCCTGGCCTGGCCCGCGCGGCCAGGTGGTGTGGGCCCCTCGTGGCCCTACTCCGTCTCGTCTTCTGGATCCGTGAGTCTTCTGGTGAAATAGGATTTTTGGCATATTTTCTGGGATTTTTCCTGATAGTTGATTTTCTGCACAAAAACTAGATACCAAGATAATTTTGCTGAAAATAGCGTCAGTCCGTGTTAGTTGCATCCAAATCACACAAGTTTAGAGGGAAACAATAGCAAAAGTGTTCGAGAAAGTAGATACGTTTTCGACGTATCAACTTCCCCCAAGATTAGCTTATTGCTTGTCCTCAAGCAATTCAGTTGAAAACGGAGTGTGATAAAAGAAACTTTCACGAACACATTTCCTTCATAAGATGTATATATTCTCAGCACATGATCAAATACTTAGGCAATTCATAATAAGGAGTATGCAAATAAGTTTACCTAGTAGTCATGCAAGCTATGAAGAGATTCCAAACCAATAATAATAAGCAACTTGACACATAAGCATAAGCAACATTGCAATGCTCAAAAAAAGGTATGATAGAGTGGTATCTCGCTTGCCTTTGATTGTAGAGCAAACACAAATGATAAGGCACCTCTGAAGTTCAAGTGAAGACTAGAAGTAAAGATATCAAAGATACAAGCATCACAATCATGTCACAATTAACCAAGTTTTGGGACAAGCACATTACACTAAGAATGACAGCTATGCTCTCAAGAAAGTGCTCAAAGAATGTGTGGAGACTCAACAAGGAGGTGAAAAGGTTTTGAAAAGTTTGAAAGGCTTCCAAATGCTGAAAGTAAAGTACTCATTAGCTTTGAGCTCTCATTGCCCCTATCATAAGCATCTTGAAGTGATTAAGGTTAAAGTGACACAACTAAGAGGATATGCTTGACAAGTTATAAGCTGAAATCTCATGCCCCTTACTTATGAGTACCAGACCTCATGCTACTCAACTTTAGGAACAAATAAGCTCTTGTCATTGTAAGTACATATGTATCATAAAGAACCGCCAATGGGGTACCCCTTGCACATGATACAGAGCTATCCCATAATCAAAATGACAAGGCAAGTAGACAGTGAGCATCTCAGCGACTTTTTATTTGCTATTTGCATAGGTTTTTATTGAGGAAGCTTCATAGAATGCTCACTATGGTTATGTTGCAAGTTTCCACCATGATTAGGCATGGCTTAGGCTAGCGGCCCAGGCGTTTCTCTAACACACATACAAACTCCATGATCTTACAAGTTCCCCTTTTATTTCACACCGCCGGGATCCATAAGCAAAAGAATCATGATATCAACGGAATAAATTGTGCAATGTTGAAAGCGTTCCCCATGATACATTGTTCTGCTAACTTCAACTTATAAAGCGCAAGAATATACGCAACAAAGATGGACACAATGGTTCAAGATTATTAAGTGCAAGAAAAGTAAAGTGTGCCATCAAGTTCGTGAGAGCTTTACTAACTAATTTTCGTATAACAAGCGAACATTTTTATTTGGAAGAAAACGAAGCATAAATGCTGATAGGTAGATATGGTGGACACTTCGGAACCTTTCGTTTTGGGGAGTTGGATGCGCGGGTAGAGTTTGTACTCAGCGCAAGTGAAGGCTAGCAATAGGAAGGGAGCGACAATCGAGAGAGCAATAACTGTCATAATCATGCTTGCGACAAAACAAAATTAAAAGTGGCATAAAAGTGATGCAAGAACTCTGAGGCAAAATAAATCATCAAGGCTTAAGTGACTTTTTGTTGAGTCATATGCATGCGTGAGCATGTGCCAAGTCGATTCAAATAAAACATTCAGAGGAGGATACCACAATGTCATACCAAGTTATGAATAAAACAATGCAAGCAAACATTTATATGACATGCTACAAACTATTAGTGGATTGGAGCTGATCATATGAAAGCAAGAACTACTAAGCATCCATTAAATAACATACAACTTACATAAACAGACTAAACATGCCCACAATGATGAGTATATGTACAAAAATGAAAACAAATAGAGTTCATACCGGCCTCTTACCACACCTCGAGTTGTCATTTATCATCATTGCCTTTCACTTGTGTGACTTGAATAATAACATGAAAACCAAACTCACGGAATCACTGAGGACCACTGAACCCTGCAACAAACTTCACAAAAACCAGAGAAGAATCAACAAATATTTTTGGGTTTTCGGTTTTAAGAACAAGAACCAATGGAAAAAGCAAACAAAGCAAAACGAGAAAGGAAAAAGGAAAACAAAAGCCCAAAGAAACAAACAAAAATATTTTTGTCTTTTTGTGTTTTAGAAGGCAGAAGAAACGAGAACAAAAACCAAAAAGAAAGCGAACACGGATATACAAAGTATCGACTAAACAAGATATTTAGATGAGTGTGGTGTCGGTGTACCTCCCCCCAAGCTTAGGCTTTTGGCCTAAGTGGAGATCAATCCCAGGCTGGCCAAGATGGAGCCCCTCCGTAGTACGGCGAAGAGGTGCCCTCATCCTAATACAAGCTCGAGGACGCCCAGCGCAATGAGCAGAGTAATCGTAAGAGGGCACATCCTCCTGCTGCTGCCTGTGGAAACCAAGCAAGCGGAGTTGCTCGTCCACCTCCTCCTTGGAATGCGACCATGGTCTCCTAAAAATATAGAACAAAGTAGACTGTGGCAAAGGGATCTCCCTCTCATCCCCGTCAGTAAACATCATCCTGTAAATTAAACTCTCCATAGTAGAGCTAGTAGTGACGAAGTGGTGTGTTTTCATAGTAGCAAGATCAAGCCTTTGTAGGGTTAGGACAGTATCACTAGGATCAACAGGAAGTTCTAAAGCAGCTAACATACGTGCAGCAATAATGTCCCCATAAATGGGTCCTCTAGCAGCCAAACGGCGAGCAATAAGAGAACCAAGGTTGTACCTGGTTTCATTATTAAGCGCAGCGGCAAGAAAAGCTAGATGATAATTGGAAATATTGCTAGTATTCTCCCTACCAAGAATGCTAGTGGCAAGATAGTAAGCAAAATATCGAAGAACTGTGAGTTGAATATTCCTTATCTTTCCTCGCTGAGCTATGCGATCATCATCATTCGTTACACTTCTGTAGAGTTCTAGCAAATCAGCGGGTCGACCTTGAATTTTCTTCACTGTTCTAGCCATGCTAATACCTATAATGCTGCAAAATCTTTCCAAAGGCATGGTGATAGGTGAAGCATATATTTTGAACAAACAGTTGACCTATAGGAGATGTTAGTGAAAGTGAAACTTTCAACAAATGTTTTAGTGAGCAAGGCGTATTGCTCCCTCTCATCCTGCATATAAGCGGTCAGACCAACCCTCTGAATAAGAAGCAAGAAATCATCCAGAATCCCTGCTGCTTGCAAGAAGGTAAAACAAGGGAAGGTAGATGGATGGGCATCTCCATCGTCTCCCTCATTGCCAATGCATGGCGCAATAAGATCCTCATTATATGATGGCCTGAATTGAGAAACTGATCTAGAGGGCCTTGTCCTCCTGGGTGTGTCTCTTTCAAACACTTCTCCAAACGTATGGTTATCCATCTCCCTTTTTCTGAAATTTCAAACACTCATCACAAAATGATAACATAATGGTTGCACAATAAGAGGCACTGCATAAGGGAACTTGCAAGAAGGGTAAACAAGCATCTAAACAACTTCTCTAAGTAAGAAACGAGCAAGCAAGCTTACTTAACCTATCACCTACAGCAGGAAAATACTCAAGACATAAACCACTAATCACAAATCTACTTGGACAAGCGGAGGAGTCACTTACCGGAGAATAAATGCTCCAAATTTCAGCAGCAAAGATGGGCTGAGCAAGGAGATCAAAAAATCACGAGCAAGAACAGCAAGAACGCGTATACGAGCAATGAACTGGTGTTTTCTCAGGAGAGAGAAAGAAGTGGCAAGTGAGAGAGTGAGTGGAGGGCCAGGGGTGGCCCACACCAAGGCTAGGCGCGCCCCTGGTGTGTCCGCGCCACCAGGTGGTGTGCCTGCCTAGTGGGCCCCCTCTGGTCACTCCAGGCACTTCTCTGCCCCTTTTTTCACGTAAATATTTAATATGAATTTTCTGGAATTTTTAGAGAGACTTTATTTTTGAGCAATTTTCAGGTATTGATGAATGCTTTTCTGATAGAAAGACGAATGCAAGACGATGCAAAACTAAACTAAACTAAAACTACAGAAGTTCTAAGACACTCTAACAAGCAAGCTACTAACAACTGAAAAGTAAACTAAGCGAAAGCAAAAAATAGAATGGATAAAATAAAAGTAAACAAAGATAATCATGGTGAAAACATTGTTTTGTTCATTAAAATCCCTTTGTTAACAAGGTTGATCAGGTCTTGTTACCAAAACAATTTTATATGAAACAAAACTTTGTATTCCACTCAATGATTATGTTACCTCAACCTTTATAGCAATGGTCCCAATCATAATAATTTCATATTTTTCTCTTGGTATGGGACAATATATTTCTCCAACTTGAATGCCCTCAACATGTTCAATTGAATTTAAACCATAGTCCTACCAATCTTCTTGGGGAAATAGACAGTGTGTTCCTTGTCATCAATATTAAAAGTTACTTTCCCTTGATTACAATTAATAACAGGTCCTGCAGTATTAAGAAAAGGGCTCCCAAGAATAATAGACATATTGTCATCTTCAGGCATTTCAAGCACAACAAAATCAGTTAATATCAAGCAATTATGAGCCACTTGAATAGGTACATCCTCACATATACCAACAGGAATAGTAGTAGATTTATCAGCCATTTGCAAAGATATATCGGTTGGTATCAATTTTTCCAGTTGAAGTCTTTTGTAGAGAGAGAAAAGGCATAACACTAACTCCCGCTCCTAAATCACACAAAGCAGTTCTAACATAATTATTTTTAATAGAACAGGGAATAGTTGGAATCCCTGGGTCTCCAAGTTTCTTTGGAACCTTACCATTGAAGGAATAACTAGCAAGTAAAGTAGAAATTTCCTCATTAGGAATCTTCCTTTTATTTGAGACAATATCCTTCATATACTTGAATAAGGAGGCAATTTAATAGCATCAGTCAAAGGAATTTGCAAGAATAAAGGTTTCATCCACTCACAAAACTTATTATAGTGTTCATCTCCCTTTGACTTGTATTTCTTATCAGGGAAAGGCATAGGTTTTTGGACCCAAGGATCTCTTTCACTACCATGTTTCTTAGCAATAAAGTCTTCTTTGGTGTATTTAGTATTCTTAGTGTGCTTTTCAGGTTCTTCTTCAACTTTTTCTTTATTAGGAGCATCATTTTCCTCATTACCACTTTCAGTTTCAGCATCGGCGACATATATACTATTAGGATCTATAGCAGGTTCAGGAGATTCTTCAATAGTTTTACGTTTCTTTTTCCTTTTCTTAGGAGAAGTACCACTATTTTCAACTTATTGAGAATCCTGCTCAATCCTTTTAGGATGCCCCTCAGGATATAGAGGATCCTGGGTAGCAGCACCACTTCTAGTTCTAATTTCATAAGCATGTTTTTCTTTAGCAGCATTCACTAGCAAGTCTTTTTGCACTTTAGTAAGCTGATCAATTTGAGTTTGAATCATTTGGAAATGTTTAACAAGCATTTTAACATCATTTGAGGTTCTTTCCACAATATCTTTTAACTCATTAATAGCTCTAGAGTTTTCCATTAAATGATTCTGCACTCTCTTATTAAAATTATCTTGCTTAACAATAAAGATATCAAATTCTTCTAAGCATTGATCAGGAGTTTTAGAGTAAGGAATATCACCTTCATCAAAATGCTGGAGAGAGTGTACCTCAATAGTGGATGAGTGGGAGATTGTCTTACATAATTCTTCTATAGGAGGTAAATTCTTGACGTGTTCAGCTTTAATACCCTTCTCCTTAAGACATTTCTTGGCTTCCTTCATCACTTCATCATTTAGTTCAATAACTCCCCTCTTCTTCAATGTTGGTGTAGGCGCATGAATAGTTGGTTCATGAGGAGTCCAATCTTCATAGTTCTTGCTTATTTTAGCCATTAATTCCTCAGCTTCTTTGGGAGTTCTATTCCTGAAAACACAATCAGCGCAACTATCCAGGTATGTCCTAGATTCATCAATTAGTCCATTATAATATATATCAAGAAGCTCATTTTTAGGTAATGGACATCCAGCCTGTGCATGTATCAAAGAACAAAACCTCGTCCATGATTCAGGCAATATCTCCTTTTTTCCCTGTTTAAAATCAAAAAGTTCCTGCAAAATGGCATGTCTAGCGCTAGGAGGGAAATATTTCTGAAAGAAAGTAGCAATCAAGCAGTCCGAGGCGGCCACACCATGCCCTGGCGCGGCCTGGCCTGGCCCGCGCGGCCAGGTGGTGTGGGCCCCTCGTGGCCCTACTCTGTCTCGTCTTCTGGCTCCGTGAGTCTTCTGGTGAAATAGGATTTTTGGCATATTTTCCGGGATTTTTCCTGGTAGTTGATTTTGTGCACAAAAACTAGACACCAAGGTAATTCTGCTGAAAACAGCGTCAGTCCGTGTTAGTTGTATCCAAATCACACAAGTTTAGAGGGAAACAATAGCAAAAGTGTTCGAGAAAGTAGATACGTTTTGGACGTATCAATCAGTAATGGCAAAAGTAGAATTTATGGGTAAATCAGTAATAGTAGAACTACAACCAGAAAAGTATACACACCTCATCTATAAAATTGTTCTCTCCAAGAACAACTGGTTCTCTGTGTGGCCTTATAAGAAACCTGTGTGCAAAATTCTTTTCCCTGATTTTTGCATTGTTCGCTACTATGGTTTCCAATCTTCGCTTTTCATAATCTTATATTATACCTGGGGATTCTTGCTGCTGCGAAGAAGCCCTTCTCTTCCCCCATCGTGCCATCTAAAGTTGGGAAAATGATGGGAACAGAGTCATATCCAAGGCACATATAGAGGTAGTAGACACAAGGGGGGCGATGGAAACAAAGAAGAGTACATGCAGAAGACTTACCACAATGACCTAGGCGACTTCGTTGATGCACGACGGAGGGGCAGAGGCTGGGGGGTGGCGGAAGGGAGTCACTTCAGGTCGCCAGCGACCGGCCTCGACGATGTAATTAGTGGGTGGTATCCGGCGTCGAAGGTTTAGTGTGTAGAGGTAAATGGGGATTTTGGAAAGGGGAAAGGAAATTATTTGCCTAAGGAGGGGCACGCCGGCATAATTTCAGGCAGGGCCATTCAAAATCTATGCGGTACAAGCGAAAGTGACAAGGGGTTAACTCATCAATGTCCATCGTTGATGGACTTAGGTTCGAGGAAGTGGGGAGCGTTGGAGGCATCGATCGGCTAGCAAACAAGCACACAGGGAGACACGAGGTTTTACCCAGGTTCAGGCCTCGAAGAGGACCCTACTCCTGCTTTTCTGCTCTTTGATTATTAGGGAGTCGAAAGTTAGAAGGGTGCGCAGATGCAATATGGCGAGGTGTATGCGAGGGTTGCGGATTGTCCTCCTTGCCGCCCCCTCCTAGGCTTTATATAGGGAGGCTAGGTCTCGGGATAGCAGGCTGAGTCGGTTACAGATTAGGGTTTTCCCTTTAAGTTTCTATCTATTTCTTGTCGTGTTCTTCAAGGAGTCGACTTCCTTTGGGCCACCCAAACTTGTATTGGGCTTCAACGACACCGTGGACTCCTCTTTGGGTTGGACCGTATATGCTAATCATGAGTACCTGTAAGGTATACCCATGTCAGTAGCCCCCGAGTGTCCAGTCAAATCGCACATTCGGGTGGAGACTGTAAGCTTTCGAGTGCATGGATAGCCGAAAGTGTTTTTGGGTGCCTTAATTTGTGTCATAGGGATTGTTGATATGCATGTCTGATTTATCCGATGGATCAGGATCAGTTAACTGCCTTAGGGCAAAACAACGCTATCTACTCACACTCGAGTCCCCACACTCGAATTCAAAAAATTGCTGGCGTAATTCTACTCATGCCGCGGAGGCCTTACAGAGTCGAATTCCAGTGATTTAATGTGAGCACTCGACGCGTCCGTCAAGGCTTATTTCATCGTGCCTACAAGCACGGCTTATTTCTGGTAGAGCGCAGCAGCTGCATTGCCAGGCCTTTTCCAGGTCTTACCTTCACGTTGTAAACGCGGCATCCAAATTTTTTAGTCACCGCGTAGGTGATTTGGGTAGCCCAGGAGATGTAGTCTCTTTGCAGGGTGCAAATATGAGACGGAGTCACCAAATGCTTCGAGTATTGCGGATGTGGTCAACGCTTTTAATAATTTTTTTTTCATAGGGTGCGCGGCCAGCGCTCCCTATGGGAGTAGCCCCTGAGTGCCTATTCGAGTCATAGACTCGACACTACTAGAGAAAATCCTACTGGAGTTGCATCTTGAAAAGCATTAGAGTCGCATTACCGCGCTGCTAGTATTTGTTACCCGAGTCGCATTCCAGATGCGCCTCCTATAACCTATATATGCGAGGCGCATATCAATATGCACCTCCTATAACCTATATAGGAGGCGCATATTGATAGGCGCATATTGATATGCGCCTCGCATATATAGGTTATAGGAGGCGCATCTGGAATGCGACTCTAGTATGTATTAGAGATGCGCCTCCCATATATTTACAGACGCGCCTTTAATAAGTTCATAGATGCGCCTCAAATATCAATTTCGAATTTTAAATTTTATAGAACCACAATACAGTCTAGAATACACAGTTTACAGGTATTATACAGTATAAACAACACAGAATTTTTAGAAAGTTGCAATTGGCCAAAACATAGTATAACCAACACTAATACAAGTACATCACACATCAACTTGAATTAATCCGCGACATACTAGAGTTCACACATCAACCAACTAGAGTACATCACACACACAACACCAAGTTCACATCTCTCGGGGGACCGATCGAGTACAAGTTCACAATCGCATTACAACTACATGCACGGCGGAGCTCTCTAGGTGAAGTAGAGCACACAACCTACCATGAAGAGCAAGGTGGTGATCACGATGAAGTTCCTCCACTTCTTCCTCCCGTGCTTCCTCCACTTCTCTTCCGCCACCTCTCTACCCTTGTAGCCTTTGTAGCTGTTGCCCGAGAATTCATTCACTTGCTTCTGGCAGTCTTTCCACTCCTCGTACACACCTGGAACCCTACCGACGTACATGACATAGCACTTCTTCGCCATCTCCTATACACAAGATAGATGATATTAGCTATGTCAGTGGAAAGCAATAGAAGTTCACAAGATAAGATCATGCATATATATATATATATGGGTGCCATGCTATACGAGTATCGCCATGCTATATGAATCACGAAATTATTTGTCCCCTCTCTCGACTTTGGGACTACATAATTCACCGTTTCATTTAATTCACGCTATCTAATCTATTTGTATCGCCAAAGACAAAAGAAGAGAAATACTTGCACGTTTCATATAGCATGGGCATGATATGTCCAATGGTAAAGCAAGAAAAGGATTCGGTCTCCACGGCAATGACTCATTTCGAGTTTGGTGTGTCGAAAGGAGTCGTTGACGTGGACCCAGAATCCTTTCCTTGGCTTACCATTGAACATATTATGTCTTATGTATATGAATCTCGAAAATATTTGTCCTCTTTTGACTTGGGGCTACGAGATGAAATAGTATTAACTAACACAACGTCGCCATGCTATATATATGAATCACGAGCTTATTTGTCCCCTCTCTCGACTTTGGGGCTACATAGTTTACCATTTCATTGTATCGCCAAAGACGAAAGGAAAGAAATCATTCCACGATTCATATAACAATGTCGCCAATGCTATACGAATAGTGAAGTAATGTGTTTCCTTTCGACTTTGGGGCTACAATGAGATATTTGAAACTACATAATTCGCCATTTCATTTAATTCATGCTATCTAATCTATTCATATCGCCAAAGACAAAAGAAGAGAAATACTTCCACAATTCATATAGCATGGGCATGATATGTCTAGCGGTAAAGCAAGGAAAGGTTTTAGTCGGCACGGCAACGACTCATTTCGAGTTTGGTGTGTCGAAAGGAGTTGTTGCCATGGACCCAGAATCCTTTCCTTGGCTTACCGCTGAACATATTATGTCTTATGTATATGAATCTCGAAAATGTTTGTCCTTGACTTTGGGGCTACGAGATTGAATAGTATTAACTAACACAATGTCTCCATGCTATATATATACGAATCATGAACTTATTTGTCCCCCCTCTTGACTTTGGGGCTACATAGTTTATCATTTCATTGTATTGCCAAAGACGAAAGGAAAGAAATCATTCCACGATTCATATAACAATGTCACCAATGCTATACGAATAGTGAAGTAATGTCTTTCCTTTCGACTTTGGGGCTACAATAAGATATTTGAAACTACATAATTCACCATTTCATTTAATTCACGCTATCTAATCTATTCGTATCGCCAAAGACAAAAGAAGAGAAATACTTCCACGATTCATATAGCATGGGCATGATATGTCTAGTGGTAAAGCAAAGAAATGATTCGGTCTCCACGGCGACTCATTTCGAGTTTGGTGCGTTGAAAGGAGTCATTGCCGTGGACCTAGAATCCTTTCCTTGGCTTACCACTAAACATATTATGTCTTATGTATATGAATCTCAAAAATATTTGTCCTCTTTCGACTTTGAGGCTATGAGATGAAATAGTATTAACTTGGGAGACATTGTTACAAGTCTACTTTTGCCTCATATTAGGTTGGGCACAGAAATAACAATGCCGCTGATGGATCCGGTGTGGCAAGTAGAGAGGATGCACAAATTACAAGTCTACTTGGCACACCAGATCTAGCAGCGGTATTGTCCCACACATATATAGTGCCACAACACGTTTTAATCATCGGCATTTCGAAGAAATACAGAAAAAGCAAACCAAGAAGTAGGGCGGCAATAACAAATGAGAAGCAACATATGACCAAGCACTAAAATAGTTCATAACACAAATAGCTAGGGTTGCTCACAATCAAGTTCAACGGTTTATGAAACATACTCTAGAGGTTTCTAGGCAAGTTAACATAGGGACGATAAAGTTTACAACACAAGTTCGGAACTAACAGCTAGCTAGGCAAACATCAAGACTTCTTCGGCTGATGAGTCGGCTCGGGGATATTCACAAAGCCCTGTTTAGCTCCTTTCGCCAACGTCATGAACGTCCTGCCGTCACCCGGCTTTGCTAAGTGTGCATATATGTCCTTGTTGCACGGTGGAGTACCGCCGTAGAAGAGGCCCCCATATTTTATGACTTGTTGGTGCACGATTGTCGAGATCTCCTCCTGGATATCGAAGAAATCCAACCTGAGGTTTCGATACTGTATACGTTGAAGATCTTCAGCCCACCTTTGGAGGTCAGATGGCAGCACGCTGTTATGCTGGTCCCCTACGAACGCCTTCATGTGGTGTATGGTGTAGAAGGCATCCTTCCCGCTGTCAGGCGCCTGCTTGACGCAGGGGAACTCCGTTGTGTGACCAAACACATGCATCTCGTGCCTCTTAACTGTCCTACTAGGGACGGCGCCTCCTGCTACGATGTAGGCGTTGAGAGCATCGTCAAGAACTCTCTTGATAGTGGAGTAGTCTTTCCTCATCGCACTACTACCCGAGTCGAGATACAAGGCGTTTGAGCGTTGCACATTCAAGTATATGATCACGCAGCCTTGGTGACCATTCTCCGACTCTGGATGGTAGGGAATGAGAATCACATCCTTGCCCGAGTTTGTTTGCAGGAAGCCTGAGAGGTAGTCGGTCACCATTAGGACGCCCTCATGTGTTCTCAAGACGGCGTCACGCATGAAGTAGGGATCCACTATCGTGATGCCCGGGGTCCCATCTCTAATGATCTGCATGGCCATATTGAGCAAGAACAGCCGGACCAGGGTATTGTGCAGCCGGAATCCTTGCAACATGTCGAAGAGGTCGGTATGCCGCACGTAGAAAATATCCCCGGGGGCTACTGCGACGAAGCCCGACACATTTGGCACCTTAGCCTTGTAAACTAGGTACGACTGATCACCCACTCGAATGAGGCGCTCATCAACAAACAAACAACCATGATGTATACTACGCATATGCGAGCCTGCGACCGCGAGCATTGATTCATTGAGAATTGGTGTACCTGCCTCGTGCACCTGCTTCCTGGGATTTTCTGCAGGGCCATCATGATCCCGGATAGCAGGCTTTGGATTCTGGCTCGCACCCTTAGGCTTCCTTTTGCCACCCTTCTTGCCCTTTACGGCGTCATCGGCCGCCGCTACCTCCTCGACCGCCCTATGGAGGGTGCTGGGGCTGATCATAGGACGAGTTGGCATCTGAGGCTCGGTGAAGGCGACGGGTGGCGGCGTCTCCTGACTAGATGGGAAGAGACGCATTTGGCAAGTGGGTTTCACCAAGGGTCTAGGTGCTGGTTGGGGCTCGACAACTGTCTGCGTGAACGGCTGGCCTCCCTGTTGTTCATGGTCATCACCAAACCTTGTGTTCAAGAACTGGTCGCCGAAGTTTTCATCAATTTCATCATCGTTGTTGGCGGGATTCTGTGCCATCTCGATGCCTTCATGATGTGCTGGCTGTGCTGCCTCTAGGGTGCTACCCTGGCCCTCCGTGCCTAGACGGATCTGGCTCTTTGGCCATAAGAACATGTAGCCGAAGCCGGTACTAAGGACTGTCAGCTCGTCACTATCCCATCCATGAGGTTGAGAGGGAGGTTCCAAGCCCTCGTAGCCAGGAAGCACCATGATGTATTTGACCCTAAGCATGTCGGGTGCCATTGGTTTGTTGTGGAAGATGCGGTTTGCTGCTTGAACGATAGAACCCTTGGCAACATCCTTCAACTCGCCGTTCACCCAGTGCATTAGAGTGCAAGGAGTGTCTTCCTGCGAAAGACATGTATAGGCCGGTCGTCAGTAAAACAGGGAGAGAACGAAGGGAGATGAAGTCATCGGTTGAGCCTCCCCAAACTCTCGCTTTAATTAGTTACCATGAGGGCGTCGAGCTCGGCCAATGTCGAGGCACCACTGCTGACGTCGAGCGCGCAAGTGGCGGAGTGGCTGCTTGCTGGGAAGGTGTGGCCGGCGCCTTCGCTGCACCATACAAGGTAAGCTCCGGACCTTCGGGCCCTGCTGGAGGAGTCACCAACACCTCCGGTGCCGCGTCGTTGTCCGATTGGGCGCTGGTGATGTTGGGAACCAGGCGTGTCCCCCGTTTACCACTCTTCTTCCACTTGGCGTACTGTTCGAAGTAGGCGGGAAGGATGGTGTTGAGCTTCTCGGTCACTTGTGCCTGGACTTGTGTCTGGACTTGTGACTGGAATTGTGTCTGTACTGCCATCACAACCTCCTTCACTGTATCTTGGAGTAGCTACGGAAACTCCTCCACTTGTTCCCTTAGGTGTTTTACCTCGGCGCTCTTGACCTGCTTCCTGCCCTTCCACGGCGAGGTGCCATAGTATTCGGACCATGTAATACCTCCAAAGCCGGGCACACGGCTAACCGACGATGGTGGCGCCTTGGGCTCGACATTCTTGACCCGGTTTAGTGCCCTGTTAAAAGTGGTGTCCCACTTGGCGACCGGCGCCGACCCCTGGGACGAGGAGCTCCTACATTCCTCGTCCTGCGCATAAGGAACATGAAGCATTTGAGAAATTGGACTTCATTGATTAATTGTGAATGCAATTAATCGACTTGCATGCAAATTACTTACATATTTATTGATGAAGTCCGTCACCTTCGGAGCAAAGGGGCCGCAGGGTTCCGAGGAATATTCAGAACTCCCTTTCGGTCTGCGAAACCGGGCCCTGACAAAGTACTTTGCCTGCGGTTCGGCGATATTGGAAAAGGGAGGTGTCTCCCCCTTCTCATGAGCTACAACATCCTCCTTCTCCCATTTGGGAATCGCAGCTCTATAACCGCCGGAGCCGAGATGGTGGGTACCAATGTTCATCTTGTACAACTCCTTGAAGTACAGACTCTTGGCCTTGCCTGCGGCGGATTCACATCTGGCCTTGAACACCTTGAAGTCTTCTTCCGTGACCAGAGGCTCCTTCTTGATGACCTCCTCGTAACTTAGATTTTTCTTGTAAATGAGCCTCTTCACCCTCGCCTTCCAATTCGACAAGGCCTTGGTCATCGTCTTGAGGGCGAACTTGTTTACCAGATTCCCTTTGACATTGTCATTGTTGTATTTGTTGTCCTCATCACCCGGGAACGCGTACCTTGCGTGCAGCTTCCTCAAGAGCTAATGGCGGTAACGCTCATTCTCATGGCCCTCCAGGTTCTCGATGTTGGTCGTAACAGTGTTCCGGAGGATTGTAGAGAGCTGCAGTGAGTACGACGCGACAAATTCCTCTGGCTCCAAAGGCACCCCTTTATCGCTCACGCTTGTGAAGATGGACCTTTTGAGGCCGACCGTGATCGGGGTCCGTTCCTTCCGGGGCTTCTTCGGTTGGCGGCTACCGTCTGTGGTTCCACCATCGCCACCGCCATCAGTGATAGTGGCGTCCTCGCCACCGGCATCATCCCCCATCTCCTCATCGGATGATGTATCCTCGTCTTCCATCTCTTCCTCCCGCAGCACGAATTTCAGGTCCGCTTGTAAGTCCATCTCATCCAAATGCTCCGAATAGGCCTTCTTTCTAGAAGTGCCCACCTCGGCGTCGTGCTGTCCACCACCCGACATGTCTAAACACGAAAAGAAATGGAAATAATAAACACCAAAATTCACAAAAAAATTGGGCATGACCTTTGCTAATTTTCTAAACCTAGAAGTGCCAGACATTCGCCGGAACGGAAATGAATCAACATTCCAGCAAAACATTGGCATCTCAAAAAAAACATGTACAAAAAATGGCCTAAATAGGCACAAACACACAACCAGCAACTTGTCCACAATAAAAGGCCTACATATAGGCCAAAATACTCCAGCAAAAGCTGGACAACATACACAATATATGCATAAAAAGTAATAGCAAAAGCTGTTTTTATATAAATATTAAAACATTAATATAATATAAGTGTTGAAACAACAAAGAAAGCACTTAGTAGTAAGCATAGCATGGTAGTACAGGTCATCAACTACATAACCTAGTAAGCAAAGCACTTACTAGTAAACAAAGCATGGTACATATCCCCAGCTACATAAGTAAGCTAGTAAACAAAGCATCAATAGCTGCTACACAAGTACAACTGAATATTCCCCAGCACTAAATATTCCCTTATATGCAAATCATTTTAATTTGCATACCTACTATTACTGAAAGTGTCCCCAAAAGGCTCATAGTTAATTTGCATGGCATCCTAAGACAGAGAAGCCAAAAGAAATCATATACAAACTAAGCTACTGCACTAAACTGCTCACATGTACTGCTGTTAAAATTTGTCCCCATACAAACTGCTACTAAGATGCCGCACTAATCTACTGAACACTAAGTTACTACTACTAATCTACTGCTATCTACTAACCCATGAATTTCTTCAGTAAATTTAGTACTAACCCTAGCTAATCCTATCTACTAAGAACAGCAACATCAAGTCGAACCCTAGCTAATCCTATCTACTAACCCTAGCTAATCCTATCTACTTCTACAAGCTGTAACAAGAACACTAGACCTACCAGGGGAGACGGGCCAGGAGGGGGAGAGGGGAGGGGTAGGGGAGGGGAACCACGATGGCGGCGGCGGGATGGACAACAACGGCGGTGGCGGGATGGACAGCAATAGCGGGAGGATGGCGATATGACGCCTACTCCTCCTCCCTGATAGCCCCGTGGACGGCAGCGGCGGGATGGCAAGATGACGCCTGCTCCTCCTCCTCCAATCGCCGGTGCTTCAAGTCACTGTGTTGTGCACGACGCTCCTGGACGCGAGGTCGTCGATTAGATGGGGCCGGGAAAGAGGAAAGGGGAAAGGGGAAGGGGGAGGGCGGCACTCACCTGCGGACTCGACGGCGTGGACGGCAGTGGAGGGGATCGACGGGGACTGTCTGGCACGAAGGGGAGAAGAGAGAACGAAATGTCTCTGTATGTCTGATGAACAGAACGTGATCGACAACTCTCACTTTAGCCAGAGATTATGCGAGACGCATCCTGGCAATATGCGACTTGTATAACTGATGCGAGTCGCATATTGCCAGGATGCGCCTCGTATAATCGTGCAATTATGTTCAAAAGGAAGACAACGCCGTCTATTTCACAAAACACTTTCGTAGCCCAGTGGCTACACACTTGACCCATTCTTCCCTGGCATCCCAGGTTCGATTCCTAGGAGCCACCATTTTTGGGACTAAAAAATAAATAAATACGAACTATTAAAAACAGTCTAAAACTAATATGAAATATTAAAAATAGTGTAAATATTTTAAATATCAAAAAATTGACTATTTTTTGGAACTTAAAAAAAACTGAATGTCTGACGAACTGAATGTCTGAATCATGTATAGCTTTATGTGAGTCGCATCTGCTCCATATGCGCCTCCAGTATAGTCTTATGCGAGGCGCATTTCTAAACGATGTGTCTCCTATGTTGTTTTCCACTACACTCAAAAAGAAGCGCCACACAGGTGCTAACACCAAACGCTTATTAGCCTAGTGGCTAGCCACCTAGTCCAATTCCCTCCAAACTGTGGCCACCTAGGTTTGAATCCTGTGGTGTCCACAATTTTTTTTAAATACATTTTAATTGTTAAATCATTTTCCAACATTAATATAAACTACAAAATATATTTTAGTACTTTAAATATCAAATTACCATATAAATTATATATAATTGTGTCGATACATAATATTCCATCCAGCAATTAGCATACAAAAGAGATAACTAATAAGAATGTGTCGATACATATATGATAATGCCACACACACGCGGGCGACACGTCGTGCTTCGGCGGAGCTAGTTATTAGCATTTCTTGTTGACAATTATCTTCTTGTCCTTCTTTGTCGCGGTTGAATAGGTTAGGTCCGGAACGTCTTTAATTTTTCTTTTGAACGGGAGTCCTTTCTTAGGCAGGCTTGTGGTGTATGGTGCTTGGTCGCCCTATCCGTCTTCCATCTTCGGGTCACCGTACTAGTCAAAGTTTTGCTCGTTGGCGACTCCATCCATTCCGATGATGTTCCTTTTGCCTTTCCTGACGACAACCCGGCTAGACTTGGACGGGTCGGTAATGTAGAAGCATTGGTCGACTTTACTAGCCAAAACCCATGCCTCATTTCTCGCGGGTACGTTCGCGCCGGTGGTCTTTGACTTTGGAGGTATAACCATGGTGGTGAAATACCAGTCTTCTTTTTCAACGCTCTTGGCCCACCTGATACGGAACATCAGCACCTTCTCCGTAACGTAGTCGAGCTCCCATATCTCCTCGATCTTTTCGTAGTATCTTTTCGGGACATCGTCGGTGTATAATATCCCCGTTACCTCTGAGTTCTGGTAATCGCAGTTATTGTCCTTCTCCTCGGTCTAGAACGTGTATCCGTTGATATCTTATGACTGATAGGTCATCAGGTGGTGCCCTGGGCCCTGTGACAACGAGAATATGAGTTTATCGTCCTCCGAAGACTCGCCCTACGGTGGACTATCGAGAACCTTCTTCCTAAACCACTGCGTGAAACCGGAGTTGTGCTCTTTGATCACATCTTTCTCCGTCCTCACCAGGCCACGGTCAGCGTACTTCTTCTTGA
This sequence comes from Avena eriantha, assembly GCA_910589775.1. NCBI lineage: Eukaryota > Viridiplantae > Streptophyta > Magnoliopsida > Poales > Poaceae > Avena > Avena eriantha. The sequence continues at coordinate 405,779,892 of OU342746.1, read as the reverse complement.
TAAATTCTTTGTGCTTATGTATATATTGATCAACCACCTACAGGTGTTGTAGCGCAACCATGTTTGCTCTTTCAAAGTCCTTGGTTCGCTCCTCGAAGTCGACATGGTATGCACGCTGACCCTCATGGTGACCTGATACGTTGCTAACGTATCTATAATTTTTGATGCTCCATGCTAGTTTTATATCTACTTTCTTATGTTTTGTCCACACTTTGGAGTGTTTCTTTACGTTTTCTGAAACTAACCTATTAACAAGATGCCACAGTGCCAGTTGCCTGTTTTCTACTGTTTTTGGTTCCAGGAAGTCAGAAAAGTAATATTCTCGGAATTGGACGGGATAAAAGCCAAAGTTCATATTTTACCCGAAGCGACACGGAGACCGAAGGGCAGACGAAGAAGCGAACCAGGGCGGCCACACCATGGGGTGGCGCGGCCAGCCCTGGCCCGCGCCACCTGGTGGTGTGGGCCACCTGGTCGTCCACCGACCTCGCCCCTTCGCCTATTAAAGCCTCCCGACGCGAAAACCCTAAGTACCCGATCAAAATTCCACGAAAGAGTATGTAGCCGTCATCTCCATCCCTAGATCGGAAGGGATTCCGAAGCTCTTCCCGGCACCCTGCCAGAGGGGAGAGATCACCCTGGAGGCCTTCTTCATCACCATGCAAGCCTCCGGTGTGATGCATGAGTAGTTCATCCTTGGACTATGGGTCCATGTAGTAGCTAGATGGCTAGTTCTCCTCCTTTGTGCTATCATGTTTAGATCTTGTGAGCTCCGTTCATGATCAAGATCATCTATTTGTAATCCTACATGTTGTGTTTGCGGGGATCCGATGGATATTGAGATGCTATTTCAGATTGATTATTGATTCTATCATGTCTGTGTTGTTTGTGATCTTGCATGCTTTCCATTATTAGTAGCTATCTTGGCCAAGTAGATGCTAGCAACTCCAAGAGTTAGTATTTATGCTCGATAGTGGGTTCATGTCTCTAGTAATCTGGGGACGTGACAGAAATCTCTAAGGTACTAGATGTGATGTTGCTACTAGGGAGAAAACAACGGTCTTTTTTTATGGAACATTAGTACTGTTTACTTTACACGCAGTGTGTAAAGCAATAATCTATTGCTTGCAACTTAATACTGGAGGGGGTTCGGATGATAACCTGAAGGTGGATTATTAGTCATAGATGCAGTTGGATGGCTGTCTATGTATAATGTTGTAATGCCCAATCAAATTCCATAGGAGTCAATATGATTAGTATGTGCTTGTATGCCTTCTCGATGTTTGTCAATTGCCCCGCTGTAATTTGTTTACCCAACATGTTGTCTATCGTAAGGAGAATCACCACTAGTGAACAATGGACCCCGGTCCATTCTTTTACCATCAATCTACAAACTTGTTTACTGTTTTCTGTTCACTTTCTGCAAACTGTTACTTTCTTCCACTCGATACGTTTTAATCCTTTGTTTTCAGCAAAACCAGTGAGATTGACAACCTCATTGTAAGTTGGGACAAAGATCTGTGGTTGTGTTGTGCAGGTTTCTACGTTGCTGTTGGCACCGGTAGTGCGCCCTGCCAAAGTCCAGCCAGCAACAGCTTTGAGTTGTTTCCTTGATCCTACTGGTTCGATAACCTTGGTTTCTTACTAAGGGAAAACTTGTTGCTATGCTCATCATACCTTCCTCTTGGGGTTCCCAACGAGCTCCCACATCAACCGTGAGCAGCAAGACTTTTTCTGGCGCCGTTGCCGGGGAGTCAAGGACATCTTCACAAGGGGAGTCTTTCACAACCAATCTCTTTTCTTTGTTTTTTGTTTTTCTTAGTTTCTTTTGTTTGCTTTGTTTTTTTCTTTATCAAAAACACAAAAAAATTAGTTCCTACTATAGTAGTTATTTTCGTTGGTCTGTTATTGTCTTGCTTTATCATGCTTCCTATCAATGGCTGGTTTCTTAGAAACTAGATCTTATTGGCAAGGTGGGTTCACGGAAGAACAAAAATATTATTATGAGGAACACCGCTTGTCACAAAAAGGGAAACACTTATGGGAACAAATTGATAAATTGAATTCCATTGCTAGAAACATGTGCTCTACTTATAATGTTACTTATTGCGTTGATAAATCTTGTTGCTGTAAGAGGTATAAACACCTCCCTTTTCAATGTGAGTATAACCATAATGTTACCATATCTTCTTATGTTAAAGGAAATTATGACTTTTATGATGTGGAACAAATTGAAGAATTTATTGCTTGGAAGGGTGCATTTGAACTTGCTAGTTTGCTTGAAAATAGTGATGATGCACCTTATAAATATGAGGTTTATGATATACTGAATTTTGCTTTGATAATTACAAGGAAGAAAATGGCTACATTCTTGAATATATTAATAGATGCTTTCCACAAACGGAAGAGACTAATGCCTTGCAAGAGCTTATGGAAGAAGAAATTGCTGAAACGGGAAGCTCATTAGATGAAAAAGAGGAGGAGAGTGATGAACAAAAGGAGGAAGAATGGATTAGCTACCCATGCCTACCTTCTAATGAGCTCTTTATCCCTTACATTATTTGATTGTCCCCCATGCTTACCAAAGGAGGATGAACGTTATACTCATGTTATCTGTGATAATCTTTTTTTTGTGCCTAACTTCGAAATGCATTGTACTAAAGTGTTTTGCTTAGAAAATGTTTATGATAAATTTCTAGACGATGGTCCTATATTGAATGATCAATCATCTTGTTATAGAATTGTTAAAAGTGGGTTTGAAGGTTTTAATCCCACTATTTTTGAGCTTGATAAAAATTATGTGTTTGTAGATCATGAAAAACATGCTTTAGGTGATAGTTATATTGTTGAGTTTATTCATGAGGCTACTGAAAATTATTATGAGAGAGGAAAATATGGTTGTAGAAGTTTTCATGGTACTACAACACCTCTCTATGGGCTGAAAGTTTTGAAGTTACTCTTGTTTTATCTTCCTATCCCTGTCACTTTGTTCTTTGTGAATTTATTTGCATACAAGATTCCTATGCATAGGAAGTGGGTTAGACTTAAATGTGTTTTGAATTTTCTTCTTGATGCTCTCTTTTACTTCAATTCATATTTCTTATGTGAGCATCTTCTCAAACTATCATGCCTAACTTAAAGGCGTTAAAGAAAAGTACTTGTTGGGAGATAACCCAAGAGTTTTATTTGAGTCTTGGAAGTTACTACTTCTGTAATAACCACTCCTTATCCTTTTTACTTGCTTTTTGTGCCAAGAGTAACCTCTAATGAGAGAGAAGTAATGATTGGGAAAGTTGCTGTCCCGAAACAGATTTTTGTGTTTCACTGTAAAAATTCGTGAAAAATCTCTGTACGTCCTTTTGAGGCGTGAATTTTTGTGATTTTACCCCAGGTTGTTATATAACTTCTGTTAGTTCAACACTTTTCCATTTGAGCAACAGAAGGTTTTCGAAAAAATTGGTTTTTACCTGTTGGTCTGTTTTGATAGATTTCTGCCATTATTTGCATTTGCCTCTAAATCTCTTTCTCTTTGAGTTCTCTTTGATCATTTGAACTTTTTAAAGGAACTGCTACAGTAGCTTGTGTTTTAATGGAAGTTTTTCATCTGTTGAAGCTGAACCCAAAGACTTATTATCTTGAGTGCACTAATGTTGCTAATGAAGATTGTGTGAAGTTTTGTATGAAGGAAAAATTTCAGGTGTATGGAAAGAATGATGTAATGAGATGTAGAATGGACTAAATCTCAAGCCTAGGGATGCCACCCGTGTCACCCCAAGAAATATCCAAGAAGTACAAGCGTCAAAGCTTGGGGATGCCCAAGGCATCCCCTTCTTCATCAATAAAAATCTCAGGTTTCTTCCAAACACTTCATTTTTATTATTTCTTGCACAGTTGTGTTGTTCTTGGAGCGTCTTAGTTTTCGTTTGCTTAGTTTTCTTGAATAAGTTGGTTGGACCCCCTCTTTCATACTTTAGTTTTCAAATAGGTTGGTTTAGATTGGAAAAGAGTAGGAAAAGTTCATGCTTGAGTGGTAAAAAGGAGCTTGTTTTTGACTGTGGCCTATGCTTTGTCATGTCATGCTTGATATTGTTTTGGCTTTATTCTTAGTGATTATTGCTGTAGCATGACATGTTATAGACAATAGAGATTGCTTAATGTGCTTTGAAGGAATCATGCGTTGTTTTAGCATATTAAAGCATAGTATTGTGGTATTCTCCTTTGATGCCATATTTGGGTTGACTTGGCGCATGCTCACACCATGTTATGACTATCCCAAGTCACCATAGCCTTGATGATCCTTTAGTTTTCGACTTGTAGTATCACTTTATGCTTTGATTGATGATGTTTTGTCGCTCTGCATGATTATGACCATTATTGCTCTCCTAATTGGTCGCTCCTAGTCTTTTGCTAGCCTCCACAACCAAGTATGAGTTCCACTCATGCATCCAACTCCCAACAAAACCAAGTTATTCAAAAGAGTCCACGATATCTACCTACTAGCATTTGCTATTCCAAGTATATTCATGTTTTCATCTACGTTTCGAATTAAACTTTGTGTTATATGAAAATTAGTGATTAAAGCTCTCACGAACTTGATGGCACACTTTACTTTCTTGCACTTAATAATCTTGAACCATTGTGTCCATCTTTGTTGCGTATATGCTTGCGCTTTATGAGTTGAAGTTAGCAGAACCATGTACCATGGGGAACGCTTTCAACATTGCACTATTTATTCAGTTGATATCATGTTCTTTTGCTTATGGATCCTGGCGGTGTGAAATAAAAGTGGAACTTGTAAGATCATGGAGTTTGTATGTGTGTTAGAGAAACGCCTGGGCCGCTAGCCTAAGCCATGCCTAATCATGGTGGAAACTTGCAGCATAACCATAGTGAGCGTTCTATGAAGCTTCCTCAATAAAATTCTTTGCAAATAGCAAATAAAAAGTCGCTGAGATGCTCACTGTCTGCTTGCCTTGTCATTTTGATTATGGGATAGCTTCTGTATCATGTGCAAGGGATACCCCGTTGGCGGTTCTTTATGATACATATGTACTTACAATGACAAGAGCTTACTTTTTCCTAAAGTTGAGTAGCATGAGGTCCGTTACTCGTGAGTAAGGGGCATGAGATTTCGACTTATAACTTGTCAAGCATATCCTCTTAGTTGTGTCACTTTAACCTTAATCACTTCAAGATGCTTATGATAGGGGCAATGAGAGCTGAAAGCTAATAAGTACCATAATCTTTTGGAATCTCTTTATGAAACTTGAAATCCCTGCTTCCTTCTATGAATGCCTTTCTTTTACTTTTATGTTGAGTCCCCATCTTCTATCTTTATGCACCTATTGAGAGAGCATAGTGGCCATTCTTAGTTCTATGTGCATTGTCCCAAAACTTTCTTGATTGATGCATAGCTTGATATTGCTTGTTCTTAAACTATTTGTATCTAGTCATCCTTATGAACTTCAAAGGTGTCATATGCATTTATGTTTTGTTGTACCATGAGGGACAAGCTGAATGCCACTCTTATTATGTTTTCTATATGTGAAACAAACAAACATCTTTCAATACATATTATTCATGATTCTTTATTTGTACCTTTTCATGTTACAACATAGTTGCTATGTCTTATTGTTAGAACTATATCTTTCATGCTATGTTAGAGTACTTTGATCCCAGCTATCAATATGCCTTGAGCAAGATTGTGATGGTGCATGTCACCTCAAAAAAATTTCTTTCTTTTTTATCACTTACCTACTCGAGGACGAGTAGGAGTTAAGTTTGGGGATGTTGATACGTTGCTAACGTATCTATAATTTTTGATGCTCCATGCTAGTTTTATATCTACTTTCTTATTTTTTGTCCACACTTTTGAGTGTTTCTTTATGTTTTCTGGAACTAACCTATTAACAAGATGCCACCGTGCTAGTTGTCTGTTTTCTGCTGTTTTTGGTTCCAGGAAGTCAGAAAAGTAATATTCTCGGAATTGGACGGGACAAAAGCCAAAGTCCATATTTTACCCGAAGCGACACGGAGACCGAAGGGCAAACGAAGAAGCGAACCAGGGCGGCCACACCATGGTGTGGCGCGGCCGGCCCTGGCCCGCGCCACCTGGTGGTGTGGGCCACCTAGTCGTCCACCGACCTCGCCCCTTCGCCTATTAAAGCCTCCCAACGCGAAAACCCTAAGTACCCGATCAAAATTCCACGAAAGAGTCTGTAGCCGCCGTCATCTCCATCCCTAGATCGGGAGGGATTCCGAAGCTCTTCCCGACACCCTGCCGGAGGGGAGAGATCACCCTGGAGGCCTTCTTCATCACCATGCAAGCCTCCGGTGTGATGCGTGAGTAGTTCATCCTTGGACTATGGGTCCATGTAGTAGCTAGATGGCTGGTTCTCATCCTTTGTGCTATGATGTTTAGATCTTGTGAGGTCCGTTCATGATCAAGATCATCTATTTGTAATCCTACATGTTGTTTTTGCGGGGATCCGATGGATATTGAGATGCTATTTCATATTGATTATTGATTCTATCATGTCTGTGTTGTTTGTGATCTTGCATGCTTTTCGTTGTTAGTAGCTATCTTGGCCAAGTAGATGCTAGCAACTCCAAGAGTTAGTATTTATGCTCGATAGTGGGTTCATGTCTCTAGTAATCTGGGGAAGTGACAGAAATCTCTAAGGTACTAGATGTGCTGTTGCTACTAGGGAGAAAACAACGGTCTTTTGTTCATGGAACATTAGTACTGTTTACTTTACACGCAGTGCGTAAAGCAATAATCTGTTGCTTGCAACTTAATACTGGAGGGGGTTCGGATGATAACCTGAAGGTGGATTATTAGTCATAGATGCAGTTGGATGGCGGTCTATGTATAATGTTGTAATGCCCAATCAAATTCCATAGGAGTCAAGATGATTAGTATGTGCTTGTATGCCTTCTTGATGTTTGTCAATTGCCCCGCTGTAATTTGTTTACCTAGCATGTTGTCTATCTTAAGGAGAATAAACACTAGTGAACTATGGACCCTGGTCCATTCTTTTACCATCAATCTACAAAGCTGTTTACTGTTTTCTGTTCACTTTCTGCAAACTGTTACTTTCTTCCACTCGATACGTTTTAATCCTTTGTTTTCAGCAAAACCAGTGAGATTGACAACCTCATTGTAAGTTGGGACAAAGATCTGTGGTTGTGTTGTGCAGGTTTCTACGTTGCTGTTGGCACCGGTAGTGCGCCCTGCCAAAGTCCAGCTAGCAACACCTTTGAGTTGTTTCCTTGCTCCTACTGGTTTGATAACCTTGGTTTCTTACTGAGGGAAAACTTGCTGCTGTGCTCATCATACCTTCCTCTTGGGGTTCCCGACGAGCTCCCACATCAACCGTGAGCAGCATGACCCCATCCAGCGAGCCTCCCAAGGTGCTTGTTGAATGGCAAACCGATAGGGGTCTCCGTTTGTAGAAAGTTCGAGCAGAAAGAGATGCGCTCTTCGACCAAGAAGCCGTTTGCCATGCTTCCATCTGGACGGGACCTGTTACGAACGTATCCCTTAATGTGTCCATTTGTCCTTTCGAACGGCATCATGCTTCGCAGAAACGGAGGCCCGAGTTGGACGATATCCTCCACGACATGGAGTAGCTGATGAAGCATGACGTCGAAGAATGCGGGAGGGAAGTAGATCTCGAGCTCGCATATTATCACCATGATCTCCTCCTGTAGCCTCGTGAGCTTCTTAATGCCTGTCGACTTCTAAGATATAACGTCGAAAAAGTTGCAGAGGCCAAACAACGTTTCACGGACGTGCTTGTCCATTATCCCTCGGATCGCAACCGGAGGTACCTGCGTCATCAGCACGGCGACGTCATGAGACTTCATCCCGCTGAAGCGCTGCTTCACCTTGTCTAGCCATCTGCTTATCTCCCCCGCGTAGCCATTCAGAAATTTGACTCCGAGGAGGCACTTCATAAACTGTGTGGCCTCCGCCTTGCTTAGAGTGAAGCACACAACCTTGAGCTTAACTTCGGCCTTCTTGACCTTTTTTCCCTTCCGACGATGACTATTCTGTGTTTCCGTATCCTCCTCCTCCGACTGGTCATCGTCTTCATCATCACTAGGTGGTGGTTGAAGGTCCTTCCTGATGCCCATATGCTTCAAGTCATTCCTTGCCTTCGGCCCATCTTTGGTCTTGTCGGTGTTAAGGATGGTGGCAAGCAAACTCTCCCCCACGTTCTTCGTGATATGCATGAGATCAAGGCTATGAGGGACGCGGAGGAACTTCCAGTATGGCAAGTCCTAGAAAACATACCTCGCCTTCCAAACCCTCAACAGCGGCTCTGGCTTCTTTTGGTTCTTTCCTGGCACAGGGCACTCTTTCCAGTTTTTCAATAGCTCATCGATTTCTACGCCGCTCCTCTGGTATGTCATTCCTCGGAGCTCGATTGTCCCATCGAATAGCTGGAACAAGTTTCTCTAGGTGTGATTCTTTTGAAGCCACCATCGAGACCCCTGGTACACGGTTTTCCCGGACCCACGATTTTTCTGTAGCTGGCAATACGTTGTATTATCCTTGCACCTAACGCATGCAAAGAATCCTTGGATCACCTGCCCTGTGAAGTATCCGTAACCAGGGTAGTCTTGCACCGTCGTGATCACCGCTGCTCTCATATCGAGATATTCTTGTGCGGCGACGTCCCACATACGGGCTCTGTCTTCCCATAGCGTGGCCAACTCCTCTTTCAACAGCGTGAGATACAGATTGATGTCTGTACTGGGCTGTTTTGGCCCTTGAACTAGCATACTCATGGCCCTTGAACAATCTAGTCGGTGTCACCGACAACGCGCATACATGCAACAACGCCTTCACGCTTCCTCCAACGACGACTAGGAGTACGAGAGCCAGAGGAGAAGTAAAGTGAGATCTTGTAGATCTAGAAGTGCAAGATCTTTCACTTACATATGTGTGTCAACCAATAGAGGTTTGGCAAAGCTTCTATGGTGAAACAATGGAGAAAATAAGGTGGGGAGGAGAAGACAAGTGAGAGAGAAGTGAGTGGGGTGTAGGTGCATGTGCTTGTGCCAAAAAAGTGAAAAAGGTGGCACGCATACTCGAGGCGCATCCCACATAATATGTGCCTTATATACATAGAATACTTGAGGCGCATCTGGCAGATGCGCCTCGAGTGTCTAGCGCTTGCCACCCCTTAGGCCCACAGCACTTACTCGAGGCGCATGTCACAGTGATGCGCCTCCAATGTTGAAAAATACTAGAGGCGCATATCTTCTGGTGCGCCTCCTATATTGTCGCACCTACTTTACTCGAGGCGCATCTGCTCCATATGCGCCTCAAGTAGTCGAACCTTGAGGCGCATATGGATCAAATGTGCCTCTTGTAAGGGGGGTGGCCAGATCTGGTCTGTACATGCGATATAGGAGACACATCCCTCAAGAATGCGCCTCTAGTATTAATATACTAGAGTCGCACGAATTAGGCATGCGACTTGTATATTTAGTGGAGGCGCATGCTTGAGGCATGCGCCTCCTATAAGCATGTCTCCTATAGGCTTTTCCCTAGTAGTGCAAGTGGGGACTTTTGAACCTTTTCGACTGCTGTCGATGGCTACTTGTTTAGTCGAATGTGCTTCCAGCGCTCCCTATGAGAGTAGCCCCCGAGTCCACAGTCAAATCATTGATTCCAAGGAGGGGTTGAGATGTAAATGTCTTGTATTTGTAAAGGCAGTTATGTGCCTATAAAATCTTTGGGTGCGCGGCTAGCGCTCCTGTTAGGAGTAGCCCCCGAGTGTTTGGCCGAGTCGTAGAGTCGATCAAAGACTAGATCAGTCGAAAGGAACTCCTGCTGGAGTGCATATATTGATGACGTCAGTGCTGACGATCCGATGAGGTTGGTTGCCCGCATAAGCGGTGCTGATGGGACTTGATGAGTCCAAAATTGAAGCATTTTTACCTTTTGTTTTTGCATTAATAGAGTAGGGATCTTTGTATTTCACTATGTCTACACGCACCTTTTTGTTCTTATTTCAACGTGATCCCAAATCATGGAGTCATATGTGAACATATCAATTAGAGTTGTCATATTATGTAATTATATGATATTTCTAAGTGATAAAAGGCATTTTATGATTTTGCTTCCGCACCTAGGATAATATCAAGCAAGTAGGAGGCATCAGTACCGATAACAACCACTGGTACGGGCAGAGCCCGCCCATACCGTCCGCCCATACCAGGCACCATCGTGATCGCCTCATCAAATACTTTCTCCTGGCAAAGACGAGAGGGAGATTCGACATTCATAGCCACTAGAAACCATGAAAAACCACATCCGAGAGGGATCTGAAGGAGGAACTTGGCTGGGGTAAAATCCTAGCTGCTTCGCGGATCATTGGAGGACAACGCATCATCCCCTTCATCATCAATCGCTGCATCTCTATTACCACATTACCCCCATCTTTCATCTATAAGATCTCTTTGTAATTCCAGATCCAATTGTGGTTTGCATTAGATATACCTCCGTACTTTTATCCATTCTTTTGATTATGATGATGTAGTTGATTACCTCCATGAGTGAGTAGTTCGTTTGTTCTTGGGGAGATGGAGAAACCCTAGCACCATTATGAACTTGTAATAAAGATGATCTATTCTTGTGTCTGTATGACTTGCTTGTCTATGATATAATTATGATTTGTGTTTGATCTCTCTCTTTAGATGGTATGTGTAGTCGGCCTCATATCATTTTCCTTCGGGACTAAAGGGAGGGAGAAATCATTTGGATGTGTCTTGGAAGCGTACCCGGAATGCCCCGTGACAGATTGGCGTCGGCTCGTAACCTACACGATCAAAGGAGGATTAAAGAGGGACTCCCTAAGCTAATTACAATATCCATGGGGAAACCCTTAATTGCGGTGGCATGTATGGTTGATTGCTCTCAGGCATTGCAGTGGTTATTTAGAGGTAACCTCACTCTTGGCTCAACAAAGTGGCTTCCTAGGAGCCTTGTCGTGAACATTTTATTATGGGGCTCTCTTCAGACATATCATGACACAAGAAGTATGTTATCTTGATTACATATAATAATAGTACTATGTTAGTGGTGTATCCAACATCCCCGAGAACGTTTTAGCCCTATTGAATTCAACCATGCTTTCGTACAATCTTGTTACTTGTTTTCTTTTAATTGTTTTAATTACTTTTCTGCAAACAACCATAAACAATTCAAACACCCTTTACTTGAGATCAAAGACAACTTACAAGTATTCTTTGATAGATAGTAACGAGGGACATAAAGACCTTAACCAATAGCTCTTTGTGGGTTCGACATCTTTACTTTGAAACTAGCTACAATTGGTTTGTGCACTTGCAGTCATCAAGCTATTTTCTGGCGCCGTTGCCGGGGAGCTAAGCGCTTTTGGTCTTTGTTCTTAGTTACTTATTTTACTCATTGTTTAACTAAAGTTGTTTATTAGTTTCAGGTGATACATCATGGGCGAGTACCAACATATAATACAGCTCGAGGCTGTAAGGAATTCTGGTCCGCCCATGGACACTTATTTAAAATCCAATAACCCAAGAGGGTATGATATTGACCCCATGCTTTTGGATCTTTTGCATGCAAAGAAATTTGCAGGAGATGGTACGGAGGATCCGTATGAGCATGTGGGGTTCTTTGAAGATATTTGTCGGACTTTCCACCTCAATTTACAAACTGAGGACGAGGTTAAGTTTGCTCTCTTTGCTCAAACTCTCATTGATGAGGCCCGTTCTTGGTACCTCCAAAGTTCTGCAAAAATTACTAACTCCTGGGAGAGCCTAGCCTCTCTATTCTTAGTTGATTTCTTTCCCAGGACAAAAACTCTTGGTGCAAGGCGCATGATTACTAATTTTAAAGGAAAAACTAAAGAAAGCCTGCTTGAAGGGTATACAAGATTTCGGGGATTGCTTGATCGCTGTCCCCATCATAATTTCCCACCTTGGCTGGTGATACACACCTTCTACGCAGGTTTGAGTGATAATAATAGAAATGAACTCGATTCCCTTACCAATGGGTCGTTCACCAAATTCAGTGTTAAAAGGGCATGGAATTTGCTAGACACAGTGAATAGGATAGAGAAAGCCTATTGTGAGGCAGAGTTCAATAAGGAGAATCCCATAGAGTACAATTGTTTAAAATGATTTCTAGCTTCGGGAAAGGTAGAAAAACTGCTTGGGAATTTTAATCTTGACCATCGCATGATTATTCAAATTATTAGATCTTATGCTGACTACCTATAGATTCCAAAAGATTGGGAACGCTATACACCACCTGTGGAAGAAAAACCCTCTAAAACTTGCCACATTGATAAATATTCAAAAATGCCAAAGAAAATGTTAGCCGTTTTTGTTAATCGTTTTTATAACTCTATGAACATTGATATTGACAACAAAAAGCAGGCTTTATCTTTGTAGCTTGGTGAAGAAACTGTAGAAATAAACTACAGCCAATTCACGAGACTACCTTATGAGAAGAAAGTTGAGATTAAGGAAGAGAAGACTATTGAAGAATTGGCAGCAATCTATTTTTGCACTCCGCAATCTGAGTTGTAGAGAAGTTTTACAAGCAATGCTTCGCTTGCCAACGACTTTGCAAAATAAGATTTGAATGAGATCCTCAACACCACACCGGAGGTCGAGCCAAGTCTCAGGGTTGAATATGAAGAACTTGAAAGAAAAGAGGACAAGGATCCGCCGCCTATTGTTTTAAAACCTCTCTCTCTAGGTCTGAGGTATGAATTCTTAAATAAGGAAGGTAAATGCACAGTGATTTTAGATGATAAGCTCTCTCCAGAGGAAAACACGAAATTGTTAGAGGTACTTGTCAAACAGCGAGAAACTTTTGGATACACTCTTAATGACATAAAAGGTATAGATCCCACGATAGTAACTCACAAGATATCTATGGTTGAAGATGCTAAACCATTTGTTGATAATCAGAAAATGTTGAATCCTAAAATGAAAGAGGTAGTAAGAAAGGAAGTTATATGTATGTTGGAAAGTGGTATTATCTACCCAATTTCAGACAGTAAATGGCTGAGGCCAACTCATTGCATACCTAGGGAAGGATGTATCACAATAATTAATAATGATAAAGATGAATTAATCCCAGCTAGAACGATAGCAGGATATAGAATGTGTATTGACTTTAGGAAGTTGAATAAAGAAACCATAAAAATACATAAGCAACTTCCCCTCATTAATGATATTATGGAAAGGATGTCCGCTAATTCTTACTTTTGTTTTCTTGACGGATATTCTGGATATTCTCAAATAGCTATCCAGTCTGAAGATCAATAAAAACTACTTTCACATGTCCCTATGGAACCTATGCTTATCGATTAATGCCTTTTGGTTTGTGTAACGCAGCTGCTACTTTTCAAGTGTGTGTTCTAAATTTTTTTGACAGTTTTGTGGAAGTTCCATGGAAGTCCTTATGGATAATTTTGTTGTTTATGGAACTACTTTTGAACAAGGTCTCTATAATCTTAATAGAGTTTTGCAGCGGTGTAAACAAACCAAGATGGTTCTAAATTGGGAGTGCTGCCGCTTCATGGTAAGGGAAAGTATAATTTTCGGGCATAAGGTTTCTGAAAAGAATATTAAGATTGATAATTTGAATTTAGCCACCTTAGAAACGCTGTCAATTCCACAAGATATAAAAGGGGTAAAGAATTTCCTTGGACATACCGGTTTCTATAGACGCTTTATTAAAGATTTTGCTAAAATAGCCGCCCCTTTAACTCGTCTCTTAGATAAAGATGCTCTTTTTACTTTTGATAGAGATTGCCATGATTCCTTTGAACAATTAAAAAGGCACTAATTTCTGCACCAGTTATTCAACCACCCAATTGGGATGAACCATTTGAAATTATGTGTGATGCTAGTGACTACGCTATTTGGGCTATTTTAGGACAAAGAGATGGGCCTAATCTCAATGTTATTCAATATGCTAGTCGAGTCTTTAACGATGATCAACAGAACTATGCGACAATCGAGAAAGAATTCCTTGCTGTTCTTTTTCTTGTGATAAGTTTAGGCACTATATCATCAACTCAAAAGTAATACTTCATAATGATCATCAAGCTTTGAGACACCTTCTAGCTAAGAAAGATGCTAAACCCCGTCTAATTAAATAGGTCTTGTTACTACAAGAATATGACCTGCAGATAGTAGATAGGAGGGGAAAGGATAACCCTGTGGCCGACCATTCGTCACGGATGGAAGGAATCATAGAGGATCATATTCCTATTAACGAATCTATGCCAGGCGAATACCTTTCAGTTATAGAACCTCGTGATCCTTGGTTTGCAGATTATGCTAATTTTCTAGTAGGCAAGTTTTTACCAAAAGGAATGGACTACAATCAAAGAAAGAATTTCTTTAATGATTTAAAACATTACTTTTGGGATGACCCTTACCTATACAGGCATGGCATAGATGGGATAATCTGGAAAAGCATACCCGAGCACGAGGCAAAAGACATCCTTAAAGCTTGTCACGATAGTCCTTATGGCGGGCATAACGATGGTAATCGTACTGCAGCTAAAGTCTTGCAGTCAGGTTTCTACTGGCCTACACTAGTCAAAGACTCTCACGAATATGTTAAAAATTGTGATGCTGGTCAACGTATGAGTAATATAGGTAAAATACAAGAAATGAATATGAAATATAACTTAGTAATAGAGCCATTTGATGTTTGGGGAATGGACTTTATGGGACCATTTGTTCCCTCTAACGATTATACTCATATTCTTGTCGATGTTGATTATGTTACTAAATGGGTTAAAGTTGTACCCACTTCCCATGCAGATGCAGCCACTTCCATTAAGATGGTCAAGGACATCATCTTTCCCAGGTTTGGAGTGCCTCGATTTCTGATTACTGATGGTGGAACTCATTTTATGAAGGGAACCTTTGACAAGATACTTCAAAAATATGGAGTAGACCACTGGGTAGCCTCACCTTACCACCCTCAAACCAGTGGAGAAGTGGAATTATCTAACAGAGAAATCAAGGTCATACTTCAGAAGAAGGTAAACAGGTCAAGAAAGGACTAGGCCTTGAAGCTTAATGATGAATTGTGGGCGTATCGTACAGCGTTCAAGAATCCTGTGGGAATGACACCATATAAAATGGTTTACGCTAAAAATTGCCACCTTCCATTAGAACTTGAGCATAAGGCTCGGTGGGTTATCAAAACTATGAATTTCGACTTTAAAACTGCAGGGGAAAAACGACTCTTGGATATTCATGCTTTAGATGAGCTCAGGAATGAGGCTTATGAAAATACTAGAATATTTAAAGAGAAAGTGAAGAAATGGCACGATAAAAAATTAGAAGGCAGGGGATTTAAAACCGGAGATAGAGTTTTGCTTTACAACTCTAGGCTTAAGATTTTTGCAGGAAAGTTGAAATCCAGGTGGGAAGGACCATATGAAATTGAAGAAGCATATCCTTCGGGAGCAGTAAGACTAAAAGATACTACGCCCTCTTCTCCATCCTGGATTGTTCATGGGCAGCGATTGAAGCATTATAGAGTTGGTGAAGTAAATATTGTGGAATTAATCTCTTTGGTCTCGGCCGAAGAATACAACAAGCAAAAGTTAGGTAACGAAGTTTTAATTACTTAGTTGTGCTACTTTGGAAACTTTTTAGTTGATTCTATCTTTTTCTTTGAATTGAACCAGTTCTTCTGGTTATTCCAAGCTATTTTTTGACTTGGTACGGGCAGACCGTACGGTCGGACGCGCCCGTACCACTGGTCGTTAAACACTCGGAGTACAAATGCTATTTTTCGTCGATACGGTATGGCCGGACCGTACAGGTAGATGTGCCCATACCATTGGTCGTTACCGGCTCTGTTTTCCCCCGAGTTTATCCGACCTTGTGTCCGTAAAAAAAGGCGGTAAGAAGCCCGTACGGGGGCGTGGTACAGGCGGAACCCGCCCGTACCATAGCCCGCAACCGACTTTAAACCCCCTTTAACCTATTGATTTTGTCTTTTAATTTGCGGTTTTCTTCTTTCTCGTTCTCTTCCATCTTATTTCAGATCTAGAACTCTTTTCTGTCCTTTACAATGAAACCTCAGATCTCACTTGATTACTCAAGGTCCATGCAGCCTTTTCATATTAAGAAGATCTAGGCCAAGAAAGAGCATGTCGCTGAAGGACGAGCCAAGAAGGAGGGACCCAAAGGAGATACTTCATCCTCCACTAACCGCGAGTTCGCACGAGTGGTTCCACTCCCCAATTGGGAAGATATGTTCCCGCATAAATTGGAGATGCTCAGGCACGTGGAACAGGGAAGGAACAAAGGAGAATCTCCACTCAACCCCTACAGGTATAACCTTTAGGGATCTTCTCTTAAATCCCCTCCGGGAACCTCTTCCAAAAAAGGGGAAAACCGGGATGAGATTCGAGAAAAGATCAAGAACCTTGAAAAGATTTCGAAAGCTTGTGTTGAAACCATTGGAGAAGGAGTTGACTCTTACTGGATGATGGGCAAAGATCTCGAAAAGAAGGTCGATGATATCGATGGTAGAGTGCAACTCCTGACCAAGATTATGATGGAGATGGCAGATGACAGGAAGACCTTAAATAAGGTAATCAAAGAATTGCATGTTGGCATCATAGAGATGTCCACTCGATTCACGTGTATTGCTCAAGATTGCAGCCTCAAGGCGGATGAAGAAGAGGAAGACGATGACTTCTTTACTCCCAAAAAGGAGTAAGTAATCGCAAGGGATTATTTGATCCACCTGGCTTGATTCCAAGCTTGGGGGATCTATGAGAACCTTGTAATCTATCTTACAGTCTTTGCATGTTTACTTTTCCGCATGCATGCTAGACTTTAATTTCCGAATTTGCATTAGTTGCATCAACTTTGAGCCCCCTTTTGTTCGAGAGAAGACTTATATCCGTTGAGTTGCGAGGTTTTATGATAATTGAAGTTGTGTTTGATTCATGATTATTATATTAGATGATTGAACTAGGTTGAGTGTTATGATACTTGTATAGCTGTCATGATTTTAGGGACTTCCACACCAACGAAAGTATTGATTAAGTTACAAGAAGAAGAATTCTGGTAGCATATTATAATTAAGAGTTTTTGAAAGCCATTGAAGTAGTGAGCATGATCAAATAGCCGTGCTGAAAGAAAAAGAAAAAGGGGAGCAAGTAAAAATATAGAAATACAGCTATCAAAAGAAAAGAGAGCAGCTATCAAAAGAATCAAGCATATATAAAAGAAGAAGAGAATGATCATGAATCTTCATTACTAAACTTAGTGCTCTATATCTCTAAACTTTGTGATTATATGATTATGTTAAATCACTAGCAGCTTCTTATGAATTCATTAATACTAGAAAAGGTGTGGAAGCCTCTAAGTTATGTAATGTGTAAGGGTATGGTAATACCCCCGAAGTGTCTCTACATCCGATGTTGTATTCCTGTTTCAATTTCTGCCTCATTTATTGTAACAACTTGTATCTCATGAACATGATAATCTTATCCATAAGCCACCATCTTGCTCGGGGACGAGCAAGAGCCTAGCTTGGGGGGGGTTGATGAGTCCAAAATTGAAGCATTTTTACCTTTGGTTTTTTGCATTAATAGAGTAAGGATCTTTGTATTTCACTGCGTCTACACGCACCTTTTTGTTCTTATTTCAATAGGATCCCAAATCATGGAGTCATATGTGAACATATCAATTAGAGCTGTCATATTATGTAATTATATGATATTTCTAAGTGATAGAAGGCATTTTATGATTTTGCCTTCGCACCTGGGAGAATACCAAGCAAGGAGGAGGCATCAGTACCAATAATGACCACTGGTAGGGCGGAGCCTGCCCGTACCAGGCACCATCGTGACTGCCTTGTCAAATACTTTCTCCTGGCAAAGACGAGAGGGAGATCCGACATTCATAGCCACCAGAAACCATGAAAAACCACATCCGAGGGGGATTTGAAGGAGGAACTTGGCTGGGGTAAAATCCCAGCTGCTTCGTGGATCATTGGAGGACAACACATCATCCCCTTAATCATCAATCGCTGCATCTCTATTACCACCATTACCCCCATATTTCATCTATTAGATCTCTTTGTAACTCCAGATCCAATTGTGGTTTGCATTAGATCTACCTCTGTAATTTTATCCATTCATTTGATTATGATGATGTTGTTGATTGCTTCCATGAGTGAGTAGTTCCTTTGTTCTTGGGGAGATGGAGAAACCCTAGCACCATTATGAACTTGTAATAAAGATAATCTATTCTTGTGTCCATATGACTTGCTTGTCTATGATATAATTATGATTTGTGTCTGATCTCTCTCTTTAGATGGTATGTGTAGTCGGCCGCATATCATTTGCCTTTGGGACTAAAGGTAGGGAGAAATCCTTTGGACGTATCTTCGAAGCGTAGCCGGAATGCCCCGTGACAGATTAGCGTCGGCTCGTAACCTACGCGGTCAAAGGAGGATTAAAGAGGGACTCCCTAAGCTAATTACGATATCCACGGGAAAACCCTTAATTGCGGTGGTTTGTATGGGTGACTCCTCTCAGACATCGCAGTGGTTATTTAGAGGTGACCTCACTCTTGGCTCAACAAAGTGGCTTCCTACGAGCCTTCTAGTGAACATCTTATTATGAGGCTCTCTCCACACATATCATGACACACGGAATATGTTATCTTGATTACATATAACAATAATAATATGCTAGTGGTGTATCCTACATCCCCGAGAAAGTTTTAGCCCTATTGAGTTCAACCATGCTTTCACACAAACTTGTTACTTGTTTTCTTTTACTTTTTTGATTACTTTTCTGCAATCAACCATAAACCTTTCAAACACCCTTTACTTGAGATCAAAGACATCTTATAAGTATACTTTGGTAGAGAGTAACGAGGGGCATAAAGACCTTTACCAATAGCTCTCTGTGGGTTCGATATCTTTACTTTGAAACTAGATACAATTGGTCTGTGCACTTGCAGTCATCAGGACATGTCAGAGGTGGGCCCTGAAGTCTAACTGGGATTTGACCAGTCACGCGTAATCTTTGGTTTTAACTGCGCCTCCTTGATTCTCGCGCGCAGTGGGGAACGTAAAGTGACGATTCACTGCTTCCACTTCCACGTGTCTTCGTCGATGTGCGCCACGCATCTGGGTGATGTTCTGCGAGCCATTGGATGGCATTCCCTGGTACTTAAGTAGGGTTTTTGTGCGGTAATTTCTGCACTAATCTTCTTCCTCCTTTGCACACTTCTGACATTGCCGTTCTCCTCTGCTTTACTGCGCCCATCATCCGTGCTGCACTGGACATTCTCAAGGCTTTTCCAAGATACTTCCTTCGGTCACTTCGCCGCCAAAGGATGGGGAAGAAGAAGGGCGTCGCTGCTGCGGGATCTGCCACCGCCGCTGCGTCGAAGAAGAAAGGCGTCGTCGCCATCGGGTCCGGCACCGCTTCCACGGCCACGAAGAAGAAGGGTGCAGGGACCCGCGTGACCAACGGGTCATGGCGGCGTACCACTCTGAAAGAGCAGGAGCTCCAGATGCATCGCCAAGACAGTCTGCTACCAGCCAATGCGGCGGACTGCTAGCTCCCTGGACCGGAGATAATCCTCGATCCTCCCGCTAGGTTTTGGGTGATGTTTATGGCATTTGTTCTCCGGGGCCTCTCTCTCCCCCTCCACAAATTTGTGCGAGGGTTGCTTTGCTTTTACGGGCTTCAACTTCACCAGCTGACGCCCAATTCCATCTTGCACATCGCGTGCTATATCACCCACTGCGAGTGCTATCTCAGAATCGAGCCACACTTTGGGCTCTTCAAGAAGCTCTTCAAACTGAAGAGGAAGTCGGGGTCTGGCTCGGTGACTTATGATCTTGGCGGTTGTGGCATCTATGTGGATCCCAATGTCCAGTATTTCAGCCTCAATCTTGTCCAGTCCTCCCAAGGATGGAGGGACAAGTGGTTTTATATCCGCGACCAGAAGGTTGACGGAGAAAGATTTGGACTTGCTCCTTTCGACCCCAAGGCTGAGCTGAGGAGGAAGAGGTCCTGGAAGAATGTCGTGATGCCAGGCGAAGCGGAGGAAGTCGAAGTCTTGTACAAGCGTGTATGTGACCTTCAACCTATCCGAGGCCAGGAAGTTACCGGCATGGATCGCATCCGCATTGATGAGTTAACCCCTCGTCAGAAAGAGTGGAGGGAAAAGGGAAATCGATCGTGGGCCCTGACAAATGTCGATTGCGACGCATATAGCCGCCACAAATCACACTATAGCAGCGATAAAAGCAACACCATAGCAAGTTGGTGCCGCCAATGCTCATCCGCCGCATAACCAACTTTTGTAGGTACTTTTTTCTTATGCCGCCCAAAAAATTGCCGGAAACCGGGGGTATTTTTGTAGTGATCTTATTCAAATTTTCCTCCGTGACTTTCTTCTCACTATAGTCTATCCATTTTTTCATATCATTCAATAGAGATGTGTACTTTGCATCCACCTTTTCCTTCTCTTGTGCCAAATTGTTGAGCAACTCTGCATTTTGATGTTTTTCATAAACAGTGTTCTTACTATCCTCATACATGCCCCACAATGTAGAAAAAGCCCTTTGAAGTGACTCAGGTGACTGGGTCAACCCAGGACTAGGGTGGCAAGCGGCACCCGCATAACGACCCGCGAAGCAAAATATAGGCAAAAGGGGGTCTCAAAAGTTAGTAAAATTAGAGAAGGCTTAGTGAAAAAGTTGTGCCGCAACCCGCCCCGCTTGACACCCTACCCAGGACACAAACCCACAACTGAACACTTCCTAATAATTGAAACATTGCACAATTTTCTTCAAAAATTGAGATATAGATTCAGTACATATATGATTCAAATAGTGAAATTTAATTCATTTGATAATTGGCACTGTCAACTGAATTTACTCTCCACTGTGTATCCAAATTTCTTCAACACGGTCAGTTACACTATCTTTCGCCACTCGTCTGTTAGGCCAGCCAATGTATCTGAACCATGTACCTTGATTTAACAACCAATATTTTCCTGACACTTGTCTAGCAGATCAGATTCTGAGACCATAACCCTCTACCCCATCCTAGTCAACGCTGGTACGGACCAAAAACTAACTTTGCTATATAAAAATATACTATTTTTAGTTTGTTCACACATTGTATCGTGGTATAGGTGATAAAGTCCCAAAATAAATTAGCGTTAGTTGAATTTATACACAACACTTTTACTTCATATAACTAATCATGTATGTCATCTCTATTGACATAACATTTGATGTGTTATCTTAAATGCTAGTTTTCAAGTATAACTAGTAGAACTAACAATTTAGTCATGTGCACATATTAAGATATTTTTTTGTACAACTTAAAATTTTCTATTATAATTAATTTTTTTAACTATAATTATATCTTCTCATTGAAAATGTTTTAATACAATAATTTAGTGTAGATGCTCAAGATTTTATTTTAAATTGATTTAACCATGAATCTAAGCATGCCAAACTAGTACATTACTCTACAAACTACTACTGCTTAATAATACATTATGGTGCATTCATATTTTGTGTGTGTTCATGATATACCTAATAACAACAAAATTTAGCAGTATTTTAAGTTTTACAATATTAACAAGTAATTTCGTAGAGGTATGTAGAGTACACCATGTGCTTGTTTCGGATGATCAAGATTTTATGTTAGAATCAACATCATCATGAATCTAAGCAAGCCCAAATTACTCTAAAAATTAATTTATGCTTCTTATAGTGAATTCATATTTGTATGTGTTCATAATATCTCCATAACTTGGTAAATGTTTTATGGTGTATAATATTAACGAGTAATTTGGCAGAGGTTTCTAGAGTACATCACGTACTCATTTCTTAGTCAAAATGGCTGTGCTATTTGGGAAGGGGTGGGATTGGGTTGGATTGTGTTAGTGGTAATTCGAATTATCCGATATTCATATTTAAGAAAATGAAAATGGATGCGGAAATATCTGCGATAGTAGTAAAATAAAATGAATGTGAAGATACAAATCCATTGGGGGTTTTGTATTTTGAAGCAAATATAGATATGAACGTACACGATAAGTCATGCACCCATTTGTACAAACACAAATGTATTTCCTGTATGTTAATGTAATTTATCTGCCTTCTAGTATATGGTTGACTTATTTTATGACACAAGTCTGTTATTTCGTGTCATGTGTAAAAATTGTAAACTATCCATATCTATATTGGAGTAACATCTGATTCCTAGTCGATAACATCGAATTATAATCCATATTCGTTTCAAAATATGAAATGGAATTGGAAAGTGCATTATCCCACCAGCTTCCGATCCGTTTCTACTCCGAGGTCGGATGTTGTTCACTAGTTCAAAACAAAAATAACAGTCTGACCAGCCTCGCGTACACAGCTCCCACTAAATACAAGTGGACAACGTATCAGCTGGCAAAATACGAGTCCATATATCTAGATTTGTTTTTGTATATAGATACATCCAGACGTCAGGGTCGGAGCCGAAGGCGTGCTAGGATGGGCTCCCGACGGCGGCGTCTAACCCTGGCGCCTAGGGATCTTGGGCGGCCGTGCTTCTCGCTGCCGGCGGCGGAGGGCTCCGGCTCGCGCTTTCAGTGCCTCGGGCCGGAGTCGGGATCGGACGGCGAGGAGGCCTTGGCTACTAGGGAGGCCCTTGAGGATCTAGAAGATCCCTCCGGGGAGCTTGGTTGGACTACGGTGGTTCGCCGGAGGAGGAAGACCGACGAGGAGCTGCGTCAGTCCTTCTAGGAGGAGATGGGCTTTCCAACTGCGGCGTCGCGATTTTGGGAGAAGGATGGGTCGGCGTCGCGCTGCTCTGATTCACCATGGCGATCTCCTTCGGCATCGGATGTGCTCGCATCGAGGAGACGGTCTTCTTCTCCTATGGTGCCGCCGCGTGGAGCGGTGGCTTCTCCGACCGGAGTTCTGTTGCGGCATGGGCCGCGAGTCCGTCCTTGGAAGGGGCCATTGCCTCCGAGGAGGGTATCGGCGCCGCCGGTCCTCGGTTCTTTCTTCCCTCTGGCCGGGGATCGTTCGACCGCGCAGGAGGCTCGTTATCCGGAAATTTTGTGACGTGGGGCCGTGTCAGCTGACGTGGAAGGGGGCGCTGGGGCCACCAATTCTGACTCGGGGTCGGGGCCGATCTTTTCCTGGCAACCGATCGCGAAGAAGGTTATTCCGTGCTTCCCCTGGTCAGCAACCCTCGCCGCCACTACTCGTGAGATCGCCCTCTGTCGCCTCGCGTTAAACCTCGCTCGGAAGATCCTTCGCTGCTGCTGTTCCTAGGGAGGCGCCTATCGCCGGGAATCCAAGTGCTACCGCAGCTTATGCTGCTACAAGGGGGCCCCCGGTGCCGGTCCGTCTTCGCTCGTTCCTTCGGCGCACGCCGGGCAGGGGCCTCCTGTACATGTGCAGCCGCAGATGTTTCCGCCGGGGATTCAATTTCAGCCCCCCGCGGCCTATTTCAATGCGGTCTAGGCCACCCAGTTGCGTCTGCTTCAACTACCATACCGCGGACCTCCTCCCCTGATGTCCTCCGGTTACGTGCAGGGGGCAGCCCCAGGCTCCGTACATCATGGTGGTGTGCAAGGCGGGGGTTAGAGGGGTATGGTTCAGCCTCAAACCGCACCGCCTTTTTTCGTGGGGGTGGGTGCTGTGGCGTCTGCTATTCCGAAGAAGAAGAAGCATCCACAACCGTAGGGTTTTCAGCCTCAGTCGAATCATGTCCAGCATGAGTATCAGTTTCCTGCACAACAGCAGGGACCGCAGCAGTATGAGTATACGCAGGTGCAGGCTCCTGGGGCATATGCTCCTCCTTTTATGCACCTGCTTACCTCGCAGGATCAACAACAGAATCAAGGTGCCATCCCTACTGCTGCTGCTGTTATTCCTCAGGTATCCTCTGTGCCGGTTGCGGAGGTTGCTGGTATGAAGAACAGAACGTCCGTTCGTTGTTGGAAGTGCGCGGTTAATACACATGCAACTAAAGACTGTAAGGCAGTTCATTACTATTATATTTGTGATAATTCTGCTCATCCCACCCTAAGATGCCCTGTTCTTAAGCAACCGCGCCCTACTCCTTATATGGCTGGTATTGGCAATGAGCTGACTTTGTTCTCTCAGATTCCTTATAGTGTGGTGCGTGATCATCTGGGGACTAGCCAGACTCCAATAGCTCTTGTGCATGTTTCTGGACACTGCAGATATTGTTCGGCGACAGATTGCCAGAAGATGCCCTGTGCGTGATGAGTGGAAGTGGGAGGCTGTGCCCTATGGATAAACTGCCTTCTTAGTGAGATTTCCATCTTTTCAGGACCTGGACAGGGTTGATGGGATTCAGGTGTTGGTGCCTCAGAGCACCTCTCGGCTTACTTTCTCTGTTTATCGTACACAGGAGGTGCCGCACAAGTTTGAGCACAAGCAGATTTGGCTACATGTCGAGGGGGTTTCTCACTGTTTGCGCTCTTTCTGGGGTTTGTGGGATGTTGGAGGTCTCATGGGGAATACTTTGGATGTTGACTTGTTAAGTTTGCGGAGGCGCGGAGTCATTTAGATTCTTGTTGTAATGACTGACACCACGGTTTTCTTGAAGCTGATTGACACTTTGGGCCATTATCTCCTGTCAGATGCTGTGGTTAAGCTTAAGGCATATGAGTTTCGTTTCTGGTTGGAGCCTGATGGATATGTTCCGGAGTCGGAGTTTGTACCTTTCTTGTGGAGGAAGAGGGAAGATGGCCCTGATGATGATGCCAATGGGAAGTTCTCTGATGATGGGGCTGGTTCCTCTTCGGCCTTCCCTGGACAGGGGGACTCGACACCGCCGTTTACCATACAGAGGGCACAACTGGACACTCCTCTTGCTGCTGCGCCCGTTGTCGCACCTTCTGTGTCGGGACAAGGTTCTGTGCATATGATTGCGGTCACCCCTTTTAATGCTCATCCCTCTACACCGCGTGGAAATGAACTTCCGGAGACACTTCCGGTGGGCTCTCCTCTTCGTGGTGACACGCCTACTATGGTTTCGCCTCGTATCTCTCCTTCACAGCTGCAGGATGCTTTGCGGGCGGTAAGTGATTCTGCTGTCGTGGCTCGGACCTCCCCACTTTTGGTGTCTCCAACGCGTTGCACGCCTAACGTGATGGGTCATTCTATTCCACGGCGGGTGGAACCGGTGCTTCAGGAGGTCATCCATGGTTCTTCGGCGCGGAGACTAGACCAGGAGGGGCTGGTCGACCACGTTGCTGCTGGGTCGGCCCTTGAGGGCCCTCAGCGACCTAGACTTTCCTAGAGCGGTTCGGACTCGCCGACCCTGGCCCAGGGGGCGCAGCCCAGCTTCTCGTCGACCCAGACAGGTGGCTTCCGATTGCTTTGGGAGCTTGGCTCTTCGACGGCCCATGATGTGCTGCTGCCTGGCGAGACACCTGGTGGGCTGGTGTCCGATGGCGATGGTTGACGTCATAAACATATCTATAATTTTTGATGCTCCATGCTTGTTTTATATCAGCTTTCTTATGTTTGGTTCACACTTTGAGGTATTTTTATACATTTTCTGGAACTAACCTATTAACAAAATGCCACAGTGCCAGTTGCCTGTTTTCTACTGTTTTTGGTTCCAAAAAAGCTATTTAGGAAATATTCTCGGAATTGGACGGGACAAAAGCCAAAGTGAATATTTTACCAGAAGGAACACGGAGTCCGGAGGGCAGTCGAAGAGGGGCCACAGGGTGGCCAGACCCTATGGTGGCGCGGCCAGCCCTAGGGTGTGCCACCACCTGGTGTGGGCCCCCTGGCCCTCAACCGACGTTGCCCCTTCGCCTATAAAAGTCCCCCGAGGAGAAAACCCTAAGTACCCGATCAAAATTCCACGAAAGAGTCTGTAGCCGCCGCCATCCCCATCCCTAGATCGGGAGGGATTCTGAAGCTCTTCCCGGCACCCTGCCGGAGGGGAGAGATCATCCTGGAGGCCTTCTTCATCACCATGGCAGCCTCCGGAGTGATGCGTGAGTAGTTCACCCTTGGACTATGGGTCCATACAGTAGCTAGATGGTTGGTTATCCTCCTTTGTGCTATCATGTTTAGATCTTGTAACCTCCGTTCATGATCAAGATCATCTATTTATAATCCTATATGTTGTGTTTGTGCACTACAAGAGAAAAGAGTTTTTGTGACAAATCACTTTCGTCACCGAAAATGCCATTTCCGTCACTAAGTACTCCCTCGTGACGAAAACGTGGTGTCACCAGGGTCATCACGGAAGCTCCGTCAAGATTTATGGCGTCACGAGGATTTTGGCAGGTGGGACCTGCAATGCTGACGTGGCAGATGGCAGGTGGGTCCCACCACGATGACGTGGCATCTGATAGGTGGGTCCGATGATGCTGACGTGGCAGCTGGCAAGTGGGTCTGACGATGATGACGTGGCAGCTGGCAGGTGGGTCCGACGATGATGACCTGGCAGCTGGCAGGTGGGTCCGACGATGCTGACATGGCAACTGGCAGGTGGGTCCGACGATGATGACGTGGCAGCTGGTAGGTGGGTCCCACCATGATGACGTGGCATCTGACAGGTGGGGCCAATGCGATGACGTGTCACCTTCGTGTGGGGCCCGCGAAGATGACGTGGCAGCTGGCAGGTGGGTCCAGCGATGCTGACGTGGCAACATGTAGGTGGGGCCATCAACGATGATGTGGCGTCTGCATGTGGGGCCCGCGATGATGACGTGTCATTTTTTGGGCTGGCCCATTCAGAACTGCCTTGTGGGCCGGGAGGAATGTGACGCCGTCACCAATTTTTTTGCACGGACAAATTTGATTAAAAATTGAAATTCCACGCAAATTACGAAAAAAATTAAATGGAAGAAAATATTTGAAATGGCAGAAAATTTATAAATATGAATTGTATCACACGCAAACTTTAAAATTCTGGTAGACTGAAACTGATGTATCAAACTCAAATGACTAAAGGAATAAAAAAACAATGTTTCGGCCCACCCGGCCCATTAGCGCGCAGAGATTTTTGGCCCAAGTCACGGGGACTGGGACTGGGAGTTCTGCGACATCCTCAACAAGTAACTAAGCATGCCATCCATTTCCTTCTGCCTCTTCTCAAATGCCAGACGATTCGCTTCGTTGGACTTTTTCACTGCTTCAAGTTCATCATCCTGCTTCTTTCTCATCTCTTCAAATCTCCTTTCCTGCTCTTGCATCCGTTCCTCCATCTCGCGTTGAACCCTTTCAGCTGCATTCAACGAATCTTGCTCCTGATTTGATAACTTTTCTTCTAAATCACGGATGCGCCCAGCTGAGACGCTAGACCTCTTGGAAGCAGATGAAACTCCGATGCTGGAAAGGAAAGTAATTGATCTTGAATTGTTCTGGTCTCTCAGGACTTCTTCAACAATCTCCAGATCAGTTTTGGGAATCCAATGTTCTGGGTGTGGTCCCATTTTCTAAAGCACCATCTCAGTCTACAATAGGATAAAAAAATAGCAAGTCCAGAGTTAGAAGAAATCAAATAATTAGACAAACTAATGAGAAATGCGTAGCACATAAAATAATTTACTTACATAAGCTTCTGCTGATTTCTGGGACATCATACCATCCTTGTTAGTGTGGCTTGCTTTAAAGAAAGTAATCGGGGAGGTATCGACGTCCTCGGTCTTTTGAGATTTCTACAAGAATTATGACACCATGAATTATAAGTGTGTATGGCATGTTCACAAAAAGAAGTAGGTGTTGCATCTGAAGAGTTCGAATACTCACAAGTGCATGGTAATGTGCAATAAAGCTACTTGAGCCAGTGGTGTGTTTCTTCGTCACGGCATCTTTTTTCTTCTTGTTACTCTTGCAGATTGCCTATGTACAGATGCATGAATTTAGTATTCCACGGTACAGTAGTATGTCTGCGATAGATGTAGCTGAAACAACAGGAATCGTGTACCTTGCAGTGCTCATCATGCCATATATCAAGAAGCTCTGCCCAACTTTCCTCATCTACCTCTTTTGGTTTCAACAATAAAGCTTGCTCGCGGGTTAGATCTTTAACATCTTTCCAATAGACCTTTTTCAGCCTCCAACGTTGTTGGCGAATACCTTTCTGTAAAATGTCGGTGCAAATGTCTTTGCCAAGGTCACCACTGCTGTCCATTGCAAATTTCCCTACAGATAACATGGAACACAAATTCATATCAGCATCGAATGACAGAATTGTTAAAAAATCATCCACCAATGAGACATTTTATATGGAAAATGAATAAGAGGTTAACGGACTTACAGTTATAGACTTAATGGTTTCCGATATAGTATCTTTCAGACGACCTTCCTTATCACCATACTGCTTCCAGTGGGTTGCTAGTGGCATCTTACTGCGTATGTGAATGCCACACTCTGAACTCAGTTTTGCTGCTTGCACAGGATCAGTGGGTCTCCTCATGCCAGGAGTGAAGTTGATCTGCATCTTAGCCCCTCCGTTCCTTCTAGACCACTCGTGTACCCCATGCCCCATAGTAGGTTTGCGTACATTACGCTTTTCCTTTAGTGCACCCATGTCTACAATTGCAACTGAAAGCAGTGACAAAACGAGAGTCAAGACTTCAATTGAAAATTTTGCAACTAAACGAGTGGATAAATTGTAAGACGTGATGTCAATACCTTCCCGTTCGCTGCGGACAAGTACATTCTCCTCAGGTGAGTTGCTGCCTCTAGAGGTTTGAATTAGCATGGGCGAGGATTCATTTCCATTAGTACCCCATTCCCCTACTTTCTGGGTAGGGGTCTCTGTTTCACCATCATCTTGAGTCTCTGCATTTGCTGCTGACCTTGTTACAACATTTGGAGGCACAAAGGTTTTTGAGCCCTTCTGCTTCTTTTCTTTTGTAGAACCTTCTGTTACCTGCATTTTAATAGATCAAGCCATAAATATTAAAGCAATATGTACATATCCTACATGTGAAGGCAGGAGAATGCTGCATTTCTTCACCTTAGAGGAAGATTTAACAACATCATGGTCCTCTTCATCCGGAACAAACACATCATCATCAGTGGGCTCGTCGACAGGATCAGGTTCATAATTAGGGTCCTCGGTGATATCCTTCTCCTGCGGTTGTGCCTCTTTCCATGTTGTCACTGCCACCGGTTTCTTAGCAGTACCAAACACAAATTCACGCGCCATCGCCGTGAAATCCTCCATTGGCTTGCCATGTTCAATAGCTTTCTGCTTCAGTGCTTCAGACATACGAGACACGTTCTCCTCCATCACTTGTTTCCTAACATTTTGATATGCGTCTGCTGTTTTGACTTGAGTAACTGAAAACAATCAAGCAAAGGCAAGTCATGGTCATACTCATTAGTACAAACAGAGTAGACAAGATCATTAAAGCAAAAAATTATGTGATCCATACTGTAAAATTAACATGCTCACAAAACATTATTCTATTGCCTCCAAATCTCGTATCGTCATTTGGTTAACTGTCTAAACCCTACTGTCAACAAGTTCAGTTAAGTGTCAGGTTCAGTGTATTAGGTATCAAGTTGTTCAGTTGTGTCAGTTAAGACGCCAAGCAGCAGGGTTTATCCAACAAGTTGTGCCCTATTACCTGAACCATTATGTAGGAACATAAACCTAAATCTAACACATAGTTATAAGATCAGACCATAGGGTGTCATGCTCAACACATTCATGGCATCTGGAACCATGATCTATGAAATTAAAACCCAAGACAAGCACATTGTCGAAGGATTCGGATCATAGGGTGTCACGTTCAACACGTGCTAGGCATCTCGAACCATGTCTATGATCTAAAACCTAGATCTTGCACATAAGGTGCAACATCTTGAACAACGATCTACACATGTTGATCTACTAGAACTCATGCTTGACTGATCTAGAAAGAGGCATAGACCTAGGGCGGCAGAAAAATGACCTGGGCGTTTACGCTTTTGCTTCGGTGTCGGTGGTAGCACATTCCGGCGTGGTGTGCCGCTTCGAAGACTGCCGGACATGTCGCCCGCCGCAGAGGGGAAATCCGCCGGCAACCAACGCCTTGCTTGACGGATCTGGGGTCGAGGAAAGTGGCGATGGGGTTCTAGGTGGGCAGTGAACAAGGAACGGAATTAGGGGATGGGTATGCGGGAGGTGGGGGCACGCCGTTTTTAAAGTGTCGTGGGGGCGGCAAATTGTTAGCGCTAAAATGGGCAGTCGGGTGGAAAACAAAAGAGGTGGGAACGAAATTTTTGGTACACAAGTGGAGGGAACGAAAACCATTCATTGTAAATTTGATTGGAAAAAACAGAGATAACGGAACGGGAGGTTTACAAGCGGGGATTCTCTCTAATTACATATTGTAATTAAATAAATCCTAACACATGCAACGGTTTAGGTTTTGCCACTACTTAGACCTCCCGTGCGGAATTTGTAATATGGTTTACAAGCCGGGATTATCTCTAATTCATTGTACTTAAATTTATTTGGCCATGAACCATATTAAATTATTTGAATAAGTCATTTGTTTATATATGAAAAGGAAAACAAAATATCTTCATTCACGTACAACAGTTGGATTACTGAGCAAACAACACCATTAGTTTCCTTCATTCCACAACTCCAACTTGAAAGCTGAAGCACAATATCACTTAAACAAGTAAACCTCATTGATTCGAAAAACAAACAAAAGAGCAGAATTATTTCACATATTAGATATGTAGCCAGCAAAATGTTCTAACATCCACCAAAAGGTAGGTGATCTCATTAGACTTTACACCCATAAACTCACCAAATAGTTTTGCAACTAGGAATAGGGGCGGATCTGCTTGGTCACACCCTGATGCACATGCAACAGGGTAGAAAAAGCATTTTTTAGTCTTACATATTAGACTTAAGCATAGTGTATCAGGAAAACTTAAACAGAGTGCATCAGGGTAATTTTAATCCTAGATCCTATTCCTAGTCTAGGAAGAGGCAGACATGGAAATCTAATAGGGTCAGGACACGGTCTGGACGTCCGTACTACCCCTCTGACATCTCCTCCTCCTTGACGGGCATGGTCTACGTGTCCCTGTCACCACCACTGCCATCATCGTTGCTGTCATCGTCGCTGCTGGTGGCGCACTCCCGGCGGGAGAGCCTACCGCCGTAGATTGTGACGACCAGCTCCCTGTTGCTAGCATACTAGTCGAACACCAGGATGTTGCCTAGCGAAATAGTGTAGCACTTGACGAACTTGGGCCAGCCCCTGCAGAGGTACAAGCGGCCGTCTCGATGATCGAAATACATCTCCACATCAAAGGTCAGCCTGCTGTTACGCTCTCGGACGCGCACAGTGTTGGGCTGGTCACCGCTGATGTAATCTTTGAAAGCATGGCAGAGGGAGAGCTTGTCCCACTTGTCCTCGTGAAGGATGCGAATGAACATAAAGTCGGGGTTCGGATACAGCGGCAGATGGGGTGGTGGAGACGGTGACGATGACGGCGACAGGGACGGCGATGGCGACAGAGAAGTGGCCCTGCCCTTGCCGCTGCCCGTACGATGGTGCCTCTTCTTGACAACACGCTTTGCCGGTGTACGCGTCTGTCCTTCACGTCCCCTGCCTGCCGTCGCCTTGGCACCCCTGAGCATGGACACCGCCGTAGGCGACAAATCATTTCTTCTTCTAAATATGAAGACGAAATCCATAGGAAATCCTTTGAATCAAAGGAGACCTGAAATAGAAATGCCCATCCTTAGTACGTATATTACCTGCAGTAGTGGAACACGAGGACAGTCTCCTTCAGGGCGATCTGGACGACGGCGAGCTTTTGTGATGCAGCTTCGTCCCGCCTATTCCTTGTGTACTCGAGGTCGACTCCGAGGAAGTTGTAAGTCTCTTTCTCTAGCAATTGCTCGAACTTCTCCAGCATGTGATTCAAGTAGTTCACATCGTTGGTGTACACCACCTCCATAATCTTCGTGCCATAGGCACAGATGGGCTTGATGTCAACCGTGGTTTTCCCGTCATCGAGGATGTCTCCATAGGGATCCATGGATGCTGAGTTCCCCGTCGTGTGGAGGAGGAAGACGCGAGAGGAAGAAGAACAGGCGAGAAGCGGAAGCGTTGCGGTTATTATGGTGTTACGGCGGCGGTGGAGTCGAGGCGGAGGGCCCGTACATCGATGTAGCCGACCCGTTACGGTGCGATGCGGTTAGCGGTGCAGTGCGGTCAGTTTTGTTACGGTGCGACGCGTTTAGGAGTGGTGCGATGCGGTTATTGCGGTGTAGTGGGGTAAGTTTTAATTTGTTACGGTGCGACGTGTTTAGGTGTGGTGCATGCGATGCGGTTATTGCGGTGCAGCAGTGGGATCAGTTTTGTTACGATGCGACGCGTGTAGGTGTGGTGTGGTCCGGTCGTGGCTGCAAAGTTTCAACAATTGAACGCACGGGGCTTTCACCAATCCTCTGGTCATGGCTGCAACTTAATTTCAAAAATTGAACCCACGGCTCTCCTACAACTTTCAACTCAAGTTTGACCTAAGCTTGTACAGTGCATAACTAATTCAAAATATTTCATAAAAATTGAAAACCTACACACTGATAAATTTTACGTGAACTAGTTGACACGAATTTTTTTAAACTTGAAACATTTCATTCTCATCAAAATAACAATCCTGCATATGAGCTTCCACATAGAATGTACCATGACTCACGTGGGTCCACATACACAAGCATTGGTGCAAGTGGGCCCAATAGCATATGTGGGTCCAGTTTGACTAAGGTTGGGCTTAAGTTGACCCTGATGACACATGTGGGCCCACATAGCTAGCAGCGGTGCATGTGGGACCCTATGGCATCTGCGGGTCCAGTTTGACTAAGATTGGGCTTAAGTTGACCCTGATGACACATGCGGGCCCACATAGCTAGCAGCGGTGCATGTGGGACCCTATGGCATCTGTGGCTCCAGTTTGACTAAGATTGGGCTTAAGTTGACCCTGATGACATATGTGGGCCCACATAGCTAGCACCGGTGCATGTGGGACCCTATGGCATCTGTGGGTCTAGTTTGACTAAGATTGGGCTTAAGTTGACCCTGATGACACACGTGGGCCAGTTTGACTAAGATTGGGCTTAAGTTGACCCTGATGACACACGTGGGTCCACATACACTAGCATTGGTGCATGTGGGCCCAATGGCATTTGTGGGTTCTATGTTGACTCATATCGCTGCAAAAGTTGACTCTGATGACACATGTGGGTCCACTTAGCTAACATTGGTGCATGTGGGACCCTATGGCATCTGTGGGTCCAGTTTGACTAAGATTGGGCTTAAGCTAACCCTGATGACACATGTGGGCCCACATAGCTAGCATCGGTGCATGTGGGACCCTATGGCATCTGTGGGTCCAGTTTGACTAAGATTGGGATTAAGTTGACCCTGATGACAAATGTGGGCCCATATAGCTAGCACCAAGTGTTTCCATGAAGCCGTGGATTTTTGCCCGGTTTCCACGTTTTGGCCGTTCGGTCCAACGTATCGCCCAGTTTTGGCATGTTTTGAGCGTAACCGACACACGCGAGACGCTAGTCGTGTTTTCCACGATGTCGGGCTGTTTTCCATGATGTCTCCCGGTTTCCACGTTTTGCCCGTTCGGTCCAACGTATCGCCCAGATTTGGCCTGTTTTGAGCGTAACCGACACACGCGAGACGCTAGTCGTGTTTTCCACGATGTCGAGCACCAAGTGTTTCCGCTACTATTGACCAAAATTTGACTTGAGGTAAAATTTGAGCAAACAATCATTTGACAATGAACAAAGTGGTCACATTCCAACTAAATGACCCCAAATACCATACCATGTTGGTGAAATACAAATTTTATTCAAATTTTTGAACTACCTTTACAAAATGTAGTTGAATTTCAATTATTAAAATGGAAAATGGTATTTGAAATCATAATTGGACCAAAAACCCCAAAAGATGAAATGTGTGCTATGACAAGATACACCTACATGCCAAATCTTAGACCATTCTGAGAAAGTATGCCATAGAGTTGGGCATCTCCTAGGTAATTTGGGTACTTACACATGAGACCAAGTGTGAGAGAGCAACCTCAACTTTCATTCAACAAACTCAAGGATTATTATTTTTTGTGCAAACTAGGGTACAATGTAAGACACATGGCCAATGTTTTACTTTTTTTTTATTTTTTTTGAATTTCTAGTGCCCTGCCAAAGTTTGGTCAAAATCGCGTCGAACAAATATAATGCATTATGATGTGCAAGCTCTCTTTCAAAGTTCTACCAATGTACAAACCGCATGCTATACCTCCATTTTAACAACATATAAAAATATGGTATCAAAATTTGAAAGTTAACTTGCTCAAAATTCAAATTTGATTTGGAGGTGATTTAGTATTTTCAAATTTCTACATGCACCAAGTTTTTAATCTGAAAAAACTCTATAAACGAATAATGTGGCCCCTACATTCCTTCAAACAATGGTGAAAACCTCATGTAATTCAGACAAACATAGCTCCTCAAATCCAAATCTGAATTTTTCTAAAATTCATGTCAAAACCACCTATTTGATGTGTTTAACTGAATTTTCAAATTTGTACATGCACCAAGTTTTGAATCTGAACAAACTCTACAAATAAATAATGTGGCCCCTACAGTCCTTCAAACATTGGTAAAACCCTCATGCAATTCAGACAAACACAGCTCGTCAAATCCATATCTGAATTTTTATCAAAAAATTCTGAAAACTAGTCGGAATCTGCAAAATATTTAAAAATGATAAAAACAAGAGTAAAAAACCTAAGTACATAAAAATATTACATTTATTTTACATACAGTTATCGAATCTTTATTACAAGCTATATTACAACTTACAAGTACTATTGAAATAATAACAAAATGTTTAAAAAAAGGAACTCAGCCCAGCCAGGCCTTCTGCCCGGGCAAGCTACCTATGACCGAACTGGGCCTCTTTCAGCCCATTATGTCCCCAATGCCGCACGACGTCAGACGGGTCGGACGGCTGGGAGTTTAGTCCCACCTCGCCAACTGGAGAGGATTCCGACCAGCTTAAATAGCCGCGCGTTCGGCTGCTATCAACAGCCTCTCTGTTCTATCTTACTTGCTATCAGGAATTCTACTTTGGGCCGTTGGGCCTACTGGCAGGTCACGGGCCTGCATCCTGGCCATTCATTTGGTTTCTAGTCGTATGCAGGCCGTGATTCCCTTGAGAAATATCCTGCCAGTAGGTGGCCTTTTTTGCTTTATTTGATCTTTTTTGTCCTATATTTTAACATAAATTCATACGTTTTTAATACAAATTTACATGGCATAGTGCATATACAGCACTATCTCTGCACTTAAATGGCCCAAACCATTTCAAATTTTGAAACACTACTACAATTTTGGAACCATAATTAACTGGAGAATGATGGAGTCAGTGGTCAGCAATGTTGACATCATTGACACGCTGGTTGATGAACATGGAGCTGGGCCTTATCAAGTTGGAAAATGTGAGTCTCTGATCCACACATTAAGTTGGACAAATTGCCAGAAGAAAGAGCTGGTATGTATGAGTGATCTACTTTGTTGTGCCTATAATTTTCCGATTAACAAATGTTCACATTGTGCATGTGGACCAAGAACAGAAACTCCCGCGACGCCTTGTCCCTGAAGACATGGCTAAATATGGTGATATCACAATTGTGTGTGATAAATACACAAAGGTCAAAGGTTCGTACTCAATTTCTCCTGAGGATGGCCGAGTATGCTGCGCTGGGTGGAGGGAAGTGATGTCATAGGAGGAGGATTTTCGGCGAATTGGAGACAAGATGTTTTTCATGCTGTACATGGGACGTAAGGGGGCTTTCCTATTTGCCTTCTATGTTCCAAATGTGGAACTTTAGTAGCCTTGATCATTTTCACTATGATGGTCATGGGTCATTTGTCGACCTAATAATATGAGATGTTAAGACAATATTTTACGGTCCTTTCATTATGTGGCATTAGTATGTCTGAAGACATGGTTAAGTGTAATGGTACTATTAAATTTTTTATGAGCTGAAATATATTATGCCTGTCGTTGCTACCAATTATAGTGAAATCGTGTTAATTGAGTTCATTTCATCGGTATCTATGAATATTTTATGAGCTACAAATTTTATGCGTGCACAACTTACTAGACGGACATGTCTGTCGCGTAGGTTATGTCATGTAAAGAAGTATCTATCCCCAGTAAATCTATTTTGCTGCTCGAAGTAAGTATGACAAAAACAAGAAAAACATCTAGGTACGACCATATATATCATTGTAATTAATAATTTTGTGTATAACATGGTTACTGGGAATTGAATGCAATAGTCTCCATAACTAGTATCAAATAGTACAACTGTGTGCTAGTATTTTAGTAACGCATTTTCACAAGGTACTAGTCAATATCACTATCAACATCTGAAATGCTCCTCCCAAATTCATCGACAACCGGTTCCAAGTCTTCTTGTTCTTCGTCGCTCAGGTCCATATCATTGTTTACACCATTTTTCCCTGCTAGTTGTCTAACAGTATGAGAGTCAACAAATATCACATCATCAGAGCGATCAGCCATGTCGTCTTCGTGATCATCAACATATTCATCTTCCTCGTCCTCAATTTGTTGAACAATGGGATCTTCCGAGCCTAGGTCTTCCTGGTATGCACCTGCATTGCCTTCATCATCTTTTTCTGGAACATCGTATACATTCCTATGCTTGAAAGTTTGCACCACCTTCCAAGGATCACCAAATTTTGTGTCTTCCAAGTAAAAACAAGTTTCTGCTTGGTGAGCTAATATGAAAGGGGCGTTCTTTTACCACAATACAGACGTATTGATGCTTTTAAAGTATCCATCATCCTTCATCTCCGTGGTTTTCCTACTTCCAAGGTCAAACCAATCACAGCGGAATAAGAACACGGATCTGTCGCCGTGCTTGTTTCTCGGGTACTGTAACTCAAGAACCTCCTTCATCACACCGTAGTACTCTTGATCTTGTTCGTCAGAAACGGATCCCCTTGTCATTATGCCTGAGTTTTGAGTCCTCATGTTCTTCTCACGCTTGACGGAACGAAACCTAGCGCCATTTACATTGCACATAGGGTGTACAACTACACGAGCATCTGGACCAAGTGCTAGTGATTTTAAATCTTCTGGAGCATTGTCCAAATTACTGACATGTTTTTTAAACCATGCAGGGAATTCTTTCTCTAGTTCCTCCTCAATGTTGTTCACACCCCTGTTCTGTAGTTGTTGTCAGAAATTCCTAAAAATCAAAAACAAATTAGTAATGGTACTGCTATAACACAAAATATTACTAAATTTTTTGAATGATTAATAAAAAGGTAAATAGACCTACCGAATATAATTTTGTGCCTCATCACAGTTCTGAAGTACATACCAAACCATACTGTCAAATTATTTGGGAAAATACTTCAACTTGGATAGTCCTAAACCTCTGGCTCCATCTGAAAAAATATCAAACTCTAGCGGATCAACTCTTTGTTTCTTATCTTGGTTCCTCTCAGGCTTGTTATGTATGGTTTCTATGACATCGCCCAAAAATTTAGAGCAATGATACAAGCACTCATCCACGATATATCCCTCAGCAATTGAACCTTCAGGCCTTGATTTGCTACGCACAGTTGATTTCAGGTACCCGAGCCTTCTTTCAACTGGATACATCCAACCATATTGAACAGGCCCCCTCTGAAGTGCCTCATCAGGTAGATGAATAGCCAGGTGCACCATTACATCAAAGAATGATGGGGGAAATAGCAGCTCAAGCTTGCAAAGAATTATGACAATTTCAACCTTCATTCGACGCAGCACAGATGCTCTTAGAGTTTTGGCACACAACTCCCTGAAAAAGTTTCCCAATTCAGCAATGGTCTCATACATCGCCTTTGATGCAATCCCTCTCAGACCAGCTGGCAACACACGCTGCATAAGTATGTGGCAGTCATGCGTCTTTAGACCGTACACTTTACCCCCTGGGATGTCCACACATCTTGCTAAGTTTCCAGCAAAACCATCTATGAACCTAGTGTTGGCCAAATACTTGCATAATTTTTGTTTTCCTTCCTTTTGAAGCGTCCATAGTGCTTTCTCCTTTGAAAAACCCTTGGCCTCAGGTTTCATCCAGAACTTCTTCCTGACATTAAATTTCTCCAAATCCATTCTACCACCAACAGTGTCCTTGTTCTTTCCATCAAGCTCAAGAAGGGTACCAAGGATATTGTCCAATATGTTCTTCTCAATGTGCATCACATCTAGGTTGTGAACAAACTTCAATCTTGCCCAGTATGGCAAATCATATAAGTTGATCTTGAGGTGCCAGGTTGGCTCACCAGTCATGCCACGCTTTCTCTTCCTAGTTGATGGATTTTTCCCTAGCCTGTAATCTTGAACTCTCTGTACCCTCTCCTCTCTTTCTGCAAGTGTGAAACTTGTTGGTGCATCCTTAGGTTCAGGTTTTCCATTGAAGGCTCTGCTACTCCTCCACTTGTGATCGTGAGGCAGAAATCGAGGATGACCAATATAACCAATTTTATTATGCAAAGACTCGTAGCAAGGATCCTTATCGCAGTGCGCACATGCGAAAAACCCTCTTGTGCTACGGCCAGACACCGTGGCATATCCAGGATAGTCATGAATCGACCAAAGAAACGCAGCATGCAACGGAAACTCTCTACCTGTGCACGCATCATATGTGCCCATGCCACTCCATAGCTTCATCATATCTTTTATCAATGGCTGCATAAATACATGAAAATCCTTTCCTGGTGAATTTTTTCTAGGGATTAGCAATGACATCATGAAGTTGGATTGATCCATGCACATCCACGGTGGGAAGTTGTATGGAATGACAAAAACTGGCCACATACTGTATGAACTACTCATGTTTCCGTATGGGTTGAATCCATATGTCGCAATACCAAGCCTTATGTTACGAGCATCTGAAGCAAACCATCCAAACTCCTTGTCAAAGTGCTTCCATGCTTCACCATCAGCTGGGTGCCTTAAAATACCCGGTTGTGCAACCCTCTTCTCCTTGTGCCACTTGGTGTTCATCGACGCTTCCTTGGAAAAAAAAATCTCTGTAACCTTGGGATTATAGGAAAGTATCGAAGCACCTTGTGGGGAATCTTTCTCTTTGCTTCAGAGTCTTTCCACCTTGAAAATCCACACTCGGGACAATGAGTTTTTTTGGCATGGTCTCCCCAAAACAGAGTACAGTCATACTTGCAAACATGAATTGTGTCATAACCAAGCCCAACCTCAGAAAGAACACTCTTAGCTTCAGCATAGGACTTGGGAAAATTCACTTTTGGCAAAGCAGCACATAAGACAGCCATAAATTGATCAAAAGCTCTATTTGTGACCCGGTTGTATGATTTCACGTAAAGCATCTTCATAATGAATTACAACCTCGTCTCAGTGGTGCATCCCTCGTGAAGCTCTTTCTTAGCTTCTTCGATGAGTTTCGCATAGAAATTAGTGTCACTTGGGCCTCTGTCACCAGAATCATGCAGCTCATCTAACATCTTGTCAACATGATCATTATGATTCTCATTTCCATCATCATAATCATCATCGTCATCGCTTTGATACAAACTATGATCATAGTTTTCATCAAGACCATCATGTTCTCCATGAAAACTCCACTTTGTGTACGAAACGGCCATACCATTGACGTGTAAGTGATACTCAATAGTTTCCTGAGTCTGCTGCATAATATTAAGGCATTTTTGGCATGGGCACAAATATTGATGCACCTTCATTGTAGTTTGCGCGCGCAAACTCCATAAACTCGCGGACACCTTGTATGTAAAAAGGGGTGAACTTGCGCCCATGAGTAATCCACTGTCGATCCATCGCCTACAAAAATATATATAATGTGTTCCACTCGAGTCGTGATGCCATTCAATTTGTACTAATCGATGTCAAAATTGTTTACCAAAGTCCAAATAAATCACAATGTGTAACATAAACACCAATCCAAATCAATTTCATAACAGATCTCAAAGGAACTCACATGTGCTTCCTATCAACGTGCGTCGGCCTGCCGCGAAGCCTGGCTAGCTGGGATCGTGATCGATCGTCGTGATCGCATAGGCGCAAGTCGTCGGGACTTGTAGATGAAGGGCCAGCAAATGTCGTGATCGCCTAGACAAGGGATACCCTTGACGGCGCTCGTTCGCAAGAACATAGAAGAAAACTGTTTGGAAGATCGCACAAGTCCTAACTATAACGATCTGTGTTTGTACATGCCACGTACTGCACATAGAGTTTACAAAATGGTAGGCCAATCAAACAATTCAAAAACCGAACAGTAGCCCAGCGGTAACGAAACGTTTTACTTTGTACTAGGTCCTCGGTTCGAAACCCATCTTTGCCCTTTTATCGTTTTTAACACAATTGCTAACTCGTTGGTCCCAGAACAATCGGTGACGGCTTAATCTACGACGCTCTAAAATCCGTCATGCGGATAATCGACGACGGTTTGCCATGACGCGAAACGTGACCGTCACGCATTATCAAGCATACGTGACGCCCAAAACTAATACGTCACCTATGGTTACTTTCGGTGACAGTTCTGAATTTTGTCACCAAGCAATTCATCACCGATTCTAGGATCTGTTGTAGTGGTGGGGATCCGATGGATATTGAGATGCTATGTCAGATTGATTATTGATTCTATCATGTCTATGTTATTTGTGATCTTGCATGCTCTCCGTTGCTCGTAGCTACCTTGGCCAAGTAGATGCTTGTGACTCCAAGAGGGAGTATTTATGCTCGATAGTGGGTTCATGCCTCTGATAATCTGGGGAAGTGACAGGAATCTCTAAGGTTGTATATGTGCTATTGCCACTAGGGAGAAAACAACGATCCTTTGTTCATGGAGCAATTGTATTGTTTACTTTACACACTTTGCTTAATGCAATTATCTGTTGCTTGCAACTTAATACTGGAGGGGGTTCGGATGATTACCTGAAGGTGGATTATTAGTCATAGATGCAGTTGGATTACGGTCTATGTATTATGTTCTAATGCCCACTCAAATCTCGTAGGAGTCAAGATGGCTAGTATATGCATTGTATGCTTTCTCAAGTCTGTCAATTTCCCCACTGTAATTTGTTCACCCAACATGCTATTATCTTAAGGAGAATCACCTCTAGTGAATTGTGGACCCCGGTCCATGCCTTTACCATTAATCTACCATCTACTGTTTACTGTTTTACTGTTTACTTTCAGCAAGAAATTACTTTCTTCCACTCTATACATTTAATCCTTTGTTTCAGCAAAACCAGTGAGATTGACAACCTCATTGTAAGTTGGGGCAAAGTTCTGTGGTTGTGTTGTGCAAGGTTCCAAGTTGGTAGCAACACCTTGGGAGTTGTTTCCTTAACTCCTACGGGTTCGATAACCTTGGTTTCACAACTGAGGGAAACTTGTTGCTGTGCTCATCATACCTTCCTCTTGGGGTTCCCAACGAGCTCAACATAGATTGAGTCAACAAGCAGCTCTTTGCACTGTTGCCGGGTATCAAAAGAAGAAGAGACTCCCATGTTAACCACGCACAAGCAATGGTCTGGCGGCCCAGGAGGGGCAGCCGGTCCATGCTGACGGACCAGCCATGGTTGGGATCCGCTCGGGGGATGGCCTGGCCCTGGTGGGGTCAGGCCCGTCTCTTGGGGATGGCGGGCAACAATTCATGGTCAGCACTACGGCGCGTAGGAGTTCTCATCATGGAGTTGATGCCTTTGGGGCATCATCTACGGATGAGGACTCAATGGTCAAGGCCATGCGAAGGAAGGCGGAGAAGAACCTCGACTCGCAGGGTACAATGAACTCTTCAAAATCCTTCCTTTTTTTCCAACACATCTATTGCTGATAAGCTGGCTAATGTTGGTGTAAGTATGGGTAGATCTGTAAAGGAAGTTACATTATGTTGTTCTATGTTGAGGCATATGGAGGTTGACCCTTTAACGGTTACACCTAAGGCTTCTGTTGTTTCTGATTCTTCACCGATGGAGGAGGAGTTGCATGCCACAGTAAATGGTCAACTCCTATCTCACTTAGTTGGTGAAGTATCAGAGGTGGGCTTCGATGAGACTCAGTTGGGTTCATTATTTGAGCTTACAGCTTCTGGTCGAAAATCGAAGAGCCACAAATCTCGCAAGAGGTCTCGTGTATCCAAATCTCCTATTGTTTCTCAATGAATGGCATGTTTTCAAATAGCAGATGTCTTCGTGACTTGGCTAAACATTTGTTCTTTGCCGATTGTGTGAGAGATCATAATTTGTATCTTTTGGGTATTTCTGAGACTAGTAGATGTGATTTCTCACAAGCTCAACTCAATCGCCTTTCTGGTGGAGTGGACTTTACGTGGGTATCAAATCCACTGCGTGGTCGATCCAGGGGGATCCTGTTAGGCGTCAGAGATGAGACTATGGAAGTCTTACCTAGTTTGGTTGGAGATTTTTTTATTAAACTCCATATCCGTAACAAGGCCGATGATTTCATATGGTCTCTAGTCGCTGTCTACGGGGCTGCCCAGGAGGTTTATAAGGCTGACTTTTTACGTGAGTTGGTTAATCTGGCTAAGGACAATCCGTATCCTATTCTTATAGACGGAGATTTTAACTTGCTGAGATTCCCTCATGAGAAAAGTCGGGGCCGTTTCGACGAACATTGGCCTTTCATGTTCAATGTTGTCATAGAAATCTTGGACTTACGAGAGGTTACAATGTTAGGAAGACAGTTCACATGGGCTAATAGTCTTCCGGAGCCTACATATGAAAAACTGGATAGAGTGCTTATGGATACCAAATGGGAAGAAAAATTCCCTATGGTAACGGTTCGTTCTCTTGAACGTATTGAGGCTTTGTCGGATCATGCTCCAATATTATTAACTGTTGGAACATCACCACGTAAATCCAAACATAGTTTCAAATTTGAACTTGGATGGTTGGATCGTGATGGTTTCCATGACTTGGTGAGGTTATTTGGGAGAAATCTGTTAGTGGTCAAATGCCTATACAGCGATGGAACAACAAAATGCGCGCCTTACGCAAATTCCTTCGTGGTTGGGCCAGACATACTGCTGGAATCCTTAAAAAAGAAAAAATATGCCTTTCATCTATTATCAACGATTTAGAGCCTTCTGCGGAAGTCGGGCTTTTATCTGCCCAAGAGATTGAGCTTAAAAACTAATCAAATGCAGAAATTGCTAGACTACTTCGCGAGGAGGAACTCAAATGGTATCAATGCTCTAAAGCAAAATTCATTCTTGCGGGAGATGCGAATACAAGATACTTCCATGCTGTGGCCAATGGAAAGCATAAGAAGAAACTTATTCACTCTCTAATTCAGGATGAACGTACGATTGAGGGTCAGGAGCAACTAAAATCGTATATTACTAGTTATTATAAATCTTTGTTTGGGGCACTGCTAGAAAATACTTTCTCGCTGGATGAGTCCCTAACTATGGATATTCCACAGGTTTATGTTCAGGAAAACAACTTTCTAACTGCTCCTTATACGGAGGATGAGGTCAAAAAAGCCATTTTTCAAATGGAATATAACAAGGCACCCAGGCCTGCTGGCTTTCCAACGGAATTTTATCAAAAGTTCTGGGAAGTTATCAAGGAGGACCTGATGCAATTGTTTGAGTTCTTGCATGCCGGTCAGTTAGACATTTTTAGACTCAATTTTGGCAACATAATTTTACTTCCTAAGGTTAATAATGCAGAACGAATACAATAGTATCGTCCAATCTGCCTTCTTAACATTAGTTTTAAAATCTTCACAAAAGTTGCTATGATTAGACTAAATTCGGTAGCTGATCATGTTGTAAGCCCATCTCAAACTGCTTTCATGTAAGGAAGAAATATCTTGGATGGTGTAGTAATCCTGCATGAAACAATCCATGAACTACACTCAAAGAAATTGAATGGTGTATTGTTCAAGATTGACTTTGAGAAGGCTTATGACAAAGTTAATTGGTCTTTCCTTCAGCAAACACTCCGTATGAAAGGTTTTTCGGAGGAGTAGTGTTCTCTCGTACAGTCTTGTGTGGCTGGTGGTAGTGTTGCCATCAATGTCAACGATGACACTGGCAAATACTTCCAGACCAAAAAAGGACTAAGACAAGGGGATCCATTATCGCCTATACTATTTAACATAGTGGCTGATATGTTGGCTGTCCTTATTGAGAGAGCCAAGGTTGATGGTCAAATTGAATGATTAGTTCCTCATCTAGTTGATGGTGGTCTCTCCATTGTTCAATACGCTGATGATACAATCTTATTTATGGAACATGACTTGGAGAAAGCTAAGAATCTGAAATTAATATTACCA
Organism: Avena eriantha; assembly: GCA_910589775.1. Lineage (NCBI taxonomy): Eukaryota > Viridiplantae > Streptophyta > Magnoliopsida > Poales > Poaceae > Avena > Avena eriantha. Next base: position 405,735,429 of record OU342746.1, on the reverse strand, counting down.
GTATTTGAGCAACTCTCTGGATTGAAAATTAACTTCCATAAGAGTGATTTGTATTGTTTTGGCAAGGCTCAAAATGAGGCCCACCTATATGCTAAAATTTTCGGTTGTGGTCAGGGGCAATTTCCAATCAACTATCTGGGAATACCGATCCACTATCGGCGTCTCACGATTGCTGAATGGAAACTCGTTGAGGAAAGACTCCAGAAACGTCTTAATAGTTGGAAAGGTAAATTTCTATCCCTTGGCGGAAGACTTGTACTCATAAATTCAGTACTCACCAACATGGTACTGTATATGATCTCGTTTTTCCAACTACCGAAAAGTGTCTTGAAGAAAGTGGATTATTTCTGATCAAGATTCTTTTGGCAAGGGGATAGTGAAAGAAATAAATATCGACTGGCCAGATGGAATGTGGTTTGCCGACCAAAAGAATACGATGGACTGGGCATACATGATTTGCAAGTCAAAAACACCGCGCTTCTTGGTAAATGGCTTTTCAAACTACTATCAGAAGATGGTGTCCGGCAAATCATTCGATGGAGGAAATATGTTGGCTCCAAAGTTGTGTCTCAAGTGGTTTGGAAACCCGGTGATTCACACTTTTTGGCTGGACTAATGGCGTCCAAAAAACATTTCTTCCATTTTGGTGTTTTCAATATTAAGGATGGATCGCAGATTAGGTTCTGGGAAGATAAATGGCTTGGCCAAACTTCTCTTCACGAACAATATCAAGCTCTATATTCGATTGTTAGGCACAAAGGAGATACACTTTCCATAGTAATGGGATCTGATCCTCCTAATGTGTCTTTCAGACGAAGTCTCATAGGTCCTAGACTCATATCGTGGAACAATCTTTTATTACGATTATCCACGATACAACTGTCGGAGGGGGTGGATGAGTTCAAATGAAAACTACTAGAGAGTGGTAAATTTTCTGTTGACTCATTGTACAGAGCATTGATCCAACCTGATATTCCAGTTGATGATAATTCTAAAATTTGGAAGATGGAAATACCCCTTAAAACAAAGATTTTCGCTTGGTATCTTCGTAAAGGGGTCATTCTTACAAAGGATAATCTTGTTAAGAGGAATTGTCATGGAAGTACACAATGCATTTTTTGTCATCATAATGAGACAATCCGGCATTTATTCTTCTAGTGTAAATTTGCTCGTACTATATGGTCAATCATCCAAGTAGCCTCTGGTTTATCTCCTCCACGCTCGGTAGACAATGTATTTGGTAACTGGTTGCACGGGATACATGATAAATACGGGACTTTGTTTAGGGTGGGAGCGCTTGCCATTATTTGGTCGGTTTGGCTATGTAGAAATGACAAGATTTTTAATAACATTGTGTCTTCTTCTATACAGGTGATCTATCGTGCCACGGCTATCCTCCGATCATGGACTACTCTCCAACGTATGGAGTTTCACGACTTGTTTGTGGAGGGGTGTACGCGATTGGAGGACATGGCGAGGGATATTTTCTCCCGACATGGATAGCAACGTGATCTGCGGATAGATTTTCCATAGCTCGAGGCGTATCCTCATATGTTTATTACCATTTTTGTAATGCTAGTACTTTTGCTTTGGTCACTTTGTGTGTGGTTGATCGGCTGTGTGCATCCTAGCTATGCAGAGGCCGGGTGTAAACATTATTCAAAATAATAAAGCGCCCATTTCCAAAAAAAAGTTCAAAATAAACCTGATTGACCCAAGAGGGCGAAATGTAAGGCAATGCAAATGGCCCGGTGGAAAAACCGATGTAGTACTATGCCTACTCGTAGTTAACAATAGGTATGAAACAATGATACCAAATATGGTTTTGGCATGTGGCTTCTTTAAGTTGTTCCCAGCGCCGATTACGTCACTTAAGTCAAGGTCGACCTGTGATCATTATCGAGCTTTAGCCTAACTCTGATATAGTAGGGGCAACATTGTAATCCATGGAGAACCACTTTGTTATGTCAAGAGCAACATCCACAGTAGGGCCCAGCTGAAACAAATGCCCACAAGTGCACATTTACACTAGTAGAAAAGAGGCCTTTCGTTTTGAGCTGCCAGGGGCTCTAGTCCCGGAATAATCTGGGACCCGGACTAGTGTTAGCATTAGTCCCGGTTCGTCCCTGTCCCAACGGCTAGGAGGCCGCAGGTGACTAGTCCCGGTTTGTTTAGGACCTCTAGTCCCGGTTGGTACTAAAGATCTGGACCCCAACGGCTAGGAGCTGGGTGACAATTAGTCCCAGTTTGTATTATAAACTAGGACTAGTTCTTGATCTCTAGTCCCGGTTTGTAATACAAACCGGGACTAATTGTTTTTCTACATTTACGCTTGCTTCATTCTGCCTGAGCCCATGGCCATTTTGCTCCAAGCTAGCTCAAGTTCATCCCCATTTTTGTCCAAGATTTGTCAAGGTTTGGTGGCACCTTCAATCCAAGGTTCTAAAAGGTTAGCAACTTCATTCTTTCATATATCATTGTTATTTTGCTCAATACTCTAGAAGTAGAGAGGGATTTCATGCTTTAGAAGTAGAGAGTTAGAGGGAATTTTCCTATATGTGTAATTTTAGACATATTTTGATTATGCAAAAAGTTACTGAAAGTTGAGATGTGTAATTTTAGAGTTTCGGAGCTCATAATTGAATGAGGTTTTCACTGCTAGATCAATAATTAAAAATTCAACATTTTTTATGTTAATAGTTTTGTCCAATTCAAAAATTGGTGCATGTAAAAATTTATATATAGGTTGTTAGTACACACTAAATTTTTAGATTTCAACAAGTAAATGAAGTGAAAATGATCCAAGCTTTTTATATAATGCAGATGAGCCGGTCATGGATGTACGACGGTTCCCGAATGTCTGACGCGTTCATTAAAGGCGTGCATTCTTTTCTCTATGTGGCTGAGGCAAAGAAGGGGAATGGTTTTATGTGTTGTCCGTGCCATGTCTGTCGGAATGAGAAGGATTATTCTTCCTCAAAAACCATTCATGTCCACCTGATTTAGTACGGTGTCATGTCCGGCTATAATTGTTGGACAAAGCACGGAGAAAGAGGGGTTATGATGGAAGAAAACGAAGAAGAAGAGAACGATGACAACTATCCAATGTTCTCTGCAATGGAAGATAGTGAACAAGAAGAAGGTGAAGAACGGGCATTAGATGAGACCGCTGATGATCTTCGTCAGGCCATTCTTGATGCTCAGAGAGAATGCGAAAATGAAAACGAGAAGAAGAAGTTGGAGCGCATGTTAGAGGATCACAAAAAAAGTTGTATCCAAATTGCAAAGATGGCAACACAAAGCTCGGTACCACACTGGAATTGCTGCAATGGAAGGCAGAGAATGGTTTATCTGACAAGAGATTTGAGAAGCTACTAAAAATAATGAAGAAGAAGCTGCCAAAGGATAACGAATTAACTGCCAGTACATACGAGGCAAAGAAGGTTGTCTGCCCTCTAGGATTAGAGGTGCAGAAGATACATGCATGCATTAATGACTACATCCTCTACCACGGTGAGGAGTATGAGAATTTGGATGCATGCCCGGTATGCGGTATAAGATCAGTCGAGATGACCCTGGTGATGTTGAGGGCGAGGAGCGCCCCAGGAAGAGGGTTCCTGCAAAGGTGATGTGGTATGCTCCTATAATACCACGGTTGAAATGTTTGTTCAGAAACAAAGAGCATGCCAAGTTACTGCGATGGCACGAAGAAGACCACAAGAAAGACAAATTGTCCAGACACCCCGCGGATGGGAAGCAATGGAGAAAAATCGATAGAGATTACCTGAACTTTGCAAATGACGCAAGGAACTTAAGGTTTGGTCTAAGTACACATGGCATGAATCCTTTTGGGGAGCAGAGCAGCAGTCATAGCACCTGGCCTGTGACTCTATGTATCTATAACCTTCCTCCTTGGTTGTGCATGAAGCGGAAGTTCATTATGATGTCAGTGCTTATCCAAGGCCTGAAGTAACCCAACAACGACATTGATGTGTACCTAAGAACATTAGTTGAAGAACTTCTATAGTTTTGGCGTGACGAAGGTGTACGTATGTGGGATGAGCACAAACAAGAGTCATTTGACCTACGAGCGTTGTTGTTCGTAACCATCATTGATTGGCCTGCTCTTAGTAACCTTTCAAGACAGTCAAACAAGGGATACAATGCATGCACGCATTGTTTAGATGATACTGAAAGTATATATTTGGATAAATGTAGGAAGAATGTGTACCCGAGGCATCGTCAATTTCTTTCGCCCAGTCATCGCGCAAGAAAGAAAGGCAAGCATTTCAAAGGTGAGGCAGATCACCGGAATAAGCCTATCTGTCATACTGGTGATGATGTATTTGCTATGGTCAAGGATTTAGAAGTAATCTTTGGAAAGGGTCATGGCGGTCAATCTGTTCCGAATAACGTTACCGGACACATGCCCATGTGGAAGAAAAAATCTATATTTTGTGAGCTACCCTATTGGCAAGTTCTATTGGTCCGCTCTGCAATCGACGTGATGCACGTGACGAAGAATCTTTGCGTGAACCTGCTAGGCTTCATGGGCGTGTATGGGAAGACAAAAGATACGCCCGAAGCATGGCAGGACCAACAAGGTATGAAAGACCGAGACGGCCTACATCCAATGAAGACGGATAAAGGACGTCTAATTCCTGCCAACTACGCTATTACCAAAGAAGAGAAGGAAATATTTTTTGAAGTCCTGAGCAGTATGAAGGTCCCGTCTGGCTTCTCGTCGAATATAAAGAGAATAATAAATATGGCAGAGAAAAAAATTCCAAAACCTAAAGTCTCATGATTGCCACGTGCTTATGACGCAATTGCTTCCGGTTGCATTGAGGGGGCTTCTACCGAAAAATGTTCGACTACCCATTATGAAGCTATGTGCATTCCTCAATGCTATTTCTCAGAAGGTAATCGATCCAGAAATTCTACCAAGGTTACAGAATGATGTGTTCCAATGTCTCGTTAGTTTTGAGTTGGTATTCCCACCATCCTTCTTCAATATTATGACGCATCTCCTGGTACACCTAGTCGACGAGATTAGCATTTTGGGTCCTGTATTTCTACACAAATATGTTCCCCTTTGAGAGGTTCATGGGAGTCTTGAAGAAATATGTTCATAACTGTGCCCGGCCAGAAGGAATCATCTCCAAGGGATATGGAATAGAGGAGGTCATTGAGTTTTGTGTTGACTTTATTCCTGACATTAAGTCGATTGGTGTTCCTGAATCGCGGCATGAGGGGAGACTGAGTGGAAAAGGAACGCTAGGAAGGAAACTGACAACATGTATCGACGGGCATTCTTTCACTCAAGCACACTACACAGTTCTACAGAATTCCACCTTGGCAGGTCTGTATATCAACGAACACAAGAATATTGTACGCTCCAACAACCCGAGGAAGCCTGACTCCTGGATTATAGATGAACACATGAAAAGTTTCGGCGGTTGGTTGCAAACACCTCTCATGAATAACTACACTGTTTGTGATCAGCTGTACTTGTTGGCCAGCTCACCATCTTCAACTATATGGACTTTCCAAGGGTACGAGATAAATGGGAATATATTTTACACGATCGCCCAAGATAAAAAGAGCACCAACCAAAATAGTGGTGTTCGCTTTGATGCAACAAATGACAATGGGTCAAAGGACACATATTATGGTTACATAGAGGAGATATGGGAACCTGACTATGGACCTACTTTTAAGGTCCCTTTGTTTCGGTGCAAATGGGTCAAGCTGACAGGAGGTGGGGTTCAGGTAGACAAAAAGTATGGAATGACAACAGTGGATCTCAACAACATTGCGTACTTAAATGAACCATTCGTCCTAGCCAATGACGTGGCTCAAGTTTTCTATGTGAAGGACATGCCTACCGAACAGAGAAAAAGAAAAGACAAGCAAACGAATACATCATACGATGAGCCAAAGCGCCACATAGTTCTTTCATGGAAAAGAAACATTGTAGGAGTGGAGGACAAGACAGACATGTCAGAAGATTATGATAAGTTTCATGAAATTCCTCCCTTCGCGGTGAAGGATGACCCAAGCATCCTGTTAATTGATGAAGATGCTCCATGGTTACGGCCACGCGGTCACAAGCAAGGCAATTTAGGAACCAAGTGACTATATGTATTCTGAATTTTGCATTTGCTGGTTTTGAGATGCAATCAATATACCAATTTTAAACTTGCATTTGATCTTTGAAGAAACATTATACTATGAGTCTAAAAATGATTTAGTCCCAGATGGTGTCTCCAACCGGGACTAAAGATGAACTCATTTAGTCCCGGATGGTGTCTCCAACCGGGACTAAAGATGAACCCATTTAGTCCCGGATGGTGTCTCCAACCGGGACTAAAGATGAACCCATTTAGTCCCGAATGGTGTCTCCAACTGGGACTAAACAACACTATTCCAGTGAGTGGCGACACTATTTCGTGAGTGGCGACACTATGCCAGTGAGTGACGACACTATTTTGGTGGGTGGCGGCATTATGACAGGGGTGAGTGTCGACATTATGTCGTGAGTGTCGACACTATGTTGTGTTGCTTAATCTATAAATATGCATCCTTGTGAAGTTATGAACTGCAAACAAGATGGTGTGCGAGAGCAGGGAAACACTACGGCCAGCTTGAGGGAGATGCCGCCGGAGCCCAGTCCTCCGGCATCTCCAACAATCTGGCCATAGATGCACTCCCTAATATGTGAAATTAATTAGCTCCCCGGCCTATTGATCTAGTTAGAGAAGTTATAAACTGCAAGATGGTGTGCGAGAGCAGGGAAAACACTACGGCCAGCTTGAGGGAGATGTTGCCGGAGCCCAGTCCTCCAGCATCTCCAACAAACTAGCCATAGATGCACTCCCTAATATGTGAAATTAGTTAGCTCCCCAGCGTATTGATCTAGTTAGAGAAGTTATAAACTGCAAGATGGTGTGTGAGAGCAGGGACAACACTACGGCCAACTTGAGGGAGATGTCGGCGGAGCCACAGTCCTCCGGCATCTCCAACAAGTTGGCCATAGATGCACTCCCTAATATGTAAAATTAGTTAGCTCCCCAGCACAAGAATAGAACAACATCTTCATAGTTCGGGAAAGTTGTAGAGAGACCAACACTACTGAAAACGATCCATTAGTCCTGGTTTCCTAACTAGGACTACGGAATCGGGACTAAAGGCTCCCTTTAGTCCCGGTCCAGCCACAAACCGGGACTACTAACACTCAAGACATTTAATAATATTAAAAAAGGGACTACGGAATCGGGATTATAAAGGCCCTCCATTATTAGTCATACTCATGTCTAGCCCTATAGTACACAACTTCCGGGTCGTCTTCATCATCGTCGTCGTCGCTAGGCGCATGTAGCTGGATCCTCATCCCAGCCATAGCATATTCTGGGGGCACCTGCCACTCCAGCCTCGGATTCACGACGTGTGGGGGAGGGGGCTCACGGATGACGATGCCGCTACGCCCACGACCTTCACCACCGTCACCCTTCTTATGGCTCTACAGCTAGTGCAGGCACCACAGGCGAGGATGATCTCTCTGAGCGATGTAGCGCATCACGCCGACGATACTCCGGTTCGCCCACCATAGGCGGCGGCCGGCTTCGTTGTGGTTCACCGGGGGAGGGTGGTCACCCTCGTACCTAGCGAGCTCCCTTTCCCACGGGTTAGCGAAGAAGGCATTCCAGGTGTCATAGTTGTCGGGATCCCAATGGGGATCCATCCGTTGCTCCCCCGTGAGCTCGAGGTAGAAGTGGTTCATGATGGCCGCCTGACGTGCAGAACCTTGAGGCACAGGAGGGACAGTAACCCCTCCAGCGCTCAGCATCCAGTCGGCGGGAAGCCGGTTTGCCCGGCGGGCATGGGTAGCTAGAGGCGCACAGCGCCTCGGTCTCCTCAAGGGTCTGAATGACCCAGTATGCGGTGTCCATTGTTGTGAGAGGAGAAGGTGTGGATGTGTGGATGGCCATGGCGGTCGGCCTAGATATAGAGGAAAAGGGCGGGAAAACATGGCGGGAAGCGAAGGAAAATGGCGGGAAAGCATGGCGCGTGGCTCAATAGCCCTCAGAATGGCGGAAAATATCTTTAGTCCCGGTTAGTGGCTCCTACCGGAACTAAACGCTCCAGAAATATCTTTAGTTCTAGTTAGTGGCTCCAACTGGCACTAAAGGCCCCAGAAATATCTTTAGTCCCAGTTACTAGTTTTAATAGTTAGACTAACTATTTTACAAAACAGAAAAAGGTTTTGGATTAGTCAATCAAATCCAAACACTTTTTATGTTGAAAGTTTTATCAAATTCGAAAGTATGCAAAAGATATGATTTAATGCATTTCTAATTTAAAATATGCAAACAAATTAGTTGTATCAAAGAGTATGATAATAGATTTAAATTATAGATCTTGTTTTTCTAAATTTTTTGATATATAATACATAATTTTCTTGATTCCAGAATGATAAATATTGATTTTACAATATTTATTAAATTTCTGCATTTAAAACAATTAAAAATACCTCTAGTCTCACCTCTAGTCCCGGTTGGAGGCTCCAACCGGGACTAGAGGGGCCTCTAGTCCCGGTTTGTGGTACTAGAGGTCTGGGCTATAAATAGCCGCTTCTTCTCCCGGTTCGAGCCATGAACCGGAAGAGCGCCATTTCCCTTCTACGATGACGCCGCCGCTGCCGGTCTCCGCGTGCTGAGGAGCCGCCGCTGCCCGTCTCCGCGCAGAGGCCGCTGCCGCCCATCCACGCGCCGTCGTCCACGCGCACAGGAGCCACCGCCGCCGCCTGTCGTCCACGCACAGAGGAGCCGCTGCCGCCGTGTCCGTCCGCATCCATAGGTGAGTCTCGCCGGAACGATTTACTAGTATTTAGTGTAGTATTAATTACTAGTATTTAGGCATTATTTACTAGTATTATTTAGCTAGTATTTAGGCATTTTAGTAGTATTATTTACTAGTATTTAGCTAGTATTTAGGCATTATTTACTAGTATTATTTAGCTAGTATTTAGGCATTTTTAGTAGTATTATTTACTAGTATATACCTAGTATTTAGTAGTAGTATTTACTAGTATTTAGCTAGTATTTAGGAATTATTTACTAGTATTATTTAGCTAGTATTTAGGCATTTTTAGTAGTATTATTTACTAGTATATAGCTAGTATTTAGTAGTAGTATTTACTAGTATTTCGCTAGTATTTAGGCATTATTTACTAGTATTATTTAGCTAGTATTTGGGCATTTGTTAGTAGTATTATTTACCAGTATTTAGTAGTAGTATTTACTAGTATTTAGGCATTATTTAGCTAGTATTTAGGCATTTTTAGTAGTAGTATTTAGTAGTATTATTTACTAGTATTTAGTAGTATTATTTACTAGTATTTAGCTAGTCTTTAGGCATTTTTTACTAGTAATTTATGTATATTTACTAGTATTATCTAGGGATTTAGTAGTATTTAGGTATATTTGTTAGTATATTTATGTATTATTTACTAGTATTTGCTAGTATTATCTAGGGATTACTAGTACTTAGGGATATTTACTAGTATTATTTAGGGATTTACTTTAGGTATTTAGGGCTATTTTCTAGTATTTAGGGATTTAGGGATATTGCTAGTATTATTCCTAGTATTATATATTGCTTAGAATTATATCGATCAAATGCCTACTTTAGGATATGCCCATCCTGCATCCTCGGAGTCGACTCGGCGACAACGATGGAGGACTGCTCTCCGTCGGACATGTCCGAGACTGGGCTCCGCCGGGATAGCACTAGGAGGTGCTACCTTCCGGGACGCTGGTGAGGAATCCCGGTCTCGTCGTCGACCCGGAGCTTCTCTGGTGGCGGTCGCGTGGTCCAGGGTCAATGCAGAGGGTGTCGGCCCCCGAGGAGGTGGTACGACGTCGTGTTAGGGAGGAGGACGAGCACGTCCGTTGTTATATGTATATGTTGGACGCCAGTTCCTCCAATTACTGGCAGTGTATTCCGGGACCTCACCCGAGCTATGCTCATGTCATGGTTCCTTCCCTTTGGATGTTAACTGCCCGCGGCTCAGGATCCGGCCCTCGACGCCCAGTTTGACTGAGCGAGGTGTTATTCGAGATGTATTAGTTATATTATATGATATTATTGTTGAATTACATGGATTATTTGAGATGTATTAGTGATATTATATGATATTATTGTTGTATTAACTGAATTATTCGAGATGTATTAGTTATATTATGGTACATTGTTAATTTTGTTACTCATATTCACATTATTATTTCATAGCATTTATTCTATGGACTTCACTAGAAGAGAAAGTGAAGAACAGTTGTTCGATATGATAAACGGTGCAGCACTACCCAATCCTAGTATAGCGCTCTTCGATCAGGGTAGAGCAGAAGACTGTGAAGCAGAAGATGGCTCACAGTTTCTAAATGAGTCCGGTGAGGGAATGGAATTAGACGACCCACCAATAGACCAAGCGCAAACGAGTGTTGATTGCGACGACCAGCTTGCAAAATGATGCACCGGCCGTAACAAAGTCTAGCGAGGTATATTAAGCCTCTTGTGATCACTAAATAGATGCATTAATTGCTTTGTATATATATGTATTAACGGTTGTTTGTTATTTTAGACCTCTGATAAAAGTACTAAACGAGGCCCGGCCAAAGGGATGGCCGCCGATTCGCATCTCACAATTGAGGTCGTCGATTCAGAAGGCAAACCGTTGCTTCCCAAAAGTAACGCAACTATATTTGTGCATCAATGTGGATTTGTTGTTAGGGACAACGTCCCGATCAGCATTTCCTATTGGAATAAGCCAGCAACAGGAGATGAAGATCATAATAGTTTTGTCGAGGATAGATACAAAGACATACTATGGGAGAAGCTCATTTTCATTTCACTCTACCGGTCTTAGAGTCTGATGAGACCATGAAGTCTATGAGGTCCAAAGTAAAGCATTTCTCGCTTAAGAAGATGGCCGAACAGTTCAATAACTACAAGAAAAGATTATACACTGAATATCTCGAGGAAAAGAAAGTTCTAGAATTCACTAGCACACTAGAGAAGCAGCGGCCTCATTGGGACAGCTTTCTGAAGTACAAGGAATCAGAGCCAGCTAAAAAAAGGTCAAAAAAGAATAAGGAAAATATTGCGAAAAACAAATATCATCATAGGATGGGGACAAGTGGCTACAAGACTTCTGTGCCTAACTGGGAGAAAGCTGAGGCCGCCTTGCGTGAATAAGGGATCACTCCAGCTACTCATGACTGGCCCATCAGGGTAAGAAATTGGTTACTCGCGCATGGGGCGAAGTATGACATGAAAACATGGGAGTTAATAATGGATGAAACTTCGGAAATTGCTACACCCCATGAAAAGCAATTGTTAAAACAATCAAGGAGGTTCAAGAGGGAAAGTTCAAACTCGACAGAGAGAACGACGAGCTGACAAAGGCCCCCGGGAATCCTAAAAAACCAGGACAAACACGAGGCTTTGGACCTTCTGTGCCGTGGAATATTGGGTTTCCCGAGGACACTGAATCTTATAGAAGCCGAGAGAGAGCAAAGAACCGGAAAGCGCAGGAGGAGGTAGACCGGTTGCGTAGCATAGACAAAATGACTAACGAACTAGTTGCCATGGTAAAGGATCAACAGAAACAACTAGACGAAGTGCGCCGGCAAGGGGAACCTCATCAGCTGCAGCAAGGAAGTGATGGTGGCCCATCTCAGCGGAGAAGCAGCGCGGCTTCCACGGCGGCCGATCCGATGGATCGCTACCCCGTGGATAATATCACCGAGAAGACAAGTTGTGAGCTACATGTGGGAGTGAGCAACTTATCCTTCAAGGCGGCTATTGGATTTGCTTTGACTTGTGAACCTGGAGCACGCTGGCATGGCACTGAGATTCCAGATGGCTTTGCTCGTGTCGGGGTGGATGAAGTGCTACCGCAATATGAATCACTGGATCTTGAAAACCCTGGAGCTGAAGAGGAGAGAACACTGGGAGAAGTCGGGGGTGGTATCATTCTATGGCGCAAGAAATACATCGTGTCCTCCGAGTCGCAGATCACCACCTCCAAGTCCACATGGCGAGGAGAGGGACGACCACCACCATAGCGCGAGTTCGCCACCGCGTCATCCGACTCCACCGCCGCGTCAGCCCACTCCACCGCTGTGTCAGCTGACTCCACCGCCGCGTCAGCCCACTCCGCCGCCGCATGAGCCGACTAAGCCACCGCGTCAGGTGACTCGGAAGGTCCCCGCTCGGTTAGCAGTTGGTGCTACTACTCAGAAAAAAGGTAGAAGGGCGAAGAAAACCCCGCCGCCTCTTGAAAAGTTACCGTACGAGATGACTGATGAGGAAACCAAAGCAATCAGAGATACCCAAGTGCAATCCTTTTTTGCACCAAAAGTGCCCGAGCCAAAGCAGATATTTGATGATAAATCCAAAAAATGGGGTAAGAGTTTCCTTGAGCAACCATCGCAATTTGAGATAAATAAGCAAGGTGACTACACACACTGTCTGATGTACGTTGTCCGTACTAGGAAGAAGAAGACAAGTAGTAGTGCAAGCGGGAAAAGAGACGTTGCCCAACTCGGTGAACAGGAAAACCAATCGATCCCCCCGCTCAAGGTGTTATCCAGTGTTGATCAGCAAGCAGAGGACTTTGCTAGAAGTGCTGGTATTTTTGTTGATCAACTGTGTGGCGGAGAGGTCGCCAAACAAACATGCCTTGCATGGAAATATGAATACGGGAAGTCTCTGGTTAGACCTCAAGCGATCCAGTATCTACCAACACAAATGTCAAGACTGCATGATTGGCACGAGGGTGTCATAGAGAAACCAGGGCGAATACTGTTGGAGGCGAAAGTTCCAAAACAACATTTCATTGGTGTAGACCAGATCTCAATCTATCTTGAGGAACTCTATATGTTATTCCAACAAGACGCCCTCGACTTGAGTCTCGTCAATTCCTATTTTCTGTAAGTGATTAATTTAATTCTATGATAAAGTCTCTAACTCTGCTCGTTCATTGCCTGTAATTATCCTCACTACGCTATTATGCAGAATGAAGAGCGAGGAATGTGACCGAAGGGGAATATTTGACCTTGGGTTTGTCGACCCATGTCAAGTTATTGAACGATTGCTAAGGGAATTCCCCAGGAAACGGAGGAGAACTTACTAAGGTACCTAAAGAGGCAACATTACAAAAAGAGAATACTGTTTCCTTACAACTTCAGGTAATATTGTTATACTGTCTTGTACACATTCACTTTTGCTTACTCGATGTTAACTGCAATTGATGAGTTACTGACGTATATAAGTGTGCGCAACTTTCATTACATTCTGCTAATAATTGAAGTTGATGCTGAAAGAGTTGAAATCAAGAACCCACTAAATAAAGAAATATCGGAGTACAAAATGATTATAGATGTGCTCCAGAGGTAATTTCGTTCATTTCCTGAGATATCAAGTATAACTAATAACTCATTTATTCATTTTTTGCCGGGCAGGGTTTGGAAAGAATTCACCAAGATCACAGTTGGTGCTTTTAAGGATGAGCTTAGTTTTCATCCAGTCGATGTAAGTAGTACGAGTTAGCTCCACGCATCTCTTTGATTCTAGTTTCAATACCATTATATCATGCTTGCTTATTATTTTATTGAATTATATTCTCGTATAGTGCGAGAGGCAGCCACGAGGGACTCATTTGTGTGGATACTTCGTTTGCAAGTACATTCGCTCGGAGGTCAGCGAGCGGAACCCCGTGACATTTATAGAAGTATGTGAACAATATATTCACAATTTGATTTTATTACCATCAATTGTGTTGAGTGTCATTCATAATATTTGTTATGACGATTGATATTCATATTGATCTCCTTCTTTTATATATAGTTGCAAAGAATGCGGGAGGGACTCCAACCGAGAGAGCGCCTAATACGAATTCAAGAGGAATTTGCGGGATTTTTGGTTGACCATATCATAGACCCAGGGAAAAAATTCCATGTCATAGATGAAAGTATGTAATCGAATAGACGGGCTCTAGTCCCGGTTGTGATCTCCATGTAACCAAATTGTATATATTATATGTATGCTTGTAACACAAGTTATATATTATATATGTATCAACATACTTACATTATATATGCATCAACAAGTTATATATTATATATGCATCAACAAGTTATATTATATAACAAAAATAATATTTGAAAACGAAAAATCTCTAAATCGTGCCGCGGCAGAAAAAGCACTCGATTCTCTGCCTTGGCAGGAAAGCTTTAGTCCCGGGTCGTACTAGAGGTCATCCGCGCCTCTCCGTTGCCGCTGCCACATGAGTGAACTCTAGTCCCGGTTCGTAACAGAACCGGGACTAGAGGTCCTCTAATCCCAATTCCGCAGTCCCGGTTGCAGAACCGGGACTAGAGGTCCTCTGAAATCGGGACAACAGGTCCGTTCTCCACTAGTGTTAGTGAACTATATTTAATGGTTTCACACACCGCATGCATGTGGTTGAGCCAATTTTGTGGTGCAGGCATAACTGTAAACAATTGACAAATGCCTTGATGATATCATAACGGTAGTAGATCGCGCAATAGAATTAACCGTGAGACTTCGGAGACTATATCTCGGCTTCGGGGAAGATTAGATCGGTCACCACCCTCGATCGCTCCTGGATTTGTTTGTCCCTGACCGTACTGAGTCCCTTGACACATGTAACGTAAAGTTCTTTAAAAAAAATCTTGGCCACAGTCGCCACGCGCCGGGGACAAGTGTTGGTTCACGCACTTGTGGTTCTGAATCCATGAAACTGGAAGGGTGAACAATTAGATCTCCTGTCACCTCTATCGATCGTTCCTGGACGTGCTTGCTGTCCCTGGCCATAGTGAGTCCGTTGACACATGAAGTTCCTAAGAAAATTCTCGTGCACGGTCCCCGCACCTCTCACCTCTGATTCTGAATCCCCAAATCTGGAAGGGTGAAGAATGGATCGATCTGAACATTCCGAGGTATCTTGGATCCAAGGGAGCGAGGCATGCTCTTGTATCGCCAACAAGCTGCATGCAACCGCCGTGTCCTCCGGCCGGTGCTCAGAGGCGCAGATAACGGCCGGTAGGCCAAACGGCAGATGACTCGAGATTCATGGCGCTTCGGTCGGCTTGCCTTCTTCCGGCTGCTCTTCTACTTTTCTTTCTACTGGGCTGGGAGCTTCATGGCAGGCCCATTGTTCTATACACTAACGGTACTACTAGTTGATATGATCGAGCTTGTGGTATAGGAGGAGTCAGTACAGAAGCATTGGTCCATTCCACAATCATATCACTGCGCCTTAAAATCTGCAGCCGCGATTATTTTTACAGCCGGCCAAGAACCTCGAATGTAACAGGCGATCCAGAGTACATGTCCACTTTGATTAGCGCTTTTCCTAATACTATAATCACGCTGGGCCTTTCGAGAATTCGGGTCGAATTAGGCCGAGGTGAGAGAAGGAGTGCGATGCGACTGTGCCAGGGCAAAGTAAAGCGGAAAACATCCACAACAAACAATTGTCAGTCACTTAGTCAGACGAAACAAGAGGTCTTTCACGTTGTCAAACCCAAGCTGATGGGGTCGTCGCATGGGCACGGCACGCATTCAAACTTTTCTCATCTTCTGCCCTCGGCGGCGGCGAGCCGAAAGAAACGGCCAAGCGCGCGGTGGTGCACGAGGCCGTGCCCCTCTCTCGTTAGAATGAGTTAATTGCAAAAAACCGCGACAATTACACAACAAGTTCAAAAATCCACCATTTTTTTGAGTTTTGCGAAAATCCACCATGATTGCACTGCTGGCTTGCAATGTGCATTGGTGCTAGGATTTGGCCTGGCTAACTAAATTTCTGACAAGTGGAGCCCACCGCCAGGCTGACGCGGCACAACAGTTACAGCCGAGGGCGACATAAGTGAGACAGATTTTGGAATAGGGGTTTTTCTATAAATTTTAGTGGACCCTTGTCAGCTCCTCTCTTCTCTCCTTTTCAATTCTTATTTTTTCACTTTTTTCTGTTCTTTTCTCACAGCCGCGGCACAATGTCAGACATCGCCTTCATACTCGGCCATCGCGCCGCCCCTAGCCCCACCTCCGTCTCGTCCGCCGGCGCCACCCCTCCCCACCACCACCTCTGTCCCTGGCGCCACCGTACCCACACCACGCGCGCGAGATGGATCCCTACGCACCCATCCCCGCCACCGACCATGGCCAGCACTCCTCTGCCCCTCCGACCGCGCGTGCGAGATGGGTTAGGGGGAGTCACGGGCGACACACTTGTTGCTGCAGATTTGGGGTGGTGCGCGAGGAGGGCTCGCAGGGCTCGGTGCCGGCGGGCCACTAGCTCCTCCCGACGATGTGGGAGTGGATGGTTCTTGGCCACATCAGGGGCGGGAGAATCAGGCGCCAGGGAGAAGGCCTCGTCGGGGTCGCGCATGCCAGGGATCTAGCTGTAGGTCGGCCAGGGACAGAGGCGGGGGCGACGCCGCCGTTCAGGGACAGAGGTGGTAGTGTGGAGTGGCGGCGCCGACGGTGGATCAGGAAAATGCCACCAGTGAAGAAGCGGTCAAGTCTACGTTGTCCAAACAAGAAAAACAAACAGAAAAAATAAAAGAAAAAGGACGCTGCTAGCGAGCACCCGGGTACTCGTTTGTCCGTTTCAGCACTCTCCCAGAAAGGAAAGCTCCCAGCCCCACTCTGGTACCTTTCCGGGAAAGATAGCGACAGCCTCGCACCAGAGCGCACCCGCGCTGCCTAACACAGCCCTCGCAAAATAACCACCACATCGGATTCCCTTTTCCATCGCCTTGTCCTGTAAGATGTACTCGCCCTAGCTCTTCTTCCTCCTCCAGATCTCTCGGCTCTTCTTCCTCCTACAGATCTCCATGGATCTTAGGTCATAACTGAAGACTTCAACTTATCCAGATCGTCATACATCCACCACCAGGTTCTCCCCTGAGGAAAACATATGGGTTTATAACTTCCAATACACAACTTTAGAATGATTTCATAGTCAACTTACCTGAATCAGTAACCAACTTACGGAAAAAAAGGTTGCTCGAAAAAGAAAAAAGAAGACCTAGATAGACTGTGAGACACAACTTAAAAAGGATGCATGCAGAATAAATGTAATAAAAATCTTGAGTTTATACAGAATACAACTTAATAAGTTTGCTTAAAAACAATTTAAGTAGAAGTAGTTTGCAAGTTGAGAATTTTTTTGAAAGGACAAAAATAATAACTAAGTATAGAAAGAACACTTGAACCATGCTGATTAGGGAAGAAAACCAATTTATTAACTTTCAGTACACAACTTTAGCATAATTTCATAGTCAACTTAGTTCGACCTGTAACCAACTTAAGCAAAAAAGGTTGCTAGAAAAATAAAAAGAATACCCAACTTAGTTGGACCTGTAACCAACTTTCAGTACACAACTTTAGCATAATTTCATAGTCAACTTAGTTGGACCTGTAACCAACTTAAGCAAAAAAGGTTGCTAGAAAAAGAACAAGAATACCCAACTTAGTTGGACCTGTAACCAACTTAGGTAGACTGTGAAGCACAAATTAAGGATGCTTGCAGAAAATCAACTTAATTTTATGGTGATTGTACAGAATACAACATACCTAAGTTTGCTAAAACAACTTAAGTAAATTAAGTAGCCAAGTTAATAAGTTTTCTGAAAAGGAGAAAAAAATACCCAAGTATAGAAAGAACACTTGAACCATGCTGATTAAAGTAAAAAAAGGCAATTTAATAACTTTCAGTACACAACTTTAGCATAATTTCATAGTCAAGATGCTCAAGATTGGTTGCAGCAAGTTCAGAGGTAGCATGCTTAAAAATTTAGATTCTGCTATGTCATATTAGCAGTGCAAAAAAATGAGCAAAAAACACACCATAATCCATCTGTGAGCAGGCATTGCGGCTAAAGGCGCATTTGCGCAACATGTGCATTCCCAACTGCAATAGGATTGGTTGCAGCAGATGGCTATGCAAATTTTCCAACCGTGTCCTGCTGATCAATTCAGAAGCTCAGTTAGAAAAAACTAAGAATCAAAGGTTGAGGGTTACCCAAATATGGAAAACAAGTATTGTTGATTACCCATCAAATAAGCACAGTCCAGAAAATCCCCTGCATCATATGGAACACCATATTCCTTAACGGTGACTATGGTAGATTTAAAACTCTCAAAAACTTGGGGATCTACCTAAATACCTAGGAATTTTCTTGACCGATCTACAATGTTCACCAATCTGCTGTGAAAACCATGCTATGCAAACACATAGCACGATGGGCGGGTGGAGTTCAGCAGGACATTGGAACCGCGAGACTAAAATCAACACGAGATGAGCGCAATGAGGATGCGCATGCCACAAAATTGCTAGTTGTTACTGGGAAATATAGCAGTAGGCGATGTAAGGAGCATAATTCGAGTAGGGGTGGAACCGAGAGATGAATCCCCACATGCTAGCCATGGGATTGCACTTCATTACGAACCGCACAATATTCGGAGGATTTTTGCGCATACCTCGGGTTGCTCGATGTAGAAATATCGTTATCCGCGACGAATTCCCCACCCTCTTGCCGACGCAAATCACTCTCCCTTCGCCGATAGCTCGCCACAACCTCCTTGCGCGCGCTCGACCTCCGCCGACGACCTGGTAAAGAAAAAACTCAGTTACTTTTAGAAGCCAACTTAGACATGTTGACCAAGGCAACTTAATTAATCCTGTAGCCAACTTCAAAAGAGAAAAACATAATTAAAAAGGAAAATGATAAAAAGCAATTTGAGCATAGTGGCAGAACCAACTTAGTTACTTTGAGAAGCCAACTTAGACATGTTGACCAAGTCAACTCAATTAATCCTGTAGTGAACTTCAAAAGGGAAAAAGCATAATTAAAAAGCAACATGATAAAAGCAATTGGAGCATGGTGGCATGACCAACTGAGTTACTTTCGGAAGGCAACTTACAGGAATTAAAAAACAACTTAATCCATCGTGTCGTGTACGGTCAGCACTTTCATTTAGGTTACGTTTAAGCAAGGTAGAAAAAAGTACATAAAAACACACCAACTGAACATTCTGTGGTCTACAAACAGGCTTTGGTGCTAAATGTGCATTTGGCATAACCATTATATCCCCCGAGTGAAGTACTCTCGGAGGTTGTCCTTTCGTCTAGAGGTTCCTGAGCTTCATACGTTTCTGGCCAAGTGATATGAAGGTGCCTGCAATAGATAGCGCACAAATCTTAAGTAGTTAAGCTTAGCTGCAGCGGCACAAGCATGTTCCTTATGGAGTATGGGAAAACAACTTAGGAATCAACTTAATTTATTTCAGTATACAACTTAATAATAGTGATCAAACAACTTAATTAAACCAATAGACAACTTATCCATATAGCTCAAAAAGGAAAACAATATGCATAAATCATGACATCGAGCAGAAGAACTAAAAATTCCCCCTATAAGTAAGTGACAACTTAATTAGAGTGAAGAAACAACTAATCTTAAAGTAAGTAGCACTCAGTACTATTGTGAAAAAATTAACTAAACATGAATATTGCAGCATAAGGAAACTTAAAACTTAGTAGTAAACAACTTAATTTAATGTACCAACAACTTAATTACTGGGAGAAAACAACTTAACTAAAATTGAATAGCAACTCTACTAAACAGAACAACTTTGCGGCATACAAACACCAAAAAAAGCCCATGCATGTCAGAAACACAGGACTAAGCAACCAGATTAGTGATCTAGAACAACTTCTCATGTGCAAGACCAATAGATTCCATTCTAGAAAAAATGGTTGGTGGTTGCTCTACATACAACTCATCTATGCATGAAAAAATATCGCCGTCCCCACTACTACTGATTGTGCACCAAACCAACGCTTACATGATGAGTTCCCCCAGATAAAAAATGAATTATGAAGTTCGAAGTAGACTAGACCCATGAAATGGCAGTGATAAAATCCCACGTCTAGGCATAAACCTGAACTTTTTGTCTAGCGACATACATCCATTCAAGCATGAAAAACTATCAGCTCATATGTCTAGCGACATGCATCCATGTTAGGCATGAAAAACACCAAAACCAATCACCACAAAATCTGTGCAAATCATGCATCCATTTGTCTACAGCGGTATAAACCTGAACCTTTTGTGGTTTCTACAATTAACAAGACATGAAGAAAACCCTAGTAGCTAGCTATATAGGAACACTGTCCTAGCAGTCTACAATTACAATCATGATCCCATGGCGAAGCATGAAAAATAAGTACGTATGAAAAGGTAAATGTAGAATGGCACGACCTCAAGCTCCATTAAAAAATAGGCAAGGCAACATAATCTGTGGGGTGTTCTTAACAAACATCTAGCTGGTTTGAAGGCTCACCTTAATTACACAACTTAGCTGCAGCTAAGGAACCTTAGCATAGTTATGCAAAAATTGAAAATAGTCTCATGTCTTAGTTCACCTATTTTGACCGAAAAAAAGACACTAGAACATCTCATTAAATCCATACTAACAAATTGCAACAAATCCAAGCTAGCTCATGTATCAATTCACAAACTCAACCTAACCACTTGAAGGCTGGAAAAGACAAGTGCCTAGTAAGAGAGCACACTGAGTCTCAAAGTACCTGCCTCATGGTAGAAATAAATACGTTTGGTAACCCCAAGAATGCATGAGTAACAATTATCCATTAGCCGAACCTTAATCCACGAGCCTGCACTTCAAGGTACAATACTTCCCCAATTTACCACAGTACCGGAGCTAGAACTCCAGCCCAGAGCCTCCAAGACCTCGCGCGCGTATCACCAGATGCCAAGGTCGCTACCCGCAAGTAGCTTCCACGACCAGCGCAATCAGCAAGGTCGACGGAGAGATGAGCTCGGGGGCGTCAAGGGTGCAGCCGGAGGCGCTGGTGCGGGAAGCAGCACCGAGACGCCGACAGCCCGAGCAAGGGCAGCTTGGTTTTCTTGGGGCACGCCTAGGAGGCATTGTGCTTGGGCGGCGCCATGGAACCGGTGGAGGCGTCCGTGGCGGGGCGGAGCACTCGGGTGGCGGGTGTCAGAGCCGCGTTGGCTAGCCCGCCACGAAGCTAGGGTTAGCCGCGGTGTCGCACCAGGGGCAGAGTTCGTGGCGCTAGTGGGGATTCAGCGTAGGAGGCGGGAGAGGTGTCGTGCAGGCGTACGACAGCGCAAGGAGCTAACGGCGGCGACTGGAGCAGGAGTTGGCGGCGGCGGCATCGTGGGGGGAAAATGGGGGGCTGGAGGGGAGATGCTCTCAGGTGTGGGAGCCAGACGACGGAGAGAAATTGCAGGTGGAACGGATCGAGTGATGCGAGGTTGATCAAGTAGATCGGACGGCCACAAGGCGAGTGCTCCGTCGAGCAAACTGGCATCCGGATGTTTTTTAGCATCTGGGAAAGAAAAATTAGAAAAAGGAAGTTTTACAAAAAGACCCTGATTTAAGATATGTCTCCCTTTGACCGGTTTAGTGTGTCATGTAGGCCTGACAATAGGCCCCACTTGTTAGAATTGTCGTTAGCGCGACCAAATCCTAGCATCAGTGCACATTGCGAGCGTTCGACACAATCCTGGTTGATTTTTGCAAAAGCTCAAAAAAGTGGTGGATTTTTGAACTACTCGCGCAAATGTCACGATTTTTTCAATTAACTCATCAGAATCACAAGCACATATCTTGTCTCCTGCTCTCGCTAGGTCGCCACCGCCCACCGGATGGACCCATGTCGTACTAGCGATGCCGGGCACCGGCGAACCGTGCTTTTTCTTAGTTCCGCCCTGTCATCGCCATCATGGTGCTACGACGTGCGCCATGAGCTTTTCCCCACCATCCATAAACCTAGCTGTGATTCGAGTCTAATAATGTGTACTACTCATATGATATTGTAAATTAAAATACAGTAACACAAAGGCTTCTCATCGAGTGAACCTAGCGGCAATTTAAACAAAAATAACCTAAAAGTCTAACAAATTCAAATAATAAATCTTCCGGCAAACTATTTTACCGAAGCTAACCTTTTTTGCAACTCTCGCTCGCCCGATGCCCCACACACGCTTGTAGCTCCACCAAGCACGGCGCTGCAGCCCTGCCACGCTGGCGCGCACGTGCGGCGCCGTGCAACCGCAGCAGCATCGCTAGGCCAGTTGGCGCTGCAGCCGTGCCACGCTGGCGCAGTGGGCCCCGGTTACGCAAGTGTGGCGCCACTCGAGACGACGCCGCACTCACGCCTGCCGCGCCGCGATGGCTAGCGTCGCACAGCCACCAGCACTTAGCCGCGCCGGGCCTCCCCAACCCGACCCAACCTGGATTCTTTCCCCCATTTCCAGGTCGAGCAAGGAGGAGGCGGCGGCGCTGCGGCTCTTCTCTCTCCCCTCCTCTAATCTCCACCAAAGGCCCAAGTTTTGAAGAAAAAGTTAAGGGATTTCTTCCCCAATCGCTTCCCCTAGGTACTCTCCTCCACTTTCCTCCATTTCATCCTAAAATTTCAAGTTATTTGTCCCTGGTTTGGAAAATTCGTCCAAACCTTAAATCCCAGTGGATTTGTAAATTTGTATGGACTAATGGCATGTTTGGTTGATCTCTACGGTTAGGATTGGTATATTAATCCTTCATGTGTATACCTAAGAATGTTAGGGTTAGGGCAAGGGTAAGGTTTTGGTTTTAGTGAGCATGTTAGTGCAAATTTTGGCATAGATACTTATTTAATTCATCTACTGTTTTGTTGTTATACTTATTTTAGGGATGGCTAGAATTGTCCATGTTCATCATATGGACAAGGACGCGCTCTTAAGAGGCAATATTGAGTCGGACCCAGATGAGATTGACTTGGTGTTCGAGCGTAGTCCTACCTATGCCAAGGTGTTGCACCAAGTTCAGGTAGATTTGAATTGGATGGATCCGACTGATGTTGTTGAGTTGGAGGGTAGGCACAATGTGGGATTTGGGTTGCACAACCGTTAGAAGACAATGCATATTAGCTCCGGATAACGTTGGGTTGCATACAAGGAGGTGGTGGCCGAATCACAAGACAAGGCTCTTGAGTTGTTTGCCACAAAAAAGGTTGATCCTAATTTACAAATGAGTATCATACAGGTTGCCTCCACATATGATGCTCGGAATCCTCCACCCATAAACCAATAGGAATTGACCGAGCCTCCTTTTACCCAACAACATTAAGTGAGGACATGTGTGAGCCCCATTTCAAAGAACCAAGATGAAGCGTTGGAAGAGGACAATGATGAGTATGGGGACAGTGATCATGAGGTTGAGCTACATGACAACACTGGTGGAGATTTGGACCTATATCTTACACAAGAGAACATGGATCACGACATTTGTATTCTCGAATGTATGCATAGGACTCGGATGAGGATGGTCCCGATGAAGAGGTTGATGGAGAGGGGTTCACGAAGGACGAGGCCGAAGTGCATGAGAAGGTATTGGGCAGGGATCCTCGGATACTCTTGTTTCGTGATCTCAGTCTAGCGGATGATGCCACGGTTGACGGCGGCAAAGGGTGTAGTGCTTGGACCAAGGCCAACTTCCTACCGGGATGATAATCACAAGAAGAATGGGATTTCAAAAGGACTTAGGTTTGCCACGTTGTTGGAACTTAAGCAATGGATCAAGGACTACTCGGTTAGGTATCATTGGCCGTTCAAGGTGGTTCACTCAGAAATGAAGAAGCGTTACACGGTTAAATGTGAGGATGATGACTGTCCTTGGATTGTGCGGGCAAGACCATTCAAGGGAGGGCACGATTGGCGCATTTCAAGTTGTGTGTCAACTCACATGTGCCATGGCAAAAGGGTGAACGACAAAGATGTGAAGAACGAGCACCGACAACTGACCTCTGAGTTCCTCGCCTTTAGGCTTTCAAACCAAGTGTCTTCACTTCCAACAATGAGCATCAAGATGGTCATGGAGATCGTGGAAGCTCTCTTTCACTATGAGGTGAAGTACAGGAAGGCATCAAAGGCGAAGCAAGCCGCATTTAGGATGTTGTACGATGGTTGGGAAGAAACATACAACCGAATCCCTAGGTTGTTGTTAGCAATGGCCGATGCTAACCCGGGAATGGTTCATGTGGTCGAGCCACATGGCCGCAAAAAATGGTTCGTGATGGAAGAAATGTTCGAGTATTTGGGCGTGCTTTTTGGGCATTCGAGCAATGTGTGAGGTCCTTCAAACATTGTAGGCCGGTCATCTTCGTGGATGGCACCTTTTTGACCGGGCAGTTCCATGGCACTCTCTTGATTGCAATAGCAAATGATGCAAATAACCGGTTACCTCCATTGGCTTTTGCTTTGGTTGAGGCGGAGAACAATGTTAATTGGGAGTGGTTCTTACGTCTTTTGAGAACCAATGTATTACCTCTTGATAGGGAAATATGTGTCATCTCGGATCGCCATCAAGGAATTCTCAACATGGTGACGATCAACATTCATGGGCATCCTCCCTTGCACCACTGATGGTGCATGAGACATTTTTGTTCCATCTTCTATAGGGCATGTAAGAGCAATGAGTTGTCCGGTGATCTTCGAGATTGTTGTCTTGCTTTCACGGACCAACGTTTCAAAAACTTATAACTCAGATTGCTGAACAACAAAAAACTCGATTCGAAGGGTAAAGAATTTCTCAATAGGCATATTCAACTCTGGAGCAAGTGGGCACGAGCTTATGATGAGGATGGCCGTAGGTACGATCAAATAACAAGTAACATGGCAGAGGCCTTCCACTATAATCACTTGCTCTCACTTGCTATGTGCGTCTCGGATGCTTCATGTCGACTATAATCACGAGCGCACCGTTAGAGAGTCCGAGTTCTCTATCACGAAGACCAAGGAGACATGGGATCCTAGATTTCACCCATACCTTAACCAATCGCAATGGCCGGAGTACCATGGAATCTAACTATGGCCCCATCCGGAATGAAAGGTGATTAAACGTGGTAGACACAAGACAAAGTGTTTTAGAAGTGACATGGATGGATGGGGCCGTGCTGGTGCGTGGGAATCGGGAAACGACCAATTTCAAGAGCCTCGTGAGAGATCTCGTTGTGGAAAGTGCATTGGTGAAGGGCACAATGCACGGAGTTGTACCCAAAGGAAGAGAGAAAAAAGAAATGAAGCAAGCACAAGCGATCCTAGCCAACAAATTCCTAGCCAACCAAGAAGCAACCAACAAAATGGTCCAAGCCAACAAATTCCTAGTCAAACAAGAAGTAGCCAACAAAATTGTCCAAGACACAAATTCCTAGCCAACCAAGAAGTAGCCAACAAAATGGACCAAGCCAACAAATTCCTAGCCAACCAAGAAGTTGCCAACAAGTTTCTATGCAACAAAGAGGGAGGCAACTTGGGCTTACAAGAGGTCGTACACAACAAGTTCCTAGGCACCAAGTTCCTAGGCAACAAGCTCCTAATCGGAGCAGCATGTTTACATAACTAGATGGACCATTCCCGTATGTATATCCTTATATATTGACATGTTCCACTATTGTTCAAATTTTTCACATTTATGCTTATCTATACTTACTAACTTTTACCTTCCATTCTTATTATAGGTATATCGACTCAACCCAACAAGGACAATGATGGGAAAGGTGTGAATTACTTGAAACTATGGGCAGACGCTTTGGCGGTGGTGAGAGAGAGGAAGGATAAAGAGGAAGGGGAAGAGAGGAAGAGGAAGGAAGTTGAGGAAGAGGAAGAGAGAAAGCGGAAGGAGAAAGTTGCTCGTGAATTCGAGTCGGTGGTTCAACTTGCTCGTGACATGAGGAAAAGGAAGGAGGAAGAGGACGAGATGAGGAGGAAGAGGATAAAGGATAAGGAAGATGAAGAGAGGAAGAGGAAGGACAATGATACGCCACCTTGCGCCGATCAAGAGGAAATGCCACGGAGGGCGCATCGTACATCCGAGGCCCATGGAAAGGAGGTTCCACTTTGTTGGTGCAACAATCCTTGTATTGTTAAGAAGTCCATCGACTACAATTTCGATACTAGAGGCCGGAAGTTTTTCATGTGTCTCAACTACTCTCGCTCTCCCGAGCGTACCCGCAACCCGTATGAGACTACGCCGTTATGTATAAAGCCATTTCGTTTAAGAACCTCTCTTATGTATCATATAACTAACATGCACTCTTTTCTTGTAGTCTCCCCCTCTACTTTGCAAGTACTACACTTGGATAGATCTTGAGCAAGATGAAGCTACAGTGGCTATTATGGATATCGAGGGTCAAATAGTTAGACATCGGTGGAATGAAGCTGTGCGCAACGAGGAGGCGGCGGAGAAGCGCAAGCAACGTGAGGCTCGTGATGCGGAGAGGCAAAAGAAGCGTGAAATGGCGAGGCACTCCATGGCGGAAGACGAAGCGCGCGACAAGAAGGGAAAATAGCCTCGTGTTCTAGACTTGTAGACGAAAGCGCTCCATGGCGCGACAAGAAGCGTGGACTTGCCGTTAAGTTTGTGTCGGATTTCGGATTGAAGACTCGTCTTTATTTATGTAGGATTTCAGATTGAAGACTCGTTGTCTTTATTTATGTCGGATTTATGTTGGATTATGTTGCCACTATATATTGTGCATGTGTGTTGAATTATGTTGCCACTATATATTGTGCATGTGTGTTGAATTATGTTGCCACTATATATTGTGCATATGTTGGACTATGTTGCCACTATATAAGTTACCACTAGCTGGGAAGCATTCAGGTCTTTGAACCTGGGAGAGTGCGGCGCCATGCAGCAAGGCGTTGCAAGCGATCCTGCAGCACCAGGTACAAAGGCGCGGCAAACCTAGGTTCGGCGCCGCACTCGGGCGGGAGTTGTAAAAAAGAGTTCGGTGAAGTAATTTGTCAGAAGGTTTATTGCTTGAATTTGTTTGACTTTTGGGTTATTTTTGTTTAAATTGCAGAACCTAGCTGACTGCACAAAGGAGCAGGGCTGAAAATTATAATCCGTGGAAGCCAAGACAGTACTAGTCAAATACCAAGAATGTACGCCATACGTGTTACAACATACATACAAAGTGCAAACCAACGTGTGGTTGTGTGGCTAAGAGGGTGGTTGTACCCCCAGCCCACCAGAGTTCAAACTCCAGGTTTGGCACTGCATGTTGTATAAAATGCGGAATATTCTTTCAGTGGTAGGCTAAATCCGCCGGTTCAGTCTCTCGGAGGTGCTCATAGGGGTAGGGTGTGGTGTGTGCGTTCATATGGGTGGGTATATGTACGTGTTGTGAGCGTCTACGATTGTACAATGTTTCTAGAAAAGCCACAACACAAAGGTAGTGAGAAATTAGGAGCGAGAGACAAAAAAAGACGCTGCTACGAACAATCCACTCTTCCACGTAAGGGATTGTGATTGACTAATTGTTGGGTAATTAAAGAAAGCCTAGAAAAGAGCCCTTTACCCGCCCTAGTTCCAACTAACCAAAAATCCAAACACACAATGAACAAACTCTGATCAGAGATCTCCGAAGCTTAACATGCCTAGGCTGAACTCTAAAACCTGGACTGACTGTATTGGAGTGTTGGTACAGAAGCATTATTGGTCCATTCCACAATCACTGCGCCGTAAAATCTGCAGCCGCAATCATGAACAGCTGGCCAAGAACCTCCACTGTCACAGGCGATTGAGGCACGCCCAGTCGCCCACTTTCGGGTAGAATTAGGCGGAGGTAAGAGAAGGAGTGCGATGCGACTATATATGCGAGGGCAGAGCAAAGCGGAAAACACCCACACCAAAAATTAGTCGAAGGCGGCGTTGCGCTCTCTGATCAGAATCAGGCGTACTAGTAGATCTTTGTCTTCTCTCCCGCTCTCGCTCCCCTGGCTTGCCAATGCATGACCACACGACGGACCAGCGTCGCTACGGCCCCTTGAAGGCCCCTCGGCCGGGCCCGAGCTTTTCACCACTATCCATTAACGTACGGGCCGCTCTTGAGAGTAATTAAAGCGTATTACTCAGATGGTTTTGCAAAGTAAAATAACACAAATGCTAGCTACCCAGATGAACCTAGCTTCAGCACATAGGAGTAGAGCTCAAAGTAATTTGTCAAAGTCAAATGCCAATAATGTACTAGCTAGTATGTTGTACGTGTTACAACTTACAACTTACCAGTAACATGTACGCACACACAAAGCCACAACACAAAGAGGGATGGTGATTGACTGATTGGGGGCAAAGAAAGCCTAAAAGGAGCCCTTTGCAGACCACTAATAACAAAAAATCCTTAAACACACAACACCCATAAACAAACTCTAAGCAGAGATCTCCGGAGCATAACCGCCGCGTGTCCTTGTCACTCTGATCATTTGGTTGCAGTTCTAGCTTTTGAATTCTTCCCTGTGCATTCTTGTTTACTGAAGTTCAGCAGAAGCTTCACGTGGGACCTCCATTTGGGCGACCAGAGGCCGCCACAACTCATTTCCCCGGGTCACTCCTCGACCGTAGCTTCGGGCCCTGACGTGGAAGCTCGGTGGAGTGACTGCTTGCAGTGCGCGATGGCGCCGGCGATGCCGTCCTGCTTCTCCACAGCCGAGTCGTCGCCGCGCGCCGTTCCCGAGCTAGGCCTAGGCGCTGCGGACGACGCCGACCGGCACTTGCGCAGGCGACGGAGCACTCTCGCGTCTGCTGCTCGGGGACTCGCGACCGTGCGGAGCCGGCGCGAGATTTTGGCCAGGCACCGCCGGATGACGTCCCGGGAGGGCGCGTGCTTGCTCTGCTCCGCGCGCGGCGGCGAGTCCAGAAACAGGCGGAGCGAGCGCGTGCTGCTGACGCTGCTCCGGTCGAAGCTGCGTCGGCCGCTGGAGCTCCGCGCAAAGCTTGGGCGGCCGTAGAGCGGCGCGGCCTTTCTGGCGCCGAAGCTGAGGGAGCGCAGGGTGCCGATGCCGCGCTTACGGGTGCCGTGTTGCGACTGCAAGCTGTTGGCTCTGGCCGGCGAGTCGGGCTCCGAGGCGCAGAACTTGAGCGGCCCGCCGCTGAAGAGTCGCGAGGAGGAACCGGTCCGCTGCAGAGAGATGATGAAGTCGAGCTCCGCGCACGACTCGTCGGAGTCGGAGTCAGACCCCGAGGAGCCTGAGGAGGAGGAGGCGCGGACGGAGCAGGAGGAGAAGTCGAGGTCCAAGAATGGCCCTTCATCGTCATCGTTGGTGTCCCCGCGCTGGGATGCCTCCGATGTGAGGGTCGAAGCTGCTCGGCGCGCCGCCAGGAGGCGGAGGATCTGCATTTTGAGGCAAAACGAGGTGGCCGAGCTAGAGTGGCAAGGGGATGTGTGGGCGTGCCGTGGTGTGTTGCGGGGGATGTGTGGGTGGTGGCTTTTTTGGGTGCGTGTGGTGTCGGCTTTTAAACTGGTTGGAAAAGAAGCGGGGCGCGAAAAGAGAGGACACGGATATAATAAACAAAAGAAGAAGAAAGAGGCTGCCTCAGGAACGACCTGGAATCTCCGGACGTATTTTGGATTAAATTCGGATAAAACCGGCGTCCTGAGAACGCGGCTGAGCCAATTTTCGGCGTCCGGACGGAAAAAACGTCCTGAGAACGGCCTGCTTGGAACCGAGCGTAGATGCGCTAATAAACAAAAGAAGAAGAAAATCTGGTGTATTTCACGTTGTGATGAGCCTCGCCCTTCAGGGAGGCGACCTCTTGTCTCGCCATCGGGCTGGGCGGAGGCTGCCTCTCTTCCTGTGCAGTTTGTCAGTGGATGTTTCCGAAATGTACCCGGCACCGTCTGACTATGCCGTGGGGACGCGGTATGTAGCGGGGAAAAGTCCAAAACAAACCCCGAACTCGTAGATGGAAGATAAATCGAACCCTGAACTCATAATCCCCGAAATTGGCACTCTTATTTCTCCAATCCCGGTCTAAACTGAACCTTGGCTTCGTTCCCAAACGGGGATTCGCTGACGTGTCCCAGGATTGAGCTGCGCAGAGGGGAAACGTGCGCTGGGCCGTAAGAAGTTGGGCCGGATCCAATGGGAAAAGAAAAATTCATGCGGCCCACCAAGTTATCCCCGTTAACCTCGAGGTGTGCCCAGGTAGGCAGCGACTACAGTCGAGGCGCGTCCCCTGGCATTCTTTCCCCCTTTCGAGCGACGGCAATGGCGACCGGTGGTTGATCGTTGGCGGAGGCAACGATTCAGACGGCAGGGCAACGACCTTCGTCGAAGGTAATGTCTCTGACATCATCCTCATTTGGTGACCGTAATTTGTCCCCTCTTCTCTCTGGTAGGGTTAGGGTTTTGGCGGGATAAATTGGGGTTTTTTGATGCTAGTACAGCTTGGTTATTTGGTCGATTTAGGGTCGATTTTTGCGCCTAAACTGTTCTTAGTAGTGTAAGGTAGTGACATATGAATGTATTTTGCAGTTAAACCATGGATCCGATGGAGATTTTGAACGTCAGATTTCATATTGGCGGGGAGTTTGTCCGCATTGGTCGCAAACTGGACTATGTGGGGGGGGGATGAAGAGATGTCTGAGATCGAGAGGGACAAGCTATCATTGCAGGAAGTGATAGGCCATTTGAAAGATCATATGCAGTTCAAGGAAGCAATGAAGATATACTTTCATCTTCCCGGTGAAGAACTTGCAGATGGTTTACTTTTTCTGAACAATGACAGTTCTTGTGTGAAGATTTCAGAGTATGTTTGCGTTGGTGGAGTTGCAGATTTGTATGTAGAGTACCATGGGGAACAGGAAAGTGGCAACAACAGTAGTGGAAGTGATTTTGAGGATGAGATGATGCAGATAAATGATGGAGATGAACCTGACAAGGTCATTACTGCTGGAAGTTCAGAAGATGATATTCAAATTCTAGAAAACATTATGGTTCCTGATGACATTGGAGTGATCACTCAAGTTATTGCCAGTCCCTTGAAGAAACATGGGGTAAGAACAAAGACAGTTGAGAGAGATGAAGTGCTAGTTTCTCAAGTTGACAATCCTACTCAAGAAGAGGGACATCATGTGCAGGCAGAGCAAGTGCAGGAAGAGCAAGTGCAGGCAGAGCATGCTGATAGTGATGATTCAGCTAGTGGTTCTGATGAAGACCCAGAATACATGCCACATAGTGAAGACAGTGGGGAAAATTCAGAAGTGGTGGAGCTGGGAAGGCATGCTAGAAATTTCAAGAAGAGGATGAAAGATACAAAGAGCTGGATTTCTAGGGATTCAGCATCTGCTATTCCTATTGATCTTATTGCTAACATGGAAGAACAAATTGGTGAAGAGGAGAAGGAGTGGGGTTATGATTCTTCTGATGAGGATTATTCTTATGATGAAGATTCTGATCAAGAAACAGTGAAGAGGAAAACCAAGTATCCAAGATACAATCCTAACACATAAATCCCACACTTTGAATTGACAATGGTTTTCAGGAGTAAGAACCAGCTAGTGAAAGCACTGAAGAGGTATGGCATTGTGAGCAAGAAGAGCATTGAATTTGTGAAGTCAGAGGCAACAAGAGTCAGAGCAAAGTGTGGTTTTGCAGGTTGTTCTTGGATGATTTATGCAGCCAAAAACTCAAGGACTAGTAGTTTTCAAGTTATAACATATGAACATGAACACCACTGTGCACCAAACAGAGACAATAGACTAGTCACTGCAAAAGTAATTGCTGAAAGATATGAGCATTTCATTTTGGCAAATCCCATGTGGAAGATAGAGAACATGAAAGCAACTATACTTCAGGACCTGTTTGCAGATGTATCCACATCAAAATGCAAACATGCTAAGAAGCTAGTCATGGAGAAATTACTGAGTGGCATGAAGAATGAGTACACAAGGGTTTTTGACTATGAACTTGAGTTGCTTAGAAGCAACCCTGGAAGTACAGTTGCTGTCAAATTGGATCCACTAATCAGTGATCAGCACATCTTTCAGAGCCTTTATGTGTGTTTTGATGCACTTAAGAAAGGGTTTAAGGCTGGCTGCAGAAGAGTTATTGGATTAGATGGTTGCTTTTTCAAAGGAGTGATGAAGGGAGAACTCTTGTGTGCAATTGCTAGAGATGCCAACAATCAGATGTATCCAGTGGCATGGGCAATAGTAGAAATGGAAACAAATGAGAGTTGGAAGTGGTTTCTGGGCTTGGTTATCAAGGATTTGGACATCAACAACAATGGAGATGGTTGGGTCTTCATTTCAGATCAGCAAAAGGGCCTCATTAATGCCATGCAGGACTATTTGCCTTTAGCTGAGCACAGAATGTGTGCTAGACACATTTATGCCAACTGGAGAAAGAAACATAGGGCACATGAGTGGCAGAAGAAATTCTGGGCAGTTGCCAAAGCATCGAACCAGCAAGACTTCAATTACTACAAGGCAAAACTAGCACAAGAAACACTAGAAGGTGTCAAAGATATGATGAAAACTGAACCAACACATTGGGCCAGAGCTTTTTTCCCAGTGGGTTCCAAATGTAGTCAGTTGATAACAACCTTTGTGAGTCCTTTAACCATGCAATTGTTGATGCAAGGTTTTACCCAGTCATTTCCATGCAAGAGAAGATAAGGAAAAAAAATATTCACTAGGATTCAGGAACAAAGGGAAAAGGGAGAGAAATTTCATGGTAAAATATGCCCAAGCATATTTAAAAAGTTAAAGGCAAGCATAGAGAGAACTCAGTTCATGGAGGTGTTGTGGAATGGCAAGGATGGATTTGAAGTGAAGCTGCTGACAGGAAGGAAGAGGCAATACACTGTTAGTCTTGAGAAGAGGACATGTTCTTGTAGTTACTTTCAGCTTTCTAGGCTTCCATGCTCTCATGCTATCACAGCAATCTACAAGAGCAGACAACAAGTGGAGGATTTTATTGACCCTTGCTACTCAATTGAGGTGTTCAGGAAGATTTATGATCATTGCTTGCAGCCTGTGGAAGGTGAAGAGATGTGGCCAGTTTCTGAGAATCCAAGGCCACAAGCTCCAGGATATGTGAAGATGCCAGGTAGACCTAAGAAAAATGATAGGAGGAGAGAAGAAACTGAAAAACCAAAGGCTACCAAGAAAATGACCAAGCATGGTACTGTAATTGTGTGCTCATTGTGTGGCATCCCTGGACATAACAAGTCAAGCTGTCACAAGAATCCAGATAGAGGTAAGAAGAAGAATGCACACCTTGCCAAGACTACCAAGAAAAGGAAGACATCAGAGGTAAAGTAAATGAAATTGTGGTCAACTGTGTATATGAATTTGAATGAGTGAACTAAAATTTTCAAATCTTGCAGCCTGGTACATCTTCAGGTCCTACTACACCACCTAGAGCTGCACCTCCTGTACCACCTAGAGCTGCTCCTGCTGCACCACCTAGAGCTGCTCCTGCTGCACCACCAACAAGCTTTAGACCTCCAAGGATGACCAAGGGCACAAGTGAAGGTAGTTCTAGTGGTGCAAAAAGGAAGAGGAGATCTGCATCTTCTATTCGTAGCTATCAATACTTCACTGCTAGTGGGAACACCTAATCTAGAGAAGCTAGTGTGTACTGTAACCTGTGAGACATGGTTATGATGCTTTTGTTGCCTGGTTCTGTGAGGCATCTTTATGGTCATTTTGCTAGTGTGTAGTGATGCAACCTGTGAGACATGTTTATGGTCATTTTGTTAGTGTGTAGTGATGCAACCTGTGAGACATGTTTATGGTCATTTTGCTAGTGTGTACTGATGCAACCTGTGAGACATGTTTATGGTGCTATTAACATCAAGTTTCTGGCCATTTTTCTGTCAAATGGTAATGCTCATGTGAAATGGTTGCTGGTTATTTTCTGGTGCTTATTAACATTAAGTTTCTGGTTATTTTCTGCTGCTCTTAACATTATGGTTGCTGTCAAATGGCTATTTCATTTCATCTCTATTCGACAAGATAAATTTGGCCAGATTTAGTGTGGCATCCCGCTAAAACCACTACTAGAAAATCGCGGTGTTTTTGTGCATTGCATCATCATGACCGCATGCTCATGTCATCATGCCACCTTGCATTTGAGCATCGTCATGTCATCATGCATGTGTTTGTACAAAACTATTTTCGGAAAGCCTGGTTTTGTTTTCTAAACGCCCCGTCTTTATTTCAAACCCAAAACCCGGGTCTCTGGAATATTTTGTTTTGTCTACCAACGGATTTCAAAAGCCCCGTTTTAAATAATAAAACATTTAATTTATTTTTAGGGGGCAGCCGTACCGGGCCGATCCGACCCAGTCGGCCACCCCCAGTACAAAAACCAGAATCTCCCCAAACCTTTTCTACCTAAACCTAGTCTACCCAGCCCCCCCTCCACCTCACCATGGCCACTCATGGCTCGCCACATCACCCTGGCCCAAAACCCCACCCAATCAGTCGCCGCCACCTGCCCATCCACACGCCAGCCTGGCACCACACCGCTACCCAACTCCCCACCTCTGCCCCACACACACGCTGCACACAGCTAGCAGCAAACACACACACGCAATCACCCGCGAGTCCACCCGCACCCTGGCCGATGCCCTCCCCTGGCCCCACCTCTTTTTCCCGCCCAGCCGGCCGCGTTCCACCCCACCTGGCCTGTCTCGCACGCACGCGAGTGCGGCACACCCTGCGCCTGCCGCCTGACCAACCACCTAGGCGCGTCTCCCCACCGACAGCCTCGGCTCGCGCGCCTCCCCGTGTCCCCACCACGACCACACCTCCCCTGGGCACGCCAATCACCCCACCGACACGCCCCGCGCCTTCCTCTTTCCTCTCGTGCCGCGCCACCAGATCCCACCCCCGCCGCCGGGGCTCTGCCCTCCTCTTCCCCGCTCGCGCCGACGACCGTGCCCCTCCCCATCGAGGTTGCGCCGCCACCCGCCGGAGCCACGTCGGGCGCCCCCTCCTCTCTGCATCGTCCCTGCCACCGCGACGACGGCGAGGGCTCCCGCATCGCCGACCCCGTCCTCCTCTTCCTCCCGCAGCACCCCCGTGCGCGCGCCGCCTGGCGTGCCTCGCCGTCAACCTACGCCGCGGCTGCCCTCCATCTCCTATGCGTCAGGCCCGCCACCCTTCTCCCCACCGACAGCGCCGCCACCTCGTCCCGCCACCGTCGTCCTCACCGACTCCGGGCGTGTCCCTGCCTCCTCGTCGCGCCGCTCCCCCGTCCCCTTCGGCAAGCATCGTCGGTCCCCCCGTCCTGGACCCCGCCTCCTCCTCCTCTCCAGGACGCCCGCCGTCAGAGCACGCCCAGGCACCGCCCCGGTCGCCCCGTCTTCTTCCCCGTCGTCGTGCATGCTCGCCCCACAACGAGCCGGCTGACCTCGCCCCCAAGCTCGCCCAAGCGCCTCGTCTCCGGCGCCCCTGTTCATCCGCGCCCGGCCCACGCGAGTCCCTCGCTGCTGCCAGCGTCGTCTACGGCCACCCTGCCTCCGGAAGCTTCCTCCTATAGCGCACGTGAGGGCCCGGTCGCGAGCTCGCCTGCCGACATCCCCCTCCATCTCCTCCGCTTGGTGCAGCAACCTCTAGGGCCGTTCTCGTGTCCTCGTGCTGACATGCCCTCCCTGTGTTGTGTTGTGTACTTGTAACCTGCTCAGCCGTGTTCGCTTTTCCTACAACTGCATGTCTCCTAGGTGTTCGCTCGTATGCCTGACCCGAGCTTACACCAGTAATGCTAGCACACTCTCGCTTTGCCATCGGAGCTTTGTCTTCCGTCCGTGCTGCTTGTTGTTGTCCACCAAAGGATACCGATGCAAGATCAACTCCGACTGAACCCGAGGATTCCGACATGATCTTCCCCTGCCGACAAGGTCTACTACGCGGACCCAAAGACCGATCCGGAACGCAAGGTCTCCTTCCCGGAACCACCAAGTACTTCCTCTCGGACGCCAAGATCGACAGTGATGAACCGTCGACATCGATCCAAGTTCTTCACCAACCACAAGATCTTCTCGGAACCCGAAGACCCCTGTACCCGAAGGCCTTCGACGTGGAACCCCAAGATCTTCTCCCGGATCGACAAGGACTTCTACATGGGACGACAAGTACTTTGTCATGGGTCTGATTGAAGCAACCCCGAAGACCACAGATGCGACAAGTACTCCTTCCCGGACGCGAGACCCGGATCCGAAGACCGCCAAGATCGCCACTGGAACGCCAAGTTCTTCTTTCCGGAAGCCAAGATCTACTTCCGTTGTCCGAGACCGATCCCCGTCGAACCGTCCCCGTCGAACCCTGTCGAACCCTGAACCCCCGGAACCAAGATCTGCCGAACCCAGATGTGTGAACCTTTTCCGAGCCCTATTTTATAAATGCTATATATAAGACTTGTTGCATAATAATTGTTCATCTCGCATGCATATCATAATCATGCCGGATCTTCTGCCATAGTATTAAATATTGCATCTGGTGTTTCTGCTAGTGTTTGCTTCTTCGCAGATTAGACCGATGAGTGGATGCAAGTACCGACAAGTTCTCCGAATATGAACCTTCGGCAGTGTTTTCCCAGGCGAGCATCTCTTCCCCTTCTACCTATTTTGCATTTATAGTCTTTATTTCCTCCTGTTGATCTATTGCTATCCGTGTCGCGATGCTTTAGTTCCCGTACCCCAGTTTTATCCCGTGCAGCCTCTATATTGCCTTGGACACCTCCTATTACCCGTGTTTGGTAGACAGCTGGCCTTGCGAGTCGTAGTTGCTTGCTCAGGTGTGATCTTGTGTTGTCAAGTACCACAGTTGTTGGAATGATGGCAGGTGTTTATTGGTGGAGATGCTTATTGGTGGAGTTGATCATGACTTTAAATACAACTATTAAAATGCTAGATATAACTAATGCAGAGGCATCAGTGGGCAATAGATGTTATTTGGTTCTTCCACGCTCACTTGTGTCCCGTAGGACCCCGAGTACTTGATACCTGTTCCTTGATTTTTCGCACGATCCACATCCGGGAGGCCTTATGGACCCTCCTGAGCCAGAGCTTGATTCATTCTTATTTCTTGGGGCCACAGAGTAGTTTGGGGCTTTATTACTATCATGTACTTATGCCATGTTTACTGCTTTATTTAAGATTGTGCGTGGAGCACCTGTACTGTTTTGGCTGCGGAGTGTTTTCGTGGTATCGACAAGCCCAGTCACACTTTCGGGTTCCCAGTCGTTTACAACCATTGACGCAAACCCTGGGTCCGTTCCGGAGCCGGTCAACTTCGTTGCGGGTAGCTTAGTGGGGTGGCCCCCTGAAACATTGATGAATCATGTGATCGCTTTGTCGTGAATGCCTCGTTGGGTTTTGAGTTGGTTTTTCCGAGGTTGATCGAGTGTGTGTTGCTATTTGTGCCCCCCTGCAGGGTAAAACTTTCTGAAAGCCGTGTCCACGGTTATGGACGACTTGGAGCACAGTATCTCGATCATAGACAAGCATAACTAAAGTAGTGCTATAAATTTGACTTAATATGTGACTAGTAATCAGAAGCAACTATAACGGAATGGATAATAAAAATGCCAACAACTGGTGGATCTGTGGTGATCTGTGTCATGCTATACCTGCCTAGTAAGTATTGCAACTCCAATGAAATGTGATAAAAGTGTCAACAACCGTTGGGTTTGGGAGTCCTCAAGACAATTATATCTGACTAGTAAATGTTCCAACTACAACGGAATGGCGATTAAAACTGCCCACTACTTATGCTTCAGGACGACTCATGCTATCTATACCTGATTAGTAATTGCTGCAACTACAACGAAATGAGTAAAATTACCAACTGTGTGAGTTCCTTGGCCCGACTTCCTTGTTTGGTCTCGAGGGGGAAATACCAGGATGGGTTTGTTTGGTGTTAGCTTTAGGTTGGATCCGAATAGGTCTTTCTTATCCCTCTCTGATAACCGCTAGTTGTATCGAGTCTCTATAGGTTGTTTAGTGCCGCTGCGCTGCCGCTTCAGCCCACCATATCTGTGTAGGCGAGAGCCACCGAATTCTAGCCTCGCAGTGTACTGGCCTCCGTACTGACGCTCCTCTTTTTCCTTCGCCCTTTGTTGGCACCCCTTTTGTTTTAGCAGGTTTGAGATCGCCGTCGTTAGCAGGGTTACCCTTCCGGCTTGGCCTAGGCAGGTTTATGGACGCCATTGTTCTTCAGGGCTCTTAGCCCCATTTGCATTTTTGTCCGTAGCCGGACGCTCTATCGGTTTCAAGGTGATTTGGATCTTTGTATTGTATATCTGTATTCTTGACTCAGGGAGTCGCTGTTGTATATATATCTGTTCTGTGGGTCCCATCGAGGACTGTTGTGTAATGTTACTACTTCGTTTTCCACCCACACGAAAGTGCCTGGTGGGCGTCCTTGAATCGTTTCTATGCGGGTTTGGCGGAAAGGGCTAAAACTCGCATAGGGCCGATTTGAGGGTGTTACATTTAGTCTCAAACATTGCTGAACATTTCATTCCATGAGTTCATTACGTCATACTACTACATGAAAAGCTTCCCTGCAACTACACCAAACACAAAAACAACAAAAACAACCACCAAATTATCATATTTGGCCTTCAAAGAAGCTATCTCTAAATCCTTCTTCTTCATCTGATCTTCCAAAGCAGCTAAATCCTTCTTCTGCATCTCATCTCCCAAAGCATGAACAATATGTTGTGACTCTTCATTTTGTTCAGAGACAGAGACGACACCTTCAGAACCCAGCCTCCACACTGTATCTCTCAAGTCGCCAATCAATTGGCTCCAGAACTCAGGCAATGCTGGATCAACCCATTCAACATAGACACAACCAGCGCCATTCTGTGCAATGCCCAACGAAAACGAATCAGAGCAGACGAGGAGAGAAAATAGGGGAATCAGAGCGGAAGAAGAACACACAGAAATCGAACTCACCAGGGCATCCAAGCATGCGTAATACCTCCTTCCTGGGTTCTGACCGCTCCACGAGATCCACCTAGGTGCCTTCCTCGGCGGATTGTAGTGGCAGAACTTCGGCGGCTCGTACGCCATGGGGTTCTGCCGGTATGGTACCGGCGATCTTCCATCGCCACCCCCTTCTTCTTCCTGCAGCTCCGCGGAAGCCAGGAGCGGAGGAACCACCTGGAGACCGCGACATCCTCCGACTGCCGCCGCCCACAGCCGATGAACCCTAATTTCTATTCCCCAGTCTCCCCTCTGTGTCTGTTGCGCGCCTGTACCGGTTCCAACTTAACCTCATCAGTGAAACTGGCCCACCGTTCCCCAGCCTAATACGCATTAAGGTTCTGTTTAGACCGGGATTGGAGAAATCAGAGTGCCAATTTCGGGGATTATGAGTTCAGGGTTCGATTTATCTTCCATCTACGAGTTCAGGGTTTGTTTTGGACTTTTCCCTATGTAGCGTTGTACATTTTCAGCCTGAACTAGCCGGGCGTACGCGCACATCACCATATATACTGTTCACGCCAACGCCCATTAACTGGATTAGCTGGTGGTAGTAGTAGAACGACGGTGGCACATAGCTCTTCAAGCCCAGAATAGTATGCAATAAAAGGCTTAAGTTTCATACCACAAGTCCCCGATTGAGAGAACGAATTAAGCCAGTGCGATGATGAAAAGAGGCTATTTTTTTTAAATAATACATTTAATAAATTTCACGAGTAATACGCGATCCGAGGGATTACAGAATCTAGCGCGGCGTCGTCTATTCAAAAACCGAAAGGGCCAAGTCGTCTTTTGAAGCGCCGAAAGGTGTGAGAGTGGGCCCCACCCGGCCGGGCCGTCGGGAGACAGCGACTTGTCTTTAATTCAAAAGTCAAAAATCAGCTGAAAAGAGTCTTTCCTCGTTGGCAGGGAAAGCGAGCGGGGCCAATTCTCTAGAGGAAGAAGGGGGGTGCAAGAATTGTTGCACATGATGTTGAGTAGTACTCCCTCCGTTTTAAAATATAAGATGTTTTAACTTTTATAAAAGAAATGTGAGTACATCTTTTATTGTGTAGGTTCAGAGCGAGTCTACAGATGAGTGCTGCTACAGGTACGATAAAACATGGCCGATTTCTGTACGATGCGAAACAGACACAGTAGATTGCAAGCCTAGGAACCATCTTGGTGGCACTACGGGAACAAACGTAGACGCCGAGGGGGATTTCGACGCCGAGGGGGACCCTCGGCATAGCTCTATCAGTGCCCAC
Source organism: Avena eriantha (assembly GCA_910589775.1). Lineage (NCBI taxonomy): Eukaryota > Viridiplantae > Streptophyta > Magnoliopsida > Poales > Poaceae > Avena > Avena eriantha. The sequence goes on along the minus strand of OU342746.1, from coordinate 405,695,272 downwards.
GGCCGAACAAAAACCGTCGGCATAGACAAACTCTCGACATAGACGAACAACGCCGAGGGGGGCCCTCGGCGTAGGAATACCCTCGGTATAGTTTGAGCAACGCCGAGGGGCACCGTCGGCACCGGCTGAGCACGGGTCACGTCCGCGCATCGGGTACGACGAATGGACGGATAGTTCACGGGGTATGGCAATGCCGAGGGGTTTACCGTTGGCGTAGCTCTGCGTGGTGAAAACTAACGGCGCATAGCAAAGCCGAGGGGATGGCCGTCGGCGTTGCTGCGAGCATGCACCTACAGCAGGACCTACACCGAGGGGAAACCCCTTAGCATTGCTACACCTACACCGAGGGGAATCCCCTCATCATTGATATCTCTCAATTGGTTGGATTCTAGAAAAAACCATTATATTAGACCTTTTATTTTCTGTATATATATACATGTGTGAGTTAAATATATTGCATTTGATTTTTTGGTTGCATAATACATTTAATTTCTAGTAATATATCACGTGTATAGCAGGACCTAGGAATCCCCTGAGCATTGCTACATGTGTGAAATAAATATGTTTGCGTTGATTTTTTTTGTATATATATATATATATGCAAAGGGTGGGATTCTAAAAAAAGCCATTATATTATACCTTTTATTTTATGTATATATGTGCATGTGTGAATAAATATGTTTGGATTTGAATTTTTTTGTTGCATAATATTTTCAGTTTCTAGTAATATATCACATATATAGAAGTCCCAATAAATATGCATGTGTAAGTGTGTTGGAAGTCCCAATGATGCAATACATAACTATCAGGTGTGACTGTCTACGGGGCAAGGTCTACACGTGCATGCGATAACACTTTGAAAAGTGCTGGACGTGCAGGTGGAAATTCTCGCAACGGACCAAACGGAGGGCTACCGGTGGAATCTTGGTCCCAACCTTAGTTTTCCAAGTAGATATGACCTAAACAAACCTAAAGAAACAAAAAAAGTACACTGATTAATCCTTGTACGGAGAATGCTAAGGGGGTAGACCTGCAGGGCCCACAGACTAGGGTTTCCCTAGAAAAAGACCGTCGGAGCAACGAAATCACGCAAAAACTTGCAAGTGGCCCTGGCATACATGTACAAGTGTGGTGGAAGGTCCATAGATGCAATTACTAGCTCTTGGTGCAAGCATATTCACATGCATGTGATAACACTTAGAAAAGTGCTAGACATTTAGGAGGAAACTCCCGCTGCGGATCAATTGGAGGGATACCGGTGGAATCTTGGTCCCAACCTTGGTTTTCCAAGTAGATAAGACCTAAACAAACCTAAAGCAACAAAAAAGTACACTAGTTAATCCTTGTACGGAGAATGCTAAGGGGGTAGACCCGTGGGGCCCACAGACTAGGGTTTCGGTGGAAAAAGACCGTCAGAGCGTCAGAATCACGCGAAAACTTGTAAGTGGCCCTAGCATATATGTACAAGTCTGGTGGACGGTCAATAGATGCAATTCCTTGCTCCCGGGTGCGAGCATGTTCACGTGCATGCGATAACACTTAGAAAAGTGCTGGATGTGTAAGAAGAAACTCCCACAACGGATCAAACGGCGGGATACTAGTGGAATCTTGGTCCCAACCTTGGTTTTCCATGTAGATATGACATAAAAAACCTAAACCAATAGAAAAATACATTGATCAACCCTTCTACGGAGAAAGGTGGAGGGGTAGACCTGCGGGGCCAACATACTAGGGTTTCGCTGGAAAAAGACAACCGGAGCATCGGAATCACGCAAAAACTTTCAAGTGGCCCTAGAATACATGTACAAGTGTGGTGGAAGGTCCATAGATGCAATTACTAGCTTCTAGTGCGAGCATATTCACGTGCATGCGATAACACTTTGAAAAGTGGTGGACGTGCGGGGTGGAAATTTCCGCAACGGATCAAACAGAGGGCTACCGGTGGAATCTTGGTCCCAACCTTGGTTTTCCAAGTATATATGACCTAAACAAACCTAAAGCAACAAAAAAGTACCCTGATTAATCCTTGTACGGAGAGTGCTAATGGGTAGACCTGTAGGGCCCACAGACTAGGGTTTCCCTAGAAAAAGACCGCCGGAGCAACGAAATCACGCAAAAACTTGCAAGTGGCCCTGGCATACATTTACAAGTGTGGTGGAAGCTCAATAGATGCAATTACTAGCTCTCGGTGCAAGCATATTCACGTGCATGTGATAACACTTAGAAAAGTGCTAGACATTTAGGAGGAAACTCCCGCTACAGATCAATTGGAGGGCTACCGGTGGAATCTTGGTCCGAACCTTGGTTTTCCAAGTAGATATGACCTAAACAAACCTAAAGCAACAAAAAAGTACACTGGTTAATCCTTGTACGGAGAATGCTAAGGGGGTAGACCTGTGGGGCCCACAGACTAGGGTTTCGTTGGAAAAAGACCGTCAGAGCGTCGGAATCACGCGAAAACTTGTAAGTGGCCCTAGCATATATGTACAAGTGTGGTGTAAGGTCAATAGATGCAATTCCTAGCTCCCGGGTGCGAGCATGTTCACGTGCATGCGATAACACTTAGAAAAGGGCTAGATGTGTAAGAAGAAACTCCCGCAACGGATCAAACAGCGGGATACCAGTGGAATCTTGGTCCCAACCTTGGTTTTCCATGTAGATATGACATAAAAAAACCTAAACCAAGAGAAAAATACATTGGTCAACCCTTCTACGGAGAAAGGTGGAGGGGTAGACCGGCGGGGCCAACATACTAGGGTTTCGCTGGAAAAAGACAACCGGAGCATCGGAATCACGCAAAAACTTTCAAGTGGCCCTAGAATACATGTACAAGTGTGGTGGAAGGTCCATAGATGCAATTACTAGCTTCTAGTGCGAGCATATTCACGTACATGCGATAACACTTTGAAAAGTGCTGGACGTGCAGGTGGAAATTCCCGCAACGAATCAAACGGAGGGCTACCGGTGGAATCTTGGTCCCAACCTTGGTTTTCCAAGTAGATATGACCTAAACAAACCTAAAGCAACAAAAAAAGTACCCTGATTAATCCTTGTACGGAGAGTGCTAATGGGTAGACCTGTAGGGCCCACAGACTAGGGTTTCCCTAGAAAAAGACCGCCGGAGCAACGAAATCACGCAAAAACTTGCAAGTGGCCCTGGCATACATTTACAAGTGTGGTGGAAGGTCAATAGATGCAATTACTAGCTCTCGGTGCAAGCATATTCACGTGCATGTGATAACACTTAGAAAAGTGCTAGACATTTAGGAGGAAACTCCCGCTACAGATCAATTGGAGGGCTACCGGTGGAATCTTGGTCCCAACCTTGGTTTTCCAAGTAGATATGACCTAAACAAACCTAAAGCAACAAAAAAGTACACTGGTTAATCCTTGTACGGAGAATGCTAAGGGGGTAGACCTGTGGGGCCCATAGACTAGGGTTTCGGTGGAAAAAGACCGTCAGAGCGTCGGAATCATGCGAAAACTTGTAAGTGGCCCTAGCATATATGTACAAGTGTGGTGGAAGGTCAATAGATGCAATTCCTAGCTCCCGGGTGCGAGCATGTTCACGTGCATGCGATAACACTTAGAAAAGTGCTGGATGTGTAAGAAGAAACTCCCGCAACAGATCAAACGGTGGGATACCAGTGGAATTTTGGTCCCAAACTTGGTTTTCCATGTAGATATGACATAAAAAAACCTAAACCAAGAGAAAAATACATTGCTCAACCCTTCTACGGAGAAGGGTGGAGGGGTAGACCTGCGGGGCCAACATACTAGGGTTTCGCTGGAAAAAGATAACCGGAGCATCGGAATCACGCAAAAACTTTCAAGTGGCCCTAGAATACATGTACAAGTGTGGTGGAAGGTCCATAGATGCAATTACTAGCTTCTAGTGCGAGCATATTCACGTACATGCGATAACACTTTGTAAAGTGCTGGACGTGCAGGTGGAAATTCCCGCAATGGATCAAACGGAGGGCTACCGGTGGAATCTTGGTCCCAACCTTGGTTTTCCAAGTAGATATGACCTAAACAAACCCAAAGCAACTAAAAAGTACACTGATTAATCCTTGTACGGAGAATGCTAAGGGGGTAGACCTATAGGGCCCACAGAATAGGGTTTCCTTGGAAAAAGACCGCCGGAGCAACGGAATCACGCAAAAACTTGCAAGTGGCCCTAGAATACATGTACAAGTGTGGTGGAAGGTCAATAGATGCAATTACTAGCTCTAGGTGCAAGCATATTCACGTGCATGTGATAACACTTAGAAAAGTGCTAGACATTTAGGAGGAAACTCCCGCTACGGATCAATTGGAGGGCTACCGGTGCTTGGTCCCAACCTTGGTTTTAAAAGTAGATATGACCTAAACAAACATAAAGCAACAAAAAAGTACACTGGTTAATCCTTGTACGGAGAATGCTAAGGGGGTAGACCTGTGGGGCCCACAGACTAGGGTTTCGGTGGAAAAAGACCGTCAGAGCGTCGGAATCACGCGAAAACTTGTAAGTGGCCCTAGCATATATGTACAAGTTTGGTGGAAGGTCAATAGATGCAATTCCTAGCTCCCGGGTGCGAGCATGTTCACGTGCATGCGATAACACTTAGAAAAGTGCTGGATGTGTAAGAAGAAACTCCCGCAAAGGATCAAACGGCGGGATACCAGTGGAATCTTGGTCCCAACCTTGGTTGTACATGTACATATGACATAAAAAACCTAAACCAAGAGAAAAATACATTGGTTAACCCTTCTACGGAGAAAGGTGGAGGGGTAGACCTGCGGGGCCAACATACTAGGGTTTCGCTGGAAAAAGACAACCGGAGCATCGAAATCACGCAAAAACTTTCAAGTGGCCCTAGAATACATGTACAAGTGTGGTGGAAGGTCCATAGATGCAATTATTAGCTTCTAGTGCGAGCATATTCACGTACATGCGATAACACTTTGAAAAGTGCTGGACGTGCAGGTGGAAATTCCCGCAACGGATCAAACAGAGGGCTACCGATGGAATCTTGGTCCCAACCTTGGTTTTCCAAGTAGATATGACCTAAAAAAACCTAAAGCAACAAAAAAGTACACTGATTAATCCTTGTACGGAGAATGCTAAGGGGGTAGACCTGTAGGGCCCACAGACTAGGGTTTCCTTGGAAAAAGACCGTCGGAGCAACGGAATCACGCAAAACTTGCAAGTGGCCATGGCATACATGTACAAGTGTGGTGGAAGGTCAATAGATGGAATTACTAGCTCTCGGTGCAAGCATATTCACGTGCATGTGATAACACTTAGAAAAGTGCTAGACATTTATGAGGAAACTCTCGCTACGGATCAATTGGAGGGCTACCGGTGGAATCTTGGTCCCAACCTTGGTTTTCCAAGTAGATACGATCTAAACAAACCTAAAGCAACAAAAAAGTACACTGGTTAATCCTTGTACGGAGAATGCTAAGGGGGTAGACCTGTGGGGCCCATAGACTAGGGTTTCGGTGGAAAAAGACCGTCAGAGCGTCGGAATCACGCGAAAACTTGTAAGTGGCCCTAGCATATATGTAAAAGTGTGGTGGAAGGTCAATAGATGTAATTCCTAGCTCCCGGGTGCGAGCATGTTCACGTGCATGCGATAACACTTAGAAAAGTGTTGGATGTGTAAGAAGAAACTCCCGCAACGGATCAAACGGCGGGATACCAGTGGAATTTTGGTCCCAACCTTGGTTTTCCATGTAGATATGACATAAAAAAACCTAAACCAAGAGAAAAATACATTGGTCAACCGTTTTACGAAGAAGGGTGGAGGGGTAGACCTGCGGGGCCAACATACTAGGGTTTCGCTGGAAAAAGACAACCGGAGCATCGGAATCACGCAAAAACTTTCAAGTGGCCCTAGAATACATGTACAAGTGTGGTGGAAGGTCCATAGATGCAATTACTAGCTTCTAGTGCGAGCATATTCACGTACATGCGATAACACTTTGAAAAGTGCTGGACGTGCAGGTGGAAATTCCCGCAACGAATCAAACGGAGGGCTACCGGTGGAATCTTGGTCCCAACCTTAGTTTTCCAAGTAGATATGACCTAAACAAACCTAAAGCAACAAAAAAGTACACTGATTAATCCTTGTACGGAGAATGCTAAGGGGGTAGACCTATAGGGCCCACAAACTAGGGTTTCCCAGGGTAACCTAGGAGTCTCCCGTTCGGAAGGGTTACGCGAGTAAATGTGCATTCAATTGCATATTTATGACCGTAACTCTTTCGGATTGTCCACATTTTTTGGACAGCCGGAGGATGTGTAGATTGGTTACGTTTTCCATGGTCTACTCCGTTCCGAGACAGTATTTCGGCGGCGCCTCCCCATTGTTCTCCGGATGCACATTCCTCTCGGCATTTTTTGCCGAGACGTGTATGGGGAGAAAAACAGGGAGGTGCTGCCGAAATTCTGTCTCGGCTCGGGGTAGAGCATGGAGAACGTATCCAATTTACACATCCTCGGTTGGGATTAGGATCCTCTTTTCCTATTAGACATGTTAGGTGTATGCATGGTGTTTGTCTTCAAGAACGTAAAATTTTGTGTATTTAATTTGATGCAATTAATTAATATGAAAATGTTAGATTTGTATTGTGACTCCCAATGAAGCAGAGGATGGCTGATAATGATTGGATGTATAGTGGTTGTATCAGTGCTAATGAAAGAACAGCTGAATGGGAATGGAAAACCAAATACTTTGTGAAGGACGCAAACCGTGGTTCTAAGTCAGTTCGTCCACTTTACCCTTGTGCTCGGTGCAAGATGAATCACCGGCAGTGTCCCTATGGCATGACTACACACCTTTGGCAATATGGGTATATGCCTAACTTTGCCATGTTGACCAACTTCCCCGAGCGCGACCGTGTTAGAGAAGAGGTGATGCGCCAATGCATCGATGGCAATGAGGACGATGCTATTGGAAACATGCTTCATGATCTTCAGTATGCAGAGTTGGCACATTCACCACCTCGAGAGGAGGAACCAGAGGAACCAGATGAACCAGAGGAAACTGGTGAACCAGAGGAACCAGAGGCAACCGTGAAGGCCTTCCTTGATATGATGGCCTCGACAAACAAACCTCTTTACCCAAATGCAACTATCTCTCAGCTGGATGCTGTCTTGCAACTTTTAGCTGATAAAGCCAAGAACGGCTGGAACCGAGCAGGCTATGAAAATAATTTGAGAACATTAGCCAACATTCTTCCTGAAGGACATTGTCTGCCTCGAAACATGTACGAGTCGAAGAAAATCATGAAAGCGCTCTACATGGATTATGAAAAGATACATTGCTGTCCTAAGGGTTGTTGTTTTGTTTCGGAAGGAGTTTGCGGATCACATCCACTGTAGAAAATGCGGGGCCTCTAGGTATGTTGAGGTGAAGGGTGCCGATGGTCAAATGGAGCAGACGAAGATCGCTGTAAAAATCCTTCGGTATCCCCCATTCAAAAAAAGAATCCAACGCCTTTACATGAGTGAGGAGTCTGCTAGACAGATGAGGTGGCACAAGCATGGGAAGAGATACTCTGCTTTTTTTGATGGCAAAAAGAAGATGAAACATCCAGCTGATGGTGACTCATGGAAGCATTTTGACTCAATTTACAAAGATGAAGCAAAAGAGCCTCGGAATGTCAGGATTGCGATAGCAACCGATGGATTCAATCCATTCGGTATGTCGGCTAGATCGTATAGCTGCTGGCCGGTGTTTGTTATTCCACTCAATCTCCCTCCTGGCGTCGTAATGCAACGAAAGAACATATTCATGTCGCTGATCATTCCAGGGCCTGAATACCCGGGAAAGAATTTGAGGGTGTACATGCAGCCTCTTATCGATGATTTGCAGCATTCTTGGGAACATGGGACATGGACATATGACCGAGCATCGAAGAAAAACTTCCTCATGAAAGTTTGGTTTCACTATTCCATGCACGATCTACCCGGGTATGCCTTATTCTGCGGACATTGTACAGCTGGGAAGATGCCATGCCCTGTGTGCAGGCATGCTCTTAAGTTCATATGGCTGAAGAAGGGTGGCAAGTATTCCTCCTTTGACATGCATCGACCATTCCTCTTAAGAGGGCATCGATTCAGAGAGGACAAAAAGCACTTCACGAAAGGTAAAGTTGTCAGGGAAGTAAAGAAGATACCAACGTTCGACGGTGCAACTGTTGTTGCCGAGCTACGTGATCTAAAGCCTAATCCTAATGGAAAAGGTTTTGTGGGATATGGTGAGACGCACAACTGGACTCACATTGCAGGCTTAACACAACTCCCCTATTACAAGGACCTGAAACTTCCCCATAACACTGATGTGATGCACACAGAAAAGAATGTTGGAGAGTCCCTATTTCACATAGTCTTGAATATTCCTGAAAATACAAAAGATAATGTCAAGGCTAGAGTCGATCAAGAGAGGCTATGTGATAGAAAGAAACTAAACATGCGGCCTCCGGAGCCCAATCGAAGAAATTGGGTCAAGCTAGACGCTGACTTCTGCCTTATAGGTCCCCAGAAAAAGGAGGCATTCCACTGGCTCAAATACATCGTGAAGTTCCTAGATGGTTATTGTTCGAATATCAGTAACAGAGTTAATCTTTCAACGGGCAGAGTCCATGATCTTAAGAGTCATGACTATCACATATGGATTGAGCGGCTAATGCCGGTGATGGTTCGGGGCTATCTACCCGATCGTGTTTGGCGGCCGCTTGCGGAGTTGAGCCATTTCCTCTGCACACTCTATGCTAAAGAAATTTGTAAGGAGATGATGAAACGACTAAGTACGAAAGTGCCAGAGTTGATATGCAAGCTAGAGATTATCTTTCCACTGGGCTTCTTCACTCCGATGGCACATCTCATTTTGCATCTATCTTATGAGGCAGTCATGGGGGGGGTCCAGTTCCGTTGGCAGTTTTGTATTGAGAGAGAATTTAAGCATATTCGAATGAAATGTGGAAACAAAAATCAGATTGAAGCATGCATAGCTGAGGCATATATCATTGAGGAGGTGTCAGCTATCACCACAATGTACTATCTCGATGATGTTCCCACTCTGCATAATAAGCTATCTCGATACAATGTCGATGAGCCTAGCTACAAACCCAAGCTCCTCCTCTTCCAAGGGCAAGGTGGCAAGTACGGTGGTAAAAAACAGTATAACGTGATGATGCAAGAGTGGGAGGACATCATGCTCTATGTGTTGATGAACATTAAGGAAGTAGAGGAGCCTTTCATGAGGTAAAATGGTGAACATATTACTTTGTAACTAGTAATTCGGTTTAGGTCTAATACGTGTTTCTTTCTTTTAGACAATTCCTGGATGAAGAGTGGCACGAAATGTGGGATCCTAGTGCAGAGGAGTATGATACTCTTCTAAGAAAGGGTGCCCCCGGACGGAAAAATTCCGTGGCTTGGTTCATGGAAAAAGTAACTTCTAACTTATCCGTCTTTCCTAGTTTGACATTTGTAATTTAGATCACACGAAACTAATGCACCCAGCAATTTTGATTGAACTTGTAGGGAAATGATCCCGACACAAATATGATGGATGAATTGAGATGGGTTTCCCAGGGTTTCGACCGTACGGTGGAGAGGTATGAGAAGTATGATGTGAATGGGTATCGCTTCCATACGGAGAAGCACCAGAACACTCGACCAAATGCAAAAAACATTAAATACCGGAGTGTTCACTCCCGGTCAAGATAATGTTGACTACTACGGAAGATTACAAAATGTATACAAGCTAAAATTCACTAAAGGGCTCCATCATATCACTCTTGTTGTGTTCAGATGCCATTGGTTCGACCCATTCGATGGACTAAGAACTACCCCTTCCATCGGGTTAGTGGAAGTTAGGCCTTCAACCACTTATCCTGGGTCTGATGTCTTTGTTGTGGCTCACCAAGCGACACGAGTTTATTATCTTCCCTACCCATGCCAGAAAGAGGAACTACAGGGCTGGGAAGTTGTGTTCAAGGTATCGCCACATGGTAAGCTTCCCATGCCAAACGAGGACGATTACAACAACATAAACCCCATCACATACGAGGGAGATTTCTACCAAGAGGAAGAGGACGGCGCGGACTTTGATGTATGTAACTACCTTGGTGAATTACACTCTTAGTTAATGCCTGGATGAACGAAAGTGGTTAAAATAGTACGGCGGGGCCCAGGGCCACTCACGGTAGACCTTTCGGCCGTCCTAACCACTTTCAAACAACGGGACAAGAACGAGCGGCGTAATCGGCAGGCGAAGGGATCAACTACATACACAAGTGAGTATGTATGCAAGCCACATACAACAGTCCTCAGAGCCATTCCATCTAAAAGAAATAGAAATATTGCAACGCCATACGGCAAGATCCAAATGTCCTAGATAGATATAATAATTTAGGATAGCTCCTCATACATCACACATCAGAGTAACAGGCGGAAGCGGAAAACAAGATCCGAGTACGGATAAGAAGCAAATTGGCATAAGATGCCCCATAAATAAACACATCCCGACCACAGATCACACGGATCCCCGTTCCCGGAATCTCTACACCGAATGATCGTTGCCAACATCATCTGTCTCTTCCACCCAGTATCCATCTTGCGGGTACACCTGTTCATCTGAATCAAACAATTTATCGTGTGAGACCCTAGGGGTACTCAGCAAGTCTTTATGCCACTAAAGGGGACACAACCTGGGGTGACGCAATTGCAGCAAAAGATAACACCTAACAATTCTACAGATACTCGCTAACCTTCCGCCTAACCAATGATAGACGGAAGTCCGTGAATTAGAACAACAGTTATAACAGTATAATTAACAGATCCATCCTCCTCCTCGCTTACCAACGAGGAAGCGGACGAACACCCCATCATCCGTTGGCAGTTTTATTAACCATTCCATGAGTATTACACTATTTACTAGTCAAGTACTTAGTCAATTTAAAAGCGGTACTTTAGTTATACTTATCTATGATCGAGAAACTGTGCTCCAAGCCGTCCATAACCGCGGACACGGCTTTTAGAAAGATTTACCCTGCAGGGGTGCACGAATAGCAACACACACTCGATCAACCTCGGAAAAACCAAATCAAAACCCAACGAGACATTCACGACAAAGCAATCACAGGATTCAGAAATATTTCAGGGGGCCACCCCATTAAGCTACCCGCAACGAAGTTGGCCGGCTCCGAGACGGACCCAAGGTTTGTGTGGACGGCGGTAAACGACTGGGAACCCGAAAATGTGACTGGGCTTGTCGATACAGCGTAAACGTGTCACGATCCAAAACAGTACAGGTGCTCCTCGCACAATCTTAAATAAAGCAGTAACATGGCATAAGTACAGGATAGTAATAAAACCCCAAACTAATTGTGGCCCCAAGAAATAGAAATGAATCAAGCTCTGGCTCAGGGGGGTCCATAAGGCCTCCCGGATGTGGATAGTGCGAATAGTCAAGGAACAGGAATCAAGTACTCGGGGTCCTACGGGACACAAGTGAGCATGAAAAACCAAATAGCAGATATTGCTCACCGGTGCCTCTTTCATTAGTTATCCCATTACTACTCAGGTTATGTTGTTTAGGTACCTCGTTATCCATCAGACACTCACATACCCTACTCATGCTTTTCTACGACTCGCATGGCTCAAAAAACTCCTGTAGTAATGGCTCATGGGACCGGAACAGGCTTAATGTGGTTTAAAAGTAAAGGCTATGCAGTACTTGGGATTCAATTTAATGCAATCGCGACTCAATGATGCAAGAATAAGATAGAGGCAATAGGTACTGTATGTATGCAAGCATGTGGTAGTGCTTGCCTAGTAGCTCAGTTGAAGCGAGAGATGGATCTGGGTAATACTCCTGTGAATCCTGGTAATTCTCCTGCTGGGCGTCTATTCGAAGAAGAACCAAACAAACAATGGCCAACATAAATAAAGTGCACAAGCATATGAATTAAAATGCGACAAGCAAACAAGCATGCCATGATGCATGATGCACAATTTACATGGCATTAAAGTAGCATGGCAAAGGTGAGGTGTGGATACAAGAAATAAAGCACTTTATCATTTATTTGCCCAAGTTTTATTGTCATAAACGGTTCAGATTTTAAATGACAACATGATGCATGCTTCAATTCAGAACAAGGATTGCATAAATAGAACGGGCTCGTCGCGCTGATCGATTTAGACATATTATTTGTCAAATTTGGAGTTATAAAACAAAAGTTATTAATTAAATAAGGAAAAGGGCATTTTTATTATCATCTCGAAAATTAAAGTGTTCAAAATATATTTTGAAGTGCATATTTGGATTCCTCACATTTTTCTGATTCCAAAACATATATTATTTGTATTATCAAAAATTATTTAAATCTAATTTGAATTTGAATTTAAAAACAATTTGGAAAAGATTTGAATAAAAACAGACTCAGGAAAAACTTTTTACACCGCAGGCAAACTCAGACACAGGCACTGACGGGTGGGGCTTCGCTGACTGGGCCACACACGCGCGAAAACGCGTTTTGCACGCGGGTCTGGCTTACCCACAGCGGCTGACAGGCGGGCCAGCGGCGGAAGGGGCCACGTGCCAGTGGGAAAGGCCCCAGCGGCTACTGGTGGGGCACCAGCTGGACCGCGGGTTGAGGAAAATAAAAAGGTGGGGGGCTTTTTAGAAAATTACAACGGGCCCGGTACTGTTTATCGTCTTCCCGCGTCTGACGCGAGTCTGGCGCACGGCGCGGGGCGGGGGATCGATCCGGGGACGCGCGGGAGCACGCTGAGGGTGCGAGCCGGTGCGGTAGGGCTAGGGGAGCTGACTGGGAGGTGGGCGCGGGCTAGATAGGGCTTGCGTGGCGCGGGAGAGCGGCAGATGCTGGCGAGCTCTGGCGCGCGGAGGCTGCTCGACGAAACGCACGACGAGGCTAGACCACGACGAAGAAGAGGAGGTTGTCCGGGAGAGGGAGGGGCTCACCGCGGTTTGCCTGGCGGTGTTGGATCGGTCGGGGAGGCTCTGGAGCGGCGAGGACGCAGACGCACCGGCGGGCTAGGGTTTCGGAGAGAGGCGAGGCGCGGGGTTACTGGGGAGCTTCTCCGTCCACGTCGGCGGGCACGGGGCGTCGCAAGGGGCATGCTCGATCTTCTCCGCCACTTCACGGTCGCGCTGCTCGGCTGGTTCGTCGGGGCGGGTTGGTACCTGGCGGCGAACGGTGGCAGGTGGTGGACGTTGGGGAGGAAGAAGGAGGAGAGGAGGGCGTCTCGGGGTGGATCTGGGCGAGGCCAGAGACGTGAGGAGGAGGGGAAAGTGAGAGGGAGAGAGAGGAGAGGCAGGTGGGCACGGCAGGTAAAAAGGTGGCTCGGGTGCCACCTTTTCCTCCTTCTCCTCGAGCACATGGGCGAGCTGGGGCTCGTCCTGGGGCAGGTAGCTGCAGAGAGGAGGGGCTGCAGGTGGACCAGGCGGCGTGGTGGCTTGTGGGGCTGGCTCGGCCGGAGAGAGAAGAGAGGGAGGGTTAGCTAGGCTAGGTTAGTTGGGGCATGGCTCGGGTTAGGATTAGCTAGGGTTAGGGTTAGCTAAGGTGGCTGAGGTGTGGCCAGGGAGAGGGAGGAAGGCAGGTGGTGCCCATGGTAGAGAGAGAGGGAGGTAAGTGGAGTTAGGGTTTAGGAGAATTTAGAGAGAGAGATGGATAGCTAGGTTAGGTGGTTTTAGGTTTTTAGATTTTAATTTTTGATGTATGAGATCAAACCAAGAAGAAAAATGAAGTTTGATCTTGCTATAGATAATGTGGATGAGAAGCAAGAAAGAAAGAGGAAGAAAAGAATTAGGTGGAAAAGGTCACATATGGATCATGCTTCAAGAAAATAAATAAAGAGAGAGATATGGTTGAGACTAAGGGGGTGGTAGGAGGGGTAGGAGGTGTTTCCACAAAGGTAGGATCCATTGAAACCAAAGCAAAACCAAGGAGGAAAAAGGTGGTGGAGAAACTTGCATGGCCCATACAAAAATACTAATGCCAATATTTATTTGTGAAAACAATACTAATATGATGGCATTAATCTTATGCATTTCCAAGAAGTGGAGATAAAACCAAGCACAAGAATTTAGAGGATTTAATCCACCCCAAACTACATGAGCTAGAATTAAATAGCAAAAGAAAGAGAAACAAGCTCATGGTTAAAGATCACACATGGCTCATGCATGTAGATAAATAAAAATAAAAGAAAAGAATGTGGTAAGATCATCCCAAGTGGAACATGGTGAGTGCTAGAATTGACATGAGGTGGAGGAGAAAAAGAATTCCAAGAAAAGAAAAAGAAAAGAATTGTGGAATAGGCCTCATGTGGTTCATGCATGAGAGAAAAATAAAATAAAAGAAATAGATATAGATGAGGATTTGGAATGGTGGAAGGAAAAGAGATGACCCATGAAGTAAAGATCCACTTAAAATAAAGGAAAAACCAAAGGAGCAAAAAGGTGGTGGAGACATGTGCATGGCCCATGCAAAAATAATAATGCCAGGATTTATTATGTGAAAACAATAATAATATGATGGCATTAGTCTTATGCATTTCCAAGAAATGGAGAAAAGCCAAGCAAATGATTTCTTAAAGGACTAGATCCACCCTATTGCCCATGAGCTAATAAAACCCCAAATAAAAACAAACAAGCTCATGATCTAGTAGGATGGTGGAATTATAAAGTGGTGGAAGAGAAAGATGGTGGAATGGAAATAAAAGATATGCCCCCAACTCAACTTGGGCATTTATACAATATATCAATAGCAAAATACAATATCAAGAGGCAAATACAATTAATAATGCATGTGAGAGAAGAACCAAAAGAAAAGGAGTTTTATATGATGCTCAAATACAAGGTGGCATGATGACATGAGCATGATATAATTATGATGCAACAATAATCTCTATGAAGTAGCCAATATCTTACTAGGACAAGTAGCATTACAATTGTTAGACAATTGGGATGCTACAACTCTCCCCCACTAAACAGGAATCTCGCCCCGAGATTCTAGGAAGAAGAAGACTCAAAGAGGGTAGGATACTTGGCACGGAGCTCATCTTCACGTTCCCAAGTGGCTTCATCAACGGAATGGTGCGACCACTGCACCTTGAAGAACTTGATGGACTTGTTGCGAGTCCTTCTTTCTGCGACTTCAAGAATTTTTGTGGGGTGTTCTTGATAAGACAGATCTTCTTGGAGATTGATGAGTTCATGGTCCACGGTCTTGCCGGGATCCTTGAAGCACTTCTGGAGTTGAGAGATGTGAAAAACATCATGGACTTTGAGTTGTTCAGGAAGCTCAAGAGCATAAGCAACTTCTCCTCTTGTTCCACGAATTTTGAAAGGACCGATGTATCTAGGAGCCAGCTTTCCTTTGATACCAAAGTGGTGCGTACCTCTCATGGGAGTGACACGAAGGTAAACGAGATCACCAGGGACATACTCCATGTCCGTGTGCTTTCTGTCATAATTGCTCTTCTGGCGACTTTGAGCAATCTTCAGGTTTTCAAGAATGATGTGAACTTTCTCCTCCGCTTGAGTTACAATGTCGGGACCAAACAATATTCTTTCACCTGCGCCCGACCAACCAATCGGAGTTCTGCATTTGCGACCATAGAGAGCCTCAAATGGTGCCATCTTTAGACTTTTCTGGAAGCTGTTGTTGTAAGAGAATTCAGCATAAGGAAGACATTCTTCCCACTTCATGCCGAAAGAGATAACGCAAGCACGGAGCATATCTTCTAGAATCTGATTGATCCTTTCAACTTGTCCTTGCGACTTAGGGTGGTAAGCTATGCTGAAGTTTAGTTTTGTTCCCAAAGCATTTTGGAAAATTCCCCAGAACTTGGAAGTGAAGATGCTGCCACGGTCTGAACTGATCTCAAGAGGAACTCCATACAGAGAGACAATTCTGTTGATATAGAGCTCAGCCAACTGAATTGCAGAAATTGTTTCCTTTACTGGAAAGAAGTGAGATACTTTGGAAAGCCTGTCAATGACAACAAAGATTGCATTGTTGCCTTTCTGCGACCTTGGAAAACCAGTGATGAAGTCCATCTCTACTTTCTCCCATTTCCATTCCGGAGGCTTCAATGGCTGTAGAAGACCGGAAGGTTTCTGATGGACAGCTTTAACTCTGCGACAAACATCACACTCTAAGACATACTTGGCACAATATCGTTTCAAACCAGGCCACCAATATTGTGTTTTCAAGTCCATGTACATCTTAGGGCTACCAGGGTGAATAGAAAGAACAGAATCATGCGCCTCCTTGAGAACTTGCTCTCTTAAACCCGGGTAGTTCGGAACAAACATCCGGTGTTCAAAGAAAAGAGTGCCTTGGTCATCTACGTGGAAAGACTCATACTTCGGAAGCTGAATGTTGGAGATGATCTTTTTAGTGTAAGGATCCCCAAGCTGAATGGAACGGACCTTTTCTTCCAAGAGGGGTGTTGCTAGAAGGTTTAGAAGATAACCTTGATCCACAATTTCAAGGTTGAGCTTGCGGAATTCCTCGCACAAGAGAGGCTGTTGTTCTTCCACCATGAGGTTGTTGACATAAGCTTTTCGGCTGAGAGCATCTGCCATGACATTTGCTTTGCCCGGGGTGTAGTTGATGGTCAAATCGAAATCATTGATTGTTTCAATCCACCTCCTCTGACAAAGGTTGAGATCAGGTTGTGTGAAGATATACTTCAGACTCTTGTGATCAGAAAAGATCTCACAATGGTTGCCCACCAAGTAATGCCTCCATACTTTCAAAGCAAAGACAACTGCTGCGAGTTTGAGGTCATGTGTAGGATAGTTGATCTCATGTGTCTTCAGCTGACGCGATGCGTAAGCAACAAATTGCTTTTCTTGCATAAGGACCGCACCCAATCCTTGCAATGAAGCATCACAGAAAATCTGGAAAGGCTTTGATGTATCTGGAGGAAACAAGATTGGTGTGGAAGTGAGCTTCTCTTTGAGTGTTTCAAAGCTTGCTTGACATGCAGGAGTCCAAAGATATTTCTTGCCTTTCTTGAGGAGATCGGTAAGAGGCTTCGCAATCTTTGAGAAATTTTGAACGAATCGCCGACAGTAACTGGCCAAACCAAGGAAACTCCGGACTTCTTTGACATTTATGGGTGGAAGCTAGTCCATAATTGTCTTAATAGTTTCTGGGTTGACGGCAATGCCCTTGGCAGAGATGACGTGACCAAGGTAGGTGACTTGAGGCAGCCAGAATTCACACTTGGAGAACTTTGCATACAGGCGGTTCTCACGAAGCTTGTTTAGGACACACCGAAGGTGTTCTTCATGTTCTTCTTTCGACTTAGAATAGACTAGAATGTCATCCAGATAGACCACAACAAACTTATCAAGATACTCCATGAAAACCGAGTTCATAAGCCTCGAGAAGGTGGCAGGTGCGTTGGTGAGACCAAAAGACATGACCGTGTACTCATACAGGCCATAGCGGGTGGTGAAAGCTGTTTTGGGAACATCTTCCTTGCGGATCTTGATTTGATGATACCCACTTCTCAAATCAAGCTTAGAGAGTACCACAGCTCCAGCTAGCTGATCGAAGAGATCATTAATCCACGGAAGGGGATATTTATTCTTGATTGTTTTAGCATTGAGTGCCCGATAGTCAACACAAAGTCTATCAGTCTTGTCTCGCTTCTTCACAAAGATGGTTGGACTACCCCAAGAAGAAGTACTATGCTGAATGAAACCCAACTTCTCTTGTTCATCCAACTGACGCTTAAGTTCAGCCAACTCAGCAGGACCCATTTTATAAGGCCGCTTGGAGATAGGAGTGGTACCAGGTTCAAGTTCAATGACAAACTCAACCTCACGATCCGGAGGCATACCTGGCAACTCTTTAGGAAAGACATCTGGAAACTCACAAACTACAGGAACACTCTGAATACCTTCCATAGCATCATCATTCAGAGCCGCCAAAGAATAAAGCTGAATTGCAGGAGTCAGACTTGGAGAATAGACTATATGGCCTTCAGGAATTTTTAGAGAAACCGAACGTTCAGCACAATCAATCACAGCTGCATTTGCTGTCAACCAATCCATGCCCAAGATAACATCAATATCAGAATTGCCCAGGATAATTAAGGAAGACGGAAACGAAGAACCACCAATCTCAATTTGATTGCCATGGCTGATATGAGCAGCCCTCATGTTTGACCCAGGAGATTGTACCACAAGACGGTGTAATAAAGGAACCATAGCCAGATCTTGCTCATGAGCAAACTTGTGAGAAACGAAAGAATGCGAAGCACCAGAATCAAACAAAACTCGTGCAGGAACTGAGTTAACAGAAAGCATACCCATCACAACTCCAGGAGCATGCTCAGCTTGAGCGGCGTTGACACAGTTGGCACGAGCAACCATAGATCCCGGCTTAGTGTTGATGTTGAGAGCCCAAGGTGGAGGTGCACGAATCATAGGAGCACTTGCCGCAGGTCTTGGAGGTGGTGGTGGAAGAGCTTTGTTGTTCAATGGACAATTCCATTGCTGATGCCCAGTGTTACCACAAGTATAGCAAGCACCAGGTGGACGTGGAGCAACGTAGCCAGGGACTCCGCCAGGCGCTCCAGGGTAGTTGTGGTTGTAGCCCCTGGGAGCCGCAGTGAAGGAGTTTGGTGGCCTTGGTGCATAGCTTGAAGGTCTTGGTGGAGCAGGGAGCAACGGTGGGGTGTTAGGAGCCCAGACACGACGCTTAGAAGGAGCTGTCATAGCAGAAGAGCTTGCTGTATCACGGCTGTGTTTCTTTGACTCCTCAAACACTTGCCTACTTGCTTCTTCCTGCAGAGCTGTGTGCTGAAGTTCCAGGAAAGATGCTGGCCTTGCATGAGTGATTGCATATTTGATAGAAGTATTGAGGCCTTGCCGAAACCTCTTTGCTTCTTCTTGTCATCAGAGATCTCATCGCCACCATAACGAGACAGGTTCATGAAGTTTCTGATGTAGGTGTTGACATTGTCAGTGCCCTGCTTGAGGTTGAGAAACACTTCCTTCATCCTTTCCATGACAATTTCTGACAGATATTGCTCTTTGAAAGCAGCAGTGAACCGCTCCCAAGTAGGCTGAAAACCAGAAATATCTGCCTTGAGATAATTTTCCCACCAGAGAGCTGCATCTCCCTTCAGAAGGTGAGTAGCACACTTGACCCATTCTTGCTCGGGAACATCCGCAGTCATGAGCAACCTTGACACTTCACGAAGCCAATCATTCGCATCAAGTGGCTGATCAGACACTTCGAATTGACGTGGGTTGAACTTGAGAAAACTCTTGATGTCTCCTCGCTTGGGAGGTGGAGGTAGCGGAGCAAACTCATTCCTCCTCACACTTTCCTCGAAGCGCTGCTGGTTCTGCTGCATAGTGCCCAAAGCATTTGCAATACTTGCCAAAGCAGCCCCAAGTTCAGGTGGTATATCCTCCTCAGAACGGCGTGGTGGTGCCATCCTGTGATTGATATAAAACACAAGTCAGTACTATAATGGAGAATGATAATAATCCAAAATAGTACCAAAATGGAATTAATCAAGATTAAGGAATGCAATTCACTGAGATGATATTAAAATATCAACAAAGTTTAAGGCAATTAGAATATATTAAGCATAACACACACGACTGAACAAGGAGTGTGGTATACAAACTAACAAAGAAAAAATTTCCGCAAATTTTGGCATTAAAATACCACTAAATGCGCAAAACCACTTAACGGATTAAGATTAGTAACTCTACTAGTTCAATATACAAAAGCAAATGACAAAAGTAGTGGTATGGTCGCGACTCCATCCCGCACTCAAATCATTACTCCGCACATGAATCAGTAAAATACATATCCCAACAACTTCTTCTTAAGATGACCCTAAAGATTGGTAACTACGGAAAAGAACACCCCAACAAGATAACATCGGATCACAAAGAGTAAGATAGATCGCATCGGTGTACAACGAATCAGAATAGATCGCGTCGGTTTACAAGAGACTGTCGGTAGGGAATGTACCAACAGTTGATAACCAAAAGGCAGATAGTAACAACATTTGGATGCAACAGATAGACAAGGAATTCACACACACACACACACATAACCTATGGTACTACGGAACCCAGAACACGTGAATCCTAGTTTGAAGTTTAGAAGAGGATTGAAAACGTTACACTTCCTTACCAGAAAAAGGGTGGGTGGGTGGGTAAGAAGAAAAATGGAAGCAGTCCTACTCTCACGTTTGTTTTTCCCTAGTATACATAACTACCAAAAATATTTGCTAGACTGACAACGACCATTTTGGCTGAGACCCTGAAGGGCGGGATGGCTCTGATACCAATTGTAACTACCTCGGTGAATTACGCTCTTAGTTAATGCCTGGATGAACGAAAGTGGTTAAAATAGTACGGCGGGGCCCAGGGCCACTCACGGTAGACCTTTCGGCCGTCCTAACCACTTTCAAACAACGGGACAAGAACGAGCGGCGTAATCGGCAGGCGAAGGGATCAACTACATACACAAGTGAGTATGTATGCAAGCCACATACAACAGTCCTCAGAGCCATTCCATCTAAAAGAAATAGAAATATTGCAACGCCATACGGCAAGATCCAAATGTCCTAGATAGATATAATAATTTAGGATAGCTCCTCATACATCACACATCAGAGTAACAGGCAGAAGCGGAAAACAAGATCCGAGTACGGATAAGAAGCAAATTGGCATAAGATGCCCCATAAATAAACACATCCCGCCCACAGATCACACGGATCCCCGTTCCCGGAATCTCTACACCGAATGATCGTTGCCAACATCATCTGTCTCTTCCACCCAGTATCCATCTTGCGGGTACACCTGTTCATCTGAATCAAACAATTTATCATGTGAGACCCTAGGGGTACTCAGCAAGTCTTTATGCCACTAAAGGGGACACAACCTGGGGTGACGCAATTGCAGCAAAAGATAACACCTAACAATTCTACAGATACTCGCTAACCTTCCGCCTAACCAATGATAGACGGAAGTCCGTGAATTAAGAACAACAGTTATAATAGTATAATTAACAGATCCATCCTCCTCCTCGCTTATCAACGAGGAAGCGGACGAACACCCCATCATCCGTTGGCAGTTTTATTAACCATTCCATGAGTATTACACTATTTACTAGTCAAGTACTTAGTCAATTTAAAAGCGGTACTTTAGTTATACTTATCTATGATCGAGAAACTGTGCTCCAAGCCGTCCATAACCGCGGACATGGCTTTTAGAAAGATTTACCCTGCAGGGGTGCACGAATAGCAACACACACTCGATCAACCTCGGAAAAACCAAATCAAAACCCAACGAGGCATTCACGACAAAGCAATCACAGGATTCAGAAATATTTCAGGGGCCACCCCATTAAGCTACCCGCAACGAAGTTGGCCGGCTCCGAGACGGACCCAAGGTTTGTGTGGACGGCGGTAAACGACTGGGAACCCGAAAATGTGACTGGGCTTGTCGATACAGCGAAAACGTGTCACGATCCAAAACAGTACAGGTGCTCCTCGCACAATCTTAAATAAAGCAGTAACATGGCATAAGTACAGGATAGTAATAAAACCCCAAACTAATTGTGGCCCCAAGAAATAGAAATGAATCAAGCTCTGGCTCAGGGGGGTCCATAAGGCCTCCCGGATGTGGATAGTGCGAATAGTCAAGGAACAGGAATCAAGTACTCGGGGTCCTACGGGACACAAGTGAGCATGAAAAACCAAATAGCAGATATTGCTCACCGGTGCCTCTTTCATTAGTTATCCCATTACTACTCAGGTTATGTTGTTTAGGTACCTCGTTATCCATCAGACACTCACATACCCTACTCATGCTTTTCTACGACTCGCATGGCTCAAACAACTCCTGTAGTAATGGCTCATGGGACCGGAACAGGCTTAATGTGGTTTAAAAGTAAAGGCTATGCAGTACTTGGGATTCAATTTAATGCAATCGCGACTCAATGATGCAAGAATAAGATAGAGGCAATAGGTACTGTATGTATGCAAGCATGTGGTAGTGCTTGCCTAGCAGCTCAGTTGAAGCGAGAGATGGATCTGGGTAATACTCCTGTGAATCCTGGTAATTCTCCTGCTGGGCGTCTATTCGAAGAAGAACCAAACAAACAAGGGCCAACATAAATAAAGTGCACAAGCATATGAATTAAAATGCGACAAGCAAACAAGCATGCCATGATGCATGATGCACAATTTACATGGCATTAAAGTAGCATGGCAAAGGTGAGGTGTGGATACAAGAAATAAAGCACTTTATCATTTATTTGCCCAAGTTTTATTGTCATAAACGGTTCAGATTTTAAATGACAACATGATGCATGCTTCAATTCAGAACAAGGATTGCATAAATAGAACGGGCTCGTCGCGCTGATCGATTTAGACATATTATTTGTCAAATTTGGAGTTATAAAACAAAAGTTATTAATTAAATAAGGAAAAGGGCATTTTTATTGTAATTTTAATCATCTCGAAAATTAAAGTGTTCAAAATATATTTTGAAGTGCATATTTGGATTCCTCACATTTTTCTGATTCCAAAACATATATTATTTGTATTATTTGGATTTGTATTTTAAAAATTATTTAAATCTGATTTGAATTTGAATTTAAAAACAATTTGGAAAAGATTTGAATAAAAACAGACTCAGGAAAAACTTTTTACACCGCAGGCAAACTCAGACACAGGCACTGACGGGTGGGGCTTCGCTGACTGGGCCACACGCGCGCGAAAACGCGTTTTGCACGCGGGTCTGGCTTACCCACAGCGGCTGACAAGCGGGCCAGCGGCGGAAGGGGCCACGTGCCAGTGGGAAAGGCCCTAGCAGCTGACTGGTGGGGCACCAGCTGGACCGCGGGTTGAGGAAAATAAAAAGGTGGGGGGATTTTTAGAAAATTACAACGGGCCCGGTACTGTTTATCGTCTTCCCGCGTCTGACGCGAGTCTGGCGCACGGCGTGGGGCGGGGGATCGATCCGGGGACGCGGGGGAGCGCGCTGAGGTGCGAGCCGGTGCGGTAGGGCTAGGGGAGCTGACTGGGAGGTGGGCGCGGGCTAGATAGGGCTTGCGTGGCGCGGGAGAGCGGCAGATGCTGGCGAGCTCTGGCGCGCGGAGGCTGCTCGACGAAACGCACGACGAGGCTAGACCACGACGAAGAAGAGGAGGTTGTCCGGGAGAGGAAGGGGCTCACCGCGGTTTGCCTGGCGGTGTTGGATCGGTCGGGGAGGCTCTGGAGCGGCGAGGACGCAGACGCACCGGCGGGCTAGGGTTTCGGAGAGCGGCGAGGCGCGGGGTTGCTGGGGAGCTTCTCCGTCCACGTCGGCGGGCACGGGGCGTCGCAAGGGGCGTGCTCGATCTTCTCGGCCACTTCATGGTCACGCTGCTCGGCTGGTTCGTCGGGGCGGGTTGGTACCTGGCGGCGAACGGCGGCAGGTGGTGGACGTTGGGGAGGAAGAAGGAGGAGAGGAGGGCGTCTCGGGGTGGATCTGGGCGAGGCCAGAGAAGTGAGGAGGAGGGAAAAGTGAGAGGGAGAGAGAGGAGAGGCAGGTGGGCACGGCAGGTAAAAAGGTGGCTCGGGTGCCACCTTTTCCTCCTTCTCCTCGAGCACATGGGCGAGCTGGGGCTCGTCCCGGGGCAGGTAGCTGCAGAGAGGAGGGGCTGCAGGTGGACCAGGCGGCATGGTGGCTTGTGGGGCTGGCTCGGCCGGAGAGAGAAGAGAGGGAGGGTTAGCTAGGCTAGGTTAGTTGGGGCATGGCTCGGGTTAGGATTAGCTAGGGTTAGGGTTAGCTAAGGTGGCTGAGGTGTGGCCAGGGAGAGGGAGGAAGGCAGGTGGTGCCCATGGTAGAGAGAGAGGGAGGTAAGTGGAGTTAGGGTTTAGGAGAATTTAGAGAGAGAGATGGATAGCTAGGTTAGGTGGTTTTAGGTTTTTAGATTTTAATTTTTGATGTATGAGATCAAACCAAGAAGAAAAATGAAGTTTGATCTTGCTATAGATAATGTGGATGAGAAGCAAGAAAGAAAGAGGAAGAAAATAATTAGGTGGAAAAGGTCACATATGGATCATGCTTCAAGAAAATAAATAAAGAGAGAGATATGGTTGAGACTAAGGGGGTGGTAGGAGTGGTAGGAGGTGTTTCCACAAAGGTAGGATCCATTGAAACCAAAGCAAAACCAAGGAGGAAAAAGGTGGTGGAGAAACTTGCATGGCCCATGCAAAAATACTAATGCCAATATTTATTTGTGAAAACAATACTAATATGATGGCATTAATCTTATGCATTTCCAAGAAGTGGAGATAAAACCAAGCACAAGAATTTAGAGGATTTAATCCACCCCAAACTACATGAGCTAGAATTAAATAGCAAAAGAAAGAGAAACAAGCTCATGGTTAAAGATCACACATGGCTCATGCATGTAGATAAATAAAAATAAAAGAAAAGAATGTGGTAAGATCATCCCAAGTGGAACATGGTGAGTGCTAGAATTGACATGAGGTGGAGGAGAAAAAGAATTCCAAGAAAAGAAAAAGAAAAGAATTGTGGAATAGGCCTCATGTGGTTCATGCATGAGAGAAAAATAAAATAAAAGAAATAGATATAGATGAGGATTTGGAATGGTGGAAGGAAAAGAGATGACCCATGAAGTAAAGATCCACTTAAAATAAAGGAAAAACCAAAGGAGCAAAAAGGTGGTGGAGACATGTGCATGGCCCATGCAAAAATAATAATGCCAGGATTTATTATGTGAAAACAATAATAATATGATGGCATTAGTCTTATGCATTTCCAAGAAATGGAGAAAAGCCAAGCAAATGATTTCTTAAAGGACTAGATCCACCCTATTGCCCATGAGCTAATAAAACCCCAAATAAAAACAAACAAGCTCATGATCTAGTAGGATGGTGGAATTATAAAGTGGTGGAAGAGAAAGATGGTGGAATGGAAATAAAAGATATGCCCCCAACTCAACTTGGGCATTTATACAATATATCAATAGCCAAATACAATATCAAGAGGCAAATACAATTAATAATGCATGTGAGAGAAGAACCAAAAGAAAAGGAGTTTTATATGATGCTCAAATACAAGGTGGCATGATGACATGA
The DNA here is from genome assembly GCA_910589775.1 of Avena eriantha. Classification (NCBI taxonomy): domain Eukaryota; kingdom Viridiplantae; phylum Streptophyta; class Magnoliopsida; order Poales; family Poaceae; genus Avena; species Avena eriantha. Next base: position 405,670,104 of record OU342746.1, on the reverse strand, counting down.
GCATGATATAATTATGATGCAACAATAATCTCTATGAAGTAGCCAATATCTTACTAGGACAAGTAGCATTACAATTGTTAGACAATTGGGATGCTACAATGTACTTATGGGTGGTCTTGAGGACCTTGAGGATGATGCACAAATTCATGGTGAGCCAATTGTGAATATAAAGGACATAGATATGCTCTCCAAGCTACACCAAGATGTTGATGATGATGGGCCTCCACCGTTCGAGGGCCTACCTTACTTCTCACGTGATAGTGATAGTGAGCACGAGACTGACGATTAGCGGTGAGGGTTTTTATGTATTATTAATCAATTGTTACCATGCTTACTGCTTATTTTTATACTCATTACTAATTGTTTACTAGTTCTTAATGCAGGTGATTGAACCATGAGCAAGAATTCATCAAAACACTTGCTAAGTAGGTTGAGGCGGAGCGACGATCCGCCAGAAACAAGTAGTCGCCCTAGAAGACCTCCTAGTCGCTTTGTTGACGATGAAGGAGGAGAAGGAGGAGGACGAGGACGAGGACGAGGAGGAGTACAAGGACGAGGGCGAGGAGGAGGAGGACGAGCTATGATCTTTTCCCCTATTCCACCCACTTCCATTCATTCACTTGCATTTTAATTTGCATTGTAATTTGCATTTGCAACAGCACCAGGAGGACGAGGATGAGGATGAGGACGAGGACGAGGATGAGCAAGAGGAGGAGGTACCCTCTAGGCAGCAGGAGAGCAGGCCAGAGAAGCCGGGGAAGTTGGGGGTTCGAGGACCAAATAAGCTCCCAGATCGACCAAGAACTGAAGCGGAGAAAATCCGCCTTGAGCCAACCAAAACGTAAGTGATATCTCTCGATCATATATGGAGGCCTTGTGGTGTATTTCATTTTGATAGTACCTTTTTAGTGCATACTAATATTTTGATTCATCTGCAGGAATTTTAGGTTTCTTGATGAGACGACCACTAGACACAGACGCCGTATTCCAGGTGGTGTTCTTACGACTTTGCTGAAGGATTATTGGCCAGGCCTCTACAAGATCCGCCCTGGCTCTGATGAAAGGAAGTTAGCCACCAAATAGGAGGACTATGAGGCTGCATTGGGGATGGGAGTTATGACCAATGAGAACGGTGAGAAATTTGTGCCCAACATGGCACAAGTTGTGCACAAAAAGTTTTGGGTAAGACTTTCTTTGTCAAGTTATCTTCATGGTTCATCACCCCACTGTGCTAACTTATGACTCTCACCATAAATGTTTTATGCATGATTGTAGGACTTTTATACAGTGGAGGAGGAGTTTGAGGAGAAGTCAAACGAGGTCTTCGATCGTATGGCGAGGGACAAGGTATATCAGATGATTCACGATGCTAGAAAAACTTGCATCTCACACTACTTCGCTGAACAAGGCGAGAGGAAATTAAAGGACAAGATTGTTAAGGGAAAGATCGAAGATGACTTCAAGGTGGAAAATTACTTGATGGTGAGTAAATTGTCTTTTTATTCTATATTCATTCTAAATTGCATTATCTCTTTTTGATTTGAGATGTTTTCATTTTGTTAGTGTGTTCCAAAGTGGTGCTATGGAAAGAAGGCTGCTTGGGCAGCGTTGGTGGATATGTGGACAAGCGATCCGGAGTTCTATGCGAGGAGCTTGCAAAGTAAGAAAAATCGCGGCAATGGGGGAACACACGTTCAAGGAAACAAGACCTTTGACCGCTTCAAGGACCACAAGGTATATATGACACAACCTCCTCCTATTTCCCAACATGTTCCTTTTGTAATGCTTAACATTTGTTTTATACACTAGAGGTGGCCGCTAATGGGGGGGGTTGACATTCCTGATGTTCAAGTGTGGCAAGATGCTCATAAGAAGGACCCAAAGCCCAACGAGGATCCATACTACGGCTCCACCAGTGAGACCATGAGCAACTACTCGAGCAGGTTATTTATTGCCACCATGCGTACCAATGCCTACCATGCTTATTGATTGCTACTAATTGTTTACTCAATGTAGGTTCATAGAGTTGTATGGGCCCGATTCTCAGCCCCTTCAGGAGCCGATCGACGAGACGGCGGTGATGCTCGCAGGGCGCGGCAAGCCACATGGCCGCTTGAAGATTCTTAATGTGGTGCTGCCCTCTACAACTACTCTCACACGGATCAAAGCTACCACGGGCAAGGTGGCTTCTATACTACCTCGTGCACCGCGTCGCGATGTAAGCCTTTTCTCATTTTTATCCAAATTTAGATCTTTGATCTTGCATGTATATTTTTACGAGATTCATTATGTCAAATTGTAGCCCCGCTATGAGGATGCCTATGATGAGGTTTGCCACGAGTTTCACGAAAGATGAAGGAATGGCATGATGCAATTGATGCCCGCGAGGAGCACCTTCAAGCGGCACATAAGGTTATTTCTAGCCCATTCGAGCTACTTGCAAGTGGTTCGTAGGCTGTATTTTTCTTGACCACGTGTGACATATAAACTTATGTGCAGGCATGGTATATGGCTATGGTGAACAATACTCCAGTGCCCCCTTATGTCGATCCTCCACCAAAACCACCGATGCCATTTTTACCGTCGAAGGCCGAATTTCTCGAACATCTAGCCACGGGGACTCCGGTTAGTAATTCATAGAACTACTAAATTTTTAGTTACTATACATGAAAGAACTACTAAGTTAGTAGTTAATATTGTGCTCAAACATATGTAGGGATCATCTCATTCACAGACGCACTTTGGCCGTGCTACCGCCTTGCCACTCGAGTCACCCGAGACTACACCACTTCACCAAAGAGGTCCTAGTCCTAGTCATTCTGGCCATGGCTCGCGTCCACACTCCCCAACCCCGGTTAGTTCCAAGCATGAACTTTGACTTTGCCTTGGAAAATTTTCATGCTCAACTTGCCTTGCTTGAACTTTGACTTACACAATTTGCCATGCTAAACGGGTGCGTTCTTTCATACAATTTTCCATGCTTAACTTGCCATGCATGAACTTTGATTTACACAATTTGCCATGCTAAACGGGCGTGTTCTTTCATACAATTTTTCATGCTCAACTTGCCATGCATGAACTTTGACTTAGACAATTTGCCATGCTAAACGGGCGTGTTTGTTCATAGAATTTTCCATGCTCAACTTGCCATGTATGAACTTTGACTTTGACAATTCGCCATGCTAAACGGGTGTGTTCTTTCGTATAATTTTCCTTGCATGAACTTTGACTTCGACAAGTCGCCATGCTAAACGGCCATGTTCTTTCAGTTTGTAGTGACGGTGCTCTCGAAGACAAAGTGTGTGTTGTGCCGGTGCTCGAAGTCCGTGGAAGACCGGTTTGCCATGTGACATGTATCCCATGACCATGTGTAATGAACTTGTAGTGATGATGCTCTACTATATGTAATGAACTTGTAGTGATGATGTTCTTAAATACTATGTGCAATGAACTTGTAGTGATGTGTATTAGTGACTACATATATCTATGTAGCAAGATTTGATGCTAGCTATGTGATATGTTTGTGGACATCATCTATGCTGAAAGTTTTTGTATTATTACAGCCAATTCATATATATGCATCTGCTCTGAGGAGGTGCAAAAATGTGAAAACAAAACCAGTGTACATCAACGCCAAGAGTGATCCCCTCGGCATTGATCCGAACAGTAGCCTGGTGGTCATCAAGACCGAGGGTGTTCCCCTCGGCATTGGCCCAAACATAGAGCTGGTGGAGACCAACGCCGAGGGTGATCCCCTTGGCACAGACAAACAACGCCGAGAGTGATCCCCTCGGCACAGCCATACCAACGCCGAGGGTGATTCCCCTCGGCACAGCCGGACCAACGCCGAGGGTGATCCCCTCGGCACGCGACAACCCCAGCGTCCAGCCCGCTCCACGTGGCAGCGTACGCCGAGCGTATCCCCCTCGGCGTTGCTCCTGGGTGCCATCTTCTCCGGTCCGTTAACTTCTTGAGCCGAGGGCCAGACAACGCCGAGAGGCGGCATAAAACCGTCGGCACAAGGGTCTACGCCGAGGGCCAAAGCAACGCCGAGGGTATAGAGTTGTGCCGAGGACCACCTAAGCCGAGGGCTTAGTCCCGAGGGTCACCCTCGGTGTTGACTAGTCCCGAGGGTTATCCGGGCTACGCCGAGGGTTTTCCCCCTCAGCGTTGATCTTTCTTCCCGTAGTGTGGCCCATTTAGTCGTCGGACCTATTTTATCGTACGTCAAGTAATTTCGTCTACAGATTAACAATGTGTAGATACACTCGTTTCAAGAATGCTAAAACATCTTATATTTTGAAAAAGGGAGTAAACACACTACAGATGTGGGAAGAGCTGGAGAAACTGATGTACTCGATGAGTCCAAGTTCATGTCTGGCGCTTTTCTACAGCTTCATTTTCTCCCTCGCGGCTTCAGTTTCAGGTCCAGCCTACTCCCAACAGTGCTGCATGCTGAGCTCGGTCTTCGATGCCGCAATCATTTGCGGCTGGACAATCAACGATTGAAGACCAGTCGCACCACGAAGATTTCCGTCAGCTTTTGAATTTGACATGTCGTTTCTCACAGGATGGACACATTACACATTTGTGCGTGCTAAAAGCAGAAACGAAGAATCCTGTTGTTGCATCAGTCACGTACAAGATTCAGAGATGGATCAATTTGACGGTTCCGAGTTCTTTCTGTCTGCTGGTCGTGCCGTCCCTGGCGTACGTGCTCAGGACGACGTGTACACATATCGTCACTCCCGTTGCACTGTGTAGTAGGAGTACAACCTTCTCCCTCTACCACGTACCAGCCATGACCAAACGCACGACCAAGGCGCGCGTACCACCCGACCGGTGTTTAATTTGAGACTAGCCACTATGTGGAAAAAAACGGATTAAACGGGGCTTTAAACCAGTTCCACGCATAGTAGGGCATCGCACCGTGCATTAGTACCGAGCCAACACTTAGAGCCGTTTCTCATACACACTCTTCAGCTGGTTTTTCATTCCGTCTATAGCGCACAGGTCTTAAGAACGTACCACCCTCGACCGGTTTTCATTCCGGCTCCAAGAACTACACCCTCAGACAGCCTAAAATAGTAACACTCTCTAACAGGAATTCCCTTGTCACCTTTTTCGCAATGCCATCTGCAACAATTTCACACACTCAGAAGTCTTGCAATCTAAACCGTCTTCAACACTTTGACAACCTGAGATGGCTTACCACTCGGGTCGACAATCAATAAGTCAAATCATTATGAAAATAATATTTTCTTCCATCCTTTTCGAAATGTATTGGTGACAATAATAATAGATTGTAAATACTTGTTAAAACATCATCAAAGGACATGAGCACAGTCGGATACTTCTACTTGCCCATAAACTTTTGTTTCTACAAAAAACCATCGTTGCCCAGTAAAGACAATGTTTAAAGAAGTAAATAATGACTTTATGCATAGTATTGTCATGCAATGCTTTATTTTGAGTTATTACCCCCTCTTTGTGTGTTTTACCCAATTTTTTCGTATTCAAAGTATTTTTCTTGATTTTCAAATGAACAAAAGCTTTTAAAAGTAATTAAATATATTTTCATATAAATTCTAAATTAGTTTTGAAAAGCTAATTAGAATTTATTAAGTTTTATTAGAATTTTTTATGAATAAAGAATTTATTTTCTTTCCATTTTATAGGAATTTTTTATTTAAATAATTCATTTTATAATATTTAATTTTAATAGTTCTAACTATAACTTATAATTACATATTTAGTATTTTCTAGGATAGATGAATATTTTTCATACACAAAAGTGATTTTTTATTTTTAGGATTTTTCTGTATTTTTCTAGGGCTTTTTGTATTATAGAATATATTATTTTATTTTATTTTTATTTCCTTTCTACTTATACTTAGCCTAACCCATTGGGAACCTGGCCCATTGGGTTGGGTTCAACCCGCTCCCACTAGGCTGACCGACCCACTCCCCTATCTCTCGATCATGTCTCCCTCCTCCTCTTGCGATTCATGGCACTGGCGCCATTGCCGCCCAATTCAGGTGAGCTCCGGTTGCTCCAGCCACCGCCGATGGTCGTAATCGAATCGTGTCACTCCACTCCGTCGACTGATCCATTCGATTTGTCTGGCACCCCCTCTCTTGGTCGCACTAACCCTTACCGAAAACTAGGGTTTCGGCACCCGACGTCGCCGTGTTCTAGTGATGATTCACGAGCTTCTCCATGCGTTGTTGGGTGCACTGGAGCATGGTTGTTGCTGTCGGTCGCGGCTTGGCGCTCGTGTAGCACTTCTGTGCTCCCGATGCCGCCGTGCCATGGCCTCCGCCTGGTCTGCATTGATGCCATTATTGCTTCCTCTTCGACATACCCTTGTGCATGCCCTAGGTAGGTACTCCCCTTGGCTTCTCTCCTCTTCTCATGTCTCCCTACTGTCCTCTACCCTAGTTATAGTTACATCCTCTCCGGTGCTCTCTATTAAGCATAACTTTCTCAAGTGTTCCTCTAGGGTTCTTGCTAGTTTCTATTGATCTTTCTAAGTTGGTAGCTCTAGTAATAGACTGGTTTATATTGCTTTACTAGTATCCATTTTCTGTCACTCTTTAGTGAATATGTTTAGATGCTATGCTTTACTATTTGTGCTAGTGCACTAGGTGTAATCTGGATTATAGTAACTCGCTTGTGAAAATCTTGGAATACTGCTAACTGTGGTTTTGACACTACGTTCGTTTCAGTGGTTATTGACTTGGTTGCTGTCAACTTGACAGTGAACTTGTAATATGTGGTGCATGTTTATATAACCATGTATGTCTATCTTGTAATTGATTCCTAGCTAGAAGGTGAAAGAAAATGAATCGCTTCCTACCAGTATTGACAGTGTGTTGATATACTTCTTTGATTCCTAAAGTTGTTGTTACGGAAATGATATAAATTTTATTATGCTTATTAGCAAATGAAATGATGTTGAGATATAGGATTAGTTGCTATTATAGGCTTCTGTGCTCCTATGTATCCTATTTACTTTACTTGATAGATCTCATGAATAGCTTCTACTATTTTAAACTGTCACTATGGTGCATCACTTCAAATAGTGTGCAAAATGATGGTTTTTACTAGCATGATATGCTTGTTCTAGGATGCTACTATAAGATCATCATCTTGTTTAGATGATTCTCATGCAAGATTGAGTTTAAGTTTGCACCCCGACCTGTGGTGCACAGACCGAGGCCAACTCTTTTTTAAGAGTAGATGCGTCCTTGTTTTTTCCTGGATTCCTCGGATACTTTGCATCTAACTCAGATGTAAAATTGAGGATTATATTGTTATTCTTACTACGGTGCTCATAGGGTTACTAAAGAAGATCTTTTGGTATAGATGAAATGATCAACTTGCTGTTTGTAGAGCAGACAAGTATATTATATTGGTTGAGGATGATCTTGTCCTGCTCCTTGATCTTGTGGTGCCTGATGTCCTTCTCCTAGCTCCTAGCCTGCTCCTCCTAGCTGCTGGCCGTGTCTTACTTATCTTGGTTCTGCTTGATCTAGCTCTTCTAACTAAAGATCATGGTGCGTTCTGTGTTGGTGAGATGTCGAAGTGATCTCTCTCTCTACGGTTGTAGCTTTGCTCTTATCTAAGTGCTGGTTGCACTACTGCAGTGGCACACATCAGTATGTGTGCATGTTTAGGCACTCTAACTTGAGGGCCTTGGTTCAAGTTACCAAGTTTGAGATATTTTGCTCAATATGGATGAGATCAAGTGAAAATTCGTGAACTAATTCTGAAGTTTAACTTCTTGTCTTTACTTTCCATGGTGAAACTTGCCCCTTTTTGGCCAATGATATTTAACTGAGGCAAAATCTGATAAGAACATATTCAAATATTGGCCCCTAATTTTTTGGAAAAATCAGTGATGATTTAGCAATGCAACTTATTGCCATTCTAAGGGTTTTACTACCATTAACCCCTTCTTTTATTTTCATCTGTTTTCTTTTTGTTGTTTTGCGGGAAATGACGAATAAGAAGATATGATCATTTAGTTTAGGAATAGTCTAGGGTTTTCTTTTTATCCCTTTTAAATCTTCTTTTATTTATTCATTGTAAAGACAATGTACTATTACTTACCAATATATTATTTGTTTTTCCTTTATATTGAATTACATTTCCTCCGGTTGTAATTGTACAATGTATTATGATTTATGTAATAAAGATATTCATTTAATATTTTATTAACTCAATTTAATTTATTAATATTACTTTGTTGTAATATCATCTTACATTACTTAGTAATTCATTTTCCTTTTAATATCATCTTCTATTATCTACTAAATTCAAATGTACTATTTGAATATTCAAATTTGAATACTTCACCCAAAATCACATAAAATCTCTAGAGATCATGTCAAAACCTATATCATCCACCTCAGATGAGCTAAACACTAAGTCATCAAAGTGAAAGAAGTTCTGATCCCCCTAGGTTTTAGTTTCGCGAAAAATTTACCCAACTTTCCAAATGCATGCATGCAAAAGAACGGATTCTAATTTCTACTCCTTGCTTGATCCTAAACATTGGGTTGTTACAATTATCTTGGGTTGTGTGATGTTATGATAACATAGCTAGTTACCATAAACATATTTCTCATCATTTAATGACATGCCATGTCATCAAAATGTCTAGCTGACACTACATGTAGTTCTACTTCCACTATGACTAGTCTAAGGGATTAGGGTGTACTATACAGATTTTCCCAAGGCACCACATTAACAACTATGACTAAAAAAATATGAAACTATGACCACCCAATCTTAGCCACCTAGAACATCCATGGATTCATGGGAAATAACCGGTAAGTTCCCTTTTTGTATTTATCGGTCTTTTAGGATTTCATCTGCAAAGTTTTAACGATAGTCATTTTATCCCGGTGTCTCTTTAATGTCCATATGTGTTACTTCATGTGACTTGATTATCAACTAATGAAATATGTGTTCGCTCACTCTTCACCCTCTGTCTCATCTTTCATGCAGCATTGTAGACAATATAGCGGTATGGATAAGGTCCGAATGGAAGATATGCTTAGTCATTGCACCAATTTATACTCAACATTTTTAATTCATATAACTATCAGGCACGTCATTTTTACTGATGTATGATTTGGTGAATTATCTTTAATACCACTTTTCGAGTTTAATAGTGGGACTACCGTTTAGTCACATGCATATCTATTAAGATGTATTTTATACAGTTTAATATTTGCTATTATTACTACTCCCTCCTATCCAAATTAATGACTCAGATTTGTCTAGATTCAAATGTATATACATCCCGAATCTACACAAATCTAAGTCATTAGTTTGGATCGAAGGGAGTACTTTATTGTTAAACTCTAACTAAATTTCTTTGTAAAGAACTTTTGATTACAATAACTTAGTTTGGGATGCTCAAGATTTTATGTTAAAATTGATTTCAACATGAATCTAAGCAAGCCAAAAGTATCACATTACCCTACAAATTAATTATATTGCTCAATATGTAATACTACATTTTTATATTTTTATGTTCATAATATCCTTATAAATATCTCCAAAACTTTACAGTGCTTGAAGGTATATAATATTAACAAATAATTTGATAGATGTTTCTGGAGTACATGATGTACTCGTTTTTTTTGTTGAAACGGCACTTGTTATTTTATAAAGATGAAACAGTGCTAGGAGGAACTAGACACTTTTTTGATATAGTAGAAGCGGGTCGGCGTGAGAATTCCAAAAATTCGTCCCTGACAGGGATCAAACTCCGGTCCCTAGGATGCGCCAACTGCGACCCAACCATTAGACTACTGCCCCGTTCTCGGCACTTGTTATTTTGGAGGTGTGGGACTAGGGGTTGAATGTGGTAGGGGATTTTCCAAATTATTCAATATTCGTATTTGAGAAAGTAAAAAAATGGATGTGGAAATATTCGCGAATGTACTAAAATAAAAATGAATGTGGCAAATATCTACTCCCTCCGATCCAAATTAATTGACTTGGATTTATCTAGATTCGAATGTATCTAGTACTAAAACATGTCTAGATACATCCGAATCTAGACAATTCAAAGTCAATTAATTTGGATCGGAGGGAGTAGATTTATTTATAAAATACAAATCAAGTTGGGGAACATAAGCCTATCGTTTTGTGTCATGTAGCTAAAATTGTGACTGTCTGTATCCTTTCTGTATTGGGTAAAAATGTGATATATATCCATATTCGACAAACATTCGCTCAACATTCTTATTCGATTATATCCCTATTTGTTTGAAAAATATGTAAACGAAAGTGGGAAAGACATTATTCAGACCCACATTCGATCTGTTCCGCCCCTAGGTGGGGCAGGTTCACAAGTTCAAAATAAAATCAAATTGGAGCAAAGATATCGAAATGGTAAGAAAATTGTCCGGTGGATAAACTGATATAGTACTGCTAGTAATTAAGAGCAGGGCTGAAAAAACGATATTCACACCAATCATAATTAATGTTCTCAGATTTGTCTAGACTCGGATGTATCTAGCACTAAAACGTGACTAGATACATGTGAATTAGACAAATCTGCAAACATTAATTACGATGACCTCTTTCCGGTGTCCCAGCGGTGATCACGTCAGTTCAATCAAGGTCGGTGATGATGATGGTCGACCTTTGACCCAACTCCGATATAGGAACAGCATTCTAAGCCACAGATAAACACTTTATTATGTCAAGAACAATAGTACTCCCTCTGTCTCAAAATAAATGTCGCAAATTTGTCAAAATTTAGATAAATCTAGACACTATTTAGTATATAGATACATCTAAATTTTGACAAATACCCAACATCTATTCGAGACGAAAAGAGTACCGAGCTGAAACAAATGGCCAACATTGCTAATTTAGCTAACTTATAATTATGGATGGTTTCACACCGCATGCATGATGTGTTTGGCCGGTTGTCGTGGTGCAGGCGTAACCAAAAACGATTGACAAATCGTTCCACGGAATTCACGGGGGAAGACTTGCCAAAAGAGAGCAGCACGTGGAGTTAGCTAATACTCCCTCAATTTCATAATATAAGATGTTTTTTTGAGACGAATGTGTATAGGTAATAGGTTTACTCCAAATCTATACACTAAAAGATATGAGATACATTCCTTTCACAAAAATTAAAACAACTTATATTATGAAACGGAGGGAGTAGGTAATAAGCAACAGGCGCACATCGCACACATGGAGGCAACAAAAAAGTTGGTGGAAACAGCAACGAAATTTTGGCCTTCAAGGCTTCAACAGGCACACACATATAGTAAGTTTAACAAATCGGCCAGCTTTCGTCCACGATCAATCTCTCTTGCTCGAAATAGGCTTTCGCCCCGCTTTATAAGTAAAGCCACACACAGCCGAATCGATACAAGGTGATGAGGAGAACCGCTTACGCAGCAGATCAAGAACAAAATAAAACAAAAAGAACTAGGACTTGCCACCGGCGACACAAGAAGGAGACCTAGGAGAAAAGGGCTCCACGACGACGCCCCCGAGAGGGTAACGGCGCTTCATGCCACCGACGCCAAGACCCAACGGTCAAAGGTTTTCACCCAGAGCCCTAACGCAAAGAAGGTGCCCACAACGGCTTCCCCAAGAAGGTAATGACACCCGCAGGTGTCACCGTCGTTGGCGTCAAAATGCGGAGCTTTCTCCTAGAAAAACCTTCGCCCACGCCCGCCATCGGACCTCCTTCTGTCTCCCCAAGCCCTGCCTTCACAACACGATCTGGGAGATACCATTGCCGAAGTGCCACCGGCACCAGGGACTCCCTTCGTATGCTCCTTGCCACCCAAGTGACCAAGGGGCAGGACCATCACCATCGCCACGTCGACCGCCGAAGACGCCCGCGCGACCCACCTTCTAGGGCCACCACCCCGGCGTCCGTCTCAAGGACAAGAGGCGACAAGCGGTACACTACGGGGACCGACTCAAGCGAAGTAGGTCGGCGACGGATCAGCTGTCGAACAGGACCACGCAGCAGCCCATCAGAGGGGACCGCCCACCACCACCGGAGGCGGCTGCTGACCGAACGTAGTAGCAGGAGCACACCAGGCCATGGTCAGGCCCAGTCAGGCCCGTAAAGGTCCCGCCACCGCGCTGCTGCAGTAGGGTTGCCGCGTTGTCCACGCCGAGGCCTAAGAAGAGGCTCCTGTTTGCACGCCGCCTCGAGAAAGCCGGCAAACGAGCGCGTCGGTCAGGACCGCCCAACACAGGTCGGCCCCTAGAGGGCGCAGATCTAGGCCCGCGTCCCCTGCCTCCCGTCGCCACCAACCATCGCTCGACGCTAGGAACCGCCGCCGCGACCAGCAAACCGCCACCGAGCCGAGAGCATCATGCCACCATCCTGCACCGCTGCTGGCTGAGCCGCCCCGTGAAGCCCTTCCTACGAGTGGGATGAAGAAGACCCGCCGCCGCCGCAACCGCCCGGGCTTTGCCTGGCGGTGCTTGCTAGCGGTGTGTGTGTCCACGATCAAATCAAGACTTGCAAATCGGCCAGCTTTCGTCCCCGATCAAATCGGGCCGACGGTTTAGGCAAGTACGTATGCTCGATTAAGTAACTAGCTAATCAACTAAACGGCATAGTAAAGGTTCACATTGAAGGAACGAGAGATAACAACTACATAACTGAGAGGCCAAATCGAGCGAGGGGACAAGAAACAAGGAAGCATCGAGGGGACAAGAAACAAGGAAGCATCGCATCGGCAGCGGCGTCGCCATTCTGTTCTATAGCCGCTTTGTAGCGTGGCTGACATGTCCAAGCGTGGTCTAGCAGGCTCATGCCCCCTGAAGGTGTATCCCTCCTAAACTCACGAAACTGAAAATATAAATAGAGTAAGGATTGGTCGTTACCTCTTCAGTGTACCTATTCTTTTAAAATATGTTTTTTGCCGCATTTTGCAACGTGTCTCTAATGATCTTTAGAGGCACTTCACCAATGTACATAAGAGCAACCGTTCAGAGCCATCTGATCTTGTTTGGACGCTCTGGATGTCCCACCTGGTGGACTGAAGGCAACTATAACGGCTGGGCCAACACAAAAACGGACACCAAATCGGTCTGTTTCGGTCCGTTTGAGTTGCCTCGAGGATAAAAATGGATGGGTTGTCCTCCCCCGTCCGAGAGTGCTCCTAACGGGGCAACTCAATTGTCCCGCCATTTCGTCCATGAAGGCTTATTGTGCCACTATTTTGGCCATTTGCACATAGCACTTTCGACCATCTTGGCTATTTTCTCTCACAATTTAGCCAAAAGAGTTCAACACGCATTGTTTTACAATTACAAATAGATTCAAATAAAATAAGTTTAAATAAAACTATTACAGTTGTCTCATGTGAGCCCACATATGCTCAACCAAATCATTCTGAAGTGCAGTGTGAGTTGCACGGTCACGAATTTCATGATGCACATGGAGAACTCCTGGAACATTGCCGGTCCACCCTAGGGCCCACCCAGGTCGCCCTGGTACTCCCACCCTTGGTCGAAGATGCTCTCATCACGCTCTTTTTAACAAACATGTTGTGCATGATCACGCAAACAGTCATCACCTCGACCATCCTCTTGTTGCTCCAGATGCCTGCTCCACATCCTTCCTACAAGCCTCTTGTTCTTTAGCAAATCTGTGTTGTTTCTCTTCTGTCGGCCTCGAATTGTCTTCACAAATATGGACCATTCATGATAGATACCATCGACTAGGTAGTATCCCTTGGTGTATGGGTGACCATTGATGTGAAAGTTGACCACGGAAGCATTGCCTCTAGAAAGCCTTGAGAAAGCTGGAGAGCATTGCAGCAGGTTGATATCATTGTGGGAGCCTACCATGTCAAAGAAAGAGTGTCAAATCCAAAGATTATGTATGCAACCGCCTCAAGTATGATATCATTGTGGGAGCCTATCATTGTGCAAGCTCTAGCATGTCCTTTGTGTTGCCCTTGTCAAGAAAATGGATAGTTCTTCCACTCCTAATGCATGCAATCTATCCTCCCAAACATCCTAGGAAACCCTCTTGACGCGTTCACCGATAACAACCGAGCACTATTGGCAAGGGTTGGTTCTCTGAAGTACACTTTGCTGAACACCTACACAACTGCATGGAAAAACCAGTACATTGACTCTAGGAAGGTGCTCTTGCTCATGCACATGTACTCATCGGCAAGATCACTAGAAACTCCATATGCAAGCATATGGATAGTTGCACCGCATCTTTGAAACGAACTGAAGCCAGGTTTACTAGTTACATCAATCTTTAGTGAGACGTGGTCATCATATAATCCCTCACTCCTTGCAACCGCGAACACGATTATCTCGGTATCATCATCGAAGGAGTCATCCGATGTGTCTATGAAATTCTTGTAGACGAACATGCCTGATTCCTCCATGTGAACTATATAAACAACAAACAAGATACGATCACATATGCATCAAACGCAATCTCCAAAACATGAAAGCAAAAGGTCGATTAATACCGTCTCTTGACCGGGCTTGTTCGTTTGCAGTACCAAAGTTCGTGGGTGAGTGCATCGCAGGGCCCGACTTGCCTGTAATTGCCGCGTTTCGCAAAGTTGGGCTGCCAACTACCGAGAGGGGCCATTTCGAGACAAACTCATCTCAGCCCTACCAAATTCAAACATTCCGTTAAACTGCCCCGTGAAGTAGACGGTCAGGACCTACATGTCAGTAATCTGTCCGTGACGTGAGCGCCAACGTGGCAACCTCTTAGGCAAATCGAGGAACTAAGGGGCTTGGTGCGTTGACCAAATTCACAAATCCACTCCCTCCTTTCGCATGAACCCTAGCACCGGTGGCGTCGGAATCCACCCTCCAAGCAGAACGATCCCTTCGGACATTTGACTTCCAGCGCGAAGTTGCTGCGCCCATTCGCTGATCCCGAGCTCTAATGCCGCATGCTGTAGCTGCCGTTGCAATGCCGCATGCTGTAGCCGCCGTTGCGAGGCTCTAGCCCGCCTCCGCCCGCCGACGAGCTGAGCAGCAAGAAGGATGGCAGATCCTACTACCAAGGAAGAAGAAGTTCATGCTACAAGCGGGTGAGTTACCGTTGTTCAAGCTACAAGCGGGTGATCTGGGTTTATATATTGTTTAGGCTGGTTGCAATTTCGGTTGTGTTTAGTGCGAGTGCAAATTTTACTGTCAAGTTTACTGAGGATTGTAATAATCTACTATAATTCGTAGTTGTAAGTTGTTTGAGGATTGTTACAAACCGAGCATCTATCGGAATTACAACATGTACATGAAAAAATAGTGAAATTGTAAGAGGTACAACACACGATCTTCTGGAAACAGGGACAACATCCATTGTATTACACGGGCACCATAGAACTTGCATAATTCATAGACTTTCACTCAACAAACTGAACACACATGGGCTGACCTGAAGAGAATACATTAGGAGCAGACCCACATGATCCATCAATCTGACGGATAGCCGTTGTAGTAATCGTAGTGAGTGGTACCATCCTCGCCATAAGGTGGCACCATCTGCAGCTCAGAATGCTCGACGATTCTGCAATACTCCGCCAGCAATCGATCGAGTTCGAAAGGACAGTCATTGATCCATAATCCTCCTACTCCATACCCATGTACAACCCTTGGCTCCTGTTCCCAGGCAAGAGCATCAAAGTTGTAAGATCTAATCTCGGATAGGTCCGCATAGTATATGTTGCCTGCCTGCACCGTGGGTACCCTGGCGCTGTCGACGCAGACGCACCGATTGTCAGCAACAAAGAGAGCACGACTTTCGATGCCTCTGACCGGCTAAAGGACACGGTTCTAGGTATCAACCCGGTAAACAACCGGCCTGCCGCCATAGACCGGTCCACTCACAACGAACAACAACTCCCCGTCGGACTCGACGAGGAAAAAAAGATTCTCTAGGAACTGGCAGCCCGGAACAAGGCCTGCAACGGTGGGATGCATCTCCAGGGTCCGTGTGGAGCACTGCAGCTGGACATCTCCATGAGCAGCACCACACATAGTCGAGAGGACAGACCCGTATCTATCTGCGACGAAAACATCACCGGCGTAGGAAGTCATGCTCCGGAGTTCCGCGAAGTCATACGGCGAGTACGACCCTTCACCAAAGACCGGGCGACTCCCTTCCTCCATGTCCTCATCTACCCACCGAATAGTGGTGTTATGATTGTTTGATGTAAACACCATCAACGACGGGAACATCGTCACATCGACAGAATCCACCAGCTCGGCCGGTATCTCCGCCCTCAGGCGCTTGATAGCACCCGAGAAGGGATTGTACAACCGGGTCTTGTATGGCTGCACCCTCTGTCCAAGCACCAGGAGGCCGCCGGATGTGCTACACACATAAAAGTACCTTCAAGAGGAGAAACAGAGAATCAGTAAAGGTAAACAGACCGAGATTCAATCAAAGTAAACCAACTAGTAGACGAAGAAATAGAACTTGAAAAACAAATAGTATAGGAGGTGAATGCACACAAAAAAGGATCACATATACACAGATGCATATCAACAAAGCACCTGCGAATAACCCGGCTAATCTTCTTCTCAAGGTGGCGGCGAACGTGATGGCGGCGTCGTCTACCGGATGCTCCTTCGACAACTGGTGCTCTAGAACAATCTAGTTGGCTGGCATAAAGCGCTCCTCCGTGCAGCCGCGCCAGGCGTTGCATACTTCCTAGAAGGTGGCGTAGTAGTCGAGGTCGTCCGTCGAGAGGAAGATGTCACCTATCTTCTGGACGAGTCCCTTAGGGAGACTAGCCCACGGTGAGTCCTGCTGCTTCTTGCCGGCCATGGATGATGGCGTCCGTGTGGTCTCGGTCCTGTTAACTGGCAGAGGAAGCGGTTCCAGAGACACACATTTAAAAAACACATGGGAAAGCCAAGCAAAGCATCTGGAAACGAGACGACGGCATACACGCAGCCACCGCAACCGCGTTTCATCAAACTGGCACGGGCACACGCCTGCACCTGCGCACGCACACTAATTACGGACAACGGACGTGCACACCAGCGTACGACCCCTGGGAGCACACGAATGTGTAGTGATACTAGTAGTAGTATCATAACCTCATTGTATTTAATTATCCCTGGTAGCACGCGAATGTGTAGAATGTGTAGAGAAAATTGCAGGTAACACCAACATTCGTGGCATTTGTTGCACAAAACACAGAAACACAGTTTGTGGCTTAAATTTTTGCACCTAGCCCAAATGAACTTCTTAACTTAATAAGATGAATAAGAGAGAATCTCAATGTTCATACACCATTATTCATACTTGCAAGCTCCATTTATTCATAGATTTCCCAAATGCCGTAAGGTTCTTGGCCTCGGTGCGTCAAATCCGGCGATGGGTGGCGGGGAGGGTAGCTGGACGGCGGCGGACAGGCGCGTGGGGGGAGAAAAAATTGTGTCTATGCCATTTGCATGCAGGTGGGGAAAGAGGCTTCGAGGGGAAAGAAGAGAAGTAAATGGGATGTGACACTGGCAAGTGGGAGCGCGCGGTATTGCCAGTTTGTCCAAAACAAGCAGACGGGGAGCATGGCCAATCATGTCGTAGAACAGCCTACTCGCGGATCGCTCTTACGAAGAACCATCACAATCGTCCAAGCGCCCCGATCGAACGGTAAGTAACAATCGTGATGTAGAACAAGTGTCTTGGGGCGTGCCTTCTAGAAGACTCGATCTAACGGCCACCATTGGGGGCCAAGGTTAGGATCCATGTGGTTTATAAAATGAACACACATGCAATGAGATCTAGAGGATCCATGTGGTTTATGAAATAAACACACATGCAATGACATCCAGATGATCCATGTGGTTTATGAAAAGAATACACATGCAGTGGCACTAGGTGATCACAGTGTGTCAAACCATGGTGACAGAGACCAAAAACACATAGGAAAGCACCTTCCACATTGCATGTAGCACCAGTGTGGCAGAAGTTGCATCACAGGATCTACTGGAGTGTGTGTTGTCATGTGGATCCATGTGGTCTAGGGAAAGAACACATGCTGTGACATGTAGTGGATCAAGTGGTTTATGAAATGACCACACATGCAATGACATGTAGTGGATCCAAGTGGTTTATAAAAAGAACACACATGCAATGACGTCTAGAGGATCCAAGAGGTTTATGAAATGAACACACATGCAATGAGATCTAGTGGATCCATGTGGCTTATGAAAAGAACACACATGCAATGACACTAGTGGATCAGTGTGGTTTATGAAAAGAAAACACATGCAATGACATCTAGTGGATCCAAGTGGTTTATGAAAATAACACACATACAATGAGATCTAGAGGATCCATGTGGTTTATGAAATGAACACACATGCAATGACATCTAGTGGATCCATGTGGTTTATGCAAATAACACACATGCAATGACATCTAGAGGATCCATGTGGTTTATGAAATGAACACACATGCAATGACATTCAGTGGATCCATGTGGTTTATGAAAAGAACACACATGCAATGCCATCTAGAGGATCCATGTGGTCTATGAAAAGAACACACATGCAATGAGATCTAGAGGATCCATGTGGTTTATGAAAATAACACACGTGTCGTGGCACTAGGTGATCACAGTGTGTCAAACCATGGTGACAGAGACCAAAAACACATAGGAAAGCACCTTCCACATTGCATGTTGCACTAGTATGGTAGAAGTTGCATCACAAGATCCACTGGAGTATGTGTTGTCATGTGGATCCATGTGGTCTAGGGATAGAACACATGCAGTGGCACTAGGTGATCACAGTGTGTCAAACCATTGTGACAGAGACCAAAAACACATAGGAAAGCACCTTCCACATTGCATGTTGCACAAGTGTGGCAGAAGTTGCATCACAGGATCCACTGGAGTGTGTGTTGTCATTTGGATCTAGGTGGTCTAGGGAAAGACCACATGTTGTGACATGTAGTGGATCCAAGTGGTTTATAAAAAGAACACACATGCAATGACATGTAGTGGATCCAAGTGGTTTATGGAAAGAACACACATGCAATGAAATCTAGAGGATCCAAGAGGTTTATGAAATGAACAAACATGCAATGAGATCTAGTGGATCCATGTGGTTTATGAAAAGAACACACATGCAATGACACTAGTGGATCAATGTGGTTTATGAAAATTATACACATGCAATGACATCCAGCGGATCCAAGTGGTTTATGACAGAACACACATGCAATGAGATCTAGATGATCCATGTGGTTTATGAAATGAACACACATGCAATGACATATAGTGGATCCATGTGGTTTATGAAAAGAACACACTTGCAATGACATCTAGAGGATCCATGTGGTTTATGAAATGAACACACATGCAATGACATCTAGTGGATCCATGTGGTTTATGAAAAGAACACGCATGCAATGCCATCTAGAGGATCCATGTGGTTTATGAAAAGAACACACATGCAATGAGTTCTAGAGGATCCATGTGGTTTATGAAAAGAACACACAAATGCAGTGGCACTAGGTGATCACAGTGTGTCAATCCATGGCGACAGAGACCAAAAACACATAGGAAAGCACCTTCCACATTGCATGTTGCACCAGTGTGGCAGAAGTTGCATCACAGGATCCACTGGAGTGTGTGTTGTCATGTGGATCCATGTGGTCTAGGGAAAGAACACATGCAGTGGCACTAGATGATCACAGTGTGTCAAACCATGGTGATAGAGACCAAAAACACATAGGAAAGCACCTTCCATATTGCATGTTTCACCAGTGTGGCAGAAGTTGCATCACAGGATCCACTAGAGTGTGTGTTGTCATGTGGACCCAAGCGGTCTAGGAAAAGAACACATGTTGTGACAGGTAGTGGATCCAAGTGGTTTATGAAAAGAACACACATGCAATGACATGTAGTGGATCCAAGTGGTTTATGAAAAGATCACACATGCAATGACATCTAGAGGATCCAAGAGGTTTATGAAATGAACACACATGCAATGAGATTTAGTGGATCCATGTGGTTTATGAAAAGAACACACATGAAATGACACTAGTGGATCAGTGTGGTTTATGAAAAGAACACACATGCAATGACATCTAGTGGATCCAAGTGGTTTATGAAAAGAAAACACATGCAAAGAGATCTAGAGGGTCCATGTGGTTTATGAAATGAACACACATGCAATGACATGTAATGGATCCATGTGGTTTATGAAAAGAACACACATGCAATGACATCTAGAGGATCCATGTGGTTTATGAAATGAACACACATGAAATGACATCTAGTGGATCCATTTGGTTTATGAAATGAACACACATGCAATGACATCTAGTGGATCCATCTGGTTTATGAAAAGAACACACGTGCAATGAGATCTAGAGGATCCATGTGGTTTATGAAAAGAACACACATGCGGTGGCACAATGTGATCAAAGTGTGTCAAACCATGGTCACAGAGACCAAAAACACATATTAAAGCACCTTCCACATTGCATGTTGCTCTAGTGTGGCCAAAGTTGCATCACAGGATCCACTAGAGTGTGTGTTGTTATGTGGATCCATGTGGTCTAGGGAAAGAACACATGCTGTGACATGTAGTGGATCCAATTGATTTGTGAAAAGAACACACATGCAATGACATGTAGTGGATCCAAGTGGTTTATTAAAAGAACACACATGCAATGACATCTAGAGGATCCAAGAGGTATAAGAAATTAACACACATGCAATGAGATCTAGTAGATCCATGTGGTTTATGAAAAGAACACACATGCAATGACACTAGTGGATCAGTGTGGTCTATGAAAAGAACACACATGTAGTGACATCTAGTGGATCCAAGTGGTTTATGAAAAGAACACACATGCAATGAGATCTAGAGGATCCATGTGGTTTACGAAATGAACACACGTGCAATGTCATCTAGTGGATCCATGTGGTTTATGAAAAGAACACACATGCAATGACATCTAGAGGATTGATACGTCCAAAACGTATCTACTTTCCCGAACACTTTTGCTATTGTTTCTCCTCTAATTTGTGTGATTTGGATACAACTAATGCGGACTAACGCTGTTTTCAGCAGAATTGCTTTGGTGTCTCGTTTCTGTGCAGAAAACCAACTTTTAGGAAAAATCCTAGAAAATATCGCAAAACTCCTATTTTGCCAGAAGATTCACGGAGCCAGAAGATGAGACGGAGAAGGGCCGCGAGGGGCCCACACCACCTGGTGGCGTGGGCCAGGCCAGGCCGTGCCAGGGGGTGGTGTGTCCACCTCGGCCTCCCCCTCGACCTCTCCTTTCGCCTATATTAGCCCTCTGACTTAAAAACTATGGGGGGTTCGACGTTTTTCCAGATAGAGTTCCGCTGTGCCGCCACCACCAGAAACCACGATTCGGAACCAGAAACTCTGTTCTGGCACCCTGCCGGATGGGGAATTGGAGGAGATCATTGCCATCATCATCACCAACGCTTCTCCATCAACCATCCATGATTCCCCCATCCACGAGTGA
Organism: Avena eriantha; assembly: GCA_910589775.1. Taxonomy (NCBI): domain Eukaryota; kingdom Viridiplantae; phylum Streptophyta; class Magnoliopsida; order Poales; family Poaceae; genus Avena; species Avena eriantha. The sequence continues at coordinate 405,648,580 of OU342746.1, read as the reverse complement.
GTAATCCCCCGCAGTAGGCTATGGGCATGGTAAGGATTGGATGAGATCGTTCTTGTAATTTCATCAGATTGTTAGGGCATGGTTCCTAGTATCTATTGTTATTGCTTTTTGACTTTGTTGCAACTTGTTATGCTTAATGCTTATCACTAGGGCCCGAGTGCCATGGTTTCAGATCTAAACATGTTATTGATTCATGATGATAGTATTGTTTATGATCCTACCTGCAAGTTGTATACACATGTTATTGTCCGGAACCCGAGGCCCCGAAGTGACAGAAATTGGGATAACCGAAGGGGAAGGCTGTGATGTGAGGATAACATGTGTTCATGGAGTGTTAATGCTTTGCTCTAGTGCTCTATTAAAAGGAGCACCTTAATTGCTAGTAGTTCCCTTGAGGCCTCGCTGCAACGGGCTGGCAGGACAAAAGATGTTGTGCAAGTTCTCATTACGAGCACGTATGACTATATATGGAACACATGCCGATGCTTATTTAGTACTTGGATACTTTATCTTATTTATCTGCAATTGCCCTATGTTCTGATCATTACATGAATTGTCTTGTCCAGGCAACGCCCGTCCATCCATCCCTATGCCTACCGCACTTAATCCTACTGTTTACTTCGATTGTTACTATTGTCTTTATTTTACTGCTGCTATTACTTTGCTATTGCTACTACAAAACTGTTGCTACTGATAAACTACTGCAAGCAAGAGTGTTTCCAGGTGCAGCTGAATTGATAACTCAGTTGTTAAGGCTTATAAATATTCTTTGGCTCCCCTTGTGTCGAATCAATAAATTGGGTTTTACTTCTCTCGAAGACTGTTGCGATCCCCTATACTTGTGGGTCATCAAGACTATTTTCTGGCGCCGTTGCCGGGGATCATAGCTCTATTTATTAAGTTCACTTGGAATTATTATTGTTTGCTGCTGTCCATTCATCATGGGTAAAACTCGTGATGGAAAAGTTCCTATATTACCATCCACTACAACGAGAGGTACTGTTCTGAACACCTCTGTTGCTCTTGATTCGCCATCTATGATGAGTAAGCTCCTTACACCACCACCACATACACATGTTACACATACTGCTACTTCTGCTGAATCTGAAATTGCTCCTGATACTTATGATGCTACTTCTACTGTGCTTGACAAGAGTGGTTCATTAGGTCCTTTCCTAGATGCTACAATTTCTAGAACTATAATTGGAAATACTGAAACTTCTAATGAAGATAATGCTACACCTGTTAGTACACCTGAGCCTAGAGAGAGCTATGATCTTGAGACATTGAGATGACTGATGAATTTATTGAAGAATGTCAAAACACTCATGGTACAAGTGCTATTAAGAGTCTCCTTGAGAGACATACTGTTAGACCTAAATTATCTCCTAATACTAAGTTTGCTACTTCTCCTATAAACATTAAGGATAAAGATTATGATTTCTCTCTTGATTTATCCTATATAACCATTGTTGAGAAAGAACCTTTTTGTGGGACTGAAAATGAAAGTGCTATAGCACATATGACTGAGCTTTCTACCATGAGTGGCTTATTTTCTGATGATATTAAGATGCACACCTACTTTGTTGCTAAAATTTTCCCTTTTTCACTAAAAGGAGAAGCTAAAGCTTGGTTTAATAATTTATATGCTGGATCTATTGATAGCCCTGATTGCTTGATTGATACTTTCTTTCAGAAATATTTCCCTCCTAGTGCTCGACATGCCATTTTACAGAAACTTTTTGATTTTAAACAGGGAGAGAAGGAGAGATTGCCTGAATCATGGGCAAGGTTTTGTGCTTTAATTCACACACATCATGGATGTCCATTACCTAAAAATGAGCTTCTTGATATATATTATAATGGACTAACTAATGAATCTAGGACATACCTAGATAGTTTTGTTGATTGTGTCTTCAGGAAGAGAACTCCCAAAGAAGCTGAGGAATTAATGGCTAAAATAAGCAAAAATTATGATGACTGGACTTCACCTGAGTCAACCACACCTGAAACAGCTACACCTGAGCCAATTGTGCCTGAACCAACACCAACACCAAAGAAGAGGGGAGTGATTGAACTAAGTGTTGAAGAGATGAAGGAAGCTAAGAAATGTTTTAAGGAGAAGGGTATTAAATCCAAAGATGTGAAGAATTTACCTCCAATAGAAGAATTATGTAAGCCAATCTCCCACCCACCCATTACTGAGGTACACTCTCTCCAACATTTTGATGAAGGTGATATTCCTTATTCTAAACCTCCTGATCAATGCTTAGAAGAATTTGTTATCTTTATTGTCAAGCAAGATAATTTTAATAAGAGAGTGCAAAATCATTTAATGGAAAACTCTAGAGCTATTCATGAGTTGAAAGATATTGTGGAAAGAACCTCAAATGATGTTAAAATGCTTGTTAAACATTTCCAAATGGTTCAAACTCAAATTGATCAGCTTACTAAAGTGCAAAAAGATTTGCTAGTGAATGCTTCTAAAGAAAAACATGCTTATGAAATTATAACTAGGAGTGGTGCTTTCACTCAGGATCCTTTATATCCTGAAGGACATCCTAAAAGAATTTAGCAGGATTCTCAACAAATTGAAAATAGAGGTACTTCTTCTAAGAGAAAGAAAAAGAAACATAAAACAGCTGTAGAATCCTCTGAACCTGCTAAGGATCCTAATAGTATATCTGTCTCTGATGCTGAAACTAAAAGTGGTAATGATAAAAATGATGCTCCTGATAAAGAAGAAATTGAAGAAGAACCTGAAAGGCACACTAAGAATACTAAGTACACTAAGGAAGATTTTATTGCTAACAAACATGGTAGTGAAAGAAAACCTTGGGTTCAAAAACCAATGCCTTTTCCTAATAAGAAACACAAGTCAAAGGAAGAAGAACATTATAACAAGTTTTGTGAGTGGATGAAACCTTTATTTTTGCAAATTCCTTTGACAAAGGCTATTAAAATGCCTCCTTATTCAAAGTATATGAAGGATATTGTCTCTAATAAAAAGAAGATTCCTAGGGAGGAAATTTGTACTTTACTTGCCAATTATTCCTTCAATGGAAGGTTCCAAAGAAACTTGGAGACCTAGGAATTCCAACTATTCCTTGTTCTATTAAGAATAATTCTGTTAGAACTGCTTTGTGTGATTTGGGAGCAGGAGTTAGTGTTATGCCTTTTTCTCTTTACAAGAGACTTGAATTAGAAAAATTGATACCAATTGATATATCATTTCAAATGGCTAATAAATCTACTACTATTCCTATTGGTATATGTGAGGATGTTCCTGTTCAAGTGGCTCATAATTGCTTGATATTAACCGACTTTGTTGTGCTTGAAATGCCTGAAGATGATAATATATCTATTATTCTTGGGAGACCTTTTTCTTAATACTGGAGGAGCTGTTATTAATTGTAATCAAGGGAAGGTAACTTTTAATATTGATGACAAGGAACACACTATTTATTTCCCCAAGAAGATTGATAAGACTTATGGTCTAAATTCCATTGAAAATATTGAGGGCATTAGAGTTGGAGAAATATATTGTCCCTTACCACAAGAAAAATATGAAATTATTATGATTGGGACAATTCCTATCAAGGTTGAGGTAACATAATCATTTTGCGAAATGCAAAGTTTTGCTTCATATAAAATTGTTTTGGTAACAAGACCTGATCAACCTTGTTAACAAAGGGATTTTAATGAACAAAACAATGTTTTCACCATGGTTATCCTTGCTTACTTTTATTTTATCCATTTTAATTTTTGTTTCCTCCTTGTTTTCTTTTCTTTATTTCTAGTTGCTTGCACATTAGAGTGTCTTAGAACTTCTGAAGTTTTAGTTTCATTTTGTTTTGCATCATCCCACATTCATATTTCTGTCAGAAAAATCATTCATCAAAACCTGAAAAATGCTCAAAAATAAAATTTCGTGAAAAATTCCAGAAAATTCATATTAAATTTTTATGCCAAAAAAGGGGCAGAGAGGTACCTGGAGTGACCAGAGGGGGCCCACCAGGCAGGCACACCACCTGGTGGAGCTACCACACCAAGGGCGCGCCTGGCCATGGTGTGGGCCACCCCTGGCCCTCCACTTATTATCTCACCTGCCATTTCTTTCTCTCTCCCGAGAAAACACCATTCCATTGCTCAAGCCCGTGTTCTTGCTGTTCTTTCTCGCGATTTTTGATCTCTTTGCTCAGCCCACCTTTGCTGCTAAGATTTGGAGCATTTGTTCTCTGGTATGTGACTTCTCCGCTTGTCCAAGTAGATTTGTGATTAGTGGATTATGTCTTGAGTATTTTGCTGCTGTAGGTGACAGGTTAAGTAAGCTTGCATGCTTGTTCCTTGCTTAGAGAAATTGTTTTGATGCATGTTTAGCCTTCTTGCAAGTCCCTATAAGTAGTGCCTCTTATTATGTAATCTCTATGCAATCATTTTGTGATGAGTGTTTAAATTTTTTTCCATAAAAGGAGATGAATGAATACCAACTCAACCAACATGAATTAAGGGCGCCCGAGGTCATGAAAGTCCACCGTGAGGAGGGAGTTTTCCCTTCTATCTATCCATGCCCTGAATTTATAAATGCTGCAGGGATTTCTCAAGATTTCCATACTCTAGTTTCTAATGCAGGGTTGGAGCATTTTGTCGGAGATGAACCTTATCAATTTGTGAAACTAACTATGTCTGTGGTGCAGGATTTTCGATTCAGCTGGTCCTTGCCTAACCCCATGGTTCATTACAAAATTTATAATACAGCTGTCGACCTCCCTTTTGATGACTTTTGTGCAGCTATTAAAGTACCACAGTGGGGTTCGCGTGAAAGGATTAGAGAGCGACCTACACCACTCATGGATTTGTATGCAAAAATTTGCCAAGGGAGCAGTTTTTCAAAGGAGAGTGGTAAAATTCCCTTTATCTCAGCTGCCTTGAAGAAAGATAGGACTTATAACTTGGGTGCTTTGATAGCTTTCCGTCTTGCTGCTAACCGTGAGAAAGGTAGAATCTGTGGGGGACTCATCGCTTCTCGCTTATTAGCTTTGCATGGGGTAGCGCCTCATCATTCAGACTTGCAGTTTCCCATAGAGAGGCTTGATCTTAATTCCATGATACCGCATAAATTTGTTTCTTCTTGGGCTAATTTGAGTGATCTATCTTATGAAATAACCTTTATCAAGAATGGTTGGAGACGAGGTAAGTCCGAGCGAGTGGTTCTTTTGCTTGCACCTGCTTTGGTTAACCTTGATACCAAGGTAGGATGGTCACTCATGGAGGAAGAGCTCGACGCATATTTGGAGGAGCTCTCCCAGCAAGAGCAAAATGTTGGAAGGGAGGCTGCGGACAATTTGGTCCAGCCCTCCAATGAGGGGGAGTCTTCACACCAGCAGCCCACCTATGATTGGGGAGCATCGTCTTCTTCTTCTTCACAAAGGCCTGATTATGATCATTCTTATGATGACCCACCGACTTGGAGTTCCTACCGAACTTGGGATTAATCTCCACTTAGGCCAAAAGCCTAAGCTTGGGGGGAGGTATACCAACACCACACTCATCTACATATCTTGTTTTTTCGGTACTTTGTATATCCATGATTCGCTTTCCTTTTAGTTTTTGTCTCGCTTATTTCTGCCTTCTAAAACACCAAAAGACCAAAAATATTTTCGTTTGTTTCTTTGAGCCTTGGTTTGCCTTTTTTAGCTTTGTTTTGATTATTCAAAAAAACCAAAAATATTTGTTGTTCTTCCTTTGTTTTGCAAAGTTCGTTGCAGGGTTCAGTGGTCCTCAGTGATTCCTTGGAGTTGGTTTTATCTTATTATTCAAGTCACACAAGTGAGAGGCAATGATGATTTATGACAACTCGAGGTGTGGTAAGAGGCCGGTATGAACTCTATTTGTTTTCATTTTTGTACATATACTCATCATTGTGGGCATGCTTAGTCTGTTTATGTAAAGTGTATGTTATTTAATGGATACTTAGTAGTTCTTGCTCTCGTATGATCAGTTCCAATACACTAATAGTGTGTAGCATGTCATATAAATGTTTGCTTGCATTGTTCTATTCGTAACTTGGTATGACATTGTGGTATCCTCCTCTGAATGTTTTGTTTGAATCGACTTGGCACATGCTCACGCATGCATATGACTAAACAAAAAGTCAGTTAAGCCTCAATGATTTATTTTTCCTCAGAGTTCTTGTGTCACTCTTATGCCACTATTAATTTTGTTTTGTTGCAAGCATGATTATGACAGTTACTACTCTCTAGATTGTCGCTCCCTTCCTATTGCTAGCCTTCACTTGCGCTGAGTATAAACTTTACCCGCGCGTCCAACTCCCCAAAACCAAAGTTGTCAAAAAGTGTCCACCATATCTACCTATCAGCATTTATGCTTCGTTTTCTTCCAAATAAAAATGTTTCCTTGTTATATGAAAGTTAGTTAGTAAAGCTCTCATGAACTTGATGGCACACCTTATTTTCTTGCACTTAATGAACTTGAACCATTGTTTCCCATCTATGTTGCGTATATGCTTGCGCTTTATAAGTTGAAAATTAGCATAACCATGTATCATGGGGAACGCTTTCAACATTGCACTTATTATTCAGTTGATATCATGATTCTTTTGCTTATGGATCCCGACAGTGTGAAATAAAAGGGGAACTTGTAAGATCATGGAGTTTGTATGTGTGTTAGAGAAACGCCTGGGCCGCCAGCCTAAGCCATGCCTAATCATGGTGGAAACTTGCAGCATAACCATAGTGAGCATTCTGTGAAGCTTTCCCAATAAAAACCTATGCAAATAGCAAATAAAAAGATCACTGAGATGATCATTGTATGTTGCCTTGTCATTTTGATATGGGATAGCTCTTGTGTCATGGGGCAAGGGGTACCCCGTTGGCGGTTCTCTATGATACGCATGTACTTACAATGACAAGAGCTTATTTGTGACTGAAGTTGAGTAGCATGAGGTCCGGTACTCGTAAGTAAGGGGCATGAGATTTTCAACTTATAACTTGTCAAGCATATCCTCATATTTGAGTCACTTTAACCTTAATCACTTCAAGATGCTTATGATAGGGGCAATGAGAGCTCAAAGCTAATGAGTACTATACTTTCAACATTTGGAAGCCTTTCAAACTTCTCAAATCTTTTCTTTCATATCGAGTCACCATTTATTCTTTGAGCACCTTCCCGAGAGAATAGCTGTCATTCTTAGTGTAATGTGCTTGTCCCAAAACATGGTTAATTGTGACATAACTTTGACGCTTGTATCTTTGATATCTTTACTTCTAGTCTTCACTTAAGCTTTAGAGGTGCCTTGGCATTTGTGTTTTGCTCCAAAAAGAAAGGCAAGCGAGATACCACTTTATCATACCTTCTTATGAGAACTACAATCCTGTTTATGCTTATGTGTCATGTTGTTTATTGTTAGTGGGTTGGAATCTCTTTATAGTTTGCATGACTACTGGGTAAACTTATTTGCATACTCTTTATTATGAATTGCTTAAGTATTTGATCACATGCTGAGAATATTTACATCTTATGAAGCAAATGTGTTCGTGAAAGTTTCTTTTATCACACTCAGTTTTCAACTGAATTGCTTGAGGACAAGCAATAAGCTAAGCTTGGGGGAGTTGATACATCCAAAACGTATCTACTTTCCCGAACACTTTTGCTATTGTTTCTCCTCTAATTTGTGTGATTTGGATACAACTAATGCGGACTAACGTTGTTTTCACCAGAATTGCTTTGGTGACTCGTTTCTGTGCAGAAAACCAAATTTCAAGAAAAATCCCGGAAAATATTGCAAAACTCCTATTTTACGAGAAGATTCACGGAGCCAGAAGACAAGACGGAGAAGGGCCACGAGGGGCCCACGCCACCTGGTGGCACAGGCCAAGCCAGGCCGCGCCAGGGGGTGGTGTGGCCACCTCGGCCTCCCCCTCGACCTCTCCTTTCGCCTATATAAGCCCTCTAACCTAAAAACTATGGGGGGTTCGACGTTTTTCCAGATAAAGTTCCCCTGCCCCGCCACCACCAGAAACCACGATTCAGAACTAGAAACTCTGTTCTGGCACCCTGCCGGGATGGGGAATTGGAGGAGATCATCGCCATCATCATCACCAACACTTCTCCATCAACCATCCATGATTCCCCCATCCATGAGTGAGTAATCCCCTGCAGTAGGCTATGGGCATGGTAGGGATTGGATGAGATCGTTCTTGTAATTGCATCAGATTGTTAGGGCATGGTTCCTAGTATCTATTGTTAGTGATTTTTGACTTTGTTGCAACTTGTTATGCTTAATGCTTGTCACTAGGGCCCGAGTGCCATGATTTCAGATCTGAACATGTTATTGATTCATGATGATAGTATTGTTTATGATCCTACCTGCAAGTTGTATACACATGTTATTGTCTGGAACCCGAGGCCCTGAAGTGACAGAAATCGGGATAACCGAAGGGGAAGGTTGTGATGTGAGGATCACGTGTGTTCACGGAGTGTTAATGCTTTGCTCCGGTGCTCTATTAAAAGGAGCACCTTAATTGCCAGTAGTTCCCGTGAGGCCCCAGTGCAACGGGCTGGCATGACAAAAGATGTTGTGCAAGTTCTCATTACGAGCACGTATGACTATGTATAGAACACATGCCTATGCTTATTTAGTACTTGGATACTTTATCTTATTTATCTGCAATTACCCTATGTTTTGATCATTACATGAATTGTCTTGTCCATGCAACGCCCGTCCATCCATCCCTATGCCTACCGCACTTAATCCTACTGTTTACTGCGATTGTTACTATTGTCTTTATTTTACTGCCCCTATTACTTTGCTATTGCTACTACAAAACTGTTGCTACTGATAAACTACTGCAAGCAAGAGTGTTTCCAGGTGCAGCTGAATTGATAACTCAGTTGTTAAGGCTTATAAATATTCTTTGGCTCCCCTTGTGTCGAATCAATAAATTGGGTTTTACTTCCCTCGAAGACTGTTGCGATCCCGTATACTTGTGGGTCATCAAGGATCCGTGTGGTTTATGAAATGAACACACATGCAATGACATCTAGTAGATCCATGTGATTTATGAAAAGAACACACATGCAATGACATCTAGAGGATCCATGTGGTTTATGAAAAGAACACACATGCAATGAGATCTTGAGGATCCATGTGGTTTATGAAAAGAACACACATGCAGTGGCACTAGGTGATCACAGTGTGTCAAACCATGGTGATAGAGACAAAAACACATAGGAAAACACCTTCCACATTGCATGTTGCACTAGTGTGGCAGAAGTTGCATCACAGGATCCACTGGAGTGTGTGTTGTCATGTGGATCCATGTGGTCTAGGGAAAGAACACATGCTGTGACATGTAGTGGATCCAAGTGGTTTATGAAAAGAACACACAGATAGGGAAGCACCTTCCATGTGGATCCATCTGGTTTATGCCAAGATGTATTTCATTGTATAAGACACTCACTTTCCATTTTTATACTACTCAGTTTTGCCCTTGGTTTTTTTATACTACTCAGTTTTGCCCTCTCTCATAGAAGCCCAAACCTGTGCTCACTCTGGCTGCTACGCCCTGATTGGTTGTCATAGTTTTCACGCGGATCGTGCACACCAACCGTTGATCCTGTGTGATCCAATGCGGATCGTTGCACACGTGGTGCACTTCACAGTACAGCGTGAGACAACACGGACGTCTCTCTCAGTGAGACTTATACCAGAAGGAACACGAAGCCGTCCATGGAAAAATTTGTCGAGTGGTCATGTCATGTTTAATCACGTTTGAAAAGCCTACTACCACTACTACCACAACACATGCACATGGCAACGGACGTGGCTCCCCTAACGTAGCCAATCCTGCCTTTGAGTCCCTAACAGGTGGGTCCCACAGGGGCGTGGGCCCCACTTGTTAGCGACCCAAAGGCAGGGGACTATAGGGATCCGCACGTCCGAGGATCTCAGTCCCATGGCAACGGGGTCATCGAGTGCACGGTCGTCGACGGGCATCTGCAATTTATTGCCACTTGATTTTAATAAGACATATCCTATTTTGACGCAGCACGCTCTCAATCTCACTTCCAACTAGGCCCTACCGCAAGAAACTTACACGCGTCAGGGGTCCCTCGAGGAGACCTAACGTTGCTAGAAATTGGTTCTGTGCCACTTGCATGCAGTGGAATCGAGGTGTGCCATGTGCGTGTTATCAATGCAGTTAGAAAGTGGAGATCGTGGTTGTTTCAAAAAAAGTGGAGATCGTGGTAGCCCCCCACCCACACGTGTCCACTCGAGGACTACCAACGGTCTAGTGTATAAAACCCCACTCGGCCTTCTTCTTCCATGAGCTCGTGTCATTTTTTCCAATCTGTCTAGTCCCAAAACTCCAATCCGCACCTTCCACGTGCGCTGAAGCTCCTTCCCATGCACCAGTGCCTTTCCTAGGTGTGCCATGAAGCATACACGTGGAGACGAGCCGGAGGTGAAGCCAGTTGGAGGCGCAACAGCAGATGGCTCGGTCGTCGCCGAGCAGGCGGAGGCGTCTTCTCCAGGAACGCACGCCGCTCGTCGCCGCGCCGTCGAGGCTTTGAGCTCATCCGTCCAGCCAGTAGCCGTCATTGTCGAGCAGCAGGTGGCCGACAACGTCGTGGTGCCAGCGGTAGATCTGGATGAGGGGCAGGCGGCAGGCGGAGGCAACCCGGTGCTCTACATCAACGACCCGATCCTCCTCCAAGAAATCGACGGCGCAATCGCAGAGAATGACGAGTTCGAGGAGGAGGTCCCCTATGAGGAGTCCGAGGTACTACACTACTAGCTTCTCTAGTCGCAGCCGCAGATTTCACTGTTTATACCTAGGATTTTCTCAATCGTCTATAGATTATTTTGCTCTTGAAGTAGGGTAGTATATATATGGTTCGAACGGTCGATTGATGCATCTGCCATCTGGTCACAAAACCTCAATCTGCTCATCTGCCATCTAGTAAATTTACATTTTCTTAACTCGTTGTTGTTCATACTATTCTTCTTATGCTGTAAATTTAATCGATCTATAACATTTGATTTAGGGGTTTTAGGGTTTGCTAGTTGAGTGTTGATTTCGATACACAACATGCATATAACATTACATTTCTATTCCTTACTGAGCCCAATGATTCAATTTTGCCGCAAAAGAGTGCAAGGGTAGACACATATGATGGGGGTGTCATTTTTTAGGGATGGTTAGTGAACTTGAGGCAGCAATGTATATAAACAATATAGGTAGTGTTGTTGGTATTTTGGTTCTCCAACTCCATCTCTGAAAAAAATGAGGCCCTTGATTTATTCTCATATGGAACCTATATATATAATCTTTGAATTGTTTCTGATCTTTGAATGATTCGTATGATGCATATGTATATGCATGGTTTTGATGTATATTTAGGATTGTTTTTCTACCTAAATATGTATATCCCTGAATATTGTTTCATAGGATTGAATTTCAATTTCTTATTATGGCTAGTGATTCAAATTTTCCCCAAAAGAGAGGCAGACACATTGGTGTCAGATTTTTTCAGGGATGAGTTAGTGAACCTGGGGCAATGGACCAGAAGAATAGGTTGTACATAGATGAGATATTGAATGAGTTCAATATGGAAACAACAAGAAAGGTTCTTGCTGCATGGAAAAGGTTGAATCAAAATTCAAGTATATTGACACTTGGTGAATGAAACGAGATTCAAGTGTTTTAACACTTGATGAGTGAAATCACATGAATATTTTGATCAATAATATATACCATGATATGTACATATCCAGATATGTCCTATGCTCTAAATGTTATGATCATATACCAGAATGATTCATAAGATGATGATTGGACGATAGTAAAGATATTCTTACGAGCTTTGGAAGAACTAAGAATATATTATGTATAGGTGACAAATGGTTACAGATAGTTCATTGTAAAGTGTTACATTGATACTAGTTTTGTCACAAGATATAAGTTAAGTTTATCTCAATTTAAACTATGGGTGGCACAATGTAATGGAAATGAGGTTCCATGATGGATTTGGATGAGTTCCAAAGTTAAGACATTGTGACGGATACTACAACAAATAGGCTAAGTATATGACTGTTATAGTAGCAGCAAAGGAGGGCATTTGTGTTAAGTAGTTTGTTATCAAACTAGGTGTGGTTCATAGTGGGCTAGTACTATGAAGATATATTGTACGACAATTATATCAACATGTTTTACCCAAATGAACTAAAGGTGTCACCAAAGGACCAAATTTATACAAAGCCATCTCATTTGAGAATGAGTGATGCGTAGAGACGCAAAGACATGCAAATACACACGAAACTGAAAGTGTCAGATTCAGAGATTATGTTTACCACTAGCAATCGCGTATATACAACACCAGAAAGCCATAGGTGTTAAATCCGCAAGTTTACAAACTAGATTATTGACTCTAGTGCAAGTGGCAGACTGAAGGGAAAATGCCCGAGAGGCAATAATAAAGTTGTTATTATCTTATTCCATGTTTATGATAAAAGTTTATTTTGCATGCTATAATTGTATTAATTGGAAACTTAATACATGTGTGTTTAATAAACAAATACGAAGTTCCTAGTTATGCCTCTCTTATAAACTAGCTCGTTGATTAACAAGATGATCAAGGTTTCCTGATCATGGACATTGGATGTTCTTAATAACAAGGTCACAACATTAGTGGAATGATGTGATGAACATTCATCCGAAGTATAGCATTACGAACAAAGTCATTATGTTTATATTGCTATAACATCATACAAAGTAATCCTAGTCCTTAGACCATGAGATCATGTCAATCACTAACACTGGAAGAGTATCTTGATAACATCAAACGTCACACCGTGAAATGGTGATTATAAAGGTGGGTTCAGTACTACGAAGGTGTTATGTAGAGGCTCATGGATCAAGAGTGGGATTTTTCCATCCGAATGATGTATAGATATACTCTGGGCCCTCTCGGTGATATCACATTAGTTAGCTTGCAAGCAAGTGATATGATCACTAGAATATTATATCACGGGAACGAGAAAAGAGTGCATGTCGGCAATAATATCAAACTAGGTATGGAGATACCGATGATCAAATCACGGACATGTAATATATCGCGAGACAAAGGGATTGAGTTACATGCGTTAAAGGTTCTCACGATCACAGAAGTCATCGTTGAATGTGTGGGAGTCAGTATGGATCTCCAGGTCCCGCTACTGATTATTGATCAGAGAAGGGTCTCAATCATGTCTGCATTATTCGCGAACCATAGGATGACACACTTAAGGGACACCGACACCATTTGGAATAAATATGTTCCAGACAAATGAATTGCAAAGCGCTGGAATTATTTCAATAGACACCAAAATTGTTTCGGGTGAAATTGCTGAAATTGGTTCTGCATGTAATATTGAAATGTTGAAGGGGGTTTTATGTGAATGTTTTTTAATTAAAGTAATTAACAAAATTCTGAATAAAATAAATAAAAGAGTTTTATTAAATGAGAGAGTATTAAATTTGGAGAAATTTAATGCATTTAAGTGGAGATTTAAGTGGAGAATGTGGAGGGTCATATTTATGTGGGGGAGTTACCACCACATGATGAGGGAGATGAAGGGGTTGCCCCCCTCCTCCTATAAAAGGCCCCCCTCTCCTCACTTCTCACTCACACCTCCTCGTGAAGGATCTCTCTCCCCCTCTAGAATTATTCCCCCATGGTCTCGGATTAGCGAGTTACATGTTCCTGGTGGCTTTTTGTCTAGAAGGAGTTGCTGCTTCCACTGCATCGCTGGAGCAAGTAGGCAGAGGTTGTTCGGTGGACCGGACGTGTGTGCAATCACGGATGCACCGCTGCTTTGCGGTGCTGTACTTGATGGTGCTGGACCGGCTGGACATGCTGGACTTCATCACGATCTTGAGATCGGCAAGTGTATAACTAAATCATGCACGAGTCCAACCTCATAACGCTTTTGTTGCTCTTCAAGGGTATCTTCTCTATGGATGTATATCCACCTATTGCTTGTACCTAGTAGATATATCTTGGCGTATAGTAGTTCCCATCATAGGAATTTTTTTGTTTTCTATGCCGCGAACCCAAAAGTGGTATCAGAGCCTGATCTCTGCGTAGGTGCTTTGCACGGGTAGAACACATAAGAGTATGTGGGCGGTGATGATCATGTTATTGCATCTTCTATGTATTTTGGATATTGGTGGCATTGTGGGATGAAGCGGCCCGGACTAACTTTACATGTCCTAGCACATGAGACCTGTTCCATTCTTGACATGCAACTAGTTTTGCATAAGTGGACTAGCAGGTGTCTGTCTCTCCTACTATAGTCAATATCTGATTTACGACGAGTTGCTAATAATTTGGTTATCATCGTTGTGGTTCCATGTTCATAGGTAAGAACGATTCTATCTTCGAAAGCCCTCAACCACGTAAAACTTGCAATTGATAAATTAGAAGCGTCTAGTTTAGATCGTTGCTGGGCTAGTGTCATGATATGGTAATGTTATAATTTGAAGTATAGTTGATACTCGTGGGAAATTTATAGCATGCCCATCGTGTAAGTTCCATTGACCTTGGCCTTACACACAAAGGAATGATAACGATCATACCATGATGCACATGATAGTGATCAAGTGCAAGAACCATATCATTTCACTTTATGCATATGATGTTTTGTTTGCATCTTATATTGCTTGTTTGGCCTTTTAGTAGCATTATAAGATGATCCCTCATTTAGATATCAAGATAAAAATGTGTTCTTCCTTAAGTATGCACCGTTTTATGTTTCGTCGCGTCAAGACATCACGTCATGATCGAGTGTACTTGAATCCACGTTCATATAACGGTTGTAAGACAGTTTTACACACGTGAGTACTAAGGTTCTTACTTGGCGAGCCTAGCATGTACAGACATGGCCTCGGAACACGGACCGAAAGATTAAGCATGAGTCATATAGTTGATATGATGCCCATATAGATGCTCGCCTTTGAAACTACCCCGACTCACATGATGATCAGACTTGGTGTAGTGGATTTGGTTCATGTAATCACCAAAAAGACACGAGGGATGTTGTTTTTGAGTGGGAGTTCATGTAGTAAAATGATTAGAGTTGAACTCAATTTATCATAAACTAAATCAAAGTGAATTTCCATAGTTTGTTGTAGCCATTGGCATCCGTTTACTACCTTGTACTTAGTTATAATCGAGATAATAGAACTATAGAATTCTACATATTTACTTTACGAACTGGTATCATATTGTTTTGAGTGTCATTCTAAAGTTTAGAAGTCCTATTGCAAACTTTCAACAAACTCAATTTACTCCATGAAGTTTAATAAGTAGTATTAAACCAAGAGTAACAATTCCATTGTTAGTATCTAAGTATCATATTTGCCTCTGTGATTCTTGATATTCAAAAAGTTGTTTTAATATCGAGGTTATCTAGGAGCTGAAAGAATTGTTTCAGAAACCATCATGTGTGGAAGATATTGTGATATCTGAATGTTTTTGGTTGTAATATGATAGAGTATAATTTAGCAAAATACATGTTCTCATATTGTATGAGAATTTGTGAAGGATGGAGTTGCTAGCCATTCGGATCTCCCAAAAAGGTTTCGGGAATTAACATTATACTCACGATTCTTCCTTATAAGCTATAGTAGTTTGATCATGAATATTGTCATGATAAGGATGAATAGAAGATGTAAGTAAAATGTTTACTACACTAAAATATTACTAAAGATTGGATTTTTGAAAGAATGCCAAACATTTGATGATGGTGATCCACTTCAAAGTGTAAGTCCAAAGGTATTAGTATTTGACTATATACGCTTTGTACTATGTGTCATGTGTATGACACCACTATTGATGTTGATAGATTCTTTTAAAGGAAAAGGAAATGCTGAAAGAGAATCTGTAAAATATTTGGCAGAAAACAAAAGGCTGGAAATGTCTAGCTTAGGTATATAGAAGATAAACATGTTATTGTTGTATTATTTTGCTTGTTAAACAATGTGGTTCTTAGGTATTGGATACCGGTATTGGATACCAAATTGGTTGGTGTGAAGAGTCATACAAAATAACACAATTCATGAACTGCAACGGCCTAAGTAACTAGCAAGAGAATATGTGATGATGTTCATCGAAAACAAATAAAGTCTTATTGTGTTTCTCGTTGTCATCAAACCTAGCCTTCAAGTTTTGTTTTAATAATTGTTATTTAGTTCTTGTATTACAAGAACAATGGTTATTCAAATAATTGCCGTATTCCATAAAGGACAGATGAACTTTTACAAGTCTACTTGGAGAAATCACATCCATAAACACTATTGCTAAAATGTCGCAAGACAAATGATTGAAAGATCACTTGTGAAGTGACATCGCCATTTAAATTACATTGGAAAGAAAACATGAAGAAACTCCATGTTAATGGAAATTTTGGAGTCTTTGATTTTGATCAAATGACGCTTGTGATACTTTCCTGGAGATAATCAAAACTCCGTTCATAGGCCAAAGAGGAATGGACGACTAACTTATTGGATATTGTACATGTTGATGTATATATTCCATTATGTGTAGCCGTGTGCGGTGGATCTTTCAACTTCATATACTTTATCCGGAAATTTGAGTGGATATATATGTATATTTACTTAATAAGGGAGAAGTATGAAACATTTGAAAATTGTTCAAAGTATTTCAAGATGAAGTAGAAAATCATTGTAACAAGAAAATAAAGAGTTTATGATTGGATCATAAAGGGAGATATTTGAGTTACAAGTTTAGCAAAAACACCTAAGATTCGAGGAATCGTTCCATGGATTTTTATTTCTCGATAAACCATAGGAGTATGGCATATTCGAGAGATGAAATCAAGCCTTGTATGACATGGTAAGATCAAAGGTGTCATTTATAAAACTGCCATTTGTTTTAAAGATTAAAGCTTTAGAGACTAACGCTTTTACACTGAAAAGAGCACCATCGTGATCTGTTGAAATGACACCATATGAGTTATGGTTTGGGATGAAACCCAAGTTGTCTTTTCTTAAATTTTGGCATGCCAGGCATAAGTAAAAATGTTTACAACCAAAGTCGAATAAGCACGTCTTTGTAGGTTATCCCAAAGCAACAGTTGGGTATTCCTCCATAACACTGAAGACAAAAGAGTTTGTCGCCTTAAACGTCAATTTTCTTGAGAAGGAACTTTTCGCAAAAGTTAAGTGGGAGGACAATAGAACTTTGATTAGGTTGATGAACCTAAGCAAGATGTGCTAAGTAGCACAGCGCCGGAAAGTGTCCCGGAGGCGGCCACAATGCTCATGGCTCTCGTGACTACAAAGGTTGTAATCTCGGAGATTAGAGTTCCTATTTGAACCGTATGGGTCGGGTAACAATCAAATAGTTAGATTTGATAAACCAGTCATTATTGTTTTGAAAATAATGAACCGACTGCATGCACAGAAGCGATGATGGGACCTGACTCCATGAAATGACTAGAAGTCATAAAATCCGTGATAGTTTCCATACACGAGAAATCAAGTTTTGAACTTGAAAGACCCTCTAGAAAGGCATGAAGTCTATCGGTCGTATTTGGATCTATAAAAGGGATGGACATGGATGTTTCACATCTATGAAATAGTCGACATGTCGGAAAAGAGCTTACAACAATGTTCAAGGAGTTGACTGCAACAAGATTTGATCTTTAGTAGTGATATCTATTCTGGACGGATTATTGTAGCAACCACTACATATGTCAATTTTGATATATGGTAGTTGAACAAACAAAACAAGATTCTTCTAATAGAATGGTTACCTAGGATGTGTATATGACACAGTCCGAGGGGTTTTGTTAAATCAAAGGATGCAAAAAGGGCATGCAAACTTCAATGGTTGAAGTGAGCATAGCGGAGTTGGAATCTTCACCGTGATGAAACTGTTAAAAGAGTTTAATTTTATCGGAGATGATGAAGATGCTTGCATTTGAAAGAAATTAAGTGGGAGCGCTGAGACATATTTCTAATACATTATGTAGAAAACATGGTGTTGATTGGAAATGATGTATCTTTTATTGACACATGCTAAGAATTTCATTAAAATTAGATTTTGATGAAAGACTTGGGCAAAACCGGAATATTAGGCAGTTATGTCTATATGGATAGATTAAGGCACCAATATGGTTATGCCAAATGTACATAGATGAGATATTGAATGAGTTCAATATGGAAACGACAAGAAAGGTTCTTGCCGCATGGAAAATGTTGAATCAAAATTCAAGTATATTGACACTTGGTGAATGAAACGAGATTCAAGTGTTTTAACACTTGATGAGTGAAATCACATGAACATTTTGATCAATAATATATACCATGAGATTAGTAATCCTAGTCCTTAGACCATGAGATCATGTCAATCACTAATACTGGAAGAGTATCTTGATAATATCAAACGTCACACCGTGAAATGGTGATTATAAAGGTGGGTTCAGTACTACGAAGGTGTTATGTAGAGGCTCATGGATCAAGAGTGGGATTTGTCCATCCCGATGACGGACAGATATACTCTGGGCCCTCTCGGTGATATCACATTAGTTAGCTTGCAATCAAGTGATATGATCACTAGAATGTTATATCACGGGAACGAGAAAAGAGTGCATGTCGGCAACAAGATCAAACTAGGTATGGAGATACCGATGATCGAATCTCGGACATGTAATATATCGCGAGACAAAGGGATTGAGTTACATGCGTTAAAGGTTCTCACGGTCATAGAAGTCATCGTTGAATGTGTGGGAGTCAATATGGATCTCCAGGTCCCGCTACGGATTTTTGATCGGAAAAGGGTCGCGATCATGTCTGCATTATTCGCGAACCGTAGGGTGACACGCTTAAGGGATACCGACACCATTTGGAGCAAATATGTTCCAGACAAATGAATTGCAAAGCGCTGGAATTATTTCAATAGACACCGAAATTGTTTCGGGTAAAATTGCTAAAATTTGTTCTGCATGTAATATTGAAATGTTGCAGGAGGTTTTATGTGAATGTTTGTTAATTAAAGTAATTAACAAAATTACGAATAAAATAAATAAGAGTTTTATTAAATGAGAGAGTATTAAATTTGGAGAAATTGAATGCATTTAAGTGGAGATTTAAGTGGAGAATGTGGAGGGTCATATTTATGTGGGGGAGTTACCACCACATGAATGAGGGAGAGGAAGGGGCTGCCCCCTCCTCCTATAAAAGGCCCTCCTCTCCTCACTTCTTACTCACACCTCCTCGTGAAGGATCTCTCTCCCCCTCTAGAATTATTCCCCCATGGTCTCGGATTAGCGAGATACATGTTCCCGGTGGCTTTTTTGTCTAGAAGGAGTTGCTGCTTCCGCTGCATCACTGGAGCGAGGAGGCGGAGGTTGTTCGGTGGACGGGACGTGTGTGCGATCATGGATGCACCGCTGCTTTCCAGTGCTGGACTTGATGGTGCTGGACCGGCTGGACATGCTGGACTTCATCACGATCTTGAGATCGGGAAGTGTATGACTACATCATCCACAAGTCCAACCTCGTAACGCTTTTGTCGCTCTTCAAGGGTATGTTCTCTATGGATGTATATCCACCTGTTGCTTGTACCTAGTAGATAGATCTTGGCGTACAGTAGTTCCCATCGTAGTAATTTTTTTGTTTTCTATGCTGCGAACCCAACATGGCCAATGATTCAAATTTGCCCCAAAAGAGAGGAAGACACATTGGTGTCAGATTTTTTCAGGGATGAGTTAGTGAACCTGGGGCAATATACAAGAACAATAGGTTGTACAATTGGTACTTGGTTCACTTACGCCATCCCTGAAGATACTTATGAGGCCCCCAGATTTATTCTATATTCATAGAACTATGATATTTGAATTATGTATTGCATGCATTCATAGTGTATAAGAATTACATTTCATTTTGTCATCGAGGCCGATGATTGAAATTTGCCCCAAAAGAGTGCAAGGGGAGACACATATGATGGTGTCGTTTTTTAAGGGATGGGTTGGTGAACCTGAGGCAGCAATGTACACAAACAATATAGGTTGTGATGTTGGTACTTTGGTTCACCAACTCCATCTCTGGAAAAAATTATGAGGCCCTTGATTTATTCTCATATGGAACTACATATATGGTCTTTGAATTGTTTTTGATCTTTGAATGATTCGTATGATGCATATGTATATGCATGGTTTTGATCATAAGTTTTTTCAACATGTACCTGAAGATTAATTGTTTGGTTTTTTATTTATAATTACAATATTTAGGATTGTTTTTGTACCTGAATATGTATATCCCTGAATATTGTTTCGTAGGATTACATTTCAATTTCTTATTGTGGCCAATGATTCAAATTTTCCCCAAAAGAGAGGCAGACACATTGGTGTCAGATTTTTTCAGAGATGAGTTAGCGATCCTGAGGCAATGTACAAGAACAATATAGGTTGTGCATTTGTTACTTGGTTCGCTTACGCTATCCCTGAATAAACTTATGAGGCCACAATCTTTGTTCTACATACACTCTGATCCAATTAATTGTTATTTTGTTGAGATGAAATGATATATGAACTGATCAAACTATTGCTGAGATGCTTTCTCTTTGATATCAATTTAATATTGTCTTACATATATATGTTGTCAATTCTTGAGTTGTAATACAATTCAATCACATGTATGCCTTTTAAGTTATGTTCTTAAAAATCACCAGGAGGATTCTGATGACGTGGACTCTAGCAAGTACTCCAGAGACAACAAGAGCCGCTACGTGCTGAGGCGGTTACGGTGCGGGAAAATCCCTTTCTACTGTAAAAGAAGACTGTTTTGCCCATTCTGTGGCAGAGCAATCAACATGGACCTCGACAGCATGATGCAGCACGCGGTGGGCGTTGGCAGAGGCGCAGGCAGAAAGCATAGGCCGGTTACCTTGGCGCGGCACGCAGCCTTCGGCAAATTCCTCCAGGATTATGTCAGGACTGGCATGTATCCCCTCGAGTATGCTGTCCCTGCCTCCTGCTGCTGCCCCTGCCCTGCTAGGCGTCTCCGTGTCCCGGCCTCCTGCTGCTGCCCCTGCTTTTATTTTGTTTAAGTTAGTTATTACATGTGGTTGAATGTAAGACAATATATCTGCGGTGTCTCTGGTGAACCTCGTCTATATATATACTCCTTTATATGGAGTTCTTTTAAATTTCCAGTGTTCATATATATTACTGATCGTGCTCATGCACACTACCAAATATCTAGTGCTCGATTATATTATAATTGTCAAGGAATACATCAACAAGATTTTAAATTGGTGGAAAATTCGTATTGAAGTAACTAAATGATCTCACATCGGCATTACTGTATTCAACAACGGGTTACCGCCGCCTAGCTCCGAATTTGCTTGCAGGTTCAACATGGCAGAACTTGAGCTCCTTAAGGTACAACTCCCACAGAGAAAGCTGGGACGCCATCTCGTTCGGTGGTGAGATCAGGGACATAGACGAACCTGCTCGGCCCCGCTCTCCTCACCATCCCGAATCGGAGCGCGCCCTCACCACGGCCGCACCCATGGCACGGCGCGGGGACGAGAATTGGTTCCCGGTGAGATCTGTCACCGTGCCGACCATGCTCGATCCTGTTTTTCTCCTCCAGAATCCAAGCTCGTCGTCGCCGTGGTCGCGCCCGCACCAATTCTGCCACCCCTGCCGAACAAGATGGCGTCCCAGCTCCGCGCCATGGCCGCGACCACAGATCGCCGCTCAGGGGAAGAAGAAGATGCGTAATGATGGAGGCGCCAACGCTGCAAGTCAAAATATCAGCCATGACGGCAGCGACATGACGGCGAAAACTGACGGGGGGCCAACTTGACGGGCGTTAGCCTGATATTTTGTATTTAGACGCTAAGTTGAGTTCGTGCCAAAAAGACCCTCTGAGTAATTGGCGCGCCAACTGTGGGCAGCGTGGCCGATTACAAGCAACTTGGGTACCGCTTTGCCTTGGCGCCTCAACTTTCGGGCCGCAAAATTATATTCTCCTCTTGGCCTGGCAATGGACAGAATAGGTTATGCGGGGGACGGCCGTGCCCGCATTCCGGCAAAAGGACGGTGAGCTGTAGCATGACACCAATCACACAAAATCTTTCATCTTCACATGAATCCTTTACATTCGAGAGAAACTTATTGGGAAAACTGGACTGCTTCAAGACCAAGCTAGGATTTGTAGACAGATGTAACTAAGAACTGGTCTTTGAGGTACATCTTCTAGATCGCACTACTTAGGGGTTACCCTCAAGGGTGGCCCGATCTTCACGGATCTGTTGGTCAAATTGATGGGAAAAGCGAGGGAAAGGGAGAAGGTAGCATAAGCGAACACACACCTCGCGAAGAACACGATAAACACACACCAACACAACACGATAGAAGGCCTATTGTTCCCTCTGGCGGCCACCGGTCCGATAGAATCCTCCGGCGGCGGGAGCAGCGTCGTCGAACAGGGGAGAGGAAGACGAGTGGGACAGCAGTCAACGACAATCTCGGCCGGGCTCTTTTGTCCTAGTGGTGGGTCAACAAACGATCGTTAACGGCCGTCTCGGCGCGCCGTCCAGACATTGCCATGTCATCCTTACTAGTGGGACCCACTGTCGGTTTGGGTGTCAATTCGCTGCAAAACGGTGATATGCGCGAATTGAAAAAAACTTGCGCCAAGTTGGTAGATCTTAGAAACCAGAACAAAAAGTGGTACCAATACGAAATTCACTAAAAATGGTACCAATACAAAATTCACGCGGAAAAGTAGTACTAAAATGCTATTAACCCATTTTCAACGCCGCAATCATTTACGGCTGGACAACCAAGGATTGAAGACTTGTCGAACTAAGATTTCCATCAGCTTTTGATTTTGCTCTGTTCTGCCGACCGGTGCATTATATTTGCCTCGTGAAATGTCGTTTCTGACAGGATGGACGGACACATTACACATTTGTGTCTGGACGCGTGCTGAAAAGAAAGGAAGAATCCACTCGATCGACCAGGGCATGGATTTAACACACCTGTTGTTGCATCAGTCCCGTGCAAGATTCAGAGATGGATCTGTTTGACGGTACCGAGTTCTTTGTGTCTGTCGGTCGTGCCGTCCCTGTCGTACGTGCTCAGGACGACGTGTACACATATCTTCTCTTCCGTTGCAGTGTGTAATCAATAGTGCAACCTCTGCCTCTCCCACGTACTACGAGCTATGACCAAAGGCACGACCAAGGCGCGTTTGTGAGCGTCAGTGTTGTACTGCGTTCTAAAAAAAAGGCTTAGGCGCGACGGGCATCTCTACGTACCGAAAGCAAGGCTTAGGTTTGTAAGATCCGTTTTTTTCCAACCCAACACATTAACCACTATGACTAATAAAAGAGATGAAACTATGACAAACCAATCTTAGCTACCTGGTTATAACATCCATGGAGTCTTGCGGAATAAGCGGTAAGTTTTTGTCAATCATACAGAAGGTGACACTGTCTTCATCCCACTCATACAACTTTTCAGGAAACCTCACCAGATCGTCTTTGCACATCTTGATGTAGATGTACCCGGTGTTAACATTTTAATCGGATTAGATGGCACAAGACTTGAAATTCTAAGGCATTTTGAAGAGTAGACACACAACCACATAACCCGGTGGTTGTAGCTTTTGGGGTTACCATGGCTTCAACAATCTTAGTCTTATGAGGACCATATGAGAATCTTAGCTGATGAATGACTATACGTAATAGAGAAATTCTTATAGGCGCCCAAGAGTAATGGCGCACCGGAAAAGGACTATGCCGGTGGTACATGCAAAAAGATCGTTAAACCATTGTTGTTTCTTTTCTCTTTCACTTTTTATATGGTGGTCATTTATGGCTTTGAATTAGCATATTTATGCCAAAAAGATAGGTTTAACTGATTTGTCCATCAACTTTCCTTAAATCTAAGATCCTACTGAAATCGGCATAAAAGGTGCGCACGAACACGATAAAATACGAAAATCCTAACTGATGGGATATGCCAATCGGAGTATACTTAAAAGGTGGAATCGACTGGACGAAGCCCACGACAAGTGGGCTCGCTGGCGCGGAGACAGGAAAAGTTGCGACTTGGTATCATGGCGACTGGAAGCAGAGGCCCGGGAGCATAGCTAGACCCAGTCGGATTAGGTCAAGCTACCGAAACCATAACTGGTTCGGTGTTATCCATGTAAACCCTAGCGAGGCAGCACTATATAAGCCTCCCTAGGGTACTCTCTATTCATATTCGCCTTGATACACCCTATAGAAGCGACTCGCTTCCTTACTGCCGAGCTCGTCCTCCATTTTAATCTCATGCAGATCAATATATCTGGTAGGAAGTAGCCACTTTACCCTTAGGGGGGCTGAACCTGGGTAAATCCTTGTGTCTCCTCAATCTCGATCCGCAAATGGCTTACTCGCCCTTGCCTCAATCGACTCAAATGTCTACCTCTGGCAGCGACTGTCGTGGTTATTCCCACGATTGTTGGGGGGATGACCCTAGGTAGGGTCAGGCTGAGGTTTAAGGACAGAGTCCGCCGAGGTATAACGAGGTCAAAGCAAGTGCTGGCCGAGATACCTAGAGGTCGGCCGAGTCACGGCCGACTTACCCATGGACGGATTCGTCCGGCAAGACCCGGCCGACATATATCATATGTCTGTGCGGCATACGTGTTGTTTTCTATGTGCAGGAGTAACCCAGGCCGAGTTACCTGGGGTAGCCGACTTACAGGTTGGCTTACACAAGAAGGAAGGAATCTACGCCAAGGTCAGCGTTTTTCTCTCTCTACTGGGTTTTCCTGTAGAGACATCGATAGAGACAAAGGCTTCTGGGACAAGGTCAGGGCATAGTCTCACGGGAGTGATGATGTCTGACCGCAAACGGTCAGTCAGTGTGGACTCTGGGACTTTGCCCTGCAGAGGCTGGCGACATAAGAAAGGAGGGCACCGATTTGCTATTTCGGGAAGAGCATCTCCAAGGAATATCCTGGCCACGTATGCCCTAGTTGTAACCTGGCCACCCCTTTATAAGGTGATCCAGGGCCTCCAAGAGGGGGTCGGTCCATTCTTGATATGCACAAGTACTAGCAAGGAAGTAAGAGAGAACGGGTAGATCTCCTTCCTCCTCTCGATACAGCTCAAAGAGCATCTGTATTCTCCATTGATCCACATAATAGAGATCTTCGTGTGCGGAATCGCCGCACTACCCCTCCCCGGATACCACTTGTGCCCATTGGCCCCATCTTTAGCCTATCCATGGCATCTATCGTGACACCACCACGACAGTTGGTGCCCACAGTGGGGCCAGCAGCGGCGCTAGCGGGTGTGTTCATCCGGACGGGAAACTTCATCGCGTCGGGAGAGTGCATCGTCTCCGGGCTGGTTCAGCGATTCGGCTCGCTAGAGTACGTCAGCGACACACACGCAGCATTGGCAACCTTCCACCTCCGCGCAACGGCCTCTTCGTCAACTTCTGTGCGCACACGATCTACGTCGCGGTTGACACCTCCTGCGCCTACCTGCAGCGAGTCATCGTGGCGGCGGATCCTCCTCTTAGCGTGGCTCGCGGTCCGCGTATCACTCGCCCCGCCAGCTGCGCCGAGGTGATGATGGTTGCGCCAGCAGAAGGTACGAGAAAGGGGCAAGCCGAGGATGGAGAGGTAACTCTCAAGGTAGCTAGGACTAGAGGTCCTCCGTTGGAAAGGCCGCAAAATATACTCCAGGAGGCAATAGACAAGCTCACCACACTTGTAGCTCCCATTGTAGATCCCGCTCAGGCACAAGCCGAGCTGGAGGAAACTCGACAGAAAGTGCTAGAGGGAGCTAGATAGGTAGCTCAGGCTCGGCAGGAGCTAGATATCACGCTCCGCGAGTATGGAAAGGCTCACAAGTTCATCGTCAGTCCAACTTGTTTGAATGATTTGAGAAACAAGGGAAAGAACCTCCTTTCGGAGATGGAAAAAGAAGGATCCAAATCAGTAGCTCTAGATAACCCTTTAGGGATACGAAGCCGGATTACAGCACCCCAGCCAAAAACCTCTGAGCTGTGGATGCGGCCGCAGCCGAGTTACCTGCCTTATCCGGTGAGGCTCGGCGCAGGCAACATGAACAAGTAAACGATCTGGTGCGTATTGCAAACCAGCATAATGAGGAACTCCTCAAAGAAAACCCGGCGAGAGCAGGTGGCTCTCGTGTCGTTCATTCGGCTAGGGGGCGCTCCCGCAAAATCTGCTAGGGCTGCATCTTCACCTGGAGTGGCAGTAGAGCCTCCAAGGGGAGACGAGGTTGTGGCCTCCAGTAGAAGGAACAAGCAGCTGGTACCGTATGACCCGACAGTGGCCGAGAAAGGCAAAGCAGCCTAGGGGAATGCTGACCGAGGAAGTGTTAGCTGAGGTAACAGTGGTCAAGGAAACCCCGGCCAAGACAACGGTAGTCAAGGAAATGCAGGGCGCGAAAATGCCGGCCAGCGTAACTCGGCCGGAGCAAGGCAACATCTGCCTCGGCAACACCCGCAGCAGTACATACCTCGGCAAGGGCAAAGTGCAGGACCAGCAATGCAGCAGCAGTACGCTCATCCCGGGCAGAATAGATACAACGATGGTTATTTAGCAATGGCCAATGCCGGATTCCCTAGGCCAGAGCATCACATGATGGGCAGTGCCACGGGATCTCGGCTGGGAAACAGGAACTTGCAACCAGATGATGCAAGATTGAAACTGGACAGAATCTATATCTCAGAATTGATAGAGGGACAAGGTCCCCCGGGTCCTGCATGCTTTGGACCTCGGATTATGAGAGAACCACTTGTGCCAAACTTTCAGCTGGCCAGGGGAACAAAGACATATGATGGTAGCACCAAGCCATAGGATTGGTTGATTGACTATGCCACAGCTGTGCACATCGCACAGGGTAATCTCAGATGGGCAGTGAGGTATGTGCCTCAAATGCTAGAGGGACCAACAAGGGTCTGGCTGAATAATCTGCCAGCAGGAAGTATCAACTGTTGGTTGGATTTTGAGGAAATGTTCATCAGTAACTTCACCAGTACATACAAGAGGACGAATAGACCTCAGCAGCTAGCAATGTGCAAACAGTGACCGAATGAGACTGACCGACAGTTTCTGACTCGGTGGTGCACCTTGCACAACTCCTGCGAGGGAATAATCGAGTCATGGGCGATTGCGTGGTTCGCGCAAGGATGCAGGCACGAAAGTGTGTTGTGGCAGAGGCTGCAGCGAGATATGCCAACTACCTTGGCCAAGACAATCAAGATAGCAAATTCATATGCCTTGGGTGATCCGACCCAACCCATGCTTATGTTGGCTGAGCCAAATGAGGAATACTACTACCGCAACGAGGCCGGGTCATCGCGAAGAAATGATTTCCGAGGTAAAAGAAGAGAGGAAAGGCCAGATCATAGATATGGTTTGAGTCATGTAGCAGTAGTGAGTCAGGATCAGCCTGGTGCCGGCAATAGCCAGCGCCAAAAGAGTGGTGGACAACAGTGGACCCCGAAAACTGAAGGCAAGAAAACTTGGACAAATGAACAGAAGAAGTGGCAAGAAAAGCGAGATAGGCCAAAGTATACTTACGAGTCAATGTTGGATTAGCCGTGTAAATTCCACACGCCCAATCCGAGCAAACCGACAAATCACATGGCTCGGCAATGTGAGTGGATGCAACGAATAGGATAAGGCAACACAGGGTCTCCTCTAGCACCTCGATAGCCACCGCTCACAGGAGCAAATACACTGCAAGTAATGTTGCCACCACCCCCACCGAGGTATGAAAACCCGGAAAGAAGTGAAGTGCATCATGTGGAGAATCAGAACCAGAACCAAGGAGGTTATGAATATGCCGGCCAGGGAGGTTAGAATGAATACAGAGAGCATCATCAAAGCTATGTGGTGTCTACCACAGAGGAAACAGACAAGCAATGTGTGCAGAGGCGCAATATGGAGGTGAACACAGTTATGCCGGCAGTGCCGAAGTACATGTACTGGTCTGACTAGGAAATCACTTGGAGCATAAAGGATCACCCAAAGATTATGCCGAATCCCAGCTCATATGCCTTAGTGCTTGATCCGACATTTATCGGACCGAATCTGAACGTTAAGGTGTCAAGGGTGTTGGTTGACAATGGAAGCAGTTTCAACATACTGTACAAAGACACAATGCACAAGTTAGGTATCTCGGAGAATATGCTCCAGACGACTAAAACCACCTTCCATGGCATTGTGTCGGGTTTGTTGTGTGAGCCAATTGGGAAAGTTCGGATAGATGTTTTGTTTGGCACAAGGGAAAATTGTAGGACAGAGAATCTAGAATTCGAGGTGGTGGATCTGGAAAGTTGTTACCATGCACTATTGGGCAGGCCGGCAATATCCAAATTCATGGCCAGTTGTCACATAAGTTACTTGAAGATGAAGCTGCCAGGACCAAATGGGATCATCACCATTGCAGGGGAATACAAACATTCCATGCAGTGTGTCACAGCTAGGTCAAACTTGGCCGAGTCACTGGTGATAACACATGAAAAGAAGAGGATTTAGGAGGCCGTGGCACTAGCTCAGTCGGCTCAGCTGAATATGCCGACACTAAGTAACCCACATAGGAGTGTGTCTTTCTAGCTGACTAAGGATACAAAGAAGATTTAGGTGGATGTGCAGTTCCCAGAGCGCACCGTCACTATTGGTACGGGTCTGAGTGACAAATAGGGAAGCAAGCTCATCACCTTCCTCCATGAGAATCGGGATATCTTTGCTTGGTCCACACAGGATCTGCAAGGTGTTCCGAGGGAGCTAGCCGAGCACTCTTGGCATGTCAGGCCAGATGCAAGGCCAGTGAAGCAACCTCTCTGTCGCTTCACCGAAGATAGGAGAGAAGTGATTGGGGATGAGATAGCTCGGCTCCTTGCAACCGGGTTTATTATGGAAGTGCTACATCCGGATTGGCTCTCTAATCCGGTTCTTGTTGAGAAGAAAAAGGACGATACGAACGTTGTCGTGGTATGGTGAATGCGCATTGACTACACGAACCTGAACAAGGTGTGTCCCAAGGATCCATTTCCGTTACCTAGGATAGATCAAGTTATTGACTCGACCGCTGGTTGTGAGCTTCTGTCATTTGTAGACGTGTATTCTGGTTTCCATCAGATACCGTTAAATCTAGCTGATCAATTGAAAACTGCCTTTATTACTCCATATGGGGCTTACTGCTATCGCACCATGCCATTTGACTTACGTAATGCAGGAGCAACGTATCAAAGATGCATGCAGAATTGCTTGCATGATCAAATTGGCAAAAATGTCCAAGTGTATGTTGATGATGTGGTGATAAAAACCAAGCAAAGTAATACTTTAATAGATGATATCCGACAAACATTTTAGAACTTGAGAAGATTTCGAATGAAACTTAACCTGGAAAAATGCACCTTCGGTGTCCCAGCAGGGAATTTACTCGGATTCCTCGTGTCGAGCCGAGGTATCGAAGCTAACCCGACTAAAATCAAATCCATCGAGCGAATGGAACTTCCAAAATGCCTCAATGATGTCCAAAAATTCACTGGATGCTTGGTGTCATTGAGTCGGTTTATAAGACAGCTAGGTGAAAAGGCATTGCCTTTCTATCAATTGAGGAAAAAGTCGGATAAGTTCGTATGGACACCACAAGCCAATAGTGCTTTTCATGAGTTAAAAAAGATGCTAGCATCTGCACCAGTGTTAGCCTCACCACTATCCAAAGAGCCAATGTTGCTCTACATAGCAGCGACCAACCGATTCATAAGTGCCATGATAGTGGTGGAGTGTGACGAAGAGGGTAACTCGATGCAGAGGCCAGTATATTACCTGAGTGACATGCTCTCAGCATCAAAACAAAACTACCCCTGATGGCCTGCAAGTGCACAGGTTCGTTAGAGAATGTTTTCGCTGAAGTATTAATTCCAGTTTTTATATCGATCCCAACGAGGAGACTAGGAAAGTGTTTTTATGCGGTGTTTCTATCGCACCCAAGGTGTCACATGTCTTGAGTGAATTGACTACAAAGGTTGACGGTGGAAGTGGTGAGTAAAAGATAGAGGAAACTAGCTTAGGAAATAAGTAAATTGCATAAAAGTAAAGATGCAAAAGGTGTGTGTGGATCCTGCAGATGAGAAGTTAGGCGCGAAGAGAAACAGTTCATGATGATAGTGAAAGTGCCAGATGGATAAAGTGGGATAAGTGATAGTGATATTTCTGTTGGAGATATGCCCAAGAGGCAATAATAAAAGTGGTTATTATTATATCTTTGTGTTTATGATGAATGTTTACATCCCATGCTATAATTGTATTATTAGGAAACAATAATACATGTGTGTTTTGTAAACATAAGAGAGTCCCTAGTAAGCCTCTTGTTGAACTATCTTGTTGATTAATGGATGATCATGGTTTCCTGATCATGGACATTAGGATGTGATTAATAACAAGGTTATATCATTAGGAGAATGATGTGATGGACACACACCCATAGTAAGCATAGCATAAGATCAAGTCATTAAGTTCGTATTGCTATAAGCTTTTAAATGCATAGTAACCTAATCCTTCGACCATGAGGTTGTGTTAATCACCATCACCGGATGGGTACTTTGATGACATCAAACACCGCTTCGTAACTAGGTAGTCATAAAGGTGTCATTGGGTATTCTAAAAGTATGTGTTGAAGCGCATGGACCAAGATTGGGATTTGTCCATCCATATGACAGATAGATATGCTCTGGGCCCTCTCGGTGGAATGTCATCTAGTTAGCTTGGAAGCATGTGACTGGGTCACAAGGGATGACATATCACGGAACGAGTAAAGAGTACTTATCAGTAACGAGCTAGAACTAGGTATGGAGATGCTGACGATCAAACCTCGGATAAGTATAGTATCGCGTGACAAAGGGAATTGGTTTCGTATGTAAATGGTTCAATTGATCACGAAGTCATCGTTGAGTATGTGGGAGCCATTATGGATAGGAGATGTGTCTCTGTCATGTCTACATATTCACGAACTGTAGGGTGACACACTTAAGGTTCGAAGTTGTTTTAAGTAGATATGGAATGTGCGTTGGAGACCGAATGTTGTTCGGAGTCTCGGATTGGATCCAGGACATCACGAGGAGATCCGGAATTGTCCGGAGAATAAGATTCATATATTGGGGATCATTTTCTGAGTTAGGAAATGTTCCGGAGTATTTGTATGAGGTTTCTAGAAGGTTTCGGAATGTTCCGGAAGGTTCTGGAAGATTTCTTTGAGTTTGCTTGAAAACCAAGAAAGGGATCAAGGAGTCCTTGTGGGGCAAGACAAGGAGTCGTGGGGGAGGAGGACTCCTCCCCCCCTCCCCAGTCCGCCGGCCGTAGGAGGGAGGGGAGTCCTACTAGGACTCCCCCTCCCATGGCGCCTCCCCCCTTTAAATAGAGGGGTGGGGGCGCCACCTCCAAGCCCTCCTCCACAACTCCAAATCTCCGCCGCCTCTCTCCTCCTCCTTTCTTCTGCACAGGCATAGGCGAAGCCCTTCAGAATTCTCTACTCCACCACCACCACCACGCCGTCGTGCTGCTAGGATTCCGTGGAGAAGATCTACTACCTCCGCTGCTCGCTGGAACGAGGAGAGGAAGGTCTGCTTCGACTCCGCACGTGTGACCGACTGCGGAAGCACTGCCGGAACGCGGCGCCGGAAGGATCGTCCACACGATCTTGAGATCGGCAAGTGATCGACTACATCAACCACGAGATCTAATCTCGTAACGCTTTCGGATCTATGAGGGTTAGTACATATCTATCTCGTTGCACATGTCTAATAGATTAGATCTTGGCTTTTATCTAGATTAGATCTGGGTTTTGTTCGTTCTTGCGGTAGAATTTTTTTGTTTTCCTTGCTACGAACCCATCAGTGGTATCAGATCCATGTCTATGCGTAGATCTGTTGCACGAGTAGAACACAATGGTGTTGTGGGCGTTGGTGCTCGTGCCGTCTTTTGCTTTGTGTACTTTGCATCTTGCGGCATGGTGGGATGAAGCGGCTCGGGCTAACCTTACATGTCATCGCACATGAGACTTGCTCCACGCTTGACGTGTAACTTGCTTTGCACAAGTGGCTTTGCGGGTGTCTATCTCTCCCACCATAGTATAGATCCAATTTACACTTTGCACTCGATAGCACTTGTATCAACGTTGTGGTTCAGTTTCGTAGGTAAGATCCGTTATTGTTCGAAAGCCCCAAGGCACGTAAAACATGCAAAGAAAATTAGAGGCGTCTAACTTGTTTTTGCAGGGGTTTTGTGATGTGATATGGCCATCATGTGATTGTGATTATATTTGATGTATGCAATGATCCTTGTTGTAATATGGCAACCGGCAGGAGCCTAATGGTTGTCTTTAATTCTGTTAAGACCTGCGTGTCTATTCATCTTGTAATAGCTTTATTCCAAGTAGTTGTAATAGTTGCTAGTGATGATGGACAACCATGAAGCGGCGCCACTGACCTTGACGCAATGCTGGTGATGATGGAGATCATGTTCGTGCTTTGGAGATGGAGATCAAAGGCGCAAGAATAAAGGGCCATATCATATCACACTAATTATGAATTGCCTGTGATGTTAATCCTTTATGCATCTTGTATTGCTTAGATCGCGACGGTAGCATTATAAGATGATCCCTCTCACTAAATATCAAGTAATAAAGTGTTCACCCTTAGTTGGCACCGTTGCTAAGACTCGTCGTTTCGAAGCATCTCGTGATGATCGGATGTGATAGATTCTACGTGTGCATACAACGGGTGCAAGCCAGATTTGCACATACGGAAACTAAGGTTATCTTGACGAGCCTAGCATGTACAGACATGGTCTCGGAACACGGAATACCGAAAGGTAGAGCATGCGTGATATAAATGATATGATGAACATGAAGATTGTTCGCCGATGAAACTACATCTTCTCTCGTGAAGATCGGACTTGGTGTAGTGGACTTGGTTCGTGTAATCACTAAGACAATGTGAGGGATGTTGTTTTGAGTGGGAGTTCACCTAGTTAACTTAAGTATTAAATTTGAACTCAATTCATCATAAACTTAGTCTAAACTACTTGCAAATTTGTTGTAGATTATGGCGACCCCCTCCATCAATTTCAATGCGTTCCTAGAGAAAGAAAAGCTTAAGAACAATGGAAGCAATTTCACGGACTGGTTCCGTGGACTGAAGATCGTCCTCAGGGCTGGTTAGTTGACCTATGTGCTCGAAGCACCGCTGGGTGACCCACCTACAGATGATGCCACCGATGACGTAAAGAATTTTTACGCCACTCGGAAAAATCATTACTCCACAATTCAGTGTGCCATCCTGTACGGTTTAGAAGCGGAGCTCCAAAAGCGTTTTGAGCACCACGACCCGTTCGAGATCATTAAGGAGCTCAGGCTAATTTTTGAGACTCGCGCGGCCATGGAGAGCTATGAGGCCTCTGAAAAGTTCTTTAACTGTAAGATGGAAGAGGGAAGCTCCGTTAGCGAGCACGTGCTCACCATGTCTGGGTACGCAAACAAGCTCCAAGAGTTGGGAATATCAATTCCTAATGAGTTGGGGATTCATCGTCTCCTCCAATCACTGCCACCGAGTTATAAGAACTTTGTGATGAACTACAATATGCACTGCAT
Source organism: Avena eriantha (assembly GCA_910589775.1). Taxonomy (NCBI): domain Eukaryota; kingdom Viridiplantae; phylum Streptophyta; class Magnoliopsida; order Poales; family Poaceae; genus Avena; species Avena eriantha. Next base: position 405,614,845 of record OU342746.1, on the reverse strand, counting down.
GAACAAGACATTGCCTGAACTATCGTCCATGCTGAAAACTGCTGAAGTGGAGATCAAGAAGGAGCACCAAGTGTTGATGGTCAATAAGACCACCAATTTCAAGAGACAGGGCAAACCTAAGAACAAGGGCAACTTCAAGAAGGACGGCAAGAAAGCTGCCGCCCCTGCAAAGAAGCCCAAGGCTGGTCCCAAGCCTGAAACTGAGTGCTTCTACTGCAAGGGTGCTGGTCACTGGAAGCGTAACTGCCCCAAGTACCTGGCAGATCTGAAGAACAGCAACATCAAGAAGAAAGGTATATTTGATATATGTGTTATTGATGTGTATCTTACTAGTAATCGTAGTAGTGCCTGGGTATTTGATACTGGTTCGGTTGCTCATATTTGTAACTCGAAATAGGAACTGCGGAATAAACGAAGACTGGCGAGAGACGAGGTGACGATGTGCGTTGGAAATGGCTCCAAGGTTGATGTGATCGCCGTTGGCACGCTCCCTCTACATCTACCTTCGGGATTAGTTTTAAATTTGGATAATTGTTATTTGGTGCCTGCGTTAAGCGTGAACATTATATCTGGATCTTGTTTATTGCGAGACGGTTACTCTTTTAAGTCCGAGAATAAAGGTTGTTCGATTTATATGAGTAATATCTTTTATGGTAATGCATCTGAGATGAATGGTTTATTCTTACTAAATCTCGATAGTAGTGATACACATGTTCACAACATAGATGCTAAACGAATAAAATTGAATGATAATTCTACATACATGTGGCACTGTCGTCTTGGTCACATTGGAGTGAAGCGTATGAAGAAACTCCATTCAGATGGACTTCTTGAATCACTTGATTTTGAATCACTTGACAGATGCGAAGCATGTCTAATGGGAAAAATGACTAAGACTCCATTCTCTGGAATAATGGAGCGAGCTACAGACTTATTGGAAATAATACATACCGATGTTTGCGTTCCAATGAGTGTAGCATCGCGTGGTGGATATCGTTATGTTCTCACTTTCACGGATGACTTAAGTAGATATGGGTATGTCTACTTTATGAAACATAAGTCTGAAACTTTCGAGAAGTTTAAGGAATTTCAAAGTGAAGTGGAAAATCACCGTAACAAGAAGATTAAGTTTCTGCGTTCTGACCGCGGAGGTGAATATCTGAGTTATGAGTTTGGCATGCATTTAAAGAAATGTGGAATACTTTCGCAGTTGACACCGTCAGGAACACCACAGCGTAATGGTGTGTCCGAACGTCGTAATCGAACTCTCTTAGATATGGTCCGATCTATGATGTCTCTTACAGATTTACCGCTATCGTTTTGGGGCTATGCATTAGAGACAGCCGCATTCACTTTAAATAGGGCACCATCTAAATCCGTTGAAACGACACCGTACGAATTGTGGTTTGGTAAGAAACCTAAGTTGTCGTTCCTTAAAATTTGGGGTTGCGAAGCATATGTAAAGAAGTTACAACCTGATAAGCTAGAACCCAAAGCGGAGAAATGCATCTTCATAGGATACCCTAAAGAAACAATTGGGTATACCTTCTATCATAGATCCGAAGGCAAAGTTTTCGTTGCCAAGAATGGATCCTTTCTTGAGAAGGAGTTTCTCTCGAAGGAGGTGACTGGAAGGAAAGTAGAACTCGATGAGGTTATTGAACCTTCTCTTGGATTTGAGAGTAGCGCAGCACCGGAAGATGTTTTTGTGCCGCCTGCACCAATTGGAGAGGAAGCTAATGATAATGATCATGAAACTTCAAACAAAGTTACTGCTGAACCTCGCAGGTCAACGAGGGTTCGTACCACTCTTGATTGGTATGACTCTGCCTTGAACGTCATGTTGGTGGACAACGCTGATGACCCTGCGACATATGAAGAAGCTATGGTGAGCCCAGATTCTGACAAATGGCTAGAAGCCATGAAATCTGAAATGGGATCCATGTACGAAACCAAGTATGGACTTTGGTGGACTTACCGGATGGCCGTAAGGCTGTCGAGAACAAATGGATTTTCAAGAGAAAAATAGATGCTGATGGTAATGTTACCGTCTATAAAGCTCGACTTGTCGCGAAAGGGTTCCGACAAATTCAAGGAGTTGACTATGATGAGACATGCTCACCAGTAGCGAAGCTAAAGTCTGTGAGGATTTTGTTAGCAATTGCTGCACATTTCGATTATGAGATTTGGCAGATGGATGTCAAAACTACATTCCTTAATGGTGACATTGAGGAAGAGTTGTATATGGTACAACCCAAGGGTTTTTTCGATCCTAAAGATGCTGACAAGGTATGCAAACTTTAGCGCTCCATTTATGGACTGAAGCAAGCATCCCGGAGTTGGAATCAACGTTTTGATAAAGTAATCAAAAACTTTGGGTTTATACAAACTTATGGAGAAGCTTGTATTTACAAGAAAGTGAGTGGGAGCTCTGTAGCATTCCTAGTACTATATGTAGATGACATATTGTTGATTGGGAATGATATAGAACTTCTTAATAGCGTCAAAACCTATTTGAATAATAGTTTTTCAATGAAGGATCTTGGCGAAGCGGCATATATTCTAGGCATCAAGATTTATAGAGATAGATCAAGACGCCTAATAGCGCTTTCACAAAGTACATACTTAGACAAAGTTCTAAAGAAGTTTAGAATGGAAGAGAGCAAGAAAGGGTTCGTGCCCATGTTGTCAGATAAGACCTTGAGTAAGACTCAAAGTCCAGCTACGGCAGAAGATAGAGTGAAAATGAATAATATTCCCTATGCCTCGGCCATAGGTTCTATCATGTATGGCATGCTATCTACAAGACCGGATATAGCACATGCTGTTAGTTTGAATAGCAGATATCAAAGTGATCCTGGAATGGAGCACTGGACAGCGGTCAAGAATATCCTAAAGTACCTAAATAGGACTAAGGATATGGTTCTTTCTTATGGAGGTGATGAACAGCTTGTTGTAAACGGTTACACCGATGCTAGTTGGAACACCGATCCAGATGACTCGAGGTCACAGTCGGGATACGTATTTATTTTGAATGGTGCTGCAGTGAGTTGGAGGAGTGCAAAGCAAAGCGGTGTGGCGAAATCTTCAACTGAATCGGAATACATAGCTGCTTCGGAGGCTGCACAAGAAGCCGTATGGATGAAGGAATTCATTACTAAACTTGGCGTGGTTCCCAGTGCGTTGGACCCGATGGCCATGTACTGTGACAACACAGGTGCCATAGCTAATGCACAGGAGCCAAGGTCACATAGCAAGCTGAAGCACATCAAGCTACGTTTCCACGCTATTCGTGAGTATGTCTAGGATGGTGACATAAAGATTTGCAAAGTACACACTGATCTAAATGTGGCAGATCCGTTGACTAAACCTCTCCCTAGGGCAAAGCATGACCAACACCAGAACGCCATGGATGTTCGGTATATTACCATGTAATCTAGATTATTGACTCTAGTGCAAGTGGGAGACTGTTGGAGATATGCCCAAGAGGCAATAATAAAAGTGGTTATTATTATATCTTTGTGTTTATGATGAATGTTTACATCCCATCCTATAATTGTATTATTAGGAAACACTAATACATGTGTGTTTTGTAAACATAAGAGAGTCCCTAGTAAGCCTCTTGTTGAACTAGCTTGTTGATTAATTGATGATCATGGTTTCCTGATCATGGACATTAGGATGTGATTAATAACAAGGTTATATCATTAGGAGAATGATGTGATGGACACACACACCCATAGTAAGCGTAGCATAAGATCAAGTCATTAAGTTCGTATTACTATAAGCTTTTAAATGCATAGTAACCTAATCCTTCGACCATGAGGTTGTGTTAATCACCATCACCGGATGGGTACTTTGATGACACCAAACACCGCTTCGTAACTAGGTAGTCATAAAGGTGTCATTGGGTATTCTGAAAGTATGTGTGGAAGCGCATGGACCAAGATTGGGATTTGTCCATCCATATGACAGATAGATATGCTCTGGGCCCTCTCGGTGGAATGTCATCTAGTTAGCTTGCAAGCATGTGACTGGGTCACAAGGGATGACATATCACGGAACGAGTAAAGAGTACTTATCAGTAACGAGGTAGAACTAGGTATGGAGATGCTGACGATCAAACCTCGGATAAGTATAGTATCGCGTGACAAAGGGAATTGGTTTCGTATGTAAATGGTTCAATTGATCACGAAGTCATCGTTGAGTATGTGGGAGCCATTATGGATCTCTAGGTCCCGCTGATGGTTATTGATAGGAGATGTGTCTCTGTCATGTCTACATATTCACGAACCGTAGGGTGACACACTTAAGGTTCGAAGTTGTTTTAAGTAGATATGGAATGTGCGTTGGAGACCGAATGTTGTTCGGAGTCTCGGATTGGATCCAGGACATCACGAGGAGATCTGGAATTGTTCGGAGAATAAGATTCATATATTGGGGATCATTTTCTGAGTTAGGAAATGTTCCGGAGTATTTGTATGAGGTTTCTAGAAGGTTTCAGAATGTTCCGGAAGGTTCTGGAAGATTTCTTGGAGTTTGCTTGAAAACCAAGAAAGGGATCAAGGAGTCCTTGTGGGGCAAGACAAGGAGTCGTGGGGGAGGAGGACTCCTCCCCCCCTCCCCAATCCACCGGCCATAGGAGGGAGGGGAGTCCTACTAGGAGTCCCCTCCCATGGCGCCTCCCCCCTTTAAATAGAGGGGTGGGGGCGCCACCTCCAAGCCCTCCTCCACAACTCCAAATCTCCGCCGCCTCTCTCCTCCTCCTTTCTTCTGCACATGCATAGGCGAAGCCCTGCAGAATTCTCTACTCCACCACCACCACCACGCCGTCGTGCTGCTGGGATTCCGTGGAGAAGATCTACTACCTCCGCTGCTCGCTGGAACGAGGAGAGGAAGGTCTGCTTCGACTCCGCACGTGTGACCGACTGCGGAAGCACTACCAGAACGCGGCGCCGGAAGGATCGTCCACACGATCTTGAGGTCGGCAAGTGATCGACTACATCAACCACGAGATCTAATCTCGTAACTCTTTCGGATCTACGAGGGTTAGTACATATCTATCTCGTTGCACATGTCTAATAGATTAGATCTTGGCTTTTATCTAGATTAGATCTGGGTTTTGTTCGTTCTTGCGGTAGAAATTTTTTGTTTTCCTTGCTACGAACCCATCAATTTCTTATTTATAAGTGAGTAGGCAAGCAACCAATATACCCACTAGGAGTCATCATGGCCAATTCTTCCCAGTCCCAATGATCCATCTGTCTGTTACCACGGCCATGGTCAGCACATTAATTAAGGTCTTGCGACCGAATCAAGGCTTTAATCTTGGTGGTTCCTTGTTGTCCTCGAGTAGTGCTAGCTCTTCATTGATATCGGCTGTGTCACTCGGGGGTTGCCGAATTACTAGCATACAAGTTCATACCTATGAGATCTTTGGATCATGTTACCTGGGCCCTTAAATTAGATAACAAGAATTAGGCAAACATAGATAATCATTCTCACTATTAAATAATCACTACAACGATCACAAATGGATGGATTTAAAAGAGGCACAACACATCTCACCAATCCCCTACATCTCGCACGCCTATGGGGATTTACTCAGACATGAGGGGAAGATAAATCAAAGGCATAATTGTAAGTAAAAATCATCTCAAAGTTATTGTAGCAAACCACAATAGCGATTAAAGATCAAATCAAATACAAACCTAAAGTAGATCAAAGTATCAAACCCTAATCTTACAAGTGCCAATCTCTCTCTCTAAGTAATGATGGGAATGATGGCAGAGTGTGTGGTTTAGAGGTCGAAGATCATCGAGGCGCGAGGTGAGGTTCCTCTCCTCTTCTAGATCCGATCTTCACCCCCAGATGGCTTGTGGCGGCTGTAACTTTTGTTCTGTGGTTCTTCTCGTCTCTCGCCTTTTGCGAAAGTTGCTTATATTGATACAAGGAGGCCGTCGGCTTGTAGTACGGGCGGGCGGTATGGGCGCGTCCCGACCGTACCACTGGTCCTTAAGCGCTCTGAACGCCTCCAATGAATGGGGCTCCAATTGGGGTTTTTCTTATTCTGGTGTAATTATCCCAAAAATGCTATTAGATCTTCAATAAATGTTCATTACCTAAAAACCATCACAAGAAACCAAGGATTCGCTAATTTTGACATTAACATTAGTGGAAAGGGGTAATCTTCAGTGAAATCCGGCAATAAACAAGAGGAAAACCAATGGTAAAAAGTGATGAAATTTGGAGCTATCAACATCCCCAAGCTTAGCGGTTACTCACCCTCGAGTGACAAAGCTATAATGAGTAATAGCGAAGAATTGAATCAAAATGAAAACTTACAAGTTTGAGGTTGTATCACATTTCATCGTCTCAAATCCTGCAACCTTGAACACGAGCATAATATATCTGAATAGTTGCACTTAAGCTTGATTCCTAAACGCAAGTAACTCGCTAGCTAATAGTTCTTACAACTCAAATGAGATTGTTAAAAATTTGGCAAGGCTTTGCAAATCAATTTATTTCAGCGCCGTCTCCCTTATTATGAGAGTGAAAATGTTCTTAAGCGAGGTCGCTTGAGTCAAAATTAAGGGTGCACATGTAGATGTCAAAAGAAGGATAAGCTTAGAGCTTTTTCATTAATCACCCACTTCGATAATCATGGATATCAAATACCTCTTCTTTTCCTTGCCTATCAAGAACTCTAATTGTACATTTTAGGTGGTGAGGTGATGCCAAAGATCAAAAGTATCGAAAGTTTTTCAGCTCATAATTTTTTGATAAATTTTTCCTTCTTTCTCAAGGATCAACAAAGTTTTTCTTTTGTAGTTGTTTACACAACCTTTTGAGAATACCAATAATTTTTCCCATATAGCGACACGTATGGCACTCATGTCATCAACTCATAGCCGAAATACGGTGTTATACCATAGATCGTTCAAAAGCTAGCGGAGTTGTTGGCATACCAAAGGTGTGTATTTGAAACAAAGACCTTTTATTTCTTTCTTCTCTCTTTTCTCCCCCTTTTTTACAGCAGGTCAACACAGGTTTTGGCATCTCCCTCTCCCACCATAAAAAGTTCGTTCCATCAGACAATTCTTTTTTAGAAGGTATCATCAAGTCAACGATCAGTATGTGGGGTTGAGCACTACTAAGATTAAGCCCTTAAGACAAAAACATGGCACCAAAGTTGTCGATAGACACTTTCTCTTATTCTTAAAAGTTTGGAATTAAATCCAAAGGGTAGTTTTTCAAACTGATATTAATTGTCAAAATTCTTAACCAAAGAGGTAACAAAAACCTTTGAGCTCAAGTCCTAAAAGATAATGAATTAAGTGTGGAGTCGAACTCAAGTGCAACCGAATGGACATAAAATGTTCATGAATAAGCTTACAGGAAGAAGGAAAATAGGAATGTGGTACCTCCTCTTGCTCGCTTGTCTCCTACTTGAGCCAACTCTTAACATTCATCTCTTATAGCTCAATCACTAGAAGTGAATAACCTGCAGAAAAATCAACAAGACATGAGAGAAATTTGCACAAATAAATTTGAAGGCTAGTCTAATATTTTTGGGTTTTCTTTTTATCAAATGCAAAACTGAAAGTAAACATGCAATGAAGCAAAACAAATAAAAAGAAGAAAGGAAAATATGAATGCAAAAGTGTGGGAGAAGTTTAACCTCCCCAAGCTTAGGATCTTGGCCTATCTGGAATCAAAAATCGCCACCATCAGGCGGCGGCTGCTAGTATGGAAAGTTCGGGTAGTGGTTTGGAAAATTGTTCAGGAAAGATGTGAAGTCTTGGGTGAGGTTGACTATGTTAGCGTTCGCATCATGCAACATGTTCTCTATGTTGTCATGCGATGCACTACCTAGTCAAACTCACCCCTCGGAACATAGTTAAATCCTGGCTATGGTTGAGGCATACCTTGTTGTTGGTGTTGGTGGAAAGGTTGTTGGTGATGGTGTTATTGTCCGTAATCATCCCATCCTGCACCATGCCAATCTTTGTCACCCTGATCTTGCTGCTGTTGGCCAGCTACTGCGTTTTCCCAGTTGGGGTGGCCACCTTGCGACGCAGTCCTTCCTGAGAGGATAAGTGCCTGCTGGAACTCCTCCTCAATAAGGACCCAACTCTGTTTACCTGGCAAACCAAAAGCTTGGACAAAAGGAAGCAAACTTTGGTGGAGATCACCATTGGGCCCAAAATAAAATTGGTAAGCATGAAGGGAACGTTCGGGTCTATAGACCCCCATGAACTTGGTGCTAGCCATGTGGATGTCATCCAGGCTCTTACTACCAGCCACAGCTCTTTCCTGCGGCAGGACAAATCCGTTTGCAAAGGCGATCTGTGTGACCAACCCTCCACAACGAATGTCCCCCACGAAAGTTGACCTTTGGCGGCGAAAGTGCTAGATGAGCAAAGCACCTAAATTTACCTTGTGCTCCATCCCTGGATGTAAGGCCATATGAATTACACTTATTTCGAGGCCTGCCACTTCCCCGACATCACCTTTCCCAAAAATAGAATTAACTAGGAAGGTATGAAAATAATGGATAGTAGGATTCTGGATAGTGGCGCTCTTTTTGCGCAAGTAATCAGTGTTCCTATGAACAGAAATTTTCTCCCAAGAATGCATTGTCTCCATGTGCACATTGTCATTCATACCGATTCCCCCTCATGAGAGAATCCAAAACTATAACAAAATTCATAGAAGGAAAGGTTGTGGAGCTGTCCATTGAGCACAAAGCTTACAGTGCAATTACGCTCTTGGGCCTCGAGATCATCGTGGAACGATGACAGGAACTCGTACGTGGTGATCTTGTAGGTGTCGACGGTGAGGTAGGAGAATTTGACAATGCCAGCTTGCACAGTCATCCGATTGAAGTCCTCCAAAAGACCCTGGCGGGAGAGGAACTCACGATCCGCCTACTTGGTGGGCAAAACCTTGCGGTTGCTCACCTTCTCATAGTCTCGGCTCATGTCATCCCTCAAGTTGTCCACCTCCGAGCGTCTTTTCTTCGAACCCGGCAGCTTGGAGGATCCCGAGGCTCCCGCCGCACTCGAAACCTTGCCCGAGCAGAACACCCTTCCAAGGTTATACATTGTGCTAATCGATCTGGTACGGGCGTACCCCGATCATACCGATAGTCGTTATCGGTACTGAGAAGTTTGGCTTCTTCATCGAGGTTTGGTACGGGCGTACCCCGGGCGTACCACCTCTCTTTCCCGGCGCTGTTGCCTTTGCTCGATCCGTCGAGACTTCGTACGGGCGTGCGGTACGGTCCTACCCCGCCATACCGATGGTCGTTATTTTCCCGGAACCCCCATTTTTTATTCTTCTTCATTTCTCCCTAGCTTCTAAACTTCGCTAAGGTAAATTCTCTGTACAATCTCAAAAACTCAAAAATAAAACTATTAAAGCATACAAATAATAAAGTAGTAATCAAAAATAAAATTTAAACTTAATTTATTAAGAATGGGTTAACTCCCATTAAGTAGTTTATTCTAGAGTTTGGATTAATCAAACTCCGTGTTAGTGGCGTCGATCTCAAGCTGCTCCTTTTCTTCAACTCTGACTGCTTGAACATGCTTAGGTGGCGGAACATATTTTCGATTGTGTTCCTGTTTCTTAGGAAAGTACCTAACAATCTGATCATCACATATATTGAAGACAATCTTACTGCTAAAACAATCTACATTAGCTCTAGCTGTGCTAAGAATAGGTCTTCCAAGGATGATAGACAGTTTGTCATCCTTAGGAACATCAAGGATAATAATATCAGTGGGTATAACATGTTGATCTATTCTAAGTAGAACATCTTCGATCATACCGACAGGTTGTTTAGTTGTCTTATCCGCCATTTGTAAAGTTATTTATGTAGGAGAACATTCTCCAAGATTCAATTTCTTAAATAGGGAATAAGCCATAACACTAACACCTGCTCCTAAATCTCAAAGAGCGTTAAATATATTAGTTTTCCGTATTGCACAGGAGATGGTTGGTATACTAGGATCCCCAAGCTTAGCAGGAAGCTTATCACCAAGGCTTGTCATTACTTCTATAGTCTTAGTTACCTTCTTCCTTTTATTAAGGATGTCTCGCATAAACTTTTTATAAGTGGGAACTAGAATAGCATTAGTCAAAGGAAGTTCTAATCGCAAGCTGCCTAGTGCCTCAGCAAAAGAGTCATAAATAGCTTTATCCGGTTCATATTGAACTCGGTTAGGATAAGGAATTTTTTTAGTAGGTATTACCTTCTCTTTTACCTTTGCCACCGGTTCAGCATTCTTTTTGTTTTTCCTTACAACTGATTTTTGCTTATTAGCGTGTTCTTCACGCGGGATGATAACTTGCTCTTCTTGTTCCTTTCTGAGATTGTCTTCTTCCCTCAAATCGACTGTATCGGCGTCCGAATCATATGGTTTATGCGTGTCCCCTTCTTCCTCTTGTTCTTGAGTTTTGGAAGCTTCATTCTCCCTTTTATGGGCCTCATAATCAATGTCATCCTAGGGATCGACTAAATCCTCTTCTTCTTGACTCATCTCCTGAGTCTCTCTTGCTTTTCGAGCTTGTTCTTCTTGATACCAAGGTGGGCCTTGTGGTTCCTACGTTTCTGTACCACGCCTAGTAATAATAGTAGAAACAATATTGAAATTTCCTTGGTTTAAAATCAAAGTTTGGGTTTCATTTATTTGCTCACACTGAGTTTTAACCATACTTAGATATCTATCTAATTGTTTTGTGGCTTGACCCAAGTCATCAAAGACTTCTGTTAGTTCTCTTATATTCTTTTCTTGTGTCATAAGACGTTTATAGTTTTTCTCACGGAATTCATTCTGTTGATATTTAAACTTTTGCGTTACAAGATTCATATCATCTTTTATTACATAAGTTTGAAGAATGTCAACTTTGTTCTCTTTTACAAGTTCCGAGGCCATACCTTTCTCTTCCATGGAATTTTTGACTTCGGGTATAAGATCTGGTGGTATGTGGATCATACCTTTTCGTGGTTCAATATCAACAACTGGATTGTATTGCTCGTCATTGAAGGATCTTACCTCAAAAAGTTTCACACATTCCGGCAGTGTCAAGTTGCTTATGGCTCCTCCTGCAGATAGATGAATCATTTCTTTTGTCTCGTCATTAAGCCCATTATAAAAATATTGAATAATTAAGTCCTCATGAAAACCGTGATTTGGGACTTTCATAATCATTGCATAAAATCTATTCCATGCTTTATAAAAGGTTTCTCCAACTGTTTGAAGAAAGTTTGTTATACTACATTTGATCTGCATGATTTTAGTAAATGAACAATATTTATGCATGAATTCTCGGATGCAATCTTCCCAGCTTTTTATAGTATGATTGGGTAATGATTGTAACCAAGCAAGAGCATTATCTTTCAGACACCAGCGAAAGAGTTTAAGAAGTACACACTCTATTGGTAAACTTGCTGGTTTAAGAGTAGTGCAAAGGTCATAGACCCTTGTCAAGTGGTCACTAGGGTCTTCCTCTTCTTTTCCTGCGAAAGCAATTTCTTTCATTGTATATATTAGCTCAGGATATATCTCAAATTCCTGGCCTTCAAGTTCAGGACAAAGAATAGGCATTTTCCTCAAGTGCCTCGATGGATTCCCATATTCTCCCAAAGGTAGCCCAGGTGGAGCCCCTTGGATGATGGTCAAGTTTGCCATCAGTGGAATCAAGCTGTTCACGTCTACATTACACGAGTTATTAAATCTTTTAATAAATTCTAGACGTCTCTCGATCGGAACACGATCAATATATGGAGGTAAATAAGTTCTTCCTGATCGAGAGGTACCTCTGTCTTCAACGGAGATCATGAATGGTGTCAATTATTGTTGTTGTTGTCAAGAAACAACACTTAGCGCTTAGCTCCCCGGCAACGACACCAGAAAATATCTTGATGGCCTTCAAGTGCATAGGTTCGTCAGAGAATGTTTTCGCGGAAGTATTAATTCTAGTTTTTATATCGATCCCAACGAGGAGCCTAGGAAAGTGTTTTTATGCGGTGTTTCTGTCATACCCAATGTGTCACAGGTCTTGAATGAATTGACTGCAAAGGTTGACGGTGGAAGTGGTGAGTAAAAGATAGAGGAAACTTGCTTAGGAAATAAGTAAATTGCATGAAAGTAAAAATGTCAAAGGTGTGTGTGGATCCTGCAGATGAGAAGTTGGGCGCGGAGAGAAACAGTTCATGATGATAGTGAAAGTGCCAGATGGATAAAGTGGGACAAGTGATAGTGATATTTCTTATTTATAAGTGAGTAGGCAAGCAACCCATATACCGACTAGGGGTCCTCATGGCCAATTCTTCCCAGTCCTAATGATCCATCTGTCTGTTACCATGGCCATGTTCAGCACATTAATTAAGGTCTTGCGATCGGATCAAGGCTTTAATCTTGATGGTTCCTTATTGTCCTCGAGTAGTGCTAGCTCTTCATTGATATCGGCCGTGTCACTCGGGGGTCGCCGAATTACTAGCATACAATTTCATACCTATGAGATCTTTGGATCATGTTACCTGGGCCCTTAAATTAGATAACAAGCATTAGGCAAACATAGATAATCATTCTCACTATTAAATAATCACTACAATGATCACAAATGGATGGATTTAAAAGAGGCACAACACATCTCACCAATCCCCTACATCTCCCACGCCTATGGGGATTTACTCAGACATGAGAGGAAGACAAATCAAAGGCATAATTGTATTGCAAGTAAAACTCATCTCAAAGTTATTGTAGCAAACCACAATAGCGATTAAAGGTCAAATCAAATACAAACCGAAGGTAGATCAAAGTATCAAACCCTAATCTTACAAGTGCCAATCTCTCTCTCTCTCTAAGTAATGATGGGAATGATGGTGGAGTGTGTGGTTTAGAGGTCGAAGATCGTCGAGGAGCGAGGTGAGGTTCCTCTCCTCTTCCAGATCTAATCTTCACCCCCAGATGCCTTGTGGCGGCTATAACTTTTGTTCTGTGGTTCTTCTTGTCTCTTGCCGTTTGCGAAAGTTGCTGATACGTCCTAAACGTATCTATAATTTTTGATGCTCCATGCTGGTTTTATATCATCTTTCTTATATTTTATCCATACTTTGAGGTATTTCTTTACATTTTCTGGAACTAACCTATTAACAAGATGCCATAGTCCCAGTTGCCTGTTTTCTGCTATTTTTGGTTCCAGAAAATCTAGAAAAGTAATATTCTCGGAATTGGATGGGACAAAAGCCAAAGTCAATATTTTACCGGGAGACACACGAAGTCTGAAGGAGAGACGAAGTGGCGCACCAGGGCGGCCACACCTGGTGGTGGCGCGGGCAGCCCTAGGCCACGCCACCAGGTGGTGTGGGCCCCTCGTCCCTCCACCGACGTTGCCCCTTCGCCTATAAAAGTACCCCGATGCGAAAACCCTAAGTACCCGATCAAAATTCTACGAAAGAGTCTGTAGCCGTCGCCATCTCCATCCCTAGATCGAGAGGGATTCTGAAGCTCTTCCCGACACCCTGCCGGAGGGGAGAATCACCCTGGAGGCCTTCTTCATCACCATGCAAGCCTCCAGAGTGATACGTGAGTAGTTCCTCCTTGGACTACCGGTCCATACAGTAGATAGATGGTTGGTTCTCCTCCTTTGTGCTATCATGTTTAGATCTTGTGAGCTCTGTTCATGATCAAAATCATCTATTTGTAATCCTTTGTGTTGTGTTTGTGGGGATCCGATGGATATTGAGATGCTATGTCAGATTGATTATTGATTCTATCATGTCTATGTTATTTGTGATCTTGCATGCTTTCCGTTACTAGTAGCTATCTTGGCCAAGTAGTTGCTTGTAACTCCAAGAGGGAGTATTTATGCTTGATAGTGGGTTCATGCCTCTGGTAATCTGGGGAAGTGACAGGAATCTCTAAGGTTGAAGATGTGCTGTTGCCACTAGGGAGAAAACAACGATCCTTTGTTCATGGAGCAATTGTATTGTTTACGTTACACACTTTGCTTAATGCAATTATCTGTTGCTTGCAACTTAATACTGGAGGGGGTTCGGATGATAACCTGAAGGTGGATTATTTGTCATAGATGCAGTTGGATTACGGTCTATGTATTATGTTGTAATGCCCAATCAAATCTCGTAGGAGTCAAGATGGCTAGTATATGCATTGCATGCTTTCTCAAGTCTGTCAATTTCCCCACTGCAATTTGTTCACCCAACACGCTGTTATCTTAAGGAGAATCACCTCTAGTGAACTGTGGACCCCGGTCCATGCCTTTATCATTAATCTACAATCTACTGTTTATTTTTTTACTGTTTACTTTCTGCAAGCAATTACTATCTTCCACTCTATATGTGTAATCCTTTGTTTCAGAAAAACCAGTGAGATTGACAACCTCATTGTAAGTTGGGGCAAAGTTTTGTGGTTGTGTTGTGCAGGGTTCCAAGTTGTTAGCAACACCTTGGAGTTGTTTCCTTAGTCCTACTGGTTCGATAACCTTGGTTTCATAACTGAGGGAAACTTGCTGATGTGCTCATCATACCTTCCTCTTGGGGTTCCCAACGAGCTCTACATATCTTGAGCCATCAAGCACTTTTCTGGCGCCGTTGCCGGGGAGTTAAGGACAAGTTTGCAAGGGGAGTCTTTCACAACCAATCTCTTTACTTTGTTTTTGTTTTGCTTATTTTCTTTTTCTTTGCTTTGTTTGCTTGTTTATCAAAAACACAAAAAATTAGTTCCTTTTTATGTTGGCTTGCTTTAAATCTGAAAAAATGAATGCTCCTGAAAATACTAAGTTGTGTGATTTCACTAGCACAAACAACAATGATTTCATGTGGACCCCTGTTGCTCCACCTATTCCTGAAGCTGCTTTCTTTGAAATTAAACCTGCTTTGTTGAATCTCGTTATGAAAGAACAATTCTCTAGTGCTGGTACTGATGATGCTGCTACTCACCTTAATAACTTTGTTGAACTTTGTGAGATGCAAAAACATAGGGATGTAGATGGAGATATTATTAAGCTTAAATTGTTTCCTTTCTCCTTGAGAGGAAAAGCTAAAGAATGGTTGCTATCCCTACCTAGAAATAGTATTGATTCTTGGATTAGATGCAAAGATGCTTTCATTGGAAAATACTATCCTCCTGCTAAGATTATATCTATGAGAAGTGAAATAATGAAATTTAAACAATTCGATAATGAACATGTTGCTCAAGCTTGGGAAAGAATGAAATCTTTGGTAAAGAATTGCCCCACACATGGACTTACTGCTTGGATGATTATCCAAAAAAATTATGCAAGGCTGAATTACTCTTCAAGAAATCTGTTAGATTCCGCTGCTGGAGGTACCTTTATGACAATTATTTTGGGTGATTGATACGTCCTAAACGTATCTATAATTTTTGATGCTCCATGCTTATTTTATATCATCTTTCTTGTGTTTTGTTCATGTTTTGAAGTATTTCTTTACATTTTTCTAGAACTAACCTATTAACAAGATGCCACAGTACCAGTTGCCTGTTTTCTGCAGTTTTTGGTTCTAGAAAGTCAGAAAAGTAATATTCTCGGAATTGGACGGGACAAAAGCCAAAGTCAGTTTTTTGTCGTGGGACACACGAAGACCGAAGAAGAGACGAAGTGGCGCACCAGGGCGGCCACACCTGGTGGCCGCGCGGCCAAGGAGGGCCCACGCCACCACCAGGTGTGGGCCCCTTGGCCAGCCACCGACCTCGCCCCTTCGCCTATAAAAGCTCCCCGATGTGAAAACCCTAACACCAGATCAAAAATTCCACGAAAGAGTCTGTAGCCGCCGCCATCTCCATCCCTAGATCGGGAGGGATTCTGAAGCTCTTCCCGGCACCCTGCCGGAGGGGAGAATCACCCTGGAGGCCTTCTTCATCACCATGCAAGCCTCTGGAGTGATGCGTGAGTAGTTTCTCCTTGGACTACGGGTCCATACAGTAGCTAGATGGTTGGTTCTCCTCCTTTGTGCTATCATGTTTAGATCTTGTGAGCTTCGTTCATGATCAAGATCATCTATTTGTAATCCTTTGTGTTGTGTTTGTGGGGATCCGATGGATATTGAGATGCTATGTCAGATTGATTATTGATTCTATCATGTCTATGTTATTTGTGATCTTGCATGCTTTCCGTTACTAGTAGCTATCTTGGCCAAGTAGTTGCTTGTAACTCCAAGAGGGAGTATTTATGCTCGATAGTGGGTTCATGCCTCTAGTAATCTAGGGAAGTGACAGAAATCTCTAAGGTTGTAGATGTGTTGTTGCCACTAGGGAGAAAACAACGATCTTTTGTTCATAGAACAATTGTATTGTTCACTTTACACACTTTGCTTAATGCAATTATCTGTTGCTTGCAACTTAATACTGGAAGGGGTTCGGATGATAACGTGAAGGTGGATTATTAGTCATAGATGCAGTTGGATTATGGTCTATGTATATTGTTGTAATGCCCAATCAGATCTCATAGGAGTCAAGATGGCTAGTATATGCATGTATGCTTTCTCAAGTATGTCAATTGCCCCACTGTAATTTGTTTACCCAACACGCTATTATCCTAAGGAGAATCACCTCTAGTGAACTGTGGACCCCGGTCCATGATTTCATCATTAATCTACCATCTACTGTTTACTGTTTCACTGTTTACTTTCTGCAAGCAATTACTATCTTCCACACGATACGTTTAATCCTTTGTTTCAGCAAAACTAGTGAGATTGACAACCTCATTGTAAGTTGGGGCAAAGTATCTTGGTTGTGTTGTGTAGGTTCCACGTTGCTGCTGGTACTGGTAGTGCGCCCTGCCAAAATCCAGTTAGCAACACCTTGGAGTTGTTTCCTTAGTCCTACTGGTTTGATAACCTTGGTTTCGTAATCGAGGGAAACTTGCTGCTGTGCTCATCATACCTTCCTCTTGGGGTTCCCAACAAGCTCAAAGTATCCTGAGCCATCAGTGATGCAACAAAGCTCCTTGATAATATGATGGTTAACTATTCTGAATGGCACACTGAAAGAGCTCCACAAGGTAAGAAGGTAAATTCTATTGAAGAAACCTCCTCCTTGAGTGATAAAATTGATGTTATTATGTCTATGCTTGTTAATGGAAAAACTCATATTGACCCAAATCATGTTCCCTTAGCCTCTTTGGTTGCTCAAGAAGAGCAAGTTGATGTGAACTTCATTAGAAATAATAATTTCAGCAACAATGCCTATAGGAATAATTTTGGTAATAATAATAATTATAGGCCATATCCTTCCAATAATGGTAATGCTTATGGAAATTCTTACAACAACAATAGAAGTGCACCCTCTGAACTTGAAGTTATGATTAAGGATTTTATCAGTAAACAAACTGCTTTCAATAAAACTGTTGAAGAAAAACTTTCGAATGCTGAAAAAATATCATCTTTGTCTGAAGCACAATCCTCTTTGATTAATAAAATGGCTGCTAAACCTGAAACTATAGAAAACCCCTTTGCTGCTACTAATGCCATACAAGTAAGAATTGATGAGAATGTTAGACTATTAGCTAAATTACATGCTAAGTGGGAAAGAGAAGATGAATTTGCTCAAAATAATAGTATTTGTACTATTACCACCACCAATGTTGATGCTAATAAACTACATGAAGCCCCCATTCCTCAAAATATGGGAGATAATAGTTCCACTATTTCTGATGGTAATTTTGATTTTGATCTTGAAGGTTGCAATATTTCTGAAGTAATTAAGTTCCTACAAAAACTTGCTAAAAGTCCTAATGCTGGTGCTATGAATATGAGCTTTACAAAACAAATCACAGATGCTCTCATACATATTAATTAAGAAAATTTGAAACATAAAGCTTCTATTCCTAGGAAATTAGAAGATGGTTGGGAACCCATCATCAATATGAAAGTGAATGATTTTGATGTCAAAGCTTTATGTGATCCTGGTACTAGTCTCTCTATTATGCCTAGAAAGATTTATGAAATGCTTGATTTGCCACCTTTGGAAGATTGTTATTTAGATGTTCAACTTGATGATAATGCTAAAAAGAAACTCATGGGAAGTATTAATGATGTTCTTATTATGGTTAACAATACCTATGTTCCTGTTGATTTCTATGTTTTGGATGTTGAATGCAATGCTTCTTATCCTATTATTTTGGGAAGACCTTTTCTTATAACTGTTGGTGCCATTATTGATATGAAGGAAGGCACCATTAAATATCAATTCCCACTTAACAAAGGTATATAACACTTCCCAAGAAAGAGAGAGAAGAAACCTTTTACCTCTCCTATTGAAACAAAATTTGCTCTTAATGCTTCTTCATTCAAAAATACTTAAATCTTGCTTCTTTGCCTAGCTTAAAGGCGTTAAAGAAAAGCACTATTGGGAGATAGCCCATATTCAGTAAGTTTTTGTTTAGTTGAGTCTTGGAAGTTATTGCTTCAGTAATAACCTCTCCTTATCCTTTTTGTGTGATTTTTGTGCCAAGAATAACCTCTAATGAGAGAGAAGTAAGGCTTGGGAAAGTTGATGTCCCGAAACAGATTCTTTGCGCTTCACTGTAAAAATTCTTTAAAAATCCCTGTACGTCGGATTGAGCTGAAAATTTTTGTGCTTATTCCCTAGGTTATTATCTAACTTTATTTAGTTCAGCACTTTTTGATTGGAGCAACGGAAGGTCTTTGAAAAAATCGGTTTTTACCTGCTGGTCTGATTTGACAGATTTCTGCCATTATTTGCCTCTTAAATCTTTTTCTCTTTGAGTTCTATTTGAACTTTTAGAAGAAATTGCTACAGTAGCTTGTGTTTTAATGGAAGTTTTTCATGCTTTGGAACTAAACCCAAAGACTTATTATCTTGAATGCACTAATGTTGCTAATGAAGATTGTGTGAAGTTTTGTATGAAGGAAATTTTCAGGTGTATGGAAGGATATTGTGATGAGATGAAGAATGGACAAAATCTCAAGCTTGGGGATGCCACTCCGTGTCACCCCAAGAAATATTCAAGAAGTACAAGCGTCAAAGCTTGGGGATGCCCAAGGCATCCCCTTCTTCATCAATAAAAATCTCAGGTTTCTTCCAAACACTTCGTTTTTATTGTTTCATGCATAGTTGTGTTGTTCTTGGAGCGTCTTCGTTTTTGTTTTTAGTTTTCCTTTGTTTATTTTGCTTGAATAAATTAGTTGGACCCCTGCATTCATTAGTTTGATTCAAATAGGTTGATTGGTGTTGGAAAAGAATAGGAAATATCATGCTTATGTGTGGTAAAAAAGGAGTTTGTTTTTGACTGTGGCCTAGACTTTATCTTGTCATGTTTGATATTGCTTTAACCTTATGCTTAGTAATTATAGCTGTAGCATGACTTGTTCCAAACAATTGAGATTGCTTAATGTGCCTTGAAGGAATCATGCGTTGTTTTAGCATACAAAAACATAATATCGTGGTATTCTCCTTTGATGTTTGTTTGGGTTGACTTGGCACATGCTTACACCATGTTAAGACTATACCAGTCACCTAGCCTCTATGATCATTTAGTCTTTGACTTGTAATATCACTTTATGCTTTGATTGATAATGTTTTGTCACTTTGCATGATTATGCGCATTATTGCCCTCTTAGTTGGTCGCTCCCAGTCTTTTGCTAGCCTCCACATGTACCAAGTATGAGTTCCACTCATGCATCCAACTCCCAATTAAACCAAGTTATTCCAAAGAGTCTACCATAAATTCCTATGCATGGGGTGTTACACCATTCCAAGTATCTTCATGTTTTCATCTACCTTCCGAATTAAACTTTGTGTTATGTGAAAATTGGTGATTAAAGCTCTCACAAACTTGATGGCACACTTTACTTTCTTGCAGTTAATTATTTCGAACCATCGTGTCCATATTTGTTGCGTATATGCTTGCACTTTATAAGTTGAAATTAGCAGAACCATGTATCATGGGGAACGCTTTCGACATTGCACTTATTATTCAGTTGATATCATGATTCTTTTGCTTATGGACCCCAGCGGTGTGAAATAAAAGGGGAACTTGTAAGATCATGGAGTTTGTATGTGTGTTAGAGAAACGCCTGGGCCGCTAGCCTAAGCCATGCCTAATCATGGTGGAAACTTGCAGCATAACCATAGTGAGCATTCTATGAAGCTTTCCCAATAAAAACCTATGCAAATAGCAAATAAAAAGATCGCTGAGATGCTCATTGTCTGTTGCCTTGTCATTTTGATATGGGATAGCTCCTGTGTCATGGGGCAAGGGGTACCCCGTTGGCGGTTCTCTATGATACATATGTACTTACAATGACAAGAGCTTACTTGTGACTGAAGTTGAGTAGCATGAGGTTCGGTACTCGTAAGCAAGGGGCATGAGATTTCAACTTATAACTTATCAAGCATATCCTCTTAGTTGTGTCACTTTAACCTTAATCACTTCAAGATGCTTATGATAGGGGCAATGAGGGCTGAAAGCTAATAAGTACCATAATCTTTTGGAAGCTCTTTTTGAAACTTGAAATCCCTGCTTCCCTCTTTGAAGGGCCTTTCTTTTACTTTTATGTTGAGTCACCATCTTCTATCTTTATGCACCAATTGAGAGAGCATTGTGGTCATTCTTAGTTTAATGTGCATTGTCTGAAAACTTTGTTGATTGATGTATAACTTTGATATTGCTTGTTCTTAAGCTATTTGTATCTAGTCACCCTTATGAACTTCAAAGGTGTCCTATGCATTTATATTTGCTATACCATGAGGGACTTGCTAAATGCCACTCTTATTATGCTTTCTATATGTGAAACAAACAAACGTCTTTCAATACATTGTTATTCATGATCCTTTGTTTGCATCTTTTCATGTTACAACATAGTTGCTATGTCTTATTGTTAGAACTCTATCGTTCATGCTCATGATTAGAGTACTTTGATCCCAGCTATCAATGCTTTACAAGTACCTGGTTTAAGATTGTGATGGTGCATGTCACCTCAAAAATTATTCTTTTTATCACTTACATACTCGAGGACGAGCAGGAGTTAAGCTTGGGGATGCTTGATACGTCCTAAATGTATCTATAATTTTTGATGCTCCATGCTTGTTTTATATCATCTTTCTTATGTTTTGTTCATACTTTGAGGTATTTCTTTACATTTTCTAGAACTAACCTATTAACAAGATGCCATAGTCCCAGTTGCCTGTTTTCTGTTGTTTTTGGTTCCAGAAAAGCCAGAAAACTAATATTCTTGGAATTGGACGGGACAAAAGCCAAAGTCAATATTTTACCGGGATACAAACGAAGTCTGAAGGAGAGACGAAGTGGCGCACCAGGGCGGCCACACCTGGTGGTGGTGCGGCCAGACCTAGGCCGCGCCACCAGGTGGTGTGGGCCCCTCGGCCCTCCACCGACGTTGCCCCTTCGCCTATAAAAGTACCCCGATGCGAAAACCCTAAGTACCCGATCAAAATTCTACGAAAGAGTCTGTAGCTGCCGCCATCTCCATCCCTAGATCGGGAGGGATTCTGAAGCTCTTCCCGGCACCCTGCCGGAGGGGAGAATCACCCTGGAGGCCTTCTTCATCACCATGCAAGCCTCCGGAGTGATGCGTGAGTAGTTCCTCCTTGTACTACCGGTCCATATAGTAGCTAGATGGTTGGTTCTCCTCCTTTGTGCTATCATGTTTAGATCTTGTGAGCTCTGTTCATGATCAAAATCATCTATTTGTAATCCTTTGTGTTGTGTTTGTGGGGATCCGATGGATATTGAGATGCTATGTCAGATTGATTATTGATTCTATCATGTCTATGTTATTTGTGATCTTGCATGCTTTCCGTTACTAGTAGCTATCTTGGCCACGTAGTTGCTTGTAACTCCAAGAGGGAGTATTTATGCTCGATAGTGGGTTCATGCCTCTGGTAATCTGGGGAAGTGACAGGAATCTCTAAGGTTGTAGATGTGATGTTGCCACTAGGGAGAAAACAACGATCCTTTGTTCATGGAGAAATTGTATTGTTTACGTTACATGCTTTGCTTAATGCAATTATCTGTTGCTTGCAACTTAATATTGGAGGGGGTTCGGATGATAACCTAAAGGTGGATTATTAGTCATAGATGCAGTTGGATTATGGTCTATGTATTATGTTGTAATGCCCAATCAAATCTCGTAGGAGTCAAGATGGCTAGTATATGCATTGTATGCTTTCTCAAGTCTGTCAATTGGCCCACTGTAATTTGTTCACCCAACACGCTGTTATCTTAAGGAGAATCACCTCTAGTGAACTGTGGACCCTGGTCCATGCCTTTATCATTAATCTACCATCTACTGTTTACTATTTTACTGTTTACTTTCTGCAAGCAATTACTATCTTACACTCTATACGTTTAATCCTTTGTTTCAGCAAAACCAGTGAGATTGACAACCTCATTGTAAGTTGGGGCAAAGTTCTGTGGTTGTGTTGTGCAGGGTTCCAAGTTGTTAGCAACACCTTGGAGTTGTTTCCTTACTCCTACTGGTTCGATAAGCTTGGTTTCATAACTGAGGGAAACTTGCTGCTGTGCTCATCATACCTTCCTCTTGGGGTTCCCAACGAGCTCTGCATATCTTGAGCCATCAGTTGCTCGTATTGATATAAGGAGGCCGTCGGCGTGCAGTACGAGCGGGCGGTACGGGCGAGTCCCAACCGTACCACTGGTCGTTAAGCACTCTGACTGCCTACAATGAGAGGGGCTCTAATTGGGGATTTGCTTATTCTGGTGTAATTAGCCCAAAAATGCTATTAGATCTTCAATAAATGTTCATTACCTGAAAACCATCACAAGAAATCAAGGATTCGCTAATTGCGACATTAATATTAGTGGAAAGGGGTAATCTTCAGTGAAATCCAGCAATAAACAAGAGGAAATCCAATGGTAAAAAGTGATGAAATTTGGAGCTATCAACCCCCATTATAAAAAATGGCATATGGCGTCTATATGGCGGCCAAAAAACTTAAGCATTACTTTGAGGAACATCCTATCTGGGTGATATGTGAAGCTCCCATATCCGAGATAATGGGAAACAAAGATGCTAGTGGCCGAATCGCCAAATGGGCAATTGAGTTAGCTCCATATATCCCTTAATATGATAGGCTAGATGTAATAAAATCTCAGGCTTTGGCTGACTTCTTCGTGGATTGGGCCGAGATGCAATATGAGCCACCACTGCTAGACCCAAACTTCTAGAGAATGCACTTTGATGGGTCAAACAACAAAAATGGGTTAGGTGCCAGGATAGTCCTTACCTCGCCCAAAAAGGATCAGTTGAGATATGTACTACAGATTCACTTCGCAGTATCAAACAATGTGGCCGAATATGAGGCACTGGTACATGGGCTCAAAGTGGCCAAGGGGATAGGGATACGTCGAATCCAATGCTTTGGTGACTCGGATTTGGTGGTATAGCAAGTTTCAGGGTATTGAGATGCACTTGATACAAACATGGCCTCCTACAGATTTCATGTGCAAAAGATGACTGGCTATTTTGAAGGATGTGAATTCCATCATGTTCCTCGTTCAGAAAACGATGCAGCCGATGTATTGTCCAAACTCGGCTCCTCCAGGCAATCAATACTGCTAGGTATAGCTCTTGAACACCTCAGAAAACCATCTATCAAACCATCACCGGAATCCGAGTCAATCTTTATCCTGTCCAATCCGGAGTCAGAAGCTGTTCCCATGGACATCGATATGGGAAGTGGTTCAAGAAACTTGGGGACTACCTCGGCAAACCCGGGGACTATCTCGCATGACCCGGGGACTACTTTGCGAAACCCAGGGACTGCACAGCTTGACTCGGCAGAAGATACGTCGGCAGATCCAATGCAGATTGACGAGGTTATTTTTCTGGCTCACCCTATACCATCTTGGGCAGAGCCGAGCCTTTCTTTCTTGAAAGATGGAACATTGCCGAATGAGGAAGTCTCGTCCAAGCAAGTGCAAAGAATAGCAAAGGCCTACACCATTATAAATGGCGAGTTATATAAAAGGAGTGTGACTAATGTCCTCCAGAGATGTGTTGACCCGGCAGAAGGGCAGGAAATCCTCTGAGATATTCATCAGGGCGAGTGTGGTCATCATGCCTCATCAAGAGCATTAGTCTCTAAAGCATTTTGTCATGGGTTTCACTGGCCAAGTGCCTTGCAAGATGCCGAGGATCTAGTGAAAAAATGCAATGGTTGCTAGAGGTATTCGAGTAAGATCCATATGCCGGCCTCTGAGCTCAAAACTATACCTATCACTTGGCCATTTGCAGTATGGTGCTTGGATATGGTAGGGCTGTTTAAGCCGGCACGTGGCAACATGACTCATATCTTGGTCATGGTTGACAAGTTTACAAAGTGGATTGAAGTTAAACCAATCATAAAGTGTGATGGTTCCACATCGTATCATTTCTCAAGGATATCATCCTGAGATATGGGTACCCACACAGTATAATAACTGACAATGGCACAAACTTTGCCGAGGGAGCATTTGCTCGATTCTGTAGTGAGAAAAGGATAAGACTCGACGTTGCCTCGGTGGCACACCCAGCATCGAATGGGCAAGTGGAAATATCAAATGGCCTAGTATTATCCGGGATAAAACCTCGGCTAATCGAGCCACTGCAGCGGTCAGTCGGATGTTGGATTGATGAACTCCCGGCAGTATTATTGAGATTAAGGACAACTCTAAATCGATCAACTGGCTATACGCCATTATTTCTGGTATATGGGGCAGAAGCTGTATTACCAGCCGACATAGAGCATGACTTGCCTAGAGTAACCCAATACACAGAAGCCGAAGTGCAAGAAGCCCAGCAAAATGATGTTGATCTGCTAGAAGATGCGAGAGAATTGGCACTGTCTAGATCCGCCATATATCAGCAAAATCTCCGCCGCTACCATAGCCAAAAAGTAAATCCTCGAGTATTTCGAGAAGGGGATTTGGTGCTTCGGCTCGTGCAACGCACTGCCGGCATGCATAAACTATCACCTCCATGGGAGGGACCATTTATTGTGAGCAAGGCACTGCACTATGGCGCATATTATCTGATAGATTCTCAAGCACAGGAGAAGAATAAGGCGAACAGGTCAGGAGAAGAGTCAAAAAGGCCATGGAATGTAGCGCTACTTCGTCCATTTTACACTTAGGAGATGTGTATGTATCTCGAACTCTCACATGTCGGCCTGTATGTCGGCAGTGAGCTTATTAATGAAATCTCGGCACCTCGAGTAGTGACTCGGGGACTGCCTTAGTAGTATTTGTCTTTTCTAGTACTTTCAGTTATATGTCAGCTGACTTAAATTTCTGACCCCTTGTGCCGAGTCAAGTAGTGTGTCAGCACCAAAGGCTAAATCTTCGATTTGCCGTTGTCCAAAAACACTGTTTCATGGCAAGCAAGAGCAAAAGCTGGCAAGTGTCTCACACATGAAAAATTGGCTAAGGAAGGAAAAGTAAGAGAGTCGGCAATTGTTTTTTCGGACTAACCCCTGTTCTTATTTTCTTCATTTTTTATGCAGAATAACAATGAGCTAATTCTCAAGTTTCAAGTATGGTTGATTTAATTTTTTGATTTTGGAATCGTAAGTACAACGCCGAAACATGGTAGACATGAACCGAATCATAAGATTGAGCAAACAAGAAAATGAAACTCGGGGAGTCCGCCCAAAGGGATCCAACATAAACCATAGCAGAAGCAAAGTAACCTAAACTGTATGTTACATCTTGTACCCGGCATACCGGGATTTAACCAAATTTATAGTTTGTGCTCAAGGGGCAGCAGCGGCCAGATCATCCACATCAGGAGGAGGAATGTTAGCTTCAACGTTGGGAGCCTCGTCTTTCGCGTCATCATCCAAGTTCTCCTTGTTGTTGTCCGAGTTCTCCTCATGGTTGTCTGGGTTTTCTAGGTCTTCTTCAGCACCGTCTTCAACGTATTCGTCGTCGACGGCATCGAGGAAACTTGGCCCCTCGTTCCATGCATGACAGTTAGCACACTGAATGAGCTCGTAGGCTCGGGCTTGACGTTGCGCGATGAAGGCCGGGTCAGTGGTCCATCTAGATCTAGTGCGCTTGTTGCGAAGAACATCCAAGTTGATGGCTTCATACCAAGACAACACAAAGGACAAAGCTATGTCAGCTCCGGCACGCGCAGAAGATTACCTCCACAGTTTGACTTGCGTCTCACACTCCATCAACCTCGCAATCAGCGGGGAAGCACGCCTAGGAGCGGTTTTAATCGGCCAGAGGGTGTGGAAAACCTGGATGGCAGCAGTCATGAGGTCAACCCCAAAGGTTTTCATGGGATTCACCCTAGCCGCTGATGCATGTAAAATGCATACATGAACTTTGCACTTTATTACTTGATATTCCAATATATTTACATCATATATGGGTTATATTCATGATTTATAATGATTATTGGGAATAATTCACACTTCCCATATGGCTTTGGAATTAAACCTGCTGAGGAAGAAAACCCCTATTTCAATGTTTTTGACTTTCAGGTACCCAAACGACGTCCAATTGACCTGAAACTTCACGGGTCCCAGCATTTATCAGAATGAAGAACAATGGGCCAAAGATCCACGAGAAAAGAAGACCGAGGAGGGAACAGGCACAGCAGCCGCGGCCCACCTCCTGGTCGTGGCTGGTATGCTCTTTCCTCCCTCGAGTCTCCGATGCCGTCAATTCTTTCGCCAAACGACTTGTCTTGACCTAAAACCTACTATATATACCATCTTTCGGCGATCCTCGACACAGACGGAGGCGGAGATCCAAAAACACAGAAACAAAGATTCGCCGGAGAAGATCGGAGGGGGGAAACGCCACCGGAATCACCTCCGGAGGGCTCCACCCCCTCCGGCGTGTTCATCATCAACACCTATACAAGATTCCTCCATCCCCCTACCGTAATCTCTTGGCAAACATGATGTGTGAAGCAATATTTTATCTTCCCTTGATCTATTGTGACTCCATGTCTTTGTTTGAGTAGTGAATTGTTCTGGCAAAAGTAAAATAGTTCATTTATTGGTTGCATTCAGTGTTGTTATCTTTTATGATTGTCATCTTGTACAATATATGAGTGCACGCATATGTTGGGGAATGCATGTAAGGTGATCACCGTGATGTAATGGAGTGGGGAGCACCGTGGAGGATAGAAAACCGTGGTCCAATCCATAAAGCTACATTAGGGGGGACATATATTGGGGACCCTAGAGTTTATAGCTATGGTGGGACAATTATGTCTTACTAATTCCTATGTTTTCTCAGAAACATGGCCTTAGGATCCATCATAAGAGTTGTGTATGCACATTTATTTGGCTACACCTAATTAAGGCTCCATCCTAGAAGAAACAATAAACAACCAAACAAATGAATGAAATAAGAATTGCCTAAACATTTACTCCCTTAGAGAA
This sequence comes from Avena eriantha, assembly GCA_910589775.1. NCBI lineage: Eukaryota > Viridiplantae > Streptophyta > Magnoliopsida > Poales > Poaceae > Avena > Avena eriantha. The sequence goes on along the minus strand of OU342746.1, from coordinate 405,587,408 downwards.
ACCTGCTACTTGAGGAAGTTGCTATTTGAGAAAACTTGCCACCACTCCACTCCACTTCATTAGATCAATTTAACTTGCACTAGTTTACTCGTAGTTTCCACTAACACATACTTTATTTATTTTCTACCTATACCAAAACAAAACACACACTTAGATCCTAGCTTTGCATAGAAGGCCATATAACAGGGTTATACGGCTTTAGAGAATAGATAGTTTGCCTTCAGCTCCTCGTGGGTTCGACACTCAAATACTTATCGAATTGTACTACGGTGATCCCCTGTACTTGGGGGTTATCAAGATACTTTTCTGGCGCCATTGCCGGGGAGCGTAGCGCTAGGCTTCTATTCTTTCTTGCGTTGCTAGTTTATTTTTAGAACCTTTTTCATTTATATAAAACTAAAACAAAAAAAATTTGATGGATCCTTTTCCCAAGATTAACCATGAGATATATGATTTTTATGTCAAATATATTATTTTGGGCACTAACCTTTTGGATGCAAGAGATAATATTGAAAGTGCCAAGGACGGAGATGAAAAAAGCCTAAGCTTGGGGATGTCCATGCCACCCCAAGAAGAAGAGGAAAAGTAAGAACAAGTGGAGGAAGAGTGGAGTAGCTACCCATCTCCTACACCCAACAATGGTAATGAACACATTCTTATTAATGATGATGATCTTTCATTGTCTAGTAGTTCTCTATGTGGAACAATTATGACTAATATATGGGAGGATGAAAGTGATATAATTGAGTTAGATGATCCAATATTCTCATTAGATGACTTGTCTTTATATGGTGAATCTATTCAAAACTATGAGATTAAATTTGCTTTTGATGCTTGCAACTATTATGAGAGAGGAAGTGACGAGCATTCAACTCGTCAATGCCCATTGTTATGGAGTTGGGTTTTGGAGAAGGAGGGAGTGCTGGAGGCATCAATCGGCTAGCAAACAAGCACACAGGGACGCAAGGTTTACCCAGGTTCAGGCCTCGTAGAGGTCCCTACTCCTGCTTGTCTGCTCTTGGAATTATCGAGGGAGTCGAGAGTTACAGGGGTGCGCAGATGCAATCTGGCGATGGTTGTGGAAACTAAGGTGGTGATCATCCTCCTCGCCGCCCCCTCCTAGCCTTTATATAGATAGGCTAGGTCTCGGGTAGCTGGTCGAGTCGGTTACAGGTTAGGTTTTTCCCTTTGAACTTTCTATCTTAAGCTTATTCTTGTACCGCAAGCAATCGAGAGTCCGAGGGCCACTCGAATTCTCCATTGGGACTTGGCAACACCGTGGGCTTCTGCCGTATCTGGACCGTATATACCCAACTCGAGTACCTGTAGGGTATACCCATGTTAGTAGCCCCCGAGTGTCCAGTGGAATCGCATATTCGACTGGGGACTTTATGAAGTCTTTCAAGTACATGGCTGAGCATTTTTCGAGTGTTCCGTTCGTGTCATAGGGATTGTTGATATACGTGCCTGATTTAACCGATGTATCGGTATCAGTTAACTGCCTTAGGGCAAAACAACGCAATCTACTCAAACTCGAGTCCCCGGACTTGAATTCGGAAAAGTGCTGGTGTAATTCGACTCAGGCCGCGAAGGTCTTACAGGAGTCGAATTCCAGTGTATGGGTGTGAGCACTCGACGCGTCCGTCAAGGCATATTCATCGTACCTGTAGATACGGATATATTTCTGGTAGTGCGTAGCAGATGCGTTGCCAGGCCTTATTCAGGTCTTATCTTCACGCTGTAAGCGTGGCATCCGAAATTTTTGTCATCGCGGAGATGATTCGGGTGGCCCAGGAGACGTAATCTCTTTGTAGGGAAAATGTGAGGTGGAGCCAACATAGCATTCAAGTGTGGATGTTATCAACACACAGTATGATGTAAAAGGAAAAATAATCATAGGGTGCGCGACCAGCGCTCCCTATGGGAGTAGCCCCCGAGTGCCTACTAGAGTCGCAGACTCGAGTGGGGACTATAAGTATTTTGCGACTGTTGTCATCTTTTGCTTGTTTCAGTCGAATGTACTTCCAGCGCTCCCTATGGGAGTAACCCGGAGTCTACAGTCGAATCGTAGATTCGAGTGTAGGGTTCTTGAATGTTTTTAGAAAACTTCTTCGGGTGCGTGGCCAGCACTCCTGTTAGGAGTAGCCCCCGTGTGCTTGGTTGAGTCGAAGACTCGAGCAAGGACTAAAGGTAGTCACGATCGAATTGATGATCCGAGTGCAGGGTTTGTCTTGAATGCCCATATACCTGCATAAAATTTCTTTCGGGTGCGCGGCCAGCACTCCTGTTAGGAGTAGCCCCCAAGTTTTTGGTTGAGTCGAATACTCGAGCAAGGACTAAAGTAGTCAAAATCTTCCTCTGCTGAAATCGATGACGTCAGTGCTGACGATGTGATGACTTCAGTTTCCCGTGTGAGCGGCTTCGACGGGACGTGACGAGCGGTGGGTCCCACCTACTGACTTCAATTTGACTGGGCGTGCGTAATCTTCTGTTTTAACTACGTCTCCTCGATTTCCGCGCGTAATGGAGGTAGTGGGGGACGGTTCGTGGTTTACCCATGCCACGTGTCGATGGAGATGTGCGCCATGCGTCCAGTAGGGTTTCTGCTGACCGTTGGATGGCATCCACGAGGAGGTTAAGTATCAGCGCAGCTGCGGTAATTTTCCCATCTCTCTTCTTGCTCGTGCCTCCTTCGCCATTGCTGCTCTCTCTGTTTCCTTGCGCTCTTCCTCTTTGCAGCACTGGACAAGCTCTGTGTCTTCCCCAGTTATTTTCTCCGCTCACACCGCCATCGGAAGATGGGCAAGAAGAAGGGAGGCGCCGCCGCTGGCTCTGCGGCCACCATTGCCGCCACCAAGAAAAAGGGCGGTACCACCAACATGGGCACCAGCGCCGCCGTCGCGGGGAAGAAGAAGGGTGCGGGCACCCGCGTCACCAACGGCGCCTGGCGGACGTCCATCATCAAGCCGTCCGAGCTGCACCTCTATCGCCAAGAGGGAGCTCTTCCTCCTGCGGAAGATGACTCGCGAGTGCTTGGTGACGAGGTAATCCCTTGTCCTCCTCCGGGTTTCCGGGTGATGTTCCTTGCATTCATCATCCGAGGTCTCTCTCTCCCCCTGCATCCTTTCTTCAGGGGTCTCCTTTGCTTCTACGGGCTCCAGCTGCACCAGCTGTCCCCAAATTCCATTCTTCACATCGTGTGCTTCATCACGCTTTGCGAGTGCTGGCTCGGAATCAAGCCACACTTTGGCCTCTTCAAGAGGCTTTTCAAGTTGAAGCGTCAGTCGGCGTCCGGCTCGCTAGTATACGACGTAGGAGGCTGCGGGATCCACGTCGACTCCACTGCCACCTATTTTAACATCAAGCACACCGCGTCCGTCCAAGGGTGGAGGGACAAGTGGTTCTACATCCGCGACTAGAAGGCCGACGGAGAGCACTACGGACTCGCGCCCTTCGATCCCGCGGCGACTTGCATGAGGAGGCGCTCCTGGAAGAATGTCATTATGCCCGGCGAGTCCAAAGAAACGAAGGTGTTGTATGAGCGCGTCTGCGACCTCGAAAGCCGGTGGGGCAAAGAAGAGGGTGGCGCCGCTCTCATTCGCACATGGTTGCGCCGCCGCATTCAGCCTCTGTAGGCCAGAGTTCACCCGATCTATTGCTGGGCTGGTGCGAGCGATGTCACTCGCATATCTGCCGAAGGCATTTCTGCGGGTGAGGTGGATAGGAGAGTGTGATTGGTGACCAAGTACACCGTCAAGGAGGTTCTCCTGGGCGAGCCAGTCGTGCCTACTTTCGACGCCTCTAACCCTCCTCCTGAGGTAGGACTGTACTGTGAAGTAGTTTTCTTTTTTTGACTGCCTTTATGATGCTTTGATATATACTGTTGTATCATCTCAATGCAGGATTGGAAGGTGTCTCCCAATTTGCCTCCCCGTCCTAAAGGGGTTATCCCACGCGAAGTGGATGAAGAGGACGAGTCGGAGTCGACCGTCCCAATTGAAGATGAGGAGGGAGCCCCCGAGTCCAGCGACCAGGACACTCGCAAGCGTTCCCGCAGCGAGGATTCTGACGCTACTTCACAGGCGATGCCGGAAGGTCCTTCTCCTGCTGCAGAGGAGCCAATCTCCGCCATTCATGTGCATACCATGGCTCCTCCCGCTCGGAAGAAGCTGCGACTTCCGAAGGAGTCGTCGGAGGAATCCTTCGACCTTGATAATTTTAGCTGGTGAGTATTGCCTTTTGCGAATGCGTCTTGTTCTCTTTTTGGAGTTGCTTTGCCTGAAGCTTTTTTGCTGGATGTGTTTTGTAGTCAAGCGGCATCGTCCTCTTCTAATGACGTCCAATTTGTGAAGGAGTTTGGAGTCGCAGATTCCAAAGCCAAGGACGTGACCGAACGGTCTTCTTCTCCAGTGGCGGCCCACTCCGGGCACAATTCGTCGAGTTCCCCACTTGCTAGGGAACACCAGATGGTTGCCCGGATGACTGCGCGACAGTCATCTTCGGAGTCCCTAGAGGATCACGTAAGCATCCTTCCGCTGTTTTTTGTCAGTCGAATTTGCACTTGGTGCTGCTGCTGAACCTTTGTTTTCTTCTGGTTGCAGCTCATCGTGAATGAAGTTGCTCGTCTGGCGGAGCAAGTCCTTGTTATGGGTCGACAGCACGTGTTGCTGGATGATCGCCACTGTGCAGTCGAAGGTATGCACTAGTTTTGTAATGTCGCTCTGTTTATGGATAGATTTGTAAACTAATATGCTGTCGTGCTCGGTCCCTTGTAGGTAAGCACAATGACCTGCTTCGTCGCATCGATTCCCTTGAGAAGGGACTGTCTGCCGCGGAGAAGAAACGCGATGAGGCAGTCAATGCTCTAAAGGAGTCGCAAAAGCGCGAGGAGGAGCTGCGTGCTTCCACTGCCAAAAGGGAGAAGTTGTTCGAAGAACAGCTTTTCTCGATTGCGAAAGCTCTCTCAGGTATTATTCAGATTCACTTGTATTTTCCCTTATTTGATTTCATGTTGCTGTGCTGATGCCCTGCGTTTTCAAATGCTGTTGGCGTAAGCTTCGACGCCCAGGCCTTGCGTCGCCTGGATGCCTTAGCTAGCGCCGTGGCCGCAGTCGAGGACCGCAGTGTGTCCCTCAAGGATATGCTCGGGAAGGCCAAAGGCGTGCTGGGCCGCCTCCGTGAGGAGATGGTTCCCAAGGCTGGCTTAATCGAGAATCTTGATGGCTTGGTGGAATCCTTCGCAGAAGGCATCCCGATGGACTTCAAGAATTCCCAGCGGTCTGTCGGCGCTACTATGGCACTCACGATGGCGTAGGCCCATGGCGTGGGGTTGGATCCTTCCGCGATCTCGAAGGCGATCCCCGTCGGCGCAGATAGCCAACAAGTAGTGTTTGCTCCCTTCGCTGCTGGTTGTGGCAAGTACGGGCCGCAGCTCATCGATACAGTTGTGAAATATTCTACGGAGCTACAACAAGCAAAAAAGGCGGCGAAGGCTGCGGCGTCAGGGGCTACCACGGATTCGATGAGGCCTCCGAAGTTGAAGTCCACGTCGAAGAAGCAGATTGCTCCATAGTTGCCAATCTGTAATAGCTGTAGCTTCCTTGTGTTGAAACTTATGCTTTTGTGGGAGTGTCCCTGTCGAGACTCTTGCTGTGTTTGAATGCATCCGTGCCTTTATCAATGTATTCTTGGTACCTTATTTGCTTCTTGCTTGATTTGTGATAGGGTACGTCGAGTGGTCCTCATGATCCTCCGCCCACCGATGAAACCCTGGAGCAGCCGCGCTCAAAGGTGGAGGAGCTGCCATTGCTTTCGCGACTGCGCGATCGCATAAAGCAGTTGGAGCGTGAATTGCCCATCCTCCGTGGGAGTGCAGATGTATGGAAGTCAAAGGCAGAGAAGACCGTCGCCCGTGAGAAGTATCTCTTGGAGGAAGTTGCGCAGTTGAACGAGCAATTTAAATTTTAGGTCTCTATCTTCTTATCCTTTCTTTAGACATTCGCGGCGATGCCTTGTCTTATATTTTTGTCTTGCTTCTTTCTTGTAGTTGTTAGTGCTCATCATCCGCAGGATGAGAGGGATCGAGTTGCAGTTCGCCTGCATAATCTCACCCAGGAGCAGCTGCAAGCTAGTGGTTACTTCTGGGTGGAGCACGACCGTGCAGTCGCGTTGGCAACATTGCAAGATCGTGCCGCGCGAGTGCTTCAATGTTTGAAGAAGGCGCAGTCATGCCTTAGGCATATATTCCAAACAGTGTTTCCTCTAGACGTGGTGCCAGCAAGCTTGCTAGCTTTGCTGGCGAAGTTTCAAGATATCAGCGCAGTTTGTGAGTGCGTGCGGCAGCAATTGGTTGCGGGTGCCAAGGCTGCGTCGGCTCTTGTTCGGTTGCATCGGACAGATCTGAATGTGACGGCTGTTGCTGCTGGGCCGCCGCCGCCAGTAGGGATGACCTGGAACATGGTTCCGCACTACCAAGCGGTTGATCGGTCAACAGGGGAAATTGTCAACTTCTTCGAGCAGCAAACGAATGTTCTTCTTTTGCAGCAGTAGCGTGATCTGTATCCTGCACGAAATTGTATAAGTGTTGTAAAGCTCGTATGAATATGTTGATTGTAGTTAATACCCATTGATATGTGACGAGCTTGCTAGCTTTTATATTTTGCGAGTGTATTGGATTCTGTGGTTCCTTTTCGTTAGCCTGACCTTGTGTTTATCTCAGCACCTTGCCAACCTGTCAGGTGCGTTGCAGATGGGTTGGTGTTTATCAAGGGTTCTATTGATAGTATGTCAGCTACTCAGGATACCGTGTTTGTTCGTGGAACAAGGTATAAAGGGTGGCACAGCCCCCGAGTGATGGAATTGCAAGAAAAATAAAGGAAACAGAGAGTTTTGGGGCACTTAGCTTTATTTATTCATAGAATAGTACGAGGTACAATGTGTGGCTAAGTAGCCTGGCTGAGTAGCCTTATTTATAATGTAAAAATGACTAGGGGTAGAAACGACGCAGCTGCACGATGTTCCAAGGGTTGGAGTATGCGACTCCTGTCTCAAGGTCTTTAAGGCGATAGGCGCCACCTGGGATTACTTCTGTAATCACGTAAGGTCCTTCCAAAGGGGACTCAAGCTTGAGGTGCCCTTGTTGCTTCAATCGCAGGACCAGGTCTCCTTCGACGAAGGACCTGGGGCATAGCCTTCTGCTGTGGTAGTTGCGGAGGTTCTACTGGTAGATCGTTGATCTTTCCGCCGCGATTTCTCGCGCTTCGTCAAGTAGGTCGACGGATTCTTCGAGTGCGAGGGTTGAATCCTGCTCGCTGTACGCGACCACCCGCGGGGCTTTGTAGCGTACTTCTGCGGGTAGCACCGCTTTAGCACCGTGCACCATGAAGAACGGGGTGTATCCCGTGGCGTTGTTTGGAGTGGTGCGCAGGCTCCAAAGTACGGATTGCAGCTTGTCTGGCCAGCATCCGGCGGCTTGTTCGAGTAGCCGGAGGAGTCGTTTCTTGATTCCACCACAGACGAGGCCGTTAGCCTTTTCGACTTGTCTGTTGGTCTGCGGGTGTGCCACGGAGGCGTAGCTTATGTTGATTCCCAGGTTTTCGCAGAATTCCTGGAACTCCTTAGAGGTCAAGTTCGTCCCATTGTTCGTGATGATGTTGTGTGGCACTCCAAAGTGGTAGACAATGGACTCGAAGAATTTGAAAGCACTGGCCCCTGATTGATTTGTCATCGGCGTGGCCTCGATCCACTTGGTGAATTTGTTGACTGCGCCAAGAGGTAGACGTAACCTCCTGGCGAGGGTTTCGGGAGCTTGCCGACCATATCGAGTCCCCATTGCGCGAAGGGCCAAGCCAATGGTATTGGTCGGAGTTCTGCGCCAGGTGCGTGAGGTTTGTCTGCGAATCGCTGGCAAGCGTTGCAGCGCTGGACGATGTCCTTGGAGTCGCGCATGGCCGTAGGCCAGTAGAATCCAGCTCGTAGAGCTTTGGCAACGAGGGCGCGACTGCCAGCATGGTGCCCGCAGGTGCCTTCGTGGATGTCGAGGAGGACGGCCCTTCCGTCCCCGTTGGAGACGCACCGCTGGAGCACTCCTGTGATGCTGCGCTTATATAATTCACCGTTGATTAGGGTGAATGCCTTGGATCGCCGTGCGATCTGTCGCGCGTTCGTCGGATTGTCTGGCAGCTTCTTGCAGAGTAGGTACGTAATGTAGGGTTGTGTCCATGATGGCTCGATCATCATGACGCCCATTGGACCTTCGAGTCCTGTATCAAGTTCCAGGTCGTCTAGTGCCCTTGGCTCGTTGGGTGGCGTAGCCCCCGAGTCCTTGTCGTACTTATTTTCTTCTCTGGAGCCTTGGGCTTGATGGAGCGCTCGCAGATGCGCTCGAGAAATACACCAGGTAGTATGAGGGCGTAGGTGGAACCAATATTAGCGAGTGCGTCCGCTTCTTCATTGCTTTCGCGGCCCACATGTCGCAGCTCGCAGCCGTCGAAGTCTCCTTCGAGTGTGTCGTAGAGGTCACGATAGGTGATCATGTTGTCGCTCAGTGCGTCGCACTCGTGCATTGCTTGGTTAACCACCAGTTTGGAGTCGCCGTAGATGATGAGCCTTTTGGCGCCGCAGGCTTTCGCCATCCGCATCCCGTGGATTAGGGCTTCGTATTCAGCTTCGTTATTGGAGGCGGTGAAATGCATTCGCAGAATGTATTTCATCTTGTCTCCTTGGGGTGATGTCCGTATGATACCTGCGCCAGCTCCGTCCTTTCGCTTGGACCCGTCAAAGTGCATTGTCTAGAGGTAGGACATGTCTGGCTTATCGGGGAGCTGATTCTCCATCCAGTGCACGAGAAAATCTGGGAGAACTTGCGACTTTATCGCGTCGCGTTTTTAATATGTTATGTCTCGTGGAGACAGTTCGATTCCCCAGAGTGCGACTCGTCCAGTGGCATCAGGGTTATTGAGTATGTGCCCGAGCGGGGCGTCGTTTACCACCACGATTGGGTGCTCCTGGAAGTAGTGGCGCATTCGCCTAGCTGTCATGAAGACACCATACGCCAGCTTCTGGTAGTGCGGATACCGCTGTTTTGTTGGTGTGAGCACCTCGCTGAGGTAATATACCGGGCGTTGGACCCCGTGGACCTTGTTTTCTTCGGCTCGTTCCACCACAAGTACTGTGCTGACCACCTGGTTGGTGGCTGAGATGTAGAGCAATAGTGGCTCTTTTTCGTGTGGAGTCACCAGTACTGGTGAGGTGGATAGTAGACTTTTGAGGTCTTCGAATGCTTCTTGCGCCTCGTCTGTCCACTCGAACTTATCAGTTTTGCATAGAAGTTGGTAGAAGGGTAGTGCCTTTTCGCCCATTCGACTGATGAATCGACTGAGCGCCGCGATTCGCCCAGCCAGCTGCTGGACGCCTTTTACGTTCTTCGGCTTCTCCATGGCCAGTATGGCCTTTATTTTCTCCGGGTTTGCTTCGATCCCTCTCGCAGAGATGAGATACCCGAGTAGCTGCCCAGATGGCACACCGAAGGCGCATTTATCCGTATTGAGCTTGATCCGGTAGCGGTCGAGGTTGGCGAAGGTCTCGCGTAGATCGTCGATTAGCGAGGCTTCCTCTTTTGTTTTGATGACGATGTCATCAACGTAGACTTGGATGTTGCGACCAAGTTGGTTCTTGAGGCAAGCCTGCATGCACCACTAATAGGTGGCTCTTGCGGTTTTTAGCCCGAAGGGCATTGTGTTGTAGCAGAACACACCAAAGCGCATTGTGAACGCCGTTTTCTCCTGATCCTCTTACTTCATTCGAATCTGACTGTAGCCTTAGTAGGCGTTGAGGAAGCAGATACGCTCACATCCTGCGGTGGAGTCGATGATTTGGTCGATTCTCGGCAACGGGAAGTGATCCTTTGGGTAGTGCTTATTCAATGAGGCGAAGTCCACGCACATCCGCAGGATATCCGTGTCTTTTTTAGGCACAAGCACTGTGTTGGCGAGCCAAGTACTTTCCTTGATCTCGTGTATGAACTTTGCGTCGAGGAGTCTGTTGATCTCCATTCCAACCGCTTTTTCCCTTGGTTCGGACAGTCGCTAAATTATCTGCTTGACTGGCCTTGCGTCCGGATTCACGTTCAGTGAGTGCTCGGCGAATTCCCTGGGAACCCCTGGCATGTCTGCTGGACACTAGGCGAAGATCTCCCAGTGCTCACGAAGGAATACGACGAGCGTGAGTTCCTATGCGGAACTCAAGTTGTTGGCGATGAGGGTCGTCTTGGTCAGGTCCGTTGGGTGGACCTGGACTTTCTTCGTGTGCACCGACGAGTCGAAGGACAGGTCGAGTGAACTTGGCCTGCTCAGGGGAGGCAGACTGTTGTCTGTCGACTCCTTTAGCCTCGCGAGTTCCTCCTGCATGCCGAAGGACTGGGAAATTCTGTTGAATTCCCGGTCGCAGTTGCCAGACCTCTTGAAGCTTCCGTTGATTGTGATTACGCCGTTTGGACCTGTCATTTTCATCTACAGCTAGGCGTAGTGTGGCACTGCCATGAACCTTGCGAACGTGACACGTCCGAGGATGCAGTGGTATTGTGAAGGCCAGTCGACAACTTCAAATTCCAGGCGTTCTCGCCTGAAATTAGCTGGTGTGCCGAATATGATGTCCAAGTTGATTTTTCCCAACGGGTAGAAGCCTTTTCCCGGGACAATGCCATGGAAGGTGGTTTCGGATGCGTCGAGGCACGAGGTAGGGATTCGCATGGCGCGTAGAGTGCTGGCGAACATTAAGTTGATCCCGCTACCACTGTCCATGAAGACGCGACTCATCTCATAGCCGCCGATCTGTGCTTCGAGCACTAGCGGCGAGTGGCCTGGACGTGGGATGCTCCGCGGGTGGTCCCTCCTGTCGAACGTGATGCAGCTGTTAGACCTGCTGAGGTACTCAGGGGTGGATGGCGGCGAGTGTATGGCCAGACTGATTTGTCGAGTGATCGACTTTTGCATCCTGTTAGAGGGGCGCCCTTTCTAGATCATGCCCATGTTTCCGCGTGGCGGTGGGTATTGTTCGCCTCCACGATTTTGTGCTGGCGCAACCGCAGGTGGTGGTGGTCCGGGTGGCGATGGAGGTGCTCCATGAGCTACGGCACCTAGGGCGGCTCCATAGCCCCTATTGACCGCATCGTGGTTCATCCACGCCAGGCCCTCATGGAGTTTGAGGAACTCGCGGCAGTCCTTGAGAAGGTGGCTTGACTTTTTCTTGCCATCGTGCTTGTCGATGTAGAAGTGCATGTTGCATGGCCCGGATAGTTTGTCCTCGATAGATGCTGCGGGTGCCTCCTCGCGAGTGCGGCGCTGCTACACCTGCGTGGTTTTTCCGCTGTCACGGTACCCACCACTGCGATATCCGCTGTTGTGGTTGTCCTCACGCTTGTTAGCATAGCCGGCTGCGACCATGTTGACTTCATCGCGGTCATCGTAGACGCGCATTCGACGTTTGCCTCGGCGGTCGCGTCTTCGCCCGAGGTCGTCGTCATCGTCGGAGTAGGTGCGGTTTTTTACCGAATCTTCTCCATCTGCCCACCGGTTCGCGATTTCCATCAGGTGGTCGATCGTTTTGGGCTTCAAGCGGCCTAGCTCCTCCCTGAGCTCTATTCGGCGGACACCGCCGTTAAACGCGTCAATCGCGCGGTCCTCCGAGATGTTTTCTGCGGAGTTTTTGATGATAGACCACCTCTGGATGTACGAGCGCAGCGATTCGTCAGATCTCTGCTGGCAGCTTCTCAGTTCTTCGATTGAGGTGGGCCTTTTGTAAGTTCCCTTGAAGTTGCGCACAAAGCTGTAGACCAGCTCTTCCCAGCTGCGAATGGATCCGCACGGGAGGTTGTTGAGCCATGCGCGAGCGGCGCCCTGCAGCTGTAGCTGTAGGCATTGCATGGCCGTGCTTCGACTCCCGCCATGTAGCCTAACGGAGGAGATATGGTCCTCCAACCAGATTTTTGGGTCCTGTAGGCCGTCAAATTTTAGATTTTCCGACGGGAGTTTGAACCCCTTAGGCATTCGCTTCTGCCTGATGGCCCTGCTGAAGCATCTGGCGCCACAGAGCTCAGTCTCATCTTCTTCCGAGTCAGTCGAATGAGCACGTCTTGCCTGCATCTTATCAACTTTGCGCTGTGTGAGGTCATCGCGCGCATCGTAGTCGCGATCGTGCCTTCGTGTGCGATGTCACCGTGACAGATCGTGACTGTCATCACTGGAGGAGTACGAGTAGTACTTTTCCAGAGCCTTGCCCTTCTTCGGCTCTGGTGTTGGTTATTTGTCGAGGGCGGCTTTGATTAGCCCCAGGCCCGCTATCGTAGATCGGTGCATGGCAGCTCGCGGATCTCCAGCCTGTGGTTGGTTGTTGAGGAGGTACATGGTAGCCGCCGTTACCACGGTCTGCGGCGTTTTTAGGAGCACATTGCCCCGCGTATCCACCGTCATAGAGCTGAAGTCGAGGACTTTCGCAGCTTCTACGCGTTCTTGCTCGGTGAGGTGGGCCAGCCGAGACCGCCTCTTGTTGGCCATGTACTCGTTGGTCTTGGAGGAGGATCCTCCGTGGGAGGAGAGCCTAGCTCGTCGAAGACTCGACTCATCCGCTGCCTTTCTGCACGCTTCGAGTTGCGCGATTACTTGCTGCTGGCATTTGAACTCCTCTTTGAGCAGCCAGTGGTAACCCATCAGCATCTGTTGCAATGAGTTCATGGGGAGGGGATTGCCACGCAGAGCCTCTCGGCAGCGAGCCCACTCGTTGTCGTTGAGCTTGATCAGCACGGACTCCTCGCCGTCTTCATTCGCCGTGAGGTTCGGGTCCCCTTTTGTTCCGTTGTTGGTGAGGCCGCCGTTTGCGACTGGTATGCCACCGTTGGGCGGTCCGGTGCTAGATCTGGTGCCGGTGTTTTCACGATTGACGCCGGTATCGCCCGCATTGATGACGGCGCACATGAAGTGGTTTGGGAAGCTGTTGCTCCCGCAACTTTCAGATCCGGAGCCGTAGGCTCCATCTTCTGTGGCTATGTCACCCAGATCGAATCCGCGACTGCTGTCGCTATCCGTACCTCCAGCTGTTGCTGAGGTGCTGAGCTCGCTAAGGGTGCCGATTGGTGGTGGGAACCATGACGCTGGAGCAATCGCGGGTGTCGTTGGCTGGTCGGGCATGCGAACCGTGCCCAGTGGACCCACCTGGAAGTTGAAAATCCCGATCAATAGGCTGATTCCATTGCCCACGGATTTGAAAGCCGGGCGAGTGGCCGGCGTGTGGACGGTGAAGTCGAACGCGCCAAAGAGCTGGCGGATCTCCGCTGTTGCAGAGTTGTAGATCGCGGTTGACGGAGCCTAAGAAGACGCGACATCAGTACTCCCAATTCCCACAAACGGCGCCAATTGACGAGGAATCAACTCGTCAATTCCCATTGTTATGTACTTGGGTTCTGGAGAAAGAGGGAGTGCTGGAGGCATCAATCGGCTAGCAAACAAGCACACAGGGACGCAAGGTTTACCCAGGTTCAGGCCTCGTAGAGGTCCCTACTCCTGCTTGTCTGCTCTTGGAATTATCGAGGGAGTCGAGAGTTACATGGGTGCGCAGATGCAACCTGGCGATGGTTGTGGAAACTAAGGTGGTGATCGTCCTCCTCGCCGCCCCCTCCTAGCCTTTATATAGATAGGCTAGGTCTCGGGTAGCAGTTCGAGTCGGTTACAGGTTAGGGTTTTCCCTTTGAACTTTCTATCTTAAGCTTATTCTTGTCCCGCAAGCAATTGAGAGTCCGTTGGCCACTCGAATTCTCCATTGGGCCTTGGCAACGCCGTGGGCTTCTGTCGTATCTGGACCGTATATACCCAACTCGAGTACCTGTAGGGTATACCCATGTCAGGAAGAGATAAGATCCCTCTTTATATTTCTATGTTATTTAAAATGCAAGCTAGTGATCATTATATGCATTAGATACCACAACCTTGCTGCTATTTATTCGCATATAAAATGCCAATGTATAGGAAGAGAGTTAGACTTAAAAGTTAATGTCTATGTGCTTTGTGGTGTGCTCCACATGCTTTCAAATACTATTAAATTTGAGCATACCTTGATATCCATGTAACATGTAAAAATAACTTTACCTACTAATTTCTAACAATTAGTTTAAGATTTTCAGTTTTTATAAATTTTGGGAAAGTAAATGAGAAAGATGAGCAATGAAGAAGTTGGGGACGACTTTGAACATGTGTTGTTCATGCCAATGGAACCATTGCAAAATCTCTATCATTAAAACTTATCCCACTATAAAACAAAATAAAAAAGAGTGTTTATTACTACTATAACATCACCATTGTATCTTACTTTCTCATCTTTGTGCCAATAATAACCTCTTTTGATAGGTAAGATCAAACAATTGTAACTTGCTGTCCACAAAACAGATTCCTGAGATTTACTGCGAAAAATGTTAAAAATCACAGAAAAGGAATTTTGACCTGAAATTTCACATCAGCAATATTCAGCTCTTTACCCACATTTCATTAGTTCAATTTTTTTTGATTTGAGTAACGTAACTGCCTCTGAAAATTCGATCTTTACAGACTTTAATTCTATTATGCATTAGTCTTGTTACCTTTGTTTTGTGCGGTTCCTTTTTATCAAAGAGCAATACGAAACCATAGTAACAGTAGCTAATGTTTATTCAATGATATGTATTTTCTGTACCTATTTGGATTTAATTAATGGAGGTACTAACCACTCTAATCAAGTTTTATGATGAGTTTTGTGTGGAAAGAGTTTTCAAGTGAAAGAGTTGAGGGTGATGAATGAAGATTAAGAAGGACAAACGCTCAAGCTTGGGGATGTTACCCCTGGGAGCACCCCACATGTATCAAAGGAATACAAGAATTCAATATTGGGGATGTCCAAGCTACCTCATAAACTCAAACCATCTTGATATCAAGTAAGTAAGCCTAGTTATATGGCTATAAAGAAAGCGCTTTGCGGGAGGCAACCCGATTATTTTTGTTTTGATTTTCTTTGTGTACTCTTGCTGTAACAAGAGACCTTAGTTTTTGTTTTTGTTCTGGAATTTTTAATAAAGTACAAAGATTTACTCATTTTGGATTGAAAGAGTTGAACATAAATATAGAGTTGCAGATTCCTGCACGAGTCTCGGTACCGTATGATTTTTCATATTTTTTATATAACTCCGATTGAGATCTTATTTTAACTGTAGTTATAAAGTTTCATCCTCTGTATGCTCAAGAAATTTCGTGATTTTAGGAAATGTCTAAGTAGGGAAATTAATTACGTTTTGCTGCTGCTAAAATTCTGGACAGATTCTGTCACATTTTGTTTTATGTGTTCTTTGAGCTTTTAAGTTGAATCTTTTTGATTAATTTGAGTTCATGTGAGAGCATACAACATTATATACCTACTGGACACTTCATATATACATTTGTTTAAGGATTTTTTGCAGCAAATATTATGTCTTTTATGCCCACCAATGTCACCCCACAGAAAAAAGATGGGAGAAAATTTTATGTTGAAGTTTTTCCACAGAAATTAGAGGAGCTGCACCAAGATCTTTCTAAGGATGGTGAAAACCATAAGCTTGGGGATGCCCAAAGCACCCCACTGGACCAACCACACTCTCGGTTTGCACACGTCTACTCTCTATTTTTTGAGCAACGTAAGATTTTCGCATAAACTTGGAGCGTTTGTATCTTACTTCCTTTATGTTAAGTTTTCATTTTGTTCATGTTGCCAAGACCATTATCAATATATATTTGCTGTAGAAATAAATTAGGTTAGATGCTATAAAAGAATTGGGATTGGGATGTTGAAGTTGATTTAAAAAGCATACATATAGTTGCATGATTCATATGCTTTGAATGAATATCAACTTGCAACTGCATTGTGTAGAGTTATCTTTTATTCATGTTTTGATGATTTCTATTAGTTTACATTGTTTAACATGGACTGATTAGGACTATGGACTCTTATGAATGCATGTATACGGTCAACTTTCTCCCTCTTGCTAGCCCAACAATAAATCCAACAAGTTAAAACTTGTTATCCAACTCCTTTGAACCAAGTGTTTCCAGAGTGTCCACCATACCTACCTATTGGCATAATTGCTATTCCAAGTATATTTATCATGTTTTATTGATTTATCTAGCTTCCAAATTAAAATTCTTATGATTTTGTTTGCTATGAGAAAATTGATTAGTAAAGCTCTCACAAACTTGATGGCACACTTTTATTTCTTGCACATAATAAACTTAAACCATTGTAACTAATTTATGAAGTTGTGTGCTTGACAAATTATGAGTTAGGAGTTATCATAACCATGCTTTCATGGGACACGTTTTCAACATTGCACTTATTCATATCTAGTTGATATCATGTTATTTTGTTATGGATGCCTATCATTGTGAAATAAATTGGAACCTTTGTAAGCTCATGGAGTTCGTATATGTGCTAGAGAAATGCCTGGGCCGCTAACCCAAGCCATGCATCATTCATGGTAGAAATTTACAGCATCCCATAGTGAGCAGTCTATGAAGCATCTTCAATAAAAAGCTATGCCAATAGTAAATAAAAAGAATTGCTGAGATGCTCATTGTCTGTTTGTCTTGTCATTTTGGTATGGGAAACCTTCCATACCATGGGGCAAGAGGTACCCCGTTGGCGTTCTCGATGATACATATAAACTTACAAAGACAAGAACTTGCTTAGGATCCTAACTTGAGTAGCATGTGGTGTAGGTACTCGTATTCAAGGGGCATGAGGCATTCAACTTATACTTTGTCAAGCATATGACTCATATTGGCCATCACATTAACCTTAACCACTCAAGATACTAATGATAGGGGCAATGAGGGCTCAAAGCTAATGAATACCATAGTTCAAACATAATCATAAGACGGAGTGTTTGGAAGCTATATGAAACTTATTCATGATTTATCTATGCTTATTATCTATCTTTCCAAGTGTCCACTTTTATATTCAGAATTTAGAAGAAAACTCTATGACCACTATAGGATATTTTTACTTTACTTTTTCTTTTGGATTTTGCATTCATTTGGTCCATAGCTCTTTCTTCTATGTTACACTTTGTGAATTAGTATTGATCATCCTTTCATTATATATGAGATATCACTTCATTATCTATCTTGCATATTGCTATTCCTTTGAAGAATGAATCATTTGACTTTGTGTAGAAATAGTAATCAGATTTGATATCCAAAATAGTATTAAAGTACAAAGTCCATGTTAGTTTTATCACCTTCATACTCGAGGACGAGTATAGGTTAAGCTTGGGGATGTTGATGCACGTAAAATGCATGCATGAACTTTGCACTTTATTACTTGATATTCCAACATATTTGCATCATATATGGGTTATATTCATGTTTTATAATGATTATTGGGAATAATTCACACTTCCCAAATTGCTTTGGAATTAACCCTGCCGAGGCAGAAAACCCCTATTTCAATGTTTTTGACTTTCAGGTACCCAAACAACGTCCAATTGACCTGAAACTTCACGGGACCCAGCATTTATCAGAATGAAGAACAATGGGCCAAAGATCTGCGAGAAAAGAAGACCGAGGAGGGAATGGGCACAGCAGCCGTGGCCCACCCGCTGGCCGCGGCTGGTATGCTCTTTCCTCCCTCGAGTCTCCGATGCCATTGATTCTTTTGCCAAACGACTTGTCTTGACCTAAAACCTACTATATATACCCCCTTTCGGCGATCCTCGACACAGACGGAGGCGGAGATCCAAAAACACAGAAACAGAGATTCTCCGGAGAAGATTGGAGGGGGGAAACGCCACCGAAATCACCTCCGGAGGGCTCCACCCCCTCCGGCGTGTTCATCATCAACACCTATAGCAAGATTCTCTCCATCCCCCTACTATAATCTCTTGGCAAACATGATGTGTGAACAATATTTTATCTTCCCTTGATCTATTGTGACTCCATGTCTTTGTTTGAGTAGTGAATTGTTATGGCAAAAGTAAAATAGTTCATTTATTGGTTGCATTCAGTGTTGTTATTTTTTATGATTGTCTTCTTGTACAATATATGAGTGCACGCATATGTTGGGGAATGCATGTATGGCGATCATCGTGATGTAATGGAGTGGGGAGGACCGTGGAGGACAGAAAACCGTGGTCCAATCCATAAAGCTACATTAGGAGGGACATATATCAGGGACCCTAGAGTCTATAGCTATGGTGGGACAATTATGTCTTAATAATTCCTATGTTTGCTCAGTAACATGGCCTTAGGATCCATCATAAGAGTTGTGTATGCACATTTATTTGGCTGCACCTAATTAAGGCTCCGTCCTGGAAGAAACAATAAACAACCAAACAAACGAATGAAATAACAATTGCCTAAACATTTACTCCCTTAGAGAATCTTGCTACTTGAGGAACTTGCTACTTGAGAAAACTTGCCACCACTCCACTCCACTTCATTAGATCAATTTAACTTGCACTAGTTTACTCGTAGTTTCCACTAACACATACTTTATTTATTTTCTACCTAGTACCAAAAAAACACACACTTAGATCCTAGCTTTGCATAGAAGGCAATATAAGAGGGTTATAGGGCTTTAGAGAATAGATAGTTGACCTTCAGCTCCTCGTGGTTTCGACACTCAAATACTTATCGAAATGTACTACGGTGATCCCCTACACTTGGGGGTTATCAGCTGCGAGACTGACCAGCGTATCATACATGTCATAGTCAACAGAAGTGGCACCGGAGTCACCTTTTCGTGACCAGAACTTTTGGACGGCAGCGGAGGAACGGGAATCAGACTCCAGAAAATTTCCTAGGAAAAATTAAAAGAACTAAGTTAATAGAGAAAACAAGAGCCGAAAAAGAGATGTCGGCAACATGAGATAAACTCATGGGACATGTAGCTATTGATCCGGGTGAGCTCGGTAAACCAAGCAACATTCCTTTTATTGAGCTTTTCAAACTCAAGGTTCACCGAGTCAAATTTGACCTCGGCATCCTTGAGTAGATCTTGCCCCTTGATAGCTGTGAGATTCGACACATTTTTGATAGTTTTTATTGATGGTTTTCCCCTGGATTTGATCATTTTCTAGCTTTACCTAACGCTAATACTTCGATAGCAAAGAAAACTTGGTTTTTAATGTGTGTTTCAGGTTCTAAATGTCAATAGAGGTATTTAAATAGAGAAACACAATATTTTGGAGAAAACAAGCGAGTCCCACCTTGGAAGCACGCGAGGGGAGCTCACAGAAGCTTTAACGAGCAACTATACAGCGGGAATATTTTTTTGGCTGTATAGTTGCCGCCGCCTCTGTCTTGTTAAAAGGGACAACTTCCGTGAAGGGATGGGGGACGAAAACACAACACAGCAGCCGCCATACCATCCAGAAGGGAGAAACAAGAGATCCGGAGAAGAAGGGGAAGACGTTCTTCATCTCGCTCCATGATCTTCAACATCCTAGCCAATACACCCTCGTAGCCATTACTTGTACTTGAGAGAGAGAGATATTCACTTTGCAAGATTAGGGTTTGAGATTGTTCTTCCTATCTTGATTGTGTCGGATTACTTTTCTATTCTTATTGTGGATCTCCACGGTAATATCGAGAAGAACTCCCTTTATTTAATTATATCGATGATGTTTTCTTCTCTCATGTGTGAGTAATTCCCTTGGGCGTGGGAGATGTAGGGGATTGGTGAGATGTGATGTGCCTTCTTTTCCATTAGTTTGTGATTGATTCTAATTACTGTATTATGTGTGCTTGACTATCTATGGGATGCCTAATTCTTGTTGTCCAATTAAGGGCCCAGACAACATGATGCTTTGTTCTACATAGATAAGATCTTGTTCGCTAGTGGACCGGTGACCCCCGGGTGACACGGGGATATCAATGGAAAGCTAGTTGACTCTAGGATAACGAGTAACCACTGTGCTTATTGCATTAGTCCGATCCAAGGAGCTTAATCGCTAAGCAATCTGAAGGGTCTTAATCGTCTAGTGTCTGACCATGGTTTTGGTAACAGGCTAGTAGGATTATTAAAGTTGGGATGAAATCTACCAAGAGGAGTTCCGGCTGATTAAGGGTTGCTCACCTACACATATATTTATAACATTATAATTGTTACATTTATCACTCATCCACCTGGCACGGTCACTATCACCATGAACTAAATCTCCCCGTGCCTTCTTTCGCCATCTGCACGAAACAAAAACAACAAAGTCGTTCTTTACTTTTATGCTTTATCTTTCTGAAGTTTACATTTTAGTTCTGTTTAAATTCATCTCATTTAATTAAAACCCAATTCCTTATTTCAACACTTGCAGTCAATTCGCTCGAACACCTGTGACAACTTCGGGTGTGACAGAGACTTCACATATAAACACTAACCTTTGGGCTCCCTGTGGGATCGATATCTGAACTTCGAAACTAGCTACAAATGATCTATGCTCTTGCAGACATCACCCCTTCTCAAGCTCAGTCTCAAGCCGGTCCTTCTCCTCAGCAAAGGCTTGATCAACCTTTTCAAGCTCAACTTTCTGAAGCTTCTTCAATTCTTCACTCTAGGCACAAATCTGAGAGATCTCTTCATCCTTTTCCTTCAGTTGAGCTTGGTGCTGTCCTACTTGTTCGAGAAAATGAAGCATCGGTTTAGGCATAGATACGCAATCCTGATGCATCTCTGCAAAAGTTTTTGACTCGGCTAGGCCGAGGTAGAAATAACAAGGCAAATCAGAAGAAGGCTAGTTTGAGGGAAAGAGGCAGAGAAAGAAAAATATCTTCCTGTTCGACAATGCGCTTCTTCAGCGACTTATTCTCAACCTCGACCCCGACTGACAAAAGGTGAAACACATGTTAGTTCGACAGAGGGAAGGTGCACGAGCACCGAGGCAGCAAGGCAGTAACATGCCTCTCTTCTTCAACTCAGACAGCAGTTTCTTATACTTTATGGAGAGGGCCTTATGCAAAAATAGAAGTCTCTAGAACTCGGCAGTTCCCCGAGTTGTGGCGACCTACGAAAAGGAAAATATTAGATCAAAGAATAAAGTAGGATATTTGAAGCTACTAAAGATCGGAGTCTAGTAAAACTTAACCCAGATCTAGGTGGCTAGGTATTCGAAGCTACTAAAGATCCGAGTCAAGTAAAACTTAACCGAGATCTAGGTGGCTAGGTATTCGAAGCTACTAAAGATCCGAGTCAAGTAAAACATAACCCGGATCTAGGTGGTTGGATACTTGAAGCTACTAAATATCCGAGTCAAGTAAAAAACTTAACCCGGATCTACATGGCTGGATATTTGAAGCTACTAAAGATCCGAGTCAAGTAAAACTTAACCCAGATCTAGGTGGCTAGGTATTCAAAGCTACTGAAGATGCGAGTCAAGTAAAACTTAACCCAGATCTAGGTGGCTAGGTATTCGAAGCTACTAAAGTTCCGAGTCAAGTAAAACTTAACCCGGATCTAGGTGGCTAGGTATTCAAAGCTACTGAAGATGCGAGTCAAGTAAAACTTAACCCGGATCTAGGTGGCTAGGTATTCGAAGCTACTAAAGATCCGAGTCAAATAAAACTTAACCCGGATCTAGGTGTATGGGGTATTCGAGGTTAATACATATCAGAGTCAAGTAAGATTTGACCCGAATCTAAAAACTTCAATATGCAGAACTAAGTAAAGCAAATTTGGTTCTAAGAACATTCAAGCGAGTAATATATCACTCCCTCGGAGGCTCGGGGACTAGAGGTTATATACATATGTTATGCAAAGCATAGAAAGTATGGTCGAGATATTTACCTACATCATCTGGTTAGCCTCGACAAGAGCCGTTTGCGCTGTGTACATCCTCTCCACAATCTCGGTGGGGCCAAAAGATTGCTCCTTCGGATTACCAAAGGTGACCTCGCCATAATCAGCGTTGTTCCAGTTCTCAACGTACTCAGCAAGTGAGCCGAGGCTTTGATCACTAAGAGTCCGAGTCAGGACCAACCCTTTCTCAGCTAAAGTTTTTTGGGTGGCCTTGGCAGCAATAGGCTGACGTGCAGCGCTATCTGCTTGTCCTTGGCTGAACCAGAAGCAGCACCACCTTTTTCCATCATGTCAGCAATAGATGGTTGTCAATGTCTAGCCGCAGATCCTTTTGGGGTTGCCTTGACCACGTCAGCTGGTTTCTTTGTCTTCCCTGCTGGATTGGGTCGCTACGGAGAAGTTCAGGCTGAGGCTCAACAGCCGAGGTTGGCGGAGGCTAAGATGGCGATGCTTTCTGAGGCTGGATTTGTGGTGAGTCTTGGAAGACTTAGATGATGTTGGTGGTGGTTGCTGTTGCTAGGTTGAGGTAGATGTCGTTTGTTGTTGAGGATGAGGTTGAGTTGGTGCCGGGGTTACCGGCACCTCAGATGAAACAGTCTCGGTGCCGATGTTGTCGGCGCCACGATCTTCACTATCTTTCTCCTTTTCGGGGGCGGAAGAACCATCCCTCAGATCTAGCATAGGCACGTCCTCCAACGCACCTCCTCCATTTCTGCCAAGATTTTCATCATTCGGTCGAGACAAACCAGTATCCGGCTGACGAGGGTTAAACTCATCAATGCCCATTGTTATGGACTTGGGTTTTGGAGAAGGAGGGAGTGCTGGAGACATCTATCGGCTAGCAAACAAGCACACAGGGGACAAAGGATTTACCCAGGTTCAGGCCTTGTAGAGGTCCCTACTCCTGCTTGTCTGCTCGTGGAATTATCAAGGGAGTCGAAAGTTACAATGGTGCGCAGATGCAATCTGGCGAGGGTTGTGGAAACTAGGGTTGTGTGTGTCCTCCTTGTCGCCCCCTCCTAGCCTTTATATAGATAGGCTAGGTCTCGGGTAGCAGGTCGAGTCGGTTACAAGTTAGGGTTTTTCCCTTCAAACTTTCTATCTTTAGCTTCTTCTTGTCTCTCAAGCAATCGAGAGTCCGCAGGTTACTCGAGTCCTTTTGTCCGGGCCTTGGCGACACCGTGGGCCTCTACGTATTTAGACCGTATATACCAAGCTCGAGCACCCGTAGGGTATACCCATGTCAGTAGCCCCCGAGTATCCAGTGGAATCGCAGATTCGACTGGGTACTTTTTGAAGTTTTCGAGTGCCTGAATGAGTGCACTTCGACTGCTTTTATTTATGTCATAGGGATTGTTGATATACGTGCCTGATATAACCGAAGTATCGGTACCATTTAACCACCTTAGGGTGAAACAACACAATCTACTCGAACTCGAGTCCCCGGACTCGAATCCGGAAAAGTGCTGGCGTAATTCGACTCAAGCCGCGGAGGTCTTACAGGAGTCGAATTCCAGTTATATGGGTGTAAGCACTTGATGCGTCCGTCAAGGCATGTTCATCGTGCATGTAGGCACGGATATGTTTCTGGTAGTGCGCAGTTAAATGCGTTGCCAGGCCTTTATTCAGGTCTTACCTTCACGCTGTAAGCGCGGCATCCAAATTTTATCATCGCGGAGATGATTCGGGCAACCCAAGAGACGTAATCTCTTTGTAGGGAAAATTATGAGGCGGTGTCGCCATGATCTGCGAGTGCTGATGTAATCAACGCACAGCTTTCGTGCAAATAATCATAGGGTGCGCGACCAGCGCTCCCTATGGGAGTAGCCCCCGAGTGCCTGGTTTGAGTCGAAGACTCAAGAAGGGACTAAAGAAATTTTGCGGCTGCTGTCATTTTTCTTTGTTTGAGTCGAAAACTTGGGTTGCGATTGCTGTCGTCTTTTGCTTGCTTGTTTCAGTCGAAACAATTTCCAGCGCTCCCTATGGGAGTAACCCACGTCCATAGTCGAATCGTTTTTCGAGTGGTTGGGTTTGATTGTGATTGCCTGTATCCCTGCAATAAGAAAAGAAAATCATAGGGTGCGCGGCCAGCGCTCCCTATGGGAGTAGCCCCCGACTGCTAGGTGGAGTCGAAGACTCCAGCAAGGACTAAAGTAGTCGAATTTTTCCGCTAAGTAGCCGTTGATGACGTCAGTGCTGACGCTTGCATGACTTCAGTTGCCCGCGTGAGCGGCTTTGACGGGACGTGACGAGCGGTGGGTCCCACTTTCTGATGTTGATTTGACTGAGCGTGCGTAATCTTATTATTAACTGTGCCTCCTCGATTTCCGCGCAGTGGAGGGACGGTTCATGCTTCCTCTTCCCCACGTGTCGAGCGTGATATGTGCCACGCGTCCAATAGGGTTTTTTGTGAGCCGTTGGATTGCATCTCTTAGGGGTT
Organism: Avena eriantha; assembly: GCA_910589775.1. Classification (NCBI taxonomy): domain Eukaryota; kingdom Viridiplantae; phylum Streptophyta; class Magnoliopsida; order Poales; family Poaceae; genus Avena; species Avena eriantha. Next base: position 405,563,137 of record OU342746.1, on the reverse strand, counting down.
AAGTAGCGATGCTACGGCAGTAAATTTCCATCTGCGCCCTTTTCTTCCTCGCTGCCATCGCCATTAGCGTTGTTCCTTTGCTTTTTCTCCTGCGCTCATCTCCTCCTCAGCTCTGGACCATCTCCGCTCGTTTCCAAGTTATTTTCTGCGCTCTCATCGCCGTCGCGCAATGGGAAAGAAGAAAGGAGGTGCTGCCGTTGAATCCGCCGCCACCGCTACTACGGCGAAGAAGAAGGGTGGCTCCGCTGCTGTGGGCACCAGTGCCGCCGTCGGCGGGAAAAAGCAGGTCGCGGGCACCCGCGTGACCAATGGCGCTTGGCGCCCCTCTATCATCAAGGCGTCGGATCTCCGTCTTCTTCGCCAAGACGGAGTTATTTCCGCAGCAGTCGCCGATGCGCGCGTCCCCAACGGTGAGACCATTCCTGTGCCTCCCGTTGGTTTTCGAGTGATGTTTCTTGCATTCGTCATTCGCGGTCTTTCTTTGCCTCTCCACCCCTTTCTTAGGGGTCTCCTTTGTTTCTACGGGCTCCATCTCCATCAGCTGTCCCCAAATTCAATTCTCCACATCACCTGCTTCATCACTCTTTGCGAGTGCTGGCTCAGAATCGAGCCGCACTTTGGCCTTTTTAAGCGCTTATTTAAACTGAAGCGTCAGTCCGCATCTGGCTCTCTAGTTTACGACGTAGGTGGTTGTGGAATCCATGTCGACCCGTCCGCCACCTACTTCGACATCAAACTCGCCAAGTCCGTCCAGGGATGGAGGGACAGATGGTTTTATGTTCACGACCAGAAGGCCAAGGACGAGCATTTTGGACTCGCGCCTTTCGATCCCGCGACTCCCTGCAAGAAGATGTGTTCTTGGAAGAACGTGATCATGCCTTCCGAACTCGCGGAGACAGACGTGCTATATCAACGCGTCTGCGACCTCAAGAGTCGCATAGGCGCGGAAGAGGGAGGCTGGGCCCTTGTCAGGACTTGGCTGTGTCGTCGCGTCCAACCTCTCCAGGCCAGAGTCCATCCCATGTTTCAATGGGGTGGCGCTGATGATGCCACTCGCGTGTCTGCCGATGGCATGTCCGCGAGTGAGGTAGATAAGAGGGTGCGACTGGTCACGAAGTAAACCTTCAAGGATGTGCTTCCGAATGAGCCAATCGTTCCTCCTTTCGATGCTTCGAATCCTCCTCCTGAGGTATAGTTGTGCTACGCAGGAGCTTATTTGTGCGATTGCTTTTCTGTTGTTTACTTGCTCCTTTTTGCTCATCTTTGCTGTTTGTATGCAGGATTGGGCGGTGTCGCCTTGCATGCCTCCTCTCCCTGAGGGTATTATTCCTCGCGAAGCTTTGGAGGAGGACGAGTCTGAGTCGACTGTCCCTTCTGATGTGGAAGAGGAAGCCCCCGAGTCTGGGAGCCCGGATACTCGCAAGCGTTCGCGCAGCGAGGATTCCAACGCGTCGACTCCTTCGACTCCAGAAGGCACGGCTGTTGACGTGGAGTCGCCAATTCCAGCTGTTCCTGTGAGGGCTGTGGCACCGTCGTCCCGCAAGAAGATGCGACTGCTCAAGGAATCTTCGTCGGAGTCGGCGGAGGCCACGTTTGATCTTGACAAGTTTGACTGGTAAGTTTGCGAGTTCATTCATTCTTTTTCTGTTTTCTTCTTGCTGGCTTTGCCCTGGAGTTTGCCTTTTCCCAATGCGAATTTTGTCTTGCAGTCAAGAGGCGTCGTCATCTTCTGGCGACGTCAAGTTTTTGAAGGAATCGGGAGTCGCGACCTCAAGGGCCAAGATAGAGGTCGAGCGCGCTCCTTCTCCTCTGGCGGCGGCTCACTCCGGGCACAATTCTTCGAGCTCTCCTCACGTAGGGGAGCATCGAATAGTAGCTCGGATGACGGTTCAGCAAACTTCCTCGGAGTCGCTAGAGGACCATGTAAGTACATATGTCCTTCTTTTTTAGTGTGGCAGTCGACGCCTTCTGCTGCCCTTGCTAATTCCTTGTTTTGTGCAACAGCCCCTTGTAAAGGAAGCCGCGCAAGTGGCAGAGCAGGTCATGGCGATGGGTCGCCAGCATGCGATGCTGGAGACGCGTCACCGCGTGGTCGAAAGTGAGTGCTTCCACGCTTATTCTTTTCATCTTCTCTCTGATTTGGTATATTCGACTAATAGCCAATTATTGACTGCCATGTAGCTGAGCATAACGCTTTACTGCACAATGTCGCAACATTGGACAAGACACTGGCCACAGCTGTGAAGGGGCGCGATGAGGCAATCGCAGCTCGTGATGATGCCCAGAAGCGCGAAGACGATCTGCGCGCTTGTTTTGCAACCAGGGAAAATTTGTTCGAGGAGCAACTGTTCTCAGTCGCCAAGGCCCTCTCAGGTACCTTTACTGGTGGATATTTTATTGATGCTCCTCTCTGCTTCTAGAATTTTTCCGGTGGCACTAGAATTTTGATCCATGTATTTTTGGTGTAGATGCTGGCGACTTGAGTTTTGACCCGCAGGCCCTTCGTCGTGATGACGCTCTGGCCGGCGCGGTATCCGTGGTCGAGGACCGAAGCACCGCCGTCTAGGATACATTATCCAAAGCCAAGGTCGCCCTTAGTCGCCTCTGAGAGGAGTTGATGCCAAAGGCAGAGCAGGTTGATAATATGGGCGAGCTGGTGGAGTCGCTCGCCGGGGGCGTGCCTTCTTCTTACAAGAACTCCCTCCGGGCGGCTGGTGCAACGATGTCACTCACCATGGTGCAAGCCCACGGAGTCGAGATAGATCCCTCTGCGGTGTCGAACACAATGCCTGTTGGCGCAGATGGTCAGCAGGTAGTTTTCGCTCCCTTTGCGACTGCCTATGCCAAATACGGTCATTCTTTGATTAATACCATTGCCAAGTATTCGGAGGAGCTCCAGCGCGCTAAGAAGGCGGCGAAAGCTTCGGCTTCAGGGGCAGGCGGAAAGTCAGTGGCATCTGATACTGCCACGGATTTGATGAAGCCTCCGAAGGCGTCAAAGTCGAAGAAGCCAGCTGCTCCGTAGTTAATTTGTGTAATAGATGATGAATTGTCCTTTTGCTCTAAGAACATGCATGTTGGCTAGTGTGCTTGTGAATATTTTTATCCTTGTCCTGAATGCATCTGCTCTCCCTGCCTTTGTGTTAGTTTGGTTGCCTTATTTGCTTCTGTCTTGATCTGTGGTAGGGCACATCGAGTGGTCCCGTAGGGGGAAACCAGGATTCATCATCTCTTGATGAGATAGTGGCACCGCCGCGCTCTAGAGTAGAGGAGTTGTCTTTGCTGTCGCGACTTCGTGTCCACATGAAGGAGCTGGAGCGTGAGTTGCCCCTGATCCGCGGTAACGCAGATGTGTTGAGGTCAAAGGCGGAAAAAGCCGCCACCCGCGAGCAATATCTGCTTGGCGAGGCGACGCAGCTGGGCGGCCAGTTTAAGTGTTAGTTTGCTCATCCTCATCTTTTCCTTTGTAGTTAGTCGCAGTGGTACGTTATGCTCATGCTGTTGGTGACGCTTCTTGTAGTTGTCAGCGCACGCCATCCGCAGGAGGAGAGGGATCGGATTGCCATCCGCCTTCATGGTCTCACCCAGGAGCAACTCCAAGAGAGTGGATACTTCTGGGTGGATCATGATCGTGCGACTGCATTGGCGACCCTGCAGGATCGCGCTTTGCGAGTGCTGCTCTTCCTGAAGAAGTCGCAGTCATGTTTGAAGAATATCTATCGGGCGATGTTCCCGTTGGATGACGCGCCGTCAAGCCTGTTGGCTCTCCTGGCCAAATTTCAAGATATGTCCGCGGTTCGCGAGTGCGTGAGGCAGCAGTTGGTGGCTGGTGCCAAGGCTGCCCTCTCGATGGTGCGATTGCACAGGCCTGACGTGGATGTCGCCTCCGTAGCTTCCGGTCCGCCAGCGCCGCCAGTCGAATCTGCTTGGAATATGGTGCCGCACTATCAGGCGGTGGACCGTCCAGTAGAGGAGATTGTCGACTTCTTCGAGGAACAAACCAATGTTCTTCTGTTGCAGCAGTAGCCAGATTTTTATCCTGCACATAAGTGTATTTGTGTTGTAAAGTTCATGTATAGGTTGTAGATATTTTATTGTTGAATGTGTATAAATAGCTTTGTTGGCGTGAGGTGCGTTGCACTATGCGAGTCCTTTTCGTTAGCCTAGCCATCCCTTTGTCAACCTGCCAGGTGCGTTGCAGCTGGGTTGAGTTTTCGTTAAGGGGTTTGATTGATGTGCCAGCTACTCAGGATATCGCGTTTATTGGTTCGAAGAACAGATGTATGTAGGGTGGCGTAGCCCCCGAGTATAAAATTGACAGAAGTGAAAAGAAAAAACACAGAGTTTTGGGGCACTTAGCTTTTATTTACTTGAAAAACAGTATGAGGTACAATGTGTGGCTAAGTAGCCTTGGCTGAGTAGCCTTATTTGTGATGTAAAAGTAAAGACAGCTAGGGGTAGAAGCGTCGCAGTTGTGCGACGTTCCATGGGTTGGAGTATGCGACTCCTGTTTCTAGGTCTTGAAGGCGATAGGCGCCACCTGGGATTACTTCTGTAACCACGTATGGTCCTTCCCAGGGGACTCGAGCTTGAGATGCCCCTGCTGCTTCAGTCGCAGGACCAGGTCACCTTCGACGAAGGATCTAGGGTGAAGCCTTCTACTGTGGTAGTTGCGCAGGTTCTGCTGGCAGATCGTGGATCTTTCTGCGGCGATTTCTCTCGCCTCGTCTAGGAGGTCGACAGAGTCTTCGAGTGCAAGATATGACTCTTGTTCGCTGTAAGCGACTACGCGCGACGCTTTGTAGCTTACTTCGGCGGGTAGTACCGCCTCTGCCCCGTGCACCATAAAGAATGGCGTGTAGCCTGTGGCGCTGTTTGGAGTTGTACGTAGGCTCCAGAGTACGGATTGGAGCTCATCTGGCCAGCAGCCCGCGGCTTGTTCGAGTGGTCGAAGGAGTCGCTTCTTGATGCCGCTGCAGATGAGCCCATTTGCTTTTTCCACCTGACCGTTGGTCTGTGGATGCGCGACTGAGGCATAACTGATGTTGATCCCCAGCTTTGTGCAGAATTCTTGGAACTCCTTGGATGTAAAGTTCGTCCCGTTGTCAGTGATGATGTTGTGCGGCACGCCGAAGCGGTAGACGATGGACTCGAAGAACTTGACTGCGCTGTGCCCTGATTGCTTGGTTACTGGCATGGCCTCGATCCACTTGGTGAATTTGTCGACTGCGACCAAGAGGTAGACGTATCCTCCTTGCGAGGACCTTGGGAGTTTGTCAACCATGTCGAGACCCCACTGGGCGAAGGGCCAGGCCAATGGAATAGGCCGTAGTTCTGCGCCTGGTGCGTGTGGCTTATCGGCGAATCGTTAGCAAGCGTTGCATTTTTGGACTATGTCATTGGCATCGCGTATGGCCGTGGGCCAGTAAAATCCAGCTCGTAGAGCTTTGGCAACGAGGGCGCGACTACCGGCGTGGTGTCCGCAAGTCCCTTCATGTATGTCGAGGAGGATTGCTCTTCCATCGGCCAGGGAGACGCATCGTTGTAACACGCCTGTGATGCTGCGTTTATACAGTTCGCCATTGAAAACGGTGAATGCCTTAGAGCGTCGCGTGATGTGCCATGCATCTGTCGGGTCGTCCGGTAGGCGCTTGCTAAGGAGATATGCAATGTACGGCTGCGTCCAGGATTGTTCGATCATCATGACGCTCATTGGCCCTTCGAGTCCCGTGTCTGATTCCAAGTTTTCGAGTGCCATTGGCTCATTGGGTGGCGTAGCCCCCGAGTCTGTTGCTGCGCTTGTTTTCTTCTCTACGGACTTTGGCTTGATGGAGCATTCGCAGATGCGCTCGAGAAATACCCCAGGTGGTATGGGGGCGCAGGTAGAGCCTATGTTGGCGAGTGCGTCCGCCTCCTCGTTGCTTTCGCAACCTACGTGTCGCAACTCGCACCCATCGAAGTTGCCCTCGAGTGTATCGTAGAGGTCATGGTATGCGATCATGTTTTCATTGAGTGTGTCACACTCGTGCATTGTTTGGTTGACGACGAGCTTGGAGTCGCCATATATGATGAGCCTCTTTGCGCCGCAGGCTTTTGCCACCTCATCCCGTGCAACAGGGCCTCGTATTCAGCCTCGTTGTTTGAGGCTGTGAACTGCATTCGCAGGATGTATTTTAGCTTGTCTCATTGAGGTGACGTCAATATGATACATGCTCCTGCTCCGTCTTTCCGCTTGGATCCATCGAAGTGCATTGTCCAGAGCTAGGACATATCTGGCTTGTCTGGGAGTTGGTTTTCCATCCAATGTACGAGAAAGTCAGGGAGAACTTGTGACTTGATTGCGTCGCGTTTTTCGTATGTGATGTCTCGTGGAGACAGTTCGATTCCCCAAAGCGCGACTCGTCCCGTGGCGTCGGGGTTATTGAGGATATGTCCCAATGGGGCGTCGCTGACTACCACGATTGGGTGTTCCTGGAAGTAATGGCGCAGTCACCGGGCGGTCATGAAGACGCCGTACGCCAGCTTCTGGTAGTGCGGGTACCGCTGTTTTGTTGGCATGAGGACCTCGCTGAGGTAGTATACCGGGCTTTGTACGCCGTGGACCTTGTTTTCCTTGGCCCGCTCGACGACGAGCACTGTGCTAACCACTTGGTTGGTAGCGGAGATGTATAGCAGTAGTGGCTCCCTTTCTCGTGGAGTCACCAGTACTGGCGAGGTGGATAACAGGTGCTTGAGATCTTCGAATGCTTCTTGCGCTTCCTTGGTCCACTCAAATTTGTCAACTTTGCGGAGGAGCTAATAGAAGGGTAGTGCCTTTTCTCCCATTCGACTAATAAATCGACTGGGGGGCGCGATTCGTCCGGCTAGTTGCTGGACGCCTCTTATGTTCTTTGGCTTCTCCATGGCCAGTATGGCCTTTATCTTTTTCGAGTTTGCCTCAATCCCTCTCGCGGAGATGAGATATCCGAGCAGCTGCCCAGATGGTACGCCGAAGGCGCATTTGTCTGGGTTGAGCTTAATCTGGTAACGATCGAGATTGGCGAATGTTTCGCACAAGTCGTCGATTAGAGAGGCTTCCTCCTTGGTTTTGATTACTATGTCGTCGACATAGACTTGGGTGTTGCGACCCAATTGCTCCCTGAGGCAAGCCTGCATGCACCGCTGGTAGGTGGCTCCCGCGTTTTTTAGCCCGAAGGGCATTGTGTTGTAGCAGAACACACCGAAGGGCATTGTAAACGCGGTCTTCTCCTGGTCTTCCTCCTTCATTCGAATTTGTTTATAGCCTGAGTAGGCATCGAGGAAGCAGAGGCGCTCGCATCCAGCGGTGGAGTCGATGATTTGATCGATCTGTGGTAGCGGGAAGTGATCTTTTGGGCAGTGCTTGTTTAAAGAAGTGAAGTCCACGCACATCCGTAGGATATCCGTGTCCTTTTTTGGCACCAGCACCATATTGGCGAGCCAAGTGCTTTCCTTGATCTCGCATATGAATTTGGCCTCGAGGAGTATGTTGATCTCCATTCCGACTGCCTGCGCTCGTGGCTCAGACAGTCGCTTGATTGTTTGCTTGACTGGCCTTGCATCGGGGTTGATGTTGAGTGCGTGCTCGGCGAATTCCCTGGGAACTCCTGGCATGTCCGCAGGACACCAGGCAAAAATTTCCCAGTGCTCACGGAGGAATTCGACGAGCGCGAGTTCCTATGCGGGACTCAAGTTGTTGGCGATGAGGGCCGTTTTGGCGGGATCTGTCGGATGGACCTGCACCTTCTTTGTGTGCACAGATGAGTTGAAGGAGAGATCAGGTGAGCGTGGCCTGCTCGGGGGAGGCAGGCTATTATCTGTTGTTTCCTTCAATCGCGCGAGCTCCTCCTGCATGCCGAAGGATTGGGAAATTCTGTTGAATTCCGTTGATCATGATGATGCCGTTGGGACCTGGCATTTTCATCGCAGGTAGGCGTAGTGGGGTACCGCCATGAACCTAGCGAACGCGACACGTCCGAGGATGCAGTGGTATTGTGAGGGCCAGTCGACGACTTCAAAATCGATGCACTCGCGCCGGAAGTTCCTTGGCGTGCCGAATATGACGTCGAGGTTGATTTTGCCCAGGGGGTATACGCCTTTCCCTGGGACGATGCCGTGGAATGTTGTGTCCGATGCCTCCAAGCAAGTTAGAGGGATCCTCATTGCTCGCAAGGTACTCGCAAATATGAGGTTGATGTCGCTTCCACCATCCATGAAGACGCAACTCATGTCGAAGCCTCCAATTTGCGCCTCGAGTACGAGGGGGCAATGGCCTGGGCGAGGTACTTGAGGCGGGTGGTCTCGTTTATCGAAGGTGATGCACGACTCACAGCCACTGAGGTACTCAGTGGTGGGTGGTGGTGAGTGCGTGGCCAAGTTGACTTGGCGAGTGATGGCTTTCTGCACCCTGTTGGAGGGGCGCCCCTTTTGGATCATCATGGTACCCATGGTCCGTGGGTATGGTTCTCCTCCGTGGTGTTGGTCCGGTGCAGCTCCGTTCGGGGGTGGCCCCGGTGGAGGTGGCGGTGCGTCATGTGCTACGGCGCCTGGAGCGGCCCCGTAGCCTCTTTTGACTGTGTTGCGGTTCATCCGAACCAATCCCTCGTGTAGTTTGAGGAACTCGCGGCAGTCCTTGAGGAGGTGGCTGGACTTTCTCTTGCCGTCATGCTTGTCGACGTAGAAGTGTACCATGCATGGTCTAGACAGGTTTTTCTCGATGGAGGTCGCGAGTGCGGCGTTGCCATACTTGCATGGTTTTCCCAGAATCGCGGTATCCACCGCTGCGGTATCCGTTGTTGCGGTTGTCGTCGCGTCTATCGGCGTAGCCGGCTGCGACCATGTTGACGTCGTCACGGTCGTCGTAGATACGCATGCGGCATTTGCCTCGGCGGTCGCGTCTGCGTTCGAGTTCTGCCTCCTCGTCGGAGTGAGCGTGGTTCTTCACCGAATCTTCTCCATCTGCCCACCGATTTGCGATCTCCATCAGGTGGTCGATGGTTTGGGGCTTGGAGCGGCCCAGCTCCTCCCTGAGCTCTAGAAGACGGACGCCACCGTTGAATGCATCAATCGCGCGGTCTTCCGAGATGTTTTCCGCGGAGTTCTTGATGATGGACCACCTTCGTATGTATGAGTGTAGCGATTCGCCAGATCTTTGCTGGCAGCATCTCAGTTCTTCGATTGATGCGAGCCGTTTGTACGTGCCTTTAAAGTTGCGCACGAAGCTGTAGACCAGCTCATCCCAACTGCGAATGGATCCGCGTGGGAGGCTATTGAGCCATGCTCGGGCGGCGCCCTGCAGCTGTAGCTGCAAGCATTGCATGGCAGTACTTCGATTGCCTCCGTGGAGCCTGGCGGAGGAGATGTGATCCTCTAGCCATATTTTAGGGTCCTGTAGACCGTCGAACTTCGGATTTTCTGACGGAAGTTTAAACCCCTTAGGCATTCGCTTCTGCCTAATGGATCTGCTGAAGCATCTGGCGCCGCAGAGTTCCCCGTCTTCCTCTTCCTAGTCAGTCGATCGAGCACGTTGTGCTCTTGACTTGTCGATCTTGCATTGTGTGAGGTCGTTGCGCGCATCGTAGTCGCGATCGTGTTGCTGTGAACGATGGCGTCGAGACAGGTCGTGACTGTCATCGCTGGATGAGGGTGAGGAGTAGCACTTTGCTAGCGCTTTGCCCTTTTTTGGGTCTGGTAGTGGCTCCTTGTCGAGGGCGGCCTCGATTAGCTCCAAACCTGCGATCATAGATCGGTGCATGGCGGTTCGGAGATCTCTAGCCGGTGGCTGGTTGTTGAGGAGGTACATGGTGGTGGCTGTCACCGCGGCCTGCGACGTCCTGGGGATCACGTTGCCTCTCGTGTCGACTGTCATAGAGCCGAAGTCGAGGACTTTCGCGGCGTCTATGCGCTCTTGTTCGGTTAGGTGAGCCATTCGCAATTGCCTCTTCTTGGCGGTGTGCTCGTTGCCTCGTGAGGAGGATCCTCCGTAGGAGGAGAGCCCAGCGCGACGAAGGCTTGATTCGTCCGCCGCCCTTTTACGCGCCTCAAGTTGCGTGATTGCTTGTTTTTGGCGCATGAACTCCTCTTTTAGGAGCCAGTGGTAGCCCATCAGTAGTTCCTGCGGGGATCCGAGGGGTAGCGGTGTACCTCGTAGGGCCTCGCGGCAGCGTTCCCACTCTTGCTCGTTGAGCTTGATTACGACGCGTTCGCCGGTTTGCTCATTAATTATACTGGGAGGTTCGACTGCTCCCCTGTTGGCGCCGTTGCCGTCGTTGTCGCGATTGGCGGAGGTGTCGCCTGCGTTAATGACGGCGCACATGAAGTGATTGGGGAAGCTGCTGCTTCCGCAACTTTCAGAACCACAGGTTCCATCTTCTGTGGCCAGATCGCTCAGATCGGAGTCGCGACTGCTGTCGCTGATCGTGTTCCTGACTGCCACCGGAGTGTTGAGCTCACTGAGGGTGCCGATTGATGGAGGGAACCATGATGCCGGGGCAATCGCCGGTGTCGTCGGTTGATCAGGCATGCGAAGCGTGCCCATCTGTCCAACTTGGAAGCGGAAGTTCCCAATCGCCAGGCTGATTCCGTCGCCCACGGATTCAAAGGCCAGGCGGGTGGCCGGCCTGTGGACGGTGAAATCGGAGGCGCCGAAGAGCTGGCGAATCTCCGATGTTGCGGGGTTGTAGATCGTAGTTGATGGGGCCGAAGAAGCCGCAACATCAGCACTCCCAATTCCCACAGACGGCGCCAATTGACGAGGGTTTAACTCATCAATGCCCATTGTTATGGACTTGGGTTTTGGAGAAGGAGGGAGTGCTGGAGACATCTATCGGCTAGCAAACAAGCACACAGGGGACAAAGGATTTACCCAGGTTCAGGCCTCGTAGAGGTCCCTACTCCTGCTTGTCTGCTCGTGGAATTATCGAGGGAGTCGAAAGTTACAATGGTGCGCAGATGCAATCTGGCGAGGGTTGTGGAAACTAGGGTTGCGTGTGTCCTCCTCGTCGCCCCCTCCTAGCCTTTATATAGATAGGCTAGGTCTCGGGTAGCAGGTCGAGTCGGTTACAAGTTAGGGTTTTTCCCTTCAAACTTTCTATCTTTAGCTTCTTCTTGTCTCTCAAGCAATCGAGAGTCCGCAGGTTACTCGAGTCCTTTCGTCCGGGCCTTGGCGACACCGTGGGCCTGTACGTATTTAGACCGTATATACCAAGCTCGAGCACCCGTAGGGTATACCCATGTCACCGGCGCAGGAGGAGAGTTCTCCTGAACCGGGCTGAGAACTGGAGCATCATTCCAAGGTGGAGAAGGTTGTGCCCGCTGAAGGGGAGAGGCGATGCTAGAACCGCTCTGGGATATGTCCAAAGTAGCCCTGCCAAATTAAGCGAAAAATATGTTTGAGTCAACAAAGAAAAAGATAAACAAGAAATACAAAGATAGAGAGAAACATGAAATACACAGATAACCCGGAGTAGGAAACTTACCCAGAAACAGCTGGCAGCACCCTTGGCTTTGGAACCTTCCAACTCACGGCTTCTTCCCCGACTTCTTGTATCTTTTTCCGGTCCAAGGTGGTTCGGCTGCCGGGGCCAAGGTAGCGGCACGCTTCTTCGTTACCCCTTGGTCTCCCTCGGCCACGGGAGGCACGTTTTGCACATGACCAACCGGGTTAGCTGGCGGACAATCGGGCGGGTACGTGAATGATATTGGCATGGGGTCGAATACCTCTAGAATCTGACAATCATCATCATCATCCGACCAATCCCTTAAGATAGAAGTCGTACCATCGGGTCGGCCGGATCCAGCGTCTAGGATAGGAAGGAACTCCTCAGAGTCCAGCTCTCCTGGATCCAAGGTCTCATGATCCTTACCCCAAGTAAGGGCAGGGGTCCGGGTGTCTTCAACAACTTGCTGAAGGAACTCCTGTACAAGGAAATGTAGTGAGAACAAATGAACAAACCGACCGACATAATGACTCGGAAAGGGTAACTCGGCGGGAATTACCTGAGGAATGGGGTTATCTCGGTTAAAAGGAGCCATACCCCAGTCCCATGCCTCGGTCAACTCCGTCTTGAACACGGACTTGATCCATTTAAGGATTTGAGTCTTGGTGAGCTCGACTGTGGAGACCCGGTTCAGATCAAGGGGTGCTCATGTAGCAGATCTTGTGGCTGTGCTTTTGAAGAGGGCAGACTCGGCAGCTAATGAAAGTGGACATCAGGTCCTCACTGCATAACCCGGCCTCCCTCAGTTCGATGAGGCGCTTCTCCAGCATGTTGACATGAGGGTTTGATTTCCTTGGGTCAAGGTCCCAATTGCGTTTGCTGGGGACATCGACAGAGAAAGGGGGAGCCGAATCAAGTCTTCGGAGGAATTGTTCTTTACATAGAAGAACGACCTCGCCCACTTCTTGCACGAATCAAGGCCACGGATCCGGGGGAAGATGGAGCTCTTCCGAGGTGAAATGAACGCTGCCCCGCACTGGGTCAGGGGTTTCTCGCCAGGGGAGAGGTCCTTATTAGGGACGACATTACGGCGGAACTGAAAGAATTTCTCCCAGATGTGTATATTCAGCAAGAGGCCGGGGTATCCCACCAAACCAGAGATGAATGCAGAGAGAGAGGTAATAGCATTTGCCGGAAGATGGTGAGGTTGGAGAGCGAAGGTTTCAAAGATATCCTTAGAGAAATCGTTAAGGGGAAGGCCGAAGCCGCGAGTGAAATGAGCCACGAAGACTACGTACTCACCTTCTTCGGTGGTGGGGATTTGATCCTCACCGGGGAGACGGCAGGTGGCCCCCAGAGGAATCCGGTGAGTCCGTTTCAGCCAATTGATTTCCCTCTGGGTGACGGTGGACCCCTCCCAGGAGCCACGCTCGGAAGCGGCATCCTCCTCATGCTCATCAACGACGAGCACATCCAGTGGATCCATCTCAGATTCACTGCTCTCCGGTGAACTACTAGTAGCGGGGACATAGGGCACAGACAATCGAGGTCCCATGGTGGCGCTGGAGCAAAGTTAGCGCAACGTGGTGGTGAGAAGGAAGCAAGGAAGCAGCACAGCAGCAGCTTGCAGAGCGCAGCGGCGGCGGCGCGAGGAAGAAGAAGAGGGGGAGTTTGGTGCGGGGGGAAAGTGAACCAGGGTTCCAACCCCCCACACCTATTTAACCGTGCCCAGTGCAGCAGTAGTGGGATCGGTTGCGCGGTGTAGCCCACCACGCGCGCGTGTATTTCGCGGGAAGATCGTGGGATCGTGCTGCACGCGCGAGTACGCGATCTGAAACAGAAACGACAGATCGTGGCCTGGGCGGTTACCGAGGAGCCCAACATTAAAGGGACGTGCGGCAGTGATAACTGACACATCATGGCAGTAACTGACGTCATAGCCCTTAAACTAAGATAAAGCGCAATGATTGATTGCCACGTAGGATGAAATAAGGAGTACGAGAGAAGCTAAGTATCCAAGGGAAGTAACCCGAACTCATTGGTAAGACTCGGCCAGCGAGAAATAACTCGAAAAGAGCCAGAAAGAGTCAAACTAGATACCAAGCCACCATGTGGCATGGTCAAGTTAAGATCGGAATGGGCCGACATATGAGTATGTCGGTTAGACGGACAAAGATCCGGATAGATTGAACCTGTTGTGGCCTTTTTAGCTGAAAACTACTAAGACCGCACCAGCTTCGAGGACTAATGTTGGGGGGATGACCCTAGGTAGGGTCAGGCTGAGGTATAAGGACAGAGTCCACCGAGGTATAACGAGGTCAAAGCAAGTGCTGGCCGAGATACCTAGAGGTCGGCCGAGTCATCGCCGACTTACCCATGGTCAGATTCGTCCGGCAAGACCCGGCCGACATATATCATATGTTGGCACGGCGTACGTGTTGTTTTCTATGTGTAGGAGTAACCCAGGCCGAGTTACCTGGGGTAGCCGACTTACAGGTTGGATTATACAAGAAGGAAGGAATCTACATCAAGGTCAGCGCTTTTCTCTCTCAACTGGGTTTCCCTGTAGAGACGGCGATAGAGACAAAGGCTTCTGGGACAAGGTCAGGGCATAGGCTCACGGGCGTGACGATGTCTGACCGCAAACGGTCAGTCAGCGTGGACTCTGGGACTTTGCCCTGCAGAGGCTGGCGACATAAGAAAGGAGGGCACGGATTTGCTATTTCGGGAAGAGCATCTCGAAGGAATATCCTGGCCACGTATGCCCTAGCTGTAACCGGGCCTCCAAGGAGGGGGTCGATCCATTCTTGATACGCACAAGTACTAGCAAGGAAGTAAGAGAGAATGGGTATATCTCCTTCCTCCTCTCGATACAGCTCAAGGAGCATATGTATTCTCCATTGATCCACATAATAGAGACCTTCGTGTGCGGAATCACCGCACTACCCCTCCCCGAATACCACTGGTGCCCATTGGCCACATCTTTAGCCTATCCATGGCATCTGCCGTGACACCACCACGACAACGATACTAACACTACTGATGCAAAAACATAAAATAAAACATAATGCAAAATACACTCATCATATGGTTTAGGAGAGTGCAATTGTTTTGTATACTCCGTAAACTCAGGTGCGCCTAGTATGGTGGAGTATCACCCGCTGATTCGCTTGATTATGCCTACTACCGTCACCATAATAATTTAAACACACTATGATGGGTCGATGGTTGCGTCTTATATTACTCGATCTGTTAGACAACATACTCAGTCTCAGCCATCTACTTTTGTCTAACCAATGTCGTTTTCACGATGCCTAGTCCAACTCTATCACATTCTAAGAAAATCTAGCCCTCCGAACCAACTTTCCTCCTGCCAGTGAAAGCTATGATTAGACATTTCACTAATTTATACTCAACATTTTTAATTCACATAACTATCATGCATGTCATTTGTATTGATGTATGATTTGGTGAATTATCTTTTAATACTAGTTTTCAAGTTTAAATAGCGGGACTAACTTTTAGTCGCAAGCATATCTATTAAGATATATTTTATACAGTTTAGTATTTGCTATTATAACTACTTAATTGTTAAAATCTAACTAAATTTCGTTGTAAAGGAACTTTTGATTACAATAACTCACTTTGGGATGCTCAAAATTTTATATTAAAATTGATTTCAACATGAATCTAAGCAGGCCAAAAGTATCACATTACCCTACAAATTAATTATATTGCTTAATATGTTATACTGCATTAATATATTTTTATGTTTATAATATCCTTAAATATCTCCAAAAAAAAATTAGTGCTTGAAGGTATATAATATTAACAAGTAATTTGGTAGATGTTTCTGGAGTTCATCATCTACTCGTTTCTTTGTTGAAATGGAGCTTGCTATTTCGAAGGGGTGGGGCTAGGCGTGAAATGTGGTAGGGGATTATCCGATTATTCAATATTTATTTGAGAAAGTAAAAAACGGATGTGAGGAAATATCTGTGACAGTACTGAAATAAAAATGTATGTGGAAAATATCTAGATTTATTTATAAAATACAAATCCAGTTGGAGAGCATAAGTCTACCATTTTATGCCACGTAGCTCAAATTGCAAACTGTCTGTATCCTTTCTGTATTGAGTAAATATGTGATATATATCCATATTTGACTCACATTCGCTCAACATTTTTATTTGATGATATCCCAATTTGCATTCCTATTTGTTTGAAAAATATGTAAACGAAAGTGGGAAAGGCATTATTCAGATCCACATTCGATCTGTTCCGCCTCTAGGTGGGGCAGGTTCACAAGTTCAAAATAAAATCAGATTGGAGCAAAGATGTCGAAATGCTAGGCAAATTGTCTGGTGGAGAAACTGCTATATTACTGATAGTAATTAACAGCAGGGCTGAAAACATGATGCCAAATGTGGCATCTTTCAGGTATCCCAGCGGCGATCACGTCAGTTCAATCATAAGCCACGGAGAAGCCCTATATTTTGTCAAGAACAGTAGTATTACCGTAGGGACCGAGGTGAAACAAATGGCCAACAATTGCTAATTTAGCAAACTTATAATTTTGGATGGCTTCACACCGCATGCATGATGTGGTTGGTCGGTTGTCGTGGTGCAGGCATAACCGAAAACGATTGACAAATCGTTCCACGAAATTCATAAGGGGAAGACTTGCCAAAAGGGAGCACCAGGTGGTGGAGTTAGGGAATAGGCAGATAGGCAACGGGCACACATTGCACACGCGGAGGCAGCAGAAAAGTTGGTGGAAACAGCAACGAGATTTCGGCCTTCAACAGGCACACACCTACTACTCAGTTTAACAAATCGACCAGCTTTCGTCCACGATCAATCATCACACAAGACTCTGAGCCGACGGTACACACGCACGATTTGGTAACTAGCTAGCTAATCAACTACTCCCTCCGTTTTAAAATATAAGATGTTTTAGCTTTGTGAAAGGACTGTATTTAGACTTTTTTTAGTGTGTAGGTTCATCTAGGTTTGGAGTGAATCTACACATTAAAAAGAATCTAGATACACTCATTTTATAAAGCTAAAACATCTTACATTTTGAAACGGAGGAAGTAAACGGCATAGTAACGGTGCTGATTGAAGGAACGAGATGCCAAATCGAGCGAGGCGATGAAACAAGGAGGCATCGCATCGGCAGCAGCATCGCCATTCTGTTCTTGAGCCGCTTTGTAGCACGCAAGCCAGGTTCAAACAACTGGGTTTCAAAGAGGTGGTCGTTACCGCATGTTGGTATTTGTAGTGGATGAGGAGACGGCGTACACACAAGGAGGAGGTACCACTGATTTATAGATGTCGTATGTCTATTCTTTCAATTGCTACGAATTCAATGAAATCAAGCTCTAAGCAAACTCCTGGGCAAGCTAAATGGACAAGACCAGATCCTAGACATGTCAAGGTTAATGTCGATGGATCATTTCATTATGATAGCTGTACTGGTGCTGTTGGAGCTGTCGCACGTGATCATCAAGGCCGTTTTATTGCTGGGTTTATATTCCTAATACTGCATCACCATCTAAGGCCGAAGCTATTGCCATGAAAGAGGGCCTGACTCTTGTTAATCGTCTTGGGTGTAATAGTGTTTTAATGGAATCTGATTCTATGGAAGTTGTGGAGGCATGCAATGGAACATAAGCATGGTGGGGGCAATCTTCAGCTATTCTTGCAGATTGTATCGATGAGGCGTCAATGATTGGTGCTGTTTTATTCAAACATTGTCCGAGGGAAGCAAATGGAGTTGCTCACGAGCTTGTTAAGTCCTGCTTCTTAGATAAGATTTCTTGTAATTTGGGCTGATGAGCCTCCTAGCTTTCTTTTACATACTCTCCTAGATGATGTAACAATTGTTTAAAAGGCTGTAAGTTTCAGACGCACTCTTTTTCCTTACCAGGGTACCTAAGGGGACCAGGAGGTATTAATGAGACGGCTTCCATGCTTAATATATATTGGTTTACCTCAAAAAAAATCACGGTTGGGCAATGTGTGCCGCAGCTCGGTGCGAGCACATCACACATTGCTACTAGCGCATTTGCTCTTGAAATGTCCTCCCGCTGTGCCATGTACGAGCCATTTATACAGCAGGTATCTTCTATGACTGCTCCATTTTTGGCATTGGGTTTTACGAACGTGGAGTTCTTGCACCGTCAAAAGAAAGCCAATCGAGTTGCACATGAGATTGGTAGGCATAGTTTTCTTAATTCCGTCTCTTGTTTTTGGAACGATGGTCCTCTGTTTCATTTTATCGTTTCTGATAAACGATGTAAATGTGTTCGAAAGTAAATAAAGAGAGCTGGACGACATTCCCTCAAGAAAAAGTACCCTTAGTTATTTTTAGGAACACTTTAAAAAGTGTCGAATAAATCGTGTTGCTAAAAATATTACACGCACTTTGAAAAAGGTGCCCCTAAAAGAATATTTTTTCCAGCACTTTGTGATGTACCTCTAGTGATCTTTAGAGACGCGTTGCTAAATATATATATAGCCGTGCCGTCTACGGTCTATTTGGCAGAGTGTGGTAGGTGTGTTGTACTCACTGCTGGTAACACATTTTGTTTTGTTTGTGTTACCATAAATTAAATATATGAGCATGCGCGGGGTTGAGTGTTTTAATCGGTAGATAGATGTGTCATTTACGTGTTAGACATATCTAAAACTGAAAAATCTGAGCTTAGAGGCAAGAAGGGGCCCTTATTTCATATTGAAGCTCATAAGAAACATAGGGGTACCGATGTTTCTTCAAGTAAACAAAAAGTACATCAAGCAAACTTTAAACAAAAATACTGTACATCGAGCAATACACCAATAGTACCACAATAAACTGGCATGTTACATGATCAAGGTAAAAAACTAATGATGTCAAAACAAACTAACTTATGAAAATCACACGGTAACCTTGTTCGACTGTCTCAAAATCGATGCTTGCAACTATTTGGATTGCAGAGCTCTAAGGAAAGGCATAACTTTGTATTCAACACTTATAAGTGGCTGGATTATTAAATTATTAGTTTAGTTAATATACACAACCAGATTACATATATACTAATTCTATGCAGGAGTTATACTTGATATATTCTAAATTATTCATTGGTTCAATAAAATTTTAAAGGAAAGGTATGGCTGGAAGTTGCCATGGATATTTACATAAAAGCAAGATCTAATATGTAATCAACTTTGATAATTTCTGTACATCAAAATAAAAATAGAAGTTATGAAATTTCTTTTGGACCCACTTAGTCGATGGAACCCGCTTATTCATTAACCATAGAGCATGCTCTAAGTCAAGGGCACTAAAAATTTTGTTAACTCGTGTAGAAATTGTAGAACAACGTAGAACATGTATGAATTTACACAAGCATCTCATGTATTCTCAAGATATGCTAATATATTCAAAAGAAAATTCAGTTCAGAGCCTAGGAGGGCTAAAATTGTTGGGTTCGCGGCATAGAAAACAAAACAAAATCCTACGATGGGAACTACTATACGCCAACATCTATCTACTAGGTACAAGCAACAGATGAATATACATCCATAGAAATCATACCCTTGAAGATCGACAAAGTGTAACGATATTTCACTCGTGGATGATGTAATCGTTCGCTTGCCGATCTCAAGATCGTGTGGAAGTCCTAGCGCCGCAAATCAGCATCGCATCCGTACTTGCACACACGTTTAGGCCACCGAACAACCTCTGCCCCCTCGCTCCAGTGATGCAGCGGAAGCAGCAACTCCTTCTAGAACAAATGCCACCTAGAACATGTATCTCGCTAATCTAAGACCATGGGGGAATAAATCTAGAGGGGGAGAGAGAGCTCCTTCATGAGGAGGTGTGAGTGAGAAGTAAGGAGAGGGGGGCCTTTTATAGGAAGAGGGGGGAGCCCCTCCCCATGGCCGGCGCCCCACGGGGGTGCCCCCTCCACCTCCCTCATTCATGTGGTGGTAACTCCCTTCACATTCTCCACTTAAGTCTCCAGTTAAATGCATTAAATTTCTCCAAATTTAATACTCTCTCATTTAATAAAACTCTTTTATTTATTTTATTCAGAATTTTGTTAATAACTTTAATTAACAAACATTCACATAAACCCCCCTGCAACATTTCAATATTACATGCAGAACCAATTTTAGCAATTTCACCTGAAACAATTTCGGTGTCTATTGAAATAATTCCAGCGCTTTGCAATTCACTTGTCTGAAACATATTTGCTCCAAATGGTATTGGTATCCCTTAAGTGTGTCACCTTATGGTTCACGAATAATGCAGACATGATCGAGACCCCTCTCAGATCAATAATCAGAAGCGGGATCTGGAGATCCATACTGATTCCTACACATTCAACGATGACTTCTATGATCGTGAGAACCTTTAACGCATGTAACCCAATCCCTTTGTCTCGCGATATATTACATGTCCGAGATTTGATCATCGGTATCTCCATACCTAGTTTGATCTCGTTATCGACATGCACGCTTTTCTCGTTCCCGTGATATAACATTCTAGTGATCTCATCACTTGCTTGCAAGCTAACTAATGTGATATCACCGAGAGGGCCCAGAGTATATCTATCCGTCATCGGGACGGAAAAATTCCACCCTTGATCCATGAGCCTCAACATAACACCTTCGGAGTATCTGAACCCACATTTATAGTCACCCAGCTACGGTGTGACGTTTGATGTTATCAAGTCACTCTTCTAGTATTAGCAATTAACATGATCTCATGGTCTAAGGACTAAGATTACTTCGCAAGATGCTATATCAATATAAACACAATGACTTTGATCGTAATGCTATACTTCGGATGAATGTTCATCACATCATTTTCCAAATGTCATGACCTCATTATTAACAACATCCAATGTCCATGATCAGGAAACCTTGATCATCTTGTTAATCAATGAGCTAGTCTATAAGAGAGGCATAACTAGGAACTTCGTATTTGTTTATTAAACACACATGTATTAACGTTTCCAATTAACACAATTATAGCATGCAAAATAAACATCTATCATATACATGGAATACGATAATAACAACTTTATTATTACCTCTCAGGGCATATTCCCTTTAGTCTCCCAGTTGCACTAAAGACAATAATCTAGTTACATAGTGATAAATCTAACACCCATGGAGCTCTGGTGTTGATCATGTTTTTCCCTAGGGAGAACTTTAGTCAACGGATCTGCTACATTGAGATCCGTATGTACTTTACAAATCTTTATATCTCCATCCTTGACATGCTCGCGGATGGAGTGAAACCGGCGCTTAATATGCTTGGAATTCTTGTGAGACCTGGGTTCCTTGGCGTTGGCTAGGGCTCCATTGTTGTCACAATAGATCACCATTGGGTCCAACGCACTAGGAACCACACCTAGTTCCGTTATGAACTCCTTCATCCAGACCGCTTCCTGTGCCGCTTCTGAAGCAGCAACATATTCTGCCTCTGTTGTCGACCCTGCCACCACGGGTTGTTTGGAGCTCCTCCAACTAACTACTGCTCCGTTCAAGAGAAATACGTATCCGGATTGAGACTTAGAGTCATCCGGATCAGTGTCAAAGCTAGCGTCGACATAACACTTAGCGACCAGCTCTTCTTCACCTCCGTATAAAAGAAACATTTCCTTAGTTCTTCTTAAGTACTTAAGGATATTCTTGACCACTATCCAGTGTTCCGAACCTGGATCAGATTGGTACCTACTAGTCAAACTAATAGCATGTGCCACATCCGGTCTTGTACATAGCATGGTGTACATTATAGAGCCTATGGCTGAAGCATAGGGGATCTTATCCATTATCTCTCTTTCTTCCGCCGTAGCCGGACTTTGAGTCTTACTCAATGTCTTGCGTTGCAACATAGGTAAGAACCCTTTCTTACTTTCGTCCATATTAAACTTCTTTAATATCTTATCAAGGTATGTACTTTGCGATAGCCCAATTAGGCGTCTTGATCTATCTCTATAGATCTTAATGCCTAAAATGTATGAAGCTTCACCAAGGTCCTTGATAGAAAATTTGCTATTTAGATAACTTTTAACATTGTTTAAAAGATCTATATCATTTCCAATCAGTAATATGTCATCCACATGTAATATTAGAAATGCCACATTGCTCCCACTCACTTTCTTGTAAATACAAGCCTCTCCGTAAGTTTGGACAAATCCAAACTCTTTGATCACCTCATCAAAGCGGAGATTCCAACTCCGGGATGCTTGCTTCAGTCCATAGATGGATCGCTGAAGCTTGCAAACCTTGTTAGCATCCTTAGGATCGACAAAACCCTTCGGTTGTATCATAAATAACTCTTCTTCAATATTACCATTGAGGAACACAGTTTTGACATCCATCTGCCATATTTCATAATAGAAATATGCAGCAGTTGCTAACAAAATCCTAACTAATTTTAGCATCGCTACGGGAGAGAATGTCTCATCGTAGTCAACTCCTTGAATTTGTCAAAAACCCTTTGCGACAAGTCGAGCTTTATAGATTGTCACGTTACCATCAGCATCAGTTTTTCTTTTGAAAATCCATTTATTCTCAACGGCCTTTCGGTCGTGAGGTAAGTCCACCAAGGTCCAAACCTGGTTTTCATACATGGATTCCATCTCGGATTTCATGGCTTCTAGCCATTTTTTGGAAGCCGGGCTTATCATCGCTTCTTCGTACGTCGCAGGGTCATCTATTTCATCAACCATGAAATTCATAACAGGATTCCCGTACAGTTCAGGAGCTGCACGTGTCCTGCTTGACCTCCGAGGTTTGGTAGTGTCCTCTTTCAGAGTTTCATGATCATTATCATTAGTTTCTTCTTCATTTGGTGAAGTCAACTCCGGAACAACTTTCGGCGATGCGCCACTCACTATTTCATGAAGAGAAGGTTTAATAACCTCTTCGAGTTCTACCTTTCGACTACTCACACCTTTTGCGAGAAACTCTTTCTCTAGAAAGGATCCATTCTTGGCAACAAAAACCTTGCCCTCGGATCTGAGATAGAAGGAATACCTAATTGTTTCTTTAGGGTATCCTATGAAGACGCATTTTTCCGCTTTGGGTTCGAGTTTATCAGGCTGAAGTTTCTTCACATAAACATCGCATCCCCAAACTTTAAGAAATGATAGCTTAGGTTTGTTTGCAAACCATAATTCATACGATGTCATTTCAACGGATTTAGACGGTGCTCGATTTAAAGTGAATGCAGCGGTTTCCAGTGCATAACCCCAAAATGACAATGGCAAGTCAGTCAAAGACATCATAGATCGAACCATATCTACTAGAGTGCGATTACGACGTTCTGACACACCATTACGTTGTGGTGTTCCGGCAGGCGTGAATTGTGAAACTATTCCACAATCTCTCATGTGTGCGCTAAACTCGTAACTAAGATACTCTCCTCCACGGTCGGACCGTGGAAATTTGATCTTTCTATTACGATGATTTTCAACTTCATTCTGAAATTCCTTGAACTTTTCAAAGGTTCCAGACTTGTGTTTCATCAAATAGATATACCCATATCTACTCAAATCATCCGTGAAAGTAACAAAATAATGATATCCACCTCGCGCCGACACACTCATTAGACCATATACATCAGTATGTATGATTTCCAATAAATCTGTCGCCCGTTCCATTGAACCGGAAAACGGCGTTCTAGTCATCTTTCCCATAAGACATGGCTCACATGTATCAAATGATTCAAAATCAAGTGATTCTAAAAGTCCATCAGAATGGAGTTTCTTCATGCGTTTAACGCCAATATGACGTAGACGGCAGTGCCACATATATGCAGATATATCATCATTAATTTTAATCCTTTTAGCATCAACATTATGAATATGCGTATGAGTACTATCGAGATTCAACATAAATAAACCATTCATCACAGGTGCATGACCATAAAAGATATTATCCATATAAATCGAACAACCACCGTTTTCAGACTTAAATGAATAACCACTTTGCAATAAACATGATCCAGATACAATGTTCATGCTCAGCGCAGGCACCAAATAACAATATTTAAGTTTATCACTAATCCCGATGGCATATGGAGAGGCAGCGTTCCGATAGTGATCACATTAACTCTTGATCCATTGCCGACACGCATCGTGACCTCATCCCTTTCTAGCTGTCACTTGTTCCGCAGCCCCTGAATCGAGTTACATATATTAGCAACTGATCCTATATCAAATACCCAGGTGCTACCACGAGTACTAGTCAAGTACACATCAATAACATGTATATCACATATACCTTTGTTTGCCTTGCCGGCCTTCTTGTCCGCCAAATACTTGGGGCAGTTGCGCTTCCAATGGCCAGTCCACTTGCAATAGTAGCACTCGGTATCAGACTTAGGGCCAGCTCAGGATTTCTTTTCAGGCGCGGCAACAGATTTGCCACCCTTCTTTCTCTTATGTTTACCCCTCTTGTCTTTCTTGAAATCGGTGGTCTTATTGATCATCAACACTTGATGCTCTTTCCTGATCTCCACCTCTGCAGTCTTAAGCATTGACAGAAGCTCGAGGAGAGACTTCTTCATGCCCTGCATGTTATAGTTCATCACGAAGCTCTTGTAGCTAGGTGGCAGAGATTGGAAAACACGATTTATGCCTAAGTCAATGGGAATCGTTATTCCCAAGGACACAAGCTTATCGGCGTACCCAGACATTTTGAGTACATGCTCACTAATGGAGTTGTTCTCTTCCATCATGCAACTAAAGAACTTTCAGAAGCATTATAACTCTCTACGTCAGCATGGGTATCGAAAATCATTTTCAATTCACCCATGGTATCAAAGGCATTGCCATTCTCGAAACTCTTTCGGAGTTCCGGCTCTAGCCCAGACAGTATGCCGCAATGAACTAAGTTGTGGTCCTCCTGACGAGTCAAATAGACATTCTTTTCCTCGTCAGGGGCATCAGGAGCTGGTGGGGGGCCTAGCGGCGCTTCTAGCACATATTTCTTTTGTGCAGCAGAGAGGAGAATCCTCAAATTCTAGGCCTAGTTGGTAAAGTTGCTACCATTTGATGCAAGTTTCTCTTTCTCCATGAACACATTGAAATTAAAAGCAGGTGGTGCCATCTACAACAGAATTTGTAAAGTTTATTTAGACTAAGTTTATGATAGATTGAGTTCAACTAATCCAAATTACAAATGAACTCCCACTCAAAAACAACATCCCTCGTGTCTTTTTGGTGATTACATGAACCAAATCCACTACACCAAGTCTGATCATCACGTGAGTCGGTGTAGCTTCAAAGGCGAGCATCTATATGGCCATCATATCAACTATATGACTCATGCTTAACCTTTCGGTCCGTGTTCCGAGGCCATGTCTGTACATGCTAGGCTCGCCAAGTAAGAACCTTAGTACTCGTGTGTGTAAAACTATCTTACACCCGTTGTATGAAAGCGCAGAGTCGAGTACACCCGATCATCACGTGATGTCTCGAAACATGATCCATAGAACGGTGCATACTTAAGGAAGAACACATTTTTATCTTGATATTTAAATGAGGGATCATCTTATAATTCTACTAAAATGCCAAACAAGCAATATTAGATGCAAACATCAAATGTGTAAAGTGAAATGATATGGTTCTTGCACTTGATAACTATCATATGCATCGTGGTATGATCTTTATCATTCCTTTGTGTGTAGTATCAACTATACATCAACTTACAACATTACCATATCATGACACTAGCCTAGCAACGATCTAAACTAGACGCTTTTAATTTATCAATTGCAAGTTTTACGTGGCTTAGGGCTTTCGAAGATAGAACCGTTCTTACCTATGAACATGGAACCACAACGATGATAACTAAATTATTAGCAACTCAATGTAAATCTGATATTGATTATAGTAGGAGAGACAGACACCCGCTAGCCACTTATGCAAAACTAGTTGCATGTCAAGAGTGGAACAGGTCTCATGTGCGAGGACCTGTAAAGTTAGTCCGGGCCGCTCCATCCCACTATGCCACCAATATCCAAAGTACATATAAGATGCAATAACATGATCATCATCGCCCACATACTCATATGTGTACTACCCGTGCAAAGCATCTACGCATAGACCTGGCTCTGATACCACTGTTGGGTTCGCAGCATAGAAAACAAAAAAATTGCTACGATGGGAACTATTATACGCCAAGATCTATCTACCAGATACAAGCAATGGGTGGATATACATCCATAGAAATCGTACCCTTGAAGACCGACAAAGTGTAATGAGATTTCACTCGTGGATGATGTAGTCATTCGCTTGTCGATCTCAAGATCGTGTGGAAGTCCTAGCGCCGCAAATCAGCAGCACATCCGTACTTGCACACACGTTTAGGCCACCAAACAACCTCTGCCCCCTCGCTCTAGTGATGCAGCGGAAGCAGCAACTCCTTCTAGAACAAATGCCACCGGGAACATGTATCTCGCTAATCCGAGACCATGGGGGAATAAATCTAGAGGGGGAGAGAGATCCTTCACGAGGAGGTGTGAGTGAGAAGTGAGGAGATGGGGGCCTTTTATAGGAGGAGGGGGAGCCCCTCCCCATGGATGGCGCCCCATGGGGGTGCCCCTCCACCTCCCTCATTCATGTGGTGGTAACTCCCTCCACATAAATATGACCCTTCACATTCTCCACTTAAATGCATTAAATTTCTCCAAATTTAATACTCTCTCATTTAATAAAACTCTTTTATTTATTTTATTCAGAATTTTGTTAATTACTTTAATTAACAAACAGTCACATAAAACCCCCTGCAATATTTCAATATTACATGCAGAACCAATTTCAGCAATTTCACCTGAAACAATTTCGGTGTCTATTAAAATAATTCCAGCGCTTTGCAACTCACTTGTCTGAAACATATTTGCTCCAAATGGTGTTGGTATCCCTTAAGTGTGTCATCCTACGGTCCGCGAATAATGCAGACATGATCGAGACCCCTCTCAGATCAATAATCAGAAGCGGGACCTGGAGATCCATACTGACTCCTACACATTCAACGATGACTTCTATGATCGTGAGAACCTTTAACGCATGTAACCCAATCCATTTGTCTCGCGATATATTACATGTCCGAGATTCGATCATCGGTATCTCCATACCTAGTTTGATCTCGTTACCGACATGCACTCTTTTCTCGTTCCCGTGATATACCATTCTAGTGATCTCATCACTTGCTTGCAAGCTAACTAATGTGATATCACCGAGAGGGCCCAGAGTATATCTATCCATCATCAGGATGTACAAATTCCACTCTTGATCAATGAGTAACACCTTCGGAGTATCTGAACCCACCTTTATAGTCACCCAGTTACGGTGTGACGTTTGATGTTATCAAGTCACTCTTCTAGTATTAGCAATTAACATGATCTCATGGTCTAGGGACTAAGATTACTTCGCAAGATGCTATAGCAATATAAACACAATGACTTTGATCGTAATGCTATACTTCGGATGAATGTTCATCACAACATTTCACAAATGTTGTGACCTCATTATTAACAACATCCAATGTCCATGATCAGGAAACCTTGGTCATCTTGTTAATCAATGAGCTAGTCTATAAGAGAGGCATAACTAGGAACTTCGTATTTGTTTATTAAACACACATGTATTAACGTTTCCAATTAACACAATTATAGCATGCAAAATAAACATCTATCATATGCATGGAATACGATAATAAGAACTTTATTATTGCCTCTTAGGGCATATTCCCTTCAGTGATAGCAATATAAACACAATGACTTTGATCGTAATGCTATACTTCGGATGAATGTTCATCACATCATTCCACTAATGTTGTGACCTCGTTATTAACAACATCCAATGTCCATGATCAGGAAACCTTGATCGTCTTGTTAATCAACGAGCTAGTTTATG
The DNA here is from genome assembly GCA_910589775.1 of Avena eriantha. Classification (NCBI taxonomy): domain Eukaryota; kingdom Viridiplantae; phylum Streptophyta; class Magnoliopsida; order Poales; family Poaceae; genus Avena; species Avena eriantha. The sequence goes on along the minus strand of OU342746.1, from coordinate 405,535,755 downwards.
TGAGAGGGATTACTAGGAACCTTGTATTTGTTTATTAAAAACACATGTATTAACGTTTCCAATTAATACAATTATAGCATGCAAAATAAACTTTTATCATAAACATGGAATAAGATAATAACAAATTTATTATTGCCTCTCGGGCATATTCCCTTCAGTCTCCCACTTGCACTAGAGTCAATAATCTAGTTTGTAATCTTGCGTATTCAACACCTATAGCTTTCTGGTGTTGTATATACACGATTGCTAGTGGTAAACATAATCTCTAGATCTCACACTTTCAGTTCCGTGTGTATTTGCATGTCTTTACGTCTCTACGCATCACTCATTCTCAAATGAGATGTCATTGTATAAATTTGGTCCTTTGGTGAGACCTTTAGTTTGTTTGGGTTAAAATATGTTGATATTATTGTCATACAATATATCTTCATAGTATTAGCCCACTTTGAACCACACCTAGTTTGATAACAAACTACTTAACATAAATGCCCTCCTTTGCTGCTACTATAGCAGTCATATACTTAGCCTTTTGTTGTAGTATCTGTCACAACGTCTTAACTTTGGAACTCATCCAAATCCATCATGGAACATCCTTTCCATTACATTGTGCCACCCATAGTCTAAATTGAGATAAATTTAATGTGTATCTTGTGACAAATTAGTATCAATGTAACTCTTTACAATGACCTATTTGTAACTATTTGTCACCTATACATAATATATTCTTAGTTCTTCCAAAGCTCATAAGAATATCCTTACTATCGTCCAATGATCATCTTATGAATCATTCTGGTATATGCTCATAACATTTTATAGCATAGGACATATCTGGATATGTACATTTCATGGTATACATGTTTGATAAAAAAATATTCATATGATTTCACTCACCAAGTGTCAGTACACTTGAATCTTGATTCAACCTTTTCCATACGGCAAGAACCTTTCTTGTCGTTTCCATATTAAACTCATTCAATATCTCATCTATGTAAGTTTGGCATAACCATATTAGTGCCTCAATCTATCCATATAGATATCGCTGCCTAATATTCCGGTTTTTCCCAGTTCTTTCATCGCAATCTAATTTTAATGAAATTCTTAGCCTATGTCAATAAAAGATACATCATTTCCAATCAACACCATGTCTTCTACATAATGTATTAGAAATTGTCTCAGCGCCCACTTAATTTCTTGCAAATGCAAGCATCTTCATCTTCTCCGATGAAATTAAACTCTTTTAACAGTTTCATCATGGTGAAGATTCCAACTCCGCTATGCTTGCTTCAACCATTGAAGTTTGCATGCCTTTTTAGCATCCTTTGATCTAACAAAACCCTTCGGACCGTGTCATATACACGTCCTAGGTAACCATTCAATTAGAAGAATCTTGTTTTGTTTGTTCAACTAGCATATATCAAAATTGATATATGTAGTGGTTCCTACAATAATCCGTCCAGAATAGATATCTCTACTAAAGATCAAATCTTGTCGCAGTCAACTCCTTGAACATTGTTGTAAACTCTTTTCCGACATATTGACTATTTCATAGATGTGAAACATCCATGTCCATCCCTTTTATAGATCCAAATATGACCGATATACTTCATGCCTTTCCGGAGGGTCTTTCAAGTTCAAAACTTGATTTCTCGTATATGGAAACTATCATGGATTTTATGACTTCTAGTCATTTCATGGAGTCAGGGCCCATCATCACTTCTTTGCATGCAGTCGGTTCATCATTGTCAAAACAATAATGACTGGTTTATCAAATCTCACTATTTGATTGTTACCCGACCCATATAGTTCAAATTGGAACTATAATCTCCGAGATTACAACCTTTGTAGTCACGAGAGCCATGGGCATTGTGGCCGCCTCTGGGACACTTTCCGGTGCTGCGCTACTTAGCACATGTTGCTTAGGTTCATCAACCTAATCAAAGCTCTATTGTCCTCCCACTTAACTTTTGCGAAAAAATCCTTCACAAGAAACTTAACGTTCTAAGTGACAAACTCTTTTGTCTTCAGTGGTATGGAGGAATACCCAACTTTTTCTTTGGGATAACCTACAAAGACATGCTTATCCGACTTTGGTTGTAAATATTTTACTTATGCCTAGCATACCAAAATTTAAGAAAAGACAACTTGGGTTTTATCCCAAACCATAACTCATATGGTGTCATTTCAACGGATCACGGTGGTGCTCTTTTCAGTGTAAAAGCGGTAGTCTCTAAAGCTTTAATCTTTAAAACAAATGGCAGTTTTATAAATCACACCTTTGATCTTACCATGTCATACAAGGCTTGATTTCATCTCTCGAATATGCCATACTCCTATGGTTTAACGGGAAATAAAAATCCATGGAACTATTCCTCAAATCTTAGGTGTTTTTGCTAAACTTGTAACTCAAATATCTCCCTTTATGATCCAATCATAAACTATTTATTTTCTTGTTACAATGATTTTCTACTTCATCTTGAAATACTTTGAACAATTTTCAAATGTTTCATACTTCTCCCTTATTAAGTAAATATACATATATATCCACTCAAATTTCCGGATAAAGTATATGAAGTTGAAAGATCCACCGCACATGGCTACACATAATGGACTATATACATCAACATGTACAGTATCCAATAAGTTAGTCGTCCATTCCTCTTTGTCCTATGAATGGAGTTTTAATTATCTCCAGGAAAGTATCACAAGCGTCATTTGATCAAAATCAAAGACTCCAAAATTTGCATCAACATGGAGTTTCTTCATGTTTTCTTTCCAATTTAATTTAAATGGCGATGTCACTTCATAAGTGATCTTTCAATCATTTGTCTTGCAGCATTTTAGCAATAGTGTTTATGGATGTGATTTCTCCAACTAGACTTGTAAAAGTTCATCCATCCTTTATGGAATACGACAATTATTTGAACAACCATTGTTCTCGTGATACCAGAACAAAATAACAATTATTAAAACAAATCTTGAAGGATAGGTTTGATGACAACGAGAAACACAATAACACTTTATTTGTTTTCGATGAACATCATCACTTATTCTCTTGCTAGTTACTTAGGTCGTTGCAGTTCATGAATTGTGTTGTTCTATATGACACATCACACCAACCAATTCAGTATCCAATATCGGTATCCAATACCTAAGAACCACATTGTTTAATAAGCAAATAATACAACCATAACATGTATATCTTCTATATACCTAAGATGGACATTTCCAGCCTTTTCTTTTCTGCCAAATATTTTATAGATTCTCTTTCATCATTTCCTTTTCTTTTAAAAGAATCTATCAACATCAATAGTGGTGTCGTACACATGGCACATAGTACAAAGCGTGTATAGTCAAATACTAATACCTTTGCACTTGCACTTTGAAGTGGATCACCATCATCAAATGTTTGGCATTCTTTCAAAAATCCATTCTTTAGTAATCTTTTAGTGTAGTAAACATTTTACTTACATCTTCTATTCATCCTTATCATGACAATATTCATGATCAAACTACTATAGCTTATAAGGAAGAATCGCGAGTATAATGTTAGTTCCCGAAACCTTTTTGGGAGATCCGGATGCCTAGCATCTCCATCCTTCACAAATTCTCATACAATATGAGAACATGTATTTTGCTAAATTATACTCTATCATATTGCAACCAAAAACATAGTTTCAGATATCGCAATATCTTCCACACATGATGGTTTCTAAAACATTTCTTTCAGCTCCTAGATAACCTTGATATTAAAACAACTTTTGAACATCAAGAATCATGGAGGCAAGTATGATACTTAGATACTAACACTGGAATTGTTACTCTTGGTTTAATACTACTTATTAAACTTCATGGAGTAAATTGAGTTTGCTGAAAGTTTGCAATAGGACTTCTAAACTTTAGATTGACACTCAAAAACAATACGATACTAGTTCGTAAAGTAAATATCCAGAATTCTATAGTTCTATTATCTCAATTACAACTAAGTATAAGGTAGTAAACAAATGCCAATGACTACAACAAACTATGCAAATTCACTTTGATTCAGTTTATGATAAATTGAGTTCAACTCTAATCATATTACTACATGAACTCCCACTCAAAAACAATATCCCCCGTGTCTTTTTGGTGATTATATGAACCAAATCCACTACACCAAGTCCGATCATCACATGAGTCGGTGTAGTCTCAAAGGCGAGCATCTATATGGGCATCATATCAACTATATGACTCATGCTTAACCTTTCGGTCCGTGTTCCGAGGCCATGTCTGTACATGCTAGGCTCGCCAAGTAAGAACCTTAGTACTCGCGTGTGTAAAATTGTCTTACACCCGTTGTATGAAAGCGTAGAATCAAAAACACCCGATCATCACGTGATGCCTTGAAACAACAATACATAGAACGGTGCATACTAAGGAAGAACACATTTTTATCTTGATATCTAAATGAGGGACCATCTTATAATGCTACTAAAGCGCCAAACAAGCAATATAAGATGCAAACAAAACATCATATGCATAAAATGAAATGATATGGTTCTTGCACTTGATCACCATCATGTGCATCATGGTATGATCTTTATCATTCCTTTATGTGTAAGGCCAGGGTCTATGGAACTTACACGTTTAGGTATGCTATAATTTCCAAGAGTATCGACCATACTTCAAATTATAACATTACCATATCATGACACTATCCCAGCAACAATCTAAACTAGACGCCTCTAATTTATCAATTGCAAGTTTTACGTGGCTTAGGGCTTTCGAAGATAGAACCATTCATACCTACGAACATGGAACCACACCAATGATAATCAAATTATTAGCAACTCGTTGTAAATCAGATATTGACTATAGTAGGAGAGACAGACACCCGCTAGCCACTTATGCAAAACTAGTTGCATGTCAAGCGTGGAACAGGTCTCATGTGCGAGGACATGTAAAGTTAGTCCGGGCTGCTTCATCCCACTATGCCACCAATATCCAAAATACATAGAAGATGCAATAACATGATCATCACCGCCCACATACTCTTATGTGTTCTACCCATGCAAAGCACCTATGCATAGATCAGGCTCTGATACCACTGTTGGGTTCGCATCATAGAAAACAAAAAAATTCCTACGATGGGAACTACTATACGCCAAGATCTATCTACTAGGTACAAGCAACAAGTGAATATACATCCATAGATAACATACCCTTGAAGAGCGACAAAGCGTTACGAGGTTGGACTCGTGGATGATATAGTCGTACACTTGCCGATCTCAAGATCGTGATGAAGTCCAGCAGGTCCAGCCGGTCCAGCACCATCAAGTCCAGCACCGCAAAGCAGCGGTGCATCCGTGATCGCACACACGTCCGGTCCACCGAACAACCTCCGCCTCCTCGCTCCAGCGATGCAGCGGAAGCAGCAACTCCTTCCAGACGAAAAGCCACCGGAAACATGTATCTCGCTAATCTGAGACCATGGGGAATAATTCTAGAGGGGGAGAGAGATCCTTCACGAAGAGGTGTGTGTGAGAAGTGAGGAGAAGGGGGCCTTTTATAGGAGGAGGGGGCAGCCCCTCCCCATGGCCGGCGCCCCATGGGGGGTGCCCCTTCACCTCCCTCATTCATGTGGTGGTAACTTCCTCCACATAAATATGACCCTCCACATTCTCTACTTAAATCTCCACTTAATGCATTAAATTTCTCTAAATTTAATGCTCTCTCATTTAATAAAACTCTTTTATTTATTTTATTCAGAATTTTGTTAATTACTTTAATTAAAAAACATTCACATAAAACCCCCTGCAATATTTCAATATCACATGCAGAACCAGTTTCTGCAATTTCACCCGAAACAATTTCGGTGTCTATTGAAATAATTCCAGCGCTTTGCAATTCACTTGTCTGAAACATATTTGCTCCAAATGGTGTTGGTATCCCTTAAGTGTGTCACCCTACGGTTCGCGAATAGTGCAGACATGATCGAGACCCTTCTCCGATCAATAATCAGTAACGGGATCTGGAGATCCATACTGACTCCCACACATTCAACGATGACTTCTGTAATCGTGAGAACCTTTTACACATGTAACTCAATCCCTTTGTATCGCGATATATTACATGTCCGAGACTCGATCATCGGTATCTCCATACCTAGTTCGATCTCGTTACCGACATGCACTCTTTTCTCATTATCGTGATATAACATTCTAGTGATCTCCTGACTTGCTTGCAAGCTAACTAATGTGATATCACCGAGATGGCCTAGAGTATATCTATCCGTCATCGGGATCTACAAATCCCACTCTTGATCCATGAGCCTCAACATAACACCTTTGGAGTATCTGAACCCACCTTTATAGTCACCCTATTACGGTGTGACGTTTGATGTTATCAAGTTACTCTTCTTGTGTTAGCAATTAACATGATCTCATGGTCTAAGGATTAAGATTACTTCGTATGATGTTATAGCAATATAAACACAATGACTTTGATCGTAATGCTATACTTCGGATGAATGTTCATCACATCATTCCACTAATGTTGTGACCTCGTTGTTAACAACATCCAATGTCCATGATCAGGAAACCTTGATCATCTTGTTAATGAACGAGCTAGTTTATATGAGAGGCATTACTAGGAACCTTGTATTTGTTTATTAAACGCACATGTATTAACGTTTCCAATTAATACAATTATAGCATGCAAAATAAACTTTTATCATAAACATGGAATAAGATAATAACAACTTTATTATTGCCTCTCAGGCATATTCCCTTCAAAAATCAGCTTATTCTGCTTTATTTCAGGAATACATACATGTTAATCGTTGAAGTGACATGAAATGTGACCATTTATTGCCATGTTAGCACTCCATGGTTTCCGTTTAGCGATTCTTCCGTTCGGTTACTGCGCCGCATCATCGCATGCCTCGCCAGCCTTCTCCTTTTCAATTCCTTTTTTCTGCCATCCGTCCCTACTTTTTCCAGTCAAAGCGGCGAGGATGATGCGACATCTTCGCGTAGTCCCGCATACGAGCGTCTCTACCCACGCCGCCCCTCTCTCTCACTCCCACCGTCCCACGCGCTGACCTCCTCCTTATCTTCCTCACCACCGATAAAGCGTGGCGGAGGACGGGTGCGCGAGGTCGGGGGGCGATGTTGAATCGATACTAGGCAAGTTCGAGGCGGCCGATGCGGGATGCGGGAGCTGGATGGGAGGCGGTGGCCTCGTGAGTGGAGGGGTCAGAGGGAGCGGAGATGAGAGGGTGAGCTTGGGAGCGGAGGGGGCGATGCACGTTGCTGGGGGAGACAGAGGAGGGGTTGGGATGGGCGGGAGTTCGGGACTCGGGAGCTCGGTTGGAGGGGAACGGGATTGAGATGGGGGTGGGGATGGTAGGGACCAGCTCGTAAGACTTTCGGTGAACACCTGAAACTGCACGGTTGAGATGACTCAGAGTAAAGATCAGACGGCCAGAAACACGCACGCGTGCACATGGCCTCAGATGGCTCGCTTTTGCTCAGGCTTAAGCTATATTATAATATATAGCCGCACTTTGCAATGTGCCTCTAATATGATCTTTGGAGGCATTTTACCAATGTGCCTCTAATTAAGAGAGTAAAATGGATCTACTAACATAGGAGCAACTGTCCAGAGCCGTCCGATCTTGCTTGGAAACTCCGGATGTCGCACCTGGTGGGCTGCAGCAGTTATACCATAATGGCAACTCCAACAGGCCAACGCAAAACAGACACCAAATCTGTCTGTTTTGGTGCAGCGTCACCATTCTTTTGTAGAGCCTCTTTGAAGCGTGTGTGACACATCACCAAGTGGACACAAACGGACGAGTTTTCCTCCCTTTGTCCGGGTGTGCTCCAACCGGGGTGACCCAATTGTCCCGCCATTTGGCCATTTGCACATAGCACTTTGACCTTCTTGGCTATTTCCCCCCACAATTTAGTTAAAAGAGTTCAACACACATAGTTTTACAACTATAAATAGATTCAAATAAAATAAATTTAAATAAAATACTACAGGTGCCCCATGTGAGCCCACATATTCCCAACAAAATCATCATGAAGAGAATTCTGAGTTGCATAGTCATGAATTTCATGATGCTCATGGAGAAATTCCGGGAATATTGTCGGTCCACCCTGGGGCTCGGCCAGGTCGCCCTGGTACTCCTACCCTTGGTCGAAGATGCTCTCATCATGCTCGTCAATCATGTTGCCCATGTTCATGCATACAGTCATCACCTCGTCCATCCTCTTGCTGCTCCATGTTCTTGCAAGGTGCCGAGAAAACGCCCATGAGATTGGAGCACTCCAAATGCCCATTGCACATCCTTCTTACAAGCCTCTTGTTCATTAGCAAATCTGTGTTGTCTCTTTTGTTGGCCTGCAAATTGTCTTCACAAATGTTAACCATGTAGGATAGGTACCATCGGCTAGATAATATCCGTTGGTGTATGGGTGACCATTGATGTGAAAGTTGAGCATTGCCTTCCGCAAGCCTTGAGAACACTGGAGAGCGTAGTAGCATGTTGATGTCATTGTGTGAGTCTGCCATACCAAAGAAAGAGTGTCAAATCCAAAGATCATGTATGTAACCGCCTCAAGTATGAGCGTGCATTCTCCAACATGTACTTTGTATTGCTCTTGCTATGCAAATGACAGTTCTTCCACTCCTAATGCATGTATTCTCTCCTCCCAAGCATCCCAGGAATCCATCTTGACTCTTTGACCATAAGAACCGGGCAGTGTCAAAAGACTTGGTTCTCTCAAGTAAACTTTGTCGAACACCTGCATAACTACATGGAAAAACCTATACAGTGACTCTAGGCAGATTCTCTCGCTCATGCACATTTACTCATCGACGAGATCTCCAGAAACTCCATACGCAAGCATCCAAATAGTGGAGTGCATATTTGATACAACGGAAGCCAGGTTTTACCAGTTGCATCAGTCTTTAGTGAAAAGTAGTCAATGTAAGCCCTCACTCCTTAGAGAAGATTTCATGAACACATGCCTTCTTATTTGGAACCGACGTAGAAACTGAGCCGGAGCGTAAAGGACATTGGTGTGATGGAAGTAGTCATTGTAGAGTTGGACATGGTCGGCGTCTCTAGTGCGCTCAAACATGGGCGCACAACCCTTTACCGAATCCTTGTACCATGGCAGTTCGTTCTTGAGATGCTCACTAATGACTATAGCCGCAACCACGATTATCTCGCTATTATCAACGGAGGAGTCGTTCGATGTGTCCATGAATTGCTTGCAGAAGAACATTTCCGGATCATCCATGTGATCTATATCAGCAACAAACAAGCTAAAGTCACATATGCATCGAAGGTGAAATGGATCGTATGGGCACCTAGAGGGGGGGTGAATAGGTGCTACACCAATTTTTAATTCTTTTTCAAATTTAGGCTTAGCACAAATGTAAATTCTCTAGATAAACTAATGTGTGGAATTTTCCTATATGCAAACCTATCTACTAGCGAGTAAAGAGCGAGTGGAAGAGGAACGAGTGAACCGAAGTGAAGCACGCGGAGACACATGATTTGTTTGACCGCAGTTCCTTCCTTGTTAAGGGAAGTACGTCTGCGTTGGAGGGGTGGGCGGTACTAAGACCACCACGCCACAAAAGGCCTCACCCTGTTCTCCGATGGATCTAGCCACAACAGGCCTGATCCACCTTCCACTATAGGTACCCTTCGAGGCGGGCACCAACGCCTTTACACAACTAGCGGGGCAACAACTCCACAACAACTTGGAGGCTCCCAAAATGACAACAAGCTGCCACAAGAACAAAGTTGTCAAATACAATAACAAGATCTAGGTATTAACAAGAATACTAGATCAGGGATTTCTCCAAGTGAATGGAGAGGAGTTGAAGCGCTTGATTCTTGATGTTGATGATGAACTTCTCCTCCTTCAATTCCACCAAAGATCAAGACCTTCAGGTGGTTGAAGTGGGGGATCGATATTTAGAGCTCTTACACAAGGTCTGGTCAAATTCGAGTGAATCAAGCGTTCTGGACGTTGGGGAAGAAGGGGTACTTATACCCCCTTCCAAAAACCAGCCGTTGCACACTTTGGGGGTCAGATTATCCAGCCCAAGTGGGGGCCGGATTATCCGGTCTGGGGAAACTCCGCCCCAGACTCAGAATCTCCGGCAGAAAATCCGCCCCCTCACAGTGAGACGCGCCGAGCTTGCCCTTGATCATCTTTTGGGGGGCCGGATTATCCGGTCCTATACGAAGGCCGGATTATCCGGCATGGGGAAGAAAAACCCGCCCCAGTTCGGATTTTCCGGGAGAAAATCCGACCGGATACCGAGCGACGCGCCTTGGCTCCTTTTGCACGAAAATTGGGGGCCGGATTATCCGGCCCTTGCGAAACCCGGATTATCCGGCCTGGGGAGGAAAACCCGCCCTAGTTCGGATTTTCCGGGAGAAAATCCGACTGGACACAGAGCGACGCGCCTTGCTTCCTTGAGAGATGAGGTAGGCCGGATTATCCGGCCCTTGGAGGGGTGGATTATCCGGCCCCCATCAAAACTTCCTACACACTTAGTACACATGAAAAGTCTGCATAGTATTGTTATCTAACACGTAAAATAAAAAAAACTTGAAATGTTCTTTCAGAAGGCCATCTCGAAAACATGAAAGCAAAGGGCCCATTCATACTAGCTCTCGATTTGGCAATGGACCGAACAGGCTGTGCGCAGGGACGTCGTGGCCACGCCCGGGCAAATGGACGGTGAACTGTAGGGCACGGGCGGCGAAGCAAAAGATCCTGAGTACAAGCGCATGACACCAACCGTACAAAAGCTTTGATCTTCACAAGAAGAGTTAAATACATCAGGGGTCATCGAACTTGTCTAGCAAAATCAGTTTGATCACTGTACAATGAAAATACGAATTTATGGTCATTGAATACGCGTCGGAGCTCACACGTGGTCACCGCTCAAAAAGTAGCGATGTAAAAGACCCCTCAAGTAAAACAAAGAAGCAGCATACTCATCCTCGATGATTTCCCCAGTTTCTTTTCGCAATCGACATGAATCTAAAGCCGGGGTACATACAACATCACCTGCGTGCCGGCTTTCCCTGCATGCACGACGACCGCGGACACGACCTGCTGCTGTCAGGAGTTCCTGTGCCCGGTGAGTAGCTCGGTGAAAGACCTGGTGGCCTGCGCCGAGGGCGCTGGCCACGGTGACCTGTTGCCCTGCTGCTGCTTGCTGGCGCGAGTCTCAGCATATTGATGGTTGTCCGGCATGGCGGCGACGGAGGCCGCGTCGAGCGGCGATAGTTAGTAGATGGCGGCGGAGTCGGCGTTGATGAGCCAATCGATGGCCTTGCTGGGCTAGACGAAGCCGAGGCGGTCCTGCAGTGGTGGGCACCAACAGGCGCAAGCGGCGGTCCCAGAAGCCCTTGGACCTGTACACCTTGCTACCGGTCGTTGCCCCCCATCGCCTTCACAAGTTCACACGGCAGATGTCCGACGTCGCCCTGCTGCCTCTCCCCTGCTCCGGCCACAGCCATGGCTGCCTCCAGGACGCAACGCCGGCTGTGGCGGCCATGCTCGGCCCGTCATTGACGGCGGAGATGGTGGTGCTGGGAGCGGCGCAGCAGCCCGCGTGCATGGTGGCGCGTGCGTCCAGGGCGGCGCTGGATCTGGCACCTCAAGGAGGAACCTAGGCGTGCATGGCGACGGTCCTCGCCATCCGCTTCCAGGCGCACGTCCTGGGCAGAGCTGAGCTTGGTGTCATGTCGCATCACGCAGAGCAATTTGGAGGGCAGCGGAAGGAGGCCAAGAACGTCGTCGAGCTCGACCGCATCATCTCCGAGGACCGCGGCGAGGTGATCATGGGAGGCGCCGCTGTCCCACACCAAAACTTTCGGGAGCAGATCAGGGAGTTCTAGGGGCGGCGTGGGGGTAGCTCGCATGGAAAGGGCGGCGTGGGGAGGCGAGGGAGCTCGCACTAGGTGCTCCATAGGCAGCGACGTGCAGGATTTTTGTTGACCTCGACCTCGACCGTGCGGGGTGTGGAGGCGAGCTAGCGTGCTGGGGTGTGGCGCACGCGCATGCGGGGCTACGGTGAGGATCGAGCTAGGTGCGGATGGAGCCGAGTAAGGCAGTGGCGGAGGGGTCGGAGCGGGTGCCCGCCGGCGCGCGCTACAGGATGGGGGTGACAGGGCAGGAGGTCGGGGGCGGGGGTGGTAGGAGGAAAAGGGAGAGACAGGGAGGGGATTGCAATTTTACAAAAAAAAACCTCCTTATGTGAGCATTCTTTGCCTATATGTTAAGTTAACTGAGAGTGGGTCCTCCAACTCAGCCACGTCAGCAGATACCCAGCAAATACAATGCGCCATCAAATCAGTGACCGCGTTTTAACCCTTAAGTCGTATCCAGTGACCGTAAATACGTATTACCAATGTACAATGACCAAACTGATTTTGCTAGACAAGTCTAGTGACTATTGATGGATTTAACTCTCACAAGAATCATTTACATTCAAGAGAAACTTATGGGAAAAATTGGATTTCTTCAAGACCAAGCTAGGCTTTGTAGAAAGAAGGAACTGAGAACTAGTCTGAGGTCTAGCTTCCATATTAGCCTGCCAGTCTCGCCAATTGGCACCATTCTCTCACACAATTTCTTCAGTAGCTCCCATTTGTTCTAAGTTAATCCCCACTATAATGTTCTTATAAGTCTGAGGCAGCCACAACCTTCAGTCACTCTAGCAAGCAAAAACAGCCCTACTAAACCTGAACCTGGGAAACTACCTCATATCCGTTCATCGTCCCAAAGCCGAGCAATAGAGTAGATAAAGTAAAACCAATGAGACAAGGTATTTTTGTTACTCCCCCCGTTCCGATTTAAATTCCACGTGATATTTTTGCCTAAACCCTGCCTAACTCTGCGACAATTAAATCGATCGGAGGTTGTACATAAGTTAAACAACTGATTGAGCTCTAATTTCACTTTTCTCTCTTCATATTGTCGTCTTTCCCTGATTTATTAAGTTTCCTCTCTCCTCCCGTATTCCATCTTCAGACTATAATTATCCAACTTGAACGTGATGCATACCACCAATATAAATGGACCAGAAGTCATAAAGAACTAAGATGTTAACAAAAGGAAAATAATAGGTCCATAGCATCATGTTATGTCAAGTCACTTTTTAACAGACCTAACACAACAAATATGTTATGTTTGGCTCAGCATTTCTTCTCGTTATGTAAAAACCCTAAGTGAACTCCTACTACACAAAACGGACCAAGCTTAAATTTACCTAAGCTGATAAACTCCAAACACCACAACTGACAGCGGTTCTTGTTAAATTCAAATTACCTTGGGAAAAGACAAAAACATACTCAACTTATTTGTTTTGTGCTACAAAGAACTCTTAAGTGCAAGAAAGCTGATTCAAAACCTGATAAAAGAAAAAAAAAGTCGTGCCTAGATAATAGAGGATCAAATCAAGTAGTTGTAAGAGTTCCCAAATGAGGCAATTTAGTTAAGAAATTTTGGGTTTAAGCTTAGATGTTCATATATGTATCTCATTGCGGAAACATCACAACTCTTGGTATGTAAATATGATAGGTATTACCTCTGTTCACTAGGCTATTTTTTTAGGGAAACGGCAGGACAATTAGCCTACCAGAACACATCAGAGTCCTGCAGAACACATAATATTTAAAAACAGAAGTAGTGGTACAGAATACAGGTTTCACATAGAGGATTGGAAGAGCAACTGTAAACCTGGTACTGATAAAAAGGACAAGAAAACACTGCCAGTTCAAAAAAAATAGAGAAAACACTGTATGTCACGAGTTCATCAACTAGCCAGATTTGATATCTAATTGCTAGTCTAACAACAAAAAGATTCCAGATAAACATTTCAATGCTAACGTGTGCTCTGGCCTGCAGCACAAAAACTTGCGAATGGGTGGATAGTGGAATTCAAACAGTTGGCGAAAGGATGGTGTTCGAAATTTTTCTTAAACTGTAGTGACTCGAGCTGGACCATGAAGACGCCTGTATTCGTCGACACGAATACCACATTGTCGTCCCCAGCAAGCCCCATCACCTTCTGGAGATTTGTCCACTCCCCTGGCCTCAGCGGAAGAAGATTGCCCAAATCAATCGCTTGTCCCGGTATCCATCCAGCGGCGCCATCAAGATCCGTCTTCCTGACCCATAGCTGAGCTACGTAGTCGTTGGACATAGCGATGAAGCCCAGCCCACCGCCCAGCGTGCTCAAGTAGAGGCCATGGTGACCAGCAATGGCATCCTCAGGCAGTTCTATCACGGCTGGGATCTCCGTATCCAAATCAAGCTCGAGGATGCCATTCTGGGCCCCCAAAATAAACCAGTGGAGCAAATTCCCGACAAGGATGCTTCGATTGTCGATGCCTTGCATCGTGCCGTACTGAACCTCCGTTGAGTTGGTACTGCCCCACGAGCCCGTCTCCGACGAGTAGACGCAGGACCGGGTGATGCGCCCCTCGGCGCACACCAGGACCACCTTGAAGGGGCTCGAGTGGCAGGCGCCGTGCACGTGGCCCTCCTCGCCAGCGACACAGAGCACAGCCGCTTGCACATAGGACTTGCTCCAGTCGTGACCGTGATCCGGTTGCCATGGTGGGCAGCTTATGAAGCGGCGCTCGCCTGTGACAGGGTCCCACACTTGGACCTCACGGCAGCCCCTGCCGACTTGGTCGACGGTGGTGAAGACTAGGCGGCCGTGGCGGCAGCAGCGGATGGACCAGAAGCCGCTACGGCTGAGCCGCGGGGAGGAGCGCTTAAATGAAATCTGGTCCGGTGGATTCATATAAGCAGATATGAATGAAACGTTGCCGCGGTAGTAGTCGACGAACACTCCGATGATGGGGGGCTCCCGGTGGTGGGCGGAGAAGCGGCGGAGGAACTGTGGATCGGTGACGAGGTTGTGCCAGCGCCTGCAGACGAGGGAGGCGCGGGGCAGAGACGAAGGCCGAGCAGGGAGGCGCAGGAGTACCTCGGAGAGGAGGTTCTCGTCGTCCGTCGGGGACGCAGTATCCGGCGGCGGCGACGTGGAGCGGCGGGGGCTGCAGCGAGCTCCACTCACATGAATGAGGGAAGAGGTGGGGGCACCACCTTGGCCGCCGGCCATGGTAGGGGCTGCCCCCTCCTCCTATAAAAGGACTCCATCTTCCTTCCTCTCACTCACATCTTCTTGTGAAGGATCTATATCCCCCTCTAGTATTATTTCTCCATGGTCTCGGCTTAACGAGATACATGTTCCCGGTCGCTTTTTCTGGAGCGGGGATTTGCTACTTTCGCTGCATTGCTGGAGCGAGGTCGTGGAGGTGGTTGGGGTTCCGGACGTGTGTGCGATCACGGATGCTCCGCTGAGTTGCGGTGCTGCCGGACTTCTACACGATCTTGAGATCGGCAAGAGATCGACTACATCACCAACGAGTCCATACTCGTAAAGCTTTGTCGGTCTTCAAGGGTATGTATTCTGGATGTAAATCCACCCGTTGATTGTATCTAGATAGATGGATCGTGGCGTATACAGTTCCTATCGTATGAAATTTTTTGTTTTCTATGCTGCGAACCCAACACATACTACACGACTCTTAATGAGCTGTCAATTTTATTGCACTATTGGAGTGACATTTCACTTACGTGGAATTTGTTACCTCAGAGAAAGGCACATACAATAGTTCAAATATGATACCAAACAAACCAAACAATATCGTGTAGAACAATTATAAGAATCAAGGGTATGTTTTTTAGTTCATCTTATTTAAAATAATATTGACACACTATGTGTGTATAAATATGTAACATCGCGAGCATATCTCTGACGAGTTATCCCATGTGTATCATTAAGACAAAATATGTTTCGACGGACGTATTTGTCACTAATGTTGTATCTTCATCGACTTTAAAGGTTTGATATTGCTTGTCTCATTTAGTCGGAATATTTCTTCAGTCTTAGAACATTCTCATCCTCTAATTTTATTAGTGTGAGCGACGGTCCTTTCGGGTGCGACTAATGTCGTGACTACATTTATCTTAAAATTCCACGACCATGAACTTCTGCAAGCATTTTGTGAGTGTGTCGATCCGATGGCAGTCGAATAATTTTATCATTTAAGTGTATCCAATCATAGAAACAATTATAGAAACAGCGTAAGCACGGATCAATTTTTTGACATCTATCCTACACCGGCCGAGTATCTACCATGTTTTTTTTCAAATCCATGACGGAAGAAGGCCATGAAACGATAAAAAAAATGTTTACATCTACCATAGGAAATGAACAAATTTGTCGTTGACAGTGCACTTTCTACTACGGTAGGAGGTGCATTTCATGCTAGATGGCTACTTTTTTATTAGTGATATTTGGCTTAGGAAGAATGTAAAATCTGTGATGGCCAACATAAACCAACGCCACCTCTCTCGGAACATTTTTTTTAGGTATGCACACCCTAGAGTTATCTAGTAAGTTAACTAAAATATATCAAAACATACATGAGCACATCTAAATACTCCATGGTGATGTTAGCGGAATAATTTATTCTATTGAGTAATGAATTTCTCCTTTTGTTTTGCTATTTGCGATCTATAGGGAATTGAAGTGCACATGTTTCTTAATGGGAAGCATCTTAAATTAAGTCCAAAACGAAGTACTTGGGAAATTTGTGCTATAAAATATTGAAACTGTGACCATGCATATTTGCGATGACACACCCAAGAATTTTAAGATGGAACACTGTATCATAAAAGCAATGCTTTAAAATTATAATTTATCAATTATAATAAAAAGGTTACATGAAAACAAATAAGTAAAAAAATTAGTATAAAAGTTTGAGAATTGATGTTCTTAATAGAGTTGTTTCTTACGCAATTCACCATCTTCATCTCAAGCAACGTCAATATCAAATTGTCTACCCCTAGCAAAAAAATTGGCTTCTCTGAAAACGAACAAACAGATGTTTCTTCAATGTATAGGGTATGAACTCACATATTATGAATTGCATGTGATGTTAATCCTTTTTATGCATCTTGTATTGCTTAGATCGCGACGGTAGCATTATAAGATGATCCCTCTCACTAAATATCAAGTAATAGAGTGTTCGTCCTTAGTAGGCACTGTTGCTAAGACTCATCGTTTCGAAGCATAACGTGATGATCGGGTGTGATAGATTCTACGTGTGCATACAACGGGTGCAAGCCAGATTTGCACACGCGGATACTAAGGTTAACCTTGATGATCCTAGCATGCACAGACATGGTCTCGAAACACGGAATACCGAAAGGTAAAGCATGAGTCATATGGATGATATGATGAACATGTTGATTGTTCGCCTTTGAAACTACATCATCTCTCGTGATGATCGAACTTGGTGTAGTGGATTTGGTTCGTGTAATCACCAAAATGACTCGAGGGATGTTGTTTTGAGTGGGAGTTCAACAGTAATATGATTAAAGTTGAACACAATTTATCATAAATTAATCAAAGTGAATTTGCATAGTTGTTATAGTCATTGGCATCCGTTCACCGCCTTACGCTTAGTTTTAATTGAGATAATAGAACTATAGAATTCTGGATAGTTACTTTACGAGCTGGTATCGTATTGTTTTGAGTATCAATCTAAAGTTTAAAAGTCCTTTTGCAAACTTTCAGCAAATTTCGCTTACTCCATGAAGTTTAATAATTAGTATTAAATAAGAGTAACAATTCTAGTCTTAGTATCTAAGTATCGTGTTTTCCTCCATGATCCTTGATATTCAAAATGTTGATTTAGTATCAAGGTTATCTAGGAGCTGAAAGGATTGTTTCAGAAACCATCATGTGTGGAAAATATTGCGATATCTGAAACAATGTTTTGGTTGCAACATGGTAGAGTATAAAATGGCAAAATTTATGTTCTCATATTTGATGAGAATTTGCAAAGGTTGGAGACGCTGGTTGTCCTAATCCTCTAAAAGGTTTTGGAGAGCAACATTATACTCGCGATTCGCTGTTATAAGCTATAGTAGCTTGATCATGAAAATTGTCACGATGAGGATGAATAAAAGATATAGGTAAAATGTTTACTACACTAAAAGATTATTAAAGAGTGGATTTCTAAAGAACGCCAAACATTTGATGATGGTGATCTACTTCAAAGTGCAAGTCCAAAGATATTAGTATTTGTCTATACACGTTTTGGACTATGTGTCATGTGTATGGCGCCACTGTTGATGTTGATAGATTCTTTTAAACGGAAAAGGAATTGCTGAAAGAGAATCTAAGAAATATTTGGCAGAAAAGAAAAGACTGGAATTGTCCAACATAGGTATATAGATGATATACATGTTATGGCTGTATTCTTTGCTTGTTAAATAGTGTAGTTCTTGGGTATTGGATACCGAATTTGTTGGTGTGAATTGTCATACAAAACAACACAATTCATGAACTATAATGGCCTAAGTAACTAGCAAGAGAATATGTGATGATGTTCATTGAAAACAAATAAAGTGTTGTTGTGTTTCTCGTTGACATCAAAGCTTGTGTTCAAAGATTTGTGTTAATAATTGTTATTTTGATCAGGTATTATGAGAACAAAAGGTTGTTCAAATAATTTCCGTGTTCCATAATAGATGGATGATATACAAGTCTAGTTGAAGAAATCACATCCATAAAACTAAAGCTAAAAATGTTGCAAGACAAATGATTGAAAGTTCACTTAAGAAGTAACATCGCCGTTTAAATTATATTGGAAAGAAAACATGAAGAAACTCCATGTTGATGGAATTTTGGAGTCTTTTTTATTTTTGATCAAATGACACTTGTGAGACTTTCCTAGAGATAATTGAAACTCTGTTCATAGGCCAAAAGGGAAGGAACGACTGACTTATTGGAATTTGTACATATTGATGTATGTAGTCCATTATGTGTAGTTGTGGCCGATGGATTTCAACTTCATATGCTTTCTCCAAAAATTTAAGTGAATATATCTGTATATTTACTTAATGAGAAGAAGTATGAAACATTTGAAAATGTTCAAATACTTTCAAAGATGAAGTGGAAAATCATTGTAACAAGAAAATAAAGAGTTTATGATTGCATCATAAAGGAAGATATTTGAGTTACAAGTTTAGCTAAATACCTAAGATTTGAGGAATCGTTCCACATATTTGCATTTCCTGAAACACCATAGGAGTATGGAGTGTTCGAGATATGTAATGAACCCTTGTTTGACATGGTAAGATCAAAGGTGCCATTTATAAAACTACCATTATATTTTAAAGATTAAAGCTTTAGAGACTACCTCTTTTACACTAAAAAGAGCTCCATCATGATCCGTTGAAATGACACCATATAAGATATGATTTGGGATAAAACCCAAGTTGTCCTTTCTTAAACATTGGTATGCTAGGCATAAGTAAAATGTTTACAACCAAAGTCGGATGAGCATGTCTTTGTATGTTATTTCGAATAACCGTTGGGTGTTCCTCCATAACACCGAAAACAAAAGTGTTTGTTTCTTAGAACGTCAAGTTTCTTGAGAAGGAATTTTTCGTGAAAAGTTAAGTGGGAAGACAATAGAACTTTGATGAGGTTATTGAACTTTAGCTATATGTGCTGAGTTGCGCAGCACCAGAAAGTGTCCCGGAGGCAGCAACAATACTCATGGCTCACGTGCCTCAAAAGTTGTGGTCACGGAGGTCTAAGTTCCTATTGAACCAAGTAGGTCGAGTAAATAATCAAATACCAAGATTTGAGAATTAAATCATTATTGTTTGACAATGATGAACCGACTACATGCAAAGAAGCAATGATGGGCCCTGACTCCGTCAAATGGTCTGTAGCCATAAAATCTGTGATAGTTCCATACACGAAAAATCAAGTTTTTGAACTTGGAAGACCCTCCGGAAAGGTGTAAGACCTATCGGTCGTATTTGGATCTATAAAGAAATAGACATGGATGTTTCACATCTATAAATAGTTGACATGTCGGAAAAAGAGTTTACGACAATGTTTAAAGAGTTGACTATGACAAGATCTGATCTTTCATAGAGATATTTAGTCTGGACGGATTAATGTAGCAACCACTACATATAACTTTATTATATGGTAGTTGAACAAACAAAACAAAGTTTTTCTAATAGAATAGTTACCTAGGACGTGTACATGATATGATCCAAAAGGGTTTTGTTAATTCAAAGGATGCTAAAAGCGCATGCAAACTTCAATGGTTGAAGTAAGCATCACGGAGTTGGAATCTTCACCGTGATGAAATTGTTAAAAGAGTTTAATTTCATCAGAGACGATGAAGATACTTGCATTTGCAAGAAATTAAGTGGGAGCGCTGAGACATATTTCTAATACATTATGTGAAAGACATATTGTTGATTGGAGATGATGTATCTTATATTAACACAGGTTAAGAAATTTCATCTCGATGAAAGACTTAGGCAAAACCAGAATATTTCGCATCAATGTCTATATGGATAGATTGAGGCGCTAATATGGTTGTGCCAAATGTACATAGATGAGATATTGAATAAGTTCAATATGGAAATGACAAGAAAGGTTATTGCTACACAGAAAGAATTGAATCAAGATTCAAGTGTATTGACACTTGGTAAGTGAAACAAGATTCAAGTGTTTTGACACTTGGTGAGTGAAATCACAAGAATATTTTGATTAATCATACCATGATATGTACACATCTAGATATTTTCTATGCTCTAAATGTTATGAGAATATACCAGAATGACTCATAAGATGATCATTGGACGATAGTAAGGATATTCTTATGATCTTTGGAAGAACTAAGAATATGTTATTTTTGTAGAGGTGACAAATAGATAGATAGCTCATTGTAAAGTGTTACATTGATACTAGTTTTGTCACAAAATACATATTAAGTTTATCTCAATTTAAACTATGGGTCGCACAATGTAATGGAAAGGAGATTCTATAACGGATTTGGATGAGTTCCAAAGTTAAGACATTGTGATAGATACTACAACAAAAGGCTAAGTATATGACTGCTATTGTAGTAGAAAAAGAGGGCATTTGTGTCAAGTAGTTTGTTGTCAAACTAGGTGTGGTTCACAGCAGGCTAGTACTATGAAGATATATTGTATGAAAATTGTATCGACATGTTTTAACCCCAAGGAACTAAAGGTCTCACCAAAGGACCAAATTTATACAATGCCATCTCATTGGAGAATGAGTGATGCGTAGAGACGCAAAGACACACAGACCTGAAAGTGTCGGATCCGAAGATTATGTTTACCATTAGCAATCGTCTATATATAACACCAGAAAGCCATAGGTGTTGAATGCACAAAGTTTTTCAAAACTAGATTATTGACTCTAGTGCAAGTGGGAGACTGTTGGAGATATGCCCAAGAGGAAATAATAAAGTGGTTATTTTCATATCTTCATGTTTATGATAACTGTTTACATCCCATGCTATAATTGTATTAACCGGAAACATTAATACTTTTGTGTTTTGTAAACATAAAAGAGTCCCTAGTAAGCCTCTTGTTAAAATAGCTTGTTGATTAATAGATGATCGTGGTTTCCTGATCATGGACATTGGATGTTATTAATAACAAGACCATGTCATTAGGAGAATGATGTGATGGACACACTCCTATAGTAAGCATAGCATAAGATCAAGTCATTAAAGTTAGTTTGCTACAAAGCTTTCAAATACATAGTAACCTAATACTTCGACCATGAGATCATGTTAATCACCATCACCGAATGGATGCTTTGATGACATCAAACACCACTTCCGTAACTGGGTGGTTATAAAGGTGGCATTATCTATTCTGAAAGTATGGATTGAAGCGCATGAATCAAGAGTGGGATTTGTCCATCCATATGACGGATAGATATACTCTGGGCCCTCTCGGTGGAGTGTCATCCAATTGGCTTGCAAGCATGTGACAAGGTCACAAGGGATGTCACATCATAGTACGAGTAAAGAGTACTTATCGATAACGAGGCTGAACTAGGTATAGAGATAGCGACGATCAAACCTCGGATAAGTAAAGTATCGCACGACAAAGGGAATCGGTATCGTATGTAAATGGTTCATTCGATCACGAAGTCATCGTAGAAATAGGTGGGAGCCATTATGGATTTCCAGATCCCATTATTGGTTATTGATCGGAGAGGTGTCTCGATCATGTCTACATAGTTCACGAACTGTAGGGAGACACACTTAAGGATTCGATGTTGTTTAAAGTAGATATGGAATGTGAGTTGGAGACCGAATGTTGTTCGGAGTCTAGGATTGGATCCAGGACATCACGAGGAGATCCAAAATGGTTCGGAGAATAAGATTCATATAAGGAAAGTGGTTTTCCGGGGTTTGGAAAAGTTTCGGTGTTTTGACCGGATACTTCTAGAATGTTCTAGAGGAACCACCAGTGGTTCCACCACCCCGGGAGGGGGTCACTTGGAGAGTGGCATGCCCTAGGGGCTAGCCGCACCAAACCCTAAAAGGTCAATTCGGCCAAGACTAGTAAAAGGGTCAAACCCTAGTTTGAATAGTCAAATCCTAGTTTGAAAGTCAAACTCTAGTTTTTGGTAAGAAGGAAGACTTGTTGGAAAAGGTTTCAAGCTCTTCCCTTGGTGGCTGAGTTGGGGAGGGACTCGACTAGGGCTGGGAACACCCTTGGCCGCCCCCCACCTATATAAGGAGGGGTAGGGACACACCCCCTTGATCCCTTGTCCCTAGCGCCTAAACCCTAGCCGTCGCCTACCCCTCTCTCCTCCACCGCACTGCTCTGGCTTAGGCGAAGCCCTGTAGATTATCCGGATTATTCGGCCAACACTTGGGCCGGATTATCCGGCCTAAAATCTGAAATCCTGTTACACACAGGTTCAGGCCCGCGCGTCCCCAAACAAAACCCCCACAAGATGAACAATGGACTTCTGTGCTAGAAGGGATGGCTTAGGGATAGAGAGAGGCTTGGGATTAGACAACCAAACTGAGATGGTACTACACACTCAAGATTGCAAGAATCAAATCAACTAAAAAGCCAAAATTGAGTGTGATTTCCATAAGAACAAGAGGTGACCAAAAACAACCAGAAATATCCACATAGAACCAACTCTTCTCACGGAAGAGGGCGGTGGCCGAGGCCACCTTGTTGGAGTGCATGGTATGACACCGCAAAGATATATCTTGGGTTCATGACCAATACTCATCAAAAGACTCACATATCACAAAATTATATTAAAATAAATGATTTTACTTGCTTTCGGCATTATGGGGGGAGGGTTAGCCCAATTAATTAGGACCACACTCCCCCTATATCCATGCCCACACCTAGACCAAATAAGGAGGAGATATAAGAGTGAGTGCATGGGTAATCAAGACAAGCTCCTTGAATCAACGATATTTAGCTCATTCCTCAAGTAACAAAACCTTGCTTCATCAAGTGGATTCGTGAAAATATCAGCAAGTTGGTTCTTCGTGCTCACAAAAGATAGATCAATATCACCTCGAGCTACATGGTCCCGAATAAAATGATTCCGAATCTCAATATGCTTTGTCCTTGTGTGCTGCACTGGGTTGTACGCAATTTTGATTGCACTTTCATTATCGCATAAAAGAGGCACTTTTTCACAATTGACACCATATTCCTTTAAAGTTTGCCTCATCCATAATAATTGTGTACATGCACTAGCAGCAGCCACATATTCGGCCTCGGCGGTGGAGAGATATACAATTTTGCTTTTTAGAAGACCAACAAACCAAGGATCTTCCCAAGAATTGACAAGCTCCAGAAGTTGATTTCCTATCATCCTTATCACCAGCCCAATCTGAATCAATATAGCCACATAGAGAGAAATTGGAGCCCTTGGGATACCATAGACCAAAATTAGGGGAATGAACCAAATATCGGAAGATCCTCTTGACCGCCACTAAGTGGATTTATTTAGGAGCTGCTTGATACCTTGCACACACACCTACACTCAACACAATATCGGGTCTAGATGCGCAGAGGTAAAGGAGAGAGCCGATCATGGACAGGTATACCTTTTGGTCTACATCTTTACCGTGGGGATTGAGTTTGAGATGACATTTAGTTTGCATTGGTGTGGTGACGCCATTAAGATCCGTCATCTTGAATCTCTATAGCATGTCTTGGATGTATTTTGCTTGATTTATGAAGGTTCCTTCTCTAAGTTGTTTGATCTCAAATCCAAGAAAGAATCGTAACTCCCCCATCATAGACATTTCAAACCTGTCAGTCATAAGCTTTGAAAATTCATCATTAAAAGCTTTATTAGTAGAGCCAAAGATAATGTCGTCTACATATAGTTGGCATACAAAGAGCTCCCCCTTAACCTTCTTAGTAAAAAGAGTGGGATCGATTTGCCCAACTTCAAAGCCACGGTCTAGCAAGAGCTCTTTAAGGTGCTCATACCACGCACGTGGGGCTTGTTTAAGGCCATAGAGTGCCTTATCGAGTTTGTAGACATGGTTCGAAAAGTTAGGATCCTCAAATCCTGGGGGTTGCTTTACATATACCAACTCATGTAGAGTACCATTAAGAAAAGCACTCTTAACGTCCATTTGCTGTAATTTAAAATTATTATGAGCAGCATAAGCAAGAAGGATACAGATGGACTCAAGACGAGCCACTGGAGCATAAGTCTCGCCGAAGTCAATGCCCTCAACTTGGGAATAGCCTTGTGCCACGAGTCTTGCCTTGTTCCTTACAACAATGCCATATTCATCTTGCTTATTCTTAAAAATCCACTTTGTGCCGATAACATTGCGGCAATCCTTGGGCTTCTCAACTAATTTCCAGACCTTGTTGCGCTCAAAGTTATTTAGCTCTTCATGCATAGCAACAACCCAATCCGGATCTTCAAGGGCTTCAAACACTTTCTTGGGTTCCACCACGGATATGTGAGCTTGGTGCTCACCAAAGCTTGCTAGCTCCCTTCTTGTGGACACCCTTCGTCTGAGATCACCTACAACTTTGTCAAGAGTGTGACCCCTTAATTCAAGATTCCTATCTGCACGATCTTTGCGACGATGTTCAATCAGCTTCTTGTCTCTTAGAGGAATAACTTCATCATTTGAGTCTTCGTTGGAATTATTAGCTTGGCCTTGATCTCCATCTTGATCAGCAGGAATAGGAGATGATGAATCTTGCCCTTGATGTAATCAAGAGCCATAACAGGAGGTTGTTGCTGTTCAGGATTTTTAGGGCCGGATAATCCGGCCGATGGAGTGGCCGGATAATCCGGCCTGGGAGAACATGTTCTAGCTTCACAGTCTTGTAGTAATCTAGCTTGAACTGGGGAGGGACCGGATAATCCGGGACCAGCCGGAAAATCCGGCCTGGGAGATTCAGGAGATTCTTTGACATTGTGTTCACTTCTTCCAGTTGAAAGAGGTTGTCCGGATAATCCGGTGTTCACCGGATAATCTGGCCTGGAGCTTTCTGGAGTAGTTGGTTGATGAGCTTCAGCAGTTTGAGGTGTTGGTGTAGAGGTTTCTCCAGCAGTTGGAGCATGTTGAGCTTGTGTCGATGAGGGCTCTACTTGGGTAGAGCATTGTCCTTCCCGATCCGCCACAAGGGGTTCCTCAATGGGGCGGAAAAATCCCACGCCCGTTCTTCTTATGGCTTCTTGGGGTATTTCAACATCTGCATCACAAACATCAACTTGCCCCGCACGGGAGCCATCATTTTCCTCGAACACCACACTACAAGATTCTACAACATTTCCAGAGAGCTTATTGTAGACTCTATAAGTGTGGGATTCGGCACCATAACCAACAAAAATGCCTTCTAAAGCCTTAGACTCGAATTTAGATAGACAAACTCCTTTGATGAGAAAGAAACACTTAAAACCAAATACCTGGAAGTAGGAGATGTTTCGCTTGTTACCGGTAAGTATTTCATAAGGTGTTTTGTCCAAGATTTTGCGAAGGTAGAGCCGGTTGGATGAGTGGCAAGCGGTAGAAATTGCTTCATCCCAGAAGTTATATGGTGACTTGAATTCAGCCGACATAGATCTTGCCATATCCATTAAAGTCCGGTTCTTCCTCTCGGCTACACCATTTTGTTGAGGGGTGTATGTAGCGGAATATTGGTGTCTTATGCCCTCTTCACTTAGGAATTCATTCAGAGTGTAGTTCTTGAACTCGGAGCCGTTATCGCTTCTAATTGCCAAAATAGGGACATTGTGTTGACGTTGAACCTCGCTGGCGAAATCGATGACCGTTTGTTGAGTCTCGCTCTTCAACTTGAAGAAATAGACCCATGTATATCTTGAATAATCATCAATGATTACGAGGTAATATTTCTTCCCACCGAGGCTTGCATGAGATGGAGGGCCAAAGAGGTCCACATGAAGGAGCTCCAAAATCCTCTTTGATGAAATAATAGTCTTTCATCGATGGGGAGAGTCATGCATTTTACCTTCAACGCAAGCCCTGCAAACATGATCTTTGGCAAAGGAAACATTTTCTTTTAGTCCAAGAATGTGGCCACCCTTGTGAAGACTTTGCAAAGTTCTCATATTGACGTGGGCTAGTCGGCAATGCCATAGCCAACCCGCGTCGGCCTTTTTGAAAAGACACATCGGGCCTGTAGTGGTTTTCCCCGAAAAGTCCACCACATACAGGTCATTTTCGACGTATCCAACGAAAGCGACCTTTAGAGACTTGCTCCACAAGAGTACCACCAAATCACCATCAATAAAAACTACAAAGCCCATCTTACCAAGGGCACGAACAGAAAGTAAATTGTAACCGAGGGTCTCAACAAGCATGACATCCACGAGAGAGATATCGTGGGCAACCACAACCTTGCCGAGACCCAATACCTCAGATTTTGACTTGTCACCATAGGAGACGGTTATGTGATCATGGTTTGGCCGCATCTCCGAGATGATCTCCTTGCTTCCGGTCATATGACTTGTGCACCCGCTATCGAGCACCCATTTGGACCAACCGGAAGCATAGCCCTGCAAGAAAGTTACTTCTTGGTTTTAGGTACCCATCTTTCAATGGGTCCTCTCATGTTAGTAACAAGGGTCTTGGGAACCCAAATAGACCAAGAAATGTAACTATAAAATGGGCCAACATAACTAGCATAGACATCACCATAGTAATCACAAAATAATTCATAATTCGGATTATTAGCCCCTGCAAAACCAATATAGTTAGTCTTGTCATTAGTTGCGGTGCTTGTCTTTGCTTGAGCAGTTTTGCTTTTCTTCTTCTTCTTATTCTTCTTCTTCTTTGTCTTGGGAACATAGCCAAGTCCCTCTTTTCCATTGCTTGCCCTTTGCTTGCCAAGGATCTCATCTAGAGCTTCATTACCTTTGGGTTGAGATCCCTTGACAAGCTCTTCTTTCAACCTTGCATTTTCTTCAATGACATCTTCATGTCCACATGAAGGAGTAGAGGTGCTAGGCATATCATACTTGTTTAATTGAGTTTGGAGCTGATCACGAGACTCATTTAGAGTAGAGTGTTCACTCTCCAATGCCTTGTAGGCACTGTCAAGTTTCTCTAATTCCTTAGAGAGTCTAGCGTGAGCAGCCCGAAAGTCAATCTTCTCCCTTTTTAGTTTATTTACCTTGGCAAGAGCATTATCACGCTCCTTTATGAGCTGGGCTACAACCTCGTCGTGTGACTCCTCAATTGACTCAAGCCTCTCCTCTAGAGAGACTCAAGTCTCTTCTTCCTCTTTTAGAGCATTCTTCAAGGATGCAATCTCCATGGCATCCTCTCTTTCAATTCTGCCCTTTTCTTCGAGGAGCTCTTCGGAGTGAGCAAGTTGGCTCATGAGAGCCTCAAAATGAAGTTTGTGCTCACCTTGCAAGTTAGTGATAAAATGGTCCAAGGAAATAACTTCTTCCTTTACTCTAAGACTTGTATGATCATCCATATCAACATTCATAGTAGTCTTAGGAAAAGAAGAGATAGAAGATGATACCTCGGAACCTCTTGCCATAAGGCAAGTGACATTGTTGTTGACGATGTTTTCATTAGGGGAGTCGAAGAGCGATGTGGGGCTAGATGTGGTTGCTATAGCAGCCACCTCTCGAGTGCCATCTTCATCCTCTTCATCTTCACTTGCGGATGAATACTCCTCTTGTGCTACTAAAACAATCTTTGGTTGCTTCTTGTAGGGAGCATTCTTTTTGACAAACGGCTTCTTTCGAGGTGCCTTGGACTTCTCTTTGAGGATGAGCCTGCCCCCATTATCCTCTCTATTTTGATAGGGACACTTAGCCACAAAGTGCAAACGGTCTCCACAGTTGTAGCAAGTTCTCAGTTTTGGGCCGTTTTCCCTTCACCCATTTGACCCATTCTTGCGCTCAAGTTCAGATTTAGCCTTAGCTGGGTCCTTCCAAAAGTTTCTTGTGTAGAAGGCCATGTACTCACCATGAGCCCGCTTGACCTCCTCGGGACAGCTCATGGACTCAATGTCAAACCCTCTATCACCTTCATCTTGTTCAATGACATTAGCCTTTAATGCAACATTTACTCCTTTTTGCATACCAATTGCCCGAGCACGAGCATCTTCGGCGTTCTTAGCTGCTACCTTGAAGGCTGCCATTTCTTGCATGACTTCATTGGAAGTCATTTGGTGGTAGCTGTGTCTACCTTGCAAACTCTTCAAGTCCGTGGGCTCAAATGGCATGAGGGCACTCACATACTTTCTCTTGATCCAAGCATCATCGATGTGAGTGGCGCCATGCTTTTTAAATGTTGTTGCAATGCTCTTGAGCCTTCTATATATGTCTTCGTGGTCCTCACCATCCAACATGTAGAATCCTTCAGCTTTGTTGCTTAGAGCATCATACCTATTTCTTCTCATGCTTTCGTTGCTGATGAACAAGTTGGTGAGAGCATCCCAACCTTCTTTGGCGGTGTTAAGGTGCTCAATATGTGGCATGTCCTTGGGACCCACACCAAGCTGAATCATGTGAAGAGCCGTTGCATTTAGTTGACTGTCCACAACTTCTCTTCTTGTCAAGTTGGTGGAGTCTCCAATATGGAGACCATTTTCAATGATCCTCCAAAGCTCAATGGACGAACTGCACACATGAGATTTCATTAAGAATTTCCATTGATTGAAAGAAGATGCAGTAAGCTTGGGTGGATCACCCCTATTGTTTATATTAGGGTGTGGGATAGGTGGGTCGGGAGAATATAGGTGAGAGTCCTCACTATAGTCCTCCTTACCACTTCCCTTCTTGGAGGAGGATTCATTATTTTTCTCACCCACCAACTCGTCTTCTTTGGAGTTAGCATTAGCTTTCTCTTTAGATAGCGGAGTGGAGGCCTCAGAGGTAGATGGAGGTGGGGCTATAGATGAAGTGAGACGAGCAATCATTTGCTGCATCTCTTCCATTTTGGTCTCAAAGGATTTCAACAAGGTTGTTTCCAACGTCTTGAGATCATCCATTGTGACCTTGTCCACAGCCTCACTCCCGTCTCCCTTAGTACCCATACTTCTCTTAGGTTGTTAAGCCCGAATAAAGAGCCGGGGCTCTGATACCAATTCAAATGGATCGTATGGGCACCTAGAGGGGGGTGAATAGGTGTTACTTCAAATTTTAATGCTTTTTCAATTTTAGGCTTGACACAAAAGGTAAATTCTCTAGATATGCGACTATGTA
This sequence comes from Avena eriantha, assembly GCA_910589775.1. NCBI lineage: Eukaryota > Viridiplantae > Streptophyta > Magnoliopsida > Poales > Poaceae > Avena > Avena eriantha. The sequence goes on along the minus strand of OU342746.1, from coordinate 405,506,082 downwards.
GAATTTCCCTATATGCAAACCTAACTACTAGCGAGTAAAGGCGAGTAAGAGTGAGGAACGAGGAAACCGTAGTGGAGCACGAGGAGACACAGGGTTTATTTTACCGTAGTTCCTTCCTTGTTAAGGGAAGTACATCTGCGTTGGAGGGGTGGGCGGTACTAAAACCACCACGCCACAAAAGGCCTCACCCTGTTCTCCGATGGATCTCGCCACCAAAGGCATGATCCACCTTTCCACTATTGGAACCCTTCGAGGTGGGAACCGACGCCTTTACACAACTAGCGGGGCACAACTCCACAACTGAATTGGAGGCTCCCATAATGACAACAAGCTGCCACAAGAACAATTGTTATCAAAAACGAAACACAAGATCTAGGTATTAACAAGAATACTAGATCGGGGATTCTCCAAGTGAATGGAGAGGAGTTGAAGCGCTTGATCTGTGATGACGATGAATGATGTCTCCTCCTTCAATTCCCCCAAAGATCGAAGCCTTCGGGTGGATGAAGTGGGAGATCTTGGATGAGAGCTTTTGCTATAGGTCTGAACTTTTTCGAATGAATCAAGAGATTTGACAGGAGGGGTGATTGGGGCTTTTATACCCCCTGTCCAGACTGAGCCATTGGAGTAATCTGGGGCCGGATTATCCGGCCTTAGTGAGGGCCGGATTATCCGGCCTGGGGAAACTCCGCCCCAGACTTGGAATATCCGGGGGAAAATCCGCCCCCGGACAGAAGCTCGCGCAGAACCGTCCTTGGCAGCTCCTCCTGGATCCCGGATTATCCGGCCCAAGGGGAGGGCCGAATTATCCGGCTGGGGTAGAAAATCCGCCCCAACCTCGGATTGTCCGGGGCAAAATCCGCCCCCAGACAGAGACTCGCACTGATCTTCCCGTGGGCACTTCTCCTGGGGGACGGATTATCCGGCCCAAGAGTAGGCCGGATTATCCGGCTGGGGGAAAAATCCGCCCCAGCCACGAATTGTCCGGGGGAAATCCGCCCCCAGACAGAAGCTCACATGCGACCAACTCTAGCCAAGAGGGTCAGGCCGGATTATCAGGCCCTTGATGGGGCGGATAATCCGGCCCCCAAACAACAAGTTTTCTTTCCTGCAACACTTAGCACACATGAGATACTCCATGATATTGTTATCTAACACACAAAATATTAGAGATCATGAAATGCTCTTTCAATGATGTATAATATTAAATCTGTGACCTATATGTTGTCCCAGAGTTACTCCTACAGCATCATCACTAGCTTCACATATTAAATCAAAAGTCATATCCCATATGGGTGGTTTAATGATAGGAGCATGAGATAAAGCATATTTAAGTTTATCAAAGGCAACAAGGCGTTTATCATCAAAATTAAATCTTACTCCCTTTTGCAAAAGGTTTGTCAAAGGTTTAGAAATTCCAGAGAAACTCCTAATGAACCTTCTATAAAAACCCACTTGACCAAGAAAACTTCTTATACCTTTTATATCTCTAGGTTGTGGCATTCTCTCTATTGCTTCGACCTTAGCTCTGTCTACTTCAATACCCTTACCTAATACTTTATGTCCAAGGACTATATCTTCTTTGACCATAAAATGGCACTTCTCCCAGTTTAGAACAAGATTGGTTTCTTCGCAATGCTGCAAAACCCTTTTGAGATTATCCAAGCAACTAGTAAACGAAGTTCCATAGACAGAGAAGTCATCCATAAATACTTCCATTATTAGTTCTATAAAATCCGAAAAATAGCAGTCATGCATCTTTGAAAAGTAGCTGGAGCATTGCATAAACCAAAAGGCATACGTCGGTAGGCATGTAAACCATAAGGACTAATGAATGTTGTTTTAAGTTGGTCATCAGGATGAACAACTATTTGGGAAAAACCAGAGTATCCTTCCAAGTAACAAAAATGAGTGTGGTTTGCTAGCCTCTCTAAGGTTTGATCTATGAACGGAAAAGGGTAGTGATCTTTCCTAGTTTCTTTATTCAATTTCTAATAGTTCTAGTAGGTATCAATTCATTGAGACGTCAACTTTCTGAGCTTCACTTCGATGAACATTGAGGGGATCCAGATCCCTCGTTGTTAGAGATATGCCTAAGAGGCAATAATAAAATGGTTATTATCATATCTTTATGTTTATGATAATTTTTTGCATCCCATGCTATAATTGTATTAACCGGAAACATTAATACTTGTGTGTTTTGTAAACATAAAAGAGTCCCTAGTAAGCCTCTTGTTAAGCTAGCTTGTTGATTAATAGATGATCATGGTTTCCTGATCATGGACATTGGATGTTATTAATAACAAGGCCATACCATTAGGAGAATGATATGATGGACACACTCCTATAGTTAGCATAGCATAAGATCAAGTCATTTAGAGTTTGTTTGCTACAAGCTTTCAAATACTTAGTAACCTAATCCTTCGACCATGAGATCATGTTAATCACCATCACCGGATGGATGCTTTGATGACATCAAACACCACTTAGTAACTGGGTGGTTATAAAGGTGTCATTAGGTATTCTGAAAGTATGGATTGAAGCACATGGATCAAGAGTGGGATTTGTCCATCCATATGACGGATAGATATACTCTGGGCCCTCTCGGTGGAGTGTTGTCCAATTGGCTTGCAATCATGTGACAAGGTCACAAGGGATGTCACATCACAGTACGAGTAAAGAGTACTTATCGATAATGAGGTTGAACTAGGTATAGAGATACCAACGATCAAACCTCAGATAAGTAAAGAATTGCGCGACAAAGGGAATCGGTATCGTATGTAAATGGTTCATTCAATCACGAAGTCATCATAGAAATATGTGGGAGCCCTTATGGATTTCCAGATCCCACTATTGGTTATTGATCGGAGAGGTGTCTTGATCATGTCTACATAATTCCTAATGAACCTTCTATAAAAACCCACATGACCAAGAAAACTTCTTATACCTTTTATATCTCTAGGTTGTGGCATTCTCTCTATTGCTTCGACCTTAGCTCTGTCTACTTCAATACCCTTACCTGATACTTTATGTCCAAGGACTATATCTTCTTTGACCATAAAATGGCACTTCTCCCAGTTTAGAACAAGATTGGTTTCTTCGCAACGCTGCAAAAACCCTTTTGAGATTATCCAAGCAACTAGTAAACGAAGTTCCATAGACAGAGAAGTCATCCATAAATACTTCCATTATTAGTTCTATAAAATCCGCAAAAATAGCAGTCATGCATCTTTGAAAAGTAGCTGGAGCATTACATAAACTAAAAGGCATACGTCGGTAGGCATGTAAACCATAAGGACTAATGAATGTTGTTTTAAGTTGGTCATCAGGATGAACAGCTATTTGGGAAAAACCAGAGTATCCTTCCAAGTAACAAAAATGAGTGTGGTTTGCTAGCCTCTCTAAGGTTTGATCTATGAACGGAAAAGGGTAGTGATCTTTCCTAGTTTCTTTATTCAATTTCTAATAGTTCTAGTAGGTATCAATTCATTGAGACGTCAACTTTGTGAGCTTCACTTTGATGAACATTGAGGGGATCTAGATCCCTCGTTGTTAGAGATATGCCTAAGAGGCAATAATAAAATGGTTATTATCATATCTTTATGTTTATGATAATTTTTTGCATCCCATGCTATAATTTTATTAACCGGAAACATTAATACTTGTGTGTTTTGTAAACATAAAAGAGTCCCTAGTAAGCCTCTTGTTAAGCTAGCTTGTTGATTAATAGATGATCATGGTTTCCTAATCATGGACATTGGATGTTATTAATAACAAGGACATATCATTAGGAGAATGATATGATGGACACTCCTATAGTTAGCATAGCATAAGATCAAGTCATTTAGAGTTCGTTTGCTACAAGCTTTCAAATACTTAGTAACCTAATCCTTCGACCATGAGATCATGTTAATCACCATCACCGGATGGATGCTTTGATGACATCAAACACCACTTAGTAACTGGGTGGTTATAAAGGTGTCATTAGGTATTCTGAAAGTATGGATTGAAGCACATGGATCAAGAGTCGGATTTGTCCATCCATATGACAGATAGATATACTCTGGGCCCTCTCGGTGGAGTGTCGTCCAATTGGCTTGCAATCATGTGACAAGGTCACAAGGGATGTCACATCACAGTACGAGTAAAGAGTACTTATCGATAACGAGGTTGAACTAGGTATAGAGATACCAACGATCAAACCTCAGATAAGTAAAGAATTGCGCGACAAAGGGAATCGGTATCGTATGTAAATGGTTCATTCAATCACGAAGTCATCATAGAAATATGTGGGAGCCCTTATGGATTTCCAGATCCCACTATTGGTTATTGATCGGAGAGGTGTCTTGATCATGTCTACATAATTCCTAATGAACCTTCTATAAAAACCCACATGACCAAGAAAACTTCTTATACCTTTTATATCTCTAGGTTGTGGCATTCTCTCTATTGCTTCGACCTTAGCTCTGTCTACTTCAATACCCTTACCTGATACTTTATGTCCAAGGACTATATCTTCTTTGACCATAAAATGGCACTTCTCCCAGTTTAGAACAAGATTGGTTTCTTCGCAACGCTTCAAAACCCTTTTGAGATTATCCAAGCAACTAGTAAACGAAGTTCCATAGACAGAGAAGTCATCCATAAATACTTCCATTATTAGTTCTATAAAGTCCGCAAAAATAGCAGTCGTGCATCTTTGAAAAGTAGCTGGAGCATTACATAAACTAAAAGGCATACGTTGGTAGGCATGTAACCATAAGGACTAATGAATGTTGTTTTAAGTTGGTCATCTGGATGAACAGCTATTTGGGAAAAACTAGAGTATCCTTCCAAGTAACAAAAATGAGTGTGGTTTGCTAGCCTCTCTAAGGTTTGATCTATGAACGGAAAAGGGTAGTGATCTTTCCTAGTTTCTTTATTCAATTTCTAATAGTTCTAGTAGGTATGAATTCACTGAGACGTCAACTTTCTGAGCTTCACTTCGATGAAAATTGAGGGGATCCAGATCCCTCGTTGTTAGAGATATGCCTAAGAGGCAATAATAAAATGGTTATTATCATATCTTTATGTTTATGATAATTTTTTGCATCCCATGTTATAATTGTATTAACCGGAAACATTAATACTTGTGTGTTTTGTAAACATAAAAGAGTCCCTAGTAAGCCTCTTATTAAGCTAGCTTGTTGATTAATAGATGATCATGGTTTCCTGATCATGGACATTGGATGTTATTAATAACAAGGCCATATCATTAGGAGAATGATATGATGGACACACTCCTATAGTTAGCATAGCATAAGATCAAGTCATTTAGAGTTTGTTTGCTACAAGCTTTCAAATACTTGGTAACCTAATCCTTCGACCATGAGATCATGTTAATCACCATCACCGGATGGATGCTTTGATGACATCAAACACCACTTAGTAACTGGGTGGTTATAAAGGTGTCATTAGGTATTCTAAAAGTATGGATTGAAGCACATGGATCAAGAGTGGGATTTGTCCATCCATATGACGGATAGATATACTCTGGGCCCTCTCGGTGGAGTGTCGTCCAATTGGCTTGCAATCATGTGACTAGGTCACAAGGGATGTCACATCACAGTATGAGTAAAGAGTACTTATCAATAACGAGGTTGAACTAGGTATAGAGATACCAACGATCAAACCTCGGATAAGTAAAGAATTGCGCGACAAAGGGAATCAATATCGTATGTAAATGGTTCATTCAATCACGAAGTCATCATAGAAATATGTGGGAGCCCTTATGGATTTCCAGATCCCACTATTGGTTATTGATCGGAGAGGTGTCTTGATCATGTCTGCATAATTCACGAACTGTAGGGAGACACACTTAAGGATTCGATATTGTTTGAGTAGATATGGAATGTGAGTTGGAGACCAAATGTTGTTCAGAGTCTCAGATTGGATCCAGGACATCATGAGGAGATCCAGAATGGTCCGACGAATAAGATTCATATAAGGAAAGTCAATTTCTGGGGTTCAGAAATGTTTTCGGTGTTTTGACCGGAAGCTTCTAGAATGTTCTGGAAGGTCCACCACCCCGGGAGGGGGTACTTGGATGCGCCATGCCATAAGGGGCTGGACGCATCAAGCCCTAGGCCAACTTGGCCAAGCACAAGGGGGATAGGGTCAAACCCTAGTTTGAAAAGTCAAATCCTAGTTTGAAAAGTCAAATCCTAGTTTGGGAAGGAAAGGGAAAACTTGAAAGGCAAGTTTACAACTCCCCTTCTTCCTAGCCGAGTTGGGGAAGGAGTCTCCCCTTCCTAGCCGAGTTGGGAAGCAACTTGTAACACCTCAAAAATGTTAAACAAGCTTATCAAATTCTAATCACCCAAGATTAGGGTTAACAAAAACTTTTATCCTCAAAACCATATGAATGCATGTGTGATTTCCATTAATGCATGAATGATTGCTTTGCCATGTTTGATTGCTATAAATGGTAAGGAGTAGTTTAAAGATGAATACCACATCATCTAGCTCAATTCAAAACAAAATCAAACAAAAAGAAAATCAAATATGAAGCATATGGATCAAATGGTCATTTTGGCCAAAGTTAACCACTAGCCCACTTTGGGCATCTCTAGTAAATGATTTCCAATAGAAACAATTCTACTTATTTCCACCCCTTTCTAGACCAAGTAAAAATAAACCCAAGCAAGCTTTACAAATTTACATAAACTAATTTCAAATCTTTTTATGAGGCAATTCAAAATTGAATCAAGTGTATGTACCTAGATCCTCTTTTCTCAAAAACCAACCAAATCAATTCCCCTTGACAATTCCCAGCAACCACAGACACCCAAGCATGTGACCAGCACACTCACCAAAATTCATCCAAAAATTCAAATGTTGAACTCATTCGGCCATTTGGTCGAACACCTGGCAGACACCAGTAAACTTCAACCACTAATTACTGTTTTAAGTAGTAATTTGATCCCCACTTGTGCTCCATTACTCCCCCACGATCTCCCCCAGTGCCGCGCCGCGCAGGAGAGCCTCTCCCCTTCGCTATTTGGACTAGTACCAACCGCATCCGAGCAGTCATGCTGGTCGACCAAGGACAGGAAGCCACAGACCGCCCCGCCCTCTCCCATGACCATCAAGAGACAGGCGACACACCACCGCCCTCCTCTGTCCACCCCTCGATCAATGACATGCCGTGGACGAGCCAGAACAGCCGCGCCCTTTTTGCTGTCTGCCATACCGAGAGCACGCGAGAGCGCCGAAGCCGCCACGCGCAGCCACGTTGCGCCTCACTCTCCCCTTGCGTACCCGCATTCGCCGCGACACCAGAGACCCCCAGACATGACCGTTCGCTGCCGCGCGACCCGTAGACACCGTACGCCGTATCGAACACCTACGGTTCCCCGCACAGAGCACAGACGCTCCCGACCAACTGAGACCGCCCCTTGTCGCGCCATCACACGCATGGCGACCGCTACGGAACATCGCATCAACCTATGCCCGCAGCCATGCCCGTAGCTCGCTGTAACGACATCGCCGGTGAAGCCCGACCATGCCGCCCTGCCTCCAACCTTGGTGTATAAATAGAGGCCACGCCAGACCTCATTCGGCACACCACTCGACTCATCTCTCCCTCAGAAACCCCCTGACCCTTCCCTAGAGCAAGGCGAGCACCACACCGCCGGAATTTGGCTGGAGTCCACCACTGTAGTGGAGAAGAGGAACTGGAGCTAGGAGCCACCCTAGGAGTCGCCGTGACCGCCAATCGACTCGCCGTCGTCGGCCAGTTCATTCGCCCCCATCGCCGACCATAGCTGGAGCCCTGGTAAGCCTCACGCGACCCCCACCGCCACGTTAGGGTTCGTTTCTCGCCGGAGCAGTTTGACGGAGACGACGAACCACAGCCGTAGATCCTAGTCTAATCGTAGGGCTGATATTGAAAGATACCGCTTCACGTTAGATTAGTCGCTGATGCATGGGACCAGCCTGTCAGCAGCCCGCTGCGCGTGCCGCGTAGCTGGGCTGGCCCATTTCTATTCTCGCGCGAGTCCAACGATTCAAATTTAGAATTTTCATTTAATTCAAAACCCTAGTTCTGTTAGTGACTTTGAAAATCAATTCAGAGGATAGACTTAACCAAAATGCATGATTCCAATTTTATTGGAAAGGTATTGAAAATATCTACACACTCCCGTTGGATTCAAACCATTTGAAATTATAGATCACCCATAGCAAAAATAACAAGACAGAGACTTTTACCACTTCAAACATTTTTCTGAAATCAACCATAAATGCTTTTGAGTTGATTCCAACTCTCAAAAATCACATTTGCCATGATCTACTTGAATATGTAAAAATATTTGGTTTTACAAATATTAAACTTGGACTAGTATGAAAAGGATGCTATATAGGCATTTCTAGCTATTTTTAATATTATCAAACAGTATATTTCAAATTGGTAAAATACCCCAACACTTTAAATCACTTTTCCCAAGTATTGAAATATGTGGTGATGGCATGGTTAACATGATCCCATATTTAAATTGGAGAATATTAAATCTTAAGTAGTTTTCAATGAGTAGAAATTACTTTTGTAAAATAAGATAAATAAGGAGGTGTCATTATTGCTTGTAGTGATTGTGATGATGCTAGATCATCTAGTGTGAGCCTTTGTGTGCTAAATAGAAATAGATAAGTATTGTTTGGTGATTGTGTACCTCGTATTCCTTTATAAACGCTAGTACCGACCCGGGCTACGAGGAGGAGGAGTACTACGAAGAAGAAGAAGAGAACTTAGACCACTGCACCAATCAAGGCAAGCTACCTATGCAAGCTACCTATGCAAGCTATCTAATGCAAGCCATCTACCTATGCAAGATGCACTAGGCATGCTTGGGTTATGCAACCTTAATTATACCAATCCCAAGTTTTACTTGCAAGCTTTATTCTTTTGCCTTTATCAAAGTTTCTTACTTAGTTAATTAATTTGTGACTAGTAGATTTACTTGGATTAGGAAAGGTGCCATAAAAAGCATAAAAACTATATTTAGTTAGTTACACTTGATTTAGCACCCCTCACTAGTGTCCCCTCATTGATAGTTGCTAGTGCTAATGAAAATGGATCACTTTAGATGGGAATACTTGGAGAAAATGATTATGAAAACCTTGGAATGATGAGTCATTCTATTGAAATGTTTTGACACTGGTTCTGGAACAAAATGACTTGAAAATGATGGTGAAGGAGGCATGTGCCTTGACTTTGATAAAAACTGATGGTTGGGTTCGGATGCGATACCATTCCAATTTTACCGTACAACCACAATACCTAAATTGGGTAGGACTTAACTGGAAGTTTATATGTCTTAGTATGGGTTCCCTTGCAGAAAGAGGTTGAGCTGAGGCTACCTCGGGAATATGAATGTCCACCTATGCAGTTCCCAGGATGGCAGATGTCCATGGCTGGGAGGCCAAGCCCATAGGGGAGGTGCCTATACTACGGTGTGTAATTGAAAGGTTAGGATTGATTATCCGCATACCAAGTATGATGATTTAGGGTTATCCCTGACGGATGTATCGAATTTTGTGGTGAAAGTGTACCACCTCTGCAGAGTGTCAAACTATTTGAATAACCGCATCCACGGTTATGGACAGTTGGAGTGGCCATACTATTCCGTTGTTAGATGTTTTCAAAATGACTTGTGATTTGAAATATGGCCTTGACTTGACCACAACAGGGTTGTGAATTTGAAACTAGGTCCCCACCTGAGTAATACAGAGAATTTAAAAATAGGTCTTTACTACAAAGTACTTATGAAATAAACCTAGCTTTTTGCAAACAAATCTAGAGCTTATGATTCCTACTAGAACTATCTTACTTGTGTTAGTGATAATTTGCGAGTACTTAAAGAGTACTCATGGCTTTGTCCCTGGCTATTCCTATGGCCAGACTATGAGGAGGACTACCCCGAAGACGGACAACAGGATGTCTACAATAACTAGGATCATCTCCCATCGTCAGCATTGCCTGTGCCCCTCGAAGAAGATGGAGTCCACTACGTTTACTTTCCGCTGCGTTGATTGTATTAAGACTGGATCATGAGATCCTATATTTGTAAGACTATTATGGCTTGTAATGGATGATGGACTATGATATCAACTCTGTTATGTCTCGCAAAAATGGTAATCATGGGATTGTGATGTATGGCATAACAGGCATCTGGACTTAAAAATCTGGGTGTTCACACAACTCGGCTAGGGCAAGGAGGCCTTGGCCGCACCCCCTCTCCCATATAAGGAGGGGTAGGGCGCCCCCCTTGCACCTCAAGCCATGGCGCCTAGAACCCTAGCCACCGCAGCCCTCTCTCCTCCACCGCACTACTCCGGCTTAGGCAAAGCCCTGCAGAAATCTCTCCTCCTCTACCACCACCACCACACCATCGTGCTATTGGAATTCCGAGGAGTTCTACTACCTCTGTTGCCTGCTGGAACAAGGGAGAGAAAGGTCTTCATCGACTACCGTATGTGTGACCGACTGCGGAAGCGCTGCCGGAACGTGGCGCCGGAAGGATTATCTACATGATCTTTAGATCGGCAAGTGATCGACTACATCAACCATGAGAATCTGATCTCGTTAAACGCTTTGGATCTACAAGGGTTAGTTCTCTACAAACTCGTTGCACTTATCTCGTAGATTAGATCTTGGCTTTTGTGTGTTCTTGCGGTAGAAAATTTTGTTTTACATGCAACGAACCCTACAGTGGTATCAGAGCCAAATCTATGCGTAGATCTGTTGCACGAGTAGAACACAATGGTTTTGTGGGCGTTGATGCTTTTTATGTTGTTTGCTTTTCGTGTACTTTGCATCTTGCGGTATGGTGGGATGAAGCAGACCGGGCTAACCTTACATGTCGTCGCACATGAGACTTGCTCCACGTTCAACGTGCAACTTGCATTGCACAAGTGGCTTTGCGGGTGTCTGTCTCTCCCACCATAGTTAAGATTCAATTTACGACGAGCACTTGACAATACTTGTATCAACGTTGTGGTTCGTGTTCATAGGCAAGAACGGTTCTTATTCGAAAGCCCCAAGCCACGTAAAACATGCAAAGAAAATTAGAGGCGTCTAACTTGTTTTTGCAGGGCATGTGTTGTGATGTGATATGGCCATGACATGATTGTGATTATATTTGATGTATGCAATGATCCTTATTGTAAGTTGGAAACCGGCAGGAGCCTTATGGTTGCCTTTGAATTTTGTTAAGACCTGCGTGTCTATTCATCAAGTAGTTGTAATAGTTGTTGTTGGTGGAGGACAACCATGAAGCGGTGCCATTGACCTTGACGCCACGCCGGTGATGATGGAGATCATGTTCGTGCTTTGAAGATAGAGATCAAAGGCACAAGAAGAAAGGCCATATCATATCACATAATATGAATTGCATGTGATGTTAATCCTTTTTATGCATCTTGTATTGCTTAGATCGCGATGGTAGCATTATAAGATGATCCCTCTCATCAAATATCAAGTAATAAAGTGTTTGTCCTTAGTAAGCATTATTTCTAAGACTCGTCGTTTCGAAGCATCACGTGATGATCGGGTGTGATAGACAAGCCAGATTTGCACATGCGGATACTAAGGTTAACCTTGACGAGCCTAGCATGTACAGACATGGTATCGGAACACGGAATACCGAAACGTAAAGCATGGGTCATATGGATGATATGATGAACATGTTGATTGTTCGCCTTTGAAACTACATCATCTCTCGTGATGATTGGACTTGGTGTAGTGGATTTGGTTTGTCTAATCACCAAAACGACTCGAGGGATGTTGTTTTGAGTGGGAGTTCAATAGTAATATGATTAAAGTTAAACACTATTTGTCATAACTTAAATCAAAGTGAATTTGCATAGTTGTTGTAGTCATTGGCATCCGTTCACCACCTTACGCTTAGTTTTAATTGAGATAATAGAACTATAGAATTCTGGATAGTTACTTCATGAACTGGTATCGTATTGTTTTGAGTATCAATCTAAAGTTTAAAAGTCCTTTTGCAAACTTTCAGCAAATTCAGTTTACTCCATGAAGTTTAATAATTAGTATTAAATAAGAGTAACAATTCTAGTGTTAGTATCTAAGTATCATGTTTACCTCCATGATCCTTGATATTCAAAAGGTTGATTTAGTATCAAGGTTATCTAGGAGCTGAATGAAATGTTTCAGAAACCATCATGTGTGGAAGATATTGCGATATCTGAAACAATGTTTTGGTTGCAACATGATAGAGTATAAAATGGCAAAATTTATGTTCTCATATTTGATGAGAATTTGCAAAGGTTGGAGACGCTGGTTGTCCTAATCCTCCAAAAGGTTTTGGAGAGCAACATTATACTCGCGATTCGCCGTTATAAGATATAGTAGCTTGATCATGAAAATTATCATGATGAGGATGAATAAAAGATATAGGTAAAATGTTTACTACACTAAAACATTACTAAAGAATGGATTTCGAAAGAACGCCAAACATTTGATGATGGTGATCTACTTCAAAGTGCAAGTCCAAAGATATTAGTATTTCATTATACACGTTTTAGACTATGTGTCATGTGTATGGCGTCACTATTGAAGATGGTAGATTCTTTAAAATGAAAACGGAAATGCTGAAAGAGAATCTCAGAAATATTTGGCAGAAAAGAAAAAACTAGAATTGTCTAACTTAGGTATATAGATGATATACGTGTTATGGCTGTATTCTTTTCTTGTTAAACAATGTGGTTCTTGGGTATTGGATACCGAATTTGTTGGTGTGAATTGTCATACAGAACAACACAATTCATGAACTACAATGTCCTAAGTAACTAGCAAGAGAATATGTGATGATGTTCATCGAAAACAAATCAAGTGGTGTTGTGTTTCTCATTGACATCAAAGTTTACCTTCAAGATTTGTTTTAATAATTGTTATTTTGATCAGGTATTGTGAGAACAAAAGGTTGTTCAAATAATTTCCGTATTTCATAATAGATGGATGATATACAAGTCTAGTCAGAGAAATCACATACATAAAACTAATGCTAAAAATGTCGCAAGATAAATGATTGATAGATCACTTAAGAAGTGACATCGCCGTTTAAATTATATTGGAAAGAAAAGATGAAGAAATTCCATGTTGATGGAATTTTGGAGTCTTTTGATTTTGATCAAATGACACTTGTGAGACTTTCCTAGAGATAATTGAAACTTCGTTCAAAGGCCAAAGAAGAACGAGCGACTAACTTATTGGAATTTCTACATATTGATATATGTAGTCCATTATGTGTAGTCGTGAGCGATGGAGTTCAACTTCATATGCTTTGTCCGAAAATTTGAGTGAATATATATGTATATTTACTTAATGAGGAAGAAGTATGAAACATTTGAAAATGTTCAAAGACTTTCAAGATGAAGTAGAAAATCATTGTAACAAGAAAATAAAGAGTTTATGATTGGATCATAAAGAAAGATATTTGAGTTACAAGTTTAGCAATACACCTAAGATTCTAGGAATCGTTCCCTGGATTTGCATTTCCCGAAACACAATAAGAGTATGAAGTGTTCGAGATATGTAATGAAACCTTGTTTAACATGGTAAGATCAAAGGTGTAATTTATAAAACTTCCATTATATTTTAAAATATTAAAGCTTTAGAGACCACCGCTTTTACACTGAAAAGAGCTCCATCGTGATCCATTGAAATGACACCATATAAGTTATGGTTTGGGATAAAACCCAAGTTGTCCTTTCTTAAACATTGGTATGCTAGGCATAAGTAAAATGTTTACAACCAAAGTCAGATGAGCATGTCTTTGTAGGTTATTTCGAATAACCGTTGGGTATTCCTCCATAACACCGAAGACAAAAGTGTTTGTCACTTAGAACGTAAAGTTTCTTGAGAAGGAATTTTTCGTGAAAATTTAAGTGGGAGGACAATAGAACTTTGATAAAGTTATTGAACCTTAGCAATATGTGTTGAGTTGCGCAACGCCGGAAAGTGTCCTGGAGGCAGCAACAATGCTCATGGCTCATGTGCCTCAAAGGTTGTGGTCACGGAGGTCTAAAGTTCCTATTGAACCAAATAGGTCGGGTAAACAATCAAATAGTAAGATTTGAGAATCATTGTTATTTGATAATGATGAACCGACTACATACAAAGAAGCGATGATAGGCCCTAACTCCGTTAAATGGCTTGAAGCCATGAAATCCGTGATATTCCCATACACGAAAAATCAAGGTTTTGAACTTGGAAGACCCTCCGGAAAGGTGTAAAACCTATCGGTTGTGTTTGGATCTATAAATAGACATGGATGTTTTCACATCTACGAAATTGTCGACATGTCAGGAAAGAGTTTACGACAATGTTCAAGGAGTTGAATATGACAAGATTTCATCTTTCATAGCGATATTTAGTCTGGACGGATTAAGGTAGCAACCACTATATATAATTTTGGTATATGGTAGTTGAACAAACAAAACAAAGTTCTTCTAATAGAATTGTTACCTAGGACGTGTACATGACATGGTCCAAAGGGTTTTGTTAATTCAAAGGATGCTGAAATCGCATGCAAACTTCAATGGTTGAAGTAAGCATCGCGGAGTTGGAATCTTCACCGTGATGAAACTGTTAAAAGGTTTAATTTCATCAGAGACGATGAAGATGCTTGCATTTGCAAAAAATTAAGTGGGAGCGCCAAGACATATTTCTAATACATTATGTGAAAGACATATTGTTGATTGGAGATGATGTATCTTTTATTGACACGGGTTAAGAATTTCATCTCGATGAAAGATTTAGGCAAAACCCGAATATTTGGCATCAATGTCTATATGGATAGATTGAGACGCTAATATGGTTGTGCCGGGAGTACACGGATGAGAAATTGAAATAGTTCAACATAGAAACTACAAGAAAGGTTCTTGTCACACGGAAAGGATTGAATCAAGATTCAAGTGTATTGACACTTAGTAAGTAAGATGAGATCCAAGTGTTTTTGACACTTGGTGAATGAAATCACAAGAATATTTTGACCAATCATTCTGTGATATGTACACATCCAGATATGTCCTATGCTCTAAATGTTATGAGCATATACCAGAATGACTCATAAGATGATCATTGGACGATAGTAAGGATATTCTTATGATCTTTGGAAGTACTAAGAATATGTTATTTATATAGAGGTGAAAAATAGATAGTTAGTTCATTGTAAAGTGTTACATTGATACTAGTTTTGTCACAAGATACAAATTAAGTTTATCCCAATTTAAACTATGGGTGGCACAATTTAATGGAAAGGAAGTTCCAAAATGGATTTGCATTAGTTCCAAAGTTAAGACATTGTGATAGATACTATAACAAAAGGCTAAGTATATGACTGTTATTGTAGCAGCAAAAGAGGGCATTTGTGTCAAGTAGTTTGTTATCAAACTAGGTGTGGTTCACAGTGGGCTAGTACTATGAAGATATATTGTATGACAATTGTATCAACATGTTTTAACCCCAAGGAACTAAATGTCTCACCAAAGGACCAAATTTATACAATGCCATCTCATTGGAGAATGAGTGATGCGTAGAGACGCAAAGACATGCAATTACACACGGACCTGAAAGTGTCGGATCCGAAGATTATGTTTACCACAGGCAATCATGTATATACAACACCGGAAAGCCATAGGTGTTGAATGCACAAGTTTTTCAAAACTAGATTATTGACTCTAGTGCAAGTGGGAGACTGTTAGAGATATGCCCAAGAGGCAATAATAAAATGGTTATTATCATATCTTTATGTTTATGATAAATGTTTGCATCCCATGCTATAATTGTATTAACCGAAAACATTAATACTTGTGTGTTTTGTAAACACAAAAGAGTCCCTAGTAAGCCTCTTGTTAACCTAGCTTGTTGATTAATAGATGATCATGGTTTCTAGATCATGGACACTGGATGTTATTAATAACAAGGTCATATCATTAGGAGAATGATGTGATGGACATACTCCTATAGTTAGCATAGCATAAGATCAAGTCATTTAGAGTTCGTTTGCTACAAGATTTCAAATACATAGTAACCTAATCCTTTGACCATGAGATCATGTTAATCACCATCACCGGATGGACGCTTTGATGACATCAAACACCAGTTCGTAACTGGGTGGTTATAAAGGTGGCATTAGGTATTCTGAAAGTATGGATTGAAGCACATGGATCAAAAGTGGGATTTGTCCATCCATATGACGGATTGATATACTCTAGGCCCTCTCGGTGGAGTGTCATCCAATTGGCTTGCAAGCATGTGACAAGGTCACAAGGGATGTCACATCACACTACGAGTAAAGAGTACTTATCGGTAACGATGTTGAACTAGGTATAGACATACCGACGATCAAACCTCGGATATGTAAAGTATCGCGTGACAAAGGGAATCAGTATCGTATGTAAATGGTTCATTCGATCATGAAGTCATCATAGAAATATGTGGGAGCCATTATGGATTTCCAGATGCCACTATTGGTTATTGATCGGAGAGGTGTCTCGATCATGTCTGAATAATTCACGAACCGTAGGGAGACACACTTAAGGATTCAATGTTGTTTGAGTAGATATGGAATGTGAGATGGAGACCGAATGTTGTTCGGAGTCTCGGATTGGATCCAGGACATCACGAGGAGATCCGAAATGGTCCGAAGAATAAGATTCATATAAGGAAAGTCAATTTACGGGGTTCGGAAATGTTTTCGGTGTTTTGACCGGAAGCTTCTAGAATGTTCTGGAAGGTCCACCACCCCGGGAGGGGGTACTTGGATGCGCCATGCCCTAAGGGGCTGGTCGCATCAAGCCCTAGGTCAACTCGGCCAAGCACAAGGGGGATAGGGTCAAACCCTAGTTTGAAAAGTTAAATCCTAGATTGAAAAGTCAAATCCTAGTTTGGGAAGGAAAGGGAAAACTTGAAAGGCAAGTTTACAACTCCCCTTCTTCCTAGTTGAGTTGGGAAGGAGTCTCCCCTTTCTAGCCGAGTTGGGGAGCAACTTGGCTAGGGCAAGGAGACCTTGGCCGCTGCCCCCTCTCCCATATAAGGAGGGTAGGGCGCCCCCCTTGCACCTCAAGCCATGGCGCCTAGAACCCTAGCCGCCGCAGCCCTCTCTCCTCCACCGCACTGCTCTAGCTTAGGCGAAGCCCTGCAGAAGTCTCTCCTCCTCTACCACGTCCACTACACCATCGTGCTGTTGGAATTCTGAGGAGATCTACTACCTCCGCTGCCTGCTGGAACAAGGGAGAAGAAGGTCTTCATCGACTACCGTACGTGTGACCGACTATGGAAGCGCTACCGGAACGTGGCGCCAGAAGGATCGTCTACACGATCTTGAGATCGGCAAGTGATCGACTACATCAACCACGAGAATCCGATCTCGTTAAACGCTTTGGATCTATGAGGGTTAGTTCTCTCCAAACTTGTTGCACCGATCTCGTAGATTAGATCTTGGATTTTGTGTGTTCTTGCGGTAGAAAATTTTGTTTTACATGCAATGAACCCTACACTCGCTTGTCCTCCTTTTTGTCCGACATCACCGTGGCGGCGATAGGGAGTAGGGAGGATAGATTTGGGGCTTGGTGGCTCGGGCACGTGGAGGAAGAAGAAGAGAATGGCAATGGGTTAACTATGGCGAGACTATTGCCTCCCCCTTTTATAGCCTATTTTCGCCAAGGTTCGTGCGAGGCCGGTGTGAAACCCGCGAGATCTCCGCCACGCGGTCGTGGAAAGGGAACGAGAGTCTTGACCCACATGTTCGAGAAATCTCTACCTGCTCGATATGCATGCACAGTTAATGGTCTTCTCGATCCCTGTTGATCATGGGACCTACCAACAGATGTATTCATGACATGATGGACGTTTGTCAGTTTGACGTGACAGCTCTTAAAACGCAGGAGAAGAAAACAGTCCCCTCGGGTTAACCAAGAAATAAATCCGACTTAGTTTGAATCTAGTTGAGAAATGAAGAAGAATAACGAAGCATTTGTCCGGCTTTGTCAGAGTCAGATAAATTTCATTGATACTGTTTCTCGAACCTTTCAAGATTCTCCATGTCAACGACCACTCAAGTTAAAGCCGAAATACGACTCAATGATCTTTGAGTGCTCCGGGGCTATTGTTGGTGTTATACTTTCCGGGTATACCCACGGCAGGCAATTATACTTGGAGACCAAGGTGGCCCACCAGGGTTAGATCCTATGGGTCCATGGGAGGCCCTATCAACAAGACAGAAGGAGGCCCATCTGGCTATGAGAAGGCCCAGAAGGTTTACCGACATGGGCCCGACACTAGAAGACTTGAAGTACGAGATGTAGTAGTTAACGACTATGTTGTAACCTATACCATAAACAGATAGGATTCCTCCTTTTAAGCCCTATGTTGGATGACTACATAAACCGGCATACATGCATCCCTTAGGGAAAAGATTCACAACAACTCACACAAGTGAACCCTAGTCAAACCCTCTGTAACCCCCGGCATTGCCTATTATAGTGGATTGATTGGAGGAGTAGGATCTGACCACCGCAGTCGAATCTGAACCTGGGTAGACTTGTGTGCTCTTCGTCCTGGACATCCTCACGTCTCACATCTCCTCTCTATAGACCTCGAGGACCCCCCCTTATGGCGTACCAGTCATCAATACAAAGAGAACAATCTCAATTTGTCTGTAAGTTCAAGATTGTTATGGACAGAACATCTCGCTTCTTATTAGACATAACATGCTTTAATCATCATGATTTTCCTTTTCTTGGAATACCTAGCTACTGATTGTTTTTTATCTCATGGGCTACAAATTTGTTTTGCAGACTTTAAATGGCAGAACAATTACAGTGGACTTCGCAAACCTAGAAATAAGCAGCATGTCACTTGATGTGTGTGCACTCTACATCTCTGCCGCACTAAACCCTCACGTACATTTGTACTCCAAGTAATTACCGTCTATCTAGGTAGATCTAACAATCTTGAGAATTAAACACCAGGCCATCCATTTTTGTGTTATGTCTGGCATATTATTAATCTTAACTAGCAAGGGGGCCTCGCAAATGCGAAGGCATCATATTTATTGTATTGAATATGTTTTTAAAAGTATTTATATCTCTTTCAATGAATCTATTTTGTGAATTAAATTATTAATTGAACGAATATATTGACCATAGATATACTGCTCAGAAGAACATAGTATCAATACAGACAACCAAATAAGAGTTGATGATGTATAAGATGATGACTTGAAACCTTGTGTCCTACAATTACTCGCACACTAATTATCATCTTAGTTAACTTACTCTCTTAATTTTCATGAAATAATTGATTTATTCCTAACTTGGTGCTTCAAAGTAGATCCGACCTCTCATTTGTGCCATGTAAAATCCTGGGTTGTTTCACGTGAATTATACTTGACTCCACCTGTAGTTACCTGCAAACTTCGATTTCAACGTAGAAAGTAGTTGTAATTGTTAACTGAAAATAAAGTAAGCTAGAAAACCAAAAAAGGCATAAAGTGCAAAAAACAATTTGGATACTTTTTGTAGGGATATGTATGATAAATTTCCTGATTTCAAGTTAATATTTGGAACCGAATGATAATTCAAACTTCAATTCTTCAACTGAAATTAACATGCTCCACATTGCAACCTTTTATCCACATTCATCTTCTTATCCTTTTATTTCTTTATCCTTTTTCTTTGGCCTCGTAAGTTTCATGCTATACATTATGTAACATTTTTTACCTTAGTACCACCACATCATGTAATTGACATGCAGTGACCCAAGCAGATGATGGGTCCCTCAACTACGATGTTTATTTCCTCGTCGTCTAAGTTGTTGTGATACATGTTGCCT
Source organism: Avena eriantha (assembly GCA_910589775.1). Classification (NCBI taxonomy): domain Eukaryota; kingdom Viridiplantae; phylum Streptophyta; class Magnoliopsida; order Poales; family Poaceae; genus Avena; species Avena eriantha. The sequence goes on along the minus strand of OU342746.1, from coordinate 405,486,185 downwards.
TCATATGACCAATACCATTCAGATTGGTGCCTGACTGCCTGCCAAGTTTCCCCTTTGTAAGGCTGCAATCAAGGTTTCAAGGACTTCCATAGTTCATCTAAATGAAATATGAAAAATATCTATTTTTTTAGTATGTTTACCAGTACAACACTTACTAACATCAAAGATTTTGGTGATTAGTTTACACTTCGATACATGAGATGTCGTAAGAATCTTTTAAAAAACTTGAAAAGTATTCAACATGATCAAATATTATATTAAATCCTAATTATCTAGCTAGGAACTCTTGGTATTAACCATGTAGAAGCTAAGGATGATTAATAAGTATATGTGTAGGAAATGAGGTTAACGTACTTGATTGGAGGAGTGAATGTACAATTTCACGACCTTGTTCAATGTTTTATTGCCAGCACTATCTGATATGGGATCCCTTGTGGAATTGACCCTAGGGTGACCCGATCTTCACGGATTTGAGGCGGGGAGTGAGGGAAAACACGATGAATACGATGAACTCAACTCAAATGCAAGATTAAGATATAAACACACGCAAATACTCCCAATTTGATTTGCTCCCGTTTGTTCGAACAACCAATCCAATAAAATCCTGGGCGAGAGACCGTGAGGTAGTATCACCGTAGGAGAGATCGGCAAGCAGATAATAGAATCTCAATCAAAAGGAGAGACTGGCAACCAAGTAGAATCCCAAAGGGGAGAGACCTAGCACCACTAGAATCCTTGATAGGGAGAGACCAAACAGTTGAGGAGGGTCTTGACGACTTGGAGACGAACGCCAAACTCCAAGGCCTTGCACACAACTCATAGATTAACTATAGAGAGGGGTTCGCATCTAGGGTTAGGCACATGCCTTCATTCATCTTCAACTCTAGGGTTTCAAGGAGAGGGTGGGGGCTTATTTATAGGCCAACCACGAGATAGGGGTAGTTTAGGCATAAACAGGAAGGTCTGGGTGTTACATGGGCCAGGCCCAATTACTAGGCTCGTAGGCCTATTCACTTGCGCCGGAGACTCTGGCGTCGCGTGGGCGGAGACTCCGGTTAGGTGGCGGAGACTCCGGGTGGACTCCAGGACCGTGCATCCGGGGCGGGTTGAGGCGTGGGCGGAGACTCCGGGTGCGCAGGGGTGGAGAATCTAGGCTCGGCGGAGACTCTGGTCTGGAGGGGCCGGAGACTCCGGTCCTGCTTCAGCTGCTTTCTTCTTCCTTCACTTCGAGGCCTCTTGCTTGGGGATCTTGGCTCTTGGGGTATTGTTGTCATCTCCTCTTGGTGTCATGATCATGGACCTAGTCATACAATAGGCAGTTGGCTCAAGTAGGATCCCATTATCATGATACCCAAAGGAAGGCGAGATAAGGAATGAATTCACCTTTGTAGGAATGTTTGGCGTAGCGTGATGTGGGCCGATGGTGAATGCCATGTGTTGGGCTGCATCATCTCCCCCCACTTGAAAACAAGTCGTCCTCGATGAAGTTCCTTCATCATGAAAGGAGATACATGAACCCATGGTCTTGAGCTTGTATGTGGTAGGATCTCCGGTGTCATAGCCTTGTTCAAAGTGGTTGAAGGTCTTGAAGTTGAGCTGTAATCAAGTTGTGGTTGGAGATCTTGTAGCGTGTTCCTTGTAGGGGGTGGTCTATCTTGGGTACCTTGCAAAACCGACAACAAAGAGAGAGAGTTGTATGATGAATTGTTAGTATGGGTCACACTCAAATCACTCTTCTCACGTTTGGTGGCATGCGACGCGGTACTCGTGTAACACCCTTGAATCGGCCCTATGCAGATTTAAGCGATTCCCGCCAAACCCGCATAGAAACGATTCGATGATGCCCACCAGGCACTTGCGTGCGCGTGGAAAATGAAGTAATATTTCATTACACACTAGTTCACGATGGAACCCACAAGAACATATATATACAACAATGACTCAACGAGTCAAGAATACAGATATACAATACAAAGATCCAAATCACCTTGAAAACGACACAACATCCGAGTACGGATAAGATGCAAATGGGGCTAAGAGCCCTGAAGAATAACTAATGGCGTCCATAACCCTGCCCAGGCCAAGCCGGAAGGGTAACCTTGCTAACATCGTCAAACTCAAACCTGCCAAAACATAAGGGGGCCGACAAAGGGCAAAGGAAAAAGGAGCAGTCAGTACTGAGGCCAGTACACGGCGAGTCTTAGAATTCAGAGTCTCTCACCTACATAGGTATGGTGGACTGAAGCGGCAGCGAAGCATGCACTAAACAACCTATAGAGACTCGATACAACTATTGGCTATTAGAGAGGGATAAGAAAGACCTATTTGGAACCAACCTAATACTAACACCAAACATACCCATCCTAGTATTTCCCCCTCGAGAACAAACAAGGAGGTCATTCCGAGGAAACTCACATAGTTGGCAGTTTTATTCATTCATTCCATGGTGGTTATCCAACTTACTAGTCATTTCAGATCCAAGTCACATTATAACAGTAATTCTTTAGTGTAAGTTGTGTATGATAGAGAAACTATGCTCCAAGTCATCCTTAACCGCGGACACGGCTTTTCGAAAAGATTGAACCCTGCAGGAGTGCACCAAAGTATCCACATGCACTTCCACCCTCATTTGCCAGATCAGGTAGGTGCCAGATCGAGTAACATATACTCATCGGTATGTCGGCGGGGCTTCAGACACGATGTTTCCCAAACCCAAAGCAAGTACATAGGGGCCACACCACTAAGCTACCCGCAACGAAGTTGGCCAGCTTCGAGATGGACCTAGGGTTTGTGTCAATGGATATAAACTATAGGGAACCCGAAAGTGTGACTGGGCTTGTCGATACCGCGAAAACATTCCACATTGGTTCCTAAACAGTACAATAGTAAAATGCTCCTCGAACAACAGTAGTAAATAAAGCAGTAAAACATGGCATAAGTACATGATAGTAATAACACCCCAAACTAGTTTGTGGCCCCCAATACAGTACTTTGAAATTAGGTAGTAAGCCGATAGCGCGCTCGGTCTCGAAACAGGTGTCAAGAACTCGGGTCCTAGGTGGACACAAGTGGGCGGGATAAGAGCCAGATCTCAACTATTATCCACCGGTGCCTCTTTATTAATTATATCTACTTACAACATTTACTTATCAAGCTGTAAGTAGAACCATGATTATCTCCACCATTAAGCATGTGGCAAACTCCCAATAAGTGTGGTACTCGTCGGTGCGAAGCAACACCTGAGCAAGCAACTACGACTCGCAAGGCCAACTGTCTACCAAACAATAGGCAATAGGAGGTTTCCAACACAATATAGGTTGTAGGAAATATAAATTGTACGGAAACAAAAGCATCGAAACACGGATAGCAATAGATCACGGGAGAAAGTAAAGACTATAAATGAAAAATAGGCAAAAAGGGGGAGAATGCTCACCTGGAAAACATAGCCGAAGATACATATCCGAAGAACTTGTCGGCACTTGCATCAACTCAACGGCCTAATCCGTGAAGATGCAAAGCACTAAAAGAAACATCGGATGCACTATTTAATACTAGGGCAGAAGATCGGGAATGTTCATGAGATGATGCATGACATGGAAAAGATGCGATGCAACTAGGAAATATCAAGTGGAGTCGGGATCCCGACAACTAATTAGAAGGTTCATTTTGTTTAGGTACCCCACAATTTAAATGTTGTATTCATAAGGCAAACATGGCATCGGTTCGCTACACAAATTTAAATGAAGTCGATATAAGACAAGAATAGCCCACATATAGTCTCCATATTTAATTATTAGGTGGATCGACTAATTACCCAAACCCGCAAGATTTGCAATGCAAACATGGACGATTTTGATGCATACAAGATATATATGACATTTTATAAAATAGGGGTGGGGTCTCACGATTCGGATCGGTAAAGTGGAGAGATGGACTTCGAATTGTTGTTGAAGTAGCGGAAGTGGTTGATGCCATGGAAGTAGTATTGTCGGGAGGATGACCCCCGATAGGGTCAAGGGAGGTAAAGAGTTAAAGATGACTCGGACTGATCTTGTCCGAGTTAGGCCCACATAGGCCGAGTAAATGGAAGCTGAGTAATAACAGCAATACCGAGCCGACATATAATTTGTGTCGGCATAAGCATATGTGTTCCTTGTTCACATGTACATCAGGGCCGAGTCATCGAGGTGGAGCCGAGTCATGGAGGGAGAGATGCTCCTTCTCGTGTACGCTACTGGCTCCATGCATCACCCAACAGGCTGGCCCATAGGCGGTCCGTGTGGGCCTTGACGATCCTCCGACTTCCAGGGAACTAGTGCCCCAGTCGGTTTCGTCGATGAAGAGGTGGATGTCCCCGATTGGAACAATCAAGCAGCGGTTGGGGTTCGTCTTTGTCGGGATCCAGAACTGGTCAGGAGGGACGATCGGAAGGTTGCCGGAGAAGAGAACACGGCCAATGGCTACGGTTTCACTGATTTCCGCGAAGAGCTTGGACCTCGCCCGTTGTAGAGCCTTGAGCGCCTCTTGCCCCACGGTGGGCGCCAACTGTCGTGGTATTGCCGACGAGTACGCCATGGAGGGGTCCTCACAGAGTGTGTTTAGAGACGTGGGGTAAGGCGGCAGGTTGGTGGGTACGACGTAACACAGCTTACCCAGGTTCAGGTTCCACGATGGTGGCGGAACCCTAATCCTGCTATAAATCACTATAAGGGCGATACGCCGAGTTACAGGGATTGGTTCGCTGTGCGCGATATGAGTTGAGTTGTTGCCCTAAAGGCTCCCATAGGTACGGCTTATAAAGGTTCTAGGTCCTAGGGTTACAGGGAAGAGTCCTCGCCGGACAGGTTACAGAGTCCTACACTAGATACAACTAGTCTACGTGTCTTGCACTCCAAGGCTCCGGGTACGTCGATGACTCCACCGTAGCCTTCCTTTATCCCGCATGGGCCTCCCTTCTGGATCCATCTAACTGGGCCACCCAGGTTATTCGGATTAGAGACATGCAATGGTGATACCCATTTAGCATATCCCCAACACGTGTCCAACATATACAACTAATATTACTTGGTCATTATAAGATTAATGTCATGGCGCGACACCATTTACACAGCATAGTATTAGGTTATGTAGGTTGTTACTTTGGATGCACCTTTTTGTTATTGAGAAAATAATCTAAGTAGCATGTCAAATGCCAAGTATACAAATATCAGTAAAATAGATCTTTTTAAAAGAAGATCGGACATCAACCTACCCAATCAAACTCTAACTGCTTAAGCTAAAAAATTCTACAAACTACAGAAAGCCAATCTGAAATTCTGAATCGACAACCTGGCAACACACACGACAAGAGCAATGACCCTTCTAGCACTAGCAACAGCACTAAAAGAAGGGGAAGAAGAGAGTGGCGGGTACCTGCTTGTAGGTCTCGGGGAGGAGGATGCTGCCAGGGCTCCTCTTGGGCTGCATCACCTTCTCTAGAAGCCACTGGCAGAGAGGATCGACGCCGTCATGCTCCAGCCATAGGGGGTTCCCTTGACGTTGACACCGTCATGCACTGCCATGGCCCTGTGCCGCACAACCTGCATAGGAAACGACAACGACGGCGACGGGGTGGGAACGTCGAACCCCAGGACCAGGAGGTGGCGGAGCTTGCGCTGGCGGGTGGATGGTCGGAGCGGCGCCTGCAGTTGGGGGTACCGAGGAAGGCCGTAGTGGCCGACGGGAGGCAGCAGGTTGGCGGCGTGGTGCCTTGGAGGAGCTCGGGCATTTTGCGGACTCGGAGGAAGGAGGAGTAGGTGGGGGCGCTAAGAGGAACGATGTGGGGGGACTTGGGGAAGAGAGCAAAGCAGGAAGCAACAGTGCATGATGACGGAGAGGACGGTGAGATTCATTGGCCGCCGGGGATACAGTGGCTGTGCACACGGCGCAGGAGGCAGAGGTGAATGTACGACGGAACGGCTCGGAGTGGACGGCTACTTGGGGAGGCAGGAAGCAAGGAGGATGGGTGGCTAATCCACCATAGGCAGGAAGCGGAGACCCCAACGAATCGACCCCAACCTCACGACAACCAGCACCGACTAACAATTCGCCGACCACCCAAGTCCAACTAACAAGTGGGCCACACAGGAAAAAGGGCCAATCAATCAGACCGACTGCCCTCAGGCCCACGTGCGCATGCGCGCGGTAGATGGCCTCACAGCAGTTCTAGGCTCTGTTTGTTTGGGCTTCTGTTTCGGCTTTTGTGTCCAAAAAGCACAAGCCCAAACAAACAATAAAAAATTGAAAAGCACTTGTCAAAAGCGGTGTGGCCAAATGAACTGCCCAGGCCAGAAGCAGCAAGAGCACCCTCCGAGCTGCTTCCCGAGCTTTCTGCCGCTTCCCGGGTAACACATGACCAAATTCCCGGGTACTACAAGTGGAATTTGATAATTGAGATCGTTAAACTTTGAATTCCCACATGAAGTGAAATGTATGGCTAGCTCCTTTGCACAACACTTAAACAAAAGTGTGAGCATAAAAAAAGAAAGAGAAAATAAAATGTGCAAAGAGCAAATAGGCATAAGGCACTATCTTGTGGTGAGACAAACGAACATTTGAGATTTTAAATCCCAAGTGATTATGCTAATCCTAAAACACTTGGGACTACCTCGCTAACTCATTCGGTCGAACTAAACACTTTTACATCATATTGAGAGTAATCTTTTGTGAACTATTAAATGCTAAGGTGTGGAAGCCTACTAATATTATTCGGATGGTTCGAGTAAGGTACTATTCATGAACTTATTCCTATGTATCATATATGATAAATACATGCTGCAACTGCCTCGTTTATTTTATCGACTCAGCTCACGAGCATCATCATCGGCGGCCGCAAACTCACTGGCCAAGGAGATCATCTGATTGAGGTCCAGCTTGTGATTGTCCTGCAGGCGCTTCAATGTATGCCAGAGCAAAGTTCCCTTTTCCAAGCCATCGATGAAGGCGGCCATAGTGGTCTGATCGTGCACTCCCGCACAGGAATTTTTCATGTCCAGCCAACAAGAGAGGTAGGCCCGAGATGACTCGTCCTTTTCTGGATGCACCCGTTGTAGGTCATCGACAATGTAGGGACGTTTACACATACTCTCGAAATTCCTGGTGAACGCTTCGTGCATGTCCAACCAATTGCATATGGACTTGTTCGGCAAGTCATCGATCCACTGGCGGGTGGTACCCGTCAACATCAGTGGGAGGTACTTGACGGAGACATTGGGGTTGCCCCCTGTGATCTCGACCGCTTCGCTGTAATCCTGCAACTACGTAGCTGGTCGGGCAGTTCCGTCATAGGGATTGATCGTCTTGTCAATCCGAAAACCTTTGGGGTAAGTTGTGGCCCGTATCACCGGGCCAAAGCAACGTGGTCCCAGGTATTGTCCCTCCCGGGCCTCATAGATTTTGTCCAAGCCTGAACACGCATCATACGGCTCCGGTTTTGCTTTGTTCTTGTCGTCGCCATGGGAGAGGCTGCGTGAAGGACGCGGTCCTCCTCCGCCATGGTGGCTGTTGGGTGGCAATGGTGGTGGAGGTGGCGGTGGGTTAGCCTTCTTGTTGTTTCCCTCCTGCGACCCCTCATGCCTGTCGCGGTTGCTTGCCGGGCGCGGAGGGTCATGGTGCAACCTACTCATGTGCTCGTGGTTGCCACTATGCTATCCGTCACACCGAGGCTGCTCCACATTATCACGGATGATGATGCCGCCCTGGGGGCGTCTAGGTGGGGGCATGCTCGTGCGATGGTGAGCCTTTGGGTCTTCATGATGCCGGGGATGATGGGGCGATGGGGGCGAACATAGGGGATGAGCCTTTCCTCCATGGACGGAGGATATGGGGATAAAGTCAGTCCTATTGCGTGCCTCCCTCTGTCTTCGCTCTGATGAACCCATTTGAGATCTGACATCATGAGGAGATCTTACCATGGGCTGTCTGTGAGCGCTAGACTGACAATATGCCGGGTCAGACTCTAGCCTCTGAGAGGTGGCCTTTTCTTGATGTTTGACAGCCTTGGCGACGAGGTCATAGACCTGGTCCAGGGCCTCAGGCGATCTAGCCTGCTCCAGTAGAGTCTTGGCGACGGCCATGTTGAGGGCGGGCATTGGCATGACTTGCTTTCCCTATTTGTCAATGTAAGGCTTAGCTTGTGCCGGCTTTGTCAGAGCCCACCCCAAGTTACGCTGTACGCCGAGATCATTGACGATGTGTGCCGGAGCTTTCTTGTTCTTCTGCTGCTTGAGCAGGTTTTTGTACTTAGTCTCCATGGCTTTGGCCGCCTCGATTGATTTTTGTGCCTTGGCCAGATCTCGATCTAGCTTTGCACCTTGCTCCGTGATGGCATGTGCCTCCACCATAAGTTGCTGGCGCTTCTCATCGAGCTGGACGATGTTCCGGATATGGGCCATAGTCATGGGCTCGATGAGAAAGTTGTCGTACATCGCTCTATCTGCTGGAGTGATTTGGGCGGCTGTAGACGTAGATGCTGGTGGCGGTAGATTTGCGGGATTAGCATTGTTGGGTCTGGTGGCCAGTTCCTGCGGCTTCTCACGAGGATAGCCGGAGGAGGCATAGCCCTCGCCGGAGGGTCACCAGTGTTGTCGGTTGGTCCCTTCCCGGTTTCCCGTGTCTTTGGCAGAGCTGCTCCGGTTTGTTGATCTTCTTCTATCACACTCCCGATGATGACTAGCACCTAGTGGGAAGTGACAACCTTGTCAACGCGCTCCTCGCGATTGATCTCAGCGGTGTTGAGTTCTTTCGCGTTGACATCAATTTCCTCTGAGTCCATGCTGATGTCGGCGTAAAGCGCGTCTAGGACGGAGTCAGAGGGAGCGGGAGCTTCTTCGATGGCGGAGGACGATGCTAAGGAAGCGGGGCCGTTGGGCGGTGGCCCGAGTAAGGCGATAGGGTCGGCCTGGCCCACTTCATCGGCAGCAGCGAAACTGTTAACAGTGTTGACCATCTGATCGAGAGTGAGGTTCCATGTGGCCTGCTGCCTCCTGAGCGTATGCGGAGAAATGTGCCGCGCGCAAGCCCTTCGACGAAGTGGTAGATCACGTCATTGTTGGGATATCCCTCCAAGTCGGCCCCCAGCTGGAGCCATCTGGCGAGGTAATCTCGGGGGCTTTCACCATCTCTTTGAACGCAATGGGCCAGATCAAAGATGGTAACGACGTCGACAAAGTGTGATCGCTGCTTTCCAGGTGCACGGGGTAACCCCGGCGGATTTGCATTGATCTTCCACCATTATATCCTACACAGGGGCAGTTTGGGTGGGCCTTGAATTTTTTTGATCTAAGCCGGCAAACTCCAAAGAGAGATCCGACTTCGATCCTTCTGCGAACGTGTCTTGCCCTGAGGCAGTCCGTACAGGCCTTGACGATCCTCCGACTTCCTGGGAACTAGTGCCTGAGCCGGATTCACCGATGAAGAGGTGGATGTCCCTGATTGGGACAATCAAGCAGCAGGTGGGGTTCGTCTTTGCTGGGATCCAGAACTCGTCGAGGGACGATCGGAACATTGCTAGAGAAGAGAACGCGCATGATGGCTATGGTGTCGAGGATTCCCGCGAAGATCTTGGACCTTGCCCGGTGTAGAGATCGAAGCGCATCTTGCCCCACAGTGGGCGCCAACTGTCGTGGTATTGCCGACGAGTACGCCATAGAGGGGTCCTCACAGAGCGTGTTTAGAGAGGTGGGGGAAGGCGGCGAGTTGGCGGGTATGAGGTAACATAGCTTACCCAGGTTTAGATCCCACAACGGTGGTGGAATCCTACTCCTGCTATAAATCACTATAATGGAAATACGCCGAGTTACAGGGATTGGTTCGCTGTGCGAGGTATGTAAATCGATTGCCCTAAAGGCTCCAAGAGGTCTGGCTTGTAAAGGCACCAGAACCTAGGGTTACAGGGAAAAGTCCTAGCCGGACAGGTTACAGAGTCCTACACTGATACTAACTAGTCTTCGTGTCTTGCACCCCAAGGCTTCGGGTTGGTCGGTGACTACACCGTAGCCTTCCTTTATTCGGCATGGGCCTCCCTTCTGGATCCATCTAACTGGGCCACCCAACAGGCCATGGGCCTTGCTACCAATTGTGAGCCACCCAGGTTAGACGGATTAGATACATGCAATGGTGATACCCATTTAGCATATCCCCAACAGATAGTTTACCTTCAGCTTCTCGTGGGTTCGACACTCAAATACTTATCGAATTGTACTACGGTGATCCCCTGCACTTGGGGGTTATCAAGTACCGAAAAGTGTCCCGGAGGCAGCCATAATGCTCATGGCTCACGTGCCTCAAAGGTTGTGGTCATGGAGATCTAAGTTCCTATTAAACCGCGTAGGTCGGGTAAACAATCAAATAGTAAGATTTGAGATTAATCATTATTGTTTGACAATGATGAACTGACTACATGCAAAGAAGCGATGATGGACCCTAATTCCGTCAAAACGCTTGAAGCCATAAAATCCGTGATAGTTCCATACACGAGAAACCAAGTTACTGAACTTAGAAGACCCTCTAGAAGGCATGAATCCTATCATTGTATTTGGATCTATAAAGAAACAGACATGGATGTTTCACATCTATGAAATAGTCGACATGTTGGTAAAGAGTTTACGACAATGTTTAAGGAGTTGAATACGACAAGATTCGATCTTTCGTAGCGATATTTAGTCCGGAAGGATTACAACCACTACATATGGCAATTGTTGTATATGCTAGTTGAACAAACAAAAACAACATTCTTCTAATAGAATGGTTACCTAGGACATGTACGTGACACGGTTCGAGGGGTTTTATTAAATCAAAGGATGCTAAAAGGCATGCAAACTTCAATGGTTGAAGTAAGCATCGCGGAGTTGGAATCTTCACCATGATGAAATTGTTAAAATGTTTAATTTCACCAGAAACAATGAAGATGCTTGCATTTGCAAGAAATTAAGTGGGACCGCTGAGACATATTTCTAATACATTGTGTATAATACATATTGTTGATTGGAAATGATGTATCTTTTATTTGACACATGTTAAGAATTTCGTTGAAATTAGATTTGGATGAAAGACTTAGGCAAAACCCGAATATTAGGCATCAATGTCTATTTGGATAGATTGAGATGCTAATATGGTTATGCCAAATGTACATAAATGAAATATTGAATGAGTTCAATATGGAAACGACGAGAAATGTTCTTGCCACCTGGAAAAGGTTGAATCAAGATTCAAGTGTTTTGACACTTGGTGAGTAAAATCACATGGATATCTTGATAATCAAGATTCAAGTGTTTTGACACTTGGTGAGTAAAAATCACATGGATATCTTGATAAAAGAGATTCAGGTGTTTTGACATTTGGTGAGTGAAATCACATGAATATCTTAATCAATCATTCTGTGATATGTACATATCCAGATATGTCCTATGCTCTAAATGTTATGAGCATATACCAGGGTGACTCATAAGATGATCATTTGATGATAGTAAGGATATTCTTATGATCCATTGAAGAACTAAGAATATGTTTTGTATTTAGAAGTGACAGATAGTTCATTGTAAAGTATTACATTGACACTATACAGATAGTTCATTGTAAAGTGTTACATTGACACTATAAAGATAGTTCATTGTAAGGTGTTACATTGACACTATGCAGATAGTTCATTGTAAAGTGTTACATTGGCACTATACAAATAGTTCATTGTAAAGAGTTACATTGGTACTAGTTTTGTCACAAGGTACAAACTAAGTTTATATCAATTTAGGCTATAGGTTAAGGTAGCACAATGTAATGGACGAAAGTTCCATGATGGATTTGGATGAGTTTCATAGTTAGACATTGTGATGGATACTACAATCTTTCTAGTATCATCTATCGCGAAGCGTCGCCAATGCGTCTTAAAAATAAACTGGCCTTAGAATTTGTTCTCCATGGCAAACGACCAAGAAAAAGGAAACTTCCATTTCGCATAGCTGCTAAAGTAGTAGTTTTTGTCAAATCATACTTCTGACCAATAGTATCAGTGGCCTTATGCGTCCGCAACCTAGTTTTGTATCTGCGTAGTGAAGGAAAGAAAGAAGCATGTTAAGGTGACTTGAGGGAAAGACTGATCCTGATAAAATGCTAAGTATATGACTGCTATAGTAGCAGCAAAAGAGGGCATTTGTGTCAAGTAGTTTTTCATCAAACTAGGTGTGGTTCACAGCATGCGAGTACTATGAAGATATATTGTATGACAATTATATCAACATGTTTTAAACACCAAGGAACTAAGGTCTCACCAAATTTATACAAAGCCACCTCATTTGAGAATGAGTGATGCGTAGAGACACAAAGACATGCAAATACACATAGACCTGAAAGTGTCAGATCTAGGGATTATGTTTACCACAAGCAAACATGTATATACAACACCAAAGTGCCATAGGTGTTGAATGCGCAAGTTTTTCAAACTAGATTATTGACTCTAGTGCAAGTGAGAGACTTAAAGGAATATGCCCGAGAGGCAATAATAAAGTGGTTATTATCTTATTCCATGTTTATGATAAATTTTTATTTTTCATGCTATAATTGTGTTAAGAGGAAACATTAATACATGTGTGATTTATAAATAGAAAAGGTTCCTAGTAATGCATCTCTTAATACTAGCTTGTTGATTAACAGATGATCAAGGTTTCCTAATCATGAACATTGGATGTTGTTAATAACAGGGTCATATCATTGGAAAATGATATGATGAACAGTCACCCGTAGTAGATTTAGCAATACGATCAAGTCCTCAAGTTTATATTGCTATCTCATTTGAAGTAACTCAATGTCCTTAGACCATGAGATCACGTCAATCACTTCCACCGGAAAAGTACTTTGATTCCATCAAACGTCACACCGTAACTAGGTGATTATAAAGGTGTCGTCAGGTGCTTGGAAAGTGTTAGTTGAGGCTCATGGATCGAGAGTGGGATTTGGCCATCCAGATGACAGAGAGCTAGGCCAAAAACCTAGAGCCGATGCTCTGATACCACAGTTGGGCAACGCGCAGAGCCAGGCCAAAAACAAAAAAATTTGCTTCGGCTAGAACTTCGGCAAGCCATCCCAAGATCCGGCCAAGGTCAAAGGCAATAGCTCGTACCTCTAGACGCGTAGATGCAGAAGCTGAGGAAGCGCGTCGTGGTGGTGCCGTATGTTCTACTTGTCTCGTCCGGCTTCGGCGAACTTCTCGATCCTGGTACCACCACGTCATCGGCTCTGTACGACTTCTCCTTTCGCCTCCGACTTCGCTGACCAACGCCACTGAGGAGCACCATAGATGTGGTGCCTCTGCTGTCACACACATGTATAAGGTGGAACAGCGGCAAGTGAGATGCTAGTCGCGATCTTGCCATCGCGGGACAAGAAGGTGGAATTGCCAAGTCTAGCGAAACCCTAGGAAGTAGCACTGGATTGTTATCTGTCCACCGCCACCCACCTTCCTTTATAAAGGCAAGTAGGTGAGGGCACATAACACTTGTGTCCCTCGGTCCTAAACCCTAACCCTAGTCAAAGTGGGTCCAACCCATTGACACGTGTGCCCTAGGTCCTAAACCCTAACCCTAGTCAAAGTGGGTCCACCCCATTGACATGTGTCCATGTCTGAACAAGTCCAACTTGCCGGCTTGTGATAGTCAGATCAGCATCCGCCTAGTTCCACTCTCTTAAGTGTGTGATCCCGCGGGCTTACGATAAACCAGACATAACTCAGTAATCATCTAGTCAGAGCCGTAGCTCAGCGACTTTTCGACTAGAGCTGATAGTCGGTAGCGTCCTCTAGCAAGACTTGCCGACTCCTGGTTTGCGCAAGTGCCCTCAATGTGACGATCTATCCGAGTCCCTTTGCCTCATGATATTGGTGATAAACCGCAGGGGAGATTCCGTCATCCCAGTGCCGGTTTAGTCTCTTCTCGTTCCAGTGATACCTGATTCCCTCCGGCTTCACTAAATCAGACTACCTCGATCAACACTTGATCGAGTAGCGCATGTCCATGCTTCTGAATCATATCACATGAGAGGACTCAGAGAATATCTCTCCAAGATGGAGGGGAAAATTCCATCTTGGCTGATCCATGTCGCACAGTTTGCTTCGAAGTCGGCCCAAGACCACCCTTATTAGTCCCAGTTACAGTGAGAGTTAGATGGATTCAAAGCTGGATCTTCCACAACTCGGATAGTGCGATCCCCTCAGGTCTAAGGATTCTGTCGGAGCATATGACGGTGTGCGCACGTCCTACTAACCTTTGGATCGGTCTGGCTATCGTACATCTTCCGACTAGCCAATGTAAGGTGGATAATATCTCCATGCTCATGACACATGAAACATTGTCATCTTCCGACTTACAAATTAGTCTCGGCAGTGGGTTTCCCTCCCGACCTCCAACAACTAATGACAAATTGGCTAGAGCTAGATACAAGTATATGGTTCCACACCTGCAACAATTGCAGTGACACATACAACTAGCTCTAAGCCGGATTCCAGTTTACAAATACAAGGCAGAATGTGAGCCTGTAGGGCATCAGTCCTAACAAGATGTTTCTATTTTGCCAAGACATACAATGTTGCAATCTTATTTTCCTTCCTTATTTACATTGAAATATTGTGTTTGGTGAATGATGGATTTTGAAATTTCATAGTGAATTGTTGTCATTTTGGATTCATGATCCTCTCAATTCATGTGTGAATGTGTTATACTAATTCCTATCCTATTATTGTACTTCCATTAGGTTCCCATTCGGCTATTTGTATTTACCTATCATAGCACATAATCCTTACAATGTTTGTATTTAGTTGATGCTAATTAATTTCGGAAGCACATGCCTATATTTAACTGCAGTAGGACAACTAATCCAAAATCTTGTGAAATGAGTACTATAAAAGATGGGTTAAAGGATCTGCTAATTAAATGCGGTACCACACGCTTGTATTTAACCAACACATTTTGACACAATAAACATAATTAAACACCTCAACGGTTTTTGTTTTTCAAAATTATCATATACATAAACATTGCAAAATATCCAGTAAGGACATGATTCGGTTCTCTCAAATTAGTACATCTAGTTGTACACATATACAGAGATGTTGCAAAAGGGACAACGATCGCATGATTCACTAGTCTAAAACTACTACATCTCATTTCCCTCACATTAAGAGACAACATCTACTCTACTTCTTCTTCATGCTCCACTTCTTCTAGGCTTTCTTCTTACTAGACATGTATGCACGCTTCACCGCGCCGCCTACCACACGATTAACATTCCTGCGGCAGTGAAAGCAGTAAAGAGTGACTGGATTGAACGACCCACAAAGTTGCGCATGCGAGGAGTGCCTCACAGGGTAGATAGCCTAGCGGCCTTTATAGGAGTAATTGTTTGTAAATCAAATAGATTGGCATGGGAACTTTGCCTAGCCCCCACTGGTAATCCATGCCGCTAATATTTTCCACTAATTATATCCACATGGATCAATTGTCATGTTAGTGTCTTAATTAGGAGTGTAGGTATAATAGTTGGAGACATGCTAGATAGTTTACTTGTAGCATGGCGTCCAGATTGACATCTCAGTAGACATTTATAGTTGAGTATATACACAATTTAGCACCACTGCATACACGGCGGCTGTAGATTGTTGGCGTCAGAGTCCAGGTAGTTCTTTGGTTGACCTCCATCTACTCTTGCCACTTGGATAGGTCTCTAATCACAGCTTGCACCAGACTACATGAGAGAAGTTGGTCTGAAACTGGTAGACTTGAACATGCAGTAAAAATATGGAGATCACCTTAACTAATACAAACCCTACACAAAGTTTCATGTAAATTAACTTGTCATCATAGCTAGTAAGAGAATATAGTACCTTTCTCGCTACTGGAAGCTTGCATTGCTTCGGCCCGCCGCCACACCCTTTGACTTATTTGAAGGGAATATGCCCGAGAGGCAATAATAAAGTTGTTATTATCATATTCCAAGTATAAGATAGATGTTTATTTTACATGCTATAATTGTATTAAAAGGAAATGTTAATACATGTGTATTTAATAAACAAATAAAGAGTTCCTCGTTGTGCCTCTCATATAAACTAGCTCGTTGATTAACATGATGATCAAGGTTTCCTGATCATGGACATTGGATGTTGTTAATAATAAGGTCACAACATTGGTGGAATGATGTGATGAACATTCATCCGAAGTATAGTAATACGATCAAAGTCATTATGTTTAAATTACTATAACATCATTACAAGTAACTTTAGTCCTTAGACCATGGGATCATGCCAATCACTAACATATGAAGAGTAGCTTGATAACATCAAACGTCACACCGTAACATGGTGACTATAAAGGTGGGTTCAGATACTCCGATAATGTTATGTAGAAGCTCATGGATCAAGAGTGGGATTTTTGCGTCCAAATGACAGAGAGATATACTCTAGGCCCTCTCGGTGATATCACATTGATATAGCTTGCAAGCAAGTGATGGGTATCACTAGAATGTTATATCACGGGAACGAGAAAAGAGTACATGTCGGTAAAGAGATCAAACTAGGTATGGGGATACCGATGATTGAATCTCGGACATGTAAAATATCGCGAGAAAAAAGTGTTTAGTTACAAATGTAAAAGGTTCACACGATCACAAGAAGTCATCGTTGAATGTGTGGGAGTCATTACGGATCTCTAGGTCCCACTGCTGATTATTGATCGGAGAGGGGTCTCGATCATGTCTACATTATTCGCGAACCGTAGGGTGAAACATTTAAGGAATACCGACACCATTTGGAGCAAATGAGATGCCAGGAAACGAATATCAAAGCGCTGGAATTATTTCAGTGGACACCAGAATTGTTTCGGGTGAAATTGCTAAAATTGGTTCTGTATGTGAAATTGAAATATAGTAAGGGGTTTTATGTGAATGTTTGTTAATTAATGTAATTGAAAAAATTATGAATAAATAAATAAAAGGAGTTTTATTAAATGAGAGATTGCATTAAATTTGGTGGAAATTTAATGGATTTTGAGTGGGATTTTGAGTGGAGGAAATGGAGGGACATTTGGGTGAGTGGGAGATCCACTCACATGAATGAGGAAGATGTGGGGGCACCCACCTTGGCCACCGGCCAAGGCATGGGGTCTCCCCCCTCTCCCTCCTTCTCACTTACACCTCCTCGTCAAGGATCTCTCTCCCCCTCGAGTACTATTCCCCCATGGTCTCGGCTTAGCGAGATACATGTTCTCGGTGGCTTTTGTGGAGCGAGGATTTGCTACTTCCGCTACATTGCTGGAGCGAGGTCGCGGAGGTGGTTGGGGTTCCGGACGTGTGTGCGATCACGGATGCTCAGCTAAGTCCTGGTGCTGCCGGACTTCCACACGATCTTGAGATCGGCAAGAGATTGACTACATCACCAACGAGTCCATACTCATAAAGCTTTGTCGATCTTCAAGGGTATGTATTCTATGGATGTATATCCACCCGTTGATTGTATCTAGATAGATGGATCTTGGCGCTTAATAGTTCCCGTCATAGTTTTTTTTGTTTTCTATGCTGCCAACCCAACATTGGTATCAGAGCCGGATCTAGGCGTAGATGCTTTGCACGGGTAGTACACATATGATTATGTGGGCGATGATGGTCATGTTATTGCTTCTTATGTGTATTTTTGGATATTGGTGGCATAGTGGGTTGAAGCGGCTTGGACAAACTTTACATGTCCTCGAACATGAGACCTAACAAGGTCACAACATTGGTGGAATGATGTGATGAACATTCATCCGAAGTATAGTAATACGATCAAAGTCATTATGTTTAAATTACTATAACATCATTACAAGTAACTTTAGTCCTTAGACCGTGAGATCATGCCAATCACTAACATATGAAGAGTAGCTTGATAACATCAAACGTCACACCGTAACAGGGTGACTATAAAGGTGGGTTCAGATACTCCGATAATGTTATGTAGAAGCTCATGGATCAAGAGTGGGATTTTTCCATCCAAATGATGGAGAGATATACTCTGGGCCCTCTCGGTCATATCACATTGATATAGATTGCAAGCAAGTGATGGGGATCACTAGAATGTTATATCACAGGAACGAGAAAAGAGTACATGTCGGTAACGAGATCAAACTAGGTATGGGGATACTGATAATCGAATATCGGACATGTAAAATATCACGAGACAAAAGGGTTTAGTTACAAATGTAAAAGGTTCACACGATTACAAGAAGTCATCGTTGAATGTGTGGGAGTCAGTACGGATCTCCAGGTCCCGCTGCTGATTATTGATCGGAGAGGGGTCTCGATCATGTCTACATTTTTCGCGGACCGTAGGGTGACACACTTAAGGAATACCGACACCATTTGGAGCAAATGAGATGCCAGGAAAAGAATATCAAAGCGCTGGAATTATTTTAATGGACACCGAAATTGCTTCAGGTGAAATTGCTGAAATTGGTTCTACATGTGAAATTGAAATATAGTAAGGGGTTTTATGTGAATGTTTGTTAATTAATGTAATTGACAAAATTATGAATAAATAAATAAAAGGAGTTTTATTAAATGAGAGATTGCATTAAATTTGGTGGAAATTTAATGGATTTTGAGTGGAGGAAATGGAGGGCCATTTGGGTGAGTGGGAGCTCCACTCACATGAATGAGGAAGAGGTGGGGGCACCCACCTTGGTCACCAGCCAAGGCATGGGGGCTGCCCCCCCCCTCTCCTATATAAGGCCTCCCTCTCCCTCCTTCTCACTTACACTTCCTCGTGAAGGATCTCTCTCCCCCTCTAGTACTATTCCCCCATGGTCTCGGCTTAGCGAGATACATGTTCCCGGTGGATATTTCTGGAGCGAGGATTTGCTACTTCCGCTGCATTGCTGGAGCGAGGTCACGGAGGTGGTCAGGGTTCCGGACGTGTGTGCGATCACGGATGCTCTGGTAAGTTGCGGTGATGCTGGACTTCTGCATGATCTTGAGATCGGCAAGAGATCAACTACATCACCAACGAGTCCATACTCGTAAAGCTTTGTCGGTCTTCAAGGGTATGTATTCTATGGATGTATATCCACCCGTTGATTGTATCTAGATGGATGGATCTTGGCGCTTAATAGTTCCCGTCGTAGATTTTTTTTGTTTTCTATCCTGCGACCCCAACATTATTTCCATTAAATCTCCTTTACATGCATGCCAAGTAACATGATACTACTAATGGCTTCCAAGGAGCGTCTTCGTGGCCATCTGTGTATGACCATTAAAAAAATTACTTCTCCGGCGCACAAAACATGGTCAATCTTTTTATTCAGAAGCTCCTAAGCAGCATAGATACCCATTGGTCTTCCACTAAATTAAAAGGTACAATAATAAGCAAGCTTTAAAAAGCACAACATGCAAGATATGAAGTTCAATTCAACCAAAGCGTGCAAAAGAAGTTCAATTTAACAAACAATTGACATCTTACTTACTTGATGAAGGTACATAAATAAGATCAATATAGCTAGATTATGAAGACCATACAATATGGTTATTAGGTACCACTAAAACAATGGTTGGAAGATGTGATGCAGAAGCCACAACAAAGTTCCTTAACATATGAACTCAAGAAAAACACTAAATGAAGAAGACCTGGACCTAGTCTTACATTCCCCTAGTCAAACAATGAAAAAACAGAAATTCGCCTACATAATGCACCGTTAACCGAACAAAAGTTATTTTACTTTTATCAACAAATAAACAAACTGGTACATCAAACAAATTTATTATATCACATGAACAGATTCTCGGTTTTGTTCTTTATCAACCACATTACATGAATAAATGAACAAAATAATAGTGTATAGATAAACTAATGCACCTTTGTGGAGAATACTTAGAGAGGCAAACTATGTGTCACTCATTTGGACTACAGAAATGAACCCAAAATAAAAGCCATCAACAACCAGATGCATATAGTTCCGCTCTGACTATGCATCTGGTTGCATAGCGATGAACATAGCGATGAACAGTTCCCGGTCATGGTACCATATGGGATAGGATTCCTATGTATCATACAACTACCTCTAGTAACATAACATCCTAAATCCAATATGAGTAACATTGTGCACAACTAAAATAGAACCGCTACCGAGGAAATGCAGATCTGCTCTTTCATGATGAAGCCCTTGTCACTGAAAATCTAAAAGCTCTCATCATGTCCTTCTTCTTCAAATGGCCTTTATGGTTAAGAGAAAATAGATCAAGGATCAGGATGGAGATAATTGAGGATCATAATGTTTATTTAGCTACTTTAAGCATAAAAAGTTCAAAAGGAGCAATAAGATTATTGTCTAGTACAGTGGTAGTAAAATATTATGTGTGTTCAAAAATAAAGTAATGAATTTGATCCAGTTTATCTCCAAACGGCAACACCAGTACAACTTCAAGGCCTTCAGTAAAACAAAACTCTCACCATGAAAGGAGAAATGTCACACAAACACAAATTGCGCATTGTTAGGTTGGAGCAGGTTTGGGAAGGTGACCGCCAGCAGAAATGAACTCAAACTATGTGCCAATCCATGATGCTATTTATATAGAAATACAGTAAGAGAAATATACAATTCCCTAAGAATCTAACATGTAGCTAGATTGCATATGAATTGTCGTGACCTGAATAAGTACAAATGCTCCAGGTAAAAGAATGCACATCTCCATTCATCTTTCCCTCTTCACAAATAATGAATGTAAGTCCAGTGCTCCACATCGAATGGACATGGCATTCCACCACAATTAACTAATATCCGCACGTATATCCTCAACATCAAAAATAATAATTATAACCATTCCATAAACATAATCGTGTTGTCGTGGTATTGCCGACGAGTACGCCATGGAGGGGTCCTCATAGAGTGTTTTTAGATACGGGGGTAAGGCGGCAGGTTGGCGGGTACGAGGTAACACAGCTTACCCAGGTTCAGGTTCCACGACGCTGGCGGAACCCTAATCCTGCTATAAATCACTATAAGGGCGATACGTCGAGTTATAGGGATTGGTTTGCTGTGCGCGATATGAGTTGAGTTGTTGCCCTAAAGGCTCCCATAGGTCCGGCTTATAAAGGCACCAGGTCCTAGGGTTATAGGGAAGAGTCCTACACTAGATACAACTAGTCTAAGTGTCTTGCACTCCAAGGCTCCGGGTACGTCGGTGACTCCACCGTAGCCTTCCTTTATCCGGCATGGGCCTCCCTTCTGGATCCATCTAACTGGGCCGCCCAGCAGGCCATAGGCCTTGCTACCAACTGTGGGCCACCCGAATTATCCGGATTAGAGACATGCAATGGTGATACCCATTTAGCATATTCCCAATAGTAGCCCTTGGAGAACTCTGAGATCTTGCGTCGTCTTGCCTCTTTAAGTTGAATGCCCCATCTAGGTGATGTCGGCAAATCGACAAGCAATATCTTGTAGTCCTTCAAAGAATCCTACAATATCCTCCGTCTTCAACATTTAAGTCAGAGAATCACGGAGTCTTCCATCGTACTTTTCTTGTAGCCGGACAGGATCCATCCATGCCGGAATCTTCAGATGGGACTGTTCGTCTACACATGTCAGCGAGATGACGTAGACCATAGGTCAGCGACGCCTCGTAAATCACACATGCAGAGAACGCAATCATGGCAGTTTTTCCCACGCGAGGGATCTGAAAAGTTGGCGGCGGCGATGGGAACGCGGCAAAATTTCCACGCACGTTCTCGCACGCATTGTCCACGCAGCAACCGTCAGATCATCTTGCACGAATCTTGACGCCGGAGCTATATATTTTAACTACGGTGGTAACTTTATCTTTTCACCTCATTGGCTCCTACATCATCGTCTTCCTCCAGTCCAAGCCTCTCCTCGAGCACATCGTACACAGAGGAAAAACCCTAGCTTCCCCCAACCTTTGGTCCACCTTCTCCACTTTCAATGGTGAGCAGCAGCAACACACCAGTGATGACGGAGTACGGCGAGGCTTCCGCCCAGCCGTCCAGCACCGTTCATGTCCCGCCGGAGGGCGTGGTGGTGCCGCATTCCACGGTGGTGGAATCCACCGGCGGCGACCAAATACCAGCGGCGCTGGAGCCGTTGGAGGAGGAGGCTGACTCCCACAAGGGAGAATGGCGAGGCTCGGACATCTCCGATAGCGACATCAAGGAGATGCTTGTTGAGGGGTACCTCCCTGCGACGGAGGGTCTGGTCTGGCGAGCGGCGCCGGCCGGCGAGGTTGTCCCTTCTTTCCAACCCGAAGAAAAGGTATACCTCAAAGCTCAGTTCGTACGTGGCGTTTCCCTGCCATTGTCCGACTTCTGCATCCAAGTCCTCAAGCACTTCCGGGTTCAACCTCAGAACCTGTCCCCCAATAGTATTCTTGCACTTAGCAATTACGCGGCTCTGTGCGAGGGATACCTAGGAATTAGGCCTAGGTTAGATCTGTTCATATACTTCTTCACCGTGAAGAGGGAAGCTGGAGTGAGCAGAGAGGAGCTTAGGAACTATGGGACCATTAGCTTGAAGATCCGGCCTGGCCGGCGGTTCCCCGACATCGTAGGACATGAGTCCTACAAGAACTGGCAGCGTACGTGCTTCTACGACCCAGATATCCCTCTGGCTGGCCGAGAAGCATCATACCCGGACTTTGTCGACGGGGCCGCCGCTGAAGCCCCGACATGGAGATCACAAGCTCTCCTCCCCTCCGGCGATGAAGCCTCCCATGCCGTAAGGAGGATCGACTGGTTCGTAGAGACAGGTCTGAACGGCTTGAACCTGGCCATGTGCTGGTTCGTCAGGCGGATCCAGCCTCTGCAGCAACGCGAGAAGCTGATGTGTCAATACACGAAGGACAGAAAAGATAGCCTCCGGATCTCTGAGGACAACTTTTCCAGTGAATCCATCAAGCTCCGCCTCAAGGACATCGTTAAGGTGAAATATCGCAAGTGTGGCTTCACCATCACCTATGACATGTTCGGGGACTACAAGTGCCCAAATGTAACTTTCATTTATTGTCTTGACATATGCTCCAGTTCTTTCGACTTGAATACGTACTTCCAGCTAACACATTGGTTTCACTTTAACAGCTGGGGGACTTGGATGAGACCAGCATGGCTCCCCAGGTCTATGAGCCCAAAATGAAGTAAGTCACTGTTGTGTCCAACGACGAAGTCCCGTTGGCGCGAAAGCGGAAGAGCTCCACCTCTGACGCTGCCAACGGAGGCAAGAAGAAGAAGACGGAGGGTGGAGCCTCCAAGAGACCCACCGCCTCCCTGGTGGCGGAGAAAAGAAGATTAACCAGCATCCCCTTGACCAAGGCACCGAATGTTGTGTAAGCCTCTTTTCATCCGACATTATCATTTTGCTCCTCTTACTCCTGGACTTATACTTTGCATGTTTCAGGAAAAAGGCTAGCCTAAGTTTGAATATGACCTCCAAGACATCGGGGGCTTCTAAAAACATTGGAGATATATTTGTCCAAGCTTCTCCTGCCATTGCCCCTCCAACCCCTACCGTCCAACCATCTGCCGCACCCATCGGATCTCTGACTACAGTAGAATCTGAACCTTCCGCCATGGAAGTGGACAACACTCCTTCTCAGGAGGTCCCAGATGCTGCCGCGGTGATCCTTGTTGTCGACGAACAGGAGACACGGGAAAGCGCCTCCTCCAAAGTGGCTGAAGCTCCGGCTAAGGATGCCACTGAAAGCAATAAGGAATTGATGGTGGGAGGCGGATCCACGGCGACGACGAGCCAGGAAGAGGCTCCTAAGATTATATTTCCAGTGCTCACTCCGAGCACCTCTGCCGTGGCTCCTAGCACAGCACCGACTTCTCCAACATGCGGTCTTGAGGAGCTGCTCAAACAGGCAGAAATCGTCCGAGTTAACACAGTTGCCTTTGGAAAACTGTTTGCTGAGAGCGCCAGCAACCTCAAGATCATTGCATATGTATCTATGCCTTTGCATTTCACATATAATATCCCATTGTAGCCCCCGAGGATTTAGACAGAAAACCATAGGTCTTTTGGTCTGAATGCTCTAAGAGTGACTAAGTAAGAAACTTTGTACTGTAGCCCCCAAGTATGTAGTTTGAATGAATTATTCCGACTAGATACTTTTAGAGTAGCATACGCAGTGTTTGTAATTTTCAATACTGTAGCCCCCAAGCCTCTAGTTGAAACAGAACTAGTTCCGACTAGATGCTTAAAGAAAGACTAAGCATAGCTTTTGAGTTAAAAACTCGTACTATAGCCCCCGAGCCTCTAGGTGGAACCAAATAATTCCGGCTAGATGCTCTAAGTAGACTAAGTAATCTTTTGTATTTGCAGAATGAGAATGCTTGGAGGGTGACCACCAACGATAAGTTTCACAAGATGCGCAAGGATCTTGAAGCTGAAAAGGGTAAAACCGCCTTCTTGAAGAAACAGATCGCCAAGGGCAAGAGTCTGTTATCTTTTCAGTTTCATTCTCAACTTGATCTTGTGTCTTTTTCTTCCGAATACTCATTGTGCTCTGTCATTTCTCTGACTTGCAGAAGCTGTCGCCAAGGCCAAAGATATTGTCGAGCAATCCAAGCACATCCAAGAGCTGGACATCAAAAACAAAATCTTGAAGCAGGCGAGGGCTGATACCCTGAAGATGCATGAAGATGCACTAGCTGCCGTGCAAGAATCTGCAAACACGGAGATAAACCGCCTTAAGGAGGAGATTGTGATCCTCAAGGAGCAGAAGAAAGCTGCCGACGAGCAAAATGCTCGGAACCTTGAGGCATACAAGACTCTCCGGAAGGAACAGGACTCCATGGCGGAGGTTCTCTAGCAAGCTGAGAGCAGCGTCTTCGGTAAGCGTTCTCTGTCTTGAACTTCTATAAATTAGGTACTTTGATATTATTGTGGCGAACTCATGTACTCAAACATCTTGGCCGGAAATGCAGCTCCTATTGGCCTAGCTAACAATGCTCCTCCACCAAAAGAATGCATGGTTCTTGCCAGAAACTTCATTGATACTGCGATCGCCCAAGCCAAGGAAATTGCCAAACCCCTGGACATCAACATCAAGGCGGTGGATTCCGTCATGAAGTTCTCGGAGATCCTTCGCCGAGCCCCCGAGCGTATCGTAAGCTGGAAAGCTTCATGTACCCGGGTTGGTGCTAGGATGGCCCTAGCCATGGTCAAGGCCCATTATGATGATGCCAACATCGACACGGTGACCTCTGGTCTCCCCGACATGAACGAAGACGGAGAAAAGATCGACCACGATGCAATCTGGTCTTCTCTCATCGGATATGACACCAGGGTCACCTAATTGGTCAAGGCGGACGTCTTCGTGCCTCTCGAGGTTATCAATGCTGACCAGGCTGGCTCCGAGTCCTTGAAGACCACCGACTTTGTTGATGAACAGGATGGCTCTCCTGCCGCCGCCGACGCAGCTTCAAAGTCCCCTGCACCAGAAGAATGAAAACATTTGTTTCTTATGGGAATGTATTTATGCGGAAAAACAATATGGTTCACTTAAGGCAGAGAACTTTACTATAAGTTTCCAGCTACTCAGGAACTAGTTCCAGCATGTATGTATGTATATGTTTTTAAGCAAGTGGTGGCTTATCCATTACTTTGGTTTTTATGCTTGACCTTTCATGAGTCGGAAGACCCTCAGCCAGAACCATGCGCTCAGGTGATGATGCCCAATGGCACCGTCAAAGACCTAAGCACAAAATCGCTGACTTCGAGTGCCAAAAGTCACTACTCTAGAATCCACATAGAAACAACAAAGAACTTGTAGACCAGAAAACTTAAGCTAACACCCGTAGGCGGAATTTTCACAAGTGCAAATGCAAAACTTACGCATAAGGGTTTTATATGATCCAAAAATGAACACTAAAGGAGGTAAAAGACTGAGGCATATGAGTGAACCAAAAAGCTTTACTTCATTGATCATATAAGAGGTACACAGTAGATAGTAAAATATGCTAAGTGTAAAAAGGACGTAGTTGTGCTATGTTCCATGGCCGATCAAGCTCTGGGTAGTCATCATCCGGGTCACATCGCTTACGCTTATGATCCTCACTTGTCCTATCTTTCAACTCACGATTATCAATGAGGTAGTAGGAACCATTGAGTAGTGTCTTGCTTATGATGAACGGTCCTTCCCATGGCGGGGATAATTTGTGTGACTTTTTCTGCTTAAGTCGGAGCACCAGATCCCCCTCTTTAAATGAGCGATGCCGGACGTGGCGACTATGGTAGCTGAGTAGCTTCTGCTGGTAGATGGCGGATCTCTGGCATGCCAGCACGTGCTCCTCCTCGAGAAGGTCCACATCTAGGCGTCTGGATTCTTCGGCGTCATCTTCTTCGTAGGCGGCAACTCTCGGTGAATCATGGAGGATGTCGGAGGGTAGGACTACTTCTGCTCCATATACCATAAAGAAAGGGGTGTAGCCGATAGATCTGTTGGGAGTAGTTCTCAAACTCCACAAAACATATGGTAATTCCTCCTCCCAGGCTCCAGCTGCTCTATGTAACGGTGCTTCTAAACGTGGATTTATTCCCTGCAGAATTAGTCCATTGTCCTGTTTAACTTGACCGTTAGATTGTGGATGTGCCACAGATGCTAAGTCAAGGCGGATGCCTTTCTTATGACAGTAAGCCTCTACTACTCCGAGTGATAAATTGCTGCCGTTGTCGGTGATGATGCTATGTGGGAGACCAAATCTCACCACTAGATCCTGGACGAACCTAAGGGTTGTTGATCCATCAAGCTTTCTAATGGGTTTAGCTTCTATCCATTTGGTGAATTTGTCAACTGCTAATAGCAGATGCGTAAATCCACAAGGTGTTGTCTTTAATGGTCCAACCATGTCAAGCCCCGGGACTACAAATGGCCAAGTTATTGGTATAGTTCGCAATTCTTGAGCTGGTACATGTGGTTTGTCGGGCATAATATTGGCATCCTATGCATGTCTCAACCAGATTGTCGGTGTCTGCCTTCGCGGTTAGCCAGTAGAATCCTTGCCGGAAGGCTTTGGAGACCAACGATCGAGGAGCGGCATGATGCCTGCAATCTCCGAGATGAATCTCATGAAGGATATCAATACCTTCCTACTAGGAAACACATTTTAGGTATACACCTATGGTGCTTCTTTTGTAGAGCTGCCCATTAATTATGGTATAGCCCTTTGCTCGGCGTACTATTTGCCGACTTTCGACTTCGTCAATGGGCAAAGTTATGTGTACGAGATAATCCATGAATGGTTTTGTCCAAGCCGGATGGACTATTGTTATTATACTAACAAATGAGTCAACTCTATCCGGGTTCTCGAGGTCCGCTCCCTTCACGGATGGGGTCCGTAGATGCTCCAGAAAAATGCCTGGCGGAATTGGTTTGCACCCTGATCCAAGCTTTGACAGCAGATTAGCCGCCTCATTTTCCTCCCTCTTGACGTACTTGACTTCGTAGCCTTCGAAGCACTTGGCTATCTCGTCTACTTTGTCTCGATATGCCACCATCATAGGGTTCCACGCGTTCAAGGTGCTAGCCACCTGCTGGGCAACCAAGTCAGAATCTCCACAGCAAACTATGCGCTTGATGCCAATATCCTTGGCTACATGAAGTCCGTGAATGAGTGCTTCATATTCCGCCATGTTGTTCGTAGCCTCAAAGTGGATTGTAGTAGGACACCAGCCCTAAGCAGCAATGGTGATACCCATTTAGCATATCCCCAACACGTTGATGGGTTCGTAGCATGGAAAACAAAAAATTTCTACCGCAAGAACGAACAAAACCAAGATCTAATCTAGATAAAAGCCAAGATCTAATCTATTAGACATGTGCAACGAGATAGATCTGTACTAACCCTTGTAGATCCAAAAGCGTTACGAGATTCGGATCTCGTGGTTGATGTAGTCGATCACTTGCCGATCTCAAGATCGAGTGGACGATCCTTCCGGCGCCACGTTCCGGCAGCGCTTCCGCAGTCGGTCACACGTGCGGAGTCGAAGCAGACCTTCCTCTCCCCGTTCCAGCGAGCAGCGGAGGTAGTAGATCTCTCCATGGAATCCCAGCAGCATGATGGCGTGGTGGTGGTGGTGGAGTAGAGAATTCTGCAGGGCTTCGCCTAAGCCAGAGCAGAGGGAAGGAGGAGGACAGAGGCGGCTAGGGTTTGGAGTGGAAGGGGGCAAGGGGTGGCACCTCCACCCCCTCTATTTATGAGAGGGAGGCGCCATGGGGAGGTGGAGTCCTTGTAGGACTCCCCTCTCCCTTGGCCGGCGGATCAAGGAGGTGGGGGAGAGTCCTACTCCCCCACGAATCCTTGTCTTACCCCACAAGGATTCCTTGATCCTTTCTTGGTTTTCAAGTAAACTCCAAGAAATCTTCCAGAACCTTTCGGAACATTCCGAAACCTTCTAGAATCCCCATACAAATACTCCGGAACATTTCCTAACTTAGAAAATGATCCCCAATATATGAATATTATTCCCCGGACAATTCCGGAGCTCCTCATGACGTCCCGAATCCAATCCGAGATTCTGAACAACATTCGGTCTCCAACGCACATTCCATATCTACTTAAAACAACTTCGAACCTTAAGTGTGTCACCCTACGGTTCGTGAATATGCAGACATGATGGAGACACCTCTCCGATCAATAACCATCAGCGGGATCTGGAGATCCATAACGGCTCCCACATACTCAACGATGACTTCGTGATCGATAGAACCATTAACATACGAAACCAATTCCCTTTGTCACGCGATACTCTACTTATCCGAGGTTTGATCGTCGGTATCTCCATACCTAGTTCTACCTCGTTACTGATAAGTACTCTTTACTCGTTCCATGTTATGTCATCCCTTGTGACCTAGTCACATGCTTGCAAGCTAATTAGATGACATTCCACCGAGAGGGCCCAGAGCATATCTATCCGTCATATGGATGGACAAATCCCAATCTTGGTCCATGCGCTTCAACACATACTTTCAGAATACCCAATGACACCTTTATGACCACCCAGTTACGAAGCGGTGTTTGATGTCATCAAAGTACCCATCCGGTGATGGTGATTAACATAACCTCATGGTCGAAGGATTAGGTTACTATGTATTTTAAAGCTTATAGCAAACAAACTTAATGACTTGATCTTATGCTATGCTTACTACGGGTGTGTGTCCATCACATCATTCTCCTAATGATATGATCTTGTTATTAACGACATCCAATGTCCATGATCAGGAAACCATGATCATCCATTAATCAACAAGCTAGTTTAACAAGAGGCTTACTAGGGACTCTTTTATGTTTACAAAACACACAAGTATTAATGTTTCCGGTTAATACAATTATAGCATGGGATGTAAACATTTATCACAAACATAAAGATATAATAATAACCACTTTATTATTGCCTCTTGGGCATATCTCCAACACACGTGTCCAACATATACAACTAATATTACTTGGTCATTATAAGATTAATGTCATGGCGCGACACCATTTACACAGCATAGTATTAGGTTATGTAGGTTGTTACTTTGGAGGCACCTTTTTGTTACTGAGAAAATAATCTAAGTAGCATGTCAAATGCCAAGTATACAAATATCAGTAAAATAGATCTTTTTAAAAGAAGATCGGACATCAACCTACCCAATCAAACTCTAACTGCTAAGCTAAAAAATTCTACTACAGAAAGCCAATCTGAAATTCTGAATCGACAACCTGGCATCACAGACGACAAGAGCAATGACCCTCCTAGCACCAGCAACAACACTAAAAGAAGGGGAAGAAGAGAGTGGCGGGTACCTGCTTGCAGGTCTCGGGGAGGAGGATGCTGCCAGGGCTCCTCTTGGGTTGCATCACCTTCTCCAGAAGCCACTGGCAGAGAGGATCGACGCTGTCATGCTCCAGCCATAGGGGGTTCCCTTGACGTTGACACCAGCATGCACTGCCATGGCCCTGTGTCGCACCACCTGCGTAGGAAACGACAACGACGACGACGGGGTGGGCACGTCGGACCCTAGGACCAGGAGGTGGTGGAGCTTGCGCCGGCGGGTGGATGGTCGGAGCGGCGCCTGCAGTTGGGGGTACCGAGGAAGGCCATAGTGGCCGACGGGAGGCAGCAGGTTGGCGGCGTGGTGCCTTGGAGGAGCTCAGGCATTTTGCGGGCTCGGAGGAAGGAGGAGTAGGTGGGGGCGCTAGGAGGAACGATGTGGGGGGACTCGGGGAAGAGAGCAGAGCAGGAAGCAGCAGTCCATGATGACGGAGAGGACGATGAGATTCATTGGCCGCCGGGGACACAGTGGCTGTGCACACGGCGCAGGAGGCAGAGGTGAATGTACGACGGAACGGCTCGGAGTGGACGGCTACTTGGGGAGGCAGGAAGCAAGGAGGACGGGTGGCTAATCCACCATAGGAAGGAAGCGGAGACCCCAACGAATCGACCCCAACCTCACGACAACCAGCACCGACTAACAATTCGCCGACCACCCAAGTCCAACTAACAAGTGGGCCACATAGGAAAAAAAAAGGCCAACCGATCAGACCGACCGCCCTCAGGCCCACGTGCGCATGCGCGCGGTAGATGGCCTCACAGCAGTTCTAGGCTCTGCTTGTTTGGGCTACTGTTTCGGCTTTTGGGTCTAAAAAGCACAAGCCCAAACAAACAATAAAAAATTGAAAAGCACTTGTCAAAAGCGGTGTGGCCAAATGAACTGCCCAGGCCGGAAGCAGCAAGAGCACCCTCCAAGCTGCTTCCCGAGCTTTCTGCCGCTTCCCGGGTAACACATGACCAAATTACCCTCCATGGTTCACGAGATTTGCAAAATAACTGCCATCCCGAGCTCAGCAGAGGAGGCGGCCCCCGATTCCCCTGATTCGGCCGCCGCCGCCATTCACTGCCTCCGCCTCCGCAGTTCTCCCCCCGCCACCAAGAACGCCTTCGCAGGGTAGGACGTAGCTGGGCGGAAGCAGGAAGGGACGAGGTGGTCTGTGAAGAGCCGCTGCTCTGCACCTCCACCGCGGCCGTTCCCCGCCGCCGGCGTGCAAGGTCATCTCTCCCGCTCCGTTCCCCGCCTTCTCCGACTCCTGTTGTCCCCGAATCCGCCGCTGTTCCCGCTGCCTGGAGGAGGTGTGTCGCGTGCGCTGGCGGCCGGGTGCGAGCTGAGCCGCGCCAAGATTCGCCGTCGACTAGCACCTAGCTTCCAAGTTTCAACGCCCTTGACCAGGAACAGTTCTCCCTCCACAGCTGACCAGCCAATGCGCTTACCATTTGCTATTTTTCCTCCAACTTCAATGGTTGCTGTCGTACTCTGTATATGATTTGGTACATGGACGCAAATGAGTTGTTGAATTATTGCAACAAAGATTTTAGTGTGCTTGATTTTCTGTAGTTTGTCACGTTTTTGTTGGCCGTACAATTTGGTTGCCAAAAATTAAATTTTCTGTATAGATATATGCGAATCTAGACAAATACAAGTCACTTATTTCTGGACGGAGGGAGTATTATATTTTAGATACTATATATTGGTTGATCTTTCAGATGATGATGTAGGGTTGGCTTTGGAGGGTCGACGATCTTGCATATTTCATGTTCTATGTTTCATATAATATGGAAGTATTGTAATATAATTACCGCTAAAATTTCTGACTTACAAGCCAAAAGCCAGAAGCCAGAAGACAAAAGCCAAAAGCACATTTATATTTATTTTAGCGCAAAAAACATGTTATTTGAGATAATTTAGCTCTTTAGGAATGCCACTTATGTTAAAAAGAGTCAGAATTAGTTAAGTCACTTTGAATTATCATTTATATAACTTCCTCAACATTCAGGGGTATTTCAGACATTTCATCCTTAAAACAGCAGCAGCAACTATGAAAAAGCACTACTGCCAAACATCAAATATCTGCTTCCAACTGCTGTAGCCCAAACAAACAGCGCCCTAGACCACCAGGCTTAAGCCTATAGTATATTGTTCCTTACTCTGGCTTCTTCTTGATGATGTACTTCTGCTCCTTACTCTCTCCCTTCTTCTTCTCTGAAACATAGATCAATACAATACAAAATTTCAGTCAAACTCCTAGAGGCAATATTTTAGTAGAAACCACACAAAATTATATTAGAAATAATATTACTGATGATAGTCTCCGATGCCATGGTTCTTGGCAGTATCTTCCAAGCTTCAGAAGTAATACGAGCAAGCAATATTACTTAACCAATGTCAAATTCACAACTGAATCAGATGCGATAGCAACATGAGCAAAAGGCCTCCATCGAAAACTGAATCGGATGCCAGTTGAAGCAGACGGCCTCGCCGCATTCTCCTCCTCCTGGACAAACGGGCCCTCCTCTACCGGGGTGCTAGAAGAAGGAGAACGCTATCCCGCTAAACGCGAGTAGAGGGCCTGCCCCTCCCCATGCCTCTCAGAGACCGGGAGCAGGGGAACGCCATCCCGCTGCCGCCATGGAGCCTCTCGGCCATCTAGTCGCCGCTACTGAACGCGAGCAGATGGCCTACCCCTCCCCCTGCGCCCCTCAGTGACCAGGAGCAGGGGAACGTCATCCCGCTGCCGCCATGGAGCCGCTCCGCCACCCATCCTTCGTCGCTGTCGTAACCGACGCATGTTCCTAAACGAGGATATCTTTTTTTTTTTAACAGGAAGGGTCCCGAAGGACCGAGATGCTGCATTAATTATGAGCGGTGGTGGTACATATTACAAAGAGGTCCTAAAATAGAACTAGAAATACAGTACAGTCCTCGCCTTTTACATCCAAGACCCTACAACAAAGATAAGAAATGCAATCAAGTCCATCACCACCAAGCTCGCGTCGAAGCTTCCAGTCACGGCCAGCAACTCCGTCACCGGGGACGAGACCACTTGGGACGAAGCCACCGAAGAACGCCGCGCTACTAGAGCTGAAGGGCCTCCCCTTAGGCACAACGGCCGGGAGGTTAATGATGAGCTGACATCAGCACAGAATCCGGAGACCGGCTGCAAACGCCTGAGCTCGGAGCAGCCGCCTTTCGGCCATAAGACTCGACGGCACGACGACATCATGCCGCCGAAGCGCCGCCGAGGATGTGCTCCCGAAGATTGCAGCAGCCGAATTTCCCCGCCGTGTAGACAAACACAGAGCTGCGCCTCGACTTTCTCCTTCACCACCTCCTCGATGGCAAAAACAGAGAGTAGAAGCAGCAGATCTGCAAGAATCTTCCCAGCCAAAGACTTCGAGCTTATTGAGGAAGGAGCTCCGGCTAGATTCGATCTCCACCGCCGCCCTCCATGGACGCCCAGCGGGGATTCGGGTCTTCCGCGTCTCAGTACCGCTCGCTGGCACCGAGGACGAGCTCCAGGACGGCATGACGCCATATGCCACCTGGGCACACACCAAGCAAACCCTAAACCTAAACGACCTAACCGTAAACCTAGGCCTACATCTACTATGTACATCCCGCGCTACGCATCCGTCTCCACGCCGGCCGGCAGCGCCGTCGGAGAGGAGCGGGGAGCGAGCCGGGCCTTCACTAGCGACTCTCAACAGGGGCGGAGGAAAACGAGAGGTGGGGGAAAGCAAGGTAGATGACCTGTTTGACTTTCAACGAGGATATCGATTGCCTGGTTTTCCTTTTTTTCCAACGAGCACATGGTAGTTGTCGTTGCTATGGAAGCGGCAGTGCCTGAACAGGCTAGATAGAGGTGTGGGAGCGAGCAGTAAGGCAAGCGACGGCGTCCGTAGGCGGGATTGGGCACAAGCAAGCGTCGGGGACACAAGAAGTACCCAGGTTCGGGGCCCTCGAGGTGAGGTAAAGCCCCTACTCCTGCCGATCTGACTATGTGGATGAACACCAAGAATACAAAAGGCTCCTTGAGCTGTATCGGTGTGTGCTAGCTAGAATGAGAGACCAACCCTTGCTACGATGCCCCTACCGCCCCTTATATAGGGACGGGGCGGCATGGGTAATGGTATGGCCGACTAGAGGGTCCCACAGGTGGGCCTAGCCGACTATTCTGGTACAGTATACCGCCTCCCTAACGTCTAGTACAGTGCTGCCCCCCCCGGTCGGCACGGAAACAGTGGAGGCCGCCCCGGCCAACACGGGCGGCGGCTCCTGTTCCCGGCCGACACGGGCGGCGGCTCCTGTTCCCGCCCGACACGGGCACAGTCCGTCTTCTCTAGCGTCCGTGCCGCCGGCTCTGCCTTCCTGTCTCGTCGTTGTCTGCTAGGGGCGGCGGGCTACTGTGCACCCGTCACCCTAGCACCTTCGCCTTCCTGGTTGACCTTTTCCGGCTGGTACGATCCCGCCGACTACCTTGTCCGGCTGGTACGATCTGACTGGGAGGGTCCAGCCGGCTAGGCGCCTCGCTTACGTCTTCTTATCCGGCTGATGGTTCTTCCGGTTCGCCCTCGGCTTGTCTTTCTCTTTGATCTGCTTTTGTGTTTTTACATTCGGCTGTCATTAGCCGGATGGCAGTTGCATTGCCCCTGCATCTTATCCGATTAGCCTACCTGGGGGTGATCCCCCGACACTAGCCCCCGAGCACGCGTAGATTTCACCCTTAGGTGAAATGTGCGTGAGCTCAAAAGCTAGTTTGAATTTTCGTCTAACTAAAATCTGGCAGTTGGGGAAGCTCGGCCGTGTCAATGCTGACGCGGGCCACACGCATAGCGTCATCATGGCGTTTCACTGCGATGCGCAGTGAAGCGTCGCGTCGCACGTCGCCTCGAGAACCGACGACGGCGCCTCGCGAACTGCTCCGGGGATCTTCTGCGCATTTCCTGGCGGCGCAAACGATCCGGGGGGGTGCGTGGGGGTGCAGCCACGTGGCGAGCCGGACGGTTGGCCTCTCCCCGCCATAAATACTAGTGGGGGCCGCGCGCAGTCCCCACTTTGCCATTCTCGCCTGCCTCCTCCTCTGCGCGTACTCCGTCGCCGCTCCGGCGCGCCCTTGTCACCGTCGACCTTGCCACTCCTCTGCGTGCCCACCGCTCCTTGCCGTCGCCCTTCTTGCACGCTCGAACCTCGCCGGCACCGCCCACTTCTTGTTCGTCGGAGCGATGGGCCACCGCATTTCTTTCCCTTTTCCTCCTTCGTCTACCATCGTCGACCCCATGGCGGAGAGCCATGGAGCCTAGTGCGGCTCCTCCGTGACGGAGGACCAGGTGGAGAAGTACCGCCGCGCGCTGGTGCTGCCGGCGGTGACCGAGGTTGGGGTGCGCCTTGCACCATCCGGCGAGGTGACGCCGCATCCGGAAGACGGTGAGCGCGTCATTTTCCTCGCACATCTCGCGTGCGGCCTGGCCCTCCCGGCCAGCGCCTTTTTCCTCACTTTCCTTGCCACCTTCGATCTTCGCCTTCACCATCTCGGCCCAACGCAATCGGCATTCTCACCCATTTCATTGCCTTCTGCGAGGCCTACCTCTGGAACCAGCCGGATCTCGGGCTCTTCTGTCGGCTCTTCCTCACCCAGCAACATATCCAGTACGCCAAAGGCCCTCTTGTCCCTTGCGGCGGCGCCTCCATCTACTCCCGTGTGCAGACCGGATACCCCAAATTCCGGCTGCACGACACGGTCAAACTCTGCCAGCAGACGTACTTCTACGTATGCAATCTGATGTCAGTCGACCGGATAAACCTCCCCGCCTTCCAAGACCAGGAGTCCATCCGGCGAACTGGGAGCTGAAGATTTATGGCTCCAAGGCTGAGTCGAAGGAGATGCTGCGCCGGATGAGGTCGCTCGTCACGGCCGACTTGACTAGCATCGACGTCACCCTCAGCTGGGTATCCTGGCTTATGATGTCGTTACAGTAGCGAGCGCACAAGATGTGCTTCTATTCAGGCCGGATGGACCCGACCCGGCTCTCCCGCCGCGATCCTCCTTTTGCCAACCTCTACGAGTGGGTCTAGATGATCACCAAGGAGAAGATCAAGGCCGACTGGAGTTGTGAGCTGGCTCCCTACCACCGCGGCCATTGCGCCTCCCGGGCAAGTCGCCTTCTTGCCTTGTTTCTTCTTCTTGACTTGTTCGAATTCGCATTTTTGATCCGGCTTGCCTCTCTTTCCTTCCGGCAAACGTTCCCATGCATCCTCCGGGAGGAGGGGGGATGCCCCCCCTCGAGACATTCACCGCCGACCTTCCTGAGCCGCGCGCGCGGCGATCCGGCAAGGGTTCAGACGGCGAGAGGGACTACTTCCCCAGCCGGAACGATGATGCGGTGGAGGATCCAAACAGCCCCGAGCCGGAGGAGAGCAAGGGCACTGCGCCTCCAGAAGCGAACAGGAAGCAGGCCACCGAGGCCGGCTCGAGCCACACCACATCCTCCAAAGATCCGGCAGCCAAGCGCAGCCGGGGGGCATTCCCCGCCCTGGCCGAGGTGGGGGCACCCAGAAGAAGGTTGGCGCTCCGGTAGTGGCGGGGTGAGTCCTGCGTTAAGTTTAGTTGGGTTCGTCTGCCTCTCGCTCCTTCTCTTCCTCGGTCTTGACTTAACTTTTTCTTGTTCTCGTAGCGCTGTCGTCTCTTTTGGCGGCGCGATCCCGGCTCGCACCTCCACCGTCTTGCCGCCTCACGACCCTCCCGTCCGCCAGGATGGCTCCTCCGTGACTACCCTCCCACCACCACCGGAAGTCACCCCGCCACCGGAATCGGAGCCCACGGCGCAGCCGGATCCCGCCGTGCGGGCGCGTGCGTCGGGTCAGCCGGACGCGGGCTCTGGCTCCGGCGGGAGTTCTTCCGTGGGGGAGAGGGGCTCGGCAGCCGGGAAAGAGAATGTGGAGGTGACGGAGGAGGACTCCGAGAACGAGGCGACGGAGCAGTGGATCACCGCGGCTCGCAACGCCCCTGCCACCCTGGCCGACACCTCCACGCCGCTGCCTCCGGACGCCGCTGCCTCACTCAAGGACCTGGAGGGTAGCCTGGAGGCCGGCCTAAAGGGATGCCAACTATTGCAAGCATCGTTGGAGGGAACCAACAAGGCCGCGGCGGCGCAGATCGCCATGGTGCGGGGGAGCACGCGGAGTAAGCTTTTCTCCCTTGGCCTTTTTTTGGCTTTTCCGGCTAGCTTCCTCTTCTGACTGACTCCTTACTCCCCTTTTCCTCTGTCCCGTTCCTGCAACCATCCTCGTCTATGCGCAGCGCGAGATCGAACGGCTGACGCGCTCCAATGCGCGACTCAGCCGGGATAACTTCGCGCTCCGCGTGCAGAACAAGGAGTTCCACGCCAAGGTCAACCGACTGGAGGCGGCGGCAAAGGAGCATGAGCAAACCCTCACTAGCCGAGCTGTGGCCTTCGACCTCTTGCATAAGGAGGTCACCCCGGCTGAAGGAGTGCGAGGCCTTCCTGCTGGAGGAGCTCATGAATGTCAGGCGCGTCGCCAAAGGTTAGCCTTGCCTTCTCTTTTCTCTTGTCCGGATGGGGATCAACCGGATTTGTCTTGACTTTGTTTTCTGATAGCTTTCTATCCGGAAGTAGACGCCCTGGCGTACGACCGGGTCCAGCAGGTGGAGCTAGGTGAAAGAGCCAACGTCCGGGATCTTGTTGCCCAGCTGGGCGAGGACACCGCCAACCTCCGCAAGGCCGCCACCTCCGTCCACGACTTCCTCTGGCCAGAGGACCTTGTGCCGAAGATGATGGGCGCCCCTGCCATCAAGCTCTCCGATGCCCCGGGTGCCGTCGACCGGCTTCGCGATCTGGCTGCCCGTGCTGGTGCCGAGATGGCCTTGGCGCTGATGCTCAGCTGGTACAAGGACGCCCGGGCGGAGAAGTTGGTGGGAGGCTTCTGAGCCGGAGCGGACCACGCCGCCATGCACCAAGCCCATCCGGGTCTTTGTGATGCCACCATCAAGATCGCCAGCTACGCCGACGTCGATGAGGTCTTGACGGAGTCGGAAGCGAGCGGTGGCGCCGGAAGGCGGACCGGAGGCGTCCTCCTAGTCGGGCGGGGCCGGCTCAGAGCACCACCATGGCAAGGGGCCAGCGGCTTGAAAGAGATCCCCGGGATGCCGGGTGTAACTGTAAATGTTTGTCTTGTTTTGCGCCTGACGTACTTCTAAACTCTGTGGATCTACGGGGGCTTCGTCCCCCGCCGTTTAATGACTATGTAGCTGCATTTGCCTTCATCAGTGTGTCTTTTCTTGTGTCTGTCCGGTTATCTTTTCACGACTAGTCCGTTCCAATCGGTCCTCATCGTTGCTTGCATCGAACTTACGCCTTTCTCTTGTCTTGCGTGGGTGGTTGCCCTGACTTACTCGGGCGGGAGGAACTGCATCCCGGCCCGAGCTGACCCACGTTCTTATCCGGCTGTGAGCCTTTTTCTGTTTTGCCTTCCTTTTCTTGTGATCTTGCGTTTCTGGCTTAGCCGACCAGGAGAGACTGCATCCCAGGCCGGGTAGACTTGTCGCCTTGCTTCGACCGGCTCGAACGCCTTCTAGCCGGGAGCTACATGCTTCCAGTGGGGGCATGCCAGCGCACCTACTGGGTGTAGCCCCTGAGATTCGAAGTAACTGGAGTAACCAGGTGCTTTGAATCTTCAGAAAGACTTGCATTCCTTCTTTGCTTTATAAACTAACTTGCACCCAATAGATCTAGCCGGACGGAAGAGACTGCATCCCGGCCCGGCTACCTTACTCGGCTACCTTTGAGCCCTTTTTTCTCTATTACTTTCCTTATACCTCTCACTTTTCTCTCTTTCTTTCTTTCTTTCTTTCTTTCTTTCTTTCCTTGTGATCTTTTTTCTGAGTATCTTTGTCTTGCCTCGACCGGCTTGAACATCTTCTAGCTGGGAGCTACATGCTTCCAGTGGGGGCACGCCAGCGCACCCACTGGACGTAGCCCCCGAGATTTGGAGTAGCTACCGTAGGTAGGTGCTTCGAATCTTATCTACCCTTGGGATCCGACTTGATGTGCTCGTGCAAAAAAAATCAAGAAAAACGAGTTCATAAATATCTGTTCTTATCAGGGTAGTAATTTTTCTTGTGAAAGGAAAGGGCTAGTGCGTGGGTTTCCGAATACATGGCCGTTTTCTCGTGTACACTGATGTTTACGTTGTGTCCTTGCCAGGCAGCCGGGTTGCAGTCTGGAGCCAAATGCGAAGGGGGAGCTGACAATACAGTGCGCACGG
Source organism: Avena eriantha (assembly GCA_910589775.1). Lineage (NCBI taxonomy): Eukaryota > Viridiplantae > Streptophyta > Magnoliopsida > Poales > Poaceae > Avena > Avena eriantha. The sequence goes on along the minus strand of OU342746.1, from coordinate 405,447,032 downwards.
TACTCCCGGGGTGAGTATCCGGATAAACATGATTTAGCGGTTCGAGCCAGATTGTCCAGACTCCTGCGTCCTTGCCGTTTTTCGTGTGGGATGCCTCCAACTTTTGCTCTTGCTAGCCGGACAGCCGGATTGCGGTCTATAGCTGAGACGAAGAGTGGGTCTTTGGCATCGCGCACAATACTGGGCCAGTTATCAGAGCAGCAGGCTAGGCGAGCCAGAAAAAGCAGTACAAGAATAACCGAAAAAACAACAGGGAAATATCTGGCAAGGAGCCCCCGAGCGTCATTCGGGGTTCCACATCTTTCGTTCATTCATGGGGTTTGGGATACATACACTGTCATACGACTTAAGTGTAAAACGGATGGAGCAGGTCCGCATTCCACGGCCTCTCGGTCTCTTCGACCGACTTGTTCATCTTGTTCTTACGTAGCTACTGCGCATTGATGTGGTAGTAGGAGTTGTTGTGCAGCGCCTTGCTGATGATGAAGGGGCCCTCCCAGGGAGGGGACAACTTGTGCATGCCCTTGGTATCTTGAACCAGCCGGAGCACCAGATCGCCCTCGCGGAATGCGATGGGCCAGATTCGGCTCGAGTGGTACCGGCGTAGCCCTTGCTGGTATATGGATGATCTTGAGAGGGCCAGCTCGCGGGCCTCCTCGAGGAGGTCCACGCTATCTTCCCTTGCCTCCTAGTTCTCTTTCTCCATGTAGAGGAGCTTGCGAGGCGAGTTAAACTCGATGTCGGCCGCGAGGATTGCTTTCGAGCCGTAGGTGAGGAAGAACGGGGTGAAGCCGGTTGAGCGATTTGGAGTGGTGCGCAGGCTCCAGAGCACAATCGGGAGCTCCTCAATCCAGCAGCTGGGTGAGCGCTCCAGGGGCTCGATCAGCCGGGGCTTTATGCCGGCCAGCACCAGGCCATTTGCCCTCTCCACCTGCCCGTTGGACTGCGGATGTGCGACGGACGCAAGGTCTAGTCGGATCCCCTTGTTGTGGCAGAACCGAGCGAAGGCCCCCTTGGCGAAGTTTGTGCCGTTGTCGGTGATGATGCTGTGGGGGTAACCGAGCCGGATGATGATGTCTCGGAAGAAGGTGATGACCGTGGCGCCGTCTAGCTTCCGAATAGGCTTCGCCTCGATCCACTTGGTGAACTTGTCCACCGCCACCAACAGGTGGGTCATGCCGGCTCGAGCTCGCTTGAAGAGACCGACCATGTCCAGTCCCCAAACAGCAAAGGGCTATGTGATCAGTATAGTCTTGAGCACTGACGCTGGCATGTGCCTGAGCTGGCCGAATTGCTGGTACCCGTTGCACGCGTGGACCATCTGGTCTGCATCTTCCGCCGCAATAGGCCAATAGAATCCGTGGCGCATTGCCTTGGCCACTATGGCCCGAGAGGAGGCATGGTGGCTGCATTCCCCCTGGTGGATCTCCTTCAACAGCCGGTAGCCGGTTTCCGCGTCGATGCATCGCTGGAAGATGCCCGAGGCACTGCACTTGTACAGTTCTTTGTTGATGATGGTGTACGTGTGCGCACGGCACTAGATTTTCCTTGCCACCACCTCGTCATCCGGAAGCTCGTGGTTGAGGATGTAGTTCATGAAGGGATGGGCCTAGGATGGCACTTCCCGGATGGTGAGGACGCTTCTCGGTATGATCTGGAGCTCATCCGGAGGTCGGTCGGGTGGGATGCCCGAGTCGGCAGCCCTCGGGCCCCTTGTCTTGCCCGAAGATGCCTTGCTTGACGACGTGGTAGCTCCCGGGTCTTTTGAGCCGGGAGGCGCAGCGGCAGGGCCTGGGTCTTTCGAGCCGGCAGCCCCCGGGTCCACCACCCAGATGATGGACTCGGATTCAGGGGAGGGAGTGATGCTGGGCTTGTGGAGGTGTTCCAAGGAAACTCTGGGAGGGATTCCCTACCTGGTGGATCCGACTCGCGCGAGCGCGTCGGCCGCCTCGTTGTTGGCACGGGGGACGTGATGGAACTCACATCCCTCAAAGCAGGCGCAGAGCAGCTGAATGTGGAACCGATATAGAGGCATGTTGGTGTCCCGGGCGTCCCACTCTCCAGATACTTGTTGCACCACCAAATCCGAATCCCCGAAGCAGAGGATCCAGTGAATGCCGATTTCTTTGGTGAGCTGGAGCCCATGTGCCAGTGCTTCGTATTTGGCCACGTTATTCGAGGCAGTGAAGTGGATCTGAAGAACGTACTCCAACTGGTCTCCCTTGGGCGAGGTGAGCACGATGCCGGCTCCCAAGCCCCCAAGCATCTTTGAGCCCTCGAAGTGCAGCTTCCAATAGTCCGAGTCAGGTATTGGTGGTAGGTACTGGCTCTCCGCCCAGTCGACGAAGAAGTCCGCCACAGCCTGAGACTTGATGGTGATCCTTGGCTCATACCGGATGCAGTAGGCGGCTAGCTGGATGCCCCATTTGGGCACCCGGCCAGTGGCGTCCTTGTTGCCAAATATCTCCCCCAATGGCGCGGTGGAGACCACCGTGAGCGGGTGCTCCTGGAAGTAGTGCTTGAGCTTCTCGCACGCTAGGTACACGCCGTAACACATCTTCTGGTAGTGGGGGTAGTTCTGCTTGGAGAGGGAGAGCACTTCACTGAGGTAGTAGACGGGTCGCTGTACCGGCTAGGCCTTGCCTTCCTCGTGGCGCTCCACCGACAGGACGACGCTGACGACCCGGTTGGTGGTAGCTATATAGAGCAACATCGGCTCCTTTTTAGCTGGTGTGGCCAGCACCGGTGTTGTGGACAACATGCGCTTGAGGTCATGGAACGCAGCATCCTCCTGCGCGGTCCAGGTGAACTTGTCCATCTTCTTCATCAGCTGGTACAGTGGAAGCGCTTTCTCCCCGAGCCGGCTGACCAATCGGCTGAGGGAGGCCAGGCATCCGGTGAACTTCTGGACGCCGAGTAGACTCTTGGGCGGCTACATCCTCTCGATGGCCACGATCTTCTCCGGATTCTCCTTGATCCCTCGGTGTGACACGAGGAAACCGAGGAGTTGTCCGGCTGGGACTCCGAAGACGCACTTCTCCAGGTTCAGCTTCATCTGGTACTGGCGGAGGTTCGTGAACGTCTCGCTCAGATCCTCGAGGAGGGTCCGCTTCTCCTTCGTCTTGATGACAACATCGTCCATGTAAGCATGCACATTCCGGCCGATCTGCGAGTGCAAGCACTTCTGCATGCAACGCTGGTAAGTGGCACTTGCATTCTTCAGGCCGAATGGCATGGTTACATAACAGTAAGCCCCATACGGGGTGATGAACGATGTCTTTAACTAATCATCCGGATTTAGCCGGATCTGATTATAACTGGAATAACAATCAAGGAAGGATAGCAAATCATAGCCGGTCGTAGAGTCAATGACTTGATCAATACCGGGCAAGGCAAAGGGGTCTTTCGGGTAGGCCTTGTTCAAGCTGGTGTAGTCGATACACATGCGATAGGTCTTGTTTTTCTTCAACACTAGGACTGGGTTGGCCAGCCAGTCCGGGTGGTACACCTCTATGATGAATTCGGCTGCGAGGAGTCGGGCGATCTCGTCGCCGATGATCTTTCTCTTATCCTCTGCGAAGCGGCGGAGGGGCTGCTTGACCGGCTTGGCATCCGGCCGCACATGAAGTGAGTGCTTGACGAACTCCCTCGGCACACCCGGCCTGTCCTTGGGAGACCATGCGAAGATGTCCCGATTCTCACGGAGGAAGTCGACGAGCGCGCTTTCCTATTTGCTGTCCAAGTCGGCACCAATGGTGACGCACTTGGAGGGGTCAGCCGGGTCGAGCGGGATATGCCTTGTCTCCTTGGACGGCTGGAACGCCATGTCTCCAGCCAGCTTCAGTCTAGCCGGCACCTCTTGCTGTAGCATGGCAACATTGCGCATCATCTCATGCTTCTCCTCGGCGAAGAGAAGGGACTCGTCTATCTTCGTGCCCTCCGACGTGCATGCCATTGACCGCTTGTAGCAGCTGGATACGGTGATCACGCCATTTGGCCCCGACAGTTTCATCTTGAGATATGTGTAGTGGGGGACCGCCATGAACTTCGCGAGGGCTGGGCGCCCAAGGAAAGCATGGTAGGTGCTGGCTAGGTTGACCACCTCGAACCAGATTGGCTCACGCCGGAAGTTTTCCTTCGAGCCGAATATGACATCCAGCCGTATTTTTCCCAATGGAACGCATGGAGGCCCAGGCGCAACGCCATGGAACAAGGTGCTCGATGGCTACAGGTCATGCTCCCGGATGCCCAGCTTCTCCATGGATGAACGGTAGAGCAGGTTGAGGCTGCTGCCACCGTCTACCAGGACACGTGAGAAGCGGCATGTGCGCACGTTGGAGATGAGCAGGGGTCTAGCACCATTGCGTAGCCCCCGAGATGCGGGAGCAGTCCCGGCTGGTCCTCTCGGCTCTAGGTGATGGGCGTCTCGGACCAGTTTAGGTACTGGGGAACCAGAGGAACGACAACGTTCACCTCTGTCATGCGCTGCTTCCGGCTGTGTTTGTCAGTCGGCTCGGCCTCGAAGATGTGGTAGTTCTCGTGCTGCTGTGGGTAGGCGCCGTTGTTGTTCCCGGCTGGCCTAGCTGGTGGCGGGGGACCGCCAGGAGGGGGTGGAGGAGGGGGTGGTAAGCCGCCCTGCTCCCGGATCTGCCGGGTCCAGCTGCATTGCCGGGTGGTGTGCATAGCCGGCTTGAAGGTGCCGTTGTGGTACTTGCATGGCCCGTCGAACATCTGCTCGAAGGTGAACTTGGCCTTCTGCCTCTTGTCGTCCGAGGCTGGTGCACCTTGCACCGCGTTGACCTGCCTCTGGTGATACCGAGGACCTTGCTGCTCAGCCAGGCGCTTGCCCTGGTAGCGATTGTCATTGCCGGCTCGTCTGGACGATCCGGCTTCTATGCCTTGGCCGCTTTGGCCGCCGCCGTGTCTTTCGCGAGCCGGCTCGATGAGAACCGGCCGCCCTTCCGCGTTCACCCGGAAAGGCTTCTTCATTGCTGCATCCACGGTGGCGTACTGGTCGGCGACGGTCATCAGTTCCGCCATGGTCTTGGGTGGCCTGCCTCAGCCTGAGGTGCTAGTGCCGCTGCGGGTGGGTGACTGGTCGCGCCCTGCTCGCCGCGAGGTTGGCTGCTGCCGGAATGGCGATGCCTGGAGCCAGAGCGAGCACGAGGTTGGCTTCCAGAGGGGAGGAGGAGTACTCGGTTAGGCGAGGTCCTCCCCGGCTTCCTCCGGCCGGATGATTTCCCCTGGTACCGGCACCTGCCTCATACGTGATCCGGGCGGCATCAGCCTGCTCGTCCGCAACTTGCAGGAGGTGCTACACCCGCAGGAACTGCCGGGCTCTTTCCTCCCCTCTAGGTGAGGTAGTTCTTCCGTGCTGGCTCGCGCCGCCCGCACATTCTTGATCGCAGTGTCGTACACTGGCGGTGGGAAGTACATGGGAGCTTCCGGCTCGACGTCTTGCTCGAAGCGAGCCCCCAGTTCTCCCCGTGGCGTTGCACGGACCCCAGCCAGCTAGGCTCTAGGTTGACCGGGGTGACACCGTGGGCGCGGTGGTCCTCACGCATAGTGCTCTCCATCCGAAACTTGGTGGAGGCTAGGCCCTAGGCCTGGTGAAGCAGTCGCTCCCGAGCCACCTCGATTTTCGCGGCCACCTGATCCGAATCATCGCCTGGATCGACCGGGACAAGGAGCTCCTCGATGGTCTGCTACACCGCGCTCTTCTCCTGCAAGGGGGTGGAAGAGCCGGCTACGTCATTGGTGCGCTCGAGGGCCGGTCGACGATTGTGACCAGACCCAGCCATCATCACTTCTACGCCGCGGGGCGCGGCGAGCTGCCGACTGAGGGCAACGGCTCAGTGCAGGAGACGATCTCGCAGGGGAAGCGCTCAGGCACAGTGGCAACGTAGACGGGTAGATCGCCGAACAGCAGGACGGAGCCGCCTGCCGGAAAGGTGGAACCGACGAAGCAGCGGGCGTTGTCGATGACGTAGTCGAACTGGCCCAAGGTGAGCACGAGGCCGGAGGCCACACGCTCGCCGGAAGAGGTATGGGGTCCCGTGCGGAACGTGACTCCGGTCGACGCCATCTCTACCCCACGGTGGGCGCCAACTGTCGTTGCTATGGAAACGACAGTGCTTGAGCAGGCTAGATAGAGGTGTGGGAGAGAGCAGTAAGGCCAGCGACGGCGCCCGCAGGCAGGATTGGGCACAAGCAAGCGTCGGGGACACAAGAAGTACCCAGATTCGGGGCCTTCGAGGTGAGGTAAAGCCCCTACTCCTGCCGATCTGACTTTGTGGATGAACACCAAGAACTACAAAGGCAGCTGTATCGGTGTGTGCTAGCTAGAATGAGAGACCAACCCTTGCTACGATGCCCCTGCCGCCCCTTATATAGGGCCGGGGCGGCATGGGTAACGGTATGGCTGACTGGAGGGTCCCATAGGCAGGCCCAGCTGACTATTCCGGTACAGTATACCGCCTCCCTAACGTCTGGTACAGTGCCGCGCCCCCCGGCCGGCACCGAAACAGTGGAGGCCGCCCCGGCCGACACGGGCGGCGGCTCCTGTTCCCGCCTGACACGGGTACGGTCCGTCTTCTCCGGCGTCCGTGCCGCCGTCTCTGCCTTCCTGTCTTGTCGTTGTCAGCTAGGGGCGGCGGGCTACTGTGCACCCGTCACCCTAGCACCTTCGCCTTCCTGGTTGACCTTGCCCGGCTAGTACGATCTCGCCGACTACCTTGTCCGGCTGGTACGATCCGACTGGGAGGGTCCAGCCGGCTAGGCGCCTCGCCTGCGTCTTCTTATCCGGCTGATGGTTCTGCCGGTTCGCCCTTGGCTTGTCTTTCTCTTTGATCTGCTTTTGTGTTTTTACATCCGGTTGTCATTAGCCGGCTGTCAGTTGCATTGCCCCTACATCTTAACCTGTTAGCCTACCCGGGGGTGATTCCCCCGACAGTAGTGGGAGGACCTACCTCACCGCCTCTCTCTATAATTGTCTAAATCGCAAAAACGAGCTGCACTCTCTGTGGACGGACGAAAACCGTCAAACTCCGTCAAATTCAATGGAAATTATTTGAATTGGACTTGGGTGCAAAGATGTGGGACTATATTTGTCTACTTTGCAAAATGTGGGACTATTTTGCACCCTGGGTGCAAGAAGTGAGACTAAAAGTATAATTATCTCTTTCCCAAAAGGTAGTTTTGGCTCCACGTTCATAGAAAATAGTAAGTAAGGCATGTCTGTTTTAATTGACTAGGACCATTAATTTAGGATAACAAGTAGCAACATTAATCCTAAGATCAAAGTCGTGTAAGAATTGTTGTCGCTCTTTTCTACTGATGTTTTGCTTGTTGAATACTAAGGAAGTGGGCCATGCCGACGATGCCCATCTTATTCCCTTTGCATAGTCGACCTACGGGCTTTGTTGAATACTAAGGAGGTTTGGCTGAAAAAAACCTATACACCGCTAAACATGGTGCACTTCATTCGCGCAGCGTACCCCACTATATACTCGGCCTAGCCCATGACTCACTATGTTTTTTGTATATCGTTTTTTCGCCCGGTGGTTTTCTTATTGGTTTTAGGTACTTTTTTTTAATATTCGGCTGACTTGTTTCCCTTTTCTTTTAAAAACTATTGAACTATGATTGGATTGAAAAAATGTTCAAGCTTAAAAATTCAGCGGGTTCAAGCTTAAAAATTATTAGATTTTAAAAAATCAGATTAAAATATGATTGGATTTTGATTAACACTTACCTTCTTAAAAATATTTTTTAAATTAGAAAAAATTAGATCAATTTTTTTTATAATTTTTATAAAACCAGATTTTGAAAAACACAAAAAGAAACATAAAAGAAAGTAAATGAGAGAAAAGAAAAAATAGGAAAAGGAGGGCTAGTATAATACGATACCCAGCGGAGACAGCCAACCCTAAACGACCTGCCTAGGTTTTCCTTCCTTCTCCATCCCCACAAGAGCGGCGGCGGCGGCGAACTTACCCAGAGGAGGGTGGATTCAGCGGTTGGCGAGTGTTGGACGCAGAAGGAAGCCCAGGAGTTGTCGGGAAAGAAATCTGAGATGGAGGAGATGAGGTCTGAGGTGCCGCGGCATGCGGAGGAGAGACGGAAGATGGAGTTGCAGCAGGGCTTCATCAATAGGAATTTTACAGGTAATTATGTTCCTCTGATAGCATGTGTGGATTCAGCTGGTGGCGAGTCTTCGATGGGGAAGGAGGCCAAGAAGGAGTCGGGAAAGAGATCTGAGATGCAGTACGAATCGATGAAGCGACAAGAAGAGAGCTACTGCAGCCATGCGAAGCGTCTGAAGGATACCATGGGATCTGCCGGAGGTTTGAAGAAGGACAAGAATATTGTAAGACCTCAGCGAGAGAATCCCAGGACGAAGGTGGAAGTGATGGATGCAGAAACTGGGAAAGGTAAACCTCCTGTGGCTGACGCTGGGAAACCTGAAGAATCTGTAACAGAAGCTGGGAAAGCTGAAGACTCTGTGACCGTGGGCAGTGGCAAGTCGGCCATGAAGCCTCTGAAGGCAACATTGGATCGGCCAGAGGTTTGTGGAAGGACAAGAAAATTGTAACACATCAGCCAGTGGCGGGTTCTAAAGAGAATGCCAGGATGAAGCCTAAGTTGGAGGCGAAGGATGCAGAAGCTGGGAAAGCTAAACCTCCTGTGACTGATGCTGGGAAACCTGAAGAATCTGTAACAGAAGCTGTGAAAGCTGAAGACTCCGTGACTCTGGGCAGCGGCAAGTCAGCCGTGAAGCGACTGAAGGACACCATGGGATCGGCCAGAGGTTTGAAGAGAGACAAGAATATTTTAACACGTCAGCAAGAGGTGGGTTCTAAAGAGAAAACCAGGACGAAGCCTAGGGTGGAGGCAAAGGATGCAGAAGCTGGGAAAGCTAAACCTACTGTGACTGACGCTGGGAAAGCTGAAGACTATGAGACTGTGGGCAGCGGCAAATTGTCCATGAACCAAGAGGTGATCGGTCTCAAGTGTACTGATAACGAGGAGATCTTCCAGCAGGTGCTCAAATACAGATTGGGTCGTGGTGGCGATTCTTTCATACCGGATGAAGCTGAGGAAAAAGAGATGAGGGCGATGCTAAAGGCAGTACAAGAAACGACGGCGAGGATGAAGTCCTTGTTCCATTGGCCACATGAGTTGCCAGCGAAGGATGAAGAATCTGGAAAATCTGAAGCTCCTATCACAGTAGCTGGGAAACCTGAAGAATCTGCCATGGACCAAGAGGTGATCTCCGATAATAAGGAGAGCTTGGAGCAGGTGCTCAAAGACAAATTGGACATATTGGATCTAGAGGAGGATTCGAACAGGATGACCGAACCTGCGGCAGATCCCAGTTCAATGACCATCCAAGATGATCATGTCGACAGAAGCAAATCAGCATTGGCCAAGAAGACGGCAGACGAGGAGGCGAAGGCTTACGCTTTGTTCCGTAATTACTGGGAATCTAATTATTGCAATGATTGTGATAACTTTCAACAGATAAGTACGTGAGCCCTCCTTATTTTGTGGTTTTATTTATTTCCTCAAAACTTGCTGCTGCTGCTTACATACGGATCTATTGCATGTTAATTTTCTTGCTTGTGTTCGTGCAGCCGTGCTGTCTCCAATGCAGTATACACACTGCACACCCGAAATGATCGCACTCAATGTCGCGGAAACCTTGCAGATCTTCTCCATGAAACTTAAACTCATAGATGGCAATGCTGGTTGTTTTCAGTTGCCATTGTCTGTGTACGGCATGGTTGCCGTACGAGACACCTTGGATTACAAAAGAAACCTTCTCTTCTCTCGCGGTAGGACTGTGGCCCAAGAACTGACACAGGATGTACGTAATATCTTTCACAAAATTGGTTTTCTCTTTTAGATCTTGATTGATTGCATGTTAACGGCAATTGCTTGCTTGCTTCAGGATCCTTTTCTGCTCTTGACTGGTCCGTCCCGTGCGATCGTGTCCATGGACAAGGTCCACTTTGAGATCTATCTGAATGTGAAAGGTGCATCAGTCTCTCAAGACAAATCGTTGATGACTTGCGTGCGTGGTTATGCTGGAGGATGCGGTACAGCCCTGTGCTTTGAGAATGCCTTTTGTACTCTAGAGGTGTGCTTGGGGACAGTTAAACATGCGGTCCAGGCCACTATCCTGGGTGTCCAGATTGTCAATAAGAAAGAGTTATGTCCTTCAAATTTTAGATATGGTGGCCTGGTTGCTTGCACCCCATGGACGACTGCTGATAGTGGTGTCAACCAGAAGATTGTGCTGATTGAGTCAGAAGGTAGAAAAATGCCGCAAGGTAAGTTTGGTTATGTACATCTGTGGAGGCAAGTTGTTTCTGTAGAAGATGGAGGAGGGTTGGACGTTGTCATACAAGCCTACACAAAATCTGGTGCTGTCGCTGCAGAAGGTCACGTCCATTTCACGGCCCAAAATAGCCAAGTGAGCCAGCAGCAATGTATTGTTGGTGAAGCTCAGATAAACGTGACTGTTGCTTGGTCCGTTGTTCCTACGAACATGGACGATGTGGTATATAATGTCTGAAGCTTGCAGCAAGGAGATTTCAATCAGTGATGTGTCGGACTTCGGTTGTATTTCTGCTACCGTACTAGTATTTTACTTTCTCCATCAACTTATGTATCCACTGCAAGTTATATGCCGTGTGCTCGTCTCACCCGTGTAAAAACATGTTATTGTTATGCTTTGGCACTGTGCGACTAATTGATGTTGTCGTCTCCATGAAAGAAAGGATACTCGATGTGCCTGGACGGGCATGCTTTCATCACCCTGCAAGGATTTGAAGACACGATGACCCGGTGAGATTTCTTACCACGAAGAATTTGGCGACGTCACCTGTAATGTCAACCTTAGAGCATTTCCAGCAAAGACGCTAATTATAGCACACCGCTTTTTTATCCCGCGTGTGCTGCAAACTCCTCCAGCAGAGGCGCTATAATCCCGCTGCAAAATTTTAGCACGGCGCGGCATTTTGCGCTATTTGGAGCGGGATATATCGCGCTCGGACTACAGCGCGTGCTATCGCTCGGCTCGCGTGGGAACAGCCAACCGCCCGGAAATTCCCCCCGCGCGCGCGACCTCTCCCATCCGACTTCCCCCTCCGTGCGGCCGCCGGCGCAATTCTGGTGATGGACGGCTCCTTCGGCACCCCACCAACCCCTCCCTACTCTGTCCCCCCTACTGCCAGCGATGGACGGCTCCTCCGGCGCAACCTACACCCGTCCCCGTCCCCCAAGCGCCAGCTACCTCCGCTCCGCCTCCACCGCCTCCTCAACGTCCGATGCCAACCGCTGCCGCCGTCGCCGCGCGCAACGTGCTCGATGAAATGGTAACAAGGTAAAAATTCTCCTTTTTGTTGTTTTTTTGAGATACATGTGAATATTTTAGTAGGATTGTGACATGTGCATACATTGTAGTGTCGATGACGAAAGTTTCTTGGAGACTATGGAGGTTGCCGGTTCATCTTTTGCACAAACGCAACATGTAGATGAAAATGATGAAGAGAAGGAGTACGAGGTGGACGAGGATGGCGAGGGCATGGTGGAAGCGCCGGCCGGTAGGAAGGCAAACTACACCGTAGATGAGGATGTGTTGCTTTGCAAGACTTGGTTGAAGATTGGCATGGATCCGTCGGTTGGCACCGACCAAAGTAGAGACACATATTGGATAAGAATGAAGGAGTACTTTGATGCCAACAACACAAGTGGAGTTCGTCGCACCAACCGCTCTCTTTGGTCCCGTTGGTCGGTCATCAACACCGATTGTTCAAGGTGGGCAAGTGTGCAAAAGACGGTTGATGATATCAACCCAAGTGGCACCAATGATGTCGATAGGGTAAGTTGTTCTATTGTGTTCTACTATTTTGTTGACATGTGCATATTTTGTTCTATGTTTTCTTTGCTCATTTCTTCTACTTTGTTCACAATGTAGAATACCATGGGTCAAGGCATGTATCGAGATAAGGGAAAGAAGACCAAGAAGGGCAAGAAAATCCTCGCCAAGCCATTTACCTTGCACAAGAAGGAGGCCGAGGAGAGGAGGATGGCATTGGAGGAGAGGAGGATGGCATTGGAGGAGAGGTTGGCGGCCGCCGAGGAGAGGAGGATGGCAATGGAGGAGAAGAAGATGGCCAACGAGGAGCGTCAACGCCTATTGGACGAAGAGAGGAAACTCTTTTTCATGGACACCTCCAACATGGATGAAAGGCAAAGAGAGTACATCAACCTTGCTCGCGACGAAGTGTTGGACAAAAAAAGAAAGTTGGCAAACCTCATGAAGGCCCAAAATGAAGGAATGAGTGCACCCGGAGGCTATGGAGGCGTGTGAGGCTATGGAGCACCACCGGGAGGCTACAGAGGCATGGGAGACTTTGGAAGCTATGGATTCATGGGACAAGCACCAGCGTGTTATGGAGGCATGGGAGGCTTTGGAGCACTACCGACGGGCTATGGAGGCATGGGAGCACAAGCGGGAGGCTTTATAGGCATGGGAGCACCGCTGGGAGGATTTGGAGGCTATGGAAGCATGGGTCTTGGAAGCATGGGTGGGATGGGTGGCCATGGCGCCATGGGTGGCATGGGAGCACCGCCGGGAGGATTCATGGCCTCCTTGGTTGATCCATCTCCGTCTACCAATGAAGCATATGGAGCTTCAACCGACAACACCATCGTCCAAGACTCCGATGAAGATGGCGGTGGAATGGGGGATGTTGACAAGTGATAATGATGATGTGTGTATGTTGAGTCTAATTTGTGTTTGAACTATGTCATTGAGGTGAACTATGTCATTTGTGGTTGAACTATGTCATTTAGGTGATTCGAGGATTTTTAGAGCCATTTTGCATGAATTATTTGGTCCATTTTGATCTTGTTTGTGATAGTTGCTATTGTGTTTTTGGTTTGCGCCGGTAGCGCGCGCTGTAGTTTGCAGCGCCTGGTGGAGGCAGAATTCTCGCCGAGCCGCGCGCGCGGCAAATTAGCGCCTCCGACGGAGGACGCGCGATTACCCAGCGCTGTATCAGGATGGCGCGCGCTGCATCGCTGATTTGCAGCGCTGCAAAATGGCGCCTCTGCTGGAGATGCTCTTAGTAGGCAACAGGCGGGTGGAGTAGGTGGCGGATCCCTAGGGCTGGGACCCGATGAATTGATAAGAGCATCTCCACTAGCGTTTCCAATAGGTCACTTTTTGCGATTTTTTCATCCGGATGGATGAATTTCCCTCCACTCACGTTCCCAGAAAGCCGATTTCGTTCGAATTTAGGCATTTTTTTGTTCGGGGATCCTAGCCCGAACCCAGTTAGCTGGGAATGGTTTGGGAACGCCGGATGGAGAAAATCCTGCCCTCTGGCCCATGTGTCGGTCAAATAGAAGAAGAAAAGTGGTCCACTCGTCCTCTCTTTTCCCACCAACCCCACGTTCTCCTCTCTCTCCTCCACCCTGCTTGCCTTGGCCCGCCCTGCGCGTGCTTCGCCTTGCTCGCCCTACGCGTCGCTCCGCCTGCGCTCCACCTCACCTCGTGCGCCGCTCTGCCTCCGCCGTGATGCCTCCCCGTCGCCTCTCGAGCTCTGGCTACCGCGGTGTGCGCGCGCGTCCAAACGGGACATTCTACGCCGAGATCCGGATTGGCGAGGAGCGCATCGGGCTCGGCATGTTCGAGACGACGCGCGTACGACGCGATCGCCTGGCGCCTCGGCTGTTCTCGGCGGTCGATGAACTTCACGGACATATGGATGCGGCAGCACGCGGAAGACCTCGCGCCGCTGCCACAGGCCGTCACGCGGGAGGCGAGGCAGCGGCAGCGCGAGCTCGAACAGCGCCTCGTCGTCGCCGAGCTGGGCGAGTGTAACATCCCAAATCTTCTAATCAAGCTTATCAAGTTCTAATCACCCAAGTTTAGGGTTAACCAAAACTTTTATTCCCAAAATCAAAAATGAAGACAAGTGTGGGTGCTTATCATTTCATGTGTATGTGTGAAGGTGTGCAAGTTTGAAAATGGCCAAGTTTGATTGCTACCATTGTTAAGAAAGGGTTTAGTGATGAATACCACATCATCTAGATCCATTCAAACCAAAATCCCCAAAGGAGAAATTCAAATATGAATTTAAAATGCAAATGGTCACTTTTGCCATTTTAATCCACTAGCCTACTTTGGCCATCTCTAATAAAAGATTTCTAACAGAAACATTTCTAACTCTTTGCACCCCTTGCTAGTACAAGTAAAGATCTACCAAGGCCCACCTTTAAATCTTACAAAAACTTTTAAACCCTAATTTTAATTGGCATTTGGAAATGGAACTTAGTTCATATGTCAAGATCCCACTTTTTGGAAAACCAACCAATTGAGTTCACCTTGAGCAACCCAAGCAACCAGAGACTACCTAGTACTAGTGATGATCACTCAAAAATTTTCATTCAAAAATTCCAAAATTTTGTTCTTGCGGGCACCAATCAAACACCTGGTGTGCACAAGAAAAGTCTCCAAATTTTTTACTATGTTGAGCAGTGGTTGATCAACTACTTGGCCTCAGCCCTGTCCCCTGGTCTCTCCCAACTCTAACCAGCCCCTTAACTCCCTCTCCCTAGCACTGCATCGCCAGTACTAAGCCACCCCGACGCCATGAGCACCGGTCGACCATGCCCACGTCGCAGGAGACATCCCCGCCCTCTTCCGCCGCTCCAGGGAGGTAGGCGTGATCACACCGCCGCCCTTGGTCCCTTCACCGAGCGCAGCCAGCCCGTGGACCACCGCAGACAGCCCGCGCTCTCCGCCTCTGTCGACCATGCTCGCCACGCCAGTGCGCCGTCCCCGACAGGCCAGCACACGCCGCGCCTCGACCCCAGCTCGCGTGCACCGCTCCGCCTTAACCCCAGCATGCCCCCAGACACGCCCATTTGTCCCCGCGCGGCCAGCAGCCGCCGTGAACCGCGTCGAACACTGCCAGCTGCCGCCTAGAGCACGGAAGCTCCCGACCAAACGCCACCGCCCCTAGCCACGCCATTACGCCGTAGAGGATCGCCAGGAGACCATGCATCGATCGCCGCTCGCAGCCACGCCTCTAGCGACCCGTAGCCATGTCGCCACCGTCGCCGGACCATGCCTCTCTATCCCGTCGTCGAGACTATAAGTAGAGGCCGCCCCTGCATCCTCTCTTCACACCACCTCACTCCACTCCACCTCAGAGACCCTCCCCCCCAGCACCCCACCAGAGCAAGCCGTGGCCCGTAGCTCCTCAATTTCGCTGGAGACCGCCGCGGAAGGAGGAGAAGGACGCCGCTGATTCAAGCCATCTCCGAGGATGCCACCGGTACCAGGAGAGCCGCCGTCGTCGACCAGTCCATTTGTCCGCCTCGCCAACCCTCGCCGGAGCTCCGGTAAGCCTCCCCTGACCCTCACTGGCCGCGCTAGGTTTTCTACCCGTCGTATACTGTTCCAGCGAGGAAGACGGCTGTGAGCCGTTGATCCAGGATCTAATCCTACGGTCACAATCCTCCCATACCGGTTCGGTCCGCTAGTCTCGCTGACCAGTGGGTCCGCGCTGTCAGCAGCCCGCTGCGCGCGCTATGTGTAGTGGGCCGGCCCAGTAGATTTCCCGCGCGTAGCCCGCGAATTCAAATTAGGTTTTTCTATTTTAGTTGAAATCCTATTCTGTGCCTAGATTCAAAAAATCAATTCAGAGAGTTTTACAAATCCAAATGACATGAAACCAATTTTGCTGTAAAGGTATTGAAATTATCTATCCAATCCCATTGGATTCAAATCAAGTGGAACTATAGATCACCTATACCAAAAATAACAAGACATAAGCTTTTCCGCCTTCAAACATTTTTCAAAATTAATCTATAAATTCTTTTGAGTTGATTCCAACTCTCAAAAATCACATTTCAAAGATCTACCTGAATATGTAAAAATATTTAGGTTTACAAATATTTATCTTGGCTTGGAATAAAATAATGGCTATAAGGTCATTTCTAGCCATTTTAAATTTATTAAATAGTATGATTAAATCATGTGGTACTTGATCACCACTTTAAATCACTTTATCAAGTGTTGAAATATGTGGTGATGACATGGTCAACATGATCCCATATTTTAATAGAGAATATTAAATCTTAGATGTTTTTCAATGAGTAAAAATTACTTTTCTAAAACAAAACTAGGTCTTTTTGCTTGTGATGATAGTGATGATGCTAGATCATCTAGTGTGACCCTTTGTGTGCTAAGTAGAAGTAATTAAGTATTGTTTGGTGATTGTGTACCTCGTATTCGTTTATAGACGCTAGTATCAACCCGAGCTACGAGGAGGAGGAGTACTTCGAAGAAGAAGAAGAAGAAGAGAACTTCAATCACTACACCCACCAAGGCAAGCTATTATGGGCACTTGCAAGCTATTATTGGCAAGTTAGAATGATACATGATAACCTATGCAAGATGCCTTATGCATGCTTGGGTTATGCACCTTTTATTTATACCTTTACCCAGTTTTACTTGCAAGCTTTATTTTTCTTTATCTTTAGCAAAGCTCTCCCTTAGTAATAATTTGTGAGTAGTAGAAATTATAGAATAGATGCCATCAAGAGTATAAAACTAGATTCTTGGATTTATACTAAGGTGTCATAAAAGCATAAAAACTAGAGTTAGTTAGATACCACTGATTTTAGTACCCCTCACTAGTGAACCTTCCTTGATAGTTGCTAGTGCTAAGTAAAATGGATCAGTTTAGATGGAAACAAATGATTATGAAAACCTTGGAATGATGAGTCATTCTATTGAAATGTTTTGACACTGATTTTGGATACTATGACTTGAAAATGATGACGAAGAAGGCATGAGCCTTGACTTTGATGAAATAAAAACTGATGGTTGTTCGTACGCGATACCATTTCCAATTTTACCGTGCAACCACAATACCTGAAATGAGTAGGGCTTAACTAGAAGTTTACATGTCTTAGTGTGGGTTCCCTCTCGGTCCCAAGAGGTCTGAGCTAATGGCTACCTCGTGAATATGAAAGAGGTCTGAGCTAATGGCTACCTCTTGAATATGAATGGGTGTCCACCTATGCAGTGCCCAGAACGGCAGGTGTCCGGAACTAGGAGGCCTCGCGCATGTGGGGAGGTGCCTATACTAGGGTGTGTAATTGGAAGGTTATGATTGATTATCTGCATACTAAGTATGATTATTCAGAGTTATCTCTAACGGATGTATCGATAGTTGCGGGGAAAGTGTACAACCTCTACAGAGTGTCAATCTATTCGAATAGCCGCGTCCGCGGTTATGGACAGTTGGAGTTGCCATACGTTTTCGTTGTCATATGTTTTCAAAATGAATTGTGACTTGAAAAATGATTATGATCTTGACTTGACCACAACAGGGTTGTGAAACTTGAAAATATGTTCCCACTAGAGTAAGCTAGAGAATTAAGATATGTCTTTACTACTAAATGTTCATGAAGTAAATCTGGCTTTTCGCAAACAAACCTAGAGCTTAAGATTCCTACTAGAGCTATCTTACTTATGTTAGTAATAGTTTGCGAGTACTTAAAGAGTACTCATGGCTTTGTCCCTGACTATTCCTATGGCCAGACTATGAAGAGGACTACCCCGAAGATGGACAGCAGGAGTTCTACAATAACTAGGATCATCTCCTATCGTCAATATTGCCTGTGACCATGAAGATGGAGCTTACTACGTTTATTATTCCGCTACTCTGTTTGTATTAAGACTTGGATCATGAGATCCTTTATTTGTAAGATTGTCCGGTATTGTAATGGATGATGTACTATGATATCAATTCTGTTATGTCTCGCAAAAATGGTAATCCGGAGATTGCGATGTATGGCATAACAGGCATCTGGACTTAAAAATCCGGGTGTTCACAGCGAGCGCATGCGCCTCGAGTGGGCGCGGCGCTTCCCGGAGGACGTGGCCGCGGAGGTCGCCTTCTACGCCGAGAAGGAAGAGCAGAAGGCGGCGAAGAAGCGAGATCGGGATGCGAGGAGGGCCAAGAAGAAGGAGAAGGAGGAGAAGGCCACGAGGAAGGAGGAGAAGAATGGCGCCGGTCCGTCGACCATTACCGTCGACTCTTCCTCCTCGGAGTTCGAGTGGTCGTCGACTCCGTTGTCGTCCACAACACCGAACTCCTCCGACTTCTACTGGGAGTCCGATTAGTTTTATTGTAGTCTAGTTTTTAATTCGGTTGTACCAAATGTGGGTTGAACTATGTAATATATTTATATTTTTAGTCTATTTTTATATTTTGTTTGATCTATTTATATGTGCAAGCGTGTGAAAATATTGTTTTTTGGGCTGCATTTTAGCGCATATACAAAAAGACCAATTCAGCGCTACATTTTAGCGCGACTGTTTACAGCAACCGGTGAAGCTCTCGCCGGCGCGAGTTATAACGCGCCCGTTTGGAGATGGTCTTACATAACTGATGACTGAAGCAGTGAGCAGGCCCCACCCCCACCCCGTGATCAAGCAGGCCGTTATCGCATATCCCCCGCCCAGGCCGCCACCGCCCACCGCAGAACCCACACCGCTCCGTCTCCTCCACATTTCGCCGCCGAGCCCGAGCCCTCCCTCCATCCATGGAGATCTCGCTCGACGCGCTGCTCGGCGTGCAGCGGGACCTGGCCGACCGCCTCGCGCAGGGCTTCTCGGGCTTCCTCCTGAACATGCACCCGCCGCAGCTCCCGCACAAGCTCGTCCCCTTCGGCATCGACCTCCCCTTCGCGCGCCGCGGGGGCGTCGACCTCCCGGCCGCGGCCGCCGCCTCGCTCGTGGATATTGGGGACCGGCTCGGCCAGGCGCGGTCCGGGCTCGGCGCGTCCATTGGCGGCGCCGTGCAGCAGCTCCCGTTGCCTTTCCTCGGGGAGAGCTCGCGGCGCCGGAGGTGGGGGGCGCCTCCGCCGCCACCAGAGGAGGTGAACGAGGCGCCCGCTGCGGTGACGGGCTTCTCAGACAGGGACCGCCTCGAGGCCGCGGCTGCCGCGGCGGCGGCGGCCACTGGGAGTGCTGCTGCAACTAGTGGGAGCGGGGCTGGGGGTGCATATGACTCTGATGAAGAGGACGAGCTCGGACCTGAAATTGGGACTTCGCGGGACATTTCAGAGACCTAAGGTACAGATGTTCGATTTGTGCACATTAAATTGATGGAGTATGTTTTCTGCTCTGAACATGCCTAGTGTCCTTTTCTAATGAGAAACCCGGGCAGTTAGATGATGCTTGAAACTTGGATGATGTATGTTATATGATATATATGGTATGGTAGTTCAGAGAAATAACTTTATAGATGCATGGCTGATTTTGGTATAGAACTGCTGCTTATGTGTTCGTTGATGTAACTGTATGTGTCCATTGTTGGAAATAGTCAAAGACCTAGATGTCTCCCGTTACGAGTTATGTTGGCCGGTTCTGATTGTGCCGTTTTCCGTTGTTATAACTGTCTGTGTTCTGTTTTGGAAATACTCAAGAGTTAGTCATGTCCTGTTAGGTGTCGTGTTCGTCGAGTCTGATTGTGCCGTTTTCCTTTGCTATAACTGTTTGTGTTCAGTTTTGGAAATACCCAAGAGTTAGTCATGTCATGTTAGGTGTCGTGTTCGTCGAGTCTGATTGTGCCTTGTCCGAGTCCTACCTACCTACGTCTGAATTGTCGTATACGGCTTGGACTAGGCGAGTCCGTGTGCGACTGTGTGTCGTATAGCTTGATTTTGCAGGTTGTGATCATGTGTCAGACCCGTGAGTAAGAAATAAAGCGAAAGGAGGCACATGAGGTGCCTGTCGAGAAATATACGTGTCTTGTGTTTCTGTGATTTGTTTGGGTGATTGTCGTGTCTGTTTAGGAGTTGCTATGGTCGATTCTGATTGTGCTTGTCTGAGTCCTACATAGCTATGTCTTAGTTGCCATGTATGGCTTGGAAAAGGCGATTCTATGTACGAGTGTGTGTCATTTAGCTTGATTCTGTATATATTGACATGCAGGTTGTAATCTTCTGTAAGATTTGTCAGAACAGAAATAAAGGGAAAAGGAGGCACGCGAGGTGCCTTTGGCGACATAAGCGTAATTGTGTCTATGCGTGATTTATTCAGGTGAACAATTTTTGGGTTAAAATCCAACATTCTTCATAAACTAGTTTTTTGTAATGGGTTTGCATGTTAATATATAGATGGTTTGTGGCTATATGCTTGTAAATTAGTAGTACACGCAGTTCAGATATCCTTACAGCATACCAAAGGTTGTACCGTTTCTTTGTCCAGATGTATGATGTATATCTGTACAGGTTTTGAAGCATCTAATTGTACTGGGCGTGCGATGGTGTAACACAGTCAATATGCTCAATTAGAAATCCTAACCCTTGTAATTGTGATGATGGCAGGGGAGGGTAAATGTCTCGGCAACGTACAATACTAGGCACCAAACTGTTGATGGTTCAGCAGTGGCTCGTGGAGAAACCTGGAGGTTTGAATCATCACGTGGTGGTTCAACTTTTGGAAGCAACAGTCGCCCTCCTTTCCTTTTTCAGTTGGGTCCTATAATTTTAATCCAGGACTCTGCAGTTCTTTTTCCTATTAATATTTCAAAGCAACACCTCATCTGGTATGGTTATGATCGCAAGGTACTTTTCTTTCTCTCGATAAATGAAATTGCACATGTTCATTACTTCTCCAATATCACTCACATGATTGATGAAAACAGTGTATCATTTTTCTTTATTTTAACAATGATTATCTCTCAAGCAGTATATACATTACAATGTAGGTTAAATATAAAGCATATACTGTGAGAGGGCTAATATTATGCAGAGTATCTACTTCAAACTGAATGCACTTTTTTACTAGCTGCCTGTTCATTCAATCATCAAGTGATCGTATGCGATTAGGGAATGCTCATCATCCTTTATAATACTAATTCTGTGAGATTTTTGTTCTGGTACCTAGTCTGATTTTGGACTGTTATGTGGAAGCTTGCAATTATTAATGCCTTACTCCTAGCTTTCTTGAATCATGTTTTATCATCACCATATAGCTTAAGATGCAATGTTAATAAAAAAATGCATCACCATATTTCTGTATTGAGATCCATAAAAAGGATTTAAATACTGAGTTCAACTCTTGCTAAGCCAATTGTCAAATTGTTATGCATTTGAACTATTCTTAATATTTATATGCATGTATCTTACATACCAATTTGTGCTAAATTATCGATCTCATCAAGTACTTGCTATACCTAAACTTACCGTCCATTCAAGCTCTTTGTGTGTATGGATTGGCTGATATTTTGCTACATGCACATACTAAAACTTTTTCGTCTATTGTAGAGTGGAGTTCATTCCATATGTCCAGCGATCTGGTCAAAGCATAGAGAATGGATTTTGATGTCCATGATGTCCCTCAACCCAGTATCCTGTGTAAGCACACATATTTTTGCCCTCTTCTTTCGATCCAAATTTTGTGTGTTGTTTCCTAGTATCTATCCAGTGTGCCCTGTAGCCTGTACTGCAGTTTCATTAACCAGTGTTTACGGATCATCAGTCAATATACTAAGAACAATTGCTGGATAACTGGATTAGCTATACAAATGTTTATCTTGCTTGCCCCTTGTATTTTACCACCATGTGATCAAAGGATGCATGTGCCTTGCCATTTACTTTGGATACAAGTTTTATGAAGAAACTGAAGGCAAGAAAACTTGTCCATGCTTAGTGCACATATAACTTTCTAGTGTGTTGGTAACATTTAAATCTAAGAGGAATGTATCAATTTTCCTTTTTTGGCGCAGTTTTTGAAAGTACATTAATTGGCTGTAGCTGGCAAATTTAACAAAGGCAATCATCCAACTGATGATCTACAACACTACCATCTTTATCATCTTCCCACGGTTGTTTTTTTGTTGCAGTCCTTCGTGGACGTGCAATGTCCAAATGGGCAGTTAACATATGTTGCTGGTGAAGGGATAACAACAAGTGGTTTTCTCCCATTCTTTGATGGATTGCTTCATTTTAATGGAAAATGTCCTGGAGAAACCAAACTGAGCTTCTCCTTCAAGGTTGGTTAATGCTAGCTATGTAACCACATAATTTTTTTTTTGTGTTTGTAAATTCCTAAAGAAGCAGTTTCAACTCTGCAAAATCAAGATTTTTTTTTAATGTAAAAGGTCCATTTCATTAAGATAGGAAAAAATTAAAAATATAGCATTTTCAGAAACTATACTATTTTGGAACAGCAATAACATATATCACACATGCTATTTATGATCTATATCAAATTTAACGTTGATCAATTTTCCTGCAGTCTCTTCCTAATTCTTTCACTTGTCATTTTATTTGCTATTTTTTTTTCCATTGAAGAGCAAACAAGGCACAAGGTTTGCCCCTGCATTTCATTGGCTTGACAAATCTCTGTCATTTGGAGTTGCCCGAGCCGTAGCATGGAAAAAGTCTGACCTTCTGGTGAAACCCAGCATCCAAGTCAGGTAGTTAACTATACACACTTGCTCAAAGCCAGAATTCAAATATTCAGTCTGCAGTATTTGTTGCGTCTTTGGCCTTTACTGCTATGATCAAAAGTTTTGGATGTTTGCTCATAGTTAATGTCAAACTGGCACTTGGTTAATATTGAATATTACTGAATGAAACAATGTCAAAATATGCCTACGCAGTGAGCATCCTAAAAAAAATGCCAATATCATGTTCCATCTGCTGCTAAGCATCACGCTTGCATTATTGTGTCATTACTTGTCATATGGCAGTCCGTAGCTTGAGTTGTTTTCTGTTTCTGCCAGCAGAAGGTAACAACCGAAGCTAGTGAAGTACCTAAACTTCTTCTTTAATAGTAATACTTTTTTCGAAATTCTGTATTACATGTTTCTATCGCACAATCTATTCTCTAGTTATGAATAATCTCATCCATGTACCACCTGCACTAGTGTTTGCCCCATTATTGGAGGAAGTAATCCTGGCATACGGGCAGAGGTTGCCCATTCACTCAAGGAGGAGCTCAATGTGATGTACGGCCTTTCTTGCTCAAGACATCCTTCGGCTTTCACATCTCTTTCTGTAAGCTCTCCAGACCTTGTTATCCAAGTGTTTCTTATCAGCGTGTTCTACTGCAAAGCACAGACTGATGCCCTTGTAATTATGGTGCTATGTTGTACGTGCCAGCTTGGGCGATCCAAGATGAATGGTGAAGTCGGCAGTTCTGGGGTAGTAATCACCATGGAAGCACCCCTCGATAATGTGGGAAGGCCATCTTTATCTGTTCAACTGAATGGAAGTTTTGAGTTCTGACCTCGCCTGTTGTCGCCCGTCCTTGTAAGCTGCAGATAGATAGTATACTGTAGATATCGTAGGATGTCCATAATCCAGACTCCTTTTGATTCTGGAGGTCGCTAGTTTGTCAACCTATAAAGCCTATATGTAGATGTGGTATGAACCAGTTTTTCTTTTGGAACCAAATATATGTACTCCCTTTGTCTCAAAATAAATGTCGCAGATTTGCAAAATTTGGATGAATCTAGACACTATTTAGTATATAGATACATCCAAATTTTGACAAACCTCTGACATCTATTTTGGGACAGAGGGAGTAGTAAATATTAGCATAAGTCAAGGCAACTATACCAGCTTGTTGTTGAGCCTATACAAAAGCATGATGGCAAATGGTGAAGTGTGAAGTTAGGGGGGTAGTAATCACCATGGAAGAAAGCACCCCTTGATGACATGGGAAGACAATCTTTATCTGTTCAACTGAATGGAGGTTCCAGGTTTTGACCTCGCCCGTCCCTGTAAGGTGTACAACTGTACATAGATAGCATACTGTGCATATTGTAGGATGTAGACCATACACCTTTTAATCCTGCAGGTCATTAGATTCTCTATGAGACATAAGTGTGGAATCTGAGTATAATTCAATAAAGTTGTTATATCACATATTTTCTGTGGGGAGTTTGTTGTTGAGCCTCACCCCATAGGCCGTGTCATAAAAGGTGCCCTAGTAAAAACATGACGGCAATGAAAGTGTCTCACAACTATGCAACCCTCTTAGCCGTCGAGCCTTTGTGGATGTCATTGTGTTTGATCGTTTCCTTTAATTACAGCAATACTGGAATCCATAACTTATGAGTCGACTAGCAGAGTGTCCGTGCGTTGCTACGGGTTTATTTTTACTAAATATTGCGTTGAAGTTGAGTTCTAAAAAATATTGCGTTGAAGTTTTTTACTATTAAAACCAAATATTTTTCTTAATGGGTTGAGTGACTCAGAGAAGTAGACTTGTATTGTATATATGTCAATCATTGTTTGTGGAACTTCTTAGTAATGCGCTACCACTCTTACCCCCTTACCGGAGAACTCCAGGCGCCCTTCACTACCTTGTGGATAATGAGAAGGCGGTCGCTCCATAATTTGACGATGTAGCGCATTCTCTCATGCCGATGTAGCCTCTATCGCCACACTAATGACAATCTTGAATCTAGAGATCTTGGTCTCATTGGCGTCGTAGCTGAGGTCTAACGCAAAGGGGGCCAAATTACCACCTCACTGATATGGGCTTCGTCCTCATTCTTGACCTCCTGTACAGGGTGACGGACATTTGGACGTGTGAGTCGACGTCTTTACCTATACATAACTTTGATTGAGAATGTGGACCAATTCGGCGCATGGATACTGTTGATGTCTTGCCATCCATCGCTTCTGGCCACGGTGAGGACTCGTCCGGATTCGGCCATCTTGTTACTCCCTAGAGTCAAAATCCAACCAAATTGAATGAATCAACCGGGTGACGTCTCGGTCGGAGGATAGTACAGCTTGGAGGGCGGGGGTGGAGGCGGAATCAGCGACGGCGTGGAACTCTAGGGCAGCGTCAGGGAGGGTGGATGTGGAACCAGCGGTGTCGTGGAATTGTAGGGCTTTTCTTCAAAAGAACATGGTACACCACCAACCATACCGATTTCAACTTTAGAGTAAAGATATATAATAAAGACTAGCTGAATGCACGTGCGTTGCTACGGAAACCAAAAAGCTATCCAGTGAAAAAGTATTCTTGGATGTAATAATCTATCGATCGTAAAAGGTTGAAAACATAATGGAAGTTACTAATTCTCCAACATCCACTTCTCTAAATGAACCCTCCCAGATATGATGAAAAGAGAAGTTAATGATGGCAATTTACATGTGTAATCTTCCTATTAATGCTCTTTAACAAACAAACAAACAAATACTTCAGCAAAGAATTCTACGCTGGGTACCGACCCAACAGGCACCATCACATGTCACCTCCCGCGTAGGTTTTTTCCTCTTTAGCAATGTTTGTTCTGATTCCCAAATCCCCTCACGACTCCACCGAAATCCCAAATTCAGGTTAAAATCAGCTACTAGCAAAACCACCAAATCAGAGATTATGAAGCCCAAATCCAACTTTGCTCTCTGTCAAAACAATCAACTAAGTGGACGGACTATGTACATCTACAGCTACCTGAACCTGAACATGCGCCACTTCCCTAGTACTACCTGAACATGCGCCTCTTTACTGTTACCTGCTTGAGAAAGCTATATGTCTCCTTCTGGGAAAAGCAGCGTCGCTGGCGGCCCAAGCACCCCTACGGCTTACTGTCTTGTAGTTGAGATCATACACCTCCTCATCCGATCCAGGAATAACAGGGGAGAATCCAAGGTCGGCGACAAATGCTCGGTTGTCCTGGACCAGCTCCTGCGGCGGCCGGTCGTCGTGGTTGAGCTCCTGCAGCGGCCGTTCATTGTTGTGGTCCAGCTCCTGCGACAGCCGGGCCTGTTGGAGGAATAGGACGATGGACGAAGGAAGATGGTAGGGAGGCGGAGTTGGTGGCGTGGACACTCGGTAGATAGCCGTTAACCATGAAAACGACGGCGCAACCGTCGATCAGAAGCATCACCACGCCGCTCTTCAGTTTTCCTCTTCGGTACCAGTGGCACGTGGCAGACTTGTACGGTACCTTTACCTTGGGAGGCTGACGGTGACATGAAAGCCTGGCGATCAAGATAATGAAATTATGAATAAAAGTAGCCTATTAATACAATTTGAGGGAACTATCTTTTGATCGGGACAATGTAATATCTAAATAAAATAAATTGGTAAGTAAGTGGAGATTTCACAAATAAATACATGCAAAATTGCTATCAACCTTGCACTGGTCTTAATGCCATCACTACTTCTGTACTTGTACCGCACGGTGCTGTTACAATCAACACAAGGTTGACTGAGCGTAAAAATATAGACATGAGCTCACCAGCCAAAATAGGGAACCGGCGGCAGGATTTCTGGAAACATGAAACAATTATATTTGTCATTCTTGTAGAAAACAAATGTATCAGATATGACAAATAATAGCTCGATTTAGTCAAGTCCATGAGATATGCATAATCTTGTTATCTTGACAGAACAAAATCGTAATTAGGGTCAAATGAGCACACAGCAATGCTAGTGATAGGTCGAAACATGAATGTATTAAGTATAAAATCGTGAGGATCGAATTGAAGACGAAATCTCACATTTTCCCGTATAAAATATAATGCACATGAAAAAGAAATACAATTACTCATGGCCCACCAAGCAAATGAAAACTGTAGTTGAACTCACGCTGATGTTCGGTTGCTTTGTTGTAGAAATGGCCATGGAAATTTCTTGTGTTTCCTTTGGGACATGCTACATTAGAGGCATGGAACCTCTGCAGACTTCTTGGCAGGCCCTTTCCACATCCTGTAAATATAACTGGTGGTACTCGTAACACATCTGCTTGGCAAAATGGATAGGGAAAGAGTAAAATGCAAAACGGAATAACGAAAGCAAGTTATAGCATAGTTGCAGCCTTCCATGTGGATATTAATGACCGATGGTAAGCTATTAGGTAAAATCTAACATATTTAGCGTTTGGGACCTCTAGTCTGCTTCAAAGACGAAGGGAAATCCCCGCTCTAAATTTTCCTCCATACGACCATACCTATCTGCTATCTCTCCCCGGTTTGGCAAGAATCTAAAACAGAAATACAAGAAGGGATCCGTAGCTGAATCTCCGCTCTAGGTCGATTTTGCCAGAACAGCCACCGATCGGTCTAGAAGCTAGCCATATTGCCATGTTAATTAATCAATTTCATACTTACGGGGTCAATTGCAGAAAATCATGATCTTGTTGCGTTGCGCGGATGGGGAACCGCAAAAGCCAAGCAACATCGAGGGGCAGAGACTGGCAGACCAAAAAAGCAAGCACCAAGGTAGCGCCGTACGGCCCGCATCCTTGTGGCGGCGCCGGTGACTGCGATTCCTTGCATGGAGGTGTGACCAAGGGAGACGGCCTCCAGCGCGGCGTGCTGCAGGGACTGGCAGGCGGCCGGGGGCGAGCAGGTGCCAGCGCTGCGTGCGACAGGCACTTCCGGCGCAGCCTCCCACATAGCGCAGAATAGCTCCGCACGCGTGCCCTCCCCCTAAATCGTCCTACTCTCCATGGATTATCAGAAGGGAGGAGATTGGAGGCGCTCTTTCTGGCGCCCGACGGCGAGGAGATGGAGGCGAGACGGCAACACCGCCGCTCCCCCATACGTAGCATCGCCGCTTTCTCCCATCGAGACAGGAAGAAGGGGATCGCGCAGAGGTGAGTGGATAGGGAGGGGATCGCTCAGCCGGCATCGAACAATAGTTGACAACTTCCTTTGGCGGTGGCACACCTTGCAATATGTCCAAAAAGCCAGGGGCAAAATCGTCCAAACTGACAGACGGATTTCTGGTGCGACGTACTAGCACAATACCCATGCGTTGCAACGGATCAACGAAAGACTTTTTAAGTTATCTTTTTTAAGTTTTTTATTCCTATGAATCAAAAATTTCAATGCGAAAGCGCTCAGTTATTCAGTTTAAAGTTAGGCGACCATTCTTATAGTTTTTATATTCCTATTAATCAAAAAAAAAATAGTCTAAAAGGTGTCAGCGCTTGGTTATTCAGCTTAAGTTAGACGACGCTTTTCTAGTTTTTCTATTCCTATAAATCAAAAATTCCAATCTAAAAATGTCAGCGTGTCATTCATTCAGCTTAAGTTAGACTTTATGCGCAATCATTGAGTCTATCTGAGGGAACATTGCTGCCACATGGCTTTCACTAAAAAAGCACGACGACAGGTTTGATTTTACATCTCTCAATCTCTATTTTGATGCCACACTTTACCGGGCAACCTCGTTAAGATGAACATCTGTGTCTATTATTTCCAATCTTGACCTACGTGCTCCCGTACGGCAGGCCATTTTCTCAAAATTCTTTCCCCATTCATCTCAATCTCTCCAAAATTTTTAGATTGGACACCAAGTTATGCATGAAATGAAAAGAACGGTAATTTGGAATCCTAAATCCATCGCTTGTCCTGTAGGAGTTCCTATCAAGACCGTGCCAAATTAGAAGGAGCAGTGAGTGAATCAAAGAAAAGCAGCGAGTGAATCAAAGGCGAGAACATTTTTTTTTAAAATGTACTGATTTTGTGAGCGTGAGACTTTCCGTGGAATAAGAAATGAATCAGTCATGTCACTTCCTTTTGTAAAAGATTGTACCTTATTTAGGAAGACCTCAAATTTCTAAATAATCGTGTACTAATTTTGTGAAGATTGTATCTTACTTAGGGAGGATTCAAATATTCTACTGCCAAAAATTCTAATTTGAAACAATCAAAGATTCATTTACCGGACAGTATAACCGAAGGGAACACGAAAGAAACCATTAGTTTTCTACTACAGTAATTCCGCAAATCTTGATTGTGCATCTTTTTTCTTGATTGATGAAATGATATATGTTTGTCATGATTATTTTTAGTTTCATATAGTTGTACATTTTCAGATCAAATAAGCATTGATGTCACCAAGTATTACGCCATGGAAGAGTAATCTTTAACGCGTACAAATTCAGAACATATGGTAGAAAAATAATAAATAAATAAAAGGTGAACATACGGGGGCTGACAAATCTCGTCGATTCCACCTATGTACCTCAGCCACTCTCCTGCCGCAAAGATGCAGAGCAAAAGGACAGAGAGAGGGGCGTCCGCCTGAGTGATCTCAGAGCTCTGCGTTTTCACTGTTGCTGCTCCATGAGAGAGGACAGAGGAGGCCATGGCATCAAGCTGGATATGAGGAGCGGAGTCGAGGAACCTCTACGAAAAGTGTCCATTGTCTAATGGATAGGACAGAGGTCTTCTAAACCTTTGGTATAGGTTCAAATCCTATTGGACGCAATCTTATTTCTATCTATTCTTTACATAAATATACTAAAAACTAAGAAAACTTGTTTGCATGATTCAAATGATCAAATGCAAAATCTTTCTCAACGATTCTTCTTCTATTAACAAGAGTAGACATGCAAAATTGATGTTTGTTGCTGAAGAGAAAACCGTTCCAGCTGTTCCTGAATAGCTTCCTTCAAAAGGATCCCCCCCACCTCTGGCCCTCGATCTTCTTGCCCCGCTCGGTCCCGCTCGGTCTCCGTTGCCAGGTGCACGTCCTCGTCGACCCAGACCCCGCTAGGCAAGTGCTCGTGCGCGCCTACGTCGTAGTCCCCATCCCATCATCTAGCCAAGTGCCACCCGCCGCCTCTCTCGTCGCATGTGGGCGCACGACCTTGGCCAAGTTCTGCCTGCGCTTGGACCACGTCGCCGTGGGACTGATCCGTGGGAGCCTCGATCTCGCCCCACCAAGATCCCAGAGATCTCACTCGCTGTGTGTCCGCGAGTCTCGACGCCCCTAGGCACGGCTCCTTTTGGGCATCGAGCCCTCTGTCCCTCCTTCCTCTCCCCGTCCGTCTAGGCAGTTTGTCCTCTCATGGTTCTGCTTATTTTATTCCAGATTGCTTGCTGATTCAAGGCACATCAAGAACCTATATAAATCGGTAGAATTCAGCTTAAAAGAGCGATGTGGGACTATTACTATAATCAAATGCAGAGTCGCAGTACAGAGAGAGGTGGCCCATTCTATCAATGAAAAAACCCATCCGGGATATTGATCCATGTCGCCCCTCGATCCAAAAAAAACACCGGTATTTCACTTATGGTGGCATAGTGGGTAATATGGGGTTTAGTGGGAGGGTAAAAAGTCCAAAAAAGTGTTGGACCGGAAGAAACAATCCGTCCTTTATTATTAGGTATGGACTAGTAAAATGCCCGTACGTTGCCACGCACGGGCTCTCAAGTTTTATGATTACATATAGTAAGATATATGGGTTTTGCTACTCCATATGTCTCGAAATAGATATTTTTTTTCTAAATTCGTATATATCTATACACTAAAATGCGCTCAGATACATGTGAATCTAGACAAATCTTCAACATCTATTTCGATATGGAGAGAGTATGAAAAATGTTGAAGGGTCATTTACAATGTATCTTGACAGAATAACTAAAACGATGTCTCCCTCGTTTGTCTCTCATTCGTAGGGTGTTTGATTCTTTTTGCACAAATCTTCTCCACTCATACTCTGCTAAGCAAAGACACCATCTTCAATGTCTATCCTACACCATCTTCAATGTCTATCCTTCCTTACTGCTACCTCTCGAGCTCACAACGACAGAGTGGTACAGGGTGACAACACACTACGGAGATGGAAAATATCATTAATGGTACAGGGTGACAACAGACTACGGAGATGGAAAATATCATTAATGACAGGAGGGAGCTAGTGTGAATCCCTGCACTAATCCTGTGTATACCCTCTTCTGGTGAAGCCCTCCCCTCTGCGACCCATCCGACTCTGTTCCTCTAGCAATTTTCTGGCTCATTATTCATTGCAATCAGCACCATGTTCCCTGGGATCAACAATAAGCCCACTTACCATTTACTTAACTACACATGTTGTACACACTTAGAAAAACCTTTAGGCCTAGTTTGGCAACAAAGTTTTCCTAAAACTGAAGTATGTCAATACCATATATTTTAGTGCCTAGCAAAGCAATACTTTAGTTTTTCTCTTTTCTCAGTTTTAGAAAAGAGAGGGTCAGACCTCTTTCTCAAATACTTCAAAAAAACCATAGTTTTGGAGAATACTTCAGTTTTGAAACCACATTATTTGTTGGATCCAAACACCTCAAAGTATTTAATACTTTAGTTTTTTCAGAAACCAAAGTATTCCCTCAATACTTTAAATACTTTGATGCCAAACAGGGCCTTAGACTGATAGATTCAATTCTTAAAAAACAACAACATACCAATGTGCCATTCGTATCAGCGCTCTGCATCTATCTCATAAGCAGAAAAGAGAAAAAGGCATTGGTTTCATGTTTACTGATGTCATGTGTACTCGATCAACTTTGCACCAATCTATTTTTATATTCAGGTAACTAAGGGCCAGACTTGGATGTTATATATCTTCTTCAACAGAAAGAGCTTAACATGCATATCACATATTAACATTTTTACAATCTCGTAACACTGTGTCCAACCTGGCTAGCCCTCTTTTGACATGTTTGGCCTCTTTGATAATGCTGCTAAGGTATGAACATAATAGTCGAAGCATGGACAAAACAAATTATAGGTAGGAAATCAAAGTGTAAACAACTTTGTTACACTTACTATAAAAGAAAAATATAATACCTTCAAAGAAAAGAAAAGGAAACAAAAGACTAACTGAGAAAATATAATGGAAATATAGCAGACAGTTAGCTTCCATGTGGATGCAAAGTCACAGATACACTACCTATCTACAATCTATACCCTGTTGCAAGCTCATAGCATTCATGGAAAGCCTCTCTGGGAAGAACATAGGAAATGTGGCAGTTGGTAAAAAGAACGAGGTTCCTCTGTGCATGGCTTCCCTGTGGGCATAATATCATTTTTTACAAATAATAACAATGCTATTTTTTTGATGAAAATGTTGATAGCGCAGCTTTTCATTGATTAAGATTAAGGAGAGAGTTACATGTTCGAAGGGGATCCGAACAACAATTGAACTGGAACAAAACAAAGAAAAGGAAAAGCAGTTAATGTTGCAACATCAGGCCAACCCGTTTCGGATGACAAAAAGCGAGCAGCTTGCAAGAGACTCAGTTAGGTTCATATGGTCTCCCTATGAGTAGCAGCGTTCTGGTTCTTCCGGGCTAGTTCCAGAGCTTGACGGTGTTTCTGAATCGAGCTAGAACCGGCGGCGGCAGCGGTGCGTGACGCTGAAAAATTCTCTCGTTCCTTTCTTTCCATGTTATCCACCAGACAAGTTGCATAATGGAACTCCATCCTCTGTGATGCTGAGCCAGGACTTGAGTTGAAGTTGTGAGCCACCAATCAGCCAGCAATGACACATTGCCCTATGGCCCCTGTGTTTGGCAAATGACATTAGTGCAGCACCAGCGCCCAGAGCAAATTTGTGAAAGCAAGTGGCAAGGAGATGAACATTTATTTCATGGTCAACTCTACATAGTGAGCAAATAGGATTGCACGACCAATTCCTCTATTGTAAATTATCATCCGTTAGACACTTCCCTAGCACGGCAAGCCAAGAGAAAATCTTGCTTCACAGAGTCGCGTCGGACTTCTAGATCAGCTTATTGTATCCAAATGCACAGCTCCTTCAAACTTAATTGCATATGCTGACGCAACCATGAAAACTCCACCCTTTGTCCATTGCCATGTTACTAAATCTTGCCTATCAAGATCTAGTTGGATATGACCCATAAGTTCCCATAATTATGCTACGGTGGGGAGGAATGTGTGGAAGTGCCTTGTCCATCTATTGTTTGAGAGTGCTTCTTGGACTGTGATCTTGCGCCTAGTGCAAACAGCGAATAGATCAGGGGCTCGATCACATAGGCTGCTGCCCTGGAACCATGGATCAGTCTAGAACTTAATCTTCTCACCATCAATAAGGTTGAAAATGACCAATGCATTGGTAAGACTCGAACTCTGTTATCGATTGGCAGGGACAGCCCCTGCCAAGGTTTAGTTGGGTCAGTCCATAGCTCATATCTGCCACATCCAGATGCAATAATGCTATTGATAGAAAAGTTATAACTGATGAGCACGATATGCAACAATAACCTGTCAATGATGCTCTGGGGTTGAATAAAGCATGTTGGGTCAGCTAAATGTATCCAGACTTTTATCCTACCATTAGGTAGTCTAGTTAACTTAGTGCATCATCAAGCCGAGTTACCAAAAAAATGAAGTGTTTAACGGATTTCTCCGTGAGCAGCAGATTTATAGTATGCAGTCTCTTGTGGAAGGTGTGTGGGTAAAAATAATAGAAACATACTTCATCAGCCTCATCCACATCAATGGCATACACTCTCAAACTTGAAAGAT
The DNA here is from genome assembly GCA_910589775.1 of Avena eriantha. Taxonomy (NCBI): domain Eukaryota; kingdom Viridiplantae; phylum Streptophyta; class Magnoliopsida; order Poales; family Poaceae; genus Avena; species Avena eriantha. The sequence goes on along the minus strand of OU342746.1, from coordinate 405,413,692 downwards.
CCATCATGACATGCTGAAAGAGCATCACTGGTTCAGATTTCTAGAGTAACTAATTATACCTTAACTGAATCAGGGAAATTTGCTAGAAGCTCCTCAACAACGGACAAGACTTCCTCGGTATATGTGGTCTGAACATCATATCTGAACAGATCAAGATTTACATGCACGGGGAAATACCCAACATTTATGACAAGCTTTAGGGAAGCTGATGACGTCCATGAGAATCTGCCATCACATTAACAACCATGTACACAAGCGTCAGCACAAAGGGAAAGTAAAAATATTTTCCTTGACAAAGCATGATACTAGATTAAAAAGTTTACTTCAAAAAACATATAATGGTGTGAAAATAGGATAGTGCATTTCCTGCCATTCTTCTTTGTGCGTCGTTACATGCATCAACTGCATATGCCTGAAGAGACTCGATTTTTTGTTTCATCTTCTCATCCATCAACCATGAACTTTTAGAAGGCTTAGAGTCTAGAGGCAATGCTTTGGCAGGCTTGAGTAGGTCAACAAATTCTTCCAGTTCCTTATTGGCGCCCTCTTTAGCAAGCTTCCATCATAAAAGTTCATCCACCTACTACCAGATGATAAACATTAGTCAACCAGTCAATACAACAATGTCGTAACCAAACTACAGAAAATTAAGCAAACTACAGAAATTTATGAAAGCATGCACTTTATAAAATACACCCAAATAAAAAACTTAGCTGCCAAAACATGTTTGATTCGCAAATTGTAAATTCATATAAATGCAGTCCTGCAAATCAGAGGAAAAAGATAAGAAAAATCAGCATGATACATATAAGCATGATAAGTTAAACTGCATATGTGCAAAAACAGACCAAGACAACAGTCTCAATAGTGCAAAATTAACTGGTAGGCTTAGAAGAGGAAAGAGGGAACTTAATTTTCAGAGAATTGGAAGTGTCTGTCAGTCCAGGCTTGCTTCCTATAGCACAAATGTAGTCTTACATTCTTCTCCAAAGGTATCGTTGCAAAAATGAGGTCACCAACTAATTTCAGAGTGTGTAACACAAAATGTAAAGCACGCATATATTTAGAAAATATACCTGATCAAACGTTCGAGGATGATATGTTGAACAACCTCGGCTCTCCACTTCCACAAAATAGACAATATCCCGTCATAATAAGAAGTGTGTGCTGCTTAGAGTGTGAATGTATGACACAGTTAATCAAAGTGTTGCAATTCAAGCAATAAGTCTTCTTGTTCGGATGTTGAACATGTCAGAACAAAATCCCAGGCATTAAAAAGAGCACCACTCTTGTGATTCGAGGCATTAAAAAGAGCACCACCAATGTCAGAACAAAATCCCAAGCATTGAACAGATCTTAATTGTGTCTTTCGGGTATATTACTCAACAACAGGCAAGTTGGATTCTAATTTTTTTTGAATCTTTCACTTGTAGTCTTAAAGCTAATGTGTGGCTATCGTACATCCTGAAAAGTCTCTAATCACTATGTGAGTTTGTGAAAAATAAACTTTTGTTCAAACGCATGTCATATCCTTTTGTCGAATAAGGGATATACCTTCTGAACCTTGCCCATTGAGTCATAGTACGGAATGACAAGCAAACTGGATTGTACATGAACTTTGAACCTTTCGTGATAGCCTCAAAGTTATCCCCACTTCTTGCCTCAAGTAGACCAAGAAAAGAAAACAATGCTAGAAGCAATGAAGACATTGTGTCAAACAAAACCCGGCAAATAAACATAAGAGCATTTAACCTGATTGCGTTCTACGCATTCCCGTCTATTCACCAGAGTAGTGAAAGAATATCACAAACTCAGGAGATATTTTCTAATTTTATGTGTTTACAGTGCGGTTAATGATAATATACCTCTTTGGGATGGGAAACCATGCTAGCAAGGCAATCGTCGTAAAGCACACCTGAATTGATCTAAGCTATCGTACCTCTCCCTTCTCTGTCACTTCCACATGTAGAACTCCCGATTTTTGCCCTCCAGAATGTACCTACGATTTTTAGAGAAACTATAAAATCAATGATGTCCTACACAAGATGGCCTAGTTATATAAGATACGGAAAAGTGATTACCATGTCTATTATATAGGTCATTAAATGGGGAGTGATCCCCTGATCCAAATAGTGAGGCAGTTGTCTAATAATTTTTCATCTGGGAAAAAATCACGTGGAAACATTGAACACGTCAATTTGCTAAATTATACTCCCTCCGTTCCAAAATAACTGAATTAAGTTTGTCTAGGTTCGTATGTATCTAAATACTAAAACGGGTTTAGATACATCCAAATCACAAAACCAAGTCACTTATTTTGGGATGGAGGGAGTATCTATTAGAAGGAGAAGCACACAAGAATAGAATCAACGGTATAATCAATAGAAAGATAAACAATTTTCGCTTGATAAAAAAATTACAATATCCCTTATTATCAAGATAACAATATTATGTCCATGACACATATACTGAACTACCAGTCCCGGAGCAATTGAGGCCGCAAATTGAGATAACACACTGAAGCAAGCAACTGAACAACACTGATCATACGGTTATAAAACAATTGATAAAGCCCTCATTAACCAATTTATGAAGTACTGGTATGAATCGATTGATAATGCCCAGATTAAATAACAGACCAACCAGGTAAAGATTTAGCAATCATCCAATATTTGAGCTAATATACATACTGCAACCTATGGTAACTGAATTTACGTATCACAGCGAACAAAGAAGGCCTGAGCAGCTTGAGTACCATCGTACGGCATCTAGGAAGGCGAGTTTGCGACGTCTGGATCAGTTCAATGTATCCATGCAGCGGGATGGAGGCGGCATCGCAGCTAACTATTATTGGATAAATCTCTTTTTTTGACAATTTTTATTGGATAAATCTAATCTTAGAAAGTTCAATTAAAACTTGCTTAGAGATAATTTGTTTCCTAATATAACAAAAAAAATACATAAACCAGGTAGTAGACTGGAAACCCATTATAGTGAGAAGCCTAATTCAGTCACCTTCCCTACTACAAAAATCAGAAACTTATCTAAACATTAGCATCTGCCTTATTATCAATTTCCTTGCCTTGAAGATGCCAGATTTAAGATATCGTAAATATATCAGGAACAAAAAAAAGTTACAGCAGCAATACATTTTGCAAGATAAGAATAATAAAAGATGGTCATCAGAGCGCATCTCCCTGATTATTCTTTTCGAAAATAAATGACCCTCCCTAGTTAAGCAAAGGAGCGCATCCCTCTGATTATTCTTTTCCGAAATAAATGACCCTCCCCAGTTAAGCAAAGGAAAAGTGTAAATATTGTGACTTACAGCAGAGAAAGCCAAGCATGCACATTTCATGAAACATAGCATCGGGGAATGGTCTTAATTCTTGCAGTGCCTCTTTAATCATTACATCATGACATACGGTCCTATCGCTTGACAAGGACATAACACTTTTCTGTATTGAGACTGGACACCAAAACTTGAAAAAAGATAGAAAATAGCATGTTGTAATTGGCAATGTTACAATCTAACAAATAGAAAATAGAAAATTACATGTTGTAATTGGACACATTGACCTGATCCGTGTAGGAATGTTTTTCTCATGTCGCCTGGTTTTTCACATTCAATATTTATACATTCTCTAAAACTGCCTTTGTTTCTCTAGCCAAGGCCTACAGTGATGCAAAGGCAAGTGTGGACAAAGCCTTGGCAATGGGAGACCATCACAAAATCAAATCACCAGGAATACAGAACTACATAAGTGTATATTCTCCAATGTTAGTGAAACTACTTGCAGCATACTTTTTAAAAATTATTGTTGTAGATCCTTCTGAAATAAATTATAGTACTCATTAACTAATAACTATAATTCTTTCAAGAAATTCATCACGACCAATCTATGACGAACTGGCCTCTGAGAAGAACATGTATATGAATACATGGAAAATCGTTAGTACTCCCTGTAGTTCATTCTGTATGGTGCAATTACAGCACCAGTTTGGAAACAACTTTGACCTTCTATCACTTTTCTGTGGTTATAAACTAATTCGACATGGAGCCAGCCCAGAACTTGTCGCCTTGGGGGATGTGCAGCGCCCTAAATCATTGTCAAATAGATTATTTATCATTTTTATATCAACAATAGTACTTCAATATCATAGATCTCTCTTTCTAACTCCCAAAAGAATAGATAGCATCCGTATTTTTAGAACTTAATGATAAAGTGAGCATAAAAAAACATGATAGATCTAATGATAAAGTGATCCTGCTCCAGACCATGGTAGCCAATTCCCTCTTAATTTCTTTCGTGTTATGTCTGAATGGTCATCTAGGTGCTCAAACTGAAGTCCTACCTACAAAAACTCTCACCCGTTGATTGATGGAAAAAAGAAACGAACTCAGATGTTCAAGTAGAAAGCACATCTACATGGCATACAAAGTTTATACGACAAAGAGCTAGATGGCTAGCTAGTGGGGAGGAGGGGCGGATGAAGGGCTGGATGCACCTGACTCGATCCAATCGCTCAGGCTGGTCTGGAGTGGGCGGGGAGCTACCGCATCTCGTGCAGCTCAGCGCAGATGGAGAGGTGGGTATCGAGCGCACACGACGACACGCCAGCGTCGTGGTGCAAGATCTTCGAAAAATCAAACTCGTTGTTTGCCCCGTCGGTCCAACTGAAGGTGCGCACGCCAGCTCCCAGCGTATGCCCTGACAACAGCTTGCTGGGAGGCGACGGCGACCACGCTGAAGGTCCAACCGGGTCCAACGACGGCACCATGTGAGGAGGCGGCGCTCCCATGGTGAAGGCCCAACGACGGCGGATCCGGAAGAAGGGCGGGAGGTCTGAGTTGGTGACGGCGACCACGCAGAAGGTCCAACCGCGGTCAACGACGACACCATGCGAGGAGGCCGGCGGCGCTCCCACAGTGAAGGCCCAACGGCGGCGGATCCAAAAGAAGGGCGGGAGGTCTGAGTTGTCCTGGTGATGGTGGAGGCGACGTGGTGGATGAGGGTGCCGTAGTCGCGGGCGATGTGCTAATGGGCGGGGGAGCTGTGCGGGCGTGCTCGGATTGACCAAGGGAACTGTTTTGATGATGCGTATTTTTCGCGAGACGGGGTCTGCGGGACGTGCGAATCCATGGGTATGCAGTCGGACGAATGGACGACGTAGCGGCAGATAGTAGAGATAGATTACATGATTGAAATCAACAAACGTCTCGTAGATCCTTTCAGTAAAATGAAACATATTGAAGACGCAGAGCGGGAAGGAATGATTCATGAAATATCATTAAAAATGACAATTAAATAAATATTAAAGATCTCTTAGATTGGGGCGCTTCTCCTCATAAGCCCCATTCTCTTGGTCCTGGCTGTCTGTCTGTTTCCTCTTAAGCTTCAGCCATGTTGGTAGGTTTGGGGGTCGCATACCCAGCAGGAATTTGGCCAGTGCTTAACGCCAAACTGAATGAAATGCCATAGCTAAATGATACGGCATTTTACCTCTTGAAGCCTTACTACTTAAGTGTCTCAGAGTTCAGAATTAAGTGTCCCTACACCACCTCGGCCACAGCTCCGGTTGCGCTCTTCTCCTCGACGCTCTTGCCTACTGCCTGCGGGAGCCGGCGGCTGCGGCCATAGTCTTCGCCGCTGCACGTTTATGCTGGGCTCGGCAAACACGACGAAGAACGGAATCGGCAGCACCACGGCAGGCTGGGGTCGGCGGCACACCGGAGGGACGATGGGCTAGACGTCGTGGCGACAAACGGATCAACCAACCATACCATGGCTTTTTGCAACAAACTCCCGGCCGCCGCTCTTGTAAACGCGATTGGATCCTCCACCTCTCCGTCTCTTCCCCGATCCCAACCGGAGCGCTCTCTCACCTCCACGCCAGCCAGCCCCCGCCATGTCCAACTCCCGAGCGCTCTGCCGCTTGCGCGCCGCCCTGCTCTACATCCCCGTCCCCTGACGACTACTCCCGTCGCCGGTCGGCTCCTCGTCCTGCTCGGCCCCGTGGTTGTGCTCCACTTCCCGGCCCTCCCAGCTCCCACGAACGCCCTTCTCTCCCGTCCCTGACAGCGCTACCGAGTCCCCCGCTCGATCCATTGCACCGCGCGACTCCCGTTCCCGCCTTCGACACCACCTCGCCTCCCCACGCGCGCCTCCCTTCCCCTTGAGCTCGTGCCGCTCCGTTTCAACTCCGGCCACACCACGGCCAAGATCTGACCCCGTGCGCCCCGGTCTTACTCATCATCTGCATGTAGCGATGCGGAGGTCCCCGCTCCCCTCGATCCCCGTCGTCTCGCTGCAACTCGCCTGAACGCCGCCTCATGCCCCAGGCCAGCCGCTCGTGTGAGGCCTGAACCACGCCGCCGCTCTCTGCTCTACGAGATCCGGCTTAAGAGGCCTGTGGCCGCGTGTGGAGGCCGGGCGAGCGACGAGGAGGAGGCCAGTTCGTTTCATGAACCGTTCTTTTTTTTCTTAGCGGTGGCAGGAGATGTAATACCTTCAAACAAGCAGGGGCAAAAGCGTAAACAACAGGCAGACGGAAAAATCTGTAGACGAACGTGAATCTTTTTAATACCATCGGTAACCGCGTCGGGCTCGTCCAACACATCTTCTCTGGAATACCATCGGTTCCGGGATAGACCCCTACGATTGGAGAAAGAAACCGCGTCGAGCACAGATACAGAAATGTGAGTCACAGACGGACTCGAGCCCAGCTGGCTTTGCTTTGCCCGCGACTTCCACTAAATGATACAACGCGGATTTCCCCAGCGGCCCCCGGCATCATGTGTGCCCTCCGTGTGTTAAAAGATTCGTGCGGAAGTCAACTGGTCATTGTCTGATATATTTGTATTTTGGCCCTTGTACTAATTATATTTTACGATCCGGTCCAGGGAGAGGATAACCACCGAACCCCACCTGTACACACAGCATCCCCCTCCTAGACTGCCCCGCGACCCCTCCCAGCGCCGCCACACCCCACCACACCGCATCCCCCTCCCAGCGTCGCCGCGACCTGCCCCTCTCCCAACGCCGGCCTCCCTCCACGCGCGGCCTCCCCTCTCTCTCCCGGGCAGCGCGGGGGCACGGGCGGCGGCACGGGCGCGGGGGCGCGGGCGGCGCACAGGCGCGGGCGGCGGACGACGCTGGGGCGCGGGCGGCGGACGGCGTCGAGTTGGGGAAGATGAAGATTTGGTGCTCCGGTTCGGTGCTCGAACTGGGGCCCCCCTTTAGTCCTGGTTTGAGGGTACCCTTTAGTCCTGGTTTGGGCCGCTGCGTTTCGCGCGCGAGCCGCATCCAACCGGTACTAAAGGGGTATTTTTGGCGCCAATATGGAAAAAATAGTGACAATTAAGAAAATTAATTATTATATATCAAAATTTTCAAAAAAAAATCTATAATTTAAAGCTATTATCCTACTCTGTTATACAGATGTAAATAAAATAATTTATTGTTTAAGAAATATTCTATTAATACCCTTTAGTCCCGGTTATTTTAGGGGCCTTTAGTCTCGGTTGAAACAACTAACCGGGACTAAAGATAGCTTTCCCGCCATCCTCTGCTTCCCGCCATGTTTTCCCGCCATTTCCCTCTGCTTCCCGCCATGTTTTCCCGCCTTTTCCCTCTATATCTAGGCCGACCACCATGGCCATTCACACATCCACACCTTCCCATATCAAAACAATGGACACCGAATACTGGGTAATTCTGACCCTCAAGGAGACCGAGGCGCTATGCGCCTCCAGCTACCCATGCCCGTCGGGCTACCGGCTGCCCACTGTTGGAGATATGCCCAAGAGGCAATAATAAAAGCGGTTATTATTATATCTTTGTGTTTATGATGAATGTTTACATCCCATGCTGTAATTGTATTATTAGGAAACACTAATACATGTGTGTTTTGTAAACGTAAAAGAGTCCCTAGTAAGCCTCTTGTTAAACTAGCTTGTTGATTAATAGATGATCATGGTTTCCTGATCATGGACATTGGATGTCATTAGTAACAAGGTTATATCATTAGGAGAATGATGTGATGGACACACACCCGTAGTAAGTATAGCATAAGATCAAGTCATTAAGTTCGTATTGCTACAAGCTTTCAAATGCATAGTAACCTAATCCTTCGACCATGAGGTTATGCTAATCACCATCACCGGAAGGGTTCTTTGATGACATCAAACACCGCTTCGTAACTGGGTGGTTATAAAGGTGTCATTGGGTATTCTGAAAGTATGTGTTGAAGCGCATGAACCAAGATTGGGATTTGTCTATCCATATGACGGATAGATATGCTCTGGGCCCTCTCGGTGGAATGTCATCTAGATTAGCTTGCAAGCATGTGACTAGATCACAAGGGATGATATATCATGTAACGAGTAAAGAGTACTTATCAGTAACGAGGTAGAACTAGGTATAGAGATACCGACGATCAAACCTCGGATAAGTATAGTATCGCATGACAAAGGGAATTGGTTTCGTATGTTAATGGTTCTATCGATCACAATGTCATCGTTGAGTATGTGGGAGCCGTTATGGATCTCCAGGTCCCGCTGATGGTTATTGATCGGAGATGTGTCTCCATCATGTCTACATATTCACGAACCGTAGGGTGACACACTTAAGGTTCGAAGTTGTTTTAAGTAGATATGGAATGTGCGTTGGAGACCGAATGTTGTTCGGAGTCTTGGATTGGATTCAGGACATCACGAGGAGCTCCGGAATTGTCCAGGGAGTAAGATTCATATAATGGGGATCTTTTTCTGAGGTAGGAAATGTTCCAGAGTATTTGTATGGGGATTCGAGAAGGTTTCAGAATGTTCCGGAAGGTTCTAGAAGATTTCTTGGAGTTTACTTGAAAACCAAGAAAGGATCAAGGAATCCTTGTGGGGCAAGACAAGGAGTCGTGGGGGAGGAGGACTCCTCCCCCCTTCCCAATCCGCCGGCCAAGGGAGAGGGGAGTCCTACAAGGACTCCACCTCCCCATGGTGCCTCCCTCCTTTAAATAGAGGGGTGGAGGCGCCACCCCCTGGCCCCTCCACTCCCTACCCTAGCCGCCATCCTCCTCCTCCTTCCTTCTGCTCTGGCTTAGGCGAAGCCCTGCAGAAATCTCTACTCCACCACCACCACCACACCGTCGTGCTGCTAGGATTCCGTGGAGAAGATCTACTTCCTCCGCTGCTCGCTGGAACGAGGAGAGGAAGGTCTGCTTTGACTCCGCACGTGTGACCGACTGCGGAAGCGTTGCCGGAACGCGGTGCCGGAAGGATCATCCACTCGATCTTGAGATCGGCAAGTGATCGACTACATCAACCACGAGATCCGATCTCGTAACGCTTTCGGGTCTACAAGGGTTAGTACAGATCTATCTCGTTGCACATGTCTAATAGATTAGATCTTGGCTTTTATCTAGATTAGATCTGGGTTTTTTTCGTTCTTGCGGTAGAATTTTTTGTTTTCCATGCTATGAACCCATCAGTGGTATCAGAGTCGTGTCTATGCGTAGATCTGTTGCACGAGTAGAACACAATGGTTTTGTGGGCGTTGGTGCTCGTGCCGTCTTTTGCTTTGTGTACTTTGCATCTTGCGGTATGGTGGGATGAAGCGGCTCGGGCTAACCTTACATGTCATCGCACATGAGACTTGCTCCACGCTTGACGTGTATGCTTTGCACAAGTGGCTTTGCGGGTGTCTGTCTCTCTCACCATAGTATAGATCCAATTTACACTTTGCAACTTGATAGCACTTGTATCAACGTTGTGGTTCAGTTTCGTAGGTAAGATCCGTTCTTATTCGAAAGCCCCAAACCACGTAAAACATGCAAAGAAAATTAGAGGCGTCTAACTTGTTTTTGCAGGGGTTTTGTGATATGATATGGCCATCATGTGATTGTGATTATATTTGATGTATGCGATGATCCTTGTTGTAATATGGCAACCGGCAGGAGCCTAATGGTTGTCTTTAATTCTGTTAAGACCTGCGTGTCTATTCATCTTGTAATAGCTTTATTCCAAGTAGTTGTAATAGTTGCTAGTGATGATGGACAACCATGAAGCGGCGCCACTGACCTTGACGCAATGCTGGTGATGATGGAGATCATGTCCGTGCTTTGGAGATGGAGATCAAAGGCATAAGAAGAAAGGGCCATATCATATCACACTAATTATGAATTGCATGTGATGTTAATCCTTTATGCATCTTGTATTGCTTAGATCGTGACGGTAGCATTATAAGATGATCCCTCTCACTAAATATCAAGTAATAAAGTGTTCATCCTTAGTTGGCACCGTTGCTAAGACTCGTCGTTTCGAAGCATCTCGTGATGATCGGATGTGATAGATTCTACGTGTGCATACAACGGGTGCAAGCCAGATTTGCACATGCGGAAACTAAGGTTAATCTTGACGATCCTAGCATGTACAGACATGGTCTCGGAACACGGAATACCGAAAGGTAGAGCATGAGTCATATAAATGATATGATGAACATGAAGGTTGTTCGCCGATGAAACTACATCTTCTCTCGTGAAGATCGGACTTGGTGTAGTGGATTTGGTTCGTGTAATCACTAAGACAACATGAGGGATGTTGTTTTGAGTTGGAGTTCACCTAGTTGATTTAGAGAATTTAGATTGAACTCAATTTATCATAAACTTAGTCTAAACTACTTGCAAATTGTTGTAGATTATGGCGAACCTCTCCATCAATTTCAATGCGTTCCTAGAGAAAGAAAAGCTTAAGAACAATGGAAGCAACTTCACGGACTGGTTCCGTGGACTGAAGATCGTCCTCAGGGCTGGTCAGTTGACCTATGTGCTCGAAGCACCGCTAGGTGACCCACCTGCAGAAGATGCCACCGATGAGGTAAAGAATGTTTACGCCACTCGGAAAAATCACTACTCCATAGTTCAGTGTGCCATCCTATACGGTTTAGAAACGGAGCTTCAGAAGCGCTTTGAGCACCACGACCCGTTCGAGATCATTAAGGAGCTCAGGCTGATTTTTGAGACTCACGCGGCCGTGGAGAGCTATGAGGCCTCCGAAAAGTTCTTTACCTGTAAGATGGAAGAGGGTAGCTCCGTTAGCGAGCACGTGCTCACCATGTTTGGGCACGCAAACAAGCTCCAAGAGTTGGGGATAACGATTCCTAATGAGTTAGGGATTCACCGTGTCCTCCAATCACTGCCACCAAGTTACAAGAACTTTGTGATGAACTACAATATGCACTGCATGAACAAGACGTTGCCTGAACTATCGTCCATGCTGAAAATTGCTAAAGTGGAGATCAATAAGGAGCACCAAGTGTTGATGGTCAATAAGACCACCAATTTCAAGAAACAAGGCAAGCCTAAGAACAAGGGCAACTTCAAGAAGGACGGCAAGAAAGCTGCCGCAGCTGCTAAGAAGCCCAAGGCTGGTCCTAAGCCTGAAACTGAATGCTTCTACTGCAAGGGTGCTGGTCACTGGAAGCGTAACTGCCCCAAGTACCTGGCGGATCTGAAGAACGGAAACATCAAGAAGAAAGGTATATTCGATATACATGTTATTGATGTGTATCTTACTAGTAATCGTAGTAGTGCCTGGGTATTTGATACTGGTTCGGTTGCTCATATTTGTAACTCGAAACAGGAGCTGCGGAATAAACGAAGACTGGCGAGAGACGAGGTGATGATGCGCGTTGGAAATGGCTCCAAGGTTGATGTGATCGCCGTCGGCACGCTCCCTCTACATCTACCTTCGGGATTAGTTTTAAATTTGAATAATTGTTATTTGGTGCCTGCGTTAAGCATGAACATTATATCTGGATCTTGTTGATTGCGAGACGGTTACTCTTTTAAGTCCGAGAATAAAGGTTGTTCGATTTATATGAGTAATATCTTTTATGGTAATGCACCTAAGATGAATGGTTTATTCTTACTGAATCTTGATAGTAGTGATACACATGTTCACAACATAGATGCTAAACGAACAAAATTGAATGATAATTCTACATACATGTGGCACTGTCGTCTTGGTCACATTGGAGTGAAGCGTATGAAGAAACTCCATTCTGATGGACTTCTTGAATCACTTGATTTTGAATCACTTGAAAGATGTGAAGCATGTCTAATGGGAAAAATGACTAAGACTCCATTCTCTGGAATAATGGAGCGAGCTACAGACTTATTGGAAATAATACATACCGATGTGTGCGGTCCAATGAGTGTAGCATTGCGTGGTGGATATCGTTATGTTCTCACTTTCACGAATGACTTAAGTAGATATGGGTATGTCTACTTTATGAAACATAAGTCCGAAACTTTCGAGAAGTTTAAGGAATTTCAAAGTGAAGTGGAAAATCATCGTAACAAGAAGATTAAGTTTCTGCGTTCTGACCGCGGAGGTGAATATCTAAGTTATGAGTTTGGCATGCATTTAAAGAAATGTGGAATACTTTCGCAATTGACACCGCCGGGAACACCACAGCGTAATGGTGTGTCCGAACGTCGTAATCGAACTCTCTTAGATATGGTTCGGTCTATGATGTCTCTTACAAATTTACCACTATTGTTTTGGGGCTATGCATTAGAGACAGCCGCATTCACTTTAAATAGGGCACCATCTAAATCCGTTGAAACGACACCATACGAATTGTGGTTTGGAAAGAAACCTAAGTTGTCGTTCCTTAAAGTTTGGGGTTGCGAAGCGTATGTAAAGAAGTTACAACCGGATAAGCTTGAACCCAAAGCAGAGAAATGCGTCTTCATAGGATACCCTAAAGAAACAATTGGGTATACCTTCTATCATAGATCTGAAGGCAAAGTTTTCGTTGCCAAGAATGGATCCTTTCTTGAAAAGGAGTTTCTCTCGAAGGAAGTGACTGGAAGGAAAGTAGAACTCGACGAGGTTATTGAACCTTCTCTCGGTTTTTAGAGTAGCGCAGCACCGGAAGATGTTTTTGTGCCGCCTGCACCAATTGGAGAGGAAGCTAATGATGGTGATCATGAAACTTCGAACGAAGTTGCTGCTGAACCTCGCAGGTCAACGAGGGTTCGTACCACTCCTGAATGGTATGACTCTGCCTTGAACGTCATGTTGGTGGACAACACTGATGACCCTGTGACGTATGAAGAAGCTATGGTGAGCCCAAATTCCGACAAATGGCTAGAAGCCATGAAATCCGAAATGGGATCCATGTACGAAAACCAAGTATGGACTTTGGTGGACTTACCGGATGGCCGTAAGGCTGTCGAGAACAAATGGATTTTCAAGAGAAAAACAGATGCTGATGGTAATGTTACCGTCTATAAAGTTCTACTTGTCACGAAAGGGTTCCGACAAATTCAAGGAGTTGACTACGATGAGACATTCTCACCAGTAGCGAAGCTAAAGTCTGTGAGGATTTTGTTAGCAATTGCTGCATATTTCGATTATGAGATTTGGTAGATGGATGTCAAAACGGCGTTCCTTAATGGAGACATTGAGGAAGAGTTGTATATGGTACAACCCAAGGGTTTTGTCGATCCTAAAGATGCTGACAAGGTATGCAAACTTCAGCGCTCCATTTATGGACTAAAGCAAGCATCCCGGAGTTGGAATCAACATTTTGATAAAGTAATCAAAAACTTTGGATTTATACAAACTTATGGAGAAGCTTGTATTTACAATAAAGTGAGTGGGAGCTCTGTAGCATTCCTAGTACTATATGTAGATGACATATTGCTGATTGGGAATGATATAGAACTTCTTAGTAGTGTCAAAGCCTATTTGAATAATAGTTTTTCAATGAAGGATCTTGGCGAAGCGGCATATATTCTAGGCATCAAGATTTATAGAGATAGATCAAGACGCCTAATAGCGCTTTCACAAAGTACATACTTGGACAAAGTTCTAAAGAAGTTTAGAATGGAAGAGAGCAAGAAAGGGTTCGCGCCCATGTTGTCAGGTAAGACCTTGAGTAAGACTCAAAGTCCAGCTACGGCAGAAGATAGAGAGAAAATGAATAATATTCCCTATGCCTCGGCCATAGGTTCTATCATGTATGCCATGCTGTGTACAAGACCGGATATAGCACATGCTGTTAGTTTGACTAGCAGATATCAAAGTGATCCTGGAATGGAACACTGGACAACGGTCAAGAATATCCTAAAGTACCTGGATAGGACTAAGGATATGGTTCTTTCTTATGGAGGTGATGAACAGCTTGTTGTAAATGGTTACACTGATGCTAGTTGGAACACCGATCCAGATGACTTGAAGTCACAGTCTGGATACGTATTTATTTTGAATGGTGCTATAGTGAGCTGGAGGAGTGCCAAGCAAAGCATTGTGGCGAAATCTTCAACTGAATCAGAATACATAGCTGCTTCGGAGGCTGCACAAGAAGCCATATGGATGAAGGAGTTCATTACTGAACTTGGCGTGGTTCCTAGTGCGTTGGACCCGATGGACATCTACTGTGACAACACAGGTGCCATAGCTAATGCACAGGAGCCAAGGTCACATAGCAAGCTGAAGCACATCAAGCTACGTTTCCATGCTATTCGCGAGTATGTCCGAGATGGTGACATAAAGATTTGCAAAGTACACACTGATCTGAATGTGGCAGATCCGTTGACTAAACCTCTCCCTAGGGCAAAGCATGACCAACACCAGAACGCCATGGGTGTTCGGTATATTACCATGTAATCTAGATTATTGACTCTAGTGCAAGTGGGAGACTGTTGGAGATATGTCCAAGAGGCAATAATAAAAGCGATTATTATTATATCTTTGTGTTTATGATGAATGTTTACATCCCATGCTATAATTGTATTATTAGGAAACACTAATACATGTGTGTTTTGTAAACATGTAAGAGTCCCTAGTAAGCCTCTTGTTGAACTAGCTTGTTGATTAATTGATGATCATGGTTCCTGATCATGGACATTAGGATGTGATTAATGACAAGGTTATATCATTAGGAGAATGATGTGATGGACACACACCCATAGTAAGCGTAGCATAAGATCAAGTCATTAAGTTCGTATTGCTGTAAGCTTTTAAATGCATAGTAACCTAATCCTTCGACCATGAGGTTGTGTTAATCACCATCACCGGATGGGTACTTTAATGACATCAAACACCGCTTCGTAACTGGGTGGTCATAAAGGTGTCATTGGGTATTCTGAAAGTATGTGTTGAAGCGCATGGACCAAGATTGGGATTTGTCCATCCATATGACGGATAGATATGCTCTGGGCCCTCTCGGTGGAATGTCATCTAGTTAGCTTGCAAGCATGTGACTAGGTCACAAGGGATGACATATCACGGAACGAGTAAAGAGTACTTATTAGTAACGAGGTAGAACTAGGTATAGAGATACCGACGATCAAACCTCGGATAAGTATAGTATCGCGTGACAAATGGAATTGGTTTCGTATGTTAAAGGTTCTATCGATCATGAAGTCATCGTTGAGTATGTGGGAGCCGTTATGGATCTCCACATCCCGCTGATGGTTATTGATCGGAGAGGTGTCTCCATCATGTCTGCATATTCACGAACCGTAGGGTGACACACTTAAGGTTCGAAGTTGTTTTAAGTAGATATGGAATGTGCGTTGGAGACCGAATGTTGTTCAGAGTCTCGGATTGGATTCAGGACATCACGAGGAGCTCCAGAATTGTCCGGGGAGTAAGATTCATATAATGGGGATCTTTTTCTGAGGTAGGAAATGTTCTAGAGTATTTGTATGGGGATTCTAGAAGGTTTCGGAATGTTCCGGAAGGTTCTAGAAGATTTCTTGGAGTTTACTTGAAAACCAAGAAAGGATCAAGGAATCCTTGTGGGGTAAGACAAGGAGTCGTGGGGGAGGAGGACTCCTCCCCCCCTTCCCAATCCGCCGGCCAAGGGAGAGGGGAGTCCTACAAGGACTCCACCTCCCCATGGCGCCTCCCTCCTTTAAATAGAGGGGTGGAGGCGCCACCCCCTGGCCCCCTCCACTCCCTACCCTAGCCGCCATCCTCCTCCTCCTTCCTTATGCTCTGGCTTAGGCGAAGCCCTGCAGAAATCTCTACTCCACCACCACCACACCGTCGTGCTGCTGGGATTCCGTGGAGAAGATCGACTACCTCCGCTGCTCGCTGGAACAAGGAGAGGAAGGTCTCCTTCGACTCCGCACGTGTGACCGACTGCGGAAGTGCTGTCGGAACGCGGCGCCGGAAGGATCGTCCACTCGATCTTGAGATCGGCAAGTGATCAACTACATCAACCACAAGATCCGATCTCGTAACGCTTTCGGGTCTACAAGGGTTAGTACAGATCTATCTCGTTGCACATGTCTAATAGATTAGATCTTGGCTTTTATCTAGATTAGATCTGGGTTTTGTTCGTTCTTGCGGTAGAATTTTTTTGTTTTCCATGCTACGAACCCATCAACTCCGGCCTCGGATTCATGACGGGCAGGGGAGGGGGCTCCTAGATGATGATGCCGCTACCGCCACCCTTCTTGTGGCTCTGTGGCAGGTGGAAGTGTGGGCACCGCAGGCGAGGATGGTCTCCCCCGACGATGTAGCGCATCACGCCGATGATAGTACGGTTCACCCACCACAGACGATGGCCGGCTTCGTAGTGGTTTACCGGGGGCGGGCTGTCACCCTCGTACCTGGCGAGCTCTCTTTCCCGCCGGTTAGCGAAGAAGGCATTCCAGGTGTCGTAGTTGTCGGTATCCCACTAGGGATCCATCCGCTGCTTCGACGTGAGCTCGAGGTAGAAGTGGTTCGTGATGGCCGCCTGCCGGGCGGAACCTTGAGGCACAGGAGGGATAGGAACCCCTCCAGCGCTCAGCATCCAGCCGGTGGGTGATGGGTTCATAGCATAGAAAACAAAAAAATTCTACCGCAAGAACGAACAAAACCCAGATCTAATCTAGATAAAAGCCAAGATCTAATCTATTAGACATGTGCAACGAGATAGATCTGTACTAACCCTTGTAGACCCGAAAGCGTTACGAGATCGGATATCGTGGTTGATGTAGTCGATCACTTGCCGATCTCAAGATCGAGTGGACGATCCTTCCGGCGCCGCGTTCCGGCAGCGCTTCCGCAGTCGATCACACGTGCGGAGTCGAAGGAGACCTTCCTCTCCTTGTTCCAGCGAGCAGCGGAGGTAGTAGATCTTCTCCACGGAATCCCAGCAGCACGATGGTGTGGTGGTGGTGGTGGAGTAGAGATTTCTGCAAGGCTTCGCCTAAGCCAGAGCAGAAGGAAGGAGGAGGAGGATGGCGGCTAGGGTAGGGAGTGGAGGGGGCCAGGGGGTGGCGCCTCCACCCCTCTATTTAAAGGAGGGAGGCGCCATGGGGAGGTGGAGTCCTTGTAGGACTCCCCTCTCCCTTGGCCGGCGGATTGGGAAGGGGGGGAGGAGTCCTCGTCCCCCACGACTCCTTGTCTTACCCCACAAGGATTCCTTGATCCTTTCTTGGTTTTCAAGTAAACTCCAAGAAATCTTCTAGAACCTTCCGGAACATTCCGAAACCTTCTAGAATCCCCATACAAATACTCTGGAACATTTCCTACCTCAGAAAAAGATCCCCATTATATGAATCTTACTCCCCGGACAATTCCGGAGCTCCTCGTGATGTCCTGAATCCAATCTGAGACGCCGAACAACATTCGGTCTCCAACGCACATTCCATATCTACTTAAAACAACTTCAAACCTTAAGTGTGTCACCCTACGGTTCGTGAATATGCAGACATGATGGAGACACCTTTCCGATCAATAACCATCAGCGGGATGTGGAGATCCACAACGACTCCCACATACTCAACGATGACTTCGTGATCGATAGAACCATTAACATACGAAACCAATTCCCTTTGTCATGCGATACTATACTTATCCGAGGTTTGATCGTCGGTATCTCTATACCTAGTTCTACCTCGTTACTGATAAGTACTCTTTACTCGTTCCGTGATATGTCATCCCTTGTGACCTAGTCACATGCTTGCAAGCTAACTAGATGACATTCCACCGAGAGGGCCCAGAGCATATCTATCCGTCATATGGATGGACAAATCCCAATCTTGGTTCATGCGCTTCAACACATACTTTCAGAATACCCAATGACACCTTTATAACCACCCAGTTACGAAGCGGTGTTTGATGTCATCAAAGCACCCTTCCGGTGATGGTGATTAACATAACCTCATGGTCGAAGGATTAGGTTACTATGCATTTGAAAGCTTGTAGCAATACGAACTTAATGACTTGATCTTATGCTATACTTACTACGGGTGTGTGTCCATCACATCATTCTCCTAATGATATAACCTTGTTATTAATGACATCCAATGTCCATGATCAGGAAACCATGATCATCTATTAATCAAAAAGCTAGTTCAAGAAGAGGCTTACTAGGGACTCTTTTACGTTTACAAAACACACATGTATTAGTGTTTCCTTATAATACAATTACAGCATGGGATGTAAACATTCATCATAAACACAAAGATATAATAATAACCACTTTTATTATTGCCTCTTGGGCATATCTCCAACAGGAGTGGCAGGTGCCCCTGGTATATGCCATGGCTGGGCTGAGGATCCAGCTGCGTGCGCCTAGCCACGACGATGATGACGATGACGATGACAAAGACGACCCTGAAGCTATGTACTATAGGCTAGGCATGATTATGACTAAAGGGGCGGCTTTAGTCCTGATTCCGTAGTCCCGGTTTTTTAATATTAATAAATGTCTTGAGTGTTAGCTAATCCTGGTTTGTGGCTGGACCGGGACTAAATATGAAGATGTTGTTGTATTCTTGTGAGTTCGCTCAAGTGATCAAATGCTCTTTTTTCTACCTGCCTTCAGCAATCTCACAAATTGTAAAAAAATAGGGTTAATTCACAAAAGGTTTAATACATTATTACATCACCAATATCTACATCTAGTGTTTTGGTTCTCTTCTAGTCCATAACCATAGAGCATCTTCCTTATTTAATGGTATGCTTGGGTCAGTTTTCACTTTGAATGGCGGAATTTCATGAAATTTGTCATAATCTTCTGACACGCCAGTCCTGTCCTCAACTCCCACCATGTTTCTTTTCCCTGAAAGAACTATGTGGCGCTTTGGCTCATCGTATGATATTGTATTCTTTTGCTTATCTTTCCTTTTTCCCGGTCTCGTAGACACGTCCTTCACATAGAAAACTTGAGCCACATCATTGGCAAGGACAAATGGTTCGTCTCCGTACGCAAGATTATTGAGATCCACTGTTGTCATTCCATACTGATGGTCTACGGTTACCATGCCTCCTATCATCTTGACCCATTTGCATCAAAACAATGGGATCTTAAAATTAGGACCATAGTCAAGTTCCCATATGTCCTCTATGTAACCATAATATGTGTCCTTATGCCCATTGTCGTCTGATGCATCAAATCGGACACCACTGCTTTGGTTGGTGCTCTTTTTACCATGGGCGTGCGTGTAAAATATATTCCCATTTATCTCGTACCCTTGGAAAGTCAATATAGTTGAATATGGAGACATGGCCAACAAGTACAACTGATCTCCAACAGTGGTGCCATTCATGAGATGTGTCTGCAACCAACCGCCGAAAGTCTTCATGTGTTCATCTCTAAACCAAGAGTCAGATGACTGCCCCGGGTAGTTCGAGCGTACAATATTCTTGTGTACCTCGATATACGGAGCCACCAAGGTGGAACTTTGCAGAACTATATAGTGTGCTTTAGTGAAAGAATGTCCGTCCATACATATCATTGCTTTCTTTCCTAGCGTTCCTTTTCCACTAAGTCTCCCCTCATGCCGTGATTCAGGTACATCGATCGGCTTAAGGTCAGGAATAAAGTCAACACAAAACTCAATGACCTCCTCTGTTCCATAGCCCTTGGAGATGCTTCCTTCTGGCCTAGCACGGTTATGGACATATTTCTTTAAGACTCCCATGAATCTCTCAAAGGGGAACATATTGTGTAGAAATACAGGACCGAGAATGGTAATCTCTTTGACTAGGTGAACTAGGAGGTGCGTCATTATGTTGAAGAAGGATGGTGGGAACACCAAATCAAAGCTGACAAGACACTGGACCACATCTTTCTGTAACCGTGGTAGACTTTCTGGATCGATTACCTTCTAAGAAATTGCATTGAGGAATGCACATAGCTTCACAATGGGTACTCTAACATTTTCCAGCAGAAGCCCCCTCAATGCAACCGGAAGCAACTGCATTAGAAGCACATGGCAGTCATGAGACTTCAGGTTCTAGAATTTTTTCTCTGCCATATTTATTATTCCCTTTATATTCGACGAGAAGCCAAAGGGGACCTTGATACTACTTAGGCATTCAAAAAAGATTTCCTTCTCTTCTTTGGTAAGAGCGTAGCTGGCAGTACCTTGAAACAGCTCTGGATGCATGCCGTCTCGGTCTTTCACACGTTGTTGGTCCTGCCGTGCTTTTGGTGTATCTTTATTCTTTCCATACACGCCCAAGAAGCATAGCAGTATCACGCAAAGATTCTTCGTCAGGTGCATCACGTCGATTGCAGAGCGGACCTCTAGGACTTTCCAATAGGGTAGCTCCCAAATATAGATTTCATCTTCCACATGGGTGCGTGTCCGCCAGCGTCCTTCGGAATGGACTGTCCGCCAGGACCCTTTCCAAAGATTACTTTTAAATCCTTCACCATATCAAATACATCATCACCAGTACGGCGGATAGGCTTACTCCAATGATCTGCTTCACCATTGAAATGCTTGCCTTTCTTTCTTAGGGAATGCGTGGGTGGAAGAAAACAATGATTCCCCAGGTACATATTCTTCTTACACTTATCCAAATAAATACTTTTAGTCTCACCTAAACAGTGTGTGCATGCATTGTATCCCTTGCTTGTCTGTCCTGAAATGTTACTAAGAGCAGGCCAATCATTGATGGTTACGAACAACAATGCTCGTAGGTTAAATTCCTCATGTTTGTTCTCATCCCACACACATACACCTTGTCCGCGCCACAGCTGTAAAAGTTCTTCAACTAATGGCCTTAGGTACACATCAATGTCATTGTCGGGTTGCTTCGGGCCTTGGATGAGCACTGGCATCATAATGAACTTCCGCTTCATGCACAACCAAGGAGGAAGGTTATAGATACACAGGGTCACAAGCCAGGTGCTATGACTGCAACTCTGCTCCCCAAAAGGATTCATGCCATCTGTACTTAGACCAAACCATAAGTTCCTCGCGTCACCTGCAAAGTCCGGGTAGTTTCTCTCAATTTTTCTCCACTGCGACCCATCAGCGGGGTGTCTCAACATCTCGTCTTTCTTACGGTCTTCTTTGTGCCATCGTAACAACTTGGCATGCTCTTCATTTCTGAACAAACGTTTCAACTGTGGTATTATAGGAGCATACCACATCACCTTGGCGGGAACCCTCTTTCTGGAGTGCTCCCCCTCAACATCACCAAGGTCATCTCGTCGGATCTTATACCGCAATGCAGTGCATACCGGACATGCATCCAAATTCTCGTACTGCTCACCGCGGTAGAGGATGCAGTCATTAATGCATGCATGTATCTTTTGTACCTCTAATCCTAGAGGGCAAACAACCTTCTTTGCTTCATAAGTACTGGCGGGCAGTTCGTTATCCTTTGGAAGCAGCTTCTTCATTATCTTCAGCAACTTTTCAAATCCCTTGTTAGGCACACCAATCTCTGCCTTTCATTGCAGCAATTCCAGTGTGCTACCTAGCTTTTTATGGCCATCTTCGCAATTCGGGTACAACAATTTGTTGTGATCCTCTAACATCTGCTCAAATTTCAACCTCTCCCTTTTGCTATCACATTCTCCCTTTGCATCAGCAATGGCCCGACCAAGATCATCATCTGGCTCATATGATGCACGTTCTTCTGCTTCTTCTTCATCATTGTCTTCCATTATAGTACCACCGTATTCAGGGGACATAGGATAGTTGTCATCATTCTCTTCATCTTCATTGTCTTCCATCATAACCCCTCTTTCTCCGTGCTTGGTCCAACAATTATAGCCAGACATGAAACCGAACCGAAACAGATGGCCGTGAAGGACTCTTGAGGAAGAGTATTCCTTCTGATTCCGACAATCACCACATGGACAACACATAAAACCATTCCGCTTGTTTGCCTCTGCCACAACGAGAAAAGAACACACACCTTTAATGAACTCGCTAGAGATTCGGTCAGCATACATCCATTGCCGTCTCATCTACATTATATAAGTACATCAAACAGAATCACGATGCTAAGATTAGTACTAGTCTAAAAATAAAAGCACAGAGCGTATACATCAAACAACTATGCACTGATTTAAAAACTTTCTACTCCATCTTTAGTCCCGGTTGGACACACCAACTGGGACTAAAGGGGTTGTGGCACGCTGGGGCCGACGTGAGCCCGTTTAGTCCCGGATGGTGTCTCCAACCGGGACTAAAGGAGACTCCAACCGGGACTAAAAGTGGGTGACGACACTATGTCGTGAGTGGCGACACTATGCCAGTGAGTGGTGACACTATGCCAGTGAGTGGCAACACTATGTCATATCATATGTGAAATTAGTGGCGACACTATGTCTTACCTCCCCGGCGTGTTCATGTTTTTGGTTCTTACTTGTTTCAATGGCCGATGATTAAAATGCTAGGGCGCCACTATATAAATATGTGTGCCTTCATTTCGAATGTGATCCTGGGGGTGGTGTCAGCGAGCCTTGTGATATGCACAAGGACATATACTGGGCATCCTACTTGGCTCGCTGACTCCATCCCTGTGATTTTTGTGTCCAACATAAGTATGATGCCCTATAATGCTTGATATTCATAGTTTTGGTTCTTATTTTTGTTGCAACGGATTTTGTGACAGCAGGTAGAAGAAGAAGGATATTTTGTTGCTAGACGGTGGCATGATGCGTCTATGAATCAAATGAATTTCGAGACTATGTGCCAAACCAAGATATATAGATAGGATGAACTCATGTATCTTTGTGCTTCTATGAATCAAATGAATTTCGAGGACTATATGTGCCAAACCAGATATATAGATAGAATCCACACATTGAACATGATATTTAGCGTGGATTCAATTACATTAATACAAGATATATAGAATCCAAATTAATACAAGTTCACATTTCATGTTAACAATTGCAAAAATTACTACCTAACTAATAAACCCACAAATCCCTCCATTTCTAGAGCATGAAATGAGCTAAACTAGCAAGTAAAGATAAAAGGATGAAGTTGCTAACCTTTTAGGACCCTTAGATAGATGTGGAGCCAAAAAATCTTGACAAATCTTGAGAAAAAATGGCATGAACTCGAGCTTGAGAGAAGAAATCTTTGGGAGATGCCAATGTGAGCTTGAAATGGCTCGGGCTGGGGAGGAAGAAGATATAGTATGGACATACACGAATCGGGACTAAAGGTCCATCTTTAGTCCCGGTTCGTGTAATATCCAGCGCCAGACACTTTAGTCCCGGTTTTTACACGAACCGGGACTAAAGGTCCCCTTCGAACCGGGACTAGTGTCGGCCGGGCCGTGCGGCTGTTTCTAACTGTTGGGACAAGGGCAGTAGTCCCGGTTTGTAGCAGAACCGGGACTAATGCTCTGGACCAAAGGCCAGTTTTCTACTAGTGATCGCTTTGAGATCCTACACGACCATAGAAAGCGATTCTAAAATGTATTAGTCCTAACTTTATATGCTTTATGACACAAGTTTATTTAGTATGTTACTAACTTTTTTTCTTTTGTAGGCCGTTGAGATCTACATCCTATTTTTTACTCGGCAATCATAGTTTTCACAGTCTAGAGTTTTTTTATGCCTTATTGTACTGGAATAATAGATCGAGGGAAATTCTTTATTTTGGTAAGCATTTTGCTGCTAGATATTATAAATTGTGAGGTGTGTTACTTGTATGCATAAATTGCTTGATATCCACGTGCTCATAGTATACGTTGTTGGAGTCTTGGACACCGGGACATTTTTGTCCTAGGTCCGCCCCTACCAACGATGGAGACCTATGATAGACGGAACCATTCCGCATCTCCTCTCGCACGAGAGGTAGCGACGCTCCAAACCTCCCTCCCATCTCCACCGGCAAGGGCGCTGGTCCCCTCTCCCTCTGACGAGGTTTGGACTCATCAATGCCCATTATTATGGACTTGGGTTTTGGAGAAGGAGGGGAAGTTGGAGATCACGGAACGGCTAACAGATTTGCAACACGGGGACACGAGGTTTACCCAGGTTCAGGCCCCCGGAGGGAAAACCCTACTCCTTCTTGTCTGTTCTTTGTTGATGACGATGCCGAAGGTTACATGGGTGCGCAGATGAGATCTGGCGAGGTGTATGCTAGGGTTATGAGGTGTGAGGTCCTCCTCGATGTGTCCTCTTGGCCTTTATATAGATAGGCCAAGTCTTGGGATAGGCTGAGTCGGTTATAGTATTAGGGTTTCCCTTCCAAGTTTCTATCTAAAGAAGACGTGTCCGCCAAGGAGTCGAGCCTTCACCGGGCTTGGGCCACCCGTAACCCCCCTGGGCTTCACGATTACGGTACACCTTCTTCATGGGCTTCTGCTGGGCTGGACCGGGTAGGCTAACATCGGGTACCCGTAGGGCATGTCCATGTTAGTAGCCCCCAAGTGTTCAGTCGAATCACAGATTCGACTGGAGACTCTTAAGTCTTTCGAGTGCTTCTCATCCAAACACATTTTCGGGTTAATATGTTGGTTCATAGGGATAGCTGATACGTGTGCCTAACTCTCCCGACGGATCGGGGCCAGTTAACTGTCTATGGATAAAACAACACTATCTACTCTGACTCGAGTCCCCGGACTCGAATCCAAAAAATTACTGGCGTAATTCGACTCAGGCTGCGGAGGTCTTACATGAGTCGAATTCCAGTGTTTTAAGTTAGGCACCCAACACGTCCGTCGGGATTTTTCATCGTGCCTGCTGACACAGTATGTTACTGGCAGAGTGCAGTCGGGTGCGTTACCAGGCCATTAGATGGTATCTGTAGGTCTTATGTTTGCGTCACAGACACAACATCCGAAAGTTTATCGCCGTGGAGGCGTTTCAGGTGACTAAGGAGATGTTATCTATCTTAGCAGTAACTTGGGAAAAGTTGCCAATTATTCTATAAGTTATGTTTTATCATTAGTCATAGAGGATCCGAAGGATCTCAATCAATTGATTCATAGGGTGCGCGACCAGCGCTCCCTATGTGAGTAGCCTCCGAGTGTCTGTTCGAGTCACAGACTCGAGCGGAGACTTATGAGTCACGTGATACAAATGGTCCGAAAATCATTCGGGTGACCATCGCTCCCTATGGGAGTAGCCCCCGAGTCCGTAAGGGAGTCGTAAACTCAAAAGAGGGCTCGAAGCTTGTGATTTTCTTCGATTGACCTGAGGACTTTGCCAAAATATCAGGTGCGTGACCAGCGCTCCTGATAGGAGTAGCCCCCAAGTATTCGGTTGAGTCGCGGACTCGAGTGAGTACTTTAGCCATGAATCGAAAGAGTGTGGCCGTTGCTGCCTTTTTATTTTACGAGTTGTTGACGTCATTGCTGATGCTTGGTGGCCTCAACCGTCTGCGGCAGCAAAGGTGACACGACTAGACGATCATGGGTCCCACTTTATGATGGAGATTTGACTAGTCACGCGTAGTTTACGCGAAAGTTACTGTGTCGGCTCGATTTCCTTGCGTAGTGGATGGCATGCTCGCGACGGTTCGGGTGGTACATGCCACGTGTACGGTGCGATGAAGGACACGTGTTAGGGTTAATGAATCAACGGTTCCGCGTCGTTGTCTTCATCCTTTTATACTGCTAGGGGCTATGGTAATTTTTCCCTTTGCCACTTGCTATCTTCTTCCTTCGTCGATTTGCCTCCTCCATTTTCAGAGCTTGTGTGCCCTTTTGCACTGGACGTTCTTCGCGTCTTTCCGTCCACTTTCCTTGGTGCTCATCCTGCACGCGCCTCCGCCAGCAAGATGGGCAAGTCGAAGAAAGCTTCCGCCGCAGCCGGGACGAGCGCCGCTGACGCTGCCAAGAAGACCACCAACGCCGGCCGTGTCACCAACGACAGCTGGCGGCGGTCGACGATGAGGGAGGCAGACCTACGCCGCCTACGCGAGTCACGCCTTATCCCATAGGAGAAGGGTGACGCCACTCTCCCGACCTCAGAGGTAATCCCCGATCCTCTCGAGGGTTTTGTCGTAATGTTTACGCCTTCATCATCCGGGGCTTGTCTCTTCCTGCCCACGAATTTCTTCGTGGGCTCCTTTTTCTTTATGGGCTGCAACTTCACCAGTTGTTGCCCAATTCTCTTTTGCACATCGCGTGCTTCATCACGCTGTGCAAGTGTTGGCTCGGAATCGAGCCGCACTTCGGCCTTTTCAGGAAGCTCTATTCCATGAAGAGGCAATTTGGTACTGGCGGAGTGTATGCGCATCCACCCCAACCTTCAGTACTTCTCCTTTCACCTCTGCGAATCCATCCAAAGGTGGAGGAACAAGTGGTTCTACCTCCACGACTCCAAGCTGGATGGCCAGCACTACGGATTGGCCCCCTTCGACGCCAGCAAGGTAATCTCCCGTAAGCGCTCAT
The DNA here is from genome assembly GCA_910589775.1 of Avena eriantha. NCBI lineage: Eukaryota > Viridiplantae > Streptophyta > Magnoliopsida > Poales > Poaceae > Avena > Avena eriantha. The sequence continues at coordinate 405,387,075 of OU342746.1, read as the reverse complement.
GGTTTAACGACGTTCTTGTGGGTGAGACCAAAGTGGTCGAGAAGCTGTACCGGCGAGTGGAGGCTCTCCAGCTGGTGCGAGGCAAGGAGGTCTCCGGCGTCGACATCATCCGAACGTTTCTCGAGCGTCGGGTGCAGCCCCTCCAGGCAAGGGCGCACCCGGTGTTTCTATATTCTGGTGTCAACGACCCCACGAGGGTGGCGAGTGAGGAGCTCTCCTCGACAGGGCACTCAGGCCGCTGCTCAAGTTCAAGGCCAACGAGGCGTTGCCAGCGGAGTCATCGACTGCTCCCTTCAGCGCGCGGAACAAGGTCCCTCAGGTATGTGTTATTTGCGCGTGATGTATTGTAGCTGTTGCTAGCCTTTACTTGAGCCTCTATCTGATGTGAAGTTCCTTGGGTGTGTAGGATCTTAAGGTTGAGGGCATGTTGCCTCCTCTTCTTGAGACGTACTCAGAGGCACCGGATGGTGGGGATGCGGAGTCCGAGTCCACCATCCCTGTGGCCCAATCTCCTGCGAATGATGAAGCCCCCGAGCCCAGCGATGGGCATTCTCTGAAGAGAATCCAAAGCGAAGGGTCAGATGCTTCGATACCGCTGACCCCGCAGGGGCCTGCTTATTTGGAGCAGCATGCTCCGAGTGAGGGGGCTACCTCCCCGATTCCTGCGGTGCCCATCCGGGCGGTGGCTCCTCAGCCGCAGGCCAAGAAGAAAAGAAAGACAGCGCTGCTCGTGAACCTCTCCGACATCCCTTCGTAAGTATCTGATGCTTCTGTGTTTTGACTGCGTTAAATTTTAGCCCTTTTGATGCTTTGAATGACTTGCCTGTTCTGCTGTATCAGGAGGTCTCCCTCAGATGAATCCATGAAGGATGAAACTGAAGAGGTAGTCGTGGAGTCGAAGATGGTGGGCGCAGAGCCTGCGGTGTCCTCCCCGAAGATACCGGCCAAATCCGATGATGGAGCATCGAGTTCCTCGAAGCCGAGGACTCATGCAGTTGTTACCCGGAAGGCACAAGCTGCACCCTCGGAGTCTTTAGGTGGTCATGTAAGTGTTACTCGATTGCTGTGTGGGCGAACCCCCGATCGTTTTTATTCCTCGAACTGCCGCTTTTCTTGCTGTAGCCCTTCGTGCATGACCTGAAGCGTCTTGGGCAGCGGTATCTTTCCTTGGAGGAAAGCTTTCAGCAATCCAAGGTACGTTCATTGCTGTCTGTGTTCTTCGGGTGCGGATGATGGAGTTTGTCTTCTGACTCTTTTCCCTTTTGCTTTTTTTCCAGATGAAAACAACAAGGCTCTTCGCAAGCTAGACTCACTCGGAAAGATTCAAAGGCAGGCGAAGACCAAGGCGAAAGATGCCATGGAGGCCCTCGAGCGCTTCAAGCAGGAGGCCAAGGAGCGCGAGGAACAACTTGCGGCTGTCGCTGCGTCGCGGGAAAAGGCGATGACGGAGCAGCTTATGGCTGCTGCCAAGGTGCTGTCTGGTACGGCATTCGAGTTTCCCATACTTTTCTTCTTCTGAATTTTTGGTGCGTTCCTTTCTTGTGATCCAAACCTTCTTTGACGCATCTGCAGATGCCACTGGCATTGCGTTTGACCGCGATGTCTTGGATCACGGGGCCCCCTCGCGGATGCGGTTGCGGCGGTCGAAGACCGTTGCAGCTCCACCGTCGAGACATTGGCCAAGGCCAAGGAGGTCCTCGGTCGCTTCTACCGGGATATCTTTCCAAAGGGCGTAGCCCTCGACGGTGTCGACTCCCTGGCGAAAGCTCTGGCGGGGGATGCACCTGCGGAGTATAAGAAGACCCAGAAAGGCATGGGCGCTACTCTTTGCCTGGCGATGGCGCTGGCATCTGGCGCACAGCTGAACCTGAGCCAGGCCACCTCCAAGATGCTAGTGGCGGCAGATGGCACCGAGGTAGCCTCACGCTGCAAACATTATGGCCCTCACCTAATTGAGCTTCTAGCCACCTATGCGTTAGAGCAGCAACATGTGGCCACGACGCGAGCCTCGGAGTCTGAAGCTGCTTCGGATGCGGCTGCTCCTTAGGGTCCTTCGGCTTCGTAGTTACCTTTTGTAGTTTCGCATTTGCTTTTGCTGCAGCACATGTAATGTCTTGTACTGGATGACTTTTGAGGCTACCACGCAGTGGTTCTTTTGTGTGAATATATGCCTCTCCTTCTACTGTTACCAGTTGCTCTGTCCTTATACTTTGTCACTTGTGCGCCTCTTAGGGCTCTTCGAATGCTGATCCAGTGATTCCGTCAGCTACCGTGGCTGCTGCCCCTTCGTCTGCGAGTGAAGCATCACAATTACCGTTGCTGCATGACCGCATCCGGAGCTTGGAGAGGGACGTTCTTGTCATCCGTGGTCACGCCGACGTTTGGAAGTCCAAAACGGAGCGGGCTGTTTCTAGGGAGGAGTATTTTCTCAAAGAGTTTCGGCAGATTGGCGGACAACTTCAGTGTAAGTGTCCACCGAGTGCCTCTTATTACTTTCTCGGCTGCGTCCGTTTTACGTGTTTCCTGAGTTGTTGCTCTTTGCAGTTGTCAATCTTCTTCCACAGGAGGAGAAAGATCGCGTTGCTATTCGGCTCAACTGCCTCACCCAACAGGAGTTGGAAGGGGGGGGGGGGGGGGGGGGGGGTTCTTTTGGATGGACCGCGATTGAGCAACCATGTTGCGACAGTATAGGATCGTGTCCATCAGGTGTTGTAGGTGCTGAAGTGCGTGAGGTCATCATTCACATCTATTTGGGCTGCCATGTTCCCTTTGGATGCCGCCCCGTCCAGTTTCCTGGGGCTATTGGGGAAATTTCAGAGCATAGATGCCGTGAAGGGGCTTGTGCACCAGCAGCTTGTTGCGGGTGCGAAGGCGGCGCTGACCCTTGTTCGGCTGCATCGCCGAGACGTGGACTTGGCGGAGATAGCGGCAGGGCCGCCCGTTTCGCCGGATGGCATGGCATGGAACATGCGCCCTCACTATGAGGTGGTGGCTCGCCATGCTGAAGACATCGTCCAGCTCTTTGACGATCATACCAACGTTCTTCTTCGGCGTGGGTGACTGTTTTTTCCTGCAAAATTTGTTCATGACAATGTAAAAATTGTACCGTTGCTGTTGGGATGTTATTGCCCTTGTAAAATTTGTAAGATGTGTATTGCATGTAATGTTTTGTTGTTATAAAGTTTGCATGTCCTTTTCGTTAGCCTTGAGTGGTTAGCTACTCAGGTTAATGCATTGAATGTAGGAGTCGACGAAGTCGTTGGGTGGGGCGTAGCCCCCGAGCATATTGCATGAATGTAAAAATTTGCATAAGGATAGTTGTACTGGCCAAGGAACTTAGCTTTAATTCATCGCATAGTAGGGGATACATGGTTCAGCTGAATAGCCTGGCTGAAAAGCCTTATTGTAAGTAAAAACAGCTAAGGGTAGAAGCGTCGCAATTGTGTGACATTCCAGGTGTTGGAGTATGCTACTCTAGACGCGACGTCCTTGAGGTGGTAGGCGCCACCTGGGATGACTTCGGTGACCACGTAGGGGCCTTCCCATGGGGAATCGAGCTTCAGGTGCCCCTTTTGCTTGAGCCGCAGGACGAGATCTCCTTCAACGAAGGATCGCGGACACAGCCGTCGGCTGTGGTAGTTGCGGAGGCTTTGCTGATACACCGTTGAACGAGCAGCGGCGATGTCGCGTGCTTCATCCAACAGGTCGACAACGTCTTCGAGTGCGGCAGTTGATTCGGCCTCACTGTAAGCGACGACCCGTGGGGCCTTGCAGCGTACCTCAGTGGGTAGCATTGCTTCGGCTCCGTGCACCATGAAGAAGGGCGTGTAGCCGGTGGCGCTGTTTGGCGTTGTGCGCAGGCTCTAGAGGACGGAGGGTAGTTCATCTACTTAGGCTCCCGCCAGTCATTCGAGAGGGCGCAGGAGTCGCTTCTTGATCCCGTTGCGTACAAGGCCGTTGCCCTTTTTGACCTGACCGTTGGTTTGCGGGCGCACCACTGAGGCGTATGTGATGTTGATGCCGAGCCCTTCGCAGAAGTCTTGGAACTCCTTCGATGTGAAGTTCGTGCCATTGTCGGTGATGATGCCGTGGGGCACCCCGAACCTGTAGAATATGGACTAGAAGAACTTGATGGCAGAGGCACCAGTTTGGTTGGTGACGGGCATGGCCTCGATCCACTTGGTGAACTTGTCGACTGCCACTAGGAGGTAGACGTATCCTCTAGGTGAGGATTTCTGTAGCTTGCCGACCATGTCGAGTCCCCATTGGACGAAGGGCCAGGCCAACGGTATGGGCCGTAGTTCTAAGCCTGGTGCATGTGGTTTATCGGCAAACCAGTGACAGGCGTTGCACTTCTCGACGATGTCCTTGGCGTCACACATTGCGGTTGGCCAGTAGAAGCCAGCTCGTAGAGCCTTGGTGACTAGGGCACGGCTGCCGGCATGGTAGCCATAGATGCCTTCGTGAATGTTGAGGAGGATGTCCTTCCCATCACTGTTGGTGACGCATCGCTAGAGCACCCCGGTGATGCTTCGCTTATATAGCTCGCCGTTGATGATGGTGAAGGCTTTTGAATGGCGGGCGATGTGCCTGGCGTCCGTCGGGTCATCCGGTAATTGCTTGCTCAACAGGTACTTGACGTATGGTTGAGTCCATGTTTGCTCGATTGCTAGGACCTGCATGAGGCTCACCAACTCGACGTTTGTCTCTAGTTCTTCGGACGCCTCCAATTTCTCAGGTGGCATAGCCCCCGAGTGTCTCGTGGCGTTGGTCGTGCCCTTGGGATTTTTGCGCTTGATGGAGCGCACGCAGATTTGTTCGAGGAACACACCCGGTGGTACCGGGGCGCAGGTGGAGCCAATGTTGGCGAGCTTGTCTGCCTCCTTATTGCTTTCCCGGCCAACGTGCCGGAGTTCGCAGCCGTCGAAGTCTCCTTCGAGTGAGTTGTAGAGGTCACGGTAAGCGACCATGTTGTCACTGACAGCGTCGCACTAGTTCATCGTCTGTTGGATGATGAGGTTGGAGTCGCCGTAGATGACTAGTCGCGTGGCGCCACAGACTTTAGCCATCCGCATGCCATGGATCAGTGCCTCGTATTCAGCCTCGTTGTTGGATGCGTGGAACCTCATCCGCAGCACATATCTCATCTTGTCCCCTTGGGGGGATGTCAAGATTACTTCGGCTCCCGCTCCGATGTCGCTTTTAGATCCGGGAAAGTGCATTGTCCAGAGCTGGGACATGTCTGGGGTGTGTGGTAGCTGTAGCTCCATCCAGTGCACGAAGAAGTCAGGGAGCACCTGCGATTTGATCGTGGTGCATCTTTCATAGATGATGTCCCGTGGGGACAGCTCGATGCCCCATAGGGCCACTCGCCCCGTGGCCTCGAGGTTGTTGAGGATGTGTGATAGTGGTGCGTCGTTGACGACCACAATCTGATGCTCATGGAAGTAGTGGCGTAGCCGACGTGCAGTCATGAATACGCCGTAGGCGAGCTTTTGATAATGGGGATACCTTTGTTTTGTAGGCGTCAGTACCTCGCTGAGGTAATATACGGGGCGCTGTACCCCGTGGGTTTTGCCTTCTTCGGGTCGTTCGACCACAAGTGCCGTGCTGGCCACTTGGTGCATTGCAGCGATGTAGAGCAGCATGGGCTCTCTCTCCATTAGCGTCACCAGTACGGGAGATGTAGAGAGCAGGCGTTTGAGGTCTTTGAATGCCTCGTCGGCTTCAGCCGTCCACTCGAATTTGTCGGCCTTGCGGAGTAATTGGTAGAAAGGGAGAGCCTTTTTACCCATGCGACTAATGAACCTGCTGAGCGCTACGATTTTCCCAGCTAGATGATGGACTAGTTTGACGTTCTTCGACTTCTCTAGGGCTAGTATAGCCTTGATTTTCTTCGGGTTGGCCTCGATGCCCCTCTCGGAGATGGTATCCGAGCAATTGTCCAGATGGGACGCTGAAGGAGCATTTTTCTGGGTCCAGCTTGATCTTGAACTGATCGAGGTTGTGAACGTTTCGCGGAGATCGTCTATCAATGCGCTACTCTTCTTGGTCTTTACCACTATGTCGTCGACATAGACTTGGATGTTTCGACCAATTTGATTCTTCAGGCAGGCTTGCATGCACCTTTGATAAGTTGTGCCTGCGTTCTTGAGCCCGAAGGGCATTGTATTGTAACAGAAGACCCCCGAACGGCATGATGAACGCCATCTTTTCTTGATCCTCGACCTTCAGTCGAATCTGATGGTAGCCTGAGTAGGCGTCAAGGAACGAGAGCCGCTCGCATCCCGCGGTGGAGTCGATGATCTGATCGGTCTATGGTAGGGGGAAGTGATCCTTTGGGCAGTGCTTGTTAAGGGCTGTAAAGTCTAAGCACATTCGTAGGATGTCCGTGTCCTTCTTGGGAACTAGCACGGGGTTAGCTACCCAAGTGCTTTCCTTGATTTCTCGTATGAAATTAGCATCGAGGAGTCTGTTGACTTCGACGCCAATTGCTTCAGCTCTGCCCTCGGACAGTCGACGCATCGTCTGCTTGACTGGTCGCTCACTCGGATAAACGTTGAGTGCATGCTCGGAGAATTCCCTAGGAACTCCTGGCATGTCTACAGGACACCAGGCGAAGATTTCCCAGCGTTCACGGAGGAATTCGACGAGCGTGAGTTCCTATGCGGAACTCAGGTTATTGGCGATGAGGGCTGTCTTGGCAGGGTCTGTCAGGTGAACTTGCACCGCCTTGGTGTTGACTGCAGAGTCAAAGGATAGGTCAGGTGTGTTCTGCTTGGTCACCGGGGGCAGACTGTTATCTGTCGACTCCTTCAATGTTGTGAGCTCCTCTTGCATACTAAAGGACTGAGAGATTCTGTTGATGTCTCTATCGTAGTTATCGGACTTGGTAAAGCCCCCTAGGACGGTGATGACACCGTTGGGTCCTGGCATCTTCAGTAGGAGATACGCATAGTGCAGCACTGCCAAAATTTTGTGAATGCCATGCGACCGAGGATTACGTGGTATTGTGAGGGCCAGTCGACAACCTCGAACTCAAGACGCTCGCGTCTAAATTTCTTGGGGGTGCCAAAGATGACGTCGAGCCATATTTTGCCCGGGGGTATACTCCTTTCCCTAGGACTATGCCGTGGAAGGTTGTATCTGATGCCTCTAGGCTGCATAGCGGGATCCGCATAGCTACGAGTGTGCTGGCGAACATGAGGTTGATACCGCTGCCGCCGTCCATGAACACACAAATCATCTCAAATCCACCGATCTGAGCCTCAAGCACCAGGGCGGAGTGCCCGAGGCGAGGAATTTGGCGAGGGTGGTCGGATCTGTCAAAGGTGACACAAGACTCCGAGCCGCTGAGGTACTCAGGTGTGGCTGGCGGAGAAGTGACGGCCAGGTTTATCTGGCGAGTGATCGTCTTCTAGACCCTGTTGGATGGACAACCTTTTTGTATCATCATGGTACCCAACGGTCGTGGGTACTGCTCTGTTCCGTTGTTATGGGCTGGTGCAGCCGTAGGCTGCGCGGGTGCTCCGGGTGGCGGCGGTGGGGCACCATATGCGATGGCTCCTGGGGCAGAGCCGAACCCCTGATTCACTGCATCACATCGCAGCTAAGCGTAACTCTCGTAGAGCTTCTGGAACTCCCTGCAATCCTTGAGCAGGTGGTTGGCCTTCTTCTTTCCATCGTGCTTGTCGATGTAGAAGTGGATGGTGCAGGGACCTGACAGTTTGACGAACGCGGATGGCTCATCCTCGCGGGCGCGGCGTTTCCATGCTTGTGTGGGTTTCCCACCATCGCGGTAGCTGCCACCGCGGTAGCCGCTTCTGCGGTTTCCATCATCGTGACGATCGCGTAGCCAGCCGTGACCATATCGACCTCCTCGCGATCATCGTAGACGCGCGCTCTTCTTTTTCCTCGGCAGTCTCGCCTGCGGCCAAGGTCGTCGTCGTCATCCGAACATGGTCGATTGACGGCGTCCTCGCCATCAGCCCAACGGTTGACGATGTCCATCAAATGGTCGATGGTTTTGGGCTTGATGCGGCCTAGCTCTTCTCTGAGCTCGTGGTGTTTTACGCCGCCATTAAAGCCATCGATTGCCCTTTCTTCTGAGATGTCCTCGGCGGAGTTCTTGATGATGGACCACTGCTAGACGTAGGAGCGGAGGGACTTGTTCGACCGCTGGCAGCAGGCGCACAGCTCTTCGATTGAGGCCGGTCTCTTGCAGGTGCCCTTCAAGTTGCGGATGAAGCAGTAGACTAGTTCTTCCCAACTTCGGATGGATCCGGAGGGGAGGTTATTGAGCCAGGCTCCAGCCGCACCCTTAAACTATAGCTGAAGGCATTGCATGGCCGTGTTCTTGCTTCTGCCGTGGAGCTTGACTGATGAGATGCAATCATCCAGCCAAATCTTCGGCTCCTGCGCGCCGTCAAACTTTGGGTTGTCCGAAGGGAGCTTGAAGCCCTTGGGCATCCTCGTCTGCCGTATGGCTCTACTGAAGCATATGGCACCGCAGAGCTCTGTGTCTTCATCCTTCGATTCTATGGAGCATGCACGTTTTGCGCGTGATCTGTTGATCTTGCGCTGGGTGAGCTCGTTGCGGGCGTCGTAGTGGTGGCTCCTTCGCCGTGGGCTGCAGCGTCGCCATGACAAGTCGTGATCTTCCTCGTCAGACGAGGATGTGCAGCTCCTTGTAAATGTCACCACAACTTTTTTCTTTGGCTCTTGGGCCGTTTCTCCGATCAGCGCGGCTCCCACGAGCCCAAGGCCCGCAATCGCAGATTTATGGATTGCGTGTCTGGGATCTCCGGCAGGTGGCGGGTTTGCTGCCAGGTACATGGTGGCCGTCATAACCGCAGCCTGCGGTGTTTTGGGCATTATGTTGCCCTGCGAGTCCATCGACATGAAGGACAGGTCAAGTGCCCTAGTGGCCTTGCGTCTGGCGTTGGGATCCATGTGCTCCAGTCGAGAGTGGCTCTTGTAGGCGGTGTTGCCGTCATTTCCTTCCGAAGAGGATTCGCGGATGGAGGAGAGCGCGGCTCGTCGAGCACTTGACTCATCAGCTGCTCGCCAGCGCTGCTCGAGCTACTTATTCTGCTCAACTTGCCGATTATGCTCCTTTATGAGGAGCCAGTGGTAGCCCACTAACATATCACGAGAAGCGTCGATCGGCAGAGGGTTTGTACCTCGCACGGCCTCCCAAACTCTTTCCCATTGGGCATCGTTGAGATGGATATGCTGGCGAGCGTGATCGCCACCGTTGGCGGCTTCAGGTGGCCTTTTCCCGTTTGCATTTGATGGAGGTGCGCCATTGGCGTTGTTGTTGGGAGGTTGTGTCCCATTCGTGGCGTTAGGCACCTGTAGATCGATTCCATTCACAGCGATGGAGGGTGCCGGTGGATTGGCACTGTTGTCAACGTGGGCGTCGACGACGACCATGCACATGTAGCGGTGGGGGAGATCGTTACTCCCACAGTTCTCAAATCCGGAACCGTAGGTTCCTTCCTCCGTAGGAGGGTCGCACATATCGAAGTTGCAGCAGCTGCTGTCATCCGAGTAGTACGTCAGCGAAGGTGCGTCCAGGACACCGATTGGCAGCACCCACGAGGCAGGTGCGATTGCCGGAGGCGCCACCCGCTCAGGGAGGCGAAGGGTGCCGATCTGGCCCACCTGGAAGCAGAAGCTCCCGAGCATCATATTGACTCCATCTCCTACGGAATCGAAGTTCTGGCGGGTCGCCGACGAGTGGACGGTGAAGTCGATGGTGCCTAAGAGGAGGTGGTTCCTCGTCGCAGAGGAATCGAAGATTGCGGTGGATGGGGCCATCGCGACTACTACATCAGCATCCCCAGTTCCCACATGCGGCTCCAATTGACGATGTTTGGACTCATCAATGCCCATTGTTATGGACTTGGGTTTTGGAGAAGGAGGGGAAGCTGGAGATCACGGAACGGCTAACAGATTCGCAACACGGGGACACGAGGTTTACCCAAGTTCAGGCCCCCGGAGGGAAAACCCTACTCCTGCTTGTCTGTTCTTTGTTGATGGCGATGCCGAAGGTTACAGGGGTGCACAGATGAGATCTGGTGAGGTGTATGCTAGGGTTATGAGGTGAGGTCCTCCTCGACGTGCCCTCCTGGCCTTTATATAGATAGGCCAGGTCTTCGGATAGGCCGAGTCGGTTACAGTATTAGGGTTTCCCTTTCAAGTTTCTATCTAAAGAAGACGTGTCCGCCAAGGAGTCGAGCCTTCACCTAGCTTGGGCCACCCGAAATCCCCCCTGGGCTTCACGATTACGGTACGCCTTCTTCATGGGCTTCTGCTAGGCTGGACCGGGTAGGATAACATCGGGTACCCGTAGGGCATATCCATGTCACCCTCCACTTGTCGCCCGGCGACAGGAGGGATGGGGAGCTCGTTCCTCCGTCTAGTAGTTAGGGTTAGGGTCTGTCTGATGTAGTGCGTCATTGGGGTGGTGGGAGCGGCGTCCGGGCAAATAAATCTCCCTCAACTCTATTCCCACACCGGCTACAAACTTGGATTTGATGGCAATGTGTGTTGGTCGGTCTCTCAAATGGGTATCTTGGTCTTCTCATCGTTCTTCAAATTTGGCGAGATCAGTTTCTTGGTGTGTCACCGGTCTTTATTGATATCTGCAACGACGTTGGCGACCGGGGCAAGGTGGTTTATCTGGAGCGAGGATGTTTTTCCGGAGGTGGTGTATTTGTCGTTCTTCTCTGATTTTATCGATAGGAGGCGGCGGATCTTGGTCCAAGACATCACGGGAACGTTCCTCAGTCGACGTGCCACATTGACATGCATCTCGCTGCATGCAACAGACATGTTCATTGACTCACAAAGCCTCGTTGGCGATGGTTCTTTTTTGGATCTTGCAATAGTGGAGGCTCATCGTTTCTTCCGGTTTCCGTCCCGGGGTGGCGGGGGGGGGGGGGGGGGACTGGAGTTGGGCGGCAACCGCTAACTTCGGTGGTTGCAGGAAAATCTAGAGATCGTTTTGTATTTCTCAATCTCTTAGAATTTCATCTAAAGTTTTAGGATAATCATTTTATCCCGGTTTGTCTTTTAGTTTCCGCATGTGTCGCTTTTTCTAACTTGATTTTTGATAAATGAAGTATATCGTTCCTCTAAAAAAAATCACCAACAGCATGTCAAGGAAAGAGAAAAGAACAAAAAGGCAACTCGTGTACTAACCGCCTATCAAGGAAAAAGAAAAGTACTCCCTCCAATCCAAATTATTGTTCTTAGATTTGTCTAGAGTTAGATATATCTAGTCATGTTTTAGTACTAGATACATCAGAATCTAGCTAAATCTAAAAACATTAATTTGGATCGAAGGTAGTAGCAAAAGGAAGCCACGCAAGAACTAGCACGTCTGAAGAGCTGACCGATGCAAAAAAACACCTCACGCGACCAACAGCCCCCCGCGCGGCGACCGGCCTCCCCGCCACTCCTCTTCCTTGCCGTCGTCGGCGGCCGTTGCAGGGCGACCTGGCGCTGGTGAGGATGGATACGCGCTATGGTGGAGCTTCCACTTGGTGGCCATGGCGGCTGGGCAGGAGCGTCGGAGTGCCCTGCAGGCCCATATCCAGGCCTAAAAGGGCCGATCTAGGTCAGGGAGGGCCGCGTTGGGCTCAGGTTCGGTGCCTCTGGTTGTTCCAATGGGAGGTTCGTGATGAGGGTGGCGTCGACGACGTCACGCCAACTGCAACGTGGTGACGGGAGATTCGCGGACCCATCTGGGCCCGGCCGGGCCTATGGTGCCGAACGAGAGGATGGCGGCGAGTGTAGCCTACGTGCAGCAGCATGACAGCGGAGACTTTACGAGCATGTCTGCAGCTTGGGTGGGCTGTTTAGCCTGGTTTTTCTCTGCTACCGCGTCCGGTCGGCACCCGCCAATGGCGGTGGAGGTAGTCCTCCGGGTGGCTGTGTTGCTGCCGTCCTTTGGCACCAAGTGGCTTGGTGTTCTCTTGCCCCTGCGTCCGGTCGGCTACCGTCTACGGTGGTGGAGGTTGTTCCCTCCCACATGGTTGTGGTTCTACGCCTGTTGTCTACGGTTGTTTCCTCTCGGTACAGCCGGCCTCGCAGCGTTTGCCATTGTGAGACGACGATGTTGACTGCAAGATCGTGGTTGGTGGAGCGCTTTGGATTGGCTAGGGTTGTGGTTTTTTGAGGGTTGGGAGAAATCCCTGTCGGCTTGGCCGATACCGACGCGATGACGCCTGCGGATGCCGTCTTTCCTTCTTGAAGGGCGTTGGGTACCCCTTTCTCACTCCCATCCATGTACCAGGAGAAATCCTAGGACCAGTCCGGACAGCAGCGTCGTCATCGTCGCATCTCTTCTTGAAGGTTTTGCTTTGTGCACGGCGATCCGAAGGCATAGGAGTGTGATGGGAATCCTTCGGAGGGCGCAACGGTTGCGGGTCATCGTTGCTTTCGTTGATCTAGCACTCTCGGCATTAGCAGTTGTGGACTCAAGTTGCTCGGTGTGGTTGCTATATTAATATAACAGGAAGAATGCATATTTCAAAAGAGAGAAAGGAAGCCACGCTACGGCAGTGGAGAACCCAGCTACGTATGCGCAGTTGTGGGGCGCGAGTGAGCCACGATTCCCTGCCCCAGATCGGTCGGCCGGCCGGGACAGAGTGTTTTCCATACCTCGTGTTCGACTCGAAGTCGTACTCCATCAGGCGTCAATATATACCGCACGCCTCGTCCGCCTCCTCCCCCCTTCCCCACTTTTCCCCATCTCCACCCGGCTTCGCCGTTTCTCCCGCAAAACCTAACCTTTGGTGCTTGCGCCGCTGCCATGGCTAGCAGCAACCTCTCCTCCGCCGTCTATTTCTCCGTGATCGAAGACGTCGTCGCTAATGTCCGCGAAGAATTCATCACCTACGGCGTCGGTGATGCCGTCCTCACTGTGACTACCTGTGATAGCAAGTAGTCAGTCCTCTTGTGATCGATCATAAACTGAAAGCAGGCTGTTGCCCGTGTGCTTGTAATAATCTGATCGCTCCACGACCCCCTAACTTAATATAATCCAGAGCATGCATACATATGCATGCAGTTTACTAGTAGTACTATTTTCTTTTTTTTGTTTGTTTGTTTTCTACACTATTTCCAATTAAGAAATTTTGTTCAGCTCAAAACCTAAACTCATCAGGCAACCAAATTTTTCGAGAACTCCAAACAACGGTCAGGCTAGCTTTACTCCTATATCAAAGTGATGCATGGATTCATCCTTAAATCTCAAATTTAATTCGCTAGCTGATTCCTTTCGCAGAGATGCATCAAAATCTAGCACAAATGACAGAGACAGCACAAGTAGTACTCCCTCCGTTTTAAAATATAAAAGGTTTTAGCTTTGTGAATGGAGTGTATCTAGACTATTTTTAGTGTGTAGGTTCATCAAGATTTAGAGTGAACCTACACACTAAAAGAGGTCTAGATACACTTCTTCACAAAGCTAAAAGATCTTATATTTTAAAACTGAGGGAGTATATCAAAGACTTTCCGTTTATTAACATTGAAGAGGACAAGCAGTTCAGTTTACAAGCCTCCTAGGAGCTTTGTTTCTCGTGCACCATCTCTTTCACTGTTATAATTTGCTCGTAGAACCTCCTGGACTCCCGTCCAGACAAGTCCACTATCTAGAATTAAAAAAAGGTTCAAAATAAGAAATTTTGGTCATGTCAAAACCTAAACTCATCAAGCAACCGATTTTTTCGAAAACACCAAACAATGTTCGGGCTCGCGTTGCTCATGTATCAAAGTACGTGGATTATTCATTCTTGATCTTAAATTCAATTCGCTAACTAGCACAAAATGCATTAAAATTTTGCACAAAGGACATAGACGGGATAAGTAGTATATCAAATCAGCAAATAATAATCTGGCAGAGTCAAAGCATGGGCAACGTATTCTGACATTTTGAGATTTACAGTACCCTCACATTAGTATAAGCCTTCATTTATCTCTTAGGGAAACGATATGTTTTGTACACAAATATCAAAAGATGAACCCGACAAGAGTAAGCTAGCTATTCAATTCTTCCAACAGCTTGCAAGAAAAGCATTCTGATCTTATAACATAGCTCCCAAATTCTATTTTTCAGGGAGCTCCCCCAACCAGCACGGAGTGTATGGGAAAGACTCTGTTACCATTTTTTCGAAGAAATCACGGTCAACGTCATAATAGAATTTAGGGAAAAGCTTGCCTAAATCTTGAAGCTTTGAGCTAGACCAATGATAGGCTAGCACTCTGTCCCCTAAACCCAACAACACAACCTCTTTGTAAGGATAATCCAAGGAAATCAATACACTTATAGTAGCTCCTACTACTTCCAGGTTCAAGGACATTATCGTTATCGGAGTCCCACACAAAGTTCTCTTTTTCTACCATTGCTTCCTTGTTATCCTCCAAAACAGAACCATTTTCACCTGCATCTCGCTGATAGTCAAATTCTTGCAAGATCCAAGGTCCATCACATGGTTCGTCATAGTTGAGATTTGGTAGTGACATGGGTATACCCTACAGGTACTCGAGTTGAGTATATACGGTCCAGATATGGCAGAAGCCCACGGCGTTGCCAAGGCCCAATGGAGAATTCCAGTGGCCCACGGACTCTCGATTGCTTGCGGGACAAGAACAAGCTTAAGATAGAAAGTTTAAAGGGAAAACCCTAACCTGTAACCGACTCGACCTGCTACCCGAGACCTAGCCTATCTATATAAAGGCCAGGAGGGGGCGGCGAGGACAACGATCGCCACCTTAGTTTCCATAACCATCGCCAGATTGCATCTGTGCACCCCTTGTAACTTTTGACTCCCTCGAAAATTCCAAGAGCAGACAAGCAGGAGTAGGAACCTCTACGAGGCCTGAACTTGGGTAAAACTTGCGTCCCTGTGTGCTTGTTTGCTAGCCGATTGATGCCTCCAGCGCTCCCTCCTCCAAAACCCAAGTCCATAACAATGGGCATTGACGAGTTGAATCCTCATCAATTGGCGTCGTCTGTGGGAAAAGGGAGTGCTGATGTCGCGGTTTCTTCGGCTCCGTCAACCGCGATCTACAACTCTGCAACAGCGGAGATCCGCCAGCTCTTTGGCGCGTTCGACTTCACCGTCCACTCGTCCGGCTTTCAAATCCGTGGGTGATGGAATCAGCCTAGCGATTGGGAGCTTTCGCTTCCAGGTTGGTCAACAGGGCACGCTTTGCATGCCCGATCAGCCAGCGACACCCGCGATTGCTCCAGCGTCGTGGTTCCCGCCACCAATCGGCACCCTCAGCGAGCTCAACACCTCAGCAACAGCCGGAGGTACGGACAGCGACAACAGTCGCGGATCCGATCTGGGTGACCTAGCCACAGAAGATGGAGCCTACGGCTCTGGATCTGGAAGTTACGGGAGCAACAGCTTCCCAAACCACTTCATGTGCGCCGTCATCAACGCGGGCGATACCGGTGTCAATCGCGAAAACGTCGGCACCGGATCTGGCACCGGACCGCCCAACGGCGGTACGCCCAATGGCAGCATACCAGTCGCAAACGGCGGCCTCACCAACGGCGGTAACGGCGTGCCCGTTAACAATGGAATAGAAGGGGACCCGAACCTCACGGCGAATGAGCACCCCGAGGACCGCGTACTGATTAAGCTCAACGACAACGAGTGGGCTCGCTGCCAAGAGGCTCTGCGTGGCAACCCCCTCCCCATGAACTCATCGCAACAGATGCTGATGGGTTACCATTGGCTGCTCAAAGAGGAGTTCAAGCGCCAGCAGCAAGTAATCGCGCAACTCGAAGCGCGCAGAAAGGCGGCAGATGAGTCGAGTCTTCGACGAGCTAGGCTCTCCTCCCACGGAGGATCCTCCTCCAAGGGCAACGAGTACGTGGCCAACAAAAGGCGATCTTGACTGGCCCATCTCACCGAGCAAGAACGCGTAGAAGCCGCGAAAGTTCTCGACTTCAGCTCTATGACGGTGGATACAAGGGGCAACGTGCTCCCAAAAATGCCGCCGGCCGCGGTAACGGCAGCTACCATGTATCTCCTCAACAATCAGCCACCGACTGGAGATCCGCGAGCTGCCATGCACCGATCTACGATCGCGGGCCTGGGGCTAATCAAGGCCGCCCTCGACAAGGAACCAACGCCAGAGCCGAAGAAAGGCAAGGCTCTGGAAAAGTACTACTCGTACTCCTCTAGTGACGACAGTCACGATCTGTCACGACGACATCGCTCATGGCGGCACGACCGCGACTACGATGCACGCGATGACCTCACGCAGCGCAAAGTCGACAAGATGCAGGCAAGACGTGCTCGTTCGACTGATTCGGAAGAAGACGAGACTGAGCTCTGCGGCGCCAGATGCTTCAGTAGGGCCATCAGACAGAAGCAAATGCCTAAGGGGTTGAAGCTCCCGTCGGAAAATCCAAAATTTGACGGCCTGCAGGACCCGAAAATCTGGTTGGAGGACCACATCTCCTCTGTTAGGCTACATGGCGGGAGTCGAAGCATGGCCATGCAATGCCTATAGCTAGAGTTGCAGGGCGCCGCTCGCGCATGGCTCAATAACCTCCCACGTGGATCCATTCGCAGCTGGGAAGAGCTGGTCTACAACTTTGTGCGCAACTTCAAGGGCACTTACAAAAGGCCCGCATCAATCGAAGAACTGAGAAGCTGCCAGCAAAGATCTGGCGAATCGTTGCGCTCGTACATCCAGAGATGGTCCATCATCAAGAACTCCGCAGAAAACATCTCGGAAGACCGCGCAATCGACGCATTCAACGGCGATGTTCGCCGAATAAAGCTCAGGGAGGAGCTGGGCCGCTCGAAGCCCAAAACGATCGACCACCTGATGGAAATCGCAAACCGGTGGGCTGACGGAGAAGATTCGGTGAAAAACCGCACCTACTCTGACGACAACGATGACCTCGGTCGTAGACGCGACCCGCGAGGCAAACAACGAATGCGCGTCTACGATGACCGCGACGAAGTCAATATGGTCGCAGCTGGCTACGCTGACAAGCGCGACGACAACCGCAACAGCGGATATCACAGTGGTGGATACCGTGACAGCGGAAAAACCACGCAGGTGTGGCAGCGCCGCACTCGCGAGGAAGTACCCGCAGCATCTATCGAGGACAAACTGTCCGGGCCATGCAACGTGCACTTCTACATCGACAAGCACGATGGCAAGAAAAAATCAAGCCACCTTCTCAAGGATTGTCGCGAGTTCCTCAAACTCCACGAGGGCCTGGCGCGGATGAACCGCGACGCGGTCAACAGAGGCTATGGAGCCCCCCCAGGCGCAAGAAGCATTTGAAGAACTCAAACGTCTACTATCCACCTCACCAGTACTAGTGACTCCACGCGAAGAAGAGCCACTATTGCTCTACATCTCCGCCACTAACCAGGTGGTCAGCACGGTGCTTGTGGTGGAACGAGCCGAAGAAAACAATGTCCACGGGGTCCAGCACCCAGTATATTACCTCAGCGAGGTGCTCACGCCAACAAAATAGCGGTACCCGCACTACCAGAAGCTGGCGTATGGCGTCTTCATGACAGCTAGGCGACTGCGCCACTACTTCCAGGAGCACCCAATCGTGGTGGTAAACGACGCCCCGCTCGGGCACATACTCAATAACACTGATGCCACCGGACGAGTTACGCTCTGGGGAATCGAATTGTCTCCACGAGACATTACATACGAGAAGCGCGACGCGATAAAGTCGCAAGTTCTCCCAGACTTTCTCGTGCACTGGATGGAGAATCAGCTCCCCGATAAACCAGACATGTCCTACCTCTGGACAATGCACTTCGACGGGTCCAAGCGAAAGGACGGAGCTGGCGCAGGTGTCATACTGACATCACCCCAAGGAGACAAGATGAAATACATTCTGCGAATGCAGTTCACCGCCTCCAATAATTAAGCTGAGTACAAAGCCCTAATCCACGGGATGCGGATGGCGAAAGCCTGCGGCGCCAAAAGGCTCATCATCTACGGCGACTCCAAACTGGTAGTCAGCCAAACGATGCACGAGTGCGACGCACTGAGCGACAACATGATCGTCTATCGCGACCTCTACGACACACTCGGAGGAGACTTTGACGGCTGCGAGCTGCGACACGTGGGCCACGAAAGCAATGAAGAGGCGGATCTACTCGCCAATATTGGCTCCACCTGCACACCCATACCACCTGGTGTATTTCTCGAGTGAATCTACGAGCGCTCCATCAAGCCCAAGGCTCCAAAGAAGAAAATAAGCACGTCAACGGACTCGGGGGCTACGCCACCCAACGAGCCAAGGGCACTCGACGACCTAGAGCTTGATACAGGACTCGAAGGACCAATAGGCGTCATGATGATCGAGCCATCATGGACACAACCCTACATTACGTACTTACTCTGCAAGAGGCTGTCAGACGATCCGACTGACGCGCGGCAGAACACGCGGCGATCCAAGGAATTCACCCTAATCAACGGCGAATTGTACAAGCGCAGCATCACAGGAGTACTTCAGCGGTGCGTCTCCAACGAGGACGGAAGGGCCGTCCTCCTCGACATCCACGAAGGCACCTGCGGGCACCATGCTGGCAGTCGCGCCCTCGTTGCCAAAGCTCTACGAGCTGGATTCTACTGGCCCACAACCATGCGAGACGCCAAGGACATCGTCCATAGCTGCAACGCTTGCCAGCGATTCGCAGACAAACCTCACGCACCTGGCGCAGAACTCCGACCAATACCATTGGCTTGGCCCTTCGTTCAATGGGGACCCGATATGGTCGGCAAGCTCCCGAAATCCTCGCCAGGAGGTTACGTCTGCCTCTTGGTCGCAGTCGACAAATTCACCAAGTGGATCGAGGCCACGCCGGTGACAAATCAAACAGGGGCCAGCGCTGTCAAATTCTTCGAGTCCATTGTCTACCGCTTTGGAGTGCCACACATCATCATCACGGACAATGGGACGAACTTCACCTCTAAGGAGTTCTAGGAATTCTGCGAGAACTTGGGGATCAACATAAGCTATGCCTCGGTGGCTCACCCGCAGACCAACGGTCAAGTCGAAAAGGCCAACGGCCTCGTTTGCGGCGGAATCAAGAAACGACTCCTCCGTCCACTCGAACAAGCCGCTGGATGCTGGCCAGACGAACTGCAATCCGTACTTTGGAGCCCGCGCACCACTCCAAACAGCGCCACGGGATACACCCCGTTCTTCATGGTGCACGACGCTGAAGCGGTGCTACCCGCAGAAGTACGCTACAAAGCCCCACGGGTGGTCGCTTACAGCGAGCAAGATTCAACACTCACACTGGAAGACTCCGTCGACATCCTTGACGAAGCACGAGAAATTGCAGCAGAAAGATCAATGATCTACCAGCAAAACATCCGCAACAACCACAGCAGAAGGTTACGCCCCAGGTCTTTCGTCGAAGGAGACCTGGTCCTGCGACTGAAGCAACAAGGGCATCTCAAGCTCAAGTAATCTCAGGTGGCGCCTATCGCCTTAAAGACTTTGAGACAGGAGTCGCATACTCCAACCCCTGGAACATCGTGCAGCTGCGTCGTTTCTACCCCTAGTCGTTTTTACATTATAAATAAGGCTACTCAGCCAGGCTACCTAGCCACACACTATACCTCATACTATTCTGCGAATAAATAAAGCTAAGTGCCCCAAAACTCTCGGTTTCCCTTATTTTCTCGCAATTTTGTCACTCAGGGGCTGTGCCACCCTTTACACCTTGTTCCATGAATAAACACGGTATCCTGAGTAGCTGACATACTACCAATCGAACCCTTGATAAACACCAACCCAGCTGCACTGCACCTGACAGGTTGGCAAGGTGCTGAGATAAACACAAAGTCAGGCTAACGAAAAGGAACTACAGAATCCAATACACTCGTAAAATATAAAAAGCTAGCAAGCTCATCACATATCAATGGGTATTAACTACAATCAGCATATTCATGCGAGCTTTACAACACTTATACATTTTTGTGCAGGATACAGATCACGCTACTACTGCAAAAGAAGAACGTTCGTTTGCTCCTCGAAGAAATCGACAATTTCCTCTGCTGGCCGATCAACCGCTTGGTAGTACGGAACCATGTTCCAGGTCATCCCTACTGGCGGTGGCGGAGGCCCAGCGGCAACAGCCGTGATATCCACATCTGGTCGATGCAACCGAACAAGCGCCAACGCAGCCTTGGCACCGGCAACCAATTACTGCCGCACGCACTCGCGAACTACGCGGATATCTTGAAACTTCGCCAGCAAAGCTAGCAAGCTTGATGGCACCACGTCTAGAGGAAACATCGTTCGGAAGATATGCCTAAGGCACGACTGCGCCTTGTTCAAACACTGAAGCACTCGCGAAGCACGATCCTGTAGTGTCGCCAACACGACTGCACGGTCGTGCTCCACCCAGAAGTAACCACTAGCTTGCAGCTGCTCTTGGGTCAGATTATGCAGGCGAACTGCAACCCGATCCCTCTCATCACGCGGATGACGAGCACTAACAACTACAAGAAAAAAGCAAGACAAAAGTATAAGACAAGGCATCGCCGCAAATGTCTAAATAAAGGGTAAGAAGACAGAGAGCTAACATTTAAATTGCTCGTTCAACTACGCAACTTCCTCCAAGAGATACTTCTCACAGGCGGCGGCCTTCTCCGCCTTCGACTTCCATACATCTGCACTTCCGCGGAGGATGGGCAACTCACGCTCCAACTGCTTTATGCAATCGCGCAGTCGCAAAAGCAACGACAACTCCTCCACCTTTGAGCGCGGCTGCGCCAAGGCTTCATCGGTGGGTGGAGGATCATGAGGACCACTCGACGTACCCTATCACAAATCAAGCAAGAGCAAATAAGGGACCAAGAATACATTGATAAAGGCGCGGATGCATTCAAACACAACAAAAGTTTCGACAGGGACACTCCCACAAAAGCATAAGTTTCAACACAAGGCAACTGCAACCGTTACAGATTGGCAACTAAGGAGAAATCTGCTTCTTCGACATGGATTTTGACTTCGGAGGCCTCATCGAATCCGTGGTAGCCCCTAACGTCGTAGGCTTCGCCGCCCTTTTTGCTCGCTGTAGCTCCGCAGAATATTTCGCGACTGTATCGATGAGCTGCGGCCCATACTTGCCACAACCAGCAGCGAAGGGAGCAAACACTACCTATTGGCCATCTGCGTCGACGACCATTGCCTTCGAGATTGCGGAAGGATCCAACTCCACGCCATGGGCCTATGCCATCGCGAGTGCCATAGTAGCGCCGACAGACCGCTGCGAATTTTTGAAGTCCATCGGGATGCCTTCTGCGAAGGATTCCACGAAGGATTCCACGAAGCCATCAAGATTCTCGATTAAGCCAGCCTTGGGAACCATCTCCTCACGGAGGCGGCTCAGCATGCCTTTGGCCTTCCCGAGCGTATCCTTGAGGGAGACACTGCGGTCCTCGACTGCGGCCACGGTGCCAGCTAAGGCATCCTCACGACGCAAGGCCTAGGCGTCGAAGCTTACGCCGGCAACATCTGAAAACGCAGGGCGTCAAAACAACGACATGAAAAAAAAGGGGAAATACAAGTGAAGCTGAATAATACCCGAGAGAGCTTTTGCAATCAAGAAAAGCTGTTCTTCGAATAACTTCTCCCTTTTGGCAGTGGAAGCACGCAGTTCCTCCTCGCACTTTTGCGACTCCTTCAGAGCATCGACTGCCTCATCGCGTTTCTTCTCCGTGGTAGTCAGTCCCTTCTAGAGGGAATCGACGCGACGAAGCAGGTCATTGTGCTCACCTACAAGGGACCGAGCACGACAACATATGAGTTTACAAACCTATTCATAAACAGAGCGACGATACAAGACCAGTCCAAACCTTCGACTGCGCGGTGGCGATTGTCCAGCAGCGCGTGCTGTCGACCCATAACAAGGACTTGCTCCGTCAGACGAGTGGCTTCCTTCATGATGAGCTGCAACCAGAAGAAAACAAAGGTTCGGCGATAGCACCAAGTACAAATTTGACTGCCAAAACAGCGAAAGGACGCTTACGTGATCCTCTAGGGACTCCGAAGATGACTGTCGCACAGTCATCTGGGCAACCATCTGGTGTTCCCCAGCAAGCGAGGAACTCGACGAATTGTGCCCGGAGTGGGCCGCCACTGGAGAAGGAGACCGTTCGGTCACGTCCTTGGCTTTGGAATCTGCGACTCCAGACTCCTTCACAAATTGGACGTCGTCAGAAGACGACGACACCGCTTGACTACAAAACACATCCAGCAAAAACTTTAGGCAAGGCAACACCAAAAAAGAGAGCAAGATGCATTCGCAAAAAGGCAATACCCACCAGTTAAAATTATCAAGGTCAAAGAATTCCTCTGACGACTCCTTCAGAAGTCGCAGCTTCTTCCGAGCGGGAGGAGCCATGGTACGCATAGGAACGGCGGGGATTGGCTCCTCTGTAGCAGCAGAGGGACCTTCCGGCGTCGCCAGGGAAGTAGCGTCAGAATCCTCGCTGCGGGAACACTTGCGAGTGTCCTGATCTCTGGACTCGGGGGCTCCCTCCTCATCTTCAATTGGGACGGTCGACTCCGACTCGTCCTCTTCATCCACTTCGCGTGGGATAACTCCTTCAGGACGGGGAGGCAAATTGGGAGACACCTTCCAGTCCTGCATTTAGACGATAAATAGTATATATCAAAGCATCATAAAGGCAGTCGAAAAAAAACTACTTCAAAGTACAGTTCTACCTCAGGAGGAGGGTTAGAGGCGTCGAAAGGAGGCACGACTGGCTCGCCTGGGAGAACCTCCTTGGCGGTGTACTTGGTCACCAATCGCACTCTCCTATCCACCTCAGCCGCAGAAATGCCTTCGACAGATATGCGAGTGACATCGCTTGCGCCAGCCCAGCAATACATTGGGTGAACTCTAGCCTATAGAGGCTGAACGCGGCGGCGCAACCATGTGCGAATGAGAGCGGCGCCACCCTCTTCTTTGCCCATGCGGCTTTCGAGGTTGCAGACGCGCTCATACAACACCTCCGTTTCTTCGGACTCGCCGGGCATAATGACATTCTTCTAGGAGCGCCACCTCTTGCAAGTCGCCGCGGGATCGAAGGGCGCGAGTCCGTAGTGCTCTTCGTCGGCCTTCTGGTCGCGGATGTAGAACCACTTGTCCCTCCACCCTTGGACGGAAGCGGTGAGCTTGATGTTAAAATAGGTGACAGTGGAGTCGACGTGGATCCCGCAGCCTCCTACGTCGTATACTAGCGAGCCGGATGCCGATTGGCGCTTTAGCTTAAAAAGCCTCTTGAAGAGGCCAAAGTGTGGCTCGATTTCGAGCCAGCACTCGCAAAGCGTGATGAAGCACGTGATGTGAAGAATGGAATTTGGGGACAACTGGTGCAGCTAGAGCCCGTAGAAGCAAAGAAGACCCCTGAAGAAAGGATGCAGGGGGAGAGAGAGACCTCGGATGACGAACGCAAGGAACATCACCTGGAAACCCGGGGGAGGACAAGGGATTACCTCGTCACCAGGCACTTGTGAGTCATCTTTCGCAGGAGGAAGAGCTCCATCTTGGCGATGGAGGTGCAGCTCGGACGGCTTGATGATGGACGCCTGGCAGGCGCCGTTGGTGACGTGGGTGCCCGCACCCTTCTTCTTCCCCGCAACAGCGGCACTGGTGCCCACGGTGGTGGTATCGCCCTTTTTCTTGGGGGCAGTAATGGTGGCCGCGGATCCGGCGGCGGCGCCTCCCTTCTTCTTACCCATCTTCCGATGGCGGTGTGAGCGGAGAAAGTAACTGGGGAAGGTATGGAGCTGGTCCAGTGCTACGAAGAGGAAGAGCGCAAGGAAACAGAGAGAGCGGCAATGGCGAAGGAGGCACGAGCAAGAAGAGAGATGGGAAAATTACCGCAGCTGCGTTGATACTTAACCTCCTCGTGGAGGCCATCCAACGGTCAGCAGAAACCCTACTGGACGCATGGCATACATCGCCATCAACACGTGGCGTGGGTGAACCACGAATCGTCTCCCACTACCTCCATCATGCGCGGAAATCGAGGAGACGCAGTTAAACCAGAAGATTACGCACGCCCAGTCAAATCAAAGTCAGTAGGTGGGACCCACCGCTCGTCACGTCCCGTCAAAGCCGCTCACGCGGGCAACTGAGCTCATCACATCGTCCGCACTAACGTCATCGATTCCAGCAGAGAAAGAACTTGACTACTTTAGTCCTTGCTCGAGTCTTCGACTCAACCAAGCACTCGGGGGTTACTCCTAACAGGAGCGCTGGCCGCGCACCCGAAATAATTTTTATGCAGGTATATGAGCATTCAAGACAAACCCTTCACTCGAATCATCGATTCGATTGTGAATTACAGGTTACTCCCATAGGGAGCGCCGGAAGCATATTCGACTGAAACAAGCAACCACAGGCGACAGTAGTCGCAAATGTTTTTAGTCCCCACTCGAGTCTACGACTCGAATAGGCACTCGGGGGCTACTCCCATAGGGAGCGCTGGTCGCGCACCCTATGATTATTTTTCCTTGTACATCATACTGTGTGTTGATAACATCCACACTCGAATGCTATGTTGGCTCCGCCTCATATTTTCCCTACAAAGAGATTACGTCTCCTGGGTCACCCGAATCATCTCCGCGATGACAAAAATTTCGGATGCCGCGCTCACAGCGTGAAGATAAGACCTGAATAAGGCCTGACAACGCATCTGCTACGCACTATCAGAAATATATCCATACCTACAGATACAATGAATATGCCTTGACGGACGCGTCGAGTGCTCACACCCATACACTGGAATTCGACTCCTGTAAGACCTCCACGGCCGGAGTCGAATTACTCCAGCATTTTTCTGAATTCGAGTCCAGGGACTCGAGTTTGAGTAGATTGCGTTGTTTTGCCCTAAGGCAGTTAACTGATACTGATACATCGGATAAGTCAGGCATGTATATCAACAATCCCTATAACATGAACAGAACACTCGAAAAATGCTCAATCATGCACTCGAAAGACTTCATAAAGTCTCCAGTCGAATCTGCGATTTCACTGGACACTCGGGGGCTACTGACATGGGTATACTCTATAGGTACTCGAGTTGAGTATATACGGTCCAGATACGACAGAATCCCACGACGTTGCCAAGGCCCAATGGAGAATTCGAGTGGCCCACGGACTCTCGATTGCTTGCGGGACAAGAAGAAGCTTAAGATAGAAAGTTCAAAGGGAAAACCCTAACCTGTAACCGACTCGACCTGCTACCCGAGACCTAGCCTATCTATATAAAGGCCAGGAGGGGGCTGGTACGTTGCTAACGTATCTATAATTTTTGATGCTCCATGCTAGTTTTATATCTACTTTCTTATGTTTTGTCCACACTTTGGAGTGTTTCTTTACATTTTCTGGAACTAACCTATTAACAAGATGCCACAGTGCCAGTTGCCTGTTTTCTGCTGTTTTTGGTTCCAGGAAGTCAAAAAAGTAATATTCTCGGAATTGGATGGGACAAAAGCCAAAGTCCATATTTTACCCGAAGCGACACGGAGACCGAAGGGCAGACGAAGAAGTGAACTAGGGCAGCCACACCATGGGGTGGCGCGGCCAGCCCTGGCCCGCGCCACCTGGTGGTGTGGGCCACCTGGTCGTCCACCGACCTCGCCCCTTCGCCTATTAAAGCCTCCCGACGCGAAAACCCTAAGTACCCGATCAAAATTCCACGAAAGAGTCTGTAGCCGCCGTCATCTTCATCCCTAGATCGGGAGGGATTCCGAAGCTCTTCCCTACACCCTGTCGGAGGGGAGATATCACCCTGGAGGCCTTCTTCATCACCATGCAAGCCTCCGGTGTGATGCGTGAGTAGTTCATCCTTGGACTATGGGGCCATGTAGTAGCTAGATGGCTGGTTCTCCTCCTTTGTGCTATCATGTTTAGATTTTGTGAGCTTCGTTCATGATCAAGATCATCTATTTGTAATCCTACATGTTGTATTTGTGGGGATTCGATGGATATTGAGATGCTATTTCAGATTGATTATTGATTCTATCATGTCTGTGTTGTTTGTGATCTTGCATGCTTTCCGTTGTTAGTAGCTATCTTGGCCAAGTAGATGCTAGCAACTCCAAGAGTTAGTATTTATGCTCGATAGTGGGTTCATGTCTCTAGTAATCTGGGGAAGTGATAGAAATCTCTAAGGTATTAGATGTGCTGTTGCTACTAGGGAGAAAACAATGGTCTTTTGTTCATGGAACATTAGTACTGTTTACTTTACACGCAGTGCGTAAAGCAATAATCTGTTGCTTGCAACTTAATACTGGAGGGGGTTCGGATGATAACCTGAAGGTGGATTATTAGTCATAGATGCAGTTGGATGGCGTTCTATGTATAATGTTGTAATGCCCAATCAAATTCCATAGGAGTCAAGATGATTAGTATGTGCTTGTATGCCTTCTCGATGTTTGTCAATTGGCCCGCTGTAATTTGTTTACCCAGCATGTTGTCTATCTTAAGGAGAATCACCACTAGTGAACTATGGATCCCTGTCCATTCTTTTACAATCAATCTACTAAGCTGTTTACTGTTTTCTATTTACTTTCTGCAAACTGTTACTTTCTTCCACTCGATACGTTTAATCCTTTGCTTTTAGCAAAACCAGTGAGATTGACAACCTCATTGTAAGTTGGGACAAAGATCTGTGGTTGTGTTGTGCAGGTTTCCACGTTGCTGTTGGCACCGGTAGAGCGCCCTGCCAACGTCCAGCTAGCAACACCTTTGAGTTGTTTCCTTGCTCCTACTGGTTCGATAACCTTGGTTTCTTACTGAGGGAAAACTTGCTGTTGTGCTCATCATACCTTCCTCTTGGCGTTCCCAACGAGCTCCCACATCAACCGTGAGCAGCAAGACTTTTTCTGGCGCCGTTGCCGGGGAGTCAAGGACATCTTCACAAGGGGAGTATTTCACAACCAATCTATTTTCTTTGTTTTTTGTTTTGCTTAGTTTCTTTTGTTTGCTTTGTTTGCTCCATTATCAAAAACACAAAATAATTAGTTCTACTTGTTTGCATTCTTTATTAAAAACACAAAAATATTAGGTCTCTCTTTAGTTGCTACTTCGCTCTTAGCTCACCATGTTGATCCCTAAGTTCACCCTGAAAGACCTTTCAATAGGTAGTGGCTCTATAATTGGGAAATATAATATTGAAGAGTTTTTTAATCATGTTAGCAAGCATGAGGATATTGAGGATAGATCCTTAGCTAAACTTGCTCCAAATTATGAAATTGCTACAACTTCTTTAGTTCAAATGTTGGAAGCTAGGTTTGTTAACCTCAACCCCATTATGCAAGTAATGTTCCTTAAACCTAAAGAAATCGAGGATCCTGAAAAGAGGGGTTTTATTTTGGAAACCTTGCTTAAAGAATTCTATGATGTTGCTAAGGAAGCTAGAAAAGTCTTTGAACGTTTTAACATGATAGGCTCATGTGTAGATGTTATTGGTACACGAGAAAAGATGGATAAAACCAAACCTAATGAGGAGGAAATTAAGATACCAATACCTTTTAAACTTGCTGGAATACATGAAGCCCTAGAAAAGAATTTTGATTGGATTGTTCCTGAAAACCCGTTTGATGAGAATAGTGAACCCAAGAGTATTGAGAGAGGATCCTCTAGGACTTATTTGGATGAGATACCTTGCCTCACTGAAGCTCTTTCTGGTATTGATCTTAATGCTTCTTCATTTGAGAACACTTGATTCTTTTCTTGCTTCTTATGCCTAACTTAAAGGCGTTAAAGAAAAGTACTTGTTGGGAGATAACCCAAGAGTTTTAGTTGAGTCTCGAAAGTTATTACTTCTGTAATAACCGCTCCTTATCCTTTTTATTTGCTTTTTGTGCCAAGAGTAACCTCTAATGAGAGAGAAGTAATGATTGGGAAAGTTGTTGTCCCGAAACAGATTTTTGTGCTTCACTGTACAAATTCGTGAAAAATCTCTGTACGTCCTTTTGAGGCGTGAGTTTTTGTGGTTATGCCCCAGGCTGTTATCTAACTTTCATTAGTTCAACACTTTTCGATTTGAGCAACATAAAGTTTTCGAAAAAATTAGTTTTTACCTGCTGGTCTGTTTTGACAGATTTCTGCCATTATTTGCATTTGCCTCTAAATCTCTTTCTCTTTGAGTTCTCTTTGATCATTTGAACTTTTTAAAGGAAGTGCTACAGTAGCTTGTGTTTTAATGGATGTTTTTCATGTGTTGAAGCTGAACCCAAAGACTTATTATCTTGAGTGCACTAATGTTGCTAATGAAGATTGTGTGAAGTTCTGTATGAAGGAAAAATTTCAGGTGTATGGAAAGAATGATGTAATGAGATGAAGAATGGACTAAAGCTCAAGCTTGGGGATGCCACCCGTGTCACCCCAAGAAATATCCAAGAAGTACAAGCGTCAAAGCTTGGGGATGCCCAAGGCATCCCCTTCTTCATCAATAAAAATCTCAGGTTTCTTCCAAACACTTTATTTTTATTATTTCTTACACAGTTGTGTTGTTCT
The DNA here is from genome assembly GCA_910589775.1 of Avena eriantha. NCBI lineage: Eukaryota > Viridiplantae > Streptophyta > Magnoliopsida > Poales > Poaceae > Avena > Avena eriantha. The sequence continues at coordinate 405,358,507 of OU342746.1, read as the reverse complement.
TGGAGCGTCTTAGTTTTTGTTTGCTTAGTTTTTTTAGTTTGCTTGAATAAGTTGGTTGGACCCCCTCTTTCATACTTTAGTTTTCAAATAGGTTGGTTTGGATTGGAAAAGAGTAGGAAAAGTTCATGCTTGAGTGGTAAAAAGGAGCTTGTTTTTGACTATGGCCTTTGCTTTGTCATGTCATGCTTGATATTGTTTTGGCTTTATGCTTAGTGATTATTGCTGTAGCATGGCACGTTATAGACAATAGAGATTTCTTAATGTGCCTTCAAGGAATCATGCGTTGTTTTAGCATATTAAAGCATAGTATTGTGGTATTCTCCTTTGATGCTTTATTTGGGTTGACTTGGCGCATGCTCACACCATGTTATGACTATCCCAAGTCACCATAGCCTTTATGATCCTTTAGTTTTCGCCTTGTAGTATCACTTTATGCTTTGATTGATGATGTTTTGTCGCTCTGCATGATTATGGCCATTATTGCTCTCTTAGTTGGTCGCTTCCAGTCTTTTGCTAGCCTCCATACCAAGTATGAGTTCCACTCATGCATCCAACTCCAAATAAAACCAAGTTATTCCAAAGAGTCCACCATACCTACCTATTAGCATTTTCTACTCCAAGTATATTCATGTTTTTATTTACCTTCCGAATTAAACTTTGTGTTATGTGAAAATTAGTGATTAAAGCTCTCACGAACTTGATGGCACACTTTACTTTCTTGCACTTAATAATCTTGAACCATTGTATCCATCTTTATTGGGTATATGCTTGCGCTTTATGAGTTGAAGTTAGTAGAACCATGTACCATGGGGAACGCTTTCAACATTGCACTATTTATTCGGTTGATATCATGTTCTTTTGCTTATGGATCCCGGTGTGAAATAAAAGTGGAACTTGTAAGATCATGGAGTTTGTATGTGTGTTAGAGAAACGCATGGGCCTCTAGCCTAAGCCATGCCTAATCATGGTGGAAACTTGCAGCATAACCATAGTGAGCATTCTATGAAGCTTCCTCAATAAAAACCTACGCAAATAGCAAATAAAAAGTCGCTGAGATGCTCACTGTCTGCTTGCCTTATCATTTTGATTATGGGATAGCTCCTGTATCATGTGCAAGGGGTACCCCGTTGGCCGTTCTTTATGATACATATGTACTTACAATGACAAGAGCTTACTTTTTCCTAAAGTTGAGTAGCATGAGGTCCGGTACTCGTGAGTAAGGGGCATGAGATTTCGACTTATAACTTGTCAAGCATATCCTCTTAGTTGTGTCACTTTAACCTTAATCACTTCAAGATGCTTATGATAGGGGCAATGAGAGCTGAAAGCTAATAAGTACCATAATCTTTTGGAAGCTCTTTATGAAACTTGAAATCCCTGCTTCCTTCTATGAAGGCCTTTCTTTTACTTTTATGTTGAGTCCCCATCTTCTATCTTTATGCACCTATTGAGAGAGCATAGTGGCCATTCTTAGTTCTATGTGCATTGTCCCAAAACTTTGTTGATTGATGCATAGCTTGATATTGCTTGTTCTTAAACTATTTGTATCTAGTCATCCTTATGAACTTCAAAGGTGTCCTATGCATTTATGTTTTGTTGTACCATGAGGGACAAGCTGAATGCCACTCTTATTATGATTTCTACATGTGAAACAAACAAACATCTTTCAATACATATTATTCATGATTCTTTGTTTGTACCTTTTCATGTTACAACATAGTTGCTATGTCTTATTGTTAGAACTCTATCTTTCATGTTCATGTTAGAGTACTTTGATCCCCGCTATCAATATGCCTTGAGCAAGATTTTGATGGTGCATGTCACCTAAAAAATTATTCTTTCTTTTCTATCACTTACCTACTCGAGGACGAGCATGCGTTAAGCTTGGGGATGTTGATACGTTGCTAACGTATCTATAATTTTTGATGCTCCATGCTAGTTTTATATCTACCTTCTTATGTTTTGTCCACACTTTGGAGTGTTTCTTTACGTTTTCTGGAACTAACCTATTAACAAGATGCCACAGTGCCAGTTGCCTGTTTTCTGCTGTTTTTGGTTCCAGGAAGTCAGAAAAGTAATATTCTCGGAATTGGACGGGATAAAAGCCAAAGTCCATATTTTACCCGAAGCGACACGGAGACCGAAGAGCAGACGAAGAAGTGAACCAGGGCGGCCACACCATGGGGTGGCGCGGCCAGCCCTGGCCCGCGCCACCTGGTGGTGTGGGCCACCTGGTCGTCCACCGACCTCGCCCCTTCGCCTATTAAAGCCTCCCGACGCGAAAACCCTAAGTACCCGATCAAAATTCCACGAAAGAGTTTGTAGCCGCCGTCATCTCCATCCCTAGATCAGGAGGGATTCTGAAGCTCTTCCCGGCACCCTGTCGGAGGGGAGAGATAACCCTGGAGGCCTTCTTCATCACCATGCAAGCCTCCGGTATGATGCGTGAGTAGTTCATCCTTGGACTATGGGTCCATGTAGTAGCTAGATGGCTGGTTCTCCTCCTTTGTGCTATCATGTTTAGATCTCGTGAGCTCCGTTCATGATCAAGATCATCTATTTTGAGATGCTATTTCAGATTGATTATTGATTCTATCATGTCTGTGTTGTTTGTGATCTTGCATGCTTTCCGTTGTTAGTAGCTATCTTGGCCAAGTAGATGCTAGCAACTCCAAGAGTTAGTATTTATGCTCGATAGTGGGTTCATGTCTCTAGTAATCTGGGGAAGTGATAGAAATCTCTAAGGTACTAGATGTGTTGTTGCTACTAGGGAGAAAACAACGGTCTTTTGTTGATGGAACATTAGTACTGTTTACTTTACACGCAGTGCGTAAAGCAATAATCTGTTGCTTGCAACTTAATACTGGAGGGGGTTCGGATGATAACCTGAAGGTGGATTATTAGTCATAGATGCAGTTGGATGGCGGTCTATGTATAATGTTGTAATGCCCAATTAAATTCCATAGGAGTCAAGATGATTAGTATGTGCTTGTATGCCTTCTCGATGTTTGTCAATTGCCCCGCTGTAATTTGTTTACCCAGCATGTTGTCTATCTTAAGGAGAATCACCACTAGTGAACTATGGACCTGGTCCATTCTGTTACCATCAATCTACAAAGTTGTTTACTGTTTTCTGTTTACTTTCTGCAAACTGTTACTTTCTTCCACTCGATACGTTTAATCCTTTGTTTTCAGCAAAACCAGTGAGATTGACAATCTCATTGTAAGTTGGGACAAAGATCTGTGGTTGTGTTGTGCAGGTTTCCACGTTGTTGTTGGCACCGGTAGTGCGCCCTGCCAAAGTCTAGCTAGCAACACATTTGAGTTGTTTCCTTGCTCCTACTGGTTCGATAACCTTGGTTTCTTACTGAGGGAAAACTTACTGCTGTGCTCATCATACCTTCCTCTTGGGGTTCCCAACGAGCTCCCACATCAACCGTGAGCAGCAGGGTGGCGAGGACGACAATCGCCACCTTAGTTTCCACAACCATCGCCAGATTGCATCTACGCACTCCTTGTAACTTTCGACTCCCTCGATAATTCCAAGAGCAGACAAGCAGGAGTAGGGACCTCTACGAGGCCTGAACCTGGGTAAAACTTGTGTCCCTGTGTGCTTGTTTGCTAGCCGATTGATGCCTCCAGCGCTCCCTCCTTCTCCAAAACCCAAGTCCATAACAATGGGCATTGACGAGTTGAATCCTCGTCAGGTAGTATGGGGAAAATATCTCTGGCATGCTTCAACACCCACTCGTTGAGGTCATTAAGGAACCAAACCTAAAATTCGGTACTCGGCATATAGTGTAGTGATGCGCAATATAGCCCCTTGATTGATTTTCCAAGATAAAATACAAAACCATCTCGGGGGTTGTCTTTGGCCAAACTTAATGGTGGCAATCTTATTACTTGATATGTATTATCTAAGAGTGATATCCTGCAATAAAAAGTAAAATAAAATAAATCTCAAACCTAAAACCAGAATGAGCTACGATGCTTAAGGAGTTGAGTTGGCATACCTCAGAACAAAACAGTCGGAGCAACATACATAAAGTGCTTCCCTCCAGTAGGCACACTGATACTCATTGCAAAACTGGTTCAAACCAACCATGAGCGGTAACATCCCTGCAGCCTCTCCTTCCCGACAAAATGTCCTCTCCTCCCACAAACAAGTCTTTGATGAATATACAGGAAGGGTCAATGTATAAGGCGTCCATTCAAGTTCCTGACATTCGATGTTCTGCTTCTAAGGAACTGTGGGCACTATGAGCACATTAAAATAGTTGGGCGACAGGGTGGGGTCAAACACGAGGTACGGATGTGTGAAAAAATCCATGCCTGGTGGGGGTTGGGGCAGGTCTGGGGCTCGGGGCAGGGCCGCCCACTGCCGTGTAGCAGGGTTAACCACGTAGTGGCGGAGCAACAGGAGGCCATTGCAGTGATCAAGCACCTTGGGATATGACACAAATTCATAGTCCGGATGGTGAGCAGCCAAGGTGTAGTGGAGCTAGCCAGAGACGGCGGCACCCATAGTGGGGCGGGAGAGGTACTGTGTGGACCATATGTGATGGAAGTTTAGGAAGATGCCACCCAACGAGAGTGGGAGGAGGTCCTCGCGTAGCAGGCAATGGTTGTCAACAACACGACGCGATGACTTGCAGACACGGCGGGACGCGGCAAGGCCACGCGGCGCGAGGCGGTGGAGGACATCCGCCAACACGTCGTCAGGCAGAGACGGCACCATGTACAAAGATCCAGAGCCTGGGTAAGCCCTAGGGCTTGGCAGCGGCAAACGGAAGACCAGAGGATAGTGGCTTCTTCCTCCGATGACAATGCCCCTCTGGTTGAGTAATGCTTGCATGAAGAGTGGCAGAGGAAGGAGGCACCGGATTTGGATGACTGGGATAGGGCAGCTAGAGGCGGAGTCATCATCATATTTATTGTCCTGGTCTTCGTCATCCTCTAATTTGAATTCCTTGTCCTGAGAAGCCTCTCCAACGAACCATGAAATAGAATGTGGGGTAACCTTGTCTCTGATGGCACATCTGGCAAATAACAAGGCACATTTAGAGCTAGCGGACCAAACTAAGCATGAGACTGCATAAAATAAAATGCATATGAGCATAATCTTGTTCCATTTGGTTCTGCAACCGTTCAGCCTGTTGAAAAGGGAAGAAGCATTGAGTCATGTTCATGCAAAAGTTTAAAACAAATACAAAAGGGCGAGACTCACATCCTCTTCAATTTCTTCACCATCGTAACGAACTTGAGGTGGACTAAAGAAATTAAAGAAGCTCTTGTAAGTTTGATTTTTTATGTCAGGTTTAGCATTCTTTGACCCCTTCTCTAGCTTCTTTTTAGCACTTTTTGTGACAAGCATTTCCGAGAATACCATTCGATTTCCATGCTGGAAAACAAAACATTCCCAAATGGTCATATTAGTGAAATCATATATCCATTCAAAACAAATAGATGAGTTGAGATATGAAAATTGTAATTAATTACCCAATGGCTTTCTCTAGAATTGGTTCATCTTCATCAATCATCTGATAGGTTTTCGTAAGCACTGTGTTCTTGAAGAATGGGTTAGTATCAAAGTGAAATTCAAGCTTGAAACCCTTTGGCTTGGTTAGTCTGAACCACTTGATGTTCTTGAGATACTTAAGAGCTTCCACGTCCCTTTCCTACAGATAAACCAAGATCATTAATAACTAGCTAAAGTAAGGAATTATGTAGAAATAGGCCTAAACATGGCATATAAAAGAAAGTGTTAGCAGTTCAGATACAGAAATGCTTTTCACAAATATAAAATATCTCACCTCCTCAACCAGGCTTTCATGATTCTTCATCGCATTAAGCAAGAAATCTGACACACCTTTTTCCTCTACAAGAACATATTATGAACATAGTCAAAAGGCAGTAAGGGGCTATGTTCGTTCACAATGACTCAAATATCTCAAATACAGGAAGAATGTTCACCTATCTGATCTTTAGCAGTTTCATCTTAGGCTTCTTTGGTGACACCGTCTACCTCAACCACATCATTGACAACATCATAACGCTGTCAAATTTGAGGAGTAACAAATCTATCAGATGGTTCAGGTATGCAACATCAAATCATACAACAGGCATTGAAGGGAAGAAACGTTAGCATTGTATGGGCCATACAATTGTAGAAAGGAAATATCGTCTATATGCTAATCAAGCATTATTGCCATGATATAGGTAGAAGTTGTGGCACCAGTTTAGGGAGTTAAACAGTGAATTTAGTGATTGGATAAAAAAAGTATAGTAATATCATAGTACAAAAGATAGCAAGGCACCATAAGAAGTTCACCTTTGAGAATAGTGGTTCGTACATCTTCTGATACTTAGCTTCAAGTGCCGCTCTCTTCTCAAAAAACTTACCCTCAAGGTCATCAAGTTGGTCTGACAAATGCCAAACAAGGGTAAGCAAGTTAGGACAAGATACAACTAGATTATTCCAGAATCCAAACATTTACATCGTGGTTCATAAGTACAGAATTGATAAATATGACAAACAATCAAATGAATAGTAAATTCGTGATAGAGTTGGGCATCACCAAGGTGGTGGATATTTGCACAAAGTTTAAATAGAGAAAATTCATGCACACGGACACACAGGTATGAAGGAAATACTATAACCAAATCAAGGAACAAATTTCAAGTAAAAGATAAGCCTTCTATCATACAGATATATAAATTCCTGCCCAATCCCAATAACGCATCCTTTATGTCTGACAAACAGTTTATGGCAACCACAAAACAAGATTAGGCACCACGATAGCATTCAGTGGATCATGAACCATATACTGGAGTAATAATAAGTGAGTGCACACAACCAGATGTTGGAATTATCACACAACCTGTGATGAACAAAATTTACAACACTGCAGTAGCCCAGCAAGTAAGCATCCGTGCATACTAATTTCACGGTGTAGATTTACAAATATCTCGCGGCTGTACAGACCAGACTGTACCGTGTACATGACATCAAAATCAAGGAACCCACAGTTTACAAGATACAACTAATGTTGCAGGATCACCAAAAGCCCCTTACCAAAACATGCTAAAATCACCATAAATCAGCAGCATCACTGCTGCAGAAACAAGAGCGGCCTGCTATACCTGGATCTCCCTGAGCGCTTCCACGCGGTTGCTGACCTTGGGCACGAGATTCTCGAGCACGTCTGTGTGCCACGCAGCCAATCCCTGGAGAGTGTTCTACATAAGCGCCACACTGAATCAGCACATCCCCATTGAACAGAAAGCCCGAAGCAACGAAAGAACTAATCAAAAACAGCTAAATGCTTCAAAAACCGCATCATAATCGACTCCACGAGGCAAGGGCGGAGCTGGGATTTTCATAATGAGTATTTGAGGTCACACAAAAAATTTGAACACAACAATTTGAACTATGGAAGTTCACAATAACAATGGAACTGCAATTTTTTCATATTAGTGAGAACATCTCTAATAATTAAACTATATTGGAAGACCAAAGAGAAAAATATAGTATTACCTCTGCTATTTCCGTTTTGGAAGCAGAAATGATGTCATCATCCTTTATGTGCAAGAAGAATTGATGCTACACTTTAGGGTTACAATGTGGGTTCTAGGGTTTAATGTATGGGCTTCTACTTTACCCAACGGGTCGGGTTACAGGGCCTGTCCTCTGGTCCAGGACCTAGTCAGCAAAGCAGTGCTTGCCAACGGTACTACAGTACACTGGCGCCAGTCCTTTAGGTGTCACTCGGCGCTTTAGGCGTTAGCCGACAACGCCCTCGTCAGCGGTCAACTTTGGCCCATTGGATACAGTGGCCCTGCAGCGCCGTCAGGGCCATGCACCAGCCTGTTTGGTGACGCATGGAGCTAGTAGCGTACACGAGAAGGAGCGTCTCTCCCTCCATGACTCGGCTCCACCTCGATGACTCGGCCCTGGTGTGCCTGTGAACAAGGAACACATATGCTTGTGCCGACATAAATTATATATCGGCTCGGTATTGCCGTTATTACTCGGCTTCCATTTACTCGGCCTACGTGGGCCTAGCTCGGACAAGATCAGTCCGAGTCATCTTTAACTCTTTACCTGCCTTGACCCTATCGAGGGTCATCCCTCTGACATTAGTTCCCGAAGCTGGCGAGGTCTAGCAGTCATAACTGATAGGCCTCGGCAGGTTCTTTTAATGAATTTGGAACATCTCTTTTTATCCGACATATAATAAGCCGGCTCAACTCTTTGGATCCAATATTGACAACTGCTAGTACTCTGCCGAGTAATATTCTGTCTCTTTGTGCCGAGTTTCATTTCGGTCTTTAATCTTTGTCGGGATTCCCTTGGCTTTATACTATTTTATCATGGACGGGCGGCGCGTAATCATCACACTTTGCCACATTTTCTTCCAAAATCCTGACACGCCGCAGTGTTACTGACGCACAGTGACAACCGTCACTGTAGTGGTCACGTCGCGCAGCGCCTCATTTAACGCATTGACCGATCCGCTGCAGCATGGCCTGCGGTTTTTGTCCACGTGGCTCGATCTGACCCGGCGGTTGCTCGCGTACACGGCCACAGTGTGGCCCGCGCGCGCAACCGATCCTACTACTGCGGTTTTAACCATGCCCTTAAGTAGGGGAGTGGGGGAGGGAAACTCCCATCGTCTGTTCAGTTTCCCCCCTTTTCGTCTTCCTTGCGCCGCCGCTCTCCGGCCCGGTTCTTGCTCTTCTCCACCACTGCCTCTGATTTTCTTCTTCACCGCCGTTCCTCTTCTCCATCGACGTGCGGCTACCCCGTGCAAGCTCTTGCGCTGCTACGATGGGGCTACGGCAGTCCAAACTGCTTCTAGAGGAGGAGGCGCGTGAAGAACTGGAGGAGGACATGGATCCCCACAACGTCGCTCCCGTCGAGGAGGAGGAGATAGACGAGGCCACCGTCGAGCGTGGTTCATGGGAGTACTTGGAGGTCTCCGTCGAGGAGATTGAGTGGCTCCATTCTACACGGTGGATCCCTCTGGGGGTCGAATGTCGCCGCCCCCTTGGTGAGATAGCTCCTAACCCTCAGCCCGGCGAGCACGTGGTGTTCATGTCCCACTTCGAGCGCGGCTTTGCTCTTCCCTTGAGAAATTTCGCAAAACGTTTTTTTGAATTTTTCCATCTGCAGCCATTCCACCTTCCTGCCAATGCAATAGGTTCTTTGTCTTGTTTTATATCGGCCGTAGAGGGTTATCTCGGCCTTTGGCCTACATCAAACTTTGGGCCAAGTATTTGCAATTTAGAATTCAAGTCATCCCCGAGCCGGATGTTCCCTCGGGCGAGAAGCAGCCGACTCAGTGCGGTGCCGCCAGTATCACCCCTAGGAGAAAATCTATCTTCCCCCGGGTCTAGGGCCTAGATTCTTGCAAGAAGTGGCAGAGGACATTTTTCTATGTCAAGAACTCTGCCGACTATGACCTGATTCGGCTGCCTGAGTTTAATGTTGACGTGCCTGATAAGCACAACTGGAAGTTTGACCCGAAGGAGAAGTACCCGGCCGTTAATGAGGCCCACACCATTTTGGAGGCGTTGCTTGATGTGGATGCGGAGCAGAAACTGACGGGATAAGACCTCATGCGCACTTTCATTAGCCGCCGAGTCAGCCCCTCCAGCTTTGCTCCCACAAGATGTGTTTTATGAGTGGCCGTTTCGACCCGACGCGCCATTCGACCTATGATCTCACCAAGGCTCAGGTCGCCCGGCGAGTCAGCTCCATCTTCAAACTGAAGATGGCGCCTGACTGGGAATGGGGCATTGTCCCCTATGACCGAGTCAACCTCGTGCCTTGGGTAAGTTTCCGAGTTATTTACGCGGCCGATGTTCTTTATTCGGTTTCCATTTGTTAACCCGGATCGTTTGCTCTTTGCAAAAGTTTACCTAGCAACAGGATGACACCGCCAACCCGGCCCCTGCTTTTTATGAGGACCGGGACGCCTCCGATGAAGAGTAGTTTGACTGCCCATCCCGCATGCCGGCATTGGGCCATCTCCGGGTAAGACTCCTACTCAAGTACCTTTGAGGGAGTGGCCGGATGATGATGACGACGATTGTCAGATTATGGAGGTACTTGATCCTCAGCCTATATCTTTTTCTTATCCCTCTGGTTCTGCATCTGCTGATGTAGCCGGTCAGGTGCACGAGGATACGCCCCTTGCTGTGGGAGGCCGGGTTAAACCCAAGAAGCGAGGCGCAGCAGCGGCGACTGAGGCTGAGCTGGCCAAGCCCTCCAAGAAGCGAAAAGTTATGAGGAGAGCCTACCATACTCCAGTTGTTGCCGGGTAAGTTACCTTGGCTAATATTTATCCTCTTGTATTTTCTGTTTTCTTTCTTTGATCTCATATATGCATATCTTTTCTGTTTCTCAGCTCCGCCGTGATTGCGCCTTAGTCGGCAAGTTGCATTGCCTCCGAGATTCCCACTCCTCCCCCTCCTACTCAGGCCGAGACTCAAGTTTCGAGTCCAGCCCGGGCCTCTCCTTCTGCGCCGGATGTTCCAGTATCCCGGCCAGAAGCAAGCCCCAAGACTCGGAGGGAGGAGGAGCCGAGAAAGAAAACATCAGCCCCCGTGAAGGAGAAGAGACTCGGCGCTAGCAGCACCAGCGCCGGGTCAATTGATGTCGAAGGTTCAGATATTCCACCAGAGCAGCAGCAGCAGCAGAAGAAGAAGCCTCCCCAGCCGTCTCATTCGGCTCCATTGACTCAGCAACGTGAGAAACAGCCAACTCCACCGCTCCAGCAGCCCAGTAACAGTCAGTCTCATTCGGCTCTGCCGGGTCAATCAAAGGCCACATCATCAAAGACAACATCATCGAGGCAGCAAAAGCTCAGCTTTGGCCAGGCCACGTCGCAGTCGCAGTCAAAACAGCAACCAATAACAAAGACATCCACAACTGCCGATCCGCTGACAATGGCTGTGGCTGCTTCTGAGCCAGCCAATACTGAGAGACAGCTAGTGCTTCATGTTAGCCCGGCTGCTGCTAGAAGTGGTGCTGCATCATCTGCTAAAGGCAAGGGCCTTGTTGCGACTCGGACGCTGAGTGGTCAAAGTCTCGGCTCCGTCGAGCAATATGCACTAGAATGGAGTGCTACCAATGAGCAAGAAGTTTACTCAAGCAACCCTCCTGCACCAGGGCAACAAGGGGTAGTCATTGGCCCTCAAACTGTGGCCGAATTAATTTACTCAGCCATAAGCACGATGGTTCGTGCCAACAAAATCAACAAGGTATGCACGGTTCACTCTTTTAGGTTCTGAATGTTTGTATATGTCTCCTAGTCCCCGAGGTTACGGACGAGTAAAGTATTTACTCGGTCGTAAGCTCAAAAAAGAATCATAACTCATAGGCTATTTGCCGAGGTTTTAAGTCGAGGTTTCACTCGGCTTGAAACTCATATGCTCATATACTTACTTTTCCTTGTCCTCTGCAGATATCCCGTAACACTCGCACAAAGACCTTCCAGACTTTGCTCTTCAAGTACAGGAAACTTTCTGCTGAGCACAAGGATCTGCAGGCTGAAATGCACTTTTGCTTCGGTGTCCTCCCCGTCCTTTTCAAATTTGATAACAAAAAGTCAATACATCATCGTTTCGAAGACCGTACGAACCCATCCGAACCCCGTATGGTCCTCTTAGACATACACGCATACTCACGTGCCTGCGGGAGGCGGAAATCGGGAGGTATATAGCAGCAACAATAAAATTTCAAAACGTGGCATGCAAATACGAAGATCACGATAACGGGAGGTGGGATCAACATGTGAGAACACTGAAGCACACCTCGCTGAAATGAAGGGCAAGGGTATGTCCTTTTACTCGGCTTGTTTCTCGAATTCTTTGCCTTAGCCGGAGTTAACTCCCCTTTGCTCTTTTCTGATCCTCAGGTACCGCTCAAGCTAATGTGGAGGAGCTGCACAAGAAGCTCTCTGAAGCAGAAGGTATCTTTTTTTCTGTGGTTCTATCATTGCACTGTGTACAGCCATTTTCTTCTATGGTTTTATATCTCGGTGCAGCCGAGAAATCCTAACTTGCAGAAGAATTTCAAGAGTGTGTGCCTATGCCGGATCTGATGATTCACTTTCTGGAACAAGCAGGGCAGCACCAACTCGAGCTCCAGAAGGAATGAGAGGAGGTGACTCGGCTTCAACAGCAGATCGCTAACATGCAGAAGGAGCAAAAGGCCGAGATAGAGGGTCTGCGCCAGGAATTTTCCGAGGAGAAGGACCAACTGAAGGGAAAAGTCCAAAAGACTGAAGAGCTCCTCCAGACTGCCGAGTCTTTGTTGACTTCGGCTCAGCAAGACTATGATGCCCTCCGGACAAAGTCCAAGACCTGGCAATGGCCGAATCAACCTCTATCTCGGTAGTGAGTTCTTACTCTTTTGCTATGCTTTCCGACATTCCTTTATGACTTAGTCATTTTTTGATATTTGCCTGTTTTCTGCAGATAACTTCCCCGAAGCCACCAAATTTGCCATCCAAGCCGTTGACAAGATCAGGTCCCAGGCGGGTGAGTCTATCGATTCCATCGCCGAGTATACCATCGACGAGTGTTTGGCTGCCCTTTCTACTCGGACAAAAACAATGAAATCTTATGGGGTTGATCTTCTCAAAGCTGGGATTCACATCGTTAGGAGATTGTCGCCTTAGGAGAAGACCCCCAAGAAGATACCAGAGTTGGCCGAGAAATTGATGCTCGCTGAGGAAAGATTGGATCAATGGCGCGACTTAGCTAGCCGGGCTGCCGCTCATAAAGATCTTGGTACGAGACTATCAACCTCGACGTCTTGCAAAACATGCGGGAGGGTGCCAAATGGGCTAGTGACCCAGAACTCATCCGGCAGCGCCAGGAGCGAGCTTACTCCTTTCTGCAGTATACCAATGTGCACGCCTGGTGCGATGGGCCGAGTTTCTTGGACCTGATAGAGGAGGTTGAGGAGGAAGAAGTTGAAGGTGAAGAGGAGGAGGGTGATAGTGAAGACACCGAGTCAGATGCCCCTGCAACAACCGACGCGCCTATCCCGTCTCCCGACACTCATGCTCCGGGATCAGGCCCTGCCGGCTCATCTTCTGGTCCTGCAGCCTCTTAGGCATAAAACTTTCAAATTCGCGGTATACCGGGTGCAGATGTAATATATAATGTGGTTATTTTGGTGGTTCTTTGCACGATGTTAAACTTTTAAAGTGGGGGCATGATGCCGAATCACTTTTGGGCAAGTCCCCGAGTCTCTTTTCTCGTTCACTCCATTTCATAGTCTTGGCTCTTTCTACCTTTTTTGGCGTTCGACATTAGAGTCTCAAGATCATAAGAATTAAGTTAACGATACTCGAAACTATGAGATTTGACATAAAGTGATTCTGTCACAGGCAACAACATATCCTGCAATGGGTTAGTCCGAATAATAAATGTCGGCTTGCCTGTCTTTCCTTTCCTTAGTCGTTTTTCGTGTGTACTTGCCTCCAACCTTTTTCTCTTGCTTGCCACAAAGTCGAAGAGTTGACCTTTAGCATCTACACATTACTAGTTCGAGATAAGGGTCAGAGAATCAAGCCAGCCGACATACAAAATGAAATACTAAAATTGACAAACAAGTGATATTACGACGAGGGAGTCCCGAGTCAATTTTCAGGCTTCGACATTCTTTATTGATGGCACATAGCCGACATATACGTCCGACATATGACATATGAGAGTTTAGAGATACATACATTGTTCCCATAGGTATAGAAAGGGCGAAGCAATGCAACATTCCACGGCCTCTTGGTTTCTTCACCCGACCTGTCCGCCTTGTTCTTCTGTGGAGCTTGGGAATCTATAAGATAATATGCATCATTGTGCAGAGCTTACTCACAATAAAAGGTCCTCCCATGGGGGTGATAGCTTGTGCATTCCAGTAGTGCGTTGCACTAATCTGAGCACCAAATCCCCTTCTTTGAACACATGAGGGTTAATTTTCCGGCTATGATAGCGTCGGAGGCTTTGCTGATATATCATGGATCTAGATAGTGCTAGCTCTCGTACTTCTTTGAGTAAGTCGACATCGTTTTCCCGGGCTTCTTTTACCTCGGCTTCTGTGTATTGTTTGACTCTTGGCGAGTCGTGCTCTATGTCGGCAGGCAAAACAGCTTCTGCCCCATATACGAGGAAGAATGGCGTGTAACCAGTTGATCGATTCGGAGTTGTTCTTATGCTCCATAACACTGAGGGTAATTCCTCTATCTAGCAACCAGGTGTTCTTTGGAGTGGTTCTATTAGTCGGGGTTTTATTCCGGATAGTACGAGCCCATTTGCTCTTTCCACTTGCCCATTTGATTCCGGGTGAGCAAATGATGCAACATCGAGTCTTATTCTTTTTCCATACAGAATCAAGCAAATGCTCTTTCGGCAAAGTTTGTGCCATTGTCTGTTATTATGCTGTGGGGATAGCCATATCTTAGGATGATATCCTTTAAGAATGTTATGGCTGTTTTCCCATCACATTTTTTGATAGGCTTCACTTCTATCCACTTGGTAAATTTGTCTACCATGACCAATATATGAGTCATATTACCTCGTGTGGGCTTGCATGGTCCCACCATATCCAAGCACCACACAGCAAACGTCCAAGTGATAGGGATAGTTTTAAGCTCTGATGTTGGCATATGTATCTTACTCGAATACCTTTGACAACCATTGCATTTTCTCACTATATCATCTGCTTCTTGCAGTGCATTGGGCCAATAGAATCCATGCCTAAATGCTTTAGCCACCAAGGCTCTGGATGAGGCGTGATGCCCACATTCTCCTTGATGAATATCCAAGAGTATCTCTTGCCCTTATTCCGAGCTAACGCAGCGCTGTAACACACTGGTTACACTTCTCTTGTATAGCTCATTGTTGATGATAGTATAGGCTTTTGCTCTTCTTTGTACTCGCCTGGCCGAGATTTCATCACTCGGCAAGGTTCCATCTTTCAAGAAATCGAATATTGGTTGTGCCCGATATGGTATGACAGGAACTGGGGAAAACTCTTCATCGATTTGCATTGGCTCAACCGACATTGCCTCGGCCGAGATAACCTAAACAATCCCCGGGTTTGATTCGGCAGTCCCCGGGTTGAATGGAACAGTCCCCTGGTTACTCGGACTCGCCCCCACGTCTATGTCCATGGGTATCACATCAGGCTCTTGGTTTGACGGGATAAAGATTGACTCGGACTCAGGTGATGGCTCGATCGAGGTTTTTCTGAGGTGTTCCAAAGCTATACCTGGCAGGATTTCTTGCCGAGATGAGACTAGCTTTGACAAAGTGTCAGCTGCTTCATTTTTCGCTCGAGGTATATGATGGAACTCGGACCCGTCAAAGTATCCTGAAATTTACTAGACATGGAAGCGATATAATGCCATGTTTGCATCTAAAGCATCCCAATGACCAGACACCTGCTGAATCACTAGATCTGAGTCACCAAAACACTGAATTCTCCTTATGCCAATTTTCCTTTGCCACTTTTATCCCATGGGCAAGTGCTTAGTATTTGGCCACATTGTTAGATGTCGCGAAATGGATCTGCAACACATATATCAACTGGTCTTTCTTGGGCGAGGTAAGGACTATGCCGGCACCTAGACCCGTTTTCATTTTTATCCCTTCAAAGTGCATTCTTCAATAGTTCGAGTCAGGCAATGGTGGCTCATACTGCATCTCTGCCCAGTCCATGAAAAAATCGGCTAGAGCTTGTGATTTGATTGCGTCTCGCCCATCATATTGTGGGGTATATGGAGCTAGCTCTATGGCCCATTTTGCCACTCGGCCACTTGAATATTTGCTGCCCAGAATATCCGAGATAGGTGCCTCGCATATGACTCGGATAGGGTGCTCTTGGATGTAATGTTTTAACTTCTTTGCTACCATGTAAACACCATATGTAATTTTTTGATAGTGCGGGTAGTTTTGTTTTGATGTTGAGAGCACTTCACTCAAGTAGTATACAGGCCTTTGCACCGATTTTCCTTCCTCTTCGTGCTCAACCACTACTATAGCGCTAACTACTCGGTTAGTTGCTGTCACGTAGAGTAGCATTGGCTCTTTGGATAGTGGCGAGGCTAGTATTGGTGCTGTAGGCAATATCTTTTTTAGTTCGTGAAAAGCAGTATCGGCCTGCTGTGTCTAGATGAACTTGTCACATTTTTTCATCAGTTGGTATAGAGGCAATGCTTTCTCTCCCAGCGGACTAACAAATCGACTCAATGATGCCAGGGAGGCAATGCTTTCTCTCCCAGCGGACTAACAAATCGACTCAATGATGCCAGGCAACCAGTAAACTTCTGGACATCATTGAGACACTTTGGCAGTTCCATTCGTTCTATTGCCCTTATTTTAGTCGGGTTGGCCTCGATACCTCGGCTGGATATGAGGAAACCGAGTAATTATCCTGTCGGGACGCCGAATGTGCATTTTTCCGGGTTAAGTTTCATTCAGAACCTTCTCAAGTTTGCGAATGTTTGCCCCAAATCATTTATGAGAGTGTGACTCTCCTTGGTTTTTATTACCACATCATCAACATATACTTGAACATTTTTGTCAAGCTGATCATGTAAGAATTTTTGCATGCATCTTTGATATGTGGCACCAGCATTTCTCAAGCCAAATGGCATAGTACGATAGCAATAAGCCCCATACGGGGTAATGAAATCCGTCTTTATTTGATCATCCGGGTTTAGCGGTATCCGGTGGAAACCAGAATAAGCATCTACAAATGACAGTAATTCACACCCGGCCGTCGAGTCGATCACTTGATCAATTCGCGGTAGTGGAAATGGATCTTTGGGACACGCCTTGTTCAGGTTCGTGTAGTCAATGCACATACGCCATACCATAGCGACATTTGGATCATCTTTTTTCTTCTCTACCAGAACTGGATTTGACGACCTGTCCGGGTGCAGCACTTCCATGATAAACCCGGCTGCCAAGAGCCGAGCTATCTCATCAGCAATCACCTTTCTCCTATCTTCGGCGAAGCGTTAGAGAGGTTGCTTCACCGGCCTTGCGTCTGGCCTTACATGAAGAGAGTGCTCAGCCAACTCCCTCGACACACCTTGCAGATCCCGTGTGGACCATACAAAGATATCCCGATTCTCACGGAGGAAGTTGGTGAGCTCGCTTTCCTATTTCTCATTCAACCCATCACCAATTGTAATGGCGCGCTCTGGGAATGCATCATCCATTTGAATATTCTTTGTTTCTTTTGTTGCCTGGAAGGCAACGTTCCCGTGCAGGTTACTCATTGGCGGCATAGCCAACTAAGCCGATCTGGCCAGGGTTGCTACCTCCATGATCTTTTGCTTCTCGTGAGCTATCACCCGTGACTCAGCAAGTGTAGATCTTGCCGAGGCACATTCCATAGAGCACTTGTAATTGTCCTCGATAGTGATGACACCCCTTGGACCCGGCAACTTCATCTTTAGATACGCAATATGAGAGGAAGCCATAAATTTTGTTAGTGCTGGTCTGCCGAGTAATGCATGATATGAGCTGGCGAGATCTACCACCTCGAACTCCACAGGCTCAATTTGACAGTTCTCCTTGTTTCTAAAAAGAACGTTAACCCAGACTTTGCCAATTGGTTCACATGAAAATCCCGGCACAATGCCATGAAAAGTAGTCTTGGTTGCTTCCAACATATTCATGCTTATACCTAGCTTGTGCATTGTATCTTTGTACATGATATTGATGATGCTCCCATCATCAATGAGTACCTTGGAGAATTTCACGTATATGTCCGGGCCCACGAATGTTGGGTCCAGTACTAGGGCACACGCCCCTGGAGTTGGCATAACTTTGGGGTGATCTTTTATACTCCAAGTAATTTCTTGGTCTGACCAGTACATATACTTTGGCACGACCGGCATTGTGGCATTCACTTCCATCATTCGGCGCTACTGACTCTGCTTGTCATTCGGCTGTCACGAATACCACGTAACTTTGAGGATATTCTCTGTACTCATTCCGATCTCTTTGGCCGACATTGCCATTGTCATGCCCTTGGTTGTGCACTTGATGCACAGCTTCTCTTCTGTCCGAGTTATTATATCTCGGCTGCTGATTCTCGTATCTTGGCTGTGAAACCACCATTTGAGAGTTTGCTCCAGTGAGTGGTGGAGGGGGAGGTGGAAGAAGTTGATTCACTGCTTCTCCTTTCTTGGCCCTTTGAAACCAGTTGCACTGCCGAGTTGTGTGATTCGCCGGCTTACTCAGACTAGGAGTATGGAACTTACAGGGCTAATCCAGCATCATCTCATATGTGTATTTTTGCCTATCTTGCCATGGCTTCTTTTGTTCATATGGATTTTTGCCATCATTTTTTGGTACCCATTGTTGGTGTTCTGGTCCACTACCCCTTTGACGCTAGCTGTTGCCTGCATCTAGGTGATCTTGACTCACCGCAACAACTTGGTTTGAGCCGTAACAAAAACCCAGCCTTTCTTCTTTCCTTTTCCCCCTATACTCATTGCGATCATGTTGCCTGTATGACCCGGCCCCATCATATGCCGGGTTTTCTGTGTTCGCATCTATCGACATCAGCAATGGCTGTGTTGGATCTCCCAACGCGTATGAGTTAGCGATTTTGATTGTCTCGGCTAGACTTGCCGGCATACCTCTCTGTAGCCTTTGCCACAACACACTTCCATGTCGGCATCCTTGCGCGAACCATGCAATGGCTTGTGACTCGATTACCCCATCACATGAGTTGCGCACGGTGCACCACCTAGTAAGAAAATCTCTATCTGTCTCATTCGGCCTCTGCTTGCACATTGCCAACTTTTGTGGGCAATTCGGCCTCTTGTAAGTACTTGTGGAGTTACTGACAAAGGCCTCCTCGAAATCTACCCAACTATTTACTTCCTGGTGGCAAGTTGTTCAGCCACACTCTTGCTAGTTCCCCCAATATTTGGGGAACATATCTTACTGCCCATCGGAGATTTCCTTGTGCTATGTTTATAATAGTTCCATAATCAATTAGCCAATCCTCAGGCTTGGTGCTGCCGTCATATGTTTTGGTGCCCCTTGCTAACTGAAAGTTTGGCACATGTGGCTCTCTCATGATTCTCGGTCCAAAGCATGCTAGACCCGACAGACCTTGTGCCTCAACAAGCTCTGCCATTTTAATCCTATCCATCTTTAATCTTGCATCATCTAGCTGGAGGTTTCTGCTTCCCAGCCAAGATCCTAGTACGTTATGTAGGTGATCTGGTATCTGATACCCGGCGTTGATCATGGCCGAGTAACCATCATTATACCTGTGAGCATTTGGGTCTACTTGCCCAACATTGTACTGTGGGCGAGGTGCATGTTCTTGTCGCTGCTGAGGAGCTTGATTTCCCCTCCCGCCGAGTGATGGCTATGCCGAGGTTGCGCCGGGTAATTCTGGCTAGCATTGCCGTGCCCTGCATTCCCCTGGCCTATATTGCCTTGATTGGCATTTCCTTGTCCTGCATTGTTTCTGCCGACATTCCCTTGGCCGGCATTGCCTTGAGCTACTGCTGGGTCATAAGTGACTAACTGTTTGTTTCTCCCCCAAGTGCTACTTCCTTCTCGCCTTCTCGGCGGTGCAACGTGTGGAGATGACGCTGCTTGGCCGACTGATTTTTTCTGGGATAGGTGTTGCCAAGTGAACAACTTGCGATCCACCCGCTGCATCCGGGTTTGCCCTGTAGTAGGCCTCATTCAGCTCACCAGTTGCTCGCACCAATTCATTTACTCTTTCTTGCTGTTTTTTCCTTGCCTCACCCATTAAGTTGGGTAACTCGGCCATCGCTGCCTCGGCAGCCCTGAGGTTTGCTGCTGTAGTGTTATACCTTGGATTTATCGCAGTCATCTGTGTTCTTGAAGGACCAGATTTTGACCCAGCATCTCTCGCAATCTCATTATTGAGATTTCTTCCTCTAATTTTTACACCTTCGAGCCGAGTTTTGTGTCCCTTGACTCGGTTTGCCGAGTTATACTCTTAGAGAGTTATGTCTAGCTCTTGCTGGGCCCGAGCTACATCTTTGGATTTCTCAAGTAACTTTTGCCTAGTTGCCTCTAACTTGGTTTGAGCTTGAGCCGGGTCAACTACTGGAGCTACTGGCTCAGCTAGTTTGTCTATAGCCTCTTGGAGCTCTCTTGCCCTACTGCTCGTAGCAATGTTTTTGGGTCTTTCTAATGGTAACTTTGCGGTTCTTGCCGCTTTAGGTGTTGCATTCGGGTCATCCTCCTCTAGCGGCTCATTCACTATAGGTATAACTGGAGCGCTTACAGGAGCACGTGAGGGAGTAGGTGCGGTCATCATCACCTCTAGTGAGCTAGCAGTACTCCGGCCGCCAGCAGCGCGAGCAGAGGGAGGATCTGCAGCCACAACGACTTGCTCAGGATACGCGTGTCCGACGCGCAGCGCGACGCAGACTTGATGCTCGCCGCAGCTGATGAAGCGACTGCCCCTGGGGAGCGGCCTGGTGCCGAAGCACCCAGCGTTGTCGCTGACGAAGTTGAGCGTGCCGAACCTCTAGACAAGGCCAGAAAAGACGCGCTTGCCTGATGAAGCGATGATGTTTCCCGTCCAAATGAACACTCTAGAAAACGCCGCTGCTGGGCCCATGGTGGGTGCCAACTGTCGTCATGATGTCATGGCAGATGCCATGGGATGGCTTAAGTTGGGGCCGTATGGACGCAAGAGGAATCCGGGGAGGGAGAGTGGAGTGGATCTGCACATGAAGAATAGTGAAGAACACAAGAACACTTGATGAACTCAAGGTAAGATCTCTTATTCCTTCTATTTGTGGTGGTTACATGAGTTGTTTTCCAAGTAGCCTAAGTGAACTCTAGGAAGAAGAAGAAGTGTCAGCCTTGTGGCAATAGTTGCACCCGACCCCTAACCCTAGCTCTACCCCTCCTTATATACTGGTTGGGAGTAGCTAGGTTACAATGTGGGTTCTAGGGTTTAATGTATGGGCCTCTACTTTACCCAACGTGCTGGGTTACAGGGCCTGTCCTCTGGTCCAGGACCTAGTCAGCAAAGCAGTGCTTGCCAACGGTACTACAGTACACTGGCGCCAGTCCTTTAGGCATCACTCGATGCTTTAGGTTTCACCCGGCACTTTAGGCGTCAGCCGACAACGCTCTCGTCAACGGTCAGCTTTGGCCCACTAGGTATAGTGGCCCTGCAGCGCCATCAGGGCCATGCGCCAGCCTGTTGGGTGGCGCATGGAGCCAGTAGCATACACGAGAAGGAGCGTCTCTCCCTCCATGACTCGACTCCACCTCGATGACTCTGCCCTGATGTACATGTGAACAAGGAACACATATGCTTATGCCGACACAAATTATATGTTGGCTCGATATTGCTGTTATTACTCGGCTTCCATTTACTCGGCCTACGTGGGCCTTGTGGGCCCACATAGCTAGAAGCGGTGCATGTGGGACCCTATGGCATCTGTGGGTCCAGTTTGACTAAGATTGGGCTTAAGTTGACCCTGATGACACACGTGGGCCCAGTTTGACTAAGATTGGGCTTAAGTTGACCCTGATGACACACGTGGGTCCACATACACTAGCATTGGTGCATGTGGGTCCAATGGCATCTATGGGTTCTATGTTGACTCATATCGCTGCATAAGTTGACCCTGATGACACATGTGGGTCCACTTAGCTAACATTGGTGCATGTGGGACCCTATGGCATCTGTGGGTCCAGTTTGACTAAGATTGGGCTTAAGTTGACCCCGATGACACATGTGGGCCCACATAGCTAGCAGTGGTGCATGTGGGACCCTATGGCATCTGTGGGTCCAGTTTGACTAAGATTGGCCTTAAGTTGACCCTGATGACACATGTGGGCCCACATAGCTAGCAGCGGTGCATGTGGGACCCTATGGCATTTGTGGGTCCAGTTTGACTAAGATTGGGCTATAAGTTGACCCTGATGACACATGTGGGCCTAGTTTGACTAAGATTGGGCTTAAGTTGACCCTGATGACACACGTGGGTCCACATACACTAGCATTGGTGCATGTGGGCCCAATGGCATCTGTGGGTTCTATGTTGACTCATGTCGCCGCAAAAGTTGACCCTGATGACACATGTGGGTCCACTTAGCTAACATTGGTGCATGTGGGACCCTATGGCATATGTGGGTCCAGTTTGACTAAGATTGGGCTTAAGCTGACCCTGATGACACATGTGGGCCCACATAGCTAGCAGCGGTGCATGTGGGACCCTATGGCATCTGTGGGTCTAGTTTGACTAAGATTGGGCTTAAGTTGACCCTGATGACACACGCGGGCCCAGTTTGACTAAAATTGGGCTTAAGTTGACCCTGATGACACACGTGGGTCCACATACACTAGCATTGGTGCATGTGGGCCCAATGGCATCTATGGGTTCTATGTTGACTCATATCGCTGCAAAAGTTGACCCTGATGACACATGTGGGTCCACTTAGCTAACATTGGTGCATGTGGGACCCTGTGGCATCTGTGGGTCTAGTTTGACTAAGATTGGGCTTAAGTTGACCCCGATGACACATGTGGGCCCACATAGCTAGCAGCGGTGCATGTGGGACCCTATGGCATCTGTGGGTCCAGTTTGACTAAGATTGGCCTTAAGTTGACCCTGATGACACATGTGGGCCCACATAGCTAGCAGTGGTGCATGTGGGACCCTATGGCATCTGTGGGTCCAGTTTGACTAAGATTGGGCTATAAGTTGACCCTGATGACACACGTGGGCCCAGTTTGACTAAGATTGGGCTTAAGTTGACCCTGATGACACACGTGGGTCCACATACACTAGCATTGGTGCATGTGGGCCCAATGGCATTTGTGGGTTCTATGTTGACTCATATCGCCGCAAAAGTTGACCCTGATGACACATGTGGGTCCACTTAGCTAGCATTGGTGCATGTGGGACCCTATGGCATATGTGGGTCTAGTTTGACTAAGATTGGGCTTAAGCTGACCCTGATGACACATGTGGGCCCACATAGCTAGCAGCGGTGCATGTGGGACCCTATGGCATCTGTGGGTCCAATTTGACTAAGATTGCGCTTATGTTGACCCCGATGACACATGTGGGCTCACTTACACTAGCAATGGTGCATGTGGGACCTAATGGCATATGTGGTTTCAGTTTGACTGAGATTGGGCAAAAGTTGATCCCGATGACAAATGTGGGTCCATTAACACTAGCTTAAAATAACTTTGTAACGCTTGCGTTTACAATTTTAGACTTTCATCAAGGCAAGTTTATATCTGTTGACAATCATATTCCTTTGAACTAGTATAGCCAGTGCACAAACACAACTAAACACACATATAACATTACATAGATATGTTTGCTAGCTCACGGTACTTTAAGAAACAAGCATACTAAAGTAGTTCAACTTAGAAAGTAAACAACAACAAAGTACCACGATTTGTACTAGATAAACAACATACAACATCACGAATATTACTGGCTATAGTCTAGTAACGTGCATTAATTCCAGCCGGTGGCGTTGGAGGCGGTAGGGTCGGTGGCTGTGTTGCCCCAGGCAGTGGTGGTGGTGTCGCCCTAGCCAGCGGTGGTGGTGTTGCCCTAGCCAGTGGTGTCGTCCTGCTCGCCGTCCTAGTCATCTTCGCCCGCTTCCCGTTTGCGTTTGGCGACATGCACCACCTCTCCATCCGCCTCTTCCGCTCCCTAGACCTCCTGCTGCTCTTCCCAGATCGCCGTCGCCTATTCCCTTTCAGCCTGCTGCGTTGCATCATCCTGCTCGTCATCTGCATCACTCTGGTCTGCAGCTGCTGCCGCCTCGGCTGCTGCCGCCTCGGCCTTAGCTGTTGCCGCCTTTTCTGCTGCATTAATTGCAGCCTTGCGAGTCCCCCGTTCTAGCCCGTCCCTTGCGGTAATGAGCCTACGATACAACTCGTAGGCAACATACCCTTCTCTTGCTGCATACTCTAGGTTCATCGCGGAAAGTGGCTTGTTCTCCCATACTTCGTGGCCATCCTTCGGGAGTGCCTTGCAATTCCCGAGATCTCTGTCAATGATGATCACTGCTAGAGATAACATCCCGTCCCTGTCATATGGCTGATTCCAATGGAACCGTTCTTCGGTCTTAAACATGTCTTGGATGTCGATGTGGTACTGTTATGGAATGGTGATATCCTCATGTGCAAGCTTCTCTTTATCACTCCTGATGTCCACGCTAGCGAAAGTGATCCCCTTTTCCTGAAGGAACTCTGCTAGTTTCGGACAAGGCTCCCTTCTCCTGCAGTATAAATGGAAATTAAGACATGAAAATAATTTGGATGATGTACAATTATTTGATGATAATGTTAAACAAGGTAATTGCATAACCGTACCATTAAGCCATGTACAACACCCACAGATCATGCATAATACTTGAACTAACATGTCTAAGTATTTGAAATAAACGAGTGCAAGCAATGTATTTGCATTGGCTAATTATACATGATCTCAAATGGAAAATAAAAATATGCACATAACCAGTTTTGGACAAGGCTCCCTTCTCCTGCAGTATAGATGCAAACTATGACATGACAATAATTTGGATGGTGTACAATTATTTGATGACAATGTTGAACAAGGAAATTGCGAAACCGTGCTATTAGGCCACGTACAACGCCCATAGATCATGCATAATACTTGATCTAACAAAATCTACAAGGACTTAAACCTATAGGAATTAAACAATGCACATAGGAAAATTTTCTAAGGATCAAAATCCTCCAAAATTCATATGAGATTCATTTGAATCAAACAAGCCCTGCATCAAAGGAGGCCTGATGTGAAAACGTTCATACAGGGTACAATCCTATGAATCGAACATGTGCTGATGGTAAAAACATAGGGATTGAATCCTGTACAAACCCATAGGAAATCCTTTGAATCAAAGGAGGCCTGAAATAGAAATGCCCATCCTTAGTACGCATATTACCTGCAGTAGTGGAACACGAGGACAGTCTCCTTCAGGGCGATCTGGACGATGGCGAGCTTTTGTGACGGAGCTTCGTCCCGCCTATTCCTTGTGTACTCGAGGTCGAGTCCGAGGAAGTTGTAAGTCTCTTTCTCGAGCAATTGCTCGAACTTCTCCAGCATGTGATTCAAGTAGTTCACATTGTTGGTGTACACCACCTCCATAATCTTCGTGCCATAGGCACAGATGGGCATGATGTCAACCGTGGTTTTCCCGTCATCGAGGATGTCTCCATAGGGATCCATGGATGCTGAGTTCCCTGTCGTGTGGAGGAGGAAGACACGAGAGGAAGAAGAACAGACGAGAAGCGGACGCGTTGCAGTTATTGTGGTGTTACGGCGGCGGTGGAGTCGAGGCGGAGGGCCCGTACATCGATGTAGTCGACCCGTTACGGTGCGATGCGGTTAGTGTGGTGCAGTGCGGTCAGTTTTGTTATGGTGCGACGCGTTTAGGAGTAGTGCGATGCGGTTATTGCGGTGCAGTGGGGTAAGTTTTAATTTGTTATGGTGCGACGTGTTTAGGTGTGGTGCATGCGATGCGGTTATTGCGGTGCAGCAGTGGGATCAAATGCGACGCGTGTAGGTGTGGTGCGGTCCGGTCGTGGCTACAAACTTTCAACAATTGAATGCACGGGGCTTTCACCAATCCTCTGGTCGTGGCTGCAACTTAATTTCAAAAATTGAACCCACGGCTTTCCTATAACTTTCAACTCAAGTTTGACCTAAGCTTGTAAAGTGCATAACTAATTCAAAATATCTCATAAAAATTGAAAACCTACACACTGATAAGTTTTACGTGAACTAGTTGACACGAATTTTTTTAAACTTGAAACATTTCATTCTCATGAAAATAACAATCCCGCATATGAGCTTCCACATAGAATGTACCATGACTCCCGGTTTCCACGTTTTGCCCGTTCGGTCCAACGCATCGCCTAGATTTGGCCTGTTTTGAGCGTAACCGACACACGCGAGACGCTAGTCGTGTTTTCCACGATGTCGAGCACCAAGTGTTTCTGCTACTATTGACCAAAATTTGACTTGAGGTAAAATTTGAGCAAACAATCATTTGACAATGAACAAAGTGGTCACATTGCAACTAAATGACCCCAAATACCATACCATGTTGGTGAAATACAAATTTTATTCAAATTTTTGAACTACCTTTACAAAATGTAGTTGAATTTCAATTATTAAAATGGAAAATGGTATTTGAAATCATAATTGGACCAAAAACCCAAAAGATGAAATGTGTGCTATGACAAGATACACCTACATGCCAAATCTTAGACCATTCTGAGAAAGTATGCCATGGAGTTGGGCATCTCCTAGGTAACTTGGGTACTTACACATGAGACTCACACTTAAAACCAAGTGTGAGAGAGCAACCTCAAATTTCATTCAACAAACTCTAGGTTTATTATTTTTTGTGCAAAGTAGGGTACAATGTAAGACACATGGCCAATGTTTTACTTTTTTTTAAATTTTTTTTGAATTTCTAGTGCCCTGCCAAAGTTTGGTCAAAATCGCGTCGAACAAATATAATGCATTATGATGTGCAAGCTCTCTTTCAAAGTTCTACCAATGTACAAACCGCATGCTATTGTACATGCACCAAGTTTTGAATCTGAAAAAACTCTAAAAATAAATAATGTGGCCCCTACAGTCCTTCAAACATTGGTAAAACCCTCATGCAATTCAGACAAACACAGCTCGTCAAATCCAAATCTGAATTTTATCAAAAAATTCTGAAAACTAGTCGAAATCTGCAAAATATTTAAAAATGATAAAAACAAGAGTAAAAATCTAAGTACATAAAAATATTACATTTATTTTACATACAGTTATCGAATCTTTATTACAAGCTATATTACAACTTACAAGTAATATTGAAATAATAACAAAATGTTTAAAAAACCCGGACAAGCTACCTACGACCGAACTGGGCCTCTTTCAGCCCATTATGTCCCCAATGCCGCACGACGTCAGACGGGTCGGACGGCTGGGAGTTTAGTCCCACCTCGCCAACTGGAGAGGATTCCGACCAGCTTAAATAGCCGTGCGTTCGGCTGCTATCAACGGCCTCTCTGTTCTATCTTACTTGCTATCAGGAATTCTACTTTGGGCCGTTGGGCCTACTGGCAGGTCACGGGCCTGCATCCTGGCCATTCATTTGGTTTCTAGTCGTATGCAGGCCGTGATTCCCTTGAGAAATATGCTGCCAGTGGTTGGCCTTTTTTTGCTTTATTTGATCTTTTTTGTCCTATATTTTAACATAAATTCATACGTTTTTAATACAAATTTACATGGCATAGTGCATATACAGCACTATCTCTGCACTTAAATGGCCCAAACCATTTCAAATTTTGAAACACTACTACAATTTGCTACACCTATCAAAGCCTTCCAATTTAGAATTGACGCAATGAAATACATTTTTCTAACTGGCAGCACAACTATCATGGCACAACACAGATACATATATAAGAAACAAGCAATTAAGAGCATGTAACCATAACCTTACTAGCAGCATAATAACATAGTAGTCTTACGGGAACTTCACCCTACCATCACAAGGTTACCACTTATAACCACAGTACCAAAAGAACATAGTTCTCAACCACTTCTACCTAGTTAACCAGTTCGACATATTAACCATTTATACATAAACATCATCGCTATACTGATGATGTGAGCATACATACTAGCAGCTGATATCAATATTCACTCCTCTTCAGTCTCGGAGTCGTTGAACACAAACTCATCTGGCTGGAGGACCCTGAGTAGAGCTTCGTGCCTGCCATGATCAGCAGGTCACCCTCAAAGTAGTCCTCACCCAGACGTCCACGAGTGGCTACCTCTCGGACATGCTGCACAAACCCCACCCTCAATCTCCCATGTGGCTTGAAGTGGTGGAATGGGCACCTGTAGAACTCGGTGCTGAATGGCAGGTAAGCAGAAATCCCCTTGCGCCTGAGCTTCTTTTCTTCTTTCCTCACAAAGGACTTGTATGTCCATTGCTCCACTTCAATATCTAAACCAGAGAAGTACTACACACTAAATAAAACAAGAAAACAGTTAGTACTGCCTACTAAATATAAAAACCTACTACTTTTGTGCATGTCCAAATGCACTATAGCTGCTTGGAATAACATACCTCCTCATCATGCCACGGGGAAAGTACATCATAGGCATCACCTGGGGTTGGTGCCTGCCAGACAATTAAGATAAATGAACACTAGCATTTAAGGTAATTACTAAAAGCATTCAATATTAATAAATGAAAAACACTAGCAAAAATTAATAGCACAATAATTCGACTTCACAAATCTGATCATAAAAACAACATTGATTCAAGAAACAAATCATTAAACTACATCAATGCTTTTTATACTACATTACATTAAATTACAATGATTATTTGGAGGTTGGAATTGAATGTAAAGAAACTAGACTATACATTCAAACAAAAAAAATATCAAGGATCAATCAGTTTAGTATCAGGTTGCATGAAGCTCCAGCAAGTCAAAATAGAGTAGTACAAAGTCTGTAAACTAATTAGTCTACACAAATCTGTTCATACAAGCATAATCATCTAAAGAAATGTGTCTTAAAATCAATTGGTACAAGTAAAGGAAAACAAAAGTAAGTACACAGATCATTGCTTTGCACACTATTATGAGGCACCACTACAATCAATTAATAACATACATGCCATATGGTTATAACCACATTGTTCAGATCTAGTGCTAGAAGTTAATAAAATTCTATAAGTAATTTTAACACATTTCCCGTAAAAGCAATTAAAGCAAAAAAAAGGAAACTACAAAAGTATACCGAAGCTAGATAACCACATTATATCACATCAGCTAATTCAGACTAGTTGAATAGTTGTAGCCAGCTAACCACATTATACCACATGTACCAAAAAAAACAAGCCATACTGTTAACTAGTTGAAACTAACTAACCACATTATATCACAGCAACTCAAATGAGAATCATGTAAACCATGTTCCTTCAACATAATACGAATTAACTACAAATTAAACTCTGTCAATTTAACAACAAATAAACCATCTTCCTACTAATTGGAAAAACTTCACCAATGGACTATCAGCATTGGTCATCTATACAAAATTACACAACGAATCTATAGACCCAGCCTTCCATCCAATAAATCCCTAAGGCCCTGGTCGTTTTACTTTGGATTGTCCTGGTTTGACATGGATTGATGTGGTTTAAATCCTATCTAAGTCAAAATATACTCTAATCCAATCTAATCCAGTCCAATCTAACGTAGAGGTGGGTTAACCGAACATAGCCCAAAGGATATGAATCCCTAACACTGAAAGAGCTGAATCTACAAAACACATCTTACTTCCAAATAATTCGAAGGGATTGAACGGAAATTAGAAGAAAATAATACTAACCTGCATCGCGGCGACCTGTGGAGACTGGACTGGCGCCAGATCCTCCGCGCCGCTGACCGGCACGTTCAGATCCAGCATTTCCACCTCGCCGAGGTCCGCATGCACCAACTCCTCCTCTCCGAGCGCCACATCGACCAGAGCGACCAACGCGGACCGACGACCTCCTCTACCGCCATGGCCCTTCACCACCTCGACCGCATCTGGGCGGCTCACGGCTCCAAACCCCACCCTTTTAGAACCGCCTGCATCGCCGCCGGACCACACTCCCGCCATAGTTGGCGTCGAAATATCGCGGTATGGGAGAGCTCGAAGGCCTCAGGCGGAGGAGACGATGGGGAGAGCTAGGCTTTTCTCCAGTGCTCTTCTTTCCGTATCTGGTGAGGCAAAAGGGGGCAAATGGTGGGGATGAGGCCAGGCGAAGCGGCCGAGGGAGCTCTTATACGTCGCGTCGATTCGTTTCAGCTGACGTCACCCACGCACGTGACACCCACCCGTACAAAACTGAATTTTTTCAGCAGACTACTTCTATTTTCTGGATAACTGAATTTTCAAATTTCTACATGCACCAAGTTTTGAATCTGAAAAAACTCTACAAATGGAAAATGTGTCCCTTGGAGTCCTTCAAACAATGGTGAAAACCTCATAGAATTCAGACATACACAACTCTTGAAATCCAAATCTGAATTTTTAGGTCAAATTCGCGTCGAACGCAGAGGACGCATATGTACGAACCAAGCTGACCTAACAATATATCCATGATTAAAGCACATCTTGTGGACCTAAAAATGATTTTTGCCAAAACAAATTAGGTTGCAATGATGTAGATGTAGATCAATATTTCAATGTTTTGACCATATTGACCAAAATTTGACTTGAGGTAAAATTTGAGCAAACAATCATTTGGCAATGAACAAAGTGGTCACATTCCAACTAAATGACCCCAAATACCATACCATGTTGGTGAAATACAAATTTTATTCAAATTTTTGAACTACCTTTACAAAATGTAGTTGAATTTCAATTATTAAAATGGAAAATGGTATTTGAAATCATAATTGGACCAAAAACCCAAAAGATGAAATGTGTGCTATGACACGATACACCTACATGCCAAATCTTAGACCATTCCGAGAAAGTATTCCATGGAGTTGGGCATCTCCTAGGTAATTTGGGTACTTACACATGAGACTCACACTTGAAACCAAGTGTGAGAGAGCAACCTCAACTTTCATTCAACAAACTCAAGCTTTATTATTTTTTGTGCAAACTAGGGTACAATGTAAGACACATGGCCAATGTTTTACTTTTTTTTTTATTTTTTTAATTTTCTTAATTTGTATCAATTAGTATCCTGTTTGCTTAATTTTAATTTACTTTTTAACCATTTTCTTAATTTGCTGCTCATTAATGTGTTGATTCCATAGTGTGTATCAATTAGTATCCTGTTAAGTGTAATGATCAATGTGTTTGAAACTTAAATTCATCCGATTCTTGTTTCATTCTAGTGATTATGATTGCTCATATGATATCTATCAGTTAATAGTTATCAGATTACATTCTGAATGTGTTAAGGTAGTTACCTTGCACATGATTGATCAACACAAGCGACTTAAATTTATTTGTGTCTAATTTGATTGTAGAGAATATGATAGCAAGAATTTTGTTTGGGAATAAAGGATTGATCTGATGCATGGAATTCATAATTACCATTATCTAAATGTGCTGCTTATTAATGTGATGATTCCATAGTGTGTTTGAGTCAGTATCCTGTTTAGTTTAATGATCAATGCATTTAAAACTTAAATTCATCCAGGCCTTCTTTCATTCTACTTATTATGATTGCTCATATGATATCTATCGGTTCATAGTTATCAGATAACTTTCTGAATGTGTTAAGGTAGTTAACTTGTAAATGATTTATCATTAAGTGCCTTAAATTCATCTGAGTCTAATTTGATTGTAGAGATTATGATAACAAGAATTTTATTTGGGAAGAAATGATTGATCTGATGAATGGAATTTAATGTGTAATGATCAATGCGTTTGAAACTTAAATTCATCCGAGTCTTCTTTCATTCTAGTGATTATGATTGCAAGAATTTTATTTAGGCAAAATTGGTTATTTGCCGCTAAAGTTCACATGCCTTGAATTATGTCCCCAAAGAATATTGTTCTTTAATAAATTATCCATTATGGACTTTGAAGCAGATAGAAATGAACGCTCAAGCAGATTGAATTCTCATGTTGATGCACACTACATTTGTTTACTAAATTAGATGGTTTGCTGCTTTATTTTGTAGCTAAGAAAGTTTGAAGTAAGTTTGGACTACAAATTTTTTTTGAAACCAATCTCAAACCAGAAACTTATGTACTTTACATACCGATGATCCTTGAGAATGTCTAAAAACATCCACAAACATGAAAGGCAAACTCCTTATTTCCAATACTTTTCATAAAATTTGCAAAATATTCTAAGTAAAGGATTTAATTAATATAGCTAATTCTTTCCTTGTTAGTCTCAAGATTCTATTGAGGATCTTACAGGACCTAACTATGACGACTAAGTCAGAGCAATAAAAACCAAATCAATTTCCTTGCTCTGCGCACTAAATGTAATCAATATATTTCCTTGTTTTGCCTAACGGCTAAAGCTAATCACGCTGAGCCCACAAATGAAGCTTACAACTAGGTCCAGGCTCGGCATGCAAGCATAGTCGAACCATATATATATACGCTCTCCCTCCAACAAACCCTAAAGGCATAGTTGGAGTCAGCGCCGCCATCTAAACCACCTTTGCCTAGGCCGCAGATCTGTCGAGAGAGAGGGATGGCGAAGGGCAAGATCGTTGCGGTAAAAATCTAACCTATCTAGTTTGCATGTACTGGATCTATTTGGACAAAAATGTACGGCCAATGATCTTTAAATTTTCTTTTTTTGATTCGTAGTGTCCTTGGTGTTTTGACACCAAGGGTCTGTGCGGCCTGGGCGACAAGATCAAGTCCTTTTTCGTTCTCACCCTTGTAGAGAATTTTGAAGAAATGACGGTACTGGTTTTATTTTTTGTATTATCATCAGTCTTTCCCGTTCCACCCTTTTTTCATGAATTATAGCATCTGTTAGTTTGTCATGTAGTAAACATGTTCCATTTTTCTTCAGTTAATACCCTGCTATGCTAGAGCGAATTTCCTTAAGAAGTTTGCCATCGACTCTGTCGACCACGAGAATGATTTTGTGGTCGAGGTGGTTACGGAAGAAGGGTT
This sequence comes from Avena eriantha, assembly GCA_910589775.1. Classification (NCBI taxonomy): domain Eukaryota; kingdom Viridiplantae; phylum Streptophyta; class Magnoliopsida; order Poales; family Poaceae; genus Avena; species Avena eriantha. The sequence continues at coordinate 405,325,787 of OU342746.1, read as the reverse complement.
CGAATTCAACGTTGATTGTATCAACAAGGAGGTAGAACATATCTTGAAGGCCAATATTGGAGAGAATTTGCTAGAGTCTACAATCTGGATGTTGGAATGGAGCTTGTCTTCTCTACCGACACACAAGGTCCATCTACCCCTGTGACGTGGATCAACCTACCGATCACCCACCCATGTAAGTAACTGCTTATTTGAAGTACTCCCTCCGTTTACAAATATACGATGTTTACGGGTTTGTATAAAATGGATGTATATATGTAGATCCACTAAAATATTTAGGTTCACCCATTTTGCTCGGTTTCTAGTCTACTTTATAATGTGTAGAATGTCACCGATGGAATTGTCTCTAGTTTTTTCCTTATGAAAAAAGAAGTTGTTGCTTTGTGTTTGGCACGATATTTTTTCCTTGTTCCTAAACAATCTTAATGTTGACGTACCTACCATGCATTAATCTTAATTTTGATTCAGTAATATTCATTTAATTAAGTATTTGAACTTGTACAGCATATTAGAATCTGACCTAGGATAAGAAAGGCATACTTGACGCTATGCATGCCACTGATGAAACCATAATTACTGGAGAATGATGGAGTCAGTGATCAGCAATGTTGACATCATTGACACGCTGGTTGATGAACATGGAGCTGGGCCTTATCAAGTTGGAAAATGTGACTCTCTGATCCACACATTAAGCTGGACAAATTGCCAGAAGAAAGAGCTGGTAAGTATGAGTGATCTACTTTGTTGTGCCTATAATTTTCCGATTAACAAATGTTCACATTGTGCATGTGGACCAAGAACAGAAACTCCCGCGACGCCTTGTCCCTGAAGACATGGCTGAATATGGTGATATCACAATTGTGTGTGATAAATACACAACGGTCAAAGGGTCGTACTCAATTTCTCCTGAGGATGGCCGAGTATGCTACGCTGGGTGGAGGGAAGTGATGTCACAGGAGGAGGATTTTCGGAGAATTGGAGACAAGATGTTTTTCATGCTATACGTGGGACGTAAGGGGGCTTTCCTATTTGCCTTCTATGTTCCAAATGTGGAACTTTAGTAGCCTTGATCATTTTCACTATGATGGTCATGGGTCATTTGTCGACCTAATAATATGAGATGTTAAGACAATATTTTACGGTCCTTTCATTATGTGGCATTAGTATGTCTGAAGACATGGTTAAGTGTAATGGTACTATTAAATTTTTTATGAGCTGAAATATATTATGCCTGTCGTTGCTGCCAATTATAGTGAAATCGTGTTAATTGAGTTCATTTCATCGGTATCTATGAATATTCTATGAGCTACAAATTTTATGCGTGCACAACTTACTAGACGGACATGTCTGTCGCGTAGGTTATGTCACGTAAAGAAGTATCTATCTCCAGTAAATCTATTTTGCTGTTCGAAGTAAGTATGACAAAAACAAGCAAAAACATCTAGGTACGACCATATATATCATTGTAATTAATAATTTTGTGTATAACATGGTTACTGAGAATTGAATGCAACAGTCTCCATAACTAGTATCAAACAGTACAACTGCGTGCTAGTATTAGTAACGTATTTTACAAGGTACTAGTCAATATCACTATCAACATCTGAAATGCTCCTCCCAAATTCATCGACAACCGGTTCCAAGTCTTCTTGTTCTTCGTCGCTCAGGTCCATATCATTGTTTACACCATTTTTCCCTGCTAGTTGTCTAACAGTCTGAGAGTCAACTAATATCACATCATCAGAGCGATCAGCCATGTCGTCTTCATGATCATCAACATATTCATCTTCCTCATCCTCAATTTGGTGAACAATGGGATCTTCTGAGCCTAGGTCTTCCTGGTATGCACCTGCATTGCCTTCATCATCTTTTTCTGGAACATCGTATACATTCCTATGCTTGAAAGTTTGCACCACCTTCCAAGGATCACCAAATTTTTTGTCTTCCAAGTAAAAACAAGTTTCTGCTTGGTGAGCTAATATGAAAGGGGCATTTTTGTACCACAATACATACGTATTGATGCTTTTAAAGTATCCATCATCCTTCATCTCCGTGGTTTTCCTACTTCCAAGGTCAAACCAATCACAGCGGAACAAGAACACGGATATGTCGCCGTGCTTGTTTCTCGGGTACTGTAACTCAAGAATCTCCTTCATCACACTGTAGTATTCTTGATCTTGTTCGTCAGAAATGGATCCCCTTGTCATTATGCCTGAGTTTGAGTCCTCATTATCTTCTCACGCTCGACGGAACGAAACCTAGCGCCATTTACATTGCACATAGGGTGTACAACTACACGAGCATCTAGACCAAGTGCTAGTGATTTTAAATCTTCTGGAGCATTGTCCAAATTACTGACATGTTTTTTAAACCATGCAGGGAATTCTTTCTCTAGTTCCGCCTCAATGTTGTTCACACCCCTGTTCTGTAGTTGTTGTCAGAAATTCCTAAAAATCAAAAACAAATTAGTAATGGTACTGCTATAACACAAAATATTACTGAAAATTTTGAATGATTAATAAAAAGGTAAATAGACCTACCGAATATAATTTTGTGCCTCATCACAGTTCTGAAGTACATACCAAACCATACTGTCAAATTCTTTGGGAAAATACTTCAACTTGGATAGTCCTAAACCTCTGGCTCCATCTGAAAAAATATTAAACTCTAGCGGATCAACTCTTTGTTTCTTATCTTGGTTCCTCTCAGGCTTGTTATGTCTGGTTTCTATGACATCGCCCAAAAATTTAGAGCAATGATGCAATCACTCATCCACGATATATCCCTCAGCAATTGAACTTTCAGGCCTTGATTTGCTACGCACCATTGATTTCAGGTACCCGAGCCTTCTTTCAACTGGATACATCCAACCATATTGAACAGGCCCCCTCTGAAGTGCCTCATCAGGTAGATGAATAGCCAGGTGCACCATTACATCAAAGAATGATGGGGGAAATAGCAGCTCAGGCTTGCAAAGAATTATGACAATTTCAACCTTCATTCGACGTAGCACAGATGCTCTTAGAGTTTTGGCACACAACTCCCTGATAAAGTTTCCTAGTTCAGCAATGGTCTCATACATCGCCTTTGATGCAATCCCTCTCAGACCAGCTGGCAACACACGCTGCATAAGTATGTGGCAGTCATGCGTCTTCAGACCATGCACTTTACCCCCTGGGATGTCCACACATCTTGCTAAGTTTCCAGCAAAACCATCTGTGAACCTAGTGTTGGCCAAATACTTGCACAATTTTTGTTTGCCTTCCTTTTGAAGCGTCCATGGTGCTTTCTCCTTTGAAAAACCCTTGGCCTCAGGTTTCATCCAGAACTTGTTCCTGACATTAAATTTCTCCAAATCCATTCTACCACCAACAGTGTCCTTGTTCTTTCCATCAAGCTCAAGAAGGGTACCAAGGATATTGTCCAATATGTTCTTCTCAATGTGCATCACATCTAGGTTGTGAACAAACTTCAATATTGACCAGTATGGCAGATCATATAAGCTGATCTTGAGGTGCCAGGTTGGCTCACCAGTCATGCCACACTTTCTCTTCCTAGTTGATGGATTTTTCCCTGGCCTGTAATCCTGAACTCTCTGTACCCTCTCCTCTCTTTCTGCAAGTGTGAAACTTGTTGGTGCATCCGTAGGTTCAAGTTTTCCATTGAAGGCTCTGCTACTCCTCCACTTGTGATCGTGAGGCAGAAATCGACGATGACCAATATAACCAATTTTATTATGCAAAGACTCGTAGCAAGGATCCTTATCGCAGTGCGCACATGCGAAAAACCCTCTTGTGCTACAGCCAGACATCGTGGCATATCCAGGATAGTCATGAATCGACCAAAGAAACGCAGCATGCAACGGAAACTCTCTACCTGTGCACGCATCATATGTGCCCACGCCACTCCATAGCTTCATCATATCTTTTATCAATTGCTGCATAAATACATGAAAATCCTTTCCTGGTGAATTTTTTCCAGGGATTAGCAATGACATCATGAAGTTGGATTGATCCACGCACATCCACGGTGGGAAGTTGTATGGAATGACAAAAACTGGCCACATACTGTATGAACTACTCATGTTTCCGTATGGGTTGAATCCATCTGTCGCAATACCAAGCCTTATGTTACGGGCATCTGAAGCAAACCATCCAAACTCCTTGTCAAAGTGCTTCCATGCTTCACCATCAGCTGGGTGCCTCAAAATACCTGGTTGTGTAACCCTCTTCTCCTTGTGCCACTTGGTGTTCATGGACGCTTCCTTGGAAACAAAAAATCTATGTAACCTTGGGATTATAGGAAAGTATCGAAGCACCTTGTGGGGAATCTTTCTCTTTGCTTCCGGGTCTTTCCACCTTGAAAATCCACACTCGGGACAATGATTTTTTTTTGCATGGTCTCCCCAAAACAGAGCACAGTCATACTTGCAAACATGAATTGTGTCATAACCAAGCCCAACCTCAGAAAGTACACTCTTAGCTTCAGCATAGGACTTGGGAAAATTCACTTTTGGCAAAGAAGCACATAAGACAGCCATAAATTGATCAAAAGCTCTATTTGTGACCCGGTTGTATGATTTCACGTAAAGCATCTTCATAATGAATGACAACCTCGTCTCAGTGGTGCATCCCTCGTGAAGCTCTTTCTTAGCTTCTTCGATGAGTTTCACATAGAAATTAGTGTCACTTGGGCCTCTGTCGCCAGAATCATGCAGCTCATCTAACATCTTGTCAACATGATCATTATGATTCTCATTTACATCATCATAATCATCATCGTCATCGCTTTGATATAAACTATGATCATAGTTTTCATCAGGACCATCATCTTCTCCATGACAACTCCACTTTGTGTACGAAACGGCCATACCATTGACGTGTAAGTGATACTCAACAGTTTCCTGAGTCTGCTGCGTAATATTAAGGCATTTTTGGCATGGGCACAATATTGATGCACCTTCGTTGTAGTTTGCGCGTGCAAACTCCATAAACTCGCGGACACCTTGTATGTAAAAAGGGGTGAACTTGCGCCCATGAGTAATCCACTGTCGATCCATCGCCTACAAAAATATATATAATGTGTTCCACTCGAGTCATGATGCCATTCAATTTGTACTAATCGATGTGAAAATTGTTTACCAAAGTCCAAATAAATCACAATGTGTAACATAAACACCAATCCAAATCAATTTCATAACAGATCTAGAAGGAACTCACATGTGCTTCCTATCGCCGTGCGTCGGCCTGCCGCGAAGCCTCGCTAGCTGGGATCGTGATCGATCGTTGTGATCGTGTAGGCGCAAGCCGCCTGGACTTATAGATGAAGGGCCAGCGAATGTCGTGATCGCCTGGACAAGGGATACCCTTGACGGCGCTCGTTCGCAAGAATAGAGAAGAAAACTGTTTGGAAGATCGCACAAGTCCTAACTATAACGATCCGTGTTTGTACATGCCACGTACTGCACATAGAGTTTACAAAATGGTAGGCCAATCAAACAATTCAAAAACCGAACGGTAGCCCAGGGGTAACGAAACGTTTTACTTTGTACTAGGTCCTCGGTTTGAAACCCATCTTTACCGTTTTATCGTTTTTAACACAATTGCTAACTCGTTGGTCCCACGAACAATCGGTGACGGATTAATCTACGACGCTCTAAAATCTGTCGTGCGGATAATCGGCGACGGTTTGACGTGACGTGAAACGCGACCGTCACGCATTATCAAGCATACGTGACGCCCAAAACTAATCCGTCACCTATGGTTACTTTCGGTGACGGTTCTGAATTTTGTCACCAGGCAATTCGTCACTGATTCTAGGATCTGTTGTAGTGTGTACTATTTAGGAACCAATGTGGAATGTTTTCGTGGTATCGACAAGCCTAGTCACACTTTCGGGTTCCCTGTCATTTATATCCATTGACACAAACCCTCGGTCCATCTCGGAGCTGGGCAACTTCGTTGCGGGTAGCTTAGTGGTGTGGCCCCCATGTACTTGCTTTGGGTTTGGGAAACATCGTGTCCGAAGCCCCGCCGACATACCGATGAGTATATGTTACTTGATCTGGCACCTACCTGATCTGGCAAATGAGGGTGGAAGTGCATGTGGATACTTTGGTGCACTCCTGCAGGGTTCAATCTTTTCGAAAAGCCATGTCCGCGATTAAGGACGACTTGGAGCATAGTTTCTCGATCATACACAACTTACACTAAAGAATTACTGTTATAATGTGACTTGGATCTGAAATGACTAGTAAGTTGGATAACCACCATGGAATGAATGAATAAAACTGCCAACTATGTGAGTTTCCTCGGAATGACTTCCTTGTTTGTTCTTGAGGGGGAAATACCAGGATGAGTATGTTTGGTGTTAGTATTAGGTTGGTTCCAAATAGGTCTTTCTTATCCCTCTCTAATAGCCAATAGTTGTATCGAGTCTATAGGTTGTTTAGTGCATGCTTCGCTGCCGCTTCAGTCCACCATACCTATGTAGGTGAGAGCCTCTGAATTCTAAGACTCGCCGTGTACTGGCCTCAGTACTGACTACTCCTTTTTCCTTTGCCCTTTGTCGGCCCCCTTATGTTTTGGCAGGTTTGAGTTTGACGACGTTAGCAAGGTTACCCTTCCGGCTTGGCCTAGGCAGGGTTATGGACGCCATTAGTTATTCTTCAGGGCTCTTAGCCCCATTTGCATCTTATCCGTACTCGGATGTTGTGTCGTTTTCAAGGTGATTTGGATCTTTGTATTGTATATCTGTATTCTTGACTCGTTGAGTCATTGTTGTATATATATGTTCTTGTGGGTTCCATCGTGAACTAGTGTGTAATGAAATATTACTTCATTTTCCACCCGCACGCAAGTGCCTGGTGGGCATCATCGAATCGTTTCTATGCGGGTTTGGCGGGAATCGCTTAAATCTGCATAGGGCCGATTCAAGAGTGTTACACGAGTACCGCGTCGCATGCCACCAAACGTGAGAAGAGTGATTGGAGTGTGACACATACTAACAATCCATCATACAACTATCTCTCTTTGTTGTCGGTTTTGTAAGGTACCCAAGATAGACCACCCCCTACAAGGAACACGCTACAAGATCTCCAACCACAACTTGATTACAGCTCAACTTCAAGACCTTCAACCACTTTGAACAAGGCTATGACACCGGAGATCCAACCACATACAAGCTCAAGACCATGGGTTCATGTATCTCCTTTCATGATGAAGGAACTTCATCGGGGACGACTTGTTTTCAAGTGGGGGAAATGATGCAGCCCAACACATGGCATTCACCATCGGCCCACATCACGCTACGCCAAACGTTCCTACAAAGGTGAATTCATTCCTTATCTCGCCTTCCTTTGGGTATCATGATAATGGGATCCTACTTGAGCCAACTGCCTATTGTATGACTAGGTCCATGATCATGACACCAAGAGGAGATGACAAGAAGACCCCAGGAGCCAAGATCCCCAAGCAAGACCTGGAAGTGAAGGAAGAAGAAAGCAGCTGAAGTAGGACCGGAGTCTCCAGCCCCTCCAGATCGGAGTCTCTGCCGAGCCCGGATTCTCCGCCCCTGCGCACCCGGAGTCTCCGCCCACGCCAAAACCCGCCCGCCCGGGATGCACGGTCCTAGAGTCCACCCGGAGTCTCTGCCACCTAACCGAAGTCTCCGCCCACGCGACACCGGAGTCTCCGGCACAAGTGAATAGGCCTACGAGCCTAGTAACTGGGCCTGGCCCATGTAACGCCCAGACCTTCCTGTTTATGCCTAAACTACCCCTATCTCGTGGTTGGCCTATAAATAATCCCCCGCCCTCTCCTTGAAACCCTAGAGTTGAAGATGAATGAAGGCATGTGCCTAAACCTAGATGGGAACCCCTCTCTATAGTTAATCTATGAGTTGTGTGCAAGGCCTTGGAGTTTGGCGTTCATCTCCAAGTCGTCAAGACCCTCCTCAACTGTTTGGTCTCTCCCTATCAAGGATTCTAGTGGTGCTAGGTCTCTCCCCTTTGGGATTCTACTTGGTTGCCACTCTCTCCTTTTGATTGAGATTCTATCATCTGCTTGCCGATCTCTCCTACGGTGATACTACCTCACGGTCTCTCGCCCAGGATTTTATTGGATTGGTTGTTCGAACCAACGGGAGCAAATCAAATTGGGAGTGTTTGCGTGTGTTTATATCTTAATCTTGCATTTGAGTTGAGTTCATCATATTCATGTGTTTTCCCTCACTCCCCGCCTCAAATCCGTGAAGATCGGGTCACCCTAGGGTCAATCCCACAAGGGATCCCATATCAGATAGTGCTGGCAATAAAACATTGAACAAGGTCGTGAAATTGTACATTCACTCCTCCAATCAAGTACGTTAACCTCATTTCCTACACATATACTTATTAATCATCCTTAGCTTCTACATGGTTAATACCAAGAGTTCCTAGCTAGATAATTAGGATTTAATATAATATTTGATCATGTTGAATACTTTCAAGTTTTTTAAAAGATTCTTACGACACATCATGTATCGAAGTGTAAACTAATCACCAAAATCTCTGATGTTAGTAAGTGTTGTACTGGTAAACATACTAAAAAATAGATATTTTTCATATTTCATTTAGATGAACTATGGAAGTCCTTGAAACCTTGATTGCACCCTTACAAAGGGGAAACTTGGCAGGCAGTTTGGCACCAATCTGAATGGTATTGGTCATATGAAGGCAATATGTATCACAACAACTTAGACGACGAGGAAATAAACATCGTAGTTGAGGGACCCATCATCAGCTTGGGTCACTGCATGTCAATTACATGATGTGGTGGTACTAAGGTAAAAAATGTTACATAATGTATAGCATGAAACTTACGAGGCCAAAGAAAACGGATAAAGAAATAAAAGGATAAGAAGATGAATGTGGATAAAAGGTTGCAATGTGGAGCATGTTAATTTCGGTTGAAGAATTGAAGTTTGAATTAGCATTCGGTTCCAAATATTAACTTGAAATCAGGAAATTTATCATACATATCCCTACAAAAAGTATCCAAATTGTTTTTTGCACTTTATGCCTTTTTTGGTTTTCTAGCTTACTTTATTTTCAGTTAACAATTACAACTACTTTCTACGTTGAAACCGAAGTTTGCAGGTAACTACAGGTGGAGTCAAGTATAATTCACGTGAAACAACCCAGGATTTGACATGGCACAAATGAGAGGTTGGATCTACTTTGAAGCACCAAGTTAGGAATAAATCAATTATTTCATGAAAATTAAGAGAGTAAGTGTGCAACTAAGATGATAATTAGTGTGCGAGTAATTGTAGGACACAAGGTTTCAAGTCATCATCTTATACATCATCAACTCTTATTTGGTTGTCTGGATTGATACTATGTTCTTCTGAGTAGTATATCTATGGTCAATATATTCGTTCAATTAATAATTTAATTCACAAAATAGATTCATTGAAAGAGATATAAATACTTTTAAAAACATATTCAATACAATAAATATGATGCCTTGGCATTTGCGAGGCCCCCTTGCTAGTTAAGATTAATAATAGGTCAGACATAACACAAAAATGGATGGCCTGGTGTTTAATTCTCAAGATTGTTAGATCTACCTGGATAGACGGTAATTACTTGGAGTACAAATGTACGTGAGGGTTTAGTGCGGCAGAGACGTAGAGTGCGCACACATCAAGTGACATGCTGCTTATTTCTAGGTTTGCGAAGTCCACTGTAATTGTTCTGCCATTTAAAGTCTACAAAACAAATTTGTAGCCCATGAGATAAAAACGATCAGTAGCTAGGTATTCCAAGAAAAGGAAAATCATGATGATTAAAGCATGTTATGTCTAATAAGAAGCGAGATGTTCTGTCCATAACAATCTTGAACTTACAGAAAAATTGAGATTGTTCTCTTCGTATTGATGACTGGTATGCTATAAGGGGGGTCCTCGAGGTCTGTAGAGAGGAGATGTGAGACGTGAGGATGTCCAGGATGGAGAGCACACAAGTCTACCCAGGTTCAGATTCGACTGTGGTGGTCAGATCCTACTCCTCCAATCAATCCACTATAATCGGCAATGCCGGGGGTTATAGAGGGTTTGACTAGGGTTCGCTTGTGTGAGTTGTTGTGAATCTTTTCCCTAAGGGATGCATGTATGCTGGTTTATGTAGTCATCCAACATAGGGCTTAAAAGGAGGAATCCTATCCGTTTATGGTATAGGTTACAACATAGTCGTTAACTACTACATCTCGTACTTCAAGTCTTCTAGTGTCAGGCCCATGTCGGTAAACCTTCTGGGCCTTCTCATAGCCAGATGGGCCTCCCTCTGTCTTGTTGATAGGACCTCCCATGGACCCATAGGATCTAACCCTGGTGGGCCACCTTGGTCTCCAAGTATAATTGCCTGCCGTGGGTATACCCGGAAAGTATAACACCAACAATAGCCCTGGAGCACTCAAAGATCATTGAGTCGTATTTCGGCTTTAACTTGAGTGGTCTTTGACATGGAGAATCTTGAAAGGTTCGAGAAACAGTATCAATGAAATTTATCTGACAAAGCCGGACAAATGCTTCATTATTCTTCTTCATTTCTCAACTAGATTCAAACTAAGTCGGATTTATTTCTTGGTTAACCCGAGGGGACTGTTTTCTTCTCCTGCGTTTTAAGAGTTGTCACGTCAAACTGACAAACGTCCATCATGTCATGAATACATCTGTTGGTAGCTCCCATGATCAACAGGGATCGAGAGACAATTAACTGTGCATGAATATCGAGCAGGTAGAGATTTCTTGGACATGTGGGTCAAGTCTCTCGTTCCCTTTCCACGACCGCGTGGCGGAGATCTCACGGGTTTCACACCTGCCTCGCACGAATCTTGCCGAAAATAGGCTATAAAAGGGGGAGGCAATAGTCTCGCCATAGTCAACCCATTGCCATTCTCTTCTTCTTCCTCCACGTGCCCGAGCCACCAAGCCCCAAATCTATCCTCCCTACTCCCTATCGCCGCCACGGTGATGTCGGAGAAAAAGGAGGACAAGCGAGTGTAGGGTTCATTGCATGTAAAACAAAATTTTCTACTTCAAGAACACACAAAATCCAAGATCTAATCTACAAGATCGGTGCAACAAGTTTGTAGAGAACTAACCCTCATAGATCCAAAGCGTTTAACAAGATCGGATTCTCGTGGTTGATGTAGTCGATCACTTGCCGATCTCCAGATCGTGTAGACGATCCTTCTGGCGCCACGTTCCGGCAGCGCTTCCGTAGTCGGTCACACGTACGGTAGTCGATGAAGACCTTCCTCCCCCTTGTTCCAGCAGGCAGCGGAGGTAGTAGATCTCCTCGGAATTCCAACAACACGATGGTGTGGTGGACGTGGTAGAGGAGGAGAGACTTCTGCAGGGCTTCACCTAAGCTGGAGCAGTGCGGTGGAGGAGAGAGGGCTGCGGCGGCTAGGGTTCTAAGCGCCATGGCTTGAGGTGCAAGGGGGGCGCCCTACCCTCCTTATATGGGAGAGGGGGTGGCGGTCAAGGTCTCCTTGCCCTAGCCGAGTTGCTCCCCAACTCGGCTAGGAAGGGGAGACTCCTTCCCAACTCGACTAGGAAGAAGGGGAGTTGTAAACTTGCCTTTCAAGTTTTCCCTTTCCTTCCCAAACTAGGATTTGACTTTTCAATCTAGGATTTAACTTTTCAAACTAGGGTTTGACCCTATCCCCCTTGTGCTTGGCCGAGTTGGCCTAGGGCTTGATGCGACCAGCCCCTTAGGGCATGACGCATCCAAGTACCCCCTCCCAGGGTGGTGGACCTTCCAGAACATTCTAGAAGCTTCCGGTCAAAACACCGAAAACATTTCTGAACCCCGTAAATTGACTTTCCTTATATGAATCCTATTCTTCGGACCATTTCGGATCTCCTCGTGATGTCCTGGATCCAATCTGAGACACCGAACAAGATTCGGTCTCCAACTCACATTCCATATCTACTCAAACAACATCGAATCCTTAAGTGTGTCTCCCTATGGTTCATGAATTATTCAGACATGATCGAGACACCTCTCCGATCAATAACCAATAGTGGGATCTGGAAATCCATAATGGCTCCCACATATTTCTATGATGACTTCATGATCGAATGAACCATTTACATACGATACTGATTCCCTTTGTCGTGCGATACTTTACTTATCCGAGGTTTGATCGTCGGTATGTCTATACCTAGTTCAACATTGTTACCGATAAGTACTCTTTACTCGTACTGTGATGTGACATCCCTTGTAACCTTGTCACATGCTTGCAAGCCAATTGGATGACACTCCACCGAGAGGGCCCAGAGTATATCTATCCGTCATATGGATGGACAAATCCCACTCTTGATCCATGTGCTTCAATACATACTTTTAGAATACCTAATGCCACCTTTATAACCACCCAGTTACGAACTGGTGTTTGATGTCATCAAAGCTTCCATCCGGTGATGGTGATTAACATGATCTCATGGTCAAAGGATTAGGTTACTATGTATTTGAAATCTTGTAGCAAACGAATTCTAAATGGCTTGATCTTATGCTATGCTAACTATAGGAGTATGTCCATCACATCATTCTCCTAATGATATGACCTTGTTATTAATAACATCCAATGTCCATGATCTGGAAACCATGATCATCTATTAATCAACAAGATAGGTTAACAAGAGGCTTACTAGGGACTCTTTTGTGTTTACAAAACACACAAGTATTAATGTTTCCGGTTGATACAATTATAGCATGGGATGCAAACATTAATCATAAACATAAAGATATGATAATAACCATTTTATTATTGCCTCTTGGGCATATCTCTAACAGTCTCCCACTTGCACTAGAGTCAATAATCTAGTTTTGAAAAACTTGTGCATTCAACACCTATGGCTTTCCGGTGTTGTATGTACACGATTGCCTGTGGTAGACATAATCTTCGGATCCGACACTTTCAGGTCCGTGTGTAATTGCATGTCTTTGCGTCTCTACGCATCACTCATTCTCCAATGAGATGGCATTGTATAAATTTGGTCCTTTGGTGAGACCTTTAGTTATTTGGGATTAAAACATGTTGATACAATTTTCATACAATATATATTCATAGTACTAGCCCACTGTGAACCACACCTAGTTTGGTAACAAACTACTTGACACAAATGCCCTCTTTTGCTGCTACAATAACAGTCATATACTTAGCCTTTTGTTATAGTATCTATCACAATGTCTTAACTTTGGAACTAATCCAAATCCGTTTTGGAACTTCCTTTCCATTACATTGTGCCACCCATAGTTTAAATTGGGATAAACTTAATTTGTATCTTGTGACAAAACTAGTATTAATGTAACACTTTACAATGAACTAACTATCTATTTGTCACCTCTATATAAATAACATATTCTTAGTTCTTCCAACGATCATAAGGATATCCTTACTATCGTCCAATGATCATCTTATGAGTCATTCTGGTATATGCTCATAACATTTAGAGCATAGGACATATCTGAATGTGTACATATCACATAATGATTGATCAAAATATTCTTGTGATTTCATTCACCAAGTGTCAAAAACACTTGGATCTCATCTTACTTACTAAGTGTCAATACACTTGAATCTTGATTCAATCCTTTCCGTGTGACAAGAACCTTTCTTGTAGTTTCTATATTGAACTATTTCAATATCTCATCTGTGTACTCTCGGCACAACCATATTAGCATCTCAATCTATCCATATAGACATTGATGCCAAATATTCAGGTTTTGCCTAAATCTTTCATCGAGATGAAATTCTTAACCTGTGTCAATAAAAGATACATCATCTCCAATCAACAATATGTCTTTCACATAATGTATTAGAAATATGTCTTGGCGCTCCCACTTAATTTTTTGCAAATGCAAGCATCTTCATCGTCTCCGATGAAATTAAACCTTTTAACAGTTTCATCACGGTGAAGATTCCAACTCCGCGATGCTTACTTCAACCATTGAACTTTGCATGCGATTTTAGCATTCTTTGAATTAACAACCCTTTGGATCATGTCATGTACACGTCCTACGTAACAATTCTATTAGAAGAACTTTGTTTTGTTTGTTCAACTACCATATACCAAAATTATATATAGTGGTTGCTACCTTAATCCGGCCAGACTAAATATCGCTATGAAAGATGAAATCTTGTCATATTCAACTCCTTGAAAATTGCCGTAAACTCTTTCCTGACATGTCGACAATTTCATAGATGTGAAAACATCCATGTCTATTTATAGATCCAAACACAACCGATAGGTTTTACACCTTTCCGGAGGGTCTTCCAAGTTCAAAAACTTGATTTTTCGTGTATGGAAATATCACAGATTTCATGGCTTCAAGCCATTTAACAGAGTTAGGGCCTATCATCGCTTCTTTGTATGTAGTCGGTTCATCATTGTCAAACAACAATGATTCTCAAATCTTACTATTTGATTGTTTACTCGACCTATTTGGTTCAATAGGAACTTTAGACCTCCGTGACCACAACCTTTGAGGCACATGAGCCATGAGCATTGTTGCTGCCTCTAGGACACTTTCCGGCGCTGCGCAACTCAGCACATATTGCTAAGGTTCAATAACTTTATCAAAGTTCTATTGTCCTCCCATTTAACTTTCCACGAAAAATTCCTTCTCAAGAAACTTTACGTTCTAAGTGACAAACACTTTTGTCTTCGGTGTTATGGAGGAATACCCAACGGTTATTCGAAATAACCTACAAAGACATGCTCATCCGACTTTGGTTGTAAACATTTTACTTATGCCTAGCATACCAATGTTTAAGAAAGGACAACTTGGGTTTTATCCCAAACCATAACTTATATGGTGTCATTTCAATGGATCACGATGGAGCTCTTTTCAGTGTAAAAGCGGTGGTCTCTAAAGCTTTAATCTTTTAAAATATAATGGCAGTTTTATAAATTACACCTTTGATCTTACCGTGCCAAACAAGGTTTCATTACATATCTCGAACACTTCATACTCTTATGGTGTTTCGGGAAATGCAAATCCATGGAACGATTCCTAGAATCTTAGGTGTATTGCTAAACTTGTAACTCAAATATCTTTCTTTATGATCCAATCATAAACTCTTTATTTTCTTGTTACAATGATTTTCTACTTCATCTTGAAAGTCTTTGAACATTTTCAAATGTTTCATACTTCTTCCTCATTAAGTAAATATACATATATATTCACTCAAATTTTCGGACAAAGCATATGAAGTTGAAATCCATCGCTCACGACTACACATAATGGACTACATATATCAATATGTACAAATTCCAATAAGTTAGTCCCTCGTTCTTCCTTGGCCTTTGAACGAAGTTTCAATTATCTCTAGGAAAGTCTCACAAGTGTCATTTGATCAAAATCAAAAGACTCCAAAATTCCATCAACATGGAGTTTCTTCATGTTTTCTTTCCAATATAATTTAAACGGCGATGTCACTTCTTAAGTGATCTATCAATCATTTATCTTGCGACATTTTTAGCATTAGTTTTATGGATGTGATTTCTCCGACTAGACTTGTATATCATCCATCTATTATGAAATACGGAAATTATTTGGACAACCTTTTGTTCTCACAATACCTGATCAAAATAACAATTATTAAAACAAATCTTGAAGGTAAACTTTGATGTCAATGAGAAACACAACAACACTTGATTTGTTTTCGATGAACATCATCACATATTATCTTGCTAGTTACTTAGGACATTGTAGTTCATGAATTGTGTTGTTCCGTATGACAATTCACACCAACAAATTCGGTATCCAATACCCAAGAACCACATTGTTTAACAAGAAAAGAATACAGCCATAACATGTATATCATCTATATACCTAAGTTAGACAATTCTAGTCTTTTCTTTTCCGCCAAATATTTCTGAGATTCTCTTTCAGCATTTCCGTTTTCATTTTAAAGAATCTACCATCTTCAATAGTGACGCCATACACATGACACATAGTCTAAAACGTGTATAGTGAAATACTAATATCTTTGGACTTGCACTTTGAAGTAGATCACCATCATCAAATGTTTGGCGTTCTTTCGTAATCCATTCTTTAGTAATCTTTTAGTGTAGTAAACATTTTACCTATATCTTTTATTCATCCTCATCATGATAATTTTCATGATCAAGCTACTATAGCTTATAACGGCGAATCGCGAGTATAATGTTGCTCTCCAAAACTTTTTGGAGGATTAGGACAACCAGCGTCTCCAACCTTTGCAAATTCTCATCAAATATGTGAACATAAATTTTGCCATTTTATACTCTATCATGTTGTAACCAAAACATTGTTTCAGATATCGCAATATCTTCCACACATGATGGTTTCTGAAACATTTCTTTCAGCTCCTACATAACCTTGATACTAAATCAACCTTTTGAATATCAAGGATCATGGAGGTAAACATGATACTTAGATACTAACACTAGAATTGTTACTCTTATTTAATACTAATTATTAAACTTCATGGAGTAAACGGAATTTGCTGAAAGTTTGCAAAAGGACTTTTAAACTTTAGATTGATACTCAAAACAATACGATACCAGTTCGTAAAGTAACTATCCAGAATTCTATAGTTCTATTATCTCAATTAAAACTAAGCGTAAGGTGGTGAACGGATGCCAATGACTACAACAACTATGCAAATTCACTTTGATTTAATTTATGATAAATAGTGTTTAACTTTAATCATATTACTGTTGAACTCCCACTCAAAACAACATCCCTCGAGTCGTTTTGGTGATTAGACGAACCAAATCCACTACACCAATTCCGATCATCACGAGAGATGATGTAGTTTCAAAGGCGAACAATCAACATGTTCATCATATCATCCATATGACTCATGCTTTACCTTTCGGTATTCCGTGTTCTGATACCATGTTTGTACATGCTAGGCTCGTCAAGGTTAACCTTAGTATCTGCATGTGCAAATCTGGCTTGTCTATCACACCCGATCATCACGTGATACTTCGAAATGACGAGTCTTAGAAACGGTGCTTACTAAGGACGAACACTTTATTACTTGATATTTGATGAGAGGGATCATCTTATAATGCTACCGTCGCGATCTAAGCAATACAAGATGCATAAAAAGGATTAACATCACATGCAATTCATATTATGTGATATGATATGGCCTTTCTTCTTGTGCCTTTGATCTCTATCTCCAAAGCACGAACATGATCTCCATCATCACCGGTGTGGCATCAAGGTCAATGGCACCGCTTCATGGTTGTCCTCCACCAACAACAACTATTACAACTACTTGATGAATAGACACGCAGGTCTTAACAAAATTCAAAGGCAACCATAAGGCTCCTGCCGCTTGCCAACTTACAATAAGGATCATTGCATACATCAAATATAATCACAATCACGTCATGGCCATATCACATCACAACACATGCCCTGCAAAAACAAGTTAGATGCCTCTAATTTTCTTTGCATGTTTTACGTTGCTTGGGGCTTTCGAATAAGAACCGTTCTTACCTATGAACAAGAACCACAACGTTGATACAAGTATTGTCAAGTGCCCGTTGTAAATTGAATCTTAACTATGGTGGGAGAGACAGACACCCGCAAAGCCACTTGTGCAATGCAAGTTGCACGTTGAGCGTGGAGCAAGTCTCATGTGCGACGACATGTAAGGTTAGCCCGGGCCGCTTCATCCCACCATATCGCAAGATGCAAAGTACACGAAAAGCAAACGACATAAAAAGCATCAGCGCCCACAAAACCATTGTGTTCTACTCGTGCAACAGATCTACGCATAGATTTGGCTCTGATACCACTGTTGGGTTCGTTGCATGTAAAACAAAATTTTCTACCGCAAGAACACACAAAAGCCAAGATCTAATCTACAAGATCGGTGCAACGAGTTTGTAGAGAACTAACCCTCGTAGATCCAAAGCGTTTAACGAGATCAGATTCTCATGGTTGATGTAGTCGATCACTTGCCGATCTCAAGATCATGTAGACAATCCTTCTGGCGCCACGTTCCGGCAGCGCTTCCGCAGTCGGTCACACGTACGGTAGTCGATGAAGACCTTCCTCTCCCTTGTTCCAGCAGGTAGCGGAGGTAGTAGAACTCCTCGGAATTCCAATAGCACGATGGTGTGGTGGTGGTGGTAGAGGAGGAGATATTTCTGTAGGGCTTTGCCTAAGCCGGAGTAGTGCGGTGGAGGAGAGAGGGCTGCGGTGGCTAGGGTTCTAGGCGCCATGTCTTGAGGTGCAAGGGGGGCGCCCTACCCCTCCTTATATGGGAGAGGGGGGTGGCGGCCAAGGCCTCCTTGCCCTAGCCGAGTTGTGTGAACACCCAAATTTTTAAGTCCAGATGCCTGTTATGCCATACATCGCAATCCCAGGATTACCATTTTTGTGAGACATAACAGAGTTGATATCATAGTCCATCATCCATTACAAGCCATAATAGTCTTACAAATATAGGATCTCATGATCCAGTCTTAATACAATCAACACAGCGGAAAGTAAACGTAGTGGACTCCATCTTCTTCGAGGGGCACATGCAATGCTGACGATGGGAGATGATCCTAGTTATTGTAGACATCCTGTTGTCCGTCTTCGGGGTAGTCCTCCTGATAGTCTGGCCATAGGAATAGCCAGGGACAAAGCCATGAGTACTCTTTAAGTACTCACAAATTATCACTAACACAAGTAAGATAGTTCTAGTAGGAACCATAAGCTCTAGGTTTGTTTGCAAAAAGCCAGGTTTATTTCATAAGTACTTTGTAGTAAAGACCTATTTTTAAATTCTCTGTATTACTCAGGTGGGGACCTAGTTTCAAATTCACAACCCTGTTGTGGTCAAGTCAAGGCCATATTTCAAATCACAAGTCATTTTAAAAACATCTAACAACGGAACAGTATGGCCACTCCAACTGTCCATAACCGTGGATGCGGTTATTCGAATAGTTTGACACTCTGCAGAGGTGGTACACTTTCACCACAAAATTCGATACATCCATCAGGGATAACCCTAAATCATCATACTTGGTATGCAGATAATCAATCCTAACCTTTCAATTACACACCCTAGTATAGGCACCTCCCCTATGGGCTTGGCCTCCCAGCCATGGACATCTGCCATCCTGGGAACTGCATAGGTGGACATTCATATTCCCGAGGTAGCCTCAGCTCAACCTCTTTCTGCAAGGGAACCCATACTAAGACATATAAACTTCCAGTTAAGCCCTACCCAATTCAGGTATTGTGGTTGTACGGTAAAATTGGAATGGTATCACATCCGAACCCAACCATCAGTTTTTATCAAAGTCAAGGCACGTGCCTCCTTCACCATCATTTTCAAGTCATTTTGTTCCAGAACCAGTGTCAAAACATTTCAATAGAACGACTCATCATTCCAAGGTTTTCATAATCATTTTCTCCAAGTATTCCCATCTAAAGTGATCCATTTTCATTAGCAGTAGCAACTATCAATGAGGGGTCACTAGTGAGGGGTGCTAAATCAAGTGTAACTAACTAAATCTAGTTTTTATGCTTTTTATGGCACCTTTCCTAATCCAAGTAAATCTACTAGTCACAAATTAATTAACTAAGTAAGAAACTTTGATAAATGCAAAAGAATAAAGATTGCAAGTAAAACTTGGGATTGGTATAATTAAGGTTGCATAACCCAAGCATGCCTAGTGCATCTTGCATAGGTTATCTTGCATAGGTAGATGGCTTGCATTAGATAGCTTGCATAGGTAGCTTGCATAGGTAGCTTGCCTTGATTGGTGCAGTGGTCGAAGTTCTCTTCTTCTTCTTCGTAGTACTCCTCCTCCTCGTAGCCCGGGTCGGTACTAGCGTCTATAAAGGAATACGAGGTACACAATCACCAAACAATACTTATCTATTTCTATTTAGCACACAAAGGATCACACTAGATGATCTAGCATCATCACAATCACTACAAGCAATAATGACACCTCCTTATTTATCTTATTTTAGAAAAGTAATTTCTACTTATTGAAAACTACTTAAGATTTAATATTCTCCAATTTAAATATGGGATCATGTTAACCATGCCATCACGACATATTTCAATACTTGGGAAAAGTGATTTAAAGTGTTGGGGTATTTTACCAATTTGAAATATACCATTTGATAATATTAAAAATAGCTAGAAATGCCTATATAGCATCCTTTTCATACTAGTCCAAGTTTAATATTTGTAAAACCAAATATTTTTACATATTCAAGTAGAGCATGTCAAATGTGATTTTTGAGAGTTGGAATCAACTCAAAAGCATTTATGGTTGATTTTAGAAAAATGTTTGAGGTGGTAAAAGTCTCTGTCTTGTTATTTTTGCTATGGGTGATCTATAATTTCAAATGGTTTGAATCCAATGGAAGTGTGTAGATATTTTCAATACCTTTCCAATAAAATTGGAATCATGTATTTTGGTTAAGTCTATCTCTCTGAATTGAATTTCAATGTCACTAATAGAACTAGGGTTTTGAATTAAATGAAAAATCTAAATTTGAATCGTTGGACTCGCACAGGAAAAGAAATGGGCAAGCCCAGCTATGCGGCACGCGCGCAGCGGGCTGCTGACAGGCTGGTCCCATGAATCAGCGACTAATCTAACGCGAAGTGGTATCTTTCAATCTCAGCCCTACGATTAGACTAGGATCTACGGTTGTGGTTTGTCGTCTCTGTCGAACTGCTCCAGCGAGAAACGAACCCTAACGCGGCAGTGGGGGTCGTGTGAGGCTTACCAGGGCTCCAGCTACGGTCGGCGATGGGGGCGAATGAACTGGCCGACGACGGCGAGTCGATTGGCAGTCACGGCGACTCCTGGGGTGGCTCCTAGCACTGGTTCCTCTTCTCCACTGCAGCGGCGGACTCCGGCCAAATTCCGGCGGTGTGGTGCTCGCCTTGCTCTGGGGAAGGGTCAGGGGGTTTCTGAGAGAGAGAGAGGAGTCGAGTGGTGTGCCGAATGAGGTATGGGGTGGCCTCTATTTATACACCAAGGTTGGAGGCAGGGCGGCATGGTCGGGCTTCACCGGCGATGTCGTTACAGCGAGCTACGGGCATGGCTGCGGGCATAGGTCGATGCGGTGTTCCCTAGCGGTCGTCATGCGTGTGATGGCGTGACAAGGGGCGGTCTCAGTTGATCGGGAGCGTCTGTGCTCTGTGCGGGGAACTGTAGGTGTTCGATACGACGTACGGTGTCTACGGGTCACGCGGCGGCGAACGGTCGTGTCTGGGGGGTCTCTGGGGTCGCGGCGAATGCGGGTACGCAAGGCGAGAGTGAGGCGCAGCGTGGCTACGTGTGGCGGCTTCGGCGCTCTCGCGTGCTCTCGGTATGGCAGACAGCAAAAAGGGCGCGGCTGTTCTGGCTCGTCCACGGCGTGTTGTTGGTCGAGGGGTGGACAGAGGAGGGCGGTGGTGTGTCGCCTGTCTCCTGATGGTCATGGGAGAGGGCGGGGCAGTCTGTGGCTTCCTATCCTTGGTCGACCGGCATGACTGCTCGGGTGCGGCTGGTACTAGTCCAAATAGCGAAGGGGAGAGGCTCTCCTGCGCGACGCGGCACTAGGGGAGATCGTGGGGGAGTAATGGAGCACAAGTGGGGATCAAATTACTACTTAAAACAGTAATTAGTGGTTGAGGTTTACTGGTGTCTGCCAGGTGTTCGACCAAATGGCCGAATGAGTTCAACATTTGAATTTTTGGATGAATTTTGGTGAGTGTGCTGGTCACATGCTTAGGTGTCTGTGGTTGCTAGGAATTGTCAAGGGGAATTGATTTGGTTGGTTTTTGATAAAAGAGGATCTAGGTACATACACTTGATTCAATTTTGAATTGCCTCTTAAAAAGATTTGAAATTAGTTTCTGTAAATTTGTAAAGCTTGCTTGGGTTTATTTTTACTTGGTCTAGCAAGGGGTGGAAAGAAGTAGAATTGTTTCTATTGGAAATCATTTACTAGAGATGCCCAAAGTGGTCTAGTGGTTAACTTTGGCCAAAATGACCATTTGATCCATATGCTTCATATTTGATTTTCTTTTTGTTTGATTTTGTTTTGCATTCAGCTAGATGATGTGGTATTCATCTTTAAACTACTCCTTACCATTTATAGCAATCAAACATGGCAAAGCAACCATTCATGCATTAATGGAAATCACACATGCATTCATATGGTTTTGAGGATAAAAGTTTTTGTCAACCCTAATCTTGGGTGATTAGAATTTGATAAGCTTGTTTAACATTTTTGAGGTGTTACAAGTTGCTTCCCAACTAGGCTAGGAAGGGGAGACTCCTTCCCCAACTCGGCTAGGAAGAAGGGGAGTTGTAAACTTGCCTTTCAAGTTTTCCCTTTCCTTCCCAAACTAGGATTTGACTTTTCAAACTAGGATTTGACTTTTCAAACTAGGGTTTGACCCTATCCCCCTTGCAAGCCAATTGGACGACACTCCACCGAGAGGGCCCAGAGTATATCTATCTGTCATATGGATGGACAAATCCCACTCTTGATCCATGTGCTTCAATCCATACTTTCAGAATACCTAATGCCACCTTTATAACCACCCAGTTACTAAGTGGTGTTTGATGTCATCAAAGCATCCATCCGGTGATGGTGATTAACATGATCTCATGGTCAAAGGATTAGGTTACTAAGTATTTGAAAGATTGTAGCAAACAAACTCTAAATGACTTGATCTTATGCTATGCTAACTATAGGAGTGTGTCCATCACATCATTCTTCTAATGATATGGCCTTGTTATTAATAACATCCAATCTCCATGATCAGGAAACCATGATCATCTATTAATCAACAAGCTAGCTTAACAAGAGGCTTACTAGGGACTCTTTTATGTTTACAAAAGACACAAGTATTAATGTTTCCGGTTAATACAATTATAGCATGGGATGCAAAAAATTATCATAAACATAGAGATATGATAATAACCATTTTATTATTGCCTCTTGGGCATATCTCTAACAACGAGGGATCCGGATCCCTCAATGTTCATCGAAGTGAAGCTCAGAAAGTTGACGTCTCAGTCAGAGACAATTGTGTTGGATACACCATGTAGACAGATGATTTCCGTTAAAAATAAATTTTTAACATGTGAAGCATCATTCATTCTATGGCATGGAATGAAATGTTTCATTTTAGAGAATATATGAATTGAAAGAAAGATGGAATCATGACCATGCTTTGAACTAGGTAATCCTAAGATAAAACCCATGCTAAAATCAGACCATGTTGCATGTGGAATAGGCAATGGAGTATAAAGACCAAAAGGGTTGGATTTGTACTAGCTTGTAAGCATGTAGTACACCGTAGTTCGTGTCATTCCACGTCCCGCTTCATCTTTGGCCAAAGTAGTGAGTATACAATATGGCATATGTCTTGTCACGGCCAAAGTGACCCATTAAGCCTCCTCTTTTAGCTTCTTGAAATAGCAAGTGTTAGAGAGAAGACTTTAGAATGCAAATTTTATTTCATTTTAAAAGAAATACTTTGTGCAAATAAGGTCATGAAATCCTTTCTCCATGGAACACCTTGCGAATTTGGCCAAATAAAGAGTCGGAAGGATATAAATCCTTAATGCCATCAAGACCCAATATATTTATCTCAAGGCGTGTAAGTAGGAGAGTATTCTTGTAGGAAAGGGATCCACAACAATTTTATTTTTACTCATTTTGTATTTCACAATAAAGGGAAAGATTCCATGAAATCAACCCACCTAGCATGCCATTTACTCAAGTTGGCTTAACCCTTCAAATATTTCAACGACTCATGGTCAAAATGGTATTAGAAATATGCCCTAGAGGCAAATAATAAAGGATGTTTATTATCATATTTCATTAGTTCATAATAGATTTATACCATGCTATAACTGTATCAATAGGAAACATTGATACACATGTGGTATGTAAACAAACCAAGTCCCTAGTAGCCTCTATTCAACTAGTTTATTGGTCAACTGATGATCAAGGTTCCCTGCTCATGGGAATTTATGTCAATTGGCAATGAGATCATATCATTAGACGAATGATGTGATGAACACTGTACCCAACATATGTATTGCAAATCTATCAAGTTACAAAGTTCATTGTTACGATAATTAGAAGTGTAGTAACCTACTCCTTAGACCGTGAGATCATATCTAATCACTATCACTTGAGTCTTCTTTGATTGCATCAACCGTCACACCATAACAGGGTGATCAAAAAGGTGTATGTTAGTTATTTCAAAGGGATAGGTTGAGGCATATGCATCAATATCAAGATTTGTTCTCCCGCGTGACGGGAACATACACCGGACCCACTCGGTAAGATTATATCCATAAAGCTTCACAGTGTATGACTAGGTCATGGGGATGAAATATCACGGGAACGAGTTAAGCAGCACTTGTCAGTATGATATTGAACAAGGTATAGTGATACCGATGATCAGATCTTGGACAAGTCAGGTATCAAAGTAACAAAGGGAATTGGATTCGACATTGATGGTTCAAACAACATTGATATCATGGAATGCATAGGGGTCACTATGGGTATCGAGAGCCCGTTGATGATCATTGATCCAAGAAGCGTCACGATCATGTCTATGATGTTCCCGAACCGTAGGGTAACACACTTAAGGTTTCTACGATGCTTCGAGATCATTTTGGATTCATCGGGATCATCGGACACTAGTAGGGAAAACCCTACTGCCGGCTAACCAAAATGGCCTACCGCTGGCGAGTTAGGGCTCGCCGGTGACCATCTCGCCGGCGGTAAGGACACATCACCTGCACATTCCGAAATTCGCCAGGGGTATTCTATGCTATCACCAGCGAGTAGGCCTATTCACCGGGGGTAGTGCTCCTACCACCAGGGCCCACCCCTTTTCGTCGGGGCTAGTGCCCCTTACCACCGGCACCCATCGCTTTTCACCGGGGGTACTGCCCCTACCACCGGTGAACACCAACTTGCCGGGGGTAGTACATACGTTCGCCGGTGATGTAATTAACAGGAGTTAAAAAACTGCTCGAAATCCACTGTATATACACCAGAATATACACAGTAATATGCACAGAAATACCAGAATGACAACAAAATGTACACATCAGTGACACATCATATACAGGAAGTACCTAAATGTTCATAGCATGCATCAATAACACAAATAGATAACACAAGTGTAGAAAGTTGACCATATATGGTTAAAACTTCAACTCCAACTAGCAAATATTACACAGACATAGACATAAGTCTCCGGAGTTGCATGACCTAGCTAAACAACAATGACATAATAGACTAGAGAGGTGGTGGTGGCTGCGAGCATCATCACGACAAAGAGGGTCATCCTTCTCCTCCACATCTCTCTCCTCTATCGCGCTA
Source organism: Avena eriantha (assembly GCA_910589775.1). NCBI lineage: Eukaryota > Viridiplantae > Streptophyta > Magnoliopsida > Poales > Poaceae > Avena > Avena eriantha. The sequence continues at coordinate 405,300,364 of OU342746.1, read as the reverse complement.
GAAAGTTGGCATATCGAGTTATCGCCTCCTCCAAAGTGGTGTAGCCCTTGTAACCGTTGCCACTGAAACGGTGGACCGGCCTCCTACAATCTTCCCAATCGTCATAGACCCCGGGAGCCTTGCCCTTGTACACGACATACCACGTCATCTATGCACACACAAGAAAGAAATGTTAGTTGTTAGCACATTCATAATAGAGAGATAACATCTAGGTATTCAAAAAGAAAAGCATCACATATACTAAAGTAATTCTATGAAAAACATTTGCCCTTGTCTATGTAGGCCTCGTCCTCCTTCTGCCACGTCTCCTGCTTGTCGTCATAGCCACGGCAACCGAGACGGTGGCTGATGAGTGCATATTTGCATCATGTTTTAGATTATTATTTTGCACTGTAGTAGTAGGATCTTGGTATTTTACAGTGTTCACGTGCATCTTTTATGTCTATTTTCACCAGGATCGGGATAGATAATGGATATGATGGACACAATTCTTGGACCAGTGTACTAGAGCGAAAAGGAGTCAAAAACAGCGTAAATCGCTAAATTGGGAAATAACAATAACACCAGAAGAAAACCCGCGGCGATCATAAGAGGCAGAAGGTTTAACGACCAACAATACGGCAGGAATTAATTTTTCAGCCGTATAGTTCCTGCCGTATAGTTGGCGCCACCACCATCTCCTCAAATAGTTTCGCCCCGTGCAATCGGAAAAGAGAGACGTCATACAAAACAACTAGAAATCGCAGAAACCTCACCTCCGGAAGAAATCTGGAGGGGGAACTCATCCACCGGGGATCCATCTTCACTCGCAGATCCGGGAGGCTAAGGCATCGATCTTCATCATCAACCGCTGCATCACCACCATCTCCATCCATCCCATCTACATCTTGTCTAGATCTTGTTGTAATTTCCATACTCGTTGTGGATTTATACAAGTACTATTAATCTATGATAGATTCCATTGTTTTTGCCATGATGTTGATTACCTCCATGTCTGTGTAGATCATTAGTTCTTGGGGAGATAGAGAAACCCTAGCACGAGATTGAAATAAGATAAAGTTTATTATGATATTCATCGCTGTGACCATGTGTTAGATTGTCTTCATCTTGATGTTGGGAGAAGTCGACCTCTCAATATTTGCCTCTTGTGGGGACTTGATGGAAGGAACTACTTGTTGGTAGACAGAGGTATGTTAGCACTTACGGTGACTATAAAGCTATTGGCATCCCTTACGTATCAACTTGGGAACCGAGGAAACTCATGGAACTTTGTCCATGCCATGGGATACATCCTACGGGGTAAAGTCCCTTAATAGCGCAGTAATTCAACTGATGTCGATTGTTATCTGTTGTGGTTATGAGGATGATGTGAGCAGCGGTTGCTGCCTATTCGTCCAATTACGGAGTTCCTCCCACACATACATAGTTGAGAATGTTCATGATAATAATCTTTACCATAAACCTTATATAATGCTAGAGGAGTATCCGCTACTCCCTGAGAACACTTTTCCCCATTGCAGTTTCACACCTCTTTTACATACGCGATACTTACTTTCTGCATTCAGTTTGTTTTACTTTACTTATTGTTCTCTTATACCAAAAACCCCAAAAATACCTTTTTACATTAAACTCACATTTTATCTTGTTACTTAGAACATTATTTAGCATTACTATTTCAGTATTTAATTCAAGAGTTATTACACTTCAGAACTCCCGCTCCCTGTGGGATCGATATCTTTATTTCGAAACTAGCTACAAACAATCTGTGCACTTGCAGTCATCAAGCTATTTTCTGGCGCTGTTGCCAGGGAGCTAAGCGCTGTAGGTCTTTTAGTTTTTGCTTATTTATTTTAGTCTTGCTAAGTTTTGTTTTGAGTTACAGGTTCCCACCAACATGATGGAGTTTGAGCATTTGACTAGTGATAACCCACTCAGCCACTTTGGGAAGCCCTATGATATTTATAAAAGAGACAACTCCAATGAGAAGACAAGGGGGTTTGAAATAATTCCTCTACTACTTGGTATTTTACACAAGAAGCAATTTACTGGAGATGAAGAAAATCCTGATCCATATGAGCACATTGCATGCTTTAAGGATATATGTGGTACTTTCCAATTACCGAGGTATAGTGCTAATGAGGTAAGACTAAGACTCTTTAGTCAGACTTTGACTAGCACAGCTCTCTCATGGTATAGATCTTTACCCCCAGAAGCCACTACTACCTGGGATAATTTAGCCTATGAGTTTCTAGCTAAGTATTATCCTTTATCAAAATCATTTGGAATCAGGCGTCTTATAATGACTTGGAGGAGCCGTCCTAATGAAGGACTAGTAAGAGCTTATATAAGATTTAAAGATTTACTTAATCAATGTCCTCATCATGATTTGCCTGAATGGTATTTATTGCATATCTTTTATGGCGGTTTAATTGAACCTAATAAATTGGAACTAGACTCTTGCACGAGAGGAGCTTTTATGAATCTTCCCATAACTAAAGCTTGGGGTTTACTTAATAGAATTCGCGATCATAGAGTTTCTTGGAATTTTGGTCTAGGAAGCGAAGGAGGCATAGAAATAGATTATGATTGTATTCATGACTATGATAAAAAGGGCAATGTTAATGAATTATCTAAAGAACTTTATTTGGATTCAGATCTTGTGTTGCATGTTGTTAAAGCTTTTACAGAACATATCAAAGCTCCAAAAGAGGGTTGGGTCAAGTATGATACACCACCCAAACCAAAGAAGAAAAGAGAAGTTAAAGCAACACTAGACTCCCTAGAACCAATGTATGAGATACCATTACCTAACACTACGCAGAAACATATTTTGGAATATGAACTGGTTAAAGCAGTATAGCAGAAGAAAGAAGAGGAAAGTGTACCAAAAGTTGAAGAACTTTTGGATGAAACCAAAGATGAAGAGGTAACCAAGGAAGCAATTATGGCTATGTATGCACATTGCAATGTAGTTGAACTTGATAAAGAAACTTCCCTGCAACTGGTTGAAGGTAAAATTAAGGTAAAAGATGTGGGTAAACCTATTCTTCCCTGCATATTTAAAGAAACCTCACATTATGGTTTATGTGACCTTGGCACAGCAATTAATGTTATATCTTATGGTTTTTATTTAGAAATAAAGGAAGATATATTACTAGCTACAATAGAAAATATTGATATGACAATCATGTTAGCCAATAAATCTCTTAGAGTTCCAATGGGAGTAGTTGAAAATGCAACTGTCACAATTGGCAATGAAAATTTTCCTATTGATTTTGTAGTTGTTGATATGCCAGCTGACACTCTTTGCCCAATTATATTTGGAAGAAACTTTTTGAATGATTTAGGTGCCAAAGTTGATTTCAAGAAGAATATTGTGTCTCTTAAGCTTGGGGAAGCGGAAAAAGAATTCCACTTTTCCAAATTTAAAGACAGACCTCTACAAATACAAGAAGAAGAGAAAGGAAAAACTATTGAGGAAATGGTAGCTCTCTTCTTTAGTAATCAAGTAGAAGAAGCAGATGAAGACTCAAACAATGAAGAAATAATTATGGAGGACAAGTCCCTAGAAGAATTAGAGAGTGAATTCGATTCGCTTCCCATTTTAGGGCCTCCAGCTGATGAGGCTTTTGAAGAGCCAGAAAAGAGAGGGGACGGGGAATTACCGCCCCCAGAATTGAAGACTTTACCAGATAATTTTAAATATAGATTTTTGGATGATACAAATAAATTCCTTGTTATTATTAGTGCTAAACTTTCAGGGGATGAAGAAGGAGAACTCATGAAAGTACTCAAGGAGCACCGCAAGGCCTTTGGGTACTCAATAGATGATTTGAAGGGCATTAGTCCCATGATAACCGTCCATCGAATATTCATGGAGGAAGGTGCTAAACCAATTGCAGAGTTCAATAGATGGCTAAAGCCCGAAATGAAGGAAGTGGTAAGAAAAGAAATAGTACGCCTACATGATGCAGGTATAATCTATCCTGTAAAGGAAAGTGAATGGGTAAGTCTTGTTCATTGTGTTCCTAAGAAGGGCGGTTTTACTGTTGTTCCTAATGAAAATAATGAATTGATACCTACTAGAACTATTATTGGATATAGGATGTGTATAGATTTCAGGAAATTGAATAAAGAAACTAGGAAAGATCACTACCCTTTTCCATTCATAGATCAAACCTTAGAGAGGCTAGCAAACCACACTCATTTTTGTTACTTGGAAGGATACTCTGGTTTTTCCCAAATAGCTGTTCATCCTGATGACCAACTTAAAACAACATTCATTAGTCCTTATGGTTTACATGCCTACCGACGTATGCCTTTTGGTTTATGTAATGCTCCAACTACTTTTCAAAGATGCATGACTGCTATTTTTGCGGATTTTATAGAACTAATAATGGAAGTATTTATGGATGACTTCTCTGTCTATGGAACTTCGTTTACTAGTTGCTTGGATAATCTCAAAAGGGTTTTGCAGCGTTGCGAAGAAACCAATCTTGTTCTAAACTGGGAGAAGTGCCATTTTATGGTCAAAGAAGATATAGTCGTTGGACATAAAGTATCAGGTAAGGGTATTGAAGTAGACAGAGCTAAGGTCGAAGCAATAGAGAGAATGCACAACCTAGAGATATAAAAGGTATAAGAAGTTTTCTTGGTCATGTGGGTTTTTATAGAAGGTTCATTAGGAATTTCTCTAGAATTTCTAAACCTTTTTCCTTGTTGCCTTTGACAAACTTAAATATGCTTTATCTCATGCTCCTATCATTAAACCACCCATATGGGATATGACTTTTGATTTAATATGTGAAGCTAGTGATGATGCTGTAGGAGTAACTCTGGGACAACATATAGGTCGCAGATTTAATATTATACATCATTGAAAGAGCATTTCATGATCTCTAATATTTTGTGTGTTAGATAACAATATCATGGAGTATCTCATGTGTGCTAAGTGTTGTAGGAAAGAAAACTTGTTGTTTGGGGGCCGGATTATCCGCCCCTATCAAGGGCCGGATAATCCAGCCTGACCCTCTTGGCCAGAGTTGGTCGCGTGTGAGCTTCTGTCTGGGGGCGGATTTTCCCCCGGACAATCTGTGGCTGGGGCGGATTTTTCCCCCAGCCGGATAATCTGGCCTACTCTTGGGCCGGATAATCCGGCCCCCAGGAGAAGTGCCCACGGGGAGATCAGTGCGAGTCTCTGTCTGGGGGCGGATTTTGCCACGGACAATCCGAGGTTGGGGCAGATTTTCTACCCCAGCCGAATAATCCGGCTCTCCCCTTGGGTCGGATAATCCGGGACCCAAGAGGAGCTGCCAAGGACGGTTCTGTGCGAGCTTCTGTCCGAGGGCGGATTTTCCCCCGGATATTCTGAGTCTAGGGCGGAGTTTCCCCAGGACGGATAATCCGGCCCTCACTAAGGCCGGATAATCCGGCCCCAGATTACTCCAATGGCTCAGTCTGGACAGGGGGTATAAAAGCCCCAATCACCCCTCCTGTCAGATCTCTTGATTCATTCGAAAAAGTTCAGACCTGTAGCAAAAGCTCTCATCCAAGATCTCCCACTTCATCCACCCGAAGGCTTCGATCTTTGGGGGAATTGAAGGAGGATACATCATTCATCGTCATCACGGATCAAGCGCTTCAACTCCTCTCCATTCACTTGGAGAATCCCTGATCTAGTATTCTTGTTAATACCTAGATCTTGTGTTTCGTTTTTGATAACAATTGTTCTTGTGGAAGCTTGTTGTCATTACGGGAGCCTCCAATTCGGTTGTGGAGTTGTGCCCCCGCTAGTTGTGTAAAGGCACCGGTTCCCACCTCGAAGGGTTCCAATAGTGGAAAGGTGGATCAGGCCTTTGGTGGCGAGATCCATCGGAGAACAGGGTGAGGCCTTTTGTGGCGTGGTGGTTTTAGTACCGCCCACCCCTCCAACGCAGATGTACTTCCCTTAACAAGGAAGGAACTGCTGTAAAATAAACCCTGTGTCTCCGCGTGCTCCACTACTGTTTCCTCGTTCCTCACTCTTACCCGCCTTTACTCGCTAGTAGTTAGGTTTGCATATAGGGAAATTCTACATAGTCACATATCTAGAGAATTTACCTTTTGTGTCAAGCCTAAAATTGAAAAAGCATTAAAATTTGAAGTAGCACCTATTCACCCCCCCCCCTCTAGGTGCCCATACGATCCATTTCAATTGGTATCAGAGCCCCGGCTCTTTATTCGGGCTTAACAGCCTAAGAGAAGTATGGGTACTAAGGGAGATGGGAGTGAGGCTGTGGACAAGGTCACAATGGATGATCTCAAGACGTTGGAAACAACCTTGTTGAAATCCTTTGGGACCAAAATGGAAGAGATGCAGCAAATGATTGCTCGTCTCACTTCATCTATAGCCCCACCTCCATCTACCTCTGAGGCCTCCACTCCGCTATCTAAAGAGAAAGCTAATGCTAACTCCAAAGAAGACGAGTTGGTGGGTGAGGAAAATAATGAATCCTCCTCCAAGAAGGGAAGTGGTAAGGAGGACTGTAGTGAGGTCTCTCACCTATATTCTCCCGACCCACCTATCCCACACCCTCATATAAACAATAGGGGTGATCCACCCAAGCTTACTGAATCTTCTTTCAATCAATGGCAATTCTTAATGAAATCTCATGTGTGCAGTTCGTCGATTGAGCTTTGGAGGATCATTGAAAATGGTCTCCATATTGGAGACTCCACCAACTTGACAAGAAGAGAACTTGTGGACAGTCAACTAAATGCAACGGCTCTTCACATGATTCAGCTTGGTGTGGGTCCCAAGGACATGCCACATATTGAGCACCTTAACACCGCCAAAGAAGGTTGGGATGCTCTCACCGACTTGTTCATCGGCAACGAAAGCATGAGAAGAAATAGGTATGATGCTCTAAGCAACGAAGCTGAAGGATTCTACATGTTGGATGGTGAGGACCACGAAGACATGTATAGAAGGCTCAAGAGCATTGCAACAACATTTAAAAATCATGGCGCCACTCACATCGATGATGCTTGGATCAAGAGAAAGTATGTGAGTGCCCTCATGCCATTTGAGCCCACGGACTTGAAGAGTTTGCAAGGTAGACACAACTACCACCAAATGACTTCCAATGAAGGCATGCAAGAAATGGCAGCCTTCAAGGTAGCATCTAAGAACGCCGAAGATTCTCGTGCTCGGGCAATTGGTATGCAAAAAGGAGTAAATGTTGCATTAAAGGCCAATGTCATTGAACAAGATGAAGATGATAGAGGGTTTGACATTGAGTCCATGAGCTGTCCCGAGGAGGTCAAGCGGGCTCATGGTGAGTACATGGCCTTCTACGCAAGAAACTTTTGGAAGGACCCAGCTAAGGCTAAATCTGAACTTGAGCGCAAGAATGGGTCAAATGGGCGAAGGGAAAACGGCCCAAAACTGAGAACTTGCTACAACTGTGGAGACCGTTTGCACTTTGTGGCTGAGTGTCCCTATCAAAATAGAGAGGATAATGGGGGCAGGCTCATCCTCAAAGAGAAGTCCAAGGCACCTCGAAAGAAGCCATTTGTCAAAATGAATGCTCCCTACAAGAAGCAACCAAAGATTGTTTTGGTAGCACAAGAGGAGTATTCATCCGCAAGTGAAGATGAAGAGGATGAAGATGGCACTCGAGAGGTGGCTGCTATAGCAACGACATCTAGCCCCACATCGCTCTTCAACTCCCCCAATGAAAACATCGTCAACAACAATGTCACTTGCCTTATGGCAAGAGGTTCCGAGGTATCATCTTCTATCTCTTCTTTAAGACTACTATGAATGTTGATATGGATGATCATACAAGTCTTAGAGTAAAGGAAGAAGTTATTGCCTTGGACCATTTTATCACTAACTTGCAAGGTGAGCACACACTTCATTTTGAGGCTCTCATGAGCCAACTTGCTCACTCCGAAGAGCCCCTCGAAGAAAAGGGCAGAATTGAAAGAGAGAATGCCATGGAGATTGCATCCTCGAAGAATGCTCTAGAAGAGGAAGAAGAGACTTGGGTCTCTCTAGAGAAGAGGCTTGAGTCAATTGAGGAGTCACACGACGAGGTTGTAGCCCAGCTCATAAAGGAGCGTGATAATGCTCTTGCCAAGGTAAATAAACTAAAAAGGGAGAAGATTGACTTTGGGGCTGCTCACGCTAGACTCTCTGAGGAATTAGAGAAATTTGACAGTGCCTACAAGGCATTGGAGAGTGAACACTCTACTCTAAATGAGTCTCGTGATCAGATCCAAACTCAATTGAACAAGTATGATATGCCTAGCACATCTACTCCTTCATGTGGACATGAAGATGTCATTGAAGAAAATGCAAGGTTGAAAGAAGAGCTTGTCAAGGGATCTCAACCCAAATGTAATGAAGCTCTAGATGAGATCCTTGGCAAGCAAAGGGCAAGCAATGGACAAGAGGGACTTGGCTATGTTCCCAAGACAAAGAAGAATAAGAATAATAATAAGAAGAAAAGCAAAACTGCTCAAGCAAAGACAAGCACCGCAACTAATGACAAGACTAACTATATTGGTTTTGCAGGGGCTAATAATCCAAATTATGAATTATTTTGTGATTACTATGGTGATGTCTATGCTAGTTATGTTGGCCCATTTGATAGTTACATTTCTTGGTCTATTTGGGTTCCCAAGACCCTTGTTACTAACATGAGAGGACCCATTGAAAGATGGGTACCTAAAACCAAGAAGTAACTTTCTTGCAGGGCTATGCTTCCGGTGGGTCCAAATGGGTGCTCGATAGCGGGTGCACAAGTCATATGACCGAAAGCAAGGAGATCATCTCGGAGATGCGGCCAAACCATGATCACATAACCGTCTCCTATGGTGACAAGTCAAAATCTGAGGTATTGGGTCTCGGCAAGGTTGTGGTTGCCCACGATATCTCTCTCGTGGATGTCATGCTTGTTGAGACCCTCGGTTACAATTTACTTTCTGTTCGTGCCCTTGGTAAGATGGGCTTTGCAGTTTTTATTGATGGTGATTTGGTGGTACTCTTATGGAGCAAGTCTCCAAAGGTCGCTTTCATTGGATACGTTGAAAATGACCTGTATGTGGTGGACTTTTCGGGGAAAACCACTACAGGCCCGATGTGTCTTTTCAGAAAGGCCTACACGGGTTGGCTATGGCATCGCCGACTAGCCCACGTCAATATGAGAACTTTGCAAAGTCTTCACAAGGGTGGCCACATTCTTGGACTAAAAGAAAATGTTTCCTTTGCCAAAGATCGTGTTTGCAGGGCTTGCGTTGAAGGGAAAATGCATGACTCACCCCATCGACGAAAGACTATTATTTCATCAAAGAGGATTTTGGAGCTCCTTCATGTGGACCTCTTTGGCCCTCCACTCATGCAAGCCTCGATGGGAAGAAATATTGCCTCGTAATTGTTGATGATTATTCAAGATATACATGGGTCTATTTCTTCAAGTTGAAGAGCGAGACTCAACAAACGGTCATCGATTTCGCCAACGAGGTTCAACGTCAACACAATGTCCCTATTTTGGCAATTAGAAGCGATAACGGCTCCGAGTTCAAGAACTACACTCTGAATGAATTCCTAAGTGAAGAGGGCATAAGACACCAATATTCCGCTGCATACACCGCTCAACAAAATGGTGTAGCCGAGAGGAAGAACCGGACTTTAATGGATATGGCAAGATCTATGTTGGCTGAATTCAAGTCACCATATAACTTCTGGGCTGAAGCAATTTCTACCGCTTGCCACTCATCCAACCGGCTCTACCTTCACAAAATCTTGGACAAAACACCTTATGAAATAGTTACCGGTAACAAGCCAAACATCTCCTACTTCCGGGTATTTGGTTGTAAGTGTTTCTTTCTCATCAAACAAGTTTGTCTATCTAAATTCGAGTCTAAGGCTTTAGAAGGCATTTTTGTTGGTTATGGTGCCGAATCCCACACTTATAGAGTCTACAATAAGCTCTCCGGAAATGTTGTAGAATCTTGTAGTGTGGTGTTCGAGGAAAATGATGGCTCCCGTGCGGGGAAGTTGATGTTTGTGATGCATATGTTGAAATACCCCAAGAAGCCATAAGAAGAATGGGCGTGGGATTTTTCTGCCCCATTGAGGAACCCCTTGTGGTCGATCGGGAAGGACAATGCTCTACCCAAGTAGAGCCCTCATCAACACAAGCTCAACATGCTCCAACTACTGGAGAAACCTCTACACCAACACCTCAAACCGCTGAAGCTCATCAACCAACTACTCCAGAAAGCTCCAGGCCGGATTATCCGGTGAACACCGGATTATCCGGCCAACCTCTTTCAACTGGCAGAAGTGAACACAATGTCGAAGAATCTGCTGAATCTCCCAGGCCGGATTTTCCGGCTGGTCCCGGATTATCCGGCCCCTCCCCAGTTCAAGCCAGATTACTACTAGACTGCGAAGCTAGAACATGTTCTCCCAGGCTGGATTATCCGGCCACTCCATCGGCCGGATTATCCGGCCCTAAAAATCCTGAACAGCAGCAGCCTCCTGTTATGGCTGTTGATCTACATCAAGGGCAAGATTCATCATCTCCTATTCCTACTGATCAAGCTGGAGATCAAGGCCAAGCTAATAATTCCAATGAAGACTCAAATTGATGAAGTTATTCCTCCAAGAGACAACAAGCTGATTGAACTTCGTCACAAAGCTCGTGTAGATAGGAATCTTGAATTAAGGGGTCACACTCTTGACAAAGTTGTAGGTGATCTCAGACGAAGGGTGTCCACAAGAAGGGAGCTAGCAAGCTTTGGTGAGCACCAAGCTCACATATCCGTGGTGGAACCCAAGAAAGTGTTTGAAGCCCTTGAAGATCCGGATTGGGTTGTTGCTATGCATGAAGAGCTAAATAACTTTGAGCGCAACAAGGTCTGGAAATTAGTTGAGAAGCCCAAGGATTGCCGCAATGTTATCGGCACAAAGTGGATTTTTAAGAATAAGCAAGATGAAAATGGCATTGTTGTAAGGAACAAGGCAAGACTCGTGGCACAAGGATATTCCCAAGTTGAGGGCATTGACTTCGGCGAGACTTATGCTCTAGTGGCTCGTCTTGAGTCCATTCGTATCCTTCTTGCTTATGCTGCTCATAATAATTTTAAATTACAGCAAATGGACGTTAAGAGTGCTTTTCTTAATGGTCCTCTACATGAGTTGGTATATGTAAAGCAACCCCCGGGATTTGAGGATCCTAACTTTCCGAACCATGTCTACAAACTCGATAAGGCACTCTATGGCCTTAAACAAGCCCCACGTGTGTGGTATGAGCACCTTAAAGAGCTCTTGCTAGACCGTGGCTTTGAAGTTGGGCAAATCGATCCCACTCTTTTTACTAAGAAGGTTAAGGGGGAGCTCTTTGTATGCTAACTATATGTAGACGACATTATCTTTGGCTCTACTAATAAAGCTTTTAATGATGAATTTCAAAGCTTATGACTGATAGGTTTGAAATGTCTATGATGGGGGAGTTATGGTTCTTTCTTGGATTTGAGATCAAACAACTTAGAGAAGGAACCTTCATAAATCAAGCAAAATACATCCAAGACATGCTCAAGAGATTCAAGATGACGGATCTTAATGGCGTCGCCACACCGATGCAAACTAAATGTCATCTCGAACTCAATCCCCACGGTAAAGATGTAGACCAAAAGGTATACCGGTCCATGATCGGCTCTCTCCTTTACCTCTGCGCATCTAGACCCGATATTGTGTTGAGTGTAGGTGTGTGTGCAAGGTATCAAGCAGCTCCTAAAGAAAGCCACTTAGTGGCGGTCAAGAGGATCTTCCGATATTTGGTTCATTCCCCTAATTTTGGTCTATGGTATCCCAAGGGCTCCAATTTCTCTCTATGTGGCTATACTGATTTAGATTGGGCTGGTGATAAGGATGATAGGAAATCAACTTCTGGAGCTTGTCAATCCTTGGGAAGATCCTTGGTTTGTTGGTCTTCTAAAAAGCAGAATTGTATATCTCTCTCCACCGCCGAGGCCGAATATGTGGCTGCTGCTAGTGCATGTACACAATTATTATGGATGAGGCAAACTTTAAAGGAATACGGTGTCAATTGTGACAAAGTGCCTCTTTTATGCGATAATGAAAGTGCAATCAAAATTGCGTACAACCCAGTGCAGCACACAAGGACAAAGCATATTGAGATTCGGAATCATTTTATTCGGGACCATGTAGCTCGAGGTGATATTGATCTATCTTTTGTGAGCACGAAGAACCAACTTGCTGATATTTTCACGAAGCCACTTGATGAAGCAAGGTTTTGTTACTTGAGGAATGAGCTAAATATTGTTGATTCAAGGAGCTTGTCTTGATTACCCATGCACTCACTCTTATATCTCCTCCTTATTTGGTCTAGGTGTGGGCATGGATATAGGGGGAGTGTGGTCCTAATTAATTGGGCTAACCCTCCCCCCATAATGCCGAAAGCAAGTAAAATCATTTCTCTTAATATCATTTTGTGATATGTGAGTCTTTTGATGAGTATTGGTCATGAACCCAAGATATATCTTTGCGGTGTCATACCATGCACTCCAACAAGGTGGACTCAGCCACCGCCCTCTTCCGTGAGAAGAGTTGGTTCTATGTGGATATTTGTGGTTGTTTTTGGTCACCTCTTGTTCTTATGGAAATCACACTCAATTTTGGCTTTTAGTTGATTTGATTCTTGCAATCTTGAGTGTGTAGTACCATCTCAGTTTGGTTGTCTAATCCCAAGCCTCTCTCTATCCCTAAGCCATCCCGTCTAGCACAGAAGTCCATTATTCATCTTGTGGGGGTTTTGTTTGGGGACGCGCGGGCCTGAACCTGTGTGTAACAGGATTTCAGATTTCAGGCCAGATAATTCGGCCCAAGTGTTAGCCGAATAATCCGGCCCTGGCGGCTGCAATCTATTAAGGACTGGGCGCCGGGGGAAGGGCTCACAAAGAGCAGTTCTTCTCCCCCGACCCCTCTCCCTCTCCCAAGCCGCCGCCTGCTGCCCCCTCCCTCCTCGAAGCCTTCCCGGCCACTGGATTCTCCGGGCCTCCGGGTACCTTCTCGTCCGCGTTCTTCCTTCAATGAGTGAGGGTAACTCCCTCTCTCCCATCTTTTGTGTTGATGTGGCACTTGTTGGTGGAACATGGTGTAGGAGTTTCCTAGTGGATGTTTATTCGTGTAGAAATTGTAGCCTAGCAATTTACATGCCTGCTCTATGTTGTTGCATTCCATCTACAGGATCTGAAATTTTCTGCCAGGGCCGGATTATCCGCCCCTGGCCAGGCCAGATAATCCGTCCTGACAGATTCATCACTGCTTCAGTTTTTGGTAGATGCTTGCACGATGTATGCGGGGGCTGTGGATTGTGTGTCTACTGTTTCTACCTTCTCTCCGGGACTTGTGTGTATGCTTATCCCCATGCTATCCAACTTATTCGTTTCACAGGTGGTTCTAGTGCTCCCAAGACCTACAAGCGCCATCCTCGTGGCCTCTATTTCCACGACGACGGTGAGGGTGGTCTCGTGGACGAGGTTGAACTGAGGAGAAGGAACAAAGAGGCTGACCGTATGGCTGAACAGGCAAAGAGGGACAAGAGCAGGACGGGCGTGTCCAAGAGAAAGGGAAAGGAACCAAAGATCAACTATAAGAAGATGGATGATGTCACCTACTCCTCCATTCGCCATCGTGATCTGTTTGTGGAATCTGCGCAAGATACTGAGCTTGGTGACTCTCGCTTTTGGTGTGCTGACCAAAAGTCTATTTATGAAGATGTTTATGCTCAGCTGAAGATTCGTCCCATGCATCCCATGATTATTGCTGAGGCCATGGAAAAACCTCAACTTGTTGATGCTATGGACGTGACTGAGAGGATGGGGCGGCACCACCTCATGGCTCTTCAGTGTTCCTATGACTCCGAGATAGTGAAGCAATTCTTCTCCACCTTGGTCATCTGTGGTGATGAGCACCGCACCATGAAGTGGATGACTCGTGACATGCCAATGCAAGCTGACTTTCGGACTTTTGCTGGGGTGCTTGGATATTCTTTCCGCCATAGGGACCGTGCTAGTGGCCATCGTATCATTACTCAGCTCAAGCCCAACAAAGATGCTGCTCTCTCTCATTGCACAGTTGACAATGGTATTGTGGGTTCCCTTGCTGGTCTTTCTCCTCTGTATGCTAGCTTGGTGGGCATCTTCCGTGACTCTATCACACCAAGTGGAGGGAATAATGACAGTATTCGTGGTCACCTGGTTCAGCTTCTAGCCTTTTCTCACAATGTGGCATCTTATGAAGATGAGTCTATTAATTACAAGCTGGATGTGATGGACTTTATCTATCATGAGTTGACTGATGCAATGTTCAATAGGCTCTCCATCCCGTATGCCCCTTTCATTATGATGCTGATCAAGCACCTGCTTCCCACTGGAGAGTTTCACATTGATGTTGAGCATAAGGCGAAGAAGATATACAACAAGGTTAGGAAGATCTCACATCCATTTTCTGCTTCTGAGGGCTTCATGAGGGATGCCCGTCCCAGTGCTCGTAGGCCCCCAGTGCCTCCTATTGCTCGTGAGGTCAAGCAGCTGAATTGGTTCCAGCGGAACATTCTTTGCATGGGGGTGGACACTCGCAAGGGGCAGTATGTGGTGTACAAGCAGCGCCACGAGATGGCCCATACTCAGCAGCTCATTCTTCACCATGTGTCTGGGGCGGCAGGCCCTCCTCCTGCTCCTACCGCTCCCACTCCATATGCTCAGTGGAATTCTTTGTCTGGACTCAATTATGGAGAGCTTGAGCGTCACCTGTTTCCTCCCGCAGCCACTACTGATGACGAGGAGGAAGACACCGAGGAGCTTGAGGATGAGGACGAGGACGGGGACGACGATGAGGACTACGAGTGATCTCTTGGGGCGCTAGCATCGCTCTTCTTCCTTTTTGGCGTTTCGATGCCAAAGGGGGAGAAGTAGTTCTATAGGCATTTCGTGCATTTGCATGGGTCGGGCGCAAGCTTTTTTGCATTTTATCGTTTCGGTCTTTATCTCGCTTGTGCCCATTTAGTGTTGAACTTTTATTTGAGTTTTGCCGTGTATGAGACTATGTTTATGTGTGGCTCTGGAATTATCTAGTGGACTATCTCCTCATGACTATGGATCTATCATATTGGCTATATTGGTTATCTATCTCCCGTGGAAGGCGTTTATAATGGTTATCACATTGGGCATTATTATACTATATTGAGGATGTCTCTCTCATGGTGGTATGGTATTTTTCGGAGCTAGCCATTTTTTTGTGTAGATTCAGTTTCAATGAAATAGACTTGTACCTACGTGTGTGTATTTGTATTCAAATGCAAATCTTTATTATGCACACATTGAGGGGGAGTCTTTTTCATTCACTACTTTCTGTTGTTATTAGAGCTATCCTTCAAATCCTTGTATTGTCATCTAACACCAAAAAGGGGGAGATTGAAAGAGCATTTCATGATCTCTAATGTTTTGTCTGTTAGATAACAATGTCATGGAATATCTCATGTGTGCTAAGTGTTGCAGGAAAGAAAACTTGTTGTTTGGGGGGCGGATTATCCGCCCCCATCAAGGGCCGGATAATCCGGCCTGACCCTCTTAGCCAGAGTTGGTCGCATGTGAGCTTCTGTCTGGGGGCGGATTTTCCCCCGGACAATCCGTGGCTGGGGCGGATTTTTCCCCCAGCCGGATAATCCGGCCTACTCTTGGGCCGGATAATCTGGCCCCTAGGAGAAGTGCCCATGGGAAGATCAGTGTGAGTCTCTGTCTGGGAGCGGATTTTGCCCCGGACAATCCGAGGTTGGGGCGGATTTTCTAACCCAGCCGTATAATCCGGGACCTAGGAGGAGCTGCCAAGGACGGTTCTGTGCGAGCTTCTGTCCGGGGGGGATTTTCCCCCGGATATTTCGAGTCTGGGACGGAGTTTCCCCAGGCCGGATAATCTGGCCCTCACCAAGGCCGGATAATCCAGCCCCAGATTACTCCAACGGCTCAGTCTGGACAGGGGGTATAAAAGCCCCAATCACCCCTCCTGTCAGATCTCTTGTTCATTCGAAAAAGTTCAGACCTGTAGCAAAAGCTCTCATCCAAGATCTCCCACTTCATCCACCCGAAGGCTTCGATCTTTGGGGGAATTGAAGGAGGAGACATCATTCATCGTCATCACGGATCAAGCGCTTCAACTCCTCTCCATTCACTTGGAGAATCCCTGATCTAGTATTCTTGTTAATACCTAGATCTTGTGTTTCGTTTTCGATAATAATTGTTCTTGTGGCAGCTTGTTGTCATTATGGGAGCCTCCAATTTGGTTGTGGAGTTGTGCCCCGCTAGTTGTGTAAAGGCATCGGTTCCCGCCTCGAAGGGTTCCAATAGTGGAAAGGTGGATCAGGCCTTTGGTGGCGAGATCCATCGGAGAACAGGGTGAGGCCTTTTGTGGCGTGGTGGTCTTAGTACCGCCCATCCCTCCAACGCAGATGTACTTCCCTTAACAAGGAAGGAACTGCGGTAAAACAAACCCTGTGTCTCCGCGTGCTCCACTACGGTTTCCTCGTTCCTCACTCTTACTCGCCTTTACTCGCTAGTAGTTAGGTTTGCATATAGGGGAATTCTACATAGTCGCATATCTAGAGAATTTACCTTTTGTGTCAAGCCTAAAATTGAAAAAGCATTAAAATTTGAAGTAGCACCTATTCACCCCCCCCCTCTAGGTGCCCATACGATCCATTTCAATCATGATAGTAGAACTCTTAATGGTGCTCAAAAGAATTATCCTAAGGAAGAAAGAGAACTTTTTGCTGTATTTTTCTCTTGCGATAAATTTCGTTCTTATATAGTGGATGCAAAAGTAAGAGTTCATACGGATCGTGATGGTTTAAAAGAACTCCTTGAAAGGAAGGATCATAAGCCAAGACTGATTCGTTGGATCCTTTTACTTCAAGAATTTGAGTTGCAGATTATGCAGAGGCAAGAAATAAAGACATTAGATGCAGTATCCATATTTGCCTAGCAAGGCACCAATCTTATTGAAATGAACTTTGGTCCTGGTGGTTTTCGTTTACAAGAATTATTTGGAGAGCTAAGGTTAATTCCTCCAATAGAGAAGAAGTCCTTGCTGTTGGAGGAGCTTGTCACCCCCGACTAAATAAAAGGTAAGTACAAGGTTAGTTTTGTTCCTCTAAATAAGTGATTTGTTCTCACAAATTTTACTCCTAAATTTTTACCTTTGAATTCCTCATGTTTTTCTGAAGTTTCAGAAGGTTTTTACCAACAATACGGCCGCAACTATACGACCGGAGGAAATCCTCCTGCCGTATAGTTGGTCGTTAAACCTTCTGTACCTTCTTCGCGAAATTGTTTTTTGATGGTTGGAAACTATAAGGTCACAACTATACGGCCGGAGAAAATCCTCCCGGTGTATAGTTGGTCGTTAAACTTTCTGTATCATCGTCGTGAAATTTTTCGGTAGCTGGAAACTATACGACCGGAAAAAAACTTCCCGCCGTATAGTTGGTCGTTAAACCTTCTGGCTACTACGTTGTTTTTCATTTTTATGATTAAAAAAACATAAATATGTCGGTTCCAAGTCAGTAACCTAACCGACCTGGACTCGAGATATTTTGGAAATATCTGCTCGGGAACAACTATACGGCCGAAACTATATGAGCCGTGCCCGTATAGTTGCTCGTTACGGAGCTGGGCTTTTCCAAATCCGTGATTTCTTTCCCTGTTTCGTTAAGATTCTTTTCTTGTGCATAACTTTGGTGTTTCTCGTGAGTTTTACCAACCTCTGACCCCCCTTATATACTTCCATTGTGTTTCCCTCTAATCATAATCACCAGGAACCAATCTAGCCATGCTCTATCCTGTCCCAGGCAGTAGGAAACCCCTGGGCCTCATTGCTCCTTCCAGGGACCGCTCTCACAGCCTGGCCATGGAGGACGGTGATGAGGAGGTGGAGAGGTTTAGCCCGAGGTACAAGAAGTACGTCGAGCCAAGCTGCTACAACAACGATCCCGGTGAAGATTGGAGCGACATCTACATCTACCGTGATGTCTATGATCCCCCGGAGATCAACTGGGCGGCAATGAAGAGAGCTCAGCAAGAGAGAGAAGGTCACAAGCCGCATGGGAAAGGACGTGTGGAGTCAATCAAATTCATCACCACGGACCCTAGGCCGTTCAAGCGTAAGGAATTACCTAATAGTTGTGCAGGTGCTAGCAGGGAAGCGACGGTGCAACTTTCGAAGCCCACCATTGGTGATCGTATAAGGGTGAAGCCTCAAGAAGAGTGGAGGGACGGTTTCTACTTCCCTGATCCATCAATTATGGATGAGGAAGAATAAGTTGTCCCCAGGACTAAAGACGGCGTGCGAGCACTAGAGATATATATCAGAAGCAAGAGCTACTCCATAGCATTGAAGTCCGTCACCGCCTCAAGGAGATAGAGAAGAAGGATGATCTTCTCCCATTGGTGACTAAACTCGCAGATAAAGTGGACACTTTGCAATCTGATTTGTGTAGGTGTTATAGCCGCATCACTGCTCTGGAGGATACCAACAAGAAGCTGCACACCACAGTGTTACATGCCATGGCGCCACAGTGATCTACAATAATCACGGTATCAAATAATCGCGAGGGATTATTTGATCCCGCCTGGCTTGATTCCAAGCTTGGGGATATCTTTAAGACCTTGTAATCTATCTTATAAGTTTTACATTACTATTTTAGCTTTGCATTAGTTTGAGCTTAGAAATAACTTTGCATCATTAGAATTCTCTTCAGGAATAGTGGATCCCTTTTATGAAATTCCGAGTTTATTATCATATATGGAGCATTATTGAGTTTGTGTTTGTCTTATTAGATATATGAATGGCTTGAGTATAATTTTACTTACACTTGATGATAGCAATAGGAGTCTTACACACCATTGGTATTAATAGAACATACAAAGATGATTTGACCAATATGTTGTAAGTTCATGGTTTGATTTACAAAGAAAAAAATTATCTAATCAGTTAAGTTGCGAAAGAAACTTTGGACAAAGAAAAATTAAAAGTGCTATCAAATTAGAGTGAGAACAAGACGAGGTATATATTCAAGCTATAAAGATGCTTCATATACAAGTGGAATTTGATAATTAAGATCGTTAAACTTTTTCTCTTTCATATTTACTATTCCCTTTATATTCGACGAGAAGTCAGACGGGACCTTGATACTGAAAAGGACTTCAAAAAATATTTCCTTCTCTTCTTTGGTAAGAGCGTAGCTGGTAGGCCCTTGAAACTGACCTGGATGCATGTCGTCTCGTCCTTTATGATGTTGCTGGTCCTCCCGTGCTTCCGGGGTATCTTTTGACTTCCCATACAAGCCCAGAAAGCCTAGAATATTCACGCAAAGATTCTTCATCAGGTGCATCACGTCGATTGCAGAGCGGACCTCATGGACTTCCCAATATGGTAGCTCCCAAAATATAGATTTCTTCTTCCACATGGGTGCGTGTCCATCAGCGTCATTCGGAACAGGTTGTCTGCCAGGACCCTTTCCAAAGATTACATTTAAATCCTTGACCATACCAAATACATATGCACTAGTACGGGGGACAGGCTTCGTCTGGGTTTCTGCCTTGCCATTGCAATGCTTGCCTTTTTTCCTTAAGAGATGCCTGGGCGGAAGAAAATGACGATTGTATGAGTACACATTCTTCCTACATTTATCCAAATATATACTTTTAGTCTCATCTAAACAGTGCGTGCATGCATTGTATCATTTGTTCGTCTGTCCTGAAATGTTACTAAGAGCAGGACAATCATTGATGGTTATGAACAGCAACACTTGTAGGTCAAATTCCTGCTGTTTGTGCTCATCCCACACACGTACACCTGGTTTGGCCCACAACTGTAAAAGTTTATCAACTAATGGCCTTAGGTACACATCAATGTCGTTACCGGGTTGCTTCAGGCCTTGGATGAGCACTGGCATCATAATGAACTTCCGCTTCATGCATAACCATGGAGGAAGGTTGTAGATACATAGAGTCACGGGCCAGGTGCTGTGACTACAGCTCTGCTCCCCAAAAGGATTAATACCTTCTATACTTAGACCAAACCATAAGTTCCTTGCGTCACCAGCAAAGTCCGGGAAGTCTCTCTCGATTTTTCTCCACTGCCGACCATTAGCGGGTGCCTCAACATCCCGTCTTTCTTACGATCTTTCATGTGTCATCGCAACAACTTAGCATGCTCTTTGTTTCTGAACAAACGTTTCAACCGTGGTATTATAGGAGCATACCACATCACCTTGGCCGGAACCCCCTTCCTGGGTGGCTCGCCCTCAACATCACCAGGGTCATCTTTTCTGATCTTATACCGCAATGCAGTGCATACCGGGCATTCACTACAAGAAATCTGCTCACTAGTGACCTTTTATTAACGACCATGGATATTTTGGTCATAGATCTATGACCATTTTGAACCAACTGGTCGTAAGCCATTCGGGAGGGTCCAAATCTTGAAAAATTACAACCAATTTTGTTAAGAAGGTCATATTCTCCAAGCACAAAATGGTCATAGATGAACGCACTGATTTAAAGCATTATATCTAGTCGATTACGACCAATTCAGAAGGTCATGATATATAATAATAATATATTTCCATGTACACAATGGTGACTGGACTGCCACCTAGGCAATTCGCCTAGGTGTCAGGTGATGTGTCATGGGCCAGCAAGTATACCTGATATTTTTACTAGCAAGTCTAACACGCTGGACCTACATGGCCTAAATGGAGACCCATTAGAAATGGACACGCTGGACCTACATGGCCTAAATGGAGCTAGCACGCACGGCATATATTATTTGCCAAAAGGGGTCGCGCTGGGGATCGAACTACCGACCTCACCCTCCACGGCAAAGGAACCAAACCACCCCAGCAATCGATGTTAGTTACACACATACCAATCAGCGCCCCTTTAACCTCTAAAAACGGCTGTTGGGCCTGGGCCTCAAGCCAACGAGGCATTCGATTTTTTTTAATTCATAATTTTTCAATATACCCGGGTGGGCTAATAGCCCAATAGACTATTACCAGATCTATTGTGCTAAAATATGTAGGCTTCTTACAAACTTTGAGCCCACACAAACGGAGGGACTTTATTTTTTTGATAAATATAAAAATGTAATTTCTCCATAATTTTTATATACGACGTCGGATTGAAATGATATAAAAATCAATTTGGTTCATATTTAGGAGGTGTATAAGTTTCTTGTAATATAAAATGGTGCAATTTTTACGTATGTCCACGAAGGTACCATTTTTTGCGACATATTCTTGTAGACGCTTCACAAAAAGCCTATTTTTGACAATTGGAAATTAAAAATGTTTGTTGTACAATAAATTTGAAAACTTTCTTTAGCAACATTGTTTGACATGCTAAGATATTTTTTTCTGCACATTATGAGCACATTATCATAAACTATATCCATGATTGTGGACATAACATTAGTTATTATTTCAAGATATGATCAAAACGGTGGGCATTAAGGTTCTTATGTAGGGATGGAATCTTCCTAAACTTTTAGTGGATTTGTGATAAAACAGCATATTGTGAGCTTAAAAATCAAAAAATCATGAGCACTAGATCACGTACCTGTAGGACAAATCGGACCCACTTCCTACCGATTCGGCAGACATTTGTCTTTTTCGCGAGGGGTGAAAGGAAAGGTTTGAGATACCCCGGTTGGGACATTGTCCATGTAAGGTGGTATAGTATTTTTTTTAAAATATGGTGGTAGCATTTTGAATGAGCACTTTGGTGGTTCCTTCAGAAAACGCTCCGTTTTCGGTATTCCGAAAATAGAAAATGCATTTTCTGTGTGACGAAAAGGAAAACTTCCTCCTGCAACATTGTTCGCCATCCAAAGGTGCACATGCGTGCACAATATGGGCTCATTATCACAGACTATGCCGTGATTCTGGCCATAACATTGGTCGTTTGGCCTAAAAGCCATAAAACCTCGAACATGATAGGTCATTTCTGTGAAGGTTTTTTGAGATGCAATCAATATACCAAGTTTGGTATTTTTCCTTGCAACTATGTCACATAACATGATGCCACGCGAAGGATTCACCTTGTTTGGACCATTTTTGAATTTCTTATGCCTGTTTCAAACTATGGTCAAAACGGCGGGCATGAAGGTTCTTAGCTAGAGAATGAGCCGCGCTAAACTTGCATTGGATCTCTGATGAAACAATATATTGGAAACCTAAAAATGATTTTTTCAAAAAATCATGAACATCAGATCATGTACCTGCAGTTCAAATCGGACCCACTTCCTACCGATTTGACAGATATTTGTCTTTTTCACGAGGGGTGCACGGAAAGGTGTTATATACTCCAATTGGGAAATTGTCCATGTAACATGGTCTCGTATTTTTGAAAAATATGTTGGTACCATTTTGAAACCTTTACTTGGTAGTTGCTTAACAAAACGTCCCGGCTTTTGCATTCGGAAAATAGAAAATGGCTTTTCTGTGCGGCGAAGAGGAAAACTTCCTCCTACAACATTGTTTGCCATCCCAAGATACACGTGTGTGCATAATATAGGCACATTATCACAAACTATGCGCGACTCAGGCCATAACATTGGTCTTTTGACCTGAAAGCCATGAAACCTCGAACACGATAGGTCATTTCTGAGAAGATTTTTTTGAGATATCTATAATATACCAAGTTTGGTATTTTTCCTTGCAACTATGTCACATAACATGACGCCACGCGAAGGATTCACCTTGTTTGGACCGTTTTTGAATTTCTTATGCCCGTTTTAAACTATGGTCAAAACAACGGGTATGAAGATTCTTAGCTAGAGGATGAGCCTCGCTAAACTTGCATTAGATCTCTGATGAAACAACATATTTTGAACCTAAAAATAATTTTTGAAAAAAATCATGAGCATCAGATCATGTACCTGCAGTTCAAATCGGACCCACTTCCTACCGATTCGGCAGATATTTGTCTTTTTCACGAGGGGTGCACGGAAAGGTTTTATATACTCCAGTTGGGCAATTGTTCATGTAAGGTGGTATAATATTTTTTAAATAGGGTGGTACCATTTTGAAACTTTCACTTGGTAGTTGCTTAACAAAACGTCCCTTTTTTGTACTCGGAAAATAGAAAATGGCATTTCTATGCGGCGAAAAGCAAAACTTCCTCCTACAACATTGTTAGCCATCCCAAGATACACGTGTGGGCACAATACGGGCATATTATCACAAACTATGCCGCGATTCAGGCCATAACATTGGTCTGACCTGAAAGCTATGAAACCTCGAACATGATAGGTCATTTCTATGAAGGTTTTTTTGAGATGCAATCAATATACCAAGTTTGGTATTTTTTTCTTGAAACTATGTCACATAATATGACACCACGCGAAGGATTTACATTGTTCGGACCGTTTTTTAATTTCTTATGCCCGTTTTAAAATTTTCTCGTTTCAAACTATGGTCAAAACGACGGGCACGAAGGTAGGCGATGAGCCTCGCTAAACTTGTATTGGATCTATGAAGAAATGTCATATTGTGAGTCTAAAAATGATTTTTTCAGAAAATCATGAGTGTTAGATCATGTACCTCTAGTTCAAACGGGAACCACTTCCTACCGATTCGGCAGACATTTGTCTTTTTCACCAGGGGTGAACGGAAAGGTTTGCGAATCCCCGGTTGGGACATTGTTCATGTAAGGTTGGTCTAGTATTTTTGAAAAATGGGGTGATACCATTTTGTATTCACCATTTGGTGTTGCTTCACAAAACGCCCCGATTTTGGCACTAGCAAAATAGAAAATGGCTTTTCCGTGCAACAAAAAGGAAAACTTCCTCCTGCAATATTATTCGCCATCCCATGATACACACGGGTGCACAATATGGGCACATTATCACAAACTATGCCGCGATTCTAGCCGTAACATTGGTCATTTGGCTGACATTTGTCTTTTTCGCGAGGGGTGGATGAAAATGTTTGAGATCCTCCGGTTAGGACATTGTCCATGTAAGGTGGTCTAGTATTTTTTTAAAATAGGATGATAGCATTTTGAATTATCTCTTTGGTGGTTGTTTCAAAAAACGCCATGTTTTTGATACACGCTAGAATAAGCCAACCAATGAGAAGACGGAAGCAGACTACCCACGGATCGCCCATCAGATCAGATCTCCCCCATACATGACCACCATCCAACGGCCAAAATTTCACTCCCTCTAATCGTGTCACGACAGAAAGCAGGGAACCAAATTCAGAAAGCGGGAGTGCTAGGCGGGGGAGCAAACTCTCACAAACCCTAACCCTCATATCCCGTTTTCTTCTCTCTCCCTGCCGCCGCCACCCACGGATCCCAAACGCCCGGTCCCGCCGCCACCTCCCAATCGCCCCGCCCCGTTGTCGCCCCGTCTCTTCTTCTCTCCACGGCGGCTGCCATCTCCTCCTCTCTACCCCACTCCTCCATAGGCGGCTGGTAGCACAGATGAGGAGCTCGATGCCTCCCTCTCCCACCAAGGCGGCGCTGCTGCAAGCATAGTAGTATCCATCGCAGCCAGTGCTCTCTCAAGAGGAGGACATGCTCTACCTCGACCCGACGATGCTCGAAAGTCTGGCCGCCCCATGACCCAGCAGTGAAGATGTGGATCTGACGTTTTTTGTTGTTGTTTTTTCAGGTCTGGAGGTATGCCATCTAGGCTTGGGCATGGGCAAGGGTCACCTGTGGTCTGGATGGATTCCAACAGGCGCGTGGAGCAGGTCGCCTCCACCATCTGTGTCATCTACGACTTCCCCAAGCCAGGTGGGTACCCCATCATTGGTTTCCCCCTGTGTAGAACCCTGGGTTGGTCGATCTTGTCGATGCACAGAATTGGTAAGATCTCTGTGGAGCCCCTATAGCATAAGCGATTTTGTTTTTCTCGGATAGGTAAGCTTTGCCCCCACCCCCTAGTAGAGATTTTACCCCCACAGCCTCGTCAATTGGTTCAGTTGTCACTACTATGAAACTAGTACTCCAGTTCTTGCACATCACGTCCAATGTTCAATTCGTGGAAAAAAGTTTGAGCATGGATTAAGAAGAAAACAAAACAAACGATGATTATTACAGTGCAAGATTTATGCTAATATGAAATTGACGCACTCTTTGTTCTATCTCGCTGTATTTTCATGTAATGAGCATTTTGTGAACTTTAATCATGTGTAGCCTAATGCTGGTTGTAAATGGATCAGATCTGTACCTATAGGTTCGTGATTAGGGCGATAATCTTGGCTAGGATTTGAGGCGTCAAGGCAGTACTGGCGGTACCAAATTGTTTGTGGTTTGGGTAGTTTGCTTGATGAAACCTAATGTCCTGATGTCTAGTGTAGTTTCTACAGGTTGCTTTGCAGGGCTGTTCCTTTTTTTCTGATATTTGCTTCATTCTAATTAATGCCACTTTGTTTGCTTGATAGGCTTATTGGTGTTGGATTGTTAGTCTGGACAATTGCAACAGCTGGTTGTGGGTGCTTGTTTGATTTCTGGTCAATTACTATATGTCGCATGTATACTCTGTTGGTGTTTCAGATCTGCATACTATTGTTTAAAAACAGTGCTGACCATGTGATCTATTATCTGAGATATGTTTATGTTAAATAAGTTAGTTAGTGTTGGTGAAGCTTCATTTAGAAGTCTCGCGGCTCCATTCATCGATGATAATGCACCACAGCACAAGTCCTGTTATTCTTTTGATGCCTTTAGTCTTAACGCTGAGTTGTGTACTTGATTATTTTTTAAATACTTGTTCTTATGTAGGAACCACATAGCCCCATTATTATCTTTTATGTTCTGATATTCGCATCATGCGTTAATGGCTCCTCTGTACATTGCAAACTTCTTGCTATTAACATCTTGTTTAATTTGGTGATGTACTTCCATTCTATGCTAACTCCAGGAAGCCTTATTTTATCCTTTTCTGATCATTTATTTCTGCATGTTTGCTATTTATACACTTATTTTTCTACTGAACACGGATTATGTTCTTGTATGATATAATCACTGCCTACCTAGTTGTGGAATGTAGACCTAGAAATCCATTCATACATATATTGGCGTAGATGGCTTCCTATCCTAGTACAAGCTTATTTTGCTCCTTATTGGAGCCTTGTCTATTTGGTTCACTCAATGGTGTTCGCTAACCTGATAATAGTGCTACCTCAAATGACCAGGTTGGTAACCGGATCATGAAGAAGAGGATCCATGTATGTGTGGAGCATGTGCAGCCATCCAAGTGCTATGAGGAGTTCCAGCTGTGTCCACGCCATTGCCATCATCTCCGTCATCCACAAGGTGAGCACATCTACAATATTCCTCACTGGTTATGCTCACTGCATTTAATTGATGCCTGCTATTTTATTAGCTACAGAAGTTGAATCATTTGACTTGAACTGAAATGACATGTAACATTCGTATGTGACTGCCTTTTCATTTCATATTATATGCTAAATTTAAGATACACTAAGTTCCACCTATTTGCTAAATCTGTTCAAATGCCCTAAGTTTGCTCATCTTTTATTAAACCTTGTCATGTTTGAATTTGCAGAAGTTTTATTCATAGCCTGGGTGAACGATTTGCTCGCAGCGGGTTCTCTTTGATGGAGCCACCGATGGATGGTGGAGCTATTTGTGATTCTATAGCTGTTTTGTTGCTTGCTGATGTGATATCAGATATACAGTTGATAATTTTGGCTGTCATGTGGTGTAATGGAGTTACTTGTGATTGTTGAGTGAAGTGTAAAGTTTAGAATTATGTTGTTGTGTGATGAATATATTATTTCAAAAATTGCTGGGATGATTTGGTTGTAACTTTCTCTAAGAAAGTCCTCTTGCTATGTAATTTGTATTAGTCTATTTGAAATATTGTTGAGCTGATTTGACCGTTGGTTCCTCTTGAAAAGCCTGGCACCTGTACCGGACCAAATAATAACTTGGTTTAAAAAGGCCTTGGCCCAAACAGTAGCGGACTGAACAGTGTATAATTTTTTTTTAAAATGGAACAAAATGGCTAAAATCCAAAAATAAACGGACCATAAAATGCGAATAGCTGGTCCCTAAAAAGGCCAAGGCCTGAAATGAAATACGTAGTGAAAGGCCAAGATCCGGTAAGAAAAGGCTAGAATTTTTGGGCTTGGCCCATATAAAACACCTACCTGGACTAGGCTAAATCTGATCGACGACCTTTTCAATTGGTCAAAAATTTGCCACGTTGGATATGATGTGGACAGGGCAAACAGTTTGTGATCAATACAGTTGGTCGTAGAACCTACGACCATCTATATTGGTCATAGACGTCTATGACCAATTCAGAAAAAAGCTCGTGGTGTTTAACTAGTGACGCTCAGCTTTTGACCATCTGTATTTGATCACAAAAAGGTCATAAATCAAAAAATATGACCTTTCAGTGACCAATATGGAGGGTCATGTATCACCAGATTTCTTGTAGTGATTTATCCATATTTTTGTACTTCTCACCGCGGTAGAGGATGCAGTCATTAGGGCATGCATGTATCTTCTACACGTCTAATCCTAGAGGACAGACAAGCTTCTTTGTTTCGTACGTACTGGTGGGCAATTCGTTCGTTCTTGGAAGCATCTTCTTCATTAGTACCAGCAACTTTTCAAATCTCAAGTCAGTCACACCGGTCTCTGCCTTCCACTTTAGCAATTCCAGTGTGCTACCCAGCTTCTTCTGGCTATCTTCACAAGTTGGGTACAACAATTTGTTGTGGTCCTGTAACATCTGCTCGAACTGCAACCTCTCCTTTTTTGTGTCGCAGTCTCGCTTTGCATCAGAAATGACCCGACCAAGATCATCAGCGGGCTCATCTGATGCCCGTTCTTCACCTTCTTCTTCTTCAGTGTCTTCCATTGCGGTATCAGCATATTCAGGGAACATAGATCAGTAGTTGTCATCATCGTTCTCTTCTTCATCGCCGTCTTCCATCATAACCCCTCTTTCTCCGTGCTTGGTCTAAATATTATAGCCGGACATGAAACCGGACCGAAGCAGGTGGCTCTGAATGACTCTTGAGGAAGTGTGAGCCTGCTCATTCCGACATTCAACACATGGACAACACATAAAACCATCTCGCCGCTTGTTCGCCTCGGCCACGCGAAAAGAACGCACGCCTTCTCTGTAAGCGTCAGAGCGTTGGTCACCGTACATCCATGGATGGCTCATCTGCATCATACAACCATATATATCAAACACAATCACGATGCTAAAATTAGTACCACGCGGACTAAACGGGAAAATAGTTGCTAATCTTTTAGGACACTTGGAAACAAAGAGGAGAAAACTTAAGTGGCTCTCGGGCACCTCATATCATGTTTGTCTTGTG
The DNA here is from genome assembly GCA_910589775.1 of Avena eriantha. Lineage (NCBI taxonomy): Eukaryota > Viridiplantae > Streptophyta > Magnoliopsida > Poales > Poaceae > Avena > Avena eriantha. The sequence goes on along the minus strand of OU342746.1, from coordinate 405,271,913 downwards.
TGAACTCAAGTGGCATCGCTCTCACAGGCATTTCATCGAGCACCTCTAGTGCATATGAAGAGAAAAAAAACCTAGCACAAACTATGCCACCTTCCTCCATGAAAAAATAGAGGAGAATTGTGCATATATATAGGGCTAGCCCATTTATCCCGGTTTGAGATACAAACCAGGACTAATGGGTGTGCCAGGAGCGCGCAGTAGGCACCAGACCCATTAGTCCCGGTTTGTATCTCAAACCGGGACAAATGGTCTCTAACGAGCCGGGACAAATGGTTCCGGGGGGTTTTGGACACGGCCGGGACTAATGGCCCGAACCAAAGGCCATTTTTCTACTAGTGTGCAGTCAAAAGAGATTTTATTTCGCCAGTTCAATTTACACGTTCCATTTGCCAAAATTGATAATTTTGAACATTAGATGAGGTTGAACCCGACGCTATGTGTTATTTTCCTACTCCTTTCGTCCTAAAAAAGATGTCGCGGATTTATCTAAATTTAGATGTATCTAGACACTATTTAGTATTTTGATTTAGATGTATCTAGACACTATTTAGTATTCTAAGTCAGGACAGAGGGAGTACATTTTTGTGTGTACAGAACAGAGGAGAAGCAAATTGCAGAATGGTCACTCGCTGGTGACCTCCATCTCCCCATCCTTGTCGCCTGTGGCTATCGTCGTCGTCGGTGGGAGCGGTCATCGTCGGTGCGTACATCCGCTGCCGACACGCAGCAGCAACCGTCGCTCGATGCATCGGTACCTTGGTCTGACTAGACCAGGCAGGTCGCCATGGGCATCAGGAGAGTGGACTTGGTTCAGTAATCAGCTGTTAAAACCACTAATGACGTTTTGCGTGCTATGTGTAAAACTTGCGGCGAAATCTGGTGTTCTGTGCAAAAAAAGACAACATGTGGTTTTGTGCAAAGAAGTCACCAACAACATATGAAGTTACGTGTTATTTCCTCCTTTTAGTAATATTAAAATTAAAGATATAGTAGATTACCGCAAGAGCTGGCCATCCGTGCAAGGTGGGATCAACATGGTCATTGGGCCATATTTCACTGCATTAGACTAATGTCCACGTAGTGCCGCATCACGCTGCACGTGTCCATCGTTGATGTCGTCGCAAACTTGCCATCACGATCTTGCGACTTTCTATCGTTGATGGAAGACGTTGGATGAGCAGTCAAACTTGGCAGCGATGTCATGCCAAGTGTTGTGGAAGTGGGGTACTGACTTCCAAGGCAGAAAGATGGCGTGATGTCATGATTTGATGTCATGATTTGCTCATAGTAGTTTCTATTGTCATTTTTTATCATAAGATCATTCATTGACATGTGAGGCAAACCTGACAGCTATTGTTTACTAAATTTCAGCTTGTAATTCTTGTATGATAAGACTCGTATCTAGGCACAAATTGCAGCTGTTAAAATGTTGCACTTCATATCAAAACAACTAGGATGTCTATACTATTGGCATGAAGACAAAAAAGGAATTGCTATTTTCAAATTCCCTAAAAAAATAGTTAACTCTATGTCAAACTTAGTTGTTCGGAACTTCCAAAATTTTGTAGCTTCATAGCATATGCTAGACAAAAAAAACTCCTGATTTTTGTCTTAAAATATATTAGACATAAATATCTTAGATGGACATGCTTTACTACACTTCTTCTGATCTATTGGTTTATGTTACATGATCCCTTTTCATCTTATCACCCAGCCTAGCGACTTTGCAAGCATTAAATTGTTATGACAGGGCGCTTCATTTCTGGGCACAGCATTCCATAGTACTGGCGCCGGTTCCATACTGATGTGGACGAGTACTCCGTATAAGGCTGGTCATAATGCTAAATAACTTAGACTAATAACTTGCACATGTTACTAGTTGACGTTACTACGTTTATAGTGGGTGATAACATGTGAGTGGTATCATGCAATACCTAATTAATTAGGTTGTAGACTGATATAGTCTTGATATGTGTGATGTTATGGTAACTAGCTAAGTCACTGCCTCCCTCTCTTTCTTCATTAATTATCATGACATGTCACCAATTTGCTTAGTTGGCATTGCATGTATATGCATATTAGGTTGGTCATAGTGGAGAGTAACATGCATAAGTTACTAGTTTATGTTACTACCTTCATAGTGGAGAGTAACATACAAATGGTGTCATGCAAAGTATCATTTATTAGGTGATAGACTCATTTCGCCTTAATATGTGTGATGTTACAGTAACCAAATATGTTACTCCATATTTCTCTCTCTTCATTAACTAACTGCTACATAACTGTTTTGCTGAATTGGATCTTTAGTTACTCCTGAAATTACTTGCACTATGACTAGCCTTACTAGCTAAGTTACTCCCACTATGACTAGCCTAAAAGGGAAAATGTCTACCTTGCTGTGAATCTACTTATATCTTGTCTTCGGATGGTTTTCCTTTGCACAACATGATTGATACGGCTTCTTTTGTCCACACATGTACAAATCAGGTCTATTAAGGTCTCTCTTCGCACATGAAAGGTACTTCCCGTGTATGGCATGGAAGATCGCTAATGCCGCAAAATTTCGACCCCGTGGCCCCAACAGGTTCCTTCGCAGGGATATCACACATAGAAAATTTTCTAGAATCATAAAAAATATGACGCACACGGCTCGCCATAGAAAAACCGTTTTCTTTGTGGCAAAGTATCCCCATGATTACTTCCCCATAACTTGTGTGTCTTTTGATAGCAATGTTTTGACCCGCTTTCACGGTTTCTCTTTGTGCCCTTACTCAAACGGTGAGTCATTAATCATAGTTTGTAGAGTTCTCGAGGTCACGTCTCCTAGTATTCCGTTCGAATCGTGTGCAGCCTCTTCTCGCCCCTCAGTGTGCTACACGTTGGGGATGATGCAACTTCCCGGACGTGAATAATAAAGCCACGTGCCACCGCCCTCTTGGCACACACCAGCGCTACGGTAGACACACTTCGATATGGCCCACATCAAAAAAGACTTCTCTCCTTTTTTGCGTCTGGCAGTGCCCGCTAGTGCAGCTTCGTCGTGTTGAGCAGGCCTCTCCTATGGTGGAGGAGGAGAAATCATCTCTGACTGGGAAGGAGGAGCACCGCTCCTACCGCCGGACATCGACGGCGGCTCCTCCCCCTCGTACTCGACCAGCTGGTCCTCCTCGGAAGGCGAATGCAAAATGAATTTGGAGGACGAGGAGGACACGATGACTATGACACCGGAAGATAATTCGCCGCAGCTTGAATGGTGGGAGGAGGCGGAGCGCTAGGACGAAGGGGAGGACGAAAGAATTACATTTCTATGTTGTAATAAATCCTAAATAATCTAGTAAAGCTAAAAAGGATTTGTTTTGATTTATAAATGATAAAGGAAAATACAATCCTTTTATTCAAATGCAAGAGAAAGGATTTGATAACCCTTTGATAACACTTATTTCTAGAAATACTAAATTTACTTAGAATCTCCATGTTAGCATTTTTCTAGGATAGTGGTTTGATTTTCATACACAAAAGTGATTTTTATTTATTTTTAGGATTTTTATTTATTTTTCTTATCTCATTAAGAGATTTCATAGTTTTAATATTAAGTTATATTGTATTTAACTCAAATAAGTAATGTTATAATTTTCCTGTGTAGATATTATTTTTGTGATCATTTTGATATATCATATGAATTTTTAGGATTTTTCTACAATTTTCTAGGACTTGAAATATTCAGAGGGTATTTTGGTAATTGACTTATATTTTAATCATTTTTTTCTTCTAATTCTACCTTTTAACTGGGCCTAGCCCACACAGTAGCCCACCAGGCCACCGGTTGGGCGCAACCTAATCCAATCGAGTGACCCTTGGCTCGGCCATTGCGGCCCAGCCCACTCTCTCTCGCACTCGTCCTCATTCCTCTCTCCTCTCTAGGGACTCCACGGCGCCGTTACCCTCTCCCTTGATTCCGGCGAGTACGGTCATTAGGACTGTTGACATTGGTGGCAAAAGCTTTGCCGGGCTCTGATCTACATCCTCCTCCCGCTTGATTTGTTGTTCTCGCCTCAAAGCTCTCAGCCCCAACCCCGGAACCCTAGTTCTCTCCTTCGGCTCTAGCCACCGCTGACTAGCTTCGGTGTCTCTTTCCACTGGTGCAGTTCCACCTCATTTTGCTTCTCCACCGAACTCCTCTACTCTAGCCTCTTATATCCGGTGGGATGGCGGTGCTTGACCGCAACCCCGGTTCCCTGACTCATGGTGTTTTCCCCTAGTGTGGGTGATGGTGTTGGCGACATAGTGATGCGGGTGCTGCACGCGCAAGCTTGGCATGGTGCAACGCAGTGGCTTGGTGCGGAACCATGCTGCGGCGCTCCCCATACTATGGTGTCGTGGCCCCTATCGCCGGCGAGCCACCAAAGCCTTCGACCGTTCTGGACAACGACCACGCCTTCCTCACCAGCAAGCTTATACTTGCCAAAGGTAAGTACCACCTTCCCCTTCTTCCTTGGTACTTCCGCTTCTCTCTCAACTACGATCTTAGCCTCACCAAGATATCGGTGGATATTCATATTTGAGCACTATGTGCTAGACTGTCTGGTTGATCCATCTCTGCATAACTACTGTAGCAACTGATAGCGTGTAATTGTTAGTAAGAATATAAATTGGACCATTTACTAGTTCGTATGGCCACTTCTAGATTGATAGTACTAATTATAGCATGGTTGTAGATTTTGCAAAGTACTTGGTAACTCCATGATTTCATATTGTGATATCATTACACTTACTACTCACACAACAGTGATCCTGTAGCTAATACAATTTCTTATACAACTTTGTTGTTACCAGATCTAGCAATGTTCCTTTGGTTCACTGTTGTGTGATTACTAGACTTGTTCTAGTGTATTACTTGATTTTAGTATTGTTAATTTGAAAGCTTCTAATGGTGCTAGTTCTATGTTTTGTCTCACATTTTCTAGTTGGTTGAGCTGGGATTGGCCTTGCGAAGTATATTTGGTTTCAAATTAGATGTTTGGATTCAATCTCTGTAGGATGCTCTACTGATTGAAATACTGTGGTATTTTCCACATTCTGTCAAAATGGCAGTAATTAATCTGATATGATTCCTATGGTTATAATCTTACTTAGGAAAATGATTTGAAATCCCAGTTGCATACAAATGATGTTGGCTTGCAAAGTAAATAGTGGCTTGCTGATCCTTTATTCAATAATGGCTTAAGATTTACTTGGTAATGATTCCTAGGCAATTTACCTAAGGAAAATGATTGAGAGGTATGCCCTGCTTTCTTGCAAAGAAAGTTATGTTCTTTAGGAACATTACTGGATAGTGATATATCTGTCAAGTAACTTTTTTTTTTCATTGGTGGCATCTACTGCCCTAGCTGCTGCTGTGGTGCCTCCACACATGGAGTGTGCACAATAGTAGCTAGGTAACATGACCTACTGCTTCTGGAGATTTTTCCCTAGGCCAATGATGCAACAACTGAGGCCCATAATCACTTTAAGATTAGAACAAGTACTTAATTTGCCTTTTACTAGTTCTAGGGTGAGTTAGTGTAGCACCTCTACACTGATCTAAGAGCTCCTTCTCACCCAAACCATTTTCTGGGGAAAAATATGGTAAATACAGATACTATGGCTGGATTAGTGATGAATATCAACCTGATTCTTGATGTTGATGTGCTTGAGCTTATGGTCAATCATCTTGCTCCTCTTCTCCTAGTTCTTGAACTGCCCCTTCTTGATCTGCTGTTGCTTGCTCTTCCTGATGATTGGCTTGTTCTTGATTAAGTTCTACATCATATTAATGGTCTTCTCTTACTAGCTCTTTGTGCAGATTTTGGACTAGGTATCCATGTGATACTAGTGATCATCTGGCTGTTTGTTTATATGGATGTAGTTTCCTAGTTGCTTTTGTGGATGGGTGAAGAAGTATGGAAGAACTGGTAGTGTTCTTAGTGTGTGTGTGTGTGTTGGAGGAAAAAGAATTAAGCTAGTAGCTTTGCTATGGCTGCTTCCTCCTCTTATCTACTTCCTGATGCTACTACTGTGTTGATAGCACAACACCATGCAGTCTGTGTGCTACTTGCAGGTTGGACCCTTTGGTGCAAAGCTTCCTTCTTAGTTTGTGGATGATCTCAAGTGAAAGGGTGATATTTTCCTAGCTTTGACGGTTGCCTTTTTTTACTTGTATTATCAAGGTGAAACTTGCCCCTTTATCTGCTAGTGATGCATTAGTCTAAGGATGATAAGAACAAATACTCCATTTGGCCCCCTTTTCTTTCAAAACACGATGATGATATTGGCATAACAACTCTATGCCATTCTGAGAGTTTCACTAACCACCAACTCCATTTCTTCTTTTATTTTGTTCGTATCTTCTTTTTCTGCTTTCTTTGTTCTTTTTTTTTGCAGGATCAAGATCAGGAGGTTAAGAAGATTATAGGACAAAGAATAGCTAGGTTTAGTGTAGGATTCTTCTTTTAACATTTTGTAACTTTTCCTTTATTATTTTATTGTAAATAAACAATGTAATAAATGATTTAAGTTTATAAAGTTAATATTTTCTTGTATTTCATTCTATAATAATTGGATGTGAGTGATTGTAAATGATTACTCAAAATACTTTTTATATGAATAAAGAATACTGCTTTATCTCTTGTATTAAATTTACTGAATTGTAATATAAAGTATTCCTTATTTATCTACTATTTTCTTTTCATTTACCTTATTCCATTTAACTGTATATTACTTATAAATATTTATACTTCAAATCTCTTCCCTTGTAATCATAAAAACAATAGAGGTCATGTCAAAATTCATTACACTCACCTCAGATGACCTAAGATTAACTCATCACGGTGAGAGAACTCTGATCCCTCTTGTCTTTTAATTTTGCGAAAAATTTACCCTAAATATTAGACGCATGCATGCATATGCAAAAAATCCTAAATCTACCCTTCGTTTAGTCCTAAATGCTAGTATGTTACAAGCGGCGGGTGGAGTCAAAGAAGCGCGTAGGCTAGAGAGAAGCCACCAAAAATTGCTTGATCGCTGCTCAGCTCAACGAGAAGCGGTGGAAAGAGAAGAACAACATCCTTGGCGTGTAGGCCACAGCCAACAACGAGGCGCTGGCCAACAAAGCCACTGAGCGGCCGACCACCTCTTCAACCCAGGACACCAGGCCCACAGACACGGTCACCAGGCGGCCATGTGAGGAATGGTGGGGCACTCTCCCGGTTTGGCGATCCCCAATCATCGTCAACAGAGAAGGATGGGCATGCCATCGACGTCACTAAAACTCCCACGGCTGCAGAATCAACCCCGGAGGAACCGAACGAGCAACAGCATCTCTGTTGCAACCATGCCACCGCCACTCAACCTGTTCGACGGAATGGCCGGCCAACCGACATTTCCCACCTGATGGCAACAACTCTGTGTACCAACTCGTTGGGACTCCAAGTGCGGAGTGTTGTAGCAAGCATATTTTCCCCACAAGGGTGACTCAAGGGTTCATATCGAACTCTCGGGGAATTGGCAAAGAGTATATTTTTCTTCTCTTCTCAAGCAACCTGCAAAACAAAGTGTTTTCCTTGTGTCCACAACTCCACCGTGTGGTTGTCAAGCATAAGGTTTTGTATTAGTAATATAAAATAATAATAAAAATAAGAAGTAAAGTAAAACAGTAATAAAGTATACAAGTAAAGTAAATGCAATAATAAAAGGGCTTTTTTGTGTTTTGTTTGTGTTTGCAAGAAAGAAAGTATTTTTGTGTTTTTAAGATAATAAATTGCAGCAAAGGTAAATGATAGTAGTATTGTTTGAAGGTTGTTTCTTATGATTAAAGTTCGACCGAGGTTCATGGGTTCACTTGTCTACTCTCTTTTAAATTGCAGTGCACATAAAACAATTCATCATCGATATAATATTGGTGAAACTTTACTATGTGTTTGATAAGCATTCATATGGGCATCACGTCCTAACATAGAGATGATGCAACACATCTATCTTATACACCTCTAGAAATAGAAATCTCCAAGCAATCTAGAATTAAGAATTAACAGAGCATAGCCTCAAGTACTTTGACATGATGTTTGAATAACAAATATGCTACCTTGACCAAACAAGATTATGAAGCTATCACAAGATAATTATAGCACATGAATTCACTTAATCCCTAGTGAGGTAACAAAATAAAGGTAAAAACCATAGTAGATCCTGAATTTGTTGTCACTATTCAATCACCACCACCATGTTACTCCATCTAATACACACTTCCCCCCACACGCTCTTGCATACAAGTTGGATCAAAACAAGCAATTAAAAACGGGGTACATCATATGCATCTATCAATACATCTTACACATAGATAGGTTCCAATCCCATATATCAACTCATAGAATAAAGATCCACCACATAGGAATTACATATATGACCATAATCATGTTGGGCAGCTGATATGGTACTAGATCTATTAAGAACAAGAGAGAGAGATCAAACTACTGCCACAAACCCATAGTCCAGAGGTGGACTACTCCCTCTTCATCATGGTGATGAAGTTGGAGATGTTGGAGAATGTAGAGATCCCATTCGGAGACGGCTCTAGTGGAGTTTCCCCCTCCAATATTCACTGGTTCTGAGTCCTTTTTGGTGTTTCTGCGGCGCTCTCCTCGAGGATGCCCTGGGGGACCCTTTTTATAGCAGTTTTTAGTTCAAACCAAGTCGGTGGGCTAAAGATTGAAGCGGATCGGATGGCCGAGGACCTAAAGAGGTGTGGTGGTGCGTGTAGCAGGGTAGGCCGCGCCACCCACACTCTTTCGGGCCTCCCTCGTGAGGTCCAAGCAGTCTAGATCATCGTCTTCCCGATATATTGGATTTTCTAGACTTCGTTATGTCCCTAAAAGATCAAAATACACAAAACATGATTTTCCTGTCCTGCAGAGTTATAACCAAAATAAAGGGGATCATTGGTAAAACACCCAAAATAAATACAAAACATGAATATCACATTATAAATGTTGTAGATATGTGGGAATATGTGTCAATAAACTACAAAGTTCATGTATGCATTTTACATGCATCACCACCAAGGCGGTAAGGTCGCATAATTTATTCACCATTGCCAATAGCCTGTGCTTGCAGCTTGTCATGGCCAATTTGTGTGTACAAATTTATGGACAACAATGGTGAGGCCATCATCCATGACATGATCAACACGGGTGGGTAATATGGCAACATGGGCTACACCCAAGATGAGACTCGACAAGATGCCTGCGACATTGCGGATGAGCCATTGTATGAAAAGAATGGCCCATCCATGAGCGAGGGGGGTCATGGCCGCGGCATTGGCTACATAACATGCCTTGTCAATTTCTGAGGGAAAGAAGATGAGACAAAGGACCGCGAGCTAGAACCCCGAAGAGGAAAAGATCCTATGCCAGGCTTGGATGGATATTTCACAAGATCCCCTATGTGGTGCCGAGATGAAGGGATATGCCTATTGAAAAAGGTGGGAAGATTCTTCCATGAGCATAAGAAGTTCGTGCCAAATCCCTTTTTTGGTGATCGTAATGATCTCTCCCTTTCCAAGAGATGGGGTGCCATCCATGCCGAGTATAGCAAGTTCCAAGGTTCATTCAAGACGGTGAATAAAAGGGCAATAAGCGGGCTCACGGCTGCTGACATGGTAAAACCTCTTCATCTCTTGTCAACGTACCTTGCATATGCATTGAACCATTGTTGTCATCCATATGTGTAGGTTATTAAATCTCTAGAGCACTTCAAGGTGGCCAATGACAACAATGCATTCACATTGAGCCACTATTGGATGTTAATCAAGGACACCAAAAAGTGTGAAGTTAGCTATGCCCATTGGAGAGAACTTCATGCGAAGAAGAAGGGCAATGTGTCAACAGACACTGTCATCGGCCTTGATGACAATGGTGAATGCCTTGGCAACCCTGCAGCCAACGGCCTGGCGTCTGCTGGCCATGCCCGCCGGCCCACGGGTGACAAGGCTACCGAGGTTGACATTGCCCGTAAAGCTGGTTCGTTGGCGTTCCAAGAGACCATCAAGGAGTTGATGGGAAAGAAGGAAGATGCCATTACCAAGAGGGAAGAGAGACGGCGCAAAGATAAAGTGGCCACCGCCAAGAGGTTTGTTGATCTCCAACTGAGATCTATTGTGGTGAACGAGGCCAATGCCAAGACAAAGGCCATGGAGGCCGACGCCAAGACAAAGGCTATGGAGGCTGATGCCAATACCAAGCTCTTGGAGGTTGAAGCCAAGGTCATGGCCGAGGCTAGAGACCGAGACACTGGCTTTCCCCTCTCCACTTTATTCCCATATTGCATCCTTTTGAGATAAATTCATGGGGAAGTGGCATCTCTTTAGGATCCACCCTGGCGTACTTTGTATTCTTCCTGGGTCTGGCTCGTGGTCCGACGTCGTCTTATGTTGTAATCGAGGCACGACTAGTCGAAGTACAAAATCAAAAGTAATAAATGTCACTCCCGAGGGGACCACTATCACAAACTGCTATCATGGCCAAACTCTACTAAGCTATATCAATAGGCTCTGCTCCTTTCCGGAGACGCATTCGGAAGGGGCGAGGCCTTCATTTCGTTGGCAGAAGCAGAAACGATCCATTCCATTCGGGGCTTCAGGGAACCCAAAAGCGTGGAAGGACAAGTAGCCCTGATTACGAAACACAACACAAGTTGCCATAACCCAAGTCAATATGATAACTCGGTCATCCTGCCAGGACTCTATCTTTCTCGGTAGACTGATCCCGCGTCTTGTCTTCTTGTGTGGGTTCGATCCCACGTCTTGTCTCCTTGCACAGGTCCGATCCCGCATCTTGGATCCTTGTGCTACTAGGTATTGGCGGAGACACCCACTTGATGGCCTAGCTAGTAGGCCCCTTCATACTTGCTCCGCGGTGCGCCCAATCTTTGCCCCATCTTTTACCAGGTACCACTTTGTCGTGCCGTGCCCCTGGGGTACGACACCAAGCCTGGCGTCTCCATCCCGGGGCTAGTCGTTGTCGCACCTTCTAGGACGAGCAGGTTCGGGATCCTTGGTGACCCGGAGTTCTTCCCGGGCTCCGCTGATACATGTGCCTTGCATAGCTTAGGGCCCACATGGCCTCCTTGTGGGTTCGCCGATCCGCGTCCCCGTCGATTGGGAGCACCCTGGTCTCCCGGTATTGACACTGTCGGAGGAAGGATTGTGGCAAGAAATCTTACATAACAAGTACTTACAAAATAAAACTTTGGTGCAAGCTCCCACGGATCCACCCCTTTGGAAGGGTCTCATGGGGGTCAAACAGGAATTCTTTAGTCGCGTGTTCTTTAAGTTAGGCAATGGGATGACGGTGAGTTTTGGGGAGGATGTTTGGCTAGGGGATAATTCTTTAGAATAATAATATCCCTCTTTGTACAATATTACACAAATGAAAAAAGTCCTAGTGGCTAATGTTTTGGTTCAAGCACGGTGAATACTGCTTTCAGACGGTTGTTAACTGAAAATAAATGGAACGATTGGTTACATTTATGCCTGAGACTTATGTTGGTCGAACTCTCCCAAAGCCAAGAGCAATTTGTTTGGAAACTTGATTCCACACGTTTATTCACTGTAAAATCTATGTATCCTAACCTTATTAATGACCATACTTGATTTCTACAAAAATATTTATGGAAGTTGAAAATCCCCCTGAAGGTCAATTTTTTTATGTAGTTCCTTAAGAATAAAGTATTGCTAACAAATGACAACCTTGCTAAACGCTTGGAATGTGTGTCAGAAGTGTTACTTTTGTGACTCTATGAAGACTGTTGAACACTTGTTTATCTCATATCCTTTTGCACAGATTATTTGGTGAATGGTGCTTTTACTTATAATAAAACATCACCAGTGAATATTGCTAATATGTTTGATAATTGGTTGAGTGGGATGGATAAGGTTCTAAAGTTAGAATGCACATTGGTGTATCGGCCTTATTTTGGTCAATATGGACTAGTCACAATAATGTTATCTTTAATAGACAAATGGGTACTACTTTTTTGCAGGTTATTCGTCTAGCCACACACTGGATTCACCTATGGTGCTACCTTCTCCCGGTGGATCAGCGGGAGCATATGATTATTGGATTCGAGAGGCTGTTGGCAGTCGCACATGACTTCTTTTTCCAGGCTACTGGGTGGCATCACACTAGTAGACTTTACAATGGATAGCTTCTTGTTGCTTTTTATTTTTAGATGGGTCTCAAACTTAGCTGATGCATGATTGTAATACTTTGCACTACTAAAACTTCGTAATAAAAAAGGATATGCGCATGCCTAACCAAATTATCAACATTGAAAGCAGAGAATGACTTGGCTGGACTAAATGATGCCATGCATCTAAGTAGCTCTGTGTTTACCTCATCAAATCTGCTATTAAGCTCCTGAAGTTGCCTATCAATGACACCCAAAAACATATCCGCATGAAACTAGTGGTAATTAATGGCATTTTTATAGAATCTCTTTGCTCTTAGTATAGCTTTGTACTTCCCATCCAGGTCAACAACTTTGAGATGGTGCTTCACACAAAAAGAAGTGATTGTATCAAGAAATTATTTCCATCCAGCATCATCTCTCAAAACATCCAATTCTACCTTTGTATCAGGAAGAAGGTCCATTGCATTCACAATATCCTGATCCCTCCTTTGCAAAGCATTGCAAAATCCATTTGTGTATCCAAATATTTCATTCATCAAGTGCAACAAGAAAACAAATTCAAATGACTCAAATACTTCCAGCATAGTTTGAGCTCCTAAAGCTTCAGCCCCTTTACTTTCTTTCTCAACCTTGAAAAGAACTTTCTTGATAACAGGATATAAATGCATAACATGCATTGCATTTCTGTGGTGAGATCCCCACCATGTATCACTTGGCCTAGATAAGCCCATCTCTTGATTCAAACCTTGGCCACTTTCAATTTCACCCAATTTCAATGCTTGAATCATATACTCAGCTTGAGATATGCGAAGCATGCAGATCTTTTTACAGGACATCCCGAGGACATTCAACAAATATGCTAGTTGTCCAAAGAACCATTGGCAATCAATATTCTCCTTAGCAACAGCAACAAGGGTTAGTTGAAGCTGATGGGCAAAGCAATGAACATAATAAGCTGAACGTGAATCTGCCATAATTTATGTTTTCAAACCATTCACATGACCCTTCATGTTGCTAGCTCCATCATACCCCTGCCCATGGACCTTAGATAAAGGCAACTAATGTATAAGAAGTAAAGACTGAATTGCTTGTTTAAGAGTCAATGATGTAGTATCTTCAACTTGGACAAGACCAAGAAACCTCTCAACTGGCTCTCCTGATTTATTGACAAAACGCAAGCAAAGAGCTAATTGTTCTTGTTGATATGCATCACTAGATTCATCAGCAAGCAAAACACTCATCACCAAGTTCCTCGATGATAAATTTAGTTGTTTCAATAGCACAACAAGTAATGAGTTGTTTCTGAATTTTGTGGTCTATCATTTGACAAATAAGTGGAGCATTACCTAGAACCACCTTATTTACTTCTTCAAAGTTACCTGCCAGCCATTGCAAAAGTTCCCTAAAATTTCCTTTGTTTTTTTGAATCTCTCGACTCATCATGACCACGAAAAGCCAACCCCTATCGCAAGATATATCTTATGCACTTAAGTGACCAGGTCAAGCGAGCTAGATATTGAGCCTTGAACTATGTGGTGTGTGAGGCAATGGACTCACGGATTGATGCTTTAGGTGTTATGAACATATTATATTTATCTTGGGCTTCAGAATGAGCACTATTGATTTCACCTGCATGCCTACGAAATCTAGCTTTCATGTTCCAATTTATAAACCCTCCATTGATGAAACTATATCCACCAGCAAATTTAGTGCCATCTTTGAATAAATAGCAAATAAAGCAATATGCAGCATCTCTATCTACACTATATTCAAGCCACTTGAACTCATCAAACCACTTTCGTTGGAAGCGGTGCATACCTCCACACATATGTTGGGGGAAATCCTCCTTCTTCATCTTGGGTCGACAAGGCCCCAATGCGATGTATGTCCTTCTAACTGAATCTTGGCCTTTGACATCATACCTTGATATTGGAGTCCCCAATCCAGGATCATGCTCAATGTCATAAACACCATCATCATCATATTCATCACCATCACTTGATTCATCACCTTCTGATATTTCCGCATTCTTCGCTTCTGTGCTAGCAGCTCTCTCCGATTCTGGTGACATACTTGTCCCACTCCCACTGCCATCTTGCCCTTGGAATATCACCAATTGGTTGCATTGATTTTCAGCTTGACTATCCGTTTGCTTTTTGGACTGTTTTTTCTTCGCTGTAGCTTTTTCCAAAAAATCCTTCAAATCAACAATAGGACCTGACTTCCTCTTCATATTTCAGAAAAAATGTAATCTATACAAAATTCAAAAAGAAAATAACAATGAGATGTACTGAATTCCGGGCTATTTAATTCAGATTTCAGAAACTAAAGGTTCCCTCAATTTTTTACTATATCTCAACGACTGAACAGAAAAAACAGAGAAGAATCGAGCATTCTGAATTAGGTACCTGGTTCTGGAATCTGGTGAGCTGCTGATTGCGATCGAGGACTTGGCTAGAGAATGCAAACAGAGACGCTGCGGGCAGTAGGGACGAGGGGGCGCGGAGACGCGGCGGCCCGAGGGAGGGACGAGTACCGCCTGTCGCGAGAATTCCGTTGTCTCCATCGCAAACTCTCGTCTAGGATTATGGTCGATTGATCAGCGGTTCTGGCCAGGGAATCAGGCGGCGATCGGGAGGGGCTAGTTACAGGAACGACTCGGCCTTCTCTACTCTGTACGTGTGGTGTGGATAGAGCCAATTGGGCCAAACGGCCAAGTTAGCTGGGCCACATAGATAAATTGTCCTTTGTCACGTGAATACTCTGTAGTGTCTTTCATTTTTGATTTTTCTCATAAGTATACCTCCTATGTAGTATATATATGTAGTTTTTAGTCAAAAAAATTGGATATGCATATGAATACCTTTGACTTCAAGTGAGCCCGCCCCTTATGCGCATCACTTGATGCAGATCCAGAGCCAAGCTCCCCATTCTGGAAACAAAAACTTGCATCAAACTCAGCGACACGATCAGACAGTGTATATTTTAGTTTTGACTCGGAGTTGCATCAGAAATAGCGGAGAGGTGATTTGCGCTAGCTTTCTTTTTTCAGCAGAAGGTAATTTGCGCTAGATTTTTTTTTGAAATGGGGGTGTACCCCGGCCTCTGCATCGTAGGATGCACACAGCCGTCTTTATTAAACATAGTCAATAGTCTTAGAGTTTACAAAACACCAATCACCATGCTCATACATGATTGATACACAAATCAACCATCAGCAGCACCTAAGAACACCAACACCAGAAGGATCGCAACTAATCCTCTCGTAATCTACTAGTAAGATGCCACATAAGCAGGTAATAGATTGAAGGGTTCCGCAGAAGAAAACAAAAAAATTCCTACGTTGGAACTTCCAAATACTGCCCGAGATCTATCTATGTAGTAATGCGGTAACGGCCGAGCGTACAGAATACATACCCTTGTAGACAGTATGTGGTTAACGTTCCGAGAGGAACGTGGTTGCAGTAGTCGATCCCGTGGCCGACCTCAAGGTCGCGATGCTCCTCGCAGGTCACCCCTTGCTCCTTCTTCATCGTGCAGCAGCTCCGGCTCACGACATTTAAGCGCCCCAAGTGTTGCGCCTCGTGTCTTCGTACACATCCGGTGTATGATGAGACCTCCATCTCCCCGATCCCGCCGGGAGTGCGGAAGTTGATATCCGGCTAGGAATCCCTACAGCGCAACGGCGTGCTGCAGGTGTGGCGTCTCTTGCGCGAACAATCCTAACTTAGGACCGTGCCAACGCGTGAAGACAACTAGAGAGAGAGGGAGATTATTCCAACCAAAGGGAATAACTCTATTTTTATGGTGTGTTTAGTCCGACCCATGGGCACCCCTTTATATAGGCAGAGGGGGGTGTGCCCTCCCCATTAGATTAGCCATGTGGGACTAAAGGAAATCAAGAAATATTGGGAAAAAGGGGTGCAGCCGGCTGGGCTTACTGGGCACACCCGGGTGGGCCGACCCGAGGTGGCCCAGCAGCACACAGCAGCCGCAGCATGCGGCCTGACCAGCGTCGGCCCGGGTCGGCCTTTGGCCGTGGCCCACCCCCGTGCCCGCCTGGCTCCGCGCTTCCTCGGCGCGCCTGGGCCGACCTCGGCGCAACGGCCCGGTGAGGCCACCGCCTGGCGCCCGCCCGCCTCGCTGGTTGGGCCGCGAGGCCCCGGCCCGCGAGCGTTGCTGGCAGCTGGCCGCCCAGTGCGGCGCACAGTGCCTGGCCGCTCGCCTCTGTGGGCTGCCAAGCCCACAAGCGGTAGCAGCAGTTTTTTTTCTCTTTTTCTTTTTCCTTTTCCAGCAACTTTTCTCTTAGGCTATTTCCCTTCGGGGATTTGGCCTAATACGAAAGTTTCTTTTATAAATCTTAATTTAAATATTATTTAGAATATATTAATTCATAACTAACATATAATAAATATATATTAAAATTCCCGTTTATCTGAAAACACTTTTTCGGTCTTTTCATTTATTCATTCTCCGAACAACTTCAGATCTTTCTGCGGAACAATTCCGTCTTTCTCTTTCTCTACTGTGGTTCCATGTTACGGATGATCGCTCTCATCGTACCCTTAAGTGTATCTCCTCACGGCTCGAGAATGCTCTAGACATGATCTATATCAATGATCAATAGAGGGACCAGGGATGCCCATGTGACCCCTATGCATTCCTGATGACAGTGTCGTTTGAACCGGTAAATGTAGCATCCAAATTCCTTTTGTTTCTTGATACGACTTGTCTGAGATCCGATCATTGGTATCACATACCTTGTTCAATCTTGTTACCAACAAGTTCTGTTTTACTTGTTACCGCGATATTACATCCCCGCGACCGAGTCACATGTTGCAACATTTAT
This sequence comes from Avena eriantha, assembly GCA_910589775.1. Classification (NCBI taxonomy): domain Eukaryota; kingdom Viridiplantae; phylum Streptophyta; class Magnoliopsida; order Poales; family Poaceae; genus Avena; species Avena eriantha. The sequence continues at coordinate 405,254,842 of OU342746.1, read as the reverse complement.
GGACGTAATCTCACCAAGCCGGCCGTATGTATCTTTACCCGTCATGTGGGTGAACAAATCCCAGTCTTGTGGTCACATGTCATCTACTGTTCCTTTGGAATACCCAACATACACCTTTATTGCCACTGTATTACCAGATGACGTTTGATGCAGTCAAAGCAGCCTCGGGAAACAGTGAGTAATATAGACTCACGGTCTAAGGAAAAGGAGTCTAGATTTTAGCTGTTGCAACAATGAACTATATGACTTGATCGTGTCGCAATCCTTCGAGGAATGTCCATCACATCATTCTCCAATGATATGACCTCATTGTCAATTGGCATAAATACCCATGATCTTGAAACCCAGATCATCCTCATGACCAATGGACTAGTATGAATAGAGGCTACTAGGGACTTGGTTGTTTCATACCACACCTGTACCAATGTTTCTACTTGATACAGTTATAGCATAATATGAAACTATTATAAACTAATTGAGATATGACAATAAAAACCTATTTATTATTTTTCTCTAGGGCATATCTCCTTCAGTCTCCCACTTGCACTAGAGTACAAATAATCTAGCTCGCATTTTACTCATCATAAACCATATAACATATGCATTTACTGATCATGCATGCTCACGGGAAACGTCATGTCCATGTTCTGTTTTACCAGATCATTATGTCTTTTGCAAATCGTTAATGTCTTCCTAATTTAGACATTCACACCATTATCTTATAATGGGTTGAAGTATTCGTTTGGCGACAAAGTGAGACTTTGTTTCTCGTGTTTATAATGACGGTTGTTTTTACTGTTGTCATCTAAACTTCAAAACACACCTTGTAATCCTTTGTGTACGTACGACAGTTATGGCAGCAGAACGAGGCCAGATTCCAGGAGCCTACAGTGACTTTAGATCAACCTCATGGGCTTTCTCATGGGCACTGTGCCCTGGGACACATCATTCTACGTTAAAGACGAACTAGTCCCGCCATAACAATATACATCACATCAGATGGAGCCTTTATACTTCTATATCTATGTAGATCCTAGTGCATGAAATGCAATTATGCCCCTAACTTTGCTTCTTGCCACTTAAGGACAAACTTAATTCTGGTTCAGTGACCAACTCAAGAATCACTTCAAGACATGTTCTTACAGTTAAGAGCGTGTCCTACCCACCAGAACCTCGGGTCATATTACGTCGAGTATAAAACATGGTTGTATGGAAGAACCTATGACTGACGCACAGGAGATGCAACACATCTCTTTTTTTCTTTTAGTTGCAATACTAACTCAGTGCTTCACATAGTAAGAACTTCTTTCTTACCTTGTTCCATTCTGAGCTTCTTCAGAATCTTGCTTAGGACATTCTGAACATCTTTCAGAATCAAGTCCAGGAAGCAATCGACATTTGATTTTTATTAAACTCACCAATCTATCTCAATAGATCTCATTGTTTAATAACTTCAACTTCATCCTTATTTATCTACTTAAATGTTATTAACACCAATCACATCATTCATATATGTCGTCCACATATCCCAGAATGATTTCACGCTCCCACTCAAATATTGCATCCATATTTGAGATCCAGGGATTTCACTTAGCTCCCACTCAAAATATGTCAGCTACATATTATGATTTAGCCACGCTGATTTGCTCCCACTCAAATCCAGGTCCTCTCAATAATCTTGGACATTCCAAAATTCTTTGATTACCATCAAATCGAGAATTCCACTAACGAGATTTCAATATCCACTTATTTCTCGCACTTAGGTCCATCACGCTTCTTTGTATTTCGTAGGTATGACTTATTCAAAACATGACAATTGGATCAACAATATAATTTCACAAACTTGTAAAATATATAGTTGAATCCTACTTTCTTTAGTAAAGGTATTTGCTGAAACTTTATGATCATTATCATTAGTTTCTCCTCTATATGTAGAGTCTGGATTCACAGAACATATTCCGCTGTGCCACTCAACAATCAGGAGGTAAGGTCAAATACCTTGTTTTGATCTTTTACTTTCACCCACCTGTATCTTCATCAAGACACGTCAACTTTGGACAACATCAGGTTTGCCCCTATGTGGAAGAACCATTCATAGCTTTCTAAGAATGCTCTACAAAGACTTGTTTATTCGCCATGATTTCGACTTATCGAAATCTCCAGAAATCGAACGTGCCATCACTCTTATGGTGTTGTTTCCATGAATCTTTTGATGTTCCTATGTATTTCAAACGAGTGTTTGCTTATTTTGATCTCTAACTCTAAACGACAACTATAACCCCTATAAGAGATAATATTATACCATATGTATCTTAATACATAATGATTATGATGTTTAGACATTTCAACAAAGTTTGAATTCATCCAATTATCATAATTTGTGAAACCTCTTTCACAATTTCCTTTTATGCAAATCTTAACTTGAATACCTTAGTTATATCGATCAAATCGAATAGATCTTGTATTCTTGTTAGTTTCAATATCCTCCTTTTGTTGTGAACTCATTTGAACATTTCAAATCGTTTCAAACTTATGTTTTATTAAGTAAATACGCTTATTTACTTAAATCCACAATTAACTAATGATTTCCACTACTTGTTGAAAATACGATACATCACTATGTATAAGATTCAACATTTCTTCGCATATCACCATTTTGCCAGAATGCAGAGTTTTAGTCATTCTACCTTTCGAGGCCTGGTTTTGCAAAGTCTCCAGATTAAGCATCTAGGACCCCGATCTTCATGAAGAACATGCAATAACCAAAATGACTTAAACTATAGTGTCATCTCATTATTAAACCTTGGATATTTTTTAGCATTCTAATCCTTTATAAATACTTAAACTATTATCATTAATATAGTGATGAGAATAACTTATTTATAATCGTAATGTGAACATAAGGTATTGTTCATAAGAATAGTACAACTGGCTTGTAACTCGTTCATATGAATAACCGTCTCGCCAATAGCAAGACACACAAACAAGGATTACAAAAATTATATTCAAGTCCACTAATCTAAATGATAAACTTTGAGGAAAGGGGTGATGTCAGCCATCAACTGTTTTTCTTGCCGTCATCAAGCCTCATTGTCTCAATTCCAGCAATTCTCAAGTAGACCATCCTGTTTTCACAAAACGGGACAAGTATCAAATACTTTACAAACTGCAACGAGTTTTGCAAGGATTACATTTATAACGTTGTATATCTATCATATACCTTTTTCATCCATGACCTCCATTGCAATCAAGCCCTTCTAAGAGTTCTCAACTCTAATGCAAGATTGCTACATGTTTCTCCAAATATTATTTTCATCCATCATGGAGAAAACTCATCCAATGGCTCATACGCTATGTGCCTTATTTTGTAGAAAACAAAATGTAGCCCAACTCTCCATCGAATGGAGAATGGCTTATTGGATGATTATGGAGAAAACACAAACATTGCGGAGTCATCGGATTATCTCCTAATGGTTAATGTATCAAGAAGAGAAGATCACCTTTTATGAGGATATCCCTCAGGCGTGGGTATTAATCTATAAAGTTTGACCCTTTTGCTAAGTTCCACATCAAGCAATATATTTCCCATGGTCGCAAAGGACCTCAATGGGATAGGCCATGATCTACTAAGATATTTGCAAATAGACATCTAGACTAAGTTCATAATATGAGTTCAATTTATAATTGATCTCCCACTAAAATTGTCATCCCCTAGACGATTTTAGTGATCACATGATCCAAATCCTCGGCACCTCCCCCGATCGTCACGGCCATTAGTGCAGCATCAAAGGTAAACATTCCCTAATGTCAATCACATCATCCATGTGACTCATGCTTGATCTTTCGATCTCTTGTGTTCCGAGGCCATGTCTACACATGCTAGGCTTGCCAAATCTAACTTGTGTGTATTCGCTGTGCAACATGGCTTACACCCACTGTATGCGAACGTAGATATGTCTAGCCCCCGATCGTCATGGCCAGCTTCATAACGATGAACTTTCTTGGTGGTGCACACACAAGGGGAACACGCTCATTGGAATTAAATAGGGATTATCTTATTTGCTACCGTTGAGTATCTAATACTAGCACACAATAAGATGTAAAACAGGTATCAACATCATATTATTTTGTGATATGATATGGTCCTTCTTCTTGCGCCTTGATCTCCATCGAGCGCTCCGGCATGATCTCCATCTTGTCCTTGGTTTGACGCCAAGTCCACGACGCCACCAGCAGGTCGTCCATCGGAACGATGACTATTACTATACTACTTAGTAACAGAAAAGTAAACTACTTTACCTTCATCACGACCATGACCATATCAAATCACATGCCCTCCTGCAAAATAAAGTTAGACGTCTCTACTTTATCTATTGCAAGTTTTACGTGGTTGTTAGGGCTTTCGCAATAAAACTGTTTCTAAACTACGAACTTTCCAACCATAACATGGATCCAACAGTTGTCTCTACTACACCCCTTTCGGGGCCCTCCGTTGTAAATGCTATATCAACTATTGAATGAGAGACTGACACCCGCTAGCCACTTATACGGTACAAGCCGTATGTTGAGCGTGGAACTTGTCTCGCGTACGAATACGCGTAAGGTCGGTCCAAACCGCTTTATCAAACAATACCGCAATATAAACAAGTACACGTTAGAGGGTAACAACTAAGGGATCAATGCCCGCACAATCCTTGTGTGTACTGGCTGTACAACACTCCTACGCATAGATCGGCTCTGATACCACCGAAGGGTTCCGCAGCAGAAAACAAAAAAATTCCTACATTGGAACTTCCTAATACTGCCCGAGATCTATCTATGTAGTAATGCGGTAACGGCCGAGCGTACAGAATACATACCCTTGTAGACAGTATGTGGTTAACGTTCCGAGAGGAACGTGGTTGCAGTAGTCGATCCCGTGGCCGACCTCAAGGTCGCGATGCTCCTCGCAGGTCACCCCTTGCTCCTTCTTCATCGTGCAGCAGCTCCGGCTCACGACATTTAAGCGCCCCAAGTGTTGCGCCTCGTGTCTTCGTACACATCCGGTGTATGATGAGACCTCCATCTCCCCGATCCCGCCGGGAGTGCGGAAGTTGATATCCGGCTAGGAATCCCTACAGCGCAACGGCGTGCTGCAGGTGTGGCGTCTCTTGCGCGAACAATCCTAACTTAGGACCGTGCCAACGCGTGAAGACAACTAGAGAGAGAGGGAGATTATTCCAACCAAAGGGAATAACTCTATTTTTATGGTGTGTTTAGTCCGACCCATGGGCACCCCTTTATATAGGCAGAGGGGGGTGTGCCCTCCCCATTAGATTAGCCATGTGGGACTAAAGAAAATCAAGAAATATTGGGAAAAAGGGGTGCAGCCGGCTGGGCTTACTGGGCACACCCGGGTGGGCCGACCCGAGGTGGCCCAGCAGCCACAGCGCAGCACATAGCAGCCGCAGCATGCGGCCTAACCAGCGTCGGCCCAGGTGGGCCTTTGGCCGCGGCCCACCCGTGTACCCGCCTGGCTCCGCGCGGCCTCGGCGCTTGGGCCGGCCTCGGCGCAACGGCTCGGTGTGGCCACCGCCTGGCGCCCGCCCGCCTTGCTGGATGGGCCGTGAGGCCCCGGCCCGCGAGCATTGCTGGCAGCTGGCCACCCAGCGCGGCGCACATCGCCTGGCCGCTCGCCTCTATGGGCTGCCAAGCCCACAAGCGGTAGCAGCAGTTTTTTTGCCATTTTCTTTTTCCTTTTTCCAGCAACTTTTCTCTTAGGCTATTTCCCTCCGGGGATTTGGCCTAATATGAAAGTTGTTTTTATAAATCTTAATTTAAATATTATTTAGAATATATTAATTTATAATTAACATATAATAAATGTATATTAAAATTCCCACTTATCCGAAAACACTTTTCCGGTCTTTTCCTTTATTCATTCTCCGAACAACTTCGGATCTTTCTGCGGAACAATTCCGGCTTTCTCTTTCTCTACTGTGATTCCATCTTACGGATGATCGCTCTCATCGTACCCTTAAGTGTATCCACTCACGGCTCGGGAATGCTTTAGATATGATCTATATCAATGATCAACAGAGGAACCAGGGATGCCCATGTGACCCATATGCATTCCTGATGACAATGTCGTTTGAACCGGTAAATGTAGCATCCAATTTCCTTTTGTTTCTTGATACGACTTGTCTGAGATCCGATCATTGGTATCACATACCCTGTTCAATCTCGTTACCAACAAGTTCTGTTTTACTTGTTACCGTGATGTTACATCCCCGTGACCGAGTCAAATGTTGCAACATTTATGGACGTAATCTCACCATGCCGGCCGTATGTATCTTTACCCGTCATGTGGGTGAACAAATCCCGATCTTGCGGTCACATGTCATCTACTGTTCCTTTGGAATACCCAACATACACCTTTATTGCCACCGTATTACCAGATGACGTTTGATGCAGTCAAAGCAGCCTCGGGAAACAGTGAGTAATATGAACTCATGGTCTAAGGAAAAGGAGTCTAGATTTTAGCTGTTGCAATGACTTGATCGTGTCGCAATCCTTCGAGGAATGTCCATCACATCATTCTCTAATGATATGACCTCGTTGTCAATTGGCATAAATGCCCATGATCTTAAAACCCAGATCATCCTCATGACCAACGAACTAGTATGAATAGAGGCTACTAGGGACTTGGTTGTTTCATACCACACCTGTACCAATGTTTCTACTTGATACAGTTATAGCATAATATGAAATTATTATAAACTAATTGAGATATGACAATAAAAACCTATTTATTATTTGCCTCTAGGGCATATCTCCTTCATAGATATCTTGAGACACCATCACCAGACGGTTGCACCCAGAAACCATCCCATCCCTTTGGTGCTCCGGGAGTAAACAAGCCCGGAGCTGGATCTAGTGCGCCGCTGTAGTAATAACCTGCAAAAAGGATTGAACTCGAGCCTTGTTAAAAATAATATCATTGCGACATTTCCAGATAGACCAACATAAAGCAGATACCCCTATACATATTCTAGCTTTATTAGTCTTATTCATCCCATTCAACCAATTCCCAAACATATTAGTTATATTAGTTGGAGGTGGGAGATTATATGTTAAGAAAACAATACGCCATACACATTTAGCAAAAGGGCAGGATAGGAACAGATATTCAATCATTTCCTCCTCGTCACAAAAACAACACTTCTTACAACCATTCCAATTTCGTCTAGCCAAATTATCTTTAGTTAACAATACTTTGTTATTTAAAAACCACATAAAAATCCTAATTTTGAGTGGTACTTTAAGCTTCCAAAGATAATTTGTAGGGAGTCTCTGATGATCATTCATAAGATCCTCATACATAGATTTGACCGTGAAGACCCCATCCACAGTCAACTTCCACTTAAAAGTGTCGGACTCATTAGTTAAAGAGACCTGCATTAATCGCTGACAGAGATGTAGCCATACATCCCAGTTTGTCCCAATCAAATTCCTCCTAAAGCCAATATTAAGAGGGTTGTTTGATAAAACCTCATGAACAGTTATATTCTTTCTATGAACCAGATTATATAACGAAGGGTACTGTTGAGCCAGAGGTGCATCCCCTAGCCAAACATCTTCCCGAAACCTCGTCGAGACCCCATCTCCAATTTGAAAAAAAAACCTAGAAAAGAAACTATCCTTTACATGCATAAGTCCTTTCCAAAAAGGAGAATCAGTTGGTTTAGCCTGAACCTGTGCCAAAGTTTTATTCTTAATGTATTTATTATGAAGCAATTCTTGCCATGCCCCTTGCTCAGTCAGAAATTTATACAACCATTTGCTAAGAAGACACTTATTTTTAATCTCTAAAACTTCTATTCCTAATCCACCCTGATCCTTGGGTCTACAAATTATATTCCACTTAGTTAATCTATACTTCTTCTTATGTTCATCATTTTGCCAAAAGAATCTTGAACGATACAAGTCCAATCTTTTCCTCACACCCTTCGGTATTTCCAAAAAAGACAGCATAAACATAGGCATACTTGTTAACACGGAGTTGATTAGCACTAATCTATCTCCATAAGACAAAAGTTTACCTTGCCATCATCCTAACTTACCTTCAAACCGATTTTCTACCGGATTCCACTCAGAATTACGAAGCTTTCTATAGTGGATGGGTACCCCAAGGTACCTAAATGGCAAGGAACCCGATTCACACCCAAAAATTTGTTTATACTCCTGCTCTTTATCCTTTGCCTCTCCAAAATAGCAAATCTCACTTTTATGAAAGTAAATCTTAAGCCCCGACAATTGCTCAAAAATGCACAGAATAAGTTTCATGTTAACCGCTTTACTTAAATCATGTTCCATAAATAAAATTGTATCATCTGCATATTGTAAAATAGACAGTCCCCGTTCCACGAGATGAGGGATTAGACCATCCACATGGCCTTCCTCTTTAGCTCTAGCTATTAGGATAGCCAAAATATCCACCACTATGTTAAATAACATAGGTGATAACGGATCCCCCTGACGAACTCCCTTTTTTGTTTGAAAGAAATGCCCAATTTCATCATTCACTCTAATCCCTACACTTCCCCCTTGAATAAAACTTGTAATCCATCGGCACCATAAAGGGTCGAACCCCTTCAATCTAAGTGCCTGCGGTAAGAACTCCCATTTAACTTTATCATAAGCTTTCTCAAAATCAATTTTGAAGATTACCCCATCTAATTTTTTCGTGTGTAGTTCATGAATAGTTTCATGTAAAGTCACTACCCCTTCTAAGATGTGCCTGCCAGGCATAAATGCAGTTTGTGTAGGACGAATGACCTTGTGAGCTATCATAGAGATACGATTCGTGGCTACCTTAGTAAAAAAATTAAAGCTAACATTCAGAAGGCAGATCGGTCTATATTGCTGAATCTGCACTGCATTATCCTTCTTAGGTAACAAAGTAATAACCCCAAAGTTGATCTTAAAAAGAGGTAACTCGTCTGTTTGCAACTATGCAAATAGCGCCATCAAGTCACCTTTAACAACTTCCCAGAACGTTTGATAGAATTCCGCTGGGAACCCATCTGGCCCAAGCGCCTTATTGAGTTCCATAGAAGAAATTGCTTCCAGTACTTCCTTCTCAAAAAAACTCTAAGTAAGAATACTATTTTCTATAGATGACACTTGGGGCACATCATCGTTTCTCTCTTCCATAAGGGAAAAACTGTTCGGTTCCGGCTGCCCAAACAATTTCTTATAGTATTTAGAAATATAAGTTCGTAAGTTCTCATCACCTACAATAGTCCCCTCATCTTGTTCTAACTGAAATTTTTTCTTCTTCCTATGTTTTCCATTGACAATGAGATGAAAATATTTAGTATTGTTCCCTCCTTCTTGAATATGTTTAACTTTTGCCCTTTGGGCCCACTTGGTCTCTTCTTCTCTCCTTAATCTTATTACTTGATCATTAGCTTTTAACAAAGTTTGCCACTCGGCTGCTGACAAGGCCCGTGTTTCAGCACTAATGTCCAAATCATCAATTATGGATAGAAGCCTATCTTTCTCTTTTTTGTATTTTCCACTCTGGTTTTTTGCCCACCCTCGTAGGAACCGTCGTAGATGTATAATTTTATTTTTCCATCTTTCCATAGGCGTGCTACCCTTTGAAACCGCATTCCATTCCGCATTCACCATGTCAAAGAAACCTTCTTGGTGTAACCAATCGAGTTCAAACGAAAATCTCCGATTATTACCAATATGGGCTCTTATCCCCGAATCAATCAGGAGAGGTGTATGATCAGAACCTGACCTCGTAAGAGCCCGAACAGAAACTAGTGGAAATTTTTGCTCCCATTCAACACTAGCTAAATACGATCGAGCTTCTCATAGGTAGGCACCTCCCTACGATTAGCCCAAGTAAACCGTCGACCTGAGAGAGCAATCTCCCTTAAGTTTAGATTTTCAATTATAGAGTTGAACACAAAAGGCAAATGAGCATTAAAATTATCATTATTCTTTTCTTCTCACTTCCTCAAAATATTAAAATCTCCACCCACTAGCAAAAGGAGTGTCTCATTCTCACAAATCCTGACTAGCTCAGCTAAAAATTCTTGTTTGTGCCTATCTTGAGCTGCCCCATATACCGGAACAAAAATCCATTGGAACCCATCACTCCGACATTTCATATACATTTTAATGCAATAATATCCCGTATCCACTTTGAGAACTTGCAAAGACGCCAAATTTATACCCACGAGAATTCCACCTGAACGCCCATGAGGTGGTAAGCAGAACCATGGAAACTCTCCCCCAGGTGTCAAGTGTTGTAAAAAGGAAATAGCAAAGTTAGATCTCCCAGTTTCTAACAAGGCAATAAAATCTAGTTTGTGTTCCTTAATTACCTCAGCAGTATAATTATGTTTGGCAGTATCCCTGAACCCATCACTATTCCAAATTAATCCTCTTAAACCCTGCATCTATAAAACTTTCTTCACCCTTACCCTTGTTCCCCTCCTAACACTAGTAGTGTCGTATTGTCTCTTTTTATTTTTACGAGACCGTTTGACCACAAGGTCAACCGACTCATTTTGACAGACTAGAGATTCCGAATCCTCATCAATAATATCCTCACAAAGATTTGACACTTTTGAAACAAAGAGGTTAGCCGGTGTTTGATCATTACTCTTTTGTTCCGAATTATGTTGTAAAACTGTCAAAGTTCTACTAAATTCATTATTTTGAATAATTTTGGCCGCAACATTTCTTTTTCGGATGTTTTTTCTAAGGACACACCAATAGCATTTGCCCTAGCAATGATATCATCACTGGAAAGAGACAAAATAGAATTCTTAAAGTTAGAGGAAGTACCTTGTTCCCTAAATTTGCGTTGTGTCATCTCGGCTGCATGCTCCAACTGTGTAGCATCAACGTTAGTTTGAGACAGAATGCGATCACTTGATCTTAGAGCTATATCAGAAGGTAAAGGAATGCCTCCATAGGCAATTACCTCAGCCAAAGTGGGTGGCGTTTTAGCCACATAACATCGTTTATCAGACTCATCCCTTGGAACCAAAACAGATCCGCCAATCTTCTGGATCGGAGAAGCGCAAAAATTGGCGTCATTGACCAATCTGGGTGAATGAACCGAACCTTTGTTTGTACTCATAAACTGTGTCTTTTCAATCCCCCCGTCCACGGGAGAAGGCAACTTTACAGCCGAAGACACCCTCTCAGCCGCATAGTACTTCCCATGATCAGTAGACTCCTGTATGTCCGCCCACCACTTGTTTAAGTTGGACATCTTCCTGTATGTCCGCCGCCTCCTGAAACGAAGCCTGCATCTCTGTATGTGTCTCAACCGCAACAGTGCGGGGGGAGACAACAAGAGGTAAAACAAGCTCCTGAATATTACACGAAAACCATCATCAACACATAATCGAGCCAGAGAATCAGAATCCGTTTTATTAGAAAAAGTAGAATGTACCTTTTGTTTATATAATGCAAAGGCGCCCACATGAAATAACGGAGCAGTAGACAACTATGTCTGCTGAATTCCACCTTCAGATGCCGCTCCGCCCCCATCAGCTTTTTCTTTTGACTCCTTAGTTAACCTTCTAGCAGCCTCATCTTCCTCCATATTACTTCTATTCTTATCTCCATTATTCCCCGCATCATCACCATCTTTCTTATTATGAGGATCAATAGTGTTAACGACATGTGCAACATTCCCATTGAGATTCTCCACCGCAAAAGATAACCTAAAAAATCCTCTTTTTATCCAAATATCTAGATGGGCAGGTATTAGTTTTGGATCCACACAATGAACCTGAACTCTCACAATACCATGCTGCCTAGTAAACGGCATGTCCACACAACAGGTTTTGCCAAAAATAGATCCCAGCCCCCAAAGAGATAGGAAGTCTCTTCTCACATCTTTAGGAACAACAGCTATCTGCACCCAAATCAGAGGAAGGGAAAAATTGGTTCCTCAACCACTCCCCATTCATCAAACTTCAGAAAGATAAGTGTTTCCGGGATCTGGTACTGCCTCAATTCCTTCATACGTGTCACCTCAGCCTTAGTTGGAAATTTAACCTTGAACTCATTCTGCTGAAACTCTACTACTTCCCAAGCATAATTCTCAGATCGGACTAATTTCTTCAACTGTTCAGTAACCTGAGCCACTGACAACGAACCACCCTCTACAAATACCCTTCCAACTCTAGAATTCTCGACCCTAGGTTTGAAGGTCCCAGTCATTGGTAGTTCCAGAAACATCAATTGCTCACTCTCAAACCCATGAACAATCATCGTAGGCTTAGGAGCGCTCAGAAGTGGACACGAGGCAGTAACATGCTGAGGCGATTCACAATTGTCACATATGACAATTGTGCAGTCCTCATGAAAATGGCCAGGTTGTTCACAAAAACATCTCAATTTATCAGTCTTTTTTGCCTTCTTATTAGGACCTTCAGATTCGGAGATCTCCATATCAATCGCCACCGAATCCAACGAAACAGAGGTACCCTCTGCCGCGGCAGGAAAAAGTGCCACGACAGGCTGCCTTGGCGCCTCGGCAGCCTGCCGCAGCCCCGCGGCAGCTCCTTTCTCTGCCACGGCAGCAGCCTGCACCGCATTCTCCACCAGCGAGGTACTCACCCCTGCTGCAGAACCAGAACCAGCGGTGATCATCTGACCCTGCCCCGCCGTAGGACCACCGCCACCTCCTTGACTCCCAATCAGCCCAGAAGCTTGGGGAAGAACTAAAGATCCTTTCTGTACCGCTGTCGCCACAGCCTGAACCACCCGTTCGATCAAACTCTGATCAACCGTGTTCCTCACATTCGACTGGCCTTCAGCATTGAGTCTCTGGCCCTCAGCATTTTTATTGCGAAAATTTCTATTTCCATAATCTCCATGATTATTCCTGCCACCAAAACCACCTCTATTCCAGCTGTCACCTCTAGTACCCCTGAATTCATAGCGTCTACGATTCTGATACCCGTGATCATTAGTACCTCAACCAGAATTGTTAAAACCTGAACCACCATGGAAGCTTCCGAAAGCTCCCCCACGTTGGTTAACTTGGGTATCAAAGTTGGGATTCTGATTGCCAGATTCAAACCTTTGATTCGAGTTCTGATTGCCTAAATCAAACCTCAGATTGGAGTCACGGCCTCTCGCCGCACCACTTGATTCCCCAGCATAAAAATTCCCACCAGATCCATCAGACTGGTTGTAGTTACCGAAGAAACGACCTCCCTAGCCTCTGCCATTGCCAGAGAAATACCGACCACCCCCAAATCCGCCGCCCCGGCCATTGGTACCACCGACACCACCACCTTGCATCTCGTCAAGATCACAGCGCCGCCCACCAGCTAGGGTTTCGGTTCTGGACCAGGTTAGGCCGAAAAGATGCCTAAAGGAACGACCAACTCCAAAGAAAGCGTCAGATTTGCGCGGTCCCACATCCTTCGCAGGAACGTGATTATACGAGCTGGATACCGTATGCACCTTCGCCGTATTTGGTACACACCACATACGGGGGACGATCCGGCCCGGCCCCAGAGCCCAGGAATTCAAACTTGGTATCATCTTTGGATTGACAGATCTATATCTGGAGGAATCCGAAGGAACCATCGCCGGCGACTGACGCCGTCGAGACACAAGAGTCCACTCGGACTCGGTATCCGCATCGCAATCAAAAAATACCGATGCCTCCAACACCGGATGTTTAGAAACTTTTTTCCGATCACCAGAATCCCAAGATCCTCAACCATTTCTTATCGAAGAAGAACTAACCTTGGTTGGAGAGACATGCAGCTCCAATGCCGCCAGCCGCTGTTGACGCCGTCGTTCGATCCGCTTCGCCACCCTAGATGATGAATTGGATACGGTGCCGTCATCACCCCAACACCACTGCCAGAGGTATTTGGAAGAGATCTCCGACGAGACCTCGATATCCTCCTCACTTTTCGAAATGCCCTCCTCACACTCACTACCCTCTGCCGAGAGCACCCAGAAACGGTCGCCCGCCGGCATCCGAATATGCTTGTCAGATCCAACATAGTCACCAGATCGGCGGCCGCCCGCCGGCGTCCGATCCGATCCGGCACAGTCGCCAGATCGCCTCATCGTTTCGCCAGTAGGTTTGCGCATCTCCATCTCCCCGTTCCACGAAGATTCTCTGCCAAGCCCAGTACAACCTATCGATTATACAACCCTTAAAAAAAACTCTCGCTGCCGGCAGTGTAGAAAACAAGATGGGAATCATGAACAGAGAAGCACTTGGACGGTACAACCTGCAGCACCTGATCACCAGCATCAGCTGAATCGGTGGCACGAGAAATAGATCACGAAATATCCAACGTGTCTGATGACCTCCATCAGGATCCAGGGCCCTGTTTCTTGATACGATCTCCATCAGGATCCCAACGTGCATCGGAGAAGGCTGTTGTCTCCATCTTGGAGGCGCATCGCCCGTGCATTTAGTGCTCTCTGAAGCTTGTAGCTTTTGCTGGCATCTCTCTTTTAAATTCAGATGAAAAGCTGGTACTCAGGTATAGCACCTGGTAATGGGATTCGTTTAATGAAATGGAGTAGGGGAGTGTGATCTCCCTATTAATCTAAAAAAAACATAAGAGATTTACAGTACTGGCTTTCATGTGTCCTAATAATTATCAGGACCTAAATAGTAATTAAACTTCTATCTAAAAAAATAGTACTTAAACCTACTCTGTGAATCCGAAGCAAGTGACCAACACAAATGAAAAAATAAAATGATTTTCGGATACCACACACAAATGGAAATGCGACAAATGTACTCCTAGCTTTGCCAGCTGCCTTGGATTGTTGGGCGCAATTGACTCTAGAGCTTGGTCAGAGCATCTTCAGGACTGGTCGATTTGGATTTTTGGCAAGCTCGGACCTGAGGTATGCCAGTTCGAAGCCATCGGAGAAACTTTCGAGCACAACTTCCTTGAGGCTTGAGAGAGAAGGTAGCCCCAAAATCGACTCACTGTTGACGATTGAAGTGCAAAACTTGACCAGCTCAAGCTTGGGGGTTGTTCCTTGCTTAAACTTCAACAATCGCACGTCACCCAAGTAGTCAATCCGGAGCCCTATTTCCAGCACCACGAGGCTCGGGAACGTCCTTGGATGGAAACTGAGACAAAAATTACCCAGCTCGAATGACTTCTCCAACAGATGCAGGGATGCCAGGTTTGGTAGATCCCCAAGGACTTGCATGGCGTCGTCGTGTGTTGATATCCGCGAGCTCCGCAGCTTCAGCTTCACCAGATTCTTGAGCCCTTGGATCCATTTCGGCAATTTGACCAGGTTTCCGTACAGATTGAGCGTCCGGAGGCTCTCCGCGGACGAGTAGTCTCCATCCAAGCAGCCAGATAAACCTGGATCCCCCTCGGACCGAATTGACAATGACTCCAGGCGTCTCATACCAACAATTGCTGAATTGAGCTCTTGTCCGTTTTCCTTGTTGACGCCGGTCACTCCCAACTTACGCAACCAGGTGAGTCCTTTTATATCCTGTAGAATGTCCTTTCCCCGTCGTGCGATGTTCACAATACCCAGTGTACGCAGGCCTTTCAGTTTTCTCATCCCTCTTGGCACTAGAACACCATACATGTCCAGGCGCATTGCAGTAGCAGGGATTAAAAGGCAGCAAATAGGAGTGCATGCATCATGGCTGCTCAGGCCATATTCACCATGTGCACACCGTCCTAAACAAGAATTGGAAAAAGAGAGAGGCAAATTGCATGACTTGTAGCTCGTTACCCCTTCCCCTTCAAATTCTTCATACAAGATGCCCTCGTTCATCGTTTTCATACCAGCACAAAGATTGTTCAGCTTCTGAAGATTGACGATACTCTTTGGCAGCTTGTTTATTCTCGTACCTCTCACATCTAGCGTTTGGAGTTCTCTCAAGTTACCCAATGATTCTGGCAGATGATAAATATCCTCACATCCTCTTAGAGAAAGATACCTGAGATGAAGAAGATTCCAAATGTGCTTCAGGTGATGATCCGCAAGACCTCCTGTGTTTTCTAGATCCAGCACCCGCAGCAGCGTAATCCTCTCAGAAATGAAAAATGGCCTCCACTTCCCGAAACACGTTATTGATCGCACACGGGACAGATCAACTGTGCTCTCGAACTCATTCTGATCTCCCACCCAGCTGTTGCTTATAGTAAGGTGGCGCATCGTGGCTTGACTATTTGAGCTGCAACCTTCCTCTAGTATAAAAACAAGATTTTCTTCCATCGACTTTGAGATGCTGATTTCACGCATGAGATCATGAACTTGGCAGGAATCAATCCCTTTTATACTATGAATTGATTCTTGAGATGGTAGGAGCATACTCCTGCTTAGAAGTTCCATGAAGTAACCATCTGCTATTTCCTCCATAGACTTGCCTCGAACCTCCCTTGAGTAACCCTCTGCGGTCCACCGACGCACCAAACGTCCCCGCCCAACCCTTTGGTCTTCAGGAAAGATGGGCATATACAGGAAACAAGACTTGAGGTGGTAGGGTAAACCATCATAGCTTCTCATCAGGACGCTTCTTATGGTCTCAAGCTCTGGATTCATCTCCAACTCGGCACTGATATGCTCATTCAGCTTCCTCCATTCCAATGCCGTTTTTGGTTGGTTTGCCAAGAAACCACCTATGGTGACTATTGCAAGGGGGAGCCCATTGCACTTCCTCAGGATCATCTCTGCTTGTTCAACCAGCTCAGGATACTGCTTCTCCAAATCTATAGTCTCCTTAAACACCTGAAATACATACGACAAACCTACTTAGTACTCCCGAAGAAAACTAAGCATGCACATTTTCTACCTTCCACTATGGAATATGCACATGTGTGCTTTTCTCTATTACTAAGACAATCTTTGTTAATCTTAAGCAATTGTTACACAACAGACTTTTTAGTCAAATAATTTCTGCACTAGCCGCATCAATCTTTTATTACAAAGAAAACATGTGTCAAACTCTAAACTATGCTGGTTTGGCTAACACGAACGCTAAAAGGAAAATAGTATGATTAATTGACACACTAAGCTAGTTTTCCACGCCATCGCTCCCTAGTCTCTGCTAGCAACCTCTAATCTTCACTTTCGCCATTACTTGGCATTGGCAAAACGACCATTAGCTTGTGGAATGTATGCAAAGCAGCCCATCTGAATGAACATAGTGTATTAAATAATCCGGTTTTGATACTAGTTTTATGCAAACTAGTATCAAAATTTCATTCCTTTCTATATATATAGAGGTTCGGCATAGTGGGTCTCTAGCACCATTTTGTGTCCAACGCCTCAGGGTTCTGGTCTCTAAAATAAACTGTCATAATATTGTTCAAAATTTGTGATGTTAATTTAACTTTCATATTTTTTGAAATTCATTTATATTTGGTAGTAATTGTATATACGTAATAAATTAGTGCACTTTAGAGCCTCTCATATAGATTTTCTGTTAAGGCTAACACCATGTCCTAGAGCGTTTATGTGCCAACGCACCTAAGCTAAAATCATGCTCTGACGATCAGTTTTGGAGTTTTTTTTCCATCACTGAGAAGTTTTAAAGTCTACATACCTATACTGATCAACCTTGGATTTGTTTTTTGCGGGTTCTTTTTTCCCATCACCGATCAGTTTCCAAGTTCCCGTTAGTAATAAGTAGTGACAGACCTTGGAGTTTTTTTTTTCACCGCCGATCATATTTTGCGTTTTGGGTTAAAGTTAGCTCCCGTACATCTGCATTGGGTGCATATTCCATAAATATTCATGTTGTCCTATAAATCATGCAGGTGTACGGCTCTATCTAGTTAAATCTTTTCATAAACCTAAATAAATTTAGATATAACGTCTAGTTTTTTTCTTTTGAACAGACGCACATAGACTCCTATAAAATCTATCAAGAGACTTTGCTTTTCTCGTCTCATCACAGCGATGGAAGTCTCCTTCCATATTGGGCAATAGGAACGTGTCAAACTTGATTGGAACTGTAAGTAATATCTCTTGTTAAATCCTAGACATATGTTTTAGATTGGCTTGACGTAGTGCCTGTATGAGATATCTGTATATTAATTTTATTCTAGTATCGCCTATTTTAGGACTGTCAGATCGTGGTGATGGATGGCGCTTAAAATTGTCAACCATTGTTAGACTTGTACCAAATTAATTGTTTGCGGATGTTAAAATAACTAGATCCTCAATGAAATAGACAAATAAAAAGTGTAGTGTTCACCTCTCAAAACCGGAGGCTATATGTGCGTCATACAATTCCAAAGAAGTTTCGTTACATCGGAGTGATTTATGTGGTGTGAGGCCATATATGTCCTTTGGTGGTAGTAGTTCCTACTGCTTCGCTGATCAGTTCAGCGGGGTTTTATTTTTATTTTGGTTGTGTCCTCCACATCATCTGTAATTCGTTTTACCTGTTAGAAAATAAAATATAATTTGAAAAGTTTTGTAAGAAAAGCCAGACGCTTTAACTTGATTCTATTGGAGAAGGATTTACATTTCTCAAAATTCACAAACGAGAAATACTATTATTTGGATTTTTAACTAAATTGGTTTTCTTCAAATTTTCAAAAATAGGGGGAGGGGGTGCTTTTTTAGTGTTCTTTCAAAAAAAAGTAAGATTTAGAAAGTTTGTTGTTCTTTTAGCATGGTGAAAATTTTGGACGTGATGTGCTAGAAATGTTGACTCCTGCCAACTAAAACTACTTTGGAGTTTACAAACATCTTTCATACTATGCTAAGTGGGAGGGGTAGGGTAGAGGGCCAGATAATTTATGTGTTCATAGATAATTGTTGAGAGGTGACATAGACATTATTTACAAATGAAAATAACTGACACATGATTCTAGGACAACAATAATAAACTAACATTCGAGGTGGTATAATAAACGGTGACAAAAACTGTCAGTATTTATTATCACACACTATTTAAATTATATATAAGACACGTTCTCTTATGTAATGTTCAGAAACGGTTAGACTTATATACCATATTTGAAATAAATGTCTAATGAATATGTAGTTTTTTTGTGGTGATAATGAATATGTAGTTAGCTATATATAATATATAAGTAAATGCAAAATACAAAATTTATACCTTACACGTATGTTAATATTTAGTTTATAGTACATTTTGTTAAAAATAGACAATCAAAACATATTGATAGTATGCAATATGATTGGACCTTTAGGGATACATTAATATCTAAATGTCGTTTATTTTGCAATGACCAAGGTAAAATAGGAGGGCAAATTTTTGCATTAAATAAGAAAATATACTTAAATTTTTCGACATACTGAAGGTGATGCCTCACATTTGCGAGGGCCACCGTGGTAGTTTTCAAATGAAAATAACTGACTGCGTACACAACTGATTCCAGGTCGATAAGAATAATTGCTTAAGTATAATAAAGAAAGTAATTAGTTCATACTGAAAATTTATTAGTACCTTTTTTGTCAAGAGGGTAAGTGCATCGTCATGATTCAGATTTTTGAGATTGTACGTGCTTCTTTCGTCTTCAGAACAATGCTTGGCAATATTCTCTTCCCTTGTGGTGACAATGATGCAGCTTGTTGTTGCTTTGGGCAAATGTTTTATTATAGCATCCCACTCAGATGTGGATAATACATCATCAAGAACAAGCAAATATCTTTTTCCTCCTAAATATCTGGTTATATCAGTAGTGGCAACCTTATCTCGGAACTGCATAGTCAAACTCTTGAGGAGTTCGTCACAATTGAAAGGACGCATGACAGTGACACATGCACGCTCCTCAAATGTGCCACTTACCACTTCACTTTGGTAGATATCTCTGACTAGTGTGGTTTTGCCAATACCACCCATGCCCCACAAAGAGATCACACGAAATTGGTGCACATCTTCATCTGAAACTAAGTTGATGATTTCATTTTTTTCATTCCCTCTACCAATGAGCTGAGATTCCTCCAAAGTAGCCATCATCAACGTGTCGAGGCGAGTGAGGATTTTCTTGTTCGCAGGGTTGTTAACACCAGTGGTGACTATGTTTGAGCTAGACGTAGCCACCACTGAATTCATTCTATCTTGAGAATCCTAAACAAAGCAAACATTGATTAGGTACTACCTTATTTCCTTAAGACTATTAATGTTTAGTTCTGTTTAATGTGTGGTAATTTTGTTAAATGGTTTGACAATCTCTAACAGAGCATATAGTATTAGTATCATTTGCAGCTCCAAGAACTTTTGTTGATAATAGTGTTTGGTGGTTTAATTCGGTTAATAAGGCATGCCTCCAAATACAAATTTGCACATAGTGTGACATATAAGGGAATATGTATCCACCAATATGTTTATCAAGTTTGCACAACTTTTCTTAAAAGCATATGTAAGAACCGATAGATACAACATTTAAATGTTAAAAATTCCGTGAAAATAATACTCATATGATTCAAGATATAAGAAAATTCCATACATATACATTTTGCAAATAGATTTAGTATGTCTTTCATTTTATAGCTCACAAGTTGCCTTTGGAATTGCACGGGAAGCTGTACTACATCTATATTTACATTCCTTTGGAATTGCTACTTCATACATGCAGTAGTTAACCAAGATATGGTACACGTAGAGTATTTAGTCTGCTTTATGGCTAATGCATGTGCTCTGTTTTTCTTCTATGCTGCTTAATCGAATTTCTCGACAAAACTTTACATAGTGGTGCAATTTGATACATGGATGATGCACGTGTCTCTCGGCATACTTAATTATACAGTATTAGTATATATTAGTACTACTCCCTCCGTCCCAAAATAAGTGGACAAGTGACTTAGGTTTGTCTAGATTTGCATGCATCTATATACTAAAACGTGTCTAGATACATCTGAATTTAGACAAATCCAAGTCACTTATTTTGGAACGGAGGTAGTATATACTCGCCTCCTTATTCTCAGGCCTAACTTTTTTTTCTTTAGAAACGGGGAGCTCTCTGGCCTAGCTGATAAAGTTTTTACAATTAAAACAAGCCGCATTTCTTTGGAAAATTTCAAAGTTTATCGAATGAAATATACAGAAAATAATAGTAATTCTTATTGAAACTAATTTATGTACAATGGTTATGATCCTACAGTAACTTTCCCAGCCAGAGGCATATAGGCAAGTCATTTTAATTTGGCCAGCCAGAAGTTGAACAAGAAAAAACAATAAAAGGAGCATTACTTTCAGGACTTCCAAATTACCTTTTTGTAGAAAACATGAAGCGTCTGATCAGTAAATAATTGCTTATGCTCCGGTGCTCCATTATCTGCCCCTACGCATAAGCTGGCAACACCAACTTGCTCTGTGGACACTATGATCCGACTTCCCTTCTTGTTGTCTGGGAAGCAAGTTTTGATGAGATCCCAGTCCTGAATGGCATGCATGCCATTTAGCACAATCAAGTAGTTCCTTTCTTTCAGAATTTTTGTGAACTCCTGAGCTAAATCATCTTCATTTGCCATTCCCATGATCTTCAGAACTTCAGCTCCAATAGTTCCCTTTTCTTCTTCCTCTGCCTCTTGAAGAAAATTGATGTAGAATTGTCCAACTACAGATTTCAGGAACTCAGATAAATTTAAAGGATGCATCAACTGAGTGATCCAGGCCCGGAACACGAACTTCTTGTGTATCTTTGGATCTTCATAGACCCTTTTGACGATGGAAATCTCTCCAACTTCACCCATACCTTTCCCCCAAACAGCGATCACTCTAAGGTCGGCCTCCTTCTTGCTGACAATTTGAATGAGATCAAACTTTGCTCTGTCCTCCAGTCGCCTCGCTTCCTCGATGCCAGACATCATTGTTCCGGTACCTGATTGTCCACTGGTGTTTGCAGGCTTGGAGCTAGAGCCTTTGATGAGGTGATAGCGCATGTTCCTCTGGCTGACATCCTCAACACTGACTCTAAGCTCCTTCATCTGTTTGGCCACACGGTGTCGATCTAGCAGCGTGCGATAGAAATGCCACCAGGATTTCTTCTCCAAACGGACGGCGAATTCCTGGAGGGTGTCTTCGACATCGTATGCCACATCACGAACTTGCTTCACCCATACCTTGACCACCATGTTGTGCTCTCCTTCATCATGTGTGGCCATAAGGAAAGCCTGCATTATCTCGAGCTCGTTGGTGATGAAGACCTGGTCACGCCGGACTCCGAGCTGCAAAGCAACCTCCTCTGCCAGAGTGGATTTGGCATAGCTAAGCGCTCCACTCAGCACAGACTTACCAATGCTCAGGGCAGTCACCTCCATTGGTTAGCTCGGTGGTTAGTTTGTGTGGATTGGTTGTGATGGATGGAGTGCTAATGCTGGGCACATGGAGATCAAGAAGCCAGGGGTAATGGATTAAAACGAGGAGCTTGCTTGGTTGTAACAGCGCTAGTTGACTTCGACAAATAAAAATATCAAGATCAAGGCTCGAGGCTAGCTGCGCTATGTTTGGTGCAAGTCCAAATAACTAAGTTGAGTTAGCAGGCTAGAAAGGCATTGTGATGTGTGACATGGCTCCAGACTGAAACACTCCAGAATGATCCTGTCCAGAGAGAAATACATTTTGAAATTACAGATGGAATAAGATAGCATGTTACATTGCTACAAAATAAAGAGAAGACCAAGGACAGCGATCCATATGCATTCGCTGTAGACGATGATGGAGATATATGACCTGTCACTTACATTTTCAATCTACAATGTTCAACTAGTAAATAAAAATACCGGAAACCAACCACCTAAGTTTCTTTGATCAGGCCACTGGGAACCCCAAAGGCCACTTTGTCATATAATCCCTGTAACGCTATAAGCATCATGTGTGAATGTGACAACAAACTAGACTCCAGCCTGGTCTCTACATCGGATGCCTCAGTAACAAGGTTCGTTAGGAAGTTTGACTTCAAGAAGATCGAGTGTATCCAACTGATAAAGTGGATATTCGTCGCTCTCCGATCTTCCGCAGGAGAGCGCAGCGCATGAGAGATCCCTACCCCCACCCCCCGCCGCCGGCCACTCCAGCCCCAACGCCCACCCTTCCTCGTCGTCCTCCTCTCCGGTGGCGACACCCAACTCCCCCATGGCCTCCCACTCCTCTCCCACCTCTCTGACCTCCCCGGGCATTGAGGGAAGCCCACGCGGCCGTGAGGACCGATGGCGGGGTGGTCGTAACCGCCGTTCTACAAGGATGCGCTCAAGGGCAAGCAACCGGCAGCGCAGGAAGAACCTTCGCGAGCGCAAGAGCCTGCCTCCACGGCGATCGACGAGCTTGATCAATCGGATGACACGCTCGGCTGCCGCGAAGACGCGCCATGGGAGCAGCCCAAGGGCAAGGAGGCACAAGGCCACCACACTGGGACGCGACGCGCGCAGGGCGCAAACCAGGGGCCTATGAGGCCTACGACGGTCTCTGTCTACTCTGCCACAAGCCAGGACACAGGGCCAAAGACTGCCCCACCGGGCCTGTCTGCATCTGCTGGCGAGGTTGGACACATGTCCAGGGAGTGCTCCCTGCCACGGCCGCGCACCCTCTCCGATGACGGCGACGAACCATCAAGCAAGCGGCGACAGGTCCGGGCTCCTGAGACGAGACGCGCACACCGCTGCCGTTGGGTCATCTTCGGGTGGACGCGCTCCTCCCAGGTGCCCGCTCCGGTTGGCCACGCCGATGTGCGGCATGAGGTGCCTACTGCTGCTAGGCGCTGCGCGCAGGGCACACTTGCCACGGCACGGACTCCGGCGGTGCGCAACGCCCAGGTGCAGCAGCGGGGCTCGCAGCGCACGATGGCAGACTCCCACGCATTGGTTCCGATTAGGGAGGCCGTGCACACGGCGGCGCAAGGCCGTGGTGGCAGGCCTCGTGGGGGTGTGCAGCAGCTTGGTCCAAGCAGGGCGCCGGTCCAGTTGGCGCGGGTGGACGAGTGTGCCGTGATGGCACCCTTGCCACTCGCTGGAACTCGATCAAGGTGTACCAGGGTGGTCTTCCCGCCTGTGCTGGCTTTCAGTGGCGAGCAAACCCGGTGGCCGGCGCGCACCGCGTGCATCTTCGCACACACGCCTGAAGTCGAGGATGCCGAGCGTGCCCTGTAGAACACCCTCGTCGGCGTCTTCGTTGGGGAAAAGATGGACGCATCGCCGAAGGAAGTGGCATTTTCCATTGAGGATGGTTTCGTCTTCCCACCCGAGGTGTTCTTCATCCACCGCCATAGCGACGGCTCCTTACTAGTGTGTTTTGCTGGGCACGAGGACCGGGACCGCGTCTTGAGGGATCAAGTCATGTAATCACCGTACTTCCGGTTGCTGGTAAACCTTGGTCGCGTCGGTCAAACACCGCCGCCGCCGACGGGCTCGGCGTCCATGTCAACTTGGAGATCGAGGGAATTCCGGTGAACGCTTGGAGCATGGCGACGGTGGAGACGTTGTTGGCGCCGAATTCGTGGGTGGAGCGGCTCGACCCGCTCACCCGCTGACATGAAGACATTCCTCCTATTGGCGAGGTGCCTTGACTCAGCCCTATCCCCAAACAAGTGGACTTCCATGTGATGGAGCCTAATGCGGCGCCCCCGGTGGAGACGATGACGGCGCCAGCGAGCACGGTCACCCCTCCGCGAGTGTCGCCGATGATCCATCCCCTCATTGTCCACGTCGACTTCACCGACTACCGGCGGCGGCCACCTGGCTCGAACGGCGTGGGCGGGGGCAGTCCCTCGGCGGGGTACCCCACCACTCGACGTTAGACCTACGATAGGGGGGCCCTGACTCACTGCCATCCAGCGACGTGGCCGGCAACTCTGGGGAAGGTCACACGCGAGCGCGCAGCAGCGTTGGTGGCCAAGCGGGTGGGCCCCACCACCACCGCGCAGATGCGCAGCTGGCGGGTGCAGGTGGACCCACAACGGGTTCGCCGTGACGCCGAAAGCGGAGGCACAGTAGTCGCAAAGTGCCTGCGCCAAAGGAAGGTGACATCTCGGCTGCGCAGCTGGTCAGTCTCAGTCTAAGGCGCCAAGACCAGGTGGGTTCGCCTCTGGTCCAATAGATGTGTGGTCCATCCCGCACTTAGATAGCCGGGGCGGACAAAGGTGAGGCGCGCAAAGTTCAGCCGCTATCACGACGCCAAAAGAAGCGGCAGAGGAAGCAATGGCGCAGGCGCGCTAATCGCCGGTCAAAATCTGTTGCTGGCTATTAGAAGTAGTATATCTAGTGTTTGTAGAGTATTCTAGAACCATGGTGTAGGGTTTGGATTATGCCACATGGCAACAACATAAAGGGTCTTGTACAAGTATAAATAGGGGTACCACCCCTCCCATGTAACTAAGCTTGTATGACTCGAGATATATCTAATAAAGCTTCCTACTAGTAGAAGCCCTGTGTGCCTGTACGTGTGAAGCACATTAAGACGGAGAGTTGTGAGTGTGAAGCTCATCCCATTAGAAGAGAGAGGGTTTCTTGGGTGAGAGCTAGTAGCATAGATCCAACAATTGGTATCAAAGCCAAGGTTGTGTTGGCTACAGTGAGATATGGAGAAGGATGGAGAGATTGTTTCCATTCGATACCCTATGCTCACAAAGAGCAACTACTTGGCATGGTCCATTAAGATGAAGGTGTGCATGCGTGCCCAAAGAATTTGGGATGCTGTCGACCCAAAAGATCCGAAGGTGCCCAGGGAGGAGACTAAGGATCAAATGGCACTGGCTGCCATTTACCAAGCTTTTCCAGAGGATATGCTATTCTTGGTGTACGAAAAGGAGACAACCAAGGAGACTTGGGAGGCCCTAAAGATCATGCACATGGGTGCTGAGCGTGTGAAAGGACGCCAAGGTACAAAATGTCAAGACAGAGTTCAAGGGGCTGCGCGTGGAGTCAGAATCGATTGATAGCTTCGCCTCCCGGTTGACAACCATCGTCAAACAGATCCGAGCACTTGGTGAGGACTTTGAGGAGACGTATGCTGTCAAGAAGTTCCTCCATGCTGTCCCCAACAAGTTTCTTTAGATTGCTTCGACCATCGAACAATTTGGTGATCTCAAGACCATGACGATGGAAGAGGCCATTGGGCGACTGAAAACACACGAGGAGCGCCTACAAGGAGGTGGTGATGTTGATGAGGAGCACTTGATTCTAACACGTGCAGAGTGGAAGGAAAGACACGAGGCTAAGAACTCGTCGCGAGGACGAGGGCGTGGAGGTCGAGGCGGTGGCCGTGCTTGTGGCTCTCAGTGACAACAATGAGCCAGCACTCCTGTGAGAGGGGTGGTTGAAAGTGCACGCCCAATGGTGTGATACTGTTGGAAAGTGTGCACAGGGGGTGGTGTGATACCATTGTCATAGAAGAGTTGGTGTGAAGCCAATTACGGTGGTGTGATGCCATTGTCAAGTAGAAGAGTTGGTGTGAAGCCAATGACGGTGGTGTGATGTCATTGTCAAGTAGAAGAGTTGGTGTGAAGCCAATGATGGTGGTGTGATGCCATTGTCAAGTGAAAAAGTCAGTGTGAGGCCAAGGCAGTGGTGTGATGCCACTGGCACATGGAAGGTCGGTGTGAAGCCGAATCGGTGGTGTGATGCCATCTTATATGGAGTCAGTGTGAGGCTGACAAGCACGGTGTGATGCCGCTGCTAGACATGAGGCGGTGTGCGACTGTCACAAGATGAAGCGCATGCTCCAGGTGATCTGGATTAGAGGATCTAGTTGATATGACAAGATTAAGCGGGAGATTATTAGAAGTAATCTTGTCATATCATACATGAGGATATTTGAGAAGGCTCTAGAAGCTCCAAGAATTATCAGGGTAGAAGATATTTTGAGAGCACACTAGAATTTGAGAAACTTCTAGAGTGAGATATTCAGTAGTATATCTAGTGTTTGTAGAGTATTCTAGAACTATGGTGTAGGGTTTGGACTGTGCCACATGGCAACATTCTAAAGGGTCTTGTACAAGTATAAATAGGGGTACCACCCCTCCCATGTAACTAAGCTTGTATGACTTGAGATATATCTAATAAAGCTTCCTACTAGTAGAAGCCCAGTGTGTCTATGCGTGTGTGAAGCACATTAAGACAAAGAGTTGTGAGTGAAGCTCATCCCGTTAGAAGAGAGAGGGTTTCTTGGGTGAGAGCTAGTAGCATAGATCCAACACTGGCTCCACTACTTTGGCCAGTGGCGCGGTGCTTTTGACTAGGGTGGTTGGTGGGTAGAGCGTGAGGGAGGACCCCTGCTGCTAGCCGGCTCGAGGCGACGGGGACCAATAACCACGAATGGTTCTCCCTTCCCTTTGTCTGCGGCGGCGGAGGTGGTAGGTGACAGAGACCTCACCCCTCCCCTGCTACCCTCATGGACGAGAGGGCTGGCACTGCTTTGGGGCTAGGTCGGGCCAAGATCTGGATGCGGCTCCAGGTCCATTGGTGACGGAGCGAGAAGAAGACGCACAGGCCTATGACACTTCGGCGGCCTCAGCCCAGGACTATCCGATTGCTTCCGTTGCGTTGACGCGCGAAGTTATGCCGACCCAGGTGGCCCAGCTGCCTACTAGCCTAGCCTTCTCCTCGACGATGGTTCTTTTCAGCCCATCGAGTAGGGATGATTACTTCTGTTGTAGCCGATGAAACCGTCGAGTCTACACGGAACGGGGAGTTGGGGATGCCACGCTAGCTATTCAACGCCGACATGCAAGGAGTGGGCATGTGTGCAACCGCGGCCACTCTAGTGTCACCACAATAACGTACTTCGATGCGTTCACAGCTGGTGGCTTCGCCACCCATCCGGTTCATCTACACGAGGTCGTCGACCGCGGGTAACTCTGTACCTAGCAACCCACCTGCGACACGTCCCAGGGCACTAGGCGAGTTCATGGTTGCAGCTAGGGGTGGGCAAATAAACCGAGGACCGAAAACCGACCCCGAAATAACCGGAACCGAGACCGAAGTGACCGAAACCGATTAGTTCGGTTGCTTTCTCGGTGCATAGATCTCATAAACCAAATTTGCTTCTGCTGATTCGGTCATGGGCCGCAGACAACAGATTTCACCCTAGAACCGAATATATTGAGTATACCAAATAGCAGCCCATAGCCCATTATGTGAAGTCGCGAGTGGTTTCCCTTACGGTAACAAAAAATGATGTAGCCCTCAGCCCAGGTTACCCCACTCGATCCTCAGCCAATAATGGCATCGCATCCCTAACCTTGTCTGTCTCCCTGTGCGCCGCCTCCTGCTCTCCACCATGGTGACTGACAGCAGCGACGGCTTCCCCGCAACCGACGGCACGACTCGTCCCTCGTCCATGCTCTCCAGCGTCCATCCCTCCTGCTCTACCATGCCTACAGAACCTGATTTGGTTGAGACCAGTAAGTCGGCAAAGGTCGTGCTACCTGGCCGATAAGCTACCTGCGCGCAGGGAGTTATCGACTGCGCGCCAGCGATTTTACAAGATGCGAAGAAAATCCATAGCGATGCGCTGATGCCTGCTACTCGCATTAGCTAAGAATCAATGTTGATTCGGTCTTGACCGATGACCGAACCGAAATTGTAGAGGACCGAAGTCTCGGTTACTATTTTCTTATGCAACCGATCGGTTAGTGAAATGTAGAAACCGAACTTTTGTAAAACCCGAGACACCGAACCGATCGATTCGGGAGAACCGAATGCCCAGGCCTAGTTGCAGCTAAGCTACGTTCTGACGCACTGTTACTAGCCCCACCTATCTAGCGGCGCCTCATGGCGCTCAACTTCCAACCTCGCCAGAGCTCGAGGATCGCGAAACAACCAAGAGGACTGAACACGGAGCAGAAGGTTATTCGCGACCTCTTGCGGAAGCTAGGCCTTATCTCCAAGGACGAGGCGCCTTCCGAGGTTGCCCTTGATGCGTTCCATAGGATGTTTGAGACTCCCCTCATGGACGTTATGATCAAGGTGGTGGGCGAGCTCTACGACTAGAACCTCTCAGCGGTCAGAGGATGCACTTCACCCATGATGGGGTGACGGGGATGGAGGGTGGCACCAGAGGTATGGCTCAAGAGGCCAATACGTGGACAGAGGGGGCGCCAGCAATTTTTAGGAAAAATTGCGCCACACACGACTCGAACTCAAGACCTTGGCTCTGATACCATGTCAAGCTTCATGCACTAGCCAACTATTCCACAAGACCAATCTAATGGAAAGTGGTAGGCAATCCACTTATACACTTCAACAATGATGTCGTACAACCCCATAATTTGTGTGTGACGTGCTTGGTCTTAAGATCGTGCGCGACGCACAGGTGTTCGTAGCGTTCTCGCTACGAGAAACGTGTCCATTGTCTGTATGCAAGAGACTAAGCTTGCCGCTGTATCACTTTCTATTGTTATGGAAACACTTGGCGTGGATTTTGACGCTTACTTCTTGCCGGCGACCGAGACTAGATGGTATAACAGTAGCTTGGAAGAGTAGGGTGGTGTAGCTTGATAGCGCACACGTGGATGTGAACAGTATAACGGCTCGAGTCTCATCTGCAAATGGTACACCTTGGTGGCTAACTTGTGTTTACGGGCCTCAGGATGACACTGGTAAGATCGCCTTCCTCTCAGAGCTTCGAGAGATCAGGAGAGCACAGCCAGGCCCTTAGGTCCTTTGTGGGGACTTCAACATGATCTATCGCGACAAGGACAAGAACAACGACAATCTCCACCGCCGCATGATGAGTCGTTTCAGGAAATTCCTAAATGACTACATGTCGAAGGAGATTTATCTCCAGGGCAGGCGGTACACATGATCGAATGAGAGTGAATCCCCTACGTTAGTCAGGCTCGATAGGGTGTTCTGCACAGCCGACTGGGATGATTTGTACAACAGCTACTCCCTGCGCTCTCTCGACGATCATCTTGGATCACTGTCCCTTTCTCATGGATTGTACACCGGTTGTTGCTGGGAGGGGACGGTCCAGTTTGAGAAATTCTAGATGAAGCTGGAGGGCTTCGAGAAAACGATCAACTCTACCTGGATGGTGATTGTTGGTGACCCTGACCCCTTCAAGAGGTTGGTCGCTAAGCTCAAGCGCACTGCTAGACAGTTGATGAGCTAGGCGGAAAAGAAGGTGGGCTCGGTGAAACTGCAGCTTCCGAATAGCGCAGGAGGTTGTCTATCGCTTGGGCGTGGCCATGGAGTCTAGGCCACTATCCTCGGATGAGCACGCCCTTCACGCTAAGCTGAAGCACACCTACCTTGTCCTGGCCTCGCTAGAGCACACGATGGCATGCCAGCGAGCCAATATTAGGTGGCTGGCCGAGGGTGACACCAACATGGCCTTCTTTCACTAGCACACATCCTACCAGAGGTAGAAGAACATGATCCGTAGCTTCAATGTCGATAGAGCAATAGCCATGGACCATGCTACCATGGCAGAGGCTACATATCACCACTACCGGGGCCTCCTGGGTACGGATGTGGGTCGCCAGTTCTCGCTGGACCTAGACTTCCTAGGCTCTGCAGCGGAGGACTTGTCTGACTTGGACGCCCCCTTCTCTGAGGAGGTGTGGGAGGTGGTGAAAGGTTTGCCCGATGGCAAGGCGCCGGGCCCGGACGGATTCACGACAGAATTCCTCCAATGCTGTTGGGGGACGATAAAGACGGACTTCATGTCCGCCTGTGACAAGCTGTACTCCATGAATGGGAGTGGATTCCAGGGACTTAACCAAGCACTGGTCATCCTGCTGCCCAAGCATAGCAATGTTGCCTCGCTAGGAGACTACCGGTCAATTAGTCTCATCCACATCTTTGCCATGCTAGGGGCGAAGGTGCTGGCTTCAAGACTTGCCCCCAAGTTAGGGGGTCTGGTTGACCTGAATCAATGCGCCTTCATCCAAAAGCACTGCATACATGATAATTTCATGTTAGTTCAGCAGACGATGTGCCTACTCCATAGGCTCAAGGAGCCCAAAGTCATGCTAAAGCTATACATTCCTAAGGCATTCGACTCAGTATCTTGGGTGCTGCTATTTGAGGTGATGCAGAAGGTTGGCTTTGGCCCCAGATTTTGCGAGCTGGTGGCTATCCTTCTCACAACGGCTTCCACAAGGGTGATGCTCAATGGCGAGCTAGGATCGCCGATCTGGCATCGAAGGGGCCTGAGATAGGGAGACCCCTTGTTGCCGATGTTGTTCGTGCTATTCATTAGCAAGCTCAACGGAGTGTTGGCTAAGGCCATGGAGCTCGAGGTCCTGAGGCGCATCGCAACCCAGGATCTGGTAACAACCATCTCCCTCTATGCGGATGACGTGGTGATCTTCTGCCACCCGGATGAACCGGAATTGCGCACGGTGCACGCACTACTGGAGCTCTTCGGGAAGGCATCAGGGCTACGGACAAACTACTCCAAATGTTCGATATCGCCGATCACCTGCTCTGAGGAGGTGGCCCAACAGGCGGCAGTGGTCATGGAGTGCTAGCTGGCACCCTTCCCTGTCAGGTACCTTGGGATCCCCCTATCGCTTCGCCAGCTTCACGCCTCGGCTCTGTAGCCCTTGGTGGACAACATCGCCAATCATCTGCCATCTTGGAAGGCCTCCATGATGATGAAAGTTGCGCGCCTCGCACTTGTTAAATCGGTGCTCATGGAGATTCCCCTTCACCAAATCGTCGTGTTGGGTCTTAACAAGACAACTCTCAAGCAGGTCCAGAAGATAGTAAGGGGCTTCCTCTGGGTCGGCCAGGCAGATGCAAATAGGGGATACTGCCACCTCAATTGCTCAAAGGTGAGCAAACGGCTATTGTTTTGGCGGCCTAGGGGTGCCAGATCTCGAGCGCACCGCAATCAACCTACGGACCCGCTGGATCTAGAGGATGCATACAGACCCACTGCGACCTTGGTGCGGCCTCGACATGCGCTTCTCCAACGTCGAGCTCCAGGTGTTTCACGCCTCCATAATGATGGTGCTCGGCAATGGAGCGATAGCCCATTTTGGCTGGATAGGTGGCCAGATGGGCGGACCTTGGAGGAGCTAGCGCCGGAGCTTTTCGCATTGATCCCCAAGCGCGCTCGTAAGCGTTGTACGATCAGAGAGGCGTTGTTGGACCACCGTTGGATTACCGACATTCAAGGAGATACGGCTGCGCGGCTTTGAGCTTTCGGATGTGCCTGGCAAACTCATTTGGAGATGAACGTGCCTGACAAACTCATTTGGAGATGAACGACAGAAAAGCAGTACTCGGCCAAGTCTTGCTACGAGTTCATTTTTCAGGGCTTGCTTGCTTCCGAGATTTTGGAGGCTAAACTGGAAGATCCGAGCACCTCCACGCGTCAAGTTCTTCATTTGGCTTGCCTGTCGGGACCGGTGTTGGACGGGTGAACGGCTTGAGAGAAGGGGCCTAGCTCACCCCCCATGTTGCCCCCTTTCTGACCAATCGGCTCAGACCATGGCACACCTGTTAGTAGGTTGCCCCTTCTCCAGGACAATCTGGCATGAGGTGCTATCTTGGATTCGATCGACAGCCACACCCCGAGATGGAGAAGACAACTTTGTGGATTGGTGGTTGCACATGTCCCGGTTGACCCCCTGAGCTCTTCGCACGGGGATTTCCTCCCTAATCATGCTCACTGCGTGGTGGATTTGGAAGCAACGCAACTCGGTGGTTTTTGACAATGCATCACAAAACATGTGTAGTCTACTTGTTACGATTCGATCATGGGCTGCTGCCGGTGCACTTGGCCTTCGCTCGTTGATTCCCGTGACACCATAGGTCTAGTGGGTTGAGTTGTAAAGGGTTGGCGCCTTTTGGCGCATGTGTACAGTTGTATAGAACTCTCTTTTTCTATCAATGAATCAAAACGCCAAAGCCTTGCGGTTTCACAAAAAACAAAAAAAAAAGAACAAGTTAGACTCCAGCCCGATCTCTATGTGCAAGTCCTAACAAATTCATTTTACTAATTGGGCTTCTGTGAACAATGTGAGCATGTGAGTTGATAACCAGCTTAAGCAATACCGCATGAAAATGGATAGGGCCATGGATAATCCAGTACCGATGATGGGTGAAAGTGAAAATGAGGAAGCTTTTCTACAATCCCAGCGTATTTTAGTTTTAGCTGGTAGACTCCATCATTAAAAGTCTCTTCGTAATGGGGACATCGTTGCTATAGCTTAAAGTGGAGAGGAAAACCACATGCCAAATAGATGTCAGTTTTCTCTTAAGTGTTCAGATTTTGGTTGAGCTGGAGGACATAATCACTACAAACCAAAGAGACAACCTTTGCACAGGAACCAACTGGTTGAGGAGTTCTCATTCCTGTTGTATCTACTACTAGAGATGGCCTAACTAACTTTGTGGTTGTTGCATACGATTGTACGGGCAACCCACCCATTCACATTCCTACCAACTACTCCAGCTGTTTACAAATCAAGAAACCAATCATGGATCAATAAGGCGAGGCTGGCCAAGTTAGTTAATATTTTTCTATGAAGGCAGACTTGTTGTGGATGATTAGTTTCGAGTCATGATCAAACAGTTTAGCCAGTTTTTGGAATAAAATTATCACCATTATGGTTTATTATAGTGAGAATATGGATGCCTCGACAATGGTACGGAAGACCTTGAGTTCGGTACGGAATTTTTGTCAGCAATATAACATTGGGTTATGCAAGCTGGACATTATGTAAACCACTACAGCTCTAGAGTCTGTTCAAGTTAGTTTATCTTCATCCATATTTCCCAAGTTGGTTTTGCTTAATCAAAAGAAGAAGATCAAGACTCCAGGCTAGCTGTGCTATACTGATATGTTCGATTTATTAGGAATGCATGTGGCTATATAACGTGGATCTAGATTGGGTTACTCTTGAATAAATGAATGCCAGAGAGAAATAAATATTTTTGCATGAAGCATATTCTTCCAATGACTGCTAGTATGTCAATTAAAACATCAATCTTTAATCAGGCTATTGCTAACCCCTAAGGCAGCTTTACTACATATTACCTACTCCTTCCGTTCACAATTAACTTGCATCCTGAGTTTAGTCAAAGTCAATCTTTGCAAAGTTTGACCAACAATATAAGAAAAAACATCAACATCCATAATTCCCAATACATATAATATGAAAATATAGTATATGAAAATTCTAATACAATAAATTTTACATTATTGATGTTGATATCTCTTCCTAAGTATATGGTCAAAGTTTATAAACAGTGGAGGATGGAGCTGCCGCAGAACTCCACCTCATCAACCAGCAAGCCGAGGATGCTGCCGCATACGGTCTCTATCTCTATGGTGGCTGCGATATACCTTTGACCAGCAGTTACCCCTATGACAGCAAAATGGAGGTCATAAAATTTAAATTGGAAATCAACTGCATGTGCTTATGTTTCTGCTATCACATTAATTACGGTGTGATTAACTGTTTGTCAAAAGTTTGTCCGAACTTTATTTTTGCAAAGCAATGAGCATATGCATGTATGAACCGAGCTGCATATTCTGAGGTCAAATAAAGTCTTGAATTTTAAAAATCACTATGTTTGATCATACCATATTAAATTTCTACTTCATGTGATGTCTGAGTTATGCATCTTATTTTTCTTTTGAAAATGCAGAACCCGGACAAGGACAAAATCAAGCATAGAAGTAAATAATAGACGACGACTAACCATCCTCCCCCTACACAATGCAAGTGGTAACAGAGGATGCTTAGAGACATTCATTTTGTACACAGCACACTGTATGGCTCATGGAATTTTTCATTTCAAACATGCGCAATGGACTTTCTTTGTGTCGGGGTCAAAACACAAAGTCTGAACGAGCGACGAATTAATTAAGAACCTCTCTAAATACTCCACAACATCACTAACCAAATGACCAAATCCACTACATTCCTAGACCGTATTGGTGCAGCCTGCCTCTCAAGTCTCAACCATGGTGGTTTGCCAAAGCAGCCGTTCTCCGCTCCCCTCCTAGCCAGACCAAGGTCCATTCGCCGCTGCGCTCGGTGAGGGCACCTCCCGGCTGGAAGAAATCGCTGCCGCCATAGCCTCCCGCTGTCTCCACCTCAAGCGCCAAATAGCCGCAGCCCTCCCTCTAAATCTACTTCGAGCGGCGCTTTCAGCGGGATCCAGTCTCGCCGCCGCCATCACCATCGGTCGGCCTAATCGCCATCGATCGTGTGCTCTATCTCTCCCATCTTTCTGTTACGGTTGGGATGAAGAGAACAACGCTCGATCGAGAGTCAACAAAAAGATAAGGAAAGAGATCGTTGGGGAAAACTCCGATGTGTATAAAAATGAAAAGACACACTGGATAAACTACCATGTGTAGAGCTGAAAAACTCGGAAGCAAAACTACGAATTCGCAGGAAAAATCTAGGTACAAATCCACATCGATTAACTTTGCATAGATGCTCAGCAGGGGTAAATAGATCTTGGAACATATCGGAGGAGCACAAAGAAGAAACACCAACCTGTTAGCGACGGAGTGCGAGCGCCTGTGAGGGAAGGGGGGCAGTTTGCCGGCGCATCTGGGACCTTATCCACCATTGACGCGCACTTGGGTCTCCGCGTTAACAGCTAGAAATTAGGAGTAATTAAATCAACGCAATCTAGCCCTGACTAGATCTAGATCTGCCACAAAGTGTGAACTCACCAGGGAAGACCTGCTGTACGTCTTTGTGTATGTGTCCATATAAGTACAACTTTGTACATAGTGTGATGCTCACGAGGCACGTGTATACTCCCTTCGTACTCAAATAAACAAGTACTTGTAGGCATAAGTCAAATATTTTTATACTATTTGACTAACTTTATTGTAAAATATAGGAACATATATGAAATCAAATCGGTATATATATTAAAACTCTAGATCAAAAGTGATCTAATGATACTAATTTAATGTTGCTAAATTTTCCAATAAAAGTGGTCAAACTTTAAAGCATTGACTTAGGACAAACATAGAAATACACTTAGAGCGTCTAGCAAACGCTGGAAAATCATGTGCGCTAAAACTGGTTTGCAATGCCGGTTTTTTCTATAGAGTGTGTGATTCTCTGACGCTTCACCGGATGCACTATTTTGCAGCGTGCTACAAAATCGTAAAATTGGCGCAATTTTTCTATTTTGCATTTATTTGTTTCCATACTTATGGAATTCTTTTCTTAGGCGACCTTGTTTCTTCCAATACGATTTTTTGCCTGTCTCTAATTCTTATAAGCCTCTCTAGAGGTCCTCCTCCCTCTTTTATCAACAGATCCAATCTATTTGATACACTACCGAGTTCTAGGCAAAGGAAGACGTCTGAACCTCATGGCTCGTTCATGGGATAGCTTCAAGACCTCCTCCATCGAAGCTGATGACCGTGAAGCTCAAGGCCTAAGCCCAAAGAACAATCGGTACACCTATGATTCATATGATGATTCTAATGACGAGGAGTTCGAGATCTTCATGGAGCAAACAAAGAGGGGGTGGCAGCAGCCAAGCTATTTGGCTATGGTGAAGCCCGAAGGTGAAGAAGAAGCCTCATGGGAAGGGGTGCACGGAGTCACTCAAGCTCATCTACATCAACTACTCCTCACCAAAGCATAAGAAATCTCACCCCCCCCCCGATGCAGGATCTTACCAGGAGACCACAATACATACTTTAACAACAAAGAAGATCACCATGAACGCACGTATGAGCGTGAAGCCTCAAGAGGATTGGGGGTTCAACCTTCTGGACGTGCCCGTCAATGCACACGTTCCAGACACTGAACACCATCTTCGCAAATTAGAGAAGTACCAAAAAGAAGAACTCATTCACAGGGAGATTGTGCGCAAGCGCCTTTTGGATCTAGAAGGCAAGAAGGAACTAAATGACGCAATGAGCAAAGTTGCTGACGGGATGTTCCTCTTGCGTTCGGATCTGCAGAAGTGCCTGTGTCGCATATCTGCTCTAGAGGAAACGAACAAGAGGCTTCGCACGGCAATCTCCAGCAAGAACCCTGCAAACTAAAGACGCACCACGGTATCAAATAATCGCAAGGAAATATTTGATCCATCCGGTTTGATTTCAAGCTTGGGAGGATCCGTGAGGACCTTGTAATCTATCTTACAGTTTTTAGCATGTTTATTTTCCTGCACGCATGTTAGGTTTTAAATTCCAGAATTTACATTAGTTGCATCAACTTCGAGCTCCCTTTTGTTTAAGAGAAGAATTATATCCGTTGAGTTGCGAGACTTCATGATATTTAAAGTTTTCTTTTTAATTCACGATTATTATATTAGATGATTGAACTAGGTTGAGTGTTATGATACTTGTACAGCTGTCATGATTTTAGGGACTTCCACACCAAACAAGAGTATTGATTAGATTATGAGAAGAAGAATTTTGGTAGTATATTATAGTCACAAGTTTTGAAAGCCAAAAAGGTAGTGAGCATGATCAAATAGTTATACCGTAAAAAAGAAAGAAAAGAGAGATAGTAGGAAAAGAGAAGAAGAAAGAGAAAAAGAAAGTAAGAAAAGAGAGCGAGAGAGAAAAAGATAAAGAAATAAGAGGAGCAGCTATCAAAAAAATCCAAGAGTAGAAAGAAAAAGAATGATCATGAATTTTCATTACTGAAACAAGTGCTCAATTATTTTAAACTTTATGATTTTATGATATGTTAAATCACTGAAAGCTTCTTATAACTTCATTGATACTAGAAAGGTGTGGGAGCCTCTAAGTCATGTGATGTGCAAGGGTATGATAATACCCCCGAAGTAACTTTACATCCGATATTGTATTCATGTTTCAATTTTCTCCTCATTTATTATAACGACTCGTGCCTCATGAACATAATGATCTTGTCCATAAGCCACCATCTTGCTCGGGGACGAGCAAGAGCCTAGCTTGGGGGAGTTGATGAGTCCAAAATTGAAGCATTTTTTACCTTTTGTTTTTGCAAAAATAGAGTGGGGACTTTGGTATTTCACTGCGTTCGCGTGCACCTTTTTGTCCTTGTTTCAACAGGATCCCGAATCATTAAGTCTCCTATGAAGATATCAATTGGAACTGTCATATTATGCTATAATATGATATTTTAAGTGATAAAAATCATTTTATGAATTTACCTTTGCACCTGGGGAAATACCAAACGAAGGGAAAGCTCCTGCACCGATAACAACCAGTGGTATAGGCGGAGCCCACCCGTACCGTCCGCCCGTACTGCATGGCAGCGCATCCGCCTCGTCAAATACTTTTCCCTAGCGAAGACGGCAGGGAGATCCGACATTCACAGCTCCCAGAAACCACGAAAAACCACATCTAAAAGGGATCTGAAGGAGAAACTTGGCTGGGGGCAAATCCCTGCGGCTTCACGGATCATTGGAGGACATCACATCATCCCCTTCACCATCAACCGCTACATCTCCAATATCATCACTACCCCCATCTCTCATTCATGAGATCTTGTTGTAATTCCAGATTCAATTATAGTTTGCATTAGATCTACCTCAGTACTTTTATCCATCCATTTGATTATGATGAGTATGTTGATTGCTTCCATATGTGAGTACTTCCTTTGTTCTTGGGGAGATGGACAAACCCTAACACTATTATGAACTTGCAATAAAGATGATCTATTCTTATGTCCGTATGACTGGCCGGTCTATGATAGATTTATAATTTGTGTTTGATCTCTCTCTTTAGATGGTATGTGTAGTCGGCCACATATCATTTGTATTCGGGACTAAAGGGAGGGAGAAATCATTTGGAAGTGTTTGGCATCATGCCCGGAATAGCTTCGTGACAGATTGGCGTCTGCTTGTGAACTGCACGGTTAAAGGAGGATAAAGAGGGACTCCCTAAGCTAATTACGATATCCACGGGGAAACCCTTAATTGCGGTGGTTTGCATGGTTGATTGCTCTCAGACATCGTAGTGGTTATTTAGAGGTGACATCACTTTTGGCTCAACAAAGTGGCTTCCTACGAGCTCTGTAGTGAACATCCTATTATGGAGCTCTCTCCACACATCTCATGACACAAGAAGTATATTATCTTAATTACTAATAATAATACCATGCTAGTGGTGTATCCTACATCCCTGAGGACGTTTTAGCCCTATTGAATTCAACCACGCTTTCACATGACCTGTTACTCGCTTTTATTTACTTGTTTTAATAACTTTTCTGCAAACAACCAAAAACCATTCAAACACCCTTTACTTGAGATCAAAGGCAGCTTACAAGTATCCTTTGGCAGATAGTAACGAGGGGTATAAAGACCCTTACCAATAGCCTTCTGTGGGTTCGATACTTTTACTTCAAAACTAGCTACAATTGATCTGTGCACTTGCAATCATCAGATAGCTATATTTGTAATGTGATGATCAAATTTGTAATGTGGTGATCGAATTTGTTCTACCACTTTGTGTAATAATCCAACACTCGAATTCATATTGATGTATTTCAGCACTTTGGATCATTATCATCTCAGTTTTGGTGTATTGCTGTATAACTGTTGTATAAATGAAAAAAATGCACTCGAATATTCAGTGGCGCACCTTTTTTTGTTCAGTGGCGCACCCTATCCGTGGCGCACCTGTCCACGTTGTGCTGTTGATACTATCTATGGCGCACGCAGTCAACGTGCGCCACTGAACATAGAACCATTAGTGGTGTGCGGCCACGTGCGCCACTGAACATATCCGTGGCGCATGGATGAACGGTGCGCCACTGAATATAGTATTATCCGTGGCACACCTGGATGTGCGCCACGGATAAAAATTATCAGTGTCGTAATATCCGTGGCGCACGGCCCGTGCGCCACTGACCTCTTTTTCGGTGCGTCACTGATAGCACTTTTCCTACTAATGATTTTATCAGATCCGTCTGTCTTTTGCAAATCGTTAAGTGTCTCGTAATTTTATACTTATAACATTATCTCATAATGTACCGCGGCATTCATTCAGTGGCAAGGTGTGACTTCTGTTTCTCAGTATTCCCAATGACGGTCGTGTAGGAGTTTCGTGGCAGAAAATAAAAAAATTACTACGTAGGAACACCCTAACGCCCAGGATCTATCTAGGAAGTAATGTAGTAACGGAGAAAGATAGCGGAATCATAACCTTGAAGACTGTTTAGCGCGTTACGCTCATGTAGGAATGTGGATGATGTAGTCGTACCCATCCGACCTCAAGGTCACGTAGCTCCTTGCACGTCACCCCTTGTCCAGGTCCCTGCACAACGGTTAGGTCACTACTAATGGTAGCTCCCCTCGAGTTATCACACACATACGGTGCAAGACAACGACTTCCGAGCTCTGATCCCTACCGAGGTTGCGGAAGTAGATCTCCTGGACAGAATTCCTGCAGCACAACGGCGTGCCGCAGCGGCGTTGGCTTTGCATATACAGTCCTTCACCCGGACCGTTGCGGTGACCCAGCATACCACTGCATGATGTAGTATGCTATAGTCGTTGACATAACACCAATGAAATATCGTTCCACTAGTATTACATCCCTCGGAGTGGTACAACAGAAACATGGCGGGTCCAAGACATGACTATAGCTTACAACTCGACTTTTTACAAAAGATCCAGAGAACATTCTAGGTTAAAGAGGAAGAAAGCAACTTCTTACAAAGAAGCACTAGTGGGGAAAACCTTATAGCCGGATTCCTTACCGCCGACGAAGTAGGCACGGGGGTCGACGGCGGTAAGGCCATCCAGGCATTCCTCGCGTTACCACCGGCGAAAGAACAAAGGCAGTGTCGGGCTAGCCCAATTACCACCGGCGAACAGGGCTGGCGTGCGCCGGTGCTGTGGCGGGCCGCGTGCCCCCGAATGGGCTGACCTGTAGCGCCAGCGAAATGGGCCCTGTTCGTCGGGGCTATGGCCCTTTACCACCGGCAAATACCTGCCGTGCTCGCCGGGGCAGTGGGGAGCTGGATGGGCCACCAGGGCCAAAACAATTCTGTCGGCGCCTGCTTTCAAGTCTCGCCGGGGATAAGAACAATACGACCGGCGCATATAGTGGTGTTCGCCGGGGATATTTTCCTCCACCTACCACACCCACTTCCCCCTCCTTACCGCCGGCGCCTAGTTGTTCTGTTCGCCGGGGGTAACCTAGGACTTATTACAAGTCGAACCAGCCACCTACCACCACCTCCTCACTCACTCTCTAGCTCACTTTTCATGGCAACTCGACCCAAAGTTTTGCTAGCTCATTCCCCCACTTCTCCCCACCCTTTTTAGCTAATTCAATCAACCAAGTTTGATATATTTGAGCAAATGTCGCTCCCTCGCATGCACTAGTAGATCTAGCTTCCAAGTTCTAGATCTAGATCTATCTCCCCGCCACCTTTCCCACTTCTCTCTATTTGTAGATCTAGATCTCGAGCATAAGGTCATGACAACACACACTCTCTTCGGTCTACGTGTGGCATCTCTCTGGTGCTCTTGGAGCTCGTGTCAACTAATAGGTATAATGTGGGTGAATGTGCACATGAGTTGGCGACAAGTCGCGGTGATGTCACTTGTGATGGTGAAAAGTGGTTCCATGCATGTGGACCGTTTTGCATTGTTTTGATGTGCAGGTATAATGAGTTGCCAATATTTTGCCAGAATGTCGATTAACTTCCATTCTGGTGAATTTCTGGCACTCCGGCAAGACCATTTTTAGCAAAGGTCATGCCAAAAAAATTCGTGAAAGCCGAGATGATGGTTCTAATCAATTATCTTATCATGCAGGCGACGATGGTCATCGAGATGAAGGAAAGCGTCGTGGATAGATACGTGCAACGCGCGACGGCTGACATGTATCGAAATAACCGCATGGAAATAAGATGTCCTTGTCGAAGATGCAAACTATCGTCATTGTTCGACCCCTTCTCATGCATAGTGAATCAGCACCTGCTCAGGTATAGTTTCATGGAGGGCCACACTCAGTGGATGATGGGTGATGATGATGACGATGAACATGAGGAAGAGGATGCCGATCAACACGAAAATGAAGATAAGGAGGAAGATCGGGACGTCGGACATGACGATGGTGATGGAGAAGGCCGGGAAGAAGTACATGCATACGACGAGGACTGGATCTGTAGGAGTACCCCCGCTAACCGCGGCCGTGCATGACCCTCATGTTCAAGAAATTCTTCACGGCAACGCATCGACCGACCCTAGATTCGCCGGTAGATGGAAGTCTAAGCTAGATCAACTCGAGGTAGACTCAAGAACTCCGTTGTATGACGTAGATCGCGGGCCAGAGGAGAGCCGCCTGAGAGTAACTCTTGATTTTCTAGAGATGAAGACAAAACATGGATGGACCGACGCAGGCGCGGACGATCTCTTCTGATACTTGAAGAAGCGCTTTCCTAAAGATAACACGTTGGCCGGTAGCCTACAGGAGGCCAAGAAAGTCGTGTGCCCTCTCGATTTACTGCACGAAAAATACCACGCCTGCATCAGTGACTGCGTGATTTGTTGGGGATATACTTTCCGGGTATCCTCACAGTACCTCGCTGACTAGGGTGGCCCACTTCGGGTTAGAGCTACGCTCCACGGGCGGCCTAGTCAGGGAGAAGAGACGGAGTCCAGTCCGGCTACGGGAAGGCGCAGATGACTCACCGACATAGGCCTATTTAGTTACTTGTAGTTCAAGATGTACTATGTAACCGACTCTTAGTCGTAGACGGATAGGTCTCTCCTGTAAACCCTAGGCCGGATATCTATATAAGCCATCCTAGGGACCAGCCTTTAGGGCACCCATACACAACTCGCACAGGCGAACCCTTGTAACCCATATTCCGGCTCTGCCATATTACTGGATTGACAGCAGGAGTAGGATCTATCCAAAGCCGGCGGATGCGAACCTGGGTAAACTTGTGTGCTCACCGTCCCGGAACACCGTACGTCTCACACCCCTCTCTTCCGCACGCCTCGAGGACCCCCTCATGGCGTACTTGTCATCAATCCGACGATAGTTGGCGCCCACCGTGGGGCAAGTGAGCTTTGGATTAGCGTTCCGAGCGGAATCTGCAAGAATCGGAATTGGTGAGACAATCGTCGTTGGTCGCGTCCTCTATGCCAGCGATGTCCCTCTCGTTCTTCTTGATGAGACCTGGATTCCGGCTAGGGAGGCCATGACTAGCTACACTATCATGTCTTTCGGCGAGATCGACGTTTATCTCGGTTTCGCTGAACCCGCCCAACCCACCCCAGCGGTGATGATAGAGGCGAAAGAGGCTTTTGGATCCACTCTGTCCGCGGAGGCGGCAGAGTTCTGGATTTCAGAAAACCCTAATCCCACACAGCCCGCACCTGCTGCGGAGATAGTGGAAAAAGCCAAACCTGAAGCAGATCTTCTTGCGGAAGCTGAGCCTGAAGCGGATCTCCCTAGCGAGGTTGAATCTCAGTGCGATCTCCCCAGCAAAGTCGAACCTCAGGAGGAGCACAACGACAATTGCCTCAGAGCCTATGGATCTCACTTTGTCGGATACATTGGATCTGGATCTGGCTTTGCCGATGCTAGAAACAACGATGACTCAGTGCTGAACGCGATCGGAGCAAGCGCCGGCTCACAGGGTTCCCCCGGGAATTCCGTGACGTCAGCAGAACTGCGCGCGTATGATGCAGAATT
The DNA here is from genome assembly GCA_910589775.1 of Avena eriantha. NCBI lineage: Eukaryota > Viridiplantae > Streptophyta > Magnoliopsida > Poales > Poaceae > Avena > Avena eriantha. The sequence continues at coordinate 405,211,284 of OU342746.1, read as the reverse complement.
CGGAGAAGAAATCAACTCCAAGGCCGCGGAGCAAGGAAAAGATTCGGATCTCAGTCCCTATAACAGCATGGACGAGAAGTACGATGAGAACTTTCCTGACTCACGCGATAACATGGATATCGGAGAAAATCCCGACGTCCACATGTCCGAAAGTACTGATCAAAGTTTGACTCCAGGAAACAGACCCAAAGCCGTCTTTGCTACCGGCGCCGCCAAGAAGGCAAAGAAGAAGAAGAAGACTCCGGCTAAGGACTCTCTTGCAGAGGAGGTAGTCGCCGAAGAATACGAGGAAGACTCGGATGGAGCTCTAATCCTCGACGAGCCAAAAACTACCCCGGTGGATGGACACGTGGTTACCCTTGGTGCCCGTAAAATCCTCGGAGAAGCACTGACTACGCCAATCCCCACTGTCGCGGATCTTACATCTGCGGAGCTAGAAGATAGGGCCCAAGCCCTAGAAGCACATCGCCAAGTACTCCTGGATGAAGCCAATAACCTCTTAGAGGAGAAAAGGTGTATTGCATCTGCAGGACAGTTTAACTCCCTGCAGCACTAGAAGACCCGGAAAGACTCCAAGCGAGCTAACAAATTTCCAGAGATCCACAAAGTCCTCTTCGAAGGAGATCCAGGAGCACCTCGGCTCGACAGCAAGGGAGATCTGGTGTATTCAACACCAGTGGAAAATACCGCTGCGGCTCGAGATATCCTGGCGAACAATCCAAACCCAGATCAAATCCGGTTGGGCGTAAAGCTACTTACCAAGGGTCTAGAGCAGAAAACTGGTCTCTCAATCCGACCAATGCCGCACGGATCCGGCCTGGGATGATATTAGACCCCGACGAATTCCGGAACAGCATCACCGTCCAGATTGTCGGGAGGACAACTATTCAAGAACCAGATCTTTGGGACAACGGCACAAACCCGCATGTGGCTGGTCCAACGTTGCCCCAGCCGCAGAGCGAGATGCCGTTGCAGCCATGATTCCGAGACAAACCCCCCGGCGACAGTCGAACAACCGTAGGGAGGAAGATGAAGAGTGACGTCGGGAGGAAGACCGGCAAAGAATGCCACCTCCTCGGCACACCAGCCGTCCGGCTGAACCATGTCACTATGACGACAGAACCGGACGAAGGAACGATGAACACCATGCTGAGACAAGCCGGCAGGGGGCTCGTCGTAACGAAGATCTTCCCTGGAACCGGAATAACAGCACTCCGGATGGAGGCTGGTGATCAGCCGGAAACAATCCACCTGCACCACCTTCTCCACCAAACAGCCATCATAGCGGCTCTCGAAGGAGCCAAGGAGGGCATCATGGCGGAGGAGGTGGTGGCGGAAGCAGAAGTCCGGCTCCAAGGCACCGCAGCCATAGTGAACACTCACGTCGGCGCTCTCTGTCACCCAATGACGCAAGACACCGAATAAACTCCAACATAGAGGCTTGGCGCTACGAGTCGGACAACATCTACGTGGGCCCAAAATGCTTCGGACCACGCATTCGACAAACAAACTTCCCGGAATGATTTGCTATTTCAAGGCACATCCAGCCCTATGACGGTGTGGCTCGACTAAATACTTGGCTCCAGGATTTTTTCCAGGCTTGCTGCATCGCCAAAGGAGGAAACAGCTTGGTCGCAACCCGGTATCTCCCGCTTATGCTGAGGAAGACGACACGATCATGGCTCAATGAACTTCCAGAAAACACCATCCACAATTGGTACGACATGCAAAGTGCATTCTTTCGTAATTTCGAAGGCACCTATCGGAGGCCCTGTACGGTAGGAGACCTACAGCGTTGCACCCAAAAAGCCGGAGAAACTTGCCAGGATTACCTTGGACGATGGATCGACACCAAGAATTCTTGTGAAGGAGTAAATGATCAAACTGCGATCGAAGCCTTCATCACGGGACTCCCAATTGGTCTATTACGTCATCGCTTAAAGTGCGACCACGTCACTGATTTGGGAGAAATGATAGAGACGGCAAGCAAGTATGCAGATGCCGACGATGACGCAGAAGGTTTGCTGAATGTACTAGCTATGCCGCAGTCGGCAAAACAGCCAAAACAGCAGACCCAGAAGCGCAAGAATACCTCGGAAGAAAAACCCAACGCGGAAGCAGCAGTAGTTAACGCTACTTTCGGGTCTGGAGGACGAGGAGGGCGCGGAGGCGGCCGCGGACGCGGCCGAGGAACATCAAGAGTCCAGGGTACAGGAGACCAGCAACCCGGCAAAACCTACTCTTGGGCCGATATCGCCAATAATCCGTGTGTGCACCACCCGGATGGCAATGGGGGCTCTTCCCATACAAACGCTGAGTGTCGCTTTAATGACGACATCAAGAAAGACGAATCCGCTGGCTACAGGGCCAAGCGACGAAAAGGAAAGAAGAATTCCGAAAAAGAGACCAAGGAAGATTCCGACATGGAGGAAGCCGAAGCTTCAAATCCCAAGTCGGAGGGAAAGAAAGCCTTCCAGGCAAAGAAGGACACGTTTGTCACTTTCCTCGGGTCTCAACCAGCTAAGGTCAAAAAGGCTGTAATGCATGAACTCAACGCAACTGTTCCGGCTGTCCCCCAGTTCCTGGACTGGTCGGAAGTTACAATCACCCACCCCACTTATTGACGGCTATGGTTTCTCCAAGACACTCATGGACGGCGGCAGCAGCATCAACATCTTGTACGTTGAGACACTGCGCCAGATGAAGATCTCAGAAACACAGCTGAACCATAGCTCGGTGGTTTTCCATGGAGTTGTCCCCGGAAGACAGGCGAATTCTCTGGGAGAGATCACTTTGGATGTCACTTTTGGGACTCCAAAGAACTACCAGACGGAGGCACTTTCCTTCGAAGTTGTCCCATTCAAGAGCACGTACCATGCTATATTCGGATGACCAGCTTACTTGGATTTTATGGCTCGTCCGTGTTACATTTACAATATGATGAAAATTCCAGGTCCCAAGGACGTGATCACCATCAGGGGAGACCCGAAGAAAGCACGAGAATCCGAGGACGGGAATGCCACCTTTGCTGAAGCCGTACTGCACGCCCAGGAGTACCAGGAGATCAAGAAGACCATCGACCCGTCCGAGATGCCCACAACGAAGAAGGAGGTGACAAAGCCGACTCCAGAGTTCAAAGCATCAGAAGAGACGAAGACGATGCCATTGCAGGAAGAATATCCCTCAAAGGTGACGCAAATAGGTGTAGGTTTAGATCGCGCATAGGAAGGCGCGCTCGTCGACTTCCTCAAAGCTAATAAAGATATCTTCACATGGCAACCTTCTGACATGACCGGAGTACCTAGGGAACTTGCCTAGCACTCTCTAAATGTACACCCAAATGCTAAACCCGTCAAACAGTCCTTACGATGTTTTGGCGACGAAAAGCGAAAAGCAATAGCTAAGGAGCTGGCTCGACTAGAGTTAGCCGGATTCATAGAAGAGGTCATCCACACTGAGTGGTCGGCCAATCCTGTACTGGTCCCCAAAAAGGACACTACTGAATTAAGGATGTGTGTTGATTATACCGCCTTGAACAAGCCTTGTCCCAAAGATCCGTTCGCTCTGCCAAGAATTGATCAAGTAATCGACTCTACGGCAGGCTCAGAACTCCTATGTTTTCTCGACGCATATTCCGGCTATCACCAAATCCGGATGAAGGAATCAGATAAACTGAAAACTTCATTCATTACCCCCTTCGGAACCTTCTATTACGTTACGATGCCTTTTGGGCTCAAGAACGCAGGAGCTATGTACCAGCGCACAATGTAGTGTTGCCTCCATGATCAAATCGGACGCAATGTACATGCATATGTGGACGATATAGCGGTGATGTCCAAAAAGAAGGAAACACTAATTTCTGACTTAGAGGGAACGTTCGCCAATCTACGCAAATTCAACATAATGCTCAATCCGAAGAAGTGTTTCTTCGCAATCCCAGCCGGAAAATTGCTAGGTTTTATCGTGTCTCAAAGAGGCGTAGAGGTAAACCAGGACAAGATCAAGGCTATACTCAACATTTCCAGGCCAACTGGCCTGAAGGACATACAGAGACTAACTGGCTGCATTGTTGCGGTCAGTCGGTTTGTAAGCCGGCTCGGAGAAAGAGCCGCACCACTCTACAAGCTCTTGAAAAAGACCCAAAAATTTGTCTGGACTGATGAAGCTGAAGCTGCACTATAAGACCTGAAAGTAGTACTCTTGTCTGCTCCTATCCTCGCAGCACCGGAACCTCAAGAACCGATGTTGCTCTATCTAGCTGTGACAAACAGAGTCGTCAGCGTTGTTATCGTGGTGGAAAGGCCAGAGGAAAAACAAGAATACCCGGTGCAGCGTCCGACATATTATCTCAGCGAGGTCTTGACTGAATCCAAACAGCGGTATCCGCATTATCAAAAGTTAGCCTATGGTGTGTTCTTCACATCCAGAAAGCTACGACATTATTTTCAGGAGCACCAAATTACCGTGGTGAGCACAGCTCCCATGAGATATATAATCAACAATAGCGATGCCACAGGACGTGTTGCAAAATGGGGAATTGAGCTCTCAGCTTTTGATATTGAGTATAAACCTCGTACAACAATTAAATCCCAGTTTCTCGCCGATTTTATCGCTGATTGGACAGAGACGGCAGAAAATACGACCCCGTCGGAGTCGGAATATTGGACCTTGCATTTTGACGGGTCTAAGGTGCTCGGGGGCTCGGGGTCTGGCATGGTACTCAAATCACCCCAAGGAGATAAGCTTTTCTTTGTGTTACAGATCCACTTCACGACAACAAACAATATTGCCAAGTATGAAGCACTGTTACATGGAATCCGGATCGCTAAAGACATTGGCATCCGACGAATCATGTGTTACGGAGATTCGGATCTTGTCGCTCAACAAGTGTCGGATCACTGTAACGCTAACAAGCACATGGCGGCATACAGAGCCGTCGTGGAAGAACTATCTAAATCGTTCGAAGGGTTTGAGGTTCAACACATCCCTCGAACAGAAAATGAGGAAGCAGATGCACTATCTCGGATAGGCTCTGCACAGAAAAAGGTCCCGGATGGCGCGTTTCTCGAGCACCTCAAAGTTCCCTCTATCACAGGAGTTGATGAGGAGTATCCGGCCAAATCCAACTCTCCTTTAATAGCAGTTTTGGCTGTAATTCCTAGCTGGACAAAACCATACCTAGATTACCTGGTAGACGGAAAATTACCCGAAGACGAGGTGCAAAGCCGGCAGATCGTCCGACGAGCAAAAAGCTATACTATAATCAATGGCGAGCTCTATAAGCGGAGTGTATCTGGGGTTTTTCAGCGCTGTGTTTCTCCGGAAGAAGGAGTGGAAATCCTAAGGGAAATTCACGAAGGCGAATGCGGACATCACGCAGCAGCCAGATCCTTAGTGGCAAAAGCTTTTCGACACGGATTTTTCTGGCTTACAGCTAAGGCAGACGCCGACAAACTGGTCAGAACATGCAAAGGTTACCAAAAATACGCCAAAAAAGCCCGGCTGATCAGCTGCGAACAATTCCGATAACATGGCCCTTTGCGGTCTGGGGGCTTGACATGGTAGGACCATTTAAACGAGCTCTAAGTGGGTTTACTCACCTCTTAGTGATGGTGGATAAATTCACAAAATGGATTGAGGCAAAACCCGTCAGAAGCTGTGATGGAGCAGCAACCAGAAGATTCATCGAGAACGTCATAATCCAATATGGTTATCCACATAGTATTATTACGGACAACGGGAGTAACTTTTCTATGGGAGAACTTGTTGAATTCTGCAATGATCAAAAAATCTGGCTTGACATTGCGTCAATCGCACATCCACAAGCCAACGGACAAGTCGAAAGAGCAAATGGTTTAATCCTTCAAGGCCTCAAACCAAGACTCGAAGCACCACTTCGTCGTGCTGTGGGGGCTTGGGCAGACGAATTACCGTATGTAATATGGAGCTTGAGAACAACTCCGAACAGGTCAACTGGATATACACATTTCTTTTTGGTCTATGGTGCAGAAGCAGTTCTTCCTAGTGATTTGATTCACACCTCTCCCCGAGTTTTGGCATATGTCGAAGAGGATGCCGAAGTTTCTCGACAAGATGTTCTCGATATAATCGAAGAAGTTCGCGTCGTTGCTGAGCAGAGATCTACAGCCTATCAGCAGAAGTTACGCAAGTACCATAGCCAGAGAGTCAAAAATCAATCTTTCAGTAAAGGCGATTTGGTTCTCCGGCTCGTGCAACAAAAAAAGCACAAACTTTCCCCAGTTTGGGAAGGGCCATTTTTAGTTAGTCGAGTATTGCACAATGGTTCTTACTACCTAACTGATATGCGGCCAGTCAAAGAACGACCTGCTACTAAGAAGAGAAAGAGAGCTGGAGGCAGTACAAACCCGGATGAGTTAGACCGACCCTGGAATATTGCTCAGCTATGTGCCTTTTATTCTTAAAATTTTCTTTCTTTGTAATCATATATATGTAAATGTTCAGTGAGAAATAAAGTACTGGTTGCCTCAATGTATTTCTGAGAAGTTTCATAGTACCATCTTATTTTCGAATGATCATGACATAAGTCGAAAATCCCAGAATACTTGAAAGTACTTTATGCTCATGTTTGTTCTGGTTAAGATTTCCGATTCTAAAAATGCTACCTTCGGGTATAATTCAAAAAATTTGTTTTGTGCTTGGGTTTTTGTCTGATTGCTGGACGCGGGTATTTTCCAAGTAATGAATTGTTGGTACTGGAAGCCGGCTTTGTTTCCGAGTTTAAACTGCTTTAGCAATTGAGCTCCGTTGCTCGGCAAAGTTTCCGGTGAAAAGTTTGCCGGCTCATGAAAGGGGCGAGGCAGAAAGCCAGACGAACAATAAGTACAAAACCATAAAAAGTGCTTACGAAAATTTCAAGCACACAAAGCTAAAGTGCTAAACGGACCAGTTCTTATAAACTTAGCACTAGCAAAAGTATTATACTATTTTATACAATTCAATTGTTTCAGAATAACACATCGTTTTCTGGTATTTCTACGATGCAGGCGAAGATGGGGCATTAGTCGGCTCGCTGGTAACATCACCTCTGATTTGATACCTGTCCGAGACAAGGATATCAGACTCGGTCTGCTCCTCGTCGGAGGCTTCAGCAGTTTCTTCTTGTGGCGGAGGAGGCGTTTCCACGCGAGTGAAGAAGGGAGTGTCGTAACTGGTCAGATCAGCTACATGGCACCCATATCCGGCGCAAGCATCCATGATCTCGTTGATGTTCTGCTCATTGCCATATTCATCCATAGTCGAATAACCTTTGGTTACTTGCCAAATTTCCATGCTTCCATGGTGGCTCATAACCATTGTCAAGGCATTCTGTGCCACGGTTCGCGCATAAGACATGTTCCAGTCTTGAACGAGCTGGGGCATCTTCTTCGCCTTGTCACGCACCTCAAAGGCGGACATTCTGTGCATATCGGAAACCTTTAGAGCTTCACCAATATCCTCCAATGATTGGCGGAAATCGTGAAGCAGATCTCCGACGGAAGTTAGCCGGCTGGTGCGGGACTCAGAGGAGGAAGAATCCAACATATTCAAAGGATCTGTGTATATTTCACAAAGTCAAATAACATATCCGAATTCATAAAGTCGGAAAAAAGAGAAAGGTCAGGGATAGGAAAAGTTTACCGAAGATGGTGTCGTCAACTTTGGTCTTCTCAGCTCGAAGACTCTGGAGCTCATCCCAGAGGGCTTGAGTTGTATCCTTCTCCCTGTCAAGATCATCTTGGAGATCCGAGATTTTCTTGTCTTGGATCGCGATCTTGCGATCACGTTCTTCGGTGGCCATATTGGAAGATTCAAGAACGATGTTAATACTGCGCTCATGATCTTCCTTAAGCTTTTCTAGCTTTTGCCTCGGCATTCTCCACCTCCAGGGTATTGAAATTCTTGGCCTCCTCGACCACCTTGCAGGATCGAGCTACAAGATCTGCAAATGACAAAAAGCGAACGTCGAATCAAGATTCGGTTTCAAGACAAACAGCCGGAAAGCCAGAATGAGGGCAGAAAAGTTTACCTTCAGCTTCATCCTTGGCAATCTTTAGCTGTGCATTTTCTAAACGGAGAGCTCTGATCTCTCTCCGTTTGTTGCAAACATTCTTCAATAGTTCCTGGTTATAATCATTAACTTTTTGTAAGTCAGAACAGTACCCAGAGTCAGAAGTCTACTAAAGACTCGAGCTAATATTAAATATCAGCGCGAGCCTTGGGGGCTATACTAGTTCGTTCTTTGGCACCCTATGAAACAATAAATCCAGATTTCCTATCCAACTTCATGCTTGGGGGCTAGAGGATATGATATGAAATACAGTAAAAAATAGAGTTAGATTTCGACTTACAAAATGTTCATGGGTCAATTTCCTCAGACTCATGTTCACCTCTGAAGAAACCTTCTCGACGAGAGTCGAAGGAACCACTGGTGGTGGCGGAGCCATGCCGGCCCTCAGATTATCGTCACGAAGACGAACTTGGTCAAGAAGCTCGACGAGTTTCACGTCCTAGGCTTCTTGTGCCTCTTCTTTAGCAGAGACTGTGCGCTTCTCCAGGCACTGTTGAGCCAGCTTCTGGATTTCTTCGATGCTTTTCCGAGTAATGCCAAGTTTGGCAAGACCCAGATTCTGCAGAAGGTTTTCTGCGAAGGTCTCTGCTGAGGGATCATTACCCTGTGAGGGTTCACCCTTGTCGATTGCCGAGTCACTCATGATGACGTCGGTCTGTGATCCGAGGATCACTAGCTCGTTTTGAGGAGCCGGATCTTCTGCGACACGCGGGGATGTGGTAACCTCCGGTGTGGCAGAAGGCTTAGGGGTAGGAGTCGGAGGTGGAACAGTAGGCGAAGTCAAAGTTAACTTTGACTGGCGCAGGGGTTTTCCCGTTGCTCCTTTCCCTTTGCCCTTGGAAAGCTGTTTAGCTCTGAGAAGTAACAGAACAATAACGTTGCAACTCATAGAGAATGAAAAGTATACAACGAAGCCTTGTGAGGAAAATTACCTCTTCACAACAGGTACTTCTTTTGTGCCGATGGAAACTGTCGAAGATTTACGCTTCCGAGTAAGCGTCTCCGGCAGAACTACTAGTTCTGTATCCTCCTGGGATACAGGTTCCGGTGGATATCCCTCAAGTGGAGCAAGCTCCGACTCGGGGAGGTCAGCAAGCTGAAAGAAATATGATCTCAGTATTGTGAAAAAACTACAAATGCAGTATGGATGAATACAAGAGCAGTAGCTGGAAAACTTACTGGTATCACTGGATTATCAGCCGTATGCATGTCCAAGGAGAGATCTGGAATCTTCCTTTCGACCCGTTCCTTAATCATCCATTTAATCATAGTCTCGTAGTCTTTGTCTGGGATTGATTTCAGACTAATGCGGAGGGAATCCGTCTTGCTCTTGGTGATCGTGTGCATAAGCCGGTCACCATGATGCTGAAGGGGCTGAATCCGGCGTGCCAGCTAGCAGTGAACTAAGTCGGATCCTTTTAGACCCTTGTGCTTCATCAGGTACTCAATCCGCCTTTTGGCGAGAATTAAGTCTTCAGAGAGAGCCGGAGCATCTGCGTCCCATGACTCTTGGGGAGTGGTAGCCCCGTCAACAAAAGCCGGCAAAGTAGTTTCTTTACCAGGAGCCGGTCTGTCCTTATGATAAAAGAACGTGGATGGCCATTTCTTCACGGACCCACTAGCCTTAATTCTAGGATAGACTCGTTCTCTCCTAACTGTCAGGCTAAGAGTTCCGGTAATATAAGGATTACCGGAAGTGATAGAATTTCTTCGGCTACCGAAGTAGTACCGAAATAAAACAAGACTCGGTTTAATTCCGTGATACCCCTCACACAAAGATGCATAAGCGCTCATTTCTAAGATTGAGTTTGGGGGGAGGTTGTGGAGTTGAACTCCGTAGTGATTTATAACCTCAGAAAAGAAATCTGAGGGAGGAAAGCTCAAACCTCTGTCGAGGTGGGTGCCGAAGTGCACCCGCTCGTCAGCGTTGGGGGAGGGGATGGTTTGTCCGAAGCCACTCCGCCAGTCGCCGGCGTGGAGGAGGCCTTCCTTCTCAACGACGCGGAGTTTCTCATTGTCGAGGGTGCACGGGATCCAGTCCCGCGAAAGTTCTCCTTCTCCGCCGCTGCGGAGGTCGTCGCTGTTGTCGCTGCCGCGCTGGAGGATGAAGCATCAGCCATTTTTCTGTGAACGGTGGTGACCTTAGATGGGCGGTGCTATGTGTTTGGGGGAGGAGGCATAGGAGCTTTTGCGCGGTGGCGTCGAAGGGAAGGAGAAGGTACTGGCGTTGGTAAGGAAGAAGGAGGAAATCTTGACCCCTTATATCTCCTACCCGCGTCAAGATTCGTGTGTAAACACAGTGTAATTTGCCATGCGTCGTGGAAGGAGCTAGGGTAACTTCCTCAAGAAGATTACGCCTCCTCAATCTCCGCGCATGCATTAAAACGGCGTCTCGGTTCCGCGCGACCCGGGCCCACCAACGGTCACGTTGGCAGGAATGTCTGTTAGTGACAAGACTAGACCTTGACTGATGTCATGTGACGTTAGCAACTTATCTTCCGGCTTAGTTTGAAAATCAAGCAGGGAAAGGAACAAAGTGAAAAGCTAATAAGTCCGACTCATGATGAGACTCGGATCCTATCCTTTTGTTTTGAAAGTTTCAGGAACCCTTCAAGACTCGGCAAGACGAAGAGGTATCAAGCTAGACGATAAAATCCAACTTTGGATCTTGGAGGCTTCCAGGGGCTACTGTTGGGGATATAATTTCTAGGTATCCTCACTATACCTCGCTGACCAGGGTGGCCCACTTCGGGTTAGAGCTACGCTCCACGGGTGGCCCAGTCAGGGAGAAGAGACGGAGTCCAGTCCGGCTACGGGAAGGCCTAGATGACTCACTGACATAGGCCTATTTAGTTACTTGTAGTTCAAGATGTACTCTGTAACCGACTCTTAGTCGTAGCCGGATAGGTCTCTCCTATAAACCCTAGGCCGGATATCTATATAAGCCGTCCTAGGGACCAGCCTTTAGGGCACCCATACACAACTCGCACAGGCGAACCCTTGTAACCCATATTCCGGCTGTGCCGTATTACTGGATTGACAGTAGGAGTAGGATCCGTCCAAAGCCGGCGGATTCGAACCTAGGTAAACTTGTGTGCTCACCGTCCCGGAACACCGTACGTCTCACACCCCTCTCTTCCGCACGCCTCGAGGACCCCCTCATGGCGTACTTGTCATCAATCCGACGACATGATTTACCGGAACAAGCACAAGGACAAGACCACATGCCCAGTGTGCGGGGAACCTCGATACAAGAGAGGGACGAGAAAAGCTCCTCAAAAAGTTGTGTGGTACTTCCTGCTCAGGCCCCGTCTTCAGCGGTACTTCGCAAACCGCAAGGAAGAAAACTCATGCACTAGCACGCGGAAAGGAAGGAAGCGGTGCTCAAGGATCCTATACGGGTTGAAAACCCAGTGCTGACACACCGTTCGGATGCAAGACAGTGGAAAGCATTAGACAATGAGTACGAAGAATTCGGGAAAGACCCAAGAAACATCAGGCTTGGTGTGAGCACCGACGGGATGAACCCGTTTGGCAACCAGAGCAGCAAGCACAACACCTGGCCCGTGTTTGTGTGGATATACAACCTCCCCCATGGGTGTGCCTGAAGAAGAAGTACATACACATGAGTATGCTAATCCAAGGGCCGACACAGCCAGGGAGCGATCTCAACCTGTATCTCGAGCTATTGAAGGAGGAGCTAGCCATCTTGTGGGAGGAAGGGGTGGAAACATGGGACGCCTACCTCGAAGAACCATTCCGTCTGAAAGCCGCGGTGATCGTGACGGTGCAGGAATATCTCAGATACAGATATATTGCGTGCCAGGTGTGCCACGGACACAAGACTTGTGTGCGGTGCATGGAAAAGATGTTGTATCTACAACTTGGTAAGGATCCCGGGTCTTCGAAAACCGTCTACATGAGGTGGCTACCCGAGAATGACCCGTGGAGGAAGCATGGAGATCTGTTCAATGGCGAGGATGAGCTCGAAGGACCTCCACCTAAGCGTAGCAGCGAGGAGATCTATACTTTGTTGAAAAACTGGAAATAATGCCCTCCGGCGAGTAAGATAAAGAAGCATAAGCGGAAGCGAGGAGACAAGAAGAAGAAAAATGAACCCGGACCGCTCATGGGGGTATGCAAAAGGAGGTCCGTGTTTTGGGACTTGCCATACTGGAAAATCCTCGGTACACCTCATAGCCTTGTTGTCATGCATATTACGAAGAACATGTGCGAGAGCTTGCTTTCCACTCTGTTCAACATGCCGGATAAGACCAAAGACGGGCCGAAAGCAAGGCACGACCTGATGGCCCTGAATATCAGAGAAGATCTTCACCCTCCGCCTTCGTCTAGGGTTGAGGAGACGGATGATCGCAAGCGCAAAAGGGCGGGGAACAGTTGGTTGATGAGGAGATGGAAGATCCTAAGGGCAAAAGGGCTAAGTAGAGCAAAACTCCACGTCCCTCCTGCTTCACTCTAAATCCTGACGAGCTCGAAAAAATCTTCAATTGCCTCCTAGGAGTCAGATTCCCCTTAGGCTACGCGGGGCTGATACACCGATGGCTGGACCCGATGAAAAAAATATTCAGCGGGATGAAGTCTCATGACTATCACGTCATGATGACGCAGATACTTCTGGTTGCAATCCGAGGGATAATGGAGCCGCACGTCCGTGCAACGCTGACTGGCCTCTATAACTTCTTTGACATCATCACTCGGAAGTCGATAACCGTCAAGAAACTCGGGAGGCTGCAGGAAGAGATCGTCACCATCATATGCGAGATGGAGATGTACTTCCCGCCCGCATTCTTTGACGTCATGGTCCACCTGCTGCTATATAGTGGACGATATCGAGGATCTCGGGCCTGCGTTCCTTCACAACATGATGGCGTTAGAAAGAATGAACAGGATCATCAAAGGATACGTCCGTAACAGGAAACATCTGGATGGCAGCATCGTCCAGGGCTTTGTCACCGAGGAGTGCATCTCTTTCTGCAAGAATTATCTAAACAAGGATAACCCATGCCCTGTTGGTTTTCCTGTTAACAAGCATTGAGGCAGGTTCGAGGGAGTAGGCCACATCACCGGCAATAGGGAAATGGACGTGGATCAATCTGGTAGGAGAGCCAACTTTAACAGGGCCCACTTAGTAGCGCTACAACACATGGACATTGTCGGGCCTTGGGTGGATCAGCATATAACCATGATCAAGAACAGTGCTGACAGGCCGATGATGGAAGAAGAGGTATTTAGAGCACACAACTCCTCTTTGGCACACTGGTTTAAATACTAGATTGATGCCAATCCCCCACCAATGACAAGCGATGCAGACAAAATCATAGTGGCCTTGTCTTACGGGCCCGCGCCCAACCTCATGACTTATCAAGCATATGACATCAGCGGGTACACATTCTAAACGGAGGAGAGAGACAAAAGGAGCGACTATCAAAACTCGGGTGTGACGATGGAATCTTACACGGGTGAAGATAAGAAAAGATACTACAGAATGATCGAGGAAATCTGGGAGCTCGACTATGTCGGGGAGAAGCTGCTGATGTTCCATGTCAGATGGGCTACGGATGTCACAAAAGAAGACGAGTATTTCACCACCATGCGTATGCCCAAGAAATCCAAGACCAAGAACCCACCGCGCAAAATGAGCCATGGGTACTGGCTAAGCACGTCGAGTAATGCTTCTTCATTACCGACCCGTCAAAGCCTAGCCGTGTCGTCGTAAGGAGAGGCAAACAGGCTCTCGTCAGAATGGATGGAGTCGCTGATGAGAAAGACTTCGACGGCCTCGTCGGAGACCCGATGGTGGAAGAACCCGATGAAGACGATGCAACATACACAAAAAGAAGAACAAGGACCACACTACCTAGGTCGTTAGCTCTTCCTCCGTACACCCGTGGGGTCAAGTCAACAAAGACCAAGCAGAAAGGCGAGAAGAAGAAGAAGAGAGATCGAGTGTGAAGAAACAACACTAAACCCTAAACCCTAAAACCCTAATTGTGTGTATCTCTAATTAATGATGTATAAGTGTACTACATACACAAACTCTTTTGGATGGCGACGCGGAACCATCATTTTATGTGTGTCGTCTTGAATGACATGTGTATTGATCGAACTCTCATCATTATATTATTTCATGTAGTCGGTCGTCTCTTTGTGCTATATATTGGCGACGTTCATAAACAACACCATCATTTTATGTAGTCGATGCACTCACACACTCCTTGTATAAGTGTACTTAATTACATGCATGCTCGAAATAGGGAAACAGTGCAGAAATAATTAACAAGCAAAACAAAAAGCATCAGGAAAAAAAGGTTATCCCCGGCGAATATAGACCTAAGGCGCTGGGGGTAAGGGGGGGGGTCCCACCTATAAGTGGGTGTTCAGTTATCACTGACGAATGCGTGAGTTCGCCGGGGTAAGTCCTGCGGGTCCCACATATAAGACCCAATGTCTCACCCATCGATGCGGCCGGAGAAAAATCCCCAATTCCCCTCCCTCGCAAGCAACCCTAGCTCTCTCATTGTGGTGACCCGCACCGCCACGCCCCCTCACTGCGCCGTCGTCATCCCCACGCGCCGTCGTCGCCCCCACGCTCCGTCGTCGTCATCCCCACGCGCCGTCGTCGTCCCCTCGCTCCGCACCGTCGTCCGCCGCAGTTTTCTTCTCGCTCCGTCGAATTGAACTGGATCAACGCCACCGAGGTCTTCTTCTTAGTCCATGAACATCCTTTGCACTGTAACAAGGTGAGCCCCCTTCCCACCGTCAAACTGCAACAAGGTATTCTTCTTGGATTAGCTGGTACTTTGTTCGGATTTTGTTCGGATTGGCTGCAACAAGGTGACCATCCTCTGCTGCTTTGCTATTCAGATTTTGTTCAGGCTCAGTGTCAAGTTTGCTCAGCAGCTGGTACTTTATATTAGCTACTTTAGATTAGCTACTTTAAATAATGAATGGACTGAATGTGTGCTGGTGGTGGTGTAGTTGATATGGTGCTAGTTGTATTTGCTATAATTCGCCCATTGTTTGGTGTAGTTGATATGGTGTTGCTGGTGGTGTAGTTGATATGGTGCTGCTCTATGGATGGCATGGTTATCGGTACATTTTGTGCAGGTACAATGTGTTGCCAATGTTTCGCAGGAATGTCGATTAATTTCCGTTCCAGCGAATTTCTGGCACTCTGGCATGACCATTTTTAGCAAAGGTCATGCTGAATTTTCGCCGTGAATATAAGTGTCCTAAATCTTTTATTTTTTGCTTGTGTAGTGCTAGGTTTAGCCATGTCGTCTTCTGGAAACCGCAATCAAGACAATCCCGATCTTGGGTCTTCTCAGCAAAACTTGGAAGAGCACTACAAGGTCATGGAGGAGGAGATACAGCTGGAGGAGATGACAGGGGGCGAAGAAGGCGACGAGACCACCGATGATGCCCTTGATGGTGATGACGAGAGGGGCGACGAGACCACCGATAGTGGCACCACCTGGGGTGGCTCGGAGACTACTATAGAGGCCAAGAGATGATGGAAGAAGCGGCGCCCAAACATGGTCGGCACCACAAGGGAAACATTCACCGCGGTGGACCCCGAGACCGATATTCCTACAGAGCCGAAGTGGCTCGCGAAGGGGTACGACCTCCACTTGGGAGCTATCCTTCGGGACGTCATCAATGTCAACGAGACGAAACTCCGAACGAAGCAAAAGAAGCATCTGCAGGACCAACTCCTTTTGTGGCTGCACGCGCGGTACCAGTTCCCTGAGGGCTACACAAGCTTGAATCCCAAGGAGAACATCGTGAACAGGCTAGCCCTCTCTAGGTTCACCAAGAACCTCAGCATTTATAAAACCATGCTGAGGGGGATGATTGGTGACAACGAGAGCTTCGAAGAGATCAAGCGCCAGTTCCTGCGGATTATGCGGGAGGACTACACGCTCTTCCTGCAAAACAAGGAGCTAGAGTACACCAAGTCGCAGTCGATCTGGGGGAAGGAGCTGGCAGAGAAGAACGCCTACCGTCTCGGTTGCCGTGGCTACGACGACAAGCAGGAGAAGTGGCAGAATGAGGACCAGACCTACGTAGACAAGGGCATCTAGAACCCTTGGGACAAGTACAAAGACCCTTTCTTCAGGGCATTTGTCAGGTCCTGCTACCATAAATAAAAGGATGGGAAACTTGTCACTAGCCTGGAAGTGGTGGAGGGTGTTTTCTTGGTCACCGACCCAAAGGTGGTGAAAGTTGAGAAAGCAGTGGTAAGCAATTTTACCAGCTTATTAGTTTGATACTGCTCACCAACTCCATCTCTAAAATTATTCATGCTACTTCTTGTAGTTCACATAAGAAGCAGCCGAATTTGGCTCCTCGTCCTAGACATCGACGGACAAAGTCTCTCGGGACAACCCTTTTATTAGGGGCATGAACATCGTGAAGGAGTAGCCGTCGTTGAAGAGGCCGCACTTAGGCCGTGTCCCCGGCACCGGAGGAGGTCGCAAGCATGTCAACCATAGCTTGGCCGTGCCCAGCACCAAGGAGTCACGACAGGCGGAGAAGGACCGAGAGCATGAGGCTCTATTGGAAAAGATGGCCAACTTGGAAGCAACCATGGACCAGCGAGTCCAAGATGCGGTAGAAAGCAGGGTCCAAGCAGAGGTGGCCACCAAGGTCAATGACGCGGTGGCCAACCAGGTCAATGAAATCATCCCTGGAATGGTGCAGTCAATCTCCAATTTTTTCGCCAACAGCCAAAAGGGACCGCTCCTAGTGATCAGCCTAGGCGGCAGCAACTTGGGCAACCTGCCTTCTGCTACACGAGCTCAAGACACACCCATATTGGTGGCCGAAGGTGCCAATGCAGGTCCTAGGGAGGATTCGCCAGCCATGGGGGCCGGCAGCAGCCACTCAGTCACTTGCACGCCCTGCCCCGGTCCCTCGACGCGAGCCAAGCTCGACGCCCTCACGGTATAATTAGTTGACCCTCTCAAAGTCTCTGCAAATTAATTACTTCATCCTCTCTAACCTAAATGTTTTCACAGGAGCAAACGACTGCTTGCATCTTGCTCCTGAATGTGGACAACGAGTTGAAGGATGTTGTGAAGGGAAACGTCATCATGCCACTCAACCGGTCGTACCACTTCAAGCCTATGGACGATAGCGTGCACCGGGTTCAAGTGGATCGGTCGTTACCGGGATGCGGAGACTTGGATCCTCCTTCTCAACCCACGGATGCCACTTGCGTGCTGAAGGTCGGACAACTCAAGAATCATATCCTTCTATTGCCGAAAGCCCTAATTCGGCTGAACACCGCCAGGGGGTCGGAGGGAAGCCAAGCCAGGGTCACTCCTGAGGTTGCGTCAGGGGCGCCGAGCCAAGCCAGGGTCACACCAACATCTGTGCCTGCGGCAAGCCAAGACAGGGAAGGACCTCCACCGGCTGATGATCCTCTCGAGACACATGATGAGCACGGCAATGCATTGGACATCAGAATGGCTCCCATTGATTTGTTCATCGCTAATTTGGAGGCCAACACTCTTCCTTTCGAGGCACTCGCCTGTGATACCCTAAAGAAGAAGCTCTTCCCTTCTCAAGAAACGCCCGATTAGGAAGACGCTACCGCCTTCACCGCTCCACCGCAAGCTCAGGTTACCCCGAGGACACTCCTTGGTGTGACCATGGAGGCGATGAGAGAAACCGGCACTCCCCCGTGCAATAAGAAGGGCATGAGGAAGCGGAAGAAGAAGTCAGGGAAAAACGATGTCGCAAGCAAGAAAGTGGTTATCGATAGGTTGCCGACCCAGTGGAGGACGATGCATTACATTGGTGAACCAATCCTGCCGGAACACATTGTCAAGACGCTGACGCCGGACATGAGGAGCCTGCATGAGTCTATTCTGTATGTGGAGCAGGCACTTGCCAAAGATAAAAATCCCTCATACCCGGTTTTCACGGTCAGGGTGCCCACTAACTATGGCTTCGTCACCACCAACCCTACGGAGTTGTTCTTCATTAGGTATGAAGATGTCTTCAGGCTCTTCCACATGTTCCGGCTTGAGCGAAACTTAGTCTGCCTGGTGTCACTTAGCATGGTGCATGATATCATCGAGGAGAAGACCCCGCACATCGCTATCATGGACCCCTTCTACATGACTGCACACAACAACGACAAGGAACAGGCGTTTGTCGTGAAGTATATCCAAGATTTCTTGGTGGCGAATAAGGATAAGAGTTGCTTTCTCATGCCATACTTTCCCGAGTAAGTAGTCGGTCGCTAAATTACCCGCTATTACATTCTTTCGTGAATTTCCTTAATAGCTGAGGATGATGGTTTAGTCCAACTGTTTTGCGCAGACACAAGTATTGCGTCCTCATCGCCTTTCAGCCATATTATTCCAATGTCATCTATCTTGATTCTGGGAGAGACGTGCGGGAAGACTACACCGACGTCAAGTCTACTCTTGATAAAGCCCTCAACGGCTTCAGAGCTGCGGTTGGCCCACTCAAGTATGAGAAGAAAGTTGAAGGCTGCTATGTGTGCTCCCATGTAACCAATTTCCCCTGCCTCAAGCAATCGTCGGGTGGGATGGAGGCCTGGTTCACCATCCTACAGATGAGGGAGTTCGTAAAGGATCAAGAGCTTCTCTTGTTGCCATCTGGTCTCGAGAAAAGGGGCATAGACATGTCGAATACCACCAATGCAAACATTAGAGCCGAGTTCCATGTCATCCAGCGGAAGATTGGCACGATACTCATGAGGGATGTCTTGAAAAGGGGTGGCTTGTTCAACTACAACGGTACCCCGCTGAGTAAGGCAGAGATAGAAACCCGCTTAGAAGGGTGCTGTGACGTGAGGACATTCAGGATGCTCGATGGCATCCATCCCTTCCTGCCGAATGCATATGACAGGAGTCATGGTACTTGATCGAGTCACAAACTTATCTCCTGCAAATGTTAGTCACGGTAGGCCTTTAGTATATTTGATGCTTTTCTTTTTGCATACCTATCTCTCCCTGCAAATAAATGTTAGTCATAGAATTACTTTAGTATATTTGATGCTTTTCTTTTTGCATACATAGATGTTATCTCTCTATTATGAATGTGCTAACAACTAACATTTCTTTCTTGTGTGTGTGCGCATAGATGACGTGGTATGTCATGTAGAAGGGCAAGGTTCTCGGAGTCTACAATGACTGGGAAGATTGTAGGAGGAAGGTCCACTATTTTAGCGGCAACAGTTACAAGGGCTACACCACTTTGGAGGAGGCGAAAACTCGATACGCCAACTTTCTAGCGCGACGGAGGAGAGAGATGTGGAGGAGACGGATGACCCCCTTTGTCGTGATGATGCTCGTAGCCACCGCCGCCTCTCTAGTCTATTATGTCATTGTTGTTTAGCTAGGTTGTGCGAGTCCAGAGACTTGTGTCTATGTTTGTGTAATATTTGCTAGTTGGAGTCGACATTTTAACCATATATGGTCAACTTTCTACACTTGTGTTATCTATTTGTGTTATTGATGCATGCTATGAACCATATGATGTGTACATTTTGCTGCCATTCTGGTATTGGATATTACTGTGTATATTCTATGTATTTCGAGAAGTTTTTTAATCCTATTAATAATACCACTGGCGAACGGATGGACTACCACCAGCGAGCCGCGGTTCGCCTGTGGTAGGGGGCACTACCCCCGGCGAATAAGGAAGGGTGCCCGTGGTACTGGATTACATCTGGCGAAAAAGTCTGTTCACCGACGATGACAAATATTACCCCCGACAAATAATCGCACACGCCGGCAATGTGGCATTACCGCCAGTTTGGTGCGTCGGGGATAAGGTTTTCCCTACGAGTGAAGAACCAGCAATAACAACTCATAACTATCTTACTAATAAGTCTATTATATAAACTATCCGACTTGCAATTGAATGCTCGAAGTAGGTTCTATGGCTAGATATTATACTCCTATCTAGTCAGGAACTTCGTCTTCACTTCTGTTGATGTATATGTTGACTCCATGGACTTCATTGAAGAACTTGAGCTTTCTGTGATGCTTCCCTTAAGCATAAGTTGGTGTTGACGTCATCTTCATTGGCTTTAGAATCTAGCAAGGGTTAAGAAGGTACGATTGAGTACGAGCATACTCAGCAAGTTCACTAAAAAGGAGTGTTTGATGCACTATCTATAGCCATAGACTAGAGGTCGTAGGCTATGCAGGTTTTTGTAAACGTTTCTTTTATTCTGAAAAGCTATGTCCGTCAGCCTTCACAGGTTGATTAGAACTTCGTGGAGTTCCTTTCCTGCAGCGTTTGCAGCTCCTTCCCGGAATAGGGAGTAACATGTCACACTTTTTTACCCTCTGCAGAGGTGTGTTGCTTTACCCATGAGAGATTCATATCCATGTTGCACAACCAGGCGATCTTTCTTGTCCACACTTCCTTTGGTGTGGGGCCCAGCATAAGAACCCAAGCCGATCATTGCCCTTCTCCGCGACCCCACATGCCAACATAATCCTTCAAGCCACCACATCTCTGTTAAGCCCCCTTTTGGGCAAGCTACAACTCTGATAGGCCCCTGAAGACTCTATGAGCCGGTTGTGCCCTAGCCGGTTCCATTAAAAGGACTGATCGTACCACTGTCAGCCTCTCACAGATAATCTAGACACCAAAACCGTGGGGCCTAAGGGTGCCCACCCGTGTTGCTGGATCCACGCAAGGAATCTCAGCGTCACCTAAAAGTCGTCCATTGAAACACGAAAGGAAGAACATCCAACTGACTTCCCCAGAGCCCATATAGATCTCATGGTTAACTCGAATATACGGCGCAAGAATCACTGGCGACATCTGTTGTTAAATCCTAGATGATATATTCTCGAGCAATGGTGCTTCCATTGGCAATCATAATAGATTAGCTGGTCACGTTGGATCAGTAACCACTAGTTCAAATTAATTATGAAAATAGTGTTTTCTGTCATCCTTTTAAAAATGTAGGTGATGACAACAACAATAGTTTGCAAATATTTGATAGAAAATAATCAAAGGGCATGAGCAAGTGTGAACTTGCCTTTGTGATTACAAGATTATGTAATCACGGTCTTCAAGACGATATAAATGTCAATATCTGAGAACAACATCATTGATCAAGTAAGGACTAATGTTTAAAGAAGCAATATGATGTGATGCATAAGTAATGCTATGTATTTTGTAAAACCCCTAAAGTACTTCCCCAAGTTTATAAGTGAGTTGCATTTAGGTGGTTTCTTTAAGATTTGATTCATCTTTAAGTTTTTTTACAAATAATTTTGTCTACAAGAAACTTAATAGTAACATATAAGATATAAAAGTAAAGTACAATAGCAACACATGATTACAGTTAATTGCTATCATGTAACTATTATGAGAGTTCATGTTTTAAGTTGCTAAGAGTTAAAAGGAATAACACAATGTGTTTGTTTGAAGTGGCAAACAGAATAACTTTTGAGGAAAATACTTATTATACTAAGTTAAGCATTTCACATTGTTTCGTGAATTCAGTTGATAGATATCTGTATTGCTTTTAGGATCTTCAGTTAGTAGACTTTTAACTTTGTGAGTAAAAGACCAAAGTTCACTAATAAAACTTAGTTAAATTAAGTCATAATGTGTCTAAAGCATGACCTAGCTGTAGGGTTTTTCGTAAGCATGATCAAGGATGAGAGATCATTCATTTCTAATGAGTTCAAGACTTGGTTTGCTTAACATAATTCTAAAGAAAAGGTTTAACTCAGTGATGAAAGCATAAATAGATGACTTCATTAAGTTGTTAGAGTTTAAAGTATTTATACAACTTAAGAATTAATTCTATTGTTTAAGGAAATAGTTTTATATATGTTCTACATGTTTTAGCCTTAAGAAATTACATTCTATGTTTCAATAAATCCTAAGTAGTCAATTAAGGCTAATATGGATTTATTTTGATTTATAAATGATAAGATAAAAATATCTCTTTAATTTTAATAATAGGAAACACTATTAAACCAATTTTAATACTTATTTGTTTATAAATCCTAAAATGATTTGGAATTTTATAAATAGCATTTTTATAAAATAATAGATTTACCTTTATGCACAAAATGTTTTTTATTTATTTTTATGTCTTATCTTTATTTTATTAGAATTCTATAAAGGATTAAATGTCCTTAAATATTTATTTCAAGTTTTATTCGTTTGAAAGAAACATAGTAATTTTAGAAAATAGTAGATTTATTTTTATAAACAAAATGATTCTTGATTCATTTTTAGGACTTTTCCTTATTTTATTGTGTTTAATTTAGGATTTTGTTATCTTTAATATTTAGTTGTATCTTATTTAACCTAAATAAGTAATGTTGTATTTTTCTTAGGTAGATATTATTTTTGTGAACATTTTTATACATAATATGTATTTTTAGGATTTTTGTACGTTTTTTAGAGCTAAAAGTACTTATAAGGTATTTTGGTAATTCTTTTATTTTATTTTATTTTCTTATTCTATTGTTAATCTGGCCTGTTTGGTAGGGCTCATGGGCCGGCCTGGATGGCTCGGTGCGGCCCAGATAAGCCTGGCTTGGAGCCAACCCGACCTCAGCCCATCTCCCTCTCACTTACACACAGGCAAGCTCACGTCTCCACCTCGTGTTCCTCTCTCGCGACCTCCAGTCGCCGCTATGACCCTGCCCACCTTCGGCCACTCGATTCCGGTGACCCAGGCCGCTAAGGTCGCTGCCACCGGTCACCAATGCTCTACCGTGCTCTGCTGCTTCTACCTATTTGGCTCGATTTGACTAACATGCCCTCACGCTCTCGCCCTCGACCCCGAAACCCTAACTCACCTTCTGCTCAAGCAGCGGCGGGACGACGGTGCTCGACCGCAACCTCGGTGATTCCCACAGTGGCTTTGGTGTTCGGGTGCTGGCATCGTGCTGGTGGTGTGGTGGCCGTCTGCCACCACCGTCTCCGTCCAAGTGATGATACTGGCGTGGCTTGGCGTGGATTGAGCGCCACCGGTGCTCTCCGTGCCGCCATGCCTGGTGTTGCTACCGATCTACTTCCTCTTCCCGACTTAAGCGAGGACCACCGTGTATGTTTCTATTTCCCCCTCTAGCTCTCTCTCTTTGCTTTTCCCTTCCTCTCTGCTCTATATGAACCCTAACTAGGGTTTCCCCTCTGTTGTTCTAGTAATGGCTCATTGAGATTGGTTCAACAATGTTGTTGAGCATGTTTTGCTCAGCAAGATTTATGGCCAATGCCTTCTGGAGTTCCCTAGGTCAGATGCTATGATGTTAGTTTAATTTGAGTTCATATTATGCTCATGCAATCCATGACTTTTTTTATAAATTGGTTATAGTGGAAATGTTTGGATTCCACCATGTGTTTGAATTTAATTAAGTGAGCGCTTTGTGTATTCTGATGAATTGATACTTAGGTGATAATATACTGAAGGTTGCTTCAGTGAGTAGTTCTTGGGATCTACTATAACTACATCTTGGCTTGAATGACTATCTCCTGAATAGGATGAGTGTCAAGAGTGAGAGTGGATTTGGATATAAAGATGATTCCTAGTATTTATACTTAGGGAAATGATTTGTTAAAAGTATATGATATAGTTAGATAAAATAGTGGCTTCTGCTAAATGGATCTTGCTTCTGTGGAACCCTTCTGAAGGTGTGCACACTAGCCCAGATCATATGCAAGATCTGCTGCTTACTTTACTAGCTATATATTATGGTTAGTTGCCAAGGATGCAAAGGCTGAGGCAAAATGCTTGATGGATGATAGATGATATATAAGTATGTTGATTTGCTGTTGATGTTGCTAGAGTAAGTCTTAGGGGTATTTGCTGCTTGGAATCAACTAATGTGGTGCCTCAGTTGAGTGTGCACAATAGAATTCGAAGGTATCATGATCTACTATTCTTGCACTTGCCAGTGATGCAAAAGGTTTTTTTTGTTGGGATAAGAACAGATACTCTGGTTGGCTTTTTATAAACCCTATGATGATGTTTGGATACCACCTGAATACAATACTGAGGGCATTCCCTTTACCAAAGATGTGTTTCTTTATGAATGGACAAGGTCAGATGTTGGTGTGGGTCTGGTGATCAACATGTCGTTAGTAGAGTAGACAGAAGTGCTTGGTGATGTTGTGGATGATCTAGTAACTCTTCTTGATCCACTATTACTTAATCTTGTGGCCTTCTCCACCTTGATCCAGCTGCTAGCGTGCTTCTGGCTTGGACTTGATCTGCTCCTGGTATGTTTCTTCTATTGGATCATGGTGGCTATGGTATTACTGATGTGGATCTGGGAATGAACTAGAGTATGTGTTCCTGGCACTCTAGTACTACCAAGAGAGAGGTGTGGTTTCGGCTGGAATGAATGAATATGTGAGAAACATTCCTCGAATTACTCTACTGCTACTTTTATACTATTGTATCGGTTGTTGTGGTGGTGACAACACATGCCATGCATGTGTTGTGTGAGCTACTTGCCTGCTTCCTCTAGCGTGTGGATCATATCAAGTGACACTGGATCTTTTGTTGGGTATTACTGTTTTGCCTTTTACCTTTTACTTGATTGGTGAAATTTTCCCCTTAGCCTGTGATGTTGGACCGAGACAAAAATCCTGATAAGAACAGATTTACATTTGGCCCCTTGATTATATTATACTCACTGATGATTCAGCAAGGCATTTCCTTGCCAACCCGAGAGTAAAACATTCACCATATTACCCCTCTTCCTATTTTATTTTCTTCTGTTTTGTGTTGTTTTGTTTTGTTTTATTTTACATGAATCAGGGTGAAGAAGAAAAAAGAATCAAGAAATTGACAAGGAATAGTTTAGATTTTCTTTTTACTCTTTTGTAACTTTCTTTTATTCTCAAACATTTTAAAGAATATCATATCCTTTTATTAATGTAATAGAATTTACTTTTCTATTTGTTAATTGAAACTTGTGAAGGTTTAAATCTTAATTAATAAAGTTGAATGTCCTTTCTATTTGTAATTTCAAGTTCTATTTTTATTTTTAATGTAATTGATAATGTAATATTGTATTATGTAATAAAGATACTTTATATTATTCTTTGTTTTATTCTTTACTCATATTAAGCATTCAACAAATGTTGTAAAATGCCATTATGAGTAACCATTGTAAATTATATTATATATGTTTGTAAGAAAACAATTATTCTAAATTGTGTCTTATTTTACTATCTCACTTGATGTAGAACTAGATATTTATTATCTTATTCAATAAAGTTAAAATTTTCTTTCATTAAGAACTTTTAGATTGGCAACTATTCGAACCTAAACTCAATTCATTGTTTCTTATTGCAATTCAACTATTATTTATATTTCAGATTCAAATTCTTTTTAATTTCAAATATATGTTTGAATATTTAAAATTTGAAATGTTTTCCTCTCAAACACAAAGACACAGTAGAGGTCCTGTCGAAATCTATCGCACATGTCCTGACGTTTCCATTAGAACAAGTGAGATCTCGGTCCCTCTATAGCTCATTTAGTTTTGCGCGAAAATGCACACATGTGTCATTACTGTTTCTAGTGCTAATCCTCGGATGTTACAACCATGCCTTAGAGAATATCTGATTTTTGTTTTTATTGGATGATTTAATCCCTTCCATGGACACCCCTTTATATAGGCGAAAGGGGTTGTACCTTTATCAAAGGCTAAGCCATGTGGGACTAAATTTAGATAAAAGAAAATAGGAAAAATGGGGCTGCCAGCTAGGTTGAGATGGGGCAGCCGGGTGGGCCACCCCGCCCCCGGCCCAGCAAACAGCAGCAGCTAGAAGCGTAGCAGCAGCCAGGCGACCTAGGTGGACTGGCCTTGCACGCCTGCGGCCCAACTACGGCAGTAGCACGAGCCCTAGTGGCCCGGCTTTGCGCGCTCGCGCGGCCCAACAACGCGAGGTGGTGGCAGCCGGGTGGGCTGGTGACCTGCGTGGCCCGCCAGCCAGTGCCTTCCCCGCGTGCTAGTTGCTCGTTGCTCGCGTGGGCCGTGGCCAGGTGGCCACCGGCTGCGGCCGGTGGCAGCTGCCTGCCCCGCGTTGCGGCTAATATCTGTCGCTCGCCTACATGGGTTGGTCAAACCGGCCCAGTGTTGTTTGCTGTTTTTCTACCTTTTTCTGGGTGACTTTCTCCTGGGCCAATTCCCTCCGGGTTTTGGCCTAATGAAGAATTTGCCCTATAAATATTAATTTAAATATTTATTTAATATAAGTTAATTCACAATTAACATATAATAAATGTATATTATAAATTGCCATTTATTCGAACACCTTTCGATCTTTTCCTTCTTTCTTCCTCTGAACAACTTTGGATCTCTCTCGGAGCGATTCCGGTTTATCTCTCTTTTGCGATTCCATCTTACAGGAAGATCTCTAAGCGTCATAGTGCCCATAAGTGTGTTTCCCTATGGTTCAAGAATATCATAGACATGATCGAGACGATCTTTGATCAGTGATCAATAGTGGGACCGGGATGCCCATAATGACCCCTATGCACTCCACGAATCACCCTTCGTGTCGAACCTTAAACGATATATCCAATTCCCTTTGTTATTTGATACAAGACTTGTCCGAGATCTGATCATCAGTATCATGATACCTTGTTCAATCTCGTTTCCAACAAGTACTGTTTTCCTCATTCACATGATATTTCATCCCCATGACCTAGTCATATGTTGCGCAGCTTATGGGTGTAATTCACCGAGTGGGCCCAGTGTATCTTCCCATCACACAGGAGAACAAATCCTGATCTTGATGCATAGGCCTCAACATGCCCCTTTGGAATACCCAACATGCACCTTTATGGTCATCCATTTACGGACATGACGGTTGATGCAGTCAAAGCAATCCTCGGGTAACAATGATTAATATGATCTCACGGTCTAAGTTTCAGGCATTCTGTTTCAGACAATTGCAACTGTGAACTATGTGACATGATCATGTTGCAACAATCATCGGTGGGAAATGTCCATTACACCATCTCCAGATGATATGACTTCATTGTCAGTTGGCTATAGAAGCACCATGATCAGGAAACCTTGATCATCAACTGCCCAATGAACTAGTTGAATAGAGGCTACTAGGGACCTGGGTTTGTTTATATATCACACATGTATCAATGTTTCCACTTGATACAGTTATAGCATGATATAAAAATATTATGAACTAATGAGATATGATAATAAGACACCTTTATTATTTTCCTCTAGGGCATATCTCCTTCTGGTTGATCAATCACGAATACTTTCACTGTTGTCATTATACCAGAAACGCGTTTAGTTGAAGTCAAACTTCGTTAGCCAAACTACTCATACTGTTAGTCACCCACTTCAATATCTATGTAGATTCTTCCCTAGCCTTTTATGATTCGCTTATTTCTAGTTCAGGGATTCATGAATCACCTCTGAACCTGTTCTTCTAAAGAACATGGGTCACATTTTAGCCAAGTATACAACTTGTTGATTCCGTGGAAGTGACATATGATGGATTCATATGGGATGAACATCATCCTTTTTCTCCCATCAACATTTGTTGTTCATACCAATGTTTCACATGGTTCAACAAACCATAACAACTTTGCTTGTTCCAATCTGAAAGCTCTTCAGAATCCTAATAGAAACATGTTGACTTTGATGTCTATTAAATATACCAATCTACCTCAATAGATTTCAATATCTAGTATTTTGTTCAACTTCATTCACAGAATATTTACCTTAAATATCACTAATATCAATTACGCCATCCATTATATGTCAAACACATATATTAGGATGTTCGTCACGCTCCCACTCAAATGTGCCATCACACATGAGCCTTTTGTTACATCCCTATAACTCCCACTTCATAAGTATGGGCTTTCTTGACATTTTGGTAATTTCCAAAATCTCTTGATCAAATCAAGAATTTCCTTCCACGAGACGTTTTAGCATCCATATGATTTCATAAACTTCTTCCTTTCTTCAATATCATATTGGAGAACATGTAGATTTATTTGTGCATATAGCACGTGTTCTATACAAACACATTGGTTATGCATGTTTCTTGCTATATGTTTGATTATCTCATTGAATTATGTGTGCTTTGTTAGTATCAGGCCCAAATTGTTGTTTTTCATAGCTATGTTAGTCATAAGGGATAATCTTATGATTTTCACTATTTACAACTAGTCAATGATGAAAATGTGGCACTTTGAATGTTGATGGGATGATAGGCATCTACTTAGTGTCTTTGTCTGTCCACTATGGTTATACATGCTCCTTGGTAGATAAAGATTCATCTCATTGGATGATGCTTGTAGTTGTGACCAAACCATATGCTTTTAAATTTGATTATTGTAATTCACTAATTACAATTTGATTCTTCTAGTTAGCAAGTATCCAAATAGCTGCACTGCCAAGGGAAGATGCAGAAAGAGGCGCCTATAGGAACTATGAATACTACAAAATTGAAGGGCTGATGCAGAAGGAGCCTACTGTACAAAATAGCATCAAAATGCAAGTTTTAAAATTGTTGCTACTGACTGTAAGATAATAGTTAAACCTATTGTATACCATCAAAACAAAACATTCTAATTACTGCAATGTCTATTTAGGTTTCTAAAACAGACGCTGGCTTAATCGATGTCACATCCAATGATGATTATGATGTGAATCAACCTATAGTTAAGAGACCTAAGAAAGTGAGGTTCAGATCATCTGATGATGATGTGAAGCAACATGTAGTCTAGAAAGCTAAGAAAACAAGGTTAAGAGCATCTGATGATGTTGTTAGAGTAAAGAAAGCTAAGAAAACAAGGTTATGAGCATCTGATGCTATTGTTAGAGCCAAAGCTAAGAAAACTAGGATCACAACTCAAGTGTTTAAACTATAATACGTTTAATGTATATACAGTCTATTCCTTTTGAGAGTTTAGTTCCATATATCATTTAGACATTCATCATTTTTTCCTAACAGTATATGGCATCGTGTCTAGTATGCAAGAGCAATTGGGAATCCAGATTGTCATCGGGCATGTCCTTTTGTATCTACTTGTCAGAGTTAGAGGGATTCTAGAACTCAGTGGTAAGTGGTAATAAACAATTTTCTTTCAAACTACACTTTAAATCTATAACCGTTTGTTTAATATCTGATTCTTTTGTTTTTTGGTGCACAGACTATGCCATGCAATTCAAGGTTCATGTTCAATGTAGCCACAGATGAATGTGAGAGTGTTCCATTCAAAGCTCTTGGGCACACCTACAAGATTGACCTCGAGAAAAGAAGAACAAGACTATCATGGGAAGTGAAGGATGGAAGCAATTCATTACACAAAACAACATTATCGAGGAAGAAATGTTATGTTTTTCTTTGATAGGACCTATGCGGAGGATAACTGTTCTCTATTTATGTGGTCTTGGTGGTGAGGAAGATGTATATGAATCTACGGTGGTAGCCCAAAGATGCCACCTTAGCGATGATGAGGTGGAACACCTCCTAGATACCCTACCGCCAATCAACACCTTCATCGGGGTTCCATTTGTGACCCGTTTGAGAAGGACAAATCTTGTCCAACATAAGATGGTATGCTA
Source organism: Avena eriantha (assembly GCA_910589775.1). Taxonomy (NCBI): domain Eukaryota; kingdom Viridiplantae; phylum Streptophyta; class Magnoliopsida; order Poales; family Poaceae; genus Avena; species Avena eriantha. The sequence goes on along the minus strand of OU342746.1, from coordinate 405,181,584 downwards.
ACTTTATTTATCTTTGTTTGTTCCTTACTTGGCTCCATATATAACTTGTGGTGGTCACTTCTTTATTTTTTATCCATGGCGCGGCATCACAAAGATTACCTATGAAAGTGGTTTCCTCCATGGACATCCCTAATGATGGCGTGGCTGGAGTATAACTAGGGGATTTTGACATCACCGCAATTGCATACAAGACAGACCCAGATGGTCATATAGTCTTCCGTAATCAGGGGTGGAAGAAATTCCACCACAGTGAAGATGATCTAAAGGTTGGACAGGATGTGCTAATCACTGGCAGGAACACCACACAAGATATGTTGGACATGAAGTTTGTGTTCGAGGCCATCTATTGAAGTTGTGGTTGAGAACTATTAAGTGTAACTAGTATGGTGTAGTCTAGAAAAGTTAATTAGTTGTTTGAAACTTGATGTCAACCTAGTGGTCTATATGCTACGTATATATAATCTATTTGCCTGTTAGTGTACTTTTGGAAGATTTTGCCGTGTATGGTTATGATTGTGTGAACTGGAAGCTACTACAAAGAATTATGGAAGCTACTACAAATAATTATGAAAGCTACTACAAAGAATTCTGAAAGCTTTCCTGTCCACGTGCATTCCTGTCGATGGTATAAGAAGAACAAAGTGGCACCACTAGACCAACAGAGTGGTTTGGTCCTGTCGTTTGGGTTATTAGCAAGAGGGTCCCTGGTCGCGAGTTTGCGAGTTCGAAACTCTGAGAAACAACCATGATACTCTGATCTCCGTGAGATTTTTTTTGAATCAGTAATTACAACTTGAGTGTTATGAGTAAAAGCTGAAAGATAGTACTTACACAAATTCTGAAAGCTACTACAAAGATTTCTGAAAGCTACCACGCTGAATTCTGAAAGCTACCACACTGAATTCTGAAAGTACTAAAAATAAATACATTACAATTTTATCTAAAAGGTAATACACATACTGCTGAAATAATATAAATACAATACAAATTTCTACTTCGAATAGACCTGAACACTCTAGCAAATAACCTAGGATGAATAGGATTCATTCTGCCCTATATATTTCGTTGTCGTCGGCTCCCAATTGTTGCATCACATATTCAGAGAACTCTCTGTGTTTGCAGTGTGTTGCTAATATCTCATCCAGAGGGTAAGGCCTCGGTACATGTTCTAGATCATGATGACCTAAGCCAACAAATACCATTGTTGGTTCCTCTTCCCAGGCTTGAACATCATGATTGTATAGTCTGATATAGTTGTTGTAGTAGATGAAGCCGGGTTTGACTGTGGGGTGCAGCCTGGTATCGATGGAGATAGACCGGTGAAAATCAACGAAGAGGGCACGACTTCCAATGTCACCGACGGCCTCGAGGGAGTGGTTCTCCGTGTCCACCCGGTACACCACCGGTTGACCTTTGGCGAAATTCCTATTTAACACGAGAAGCAGATCACCAACTGACTCCACAAGGTAAAACTTGTAGGTTCCGTGTATCTATTCAAAGACTGTGGCTGCAATTATTTTGGGCATCGTGACAGTGCTCGCACGCTGCGCTAACTGGATGTTGGTCGACAAGATGTATCCATTCTCAAGTAATGCATATACTTCTCCATGGAATGGTGTCATGCATTTCAGAAGCACATCGAGTGATGGCGAATAAATTCCTTCTCCAGATGATTAATTGAATTGCCCCGTTTGGGTGCTCTCATTGGCCCATGCAATAATCTCCGGATAATTTGTGCAAACGAACACCATCATCGGGGACTTGGTCATGACGAAAAATTGCAAAATATCAGATGGTATCTATGCCTAAAACTCAGCGGTGGACTTATGAGTGAATGGGTTCAGAATCCGAATCTTGTATGACTCCACCCTCTAAGTAAGCACGATGACGCCACGAGAAACACCGACAAAGTAGAATCTTTTGAAGAAGAGGACAGTTAGCCCTAAGATGTTTATAATGCAAAATACAAATAAATAAATGTTATACCGGATGAATGTGAACCTGCATTGTACATTCATTAGATTCGTCATGAAGCAACGACCTGCGGAGAGGTTGAGGAAGGTGAAGTCGCCGACGTCTGGAAATGTGTGATCTATCATGATCCAGTTGTTAAGATGGAATTCAGGCTCTTTGAAAGTGCAGCGCCAATCGACGCAGACTTCCCAACAAGTAGCATAGGTGTCTGCGTACTCCCCTTTCTCCAACAAGTAGTCGGCGATCTTGCGAAGTGGGTCAACCGGGAGATCGGACCAGTTCACCTTCATCCGGCTACTGTCCATGGCTTATGTGTGGGAATGGTTCCTATTGATCGAGGAAGAAAGAAGAATATGGATACCAGGAGGGAGACGAGGAGGAAGAAAGTAGAATAGGGAGACAAGGAGAAGAATAAGATGAGGAGACGAGGAGAAAAAGCAGAACTACCACTGTGAGGAGACGAAGTGGAACTGCCTTCTAACCAACAGAGTTTGCATCAACGTTTTTCAGAACTAGCGCGTGAACTGTCTGCATGCTTTTTTCTTGTGTTTGTTGTGATTCACTCTAAGATATAAGGATTGTGAAATACTACCTTCTAACCAACAGAGTTTGGTGATCAAGCGGCTGGAGATGTGTGCTGCCGAAGCGGAGGTCACTGGTTCGATTCCGTGCAACCGCTACTTCTCCTAACAGATTTTTGTGTCATTTAATTTCTTCTATCAAACAGACTGACATGTGGGACCAGCCAAAAACCACCTCCATATTGAGTCCGACTATGAAATACTACCGTGTAAACCACGCTAACAGGTGGGGTCAGTTCAAGGATGGCGCGTTCCTTAAAAAAATGAGTCAAACATGCACAGTGACGAAATCCATGACGATTATACGCGGGACGAAATGGAAAACTGGGCTTCAGGGCTAGGGTCAAAACCCGCGACTATTTTGCCATGACGAAATCCATAAATGTCATGAATGACCGGACTGGAGGCCCTTCGAGCACGTCCCGACCAAAAAACTAGAACGTCAAGGATCCGTAACGTTTTTAGGTAGCGTCATAAAAATCATCATGAATCATCCGGATTCGTGTAGTGAAACCTAGTTAGGTTAGGGTTGCGAGCAACCGAGAGAGGACAAGAGAGAAGAATCTATGTGATTGAAAGGTGGAGCAAGGAGAGGCGAGTGTTTTGGTAGAAGCACGGAAGCTGTGGAGGCTAGAGTAGGCCGGGGTGGCTGGAGTGAGGCGGCAGTGGCGGTGTGGTCGCCATTTCCATCGCGAGAACGAGAGAGGGAACGAGCGAGTGAGAGCGAGGGGAGAAGGTCTAGTCCGACCAGACTAGCTCGGGGGGATGGTTTTGACCCAAAGAGGTCTGACTAGTTGGCCCAACCCACATGGGGTTATTTTAGTAATTCACTAAATAGGCAAAAACCTAGAAAATTAAGAAAATCCAAAATAAAACTCAGAAAATTAAAGTAAAAATAGCTTTGTGTGTAAAAAATTCAAAGAACCTAAAAAGTATTTTTGTGGCATTTTTCCAACAATTTGATTTGGTGAGAAAATAGGAATTTGAAAAAGGACATTTTAAATATTTCTTTATACATGGTAAATTGCTAATAAAATTCCATGCTAATATGTAAACCCAATTTTCATAGCAATATGAAAATACATAGATAAATTTATATTTGAAAATGAACTAAAGAATTGAAAAAAATTCATAAAACCAGAAGGAAATCACAAAAATACAAAGAAATTAAATAAAATCAAATAAAACGTTATAAAAGAAAACACCACAATATAAAAATAGATCCATATTGGGGAAAACATAAGGATTTTACATCCTAATTTTTCTAGAATTATTCAAATAATTTTAAAGAAGAAAATTCCCAAAACTTCAAGATACAAGAAATACTGTAAAATATTAAAATACCCAAAAATGCTTGAGATCAATTATTAATCCTCAAAATATAAACAATTAAATATTCATAATATAAATCTTAAATTCCTTGAGTAATATATATTGCTAAGGTGAACTTACGATGAAAATATTAAAGATGAAAATTCTAAAGTGAAATATGTTTAAATTCGGAGTTCCACTTTAAATAAATATAAAATACCTAATAATTACGGGTAGGGAACTGCCAACATAAATAAATCATTACTTAGAGCATTAGAGTGTGCATTTGGATTTTAAACATTGTCCTTATCGAACAATGATGCTTCTTTTCAGAACCCGAGGTCCGAGGTATTATAGAACATTCGGATTGCCATAATTCGAAGTCACCAGGCAAGTTCACACTTGCATATATCTTGTGAGACCAAACTTGCATAACTTTTGCAAGACCAAGCTCACATGTCTTTTGAATATTTTCCCAATATACTTTCAGAAAGTATCACTTATTTATTGTACCTAAAAGAAAAAACTATTTTTGTAATAAATATAAAATATGGATTATTAGCTCGGGGTAATCGAATAAAGTAAAAAATTGGTGGACAATGGAATCATGGATGTTTTGCATAATTGAAAAAACATGTGGTGGAGATTTCATTTTATGGGAAAGATATCATAAGATTAATAACCAATGTAGTGAGTAATTCTTGCACCGTAGAGAATGCGCTGACCACCAATTCTATTGTGGGACGCGAAAGTCAGTTGTACCTTTTTTCCTTTCGCATGTCCTCATATCAGAAGTTGGGATGAGATCCAATGGGGAGATCAGCAGATAGGACTCTGTAACATCCCTATTCCATGCTACAGAATAACAACTTAGGGTATTTGAAGGGATGGTAATTGAGCGTAGGTCACTCGACCAAAACTCGTTACAAAGGGTGTACTATGGGGTCGTGGCGAAAGACAGTGATTGGATTGATCTTTAACTGAGCCTCAAACAAAGGAAGTTTGAACGAGAAGGCATACCCTATTATGCACTCAGGCTTAAGATCATTTGTGGGAATTAAGGGAATATGCCCGAGAGGCAATAATAAAGTTGTTATTATCTAATTCCAAGTATATGATAGCTATTTATTCTGCATGCTATAATTGTGTTAATTGGAAATGTTAATACATGTGTGTTTAATAAAAAAAATAAAGAGTTCCTAGTTATGCCTCTCATATAAACTAGCTCGTTGATTAACAAGATGATCAAGGTTTCCTGATCATGGACATTGGATGTTAATAACGAGGCCACAACATTGGTGGAATGATGTGATGAACACTCACCCAAAGTATGGTAATACGATCAAAGTCATTATGTTTACATTGTTATAACATCATACGAAGTAACCCTAATCCTTAGACCTTGAGATCATGTTAATTGCTAATACCAGAAGAGTACTTTAATAACATCAAACGTCACCCGTAACAGGGTGACTATAAAGGTGGGTCTGGGTACTCTGAAAGTTTTATGCTGAGGCAAATGGCTCAAGAGTGGGACTTGTCCATCCCGATGATAGAGAGATATACTCAAGGCCTTTTCGGTGATATCACATTGACATAGCTTGCAAGCAAGTGATAAGATCACTAAGAATGTTATATCACGGGAACGAGAAAAGAGTACATGTCGGTAACAAGATCAAACTAGGTATTGGTATACCGATGATCGAATCTCATACATGTAATATATCGCGATACAAAGGGATTTAGTTACGAAGTAAAAGGTTCTCATGATCACTAGAGTCATCGTTGAATGTGTGGGAGTCAGTACGGATCTCTAGGTCCCATTGTTGATTATTGATCAAAGAGGGGTCTCGATCATGTATGCATTATTTGTGAACCGTAGGGGGACATACATAAGGTATACCGACACCAAATGGAGCAAATATATTTCTATAGAAAGGATTTGAAAGTGCTGGAATTATTTCGATAGACGCTAGAATTGTTTTGGGTCAAAATGCTAAAAATTGGTTTCAAATGTAATATCGAAGAATTGCAAGAGGGTTGATGCAAATGTTTGTTAATTAAAGTAATTAACGAAATTCAGAGTAAAATAAATAAAATAGTTTTATTAAATGAGAGATGCATTAATTTTTCATTAATGCATGTGAGTGGAATTTTGAGTGGAGGTGAGTTTATGTGACTGGAGCCTCCACCCACATGAATGAGGGCGAGGTGGGGGCACCCACCTTGGCCGCCGGCCATGGGAGGGGGCTGCCCCTCCCCCTATAAAATGCCACCTCCTCCTCCATTCACATAACTCCTCGTGAAGAATCTCTCTCCCCCTCTAGATTATTCCCCATGGCTTTGGACTAGCGAAGTACATGTTCTCGCCGGTTTATCTGGAAGGATTTTCTGCTTCCGCTGATTTTCTGGAGCGAGGACTCGGAGGTTGTTGGGTACCAGACATGTGTGCTATCACGGATGCACTGCTGCTTTGCGATGTTGGACTTCATCACAATCTTGAGACCGACAAGTGAATGACTACATCATCCACGAGATTAAATCTCATAACGCTTTGTCGGTCTTCGAGGGTAAGTTCTCTATGGATGTATATCCACCCGTTAATTGTATCTAGGTAGATAGATCTTGGTGCTTAGTTGTTCATATCGTAGGAAATTTTTTGTTTTCTATGTTGCGAACCCAACAGTGGTATCAGAGCCTGATCTATGCGTAGATGCTTTGCACAGGTAGAATACATATGATTATGTGGGTGTTGATGATCATGTTATTGCATCCTTTATGTATTTTGGATATTGGTGGCATAGTGGGATGAAGCGGCCCAGACTAACTTTACATATCCTCGCACATGAGACATGTTCCACGCTTGACATGCAACTAGTTTTGCATAAGTGGCTTACAGGTGTCTGTCTCTCCTACTATAGTCAATATCTGATTTGCAGCGGGTTGCTAATAATTTGATTATCATCGTTGTGGTTCCATGTTCGTAGGTAAGAACGGTTCTATCTTCGAAAGCCCTAAGCCACGTAAAAACATGCAAAAGATAAATTAGAAGCGTCTAGTTTTGTTTTTGCTGAGCAGGTGTTATGATATGATAATGTTATAATTTGAAGTATGGTTTGTTACTCTTGGAAATTATGACATACGAAAGTGTAATTTCCATAGACCTTGGCCTTACACAAATAGGAATGATGAATAGCATACCACGATGCACAAGATAGTGATCAAGTGCAAGAACTATATCATAGTAGTTTTTGCATATGATGTTTGTTTGCATCTTTTTTGCTTGTATGGTGCTTTAGTAGCATTATAAGATGATCCCTCATTTTAAATATTAAGATAAAAGTGTATTCTTCCTTTAGTATGCACCGTTAAGAAAGTTCATCGTTTCGAGACACCACGTGATGATCGGGTGTGATAGACTCTACGTTCACATACAACGGGTGTAAGACAGTTTTACACACATGGGTACTAAGGTTCTAACTTGGCGAGCCTAGCATGCACAGACATGGCCTCGGAACATGAACCAAAAGGTAAAGCATGAGTCATATGGTTGATATGATGACCATCTAGATGCTCGCCTTGAAGCTACACCAATTCACGTGATGATCGGTCTTGGTGTAGTGAATCTGGTTCATGTAATCACCAAAAATACACGAGGGATGTTGTTTCTGAGTGGGAGCTCATTTGTAATTTGGATTAGTTAAACTCAATCTATCATAAACTTAGTCTAAATAAACTTTGCAAATTCTGTTGTAGATGGCACCACCTGTTTTTAATTTCAATGTGTTCATGGAGAAAGAGAAACTTGCAATGAATGGTAGCAGCTTTACCAACTAGGCCTAGAACTTGAGGATTCTCCTCACTGCTGCACAAAAGCAATATGTGCTATAAGCGCCGCTAGGCCTCCCACCACCTAATGATGCTTCTGACGGTGTAAAGAATGTTTACTTAAGTCGCCAGGAGGACCACAATATGGTTCATTGCGGCATACTATATGGGCTAGAGACGGAATTCCGAAAGTATTTCGAGAATGGCAATGCCTTTGATACCATGGGTGAATTGAAAATGATTTTAGATACCCATGCTACTGTGGAGAGTTATGAAGCTTCAAAAAGTTCTTTAGCTGCATGATGGAGGAGAATAGCTCCGTTAGTGAGCATGTACTCAAAATGTCTGGGTACGCTGATAAGCTTGTAGCCTTGGGAATAACGATTCCCATTGACTTAGGCATACATCGTGTTCTCCAATCTCTGCCACCAAGATATAAGAGCTTTGTGATGAAGTATAACATGCAGGGCATGAAGAAGTCTGTCCCCGAGCTTTTGTCATTGCTTAAGACTGCTAAAGTGGAGATTAGGAAAGGACATCAAGTGTTGATGATCAATAAGACCACCGGTTTCAAAAAGGACAAGAAGGGTAACTTCAAGAAGGGTAGCAAATCTGTTGCTGCGCCTGAGAAGAAGACCCAGGCTGGCCCTAAGCCTAATACCGAGTGCTACTATTATAAGGGGACCGACCATTGGAAGCACAATTGCCCCAAATATCTGGCAGACAAAGGCCGGCAAGATGAACAAAGGTATATTTGATATACATGTTATTGATGTGTACTTGACTAGTACTCACAGTAGCACCTGGGTATTTGATACTGGATTGGTTGCTAATATATGTAACTCAAATCAGGGGCTGTGGAACAGGTGACCACTAGCAAGGGATGAGGTCACCATGCATGTCGGCAATGGATCAAGAGTTGATGTGATCATCGTCGGAACACTGCCTCTCCATTTACCATATGGATTAGTTTAAACCTCAATAATTGTTATTTGGTGCCTGTATTGAGCATGAACATTGTATCTGGATCGTGTTTACTGCAAGACGGTTATTCGTTTAAATCAGAAAATAATGGTTGTTTGATTTATATGAATGATATTTTTTATGGTCATGCACCTGTGTTAAATGGTTTATTTCTTTTGAATCTTGATAGTCGCAATACACATATTCATAATGTAGATGCCAAAATGATTAAATGTAATAATGATATCTGCATATATGTGGCACCGCTGTCTAGGTCATATTGGTGTAAAGCACATGACGAAACTCCATTCTGATGGACTTTTAGAATCATTTGATACATGTGAACCATGCCTTATGGGAAACATGACTAGAACCCCGTTTTTCGGTACAATGGAGCGGGCGGCAGATTTATTGGAAATCATACATAGTGATGTATGTGGTCCAACAGTGTGTCAGCACGAGGTGGATATCGTTATTTTGTTACTTTCACAGATGATTTGAGTAGATATGGGTATATCTATTTGATGAAACACAAGTCTAAAATATTTGAAAAGTTCAAAGAATTTCAGAGTGAAGTGGAAAATCATCATAATAGAAAGATTAAATTTCTGTGATCTGATCGTGGAGGTGAGTATCTAAGTTACGAGTTTGGCACACACATGAGAGAGTGGAATAGTTTCACAAATCGCGCCTGCCGGAACACCACAACATAATGGTGTATCGGAGCATCGTAATCGCACCTTATTATATATCGTTTGATCTATGATATCTCTCACCGACTTGCCACTTTTGTTTGGGGTTATGCACTAGAAATAGCTGCATTCACTTTAAATAGGGCACGGTCTAAATCCGTTGAAACAACACCGTATGAACTATGGTTTGGAAACAAACAAAGCTGTCATTTCTTAAAGTTTGGGGATGCGATGTTTATGTGAAGAAACTTTAACCTGATAAACTCGAAACCAAAGCGGAAAAATGCGTCTTCATAGGCTACCCTAAAGAATCAATTGGGTATACCTTCTATCACAGATCTGAGGGCAAGGTTTTTGTTGCCAAGAATGAATCCTTTCTAGAGAAAGAGTTTCTCGTGAAAGGCGTGAGTAGTCGAAAGGTAGAACTTGAAGAGGTTATTTAACCTTCTCTTCATGAAATAACAAATGGCACAGAACCGAAAGTTGTTCCGGAGTCGACTTCACCTGATGAAGAGGGAACTAATGATAAAGATCATGAAACTACAAAAGAGGACACTACCGAAACTCGTAGGTTAAGCAGGACACGTGTAGCTCCTGAATAGTACATAATTCTTGACATGAATTTCATGGTAGATGGAAATGATGACCCTGCGATATATGAAGAAGCGATGATGATCCCGGGTTCCAACAAATGGCTAGAAGCCATGCAATCCGAGATGGGATCCATGTACAAACACTAGGTTTGGACCTTGGTGGACTTACCTCATGACCGAAAGGCTGTTGAGAATAAATGGATTTTCAAGAAGAAAACTGATGCTGATGGTAATGTGACCATCTATAAAGCTCGACTTGTCGCAAAGGGGTTTCGACAAATTCAAGGTGTTGACTACGATGAGACTTTCTCTCCCATAGTGATGCTATAGTCGGTTAGGATTATGTTAGTAATTGCTGCATTTTTCAATTATGAAATTTGGCAGATGGATGTCAAAACCACGTTCCATAATGGTAACATTGAGGAAGAGTTGTATATGGTACAACCAAATGGTTTTTTCGATCCTAAGGATGCTGACAAGGTATGCAAACTTCGGTGATCCATCTATGGACTAAAGCAAGCATCTCGGAGTTGGAATCTCCACTTTTATGAGGTGATCAAAGGTTTTGGATTTGTCCAAACTTACAGAGAAGCTTGTATTTATAAGAAAGTGAGTGGGAGCTATGTGGCATTTCTAATATTATATGTGGATGACATATTGTTGATTGGAAATGATATAGATCTTTTAAATAGTGTTAAATGTTATCTAAACAACAATTTTTCGATGGACCTTGGTGAAGTAGCATACATACTAGGCATCAAGATCTATAGAGATAGTTCAAGATGACTAATTGGGCTATCACAAAGTACATACCTTGACAAGATATTGAAGAATTTCAATATGGACGGAAGTAAGAAAGGGTTCTTACCTATGTTGCAAGGCAAGACATTGAGTAAGACTCAAAGTCCAGCTACGCCAGAAGATTGAGAGATAATGGATAAGATCTCCTATGCCTTAGCCATAGGCTCTATTATGTATGACCTGCTGTGTACGAGACCGGATGTGGCACATGCTATTAATTTGACTAGCAGGTACCAATCTAATCTAGGTTTGGAATACTAGATAGTGGTCAAGAATATCCTTAAGTACTTGAGAAGGACTAAGGACATGTTTCTCGTGTACGGAGGTGAAGAAGAGCTCGTTGCTAAGTGTTATGTCGAAGCTAGTTTCGACACCGATCCGAATGACTCTAAGTCTCAATCCGGGTACGTGTTTCTCATGAATGGAGCAGGAGTTTGTTGGAGGAGCTCCAAACAACCCGTGGTGGCGGGATCAACAACGGAGGCAAAATATGTTGCTGCTTCAGAAGCGGCACATGAAGCGGTTTGGATGAAGGAGTTCATAACTGAACTAGTTGTGGTTCCTAGTGCATTGGACCCAATGGTGATCTATTGTGACAACAATGGAGCCATAGCCAATGCCAAAGAACCGAGGTCTCACAATAATTCCAAGCATATCAAGCGTTGGTTTCACTCCATCCGCGAGCATGTCAAGGATGGAGATATAAAGGTTTGTAAAGTACATACAGATCTGAATGTAGCAGATCTGTTAACTAAAACTCTCCCTAGGGCAAAACATGATCAACACCAGAACTCCATGGGTGTTAGATTTATCACTATGTAATCTAGATTATTGTCTTTAGTGCAAGTGGGAGTCTAAAGGGAATATGCCCGAGAGGCAATAATAAAGTTGTTATTATCTTATTCCAAGTATATGATAGATGTTTATTTTGCATGCTATAATTGTGTTAATTGGAAATGTTAATACATGTGTGTTTAATAAACAAATAAAGAGTTCCTAGTTATGCCTATCACATAAACTAGCTCATTGATTAACAAGATGATCAAAGTTTCCTGATCATGGACATTGGATGTTGTTAATAACAAGATCATAACATTGGTGGAATGATGTGATGAACACTCACCCAAAGTATAGTAATACGATCGAAGTCATTTGTTTACATTGCTATAACACCATACGAAGTTGATGGGTTCGTAGCATGGAAAACAAAAAATTTCTACCGCAAGAACGAACAAAACCCAGATCTAATCTAGATAAAAGCCAAGATCTAATCTATTAGACATGTGCAACGAGATAGATAGGAACTAACCCTCGTAGATCCGAAAGCGTTAACGAGATTAGATCTCGTGGTTGATGTAGTCGATCACTTGCCGATCTCAAGATCGAGTGGACGATCCTACCGGCGTCGCGTTCCGGCAGCGCTTCCGCAGTCGGTCAAGTGGACGATCCTTCCGGCACCGCGTTTCGGCAGCGCTTCCGCAGTCGGTCACACATGCGGAGTCGAATCAGACCTTCCTCTCCTCGTTCCAGCGAGCAGCGGAGGTAGTAGATCTTCTCCACGGAATCCCAGCAGCACGACGGCGTGGTGGTGGTGGTGGAGTAGAGAATTCTGCAGGGCTTCGCCTATGCCTGTGCAGAAGAAAGGAGGAGGAGAGAGGCGGCGGAGATTGGGAGTTATGGAGGAGGAGCAAGGGGTGGTGCCTCCCCCTTCTATTTAAAGGAGGGAGGGCGCCTGGGGAGGGGGAGTCCTAGTAGGACTCCCCACCTCCTTGGGCCGGCGGATTAGGGAGGGGGGGGAGGAGTCCTCCTCCCCCACGACTCCTTGTCTTGACCCGCCAGGACTCCTTGATCCCTTCCTTGGTTTTCAAGCAAACTCCAAGAAACCTTCCAGAACCTTCCGGAACATTCCGAAACCTTCTAGAATCCTCATACAAATACTCCGGAACATTTCCTAACTCAGAAAATGATCCACAATATATGAATCTTATTCACCAGACAATTCCGGATCTCCTCGTGATGTCCCGGATCCAATCCGAGACTCCGAACAACATTCGGTCTCCAACGCATATTCCATATCTACTTAAAACAACTTCGAAGCTTAAGTGTGTCACCCTACGGTTCGTGAATATGTAGACATGACACAGACACATCTCCTATCAATAACCATCAGCAGGACCTGGAGATCCATAATGGCTCCCACATACTCAACGATGACTTCGTGATCGATTGAACCATTTACATACGAAACCAATTCCCTTTGTCACGCGATACTATACTTATCCGAGGTTTGATCGTCAGCATCTCCATACCTAGTTCTACCTCGTTACTTGTAAGTACTCTTTACTCGTTCCGTGATATGTCATCCCTTGTGACCCAGTCACATGCTTGCAAGCTAACTAGATGACATTCCACCGAGAGGGCCTAGAGCATATCTATCCGTCATATGGATGGACAAATCCCAATCTTGGTCCATGCACTTCAACACATACTTTCAGAATACCCAATGACACCTTTATGACCACCCAGTTACGAAGCGGTGTTTGATGTCATCAAAGTACCCATCGGTGATGGTGATTAACACAACCTCATTGTCGAAGGATTAGGTTACTATGCATTTAAAAGCTTACAGCAATACGAACTAAATGACTTGATCTTATGCTACGCTTATTATGGGTGTGTGTCCATCACATCATTCTCCTAATGATATAACCTTGTTATTAATCACATCCTAATGTCCATGATCAGGAAACCATGATCATCAATTAATCAACAAGCTAGTTCAACAAGAGGCTTACTAGGGACTCTCTTATGTTTACAAAACATACATGTATTAGTGTTTCCTTATAATACAATTATAGCATGGGATGTAAACATTCATCATAAACACAAAGATATAATAATAACCACTTTTATTATTGCCTCTTGGGCATATCTCCAACAGTCTCCCACTTGCACTAGAGTCAATAATCTAGATTACATGGTAATATACCGAACACCCATGGCGTTCTGGTGTTGGTCATGCTTTGCCCTAGGGAGAGGTTTAGTCAACGGATCTGCCAGATTGAAATCAGTGTGTACTTTGCAAATCTTTATGTCACCATCTCGGACATACTCGCGAATAGCGTGGAAACGTAGCTTGATGTGCTTCAGCTTGCTATGTGACCTTGGCTCCTGTGCATTAGCTATGGCACCTGTGTTGTCATAGTAGATGGCCATCGGGTCCAACGCACTGGGAACCACGCCAAGTTCAGTAATGAATTCTTTCATCCAAATGGCTTCTTGTGCAGCCTCTGAAGCAGCTATGTATTCCGATTCAGTTGAAGATTTCACCACAACGCTTTGCTTCGCACTCCTCCAGCTCACTGCAGCACCATTCAAAACAAATACGTATCCCGACTGTGACTTTGAGTCATCCGGATCGGTGTTCCAACTAGCATCGGTGTAACCGTTTACAACAAGCTGTTCATCACCTCCATAAGAAAGAACCATATCCTTAGTCCTATTTAGGTAGTTTAGGATATTCTTGACCGCTGTCCAGTGCTCCATTCCAGCATCACTTTGATATCTGCTAGTCAAACTAACATCATGTGCTATATCCGGTCTTGTACACAGCATGGCATACATGATAGAACCTATGGCCGAGGCATAGGGAATATTATTCATTTTCACTCTATCTTCTGCCGTAGCTGGACTTTGAGTCTTACTCAAGGTCTTACCTGACAACATGGGCACGAACCCTTTCTTGCTATCTTCCATTCTAAACTTCTTTAGAACTTTGTCCAAGTATGTACTTTGTGAAAGCGCTATTAAGCGTCTTGATCTATCTCTATAAATCTTGATGCCTAGAATGTATGCCGCTTCGCCAAGATCCTTCATTGAAAAACTATTATTCAAATAGGTTTTGACGCTATTAAGAAGTTCTATATCATTCCCAATCAACAATATGTCATCTACATATAGTACTAGGAATGCTACAGAGCTCCCACTCACTTTCTTGTAAATACAAGCTTCTCCATAAGTTTGTATAAACCCAAAGTTTTTGATTACTTTATCAAAACGTTGATTCCAACTCCAATGCTTGCTTCAGTCCATAAATGAAGCGCTGAAGCTTGCATACCTTGTCAGCATCTTTAGGATCGACAAAACCCTTGGGTTGTACCATATACAACTCTTCCTCAATGTCACCATTAAGGAACGCCGTTTTGACATCCATCTGCCAAATCTCATAATCGAAATGTGCAACAATTGCTAACAAAATCCTCACAGACTTTAGCTTCGCTACTGGTGAGAAAGTCTCATCATAGTCAACTCCTTGAATTTGTCGGAACCCTTTCGCGACAAGTCGAGCTTTATAGACGGTAACATTACCATCAGCATCTGTTTTTCTCTTGAAAATCCATTTGTTCTCGACAGCCTTACGGCCATCAGGTAAGTCCACCAAAGTCCACACTTGGTTTTCGTACATGGATCCCATTTCGGATTTCATGGCTTCTAGCCATTTGTCAGAATCTGGGCTCACCATAGCTCCTTCATACGTCGCAGGGTCATCAGCGTTATCCACCAACATGACGTTCAAGGCAGAGTCATACCCAATCAGGAGTGGTACGAACCCTCGTTGACCTGCGAGGTTCAGTAGTAACTTCGTTTGAAGTTTCATGATCATTATCATTAGCTTCCTCTTCAATTGGTGCAGGCGGCACAAAAACATCTTCCGGTGCTGCGCTACTCTCAAATCCGAGAGAAGGTTCAATAACCTCATTGAGTTCTACTTTCCTTCCAGTCACCTCCTTTGAGAGAAACTCCTTCTCAAGAAAGGATCCATTCTTTGCAACGAAAACTTTGCCTTCGGATCTATGATAGAAGGTATACCCAATTGTTTCTTTAGGGTATCCTATGAAGACACATTTCTCCGCTTTGGGTTCTAGCTTATCAGGTTGTAACTTCTTTACATATGCTTCGCAACCCCAAACTTTAAGGAACGACAACTTAGGTTTCTTGCCAAACCACAATTCGTACGGTGTCGTTTCAACGGATTTAGATGGTGCCCTATTTAAAGTGAATGCGGCTGTCTCTAATGCATAGCCCCAAAACGATAACGGTAAATCTGTAAGAGACATCATAGACCGAACCATATCTAAGAGAGTTCGATTACGACATTCGGACACACCATTACGCTGTGGTGTTCCCGGCGGTGTCAACTGCGAAAGTATTCTGCATTTCTTTAAATGCATGCCAAACTCATAACTCAGATATTCACCTCCGCGGTCAGAACGCAGAAACTTAATCTTCTTGTTACGATGATTTTCCACTTCACTTTGAAATTCCTTAAACTTCTCGAAAGTTTCAGACTTATGTTTCATAAAGTAGACATACCCATATCTACTTAAGTCATCCGTGAAAGTGAGAACATAACGATATCCACCACGCGATGCTACACTCATTGGACCGCACACATCGGTATGTATTATTTCCAATAAGTCTGTAGCTCGCTCCATTATTCCAGAGAATGGAGTCTTAGTCATTTTTCCCATTAGACATGCTTCACATCTTTCAAGTGATCCAAAATCAAGTGATTCAAGAAGTCCATCAGAATGGAGTTTCTTCATACGCTTCACTCCAATGTGACCAAGACGACAGTGCCACATGTATGTAGAATTATCATTCAATTTTATTCATTTAGCATCTATGTTGTGAACATGTGTATCACTACTATCGAGATTCAGTAAGAATAAACCATTCATCTCAGGTGCATTACCATAAAAGATATTACTCATATAAATCGAACAACCTTTATTCTCGGACTTAAAAGAGTAACCGTCTCGCAATAAACAGGATCCAGATATAATGTTCATGCTTAACGCAGGCACCAAATAACATTTATTCAAATTTAAAACTAATCCCGAAGGTAGATGTAGAGGGAGCGTGCTGACGGCGATCACATCAACCTTGGAGCCATTTCCAACGCGCATCGTCACCTCGTCTCTTGCCAGTCTTCGTTTATTCTGTAGCTCCTGTTTCGAGTTACAAATATGAGCAACTGAACCAGTATCAAATACCCAGTCACTACTACGATTACTAGTAAGATACACATC
Source organism: Avena eriantha (assembly GCA_910589775.1). Taxonomy (NCBI): domain Eukaryota; kingdom Viridiplantae; phylum Streptophyta; class Magnoliopsida; order Poales; family Poaceae; genus Avena; species Avena eriantha. The sequence continues at coordinate 405,164,749 of OU342746.1, read as the reverse complement.
TATAACACATATATCAAATATACCTTCTTCTTGATGTTGCCGTTCTTCAGATCCGCTAGGTACTTGGGGCAGTTACGCTTCCAGTGACCAGCACCCTTGCAGTAGAAGCACTCAGTTTCAGGCTTAGGACCAGCCTTGGGCTTCTTGGCAGGTGTGGAAGCTTTCTTGCCGTCCTTCTTGAAGTTGCCCTTGTTCTTAGGCTTGCCCTGTCTCTTGAAATTGGTGGTCTTATTGACCATCAACACTTGGTGATCCTTCTTGATCTCCACTTCAGCAGTTTTTAGCATGGACGACAGTTCAGGCAACGTCTTGTTCATGCAGTGCATGTTGTAGTTCATCACAAAGTTCTTGTAACTTGGTGGCAGTGATTGGAGGAGACGGTGAATCCCCAACTCATTAGGAATCGATATCCCCAATTCTTGGAGTTTGTTTGCGTACCCAGACATGGTGAGCACGTGCTCGCTAACGGAGCTTCCCTCTTCCATCTTACAGTTAAAGAACTTTTCGGAGGCCTCATAGCTCTCCATAGCCGCGCGAGTCTCAAAAATTAGCCTGAGCTCCTTAATGATCTCGAATGGGTCGTGGTGCTCAAAACGCTTTTGGAGCTCCGCTTCTAAACCGTACAGGATGGCACACTGAACTGTGGAGTAATGATTTTTTCGAGTGGCGTAAACATTCTTTACGTCATCGGTAGCATCATCTGCAGGTGGGTCACCTAGCGGTGCTTCGAGCACATAGGTCAACTGACCAGCCCTGAGGACGATCTTCAGTCCACGGAACTAGTCCGTGAAATTGCTTCCATTGTTCTTAAGCTTTTCTTTCTCTAGGAACGCATTGAAATTGATGGAGAGGTTCGCCATAATCTACAACAATTTGCAAGTAGTTTAGACTAAGTTTATGACAAATTGAGTTCAAATTTAATTTTTTAAAAACTAACTAGGTGAACTCCCACTCAAAACAACACCCTCACATTGTCTTAGTGATTACACGAACCAAGTCCACTACACCAAGTCCGATCTTCACGAGAGAAGATGTAGTTTCATCAACGAACAATCTTCATGTTCATCATATCATTTATATGACTCATGCTCTACCTTTCGGTATTCCGTGTTCCGAGACCATGTCTGTACATGCTAGGCTCGTCAAGATAACCTTAGTTTCCGCATGTGCAAATCTGGCTTGCACCCGTTGTATGCACACGTAGAATCTATCACATCCGATCATCATGAGATGCTTCGAAACGACGAGTCTTAGCAACGGTGCCAACTAAGGGTGAACACTTTATTACTTGATATTTAGTGAGAGGGATCATCTTATAATGCTACCGTCGCGATCTAAGCAATACAAGATGCATAAAGGATTAACATCACAGGCAATTCATAATTAGTGTGATATGATATGGCCTTTTCTTCTTGCGCCTTTGATCTCCATCTCCAAAGCACGAACATGATCTCCATCATCACCAGCATTGCGTCAAGGTCAGTGGCGCCGCTTCATGGTTGTCCATCATCACCAGCAACTATTACAACTACTTGGAATAAAGCTATTACAAGATGAATAGACACGCAGGTCTTAACAGAATTAAAGACAACCATTAGGCTCCTGCCAGTTGCCATATTACAACAAGGATCATTGCATACATCAAATACAATCACAATCACATGATGGCCATATCACATCACAAAACCCCTGCAAAAACAAGTTAGACGCCTCTAATTTTCTTTGCATGTTTTACGTGGTTTGGGGCTTTCGCATAATACCGATCTTACCTACGAACAAGGACCACAACGTTGATACAAGTGTTGTCAGATGCTCATTGTAAATTGAATCTTAACTATGGTGGGAGAGACAGACACCCGCAAAGCCACTTGTGCAAAGCAAGTTGCACGTCAAGCGTGGAGCAAGTCTCATGTGCGATGACATGTAATGTTAGTCCGAGCCGCTTCATCCCACCATGCCGCAAGATGCAAAGTACACGTTAAGACACCGACAACAAAAGCATCAACGCCCACAAAAACATTGTGTTCTACTCGTGCAATAGATCTACGCATAGATACGGCTCTGATACCACCGATGGGTTCGTAGCATGGAAAACAAAAAATTTCTACCGCAAGAACGAACAAAACCCAGATCTAATCTAGATAAAAGCCAAGATCTAATCTATTAGACATGTGCAACGAGATAGATAGGAACTAACCCTCGTAGATCCGAAAGCGTTAACGAGATTAGATCTCGTGGTTGATGTAGTCGATCACTTGCCGATCTCAAGATGGAGTGGACGATCCTACCGGCGTCGCGTTCCGGCAGCGCTTCCGCAGTCGGTTAAGTGGACGATCCTTCCGGCACCGCGTTTCGGCAGCGCTTCCGCAGTCGGTCACACGTGCGGAGTCAAAGCAGACCTTCCTCTCCTCGTTCCAGCGAGCAGCGGAGGTAGTAGATCTTCTCCACGGAATCCCAGCAGCACGACGGCGTGGTGGTGGTGGTGGAGTAGAGAATTCTGCAGGGCTTCGCCTATGCATGTGCAGAAGAAAGGAGGAGGAGAGAGGCGGCGGAGATTTGGAGTTGTGGAGGAGGGCTTGGAGGTGGCGCCCCCACCCCTCTATTTAAAGGGGGGAGGCGCCATGGGAGGGGACTCCTAGTAGGACTCCCCACCTCCTTGGGCCGGCGGATTGGGGAGGGGGGGAGGAGTCCTCCTCCCCCACGACTCCTTGTCTTGACCCGCCAGGACTCCTTGATCCCTTCCTTGGTTTTCAAGCAAACTCCAAGAAACCTTCCAGAACCTTCCGGAACATTCCGAAACCTTCTAGAATCCTCATACAAATACTCCGGAACATTTCCTAACTCAGAAAATGATCCACAATATATGAATCTTATTCTCCGGACAATTCCGGATCTCCTCGTGATGTCCCGGATCCAATCCGAGACTCCGAACAACATTCGGTCTCCAACGCATATTCCATATCTACTTAAAACAACTTCGAACCTTAAGTGTGTCATCCTACGGTTCATGAATATGTAGACATGACAGAGACACATCTCCTATCAATAACCATCAGCGGGACCTAGAGATCCATAATGGCTCCCACATACTCAACGATGACTTCGTGATCGATTGAACCATTTACATACGAAACTAATTCCCTTTGTCACACAATACTATACTTATCCGAGGTTTGATCGTCAGCATCTCCATACCTAGTTCTACCTCGTTACTGATAAGTACTCTTTACTCGTTTCGTGATATGTCATCCCTTGTGACCCAGTCACATGCTTGCAAGCTAACTAGATGACATTCCACCGAGAGGGCCCAGAGCATATCTATCCGTCATATGGATGGACAAATCCCAATCTTGGTCCATGCGCTTCAACACATACTTTCAGAATACCCAATGACACCTTTATGACCACCCAGTTACGAAGCGGTGTTTGATGTCATCAAAGTACCCATCCGGTGATGGTGATTAACACAACCTCATGGTCGAAGGATTAGGTTACTATGCATTTAAAAGCTTACAGCAATACGAACTAAATGACTTGATCTTATGCTACGCTTATTATGGGTGTGTGTCCATCACATCATTCTCCTAATGATATAACCTTGTTATTAATCACATCCTAATGTCCATGATCAGGAAACCATGATCATCAATTAATCAACAAGCTAGTTCAATAAGAGGCTTACTAGGGACTCTCTTATGTTTACAAAACATACATGTATTAGTGTTTCCTTATAATACAATTATAGCATGGGATGTAAACATTCATCATAAACACAAAGATATAATAATAACCACTTTTATTATTGCCTCTTGGGCATATCTCCAACAGAAGTAACCCTAATCCTTAGACCATGAGATCATGTTAATTGCTAACACCAGAAGAGTACTTTGATAACATCAAACGTCACACCGTAATGAGGTGACTATAAAGGTGAGTTTTGGTACTCTGAAAGTGTTATGTTGAGGCACATGGATCAAGAGTGGCATTTGTCCATCCCGACGACGGAGAGAAATACTCAGGGCCCTCTTGGTGATATCACATTGACATAGCTTGCAAGAAAGTGATAAGATCTTGAAGAATGTTATATCATGGGAGCGAGAAAAGAGTACTTGTCGATAATGAGATCAAACTAGGTATGTGGATACCGATGATCGAATCTCAGACATGTAATATCTCGCGATAGAAAGGGATTTATTTACGAAGTAAAAGGTTCTCACGATCACTAGAGTGGTAATTGAATGTGTGGGATTCAGTACTGATCTCTAGGTCCCGCTGCTGATTATTGATCGGAGGGGGGTCTCGATCATGTGTGCATTATTCGCGAACCGTAGGGTGACACACTTAAGGTATACCAACACCAAATGGAGCACATATATTACCAGAGAAATGATTTTAAAGCGCTGGAATTATTTCGATAGACGCGGGAATTGTTTCAAGTCAAATTGTTGAAAATGGTTTCAGATGTAATATCAAAGTATTGCAAGGGGGTTTACGCAAATGTTTGTTAATTAAAGTATTTAACAAAATTTTGAATAAAATAAATAAATAGTTTTATTAAATGAGAGATGCATTAATTATGGTGGAAAATTAATGCATGTGAGTGGAATTTTGAGTGGAGGTGAGTTTATGTGAGTGGAGCCTCCACCCACATGAATGAGGGAAAGGTGGGGGCACTCACCTTGGCCGCTGGCCATGGGAGGTGGCTGCCCCTCCTCCCCCTATAAAAGGCCACCTCCTCCTCCATTCACACACCTCCTCATGAAGGATCTCTCTTCCCTCTAGATTATTCCCCATGGCTTCGGACTAGTTGAGTACATGTTCTCGGTGGTTTATCTGGAAGGATTAGCTGCTTCTGCTACTTTGCTGGAGCGAGGACTCGGAGGTTGTCGGAGTACCGGACGTGTGTGTGATGAGGGATACACTGCTGCTTTGCGGTGCTGGACTCATCACGATCTTGAGACCGGCAAGTGAACGACTACATCATCCACGAGATTAAATATTGTAATGCTTTGTTGGCCTTCGAGGTTAAGTTCTCTATGGATGTATATCCACCTGTTGATTGTATCTAGATAGATAGATCTTGGTGCTTAGTTGTTCATATCGTAGGAATTTTTTGTTTTCTATGCTGTGAACCCAACAGGAAAAATAGTTCCCCTCTCGAGAGTCCTATCATAAATCATGACATGTTACTCCCTATCCTAGGAAAGGATTGCGAACACGGCGGGAAAGGGACTTCGTGAACTCTTGTACCACCCATGAAAACTGACGAACATATTTTTCTCAAATCTAAAACTTGCCTTTTCTAAAAAAACATTTTCGAAAACAATGCATAAGCCTAAGATTCGTATCCATGGCTATAGATAGAGCATCAAACAACCACCTTAAAACTTACTAAGTATGCTCGTACTCAACTGTACCTTCTTAAAACTCTTGCTTAGGTACATCAAAGACATAAGACTCATCCACCAAAGAAAAATCCACAGAGGGAGAGGTTTACTATGAGGAACCTGATCTCTCAAGAGGCATTGAAGGAATAGTTTACGGGATAGGATATGGAATAGGGGAGGAAGTCGTATAACTAGAGGAACATATATGGCACACATAGGATAGTCAGGCTGAGCAATTCAGATCTGTACCTAATAAAGTTGTAAAGCTCCAATGGTACTAGCTTATAAGTAGCATTGAACCTCAAGCTATTACTTTTAAATTTGTTTGCATCTGTGAATCCTCATTGGATCGAGGAGGATCTCGAAGTTTGTATTTATCTTTTTTTTGATAAGTAATAAATAAATAGTTGGAACCGCAACGATTCTGTTGTACCACTCTAAGGGGTGTAATATTTGCAAAAGAGGACTTTCATATATGTTATGCCAACGACTTGTACCCTACAACATGCAGTGGTGTACGTGGGTCACCGCAGTCCTGTTCGACATAATCTTACACCATAGCGAATTCTTCTCAAGGTTCAATAAACCAAGGCTTCTAGGGAAAAAAAAAGCTATACTACATCGTCACAATCCACACGGCTTCATAGGGCCACCAGTCCATACAAGTACCCACTAATTACTTCACCAAATGCTCTGAAGTAGTACCTCTTAGAAATATGACTCACAAAGAGGTGATTGATGCATGTAAAATGCATACATGAACTCTTTGTAGTTTATTGTGCCAAAAATCCCCATTATCTTGCAACTTTATTATATTTATTGGGACTAACCTACTAATAGTTGCAAAAGTGCACAAGTTCTTATGTCACACTTTGTTCTATAGAAAATACGCGAATATGGAAGGAAACTGGTCATTACAGTAAAATTTGGAGTCTCCTGAAATCTGTCCCTGCAGAATAGTTTTCGAAGATTGCCAGGGAATACCCTCAAGATTGCATCAAATGGACAAAAGTCAAAACATAAAAGTTGTGGGGAATTTTACGCTGACGATCCTAGACACAAAATTTTCCTCAAACGGAGATGACGCGACTTTTAGCCCTGGATTACTGAAGGGTACATAAGCAGTTATGGGATTTCGAGAGTTTGTGACATGATTGACTCCAAATCTTCTCATACTAGATGGATTCGGCCAAGTCATGACCCAAGGAGCTCCCAAAGGAGAGAGGGGATCCCTAGGAAGGTTCTAGAGGTGCCCAAAAGCCCTTGGATCAAAGGGGCATCCATCCCATGGCCGAGATTGCATCTCCACCTCTATATATTGAGGGGAACCCCTATTTTTGTAGGCATCCACTGATAACCATTAAAATCCTCCTCCTTGGAGGCCTCTAAGGAGGGGGAAGCTCCCCAAGATCAGCACCATATCCAAGGAAGAGGGGCAAGGGGCCTCCGCCCCTAGGGAAGCCGCCGCCTTGCTTCGTCACCTCCTCCATGCCGGCACCGCCTCTCCCCCATGTCGCAATATATTGTTTTCCCATGATCTATTCTATCTCTATGTTGATGTTTGATTAGTGACTTGTTTATGGAAATTGTGATATAGTTTGTTGTTGGTTGCATACAAGTATATGCTATCTTTTATGATGATATTGTTGTACTAACATATGAGTGCACACATATGTTGGGGGATGCACAAGGTTGTCACTGTTGCATGTTGATAGGATGAGGGATAGCTGGAGTTTGACAGAAACCGAATCCCAAATCTTAGAGATACATGTTGTATTAATTCATGGTTAATCAACAGGGGTGTTATGATGGGGACCTTAGGTCTAAATGCGGTGGTTGGACTTTATGTCTTAATAATTTCCTTGTTTGCTCTTAGTTGGCCTTGGGATCAATCACTAGGGGTGTATTTGCTCATGTATATGGATGCACCTATTCATGGCTCCTCCTTAGAAGAAACAATAAAAATACTATCTTGATGCTTCACTAATTGTGACAACCAACCAAATGAAATAGCAATGTGCCTAAGAACTTGCTACCTTGGGTTATCCACCTCCAGTTCACTAGCTCCATTTTACTTGCAGTATTTGCTTCCAAAAACTTCACTGTTTTCTAGTTAGTACCAAAAAACAACCAGACACCCTCTATAGTTCCTAGCTTTGCATAGAAGGCCATATAAGTGGGTTATAGGGTTTTAGAGAATAGATAGTTTACCTTCAGCTCCTCGTGGGTTCAACACACAAATACTTATCGAATTGTACTATGGTGATCCCTTGCACTTGGGAGTTATCGAGATACTTTTCTGGCGCCATTGCCGGGGAGCGTAGTGCGAGGCTTCTATTCTTGCTTGCATTGCTAGTTTACTTTTAGTACCTTTTTATAAAACTAAAACCCAAATAAATAGATAATGGATGATTCTCTAGAGCCTTTTTGCAAGGCTCACAAAGATTTGGATGATATGTTACTCTAATATTTTTAAAAGCTTGAATATTCCCTTGTGCCTTAATGTTTTGAATGCAAGAAATCATGTTGAAAGTGCCAATGAAGAAGATGACAAAATCCTAAGCTTGGGGATGCCCATGCATCCCAAAGAAAAGGAGATAGAAGAGCAAAAGGAACAAGTGGAGGAAGAATGGAATAGCTACCCATCTTCTATTCAACAAGGTTAGTTTAAGATTTCCGCAAAAAATGGAAAAGTAAATGAGAAGGATGAACAATGGAGAAGTCGGGGTCGACCTTGAGCATGTGTTGTTCATGCCAATGGAACCATTGCAAAGCCTATATCATTAAAACTTTTCCCATAGTAAAAATAAATAAAAAGAGTGTCTCTTTTGTAATATATTAGCTTCCTGAATAAAATGATTTCCCAATAATTACTATAGTTTGCATCATGGGAGAAACTATTATATAATTTGTTTGGAGAACTAACCATTTTGTAGGCATTGAAGTATCATGAAGATGAAAATATATCTTTGTTTGAGATGACTAACATGATATGATGAGGAAGAAGTAGATGAAAAGAACTAGCAACAACACAAGCTTAGGGATGTCCATGCATCCCCCTCTTCTTTCAAGAAACCTCAAATAATATTACTCCAAACTCATGTTTTAGTTTTATCCTCATGATCTATTTTGTATGTTTACGGAGACCATGTTTTTGTTTGCCTTCAGATTTGTATTATTTTTCTTTTGAATCTTATTTATAATAACAAAATATCAAAAATATTTTATGGTTCTTATTTGGTTTTGCTTTCTTCTCCTTTTTGCCTTTTTGATAAAATAAAAATAACAAAAAGATTTTCTTACTTCTTTGTTTGTTTTTCTTGTTTCTTTATTTGGTTATTATTTGCTTCTTATTTTTGATTAAATAAAATACAAAAACTATTTATGATTCTTTATTTGCTTCTTGTTTGCTTCTTATTTTTCATAAAACAAAATACCAGAAAGATTTTATGTTTCTTTATTTGGTTCTTGTTTGCTTCTTCTTTTTGATAAAACAAAATACAAAAATATTTATGGTTCTTTATTTCGTTCTTCTTTGTTTCTTACTTTTGATGAAAAACAACAAAAAATACTTTCCTTCTTGGTTCTTTTTGCTTCTTCTTTGGCCTTTGTGCTAAAACAGAAACAACAAAAATATTTTCTTTTCCTTTTTGTTTGTTTCTTGACTCTTTTTTGCTTCTTCTTGTTTCTTATTGCTTTTTGTTTTTGAACTTTTATTATCTATAAAAATAAAGTTTTTAGTTTACAAAAAGATTTTATTCTTTCTCATTTGCTTTTGTTTTTCATCTTTGATAAAACAAAAACCACAAAAAGATTTTGTTCCTGATTTTCTTGTTTCTCTTGATTCTTTTTGGCTCTTTTTGCTTCTTTTTGAATTTTGGTTTTTCATCTTTTTCTCTGTTAAAATAAAGTTTTATCATGTTTCTACAATTTACAAAAATAAAGTACCAAGTTTTACCCATTTTGGATGTTAAAGTTGAAACATACATGCGGGACTGCAGATTTCAGCATGTTGTTGTTCACGAGAAAGATTCTCTATGGAGTTATGTAACTCCCATTGCGTTCATATTGAAAATAAAGTTACAACTTTTCATCCTCTATATGCACAAAAATTGGCTAAAATTCCTGGTATGTTTAAGTGGGCGAAAAAATTATGTTTTGCTGCTGCTGCTTTTCTTGACAAATTCTGTCCTTTGTTGCAAGAGTGGCTTCTTTGAGCTTTGATTTGAATATTTTTGAGTCTTTTGATATTTTATGGATGTTAGACACTTAATAAACTCTCGGTACATCTAAAATCATATTTTATTTGGGGCTTTTTACAGCAGTTTGTATGTTATCTATATACCACTAATGTCACCCCATAGAAAAAAATGGGAGAAAGTTTTGTGTTGAAGTTTTTTGACAGGGAATGAAGGAACACCACAAAAAAAGCTATCCAAGTATGGTGAATACCATAAGCTTTGGGATTCACAAGGCACCCCACTAGACCTATCAAACTCTCGGTTTGCAAACCTCTAAACTTTGTTTTTTGAGCAACATAGAATGATCGTAGAAACTTGGAGTGTCTTTGTCTAGTTTTATGTTTAGTTTTGCATGTTGCCTTGAGAATAAATGAGACCACCATGATAGATATTTTGCATGTTAGGAAATATATACTTAAAAAACTATCCCATGATTGAATGCCTTGATCAGAATGAGTTTGGTGCTATCAAAATAAAATGGAATGAAAGCAAAAGGCTGAAATTCAAAGTCATGCTTAGTGTTGCTAGCTAAATACTTTGATGAATGATAATTTGCTAGTGCCTTATTTAGTGCCAACTTTTACTCATATACATTAATGTTTAATACTAAGGAGCCTTGTTTGATAAGAAATGATTGGCACTATGGACACTATGGCATGCTTATAGATATTTTTGCTAGCCCAAAATTCTCAAACAAGCTAAGACTTGTATCCAAACACCCACCATACCTACCTATGTGTCACTTGCTACTCCAAGTATAATATGTGTGCTATGCCTCCAAGTACTTCAAAATATATATTTTGTGTGGTTTAAAGCTCATGAGAAAGTAGGGTGTGGGGTGACACCACTATGTAAGTTATGTGTTTGACATTTATAAGTTGTTTGTTAGCTTAACCATGTTATTCTGGAGAAATCTTTCAAACATTGCACTCTTAGTTGATATCATGTTATCTTTGCTATGGATGCTCATCGATGTGAAATAAAATGGAACACACAATAAATCTTATAATGAAAGAGACGCCTAGGCCGCTAACCAAAGCCATGTTATGCATCATGGTGGAAGTTTACAACATGAACATTCTGTGAAGCCTTTTTATAAAAATCTATGCAAATAGTAAATAAAAGATGCTGAGGTGATTCATTTGTCTGTTGTCTTGTCTTCTGAAGTATGGATAAGACCCACTAAACAAAAGGGATTTCTCCTACCAAGGGGCAAGAGGTACCTCAGTTGACACTCTTGAGGAAGCTATATGCTTACAATGACAAAACCGCTTAAGTGATCCTAAGTTGAGTAACATGTGGTGTGGGTACTCATGGTGAAGGGGCATGAAACATTCAACTTGTAAGGGTCAAACACATAAACCATATGAATATTTGTAACAAAAGATGCTTGGAACCCATCCTTATGATTACTGTTGACATCAACTACATATCTCAAAACTTTATTTTATGCTCTCAAATATATTTTATTTTTATTGGAGGACTAGCACTTGTGTTCCCTGCTTACGTTCTGTTATCCAAGAGTCAAAATCTCCAAAAAAAAGAAACAAAAGAGTCTTCCAACAATTCTATAGGTTCATATAAGTATGCTTGATGGTCTGTAAGACTTTTCGTTTGGTTGAACACAAGACCACTTATTTATTTGGGCATGTTTTGTAGAGTGTAAAAGATATCACTTTATAGCTCACTTGCTTGTTGTTATTCTTTAAATATTGAACCTTGTGAAATTTGTGTGACAATGAAAAATAAGCAAAGCAACAAACTTTAAAGTCCATGTTAGTTTTGTCACCTTTATGCTCGAGGAAGAGCATAGGTTAAGCTTGGGGATGCTTGATGTATGTAAAATGCATACATGAACTCTGTAGTTTATTGTGCCAAAATCCCCATTACCTTGCAACTTTATTATATTTATTGGAACTAACCTACTAATAGTTTTAGAAGTGCACAAGTTTTAGTTTCACACTTTTTTGTGTAGGAAATACACGGATATGGAAGGAAACCGACCATTACGGTAAAATTCGGAGTTTCCTGAAATATGTCCCTATAGAACAGTTTTCGACGATTGCCACTGAATCCCCTAAAGGTGGCATCAAATGGAAATAGTCAAAACATCAAAATTATGGAGAATTTTATGTTGATGATCCTAGACATAAAATTTTCCTCAAACGTAGTCCGGACGCAACTTTTAGCCCCAGATTACTGAAGGATACAAAAGCAGTTTCGAGATTCCGAGAGTTTGTGGCATGATTGACTCCAACTCTTCCCATACTTGATAGATTCGGCCAAGTCACGACACAAGGAGATCTCAGAAAATTTCTTTGGAAAAGAGCGTCATTGATTATCAAGATGTAAGTTTCCACCATGTCTTGCATGGGTTTGGCTAGCGGCCTAGGAGCATTTTCTCTTTCCTTATGCTTACTCTAGTGTGTAGTGCAGGACAAAGCAAGAACAAACATGATACTCAATAACGGATATTGTAAGCTTGTGCCATGATAGCATGGTTTGGCCAACAAACAACTTATAAAATGTAGAGCACATAAAGTTCCATAGTGGTATCACCCCAAACCTTACTTTCTTATGAGCTTTAAATTACACAAAAGAGATGATTTTGAATATTTTGGAGGATCAACATGGATATTATACTTGGAAGTAGCTTTCGACACAAATAGGTAGATATGCCTAATCTAGTTTAAGGGGCTTGGAACAAGTCTTAGCTTGCATTGTGAAGGCTCAGCAAATGGAGATCTAAAGAGTGTGCCATCTAGTTCATAATGCCAACATTTATTTTCTCACCTTGCTCCTTATGGTTGAACATAAATATACATAAGAAAAGGGTACAAATTAATAGGCACAAACAAATCATACGTCATGTAAAGTATTTGAGCTTAGTAACTAGGCATAACATGAATTTCAGCCTTTTGCTTTTATCCCCCCTTTTCTTTTATTTCAAGGCATTCATATTCAGTTTTAATGTCATCATGGCAAAGCTTCCTTTCAGTAGCTTAATAATAAACATGCATAATGATTCATGATGGTGGTCCTTTTATTGCAAACAAAAGTAAAATAAACAAAACAAACGCTCCAAGTTTCTATGATAGTCTTATGTTGCTCAAAAAACAAAGTTTAGAGGTTTGCAAACCGAGAGTTTAATAGGTCCAATGGGGTGAATTGGGCATCCCAAAGCTTATGGTTTTCACCATTATTGGATTGCTCTTTGTGTGGTGTTCCTCTATTCCCTGTCAAAAAACTTCAACACAAAACTTTTCTCCCATCTCTTTTCTGAGTGGTGACATTAGTGGCACAAAAGAGTAATAGTTGTTGCATATATATCAAAGACAAAATTCTTTATAAATGTTCTACCAAGAATATAATATTTCTACACATCCCTAGAATATAATATAGCTCATAGCAATCATTTTAGGACAGTTGGGAATAGTTAAAACAAAACATGGCAGAATATGTCCAGATTTTTAGCAGCAGCAAAATGAATTTATTTCGCCCACTTAAATATGTCAGGAATTTTAGCTAATTTTTGTGCATACTGAGGATGAAAATTTGTAAATTCTGTGCAAATATGAGCGCAAACGGAGTTACAGAAAAATCAGAGAATTTTTCTACTAAAAACTGTTCTGTAGGAATTTTATACTCCATATGTTTTACAAGTTTTTATCATCCAAGATGAGTTCCACTTGGTAATTTATTACTACTCTATATAAAATACACTAAAAAGGACTCTTTTAACATCAAGCAAACATAAAAATAAATGACCGGGTTGCCTCCCGAAAAGCGCTTTCTTTATAGCCATATAGCTAGGCTTTATTTACTTGGTTTAAGTAATATGGAATTCATGTCGTAGCTTGTGCTTCTTTGCTACCTCCTTCTTCCTTCGAGAGTGTTCCATACAATTCTTGTGAGGAAAATGAAAATTCACATTTCCTTATTTTGCATCAATGATTGCACCTGTCGTTCTCAAGAAAGGTCTACCAAGTATTATAGGACTTGAGGTATTGCTCCCCATGTCCATTACAATAAAATCAACATGTACAAATGTCATATGTAATTAAACCATGATATCTTTAACTTTCCCTAAGGCATGTTTGGTTGAATCATCAACAAGTAAAATATCTATAGAGCATTTTTCCATGGGTTTCAAATCATGCAAATCATATAGATCTTTGGATAAACTGAGACACTAGATCCTAAATCTAGAATGGCATGATGTGTCTCTTTTCCAATAGTGATTAATATCTTAGGGAGCCATGCATCCCCAAGCTTAGGTGGTATCATAGCTTCATTATTATATCTTTCATTTTTTCTTTTATAACATAATTTGCTATGTATGAACCAAATCCTGATTGATGAACATTAAAAGATGGATCATTGGTAAACTTTTGCAATATAGAAATGAGTTCATGCAAGCTACATTTATCAAGATAAAGTAGAAGTTCTTTTGTTTCACTTAGCATTTTAACTTCCTCTATTTGTTTATCATTTGTTGGTTCTTCCTCATTATCAATCATAGTAGTATCTCTCCCTTTTCTTTTTAGTGATTCTACATTTTTGTCCCCAAAGAACATGGCCGAATTTTCTAAGACTTCCACTTCTACTTCATTTTCACCACGAATTCCCCTAAGGGAAAAACTAGGGCTAAGTTCAGTTAAGCTCTTGTAGATACTAGTTCCTACCAACATTCTATCTAGCAATGTAAATGCTTCATAAGGGTCTAGATATAAAAAAGGATTTTTCCGCCTCTTTATTTACGAATTGTATAGATTCGTATGTAAGGCATTTATAAAAACTCCATATAAGCAACCAATCCTTTAATCCATGTTCTACTTTATATGTAAGTTGTTTAAACCTTACCCAGGCATTAGTGAGAGATTCATTTTCATATTGCTTGAAATCACATACCATTTTTTGTAATGAAAGGTATTCTTACCAAATATTTCTAAAAAGGATACTTTCATATTATACCATGTTTTAAAATCTCTTTTAGGTGCAGCCTCATACCATCTTTTAGCTATTCATGTTAATGAGTGTGGAAACAACTTTGCTTTCACTATTTCAGGATCAATGTTGCACTCAAACTTGTTTGCGAATGGACTTGTTCCCAACAAAACTTTTTTATTTTACTTAGTCATGTTTTCTAGTGAAATGTTGACACTAATTTTTATGTGTTTTTCATGTTTTAAGGAAAACTTAAAAAGACTAAAAAAACAAGACAAAGAAAAAGTGCTTCAACAATCTAAAATGAGAAGAAAAAGCTCACAGCGGTGTAACCTCCCCAAGCTTGGGTTGTTACACAAGTTGATGAAGATGATGGCTCCACTAGTGATGTCCTTCTTGCAGTTCCTCGGCAACGGCGCCAGAAAATACGTCTTGATGGCAACAATCATGGCCATTTTTTGTTGGGACTCCAAGTGTAGAGTGTTGAAGCAAGCTTCTTTTCCCCACAATGGTGACTAGAGGGTTTAAATCGAACTCTCGGGGAACTGGCTTAGAAGTTATTCGCCTTCTCCTTGTCAAGCAACCTATAAAGCAAAATAATTTGTCTTGTGTCCCCAACTCCACCAAGTGGTTGTCAAGCACAAGATTTCGTATTAGTAATGTGAAATAAAATATGGTAAACTGAATTGAATAAAGTAAATAAATTAAAACAATGCAAACTATATGAGATATGTGAAGATAAAGTTGTTTTTGGGTTTTTATGAGTGATTGCAAGTTGGAAAAGTATTTTTGTATTTTCGAAATAATAAATTGCAGAAAATAAAAGTGATGATAATTTCAATGGAAAGGTGTTTCCTATGATTAAAATTGGACCGGGGTTCATGGGTTCACTTGTCTACTCTTTTTTTAAGTTGTGGTGATCATAAAACAATTCATCAATGATAAATATTCATGGAACTTCTATATGTTTATGATAAGCATTCATATGGGCTTCATGTCCTAACATAGAGATGAAACACATATCTTTTATACTCCTCAAGAAAGGGAAACCTCCATACAATCTTGAATTTAGAACAAATCAGAGTATAGCTTTAAGTAATATGACATGATGTTTGAAATAAATATGCTACCTTGACCTAACAAGATTATCTCACTATCACAAAAGAATTATAGCACATGATTTCACTTTGTCTGTAGTGAGGTAGCAAAAGAAAGGTAAAAACCAAAGTAGATCTTGAATATTGTTGTCACAATTCAATCACTACCACCATGCTACTCCATCTAACATACACTTCTCCCCATACAAGTTCTTGCATACAAGTTGGATCAAAACAAGCAATTAAGAACGGGGTACATGATATGCATCTACCAATACATCTTACACAAAATAGGTTCCAATCTCATATATCAAATCATAGAATAAAGATCCACCACATATGAATTACATATATGACCGTAATCATGTTGGGTAGCTCATATGGTACTAGATCTATGAAGAACAAGAGAGAAATAGATCAAGCTACTGTCACAAACCCATAGTCCAGGGGTGGACTACTCCCTCTTCATCATGGTGATGATGCTGGAGATGTTGGAGAGGGTGAAGATCCCTCCGAAGGTGGCTCCGATGGAGTTTCCCCTTCCAATCTTCGCTGAATCTGACTCTGTTTGGTGGTGTTTTTGTCGCAGGTGTGATCCCTCTCAAGGACTCCCTGGGTGTCCTTATATAGGGGTTTTTAGGTCAAGAGAACTCTGCGGGCGAAAGAATCAAGGCGATCGAACGACCGAGGAGGAAACGGAGGCAGCGGGCCCTCTAGGCTCTTTTGGGCCTCCTGGCCCTTCTCCCGAGGTTCTTGCACTCTAAATGCTTCTCATGGTAAAATATTGACATCCCCAAAAGCTTAGGCCCATTTGACTCCGTATAGGTCCTGAAACATCAAAAACATAGAAAACAGGGTTTTTTCTGCCCTACAGGGTTATAACCAAAATAAAGGGGATCATTGGTAAATCCCTAAAAATCAATGTAAAACATGGATACAACATTATATATGATGCAAATATGTGGGTAAACATGTCAACAAACTACAAAGTTCATGTATGCATCAACATCCCCAAGCTTAACCTATGCTCGTCCTCGAGCATAAAGGTGATAAAAATAAACATGGACTTTGGAGTTTGTTACTTTGCTTCTTTCATTATCATACAAAGTTCATAGGTTCAAATCTTTACAATGAAACATAACAAGCAAGTGTACTATCAAGTTGTATATTTTGCACATCTATAAACATGTTAAACAATAATTAATGGTGTGCTAATACAAATGAGGAACAAAATAAACCTTTAAGCACACTTTGATGAACCTATAGAATAAGAGACTCTTCCTATCATCGGCATTGGTGTTTTATGCCTCTACTTTTATTTTTGGGCCCACTTCTTATTTTAATGCCCGACTAGAAGACTCACTTCTTAGTTTCATGTCTTCCCTTGAGATGTTTTGCATCTCGTACCGAAAGAAAGCATTGAATACATATGTTAACCCTCCATAAAGAATGTAAAATAAAGTTTTGAGCTATGTAGTTCATGTCAACAATACTAATAAGGATGGGGTTCCAAGTAGTTTTTATTTCAAAAGTTTCATATGGTTTATGTGTTAAACATTTTACAAGTTGAATGTCTCATGCACCTTTACCAATGAACTGACACTACAACCTGTCATTGTATAGCATAGATTGTCATAAAAATTGCATCACTGAGGTACCTCTTGCCCCTGTGTGACTATACGCCCAACATACGTTTGGTAGCTAGGAAGCATGCTTCTTTTGTGTTATTTTCATAAGGGGCATATCTACACATTTCAGAAGACAAGACAAATAGACATATGAGTCCTCTCGGCAAATTTCTTTTGAAAAGAGCGTCATTGATTGTCATGCTGTAAGTTTCCACCATGTCATGCATGGGTTTGGCTAGCGGCCCATGAGCATTTTATCTTTCCTTATGCTTACTCCAGTGTGTAGTGCAGGACAAAGAAAGAACAAGCATGATATTTCAATAACGGATATTGCAAGCTTGTGCCATGACAACATGGTTTGGCCAACAAACAACTTATAAAATGTAAAGCACATAAATTTCCATAGTGGTATCACCCCAAACCTTACTTTCTTATGAGCTTTAAATTACACAAAAGAGATGATTTTGAATATTTTGGAGGATCAAAATGCATATTATACTTGGAAGTAGCTTTGGCCACAAATAGGTAGATATGCCTAATCTAGTTTAAGGGGTTTGGAACAAGTCTTAGCTTGCATTATGAAGGCTTAGCAAAAAGAGATCTAAAGAGTGTGCCATCTAGTTCATATTGCTAACATTTACTTTCTCACCTTGCTCCTTATGGTTGAACATAAATATACATGAGCAAAGGGTACAAATTAATAGGCACAAACAAATCATACTTCATGTAAAGTATTTGAGCTTAGTAACTAAGCATAACATGAATTTCAGCTTTTTGCTTTTATCCCCCTTTTCTTTTATTTCAAGGTATTCATATTCAATTTTAATATCATCATGGCAAAGCTTCCTTTCAGTAGATTAATCATTAACATGCATAATGATTTATGATGGTGGCCCTTTTATTGGAAACAAAAGTAAAATAAACAAAACAAACGCTCCAAGTTTCTATGATAGTCTTATATTGCTCAAAAAAAGTTTAGAGGTTTGCAAACCGAGAGTTTAATAGGTCCAGTGGGGTGCCTTGGGCATCCCCAAGCTTATGGTTTTCACCATTCTTGGATTGCTCTTGGTGTGGTGTTCCTCTATTCCCTGTCAAAAAACTTCAACACAAAACTTTTCTCCCATCTCTTTTCTCAGTGGTGACATTAGTGGCACAAAAGCATAATAGTTGCTGCATATATATCAAATACAAAATTCTTTATAAATGTTCTAGCAAGAATATAATGTTTCTACACATCCCTAGCATATAATATAGCTCATATCAATCATTTTAGGACACTTGGGAATGGTTAAAACAAAACATGGCAGAATCTGTCTAGATTTTCAGTAGCAGCAAAACAAATTTATTTCGCCCAATTAACCATGTCAAGAATTTTAGCCAATTTTTGTGCATACATAGGATGAAATGTTGTAAAGTTTGTGCAAATATGAGCGCAAACAAAGTTACAGAAAAAATCAGAGAATTTGTCTACTAAAATATGTTCTCCAGGAATTTGCTACTCCATATGTGTTACAACTTTTTATCATCCAAGATGAGTTCCACTTGGTACTTTATTACTAGTCTACAACAAAGACACTAAAAAGGACTCTTTTAATAGCAAGCAAACATAAAATTAAATGACTGGCTTGCCTCCCGAAAAGCGCTTTCTTTATAGCCATATAGCTAGGCTTTACTTACTTGGTTTAAGTGATATGGAATTCATGTGGTAGCTTGTGCTTCTTTGCTACCCCCTTCTTCTTTGGAAAGTGTTTCATACACTTATTGTGAGGAAACTGAAACTTCACATTTCCTTCTTTTGCATCAATGATTGCACCTGTGGTTCTCAAGAAAGGTCTACCAAGTATTATAGGACTTGAGGTATTGCTCCCCATGTCCATTACAATAAAATCAATAGGTACAAATGTCATATGTAATTCGACCATGATATCTTTAATTTTCCCTCAGGCATGTTTGGTTGAATCATCAGCAAGTAAAAGATCTATAGAGCATTTTTCCATGGGTTTCAAATCAAGCAAATCATATAGATCTTTGGATAAAACTGATACACTAGATCCTAAATCTAGAATGGCATGATGTGTCTCTTTTCCAATAGTGATTAATATCTTGGGGAGCCATGCATCCCCAATCTTAGGTGGTATCATAGCTTCATTATTATATATTTCATTTTTTTATTTTATAACATAATTTGCTATGTATGAACCAAATCCTGCTTGATGAACATTAAAAGATGGATCATTAACAAACTTTTGCAATATAGTAATGAGTTCATGCAAGCTACGTTTATCAAGATCAAGTAGAGGTTCTTTTGTTTCACTTAGCATTTTAACTTCCTCTATTTGTTTATCATTTGTTGGTCCTTTCTCATTATCAATTGTAGTAGTATCTCTCCCTTTTCTTTTTAGTGATTCTACATTTTTGTCCCCAAAGAACATGGCAGAATTTTCTAAGACTTCCACTTCTACTTCATTTTCACCACGAATTCCCCTAAGGGAAAAACTAGGGCTAAGTTCAGTTAAGCTCTTGTAGATACTAGTTCCTACCAACATTCTATCTAGCAATGTAAATGCTTCATAAGGGTCTAGATATAAAAAAGGATTTTTCAGCCTCTTTATTTACGAATTGTATAGATTCGTATGTAAGGCCTTTATAAAAACTCCATATAAGCAACCAATCCTTTAATCCATGTTCTACTTTATATGTAAGTTGTTTAAACCTTACCCAGGCATTAGTGAGAGATTCATTTTCATATTGCTTGAAATCACATACCATTTTTTGTAATGAAAGGTATTCTTACCAAATATTTCTAAAAAGGATACTTTCATATTATACCATGTTTTTAAATCACTTTTAGGTGCAGCCTCATACCATCTTTTAGCTATTCTTGTTACTGAGTGTGGAAACAACTTTGCTTTCACTATTTCAGGATCAATGTTTCACTCAAACTTGTTTGCAAATGTACTTGTTCCCAACAAAACTTTTTTATTTTACTTAGTCATGTTTTCTAGTGAAAGGTTGACACTAATTTTTATGTGTTTTTATGTTTTAAGGAAAACTTAAAAAGACTAAAAAAACAAGACAAAGAAAAGGTGCTTCAAAAATCTAAAAGGAGAAGAAAAAGCTCATAGTGGTGCAACCTCCCCAAGCTTGGGTTGTTACACAAGTTGATGAAGATGATGGCTCCACTAGTGATGTCCTTCTTGCAGTTCCCTAGCAACGGCGCCAGAAAATACGTCTTGATGGCAACAATCGTGGCCAATTTTTGTTGGGTCTCCAAGTGCAAATTGTTGTAGCAAGATTCTTTTCCCCACAAGGGTGACTCGAGGGTTTAAATCGAACTCTCGGGGAACTTGCTTAGAAGTTATTCGCCTTCTCCTTGTCAAGCAACCTATAAAACAAAATAATTTGTCTTGTGTCCCCAACTCCACCAAGTGGTTGTCAAGCACAAGGTTTTGTAATAGTAATGTGAAATAAAATATGGTAAACTGAAATGAATAAAGTAAATAAAGTAAAACAATGCAAACTATATGAGATATGTGAATATAAAGTTGTTTTTTGGTTTTTATGAGTGATTGCAAGTAGGAAAAGTATTTTTGTATTTTCCAAATAATAAATTGCAGAAAATTAAAGTGGTGATAATTGCAATGGAAAGGTGTTTCCTATGATTAAAATTGGACCGGGGTTCATGGGTTCACTTGTCTTCTCTCTTTTTAAGTTGTGGTGATCATAAAACAATTCATCAATGATAAATATTCATGGAACTTCTATATGTGTATGATAAGCATTCATATGGGCATTGTTGGGGATATGCAAAATGGGTATCACCATAGCACGCCTCTAATCCAGCTAACCCGGGTGGCCTACAGTTGGTAGCAGGGCCTATGGTCTGCTGGGCGGCCTAGTTAGACGGATCCAGAAGGGATGCCCATGCCGGATAAAGGAAGGCTACGTAGAAGTCACTGACATACTCAGAGCCTTGGAGTAGAAGACACGAAGACTAGTTAGTGTTAGTGTAGGACTCTGTAACCTGTCCGGCAAGGACTTTTCCCTGTAACCCTAGGTTCTGGCGTCTTTATAAGCCGGGCCTGTGGGAGCCTTTAGGACACGATTCATAACACCTCACACAACGAACCGATCTCCGTAACTTGGCGTATTGCCATTATAGTGATTTATAGCAGGAGTAGAGTTCCGCCACCATTGTGGAACTTGAACCTGGGTAAGCTATGTTACCTTGTACCCGTCAACTCACCGCCTTCCCCCACCTCTCTAAACACGCTCTATGAGGACCCCTCCATGGCGTACTCGTCGGCAATACCACGACAGTTGGTGCCCACCGTGGGGCAAGAGGCGCTTCGAGCTCTACACCGGGTGAGGTCCAATCTCTTCGTGGGAATCAGCGACACCATAGCCATTAGGCGTGTTCTCTTCTCTGGCAACATCCCGATCGTCCCCTGATACGTTGCTAACGTATCTATAATTTTTGATGTTCCATGCTAGTTTTATATGATCTTTCTTGTGTTTTGTTCATGTTTTGAAGTATTTCTTTACATTTTCTGGAACTAACCTATTAACAAGATGCCACAGTGCCAGTTGCCTATTTTCTACTATTCCAGAAAGTCAGAAAAGTAATATTCTCAGAATTGGACGGGACAAAAGCTAAAGTCAATATTTTGCCGTGGGACACACGAAGACTGAAGGGGAGACGAAGTGGCGCAGCAGGGCGGCCACACCCCCCCAGGTGCGGGTCACCCTAGGCCGCTCCAGGGCAGGGTGTGGGGCCCCTGGCTGCCTCCTCGCCTCGCCTCTTCGCCTATAAGAAGCTTCTCGACGTGAAAACCCTAGAGAGAACAGCCTCCAGCCACGAAAAGTTCCGCAACGCCGCCACCACCGAAGGGGAGATTCGGGGGACAGAAAGTCTCTGTTCCAGCACCCTGCCGGGACGGGGAATTGCCCCCGGAGCCATCTCCATCGATCTCCACCACCATCTCCATCGCCGTTGCTGATTCCCATGATGATGAGGGAGTAGTTCTTCCTCGAGGCTAAGGGTTCTACCGGTAGCTATGTGTTCATCTCTCTCTCTCTCTATGCATGATCGTACTGTGATCATGAGCTTTGTAATCAAGTAGATCTACCTTGCTAGTCAAGTGCTTTAATAGATCTCTGGCTCTCCCCATGTGTGTGAAAGTGATAGCGTGCACACCATGGTGGCACTTAGGCTAGAGATTACAAATACTTGTTATGAGTTATATTTGGAGTTGGATGTCTCTATGAAATTGTGGTGTTTGTTGGAACCATCTAGTGCTCAAGGTGACAGTGTGGGGTTATCTAGATGGGGAAAGCAAACTTTGAGGTGTGCTGTTATAGCCCTACCATGGATTAGAGTGTCCAACTGGAGAGTAGTTCAGAGTAGTATCATAAAGAGAAGATATTTATATGAGAGTGTTCACTAGCGAAAGTATGATCCCTAGGCCTTGTTTCTAAGCATTGAAACACCGTTTGCAACTAGATCTATTACATGTTTGCTTGCTTCCATCTTTATTTCAGATTTCCTTTAGTCTCTTCCCACGTCAACCACGTGCCATCAAGCTATTTTCTAGCACCGTTACCACTTATAATTATCCAAACCACTTGTATTTCACTATCTCTTCGCCGAACTAGTGGACCTATACACCTGACAAGTGTATTGGGTGTGTTGGGGACACAAGAGACTTCTTGTATCTTGATTGCAGGGTTGCTTGAGAGGGATACCTTTGACCACTTCCTCCCTGAGTTCGATAAACCTTCGGTGATCCACTTAAGGGAAACTTGCTGATGTTCTACAAACCTCTGCACTTAGAGGCCCAACACTGTCTACAAGAATAGAAGAGTGCGTAGACATCATCCCCCTGAACAAGTTCTGGGTCCCGACGAAGACGAACCCTACTCGCTGCTCCGTCATCCCAGTCGGAGACATCCACATCTTCATCAGCGAAACTAACTCGGGTCCTAGCTCCCAGGAAGTCGAAAACTCGTCAAGCCCCGCACGGACCGCCTCTAGGCAGGACACGGTCACGGAAGGATCAGGCCCGATCTCTCTTCGGAGTTTGCCGGCTGATGAGTGCATATTTGCATCATGTTTTATATTTTTTTTTGCACTGTAGTTGTAGGATCTTGGTATTTTACGGTGTTCGCGCGCACATTTTATGTCTATTTTCACCAGGATCAGGACAGATGATGGATACAATGGACACAATTCTTGGAGCAGTTGTATTGGGGAGAAAAGAAGTAAAAAACAACGTAAATCGCTTATTTGGGAAATATCAATAACACCAGAAGAAAACCCGAAGCGATCGAGGCATACAGAGGGTTTAACAACCAACTATACGGCGGGAATAATTTTCCGGACGTATAGTTCCCGCCATATAGTTGGCGCCGCCACCGGCTCCTCAAATAGTTTCACCCCGTGCAACTGGATGAGAGAGACGACATACAGAACAACCAGGAATCGCTGAAACCTCACCTCTAGAAGGCATCTGGAGGGGGAACTCGTCCACCGGGGATCCATCTTCGCCCTGCGCAGATCCAGAAGGCTAAGGCATCGATCTTCATCATCAACCGCTGCATCATCACCATCTCCATCCATCCCATCTACATCTTGTCTAGATCTTGTTGTAATTTTCGTACTCGTTGTGGATTTATACAAACACTATTCATCTATGATAGATTCCATTGTTATTGCCATGATGTTGATTGCCTCCATGTCTGAGTAGATCATTAGTTCTTGGGGAGATGGAGAAACCCTAGTATGAGATTGAAATAAGATAAATTTATTATGATATTCATCGCTGTGACCATGTGTTAGATTGTCTTCATCTTGATGTTGGGAGAAGTCGACCTCTCAATATTTGCCTCTTATGGGGACTTGATGGAGGGAACTACTTGTTGGTAGACGGAGGTGTGTTAGCACTTACAATGACTATAAAGCTGTTGGCACCCCTTACATATCAACTTGGGAACTGAGGAAACTCACGGAACACTATCCATGCCATGGGATACGTCCTACGGGATTATGTCCCTTAATAGCGCAATAATTCAATTGATGTCGATTGCTGTCTACTGTGGTTATGAGGATGATGTGAGCAGTGGTTGCTGCCTATTTGTCCAAATACGGAGTTCCTCCCACACATACATAGTTGAGAATGTTCATGATAATAATCTTTACCTTAGCTCTTTATAATGCTAGAGGTGTATCCGCTACTCCCTGAGAACGCCTTTTTCCCAATTACAGTTCCAAAGCTCTTTTACATACGCGATACTTATTTTCTGTGTTCAGTTGTTTTACTTTACTTATTGTTCTCTTATACCAAAAACCCAAAAACACCTTTTTACACAATACTCACATTTTATCTTGTTACTTAGAACTTTGTTTAGCATTTCTATTTCAGTATTTAATTCAAGAGTTATTAGACTTTAGACTCCTGCTTCCTGTGGGATCGATATCTTTATTTTGAAACTAGCTACAAATGATCTGTGCACTTGCAGTCATCAAGCTATTTTCTGGCGCCGTTGCCGGGGAGCTAAGCGTTGTAGGTCTTTTAGTTTTTTCTTATTTATTTTTGTCTTGCTAATTTTTGTTTTGAGTTACAGGTTTCCACCAACATGATGGAGTTTGAGCATATGGCTAGTGCTAACCCACTCAGCCACTTTGGGAAGCCCTATGATATTAATAAAAGAGACAACTCCAACGAGAAGACAAGGGGGTTTAAAATAAATCCTCTACTACTTGGTATTCTACACAAGAAGCAATTTACTGGAGATGAAGAAGATCCTGATCCATATGAGCATATTGCATGTTTCAAAGATATATGTGGCACTTTCCAATTACCGGGATATACTGCTAATGAGGTAAGGGTTAAAAAAATTAGTCAGACTTTGACTAGTACAACTCTCTCATGGTATAGATCTCTACCCCCAGAAGCCACTACTACTTGGGATAATTTAGCCTGTGAGTATCTAGCAAAATATTATCCATTATCAAAATCTTTTGGAATCAGCCGTCTCATAATGACTTGGAGGAACCATCCTAATGAAGGACTAGTAATAGCTTATATCAGATTTAAAGATTTACTAAATAAATGTCCCCATCATGATTTGCCTGAATGGTATTTATTGCATATCTTTTATGGCGGTTTAATTGAACCTAATATAATTGAACTAGACTCTTTCGCGAGAGGAGTTTTTATGAATCTTCCTATAACTGAAACTTGGGCTTTACTTAATAGAATTCACGATCATAGAGTTTCATGGAATTTTGGTCTAGGAAGCGAAGGAGGCATAGAAATAGATTATGATTGTATTCATGACTATAATAAAAAGGGCCATGTCAACGAATTATCTAAAGAACTTTATTTGGATTCAGATCTTGTGTTGCATGTTGTTAAAGCTTTTACAGAACACATCAAAGCTCCAAAAGAGGGTTTGGTCAAGTATGATCCACCACCCGAACCTGAGAAGAAAAGAGAAGTTAAAGTAACATTGGCCTCCCTAGAACCAATATATGAGATACCTTTCCCTAACACTACACATAAGCATATTCTTGAATATGAACAGGTCAAAGCAATACAGGAGAAGAAGGAAGAAGAAAGTATGCCAGAAGTTGAAGACCGTCTGGAAGAAACCAAAGATGAAGAGGTAACCAAGGAAGCAATTATGGCTATGTATGCACATTGTAACATAGTTGAACTTGATAAAGAGACTTCCGTATTGGTTGAAGGTAAAACAAAGGTAAAAGATGTGGGTAAGCCTATTCTTCCCTGCATATTTAAGGAAACCTCGCATTATGGTTTATGCGATCTCGGCACCGAAGTTAATGTTATATCTTATGATTTTTATTTAGAAATAAAAGAAGAAATAGAACCGGCTACAATTGAAAACACTGATATGACAATCATGTTAGCCAACAAAACTCTTAGAATTCCAATGGGAGTAGTTGAAGATGCAACTGTCACAATTGGCAATAAAAACTTTCCTCTTGATTTCGTAGTTGTTGATATGCCAGCTGACACTCTTTTCCCAATTATATTTGGAAGAAACTTTTTGAGTGATGTAGGTGCCAAAGTTGATTTCAAAAAGGAGATTGTGTCTCTTAAGCTTGGGGAAGCGGAAAAAGAATTCCACTTTTCCAAATTTAAAGACAAACCTCTACAAATACAAGAAGAAGAGAAAGAGAAAACTATTGAGGAAATGGCAGCTCTCTTCTTTAGTGGTCAAAAAGAAGAAATAAATGAAGACTCAAATTATGAAGAAATAGTTATAGAGGACAAGTCCCTAGAAGAACTAGAAGGTGAATTCGATTCACTTCCCAATATAGGGCCTCCAACTAATGAGGCTTTCGAAGAGCCAGAAAAGAGAGGGGACGAGGAATTACCACCCCCATAATTGAAGACCCTACCAGATAATCTTAAATAAAGATTTTTAGATGTTACAAATAAATTTCCTGTTATTATTAGTGCTAAACTTTTAGGAGATGATGAATAAGAACTCATGAAAATACTTAAGGAGCATCGCAAGGCCTTTGGGTACTTAATGGATGATTTGAAGGGTATTAGTCCCATGATAATCGTCCATCGAATATTCATGGAGGAAGGTGCTAAGCCAGTTGCGGAATTTAATAGACGACTGAAGCCCGAAATGAAGGAAGTGGTAAGAAAAGAAATAGTACGCCTACTAGACGCAGGTATAACCTATCCTGTAAAAGAAAGTGAATGGGTAAGTCCTGTTCATTGTGTCCCTAAGAAGGGCGATTTTACCGTTGTTCCTAATGAAAACAATGAATTGATACCTACTAGAACTATTGTTGGACATAGGATGTGCATAGATTTCAGGAAATTGAATAAAGAAACTAGGAAAGATCACTATCCTTTACCGTTCATAGATCAAACTTTAGAGAGGTTAGCAAACCACACTCATTTTTGCTACTTGGACGGACACTCTGGTTTCTCTCAAATAGCTGTTCATCCTGATGACCAACTTAAAACAACTTTCATTAGTCCTTATGGTTTACATGCTTACCGTCGTATGCCTTTTGGTTTATGTAATGCTCCAGCTAGTTTTCAAAGATGCATGACTGCTATTTTTGCGGATTTTATAGAACTGATAATGGAAGTATTTATGGATGAATTTTCTGTCTATGGAACATCATTTACTAGTTGCTTGGATAATCTCAAAAGAGTTTTGCAGCATTGCGAAGAAACCAATCTTGTTCTAAACTGGGAGAAGTGCCATTTTATAGTCAAAGAAGATATAGTCCTTGGACATAAGGTATCAGTTAAGGGAATTGAAGTGGATAGAGCTAAGGTTGAGGCCATAGAGAGAATGCCACAACCTAGGGATATAAAAGGTATGAGAAGTTTCCTTGGTCATGTGGGTTTTTATAGAAGGTTTATTAGGAATTTCTCTGGAATATCTAAACCTTTAACTAACCTTCTGCAAAAGGGAGTAAGATTTAATTTTGATGATAAATGTCTTGTGGCCTTTGATAAACTTAAACATGCTTTATCCCATGCTCCTATCATTAAACCACCTATTTGGGATATGACTTTTGATTTAATATGTGAAGCTAGTGATGATGCTGTAGGAGTAACTCTGGGACAACATATAGGTCGTAGATTTAATATTATACATCATGCTAGTAGAACTCTTAATAGTGCTCAAAAGAATTATCCTAAGGAACAAAGGGAACTTTTTGCTGTATTTTTCTCTTGCGATAAATTTCGTTCTTATATAGTTGATGCAAAAGTAAGAGTTCATACGGATCATGATGGTTTAAAAGAACTCATTGAGAGGAAAATTCATAAGCCAAGACTGATCCGTTGGATCCTTTTACTTCAAGAATTTGAGTTGCAGATTATGTAGAGGCAAGAAATAAAGATGTTGGATGCAGTGTCCATATTTTCCCAGCAAGACACCAATCTTATTGAGAGGAACTTTAGTCCTGGTGATTTTTGCTTACGAGAATTATTAAATGAACTAAGGTCAATTCCTCCAAAAAAAAGAAGTCTTTGTTGTTGGAGGAGCTTGTCACCCCCGAATAAGTAAACGGTAAGTGCAAGGTAAGTGTTCCTACTCAAATAAGTGATTTGTTTTCACCATTTTTACTTCTGAAATTTTTTCCTTTGAATTCCTCGTGTTTTTCTGAAGTTTCTGAAGGTTTTTACCAACTATATGATCGCAACTATACGGCCGAAGAAAACCCTCCCACCGTATAGTTGGTCGTTAAACCTTCGGTACCTTCTTCGCGAAATTGTTTTCGATGTATGGAAACTATACGAACGCAAACATACGGCGGGAGAAAATTCTGCCGCCGTATAGTTGGTCATTAAACCTTCTGTACCTTCCTCTCGATTTTGTTTTCGGTGTCCGGGAACTATACGGTCACAACTATATGGCCGGAGCAAATTCTCCCACTGTATAGTTGGTCATTAAACTCTCTGACCCTTCTTCACGATTTTGTTTTCGGTGTCCGGGAACTATACAGACGCAACTATACGGCCGGATAAAATTCTCCCACCGTATAGTTGGTCGTTAACTCTCTGACTTTTTCGATTACTTTTTCGTTTTTATGATCCAAAAAAAACGGTTTTGCCGGTTCCGAGTCGGTAACTTAATCGACCTGGACTCGAGATATTTGGAAATATCTGCCCGGGACCAACTATACAACCGGAGCTATAGGGGCCACGCCCGTATAGTTGGTCGTTACCCAGCAGGACTTCTCCAAATCCGTGATTTCTTTCCTTGTTTCGTTAAGATTCTTTTCTTGGGCATGAATTTGGCGTTTCTTGCGAGTTTTATCGACCTCTGACCCCCCTATATACTGCCATTGTGTCTCTCTAAATCTTAATCACCAGGAACCAATCCAGCCATGCTCTATCCCATCCCAGGCCATGGAAAACCCTTGGTTCTCATTGCTCCTTCCAGGGACCGCTCTCGCAGCCCATCCATGGAGGACGACAACGAGAAGGTGGAGAGGTCTAGACCGGGGTACAAGGAGTACGTCGAGCCAAGCTTCTACAACAACGATTCTGATGAAGATTGGAGTGACATCTGTATCTGCCGTGATGTCTATGATCCCCCGGAGATCAACTGGGCGGCAATGAAGAGAGCTCAAGAAGAGAGAGAAGGTCACAAGCCGCATGGAAAAGGGCATGTGGAGACGGTCAAGTTCATCGCCACGGACTCCAGGCCGCACAAGCGTAAGGAATTACCTAATATTGGTGCAAGTGCTAGCAGGGGAGCTACGGTGCCACTCTTGAAGCCTACCATTGGTGCTCGTATGAGGGTGAAGCCTCAAGAAGAGTGGAGGAATGGTTTCTACTTCCCCGATCCATCAATTATGGATGAGGAAGAAGAAGTTGTTCCCAAAACCAAAGACCGCGTGCGAGCACTAGAGATATATCAGAAGCAGGAGCTACTCCATCGCGTTGAAGTCTGTCACCATCTCAAGGAGATAGAGAAGAAGGGTGATCTTCTCCCATTGGTGACTAAACTCGCGGATAAAGTGGGCACTTTGCAATCTGATTTGCGTAGGTGCTACAGCCGCATCACTGCTCTGGAGGATACCAACAAGAAGCTACGCACCGTGGTGTTACATGCCATGGCACCACAGTGATCTACAATAATCACGGTATCAAATATTCGCAAGGGATTATTTGATCCCGCCTGGCTTGATTCCAAGCTTGGGGAGATCTTTAAGACCTTGTAATCTATCTTATAAGTTTTACATTACTATTTTAGTTTTGCATTAGTTCAAATTAGAAATAAAGTTTGCATCATTAGAATTCCCTTCAGGAATAGTCGATCCCTTTTATGAAATTCCGAGTTTATTATCATATATGGAGCATTATTGAGTTTGTGCTTGTCCTATTGGATATATGAATGGCTTGTGATGATAGCAATAGGAGTATTCCACACCATTGGTATTAATGGAACATACAAAGATAATTTGGTCAATATGTTGTAAGTTCATGGTTTGATTTACAAAGAAAAAAAATATCTAATCAGTTAAGTTGAAAAAGAAGCCTTGAACAAAGGAAAATTAAAAGTGCTATCAAATTGGAGTGAGAACAAGACGAGGTAGAATATTCAAGCTATAAAGATTGCTTCATATACAATTGGAATTTGGTAGTTGAGATCGTTAAACTTTGAATTCCTACATGAAGTGGAATGTATGGCTAGCTCCTTTGCATATCACTTAAACAAAAGTGTGAGCATATATATAAAAAGAGAGAAGAAAAAGAGTGAATTTGCAAAGAGCAAATAGGCATACACCACTATATTGTAGTATGACAAAGAAGCATTTGAGATTTTAAATCCCAAGTGAATATGTTAATCCAAAAACACTTGGGACTACCTCGCTAACTCATTCGGTCGAACCAAATACTTTTACATCATGTTGAGATTCATCTTTTGTGAACTGTTGATCACTAAGGTGTGGAAGCCTGCTAATATTATTCAGATGTTTTGAGTAAGGTACTATTCATGAACTTATTCCTTTGTATCATATATGATAAACACATGCTGCAACTGCCTCATTTATTTTATCGACTCAGCTTCATGAATATGAGGATCACATCCATTAAGCTAAACTTGCTCGGGACGAGCAAGAGTCTAAGCTTGGGGAAGTTGATGAGTGCATATTTGCATCATGTTTTATATTATTATTTTGCACTGTAGTTGTAAGATCTTGGTATTTTACGGCGTTCGCGTGCACATTTTATGTCTATTTTCACCAGGATCAGGACAGATGATGGATACAATGGACACAATTCTTGGAGCAGTTGTATTGGGGAGAAAAGGAGTAAAAAACAACATAAATCGCTTATTTGGGAAATATCAATAACACCAGAAGAAAACCCGAAGCGATCGAGGCATACAGAGGGTTTAACGACCAACTATACGGCGGGAATAATTTTCCGGCCGTATAGTTCACGCCGTATAGTTGGCGCCGCCACCGCCTCCTCAAATAGTTTCACCCCGTGCAACTGGATGAGAGAGACGACATATAGAACAACCAGAAATCGCTGAAACCTCACCTCCAGAAGGCATCTGGAGGGGAAACTCATCCATCGGGGATCCATCTTCGCCCTGCGCAGATCCAGGAGGCTAAGGCATCGATTTTCATCATCAACCGCTGCATCAACACCATCTCCATCCATCCCATCTACATCTTGTCTAGATCTTGTTGTAATTTCCATACTCGTTGTGGATTTATACAAGCACTATTCATCTATGATAGATTCCATTGTTATTGCCATGATGTTGATTGCCTCCATGTATGAGTAGATCATTAGTTCTTGGGGAGATGGAGAAACCCTAGTATGAGATTGAAATAAGATAAAGTTTATTATGATATTCATCGTTGTGACCATGTGTTAGATTGTCTTCATCTTGATGTTGGGAGAAGTCGACCTCTCAATATTTGCCTCTTATGGGGACTTGATGGAGGGAACTACTTGTTGGTAGACGGAGGTGTGTTAGCACTTACAATGACTATAAAGCTGTTGGCACCCCTTACGTATCAACTTGGGAACCGAGGAAACTCACGGAACACTATCCATGCCATGGGATACGTCCTACAGGATTAAGTCCCTTAATAGCGAAGTAATTCGATTGATGTTGATTGCTGTCTGCTGTGGTTATGAGGATGATGTGAGCAGTGGTTGCTGCCTATTTTTCCAAATACGAAGTTCCTCCCACACATACATAGTTGAGAATGTTCATGATAATAATCTTTACCTTAGCTCTTTATAATGCTAGAGGTGTATCTGCTACTCCCTAAGAACGCCCTTTTCCCCATTGCAGTTCCAAAGCTCTTTTACATACGCGATACTTATTTTCTGTGTTTAGTTGTTTTACTTTACTTATTGTTCTCTTATACCAAAAACCCAAAAACACCTTTTTAAAGAATACTCGCATTTTATCTTGTTACTTAGAAATTTGTTTAGCATTTCTATTTCAGTATTTAATTCAAGAGTTATTAGACTTCAGACTCCTGCTCCCCGTGGGACCGATATCTTTATTTTGAAACTAGCTACAAACGATCTGTGCACTTGCAGTCATCACCGGCTCGGATCGGAAAAATTCAAGGCCCACCCAAACTGCCCCTGTGCAGGATATAACTGTGGAAGGACCCTGCAGATCCGCTTGGCTTCCCCGAGTGTTAGAGATGCAGAGGTCACACTTTGTCGGCGTGGTCACCATCTTCGATCTTGCTAGATGCGTTTAGAGGGAAGGAGAATCTCCCCGTGAATAGCTCGCTAGATGGATGAGGGTAAGGGAAACCCTGGAAGGTGACCACACTCACAAACTCGTTTACCACTTCGTGGAAGGGCTTACGCCCGGAACGCTCCTCCAACATACACTCAGGAGACGGCAGGCCGCCGGCTTGCTCACCCTTGGTGAGATGGTCAAAGTTGTCAATGAGTACACAGACGCTGAGGAGAATACCAAGGGCATGCCTGGTCCTAAAGCCTGAGGAAGCAACAACAACGGCCCTGCACCATCCCCATCCATCTCCGCCATCGAAAACACCGAAGCTAACTCCGACTCAGTGCTCGACGCACTTTACGCCGACATCAGCATGGATGGCGGCGGCTCTGAGGGTAATTCGAAGGAATATGATGCTGCTATGAGGGAGATCGAGAAGGAGTTCGAGAGGGAGGAGCGCACCGAGAAGGCTACCACTTCCTGCCAGGTACTGGTGGCCATCGGGAACATGGTAGAAGAAGACCAACAGGAACATGAACCTGAGAAAGCTCCGCCTACACCTGCGGTTACCAGAGCAGCACTGGCAAAGAAAGCTGTCGACCCTCCGGGTCCGGCCAAAGCCATGCCTCCTCCGGTTATTCCCCAGCAGCAGCCGCAGGAACTTGCTACAGGCCCCAGTACTGCCAAGAAGATAAACCTACCGCCACCGCCGTCAACGTCTGCAGCTGGCAATCCCTTGGTCACTCCGGCCGACAAGGTGATGTACGGTCCCCTACTCATCGAGCCTAACCGTCTCCCATATTCAGAACATCACAGAGCTTGACGACAAATGTGCAGAAATACTCGCGGAGGCCAAGTGCATCGCGGAGTAGGGCGCCCAGCTGGATAGAGACTTGGCCAAGGTGTAGCAATTGATCAAGGCGGCAAGAGCAATGGAGGCTGAGTACAAGCAGTTGCTATTTAAGCACAAGGCTAAGAAGGCACCGACTCACGTCGTCAGAGATCCTGGCGTTCGACGGAAGTTAGGGTGGGAGGGGTGCAAACAGGCAAAAGCCACCCATACATCGACTTAGAGGGGAAGCAAGTAATGCCAACCCCCGCCCTAAACATGGTTGTCGCCAAGAACCTACTAGAACAAGACAGATCACCTGAAGTGGTGGCTTAGGTCTATGACCTCGTAGCTAAGGCTTGCAAGCAACAGGAGAAGGCCACCTCGTAGAGGCTTGAGTCTAACCCAGAGCTTTGCCAGTCAACCCTGAACAACCGTCAAAGGCCAAGATCCCCTCGTGACGAAGGATCCCATACAGGCTCCACGGAGCGAAGGCGGAGGGATGCGCGCAATAGGGCAGATGCCATACCCATATCTTCCAACAAGGGAGACAAGGCTCATCCTCGTCGCTCGCCGCCACCCCCGCCATCCCGGCGTCATGAGGAACAAGAGCCGCGCTACTGCACAAACATGCCACCTCCCAGGCGCCCCTAGGTCGGTATAGTTATACCCGACTAGGTTGAGAAACCTCGTCATGGTGGAGAGCGCAGCGACAATGAAGGACAGTGGAGCAAATCCCACAAGGAAGCACCACGTCTGACAAGAAACCGCGATAGGCAGGAGGAGTCGGATGGAGGAAGTAGCAAGAAAGCTAATCCACCGCCTCCATCACCACCATCGCCACCCAGCAGCCACCATGGTGGAGGACCTAGAAGTTCTCATGGCTCACACCATAACCCTCCTCCCCATGGCAAAAAGGAAAAGATCCAGAGCCATACGATGCACGATCACGGCTTGACAAGATCCAAGAAGCACGGGAACTCCCATGCTTGGGGCCACGTTGTTTTGGACCAGTTATCCGGGCCACAACTTACCCCAAGGGTCTCTAGATAGACAAAACTATCAAGCCCTATGACGGCACTGCCAGACCAGCTACTTGGTTGCAGGACTACAGCGAAGCAATTCACATCGCTGGGGGAAACCCTAATGTAGCCGTCAAGTACCTCCCACTCATGCTCAAAGGCACTGCCCGACAGTGGATCGATGAATTGCCGAAGAAATCAATCTGCAATTGGTTGGACATGCATGAAGCGTTCACCAAGAACTTCGAGGGTACGTACAAGCGCCCCTACATCGTTGGCGACCTACAGCGGTGTGTATAGGAGAAGGACGAAACATCTCGCACCTACCTATCACGTTGCTTGACATGAAAAATTCCTGCACGGGAGTGCACGAACAGACCGCTAGCCGCCTACATCGACGGTCTGGAGAGGGGGACATTACTCCGACATACGCTGAAGTGCCATCAGGATAACAACAACCTCGACCTCAACTCGATGATTGCTATGGCTAGAAAATTCGCTGCCGCCGATGATGATGCTCGCGGGTCGTTGCCGGCATTATCCATCCCCACCCAGGCCAAGAAGAACAATAATAACAAGCAGAAGAATCCGCCATAAGACATGCAAGCAGCCGACATGGTCGCCACGATGTTTGCGGGCAGAAGCGATGGTGGGCAACGTGGCCATGGTCAGGGGGCTAGTCGAGGGCAACAACGGAGTGATTCTACACTCACAGCGCCCGTGTTCCCCAGACGTACCAGGAGTACCGCGATATGCCGTGTTTCGTTCACCTCGACACAAATGGCAAGTCCACCCATACCAACCGCCAATGCAAGTTTGTCAAGAACCTCAAGGAAGACCCTGAGTCCGGCTACAAGTGAAGTCAGAAAAACAGACCCCACGGAAAGGGCAAAGGGAAGAAGAAGGAGGAGGAATCCGAGGAATCAAGCGACATGGATGAAGATGTGGAACCCACGCCTGCCGACAAGGGCGATGGCAAGGGCAAGAACCCCTTCGAGAATAAGGCTCCATGTTACCACACTTTCCTTGGTACCCCCCCGTCCGAGCTCAGAAAACCTCGCTGAGGATACTGATGGCCACGCTTCCTCTGGTTCCCTAGTACGTCAGGTGGTCGGAGATTCCAGTTACATGGGACATGAAAGATCATCCAAATCTCATCCCAACAGAGAACCAGTATGCCATGGTCATCAACCCCTTGATTGATGGCTCTGAGTTCACCAAGTGCCTCGTGGACAGTGGAAGCAACATCAACATTATGTACCTGGATACACTGCACAAGATGAACTTGACAGAGACACACCTAAGAAAGAGCAACACAGTGTTTCATGGCGTCGTTCCTGGCCGGCAAGCTAATTCCCTTGGCTGCATCACCCTTCCGATCGCTTTCGGTGATGTTAATAATTACCACCAAGAGCGCATGACCTTTGAAGTGGTGCCCTTCAAGAGCGTATACCACGTCATATTCGGACGCGACATATTCCACTCCTTCCTCGCTAGGCCATGCTTCGTCTACAACAAGCTCAAGATACCCGGACCAAAGGGCATCATCACTGTTGACGGAAGCTTCACCAAGGCAAGGGAGTGCGAGCTGAGTGAAGCCGCCTGCGCCGAAGCGGTCCTCTATGGTGAAGAGTTCAAGGAGATCTAGAGCCAGGTCGATGCCTCAAAGATGCTGGCTTTGAAGAAGCAAATTACTGTTGCCGAACCCGCATTCAAGGCCTCCATCAAAACCAAACAGGTGGAGCTTGTTGAAGGAGATTCCTCCAAGACCACCGCCATTGGCACGGACCTGGATCCCAAATAGGAAAGCACGCTCGTCGAGTTCCTCCGTGAGAAGAGGGACATCTTCGCCTGGAAACCTGCCGACATGAAGGGTGTACCTGGGAACTTGCCGAACACGGCTTGAATATTAACCCTAAAGCAAAACCGGTGAAACAACCTCTACGACGCTTTAGTGATGAGAAACGACGAGCCATTGGCAAGGAGATAGCTAGGTTACTTAAGGCTAGTTTTATCCACGAAGTTATTCACACCCAATGGGTGGCCAATCCTGTACTTGTCCCCAAAAAGGGATCCAAATAATTAAGAACATGCATTGATTACACCAGCTTGAACAAAGCGTGTCCGAAGGATCCGTTTGCTTTGCCTCGCATTGACCAAGTCATTGACTCGACGGCTGGCTCAGAACTTCTGTGTTTTCTCAATGCTTACTCAGGATACCACCACATTAAGATGCGAAAGTCAGACCAATTGGCCACTTCATTCATCACACCTTACGGCACTTACTGCTACGTCACGATGCCCTTTGGGTTGAAAAACGCTGGTGCCACGTACCAGCGGACGATGCAGCATTGCTTACGTGACCAAATAGGTCGCAACGTACACGCTTACGTGGACGACATCGCGGTGATGTCAAATAAATCAAATGACCTCATCTCTGATTTGCAGGAAACCTTTGATAACCTTCGGAGGTATAACATGATGCTTAACCCCAAGAAGTGTGTCTTCGGGGTCCCAGCCGGCAAACTATTGGACTTCATCGTTTTGCATCGCGGAATTGAAGTAAACCTGGAGAAGATCAAGGCCATCCTTGACATCAAACGCCCGGCATGTCTGAAGGACATACAACGGCTCACATGCTGCGTTGTAGCAGTAAGCCGATTCATCAGCAGGCTTGGAGAAAAGGCAAGGCCGCTCTACAAGCTACTCAAGAAGGCGGAAAACTTTGTATGGACGGACGAAGCAGATGCATCACTTCAGGAGTTGAAGAGAATACTCTCCTCCACACCTATACTTGCAGCACCGGAGTCAATGGAGCCTATGTTACTCTACATGGCGGCAACCAACCGGGTAATCATCATCGTCGTCGTGGTGGAGCGCAAGGAGCCAAGGCACGAATACGGAGTTCAACGACTAGTTTACTATGTAAGTGAGGTCTTAACGGAATCTAAGCAGCGTTATCCGCACTATCAGAAGCTAGCTTATGGAGTTTTCCTTGCTTCAGGGAAGCTAAGGCACTATTTCTAGGAGCACCCCGTCACAGTTGTGAGCAAAGCTCCACTGTCTGACATTATCAACAACAGCGACGCTACGAGAAGGGTTGCGAAGTGGGGCATCGAGCTTTCCGCCTTCGAAATCATCTACAAGAGGCGAGACGCTATCAAATCTCAAGCATTGGCAGATTTCATTGCAGATTGGACAGAGTTGCCAGAAGATACTCCTGTACCAGAGCCAGAATATTGGGTCATGCACTTTGACGATCCAAGTTACTCAATGGCTCAGGGGCTGGTGTATTACTACAATCACCGACATGAGAGAAGCTACAATATGTCTTGCATATTCACTTCCAAGCTACCAACAACATGGCGGAATATGAGGCCCTCATTCACGGACTTCAGGTAGCCAAAGATATTGGCATCAAGCGCATAGTTTGCTGTGGAGATTCTGACTTGGTTGCCCAGCAGGTGGCTGGCACCTGGAACACGTGGAACCCTATGATGGCGGCATATCGAGACGAAGTAGACGAGATAGACAAGTGCTTCAACGGCTACAAAGTCAAGTACGTCAAAAGGGAGGAGAATGAGGTGGCAGATTTGCTATCTAAGCTTGGGTCAGCTCGCCGGCCAATCCCGCCAGGCATTTTTCTGGAGCATCTATGGACGCCATCCGTGAAGAGAGCAGACCCTGACAACCCGGATAGAGTGGATTCATTTGTTAACACAGTTACAGTGACCTCTTCGACTTGGACAAAACCGTTCATGGACTATCTGCAAGACGGAACACTGCCCGCCGACGAAGTCAAAAGCCGGCAGATAGTACGCAGAGCAAAAGGCTATGTCATCGTTGACGGCCAGTTATATAAAATAAGTACCACATGAGTATTCCTACGGTGCGTCTCCCAGCAACAAGGTATGGATATCCTTAGAGAAATACATCTCCGAGATTGCGGGCATCATGCCGCTCCCCGATCGCTGGTGGCAAAAGCCTCCCGGCAAGTATTCTACTAGCTGACCACCAAGGCGGACGCCGACAAGCTGGTGCAGACCTATATCGGGTGCCAGTTCTATGCACGGCAACCACATGTACCAGCTGAAGAACTACGAACAATACCAATTACTTGGCCGTTTGTGGTCTGCGGGCTTGACATGGTTGGGCCTTTGCAAACATCACCTTGTGGATTTACACATTTGCTTGTGGCAGTGGATAAATTCACTAAATGGATTGAAGCTAAACCCATTAGAAAGCTCGATGGGGCAACAACCCTAAAATTTGTTCGAGATCTAGTGGTGAGATTTGGTCTCCCACATAGCATCATCACCGATAATGGTAGCAACCTATCTCTTGGAGAAGTTGAGGAGTACTGTCATGATAAAGGCATCCACCTTGACCTAGCATCTGTGGCACATCCATAGTCCAATGGACAAGTTGAACGGGCCAATAGACTAATTCTACAAGGAATCAAGACACGCTTAGAGGCACCGCTGCATAGAGCAGCTGGAGTTTGGGTGGAGGAGTTGCCATCTATTCTGTGGAGTCTACGCACTACACCCAACAGATCTACCGACTTGACCCCTTTCGTCATCGTGCATGGAGCAGAAGCAGTCCTACCTTCCGACATCCTCCACGATGCACCAAGGGTAGCCGCCTATGACGAAGATGACGCTGAAGAATCCAGATGCTTATCCATGGACCTGCTCGAGGAAGAACACGTGTTGGTATGCCAAAGATCCGCCATCTACCAGCAGAAGCTACACAGCTACCATAGTCACCGCGTTAGGCATCGCTCGTTTAAAGAAGGAGATCTCGTGCTTCGCCTCAAGCAGCAAAATTCACACAAACTATCCCCGAGTTGGGAATTACCGTTCATCATAAGCAAATCATTGCTCAATGGTTCCTACTACCTCGTTGATATTCACGAGTTGAAAGATAGGCCAAAAAAGCGCAAGCACACGCAATGTGACTCCGATGATGATTTCCCGGAGACAGATCGGCCATGGAACATAGCATAGCTACGTCCTCTTTACACTTAGCATATTTTTATTATGTAATAAGTACCTTATATGATCGATGAAATAAAGCATTTGGTTCACTCATATTTCTGAGTCTTTTACCTCCTTTAGTTATTCATTTTTGGATCATATAAACCCTTTTATGTGCAAGTTTGCATTTGCACTTGTGAAAATTCCGCCTACGGGCATTAGCTTAAGTTTTCTGGTCTACACGTTTTCTGATGTTTTTATGTGGATTCCGGAGTAGTGATTTTTCGGCACTCAAAGCCGGTGATTTTGCTCTTAGGTTCTTGACGGTGCTATTAAGCATCATCACTTGAGAGCATGGTTCTGTGCTGCGAGTCTTCCATCTGACGAAAGGTCAAGCATACGAACCAGAATAATGGATAAGCCAACACTTGCTTAAAAATAT
This sequence comes from Avena eriantha, assembly GCA_910589775.1. Taxonomy (NCBI): domain Eukaryota; kingdom Viridiplantae; phylum Streptophyta; class Magnoliopsida; order Poales; family Poaceae; genus Avena; species Avena eriantha. The sequence goes on along the minus strand of OU342746.1, from coordinate 405,124,937 downwards.
ATACATGCTGGAAATAGATAAGTGGTAGGAAACTTGAGTACAAGTTATCCGCCTTAGTTCTACAAGTTTTTTCCGCATACGCACTGCAGAGATACATTTAATACAAACAATGTTTTTATGGCTCTGCTGCAGGGGACTTTGCGCTGCATCATCAGCAATAGGAGAGCCAGGCCGAGAGAGCTCATCAAACTCGAAGGAGCGTGGGCTAGACTCATAAGATGCTAGATCATCGTTCATCTCCTCGGCAGGCACGTAGACATCCGCCTTGACCATCTTGGCAACCTTGGTGTCGTAGCCGGCGAGGGAGTTCCAAATAGCATCGCTATCGATCTCTTTCCCTTCCTCATCAAGTTTGGACATGCCGGAGGTTACCAAGTCCATGTCGGCGTTGTCGTAGTGCGCCTTGACCAAGGACAAGGCCATCCTTGCACCAGCCCGGATGCAAGAAGCTTTCCAGTCCTTGACTTTCTCGGGGCCTTGGCATAGGATTTCTGAGTACTTGGTCGCTGAATCTGCCGCCTTGATGTTGATACCCAGGGGCTGTGCTATTTCCTTGGCTTGAGTGATGGCGGTGTTGAGGAAGTTGCCAGCAAGAATCATGCATTCCTTGGAATCCGGAGCACCTTCACCCATGTTGGTCAAACCAATGGGAGCTGCGTTTGCATAAGATATGAGGATCATGAGTACAAGTAAGATATACATTTGTCCAACTTATAGAATTGATCAAGACGGAGGGAAATTACCGAAGATGCTAGATTTGGCTTGCTCGCATGTCTCCGCTAAGATGTCATGCTCCTTCTGAAGCTTCTTGTACATCTCAAGGTTGCGAGCATTCTGCTCTTTGGCAGCTTGGTTCTGCTCCTTGAGTTGCTCAAGTTTGTTCTTCAAGCGATGCATCTCGGCGTCAATAGACTCTTGCATGACCTTCATCCCCTCCTCGTGCCCCTTGACAACCTCGGCCAGGTCTTTCTTCAAGATTTTATTTTCACTGACGAGCTATTGAATATGCTTCGACTGCTCGACAATGCTCTTGGCCTTGGCAATAGTCTCTGTAAGACGGCAAAAGAAAGCATTACAAGAACTCGGAAGAAATGGTTCCAAGTGATAGTTCAGGGAATAGTTGGAGGAAGACAAACACTTGCTATTTGTGATATGTTCCTTCAGAAAGGTTGTTTTACCATTTTCAATGTCCAGTGCTTCCTGCAGCTTGGCATATTTTTCATTGGCTTTCTTCCTTCGAGCTTTCTCATTCTGTGCAAAGAAAACTGCTTAGTTTCTCTAAGAGCATGTAGCCGGAACTTTTTGGTTTCACCTAGAGGCTCAGGGGCTACATTATCATATTTTGACCTCTGGTTAGTTTCTCTAGAGCATCTAGTCGGAAGTTTGCTAAGTTTCAATTAGAAGATCGGGAGCTACAGTGTCAGATTTCAATCAAGTATGCTACTCTTAGAGAATCTAGCCGGAACTTATCAGTTTCACCTAGACGCTCGGGGGCTAGACTATCAAGTTCTACACTAAGTTCTTTGGAGCACTCAGGCCAATAACCGTTGTTTATCTGCCTAAGAGCTCGGGGGCTACAGTGGGATATATTATGAAGTAAAAGGTAAAGCTAAAAGGACTTACAATAGCAATCACTTTGATATTGTTGCCCAAGTTGGCATATGCAGTATGGAAGATCCCGGCATTGTTGTACACGTCATCTGCCTGCTGAATGAGATCATCCAGGCTCAAAGTCGGAGGCGCCAGAGGTAGAGGAGAAGTAGAAGCCGGAGGCGTAGATGAAGCCCTAGCCACCTGCCATGTAACAATGGCAGTTGATGGCATAAAGGCTCCCGCCTCGTCAGTTGTTGTTGCTGCTGTTGTTGCTGCTGTTGCTGCTGCCTCCTTCGAGCTTTCTCATTCTGCTGTTGCTGCTGCCTCGTAGATGAAGCACTAGGCATACAAGAACCAATAGAATACAACACAAATAATACAAAAGTCACCACTATTCAGTAGGTAAAGATATTTTTAGTTCAAAGCAATTGGAAGTATTTTCTTTGCCTTTGTGAATTTTCTTTCAGGAATTTAATGCCAAATACCTCTTCATTTAGGGTTTTAATACCAAGGCTAGTGTCGTGGTGGTGTCACTACAGATGCCATATGATGGCTAAAGATGGGGCCGGATGGATGCTAGTGGAATCTGGGGAGGGATAGAGCGATGGATACCGCACACGAAGAACACACCAAGAGACACGATATACCTAGGCTTGAGGCTCTCCTAGTGAGATAAACCTCTACTCCTCCCTCTAGATCTTATATTATGATCAATGGACTAGTACAGTTGCTCCTTGAGATGTATCGAGAGGAGGAAGATGATCTCTCTCTGTCTCTCTACTACTTGCTTGTATCTCAAATGAACCGACTCCTCCTATGGAGGCCCTGGCGCACCTTATAAAGGGGTGGCCAGGTTACACATTAGGGTGTACGTGGCCTGAATATTCCACGAATATGTTGGTATGAAAGTCGTTGGCTGGGCCCAGATCCTCTTCCCATCGTGGGGTCCTTTGATGGGACTTGACCTGTGACCATCCTCTCAGACCGTTGGCGGTCTGACACTGTTTCCTCCGAGAATCCTCTGTATAGACCTCGTTCCAGGTTTCAGGGGCACGCTTGACTTATCGCTTATCTCCTCCAGGAATTCCAGGAGAGAGAAAAGCGCTGACTCTCCGACCGGCTCACACCCTTCTGGTGCATGCCAACCCCTGAGTCGCCCCTGCCTAGATGACTCGGCCAGGGAGGTACCTGCACATGGGAAACAACACACATATTGTGCTGACATATAAGATATGTCGGCTGGGTCTTTGCCAGGTTATCCTGGCTTGGGTAACTCGGCCCTTACTCAACCGACTCATTTAAGTCAACATGTATCTCGGTCAACCACGCCATTATACCTTAGCTTGACCCTACCTGGGGTCATCCCCCCAACATTAGTCCCCAAAGCTGTTGCGGTCTTAGCAGCTTTAGCTGAAAAGGCCACAATAGGTTCATCTTACTCGGATCTTTGTCCATATTGCCGACTTATACATATGTCGGCTAGTGCCGATTTTAACTCGGTTGCACCTATTGGTGACTAAATTATCCAGTTTACTCTGTTAGGCTCAACCCGAGATATATCTCGCTGGCGGAGACACTCCTTGATCCCCGAGTTATTTTCCTTAACCATTTGGTTTCTTTCGTATTCCCTACCTCATCCTACGTGTCAAGCAATTATTGTGTTGCATCTCATTTTTCGGGCCTAGACACGACGTGCCATGCCGTGGCAGTTATCACTACCACACATCACTTCACCGCGCGACCCCTCAATTACCGCTGCGGCCATAGGATGCAGATATGCATCGCTGCGCTGTAACCGTGTCTGTGGCACGTTCTCTCTAACTGGCCCGCGAAATACACGCACACACCGTGGGGTACGTAGGCGCAACGGATCCCACTACCCATGACGCGACGCTGCAGTTAAATAGGGGAGCGAGGGAAACCCTTATTCGCTTGCCCCACTCTCGCTCCTTCGTCCTTCTCGCGCCGCCGCCGCTGTCGCACCTCGCAACACACGACAGCACCGCCCTTCTTCTCGCCTGAGCGCCGCCCTTTTGCTGCTGCCACGGGGCCGCGCCATTCTGTGCCTAGCGCCTCCGAGGCTAGCGGCACGACGGATGACAGCGACCTCGAGATGGATCCCCAGGACATCGTTGCTGCCGAGCACGAAGAACACGAGGCCGCCCAAGAGCGGGGCTCCTGGGAGGGCTCCGACGTGATCCAGGATGAAATCGACTGGCTCCGGCGGTCCCGGCGAATTCCGCCGGAGGTAACCTTTCGCATCCCCAGTGACGAGCAAGTGCCTGACATAAAGGATGGTGAGTACATTGTCTTTGTGGCTCACTTCGCCAGGGGATTTGAGCTTCCAGTTTCTGATTTCACCAAGGAATTTCTCGAAAATTTTTGGTTTGCAACCCCACCATCGTCCAACTAATGCCATTTCTTCCCTTTCCGCCTTCATCTCTTGCTCCGAAGGATACCTCGACCTCTGGCCCAGTGTCTAGCTCTGGGCAAAGTTTTTTAGCTTTGCTCCAACGTTGTTCCCTCTCCGGGCGTTCCTTCTAGCGAGAAACCCCTAACCCAGTGCGGGGTTGCTTCTATTATGCCCCAGAAGATATCTATCTTCCCCCGGATCCAAGGTCTCGAGTCATGCAAGAAATGGCTAAGGTCATTCTTCTATGTGAAAAACAACACTGAGAGAGACATGATTCGGTTCCTAGCCTTCTCCGTTGGTGTTCCCTCCAAGGATAGTTGGGATTTTGATCCGAAAACTCGGAACCCCTTTATCAACGAGGTTAACTCATATATAGTTGAGTTGAAGGAAGTCAGGTTATCTGGAAATGACCTGATGGTGACCTTTATCAGCAACTGGATTTTCCCCCTCCAGCGCGATAGCCACAAGATATGTCATATGAGTGGTCGCCTTGACCCGAACCGTACCTCCATTGTCGATCTAAACAAGGATCAAGTCTGTAAGCGAGTCAAGTCTATCTTTAAGACTGACATAACCGAGGATTGGGTCTGGGGCAAAGCACCCTTCAGCCGACAGAACCCGGTACCCCAGGTGAAAACCGAGTCATTTTTGCCGTCATATCCGTTCAGTCGACATATTAACTCACCTGACCTTTCTTTGTTTCGATGTGCAGAAATTTCTCCAGCAAACCGTTGAGGATACCGATACTCCTTCCCTTACTTGGGGCAAGGACCTCAATACCTCAGATTCGGAAGAGCTGGATTCCGAGGATTATATTCCGATTCCTAACGCCGGCTCTGGTCGAACCCATGGTAAGACCTCTGTCTTTGAGCCATTGCGGGAATGGCCGGATGATGATGATGAGGAAGATAATTGTTGTATCCTCGAGGTACTTGACCCAATGCCAATATCATTTACCAATCCACCTCAATCTACGCCAGCTAACCTGGCCGGCTAGGTGCACGACGTTCCTCCTGTTGCCGTGGGAGGTCAAGGTGTGGTGAAGAAACGCGCCGCAACGTCAACCCCGCAAGCCGAGCCTCCCAAGCCCGCGAAAAGGTATTCGGGTCATCTCTATATTTCTTGTTTCTCTCTCTCTATCTTTCTTGTTTCTCTTTTTCTTCTCCGACTCAGTTTATCTTGTGTTATTCTACAGGGCTGCTCTGGATGTACCCCAGAGTGGTTCCAGTATGGCCTCTCCGATTAACATGCCACCACCTTCTCCTCCTCGCGACGATAGTTGGGTTCTCAGCCTAGTTCGAGGCAACACTCCTCCTATGCTGGATACTGATCTATCTCGGCCGGAGGTGGAAAAAGTCAGTGGGGGTGGAGGAGGTGCACTAGAGGATGTGGCCATGCCGAATCAGGGGGATGACTCTTCCGCCCCTAACCTGGAGATTAGAGACTCTGATGCCAGCAACCTAGGCGTCAGGACAGTGCCCACCGAGGTTCTGGTAGCCCTGGAGCCAGTTCAGCCCCAAGTTCAACAGCAACCCCTGCCCGAATCAATTCAGATCCAGCAGCAGCAACCACCGCAACAACCATCATCCGAGTCAACTCATACTCGGCCTCAACAACCTCATAGAAGCGGACAACCCCGCCTGGTAAATCGAAGAAACCAGTTCCAGAAGCCAAGGCAACACAGAAGAAAGGTGCGGTTGTAACCCATCAACCATCAGTCGCCTCTATGCTGCAGAAAACCGGCGCTGCCTCTGATTCGGCCCTGGAAAAACAACTTACACTTCATGTTAGCCCTGCCATGGCGATGGCTACCGCCAAGAAAACTTCTGTCGAGAAAGATTTGGTCATGACCCGGACTTTGAGCGATCAAAGCTTAGGTTCGCTCACCCATTATGCCACAGATTGGAACGATGCTGATTATGGTGAAGTGACATCTGGAAACCTGATGGAACAGAAGTTTGGTCTGGCTGAAATTGCTAAGAGGATGTTCACTGCCCGAGTGGCAATGGCCGAAGCTGACAGGATGATGGAGGTAAATACCTCGGCTGCACTTTTCACATTTGCAATAGATATACATATAACCCCTAGTCCCCAAGCCTCTGGGGGAGTAAGATATTACTCAGCCAGATGCTCTTTAGACCAATCACTGCTTAACTTAGTTTTGAATTTTAACTCATCTGATATATTGTGTCGAATCATTGTGACTTAGTCGAAATTCCCCTTAGAATCGAATATCCAACCTCTTAGATCCGGGTTAAGTTTTACTCGACTCGAATCTCAAGTAACATCAAATATCCAGCCACCTAGATTCAGGTTAAGTTTTACTTGACTCAAATTTTGAGTAGAATCGAATATCCAGCCACCTAGATTCGGGTTAAGCTTTACTTGACTGGAATCTTGAGTAGAATCGAATATCCAGCCACCTAGATTCGGGTTAAGTTTTACTTGACTCGAATCTTGAGTAGAATCGAATATCTAGCTACCTAGATTCGGGTTAAGATTTACTTTACTCGAATCTTGAGTAGAATCGAATATCTATCCACCTAGATTTGGGTTAATTTTTACTTGACTCGAATCTTGAGTAGAATCGAATATCCAGCCACCTAGATTCGGTTTAAGTTTTACTTAACTCAAATCTTGAGTAGAATCGAATATCCAGCCACCTAGATTCAGGTTAAGTTTTACTTGACTCGAATCTTGAGTAGAATCGAATATCTAGCTACCTAGATTCGGATTAAGTTTTACTTGACTTGAATCTTGAGTAGAATCGAATATCTAGCCACCTAGAATCAGGTTAAGTTTTACTTGACTCAAATCTTGAGTAGAATCGAATATCCAACCACCTAGATTCGGGTTAAGTTTTACTTGACTCGAATCTTGAGTAGAATCGAATATCCAGCCACCTAGATTCGGGTTAAGTTTTACTTAACTCGTATCTCAAGTAGCCTCGAATATCCAGCTTTGCTCGGCGACTGAAATTCTCTTTTGCGGATCGCCACCACCAGTCGCACTGCCGAGTTTCAGAAACTCTTCTTTGAGCATCGGGGCCTCTCCACCAAGAACAAGAAGCTGCTACTTGTGTTGAAGAAGAAAGGTATGCCCTGCCTCAATGCTCCAGTACTCTTGTATTTTCTGTCTTTCAAATTAATCCTTGACTCACTCTTTTGCTAGCCGGGGTTGAGGCCAAGAACGAGGAGCTGTAGAAGCGCCTCCCTGACCTGCAAGGTACTTTCCATCTTGCACTTCACTTTGCATTTGCTTATTTTGACTCGCATTATAATTTTTGCCTCGGCACAACTTAAACAAAAGCTCTGGTAGAGGATCACCAGGACTGCATATCTATGCCTGAACTGATGAGTCATTTTCTCGAACAAGCAGGAGAGAACCAAACTCAGCTGAAGGAGAGAGACGATGAAATCTCTCGGCTTCACGCCAAGAATGAAGAACTTAAGAAACTCCAGAAAGCTGTGCTTGAAAAGGTCGACCAGGAGTTCTTCGAGGAGAAAAGCTGGCTCACCAACCAGATCGAGAAGGAGAAAGAGCTACTCAAGGAGGCCGAAATCAAATTTGACTTGGTTTCCATTGAGTTTGAAAGACTCAAGAAAAAGCATGCGGGTTGGTTGACCGAACTCGCCTGGATCAACAACACCATGGCTCATGAGTTTCCTTCTGGTATTCCCTTTCTGACGACATTTCCCTTATGCCCCTATTTCTCTTCACTGACTTGTGTGCTTTTTGCTCTTTCCATAGTCAATTTTCCTGAATCACAACCTCGTGCTGCTGCTGCTGTCAAGAAATCTAGATTGCAGAGAGGCGAGTCTAGTGCTGCCTCAGCTGAATACGATATTGATGATTCCTTGGCCAGTCTCTCGGCTAGGCTTGGACCGGTAAAGACCTTTGGGGTTGATACTCTGAATGCTGCCATCCGAGTATTCAATGTGCTCTGGCCATTAGAAACTACCCTCAAACATGTCTCCAAACTGGCCGAGAAACTAATGGAGTGCGAGAAGAACGTGAGCCTATGGCGTGAGTCTGCTGCTCGAGCTGGCGCTGACATAACTCTGGCCTTTGTGCTGTCTTGGTATGATAGTATCAATTTGGATATTCTCCACAACATGCGCACTTGGTCTCGATGGATGACCAATCCAGAGTTTATCAAGTGACGCCAATCCCGAGCCAATGAGCTGATTTAATATGGCAATATCCATGCATGGAATGAAGGGCCGAGTTTTCTTGATAATGTCGATGATGAATATGTTGAAGACAATGTCGACGATGATGAAGAAAACCCGGAGGGAGATGAAGAAAACTCAGACGATGAAGAAGAAGCCGAGGTTCATACCCCGAAAGCCGCAACTCCTCCATCTACTGATGCTTCTGACTCGGCTACTGCTGCCCATGATTCGGCTACCGCTGCTCCTTCGGCAAAAAACTTTAAATTTGGTTAAATCCTCGGTATGCCGGGTGCAGATGTATTATATAGTTTAAGTTGCTCTGCTACTACTAAGTTTTTTATGTCGGATTTCTGTGGGCGGAATCCCCGAGTTTATTTTATTGTTTACTCAATCTTATGATATGGCTCATGTCTACCATTTTTCGGCGTTCGACTTATGAGTCACAGGATCAGAAAATTAAATTAACAATACTCAAAACCACGAGAATTAGCTCAGAGTTATTCGACATAAGATTTTTTTTATTGAAAAAACAGGGGTTAGTCAAAAAACAAGTATCGGCTCGCTTATTTTTATCTCCTTAGTTATTTTTTGTGTGTACAACCTCCATCAGCTTTTGCTCTTTCTTGCCATGAAGCCGGTATTCGGAAAGCAGCAAGTCAAAGAGTGGGCCTTTGGTTCCGACACACTACTAACTCGGTACAAGGGATAAGAAACTTAAGTCAGCCGACATAAAAAATAAAGTACAGAAAATGACAATTACTACTAAGGCAGTCCCCGAGTAACTGCTCGAGATGCCGAGATTTCATTCATTAGCTCATTGCCGGCATACAAACCGACATATGAGGGTTTGGGATACATACACTTCTACTAAGTGTAAAATGGACGAATTAGTGCTACATTCCATGGCCTCTTTGACTCCTCTCCTGACCTATCCGCCATATTCTTCTCATGTGCTTGTGCATCTGTCAGATAGTATGCATCATTGTGCAGTGCTTTGCTCATGATGGATGGCCCCTCCCATGGAGGTGATAGTTTATGCATGCTGGCTAGTGTGCGTTGCACTAGACAAAGCACTAAATCCCCTTCTCGAAAAATTCGAGGGTTTACTTTCCTGCTATGATAGCGTCAGAGATTTTGTTGATATATGGCGGATCTGGACAATGCCAATTCTCTCGCTTCTTCTAGCAAATCAACATCATTTTGCCGGGCTTCCTGCACTTCGGCCTCTGTATATTGGGTGACTCTCGGTGAGTCATGCACTATGTCGGCTGGTAATACAGCTTCTGCCCCATATACGAGGAAAAATGGCATATAGTCAGTTGAACGATTTGGAGTCATCCTTAGACTCCATTGTACTGCCAGGATTTCATCGATCCAACATCCAGCTGATCACTGTAGCAGCTCAATGAGCCAAGGTTTTATCTCGGACAACACCAGTCTCCACTTGCCCGTTCGATGTGGGATGTGTGACTGATGCAACATCAAGTCTTATCTTCTTTTCGTTACAAAATCGAGCAAATGCTCCTTCGGCAAAGTTTGTGCCATTATCCGTTATTATGTTGTGTGGGTATCCGTATCTCAAGATGATATCTTTCAAGAATGATACGGCTGTGGGACCAGCACACTTTCTTATAGGTTTGACATCAGTCCACTTGGTGAATTTATCAACCATGACCAAGATATGGGTCATGTTGCTTCGCGCCGGTTAAACGGCCCCACCATGTCCAAACACCACACTGCAAATGGCCAAGTGATAGGTATAGTCTTGAGTTCAGAGGCCGGCATATGTATCTTACTCGAATACCTCTGACACCCATTGCACTTTCTCACTAGGTCTTCGGCTTCTTGTAAAGCACTTGGCCAATAAAATCCATGTCGTAATGCTTTGGCAACTAGGGCTCTGGATGAGGCATGATGCCCACATTCACCCTGATGGATATCCCGAATGATTTCCTGCCCTTTTGTCGGGTCAACACATCGCTGAAGTACATTAGTTACACTTCTTTTATATAACTCGCTATTTATAACGGTGTAGGCTTTCGCCCTTCTTTGCACTTGTCTGGCCGAGACTTCATCATTTGGCAACGTTCCATCTTTCAAGAGAGACAAAATCGGTTGTGCCCAAGATGGTACAGCATGAACCGAGAAAATAACCTCGTCAATCTGCATTGGTTCCGGCGACATAACTTCTGCCAGGTCAAGCTGCGTAGTCCCTGGGTTTTGCGAGCCAGTCCCTGGGTCATGCAAGACAGTCCCTGGGTCTGCTGAAGCAGCCCCCGGGTTTCTTGAACCACTTCCCATATCGATGTCCATGGGAACAGCTTCTGACTCCGGATTGGTCGGAATAAAGATTGACTCGTATTCCGGTGATGGTTTAATAGATGGTTTCCTTAGGTGTTCAAGTGCTATGCCAAGCGGGATTGACTGTCGGGATGAACCTAGTTTGGATAACACGTCAGTTTCTTCATTGTCAGCATGGGGTACATGGTGAAATTCACATCCCTCGAAATACCCACTAACTTTCTAAATGTGAAACCGATGCAAGGCCATGTTGGCGTCAAGTGCATCGCAATGACCCAAAACTTGTTGAACCACCAAATCCGAGTCACCAAAACACTGAATTTTGCAGATTCCAATTTATTTTGCTACCTTGAGCCCATGTACAAGTGCCTCATACTCGGCCACATTGTTTGATGCTACGAAATGAATTTGCAGCACATATCTCAACTGATCTTTCTTCGGTGAGGTGAGAACTATCCCGGCACCTAACCCAGTTTTCATTTTGGATCCATCGAAGTGCATTCTCCAATAGTTGGAGTCAGGCAATGGCGGTGCGTATTGAATCTTAGCCCAATCGACAAAAAAGTCGGCCAATGCCTGAGACTTAATGGCATCTCTCCTATCGTACTATGTTGCATATGGTGCTAACTCAATCGCCCATTTCGCAATTCGGCCACTAGCATCTTTATTATCCATAATCTCCAAGATAGGAGCTTCGCATATAACTCGGATTGTTTGAGTTTTTTGGCTACCATATAGACGCCATAAGACATTTTCTGATAATGCGGGTAATTTTGCTTAGAGGCCGACGATACTTCACTTAGGTAATATAATGGCCTCTACACCAATTTACCTTCTTCGTCACGCTCCACCACTACCACAACACCTATGACTCGGTTGGTCGCTGTAATATAGAGCAACATCGGCTCTTTGTATAGCGGTGAAGCTAACACTGGTGCAGAGGCTAGCATCTTTTTGAGCTCATGAAATGCACTATCGGCTTGCGGTGTCCAAATGAACTTATCCGACTTTTTCATTAGTTGATATAGAGGCAATGCTTTTTCTCCCAGCCGACTAACAAAGAGACTCAACGAGGCTAGGCAACCAATGAACTTCTGGACATTGTTGAGACACTTTGGTACTTCCATTCGCTCGATGGCACTGATTTTAGTCATATTAGCCTCGATACCTCGGCTAGACACGAGGAATCTGAGTAAATTTTTGGCCGGAACACCAAAGGTATATTTTCCAAGGTTCAATTTCATTCGGAACCTTCTTCAGTTCGCGAATGTTTTGCCTTATATCTTTTAGGAGAGTATGACTCTTCTTAGTTTTGATTACCACGTCGTCAACATATACTTGAACATTTTTACCAATTTGGTCATGCAAACATTTTTGCATACACCTCTGATACGTGGCCCTGCATTACGTAAGCCGAAAGGCATGGTGCGATAGCAATAAGCCCCGTACGGGGTAATAAAGGCTGTTTTCAATTGATCGGCCGGGATTAACGGTATCTGGTGGAAACCAGAATAAGCGTCTACAAATGACAAAAGTTCACAACCAGCTGTCGAATCAATAACTTGATCTATTATAGGCAAAGAAAAAGGATCCTTTGGACATGCCTTGTTTAGATTTGTGTAGTCGATACACATTCGCCACACCACAGCCACATTCGGGTCATCTTTTTTCTTTTCAACCAAAACCAGATTAGATAGCCAATCTGGATGCAGGACTTCCATAATAAACCCGGCTGCAAGCAGCCGAGCTATCTCATCACCAATCACTTTCTCCTTTCTTCGGCAAAGTGCCAGAGAGGTTGCTTCACCGGCCTTGCGTCCGGCCTAACATGCAGAGAGTGCTCGGCCAGCTCCCTCGGAACACCTTGCAAGTCCTGGGTGGACCAAGCAAAAATGTCCCAATTCTCACGGAGGAAGCTGACGAGCTCGCTTTCCTATTTGTCGGTCAAGCCCGCACCAATTGTGACGGTGCGCTCCGGGAATTGCTCATCCACCTGAATCTTATTTGTATCCTTAGTCGCCTGGAAAGATACGCTGTCGTGTGGGTTACTCAGCGCCAGTATATTTAGCTAAGCCAGCGCCACAACATCGTGTATCCTCCTCTTCTCTTGCGCTATGACCAATGACTCGGCCAAATATGATCCGGCCGAGGTGCACTGCATCGAGCGCCTAAAATCTCCAGCAATGGTAATGACCCCATTTGGTTCGGGCATCTTCATCTTCAGATAACTGATATGGGTACTAGACATAAACTTCGACATTGCTGGCCTTCCTAGCAAGGCATGATAACAACTTTCGAGATCCACAACCTCAAACAACAGATTCTTTGTTCAGCAATTCTCTCTCGTGCCAAATAAGACATCTATCCGGACTTCCCCAATTGGCTCACACAACAGACCCGACACAATGCCATGGAATGTGGTTTTAGTCGGCTGAAGCATGCTCTCTATTATGCCCAGCTTGTGCATCGTGTATTTATACAGTATATTGATACTGTTGCCATCATCTATGAGGACCTTGGGGAATTTGACATTCAGATCTGGCCTAATGAAGGTCGGGTCAAGCACCAAGGCATAAGACCCCGGGCTCGGCATAACTTTGGGGTGATCCTTTATGCTCCAAGTAATTTCCTGGTCAGACCAGTACATATACTTCAGCACCGCCGGCATAACTGCGTTCACCTCCATTTCGCGCCTTCGCTGACTCTGCCTATCAGTTTCTTCTGTCAAAAAGACGACGTAACTTTGGTGATGCTCCCTGTAATCATTCCTGCCTCCTTGACCAGCACTGTCATAATCTCGTTGGTTCTGGTTCTCCACTCGATGCACTTCTCTTCTCTCCGGGTTTTCATACCTTGGCAGCGGTGGTGGCAATATCAACTGCTGAGTGTTTGCTCCAGTGAGCGGTGGTGGTTGAGTCACTCGAGGCGGACCCATCTCGCCTTGTCCCCTCTACTGAAACCAAGCACACTGCTGGGTCATATGATTCGCCGGCTTACTCGGATTGGGTGTGTGGAACTTGCATGGTTGATCGAGCATCATCTCATACGTATATTTCGGTCTTTACCACCATTGCTTTTTCTGCTCATTTGTCCATGTTTTCTTGCCTTCTGTTTTCTGCGACCATTGCTGGCCACTGCCCTTCTGACTCTGGCTACTGCCGGCGCTGGGCTGATCTTGACTTAGTGCTACCACTTGATTCGATCCATACCGGTAATCCGGCCTATCCTCTCTTCTCTTTCCTCAAAAATCATTTCTCCTTGATGATCCGGCCCCGTCCCAGGACTAGTACTCCTCATTCAGCTCTGCCGGCATAAGCAGGGGCTAGGTCAGATCACCTAGTGCATACGAGTCTGCTATCTTGATAGTCTCGTCCAATGTAGTTGGCATGTCTCTTTGGAATATCTGCCACAAGACACTTGCGTGCCTGCAACCCAGTGCAAACCATGCTATTGCCTGTGACTCAATGACCCCTCGCAGGAATTGCGCAAGGTACACCACCGGGTCAAAAACTCCCTGTAAGTTTCATTTGGCCTGTGTTTGCACATTGCCAACTGCTGAGGTCTGTTCGGCCTCTTGTATGTACTGGTGAAGTTGCTGACAAACACTTCCTCAAAATCCAACCAACTGTTGATACTTCCTGGTGGTAGATTATTCAACCATACTCTGGCTGGCCCTTCCAACATTTGCGAGACATACCTCACAACCCATCTATGGTTTCCCTATGCAATGTGCATAGCGTTGGCATAATATATCAGCCAATCCTGCGGCTTGGTACTGTCGTCATATGTTTTTGTTCCTCTTGCTAACTGAAAGTTTGGCATTGCTGGTTCCCTCAGAATCCGAGGTCCAAAACATGCTGCACCCGGAGGACCCTGTCCTTCCATCATCTCTGACATATAAATTCTATCCAACTTCATCCTCGCATCATCTGGCTACAAGTTCCTATTTCCGAGCCTAGAACCCAATGGATTCCACATCATTCGATGATCCGGCCTAGGAAACCCGGCATTGGCCATGGCCGAATAACCATCATAGTACCGGTTCTGCTCTGGGTAAGCATTTTGATGCTGCATAACAGGTCCTGCTCTTTGCTGCTATCTCGGCGGGTTTTGCACTGCTGCCCACCTGCCGAGTGATGGACATGATGGTTCAGGTTATTCTGGTTGACATTGCCATGTCCTGCATTTCCCTGAGTCATATTCCCTTGGCCGGGGTTTCCCCTTCTAGCACTCCTTGACCCGCACTGCCTTGCACGGCCTTGCCTTTCCCAGCAACGTTCCGATCGTATGCCACTAACTATTTGTTGCTCTTTCCGGAAGTCACACTTCCCTCTCTCCTTGGAGCTACAACAGGTGCATGAGGTGATGACGCTGCCCCGGCTGATTTTGCGAGAGCGCCCCCAGCCGAGTTAATGACTTGGGAGCCTCTGGCTCTAACCGGGTTTGCCTTGAGGATCTCCTCATTCTGCTGGTTCACGATACACACCAGCTCATTCACCCTATCTTGCTGCCTGCACCGGGCCCCACTAGATAAGGCCTATATCTCGGCTGCTGCCACATCTGTGGCCTGAGGTTCTTTGCCAGACTACTATACTTTGGTACACCTATTGCCGAAGGGTTTTCTGGTGCTACTTATTTGGATCCACATTCCCTATCTATCTCAGTAATGAGGTTCTTGCCCCTGTTTCTCAACTCATTCAAACAAGTAGGACTCACGGTGAACTTGTGAGCCTTACTGTACTTGTGGAGTGTAATGTTAAACTCTTGTCGAGCCTGAGCTACTTGCCTAGCTCCCTCGAGCACCTTCTACCGGGTTTATTCCAGCTCGGCCTGTGCCTGAGCCAGATCTACTATGGCGGCTACTAGAGTGGTCAGTTTATCTATCGCCTCCTAGAGGATGTTCTGTGGCCTCTCCAACGAAGGAAATCTAGACATGACAGCTTTGGGAGTTACCTCCCCATCTTCGGTTGGCTCCTTGCTCGTACCTTCTCCCGGCAACCATCATCACTTCGGCGTAGCTAGCGGGGCGATTGATACGGTGACCGCGAGCCACGCAGAGAGGAGGATCCATAGCTATGATGACTCGCAGCAGGAACCTACAGGAAATGTCGACCGCAACATAGATCTTGTGCGCGCCAAAGCTGATGAACTTGTCGTTGCGTGGGAAGGGACGGTTGCCAAAGTTGCCCACGTTGTCGCTGACGAAGTCCAGCGAGCTGAATCGCTAGACCAAACCGGAGACGACGCGCTCGCCGGAGGCGACGAAGTTTCCCGTCCAGATGAGAACACCAGCTAGCGCCACAGCTGGCCCCACGGTGGGCGCCAACTGTCGTGGTGGTGTCATGGCAGATGTCATAAGATGGCTAAAGATGGGGCCGGATGGACGCTAGTGGAATCCGGGGAGGGATAGTGCGGTGGATACCGCACACGAAGAACACACCAAGAGACATGATATACCCAGGTTCGAGGCTCTCCTAGTGAGATAAACCTTTACTCCTGCCTCTAGATCTTATATTATGATCAATGGACTAGTACAGTTGCTCCTTGAGTTGTGTCGAGAGGAGGAAGATGATCTCTCTCTGTCTCTCTACTACTTGCTTGTATCTCAAACGAACCGACCCCTCCTATGGAGACCCTGGCGCACCTTATAAAGGGGTGGCCAGGTTACACATTAGGGCGTACATGGCCCGAATATTCCACGAAGATGCTAGTACGAAAGTCGTTGGCTCGGCCCAGATCCTCTTCCCATCGTGGGGTCCTTCAATGGGACTTGACATGTGCCCATCCTCTCATACCATTGGCGGTCTAACACTGTTTCCTCCGGTAATCCCGTGTATAGACCTCGTTCTAGGTTTCAGGGGCATGCTTGACTTAGCGCTTATCTCCTCCAGGAATTCTGGGAGAGAGAGAAGCGCTGACTCTCCGACCGGCTCACACCCTTCTGGTGCACGCCAACCCCTAAGTCGCTCCTGCCCAGATGACTCGGCCAGGGAGGTACCTGCACATGGGAAAGAACATACATATTGTCCCGACATATAAGATATGTTGGCTGGGTCTTTGCCAGGTTAGTCTGGCTTGTGTAACTTGGCCCTTACTCGGCCGACTCATTTAAGTCAACATGTATCTCGGTCAACCTCGCCTTTATACCTTAGCTTGACCCTACCTAGGGTCATCCCCCAACAGCCAGGTTCTTTAGGATACCAATATGCAAATGTGGTATTAGTAGGTAGATATTGAAATACCAAAACCACCAAAAGTGGTTTCACTATTTTATCATTTTTATTGAATTAGTTGTGATTTTTCTCGTGAAAATGCCCTTGCTTTGGTAGTAAAATAACCAGAAAATATTTGTAGCTCAAATAAATTTTTCCTCAGAGCTTTGTGTAGATATTTGAGTTTGTATTTTTTTGAGAGTTGGTTTCATTCCAAAACAATTACCAGAATGCGCTTGGGAAAATTCCAAAGTTAGTTCTGCAAGCATTTTGTCTTTTTCAGATATGAATCTAAAGACACGTGGTAGGTATGTAAAATACCATTCTGGCAAAATTGGATTCACCATTTTTAAGGTTGTAAAACTCCTGAAATGATTTTCTTAGTGGAACAACCACATGTAGAAGGGGTTTAATTCACTAGAATTCACTAAAGCTCAATAAATCTTGGGCTCTTAGGTTTTGATAGATCTAGTGGTGCATGTGTACTGGGAGTTGGAATTAGGTCAAAATAATTTTTACTTTGACCTGGGGAAATTCTCAAAGTCAGATCTAAGGGCATTTTGTTGTTTTTACTACTGTAGATCCATAGCCCCCCTTGGCATGAGACCAACGACAACTGATAGGTACTTCAAATACCTACCAGGAGAAAGTGGTTTCACCCCAATTGGATATGTGAAACTCACTGGGGAAATTATTGATTGAAATTGATACTATTTGGTAGATTTAAAACCAGGAATAAATAGAAATTATTTTGATCAAGGTGCTTATCCTGCATGTTGTAGAAAACATGTATATACATTTACAAAATTTTATTTGGGAAGTTCTATGTAATTTCCATTTTCTTCTAGATTTATTCTTAATAGCTATTTTATTAGATGTGGAAGAAAATAGAAAAGGGAAAACAGATTAAAGCCGTGGGCCGGACTCTTACGACGCCGGGCCAACCCATCTCGGCGCGGGGCATGGGAGGGAGTTTGAATGCGTGGCCATGGGGCCACTAGTCAGCGGCAGGGAGAGGTGAAGGGGTAGGGGAAGTATGGGGCCATCTGATTAAGTGGACATCGACGACCCCCGTCTCTTATTCTACCTCCGGACGGGAGAAGCGGAGGGCTAACCCTAGCGTAACAGGGAGAGGATGGTGGCTCACTCGGGGACATCCGCTAGTGACAACAATGCGACAGAGAGGCGTGACTGACCAAGCTGAGCAGAACGAGGGGCGGCATCAAAGGTTGGGCTGCCGGGAAGATCCTCACGCGCTAGCACCCGTGGGAGGGGCTCAGAGCCTATCTAGGGCTCACTTCCAGGGTAACTCTGGCACAAGGAGAGGAGGGGGTTAGGTAGAGGGCGAAGAGGAGGCCTGGTAGTAACTTAAAATAGAGGAAAAGGAGGTTAGGAAACGAGAAAAACTTCCCTGAGCTACAGAGGCAGAGGTGAAACTTCCTACTTCTCCTCGGTGGTAGGGCCATGGAGAGGAAGTCTGGAGCTTGGGGAGGGGTAAGTGGAGTTGAGAGGAGTGGAATGAGGTTGTGGGAGAGGGTTGGGTTGCCTATGGCCCGTTTTTAGCTTGAAGCATGCTCTTGGTGGATTAGGTCCATGGGAGGGCATGGAGAGGAGCGGTGGCCAAGGATTGGGCAGGGGTGGCGATGGGGAGGTTTTTAATTTGTGGCACCAAAGTTGAGATGCCAAGGCATAGCGGGGCCCGAGTTGCTTCTAATCGGATCACGTTACCCATAGTTGGCATGCCAAATGCTTAGAGGGTCTTTTTAGGCATGAATTCAACATAACATTTGAACACAAAATATCACGTAACGCCATTCAAGTTGGGCCCCCCTGTTAGTTTTGACCGTTATGTCGCTGCCATCGTGGCTGCCATGTAGACTTGCAACACTGGAGCATGTATCCATTGCCCATTACGTTGCCTTCTTCTTCCCTAGAGCAGCGATCTATGGTCGTGGCCATGGCGTGGAGCTGGGACGCCAATTCCCCCTATCAGTTTTGACCGTTATGTCGCTGTCATCATGGCTGTCATGTAGACTTGCAGCATTGGTGCCTGGATCCATTCCCCATTATGCCGCCTTCCTCTTCCCTAGAGCGGCGATCTGTGGTCGTGGCCATGGCGCGGAGCTAGGACGCCAAATCCTTCAGGGGTGAGATCCGAAACATGGCCGAACCTCCTCAGACCCGCTGTCCTCCTCATTCCGAATTGGAGCTCGCCCTCACCATGGCCGCACCCATGGCACGACGCGGGGATGAGAATTCATTCCTAGAGGAGATCTATCACCATGCCAAACATGCTCGGTCCTGCCGTCCTCCTCCCAAATCTGAGCTCGCCGTCGCCGTGGTCGCACTCACATCAAGCACCGCGTTTGGTAGTGTGCATGAGTGGATTCTATCTCTTCTTGCCTAAATTAGTAGTTTTCTTTTATTTTTGATCGTTAATTGGTAGCTTTTAGAGCACATTTTTCCTCTCTCGCTAACAATTATGTTTCTTTTTGCCCAAATTGGTAGTAAATCTAGAGCAGCTTCTCTCTTCAATCATTTGTTCCTTTTGGCCCTCATTTTTGCCTGATCTGGTAGCAAATCTAGAGCAGCAAATCACACCAGCAAAATACATACATTCAGAAAACAAAACACATGTAGATACAAGTGTGCGCAGATAATATAGGATATAGCGATAAATAGTAGGGTACTTAACGAGGTTCGATACATTCATTGCTCAGCAGTGAACACACAACTTACAAAAACAAAAGAAGCTGCTTTACAGTAGTAGCAGCAGCAGTACACACGTTCAACCCCTCCTGGCCTCCGTCTCCTCCCTCTGGCGCTTCCTCCACTTATTGCTGCCTAGTCCCTTGATCTTGGGGACCTTGGGCTTGATCGGAGGCATGCGACCCTCTGCGATGGCCACCTGCTAGAGGTTGCGGAGGTGAATGTCGAGCGTCTTGTGGTGAGCGAAGAAGGCATTGACATTCACAGTCGTGCCCACATTGGCGTTGTAGGAGCTAAAGCCCTCTGCATGCATCACGAGGCAGTTGAAGTCGGTGGCGGCGAGTCTCCTCTTGCAGAAGGGTCACCAGTAGACGCCGCCAGCAAAGTAAGCATTGTACTGGCCAGATTGTAGCATCCTCAGC
The DNA here is from genome assembly GCA_910589775.1 of Avena eriantha. Taxonomy (NCBI): domain Eukaryota; kingdom Viridiplantae; phylum Streptophyta; class Magnoliopsida; order Poales; family Poaceae; genus Avena; species Avena eriantha. The sequence continues at coordinate 405,105,112 of OU342746.1, read as the reverse complement.
ACCTGACGAGTCTTGGTGTGCCTGGACGTCATCGCTGTATATGTCACTGTTGTGCACCTGTTGGAACAAAATAGTGGTGTGCATTATAATAAGGAAATGATTAAGATCTCTTGATTATCAAGATTGATTATTTGCATAAATTAACCGATTGAGATCCTTTGATTATTTGCGTAAATTAACTAAGTGTGTTAAATTCCCCAATCCCCAAATCTCAAACAAAATCAAATACTGATTCAAAATAAAGATCGACGCTAGTATTAACTATGGAATCCCTTAACTACAACTCGAAGCACAAATAAAATAGGATTGAATGCGAACGGGCGGATTCATCGAAACACGAGATCAATCTAGCATCCAACACAAGAGGATTAGCTGATGTAAGAAGATCGATCTAGCATCGAACGATTGAAATGCGAACAACTGAACTCTAATAACACAGGATATAGCATCCAATGATGGGAATGGGAGAAGAACAAGGGAAGGGGAGAAAACCCTAGTTACCTCCGACCATGGGTCGACGATGTTGGTATCATAGGGGTTCTCTGGACATATGTACTCCCCATACTTGTAGGGCTCCTAGTCGAGCAGGATCTCCCCGCGACCGGCGGGGGCCTTCTCGCCGGCGGCTACATCAGAAGCGGGGACGGGGGCCTAGACGGGGATGGCGGCTGTCTTCGATGCCTCGACGGGGTCCTGGACGGAGACGGGGGCCTCCTCGCTAGCGGCCTTGGAGGCGATGATGGCCACCGCATCCTCCTTCTCCATCACCGGCGCGGTTGGGATTTTCTTGGAAGTTTGCAGAAGGTGATGGGACAGTGGAGTGGGTTGCGTGATTGAGCGAGAGTGAGAGTGGGTAGGTAGAGAGAGAGAGGGAGAGAGGCTCTATAATAAAGGTGAAGGAAAGGGACGTTTTGTTGTGCACCGCGTACGCTACTGCACCGTGCACCGCGACACGCGTACGGTAAGTCATGTTTTTTTCCAGGCCATGCATGGCAGTACTGGATTCTGCCACATGCAAAGGGCACATACACAATTCCTAAGTACGAATGTTGACACAACCATAAAATTGGCGATAAAAATAAATAAAAGGGGAAATGTAATAGAGAAGGTTGGTGGCTGTATGGTGAGATTTGTGGGGTTTTGCTGGATTGGGTAGAGGGGGTGTGGATGAGTGCGAGGGACACGATGAAGACGGGTGGGTTTTAAAGGCGGGGACGTTAGGTCTCCTCGAGGGGGGCCCTCCTTGAGTCCCAATTGGTGGCGCAGTAGGCAGCTCTTTGGCCTCCGGCTGACGCATGGAAGGTTTGTGTGGTGGGGCCTGGTTGGAAGTGAGATTGCAGGCGCGCTACATAAAAATGGGATATTCCTTAGTAAAATCCAGTGACAATAAATTGCAGCGCCCGTGGATGACAGCGCACTATGAGGCCCATTGTCATGTGCATGTGTTGTTGAGTAGTAGGCTTTTCAGACGAGATTAAACATGACATGACCACTCGACGAATTATTTAATGTACGGCTCAGTGTTCCTTCTTTTAGAAGTGTCGCTAAGAGAGACGCGCCAGATGGCAAGTGGATGTCCGTGTGTTGTCACGCTGTAGTGTGAAAGGCACGACGCGTGTAACGATCCGCGTTGAGTCACAAAGGATCAACGGTTGGTACACACGATCCGCATGAAAACTGTGACAACCAATCAAGCGTAGCAGGCAATGTGAGAGTTTGTGACTACGAGAGAGAGCAAAACTGAGTAGTATCAAAAAACCAAGGGCAAAAAAGACTAAGGGATTCAAATAAACAATTGAAATAGATTTAAAAAAGGGGAAATGCGTGTTTGATACAAATAAATACAACTTGGCCTACATCAAATAATTTGCAATTAAAATATACATGCAATGACTCTAGGGACTCCATGTGTCAAACCATGGTCAAAAATCCCCACAAAGCCCCTAGGAATGCAGCTACCACATGGGATGGTGCTCCAGTATGACAGAAGATGCATCACCACATCTAGTGGAGTGTGTGTGGTCATGTGGATCAAGGTGGTCTGGAAAATAACACATGCAATGACTGTAGAGACTCCATGTGTCAAACAATGTTCCAAATCCCCAGAAATCCCCTAGGAAGGCAGCTGCCACATGGGATGGTGCACCAGTGTGATAGAAGCTGCATCACCACATCTACTGGAATGTGTGTGGTCATGTGTATGAAGGTGGTTTGGAAAAGAACACATGCAATGACTCTAGGGACTCCATGTGTCAAACCATGTTCACAAATCCCCAGAAAGCCCCTAGGAATGCAACTGCCACGTGGGATGGTGCACCAGTATGACAGAAGCTGCATCACCACATCTACTAGAGTGTGTGTGGTCATGTGGATGAAGGTGGTTTGGAAAAGAACACATGCAATGACTCTAGGGACCCCATGTGTCAAACCATGTTCACAAATCCCTAGAAAACCCCTAGGAATGCAGCTGCCACATAGGATGGTGCACCAGTGTGACAGAAGCTCCATCACCACATCTACTGGAGTGTGTGTGGTCATCTGGATCAAGGTGGTTTGGAAAAGAACACATGCAATGACTCTAGAGACTCCATGTGTCAAACCATGGTCAAAAATCCCCAAAAAGCCCCTAGGAATGCAGCTGCCACATGGGATGGTGCACCAGTTTGATAGAAGCTGCATCACCACATCTACTGGAGTGTGTGTGGTCATGTGGATCAAGGTGGTTTGGAAAAGAACACATGCAATGACTCTAGGGACTCCATGTGTCAAACCATGTTCACAAATCCCTAGAAAGCCCCTAGGAATGCAACTGCCACATGGGATGGTGCACCAGTGTGACAGAAGTTGTATCACCACATCTACTGGAGTGTGTGTGGTCATGTGGATTAAGGTGGTTTGGAAAAGAACACATGCAATGACTCTAGGGACTCCATGTGTCAAACCATGTTCACAAATCCCCAGAAAACCCCTAAGAATGCAGCTACCACATGGGATGGTGCACTAGTGTGACAGAAGCTGCATCACCACATCTATTGGAGTGTGTGATCATGTGGATCAAGGTGGTTTGGAAAAGAACACATGCAATGAATCTAGGGACTCCATGTGTCCAACCATGGTCAGAAATCTCCAGAAAGCCCCTAGGAATGTAGCTGACACATGGGATGGTGCACCAGTGTGACAAAAGATGCATCACCACATCTACTGGAGTCACTACAAAAATACCCCCATACCTGGCGGATTTTTGGGGCTGCACAAGCGAAAAGAACTAACAATAGTGGGTTACACATTAGATGGGCATTGGCGACACCATTTTGTCGTGGCAGCCAATTATACGCCGTGGCCGAGTGGCGCCGACACATTTTAGTGCCTTGGTACGTGGCCAGATGGAGAAGCGCTTAATAATCACGCGGTAGGTTAGCGGTGGCAGATATTTCCCACACCGTGGATTTGACTTGACCACCACATGTCATTGTCTGGTGTGGCCCACTATGCCAAGCCTTTCGTTCTAAATCGCGCAACCATAGTCCACAGTTTATTCATCCCCGACCCTCCCTTGGCGACCTAGCCGGCAGCGACGGCCGCGTTGATTCGGGCGATGCCCCCATCAACGATCGAGACGTGAAGACTACGATGGCCTCTGAGATTGGTAATGGATTGGTAAGTTATTCGTTCGTTCTCTCTATCGATCAATATCATATCGGGTTTTTGCTCGCATTTTGGTTCTTGGATCTCACAAACTTTAGTTCAGTGTTTTCTCAGCGTGACATAGTGCCGAAGTGGATCTATGATAGTACATTCGATGGTGTCGTGATAGCAAATGACTTCTCCCTCACATGCTACTGCGAGAGGCTTCCCCACAGGCACGTCGCATTTGGGGGCAATCACACCGGTCACAGATTCCTTGGGTGTAACTACAACAAACCGAGGTACTACTACCTTATGTGGTATGATTAAGGTACGCACTCAGATGTGATGCAGTGTACATTGGAGAGATTAACTGAGGAAGGAAACAATGATCGATCACCTGCATTTGGCGCTTTGGAGGACGAGGATAAAGAAGAGTACGAGGAGGATGCGAAAGTTACAGCAAAGAAAGAGATCAGTGAATCGCTTAGGGCGATTAAGACTGTGTGCAACATAGTTAGTCTTGACCTGTGGCCGGTTATGGCCTCACTAGATCACACTAGATTCAAACACGTTCTCGAGAAATGAACTTTAGCTTTTTCTGAACTGTTTAGCAATTACTTTTGTTTTGACAAACTCAAGTAGTCATGTTTAATTATGCACTTTGTAGTACGTATGTAATTTGTTTTTTCTTATTCGGAAATTACTTTAGAACATATATGTGCGTGATGATCGATTCTTGCAGTTTTGTATTTACAAGAAGAAGACCACCACAGTAGCCCACTATGCCCTTTGGGCTTTTAGGAAAGTCAGGCCCATAGGACAATCCCTAGATCTATGTCGCTCCAATAGTATCTATACAACACTTGGGAGTATCTTCTATCCACGACACCACACTCCATTCCCTCCACTGCTAACCTCCCCTCCGCACCTTTCCGGTGCCCTCGACCATGGCTGCGCGCACCTCTCCAACGACTTCGACTGCCTGACCGAACGGTCCTCCCTGGTACCTTGTTCTTGTGCGCAATTTGTCCCAACATATTAAATCTCGTTGATCTGAAATGGGATCTATATGTTAGTAATTTCGATCTGAAGATCCCAAGGAAAATGGACTATGTAGGTTAGGAATGTCTTGTATGCAGAAACACTCTGACAGTTCTTCATTTGTATTCGTTTGTATTCGACGTAAAGTGGTGAGCATTGATTCGATCTTCAATAACATTTACGCATATGCTATATAGGTTTTTCCATGGTGTCAAATAATATAAATTCTTTCCAGGATCACATGACCGACTCATAGACAAGTACGGCAAACGCTATAGGTTTGGCCCTTCTGTCATCATGACTAGACCAAGAATGATGAACCTGGGACAGATAGACATAAGATACAAGCCAACGACCCCTTACTACATTAGCACCATGAACAACGACAACATATGCAAAAGAAATATGGTAGCTTTCTTACCACAACCAGAAATTCTTTATCTCTTTCCTGCTATTGATGTTAGTACTTAATAGAACCAATAATTCTTTATTTATTTCTTGCTATGGATGTAGTACTTAACATAACCAATAATTCTTTATTTCATTCCTGCTATTGATGTTAGCACTTAAAAGAACCAGTAATTCTTTATTTCTTTCCTACTATTGATGTTACCACAACCAGTAATTGTTTCTTTCTTTCCTATTATTCATGTTACCACAACCAGTGATTGTTTACCTATTTCTTGCTATTGATGTTAGTACTCAGCACAAACAATTACACAACTAGTGATTGTTTATCTCTTTCCTATTATTAATGTTATTACTTTGCACAACCAGTAATTGTTTCTTTCTTTCCTACTATTGATGTTACCAGAACTAGTAATAGTTTATATCTTTCTATGTAGTCCTTTTGGTGCCATTTTTCCAGCATGTTTCTCATACCTCACATTCATGAACACGGAGACAAGATCATAGATCAAGGTGGCAATGGGACCATCGGAGAAGTTCGTGTGATGCGTGGAAATGATGGTGTTGTCATTTTGACATCAAATTGGGTAGACTGTGTTGTTCAGAAGAAGCTAAAATAAGAAGATGTTTGTGCCTTCGAGTTTGAAGCAAATGAGGGCTATTTGGTTGTGGAAGTGCATCTCTAAGTTGTCATGAAATAGTTAGTTAGTTTTGTAGCGATGTATGTCAACTAAATTTGGGTGAAAAACTTGCATCTGAACTATATATTTGTATCACTCTGTTGTCTGATCTGATCTTCTATATAATACGAGTTTCTATGATTTTCTGTATGTGATCTATATACTAAATGTTCTGGATTAATTATCAATTTAATTATATTGCTATGCACCAACGCATCCGCCGAGATATATTAGACCAGGAAGTATCTTTATGTCGTCGTCTCATAGCTACCACGACAGCTAAGGTAGTGCCTCCCTACATGGGATGCGGCGTAACCCCCTTGCTACCGCTAGTTCGGAGGATCACTTTGCGCCAGGCCAAAAAATCCGCCGACGTTCATGAATCTCGACGCAATTATCTGTGATGGTTGATTTTAACGCGCCAGCGCGAGCATGGCGACTAAGGATGTGCATCAGCGTCTATAAGCGACAGTGCCCGAGCTCCGTGTTGTATTGAGTGTGTGTGGTCATGTGGATGAAGGTCGTTTGGAAAAGAACATATGCAATGACTCTAGGGACTCCAAGTGTCAAACCATGTTCACAAATCATAGAAAGCCGTTAGGAATGCAGCTGCCACATGGGATAGTGCACCAGTGTGACAGAAGTTGCATCACCACATCAACTTGAGTGTGTGTGGTCATGTGGATGAAGGTGGTTTGGAAAAGAACACATGCAATGACTCTAGGGACTCCATGTGTCAAACCATGTTCACAAATCCCTAGAAAGCCCCTAGGAATCTAGCTGCCACATGGGATGGTGCACCAGTGTGACAGAAGCGGCATCACAACATCTACTAGAGTGTGTGTGGTCATGTGGATGAAGGTGTTTTGGAAAATAACACATCCATGACTCTAGGGACTCCATGTGTCAAACCATGTTCACAAATCCCTAGAAAGCCCCTAGGAATGCAGCTGCCACATAGGATGGTGCACTAGTGTGATAGAAGCGACATCACCACATATACTGGAGTGTGTGTGGCCATGTGGATCAAGGTGGTTTGGAAAAGAACACATGCAATGACTCCTAGGACTCCATGTGTCAAACCATGGTCAGAAATCCCCAGAAAGCCCCTAGGAATGAAGCTGCCACATGGGATAGTGCACTAGTGTGATAGAAGATGCATCACCACATCTACTGGAGTGCGTGTGGTCTTGTTGATCAAGGTGGTTTGGAAAAGAACACATGCAATGACTCTATGGACTCCATGTGTCAAACCATGGTCAAAAATCCCCTAGGAATGCAGCTGCCACATGGGATGGTGCACCAATGTGACAGAAGCTGCATCACCATAACTCCCAGAGTGTGTGTGGTCATGTGGATCAAGGTGGTTTGGAAAAGGACACATGCAATGACTCCAGGGACTCCATGTGTCAAACCATGGTCAAAAATTCCCAAAAAGCCCCTAGGAATGCAGCTGCCACAAGGGATGGTGCACCAGTGTGGCAGAAGATGCATCACCACATCTATTGGAGTGTGTGTGGTCATGTGGATCAAGGTGGTTTGGAAAAGAACACATGCAATGACTCTAGGGACTCCATGTGTCAAACCATGGTCAGAAATCCCTAGAAGGACCCTAGGAAAATGCAGGTGCCACATGGGATGGTGCACCAGTGTGACAGAAGTTGCATCACCACATCTACTAGAGTGTGTGTGGTCATGTGGATGAAGGTGGTTTGGAAAACAACACATGCAATGACTCTATGGACTCCATGTGTCAAACCATGTTCACAAATCCCAGAAAGCCCCTAGGAATGCAGGTGCCACATGGGATGGTGAACCAGTGTGACAGAAGCTGCATCACCACATCTGCTGGAGTGTGTGTGGTCATGTGGATCAAGGTGGTTTGGAAAAGAACACATGCAATGACTCCTGGGACTCCATGTGTCAAACCATGTTCAAAAATCCCAGAAAGCCCCTAGGAATGAAGCTGCCACATGTGATAGTGCACCAGTGTGATAGAAAATGCATTACCACATCTACTAGAGTGTGTGTGGTCATGTGTATCAAGGTGGTTTGGAAAAGAACACCTATAATGACTCCATGGGACTCCATGTGTCAAAGCATGGTCAGAAATCTCCTAAGAATGTAGCTGCCACATGGGATGGTGCACCAATATGGCAAAAGCCGCATCACCACAACTACCAGAGAGTGTGTGGTCATGTGGATCAAGGTAGTTTGGAAAAGAACACATGCAATGACTCCATGGACTCCATGTGTCAAACCATGGTCAGAAATCCCAAAACGCACCTAGGAATACAACTGCCACATGTGATGGTGCACTGGTGTTACAGAAGCTACAACACCACATCTACTAGAGTGTGTGTGGTCATGTGGATCAAGTTGTTTGGAAAATAACACATGCAATGACTCTAGGGACTCCATGTGTCAAACCATTGTCATAAATCCCCAAAAAGCCCCTAGGAATGCAGCTGCCACATGGGATGGTGCACCAGTGTGACAGAAGTTGCATCACCACATCTACTGGAGTGTGTGTGGTCAAGTGGATCAAGGTGGTTTGGAAAAGAACACATGCAATGACTCTAGGGACTCCATGTCTCAAACCATGTTCACAAATCCCAGAAAGCCCCTAGGAATGCAGCTGCCACATGGGATGGTGCACCAGTGTGACAAAGCTGCATCACGACATCTACTGGAGTGTGTGTGGTCATGTGGATAATGGGGGTTCAGAAAAGAACACATGCAAAGACTCTAGGGACTACATGTGTCAAACCATGGTCAAAAATCCCCATAAAGCCCCTAGAAATTTGCATTGCCACATGGGATGGCGCACCAGTGTGACAGAATCCGCATCACCACATCTACTGGAGTGTGTGTGGTCATGTGGATGAAGGTGGTTTGGAAAAGAAAACATGCAATGACTCTAGGGACTCCATGTGTCACACCATGTTCTCAAATCCCCAGAAAACCCCTAGGAATGCAGCTACCACATGGGATGGTGCACTAGTGTGACACAAGCTTCATCACAACATCTATTGGAGTGTGTGTGGTCATGTGGATGAAGATGGTTTGGAAAATAACACATACAATGACTCTAGGGACAACATGTGTCAAACCATGTTCATAAATCCCTAGAAAGCCCATAGGAATGCACCTACCACATGGGATGGTCCACTAGTGTGACAGAAGCTACATCACCACATCTACTGGAGTGTGTGTGGTAATGTGGATCAAGCTGGTTTTGAAAAGAACACAAACAATGACTCGAGGGACTCCATGTGTCAAACCATGGTCAGAAATCCCAGAAAACCCCTAGGAATGCAGCTTCCACATGGGATGGTGCACAGTGTGATAGAAGATGCATTATACTGGAATGTGTGTGGTCATGTGGATCAAGGTGGTTTGGAAAACAACACATGCAATGACTTTAGGGACTCCATGTGTCAAACCATGGTCAGAAATCCCCACAAAGACCCTAGCAATAATGCAGCTGCCACGTGGGATGGTGCACTAATGTGACAGAAGCTACATCACCAAATTTACTCGAGTGTGTCTGGTCATGTGGATGAAGGTGGTTTGGAAAAGAACACATGCAATGACTCTATGGACTCCATGTGTCAAACCATGTTCACAAATCCCTAGAAAGCCCCTAGGAATGCAGCTGCCACATGGGATGGTGCACCAGTGTAACAGAAGCTGCATCACCACATCTACTGGAGTGTGTGTGCTCATGTGGATGAAGGTGGTTTGGAAAATAACACATGCAACGACTCTAGGGACTCCATGTGTCAAACCATGGTCGCAAATCCCCAAAAGGACCATAGGAATGCAGCTGCCACATGGGATGGTGCACTAGTGTGACAGAAGCTCCGTCACCATATCTACTAGAGCGTGTGTGGTCATGTGGATCAAGGTAGTTTGGAAAAGAATACATGCAATGACTCTCGAAATTCCATGTGTCAAACCGTGGTCACAAATCTCCTAGGAATGCAGCTACCACATGGGATGGTGCACCAGTGTGGCAGAAGTTCCATCCCCACAACTACCAGAGTGTGTGTGGTCATGTGGATCAAGGTGGTTTGGAAAAGAACACAATGACTCCAGGGACACCAAGTGTCAAACCATGGTCAGAAATCCCAAAACGCCCCTACAAATGCAACTACCACATGGGATTATGCACCAGTGTGACAGAAGCTCCATCACCACATCTACTGGAGTGTGTGTGGTCATCTGGATCAAGGTGGTTTGGAAAAGAACACATGCAATGACTCTAGAGACTCCATGTGTCAAACCATGGTCAAAAATCCCCAAAAAGCCCCTAGGAATGCAGCTGCCACATGGGATGGTGCACCAGTTTGATAGAAGCTGCATCACCACATCTACTGGAGTGTGTGTGGTCATGTGGATCAAGGTGGTTTGGAAAAGAACACATGCAATGACTCTAGGGACTCCATGTGTCAAACCATGTTCACAAATCCCTAGAAAGCCCCTAGGAATGCAGCTGCCACATGGGATGGTGCACTTGTGTGATAGAAGCTACATCACCACATCTACTCGAGTGTGTATGGTCATGTAGATAAAGGGGGTTTGGAAAAGAACACATGCAATGACTATTGACTAAATGTGTCAAACCATGTCGTGGAAATGACCACGGCAGACGCTACCGGGGGTAGCGCTCCGAGAGAGTAGGGGCAAGAGCGAGCCGCCATCCGCGGATCGAGATTGGGGCATAGAGACATAGGTTTACCCAGGTTCGGCCCCCCGGAGGGTAAAGACCTACTCCTGCTAGATTGGATTGTATGCGAGTGGTTTACAGAGAATGCGAGCTTGGCAACTAGGCGGCGAGTTGCTTCGAAGGGGTATCTGGTAGAGCGTAACTCGTAATGCTAACCCTAGGGAGGTTTATATAGGGGGTACCTCGCTAGGGTTTACAAGTTATAACCGAATCGGATATGGATTCGGAGGTTCTGACCTAATCCGACTGGGGCTAAGTGCGCTTCTGGGCCTTTAGTTTCCAATCGTCGGGCTTCTTTCCAGCCGCCTTCCAATCGCCGTCCTTGTGGGCCCATTCGCCTCTGTCCCGGGCCAGTCCTGGCGACTAGCTGGGCATACCCCGATCGGTATATCCTCATCAGTAGTCCCCGAGGCCAACGTTGATTTGACGCAGGTGTTCATCCGGCAGTCGGAGTAGGCGAGTCCAATTTGGACGCCCAGTCGAATCGGCGATGGCCTCCCTTAAAATGGGAAGAATTCTTCAGGAAATGTCTTCAGTCGCCACAGCGGTGAATGAGTGAGCGCTCGAGTCGCCCTACCTGTCCAATCGGAGGAAGTAAAGGAGGGGCGAGTCGAGTGCAAGGAGTTGGACTGTCAGCTTGGTCAAACTAGCCGTTGGGTAATCCAACGGTAACTTCGGTGATTTTACTGCGAGGTAACGGCTAATCCTGGAAATGGCGGGCAGCATCTCTTTATAAGGAGAGTGGCGGGGAAATCTACAGATCTTCTTCTGCTTTTCTCACCCCCGCACACTCCCAGTCTCTCTGTCTCCTCGCGATCCAGAATTTTCGGACCAAGCGACCTCGCTTTCTCCTCGATGGCGCCTCCAAAGGATCTATGGGGAAGTCCAAGTGCACCAATGCCCAGCTCAAGTCGTTCCAGGACGCGGGTGTTCTCTGCAAGGGGAACTGGCGAATTCCCGCACCCGCTGGGACCGAGCCGAAGCCTCGCCCCGGTGAGTTTATTTGTTTCTCGAGCCACCTGGAGAGGGGCTTGGGATTCCCCACTTCGATAAATTTTTGGCAGTTCTGCGCGTATTACGCGATTAAGCCGTCGGATCTAGGTCCGCATAGCATCGAGCAGTTGGCGATTTTCGTTGCCTTCTGCGAGTGCTATCTGGGATGCCGCCCATACTTCCCGCTGTGGCTGGAGCTGTTCCACGGCCGCCTCAGCCGCGAAGGATCGGGCGGCCCCGTCGTAGCGGCGGGTGGCGTTACTTTCCAACTGAAGCCGAAGGCGAAGTTCTTCAAGCTCCTGCTGCCGAAGAAAGCCGTGAGTGAATGGAAGAAGAGCTGGTTTTACGTGAAGGAGTCCACTTCCTCCGGCGAGGTGGCACTCCCGATGTACACCGCAGAGAGGAGCGAGCCCCGCCGGCTGATAGCGACGAGGCTCTCCGACGACCAGAGGATGGTCGTTGACGAAATGATGGAGCAGATCCAGGAGCTGAAGAACAAAGGGCTCGAGACGATAAATCTCTACAATTGTTGGCTCGAGCGGCGCCTGGTCCCGCTGGCGACCTGGCCCCACTAGATGTATGAGTACACCGGGAAGAACGATCCCTCCAGGACAAGCAGTGAGACCTGGGATGCCGCGGACTACAAGGCCGCCCTGAAGAAGATCACGGATGCGGAGTTCACCGACACAAAGGCCGGGCTCGCTCCGTACATAGCCATTAAGAATGAAGCTCCCACGGTAAGTTTTTCTTGTCGCTTTATTTTCAGTCGCAATTCCTGCGGGCGCAATTTGCACCTGCAACTCGTAATGTTCAGTCGTGATTTTTAACCGAATCGATTTTCCTTGTCCGCTCTCAGCTGTTCCGGATCCTCGAAGGTTGGCTTCCCCCACTCGACGAGGAGATTCCCAAGGAGCTCGAGGAAGGGACTGAAGGGGGGTCCTCTGAGAGCGAAGAGGAGGTGAGGGAAATTCCTCCACTAGCATCCACAGCCCGCAAGACCCGCGGGCAGAGGCAGCGCGAAATCGAGGCGAGTTGTAGCCTCGAAATCGTGGAGGAGCATTCCTCGTGACGAACGGTGACTCTAGCCAAGCCCACGCGGAAGGCTAAGTCACCGAAGAAGGCCAAACCAACGACCGAGCCGAAGTCGTTGGCCAGGTCGGTAGTGGGCTTTGACTCAGAGGATGAATCTGACAACAAGGAGGCCGAGAACACTCCCAAGGCGCCAGCGACGGAGCCGGAGGTCATGGATGCTGATGTGGAATTAGTGGTCCCACTCGCCGTGCTCGCGCCGGAGGCCTCAGCGCCCCTGGAACCGCGAGTCGAGGTGGTTATGGAGTCGGCGACTCCATCATCGAAGGAGGCGCCCGCGCCATCGATGCCAGAAATTCCCCCAGCCGCAACCTCGACAACGAAGAGGCCCGCGGTGTCATTTGTCGTTGGTGTATTTGAGAGGGGGCTCTCGCGGCAGCTGGGGCCGGAGCTGGAGAAGCCAGCGCACATCAGCATAGGTCTCCGCAGTCTCCCAGTCGCCAAGTAAGTCTCAGCGACTCGTCTTTGGTGCTTTACTGTTTTGTAGTTTCGGGCGGGTCGCTGATTGCGATGATTTGTAGGACCGGTGCCAAGAGGATCAGCCTCCCTTCGGTGGCTAAGGTTTCGCCGGTCGCCACCGAAGGGGAAGTCGACCCTTCGAGGAAGAGGAAGGCCGACACTTCCGCGGGACCGGACGAGGGCGCGAAGAAGTTGAAGGAAGGCCACTCCACTGCCACGGCGGAGGGAGATGTGGCGGAGGGCGACTCCGTAACTGTGGCCGGTGTTGGGGGGATACCCCCGGGTAGGGTCACGCCAGGGTATAAAGGCTGAGTTAGCCGAGGTTCGGAAAGGCCAAAGCGGATGCTGGCCGGGTCACCTCAAGGCAGGCCGAATCACAGGGTAACCCGGACCAGGGGGCGTTCGCCTAACTAAGTCTCAACTGACTTAAGGAGTAAGTCAGAAATGCCTGTTTTACTTGTATGCAGGAACGGGTGTGGCCGGATCAACTATGATCCGGGTCACGTCTAGCTTCTAGGATAAGGAAGGAATCTCGCTGGTCAAAAGAAGCCCCGGTACGCACTACCTGAGCGAAGCAAACAAGGGCAGGACCACCGCGGCGTGGCCGACAAGGGTGATGACGCCCATGTCGGCTAACGCGGGCGCCGCAGAGGCTCACGTAGCCTCTACATGTGTGACGCGGGGGAAAAGCACCTCGGTCGGCTTACTACTTTGGGAGGAGGCATATTCTTGGGAATATGCCTCCACGTATGCCCTAGGGAGAGACCTAGCTCCCTCTATATAAGGAGGGCTAGAGTTTCAGTAGAGGGGGTTCCGCTATTCTGTTTTGGCTAGGGTTTTGAGGGTGATCTGTGTGTGAGAGTAAGAGAGCTCCTTCTTCCTCCTCTCGCCAATACAGCTCTAGGAGCACTTGTAATCTCGGAAGCAAAGCAAATACAAACTTCTGTGTGAAGAATCACTTCACTATCCCTCCCTGGATTCCCCTAGCGTGTATTAGTCCCCACCTTTAGCCTATCCATGGCATCTGCCGTGACACCACCACGATAGTTGGCGCCCACCGTGGGGCTAGCGGCGCTAGCAGGGGTCAAGATCCGGACGGGAAACTTCATCGGCACCGGCGAACGCATCGTCTCCGGGCTTGTTCAGCGCTTTGGAGCGCTGGACTTCGTCAGCGACAACGCTGGCTGCTTCGGCACGCGCCCACTTCCGCGCAATGGCCTCTTCGTCAAGCTCAGCGCGCACAAGGTCTACGTTGCTGTTGACGTGTCGTGTGTTCATCCATGCCACGTCGTCGAGGCAGGGGAGCCACCCCTCACTGTGGTTCGCGGGGCGCATTTCGTTCGCTCCCCGGACCACGCAGAGGTGATGATGACTGCACCTGGTGCGGGCGCGAGCAAGGATCCGGCGCCAGATCCGGAGGTAACGCCTAAGGCACCTAGGAAAGGTAGAGGTCCTCCACTAGAGAGGCCAAAGAATGTGTTGAGGGAAGCGATGGATAGCTTGGCAAACCCTGTGGTAGCAGCAGTAGATCCGGCTCGGGCGCAGGCCGAGTTAGAAGAAACTAGGCAAAAAATACTAGTGGGTGCAAAAAAGATAGCCACAGCTCAGCAGTCGTTGAATATGACGCTGCGTGAGTACGCAAAGGCGAACAAAGTTGACACTGTAAAAGTAAAGGGTAGAAATCTCATGAGCGAGATGAACATAGAAGGTGATACTGGAATTGAGGAATCAGAAAACTGTTTGTCCGTGGGGCTGCCGAGGTATAGTACCCCGGCAAAGAACCTCAGAGCAGCGGATGCAGCGGCATCCGAGTTAGAGGGTCTAACGGGTGAGGCTCGACAGAGACAACAAGATAGGGTTAACGAGCTGGTTCGGATCGCGAACAGACAAAACGAAGAACTACTCAGAGCTAACCCGGAGAGGGTTGGAGCCTCCAAGATCGTCCATTCGGCGATAGGTAACCCGAAGAAATCCGTTGGAGCCGCATCGTCTCCTCATGGTGGTCCAAGGAGAGAAGAGGTAGTAACCTCGGCTAGACGGAACAAACAGATTGTCCAGTATGACCCAACGCGGGCAGGGAAAGGAAAAGAAGCACAGAAAAATGATGATCGACGGAGTGTGAGCCGAGGTGAAGCTGGCCGAGGTAACCGCCACCTAGGCAATGCCGGTCAAGGGAACGCCGTCAACGGCAATGCCGGACAGCGAAACTCGGCAGGAGCAGGACAACCGCAGCAGCGGAATATACCAAGGCAAGAGCAAAGTTGAAGGGTAACGGGTAGGCTACACTAGCGTAAAATCAAAATTTTCTACCGCGTCAACCAGGAATACTATTGTCATAGATCACGGGATTACCGCTAGACGCGCAGGTGCGGAACTCGATGAAGCACGTTGCGGCAGTGTAGATGTTCTACGTCTCCTCCTCGTCCTCGTCCCACGAGCAGCTCCCCTTTGCGCGGCTCGTCCAAGTGCTACAGATGCAGCACCTCCGAGGTATCCACACGTCCGGAGTGGAAGCCGTCACACGCCAGACTGCTAGGTCTGCGCGTGCAACACAGGCGGAAGAGGAGTGGCGGCTGGGTGGAATGCTCTCTCCTTTTCAG
Organism: Avena eriantha; assembly: GCA_910589775.1. Taxonomy (NCBI): domain Eukaryota; kingdom Viridiplantae; phylum Streptophyta; class Magnoliopsida; order Poales; family Poaceae; genus Avena; species Avena eriantha. The sequence goes on along the minus strand of OU342746.1, from coordinate 405,089,483 downwards.
CTCGCCTCACTCTCTCTTATATAGGCATCCCTGGTGGGCTTCTACATTAGCAGCCCATTAGCAGCCTAAGCCTGGTCTAATTCGGATCCAATCCTCATTAGGCTTCCAGCCCCTAAAGTGTGTGACCCTATAGGTTCATACACGTATAGACATGACGCGAGTACACTTACTCCGTCAATAGTTGGTAGCGGCCTCTAGCAAGACGTGCCAACTCCTAAACGCATATAAAGATCATTCGGACGAACCATCACAAGGTTGAGTACATGTCTTTCCCTTTGCCTCACGATATTTGGTCTAGCTCTAAGCTGACCTCTCTTTCTCGATACTGTGATTCAGAATTCCTTTACTAGGTTAACTCTTAACCATATGTAGCATGGCCATGCATTTCTGGATCCGATCACTCGAGGGGCCCAGAGATATCTCTCTCAAGTAGAGAGGGGCAAATCCCATCTTGATTGACCGATGCCTTGCAGCATGTATCAGGACAAACCCGAAAGCTACCTTTATAACTACCCAGTTACGGAGTAGTGTTTGATAGCCCCAAAGTAGGTCGATCCACATCTCAAGTACATGCGACAATCTCAGGTCTAAGGACAAAATGTACACGATGTGTCGAGAGAGCTGCAAGTATTATTGCTAGTCTCATGTTGGGTCAGTCCAACCCCATGTTCATAACATGTGTCCACATCATTGGTTTGACATCTCTATGTCAATGACTTGCAAAACATAGTCATTAACCAATCGATGTGCTAGTCTAATATTCACGTGTGTCCTCGCATGAACTTCGACTAGGGAAAATTATTAGATAACCATACAAGTAAAGAGTTTCACAAACAATTCACATAATTGCCAATCAATACAAGTTGCCTGGTATATGGATATTCAAGGAACATTATAATAACTCATGGATACACATGAAATACAATCATCTCTATGATTGCCTCTAGGGCATATTTCCTTCAAAAGTGCCGGCCGAGGTATGCAACAGAAAGGTGCTCCACGAGAGCAAGACATGTATAATGATGGAGATTCGGAAATGGCAAACGCGGGATACCCAAGACCAGACTATCATGTGATAGGGTCAAGATTGGGAAGCAGGGATTTGATGCCGGATGATGCCAGGTTGAAATTGGATCGACTGTATAGGTCAGAACAAATTGAATGTCACGGTCCGCCGGGTCCAGCGTGTTTTGGACCCCGGATCTTGAAGGAGCCACCGGTACCCAACTTCCAGTTACCCAGGGGCACGAAGACGTATGACGGCAGTACAAAGCCAGAGGATTGGTTGATATATTACGCTACAGCTGGGAAAATTGCCACCGGCAACTTGAGATGGGATGTACGATATGTACCCCAGATGTTCGAGGGGCCAGCAAGGGTATGGATGAACAATTTGCCGCTTGGAAGCATTAACTGCTGGATAGATTTCGAGGAAATGTTCATCAACAATTTCTCGAGTACGTATCAGAGGCCAAATAGGCCGCAGACCCTAGCTATGTGCAAGCAAAGACCAAATGAGATAGATCGGGAGTTTTTAACCCGGTGGTGTACAGTGAGAAACTCGTGTGAGGGCGTGATAGAATCACAGGCCATAGCATGGTTTGCGCAAGGGTGCAGATATGCAAGCGAGTTGTGGCAGAAGTTGCAAAGGAAAATGCCAACTACGTTGGCAGAGATGATCCGGATTGCTGATTCATATGCTCTGGGTGATCCGACCCAACCTAGGCTCGTGTCAAACGAGTCAAACGATGAGTATTACCAGAGAGATGGAGCCGGGTCGTCCCGGAGGAATGACTACAGAGGGAAAAGGAGAGATGACAGACCGGATCATCGATACGGTTCGCAACATGTTGCGGCTGTGAATCAAGATCATCCCAGAGCAGGGGGCAGTTAACGCCAGAAAACTAGAGGGCAGTGGACTCCGAGAAACGATGGCAAGAAAACTTGGACAGCAGAGCAAAAGAAACAGTGGCAAGAAAAGAAAGACCGTCTGAGGTATACTTATGAGTCGATCTTGGACCAGCCGTGTAAGTTTCACACGCCAAATCCGAATAACCCAGCGGGTCATACGACGAGGCAATGTGAGTGGATGCGCAAGATTGAACAAGGTGGTTCGGGGAATGCTCAGGCACCCCGGAATGATCAGCCTCGGCAGGAGTTACCCCGACAGTAATTGCTCTCCGGAGCGAACACGCAACAGCTCATGTTGCCTCCCCCTTCGCCGAGGTATGATAACAATGAGAGAAGGGATGCAGTGCATCAGGTGGAAAACCAGCATCAGCCGGATCAGAGGTACCCCGGAAATGAGGGGAGAAATGAGTACAGAGAGCATCATCAGAGCTATTGTGTGTTCACCACTGAGGAAACAGATAGAAAGAGCTTGCAGCGGCGACATATGGAGGTGAATGCAGTGATGCCTGCGGTGACTAGGTATATGCCTTGGTCTGACCAAGAAATCACCTGGAGCATCAAGGATCATCCCAAGCTTATGCCAAGCCCTGGTTCATATGCGTTGGTGCTGGATCCGACATTCATTGGACCTAGCATTAACGTAAGGTTCTCAAAGGTACTGATCGACAATGGCAGTAGCATTAACATCATGTATGCAGACACAATGCGCACGTTGGGTATCTCGGAGAACATGCTACAGGCCACGAGGAAAACTTTCCATGATATTGTGCCCGACATTTCTTGTGAGCCCATAGGCAAGGTCCAGGTTGACGTATTGTTCGGCACGAGGGATAACTGCCGAACCGAAAATTTGGAGTTCGAGGTGGTGAACTTAGAAAGTGCGTACCACGCGTTACTCAGAAGGCCAACACTGAACAAGTTCATGGCGAGCTGTCATATTAGTTACTTGAAGATGAAGTTGCCCAGACCAAACGGGGTGATTACCATTGCTGGGGATTTCCGACGTTCCATGGAGTGTGCGTCGGTCGGGTCTAACTTAGCCGAGTCTCTTGTGATTGCGCAGGAAAAAAGGAAAATTCAAGAGGTGGCGGCATTGGCTCAGTCCGCGCAGCAGTATATGCCGGCGCTGAGTAACCCGCATGGAAGTGTCTCCTTCTAGGCCACGAAAGACACCAAGAAGGTTCCTGTTGATGACATGTTCCTAGAGCGCACCATAACAATTTGTGCCGGGTTAAGTGATAAATAGGAAAGCGAGCTCGTCAGCTTCCTCCGTGAGAATCGGGACATTTTTGCTTGGTCCACACAGGACTTGCAAGGTGTTCCGAGCGAGTTGGCAGAGCACTCTTTGAATGTGAGACCCAGAGCTAAGCCAGTGAAGCAACCTCTCCACCGCTTCGCCGAGGATAGGAGGAAAGTCATCAGGGATGAGATAGCTCGGTTGCTAGCTGCAGGATTTATCATGGAGGTTCTTTACCCGGATTGGTTGTCTAATCTGGTGCTGGTGGAGAAAAAGAAGGATGATCCGAATGTGGCAGTGGTTTGGAGAATGTGTATCGATTACACGAACATGAACAAGGCGTGTCCAAAAGATCCATTTCCGCTGCCAAGAATAGATCAGGTCATAGACTCAACTGCTGGATGTGAATTGTTGTCATTCATTGATGCATATTCTGGTTTCCACCAGATACCTCTGAATCCGGATGATCAAATAAAGACTGCGTTTATTACCCCATATGGGGCTTATTGCTATCGCACCATGCCGTTTGGTTTACGTAATGCAGGGGCAACGTACCAAAGATGTATGTAAAAATGCTTGCACGACCAAATCGGTCAAAATGTACAAGTGTACGTGGATGATGTGGTTATCAAGACCAAGGAAAGCAAAACGCTCCTTGACGATATCAGGCAAACGTTAGCGAACCTAAGGAGGTTCCGGATGAAACTTAACCCGGAAAAATGCACCTTCGGTGTCTCGGCTGGGAAGTTGCTCGGTTTTCTTGTTTCTAGCCGAGGTATCGAGGTTAATCCAACCAAAATCCGGGCCATCGAACGAATGGAACAGCCGAAATGTCTTAACGATGTCCAGAAGTTCACAGGCTGCCTGGCCTCGTTAAGTCGGTTTGTATGTCGGTTGGGAGAAAAGGCATTGCCTCTCTACCAACTCATGAAAAAGTCGGATAAGTTCGTTTGGACACCGCAGGCCAATGAAGCCTTTGCCCACTTGAAGAAGATGTTAGCCACTGCACCAGTGTTAGCCTCACCACTATCAAAAGAGCCAATGTTGCTCTATATAGCCGCAACCAACCGAGTTGTAAGTGCAGTGATAGTGGTGGAAAGCGACGAGGAAGGTAAGTCGGTGCAAAGGCCAGTGTATTACTTGAGCGAGGTGTTGTCAGCCTCAAAGCAGAACTATCCACACTATCAAAAGGTGGTGTATGGCGTGTACATGGCCACCAAGAAGCTGAAGCACTACTTTGAGGAGCATCCCATCAGGGTCGTATGTGAGGCCCCCATATCCGAGATAATGAGTAACAAGGATGCGAGTGGCAGAATTGCAAAATGGGCAATTGAGCTAGCTCCTTATGCGCCGCAATATGACAGAAGAGAAGCCATCAAATCTCAAGATGTGTCAGACTTTTTCATGGATTGGGCCGAGGTGCAATACGAACCGCCACTCCCAGATCCGAACTATTGGTGAATGCACTTTGACGGATCAAAAACCAAAACCAGGCTAGGTGCCAGAGTTGTACTTACCTCGCCAAAAAAGGACCAGTTGATATACGTGCTGCAGATCCATTTCGCGGCATCAAATAATGTCGCTGAGTATGAAGCACTTGTGCACGGGCTCAAGGTGGCAAAAGAGATTGGGATACGTCGGATCATATGCTTTGGCGACTCGGATTTGGTGGTGCAGCAAGTGTCGGGACTGTGGGACGCCCTTGATCCAAACATGGCACTGTACAGATTTCATGTGCAGAAGATATCTGGTTACTTTGAGGGATGCGAATTTCACCATGTACCCTGGGTGGAAAATGAGGCTGCCGACATGCTGTCGAAGCTCGGGTCAACCCGACAAGCAATTCCACCGGGTGTAGCATTAGAGCACCTCAAGAAACCATCCATCAGGCCGTCCCCAGAAACCGACTCAATCTATGTCCTGGAAGACACGGAATCCGGAGCTGTGCCCATGGACATTGACATGGGAAGTGGCGCGCGAAACCCGGGGACTGCCTTGGCAAACCCGGGGACTACTTCGCAAGACCCGGGGACTGCTCAGCGTGATCCGGTTGAAGTTATGCCGGTGGATCAGATGGAGATTGATGAGGATGTGTTCCCTGTGCGAGCAATACCAGCTTGGGCGCTACCTATATTTCAATTCCTGAAAGATGGAACGTTACCCATTGAGGAAGTGATGTCCAGGCAAACACAGAGGAGGGCAAAGGCGTACACGATCATCAATTCCGAACTATACAAAAGAAGTGTAACCAATGTCCTCCAGCGAGGTGTTGACCCGGAAGAAGGGCTTGACATCCTCCGAGATATACATCAAGGGGAATGCGGGCATCATGCCTCGTCCCGAGCCTTGGTAGCAAAAGCTTTCCGGCACGGATTCTACTGGCCAAGTGCCTTAGAGCAAGCAGAAGATCAGGTGAGAAAATGTAATGGTTGCCAGAGGTATGCTACCAAGACACATATGCCAATGTCGGAACTCAAGACCATACCAATTACTTGGCCATTTGCCGTATGGTGCTTGGATATGGTCGGCCCATTCAAACCAGCAAGAGGAAATATGACTCACATTTTGGTAATGGTGGACAAGTTTACGAAGTGGATTGAAGTAAAGCCTATAAGAAAATGTGATGGAGCTATGGCCGTAACGTTCCTCAAGGATATCATCTTGAGGTACGGTTATCCTCATAGTATCATAACTGATAATGGCACAAATTTTGCGGAAGGAGCATTTGCGCGTTTCTGCCGGGATAAGAAAATTCGGCTGGACGTAGCCTCGGTAGCCCACCCCGCATCGAACGGGCAAGTGGAAAGATCCAACGGATTAGTATTATCCGGGATAAAACCCTGGCTCATTGAGGCGCTAGAAAGATCAGCGGGGTGCTAGATAGAAGAACTACCAGCGGTACTGTGGAGTTTAAGAACAACTCCGAATCGATCAACAGGCTATACGCCGTTTTTTCTGGTATATGGGGCAGAAATTGTATTACCAGCCGACATAGAGCATGATTCGCCTAGGGTCACCCAATACACAGAAGCCGAAGTGCAAGAAGCCCGGCAAAATGATGTTGATCTGCTCGAAGAAGCGAGAGAACTCCATTGTCCAGATCCGCCATATATCAGCAAAATCTCTGACGCTATCATAGCCGGAAAGTAAGCCCCCGAGTCTTTTGGAAAGGCGATCTAGTGCTCCGGTTGGTACAACGTACTGCTGGCATGCATAAATTATCCCCCCCATGGGAAGGGCCATTCATCGTGAGCAAGGCATTACACAATGATTCTTATTATCTTATAGATGCAAAGCCACAGGAAAAGAACAAGGTGGACAGGTCCGGCGAGGAATCGAAGCGTCCATGGAATGTAGCTCTCCTTCGTCCTTTCTACACTTAGCAAAGAAGTGTATGTATCCGAGTCTTCTCATGTGTCGATATGTATGCTGGTAATGGGCTTATCAATGAATTGTTGGCACCTCGAGCAGTAACTCGGGGACTGCCTTAATAATATTTGTTGTCTTTTGTGCGTTAGCTGGAATAAGTTGTTCTACTTAACTCGGATTAGTAATGTGTGAGCACCAAGAACCCAACTCTTCGACTTGCTGCTGTCCAACAAGAATTGGCTTCATGGCAAGCAAGAGAACAAGTTTGAAATTGCGTAACACATGAAAAACGACTAAGGAAAAGAATTTATTCTAGCCGACGTTTGTTTTTCGGACTAACCTTGTATTTATTTTCCAGTTATTATGCAGTTTTATTTTTGAGCTAAGTCTAAAAGTTTCCCAGTATTGTTAAGACAATTTTTGAAGCTCGGATTCGTAAGTCGTAAAACTGAATCAAGGTAGACACGAGCCGAGCCAAAAGATTGGACGAACAAGAAAAAGAAACTCGGGGACTATTCCCAAGTTAATCTGGCATAAGAACTTAGTAGCAAAATATCACATGTATATGGGATACAACTCCACCCGGCATACCGGGGATCTAATAAATTTTCAAGTTTTTTCGCTCAAGGAGCAGCAGGAGGAGGAAGTTCGGCATCATCTTCGCTGCCTTCAATATCCGAGGCGTCATCTTCTCCTTCACCGTCCGAGCCATCTTCATCGTGCTCAACTTCTTCGTCCCCCGCGGCTTCCAGGAAGCTCGGTCCCTCAGCCCATTCATGAATGGGAGCGTATTCGATGAGGCTATGGGCGCAAGCCTGGTGCCGAGCTACCCACTCCGGGTCATTGATCCATCTGGATCCTGTGCGCAGGCGTGTCAGGAGGTTGAGATCGATCTTCTCATACCACGTGAGTATGTGGTGAAGGATGGTATCAGCTGCGGCACGTCTAGCGGACTCTCTCCAGAGGTCGAGCTGGGTCTCGGTTTCCAATAGCTTCTCAACGAGCATTGCGGTGGTCTCCGGAGTATCTTCTCCGGGCCAGAACGTGTTGAAGATGCGAACTGCAACGTTGAGGATGTCCTTGCCATAATTCTTGATGAGCTCCACGCGAGATGACAAGCTGACCAACAGGTCCTCCATGTCATAGGGAATCTCTTCACCGTCAGGAGCGGCAGGAGTACCCCTTTCTCGACGGAAGTCTGCAACTGCTGCGCTCGCAATAGCAGTGCCCTCTAGAAATTTGCCTGGAAACAAGACAAAGGAATAAGGTAACCCGGAGAAACAAGACATATGAAGTAACCCGGAGAAGTAGGACGGATAAGGGAAAGGAACTTACGTGATATATGGCTAAGGATCCGGGTCAACTCCCTGGTGCAGTCATCACATCTCTTACGAAGCTGCTCAAGCTCAGCATTCACCGACCCAAGCTGGATGTCGGACTCCTTGAGTAGATCCTGGTCCTTGGCGATCTGGAGATTGAGGCGCTCACGCTCTTCTGTGTAATCCTGCCCAACCTTTTTGAGCTCGGATTGGTGATGGGCCTTCATTTTCTCCATCTCAGCCTTGAGCCTGGCGATCTCATCGTCCTTGGTCCGGAGGAGGGCAAGCTCATCATCTTCTTTTTCAGCTCGGCTTGGTGCTGCCCTGCTTGTTCGAGAAAATGCAGCATCATATCAGGCACGGGCACACTATCTTCAAGCGATGCTGAAATAGTGTGTTGACCCGGCAGAGCCGAGGTATGAATGTTTGCCAAGCCAAGGAGAAAAGGAAACGGAAAGCACTATAAGGTCGGACAAAAATGACTTACCCTTGATCTGCTCTAGATTCTTCCGCATAATCTTGTTCTCAGCCTCCACCCTAGCTGCGGAAACCGAATGACGAGATTAGTTCGGCAGAGGAAGATGAAGAAAAACGAAGAAGCGCCAAGGAAGAAATTTACCCCTTTTCTCGTATTCCGCGAGAAGTGCAACTTGCTTGGCGCGTAGCATCTTGTGGGTATCTAGCAAACGTTGGAATTCAGCACTCTGGCGATTGGTGGTCACCTGAAAGGATTACAGAAACATAAATTAGCTTGCTGCATATTCGAAGTGTACAAAAATCTGGGCCAAGTGGAACTTAACCGGCTCTAGGTGTGTGCATATTCGAAGTGTACAAAAATCCGGGCCAAGTGGAACTTAACCCGGCTCTAGGTGTGTGCATATTCGAAGTGTACAAAAATCCGGGCCAAGTGGAACTTAACCCGGCTCTAGGTGTGTGCATATTCGAAGTGTACAAAAATCTGGGCCAAGTGGAACTTAACCCGGCTCTAGGTGTGTGCATATTCGAAGTGTACAAAAATCCGGGCCAAGTGGAACTTAACCCGGATCTAGGTGTGTGCATGTTGAAAGTGTGCATGTTCAAAGTGTACAAAATCCGGGCCAAGTGGAGCTACATTAGTTTTCTAAAGAGCATCCGGCCGAGTAACAAGTTACTCCCCCGGAGGCTCGGGGACTAATGGTTATTATCTACAGCATGTAAAGGGGAAGCGACGTACCTCCATCATCCGCACAGCAAGGTTGATTGCCTTAGCGGCTGTGTTTATTTGGGCGGAAAACTCGGCGGGGCTGAACCTCTCCGGGAGATCGTCATCATGGACGAACTCAGCCTTGTTCCAGTTGTTGACAAATTCAATCAACATCGGAGGGTACCGCTCGCCGGTGGGCATATGGGGCGCTGCCATCGCACTTTTTGATTGGCTTTGCTTCGACCCACTTGGTGAATTTGTCGACCGCGACCAGTAGGTGGGTGAAGCTCGATGGGGCGGTTTTGAACCGACCCACCATGTCGATGCCCTAGACGGCGAATGGCCATGTGATGGGGATAGTCTTCAGGGCCGAACCAGGTACGTGCGTCTGGTTGGCATACTTCTGGCATCCAACACAACACTGGACGATGTCGGTGGCGTCGGCGTGGGCGGTTAGCCAGTAGAAGCCGTGGCGCATGGCCTTGGCGACTAGCGACTTGGCCCCGACGTGATGGCCGCAGTCGCCAGCATGGATGTCTTGCAGGATTTTGCGCCCTTCTTCTGGTTGGACGCAGCGTTGGAACACGCCAGACACACTGCGCTTGTGTAGTTCGCCGTTGATGATGACGAAGGACTTGCAGTAGCGCGCGATCATTCGCGCCTCCGTCTCGTCCATCGGCAGGATTTTCTGCTCGAGGTAGGCGATGTAGGGCACCGTCCAGTTGCTTGGCTCTACGACCATGGCGACCAGGGTGGGCTCGGGCTACAGTGGTATGCCGATGTCAATCTCCTTCGGAGGGGGGACTAATGGCCTGTCGATGATGTCGAGGAAGACGCCTGGAGGTGGCATTTGCCAAGCCGACCCGATGCGCGAGAGTGCGTCGGCCTCCTCGTTCTTGCGGCGGTCGGTCCATTCGACGGAGTATCCAGCAAAGTAGCCCCCAAGTTGGTCTACCGCTTGGCGATAGGCTATCATGTTGGGGGCGACTGCGTCGTAGGTGCCGGCGACTTACCCAGCGACTAGGTCGGAGTCGCCGTAGCACTTGAGGCAGTTGACGTTCATCTCTTTGGCAGCTCGCATGCCATGGAGGAGGGCCTCGTACTCCGCCATGTTATCGGTGCAGGGCGTGAACTTGATCTGCAGCATGTACTGGAGCTTGTCGCCCTTGGGGGAGGTGAGCACGATTCCTGCCCCGGACCCGTCTGAATTTTTGGAGCCGTTGAAATGGAGGTGCCAGTAGTGCACGTAGGGCAGCGTCTTGGGCTGCTGCGCCTCCTCCCAGTCGACGAGGAAGTCTGCGAGGGCTTGTGACTTGATTGCCTTCCACGGCTCGTACTTGATGTTGTGGACGCCGATTTCGACGGCCCACTTGGCGACCCGCCCAGTCGCCTCACGATTGCGAATGATGTCCTGAAGTGGGGCAGAGGAGACGATCATGATGGGGTGCTCCTGGAAGTAGTGAGGGAGCCGCCGCTGGGCTCTGAAGACCGCATATACCAATTTTTGGTACTGCGGGTAGCATTGCCTTGAGTCGGTGAGGACCTCGTTGATGTAGTACACGGGGCGCTGAACGGGGTGCTCCTTGCCCTTTTCTAGTCGTTCGATGACCATTATGGCGCTGACGCCTCGATTGGAGGCCGCGACGTAGACGAGCATTGGCTCCTTGTCGATGGAGGCGGCGAGCAGTGGTGCCGCGAGCAGCACTTCCTTGAGTGCGTTGTCCGCCTCCTCGTCCCACTTGAACATGGGGTTTCTTGTGCATCAGTCGATAGAGAGGCATTGCCTTCTCACCGAGTCGCGGCATGAAGCGGCTAAGAGCCACGACTCGCCTGGCCAGTTTCTGGACTTCGCGCAGGCACTCGGGATTGCCGAGCCGAGCGATGGTGTTGATCTTGGAGGGGTTTGGCTCGATGCCTCGCTTGGAGACCACGTACCCCAGGAGTTGGCCAGTAGGTACCCCGAAGGTGCATTTCTCCGGGTTTAGCTTGATGTTGTACTTCCATAGATTTGTGAAAGTATCGGCCAGGTCAGCGAGTAGATCACCCTGTCGAGTCGATTTCACCACCACGTCATCGATGTAGACGTGAATGTTGCGGCCAATTTGGCTCGCAAGGAACTCCTGCATGCATCTTTGGTAGGTCGCGCCAGCATTCTTGAGGCCAAACGTCATCGTGGTGTAGCAGAAGGCACCGAACAGCGTGATGAAGGCCGTTTTCTCCTTGTCCTCGACCGCCATCTTGACCTGGTTATACCCAGAGTAGGCGTCGAGGAAGCACAGCGACTCGGACCCCATGGTCGACTCGATGATCTGGTCGATGCGGGGGAGGATGAACTCCTCCTTCGGGCAGGCGCCGTTGAGGCTGGTGTAGTCGATACACATCTGCCACATGTTGTTCTTCTTCATGACCAGGACTAGATTCACCAACCACTTGGGATATTTGATCGGCCGGATGAAGCCTGTGGAGAGTAGCCGTTGTACCTCTTCGGCGATTGCTCGGCGGCGCTCTTCATTGAAGGGCCATAGCGACTGCTTCACGGGTCACGCTTTGGGGTCGGCGTTCAGTTTGTGCTCAGCGAGTTCCCTCGGGACACTAGGCATGTCTGATGGTTTCCATGCGAAGATGTCGCGATTCTCATGCAGGAACTCGATGAGCGCGCTTTCCTATGCGAGGCTCATGTTTGTGCCCATGGTGATCTTCTGGCTCGAGTCACCTGGGACCAGCTCGACGGTGTGGGTGTGCGTGGCCGACTTGAAAGCTGCACCCCCGGAATTTTCTGAGGTGGGCTTCTTCAGGATTCTGGGGTCGTCCTTGTCGACATTGCTCGCATATTTCGCTAGCTCGTCTTCCTGGTTGGCCTCCTCAGCGATGACGGCCTCGGCGAGCTTGGCGCCGTTGTCCTTGCATTCCACGGCCATGTTGGGGTCTCCGTGGATGGTGATGATGCCGCGCAGCCCGGGGATCTTCATCATGTTGTAGGCGTAGTGTGGAGCCACCATGAATTTGGCAAACGCTTGCCACCCTAGGACGCAGTGGTAGGGGCTGCAGAAGTTCACCAGCTCGAAGAGGATCCGCTCAGTGCGCAAGTTCTCCGGTGTGCCGAAGGTGACTAACAGCGTCACCTTTCTGATCGGGTACGCCTTCCGCTCGGGGACGATGCCGTGGAAGATGGTGAGCGTCGACTTGATCATTGACTGCGGGAGCTGCAGCCTCTTGAATGTGTCTAGGTACATGACGTTGATGGAGCTTCCGTCGTCCATTAGAGTCTTGGGGAGCCAGTAGTCAGCCACTTTGGGCTTAACCACCCGGGCGACTTGCCTAGGGTACTCGATTCGCGGAGCGCGGTCGTCGCGGCTCCACGTGATGCTTTGCACGGACCAGTTGAGGAAACGAGGGATGTCGACCTGGGTCACCGCATTGATGGCGATTGTGCGGGCGAGCACCTTCTTCTCGCGTTTGGTGCCGAGCCCGGTGAATGTGTGCAGCGAGCCGGCTGCATGTCCGAACCCGCCGTTGTTGCCGTTGTCCCTTGGCAGGTCATCATTGTTGCCCTCCTTCGCGCGCCTTGCCTTCTTGATCTCTTTGAGAGAGTGGCGGTCGGTGGTTGTGTGGGTGGCGGGCTTGCCCTCCCTGCTGTGGTAGACACAGGGTTGCGAGAGTAGGGCTGCAGGGTCGAATTTCGGCCTCGCGTTGTTGTTGGCGTGGTAGTTACCGCTGTCACGGTAGTTTCCTCCGTCTCGGCGGAAGTTCTTGGGGTCACGCTGCCCGTAGCTGGCGTTGGCGACGAAGTCGACTCGCCCATCACCGTGGCGCTTGCCGGTGAGGCGAGTATTGTTGTAGCGCATGTCGCGCTGCCTGCCGTTGTCGGGGCCGCCGTTGCGGCACCTTCCGCTAGACTCGTCGTCGGAGTCCTGGTTCGGGTCTTCCTCCGTGTAGCGCTTGGCGATCTCGAGGAGGTCGGGGATGTTGTCGATCGTCCAGTAGGCCCTCTTGATCTTGGCGACCAGAGGCTCATACCGACACGCGTTCTTGAAGCAGTGGATCGCCGTGTCGGGGTGAATGCCTGAGGCGTTGATCCACAGGTCCTGCCACCGTTGCACCCAGCGGTGGGTCGACACGCGCGGTCCCTGGATGCATCGCTCCAGGTCTTCGATGGTGGTGGCGCGGGTGTAGGATCCCTCGAAGTGCCTGACGAAGGCATCTCGCATGTCCTCCCATGAGTCGATGCTGTTCGGGGGGAGGGTGTTGATCCATTGGCGGGTCGCTCCCTCCATCATTAGGGGGAGGTAGTGAGCCACGAGTAGGTCGGTGTGGCCGGCGATCCCCATCGCCATGAGGTATGTGTCCAGCCACACCGTCGGGCCATACGATGGGTCGTACTTCTCGATTTCCTTCGGCGCTTTGAAGTTGGCGGGGTACCGCTCGCCTTGGATCATTGGTCCGAAGCACTGCGGGCCGATTCAGCTGAGGGAGCCTTGTGGCTCAAGGCGTGGCTCGGCTTTGTCGTTGCCGCGGTTACTGAGGGTATGCCTTAGGTCATTGGTCTGGCCTGCTCGCCAAGCCTGGTTGTCGATGATATGGGTCCGCGCGTCGATTGGCTAACCGTTAGCGGCAACCGTGTTATTGACGGGTCACGGCCGGTTGGTGGAGAGTGCGAGGTTTGTGGTCCGCGGTTGCGGGGGCTCGGGTGGAGGGTAGTTGACAATGTTGGCGGGGTTGGCAACATTGGTGACGGTGCCGCGGTTGCTCGAGGCCGCGTGGCTGCCGGATGAGCAGGAGTACATCCGCCCTCGCAGGTCGATCCCCGCGGCTTGTTGCTCGACTGCCCGGGCGAGCAGGGCCTGGGCGTACTTGATCTGCAACGAGCCTTTCCCAGTGATGTTGAGGTTGGCAACCGCAGCTTGACTCGTGATGACATTGGCCATCGGAGTCGAGTAGAGGGGGAGTCCATTGGAGTCCCGGGCTTGAGGCGAGATGATGATCCGGGCTGGTCCGGAGGAGGTGTGTGGCCCAGGGGTGGCGGTGGAGCCCCAGTCACAGGTACCCCGGGTGTAGGGTGGTTGCTACTGCCAAGCAGCGCGTTCTCGCAGAGCTCGCGCTCGGCCACGCGGGTGGGGTCGTTTTCGTCATTGAAGTTCAGGACGCGTCCTTGGACGTCAGAGTTTAGGCGGGTCCTGATGCGGCGTTGATGGTAGAGCGACAACTCTTGCGTCGTTTGCCGTTCGAGGCGGAACTTTTCGCGCTTAGCCTGCTCGTTGCATGTTGCCTCCTCCAGGCACAGGCGGGCCTCCTCCACTTTCGTCGCCGTCGTAGTTGCCAGGATCGGCGTGGAGAAGGGATATGGTGGGGCGGTGGCGCTGCCCACCATGTAGATCGCATTAAAGCGATTGGATCTGGCGCGGAAGTCGTCGGGGGACTCCGACCCGGAGTCGGAGTCGAAGAGCCCGAGGATGGATGTGTCCTCGAAATCCTCCGTGTTGGAGACTCGCGTGATGGAGTCCTCGTGTGAGGCGGCGGTGATTGAACCGGCGACCGAGGCAGGGGTCGCCGAGTCGGCGTCGTCGCGCAGCGCCGCGTCGCTGTCGGCCGCGCCGGTGGCAGCCGAGTCGTATTCGGAGGCGAGCAGGGTAATGGGCCGGACCTGCTCCTCCAAGATCCTACCGCGCGGGGGCGATCTGCTGATCACCATCGTCGGATCGACGGTGTCGGTGAATCCGACGAAGAGGTTGATGGAGCCGACCGGCATCACCACAGCGTGGGTGATCGGGCGCGAGGCGGGGACGTAGCTACTTGGCAGGACATGGAGAAGCCCGCCGGTGGCAACCACGCGGCCGATGGCGATCATGCGGCTGGTGGCGATTGGCCGGTCGATTGGCGAATATGGTCTCGCTGCAGATCTCAGGCTTGACCTGCTATGCCCCACGGTGGGCGCCACTATCGTGGAAATGACCATGGCAGACGCTATCGGGGGTAGCGCTTGGAGAGAGTTGGGGCAAGAGCGAGCCGCCATCCGTGGATCGAGATTGGGGCACAGAGACACAATACCCAGGTTCGGCCCTCGGGAGGGTAAAGACCTACTCCTGCTTGATTGGATTGTATGCGAGTGGTTTATAGAGAAGGCGAGCTTTGCAACTAGGCGGCGAGTCGCTTCGAAGGGGTATCTGGTAGAGCGTAAGTCATAAAGCTAACATTAGGGAGGTTTATATAGGGGTACCTCCCTAGGGTTTACAAGTTACAACCGAATCGGATATGGATTCGAAGGTTCTGACCTAATCCGACTAGGCCTAAGTGCGCTACTGGGCCTTCAGTTTCCAATCGCCGGGCTTCCTTCCAGTCGTCGTCCTTGTGGGCACATTCGCCTCAGTCCTGATGACTAGCTGGGCATACCCCGATCGGTATATCCCCGTCAAACCATGGTCAGAAATCCCCATAAAGCCCCTAGGAATGTAACTACCACATGGGATGGTGCACCAGTGTGACAGAAGCTGCATCACCACATCTACTGGAGTATGTGTGGTCATGTGGATGAAGGTGGTTTGGAAAAGAAAACATGCAATGACTCTAGGGACTCCATGTGTCACACCATGTTCACAAATCCCCAGAAAGCCCCTAGGAATGCAGCTGCCAGATGGGATGGTGCACTAGTGTGACATAAGCTACATCACAACATCTACTAGAGTGTGTGTGGTCATGTGGATGGAGATGGTTTGGAAAAGAACACAGGCAACAACTCATCTAGGGACAACATGTGTCAAACCATGTTCACAAATCCTTAGAAAGCCCATAGGAATGCAGCTGCCACATGAGATGGTGCACCAGTGTGACAGAAGCTGCATCACGACATCTACTGGAGTGTGTGCGGTCGTGTGGATCAAGGTGTATTTGAAAAGAACACATACAATGACTCTAGGGACTCCATGTGTCAAACCATGGTCATAAATCCCAAAGAGCCCCTAGGAATGTAGCTTCCAAATGGGATGGTGCACCAGTGTGACAGAAGATGCATCACCACATCTACTGGAGTGTGGGTGGTCATGTGGATCAAGGTGGTTTGGAAAAGAACACATGCAATGACTCTAGGGACTCCATGTGTCAAACCATGGTCAGAAATCCCCACAAAGACCCTAGGAATAATGCAGCTGCCACATGGGATGGTGCACTAGTGTGATAGAAGCTGCATCACCACATTTACTAGAGTGTGTGTCGTCATGTGGATGAAGGTGGTTTGGAATATAACACATGCAATGACTCTAGGGACTCCATGTGTCAAACCATGTTCACAAATACCCAAAAAGCCCCTAGGAATGGAGCTGCCACATGGGATGTTGCACCAGTGTGACAGAAGCTGCATCACCACATCTAGTGTAGTGTGTGGTTTCATGTGTATCAAGGTGGTTGGAAAAGAACACATGCAATGACTCTAGGGACTCCATGTGTCAAACCATGTTCACAGATCCCCAGAAAGCCCCTAGGAATGCAGCTGCCACATGGGATTGTGCACCAGTGTGCAAAAGATGCATCCCACATCTACTGGAGTGTGTGTGGTCAGGTTGATGAAGGTGGTTTGGAAAAGAACACAAGCAAAGACTCTATGGACTCCATGTGTCAAACCATGTTCACAAATCCCTAGAAAGCCCCTAGGAATGCAGCTGTCACATGGGATGGTGCACCAGTGTGACAGAAGCTGCATCACCACATCTATTGTAGTGTGTGGTCTCATGTGGATCAAGGTGGTTTGGAAAATAACACATGCAATGACTCTAGGGACTCCATGTGTCAAACCATGTTCAAAATCCCCAGAAAGCCCCTAGGAACGCAGATGCCACATGGGATGGTGCACCAGTGTGACAAAAGATACATCACCACATCTACTGGAGTGCGTGTGGTCATGTGGATGAACGTGGTTTGGTGATGACTGCAAGTGCACAGATCAATTCTAGATAGTTTAGAAGTAAAAGTATCGAACCCACAGAGAGCTATTGGTAAGGGTCTTTATGACCCTTATTACTATCTACCAAAGGATACTTGTAAGCTGCCTTTAATCTCAAGTAAAGGGTGTTTGAAAGGTTTTTGGTTGTTTGCAGAAAAGTAATTAAAACAAGTAAATAAAAGCAAGTAACTAGGTCGTGTGAAAGCGTGGTTGAATTCAATAGGGCTAAAACGTTCTCGGGGATGTAGGATACACCACTAGCATGGTATTATTATTAGTAATTAAGATAACATACTTCTTGTGTCATGAGATGTGTGGAGAGAGCTCCATAATAAGATGTTCACTACAGGGCTCGCAGGAAGCCACTTTGTTGAGCCAAGAGTAAGGTCGCCTCTAAATAACCACTACGATGTCCGAGAGCAATCACCCATACAAACCACCGCAATTAAGGGTTTCCCCGTGGATATCGTAATTAACTTAGGGAGCCCCTCTTTATCCTCCTTTGACCGTGTAGTTAACAAGCCGATGCCAATCTGTCACGAAGCTATTCCGAGCATGATCCCAAAAACGTCCAAAGGATTTCTCCCTCCCTTTAGTCCCGAAGGCTAATGATATGTGGTCGACTATGCATACCATCTAAAGAGAGAGATCAAACAGAAATCATAAATCTATCATAGACTGGCTAGTCATACGGACACAATAATAGATCATCTTTATTGCAAGTTCATAATATTGCTAGGGTTTCTCCATCTCTCCAAGAACAAAGGAACTACTCACACATGGAAGCAATCAACAACATCATCATAATCAAATGGATGGATAAAAGTACTGAGGTAGATCTAATGCAAACCACAATTGAATCTGGAATTACAACAAGATCTAATATATCAGAGATGGGGGCAGTGATGGTAATGGAGATGCATCAGTTGATGGTGAAGGGGATGATGCGATGTCCTCCAATGATCCCTAAAGCCGCAGGGATTTGCCCCCGGCCAAGTTCCTCCTTCGGATCCCTTTCAGATATCGTTTTTCGTGGTTTATAGGAGCTGTGAATGTAGGATCTCCCCGCCGTCTTCGCCAGGGGAAAGTATTTGATGAGGCAGATGCCCTGCCATGCAGTACAGGCAGATGGTACGGGCGGGCTCCGCCCGTACCACTGGTCGTTATCGGTGCAATAGCTTTCCCTTCATTTGCTATTTCCCCAGGTGCGAAGGTAAATTCATAATATGACGGTTCTAATTGATATGTTCATAGGATACATGATGATTCATGATCCTATTGAAACAAGGACAAAAAGGTGTGCGCGAACGCATTGAAATACCAAAGTCCCTACTCTATTTATGCAAAAACAAAAGGGAAATATGCTTCAATTTTGGACTCATCAACTCCCCCAAGCTAGGGTCTTGTTCGTCCCCAAGCAAGATGGTGGCTTATGGAAAAGATCATTATGTTCATGAGGCACGAGTCATTACAATAAATGAGGAGAAAATTGAAACATGAATACAACACCGGATGTAAAGTTACTTCGGGGGTATTATCGTACCCTTACACATCACATGACTTAGAGGCTTCCACACCTTTCTAGTATCAATGAAGTTATAAGAAGCTTTTAGTGATTTAACATATCATAAAATCATAAAGTTTCAAATAACTGAGCACTTGTTTCAGTAATAAAGATTCATGATCATTCTTTTTTTTTCTACTCTTAGATTCTTTTGATAGCTGCTCCTCTTATTTCTTTATCTTTTTCTCTCTCTCTCTCTCTTTTTACTTTCTCTTTCTTCTTCTCTTTTTATACTATCTCTCTTTTCTTCTTTTTTTACGGTACAGCTATTTGATCATGCTCACTACCTTTTTGGCTTTCAAAACTTGTGATTATAATATGCTACCAAAATTCTTCTTCTCATAATCTAATCAATACTCTTGTTTGGTGTGGAAGTCCCTAAAATCATGATAGTTGTACAAGTATCATAACACTCAACCTAGTTCAATCATCTAATATAATAATCATGAATCAAAAAGAAAACTTTAGATATCATAAAGTCTCGCAACTCAACGGATATAAATCTTCTCTTGAACAAAAGGGAGCTCGACGTTGATGCAACTAATGCAAATTCTGGTATCAAAACCTAACATGCGTGCAGGAAAATAAACATGCTAAAAACTATAAGATAGATTACAAGGTCCTGATAGATCCCCCCAAGCTTGGAATCAAACCGGGTGGATCAAATAATTCCTTGCGATTATTTGATACCGTGTTGCGTCTTTAGTTTGCAGGGTTCTTGCTGGAGATTGTCGTGCGAAGCCTCTTGACCAGATATGCGATGCAAGCACTTCTGCAGATCCGAACACAAGAGGAACATCATGTCAGTAACTTTGCTCATTATGTCATTTAGTTCCTTCTTGCCTTCTAGATCCAAAAGGCGCTTGCGCACAATCTCCCTGTGAATGAGTTCTTCTTTTTGGTACTTCTCTAATTTGCAAAGACGGTGTTTAGTGTCTGGGACGTGTGCATTGACGGGCACGTCCAGAAGGTTGAACCCCCAATCCTCTTGAGGCGTCACGCTCATACGTGCGTTCATGGTGATCTTCTTTGTTGTTGAAGTATGTGTTGTGGTCTCCTAGTAAGATCCTACATCAGGGAGGTGAGATTTCTTATGCTTTGGTGAGGCGTAGTTGACGGAGATGAGCTTGAGTGACTCCGTGCACCCCTTCCCATGAGGCTTCTTGGCTTCTTCTTCATCTTCGGGTTTAGCCAAATAGCTTGGCTGCTGCACCCCCTCTTTGTTTGCTCCATGAAGATCTCGAAATCCTCATCATCAGAATCATCATCGGAGTCAGAGGTGTACCACTTCTTCTTAGGGCTTAGGCCTTGAGCTTCACGGTCATCAGCTTCAATGGAGGAGGTCTGGAAGCTATCCCATGAACGAGCCATGAGGTTGAGACGTCTTCCTTTGCCTAGAACTCGGTAGCATATCAAGTAGATTAGATCTGTTGATAAAAGAGGGAGGGGGGCCTCTAGGGAGGCTTATTAAGAGTTAGAGACAGGCAAAAATTTGTATTGGAAGAAAAACTATCGCCCAAGAAAAGAATCCCAACAAGTATGGAAACAAATAAATGCAAAATAGGAAAATTGCGATCGTAACGACCAACCGGTACGGGTGGACGCCCGTACGGCGCGCCCGTACCAGGTCGTTTCCAAAAGTTCGACACGACGACATCGGTAGAAAGTCAACCGACTTAAGTGGTATGGGCGGGTTCTGCCCGTACTTCCCATCCATACTGACTTTACCAACTATAGTGTTTTTTATATAAATAAACGAACAAAGAACGGATGAAAAGGTACAGAATCGATAACGACCGGCCATACGGGTAGATGCGCCCGTACCACGCGGTCGTACCGTTATGTAAAAAATGCGTCCATGGGTACTGTCGCCTTAACGAGCAATGGTACAGGCGGAGCCGATCGTACCGCCCGCCCGTACCGACCTCGCAAGACCGGTAGTGGACTCAGAAAAATGAAAGGAACACATATATGCAAAAAGAATCAGCAGAAAATATCTAGAACAAAGATGTGTTCACGATTTCAAAAAACTTGCTTATCTAGATAGAATGAGTTTATTTGAGTACCTCCTCCTTTTTGGATCAACTTTTTCTTCTTCTCCTTGAACAAGGTCGGTTGCACCAAGACCATTGCAAGGAGAAGTTGAGAACTTCCTTTTAGGGAGTGTAGTTCCCACGGGTATGCAAATGGATGACACTACCTCAGGAGGGTTAGCTTCTTGAATGTCCATGGATGCTTCTTCCAGTTCTTCTTCTCTTTGTAGAATCTGCAGATCAAATTCTTGCAACAGTAGATTCCAATGAATCATTCTTGGCTTAACGATTAGTCCTTTCAAGAATCTCCTTTAAGCCAACACGATCAGTGTGTACCCTTACTTTAGAGTCAATGATATAAGATCTAAACTTGTCACATGATAAAACCACAGCAAAAAATTATTTTTCTGCCATAGGGTAATTATTTTGGGCCCTATTTAGGGTGCGACTAGCATGATGAATGATATTAAGGTCATCACCATCATACTGACAAAGAATTGTGCCCACATATTCATGGATAGCTTCGCAGAATAGCTCAAAAGGTTTCTTCCAATTAGGTGGTTTTATAATGGGAGCTTCAAGGAGGTCTTGTTTTAACATGTTGAAATCAGCGAGGCACTTTTCATCAAAATTAAAAACAACATCCTTTTGAAGAAGGTTAGTTAAAGGTTTAGCCATTTTTGAAAAATTCTTAATGAACCTCCTATAAAATCCAGCATGGCCTAGGAAACGCCTTATACCTTTTATGTCTCGAGGAGGGGGAAGCCTTTCTATTGCTTCAGTTTTTGCTTTATCAACTTCTATACCCTTACCTGAGACTTTGTGACCAAGCACTATGCCTTCTTGAACCATAAAATGACATTTTTCCCAATTCAAGACTAAGTTAGTGTCTTCACATCTCTCCAAAACTTTATGAAGATTATGGAGACAGTGATTAAAAGAAGTTCCATAAACAGAAAAGTCATCCATGAATACTTCCATAATACTTTCAACATAATCGACAAATATAGCAGACATACACCTTTGAAAGGTGGCAGGAGCATTGCAGAGACCGAAAGGCATACGACGGTAGGCATATAGACCGTAAGGACATATAAAAGTTGTTTTAAGTTGGTCATTAGGGTGAACAGCAATTTGAGAAAACCCGGAATAACCATCTAAGTAACAAAAATGAGAATGCATAGCAAGCCTTTCTAAAGTTTGATCTATAAACGGTAAGGGGTAGTGATCCTTCCTAGTTTCTTTATTAAGTTTTCTGTAGTCAATGCACATCCTATGGCCAACAACAGTTCTAGTAGGTATCATCTCCTTATGTTCATTTTCGACAACAGTAAATCCACCTTTCTTAGGAACACAATGAACAGGACTTACCCATTCACTTTCTTCTACATGAAAGATAATCCCTGCATCTAGCAAACAAATTATTTCTTTTCTTACCTCTTATTTCATGTGAGGTTTGATTTTCCTCTAAAAGTCTGCAATCGGCTGGGCTCCTTCTTCCATGAATATTCTATGGGTGGCTATCAAGGGACTAATCCCTTTAAAGTCACTCATCGAATACCCAAGAGCTCTCCGATGCATTCGAAGAACCTTCATCAAATTTTCCTCATCTTTTTCTACAAGGTTAGAACTTATAATAACAGGAAAACTGTTAGTTTCATCTAGAAACCTATATTTTAATTCTTTGGGTAAAGTTTTGAGAGTAGGAGGCGGAGGTGCCTCATCTCCCTTCCTTATAGGTTCTTCGTAATTTTGGTTAATCTCAGCATCCACCTTAGGTGTGGAATCAAGATAATCATCTATTTCAATTTTTTCTATGTCTTGAAGGATATTATTATTATTGACTAAACTTCTTGCCAAATCATCATCAGAAGTCTCATAGACTACTGAAGCAAGATTAACTATATTACCTTCTTCCTCTTGTTCATATTCATAATCGTCCAAATCTTCTATAGCTGGCTTATGGTCAAATTTGGAGAAGTGAAAGTCCATTTTATCTTCACCAAACTTGAGAGATACAGCTTAGCTCTTGCAATCTATGTTTGCTCCTGCAGTATTTAAGAAGGTTCTTCCGAAAATGATGGGACAATAAATGTCAGTAGGCATATCAATAAGCACAAAATCAATGGGATATTTGTACGGTCCAACATGGATTGGAACATCTCTAATTATTCCCATAGGGATTCTGAGTGTCTTATCTGCAAGCATTATAGTCATGTCAGTATCCTCTAATTCAGCTGGTGTTAGTTCATTTTGGATTTTCAAATAAAAATTAAAAGGGATTACATTAACAGCTGTTCCGATGTCACAGAGACCATATTAAGAAGTTCCTCCAAAAGTACAGGGGAGAATATGTTTACCAACTTCTTCAGCTTTTACCTTACCTTCTATGAACTGTGAAGCTTCAGTGTCTAGCTCTATTATGTTGCAATGTGCAAACATGGTTAAGATATCTTCCTTCGTTGGTTCCCCGGTCTCTTGTACACTTACTTCTTCAATTTTTCTTTTTTGTGCCTCTTCTTCAAGCGTTTTGAGGAATAACATTTCTTCTTCGCATTGATCTTCAAGCTGCTGAGCCATTATTTTGTTTCTCGCCATCCTTGGGAAAGGAAGGGGTTCAACATTTGCGGGTACTTCCCTTAATAGCTCAATAGGAGCTGTGATTATTGGATAATCTTCTATAGCTGGCTCGGGTGGTGGAGTATAATGCAGCCAATCCGTCTTTGGGACTCCAATGTGTTCTGTAAAAGACTGAAGAATTTGCAAAACA
Organism: Avena eriantha; assembly: GCA_910589775.1. Lineage (NCBI taxonomy): Eukaryota > Viridiplantae > Streptophyta > Magnoliopsida > Poales > Poaceae > Avena > Avena eriantha. Next base: position 405,066,167 of record OU342746.1, on the reverse strand, counting down.
ATATCATCATCAAGTTGAAGTTTGTTAGCAGTTTCCTTTACTGTACCGGATTCTTTATAAGCATTGAGACAATCATATTCAATTTCTATTCCTCCTTCATCGCCCAAATCAAATCCCCATGTTTTTCTATTATGGCGAATTCGCGCTAATAGTTCCCAAGCTTTAATTATAGTTAACTCCATAAAGGAGCCTCCGGAATTTGTGTGAAGCTCATGTTTAATTTCTTGATTAAGTCCCCCATAGAAAATATGTAAAACATACCATTCAGGTAAATCATGATGGGGACATTAATGAAGTAGAGACTTATACGTTTTGAAGGCTCTTACCAAGCCTTCACCTTGGCGATTCTTGAAGTTTATAATTACCCTTCTTGCTTTAGCAGTTTTTGCCTTAGGAAAGAATCGAAATACGAATTCTCCTTTGAGTTTTCCCCAAGTATCTATTTTCTCTGCAGGGCAAATTCTATACCAAGCTAAAGCAGTGTTAGTTAGAGATTGGCTAAACAGTTTAAGTTTCAATTCATCGTCAGAATAGCCTCTCAATTTAAGTGTCCAACATAGCTCGGTGAAATGCATTAAATGATTATACGGATCCTCATCGGGATCATCTCCTGCAAAAGTTTTTCTTTAATAATAGCAATAAATCGAGGATTGACCTCGTATTCTGGTTCGCTCCCACTCGGGAATTCTTTGACGAGTCCTCTATTGAACTTCTCGGGGTATTTGGTTGCATCGAGCTGATTCATCAGTCCGAGTGCAGTCATGGTGCTTACCTGAAACTAGTAAGCAACTTTAGTAAAACAATTAGTAGAATAAGCAACTAAGAACAAAGACCAAAAGAGCTTAGCTCCCTGACAACGGCGCCAGAAAATAGCTTGATGACTACAAGTGCACAGATCAATTGTAGCTAGTTTCGAAGTCAAAGTATCGAACCCACAGAGAGCGATTGGTAAGGGTCTTTATGCCCCTCGTTACTATCTACCAAAGGATACTTGTAAGCTACCTTTGATCTCAAGTAAAGGGTGTTTGATAGGTTTTTGGTTGTTTGAAGAAAAGTAATTAAAACAAGTAAATAAAAGCAAGTAACAAGGTCGTGTGAAAGCGTGGTTGAATTCAATAGGGCTAAAACATTCTCAGGGATGTAGGATACACCACAAGCTTGGTATTATTAGTAGTAATTAAGAAAACATACTTCTTGTGTCATGAGATGTGTGGAGAGAGCTCCATAATAAGATGTTCACTACAGGGCTCGTAGGAAGCCACTTTGTTGATCCAAGAGTGAGGTCACCTCTAAATAACCACTGCGATGTCTGAGAGCAATCACCCACACAAACCACCGCAATTAAGGGTTTCCCCGTGGATATCGTAATTATCTTAGGGTGTCCCTCTTTATCCTCCTTTGACCATGTAGTTCACAAGCCGGCACCAATCTGTCACGAAGTTATTTCGGGCATGATCCCAAACATGTCCAAAGGATTTCGCCCTCCCTTTAGTCCCGAAGGCAAATGATATGTGGTCGACTACACAGACCATCTAAACAGAGAGATCAAACACAAATCATAAATCTATCATAGACCGGCCAGTCATATGGACACAAGAATAGATCATCTTTATTGCAAGTTCATAATAGTGCTAGGGTTTCTCCATCTCCCCAAGAACAAAGGAACTACTCACACATGGAAGCAATCAATAACATCATCATAATCAAATGGATGGATAAGAGTACTGAGGGAGATCTAATGCAAACCACAATTGAATCTAGAGTTACAACAAGATCTAATAGATGAGAGATGGGGGTAGTGATGGTAATGGAGATGCAGCGGTTGATGGTGAAGGGGATGATGCGATGTCCTCCAATGATCCGTGAAGCTGCAGCGATTTGCCCTCGGCCAAGTTCCTCCTTCGGATCCCTTTTAGATGTGGTTTTTCATGGTTTCTAGGAGCTGTGAATGTCGGACCTCCCCGCCGTCTTTGCCAGGATAAAGTATTTGACGAGGCGGATGCACTGCCATGCAGTACGGGCGGACGGTACGGGCGGGCTCCGCCCGTACCACTGGTCGTTATCGGTGCAGGAGCTTTCGCTTCATTTGGTATTTCCTCAGGTGCGAAGGTAAATTCATAAAATGACTTTTATCACTTAAAAATATCATATTATAACATAATATGACAGTTCCAATTGATATGTTCATAGGAGACTTAATGATTCGGGATCCTGTTGAAACAAGGACAAAAAGGTGCGCAAAACGCAGTGAAATACCAAAGTCCCTACTCTATTTATGCAAAAACAAAAGGTAAATATGCTTCAGTTTTGGACTCATCATTTGGAAAAGAACACATGCAAGGACTCTATGGACCCCATGTGGCAAACCATGTTCACAAATCCCTAGAAAGCCCCTAGGAATGCAGCTGCCACATGGGATGGTGCACCAGTGTGACAGAAGCTGCATCACCACGTCTACTAGAGTGTGTGTGGTCATGTGGATCAAGGTGGTTTGGAAAAGAACACATGCAATGGCTCTAGGGACTCCATGCGTCAAACCATGGTCAGAAATCCTAGAAAGCCCCTAGGAATGCAGTTGCACCATGGGATGGTGCACCAGTGTGCTAGAAGATGCATCACCAAAGTGTGTGTGGTCAATTGGATCAAGGTGGTTTGGAAAAGAACACATAAAATGACTCTACAGACTCCATGTGTGAAACCATGGTCAGAAATCCCTAGAAAGACCCTAGGAATAATGGAGCTGCCACATGCACTAGTGGAGAATTGTTTATCAGTGGAGCATATTTTTTGCTATCAATGGCGCATATGGAATGCGCCACTACTGTCGCGCCACTGATAATTAAGTATCAATGGCGCATATCAAATATGTGCCATTGATAATGGGACAACCAGTGGCGCATCTTCAATATGCGCCATTGATGATTTTTCAGTGGAGCATATGTCCAAATGCGCCACTGATGTTAGATGCGCCACTGGATGAATAAAAGATGTGCCACTGATGTTTCGTACAGGTATACAAAATACTTGGCTCTCAGGTATTTATATAGGTACATATACAGGTATTTATACAGGTACACAATAGTATAGAAACAGCATACACAAGTTGATCATCATCTCATACATCACAGCATCATTGCAGCATACAACAAGTTAATCATTGCAGCAGCATCTCATACAACAAGTTGATCATCATCATTGTAGCATGTTCGACTTCACCATCTACCTAACCATGTTCACCATCTACCTGACCACTTCACCATCTACCTGACCATGTTCGACTTCATGGAATAGTAGCATATATATACATGCAGCACCAAAAGCAACTTGGAACTAAGTTAACAACCTGGACCACTTCTCCACTTGAACTAAGCTATAAGAACCTGTACATCAAAAGCAACCAGACACAACTTGAAGTTCACTACATGTCCGACTAGCATATTACAGGAAGTTCACAAAATGTCCGACCAACATGGAACATAGCTACTCGACCCTTTTAAGGATCAGCTTGAGACCGTTCTCCGAGCACCCATGGAACCAGAATAGGAAGACTTCACCATCTTTCATCTTGGTCTTCCTCACCACCTTATTCTAGTTGGAGGTGATCTGGACACCTACATTTCTTCCTATGCCAAATATGACTCTCACTGTAGCAATGCTTCTCCCCTTCCAAAAAACCTTGATGTTTGTTGGCAAGTTCAGGTATTTCTTGATGAAGGAATAGTTGTACTTCCTTGCAAAGTACTGCATAAAAGCAACAAAAGGAACATTAATTCATAGAAATGGAGGTGATCGAGGCATGAAAGCAACAAACATAGATGTGTCTTGTGTGCACAGAAATGGAGGTGATTGATAGAAATGCATACCATTGTTGCGCGCAGCCTATCTATGTGTGCATCCTGAATAGTGCAAACATAGATGTGTCTTGTTGGCCTATCACGAGCTACCTCCTTCAAAAAGTCAACTTGTGAACCGTCCAAAGCCACACGGTTCGCAAACACACAACATTTATCAAAGGTGAATCTGTTTCCCTTTACTCTCGGGCCTACATGTAAGAGACACATACTTAGCATGTAAGAGACATATACATAGAAGAAACATACTTAGCATGTAAGAGACATATACATAGAAGAGACATATTTAGCATGCAACAACATATACATAGAAGATTACCTCGAATGGAAATAGCTCTAGCTTCACGAGCAGCAACACGCCGCTTAGCAACAACGCGCCTCTTAGCAGCAGCACACTTGCTAGCTGCAGCGGCTTCACGAGCAGCGCACTTCCAAGCAGCCGTAGCTTCACGGAGAGTGCGCCGCATGGCAGCCGCAGCTTCACGGGTAGCCGCTTCATCATCAGAACTAATGTTGATGACTTCGACATTTTGAGCATTCTAGTGAAGGACAATCTCAACATCCATGTCTGCAGAGGGTTTCATCACAACAGAGTAAGGCAACATCATGTACAGTAGATTAGTTTGGTATGTATAGTGGCTTCACATTTATATGAAACTGTGCATAGGGGTATAGATTAGATCACTACTTAAAGGCCAACAAAAATAGAATTAAGCATAATTCTTGAATGCCTAACAACAGTATTGAGCGTAAAGTGTGCTTTGTAGATTCCTAGTGATAGAACAATACATGCATCAGGCCATGATGTTTGCCAAAAAAAGGCTTAATAGATGCATAGTATGGTGTATCATGGTAACCCAACGAACAGATGTATAGTATTGTGTAACAGCAGCCGAGGAAGAAGCGATGTGCTTTGGCTGTTTTGATATTATCTTGACTTGACCTTGATTTTTGTGATGCCAAGGTCGATTTTCCCCTTCCCTAGCCTATGATGCAAACTGTCTGAGGCACATTTCTGATAAGGACAGATTTCTACTGGTGAGCAAACAATCTACATGAACAAAGTTATGTAATCTCCAAAACGAAGGGCGCCAACACTGACTGACATATGGTCCGTGACAATGTAAATCATATGGGAATGTCAACCATATATAGCCATATGGCAATCCAATTCAAAAAAACAAAGCTCATGCTAACTCTAGAATGTGGATAGCAAGGATGAACAAGTGGTGGAGAGGCACCTGGTCCTCGACGGGGAGAGGGTGGCGCCTGGTGCTCGACGGGGAGGGGGCGGTGCCTAGTGCTCGACAGGGAGGGGCGGCGCTCCTCCTAGTTGCGCCACGGGGATGGGGCGGCGCTCTTGGTGCTCCTCCTCCTCCTGGTTGCTCCTCCTCCTCCTGGTTGCTCCATGGGGACGGGGCGTCTCTTCTAGTGGCGAAGACACGAGGAGGTCGAGATCAGGGGAAGGGAGGGGGATGGGAGGGGAGTGGAAGGGGAGGGAAAGGGAGGGGGAGGGGAGGGTGTTGGAGATATGCCCAAGAGGCAATAATAAAAGTGGTTATTATTATATCTTTGTATTTATGATGAATGTTTACATCCCATGCTACAATTGTATTATAAGGAAACACTAATACATGTGTGTTTTGTAAACGTAAAAGAGTCCCTAGTAAGCCTCTTGTTGAACTAGCTTGTTGATTAATAGATGATCATGGTTTCCTGATCATGGACATTGGATGTCAATAATAACAAGGTCATATTATTAGGAGAATGATGTGATGGACACACACCCGTAGTAAGTATAGCATAAGATCAAGTCATTAAGTTCGTATTGCTACAAGCTTTCAAATGCATAGTAACCTAATCCTTCGACCATGAGGTTATGTTAATCACCATCACCGGAAGGATGCTTTGATGACATCAAACACCGCTTCGTAACTGGGTGGTTATAAAGGTGTCATTGGGTATTCTGAAAGTATGTGTTGAAGCGCATGAACCAAGATTGGGATTTGTCCATCCATATGACAGATAGATATGCTCTGGGCCCTCTCGGTGGAATGTCATCTAGTTAGCTTGCAAGCATGTGACTAGGTCACAAGGGATGACATATCACGGAACGAGTAAAGAGTACTTATCAGTAACGAGGTAGAACTAGGTATAGAGATACCGACGATCAAACCTCGGATAAGTATAGTATCGCGTGACAAATGGAAATGGTTTCGTATGTAAATGGTTCTATCGATCACGAAGTCATCGTTGAGTATGTGGGAGCCGTTATGAATCTCCAGATCCCGCTGATGGCTATTGATCGGAGATGTGTCTCCATCATGTCTACATATTCACGAACCGTAGGGTGACACACTTAAGGTTCGAAGTTGTTTTAAGTAGATATGGAATGTGCGTTGGAGACCGAATGTTGTTCGGAGTCTCGGATTGGATTCGGGACATCACGAGGAGCTCCGGAATTGTCCGGGGAGTAAGATTCATATAATGGGGATCTTTTTATGAGGTAGGAAATGTTCTAGAGTATTTGTATGGGGATTCTAGAAGGTTTCGGAATGTTCCGGAAGGTTCTAGAAGATTTCTTGGAGTTTACTTGAAAACCAAGAAAGGATCAAGGAATCCTTGTGGGGCAAGACAAGGAGTCGTGGGGGAGGAGGACTCCTCCCCCCACCTCCCAATCCGCCGGCCAAGGGAGAGGGGAGTCCTACAAGGACTCCACCTCCCCATGGCGCCTCCCTCCTTTAAATAGAGGGGTGGAGGCGCCACCCCCTGGCCCCTCCACTACTCCCTACCCTAGCCGCCTCTCTCCTCCTCCTTCTTCCTTCTGCGCTGGCTTAGGCGAAGCCCTACAGAAATCTCTACTCCACCACCACCACCACACCGTCGTGCTGCTGGGATTCCATGGAGAAGATCTACTACCTCCGCTGCTCGCTGGAACGCGGAGAGGAAGGTTTGCTTTGACTCCGCACGTGTGACCGTCTGCGGAAGCACTGCCGGAACGCGGCGCCGGAAGGATCGTCCACTCGATCTTGAGATCGGAAAGTGATCGACTACATCAACCATGAGATCCGATCTCGTAACGCTTTCGTGTCTACAAGGGTTAGTACAGATCTATCTCGTTGCACATGTCTAATAGATTAGATCTTGGATTTTATCTAGATTAGATCTGGGTTTTGTTCATTCTTGCGGTAGAAATTTTTTGTTTTACCTGCTACGAACCCATTAGAGGGGAGGGGTTGGGGAGGCTCACCGATGGCAGGGGTGGCAGGGCGACTCCTCCGGTGGCGGGCGACGGCCCTAGGGGCGCTAGCTAGGGTTTCTGTGTGAGAGTGAGAAGAAAGGGAGAGAGCGAGGCCGATAGGTTTTTGGCTAAGTTTCAAACATCCGTGGCGCATATTGCCCGGTATGCGCCATTGGTATTTGGCACTTAGCCAAATACCACGATGCCCTGATCTGTGTCAGCTACACAAGCCTACCGCAGTGGTCGACGCTATGATGCATCTGCTGTTGCTAGAGAAACCAGGTTCAATTCCTGGCTCTCTCACAATTTTTTTTGATTTTTATAAATCATTTGTCTAGCTATCTAGTATATTTTGTAACAAATAGTAATTAAGTTCAACATTCACAAATCTATTTAAAACAAATACATCCATTTGCGAGTACATAGACAATTATTCAAGAAAAAAATGTTCAATATCCATACACAAGGATATTTGAACTTCAATATCCATACACACGAATATTCGAGCAAAAAATGCCATGTCATGTGTGCATGGTCTAGATTCCGAGCTAACGTCTCTTTGCAATCTTCTTGCCCTTATTCCTTGCAGTTGAATACTTTAGCCCGGGAAGGTTAAGGTTTCTTCTCGTGAACGGACAACCTTTAGCAGGTAGGGTGGTCTTCCTTTTTCCTGCAGCAGTCGGCTTGTCGAAGTACTTGTCGAATTCGTCTTCGATCTTCGGATCGCCGTTCTTTTCTAAGTCTTGCTCGTTGGCGGGTCCGTCCATTCTGATGATGCTCCTCTTGCCCCTCCTCACGACAACATGGCTTGGCTTTGGCGGGTCGGTGATGAAGAAACATTGGTTAACTTGGCTCGCGAGTACCCATGGCTCGTTTTTGTGGAGGCGTTCTTCGCGGAGGCATCGGGTATAACCATGGTGGTGAAATACCGGCCCTCTTTTTGGACGCTCTTGGCCCATTTGACACGAAACATCGGCACCTTCTCTCCGGCGTAGTCGAGCTCCCATATCTCCTCAATCCTTCCGAAGAATTGTTCCTTGACGGTGGCTTCATCATCGGCATAGGATAGCATCGTTACTCCTAAGTTCTGATATTCGCTACTCATGTCGCTTTTCTCAGTGTAAACATCATCCCTCTCGCAATAAGAAGGCTTCACATACATAAGCATGCACACACATACACACCGCACTGACGTCCACCCGCCACACAAAACATCCACATGCATGTCCTCCAACAACTCACCTGGTAGAATCGTTACCGAGCCAAGTCCGCGACGAGATAGTGTGGTTGTTGGAGAACAAGATGGATGTTGGAGGAGGAAAACTAGTTGGTTTATTAGATCTACAACTTGGAGAGGCTTCCCCTCACAAAACTATGAAGCAAGGTAGATTCAACAACCAAGAATGGAGGAAAGAATGGAGAAATTGAGGTGGTGGGGAGGAGGAGGACGAGCTATAGATCTAGTTTGGGTGGTGGGTGGAGAAGAATGGAATGGTGGTGGTGGGTGGGGGTGGCTGCCAAGTTGTAGATCTAGGCGAATTTATCAGTGGCGCATCTTCCTCTATATGCGCCACTGATAAGTCTGCCACCTTTTCAGGTGGTGGGCCCCAAGACTTATTAGTGGCGCATTTTTTGTAACATGCGCCATTGGCAAAATAGTATCAGTGGTGCATCTCTAAAATGCGCCATTGATAATCCTGCCACCTTTTCGAGTGGTGGGGTCCAGGTGGGGCCCACATAATTATCAATGGCGCATGTAGTGGAAGATGCGCCATTGGTGAGGAGAATATCAATGGCGCATATGCCATATGCGCCATTGATGAGCATATATCAATGGTGCATATGGACATATGCGCCATTGAAGTTTGGTCCACAGCCCTCCGGGGTGCCGGGCCCATATTATCAGTGGCGCATTGTTGTAGATGTGCGCCATTGGCTAAACAAAATATCAGTGGAGCATATTTTTAAATGCGCCACTGATACTTACTAGTGGAGCATATGCAAAAAAATGATCCACTGATAATAAATCTATCCATAAACCTTTCTCTAGTAGTGATGGGATGGTGCACCAGTGTGAGAGAAGCGGCATCACCACATCTGCTGGAGTGTGTGTGGTCATGTGGATGAAGGTGGTTTGGAAAATAACACATGCAATGACTCTAGGGACTCCATGTGTAAAACCATGTTCACAAATCCCTAGAAAGCCCCTAGGAATGCAGCTGCCACATGGGATGGTGAACCAGTGTGACAGAACCTGCATCACCACATCTACTGGAGTGTGTGGTCTCATGTGGATCAAGGTGGTTTGGAAAAAACAAAAGCAATGACTCTAGGGACTCCATGTGTCAAACCATGTTCACAAATCCCCATAACCCCCTAGGAATGCAGCTGCCACATGGGACGGTGCACCAGTATGATAGAAGCTGCATCACCACATCTACTAGAGTGTGCGTGGTCATGTGGATCAAGGTGGTTTGGAAAAGAACACATGCAATGACTCTAGGGACTCCATGTGTCAAACCATATTCACAAATCCCTAGAAAGCCCATAGGAATGCATCTGCCACATGGGATGGCGCACCAGTGTGACAGAAGCTACATCACCACATCTACAGGAGTGTGTGTGGTCATGTGGATAAAGGTGGTTTGGAAAATAACACATGCAATGACTCTAGGGATTCCATGTGTCAAACCATTGTCAGAAATCCCTAGAAAGCCCCTAGGAATGCAGCTGCTGATGAGTGCATATTTGCATCATGTTTTACATCATTATTTTGCATTGTAGATGTAGGATCTTGGTATTTTATGGCATTCGCGCGCACATTTTATGTCTGTTTTCACCAGGATCAGGACAGATGATGGATCCAATGGATACAATTCTTGAAGCAGTTGTACTGTGGAGAAAAGGAGTAAAAAACAATGTAAATCGCTTATTCGGGGAATATTAATAATACCAGAAGAAAACCAGAAGCGAACAAGGGAGGCAGAGAGTTCAACGACATACAGACAGGCGGAGCGAATTTTTTGGCCGTATAGCTCCGGCCGTATAGTTGGTGTCGCCTCCGCCTCGTCAAATAGTTTCACCCTGTGCAACTGGTTTGGGGAGACGACATACAGAACACTCCGAAATCGCCGAAACCTCACCTCCGGAAGGCATCTGGAGGGGGAACTCATCCACCAAGGATCCATCTTCGCCCTACGCAGATCCGGGAGGCTAAGGCATCGATCTTCATCATCCACCGCTGCATCACCATCATCTCCATCCATCCTATCTACATCTTGTTTAGATCTTGTTGTAATTCCCATACTCATTGTGGATTTATACAAGTACTATTCATCTATGATTGTTTCCATTACCAATGCCATGATGTTGATTGCCTCCATGTCTGAGTAGATCATTAGTTCTTGGGGAGATGGAGAAACCCTAGTATGAGATTGAAATAAGGTAAAGTCTATTATGATATTCATCGCTGTGACCATGTGTTAGATTTTCTACATCTTGATGTTGAGAGAATTCGACCTCTCAATATTTGCCTCTCATGGGGACTTGATGGAGGAAACTACTTGTTGGTAGACGGGGGTGTGCTAGCACTTACAGTGACTATAAAGCTATTGGCACCCCTTAGGTATCAACTTGGGAAATCGAGGAAACTCACGGAACACTATCCATGCCATGGGATACGTCCTATGGGATTACATCCCTTAATAGCGCAGCAATTCGATTGATGTCGATTGCTGACTGCTGTGGTTATGAGGATGATGTGAGCAGCGGTTGTTGCCTATTCTTCCAAATACGGAGTTCCTCCCACACATACATAGTTGAGAATGTTCATGATGATAATCTTTATCTTAGATCCTTATAATACTAGTGGTGTATCCGCTACTCTCTGAGAACGCTTTTTCCCTACTACAGTTCCAATCTCTCTTACATACGCGATACTTACTTTCTGTACTTAGTTGTTTTACTTTACTTTATTATTGCTCTTATACCCAAAACCCAAAAACACCTTTTTACACAATACTCGCATTTTATCTTGTCACTTAGAACTTCATCTAGCATTTCTATCGTAATTTTTATTTCAAGAATTATTAGACTTCAGACTCCTGCTCCTGTGGGATCGATATCTTTATTTTGAAACTAGCTACAAACGATCTATGCACTTGCAGTCATCAAGATATTTTCTGGCACCGTTGCCGGGGAGCTAAGCGTTGTAGGTATTTTAGTTTTTGCTTATTTATTTTTGTCTTGCTAAATTTTGTTTTGAGTTACAGGTTTCCACCAACATAATGGAGTTTGAGCATATGACTAGTGCTAGCCCACTCAACCACTTCGGGAAGCCGTATGATATTTATAAAGGAGACAACTCCAGTGAGAAGACAAGGGGGTTTGAAATAAATCCTCTACTACTTAGTATTCTACATAAGAAGCAATTTACTGGAGATGAAGAAGATCCTGATCCATATGAGCATCTTGCAATCTTCAAAGATATATGTGGTCTTTTTAGTCAAACTTTGACAAGTACAGCTCTCTCATGGTATAGATCTCTACCACCTGAAGCCACTACTACTTGGGATAATCTGGCCTGTGAATTTCTATCAAAATATTATCCATTATCAAAATCTTTTGGAATCAGGCGTCTTATAATGACTTGGAAGAATCATTCTAATGAAGGACTGGTAAGAGCTTATATTAGATTTAAAGATTTACTACGACTATGTCCTCATCATGTTTTGCCTGAATGGTATTTACTACATATCTTTTATGGCGGTTTAATTGAACCTAATAAAATTGAACTAGACTCTTTTGTGGAAGGAGCCTTTATGAATCTTCCTATACCTAAAGCTTGGGCTTTACTTAAAAGAATTCATGATCATAGAGTTTCATGGAATTTTGGTCTAGGAAGTGAAGGAGGCGTAGAAATAGAACATGATTGTATTCATGACTATAATAAAAAAGGCCATGTTAAATAATTATCTAAGGAACTTTACTTGGATTGAGATCTAGTGTTGCAAGTTGCTAAAGCTTTTACTGAACATATAAAAGCTCCCAAGGAGGGTCCGGTCAAGTATGATCCGCCACCCGAACCTAAGAAGAAATGAGAAGATAAAGCAACATTGGCCTCCCTAGAACCAATGCATGAATTGCCTTTTCCTAACACTGCACAAAAGCATATTCTTGAGTATGAACAGGTCAAAGCAGTACAGGAGAAGAAGAAAGAGAAAAGCATGCCAGAAGTCGTGGAACATCTAGAAGAAACCAAAGATGAAGAGGTAACCAAGGAAGCAATTATGGCTATGTACGCACATTGTAACATAGTTGAACTTGATGAAGAGACTTCCATATTGGTTGAAGGTAAAACAAAGGTAAAAGATGTGGGTAAGCCTATTCTTCCCTGCATATTTAAAGAAACCTCGCATTACGGTTTATGTGATCTTGGCATCGAAGTTAATGTTATATCTTATGACTTTTACTTAGAAATAAAAGAAGAAATAGACCCTGCTACGATTGAAAATACTGATATGACAATCATGTTAGCCAATAAGAACCTTAGAATTCCAATGGGAGTAGTTGAAGATGCAACTGTCACAATTGGCAACAAAAACTTTCCTATCAATTTTGTAGTTGTTGATATGCCAGCTGACACTCTTTGCCCAATTATATTTGGAAGGAACTTTTTGGGTGATATAGGTGCCTATGTTAATTTCAAGAAGGATATTGTGTCTCTTAAGCTTGGGGGAACAGAAAATCAATTTCACTTTTCCAATTTTAAAGACAAGCCTCCACAGATACAAGAAAAAGAGGAAGAGAGAACTATTGAGGAAATGGCTGCTCTTTTCTTTAGTAACCATGAAGAAGAAATAAATGGAGATCCAAATTATGAAGAAATAGTTATGAAGGACAAGTCCCTAGGAGAACTAGAAGATGAATTCGATTCACTTCCTATTTTGGGACCTCCAACCGATGAGGCTTTTGAAGAGCCAGAAAAGAGAGGGGACGAGGAATTACCACCCCCCGAGAGTTGAAGACCCTATCAGAAAATCTTAAATACAGGTTCTTAGATGATACAAATAAATTCCCTGTTATTATTGGTGCTAAACTTTCAGGAGAAGAAGAAGAAGAACTCATGAAGATACTTAAGGAGCATCGCCAGGCCTTTGGGTACTCAATGGATGACTTGAAGGGCATTAGTCCCATGATAGCCGTCCATCGAATATTCATGGAAGAAGGTGCTAAACCAGTTGCAGAATTTAATAGAAGATTGAAGCCTAAAATAAAAGAAGTGGTAAGAAAAGAAATTGTACATCTACGGGACGCAGGTATAATCTATCCTGTTAAAGAAAGTGAATGGGTAAGTCCTGTTCATTGTGTCCCTAAGAAGGGCGGTTTTACTGTCGTTCCTAATGAAAACAATGAATTGATACCTACTAGAACTGTTATTGGGCATAGGATGTGTATAGACTTCAGGAAATGAAATAAAGAGACTAGGAAAGATCACTATCCATTACCGTTCATAGATCAAACTTTGGAAAGGTTAGCAAACCATACCCATTTTTGCTACTTGGACGAATACTCTGGTTTCTCTCAAATAGTTGTTCATCCTGATGACCAACTTAAAACAACTTTCATTAGTCCTTATGGTTTACATGCTTACCGACGTATGCCTTTTGGTTTATGTAATGCTCCAGCTACTTTTCAAAGATGCATGACTGCTATTTTTGCTGATTTTATAGAACTTATAATGGAAGTATTTATGGATGACTTTTCTGTCTATGGAACTTCGTTTACTAGTTGCTTGGATAATCTCAAAAGAGTTTTGCAGCGTTGTGAAGAAACTAATCCTGTTCTAAACTGGGAGAAGTGCCATTTTATGGTTAAAGAAGGTATTGTCCTTGGACACAAGGTATTAGGTAAGGGTATTGAAGTTGATAGAGCTAAGGTTGAGGCAATAGAGAGAATGCCGCAACCTAGGGATATTAAAGGTATAAGAAGTTTCCTTGGTCATGTGGGTTTTTATAGAAGGTTCATTTGAAATTCTCTAGAATATCTAAACCTTTGACAAACCTCTTACAAAAGGGAATGAGATTTAATTTTGATGATAAGTGTCTTGAAGCCTTTGATAGACTCAAAAATGCTTTATCTCGTGTTCTTGTTATTAAACCACCTATCTGGGATACAACCTTTGATTTAATATATGAAGCTAGTGATGATGTTGTAGGAGTAACTCTAGGACAACATATTGGTCATAGATTTAATATTATACATCATGCTAGTAGAACTCTTAATGGTGCTCAAAAGAATTACCCTGAGGAAGAAAAGGAACTTTTTGCTATATTTTTCTCTTGTGATAAATTTCGTTCATATATAGTTGATGCAAAGGTAAGAGTTCACACGGATCGTGATGGCTTAAAAGAACTCCTCGAAAGGAAAGACCATAAGCCAAGACTGATCCGTTGGATTCTTTCACTTCAAGAATTTGAGTTGCAGATTATGCAGAGGCAAGGAATAAAGATGTTGGATGCAGTGTCCATGATTGCCTAGCAAGACACCAATCTTATTGAGAGGAACCTTAGTCCTGGTGATTTTCGTTTACGAGAATTATTCAATGAATCAAGGTCAATCCCTCCGAGAGAGAAGAAGTCTTCGTTGTGGGAGGAAATTTTCATCCCCGAATAAACAATGGTAAGTGCAAGGTAAGTGTTCTTACCCAAATAAGTGATTGGTTTTCACAATTTTTATTTTTGAAATTTCTGCCTTTGAATTCCTTGTGTTTTTCTGAAGTTTTAGAGGGGTTTTACCAACTATACGGGCGGAGCTATACGACCGGAGAGGGAGCTCCCGCCGTATAGTTGGTAGTTAAACTCTCTGTACCATCTTCGTCAATTTGTTTTCACTATCTGAGCCTATATGGTCGCAACAATACGACCGGAGCCAAAAATTCCGGCCATATAGTTGGTCGTTAAACTCTCAGATGTTTTTTTCTATCTGTATCTATACGGTCGCAACTATACGACCAGAGCCAAAATTCTGGCCGTATAGTTGGTCATTAACTCTCAGATGGTTTTGTTTTTCTTTCTGTATCTATACGGTCGCAAATATACGACCGGAGCTAAAATTCCGGCCGTATAGTTGGTCGTTAAACTCACAGACACTTTTTCGTTTGATCTTTTCATTTATTCATCTAAAAAAACTTTATTGTCGGTTTCGAGCCGTGATTTAATCAACCTGGACTTGAGATATTTGGAAATATCTGCCCGGAACCAACTATACGGCTGGAGCTATACGGGTCGCGCCCGTATAGTTGGTCGTTACGCGGCAAGGAACTTCCAAATCTGTGATTTCTTTCCCTATTTCGTTTGGATTCTTTTCTTGGGTGATAATTTGGTGTTTCTCGCAAGTTTTACCGACCTCTGACCCCCCTTATATACTGCACTTGTGCCTCTCTCTCTAATCATAATCTCCAGGAATCAATCTAGCAATGCGCTATCCCGTCTCAGGCCGTGGAAAACCCTGGAGTCTCGTCGCTCCTTCTCCCTTGGGTCTCGTCGCTCCTTCCAGGGACCGCTCTAGCAGCCCGTCCATGGAGGACGACAATGAGGAAGTGGAGAGGTTTAGCCCGAGGTACAAGGAGTACGTCGAGCCAAGCTTCTACAACAGCGATCCTGATGAAGTGAGCGACATCTACATCTGTCATGATATCTATGATCCACCGGAGATCAACTGGGTAGCAATGAAGAGAGCTCAAGAAGAGAGAGAAGGACGCAAGCCGCATGGAAAAGGGCGTGTGGAGACGGTTAAGTCCATCACCATGAACCCCAGGCCGCCCAAGCGTAAGGAATTACCTAATATTGGTGCAGGTGCTAGCAATGGAGCAATGATACCACTCTTGAAGCCTACCATTGGTGCTCGTATGAGGGTGAAGCCTCAAGAAGAGTGGAAGAATGGTTTCCACTTCCCCGATCCATCAATTATGGATGAGGAAGAAGAAGTTGTTCCCAACACCAAGGACCGCGTGCGAGCACTAGAGATATATTGGAAGCAAGAGCTACTCCATCGCGTCGAAGTCCGTCACCGTCTCAAGGAGATAGAGAAGAAGGATGATATTCTCCCCTTGGTGACTAAACTCGCGGATAAGGTGGACACTTTGTAATCTGATTTGCGCAGGTGCTACAGCCGCATCACCGCTCTGGAGGCTACCAACAAGAAGCTACGCACCGCGGTGTTACATGCCATGGCGCCACAATGATCTACAACAATCATGGTATCAAATAATCGCAAGGGATTATTTGATCCCACCTGGCTTGATTCCAAGCTTGGGGAGATCTTTAAGACCTTGTAATCTATCTTATAAGTTTTACATTACTATTTTCGCATTAGTTCAAACTAGCAATAAAGTTTGCATCATTATAATTCCCTTCAGGAATAGTTGATCCCTTTTATGAAATTCCGAGTTTACTATTATATATGGAGCATTATTGAGTTTGTGTTTGCTTTATTGATATATGAATGGCTTGAGTATAATTTTACTTGCACTTGATGATAGCAATAGGAGTCTTCCACACCATTGGTATTAACGGAACACCTAAATATAATTTGGTCAATATGCTGTAGGTCTACGGTTTGATTTACAAAGAAAAATTATCTATAGAGTTAAGTTGAAAAAGAAACCTTGAACAAAGGAAAATGAAAGTGCTATCAAAATAGAGTGAGAACAAGTCGAGGTAGAATCTTCAAGTCATAAGAATGCTTCATATACAATTGGAATTTGATAATTGAGATCGTTTAACTTTGAAATCCCTACATGAAGTGGAATGTATGGCTAGCTCCTTTGCACAGCACTTAAACAAAAGTGTGAGCAGGTATACAAAAGAAAGAAAAGGAAGACGAAAAAGAGTGAGTGTGCAAAGAGCAAATAGGCATATACCACTGCAATGTAGAATGACAAAGATACACTTTTGAGATTTTGAATCCCAAGTGAATACGTTGGTCCTAAAAACACTTGGGACTACCTCGTTAACTCATCCGGTCAAATTGAATACTTTTATATCATGTTGAGATTCATCTTTTATGAATTGTTGGTCACTAAGGTGTGGAAGCCTGCTAGTACTATTCGGATGGTTCGAGTAAGGTACTATTCATGAACCTATTCCCATGTATCATACATGATAAGCACATGCTGCAACTGCCTCATTTATTTTATCGACTCAGCTTCATGAATATGAGGATCACATCCATTAAGCTAAAACTTGCTCGGGACGAGCAAGAGTCTAAGCTTGGGGAAGTTGATGAGTGCATATTTGCATCATGTTTTACATCATTATTTTGCATTGTAGATGTAGGATCTTGGTATTTTATGGCGTTTGCGCGCACATTTTATGTCTGTTTTCACCAGGATCAGGACAGATGATGGATCCAATGGATACAATTCTTGAAGCAGTTGTACTATGGAGAAAAAGAGTCAAAAACAACGTAAATTTCTTATTTGGGGAATATTAATAATACCAGAAGAAAACCAGAAGCGAACAAGGGAGGCAGAGAGTTCAACGACCAACTATACGGGCGGAATGAATTTTGCGGTCGTATAGCTCCGGCCATATAGTTGGCGCCGCCTCTGCCTCGTCAAATAGTTTCACCCCGTGCAACTGGTTCAGAGAGACGGCATACAGAACACTCAGAAATCGCCAAAACCTCACCTTCGGAAGGCATCTGGAGGGGGAAATCATCCACCAAGGATCCATCTTCGCCCTGCGCAGATCCAGGAGGCTAAGGCACCGATCTTCATCATCCACCGCTGCATCACCATCATCTCCATCAACCCTATCTACATCTTGTTTAGATCTTATTGTAATTCCCGTACTCGTTGTGGATTTATACAAGTACTATTCATCTATGATTGTTTCCATTACCATTGCCATGATGTTGATTGCCTCCATGTCTGAGTAGATCATTAGTTCTTGGGGAGATGGAGAAACCCTAGTATGAGATTGAAATAAGGTAAAGTCTATTATGATATTCATAGTTGTGACCATGTGTTAGATTTTCTACATCATGATGTTGAGAGAAGTCGACCTCTCAATATTTGCCTCTCATGGGGACTTGATGGAGGAAACTACTTGTTGGTAGACGGAGGTGTGCTAGCACTTACAGTGACTATAAAGCTGTTGGCACCCCTTACGTATCAACTTGGGAAACCGAGGAAACTCACGGAACACTATCCATGTCATGGGATATGTCCTACGGGATTACGTCTCTTAATAGCGCAGTAATTCGATTGATGTCGATTGCTGACTGCTGTGGTTATGAGGATGATGTGAGCAGCGGTTGTTGCCTATTCGTCCAAATACGGAGTTCCTCCCACACATACATAGTTGAGGATGTTCATGATGACAATCTTTATCTTAGATCCTTATAATACTAGTGGTGTATCCGCTACTCTCTGAGAACGCTTTTTCCCTACTGCAGTTCCAATCTCTCTTACATACGCGATACTTACTTTCTGTACTCAGTTGTTTTACTTTAATTTATTATTGCTCTTATACCCAAAACCCAAAAACACCTTTTTACACAATACTCGCATTTTATCTTGTCACTTAGAACTTCATCTAGCATTTCTATCATTATTTTTATTTCAAGAATTATTAGACTTCAGACTCCTGCTCCCTGTGGGATCGATATCTTTATTTCGAAACTAGCTACAAACGATCTGTGCACTTGCAGTCATCAGCTGCCACATGGGATGGTGCACCCGTGTGACAAAAGCTGCATCACCACATCTACTGGAGTGTGTGTGGTCATGTGGATGAAGGTGGTTTAGAAAAGAACACATGCAATGACTCTAGGGACTCCATGTGCCAATCCATGTGATTGAAGCTGCATCACCACATCTATTGGAGTGTGTGTGGTCATGTAGATGAAAGTGGTTTGGAAAAAACACATGTAATGACTCTAGGGACTCCATGTGTTAAACCAAGGTCAGAAATCCTAGAAAGCCCCTAGGAATGCAGCTGCCACATGGGATGGTGCACCAGTGTGACAGAAGATGCATCACCACATCAACTGAAGTGTGTGTGTTCATGTGGATCAAGGTGGTTTGGAAAAGAACACATGCAATGACTCTAGGGACTCCATGTGTTAAACCATGGTTAGAAATCCCCTAGGAATGCAGCTGCCACATGGGATGGTGCACCAGTGTGACAGAAAATACATCACCACATCTAGTAGAGTGTGTGTGGTCATGTGGATCAAGGTGGTTTGGAAAAGAACACCTGCAATGACTCCAGGGACTCCATGTGTCAAACCATGGTCAGAAATCCCCACAAAGCCCCTAGGAATGCAGCTGCCACATGGGATGGTGCACCAGTGTGATAGAAGCTGCATCACCACATCTACTGGAGTGTGTGTGGTCATGTGGATCAATGTGTTTGGAAAAGAACACATGTAATGACTCTAGGGACTCCATGTGTCAAACCATGTTCATAAATCCCCAAAAACCCCGTAGGAATGCAGCTGCCACATGGGATGGTGAACCAGTGTGATAGAAGCTGCATCACCACATCTACTAGAGTGTGTGGTCTCATGTGGATCAAGGTGGTTTGAAAAAAAGCACAAGCAATGACTCTAGGGACTCCATGTGTCAAACCATGTTCACAAATCCCTAGAAAGCCCCTAGGAATGCAACTGCCACATGGGATGGTGCACCAGTCTGACAGAAGCTCCATCACCACATCTACTGGAGTGTGTGTGGTCATGTGGATCAATGTGGTTTGGAAAAGAACACATGCCATGACTCTGGGGACTCCATGTGTCAAACCATATTCACAAATCCCTAGAAAGCCCCTAGGAATGCAACTGCCACATGGGATGGTGCACTGATGGCTCCAAAAATAGCCATCTTCCACCGCGTTTAAACATTTATTTTAGTCAAGCAATTGACAAGAAACTCTCAATCCTTGCCACTAATGACTAATAATTGCAAACATATGCAAAACCTTCTTTGAATTGTGGTGTGCAGGAAATCATGCTTTTTAATGCGAAATCAGTAGTCATAATGAAGGTTTGTGAGGAAGTCCACACGACCAAGTAATTGGGGAGTCATTCCCTGGCGCCTGCAATCTTAACGACCACTGGTACGTGCAGAGCTCGCCCGTACCGTCCACCCATACCATGTGGCGATGGCTTCGTCTCGTCGAACCCTACAACTTTCGTGAAGATGCCTATATATTTTGAGGCTCCAGCCGCCGGCCAGAGAGCCGTCATTCTCAGATTGCATCACAACACCACCGAAGGAGATCCACGCCATTGTTCATCACTTCCATCATCCATCCCCTCCATTAGACATAGCCATTTCTTTGTACTTTAGATCTCCTTGTGATTCGGCGATCATTGTAAGAATATTTGATTTCAATCTAAGTATTTTGCACAATGTTTTCTATCCTCGATCTATTTGTTATGAGTGAGTAGTCCTCACGGGCTGCGGGTTGGGGAGAAACCTCACAGCAATTATGTGCATCTAATTCATGGGAGCATTGTGTTTTGTTTGCATTAGAGATTTGTATCTTTTGTTTCTTTGTCTCTTGTCTTGATTTGTGGACTTGTAGGTACCCAAGATCCCATAGATTAATAAAGGCTTGAGGTGAGATACTTGGCTAGCGGCGATCTCATAGGAACCGCACTGACAGAAAGGGTAGTATGATCTTCGTTTAGCGACCCATTCGTGATCACAACAACATCACCACTTAATGCTTTGATCTGTGTTTTACAATTAATAATCGGTTATAGCCCGTTGCTTCGGTGTGCACTCGGTTGGAGTAAAAGACTATTGCTATGCCCGCTACATCACGGGGGCTCTGGTATATTAGGATGTGTTGCCCACAAGAGATTATCCCTATGCAACCTTTACACATGACTATGCTTATTATTATCTTTTATCCCATATGATGTGCAGTTGCAGGTGGATCTTCAACCCAGGCCTATCTCCATCCATTGATTCAACCCATTATAAAATTTAACTAGATTGGTCCGGTAAACTAAGGTAAAACAAAGAAAAAAAATCTTGTAGACGTGTCCTTTTTATTTCCTTTTAGCATTGATTTCCAAGGTTCGATTAAACCTACGTCTTCTAGGGAAAAGCTATTATACAACATCCATGAATCCGGATCGAAGGTATCATGCACCAGTGTGAGAGAAGCTACATCACCGCATCTAATGGAGTGTGTGGTCTCATGTGGATCAAGGTGGTTTCGAAAAGAACACATGCAATGACTCTAGAGACTCCATGTGTCAAACCATGTTCAGAAAGCCCCTAGGAATGCAACTACCGCATGGGATGATGCACTAGTGTGCATCTACTGGAGTGTGTGTGGTCATGTGGATCAAGGTGGTTTAGAAAAGGACACATGCAATGACTCTAGGGACTCCATGTGTCAAACCATGTTCACAAATCCCCAAAAAGCCCCTAGGAATGTAGCTGGCACAGGGATGGTGCACTAGTGTGATAGAAGCTGCATCACCGCATATACTGGAGTGTGTGGTCTCATGTGGATCAAGGTGGTTTCGAAAAGAACACATGAAATGACTCTAGGGACTCCATGTGTGAAACCATGGTCAAAAATCCCCAGAAAGCCTCTAGGAATGCGGCTGCCACATGGCATGGTGCACCAGTGTTACAGAAGATCCACTACCACATCTACTGGAGTGTGTGTGGTCATGTGGATCAAGGTGGTTTGGAAAATAACACATGCAATGACTCTAGGGACTCCATGTGTCAAACCATGGTCACAAATACCCAAAAAGCGCCTAGGAATGCAGCTACCACATGGGATGGTGCACTAGTGTGACACAAGCTACATCACCACATCTACTAGAGTGTGTGTGTGGTCATGTGGATGAAGGTGGTTTGGAAAAGAACACATGCAATGACTCTAGGAACTCCATGTGTCAAACCATGTTCATAAATCCCCAGAAAGCCCCTAGGAATGCACCTGCCACATGGCATGGTGCACTAGTGTGACATAAGCAATATCACCACATCTACTGGAGTGTATGTGATCATGTGGATCAAGGTGGTTTGGAAAAGAACACATGCAATGACTCTAGGGACTCCATGTATCAAACCATGGTCAGCAATCCCAAGAAATCCACTACAAATGCAGCTGCCACATGGGATGGTGCACTAGTGTGACAGAAGATGCACCACCACATCTACTGGAGTGTGTGTGGTCATGTGGATCAAGGTGGTTCGGAAAAGAACACATGCAATGACTCTAGGGACTCCATGTGTCAAACCATGGTCAGAAATCCCTAGAAAGCCCCTAGGAATGCAGCTGCTATATGGGATGGCGCACCAGTGTGACAGAAGCTGCATCACCACATCTACTGGAATGTGTGTGATCATGTGGATGAAGGTGTTTTGGAAAAGAAACACATGCAATGACTCTAGGGACTCCATGTGTCAAACCATGTTCATAAATCCACAGAAAGCCCCTAGGAATGCAGCTGCCACATGGGATGGCGCAGTAGTGTGACAAAAGCTGCATCCCCACATCTACTGGAGTGTCTGTGGTCATGTGGATGATGGTGGTTTGGAAAAGAACACATTCAATGACTCTAGGGACTCCATGTGTCAAACCATGTTCACAAATCCCCAAAAAGCCCCTAGGAATGCAGCTACCACATGGGATGGTGCACCAGTGTGTTAGCAGATGTATCACCACATCTACTGGAGTGTGTGTAGTTTGTGGATGAAGGTGGTTTGGAAAAGAACATATGCAATGAATCTAGGGACTCCATGTGTCAAATCATGTTCACATACATCCAGAAAGCCCTAGGAATACAGCTGCCACATGGGATGGTGCGACAGTGTGACAGAAGCTGCATCACCACATCTACTGGAGTGTGTGTGGTCATGTGGATGAAGGTGGTTTGGAAAATAACACAAGTAATGACTCCAGAGACTCCATGTGTCAAACCATGGTTAGAAATCCCAGAAAGCCCCTAGGAATGCAGCTGCAACATGGGATGGTGCACCAGTGTGATTGAAGCTGCATCACCACATCTATTGGAGTGTGTGTGGTCATGTGGATGAAGGTGGTTTGGAAAAGAACACATGCAATGTCTCTAGGGACTCCATGTGTCAAACCATGGTTAGAAATCCCTAGAAAGCCCCTAGGAATGCAACTACCACTTGGGATGGTGCACCAATGTGATAGAAGCTGCATCACCACATCTACTGGAGTGTGTGTGGTCATGTGGATGAACGTGGTTCAGAAAAGAACACATGCAATGACTCTAGGGACTCAATGTGTCAAACCATGGTTAGAAATCCCTAGAAAGCCCCTAGGAATACAGCTTCCACATGGTATGGTGCACCAGTGTGACAGAAGCTGCATCACAACATCTACTGGAGTGTGTCTGGTCATGTGGATCAAGGTTGTTTTGAAAAGATCATATGCAATGACTCTAGGGACTCCATGTGTTAAACCATGGTCACAAATCCCTAGAAAGCCCTAGGAATGTAGCTACCACATGGGATGGTGCACCAGTGTGACAGAAGCTACATGTACACATGTACTGGAGTGTGTGTGGTCATGTGGATCAAGGTGGTTTGGAAAATAACACATGTAATGACTTTAGGGACTCCATGTGTCAAACCATGTTCACAAATCCCTAAAAAGCCCCTAGGAATGCAGCTGCCACATGGGATGGTGCACCAGTGTAACAGAAGTTGCAACACCACATCTACTGGAGTGTGTGTTATCATGTGGATCAAGGTGGTTTGGAAAAGAACACATGCAATGACTCAAGGGACTCCATGTGTCCAACCATGGTTAGAAATCCCCAGAAAGCCCCTAGGAATGCATCTACCAAATGGGATGGTGCACCAGTGTGATAAAATATGCGTCACCACATCTACTGGAGTGTGTTTGGTCATGTTGATGAAGGTGGTTTGTAAAATAACACATGCAATGACTCTAGGGACTCCATGTGTCAAACCATGGTTAGAAATCCCTAGAAAGCCCCTAGTATTGCAGCTGCCACATGGTATGGTGCACCAGTGTGACAAAAGTTGCATAACCACATCTACTGGAGTGTGTGGGGTCATGTGGATCAAGGTGGTTTAGAAAAGAACACATGCAATGACTCTAGGGCCTCCATGTGTCAAACCATGGCAAGAAATCCCCAAAAAGCCCCTAGGAATGCAGCTGCCACATGGGATGGTGCACTAGTGTGACAGAAGCCGCATCACCACATTTTAGTGGAGTGTGTGTGGTCATGTGGATCAAGGTGGTTTGGAAAATAACACATGCAAGGACTCTAAGGAGTCCATGTTTCAAACCATGGTTAGAAATCCCTAGAAAGCCCCTAGGAATGCAGCTGCCACATGGGATGGTGCACCAGTGTGACAGAAGCTCCATCACCACATTTACTAGAGTCTGTGTGGTCATGTGGATCAAGGTGATTTGGAAAAGAACAAATGCAATAACTCTAGGAACTCCATGTGTCAAACCATGTTCACAAATCCCCTAGGAATGCAGCTGCCACATGGGATGGTGCACCAGTGTGACAGAAGTTGCATCACCACATCTACTAGAGTGTGTGTTATCATGTTGATCAAGGTGGTTTGTAAAAGAACACATGCAATGACTCAAGGGACTCCATGTGTGAAACCATGGTTAGAAATCCCCAGAAAGCCCCTAGGAATGCATCTACCAAATGGGATGGTGCACCAGTGTCATAGAAGAGGCATCACCACATCTACTAGAGTGTGTGTGGTCATGTTGATGAAGGTGGTTTGGAAAATAACACATGCAATGACTCTAGGGACTCCATGTGTCAAACCCATGGTCAAAAATCCCTAGAAAGCCCCTAGTATTGCAGTTGTCACATGGTATGGTGCACTAGTGTGACACAAGATGCATCACCACATCTACTGGATTGTGTGGGGTCATGTGGATCAAGGTGGTTTGGAAAAGAACACATGCAATGACTCTAGGGACTCCATGTGTCAAACAATGGCAAGAAATCCCCAGAAAGGTCCTAGGAATGCAGCTGCCACATGGGATGGTGTACCAGTGTGACAGAAGCTGCATCACCACATTTTAGTGGAGTGTGTGTGGTCATGTGGATCAAGGTGGTTTGGAAAATAACACATGCAAGGACTCTAGGGAGTCCATGTGGGAAACCATGGTTAGAAATCCCTAGAAAGCCCCTAGGAATGCAGCTGCCACATGGGATGGTGCACCAGTGTGACAGAAGTTGCATCACCATATTTACTAGAGTCTGTGTGGTCATGTGGATCAAGGTGATTTGGAAATGAACACATGCAATAACTCTAGGGACTCCAGGTGTCAAACCATGTTCACAAATCCCCTAGGAATGCAGCTGCCACATGGGATGGTGCACCAGTGTGACAGAAGTTGCATCACCACATCTACTAGAGTGTGTGTTATCATGTGGATCAAGGTGGTTTGGAAAAGAACACATCCAATGACTCAAGGGACTCCATGTGTCAAACCATGGTTAGAAATCCCTAGAAAGCCCCTAGGAATGCATCTACCAAATGGGATGGTGCACTAGTGTCATAGAAGATGCATCACCACATCTACTAGAGTGTGTGTGGTCATGTTGATGAAGGTGGTTTGGAAAATAACACGTGCAATGGCTCTAGGGACTCCATGTGTCAAACGATAGTCAAAAATCCCTAGAAATCCCCTAGTATTGCAGTTGCCACATGGTATGGTGCACCAGTGTGACAAAAGATGCATCACCACATCTACTGGATTGTGTGGGGTCATGTGGATCAAGGTGGTTTGGAAAAGAACACATGCAATGACTCTAGGGACTCCATGTGTCAAACAATGGCAAGAAATCCCCAAAAAGGTCCTACGAATGCAGCTGCCACATGGGATGGTGCACCAGTGTGACAGAAGCTGCATCACCACATTTTAGTGGAGTGGGTGTGGTCATGTGGATCAAGGTGGTTTGGAAAATAACACATGCAAGGACTCTAGGGAGCCCATGTGTCAAACCATGGTTAGAAATCCCTAGGAAGCCCCTAGGAATGCAGCTGCCACATGGGATGGTGCACCAGTGTGATAGAAGCTTCATCACCACATTTACTAGAGTCTGTGTGGTCATGTGGATCAAGGTGGTTTGGAAAAGAACACATGCAATGACTCTAGGGACTCCATGTGTCAAACAATGGCAAGAAATCCCCCAAAAGCCCCTAGGAATGCAGCTGCCACATGAGATGGTGCACCAGTGTGACAGAAGCTGCATCACCGCATTTTAGTGGAGTGTGTATTGTCATGTGGATCAAGGTGGTTTGGAAAATAACACATGCAAGGACTCTAGGGAGTCCATGTGTCAAACCATGGTTAGAAATCCCTAGAAAGCCCCTAGGAATGCAGCTGCAACATGGGATGGTGCACCAGTGTGACAAAAGCTGCATCACCACATTTACTAGAGTCTGTGTGGTCATGTGGATCAAGGTGGTTTGGAAAATAACACATGCAATGACTCTAGGGAGTCCATGTGTCAAACCATGTCAAGAAATCCCCAAAAACCCCTAGAAATGCAGCTGCCACATGGGATGGTGCACCAGTGTGACAGAAGCTGCATCACCACATTTAGTGGAGTGTGTGTGGTCATGTGGATCAAGGTGGTTTGGAAAATAACACATGCAAGGACTCTAGGGAGTCTAGGTGTCAAACCATGGTTAGAAATCCCTAGAAAGCCCCTAGGAATGCAGCTGCCACATGGGATGGTGCACTAGTGTGATAGAAGCTGCATCACCACATTTACTAGAGTCTGTGTGGTCATGTGGATCAAGGTGGTTTGGAAAATAACACATACAATGACTCTAGGGACTCCATGTGTCAAACCATGGTTAGAAATCCCAGAAAGCCCCTAGGAATGCAGCTGCCACATGGGATGGTGCATCAGTGTGATAGAAGCTGCATCACCACATCTACTAGAGTGTGTGTGGTCATGTGGATGAATGTGGTTTGGAAAAGAACACATGCAATGAATCTAGGGACTCCATCTGTCAACCATGTTCACAAATCCATAGAAAGCCCCTAGGAATGCAGCTGCCACATGGGATAATGCACCAGTGTTGTAGAAGTTGCATCACCACATCTACTTGAGTGTGTGTGGTCATGTGGATCAAGGTGGTTTAGAAAAGAACACATGCAATGACTCTAGGGACTCCATGTGTCAAACCATGGTAAAAAATTCCTAGAAAGCCTCTAGGAATGCAGCTGCCACATGGGATGGTGCACCATTGTGATAGAACTTGCATCACCACATCTATTGGAGTGTATGTGGTCATGTGGATCAAGGTGGTTTGGAAAATAACACATGCAATGACTCTAGGGACTCCATGTGTCAAACCATGGTAAAAAAAATCCCTAGAAAGCCTCTAGGAATGCAGCTGCCACATGGGATGTTGCACCAGTGTGACAGAAGATGCATCACCACATCTACTGGAGAGTGTGTGGTCATGTGGATCAAGGTGGTTTGGAAAAGAACACATGCAATGACTCTAGGGACTCCTTGTGTCAAACCATGGTCACAAATCCCTAGAAAGGCCCTAGGAATGCAGTTGCCACATGGGATGGTGCACCTGTGTGACAGAAGCTACATGACCACATCTAGTGGAGTGTGTGTAGTCATGTGGATCAAGGTGGTTTGGAAAAGAACACATGCAATGACTCTACTAACTCCATGTGTCAAACCATGTTCACAAATCCCTAGAAAGCCCCTAGGAATGCAGCTGCCACATGGGATGGTGCACCGGTGTGACAGAAGCTGCATCACCACATCTACTGGAGTGTGTGTTATCATGTGGATCTAGGTGGTTTGGAAAAGAACACATGCAATGACTCTAGGGACTCAATGTGTTAAACCTTGGTCAGAAATCCCCAGAAAGCTCCTAGGAATGTAGCTGCCACATGGGATGGTGCACCAGTGTGATAGAAGATGCATCTAAAGGGGTTCGTTGCATGGGGAAAAAATTCCTATGGTTGTAACCACCAAGATCATATCTAGGAGATACATGTAACGGTTTCAGATGGACTCGCCCTCAAAGAATGTAACGGGGGATAACATTCCCACAAACAAACGTGGCTATTGTAGAGTGTACATGACCGTCCTCAAGGACACGATGACAGTGCCACACGTGTAGCACCTCTATCTCGGTCACACATACGGTGTGTTGACGACTTCCGTCCCTCGCTCCAGAGCGGCAGCGGAAGTAGTGGATCCTCAGGAACTCCACCAACACTATGACATGGTGGTGATGGTGGCGGAGAGGATCTTGAGAAGGGGTTCGCCTAAGCACCTCACTCATGTCATTGGACAAGGCTAGAATTGGAGGAAGATGCCAACCAAAGGGCATATGAGACGAAGGGATGAGTGTGCGAGTGTGCGAAGAGGGAGTCTCCACATCCTCCTTTTATAGGAGAGGGGGCTACACCCAAGAGACATGCACCAGCCCCTAGTGGTTCCCCCACATCTCCCCTCTTGATGGCTAGTGGACTCTCCACCCACAAAAATCAAGAGCCACTTTCTCCCATTTAATTTCCACTCAAAAATCAAAGGTCTTTCCATTAAAGCACTTGAATTCACTTGGTTTAATGCCACTCAATTTAATGAAAACTTATTTTAGCAAGTACTTCATTTAATGAACACTTCATTTAATGAACACATTAACATTTTATCCCCTTGCAAAATTCTGATACACCGAAACTATTGTGGCAGATTTATCAGAACAATTCCTGTGATGTCCAGTATTTTCTCCGGTGTTCCCTATCCACTCAAATGTGTCAACTACCCTTAAGTATGTCTCCCTACGGGCCATGAACTGAGTGGACATGATCGAGACATTCTACGATCAATAATCATTAGCGGGACCTGGAGATCCATAATGACTTCCACTAGCTCAAGCGATGACTTAGTGATCACGTGAACCTTTATTCGCAGTAACCAATTCTTTTGTCTCGCGATATTTTACTTGTCTAGGATCCGATCATTCGGTATCATCCATACCTAGTTCGATCCTGTTACTAACAAGTACTCTTTTCTCGTTCCCGTGATATAACATTCTTAGTGATCATTATCACTTGCTTGTAAGCTATGTTAATGTGATATCACCGAAAGGGCCCTGAGTATATCTCTCCGTCATCAGGATGGACAAATCCCACTCTTGATCCACAAGCCTCAACTAACACTTTCCAAGTATCCGACGACACTTTTATAATCATCCTGTTACGGTGTGACATTTGATGTAATCAAGGTACTCTTCTAGAGTCAGTGATTGACGTGATCTCATGGTCTAAGGATTAGAGTTACTTCGAATGACGTTATAGTAGTGTAAACATAATGGCATGATCGTGTTACTATACTTTGGGAGAATGTAAATCACATCATTCGACCAATGTTGTGACCTCGTTATTAACAACATCCAGTGTCATGATCAGGAAACCTTGACCATCTATTAATCAACAAGCTAGTGTAATGAGAGGCATCACTAGGAACCTTTTGTTTGTTTATTAAACACACATGTATTAACATTTCCGGTTAACACAATTATAGCATGAGAAATAAACATTTATCATAAAAATGGAATAATATAATAACAACTTTATTATTGCCTCTCGGGCATATTCCTTTCAGCATCACCACATCTACTACAGTGTGTGTGGTCATGTGGATCAAGTTGGTTTGGAAAAGAACACATGCAATGACTCTAGGGACTCCATGTGTCAAACCATGTTCAGAAATCCCCTAGGAATACAGCTGCCACATGGGATGGTGCACTAATGTAACAGAAGCTGCATCACCACATCTATTGGAGTGTGTGGTCCTGTGGATCAAGGTGGTTTTGAAAACAACACATGCAATGACTCTAGGGACTCCATCTGTCAAACCATGTTCACAAATCCCTAGAAAGACCCTAGGAATGCTACTGCCACATGGGATGGCGCACTAGTGTGACAGAAGCTGCATCACCAAATCTATTGGAGTGTGTGTGGTCATGTGGATAAAGGTGGTTTGGCAAAGAACACATGCAATGACTCTAGGGACTCCATGTGTCAAACCATGGTCAGAAATCCTTAGAAAGCCCCTAGGAATGCAGCTGCAACATGGGATGGTGCACCGGTCTGACAAAAGCTGCATCACCACATCTACTGGAGTGTGTGTGGTCATGTGGATGAAGGTGTTTTGGAAAAGAACACATGCAATGACTCTAGGGACTCCATGTGTCAAACCATGTTCACAAATCCCTAGAAGTCCCTAGGAATGCAGCTGCCACATGGGATGGTGCACCAGTGTGACAGAAGATGCATCACCACATCTACTAGAGTGTGTGTGGTCTTGTGGATCAATGTGGTTTGGAAAAGAACACATGCAATGACTCTAGGGACTCCATGTGTCAAACCATGTTCACAAATCCCTAGAAATCCCCTAGGAATACAGCTGCCACATGGGATGGTGCACCAGTGTGACAGAAGCTACATCACACATCTACTGGAGTGTGTGTGGTCATGTGGACGAAGGTGGTTTGGAAAAGAAGACATGCAATGACTCTAGGGACTCCATGTGTCAAACCATGGTTAGAAATCCCTAGAAAGCTCCTAGGAATTCAGCTGCCACATGGGATGGTGCACCAGTGTGATAGAAGCTACATCACCACATCTAGTAGAGTGTGTGTGGTCATGTGGATGAAGATGGTTTGGAAAAGAACAGATGCAATGTCTCAAGGGAGTCCATGTGTCAAACCATGGTCAGAAAGCCCCTAGGAATGCAGATGCCACATGGGATGGTGCACCAGTGTGACAGAAGTTGCATCACCACATCTACTGGAGTATGTGTGGTCATGTGGATTAAGGTGGTTAAGAAAAGAACACATGCAAGGACTCTAGGGACTCCATGTGTCAAACCATGGTCAAAAATCCCCAGAAAGCCCCTAGGAATGCAGCTGCCACATGGGATAGTGCACTAGTGTGACAGAAGCTGCATCACCACATCTACTAGAGTCTGTGTGGTCTTGTGGATCAAGGTGGTTTGGAAAAGAACACATGCAATGACTCTAGGGACTCCATGTGTCAAACCATGGTCAGAAATCCCAGAAAGCCCATAGGAATGCAGCTGCCAGATGGGATGGTGCACTAGTGTGACAGAAGCTACATCACCACAACTAGTAGAGTGTGTGTGGTCATGTGGATCAAGGTGGTTTGGAAAAGAACACATGCAAGGACTCTAGGGACTCCATGTGTCAAACCATGGTCAGAAATCCCCAGAAAGCCCCTAGGAATGCAGCTGCTACATGGGATGGTGCACCAGTGTGATAGAAGTTGCATCACCACATCTACTAGAGTGTGTGTGGTCATGTGGATCAAGGTGGTTTGGAAAAGAACACTTGCAATTACTCTAGGGACTCCATGACTCTAGAGACTCCATGTGTCAAACCATGGTCAGAAAGCCCTGGAATGCAACTACCACATGGAATGGTGCACCAGTGTCACAGAAATTGTATCACCTCGTCCATTGGAGGGTGTGTGTGCTCATGTGGATGAGCGTGGTTTGGAAAAGAACACATGCAATGACTCTGGTGGAAAACTGTTGTTTTCTTGATTTTTCCAAAGGAGGTGCAAGATTTGATCGTAACCTTAGCGCCCAATGGTGGCCGTTAGATCGAGTCTTCTAGAAGGCCCACCCCCACAAAGACACTTGTTCTGTATCCTGATTGTTACAAACTGTTCGATTGGGCGCTTGGGCGATTAGGATGGTTCTGTCTAAGACCGATATGCGAGTAGGCTATTCTGCAACATGATTGGCCCCGCTTACTATCCGCTTTCTCTAGACAAACTTGCAATATCACGTGCTCCCACCTCCCTATTCCGTGGGTCCTATGCTGAAGATGTTATATTTGCTCGTACGTATCATTTACTTCTCTTTCTTCTCCTTTACTTCTCTTTCTTCCCCTCGAAGCCACTGTCCCCACTTATCTTCCATCCTGCCTTAGCCGCAAGCTAACGACGCCTCCAACGATCTCTCCCGTAGCCACCCCACTCCCCCAGCCCCCGTTTCGCCATGGGTCCATGGGGAGATGGTGAGTAAACGCGTCGAGATGATAGCAACGGTGAAAGCGATGTGAGTCATCTCATCTCTAACATCTGTGGCCATTTATCTATTTAGAGCTAGATCTACTCTGATTACTCATTCAGATGTGTTAGGCCATCGAGACGTTATACGACTCTGATTATCATAGTTTAGTGGAGGGAGACAGTCTTCCGCTATGTAAACATGGAGATGTGCCCACTAAATTTGTAGTGTTTGAAGGACATAACGCAGGCAGGAAGTTTTTAGGGTGTCAAGGGCAGGGTGCAAAGTTGCCACGCAAAAGTTACGGTGTTGTCAAATGTGTAGATCTGGAGTGGCCCAAATCGATGCAAAAATCGCTGGAAAAACTATGGGATAAGACTGTTGAGTTGAAAGAAGCCATAGTCAGCTCAACTATTGAGAGTGTTGAGATGAGGTTATTCGACCATGGCGACACATACAAGCTTCAGCGTGATCTCAGGAGGGTGCAAGACAAGGTTAGCCAAGTTGAGGAGGAGAGGGATGTCGCACTGGCCCTGAAGGCTAAAGCAGAGCAAGAACATACTGAATCAAGGATTGAACTGCACCAGGCGAAAGTCCACCAGGCTACAACTATGAGTATGGACAGGTGGATGAGGAAGAATGCAGAGAAACAATTGAAGATGTGCAAGGAGGATGCTAAAAGATGGCGCAGATGATTCATACCTTGAGCTCGCAGGAAGATGTGCATCGGGCTAATATTAGGAAGATCAAGGATAAGTGTGATAACTAGTTCTATTTAGCTAGAGCTCCGTACTTTTTTAATTGTAATAATAGTATTAGTTGACCAAGTGGTCTGAACTAGTAGCTGTGTCTGGGAGTCCTAGGAGAAAAAAATTGGTCGTCCGTTCCTCTGCCTTAGCCCTTAATTTCTTACTTTTGCCTGATGGTTGTAATCTGACTTTGGTGGTTTGTTTAAACGTAATCTACGTGGATTCTGTTGCATGCAAATGTCACACACACAATTTATAAAGTAGAAGCACGTACACCCTGTTATTGCACTTAACACAAGTATCCGTATTACTCATTATAGCTTGCCAAACCCATTACAATAATTGTAATCGCACTAAACACAACCAAAATTATAGCCATCCTAAACAACATCTAAATCCAGATTACACCACTGTCGTCAGAGTCCACCTCGATTGGTCACCCCGCCTTGCCCTTCCCAGTGACATCCACTCATGCCCGTGGCTTGCCCTTCGCCAAGGAGGCTTCAATGGCATTCTGGATTGCGTCATTGCCTTCGTCCTCCTCATCGGAATCAACAATGACGAAGGGGATGGGGGTGGCATCAACCGAGCCCTTAGCAGCAGGAACTACAATACCTGGTGGATAGGCAGGGCCACAGCTAACGACAGCTACAATAGAAGCAGCTGTTGCCACGCCACATCAATGACCAGGAGCAGTTTCCATAACAGCAGTGCTTTGAGTGCTAGTGTGAGTCTAGACCATGAGCTTGCTCCACAATGTGGTGACCCAGCATACCACTGCATGGTGTAGTACACTATAGTCGTTGACATAAGACCAATGAAACACCGTTCACTAGTATTACATCCCTCATAGTGGTACAACAGAAACACAGCAGGTCCAAGACAGGACTATAGATTACAACTCGACTCTTTACAGAAATAGGTCCGGTGGCTAGAGAATATACTCCTATCTACTCGGGAACTTCGTCTTCACTTTGGTTGATGTATAAGTTGATTCCGTTGACTTTATTCGAAGGGCTTGAGCTTCCGATGATGGTTTCTTGAGCATAATTTGATGTTGACGTCGTCTCCAACGGCTTCAGAATCTAGCAAGGGTTAAAAAGGTACGGTTGAGTACGAGCGTACTCAGCGAGTTCACTAAAAAGGATTGTTTGATGCACTAGCTACAGCCGTAGACCATAGGTCATAGGCTATGCAGGTTTTCGTAAACATTTCTTCAAATGTTGCTTTTATTCTGAAAAGCTATGTCTGTCAGCCTTCACATGTTTACCAGAACTTTCGTGGAGTTCCTTTCTTGCGGGCGTTCGTAGCTCCTTCCCGGAACAGGGAGTGACATGTCACAGTTCTTACACTCTGTAGAGGTGTGTTGCTTTACCCATGAGAGATCAAATCCTTGTTGCACAACCAGGCAGCTTATTCCCGTCCACACTTCCTATGGTGTGGGGCCCAGTAGATGATCCAAGCCAACCACTGCCCTTCTCCATGACCCCGCATCTCTGTTAATCCCCCTTTTGGGCAAACTAAAACTCTGATAGGTTCCCGAAGACTCTGTAAGCATCTCTGCTTGGCAGCCACCATCAGATATGGTGATCCTCTACCAAGACAGCTATGCACAGATAGTCTAGACACCTATATCGCGGGGCACTGAGGGGTCCCACCCATGTGCTGGATTCTCTACGAGAAATCTACAGCTTCACGATAAGGTCATCTGTCCATGTGAAAGGAAGAAGATCCAGCTGACTTCTCTGTACCATTCCAAATCTCATGGTTAACGCGTAATATACGGCGCTAGAATCACTGGCAACATTGGTTGTTAATTCCTAGATGATATATTACTATGCAATGGAGTCTCCATTGCCAGTTATAATAGATTAGTTGATCACCCTGGATCAGTAACCGATACTTCAAGTTAATTATGAAAATAGTGTTTTTGACCTTTTTGAAATGCAGGTGATGACAACATTTGAGTTACAAGTATTTGGTAGAAAATAACCAAAGGACATGAGCAAATGTGAACTTGCCTTTTGTGATTGCAAGATTATGCACTCACGGTCTTCGAGACATTATGAGATCTAAAGTCTGAAATTAGCATCATTGGTCCGGTAAGGACCGATGTTTAAAGAAGCAATATGCAATTATGCATAAATAATGTAATGCAATTTGGAAAACCCTGAAGTAATACCCCCAATATGGTGAATAAGTTAAGCTTAGGTGATTTCCTTAATATTTAGTTTGTCTATAAGTTTACTTTACAAGCAAATACATAAATACAAGGAACTTAAGACTAACAGGTATGATACAAAGTAACTATAACAACACATGATTAGAGTTGTTTGATATTATGTAACTATTGTGGAAGTTCATGTTTTTTTAGGTTGATAGGAATTGAAAAAAATATCATAGTGTTTTTGTTTGAAGTGGCAAAACGAATAACCTTTGAAGAAAAGGTTTCTTGGATAAGGTTTAAACAATCGTTATGATGAGTAGAATACGATCGATGTCATTTACGTTGGTTCGACAAGTTTGGACTTAAGATGCCTTAAGATTTAATTGAAACAGACCAAAGTTAAATATAAAAACATAATTAAACTTCCTACATTGTGTTTATAACTTTGTGGACCAAAGTTAACTTTGAATAATAAGTAGACCTAAGGTGTGGTGTGCTTAAAGTATTAATAAGTTTTAAGTTTTGTAATAAGCATGTTTAAGAGTATGAGATCATTCACTTTCAGTTTAAGTGAATGATGAGTTTAAATGTGATTTGTTATTATGAAATTAATTTGACTTATTCAAGAAAGCAAATTTAGCTAATAACATTAATGTGTTAGGGTTTCAAAATCATGTTAAGCATGGTGGAGTTAAGAGGTAAAGAGTATTTACTTTTATCATAAATGATTGATGTTTAAAACTTTGTTAAAATTGTGGGTTTACTTGCATTTATGGGTTTAAAAGAGTTATATTGGATTACTAATTTTTACTTAAGTTTTGCATAGATCCAAGTTATGGTTTTGGAACTAGTATTTGGATATATAGAAGATTTAAGGTTTTATAGCAATTTGTGATTATTTCTTATTTAAGGAATGCCTTTAAAGAATTTATAAAATAGGTATTTGATAAAATGGATGAAGATTTATTACTTTAAAATCTAAAAAACTTTTAGAATATTATAATTAGTATTATTCTAGTAACATATATTTATTCAAGATCTTAAAAATGATTTTTATTTATTTTAAAGTATTACCCTTATTTTTATAAAATTCCATAAAGGATTAATTGTCTATAAATATTTGCTTCAAGGTTTATTTGTAAAAAAATAAGTTAGTATCTTTATAACATAGAAGATTCATTTTTACACATAGTAATGATTTTTATTGATTTTTAGGACTTTCCTTATTTTATGAAATTTTACTTAGGATTTAATGGTGTTAATATTTATTTGCATTTTATTTAACTCAAATAAGTAAAATTGTATTTTTCTTAGTAGATATTATTTTTGTGATCATTTTGATATATTATATGTATTTTTAGGATTTTTCTATATTTTTCTAGAACTCATTTAATTCCAGGGGTATACTGGTAATTAAGTATTTATAATAGGTTTTCTATTAATACTTGGGGCTGGCCCGACCCGAACCCAGCCCAATAGGGTTGGTCAAACACCCCCTCAGGGATGTACTGGGCTGGTCTCACCCGGCCCAGTACCCCCCACCGCCTTCTTCCTTTCCTATCTCTCGCGACGCGTTCCTCTCCGAGGCGAACGGATGCCGCCGTCGTGCTCGTTCCCAGTCGCTCTTGGCCACCTCGACCGCCGTCGAGGTACTAGACGATGCGGACGACGACGCTGCGCCCCTCTATTCCGTTCGATTTGTTCCTCGCGCCTCCTGTAGGGTTCATCCCTAATTTTAGGGTTCATCCCCTGTAGTGATGGTTAACAATGTCACTTGGGTTCGTTTCCTGTGAAACACCCCTTTACTGGTAGATTGTGGATGATGTGCTACTGTGTTCTATTGCTCATGTTCTTGGTAATTGTTCACTGTCAGAAAATAGTTCTATGGTTGCCTAGTTGGTTTAGGATGTTTGACTTTACTAAGGCAGTGATCATCTACTGTATAACTACTGTTGTTATCTTGATATACTATTGGTGGATAAGTGCTGCAATTAATTTGATCTATGCTTTATCTGTGAAATGATGCCTCAATTTGGATGACTTGTTCATCCAAAGCATATGTGGTTAGCTGAACCCTATTTGTGATGCTTGCTACTAGTCAAAAGTGATTTAGCTTATGAATGTGCTTCCTGTACTACAAGACAGTTAACAGTAATGAACTTGTGGTGTTCTTTTTCATGATTTCTAAAAATAAAATGATTCCTAGATTGGTGGCTAGGAAGATGATTTTGAAAACTTCTCTATTAAGTTACTGTGACCTACTGTTGTTAATTAAGTAGTGGCCCATGTTTGTTGTAGAACCATACCGTGGTGCCTCCAAGGAGTGTGCACAATAGAGGTTCATGATGGCATGATATGCTACTGCAGTGATTGACAAACCATTAACTTTTGGCTGCCAATAATGCAAAAGCTGAGGCTCAAGTGGTAATTAGAACCATTACCATTATTTGTTTCTTTATCTAAATGATGAAATTTGGATCTATGTATTGATTGTCGATCAAGCAGCATATATTTAAAAATGATCCCTAGAATGTACTAGGAAAATGATTATTTTTCTTGGTGGAATTTTCTGGAGTGGCTTTTGGTGATGTATATGCCTCTGTGGTACCTCTATCTAGAGTGGGCACAGGGGTTATGTGTTTAATATGATCTGCTGAACTTAATCTTTGAATGGGTGGAAGTGAAATCATTCACTAGAGATGATTGTATGTAAAGTAATGGTTGGGAAGTCCCTGGCCAGTGATGCACAGGCTGAGGCCCTATTGATTAATAAGAACATATGCTATTGTTTTGTCTTAAAAAGCTCTAGGATGAACTGGGCATAACACTACTATGCTAACTGAGAGCTCACTCTCCTCCCTTAATCTCTTTCTTATCTAAAATGATAAGATGAGATGCTATGGCTAATTATATATGGATGATTCCCTTCTTTTCCCTTTGATCTGAATGATACAAACTAATAAGAATAGATACTACATGATCTGATTTATACCTTGAAAGATATCTACCTGATGTTGATGTGGAATCTGGTGCTTGTTGGAGATCTTGACCAACTATGGTTTGCTCTTCTGGTCCTAATTAGTTCTCCTTTTTGGTGAGCTTGATCTCCTCCTGCTACCCTGCATTACTGGCTGGTTCTTCTCTGATCTATTAGTAGCTTGGGAGAACATATCATAGATAACTCTGGTGTTTTGGTGGTTTGTGTGAGTGTGGTGCAGTGACTAGGGTTGTCTTGCTATGGCTGTACTCATACTTTGTACCTCCTGTGCTTGCTATGGTGTCGACAACACATCTCCTTCGTGTAGTGAATACGCTGCTTGTACCGGGGGCCCTTCATTGGTTCAAGTTTCCATGGTGGTGACTCCTCTTGTAGATGAGATCAAGTAAAGAATGGATATCTTTTATTGTTTTACCTTCTTATCAGTCTATCTGGCTTTGGTGAACTTGCCCCTAAGCCTATGATGTTGTACTGAGGCTAAACTACTATGATAAGAATAGTTGCTGCAGTTTGGCCCCTTTCATATAAACACTCAATGATGAATTCGGGCTCTAGCACTTCTAGGCCAAAATCTGAGAGGAATAACTAACACACTAATCCCTCCTTTATTTATTTGCCTAGTTTTCTTTTCCTGTGTTTGTTTTATAGGAAACCTTTATAAGAAGAAATGAGGATATTAAAGATGAAGAAATAGAGTTAGGAACTAGTTTAGGTTTTCTTTTTTTATCCTTTTATAAAAAAAATTACTTTACTTGGAATATTGTAATTAACAATGTATTATTGTTTAATATTAATAAAGTTGTATTTCTTTCCTTCTAAAATTTGTATAAGAATTCATTTGTATTTATTATTGTAATTACTTACTCCTTATAATATGTTCTATTATGTAACAAAGAATCACTTTATTCATTTACTGTTTATTTTATTAGTCTATTATCAATAACTATTGTCTCATGTCCATAATTTACCTCAAAAATCTCTACTCCCTTTCCTCTAGATGTCAAAATATTCTCTAATTCAAGTTATGAGCTTGTAATTTCATTTATCTAATTTTTATATACTTTTCTTTATTGCAATAATCAATTCTACTAGAGTTCTATAAAGACATTGTAAATTATTATTATTATAACAAAATTAGAG
Source organism: Avena eriantha (assembly GCA_910589775.1). NCBI lineage: Eukaryota > Viridiplantae > Streptophyta > Magnoliopsida > Poales > Poaceae > Avena > Avena eriantha. The sequence continues at coordinate 405,026,914 of OU342746.1, read as the reverse complement.
TTCCTTCATTTTAAATTTAAATCTATTAATTATTTATTTGTTACTTATCAATAAGAATTCAATTCTTATTAGTTATTCTAAATTATTTATTCATTTACAATCAAGTTTCAAATTTCTTTTTAATTCAAATATACCATTTGAATTTTCAAATATGAAATGATTCCCCTCAAACACAAAAATACACTAGAGGTCATGCCGAAATCTGTCGCACTTGCCTATATGTTTCCATCGGAGCAAGAGAGTTCTCGATCCCTCTATAACTCCTTTAGGTTTTGCGCGAAATTTCCCTGGATTTTCTTATGCATGAATGCAATGCACAAACATCTGTCCTGCTATTTCTAGGTGTTAATCCTGGGATGTTACACACAACAACAGGGCTTCAAGTAGCCGCAACAGCAGCACGCTAAACTTCACCATGGGTTCGAGGAGGACAAGCACCCAAGACAATAGTTTTGGAAACAATAGCAGGACAGCCTCTAGAAGCCTTAGTTTGCTCAATAGCAGCAGGGATTGGGTCAGCAGCAGTCATAGCAACAACAACACGGGGACTCCTAGTAGTAGCAGCTTCCATATCCAGTATATTATAATTCAAGAAAAACATGCGAGCCATAGGAGACTTTTTCATCAACCCGCTTAGCTGACTGTTACACGTTATAAGAACCATGATGCCTCATTCATCCTTGAAGTTGAACTGTGCAGTCTATGTCGACCCTATTTCAGTATGTTTATGTAGAGCAGCAACCATACCAGGGATAGTGCAGATCTGCGCTGCTGCTTCTTTCATCAAGAAACAATGAAGATGATTCCACTAGGCCTTCCCATTTGCTAATTTTGAGTGGTAGCTTCCGAGGATTACCGTAACCAGGTAAGGGGTGTCTGAGGAGATCCTACTTGATAGAAATTTGGGGACAAAAAAAAGAATTGTTTGTCAGCGTTGGGCTAGCAAACAATTCTAGGTTCGATCTATCTCTATAATATCAATAGCCAGCTAGCAGTTAAAGTTAGTGCGAATAGCAAAGAGAAGAGTAGCTCAGCCGCATATAGCCAGAACTTCTTCTTCCTTGGTAGTAGGATCTCCCATCCTCCATGCTGCTCAGATTGTCAACGACGGAGGCAGGCTAGAGCCTCGCAACGGCGGGAGCGACATGCAGCATTGGAGCTCGGGATAAGCAAGTGGGCGCAGCAACTTGGCGCCAGAAGGCAAATGTCGCAAGGGATCGTTCTGGTTGGAGGTGGATTTCGCCATCGTCGGTGCTAGGGTTCATGCGTAGGAGGGAGTGAATTTGTGAATTTGGTCAACGCACTAAGGCCCTTAGTTCCTTGTTTTGCCTATGTGGTTGCGCGTTGTCGCTCGCATCACGGACAGAGTACTGACATGGGGGTCCCGACTATCTACTTCACGAGGCAGTTGACGAAATGTTTGAATTTGGTAGGGGTGGGATGAGTTTTCCTCGAAATGGGCCCTCTCGGTAGTTGGCAGCCCAACTTTGCGAAACCCGGCAATTACAAGCAATTTGGACCCCACGATGCACTCGCACACCAACTTTGGGGCCGTGAAGTAACAAGCCCAGTGATGGGGAGGTCGTGTGGGGGCATCGGTGTGCTGCATAAAAGTGGAGAGGGGGTGGTGGCTGATTCTACAAGCAAGGAGCAACATTTAATAAGCTAGTGAAAGGATAGTATGGACACCTAGAGGGGGGTGAATAGGTGCTACTTCAAATATTTATTTCTTTTTCAATTTAGGGTTTGACACAAAGGTAAATTCTCTAGATTATGCAACTATGGTGAATTTACCTATATGGCAATCTAGCACGAACACTAAGCAAGAACAAGATAAGTAAAGTGCGGTAAAGGATAGAAGTAACCAAAGTGGAGCACGTGGAGACACAAGGGTTTGTTTCCCGTAGTTCCTTCCTTTTTAGGGGAAGTACATCTACGTTTGGAGAGGGGGTGGTTTCAAACCACCAACGCCACGAGAGGCCTCCCTTGTTCTCTAATGAACCTCACCCCAACGGGTGCGATTCACCTCTTCCACTATATTGACAACCTTCGAGGTGGAAGCCGGCACCTTTACAACAAGTTCGAGGCACACATCCACAACCTAATTGGAGGCTCCCGAATACAACCAAGCTGTCAAACAATCAAAGACAAGCTTGTAAGAACCAAATCACAAGCTAGGGTTTCCAAAGAAATACTAGAGCAAGGGGCCCTCAAGTGAATGAGGGGGAAATGAAGATCTCTCTTGGTGAAGCTATAGATCAAGGCCTCCTCCTTCGATTCTCCAAAGATCAATGACTTTGGATGGTTGAGTGAAGAGTTCTTGAGGATTTGGTGGCTCAAATGGTGCTGCTGTTCTTGAACTGGACGAGCAGCTCCCAAGGTAGAAGAAGGGGCCTTTATATAGGGCCCCTGGAATTAGAGCCGTTGGGAGCCACTTACCCCGGACAGTCCGGCAAACACTAGCCGGACAGTCCGGCATAGCCGGACACTCCGGGCGAAACCAACCAGACAATCCGGCCTGGCAAAGTTTTCGGCCAGTGTTCGGACTGTGTCCGGGTAGAGTCCGAAGTGATGTACTGATTATCCGAGCAGGTCGACGAATCCCCCGAGCCGGATAGTCCAGCAGAATCCGGCCGGATAGTCCGGCCTGGCCAGACACTCCGGTGTATATCAGCCGGACAGTCTAGCTGGGACTTTCTTCCTGCACAGACTTGGTCCTGGGAAGCCTTTTTCCTTCAGTGCAAAATACACTAGAGTAGCTGATATCTCCTGAAACATTTAACAGCAGATTAAACCTATCCAAGTGTTGTCAACAAACATCAAAATAATAGGAAGGGCATAAATGCCCTTTCAATCTCCCCCTTTTTGGTGTTTGATGACAACCCAAGGATTTGCATATAGGATAGGTAATAATTTTCACAATAGGAGATTTACAAAATATAGTAAGGCTCCCCCTAGATGTGTGACCAAATTTAGCTTTGCATTTGAATACAAGATCACACACCCTAGGATCACATCCTCACTAGATTTTGTAGCTAACAAGTTATGACATGATATAATAACAACTAGATCGATAAGCTAGGCATAACATAGTCATTAACATAACCGGGTAAGCATGTCACAACACACATAACGGAGTTCAACACAACATAGTACTCAAACAAATAAGATAAAGACACGAAGCGTCAAAGAGGCAAATCGAAATAACGTGAAGCTCGTGTACCCATGCAAATCCCCGGTAACAATCTAATAAGGCTACTTCTCCCCCTTTGGCATCGAGACGCCAAAAAGGGAAAAGAGCACAACTAAAGCGTCCCCAAGCTAACTCTAGCCATGGAAGTCGTCGGCGGCGGCATCCTCATCCTCGTCCACATCCTCATCCTCATGCTCATCACCATCCTCATCATCATAATCATCCTGAGTCGAGCACTGGCCGTGAGGGCGAGAAGAAGAAGTCATGTCCTCAAACATGGACCAGTCCACACATCCCTGACTCTAGTGACCATAGGAAAGAGTGCCATCTGATGCCTGCTACTGAGAAGGATCAACATCCGTGGGCTGGTTGATCCGCTTGAGTTCCTTCATGACATTCCGGTTAGCCTTGTATGCATCATATTGCCCATGGCGAATGTCAATGTTTTGGCATAGGAGAAGCTTCTTCCACCAAGAGGCCTTCTTCACCTTCTTGTGCACTTCCTCCTTAGAGGTGTTGAAGCGATATGCGTTGCTCGCATGCTTCATGCGAGGGCCACGAGTCACAACCTCCTCAGAACCATCACTGTCAGAATCATCAGCATCCATCTCATCATCCTCAAAGATGTCCTGAGCAGGAGGGTAGCCTCGAGGAGCCTTGATGGTAGGGGCATCCTTCCTCTGTAGCTTGGCAACACGGTGAGGAACAAGATCATTGTAGAGAAGGGGAGTCGCTGGAGTGTGGGCAGCAATGAGCTTCATCACATAAGGAGCAAACAGAGGACACTTCTTGTCAGTGATGCACTTGTACAAGTCCTGATAGATGAAATCCATGACACCAATAGCACCACCTGGATGATCTGAACCATGAGTATACACTGAGTGAGCATGGGCCATAAGATTGATTTCTGCACCTCTCATCTCATCCTTGTTGCCAGCCTTGGGAGTGAGTGAGTGTGTGGCGGAACATGCGAAGCAGAATGTTGTAGATGAGCTTGATATTGGTGGTTTGGCCAACCACACCATGCTGAGAGTAAATCGGGGCCAACCTCTTCTTGTCATATGCCTGTCCATGTACATGCATTCTGAGACCACTAGGAGCATTAGGATTGAAAGGAACTCCAAGGATGTATGCAAACTGAACCATGTTGGAATGACACCTGACAGTGCCAGACATCCACTCAAGGGGAATATCAGTAGTGTCCCCGAAGACCACAGTGGCATAGAACCGCTGGACCAACTCAACTTTGTAGTCTTCTCTTACTTGAAAGATGGTGTACAGCCCCATCTTCTCAGTCACCCAAAGAGCTTCCTCAAAGTAGCTGTGAGCTCGGAGCTTCTCGAGATCCAACCACTGCATGGGGCACACAGAAGTCCGGAACCCACAAAACACCTCAGAAAAGAGTAGGGCTTGTTCATTTCTCCAGAAGCGATCATCATCCGAGGTGCGAGGCAGAGAATAGAACTGCTGGATTCTCATCTCCACAGACTCCTCAGAACCCAAATCTGCCAGAGTGGTCAATGCTTCAAACTTCATGCGCTTGGCTTCATCCCTTTTCAGTTTTCTGATCTTTTCTTGCTTTGCTGCAGCACGGTCACGAGCAGCCTGTCTGACTATAGAAGGATCTACATGAATGTCACTCTCTTCATCACGGAACCTGCGAGGATGAGCCTTCTTAGCAGCCCGAGGTCAGCGAGGACGAGAACTACCTGTGAGATCAGAGTAGAAGGATAGCATATGGGGTAAGCACATTTGTCCTGGAGATTCAAACAAAAAATAGTAGTTGAAGTAATACTAGAACTGTTCTAGCTGAAAACCTCGGACTGTCCGGAAAATTTACCCCGGAGATTCCGCCTAACCCGGACAGTCCGGTGTGTACACGCCGGACATTCCGGCTGGACCGGAGTGTCCGAGTCGTACGCGTCGGACATTCCGACTGGAACCTTGGTGATTTTCGGGCAGTGCGGGAGTGTTCAACCGGAGCAGATCGGGATTGCTAAAACCACTACAAGGACGAGTATTGCACGCATATATGATGTACCCATGGATCCAGGTAAGACATTACCCACAAAAGTTCATCTAGAGCAACCCTAGAGATGGAGAAGGGGAGGGGCACTATACCAGCATCCATGGGAACCTTCACCGAAGGGGAAAGGATCCCAGCGGCAAAGGGAAGGCAATGGCCGGTGGCCACGGTAGGATCCGGGGTGGAGGAGCCCTCCCGGTGGTGCTCTTGGTCGGGGGCGGCAGCCTGTGTGCAAGAGGGAGTCGGGGAGGAGAAGGAGGACTGAACCGTCCACTTCTCCCTGACCCCTTTTACGAGTTTGAAACTGCTGGGGCCAGACTGTCCGGGTGAAATTCACCAGAGTGTCCATCCCGGCCAGAATGTCCGGTCTGAATCAAGCGGAGAGTCCGGTCTGGCCGGACACTCCGGTTGGTTCAGGGCGGACAGTCCGGCCCCCTATGACCAGAAAGCCCAGTTTCAAGTAATGGACAAATGTGTGGCAAGAGGAGCATGTTTAAAGGTGAGAATAGGCATGGGATTCAGAACATGTACTATGAAGAACCAAGAAATCGTAGATATCCAAGAAGATGATAAATTAAGTTCCAAATAAGATGAACCAAGAACCAACTCTTTGTGATGAAGAGGGCGGTGGTCGAGGCCACCATGTAAGAGTGTGAGGTATGAAACCGCGAAGAATTATCCTTGGGTTCATAACCTCTACTCATCAATGAAGCTCACATATCACAAAATGATATTAAGAGAATTGAATTTCTTACTGTTGGCATTATGGGGGGAGGGATAGCCCAATGGATTAGGACCGCGCTCCCCCTATCTCCATGCCTGCACCTAAACCAAGTAAAGTTAAGACATAGGTGAGTATGCAAGATGATCAAGTCAAACTCGTTGAATCTATGATATTTAGTTCATTCCTCAAATAACAAAATCTTGCTTCATCAAGTGGCTTCGTGAAAATGTCGACAAGTTGGTCTTTGGTTGATACATAAGATAGCTCAATATCACCTCGAGCAACATGATCTCTAATGAAGTGATGACGAATCTCAATATGCTTTGTCCTTGTGTGATCCACCGGGTTGTAGGCAATCTTGATAGCACTTTCATTGTCACATAGAAGAGGCACTTTGTCACAATGGACACCGTATTCCTTTAAAGTTTGCCTCATCCATAGCAATTGAGTACAAGCACTAGCCGCTGCCACATACTCGGCTTCGGTGGTGGAGAGAGATATACAATTTTGCTTCTTAGAAGACCAACACACCAAGGACCTTCCAAGGAATTGGCAAGCCCCGGAGGTTGATTTCTATCATCCTTATCACCAGCCCAATCCGCAATCGTATATCCACAAAGAGAGAAAGTTGAGCCCTTAGGATACCAAATACCATAGTTTGGGGTATGAACCAAATATCGAAAGATTCTCTTGACCGCAATCAAGTGGCTTTCTTTAGGAGCCGCTTGATATCTTGCACACACTCCTACACTTAACACAATATCGGGTCTAGATGCACATAGGTAAAGCAAAGAACCGATCATGGATCGGTATACCTTTTGATCAACATCTTTACCATTTGGGTTAAGTTCAAGATGAGTCTTGGTTGCCATGGGAGTAGGAGCTCCATTTAGTTCCTTCATGTTGAACCTCTTAAGCATGTCTTGGGTATATTTGGCTTGATTGAAAAAGGTTCCTCCCCTTATTTGCTTGATCTCAAAGCCAAGAAATACCCTCAACTCCCCCATCATAGACATCCTCAACCTGTCAGTCATAAGCTTTGAGAATTCATCATTAAAAGCTTTGTTAGATGAGCCAAAGATAATATCATCAACATATATTTGGCAAACGAAAAGCTCCCCATTAACCTTCTTAGTAAAAAGAGTGGGATCAATTTTCCCAACCTCAAATCCACGGTCTAACAACAACTCTCTAAGGTGCTCATACCAAGTACGTGGAGCTTGTTTAAGTCCATAGAGCGCCTTATCAAGTTTGTAGACATGGTTTGGGAAGGTGGGATCCTCGAAACCCAGGGGTTGCTTAACATAAACCAACTCATGCAATGGACCATTTAGAAAAGCACTTTCCACATCCATTTGTTGTAATTTAAAATTATGACGTGCAGCATATGCAAGAAGGATACAGATGGACTCAAGGCGATCCACGGGAGCATAGGTCTCTCCATAATCAATGCCTTCAATTTGAGAGAACCCTTGAGCTACCAATCTTGCCTTGTTCCTCACAACAATGCCATGTTCATCTTGCTTATTCTTGAATATCCATTTAGTGCCAATAACATTGCGGCACTCTTTGGGCTTTTCTACCAACTTCCATAGTTTGTTTCTCTCAAAGTTGTTGAGCTCTTTATGCATTGCTTCTAGCCAATCTGAGTCTTCAAGAGCTTCCCAAACTTTCTTTGGCTCCACCATGGATATGTGAGCCTGATGCTCACCAAAATGCTTTAATTGAGCTCGAGTAGACATACCTCTCCTGAGATCACCAACAACATTCTCAAGAGTGAGGTCTCTTCTTTCCAACATCCTGTCCACTCTAGCTTTGCGACGAGCTTCGATCTCCATGTTGTTTCTTGTGGGGATCACTTCATCATTTTGGTCCTTGTCTTGACCATCAATTTGACCTTGATCAATAATGGGTTCAGCTTCATCGATAGGAGGTATAGGTTGATCTTGGTCTTGATCAGGCAATTTACTTGTAAGGCTCTGAGATGATCTTGTAGCTGCCTGAATAAATCTGCCTTGAGCAACTGAATGCGCTAGGCTGGACAATCCCGTCAGTGGAGAGAGTGGAAATTCAGCCTAGCGCATTCAGCCTCATCATCATGTAGAGGTTTCTCAGCTTGTCTTTGGCTCGGGTCATCATTGCCCTCAATGCTAGGAGCTTGTTGAAGTTGTGAAGATGAGGGCTCCACATGAGTAGAGCATAGTTCTTCTCGATCCTCCACAAGGGGTTCCTCAATGGGGCGGATAAATCCCACGCCCATTCTTCTTATGGCATCTTGAGGTATTTCATCATCTATATCACAAACATCAACATGCCCCGCTTGGGGGCCATCATATTTTTTGAAAACCACACTACAAGATACTATGACAATTCCGGAGAGTTTATCATAGACTCTATAAGTTTGGGAATCGAGACCATAGCCAACAAAAATACCCTCTAAAGCTTTGGAATCAAATTTGGACAAACGAACACCTTTTATGAGATAGAAACACTTACAACCAAACACCCGGAAGTATGATATGTTGGGCTTGTTATCGGTAAGTATTTCATATGGTGTCTTGATCAATTATTTGCGGAGGTAGAGCCGGTTTGATGCATGGAATGCGGTGGAGATTGCCTCAGCCCAAAAGTTGTATGGAGACTTGAACTCTGCCAACATGGACCTTGCCATATCCATTAAAGTCCGATTATTCCTCTCAGCTACACCATTTTGTTGAGGGGTATATGCAGCGAAATATTGATGTTTTGTCCCCTCATCACTAAGAAATCCATTTAAGGTGTAGTTCTTGAACTCAGTGCCGTTGGCACTTCTTATTGTTAGCACGGGCACATTGTATTGACGTTGAACCATATTGACAAAGTCGATGAAATATTGTTGGGTCTCACTTTTCAACTTGAAGAAGTATACCCATGAATATCTTGAGTAGTTATCAACAATCACCAAGCAATATTTCTTCCCACCAAGGCTTGCATGAGATGGAGGACCAAAGAGGTCCACATGAAGGAGCTCTAAAATCCTCTTGGACTTTATAATATTATTTGGCTTGTGGGGAGCATCATGCATTTTTCCTTCAACACAAGCCCTGCAAACACGATCTTTGGCAAAACAAACATTGTCCTTTAGTCCCACAGTGTGGACACCCTTGTGGAGGCTTTGCAAAGTTCTCATATTGACATGGGCTAGTCGGTGATGCCATAACCAACCCACATCGGCCTTTCCGAATAAGCACATCGCACTTGTAGTGGTTTTCCCCGAAAAGTCCACCACATACAAGTCATTTTCGACATACCCAATGAAAGAGACCTTTAGAGTCTTGCTCCACAAGAGGACCACAATATCATTATCAATAAAGACGGTGAAACCCATCTTGCCAAGGGCATGAACGGAAAGTAAATTATATCCAAGGGTCTCAACAACCATGACGTCCACGAGTGTGACATCGTGTGCAACCACAACTTTGCCAAGACCCATTACCTGAGATTTTGACTTATCGGCATATGTGACGGTTATATGATCTTGATTTGCCCTTAACTCCATCATAATTGCCTTGCTTCCGGTCATATGACTTGTGCATCCACTATCAAGCACCCACTTTGACCCTCCGGAAGCATAGTTCTACAAAAGATCAAACTAGTTTTTAGGTACCCATTTTTCAATGGGTCCTCTTTTGTTAGAAACAAGGGTCTTTGGAACCCAAATAGACCAAGCAATATAACCATCAAGTGGACCAACATATTGTGCATAAACATCACCATAAGAATTACGCATTAATACATAGTGAGGGTTAGCACTTCCTGCAAAGTCATCTTATGACATGGTTTCTTTTGCCTGTGTGTGCTTGGACCTCTTCTTCTTGATGTTCTTCTTCTTGGCCTTGGACACATAGCCAAGACCTCTTTTCTCATTATTTGACCTTTGCTTACTCAAGAGGTCATCAAGAGACTTGTCACCTTTTGGAAAAGTAGCCTTTGCAAGCTCCCCCTTCAACCTAGCATTTTCTTCAAGGAGGTTTGTACTACTAGAAGGAATGAAAATACTAGGTGAAGCAATATTGGTCAATTGAGTTTGAAGTTGTTCACGTGACTTTGTGAGAGTTAGGAGTTCACTCTCCAAGACCTTGTGAGTCTCGTTGAGCTTCTCAAAATCCTCAAGAGACATTTGCCTCATCAAGGCCTTCAAGTCTTTCTTCAAGAGACACCCTAGTCTCTTGCTCTTCTTCTAGAGCATAAGTGAGAGCATCCATCTCAAGCATGTGCTCTCTCCCAAGTTTGCATCTCTCATCAAGAAGTTCTTGTGTGTGAGCAAGTTGATTCAAGAGATTTACGAAATGTTTCTTGTGGTCCCCATGCAAGTTAGTCATGAAAGCATCAAAAGCAACTAGCTCTTCCTTCACCTCAAGAGTTATATCATCATCTAATTCATCATTGCTATTATAGGAGGGGAGAGGGGTTGATGATACCTCCGAAGATTTTGCCATAAGGCAAGTGACGTTCTTGTTGGAGACATTCTCATTAGGTGAGTCGAAGAGTGAGAAGGTGGACGTAGAGGTGGTGGCAATGGCAGCCACACCATTAGTTGTTTCTTCTTCTTCATCATCATCTTCATCATTGGAAGAGAACTCTTCATGAGCTATCAATGCAATGTCACCGGACTTCTTGTTGGTGGCATTCTTCTTGTAGAAAGTCTTCTTAAAAGGTGCCTTTGGATTTTTCTTTAATATGAGTGCACCACCATTGTCTTCTCTCTTCTCATAAGGGAACCCGACAACAAAGTGATAGCGGTCACCACAGTTGAAGCAAGTTCTTAGTCTTGAAGCATTCTCTTTTCTACCACTTGGGTTGCTTCTTCGTTGCATCTCCATCTTGGCCTTGGCGGGATCTTTCCAAAAATTCCTCGCATAGAAGGCCATGTATTCACCATGAGCAACCTTGACATCTTCGGGATGGCTCATAGAGAGTGCATCATCACTTCCTTCATCTTCTTCATACTCAACAACCTTGGCCTTCAAGGCAAGATTGACACCACTACTCATTCCAATGGCACAAGCTCGGACATCTTTGACATTCTTGGCAGCAACCTTGAAGGCGAACATCTCTTGCATTATTTCATTTGAGGTCATGAGATGGTAGTTGTGTCTTCCTTGAAGACTCTTCAAGTCATTGGGCTCGAAGGGCATGATCGCACTCACATACTTTCTCTTTATCCAAGCATCATCAATGTGAGAGGCCCCACCATTTCTGAAGGCGGTGGCAGTGGATTTGAGTCTTCGATACATATCTTCATGATCCTCACCATCCTTCATGAAGAAACCTTCAGCTTCATTGCTTAAGGCATCATATCTATTTCTTCTCATGCTCTCATTTCCAACAAACAAGTCAATGAGAGCATCCCAAGCTTCCTTGGCGGTATTGAAGTGCTCAATGTGTGGGAAATACTTTGGTCCCACTCCAAGTTGAATCATGTGCAAAGCTGTGGCATTGAGTTGACTATTGACCACTTCTCTTCTTGTCAAGTTGGTTGGATCCTCAATTTTGAGTCCATCTTCAATGATGTTCCATAGGTCAATGCAAGAACTGCGCACATGAGATTTCATTAAAACTTGCCATTGAGCAAACGTATGTGCAACTAACTTAGGTGGGTCACCTCTATTATTTATATGAGGATGTGGGATCGGAGGGTCGGGAGAGTACCATCCGGGAACTGTATGGTGCTCTTCCTTCCCATCCCCCTTTTTGGTGGAGGAGTTAGTGGGATTATCTTCATCCCCCACAACTTCACCAGAAGGCATAGCCGAAGTAGTTGCCTTAGGGTTAAGAGGTGTTTCCACATGAGGGGGAGGGGGTGAGGCTGTTTTTTCCTTAACAAGTTGCTCAACTAGTTGACGCAATTGTTGGATTTCGTTGCCCAAGGTAGAGCTCAAGCTAGTTTCCAAATTCTTGAGATCTACCATGGTCACCGAGTTACTAGCCTCACCCTCTTCCCCTACCACTAGGTCGTCCATATTCTCTTAGGCGGTTAAGCCCGAATAAAGAGCCGAGGCTCTGATACCAATTGAAAGGATCGTATGGACACCTAGAGGGGGGGTGAATGGGTGCTACTTCAAATATTTACTTCCTTTTCAATTTAGGGTTTGACATAAAGGTAAATTCTCTAGATTATGCAACTATGGTGAATTTACCTATATTTCAATCTAGCACGAACACTAAGCAAGAACAAGATAAGTAAAGTGCGGTAAAGGATAGAAGTAACCAAAGTGGAGCACGCGGAGACACAAGGGTTTGTTTCCCGTAGTTCCTTCCTTTTTAGGGGAAGTACATCTACGTTTGGAGAGGGGGTGGTTTCAAACCACCAACGCCACGAGAGGCCTCCCTTGTTCTCTGATGAACCTCACCCCAACGGGATCGATTCACCTCTTCCACTATATCGGCAACCTTCGAGGTGGAAGCCGGCACCTTTACAACAAGTTCGAGGCACACATCCACAACCTAATTGGAGGCTCCCGAATACAACCAAGCTGTCAAACAATCAAAGACAAGCTTGTAAGAACCAAATCACAAGCTAGGGTTTCCAAAGAAACACTAGAGCAAGGGGCCCTCAAGTGAATGAGGGGGAAATAAAGATCTCTCTTGGTGAAGCTATAGATCAAGGCCTCCTCCTTCGATTCTCCAAAGATCAATGACTTTGGATGGTTGAGTGAAGAGTTCTTGAGGATTTGGTGGCTCAAATGGTGCTGCTGTTCTTGAACTGGACGAACAGCTCCCAAGGTAGAAGAAGGGGCCTTTATATAGGCCCCCTGGAATTAGAGTCGTTGGGAGCCACTTACCCCGGACAGTCCGGCAAACACTAGCCGGACACTCCGGGCGAAACCAACCAGACAATCCGGCCTGGCAAAGTTTCCGGCCAGTGTTCGGACTGTGTCCGGGTAGAGTCTGAAGTGATGTACTGATTGTCCGGGCAGGTCGACGAATCCCCAGGGCCGGATAGTCTGGCAGAATCCGGCCGGATAGTCCGGCCTGGTCGGACACTCCGGCGTATATCAGCCGGAGAGTCCGGCTAGGACTTTCTTCCTGCATAGACTTGATCCTGGGAAGCCTTTTTCCTTCAGTGCAAAATACACTAGAGTAGCTGATATCTCCTGAAACATTTAACAACAGATTAAACCTATCCAAGTGTTGTCAACAAACATCAAAATAATAGGAAGGGCATAAATGCCCTTTCAGCTAGGCCATTAAATCTTTCTCTCCTTCCTTCCAAGCACAAGGGACAAGGAGAGAGAATATACGGTATATTGCTACAGTGTAGTTTGACCAGGGCAGAGGGGTGGGTGTTTGCTGGATGGATTAGTGGCCAAGGTTAGGGAGGAAGTGGGTTTAAGTGATGGTTATGGTGTATCAAAAATGGCATAAGTGAAGGTCGTGCACCACATTCCATTCTTTACACTTGTCCAAGTGAAGGGGGGGCACTAGTGGATGGTCAGGGTTAAGAGGTACTTGGGGTATTTATTTGGGAATTTTCAGATGAATTTAGGTCCTCTTATTAAACCTTCAAAAAGTGCCGAAATGATTTCATTGAATTCATTTGGGAATTTTGAATTGGACAAGGTGGGGTTTTGTTTTGAGATGGTCCCAAATACCATTTCACACATTGGAGAATTTTCCCAAGATTTATTGAAGAAGAAAAGTGTTTAAAGCATATATTCTCTCATTTCTGCCATTTAAGAAAAAGGGCATAAAGAAATGATAAAAATCTTATATTTTTGAAGTGGGAAGATAGGGAACATAATATAGGCCTCAAATGTGCCTAAAGTTGGAAAAGTGTTTTGGAGAAAAACAAACTTTCTTCAATAGAAGGAATTTTGGAATTTTGGTAAAAGAAGGGAAATACATTGTTTTAGGCCAAAATAATTAGGGAAAACTATTTACTAAAATTTTCTCTCCAAGGTAGAGGATGTCCACATGGGGTAGCTATAATTTACACACCTTGGGTTTTGAAGATCAACACTTTGTTTGAAGAAAACAAGGAGTAAAGGATCTTGGGCCAAAATATTTTTATACCACCAAAACCTTGTTGGATTAAGGAGCTCAGAGCTCCCCTTGTATCATGGGCTAGATGGATAGATAGACCAAGTTATGTAGATCACCATGGTACAGAAGGATGACATTGATCAAGGTTGGGTGCTCCTAGGATTGATGCCGAACTTTGTTGAAAATAAGGGCGTCAAAAGATATTATTATTTAGCCTCAAAAACCTTGTGGGTTTAAGGAGCACAAAGCTCCAACGGAAACAAGTGAATCATGGGTTGATAGAACAAGTTGAGGAGAGCACAACCATGCCAAGAGTTGGTGAAAAGGAAGTGAGAGTGAGTTGGGAGCTTCTACCAAAGTAGGCATGTTGATGAGGTTTGCAGAAAAGATTTTTTTCTTGCCTGCAAAACCATCAAGAACAAGTGGGTCAAGGGATGATTTGGTCAAGGTCAAGAGTGGGATTTGTAAGTCCTTAGGTTGGTTTACAAGATGGTTCCAGTACATTTCCAAAAATTCACAAGGGTTGATAGAGGCAAGGACTCAAATATGGGTTCATGATAACAGTTCCAGACTTAGTCATATTTTGGCATCTTCAGGATTTTTGACTAGTGTTCAAGAGCTAGTGGTTTTGATGAAATGCAAGGTTCCAAACTCATCACCAATGCTATTAGCTAAGATGTGCATGAAATTCAATTTCATATTAATATGCACATATTTATGTGGAGCTTCTCCTATGTATCATAGTTGCCTAACTACTTTGGACCCAATTTGTTTGGGGACCATACTGTACTTATTGTTGTGTAGGTACATTGAAGATATATTGGATGCTTGTCTCATAAAGTAGGAAGAAGTGGTGCTTACATGTCAATTGGAGGCAAGCTAGGATGATCAACGAATTCTTATCCACTACATCCTACCAATTATATCTCGGTAACAAGTATCTCTCTGATGCATACATATCTTGTTTCCAACCTTTCGTAGGATGCTTGTTGCCATGAGTTTGTGTATTTGTAAATATTGTAGTTCTTGCTTTGGTTTTTAGGGGATCTCTCTTTTGCATATGTGAGTAAGTTGAGATGAGTGCGTATAATGGGGACTATAAACATCATGGTCATGATTCACCAATCCTAAATATGTCAATCTAGCAATTTTATTGCCTATCTTTTTCTCAATTTCTCTCATGTGCAATAGTGAGTATTTTGCAAAGTTGATTTCTATTTGTGATTCTTGTTGCCTTTCTCCATATATTCCAACTATTTTCTTTTCCCTTGGTAATAGTTGTAATGTATGTAGTGTGTTAGTGTTTGAAGCTCATCGATGTACAATAAGATATATTTGAGCCTTTGGCCATGCTTTCAAGCAAAAATCTTATTGGTATATTCTATGACTTCCTTTTGCTTTTCATGTGCTTTCTTGTTTATCTATCTTGTGTGTGCATGTTTCTTTATGGGCATATGTCTTTGTGATATTTTCCACCTAGAAACTTATACACACAAGATAAGATAAACCTTTGGTTGTTTTTGCATTCCTTGGAGACCACCTTGTTATTTCTTTTTGACTCTTCGGTGGCTTCCAAATTTATTTGCCAATGAGTGCTTGTCCCTTTTGTTTGCATCTCGGATCACTCATATTTTGATCTCTCTTGCATAGTATTGTTAAATGAATTTGTAGGAGTGAGGATTCCATGATTATGCACTTGGTTTCCAAATACAATTATTATAATTTGTGCATAATCCTTGGGGAACTCCTCTAATTCATTTAAGAATGCTCATTTGCCTTCTTTATCATGTTTTGTGGTTTAAATGTTTATGGGGGAGTGAGGATTCCATATTTGCGCATGATGTATTCAAATACAATGATTCTATTTTGTGCACAAAGATTGGGGAGCTTCCCTATTTCATTTGAACACTCATTTTCTCGTATCATAATATCTTTTTTGGTATCAATTGTTGTGTTCAATTGGTATTTTTGGATCCTTTGGGTTGCTTGCTTCATTTGTTGAAGTTGCTTTATTTTTCCCTTCTTCTTGCAATCTTTGGGTGCTCAATATAGTTTTACTTCCTCATGGGTATTCATCATTGGATATGTGCATATGCACACCTTTTGCGGAAATATCACTAGGTTGGACGTCTAGAACTTTTCACCCATTTTGGCAATCGATGCCAATGGGGGAGAAGTTTTAGAGGATTTAAGGGAAATGGTTTATGCTTTGAGTTTGTTCTTAAGCATTTGCCTTTCATGCTCTTGCTTCTTTGTTGTTGCTTTGCATGTTTAATATATAGAGGAAACTCCACCAACGGTAGTGGTTGGCAATCTATGTAATAAAATTCAAGTTCATCACACGTGCATAGATTGTGGGGGAGTTTGCTCTATATATTGTGGGAGTACCTACATCACATATTTGCGTAGTATTTGATGTTGGCACAACCATTTTGTTCATTAAATTCCATATTTAAACCCTCTCAAAGGGATTGTCATCAATTACCAAAATGGGGAAGATTAAAAGGGCATGTATGCCCCCATGAGTTGTTTTGGTAATTAATGACAATCCCTATGGACTAATGTGCAAATTAAGTTTCACTTGTAGGTTTGCCATTGGCATCGCTTGGGCCATGTGTTGGTCTCAAGGTTGAAAGAAGAAGAAGAAGATCAAGTGTGTCTTGACGAAGAAGATGGAGTTCCTCATGTGCATCTTCAAGACATCATCCTTAGAGCATGACTAACAGCACTAGTAAAAGGGGAAAACCCGTATAATAACTGCCAGTATACGGGTTTGGGCGAGAAAACGGCGACGATCAGAACCCTCAAACGGAGCGATCCGTAAAAAAAATTTATGGGCCAGCACGAAAACCGCCCGTCGGCCTGTACATTCGCGGGTTGGGAGGCCGACCCGGACGCCGCACTGGACTCGGAAGAACCCTAGGGCGCGCTGAAGTTTCACAACGGCAGTCGCCCCCTTCCGTGCGCGCTGCCCCTTCCACGCCACCACCGCCGCCATTTCCACCGCCAGCCGCCCGATTCGGCCTCCCTCGCCCATGCGCAGCTGATCCCAAAGGTCCGGCCTCCTTCCCGGCTGTCCTCTCTCCTTTCACGGCCTGAATCCACGCGTGGACGCCGCCGCGCGGCCATTCGAGGATGAGCTCAGACGAGCAGCAAGATCTGCTCGATTGGTCATCGTCGGACGATTCCAACATCGAGGATTTGCTCCACGACGACGACGACTGCGAGATGGCCATTCTCCTCCTCGCCGTCAAGGAGCACAAGGACCGGGCCAAGCTGCTGGATCAGAGGTGCAGCTCGGTGATGGACGCACCTACATCCAGCGCAAGCGCTTCCTCGGCCACGCAACCTTGATGGAGGATTACTTCGCCGAGGTACCTACATATCCACCAAATCTTTTCTGTAGGAGGTACCGAATGCGTCGTTCCTTGTTCGTGAGAATTGTCGAGACTATCGAGGTGAACTCAACATATTTCAAGCAACGACGCAACGCTGCCGGCGACCTAGGATTTAGCGCATATCAGAAAATCTCAGCTGCCATGTGAGTGATTGCATATGGCGTCCCCGCAGACTACACCGATGAGTACCTACACATAAACAAAGATACAACTACCGAACCAGTACGTAGGTTTGTGAAGATGGTTATCAAGTTGTTTGGTCCAACTTATCTCTGAGCTCCTAATGAAGAAGATACCAAAAGGTTAATGGAGATAAATGAAAAAAGGGGATGGCCGGGCATGCTTGGTAGTATAGATTGCATGCATTGGACTTGGAAAAATTGTCCAAAAGCATGGTATGGAATGTATTGTGGTAAAAACCATGATCCTACCATTGTGCTCGAGGCAGTTGCTTCGCAAGATTTGTGGATTTGGCCCTTTTTTTGGCTGCCCGGAACCCTCGATGACATCAATGTGTTATAATGATCCCTTTTGTTTGCAAAACTTGTGGCAGGAGAGGCATCTACTTGCAATTACAAAGTCATGGATCATGAGTACACAATGGGCTATTATCTAGCCGATGGCATATATCCCGAACGGGCAACTTTTGTGAAGTCCATTAAAGATCCCCAAGATCAAATAGAAGCTATATTTTCCAAGGCACAAGAGGCAGCCCACACGGATATTGAGAGAGTTCAAGCAAGGTTTCAATTGTTCGAGGCCCAGCTAGATTTTGGGATAAGAAAACCCTTGTCAACATCATGACATGTTGTGTGATTCTACACAACATGATCATCGAGGACGAGAGAGGTTTAAACTTGCCTTGCTTCTATGACAACGTTGGCACCCGAGTGTGACCCGAAAGAAACCCCAATCGCCTTGAAGCTTTTCTTGAAGGATATCGGCAGATTGAGGACAAGGCAACTCACAGGCAGCTCGTCAATGATCTCATCCAGCACCACAAGTCAATGCTTTAAAGTTTGACCACTTTTATTGGAAAATTTAGCAACATTAAATTAGTATCATTAGATCACTTTTGATCTAGAGTTTTAATATATATACCGATTTGATTTCATATATGTTCCTATATTTTAAAATAAAGTTAGTCAAATAGTATAAAAATATTTGACTTATGTCTACAAGTATGCTTGTTTATTTGAGTACGAAGGGAGTATACACGTGCCTCGTGAGCATCACACTATGTACAAAGTTGTACTACTTATATGGACACATACACAAAGACGTACAGCAGGTCTTCCCTCGTGAGTTCACACTTTGTGGCAGATCTAGATCTAGTCAGGGCTAGATTGCGTTGATTTAATTACTCCTAATTTCTAGCTGTTAACGCGGAGACCCAAGTGCGCGTCAATGGTGGATAAGGTCCCAGATGCGCCGGCAAACTGCCCCCCTTCCCTCACAGGCGCTCGCACTCCGTCGCTAACAGGTTGGTGTTTCTTCTTTGTGCTCCTCCGATATGTTCCAAGATCTATTTACCCCTGCTGAGCATCTATGCAAAGTTAATCGATGTGGATTTGTACCTAGATTTTTCCTGCGAATTCGTAGTTTTGCTTCCGAGTTTTTCAGCTCTACACATGGTAGTTTATCCAGTGTGTCTTTTCATTTTTATACACATCGGAGTTTTCCCCAACGATCTCTTTCCTTATCTTTTTGTTGACTCTCGATCGAGCGTTGTTCTCTTCATCCCAACCGTAACAGAAAGATGGGAGAGATAGAGCACACGATCGATGGCGATTAGGCCGACCGATGGTGATGGCGGCGGCGAGACTGGATCCCGCTGAAAGCGCCGCTCGAAGTAGATTTAGAGGGAGGGCTGCGGCTATTTGGCGCTTGAGGTGGAGACAGCGGGAGGCTATGGCGGCAGCGATTTCTTCCAGCCGGGAGGTGCCCTCACCGAGCGCAGCGGCGAATGGACCTTGGTCTGGCTAGGAGGGGAGCGGAGAACGGCTGCTTTGGCAAACCACCATGGTTGAGACTTGAGAGGCAGGCTGCACCAATACGGTCTAGGAATGTAGTGGATTTGGTCATTTGGTTAGTGATGTTGTGGAGTATTTAGAGAGGTTCTTAATTAATTCGTCGCTCGTTCAGACTTTGTGTTTTGACCCCGACACAAAGAAAGTCCATTGCGCATGTTTGAAATGAAAAATTCCATGAGCCATACAGTGTGCTGTGTACAAAATGAATGTCTCTAAGCATCCTCTGTTACCACTTGCATTGTGTAGGGGGAGGATGGTTAGTCGTCGTCTATTATTTACTTCTATGCTTGATTTTGTTCTTGTCCGGGTTCTGCATTTTCAAAAGAAAAATAAGATGCATAACTCAGACATCACATGAAGTAGAAATTTAATATGGTATGATCAAACATAGTGATTTTTAAAATTCAAGACTTTATTTGACCTCAGAATATGCAGCTCGGTTCATACATGCATATGCTCATTGCTTTGCAAAAATAAAGTTCGGACAAACTTTTGACAAACAGTTAATCACACCGTAATTAATGTGATAGCAGAAACATAAGCACATGCAGTTGATTTCCAATTTAAATTTTATGACCTCCATTTTGCTGTCATAGGGGTAACTGCTGGTCAAAGGTATATCGCAGCCACCATAGAGATAGAGACCGTATGCGGCAGCATCCTGAGTTCTGCGGCAGCTCCAACCTCCACTGGTTTATTTCTTGACACGGTCTTGGTCAATCTCCTCTGTTGTATTATTGATGAACAAGGCGTAATTAAAATAAGCGCTATTTTCCATAGGATATGATCCTTTGAATCAAATGCCTGTTGTGAGAAATTTTCCATAGGATCTCAATCCTACAAAAATCCTTTAAAAATCCAATGAATCAAAGGAGCCCTAATGGAAGACACAGAGCATCCTGCAACAAGAAAAGATAACTTAACAAACCTCGAGTCGAGTTACTTAGTACATGCATGACCTCCCTGCTAAAATTATTTGGACATGGACCCAACCTCGAGTTGTGGTCTTCTTCTTAGTATACTAGCAATTTCTCAGTTTATTAAAGCAACCCTTGCAGCCAAGGGAGATCCTGCTTTTAATTCATAAATCAACCTTAGCTTCTGTATCGACACAGTGCTAAGCATTCGATCAATTTCTCTTGTCTATTAACTACTTGGAATCATTATAAAAAATTAACTATTTGTTATGTTATCCATGTTAATTTGTTACTGCCTCCATTCCAATTCCAAAAATGAAGCTTAATAATATTTTTCGAAAGTCAAAAAACATAAAGTTAGACCAACTTTATAGGAAAAAAAATATCAACATCTATAATAAAAATCTATATCGTTAGATAAATATTGCAATATACTTTCGAATTACATCTATTTTATCTTGGTAACGTTGATAGTTTATTTATAAGTTTGGTCAAACTTTACACTGTTTGACTTTAGAAAAAATTTATACGCCATTTTTTTGGAATGGAGGTAGTAGTACCTAACTGTAGATCGTCACTTGGCAAGTCATAGGAAGTGCCAAGTTATTCAATTTGTTTTCCCTTGAAAAGAACTTATTCAATTTGTTTAATGATACTTTTTTTCTACATTGAAGTAGCAAACTTCATGTTTGGCCAAATAATCTGTCTGTAGTCTTTAGGGGAAAAAATCTAGGATGGGCTAGTCCCTTGGACCTCCACACCCTCTTATATATATATAGCTGAACTTAGGTACATCTTAACTAGTACACTATAGAATACTCTAGAATCAGGTAGGACACTAACTTAGACTACAACATACTGGAATGTTCCAGGCACTCCTAGGACAACACTAATATACTAACACTCCCTGGAATATTCTAGGCTCTCCTAGGACAGTCTCCAACACTCCCCCTCAAGATGGGTGATAGATATCTATCATTCCCATCTTGTTACAAGCTGAACTACACTCTTTATTTCCTAATCTTTTAGTTAAACAGTCTGCAATTTGCTCGCTAGAGGTTACATGATTTATCTTAATTATACCGTCATCCAATTTCTCCTTTATGAAGAAGCGATCAATCTCCACATGCTTGGTTCTATCATGTTGAACGGGGTTGTTTGCGATGTTGATCGCCGACTTGTTGTTACACCACAAATTTAACGGGCCTTTCCTCAACACTTTCAGTTCTGAAAGAAGATTCCTCACCCATAACATCTCACTCAAACCTTGCGACATATTCAGCTTCAGCTGTTGACTTTGAAACCACCTGCTGCTTCTTACTTCGCCATGACACCAAATTTCCCCCCACAAACACACAATAACCAGAAGTTGATCTCCTATCATCCAAGCAACTTGCCTAGTCAGCATCACAATACCCATCCACATTTAGATGACCATTCCTTTTGAACCATAGTCCCTTTCCTGGACTACCCTTCAAGTACCGGAGGATTTGATTGACCGCATCCAAGTGTCCGCTCCTAGGATCATGCATGTATCTACTCACTACACTCACTGCATATGAAATATCAGGTCTTGTGTGACATAGATAGATGAGTCTTCCAACAAGCTTCTGGTACTTCTCCTTATCCACTGGATCACCAGATTCGGCACATAATTTGTGGTTTTGGTCGATAGGTGTTGATGCAACCCGACACCCAAGCATGCCCGTGTCACTAAGCAAGTCCAAAACATACTTCCGCTGGGAGAGCACAATCCCTTCGGGAGATCTAGCAATTTCTATGCCAAGAAAGTACTTGAGTTGACCAAGATCCTTTACCTCAAATTCCTTGCGTAGGTTGTCTTTCATCCGTGATATCTCCATCGCATCATCTCCCGTGATTATGATATCAACATATACAACAAGGATTGTAATCTGGCTATTTGAGTGCCGATAGAACATCGTATGATCCCCATTACACTGCTTATATCCCATACCACATACAACTCGTCTAAATCTATCAAACCATGCCCGTGGAGATTGCTTGAGGCCGTATAGAGATTTTCTCAACCTGCATACCTTTCCTGATGTTCTAGGAGAGTGGAGAAACCAGGTGGGATCTCCATGTATACCTCCTCCTGTAAATCTCCATGCAAGAATGCATTCTTGACATCCAACTGATGCAAAGGCCACCCAAAGTTAGTTGCACAAGAGATTAGGATCCTCACTGTGTTCATCTTTGCCACCGGCGCAAATGTCTCATCATAGTCAATCCCATATGTTTGACTATATCCTCTAGCAACTAGTCTTGCCTTGTACCTTTCAATTTTCCCTTCTGGATTTTGTTTCACAGTGTAAATCCATTTACACCCAGCAGCTCTCTTTCCTGCTGGAAGATGTACAAGTTCCCAAGTTTTATTTTTTTCGAGAGCATTTAACTCCTCTATCATGGCCTCGCGTCACTTCGGGTCTTGCTTTGCTACTTTTCAGTCTCTTAGATCACCACAGGTTGCAATGATGCAATGAAGGCCAAGTAGTTTGTTGATAGAGATGTATATGATACATAATTAGCTATGTCATGCTCATCTCGGTACCAATTTGGAGGTTTTCTAGCTCCAACTCGGATTCCTTTTCTTAAGGCAATGGGCAAGTCCATTGAATCTCTCGTATTAGATGGACCCGCGCCCTCAGTCAATTCAACAATTTCAACACTTGTTGGAGCATGTTGCTCCCCCAACACCTGTGTGTCACCTGTTGTAGGAGCCGCGCCCTCAGTCGATTCAACAATTCCACCACTTGTTGGAGCATGTTGCTCCCCCTGCACCTGTGTGTCACCTGCTGTAAGAGCCTGTTGCTGCTGCTCATGTTGTGGTTTTCTCCGTGTATACACTTTTAAGTTTTCTTCCTCATTTGGCTTTCTCCATCTATCTTCACTTGCAGGAGATGGAATTGAACCAACAACAACTCTCGATTGTTCATCTTCCTTTGTCCTCAACAGTTCAGTCTCCCCCTCTCGACTAGCATCAATTGTGCTAGGAGAGTCAAAGTCAAACAACGAGCCGAGGTCCGTCTTCTCTCCGTAGAACGGCTCGGTCTCTCTAAATGTCATATCCATGCTAACAAATGTTCTCCGCTCACTAGGGCTCCAACACTTGTAGCCCTTTTGTCTAGATGGGTATCCAATGAAGATGCATTTCACAGCATGTGGGTCCAATTTTCCTACCGAAGGTCTATGGTCTCTGACAAAGCATGTACAACCAAACACCTTTGGTGGAACAATGAACTCATTTTTACCAAAGATCATTTCATATGGGGTCTTCATCCCAAGAATTCTTGATGGCATTCGGTTGATGAGATAAGTAGCAGTCATAATTGCTTCACTCCATAAGAATTTTGGCACATTCATAGTAAACATAAGCGATCGTGCTACCTCTAGCAGATGTCGATTCTTCCTCTCAGCTATTCCATTCCGTGGAGAAGTATCAGGGCATGAAGTTTGATGAAGTATTCCTTTTTCTGAAAGGAAGTTGCCAAATTCATGGTTCACATACTCTGTCCCATTATCAGTCCTGATAATTTGAATACCAATGTTGAAACGATTTTGGATATATGCATAGAAGTCCCTGAAACAACTAAGCACCTCACTTTTTTGTTTCATGAGATATATCCAAGTCATCCGCGAGTAACAGTCAATGAAGGTGACAAAGTACTTCATTCCACTAATAGAGACCATAGGAGAAGTCCAGACATCAGAGTGAATCAACACGAAAGGCGATGTGCTTCGGAGTCCACGACTCACATATGATGTCCTTGTGTGTTTTCCATATTCACAAGCATCACACACAAGTTTTTCTTTATCCACCTTCTTCATTTCCTCGGGAAATATCTTACTCATAGTATCAAAGGACATATGGCCCATTCGACAATGTAAGAGTATCACCTTTGCTTCATCCTCACTAGCAACAATTGTCAAAGCGGTGCATAATGCATCATCTGTTTCATGTCTATCCAAGTACCATAGTCCCTTATGCCTGATGCCAACCCCAAGTCTCCTTCCAGTTGTCCTCCTCAATTATACACTTGTATCGGTCAACAATAATTCGACAATCAATGTCGTCAACCAAGGCACTCATAGACACCAAACTCACTGGAAATGATGGAGCATACAAGACCGAAGACAATGTAATTGACGGAGTGCATTTCACCGTGCCGACTCCTTTGACGGGCTGATAAGTTCCATCAGCTGTTTGGATGGTCTCTTTATGCATGGGTGGATTTGGCGCATATGATGCGAACTCACTCCACCTTCCCGTGACATGTGCAGATGCTCCCGAATCTAGTATCCAATTTGAACAAGTTCCGTTTAATGTAGGAGCTTGATTTGACATACCTTCTTCCGCTTGTGCGAGATTTACACAATTTCGTAGGGCTGTTGTTTTTTCACCTTGTTTTGGAACTTCCGCAATCTTCTTCGACTCTTTCAATTCTTCTATCTCCTTCATCAATTGAGTCATTTTTTGAAGTAGCTTCTCAATTCTTTGATTTTCCGCCATTGATCAGTGTTGTTGAGACTGAATCCACAACGCTGTTCAGCTGTTCTACAAGTCCAGCATGCACACACTCTTCTCCGTAGCTATAGCACAACCCAAACCGCTCCTCCGCTGCAATACAGCCCACTCCTAGCTGCACTGTCTGACCACTTCTCCTGGCTGCACTACACACACACCGCTGTCCGCCACCACAGAAATCTCAAAGTGGAGCAGCACAACGTCCGGTCCCCGTTGCTTTTGCTAAGAGACACGAGCTCACGAAGCTCTCCCTTCTGTCCTCTGCTAGCACACACCGCAAACAACAATCACCTCTGCTTTGAGCAGCTGCAACTCTCTTGCTTCTCCTTCCCTACGAGTCAACCTGGCCAACACTTTTCCACTTGAGCTAGCTACCCCTGTCTGCACTCACACCTGAATGCCTGGAGCTCCTCCACAAGCCGCTGTTTCACCACCGGCCACCACCAGGACCAAGCGCCCCTTCCTCAGCTTATGCCATAGCAGAGCAGCCCTGCTTCATCACCACTTCTCAGGAGAACCTTGCTCTGATACCATGTAGTCTTTAGGGGAAAAAATCTAGGATGGGCTAGTCCCTTGGACCTCCACACCCTCTTATATATATAGCTGAACTTAGGTACATCTTAACTAGTACACTATAGAATACTCTAGAATCAGGTAGGACACTAACTTAGACTACAACATACTGGAATGTTCCAGGCACTCCTAGGACAGCACTAATATACTAACACTCCCTGGAATATTCTAGGCTCTCCTAGGACAGTCTCCAACACTGTCCAAGTCCTCTTTTGCTTGTCAGTAAAAATATATCCGTTGGTAAAGTGAAAATAGATCAGTCAGTATGTTTGTTGGGAAACCCTATCTGTCTTGACTCTAGGTCGGTCAGAATGTTGGCAAGAAAATGCTACTCCCTCCGATCCATATTAACGTTCTCAACTTTGTCTAGATGAAAATGCATCTAGTCTAAATTCTTAACTAGATACATCCGAATCTAGATAAAGTTGAGAACAATAATATGGACCGGAGGGAGTATCTATTTCAACTCTTGATGGCAGGGGTTTTCCCAACAGCTGATTTCTGTCGGTAAAAGTCTCAACAACACGGTAATGGCAGAACCGATATTGTGTCATGGTGTCACGAGAGTTATTTGAAGTTTTTTCCCCCGAAAAGAGTTATAGTCCCACCCTTATTGTCTACTATTGGCATCACTTTATTCTCAGTTGCAACTATTCAGGCCTTTCATATGCACAATGTTATCAACCTGGTTGGCTGTACTGTGTGGTTTTCATAGACGATTGCAGAAACAGAAGGAGAAATTATTAGTCAACTTTGTTAGCACAATTTGTTCTGTTTCGTCGCCATCATATGACTATTTCAATCATAGCCTAATGCATTATTACAAAGTTTATGCTCCGAGGTTGTTTGTCCGTGCAAGCAAGCCTTAGTCAATCTTTGATGTGGGAATATTGTGATTTGTCTCTAGTCCAGTAAATAATTTAGGTCTACTCATGTTCTCACTATAATAAATTGACGGAACAGATATTTCTTTCAAGATGAGCTTGCCAGCTAATTTGCTTTATTATCATGAATTGAATGAAAATTAACCATCCTAACAAGCCTGCCTTTTAAAGCCATCACTTGAGGCAGAGGCCGGGGCTGTATCCCCATTTTCAAAAAAACTAAGCCTGCCTCCTTAGAAACTATGGAGTTACTCAACTAACATCCCCTTTCTTAGTCCATGATTCGATTCTTTGTTCGTACCCAGCAGGAGTAAACGAGGTGGGTTACAAGTGGCCCAGATTGTTATGCAACGATGCAAGGTATTTTAGGCCATCTCCCATAGTAGATACAGCCCAAGCGAGAAATTTTCGCAACTGGTTGGTCGTGATATCTGGTGCCAACTACCAAGGTCGTCTCTTTGGCTATATTTTGGGTTCTTCAGATGGTGACAGCGGCTACCTTTTAATTTTTCGATGCATATTTAGTCGCTCTGCAGCCAATTAACATCTTTGGGAGATGATGAGCACAGCCTGATACTAAAATGAATTTGTAAGGGCTTGCACTTATAACACAGCCTGGATTCTATCTTGTTCTTATTTATTTTAACAAGTCAACTTCCCAACAACAATATTGTTGAGGCATCCCACATGGTCTCACTTGCGCGCATGATGCCTATTAGCCTGGTCAGAGCAAGGACAATAGTTCCTAGTTAGCAGGCTATAAGGTAGTCCGCATCACCAAAATCTTAGCTGGAGGTGAGAGAAAGTAAGAGAGAAGGGAGTGGTGATAGACCAAGTGCCTGGCTACAGCACATAAAACGAAGGACCCTCGCCGGCTTGCAGCCTACTACTAGGGCTACAGCAGGTGCATGCATGTTTTTAACCACTGGCATACATCTCCAAGCATGCAAACATTAAATACTTAAGTATTCAGTATAGCCAATATAAGAGGCAACCTATTGTATGGATTTTTTTATGTCTCTAGATGACTTTTTCGTGAAAACGATTCATTGATAGAAAAGGAAGTTCATGTACAAGTCCATAAAAGGACCAACACCCCACCATACAACTCGACCCAAAAACTAACTACGGGATAAGCTGGCGAAGCCCTCGGGCTCCTGCTGCTGCCCAGGATCTCGCCTCGGTTTTGATCACGTCGAGCAGCGAAGAGACTGAAGGGCTAACGCTGTCGAAGACCGTCGTGTTCCGATGCTTCCATAGCCACCAAGCCGTGAGAATACTCTTCGACGAGGTGTCTTTGCGCAGTAGCCGAGGAGTGGCTCATAGCGCTTGCGCCCACCAATCTGCGAAGTCGTCTTCAGCAACAGGAGGGGTAGACGTGGATCGAATCCACGACAACACCTCGTGCCACATTGTCCTTGAGAACGAGCATCCGGTGAGAATGTGCGCCATGGTCTCAAGTACTTGGTCGCATAGTGGGCATCTCGGCGGGTGTGCAGGTCTATGCCGCTCAAGCCTTTCCCCTGTCCAACACTTGTCCTGGCAAGCCAGCCAAGTGAGGAACCTCACCCTGGGGGGTGCCCAAGTCTTCCATATCAACTTCCAGTATCATGAGGTGGTCGACCCCTATAAAAGGGTGTCATAACAGAAGCTGGAAGAGTACACCTCATCCGCCGTCCACCACCGTTGACCCGTGTATCCTGAGGTGGTCGACCCCTGTAGAAATTTAATATGGTATGATCAAACATAGTGGTTTTTAAAATTACGACAATATTTTACCTCAGAATATGCAGCTTGGCTCAGAGATGCATATACTTGTTGCTTTCCAAATATAAGGTCCGGACAAACTTTTGACAAACAATTAATCACACTGTACTTTATGTGATAGCAGAACATAAGCACAGGCAATTACTTTCCAATTCAAATTTTATGACCTCCATTTTGCTGTCGTCTGGGTAATTGCTGGTCAAAGCGGTATATCGCAGCCACCAGAGGAAACGAGATAGAGACCATAGGCGGCGGCGTCCACGACTTGCTGGTTGACAAGGTGGAGTTTTGCGGCAGCTCCAACCTCCACTGTTTTATTACTTGACACGGTCTTGATCAACCTCCTTCGTTGTATTATTGATGATCAAGGCGTAATTAAAATAAGTAGTATTTTTCCAGTCTTGTTGAGGCATCATCTTCCTCCCATCCACATGTTTTTTGCTCATCCTAAGGGCTCCTTTGATTCATAGGATAGAAAAGTGTAGGAATGGGAAACCTATAGGATTGGCATATCATGTCCACTTCTGACAGCTATGGGAAGACCAATTTCCCTTTGATTGTGGTGAAGTAATTTTCCATGAAGTCCAACCTAATATGTTTTTCCTATGACTTTACACTACAAGATTCCTATGGGATTATTTTCTATTGGATTTGATCCTTCGAATCAAACGGCAGTTATAAGAAATTTCCATAGGATCTGATCCTACAAAAATCCTTTGAAAATCCAATGAATCAAATGAGCGCTAATGATCAAGCATAGTGATTTTTAAAATTATAAGACTTTATTTTACCTCAGAATAAGCAGCTCGGCTCATACATGTGTATGCTCATTGCTTTCCAAGTATAAGGTTCGGAAAAACTTATGACAAACAATCAATCACACCGTACTTTATGTGATAGCAGAAACATAAGCACAAGCAATTGCTTTCCAATTTAATTTTTATGACCTCCATTTTGCTGTCGTATGGGTAATTGCTGGCCAAAGGTATATCGCGGCATGGAAAAATACGGCCTCTTTTTATTGGAGTAGGTTGCTAGTGACTTGAATAGCTTGTCTTTTCGTTGAAGTTACTTAAGACTTTTTCTTTTGTTCAATCAGTCCGGCTTGTCATCTTACACTATGGTTGTAAGATTTCACTACCTAAGGCTGCAATTTGGTTACATATATCCAAGTTTTTACCTAGATATAAAACTCAAAGCATTTTTTTACATATATTTTAATGCAGGATTTGATCACAGACATCGATCTCACTAGATGTTCTAGTTTCTGGTTCGTAGAACACCTACAGGGTTCCAGATTAAGTCTCCAATAGGTATGCCTTTAATTTCTTGTTTACTATTCTCAAGTCTCAAGTTAAGTTGTATTCACTATCTTCCTAGTAAATTAATCAACTCATTTCGATTAGTTATTAAGGTGCCCGGTAATCCTCCTTTAAAAAAGAATTTCGGCATTCCTTTTTTGCTCACAATGGTTTCTTTCCCCACTAGAATTTATATATTTATTGTCCTTCAACGTATGATTGGGATAGTCTTTCTTAACCATTTTCGTACGAATATTGTGGAGTAAGTTTCTACACAATAGCACAGACCTGAATGCTCAATAGATTCTTTACCGCACATATTTTCTTGTTTCTGGTCTTCGGCGATTTCGCATTGAATTACACCGATCTAGATTCTTTACAAAGCTAGCAACATAATTAAAGGGATCCCTAATTGAAGTGATCAAATCCTTAAACTAATATTATGGGATCTCAACTAAGCTGCTAAGGGATCCAAATTACTAGCTACGTCTGGCGGGCTTCCTACTCCTCGGCTTGGACCGGCAAGAGGTGCTACCGGGCGCATTACCATGTGTGTTCGCCGCGTCCATGGCGTTGAAGTCTGGCGCCCATGTTTATTCGGCCCGTTGGACCCGATCGATGTATCGTTAGGCAAGACACGGGCGACACGTGCACGATGGCTGATATGGCTCTCCCTCTGGCCTCCACCCTTTCGTGTTTCTCACAGGTTTGCAGGCAGAACTCCGCACCGGCTTCCAAGCTCTGAATCGCTCATGCTGCTCAGCCTGCTCACAGTTGCGAACCTCAGCAGACTCCTCATCGAACATGATGGAGTCGAGCTTTCGGTTGTGCTCCTCTTCGTTTAATGTGGGGGGCAGCAAGATGGCGGGCGGTACGGTGGTTGGCGCTGGTGCGACGATGGGTGCGAGGGCGAGAAGACAGCTATTGATGGGTGTCATGGCGAGGGTGAGCGGCGGAAGGGAACGGTGAGGGAGAGGCAGGAGAGGGCGAGGTGAGGGCTAGCACCAGGGGGTGTAGTAGTTTTAGGCAGCCAGAATCTCGAGCAGTGTTGTGCGAGTGGCTGTTGAATGGTAGTCGAGGAAACCAATATTATGGATGTACCACTAAATGAGGGCCACCGCTAGTCCAGTCGATGCGGTCAAATGCGTCTCCTTAGGGTGGCAGCAGACACGAATTATGTGGGTCCCACAGAGGATGGACCTAAAGGCAAGTCGTGGAGATGTCCTGCAGGGGCTTGTAGCTAATTTTTCCGCAACAAGTTGTGGTACAGAAAGAATTAATGAAAATCTAGTGGCACATACCCAATATAAATTTCTGTGAGAACTAGTGGCATAGACCCAATTTTTCGGTTGTTCAATTACGCTCATGCAAAGTGGCAGGGAGGTATATCGACCAGCAGACATGTGGAGGAAGCAAGAGGCGTGTAACCGGAGAGAAGAGGATCACATAAGTATGGGCTTATGTGGATAGTTTGGGCTGGGATAGAGTGGGCCGTACAGACAAAAGAAAACTAAAATTTCCACAGTTGGTTATGGAAATTCCATTTTCATTGGAGTTCTCGTGGAAAACAGTGTTCTGTTTCCGCCATAAGTTTCCACTTCCTTTTCCTAAATTGCCATTTGCCATTCCATATTTACGATTTGTTCATGATTTTTCTCAAAACGTGTAAAAGTTTCCTCTTCGTAACTGTAAGCCTTAATTTATTAGTGATTAATATAGCCTTTTTTGCAAGTAATTAATATAGTTGACGTTTCATCTGCTCCATTTCTTAGCTAGTGTGTTTGAGCACAATAATAGCGCTTTTACTCTTGCATGTTATGGCGGAAGATAATTAATCATAGTTAATCAATTGGCTAAATTTTTGAAGTATTAAGAAACAACATACCAGCGTTTTAACATCCTTTATAAATGCGACATGCCACATTTTGTCCTTGCAGTAGATGCATTACATAACTTGTTCAGTGTTGAAGGTTTTTCAGGAGCGAATGGCGGAGGCGATATTCCTTGCTATGTCAAAGATTGGGGTAGTCGTCTTAAATCAAGCAGTCGCGGCTGTCATAGAGAAGCTGTCAAGGAAGGTTGCTAATCTAAGGGAATTGCCAGCAAATATCAGAGGAATTGATAAAGAGCTAATGATGATGAATAACGTAATCCATGGTTTGGGCACAACACACCTCACCAGCGAAGTCGTCAAGGCTTGGATTGAAAATGTGAGGAAGCTGGCCTACCATGTTGAGGATGTAATTGACAAGTGCTTGTATGAGGCTCTCAAGCTCAAGGAAGAAGGCTTCCTACAACCGTATGCCTTCAGAGGTTCACGCCACATAAAGGTTTTCAGTATAATTGTTTATGATGTAGCAGAGATAGAGAAGGAGATCAGGCATGTCAAAGAATTGCATGATTACTGGAGTAACACAGTCCAATCCATTAAAACTGAGGATGCCTACCTTGATAGGAAGCACCATGGAGATTGCTTTCCAGAGCTTTTTAGTGATGAGGATCAAGTGGGAATCAAGGAAAACAGGAACAAGTTGACTGAATGGCTGTCCACCGATGATTATGAAAACACGGTGATCACAGTATCTGGAATGGGAGGCTTGGGGAAAACAACCCTTGTGAAAAATGTGTATCAACGTGAGAAAGCCAACTTCCCTGATGCTCATGCTTGGATTGTAGTGTCACAGGAATATGATGTAGTTGATTTGCTGGCGAAACTGCTCACAGAGATACAGCACACACAGCAGTCATGCCCGGCTGTTAGCGTGGGCGCCAAACCTGATGTCTATGAGTTAACAAAGGCCATAAAGAAGATACTGCAATATAGGAAATGCTTGATCGTGCTTGATGATGTGTGGAATAAAGAGGCTTATACTCAGATCTGCAGTGCATTCCAGGATTTCCAAGGAAGTCGTGTTATGATCACAACAAGGAAGGAAGATGTTGCGGCTCTTGCTCCCCAGGGACGTCACCTTATACTCCAGCCATTGGGTAGTGTCGAGTCATTCAAGCTCTTCTGCTCAAGAGCTTTCTACAACATCCCTGACTGCAAGTGCCCTCTAGAGCTTGAGACGGTGGCTGCTGCCATTGTTGAGAGGTGCCATGGCCTGCCATTGGCAATTGTATCTGCTGGCAGCCTATTGTCCACGAAGCAACCAACAGAGCACGCCTGGAATCATATATACAATCATCTCCAGAGCGAGCTGCGGGAAAATAACAATGTCCGAGCCATACTTAGCCTGAGCTACCATGAATTGCCGAGTGATCTCAGGAACTGCTTCCTATACTGCACCCTGTTCCCTCAAGGCCATCCAATGCAACGGGAGAGCCTTGTGCGGCTGTGGGTTGCTGAAGGACTCACGATGGAGAAAGGTAACATCCGTACTGCAGAGGAAGTGGCGGAGGAGAATCTCATGAAACTCATCGACCGGAATATGCTGCAAGTTGTGGAGAGGGATGAGCTCTTGAGAGTTAGTACCTGTAAGATGCATGCCATTGTTAGAGACCTGGCTCTTGATGGTGCGAAACAGGCGAGGTTTGGCTTTGCGAATGACCAGGGCGTAATGATGCTTATGGACAGAGAAGTTCGTCGGTTGTCGACATGTGGTTGGAGTGACAGCAATAGGACAGCTCCAGCAGGAGTTGAATTTCCACGACTCCGCACCGTCATGTCGATTGGCTCCTCTAACAACATGCTTTCCTCAGTTTCCTCTGGATCTAGATACCTTACTGTTCTCGAGCTTCAAGACTCTGCAATCAACCAAGTACCAGCATCCATCGGGAATCTGTTCAATCTCCGATACATTGGCTTAAGGCGCACCCAGGTTCAGTCACTGCCAGACACTGTTGAAAAACTGTTAAACCTCGAGACACTCGACCTCAAGCATACAAGGATAGAAAAGTTACCACCAGTAATTGTGAAGGTCCAGAAACTACGGCACCTTTTCGCTGACAGGTATGCTGATGAAAAGCAGACGGAGTTCCGATACTGTGTTGGAGTGGAAGTGCCTAGGATGATTTCCAACTTTGAAGACCTGCAAACTCTTGAGACCGTCCATGCCAGCAAAGAATTGTCGGTACAGCTGAAAAAAATGACTAAGTTGCAGACTGTTTGTATTGATAACATCACTGCATCTAACTGTGAAGAGCTTTTCGATGCCCTCTCAGCTATGCCCCTACTTTCAAGCTTACTTCTGTCCGCAAGTGATGAGAAGGAGACACTTTCTTTCCAAGCACTCAAGCCAATTTCCAACAGGCTCCACAGGCTAACCGTGAGAGGCGGCTGGGCCAGTGAGACATTCAAGCGCCTGATATTTCAGGCCCATGTGATGAATCTCAAGTATCTGGCTCTAAGCTGGTGCAACTTTGGGACGGAAGAAGACCCCCTGGAGCTGCTGGTATCTCATCTGCCGAATCTCACTTATCTCAGTCTTAACCGTGTGAGCAGTCCGGGCAAATTGGTTCTCTCTGGAGGTTCGCAGCTCAAGACGCTCATCTTAAAGCGCATGCCTAATGTCAAGCAGTTGGTGATTAGATGGGGTGCCCTTCCGTTCATTGATGGGCTCTACATCATGACACTCCCGGGGCTGAATGCTGTCCCTGATGGCATTGAATCCCTTGAATCCTTGACCAAGTTGTGGATGCTCGATGTGCACACGGAGTTCAAGACCGACTGGATTCGGAGCCAGATGCACAAAAAGATGAGGCATGTTACAGATCTGCGGGTTTAGCCAAGGGCGGCAGCCTACCTCCTTCGGTAATAATAAGCCACACTAACGTTTTATACGTTGTAGTAAGTGGCATGCTTCTAGTTATTCGCAGTGACTCTTACCGTACACTGCGATAGTATCGCCAGTATCGGCCGGTCGACGAGGGTGTGCCAGTTGTTCGATGAAGCTCTCCAAATCAAAAATATTTGTTAATTAAGTACTCCCTTCGGTCCATATTAATGTTTTCAACTTTATCTAGATCCGTTTGTATCTAATGGAGTACATATAATTGAGGAATTGTCAGACAATGTGGTCAAAACAGGTCTCTCGCTGAGAGAAATATGGGGGAATTACTTCGCAAGAAGGAGAGGATATTGCTGCTGCTCTAAGCTGTGAGATTGCTTCTTTCCCACAGAACTACTTGGGGCTGCTCTAAGCTGTGAGATTGCTTCTTTCCCACAGAACTACTTGGGGCTGCCGCTTTCAGATTTAAAGCTGCCAAGGGAGGTCTTCCTGCCATACATCTCGGCAGTGGAAAAAAGAATTTGTTTCTCACTAGACTTCATTACTCGTGGTGGAAGACTCACTTTAACTAAGTCTGTCCTATCTGCGTTGCCGGCGTATCTCATGTCTTGTATCAGGCTGCCTCAGTGGGTAATTGCTGAAATTGAAAGGTTGCTGCGGGCTTTTTTCTGGAAAGGAAAAAGCACCGCCAATGGTAGCGACTGTTTGGTGGCTTGGGACTATGTGTGCATGGAAGTTTAGAGGGAGGCTTGGGTATTAAGAACTTGCAGATCCAAAACACCTACCTGCTAACAAAATTCGTCCATCGTTTTCTTACTCAACCTGTCTCGCCTTGGGCTAGATGGGTCATGGCTGCTCACTTGAATGACTTTGGTGAAAGTTCTAGGACTCACAATAAAGCCTGGAAGCAGATCAGTGAACTTATTGGCATGTATAGAAATGCTACTTGTGTGCAAATCGGTAATGGAGTAACCACTTCTTTATGGAAACACAAATGGACCACTAATGGACCTCTTTGTTCCCAATTCCCTGCTCTTTTTCACACACTAGCAGGCCAAACATCTCTGTCGCTGACTGCTTGGTGGATGGTGAATGGATTATCCCACTAAATCATATTACTTCTGACCAAGCAAAGAGGAAAAAAGAAGCCCTTATGTCCTTCCTTGATACTTGTGAGCTCAACTTTTTTGAAAAAGATAAAAGAGGCTGGAGAATGGATTTGACTGACACCTTCTCTGTAAAAAATCTCTATAGGATCATGAATTGGGGAGGGGTAAAACACATTTGTGCAGACACGGTGTGGAAGTGTGCAGCGCTGAAAAAAGGAAAAATCTTTGCTTGGTTGATGATTAGGGGGAGACTCAAGGTAAGACCGGTTTTATTCCAACAAAATATTCTGGATGATGAAAAGTGTCCCTTTGGATGCAACACAAAGGAAACGGTGGAGCATTTTGAGCTTGAGTGCAGCCGAACAAAGCAAATTCTCTCGCTTCTTGGGATTGATCTATCTGATATTCATGATCTTACAAACATCTTTGATGATGCTAAACAAAACTGCTGTGCGCAAAAAAGAAAAGCATGGGATCTGGTAATTATCGGATCACTATGGAGCATATGGCTTTCAAGGAATATGAAGGTTTTTGATGATTTTGAAACCCCAACTAATGTTGTTGCCAAACAAAGCATGGAAGCTTGTAACCTATGGGCTGGAAGCTTGTAACCTATGGGCTCGTAGAGCCAAGTTCGAAGAGAAACTTGCCTTCCAGCGCTGGGTTGATGACTGGCCAGATTAGTTGGTACCGCTTTCTTCTTCTTCTGTTTTGTTTTGTACTGTTTTGTTTTGTTTGCTTCTACCCCCTCCTTGTAATCCCCACACTGTTTTCTGGGGAGCTGCCTCAGCTCTTGGTGTTTTGAATAAAAATTCATGTAGGGGGCGACCCCCTCCCGTTTGATCGTCAAAAAAAAAGGGGGAATTTCATTTGTAATTTTGTATGCGTGAGGGTGAGCAATAGGAGGTTTCCAAGAGGGGCTGATTTGGTCGTGTAAGTTTTGGCCGCTAAGGCTAAGCGACGAGAGTGGTGAAGACCCGATGGGGAATTTGACCGCCATGCACCTAGGCCCCGCGCCGGTCGGCGGCCTGAGCTTCTGCGCCCCCCTGCGGGCAGCTTGCTTCCCCCTCTCCGTCCATAGCGGCCTGGCCGAGGCGGGACAGAGCTCCCCCTCTGGTGGAAGCGGACGAGCTCGTCGGTTTTCCTAGGCTGCGTGGCGGCGCCCGCCTCGGCCTTCCTCCTCCTGCGCCTGGAAGCAAGGCGGCTCATCCTTCTCAACAGGGCCGATGTCGTCATCGACACCAAGGACGTCGCCCGCGGCGAGCTCGTTTGTGAGGGCAATGGCGTCGTCTTCCTGGCCCACCGCGTACAGGTAGGCTTGCATGTACAACCTCCCTCCCCGTCCTCCTCCCATAATAATAAGCCACACTAACGTTTTATACGTTGTAGTAAGTGGCATGCTTTTAGTTATTCGCAGCGACTCTTACCGTACTGCGATAGTATCGCCAGTATCGGTCGGTCGACGAGGGTGTGCTAGTTTTTTTTTGCGAATGACTTGTATTACTCAAATCATCAGGAATTAAAAGAGGTTTGGAAAGTTCTAGCTAAACCATCTGGATCAGAGGCTAGCCAAACTGCAGTTCTAGAACTAGTCCTAGCATAATTTGCCATATAATGGCTGCTAATGTTCTGTCCTCTTTTAACATGAGTAATACAAGTTTGTCGGATCTTTAGTAAGGTCTTTATTTCCTCTATCATCGACGAGCCAGCTCCTCATTCTTCAAAAGGTTTATTATCTCCAGACACTCCATCTCCACAATAATAGGTTGAGTGCACCAATGAAGAGTTAG
This sequence comes from Avena eriantha, assembly GCA_910589775.1. Taxonomy (NCBI): domain Eukaryota; kingdom Viridiplantae; phylum Streptophyta; class Magnoliopsida; order Poales; family Poaceae; genus Avena; species Avena eriantha. The sequence goes on along the minus strand of OU342746.1, from coordinate 404,989,898 downwards.
GGAGAGCTCGGACTGCACTTAGTTCAGCTTCCAAAGCATCTCTACATGCAAAGAGTTGACGGCAAGATGATAGTAGAATGTCACCATTGTGATCTCTAACAACAATGCCAGCACCTGCATCACCTGCTGTTCCAAAGGAACCATCAGTATTTAATTTGCACCAGCCCACTGGGGGAGGGGTCCATTGCAGGTTCTGAACATTGTGTTCTAAATTGCATGTGTGAAACCTTTTCTCCTCCACATCAAGAATAAATTTCCCTTTGATAATATCTTCCACCGGATGATGCTTTACTTTGATCAAAAACTCAAGATAACTCATTAAAAACGCGTTGATACCTTTGTTGGTGGGGGACTTTTATCATGAATCATCTCATTACGAACATACCAGCCGCGCCAAAGAGTCATCAACACCATATTGGTACTACTAGTATTTGGAGTTCCGACTAAATTCAGTAGCCAATCTGGGCCAGTATTTTGGATATAGTTGATATCTTGTAGCTGCCAATTATCTGACATAGTAATCCAGAACTCCTTTGCTAGCGGGCAGCGAAAGAAGGTATGGAAACTATCCTCAGCCTCTATTCCACAAATAGGACATAGGTCTGTTGCCTCCAGGTTATGCTTCATTTTATTGCACCAAGTTGGCAGCGAATTAGTTGCAAGGCGCCAAGCAAAATGCTGAACTTTGGGTGGTACATTTGACTTCCAAATTATGTCCCAGATTTTCCTATCACCACTTGGAGCAGCACTAGATGATTCAGTAGATCTTTGATGGCTGCAAGTGCACGGATCAATTGTAGCTAGTTTTGAAATAAGAGTATCGTACCCATAGAGAGCTATTTGGTTAAGGTCTTTATGCCCCTCGTCACTTTCCACCAAAGGATACTTGTAAGCTGCCTTTGATCTCAAGTAAAGGGTGTTTGAATGGTTTTTGGTTGTGTGCAGAAAAGTAATTAAAACGAGTAAAAGAAAGCAAGTAACAAGATTGCGTGAAAACGTGGTTGAACTCAATCGGGCTAAACGTTCTCGGGGATGTAGGATACACCACTAGCATGATATTATTATTATTAATTAAAATAATATACTTCTTGTGTCATGAGATGTGTGGAGAGAGCACCATAATAAGATGTTCACTACAAGGCTCGTATGAAGCCACTTTGTTGAGCCAAGAGTAAGGTCACCTTTAAATAACCACTGCGATGTCTGAGAGCAATCACCCATACAAACCACCGCAATTAAGGGTCCCCGTGGATATCGTAATAAGCTTAGGGAGTCCCTCTTTATCCTCCTTTGACCGTGTAGGTTACGAGTCGGCGCCAATTGTCACGAAGCTATTCCGGGCACGCTCCCGAACATGTCCAAAGGATTTCTCCCTCCCTTTAGTCTCGAGGGAAAATGATATGTGGCCGACTACACATACCATCTAAAGCGAGAAATCAAACACAAATCATAAATCTATCATAGACCGACCAGTCATAAGGACACAAGAATATATCATCTTTATTGCAACTTCATAATAGAGCTAGTGTTTCTCCATCTCCCTAAGAACAAAGGAACTACTCACACATGGAAGCAATCAACAACATCATCGTAATCAAATGGATGGATAAAAGTACAGGGATAAATCTAGTGCAAACCACAATTGAATCTAGAATTACAACAAGATCTAATAGATGAGAGATGGGGGTAGAGATGGTGATGGAAATGCAGTGGTTGATGATGAAGAGGATGATGCGATGTCCTCCAATGATCCGTGAAGCAGCAGAGATTTGCCCTTCTCCAAGTTCCTCCTTCAGATCCCTTTCAGATGTGGTTTTTCGTGGTTTCTGGTGGCTATGAATGTAGGATCTCTCTGCCGTCTTCGCTAGGAGAAACTATTTGACGACGCGGACGCGACGACACATGGTACGGACGGATGGTACGGGCAGGATCCGCCCGTACCACTAGTCGTTAAAGCTTCAGGAGCTTTCCCCACGTTTGGTATTCTCCCAGGTGCGAAGGTAAATCAATAAAATGAATTTTATCACTTAAAAATATCATATTATAACATAATATGACAGTTCCAATTGATATGTTCATAATAGACTTAGTGATTCGGGATCCTGTTGAAACAAGAACAAAAAGGTGCGCGCAAACGCAGTGAAATACCAAAATCCTTATTCTATTTATGCAAAAATAAAAGGTAAATATGCTTCAATTTTGGACTCATCAACTCCCCCAAGCTAGACTCTTGCTCGTCCCCGAGCAAGATGGTGGCTTATGGACAAGATTATCAAGTTCATGAGGCACGAGTCGTTACAATAAATGAGGTAGAAATTGAAACAGGAATACAACATCAGATGTAAAGTAACTTCGGGGGTATTATCATACCCTTACACATTACATGACTTAGAGACTTCCACACCCTTTTAGTATCAGTTAAGTTATAAGAAGCTTTTAGTGATTCAACATATCATATAATCATAAAGTTTAAACTAATTGAGCACTTGATTTCGGTAATGAAGATTCATGATCATTCTTTTTCTTGTATCTTTTCTTTTTGCCTCGGGATTCTTTTGATAGCTGTTCTGTTCTTTTATTTTTCTTTTCTTCTTTTTCTCTTCTCTCTCTCTTTTTAGTACAGCCACTTGATCATGCTCACTACTTTTATGGCTTTTTAAAAACTCGTGATTATAATATGCTACCAAAATTCTTCTTCTCATAATCTAATCAATACTTTTATTGGTGTGGAAGTTCCTAAAATCATGACAGTTGTATAAGTATTATAACACTCAACCTAGTTCAATCATCTAATATAATAACCATGAATCAAAAGATAACTTCATATATCATAAAGTCTCGAAACTCAATGGATATAATTCTTCTCTCGAACAAAAGGGAGCTCGAAGTTGATGCAACTAATGCAAATTCTGGAATTAAAACCTAACATGCGTGCTGGAAAGTAAACATGCTAAAACTGTAAGATACATTACAAGGTATTTCTATGTCCGCAACGCCACGGCCGCTGACCGGATCAACCTTCCGGCGTTCCAGGACGTGGAGTCCAGCCGGCAGCAGTGGGACTTGAAGATTTACGGCTCCAAGGCAGAGTCGGACAAGATGCTGAAGAGGATGAGGTCGCTCGTCATAGCTGGCTTGACCGGCCTAGACATCACGCTAAGCTGGATGTCCCAGCTGATGATGCCGCAGCAGCAGCGCGCACACAAGATGTGCTTCTACTCCGGTCGGCTGGACCCGACCCGACCCTCCCGACGTAATCCAAGCTATGCCAACCTTCGGGAGTGGGTGTGGACGATTACGAAGGAGAGGCTCAAGGAGGACTAGACCTTCGGGCAGGCCCTGTACACGCACGACAACCGCGCCTCCCGGGTAAGTGCTCTGTCCTTCTTATTCTTTCACTCTCTGGCTTTGCGTGCTTATCCGGCTGACACTTTTTCTTTTTGCGGCAAACCCTTCCTTGCATCATCCGGTAGGAAGGCAAAGGCCCCCTCCAGGAGTTCACTCCTGACCGGCCGGAACCGCGCATGCGGTGGACCGGCGAGGAGTCTGACAGCGAGGCCGACGTCCTGCCCAACCGGAATGACGAACCGGCCAATGAACCTCACGGGTTCGTTGACGAGGATGCGGAGGCCGCCCCCGTCCCCAAAGCGAGCCAGAGTCAGGCGACGGAGGGCGAGCCCAGCCGGTCTGTGACGGGGGGAAGAGGGTCTAGACGGTCCAGGACATGAGGAGGCGGCTCTAGCCGGCCCGCGGTGGAGGAGCCGGCGGCGAAGAGGAGCCGGTCGGGCGCTCCGCACCCGACCCGGGGCACTCGCAGAAGGGCGACGCCTCCCGTGGTCCAGGGGTAAGCTTTTCCTCTCCCGCTTGGTAGATTTTACGCCTGCCCTCCCGTCTTCCTTTCTTTGTCGATCAGTTTGTCCTCTTTTCTTTTTCTTACTGGCTCGGTCTTTCCTTTCACAACAACCTCATCCCCTTCAGCGTGGCGATCCCTGCGCGTGCATCCACTGCCTCCCCGCCTCGCGCCTCGCCGAATGACCCGACCCTTGCCTCTGCTGCCATCCCTTCTCCCCCGCGAGAGGCACTGCCACCGCATCGTGAAGACCCGACTAACGTAACCGACCCTAGTGCTGATGCCCAGCTGACTATCATGGCGCAGCCGGACACCGTCGCGCTGAGCCAGGCTGGCAGAGGGGGTTCCTCCGCGGGAGTGAGGGCGGCCTCGGCCGGCAAGGAGCTGGTCGTCGTGGCGGACGACCACTCTGACGGGGAGCTGGGAGACGAGTGGCGCGGGGCGCTCGTTCAGGCCAAGGAGTCTTTGGCTGCCAATGCAGCCGGCTGGTCCACCCCCTCAGCTCTGTCCTTGGCGGATCTGGCCGTCAGCCTTGAGGTGGCGGTCAAGGAGGTCCGGCTCCTCGAGGCCTCGCTCGGGGCTAGCCGGACCCTGGAGGAGAAGCTTGCCGTGGCGAACGACACTTCACAGAGTAAGCCTCCAACATCTGGCTGCTTCCTCTTTCACTTGTCTTGCCCTCCTTTCCTTTTTTTTACTTAGCCGGATCCTTCCTTCTACAGCCATCATGATCTGCGCGTAGCGGGATATTCACCGGCTGACGAAGGCCACCGACCGCCTCAGCCGGAGCAATACTACCCTACACGCACAGGGTAAGGAGTGTCACTCCAAGGTCGACAAGCTGGAGGCCGTCGTCAAGGAGTGCGACGCCACCCTCGCCAGCCGGGCCGAAGCCTTCGAGCACCTTGACACTCAGTGCAAGGATCAGGAGAAGGAGGTTAAATGGCTGGCCGAGCGGGAGAAGTTTCTTTTGGAGGAGCTGATGCAGGTCGGCTGCACTACCAAAGGTATGTCTCTTTATGAGCTTCTCCCTTCATTTTGTCCGGATCCGGTAGCCGGATCTGACTCCGTTTTTTTGATAGCTTACTATCCGGGGGTAGACTTGTTGGCCTACAGCCGGCTCCAAGAGAAATTCCCGGGCGAGCAACCTTCTACCCGGGAGCTCGTCGCGCTGCTGGGCGAAGAGGCCATCGAGGTCCGCAAGGCCGCCACCGCCGTCTTTGACTTCCTGTGGCCGGATGGCGAGGCTCCGGCCACCTTTGCCGCGTTGGCGCAGAAGATCGCGGAGGCGCCGGCTGCCATCGACCGGCTGAGGGACCTGGCAGCACGCGTGGGGGCCGAGATGGCCCTAGCACTGATGTTGTCGTGGTACAAGGACGCGTGCGTGGAGAAGATCGACGAGGGCTTCCGAGCCGGCGCCGACCTTGCCACCGTCCGCCAAGCCCATCCGAGTCTTTGCGCCTCCGCCATCAAGATCGCTAGCTACGCTGACGTCGATGAGGTGCTGACCGACTCCGAGCCCACTGGGACGCCGGAGCCGGATGCTGAGCCAACTTCGCAGCTAGATGGGGGAGCCCGCGGAGATGCCGGAGTCGGGTCTTCAAACGTGCCTCCTCCCGAAGCCACCACCGACCAGGACCAGCCTAATGGCAAGGGCCCAGCCGCCTGATCTTATCCCCGGGATGCCGGGCGTAACTGTATATGACTTTCATTTTCTTGATCCTGTGAACTCGTGAACTTGTGGGGAGCTTCGACTCCCCTTTTTTATGCGAAGTATGTTTGCTTGTCTTCTGTTTTTCATGTTCGTTGGATGTTTTTCTAGAATTGCCGATTAGGCCTGCCCGACTATTTTTGTTCGGCTGAACTTCCTTAGCCGAGGGAAACTACCATTTCCAGTGGGGGCGCGACAGCGCACCCACTGGGTGTAGCCCCCGAGATTCGGAGTGCTTGACGAAGGCAAGGACTTCAAATCTTCTCTCTTCTTTTCTTTCCTTCGAATTCGTCCTTCCGACTGAACTCTCTCAGCCGGTCGACTTGACTCTTCTTGGCCACCCGGAAAACCACGACCAACAGTGGGGGCGCGTCAGCGCACCCACTAGGTGTAGCCCCCGAGATTCGGAGTGCTTGACAAAGGCAAGGACTTCGAATCTTCTCTTCCTTGTAACTACCCACGCCCGGGCCTGCTTGTCCGGCTGAACTCCTTTAGCCGGTCGGAACTACATGATTCCACTGGGGGCGCGCGAGCGCACCCAGACGAGATTTGGAGTGCTTAATGAAGGCAAGGACTCGAATCTTCTCTATACCTGGGAGCCGACTCAGCGCAGTCGTGCGGCCATGAAATACACAAGAAATAAATTTGCTGTCAGTATATTGATTGTTCGGTATGCGTACTGTTAGCCTAATGACGGCTTTGTTTTTTGAAAACTAGCTTGTGCTTCTCTAAACACTTAGTCATTTCCTCGTGAGCTCTATTGTTTATGCTATGTCCTTGCCGGACAGCCGGGTTGTGGTCTGGAGCCGGAATCAAAGGGGGAGCTGACAATACATTGCGCACGGTACTAGGGGTTGAGCAGCCGGATCATACAAACTAGGCACTTGGCCGGGATGTCCAATCTGTCGCGTCTTTCGCCATTTTTCATGTGGGATGCCTCGGGCTTTTGCTCTTGCTAGCCGGACAGCCGGGTTGCGGTTTGTAGCTGAGACGAAGAGTGGGCCTCTAACACCATCGCACACTACTCAGTCGGTTTACAGAATTAACAGCTCGGGCCAACCGGCGAGCCCCCGAGTAAGGGGTTGCCGGGCCAGAAAACTGAAAGCAGGAAAAGTGATGCACAAATTTCTGGTAAGGAGCCCCCGAGTGTCTCTCTGGGTTCCACATCTTTCATTCATTCATAGGGTTCGCGGGTACATACAGTGTCTTGCGACTAGGTGTAAAACGGGCAGAGCAGGGTCGCGTTCTAGGGACGTTCGGTCTCCTCGTCCGACTTGCCCATCTTGTTCTTGCGCGGCTGCTGTGCGTCGATAAGGTAGTAGGAGTTGTTGCGCAGCGCTCGGCTGATGATGAAGGGGCCCTCCCAAGGCGGTGACAACTTGTGCATGCCCTTCGTGTCTTGCACCAGCCGGAGGACCAGATCGCCATCGTGGAACGCGACAGGCCGGATCCGGCTCGAGTGGTACCGGCGCAAACTCTGCTAGTACAATGCTGATCTTGATAGGGCCAGCTCGCGGGCTTCCTCGAGGAGGTCCACGCCATCTTCCCGTGCCTCCTGGTTTTCCTTTTCCGAGTAGAGGAGCTTGCGGGGCGAGTCGAACTCGATTTCCGCGGAGGGGACGGCCTCTAAGCCGTAGACGAGGAAGAACGGGGTGAATCCGGTTGAGTGATTCGGAGTGGTGCGGAGGCTCCATAGCACGGCTGGAAGCTCCTCGATCTAGCAGCCGGAAGATTGCTCCAGTGGCTCGATGAGCCACGACTTGATGCCGGCTAGCACCAAGCCGTTTGACCTCTCGACTTGCCCATTGGATTGCGGGTGTGTAATGGATGTGGGGTCTAGCCGGATCCCCTTGTTGCTGCAGAACTGGGCGAAGGCCTCCTTGGCAAAGTTCGTGCCATTGTCTGTGATGATGTTGTTGGGGTAACCGAATAGGTTGATGATGTCGGTGAAGAAGGTGACGACTGTGGCCCCATCCAGCTTCCGGATAGGCTCTTCCTCTATCCACTTGGTGAACTTGTCCACTGCCACCAGCAAGTGGGTCATGCCCGCGCGAGCCCGCTTGAAGGGGCTGACCATGTCCAGCCCCCAAACAGCAAAGGGCCAGGTGATCGGGATGGTCTTGAGCACTACAGCAGGCATGTGCCTTTGCTGGCTGAAGCGCTGGCACCCGTTGCGTGCGCGGACCAGCTGCTCTGCATCATCGAGTGCGGTGGGCCAATAGAAACCGTGGCGGAACGCCTTGGCTACTATTGCCCGGGATGAAGCGTGATGCCCACACTCGCCGTGGTGGATGTCCCTCAGTAGCCGGTAACCCGTGTCTACGTCGACACATCGCTGGAAGATGCCGGATGCGCTGCGCTTGTACAACTCCTTGTTGATGATGGTGTACGTGTGCATGCACCGTCGGATTTGCCTGGCTTCGACCTCGTCATCCGGTAGCTCTCCGTTAGCGATGAAGTTCATGAAGGGTTGCGCCCAAGATGGTATCTCCCGGATGGTGAGGATGCTCTCCTGCCCTGACTGGGGGGTGTCAGGTGGCCGCCCGGGTGGGATGCCCGAGGCGGCAGCCCCCGAGTCGCTCGACGAGCCAGCAACCCCTGGGTCTTTCGAGCCGGGCTGCACGGGCGCCACGGAGTCAGTGCGGGCCTTCTTGAGGTATGCAGGCTGTGGAGGTTTCGGGTCCTTCGAGCCGGCAGCCCCCGGGTCTCCTACCCAGATGATGGAGTCGGACTCCGGGGATGGGTTGATGGAGGGCTTGCGGAAGTGCTCCAAGCATACTCCTGGCAGAATCGCCTGCCTCGTGGATCTGAGTCGCGCGAGCGAGTCAGCCGCCTCGTTGTTGATGCAGGGGACATGGTGAAACTCGCACCCGTTGAAACAGGCGCTGAGCTTTTGCACGTGGAACCGGTAGAGAGCCATGTTGGCGTCTCGTGCATCCCACTCCCCAGACACCTGCTGGACCACCAGATCCGAATCCTCGAAGAAGAGGATCCGGTTGATGCCCAGCTCATTGGCGAGCCAGAGCCCGTGCGCCAATGCCTCATATTCGGCTACGTTGTTTGAGGCCTTGAAGTGGATCTAGAGGACGTACTCTAGACGGTCTCCCTTGGGCGAGGTTAGGATGATGCCGGCACCCAAGCCCTCGAGCATCTTCGAGTCGTGGAAGTGCATCTTCTAGTGGTCCGAATCGGGAACCGGTGGCAGGTACTAGGTCTCCGCCCAGTCGACCAGGAAATCCGCCAAGGCCTGCGACTTGATTGTCAGCCTTGGCTCGTACTGGATGGAGTAGGCGGCGAGCTTGATGGCCCACTTGGTGACTCGGCCGGTGGCGTTCTTGTTGCCGATGATCTCCGAGAGGGGGCGGTACACACAACCTTAATCGGGTGCTCCTGGAAGTAGTGCTTGAGTTTCTTGCATGCCAGGTACACGCCGTAGCACATCTTATGGTAGTGGGGGTAGTTCTGCTTGGAGAGGGAGAGAACCTCACTGAGGTAGTAGACGGGCCTCTGAACTGGCTGAGCCTTGCCTTCCTCATGGCGCTCCACCACCAGGACGACACTAGCGACCCGGCTGGTGGCTGCTATATAGAGCAACATCGGCTCCTTCTCGTCCGGTGTGGCTAGCACCGATGCCGTGGATAGCATGCGCTTGAGGTCATGGAATGCGGCATCCGCTTACGAGCTCTAGGAGAACTTGTCCGTCTTCTTCATCAGCTAGTTGTCAGAATCGTGATTCTACCATGCGATTCTACGACTTTACGACCCAAATTGAGTGGATCGATTCTATGATTCTACTAAGTAGAATCTATGATTTCACGATTCTAAAAGTTATGATCCTATGATCTACGATCCTACCATAGAGGCTCCGGTCCGATTCAGAATCACGATTCTGACAACTTTGGCGGGAGTGCTTTCTCGCCCAGCCGGCTGACGAAGCGGCTGAGTGAGGCCAAGCATCCGGTGAACTTATGGACTCCGAGCAGGTTCTTAGGCGGCTGCATCCTTTCGATGGCCGCAATCTTCTCCCGGTTCGCCTCGATTCCCCGTTGCGAAACGAGGAAACCGAGGAGCTGGCCGGATGGGACGCCGAAGACGCGCTTCTCCGGGCTCAGCTTCATCTGGTATCGATGCAGGTTGCCGAACGTCTCGCCCAGATCATCGAGGAGGGTGCGCTTCTCCTTCGTCTTGATGACGACATCATCCACATAGTCATGCACATTCCAGCCGATCTGCGAGTGCAAGCACTTCTGCATGCAGCGCTGGTAGGTGGCGCCTGCATTTTTCAGACCGAAAGGCATGGTTACGTAGCAGTAGGCCCCGTACGGGGTGATGAATGACGTCTTCAACTGGTCAGCCGGATTTAACCGGATCTGGTTATATCCGGAATAACAGTCCAGGAAGGACAATAGGTTGTAGCCGGCCGTGGAATCGATGAGTTGATCGATACGAGGCAGGGCGAAGGGATCTTTCGGGCATGCCTTGTTCATGCTCGTGTAGTCGATACACATGCGCCAAGTCTTGTTCTTCTTCAACACCAAAACTGGGTTGGCCAGCCAGTCTGGGTGGTACACCTCCATAATGAACCCGGCTGTGAGGAGCCGGGTGATCTCATCACCGATGATGTTTCTCTTCTCCTCCCTGATGCGGCGGAGGGGTTGCTTGACCGGATGGGCATCTGGCCAAACATGAAGTGAGTGCTCGGCGAACTCCCTCAGGACACCCAGCATGTCCTTTGGTGACCATGCGAAAATGTCCCAATTCTCACGGAGGAAGTCGATGAGCGCGCTTTCCTATTTGCTATCCAAGCCGGCACCCACGATGACGAACTTGGTTGGGTCGGACGGGTCGAGCAGGATCTTCTTCGTCTCCTTGGCCGGTTGAAAGGCCATGTCTCCAGTCGGCTTCATGCTAGCCGGCACTTCCTGCTGAGCCAACGCAACATTGCGCATGATCTCGCGCTTCTCCTTAGCAATGATGAGGGCATCTGCTATCTTCGAGCCCGCTACTGCTCACTCTATCGACTGCCTGAAGCAGCTGGCCATGGTGATCACACCGTTTGGCCCCGTCATCTTTGTCTTGAGGTATGCATAGTGGGGGACGACCATGAACTTGGCGAGGGCGGGACACCCGAGGAGAGCATGGTAGGAGCTGGTCAAGTTCACCACCTCGAACCACACCGGCTCGCGGCGGAAGTTCTCCTCGGATCCGAATATGACGTCCAGCCGGATTTTTCCCAGCGGGGCACGCACTGGTCCCGGCAACACGCCGTGGAATGCCATGGTCGTCAGCTGTAGGTCTCACTCCCAGATGCCTAGCTTCTCCAGGGAGGCTCGGTAGAGCAGGTTGAGACTGCTGCCGCCGTCGATGAGAATGCGAGAGAAGCGACAGGTGCGCTTGTTTGAGACGAGGAGGGGGTCAAGCACCATCACATAGCCCCCGGAATTGGGCAAGAGGTCCGGCTGATCCTCCTGGCTCCAGGTGATAGGAGTCTCTGACCAGTTCAGGTACTGGGGAACCGGGGGGACGATGGCGTTCTCCTCGGCGATGCGCCGTCTACGGCTGTGCTTGTCGTCCTGCTCCGCCTCGAAGATGTGGTAGGTCTCGTGCTGTTGCGGATACCCATTGCGGTTGTTGTTGTCGCCGGCTGCCCTAGCCAGTGGGGACGGGGGTGGTCCACCGGGAGGGGGTGGGGGTGGAGGAGGCAGGTTGCCTTGGCCCTTCATCTGGCGGGTCCAGATGCAATTCCGGGTGGTGTGTGTAGCCAGCTTGAAGGGTCCGCTGTGCCACTTGCACGGGCCATCGAACATCTGCTCGAAGGTGAACCATGGCTTCTGCCTTCTTGTCTCGCTAGCCGGCGCCTTTGGCACGCCCTCCACGGTGTTGACCTGCCTCGCGTGGTAGCGAGGCTTCTGCTGTCCGGCTGGGCGCTCGCCCTAGGAACGGTTGTCGTTGCCGGGTCGCCTGGATGATCCGGCTTCTCCACCCGGGTTACTCTTCCGCTCGCGACCCGGATCCGTTGGAACCGGCTGACCTTCAGTGTTCACCTGGAGGAGCTTCTTCATTGCTGCGTCAGCCGTGGTGTACTAGTCCGTGACCGTCATGAGTTCTGCCATGGTCTTTGGCTTGTCACATAGCAGCCGGTGGCGAAGCATGGTGCCCTCGCGGCACTCCTCGATGAAGAAGCTGATTGCCTGACTCTCTAGCACACCTTCGCAGGTATTGCGTAGCTCTGTCCACCGTGCGAGGTACTCGTGGTCCGACTCCCGATCTGCCTGGAAGCACAAGGGCAGATCGCGAGGGCGACCTTGACGCTTGTACGTACCGGTGAAGTTGCGGACGAAGACCTTCTCAAAGTCGGGCCACGCGTTGATGCTGTTGGGCGCGAGGCTGTTGAGCCATGTTCTTGCCGAGCCAGTTAGCATGAGGGGGACGTAGCGCACCGCCATGCGCTTGTTCCCATGGGCGATTCCGACTGCCGTGGCGTAGTCAGTCAGCCAATCTTCCGGCTTCATGTTGCTGTCGTACTTGGGGGGTGTCCCGTGGCAGCGTGAACTTGTCCGGGAACAGCTCGTTCCGGATGCGGGGTCCGAAACAAACCGGCCCCATAGAGTCTTCCCCCTCCGTGATCCGGGCTTGCGCTAGGAGCTCGATGCAGTCCTGTGTGTCTGGCGTGTCTAGGTTGGGCGCTCCGACCCGGCCGGAAAGGCAGGACCCCGTCGGATGCGCGGGTCCGGCCGGGAGTGGGACGCCTGGTGGCCTGTTGGTTGCCCCGCCATGCTCGTGGCGTGGCTGGCCCTTGTGGGCGGACTCATGGCGCTTGCTACGAGGCTTCCCCCGGAGGAGAAGATGCCTGCTGGGTGTTGCGAGGCTCTCCCCGGCTATCGTCGGGTGGCTTGCTTCTCCGGGTAGCGCTTCCCACCTCGTGCATCTGCCGGAGGGCCTCAGCCTGCTTGTCCGTGATCCGGAGCAACTCGCGTACCTAGGTGTCTTGCTTTGCCCGGGCCTCGCCCTCTAGGTTGGACAGCTCCTCTGCCGTGGCTCGCGCCGCACGCAAGTTCTTGATGGGGGTGTTGTACGTGGGCCGTATGATAAGATCCGGCAGGGTCTTCTCTGCCTCCTTCTCGATGCGGTCGCCCAGCTCCTTGCCGTGGTGCTAGACCTGTCCATGCCGGCTAGGTTCATTGTTGGGCGGCGTGAGGCCCTATGCGCGGTTGTACTCGCGGATGGTGCTCTCCATCTGCCTCTGGGTCGAGGCCAGCTCGTAGGCTCTCTCGAGGAGGGACTCGCGCGCCGCGTTGATGGTCTCGATCGCCGTCTCCGGGTCGTCTCCGGTGACAACCGGATTCATTAGCTCTTCGATGGAGATCCTCAAGTGGTCATTCCCGAGCGGAGGCGCGGAAGTCCCGGCTCGGTCCCTCTCACACTCGAGGGGAGGGCGATGCTGCTGGTCGGAAGAAGATCCCGCGGTCATCACATCCATGCCTCGCGGTGTGGCGAACGCGAGGCCGGCTTCGGGAGGCAGCTCGACGAAGGAGACGATCTCCCGAGGGAAATGCTCTGGCACGGTGGCGATGTAGACCGACAGGTCGCCGAACAGCAGGATGGTGCCGTCCACCGGGAAGGTAGACCCGACGAAGCACGAGGCGTTTTCGATGATGCAGTCGAACTTGCCCAGCGTAAGCACAAGGCCGGAGGCCACGCGCTCACCGGATGAAGTGCGGCGTCTCGTGCGAAACGTGACTCCGGTCTAAGCCATCAGCCCCACGGTGGCTATCTCTCTACTGGAATGAGCTATCTCTCTACTGGAAACGTGACTAAGTATGATCCACATGAGACTAAGTATGATCCACACGAGAGCTACAAGGTGCTCCTCGAGCTGTATGAGCTATCTCTCTACTGGAATCCAACCCTTGCTATGAGAGCCTTGCTCCCCCTTATATAGGCTGGGGGCAGCGATCTTACTGGCCAGGCCGGCTGGCAGGTCCCACAGGCGGGCCCCAGCCGGCTGGTCATCTACAGTACATCGTGATGGCCATCTTCTCCACAGTGCTTGCCATGCGGGTCGTCGTGGGCACAGTGGTCGCCGTGCGGGCCGGTAGGGGCATGGCATCAGCAGTCAACCACTGTGCCCCCGTCAGCCCCGAAGTCGCCGGCATGGGCCTCGTCCTCTGCTTGCTTTATGTCTTGTCTATAGGCCAGGGAGTACCACGCACTACGCTGCATGTCAGCCTGCCCACTGCCTCCGTCTTGACTTCGTCCGGCTAGGAACGTTTAGCCAGACCAACACCTTGCCAATCTTCTTTTATCCAGTTGGTTCTTCCGCCGAATCGCCCTGGTCCTAGTTCTTCGTTGGGTCATGTCTTGTGTTTACCGTTTGGCTAGGCCCAGCTAGCCGGTTGCATCTTGTTCTTATCCGGCTAGCCCACCCGAGGGTCATCCCCCCGACAGTTATCTTTCTTACGCTTTGGCGAGGAGTATTTGACGATGATGAACTTGAGTGACTCCGTGCATCCCTTCCCATGAGGCTTCTTGGTTTCTTCCTCATCTTCAGGCTTCACCATAGCCAGGTAATTCGGTTGCTTCCACCCCCTCTTTGTTTGTTCCATGAAGGTCTCGAATTCCTCCTCATCATCAAAATCATCAGAGTCATAAGTGTATCGCTTGTTCTTCGGGCTTAGGCCTTGAGCTTCACGATCATCAGCTTCAATGGAGGAGGTCTGGAAACTATCCCACGAAGGAGCCATGAGGTTAAGATGCCTTCCTTTGCCTAGAACTGGGTAGCGCATCAAGTAGATTGGATCTGTCGATATAAAAGGGAGAAAGACATCTGGGGAGGCTTATTAAGGATTAGAAATAGGGAAAAAATCGTATTGGAAGGAAAAGAGTCGGACAAGAAAAGAATCCCAACAAATATGGAAAGAAATAAGTGAAAAGAAAGAAATCGCGATCGTAACGACCATTCCCTTTAGTCCCGAGGACAAATGATATGTGGCCGACTACACATACCATCTAAAGAGAGAGATCAAACACAAATCATAAATCTATCATAGACCGGCCAGTCATACGGACACAAGAATAGATCATCTTTATTGCAAGTTCATAATAGTGCTAGGGTTTCTCCATCTACCCAAGAACAAAGGAACTAATCACACATGGAAGCAATCAACAACATCATCGTAATCAAATGGATGGATAAAAGTACGGGGATAAATCTAGTGTAAACCACAATTGAATCTGGAATTACAACAAGATCTAATAGATGAGAGATGGGGGTAGAGATGGTGATGGAGATGCAGCGGTTGATGATGAAGAGGATGATGCGATGTCCTCCAATGATCCGTGAAGCAGCAGGGATTTGCCCTTCTCCAAGTTCCTCCTTCAGATCCCTTTCAGATGTGGTTATTCGTGGTTTCTGGTGGCTGTGAATGTCGGATCTCTCTGCCGTCTTTGTCAGGAGAAACTATTTGACGAGGCGGACGCGACAGCGCGTGGTACGAGCGGGCTCCGCCCGTACCACTAGTCGTTAAAGCTTCAGGAGCTTTCCCCACATTTGGTATTCTCCCAGGTGCGAAGGTAAATCAATAAAATGAATTTTATCACTTAAAAATATCATATTATAACATAATATGAAAGTTCCAATTGATATGTTCATAATAGACTTAGTGATTTGGGATCCTGTCGAAACAAGGACAAAAAGGTGCGCCCAAACGTAGTGAAATACCGAAATCCCTATTCTATTTATGCAAAAACAAAAGGTAAATATGCTTCAATTTTGGACTCATCAACTCCCCCAAGCTAGAATCTTGCTCATCCTCAAGCAAGATGGTGGCTAATGGACAAGATCATCATGTTCATGAGGCACGAGTCGTTACAATAAATGAGGTAGAAATTGAAACAGGAATACAACATCAGATGTAAAGTTACTTCAGGGGTATTATCATACCCTTAGACATTACATGACTTAGAGACTTCCACACCCTTTTAGTACCAATTAAGTTATAAGAAGATTTTAGTGATTCAACATATCATATAATCATAAAGTTTGAACTAATTGAGCACTTGATTTCGGTAATGAAGATTCATGATCATTCTTTTTCTTGTATCTTTTCTTTTTGCCTCGGGATACTTTTGATAGCTGTTCTTTTATTTTTATTTTCTACTTCTTTTTATCTTCTCTTTTTTTTAGTACAAGCATTTGATCATGCTCACTACTTTTATGGCTTTTTAAAAACTCATGACCATAATATGCTACCAAAATTCTTCTTCTCATAATCTAATCAATACTTTTATTGGTGTGGAAGTCCCTAAAATCATGACAGTTGTACAAGTATTATAACACTCAACCTAGTTCAATCATCTAATATAATAATCATGAATCAAAAGATAACTTCATATATCATAAAGTCTCGAAACTCAATGGATATAATTCTTCTCTCGAACAAAAGGGAGCTCGAAGTTGATGCAACTAATGCAAATTCTGGAATTAAAACCTAACATGCGTGCTGGAAAGTAAACATGCTAAAACTATAAGATAGATTACAAGGTCCTCACAGATCCCCCAAGCTTGGAATCAATCCGGGTGGATCAAATAATCCCTTGCGATTATTAGATACCGTGGTGTAACCTTAAGGTGAGGAAGTTTTGTTGGAGACCGTTGTGCGAAGCTTCTTGTTTGTTTCCTCCAGGGCAGATATGCGACGAAGGCACTTCTGCATATCCAAACGCAAGAGGAACATCCCGTCAGCGACTTTGCTCATCGCGTCATTGAGTTCCTTCTTGCCCTCAAGATCCAAGAGACGCTTGCGCACGATCTCCCTGTGGAGGAGTTCTTCTTTCTGGTACTTCTCTATCTTGCGAAGACGATTTTCAGTGTCTGGAACATGCACGCTAACGGGCACGTCCAGAAGGTTAACCCCCCAATCCTCTTGTGGCTTTACGCTCATGCGCACATTCATGGTGACCTTCTTTGTTGTTGAAGTATGCGTCGTAGTCTCCTGATAAGTTCCTGCATTGGGACGGTTATCTTTCTTATACTTTGGCGAGGAGTAGTTGACGTCGACGAACTTGAGTGACTCCGTGCATCCCTTCCCATGAGGCTTCTTGGCTTCTTCCTCGTCTTCAGGCTTCACCATAGCCAGGTAATTCGGCTGCTTCCACCCCCTCTTTGTTTCTTCCATGAAGGTCTCGAATTCCTCATCATCATCAAGATCATCAGAGTCATAAGTGTACTGCTTGTTCTTCAGGCTTAGGCCTTGAGCTTCACGATCATCAGCTTCAATGGAGGAGGTCTGGAAACTATCCCACGAAGGAGCCATGAGGTTTAGATGCCTTCCTTCACCTAGAACTAGGTAGCACATCAAGTAGATTGGATCTGTCGATATAAGAGGGAGGAAGACCTCTGGGGAGGCTTATTAAGGATTAGAAATATGGAAAAAATCATACTGGAAGGAAAAGAGTCGGCCAAGAATAGAATCCCAACAAATATGGAAAGAAATAAGTGAAAAAGGAAGAAATTGTGATCGTAACGACTACTCCCTTTATTCCCGAGGGAAAATGATATGTGGCCGACTACACATACCATCTAAAGAGAGAGATCAAACACAAATCATAAATCTATCATAGACCAGCCAGTCATACGGACACAAGAATTGTCAGGGGGATGATCCCCAGGTACCCCAACCGAATAAGAAACAAGACAGTCGGATTGCGTCCGGCTGACCAGATGCAGCCGGACAGGGCAAGACAGGCCGACTATCCCCCGGTAGCCGGATCAGCAGGAGGCAGCCGGATACGGCGACGTAGCCGGACTCAATCAATGGGACAGGGCGACGTGTGTATCAGTGCATAGTACGCCCTGTACGATGACAAGACTGGCAACTACCCGGCCATACCGAAGACTTTGCGCGGGTGATGCGGGAACAGTGGCCGGTGCTGACGACAGGCTCGCACGGCGTCCACTGTGCCTACAACAGCTATACCGCTCATACTCCGACAGGACAAGCCATACTCGACACTGTAGATGACTAGTCGGCTGGGACCCGCCTGTGGGGCCCGCCAGTCGAACTGGCCAGTGAGACCTTTGCCTCTCTGCCTATATAAGGAGAGGCAAGGCCTCAGTAGAAAGGGTTGGTCTTACAGCATTTAAGGCAGTAGCTAGCGTATACAGCTCAAGGAGCACTTGTAGTCCTGGTATCCCACATAGTCAGATCCGGCAGGAGTAGGGGCTTTACCTCACCATGAAGGCCCCGAACCTGGGTACTTCTTGTGTCCCGCTACGCTCGCTTGTATCCAATCCCGCTTGCAGACACCGTCGATAGCTTCCCTGCTAGTCCCCACACCTCTATCTAACCTCCTCAGGTACTGTCGTTCCCAATACAACAACAGTTGGCGCCCACCGTGGGGCTAGATGGCTTCGACCGGAGTCATGTTCCGCACGGGACCCCGCACTTCAGCCGGTGAGCGCGTGGCCTCCGGCCTGGTGCTCATGCTCGGCAAGTTCGACTGCGTCATCGACAACGCCTCCTGCTTCGCCGGAACCTCCTTCCCGGCGAACGGCACCGTTCTGCTATTCGGCGACCTCCCCGTTTACGTCGCCACCGTCCCGGAGCGTTTCCCTAGGGAAATCGTCTCTGTCGTGGAGCTGCCGTGCTCAGGCGGCAGCGCCTCCGCCGCACCTCGCGGCGTAGAGGTCATGATGGCCGGTTCCAGCTCCCATCCCTGCTAGCCGCGAGAGCGAGGCGCGGACGAGGTCAGAACTTCCGCTCCCCCGCAGCCCCGGAACCCGGTGGAGGAGGCCATTGATCGGCTCCTGACGCCGGTTAACTGTAGCATCCCAATTGTCTAACAATTGCAATGCTACTAGCCTAGTCTATATAAATGCTACTTCCTACATATAATTGTTGCATCATAATTATATCATGCTCATGTCATCATGCCACTTGCATTTGAGCATCATATAAAACCCTTTTCATTTGGTTCTTATCCCATATGCATTAGTAATTGTATTTGGGTCTTGATATATTGTATTTGTTTCTTGATAAATGCTTGATGCCCAAGTTGAGTTGGGGGCATATCTTTTATTCCACTCCACCACCTCATAATTCCACCATCCTTAATTACTCATGGGCTTTTATTTCTTTGGCATTTAATTTAGCTCATGTGGGTTGGGTTGGATCAAATTCCTTTTTCTTTTGCTTGGCGTTTATTCCACATTTTGGTAATGCATGGGAATCATGCCATGTTATATTATTATTGTATTCACAAAATAAAACATGGCATTTAATGCCCATGCATGGGCCATGCAAATTATCACCATCCTCTTCTTTTGGGATTTGCTTGTATTTTTGGAAGTGTAGCATGGTCCTTTGGGATTCAATTCAAGGTGGCCATACTTTTGCTTCCACCATCAAACCATACCCCTCTCTCCTTATCCACCATCTATCTATGCATGATCTTGGGGAAATCATTCTCACATAAACCACCATCTCATGCTTTATTCATGTTGCCTCATCACAAAACCCTCTTACCATTTTTCCCTCTTTCCACTCTCCATCCCACTACCACATGCTTGTGGGATCTTGGGACTCATACTCTAAAAAATCTAAACCCCCTCTCTAATCTACCTACCTACCCTCTCTCTTTATTTTTACCTCAAACCCTGAACCTCTCTCTTCTTCTTAAAAACCTAACCCTAGCTACCTACTACACCCTGGCTCCTCCTTGCCGAGACCCCCTCTCCCTCTAATCCTCTCTCTAACCTAATCATCTACCACCACCTAGCTCTAACCCCCCTCTCTAACCCGAGCCCCCTCCCTAGCTAGACCCGAGCTACCCCTCTCTCCTTTGAGCATGCCCCACCAGTGACCTGCCTCTCCCCTGGCCCCCCTCTTTTCCTTTGGGGCTTTGCAAAGAAAGAAGGAGAGAGAGAAAAAGAAACCTAGATCTACCCGATGCCCCCCTTACTTTTGCTTAAAGCAACCCCATCCCATGCGCCTCTCCCCTCTCTCCCTTATCACCCCAACCACCCCAGGAAACCCAGGCACCCCACCTTCCTTCCTCCTTCCTCCCTAGAAAGCCATGGCCACCACCTAGCCCAAAACCCTAGATACCCCTGCCTTGTTCAGGTTCTACGCGCCCTGGTGCTCTCCAAGCCCAGCCAGGAGCACCGACGAGGTCATCTGCTTCCCCTTCTTCGCCTCGTACCAGCCTGGGACCAGAGCCTCGCCGGAACAGCCTGGCACCGCCGTGAACCGGAGAAGACCGAGATCGTCGTCCGCGAGCCCGACGCCAGATCCCCACCACCTCCTCGCGTTTCGACCACTCCGGCGACACCGTGGTGAGCCCCTGCATCTCCTAGACATGGCCCTCCTCTTCCTCCTGCGCCGTAGCTCCGCCGCACTCCGTTGAGCACTCTGTGCGCTGCCGCATGCCGTGCTCGGGCTGTCAGCAGCGGCCTCAGACCCCTCTGTTCCCCTGTTCCTCGCCGAAGCCCGACCAGCACAGCCACCCTTCGGAGATGCTCCCTGCACGAAAGATGTAGCTCGTTGTCCCCTCTACGTTTTTCATTTTTGGGTCGACGCATTTCGTCCAGCGGTGCGTCACCACTTTCGACAAAAAACGGCCGGACTTGCCGCCGGCGCGACCTTTTCTGTCGGCGCGCAGCAACAGTCGAGGCCACTTTGGACTTAGCCCCTGGCCTTTTTCCCGCCTTAACCCGTAGCCCCGCAACCCCACCTGTCAGTCGCCCACCGTTTTCACGAAAAAAGGACCTCGATTTCCTAGAAAACACCACCGCACAGTTCCTGGACCGCCCACGTGTCACATCCCCGTTGGGTGACGCGCGCGCGTGGCCCCCGCTAAACCCGGCCCCACCTGTCAGCGGTTGCGGCTAGGAAATGTCCGGGTGAGAAACGCCAACCCAGCCGCTGCGCCCCACCGGCTGTTGAGTCAGCACGGACCCCACCCGTCAGCGTCTTGAGCTAATCCCCTCTGAGTGTAAAAAGTTTCCCTGTTTATCTGTTTTAACAAAACAAATTCAAAATTGTTTAAATGTAAATTCAAATCTGGTTTTAAATAACTTTTAAATTATAAATCCAAATATTACAAATGATATATGTTTTTGGATCAGAAAAATGTGAGGAATTCAATTATGCTATTCAAAATAATGTTTGAACACTTTTAA
The DNA here is from genome assembly GCA_910589775.1 of Avena eriantha. NCBI lineage: Eukaryota > Viridiplantae > Streptophyta > Magnoliopsida > Poales > Poaceae > Avena > Avena eriantha. The sequence continues at coordinate 404,969,159 of OU342746.1, read as the reverse complement.
ATTTCGAGATGATTAAAATTAAAATAAAATGCCCTTTTCTAATTAAATTAATAACTTTAAATCTATAACTCCAAATTTGGCAAATAATATGTCTAAATTGATCAGCGCGACGAGCCCGTTCTATCTATGCATTCCTTGTTCTGAAATAAAGCATGCATCATGTCATTATTAAACATCAGAACTGTTTATGGCAATAAAACTTGACCGAAGAGATAATCAAATGCTTTATTCTTGAACCCCACACCTCACCATGCCATGCTACTTTAATGCCATGTAAATTGTGCATCATTAATCATGGCATGCTTGATTGCTTGTCGCATTTTAATTCATATGCTTGTGCACTTTATTTATGTTGGCCCTTGTTTGTTTGGTTCTTCTTCGAATAGACGCCCAACAGGAGAATTATCAGGAATCATAGGAGTTCTACCCAGATCCGTCCCCCGCTTCAACTGAGCTGCCAGGCAAGCACTACCACATGCTTGCATACATATAGTACCTATTGCCTCTATCTTATTCTTGCATCATTGAGTCGCGATTGCATTAAATTGAATCCCAAGTACTGCATAGCCTTTACTTTTAAGCCCCACCGAAGCTTGTTCCTCCATCCCATGAGCCATTACTACAGGAGTTGGTTGAGCCATGTGAGTCGTAGAAAAGCATGTGTAGGGTATGTGAGTGTCTGATGGAAAACAAGGTACCTAAATAACTTAACCTGGGTAGTAATGGGACAACTAATGAAAGAGGCACCGGTGAGCAATATCTGCTATTTGGTTCTTCATGCTCACTTGTGTCCCGTAGGATCCCGAGTACTTGATTCCTGTTCCTTTACTATTCGCACTATCCACATCCGGGAGGCCTTATGGACCCCCCCCCCTGAGCCAGAGCTTGATTCATTCTTATTTCTTGGGGCCACAAAGTAGTTTGGGGCTTTATTACTATCCTGTACTTATGCCATGTTACTGCTTTATTAAGATTGTGCATGGAGCACTTGTACTGTTTTGGATGCGGAGTGTTTTCGCGGTATCGACAAGCCCAGTCATATTTTCGGGTTCCCAATCATTTACAGCCATTGACGCAAAACTTGAGTCCGTCTCGGAGCCGGCCAACTTCGTTGCGGGTAGCTTAATGGGGTGGCCCCCTGAAATATTTCTGAATCCTGTGATCGCTTTGTCGTGAATGCCTCGTTGGGTTTTGATTTGGTTTTTTCGAGGTTGATCGAGTGTGTGTTGCTATTTGTGCACCCCTGCAGGGTAAATCTTTCTGAAAGCCGTGTCCGCGGTTATGGACGACTTGGAGCACCGTTTCTCGATCATAGACAAGTATAACTAAAGTCCGCTTTAATCTGACTAAGTACCTGATTAGTAAATAGTGCAATACTCATGGAATGGTTAATAAAACTACCAACGGATGGGGGTTGTTCGTCCACTTCCTCGTTGGTAAGCGAGGAGGAGGATGGATCTGTTAATTATACTATTATAATTGTTGTTCTTAATTAACGGACATCCGTCTATCATTGGTTAGGTGGATGGTTAGCGAGTATCTATAGACTTGTTAGCTATTATCTTTTGCTGCAATTGCGTCACCCCAGGTTGTGTCCCCTTTAGTGGCATAAAGACTTGCTAAGTACCCCTAGGGTCTCACACGATAAATTGTTTGATTTAGATGAACACGTGTACTCGCAAGATGGATACTGGGTGGAGGAGACGGATGATGTTGGCAACGATCACTCGGTGTAGAGATTCCGGGAACGGGGATCCGTGAGATCTGTGGGCGGGATGTGTTTATTTATGTGGCATCTTATGCCGATTTGCTTCTTATCCGTACTTGGATCTTGTTTTCCGCTTCCGCCTGATACTCCGATGTTTGATGTATGAGGAGCTATCCTAAAATATTATCTCTATCTAGGATATTTGAATCTTGCCGTATGGCGTTGCAATATTTCTATTTCTTTTAGATGGAATGGCTCTGAGGACTGTTGTATGTGGCTTGCATACATACTCACTTGTGTATGTAGTTGATCCCTTCGCCTGCCGATTACGCCACTCGTTCTTGTCTCGATGCTCTGAAAGTGGTTAGGACGGCCGAAAGGTCTACCGTGAGTGGCCCCGGGCTCCACCGTACTATTCTAACCACTTTCGCTCATCCAGGCATGTAACTAAGAGCGTAATTCACCGAGATAGTTACATTAACCTCGGGGATAACGCGGAGGAGGCGGAGGCCAACTTTAGCATGGAGAGACAGATCCTCCTCCATGAGGCCATGGAGCTAGCGGTAGCCCGCAAGCAGCTCGAGATCACCCAGCGTGAGTACGACCCCGCGCACGGCCTCACTCCGGCTACCGCGGAGCCGAGCCGGCGCGGCCAGGTACGCCGTCGGGGCGGCGAGCTTGGCGGTAGGTTGGAAAAGGACGGGGAACTGGATCCCGTGTCTGCCCTCGCACGGCCCACCTACAGCACGCCCATCAAGAACTTGCGCGCGGCGCGAGCCGCGGCAGAGGAACTGCCTAGCCTGGAGGGCGAGGAGCGAGCCCGCCAGCAAGCTCGCATGCAGGAGCTCCTCCGCGTCACGGACGAGCAGGCTCGTGCCAACCGGCAGATGCAGGAAGACCTTAGCTACTCCAGGAGGAGCGAGCTATCGGCCAACAGCAGAGGCACGCCGCGCGACACCCAGCAGGCGTCCTCCCCTCAGCCGCCCATGGCCCGCAGCAGGCGCCGCTGCTCTGGCAACAGGGGCCAGCCGCACCGGGAGCAGATGGTGAACAGCAACCCGCCACCTCCCCCTCCACCAGCCGGTTCCCATCTCTCGGGCCGGGTGGGAGCGCCCAACCCGGACTGTCCGGATGCCCGTTACCGCATCGAGCTCCTCGCTCAAGCGCGCGTCACGGAGGAGGAAGATTCTACCGGTCCGGTTTGTTTCGGACCCCGCATCCGGAACGAGCCGTTTCCGGATAAGTTCTCCCTGCCCAGGGACACCCCCAAGTACGACAGCAGCATGAAGCTGGAAGACTGGTTGACTGACTATGCTACGGCAGTCGGCATCGCCCACGGGAACAAGTGCACAGCCGTGCGCTACGTCCCCCTCATGCTAACCGGGTCGGCGAGGACATGGCTCAATAGCCTCGCGCCCAACAGCATCAACGCCTGGCCGGACTTCGAGAAGGTTTTCGTCCGCAACTTCAACGGCACGTACAAGCGCCCAGGGCGCCCGCGCGACCTGGCCTTGTGCGTCCAGGGCGACCACGAGACCGACCGCGAGTACCTCGCCAAGTGGACGGAACTGCGCAACACCTGCGAGGGCATCCTGGAGAGCCAAGCCATCGGTTTCTTCATCGAGGGTTGCCGCGAGGGCACCATGCTTCGCCGCCGGCTACTGTGTGACGAGCCGAAAACCATGGAGGAACTCATGACGGTTGCGGACCAGTATGCCATGGCGGATGCCGCCATGAAGAAGCCTCTCTGGGTAAACGCGGACGGCCGTCCGACTCCCACGGAGCCGGCTCACGACCGACCCAGCAATCCGACTGGAGAAGCCAGATCCTCCAGACGCCATGACAACGACAACCGGTTCCATGGGGACCGCCAGGCCGGACAGTAGAAGCCTTGCTACCATGCGAGGCAGGTCAATGCTGTGGAGGGCGCGCCCGACGCGCCGGCTAATGAAGCAAGGAGGTAGAAGCCACGACTCACCTTCGACCAAATGTTTGACGGCCCGTGCAAATGGCATAGCGGTCCCTTCAAGCCGGCTACGCACACCACCCGGAACTGCAGCTGGACCCGCCAGCTAAAGGACCAGGGCAACCAGCCTCGTCCCCCGCCTCCCCCACCGGGTGGACCTCCACCACCGGCTAGGGGAGCCTGCAATGATGGTAACGGCGGCAACAACAACAACGGCTACCCCCAGCCGCACGCCGCCTACCATATCTTCGAGACGGAGCAGGACGACAAGCACAGCCGCAGGCGGCGCTCTAAGGAGGTCAACACCATCGCCTCTCCGGTCCCCCAGTACCTGAATTGGTCGGAAACCCCCATCACCTAGAGCCGGGCGGATCAGCCTGAGCATCTACCGACTCCCGGGGGCTACGCCATGGTGCTTGACCCCCTCATCATCTCCAACGCACGCACTTGCTGACTCTCGCGCGTCCTCATCGACGGAGGCAGCAGCCTCAACCTCCTCTACCAGTCCTCGCTGGAGAAGCTGGGCATTCGCGAAAGCGACCTGCGCCCGACTACCACGATGTTCCACGGCGTACTGCCGGGGCCAGCCTGCGCCCCGCTGGGGAAAATCCAGCTGGACGTCATCTTCGGGACCGAGGAGAACTTCCGCCGCGAACCAATCTGGTTCGAGGTGGTAAATCTGACGAGCTCCTACCACGCTCTCCTCGGGCGCCCCGCCCTTGCCAAGTTCATGGCCATCCCCCACTACGCCTACCTCAAGACGAAGATGCCGGGACCCCACGGCGTGATCACCATCGCCGGCTGCTTCAGGCGATCGATGGAGTGCGCCTCAGCCGGTTCCAAACTGGCAGAGGCCCTCATCATAGCCGAGGAGAAGCGCGTGATCATGCGCAATGTGGCCATGGCCCAGCAGGACATTCCGGCTAGCAGCAAGCCGGCTGGAGAAGGAGCCCTCCAGCCGGCAAAAGAGACGAAGAGGATCCTGCTCGACCCCTCCGATCCGACCAAGTTCGTCACCATTGGCGCTGGCTTGGACAGCAAATAGGAAGGCGCGCTCATCGACTTCCTCTGTGAGAATCGGGACATCTTCGCGTGGTCCCCCAAGGACATGCCGGGTGTGCCGAGGGAGTTCGCCGAGCATTCACTTCACGTGCGTCCGGATGCCAAGCCGGTCAAGCAACCTCTGCGCCGGTTCGTAGAAGAGAAGAGAAAGATAATCGGTGACGAGATCACTCGGCTCCTTGTAGCCGGGTTCATCATGGAAGTGTACCACCCGGACTGGCTGGCGAACCCAGTCCTGGTGCTAAAGAAGAACAAGACCTGGCGCATGTGTATCGACTACACCAGCCTGAACAAGGCGTGCCCGAAAGAACCCTTCGCCTTTCCCCATATCGATCAGGTCATCGATTCCATGGCCGGCTGTGATTTGTTGTCTTTTTTAGATTGTTATTCCGGGTACAATCAGATCCGGTTAAACCCGGCTGATCAGATTAAGACATCATTTATCACCCCCTACAGGGCTTTCTGCTATGTTACCATGCCTTTCGGCCTAAAGAACGCAGGCGCCACCTATCAGCGATGTATGCAGAAATGCTTGCACTCGCAGATAGGCCGAAACATGCATGCTTACGTGGATGACGTGGTCATCAAGACCAAGGAGAAGCGCACCCTGCTCAAGGACCTGGGAGAAACATTTGGCAACCTCCGCCAGTACCGGATGAAGCTGAACCCAGAGAAGTGCGTCTTCAGAGTACCGTCCGGCCAGCTCCTCGGTTTCCTCGTTTCGTAGCGAGGTATCGAGGCGAATCCGGAGAAGATCGCGGCCATCGAGAGGATGCAGCCGCCCAGGAACCTGCTCGGAGTCCAGAAGTTCACCGGATGCTTGGCTTCCCTTAGTCGCTTCGTCAGCAAACTGGGGGAGAAGGCACTCCCGTTGTACCAGCTGATGAAGAAGACGGACAAGTTCTCATGGACTTCGCAAGCCGACGCCGCGTTTCACGACCTCAAGTGCATGTTGTCCATAGCACCGGTTCTGGCCACGCCGGCTAGTAAGGAACCAATGTTGCTCTATATAGCAGCCATCAGCCGGGTCGTCAGCGTCGTCCTGGTGGTGGAGCGCCCCGAGGAAGGCAAGGCTCAGCCGGTTCAGAGACCCGTCTACTACCTCAGCGAGGTTCTCTCCCTCTCCAAGCAGAACTACCCCCACTACCAGAAGATGTGCTACGGCGTGTACCTGGCATGCAAGAAGCTCAAGCACTACTTCCAGGAACATCTGATTAAGGTCGTGTACACTGCACCCCTTTCGGAAATCATCGGCAACAAGGACGCCACCGGCCGAGTCGCCAAGTGGGCCATCGAGCTTGCCGCCTACTCCATCCAGTACGAGCCTCGGCTCACGATCAAGTCACAAGCATTGGTGGACTTCCTCGTCGACTGGGCCGAGACCCAGTATCTCCCACCGGTTCCGGATTCGGACCATTGGCGGATGCACTTCGACGGATCGAAGATGCTCGGGGGCTTGGGAGCCGGCATCATGCTCACCTCGCCCAGGGGAGACCGGCTGGAGTACGTACTACAGATCCACTTCAAGGCCTCCAACAACGTAGCCGAATACGAGGCACTGGCGCACGGGCTCTGGCTGGCCAGGGAGATCGGTGTCAACCGGATCCTGTGCTTCGGTGATTCGGACTTGGTGGTGCAGCAGGTATCTAGAGAATGGGACACCAGAGACGCAAACATGGCTCTCTACCGGTTCCACATCCAGAAGCTCAGCGCCTCCTTCGACGGGTGTGAATTTCACCACATCCCCCGCATCAACAACGAGGCAGCCGACGGGCTCTCCAAGATCGGCTCCACCAGGCAGACCATCCCACCAGGGGTCTCCTTGGAGCACCTGCGCAAGCCATCCATCAACCTGTCGCCAGAATCAGACTCCATCGTCTGGGTAGGAACCATTCCGGCTGACGGAACGATGGAAGAGGAGCCAGCAGAACCGCCAAAGAAGAAGACCCGCACCAATTCTGGCCAGGCAGTGCCTTCCGGCTCGCAAGACCCGGGGGCTGCCGGCTCGCCTAGCGGCTCGGGGGCTGCTATTCCGGGTACGCCACCCAGACGACCCCCCGACACCCATCAACCGGAGAACATGAGCGTCCTTGTCATCCGGGAAGTGCCATCCTGGGCACAGCCCTTCATGAGCTACATCACCAATGGAGAACTTCCGGACGACGAGGTGGAGGCCAGGCAAATCCGGCGCCGCGCGCACACGTACACCATCATAAACGGTGAGCTGTACAAGCGCAGTGTATCCGGTATCTTCCAAAGATGTGTTGATGTGGACACGGGCAACCGGCTACTCAAGGATATCCACCAGGGCGAGTGTGGGCACCACGCTTCGTCAAGGGCGATAGTCGCCAAGGCATTCCGCCATGGTTTCTATTGGCCCACCGCCCTCGAGGACGCCGAGCAGCTGGTCTGCGCATGCAATGGGTGCCAGCGCTTCGGGCAGCTCAGGCACATGCCAACTTCGGTACTCAAGACCATGCCAATCACCTGGCCTTTCATGGTTTGGGGCCTTGACATGGTCGGTCCCTTCAAGCGAGCGCGCGCGGGCATGACCCACCTACTGGTGGCGGTGGACAAGTTCACGAAGTGGATCGAGGCCAAGCCTATCCGGAAGCTGGACGGGGTGACGGTTCTCACCTTCTTCACCGACATCATCAACCGTTTCGGCTACCCCAACAGCATCATCACTGACAATGGCACGAACTTCGCCAAGGGGGCCTTCGCCCGGTTCTGCAGCAACAAGGGCATCCGACTGGACCTCGCCTCCGTCGCGCACCCGCAATCCAACGGGCATGTCGAAAGAGCAAACGGCTTGGTGCTAGCCAGCATCAAGCCACGTCTCATCGAGCCGTTAGAGCGGTCACCCGGATGTTGGATCGAAGAACTTCCGGCTGTGCTGTGGAGCCTCCGCACCACGCCGAATAGGTCAACGGATCGGAAGCCGTCCTCTCCGCCGACATCGAGTTCGACTCCCCTCGCAAGCTCCTCTACAACAAAAAAGCCAACCATGAGGCGCGGGAGGACGGAGTGGACCTCCTGGAGGAGGCCCGCGAGCTGGCCTTGTCCAGATCAGCCCTGTACCAGCAGCGACTACGTCGCTACCATTCAAGCCGGATCTGCCCGATCGCATTCTGCGAGGGTGACTTGGTTCTCTGGCTGGTGCAAGACACGACGGGCATGCACAAGCTATCGCCACCCTGGGAGGGCCCTTTCATCATCAGCCGGGCGCTGCCCAACGACTCCTACTACCTCATCGACGCGCAGCAGCTGCGCAAGAACAAAATGGACAAATCAGACGAGGAGACCGAGCGTCCCTAGAACGCGGCTCTGCTGCGCCCGTTTTACACCTAGTCGCCAGGTAGTGTATGTATCCCGAAAACCCTATGAATGAAAATGCGGACCCCCACGAGAATCTCGGGGGCACCTTGCTAAAAATGCGTATGCATCCGTTTTCCGGTTATTATTTTCCGGCTCCGGCAGCCCCTACCCGGGGGCTCGTCGGCTGGCCCGGCCTGCTAAGTCAACAAACCGGCCGAGTACTGTGCGACGATGTCAGAGGCCCACTCTTCGTCTCAGCTACAGACTGCAACCCGGCTGTCCGGCTAGCAAGAGCAAAAGCCTGAGGCATCCCACACGAAAAACGGGGAGGAGACGCGACAGATCAGGTATCCCGGCCCTACAACTAGCTCGAAGCAATCCAGCCGCTAAGCCATTAGTACCGTGTGCAATGTACTGTCAGCTCCCTTCGATTCTAGCTGCAGACCGCAACCCGGCTGCCTGGCAAGGACGCAGCGAAAACAACAGAGCGCACGGGAAAGCGACTAAGTGTCTAGCAAGGGACAAGCCAGTTTTCGAAAAAACAAGCCGTTTTCCGGCTACAATTTGGCAGACTTAGCTACTAACCTATGTGGACATGTGTGTATGCGTATGTACGTTTGTTTGACTACTTAGAGTCGGAGTCCAGGAGAAGGAAAGAAGATTCGAAGTCCTTGCCTTCATCAAGCGCTCCGAATCTCGGGGGCTACACCCACCGGGTGCGCTCGGGCGCCCCCAGTGGAATCTTGTGGTCCCCGACCGGCTAAAAGGCGTTTAGCCGGCTGTTCGGAGCCCAAGTGAGGGCAAGGGCTGAGAAAAAGGCAAGGAAGATTCGAAGCACCTGGCTATGCCAGCTACTCCGAATCTCGGGGGCTACACCCAGTGGGTGCGCTCGCGCGCCCCCACTGGAATGTTAGTTCCCCCGGCTGAAGGCGTCTAGCCGACGAAAGTAGCCGACTGGGACAAGACCAGTCAGATAAAGTTAGAAAGGCTTGGGAGAAATTAGGAAGATTCGAAGCACCTAGCTACGCCAGCTACTCCGAATCTCGGGGGCTACACCCAGTGGGTGCGCTTGCGCGCCCCCACTAGAGGTGTAGGTTGACCGGCTAAAGGAGTGTAGCCGGACAAGGTTAGCCGGGCAAAATGGCAAAAAGAAACTCAGCGCACAAGGAAAAAGGATTTCAACGATAACAAGCAAAAGAGAGACGAAGCTCTCGCAAGTTACCCGGCGTGAAAGACGGCCGGCGCAAACAGACAAGGTTCACAAGTATATAACACAAGACAATTACACCCGGCATCCCGGGGCAGCAACTAAACGGCAGGACCCTTGCCGCGGGGGAGATCTTGGCCAGCAGAAGCTTCGGGCAGTGGAGGAGACGCGGAGCTTGATCCGGTTCCGGCGCTGGCAGGCGGCAGCATCGGGGCCTCCACATCAGGTGTGCCGACGGACTCCGAGTCGGTGAGGACCTCGTCGGGGTCCACGTAGTCGGCAATCTTGATGGCGGACCCGCGGAGCTCCGGATGGGCTTGGCGGATAGCGGCAAGATCAGCTCCGGCACGGAAGCCTCCGCCGATCTTCTCAACGCGGACGTCCTTGTACCAGGAGAGCATCAGAGCCAGGGCCATCTCCGCTCCAGCTCGTGCAGCCAGGTCCCGCAGCCGGTCCACCGCAGTCCACCTTCGCAGCCAGCTGCGCCATTGACTCTGGAACCAGAGCCTCCGGCCATACGAAGGAGAACACGTCCCTCACCGCCTGGCGAAGCTTGGCAGCTTCCTCGCCAAGAAGGACGATGATCTCCTGGGCCGTCGGCTGCGCTCCCGGCCAATTCTCCTGCAGCCGGTTGTAGGCCAGCAGGTCTACGCCGGGGTAAAAGGCTGTCAGAAAAGAGAAGTCAGATCCGGCTACCGGATCCGGAAAGAAAAGAAGACGGAAAGAAAACTCACCCTTGGCAGTGTGGCCGACCTGCATCAGCTCCTCCACTAGCGCTTTCTCCTTGAGTGCTAACCGTTTAATCTCCTTCTCTTGGTCCTTGTTCTAGGCCTCGAGAAGGGAGAAAGCTTCGGTCCGGCTGGCGAGCGAGGCGTCGCGCTCCTTGAGGGTAGCCTCCAGACCGTCCACCCGCGCGTGCCAATCCTTGTTCTGCTACCACAGAGTAGAGTTGGACTTGCTCAACCGGCCGTTCGCTTTCTTCAAGCGATCGATCTCGCGCTGAGCGCACACGAGGATGGCTGCAACGAAACCGGCTATCAGCAAAAAAAAGAGAAAGAGAGAGAAGAAGCCGGGTGAAGCAAACTTACTCTTGGAGGTCCCGTTGGCGGCAACGAGCTTCTGCTCCAACGACCGGTTCCCGCCGGCTGTGGCCTCTAGCAGCCGGATCTCCTTCACCGCCAGCTCGAGCGTGGCGGCAAGGTCCGACAGCGAGGCGGCGGAAGAGGCGTCATCGTCCATGACGTTGATGGCCAAAGACTCCTTCGCCGCAACCACCACCATCTGCCATACCTCCCTGGGCTCCTCGTCGGAGTTGTCGTCACCAACGATGACGAGCTCCTTGCCGGTAGCCCCCCGCGCGCCCGTGGCGGAGCCTTCCGGCTGGGAGGACCTCGCCTCCGGCTGGGGGAGTTTCGGCTGGGCGGAGGCAGTCGGCTCAGCCCGAGGGGGAGGCGAGGGCTGCGCCTTAGAAGAAGGAGGGGCGCTAGTCGGCGCAGACGGGGTACGGGGCGGCGACCCGGCTGGCGCGCGTGCCGGGCTCGCGGCTTCGAAGGAAACCAGCGTGCTAAGGAGAAAGAGAAGAAGACAAGAGTAAAACAAGCCAAAGTCAGAAAAGGAGGAAAAAGGCAGGCAGACAGAAAACAGGCAGAAAGGGAAGGGGGAGAAAGAACATACCTCGACACAACAGGAGGCGGCCCTTTCTTCCGGCCGAGACGGCTAGGCGGAGGGCGCCGGACCAGCTCCTCTTGGGCGCCGGCTCCTCTGCCCAGGGCGGCGGGAGCCGGAATGGCTGGAGCCGCTCCCACCCGCTTCCCCGTCCGTCGCGGAGCACGTCGCCGGCTCCGTGGTCGGCACGGCCTCCTCCTCGTGCACCACGTCGCCGGCTCCGTGGTCGGCACGGCCTCCTCCTCGTGCACCATGGCGTGCAGGTCAGTGACCGGCTCGTCGTTCCGGCTGGGGAAGGCGTCGCCGTCCCCATTCGATTCCTCGCCGGACCGTCGAGCGCGCGGCTCGGGTAGGTCGGGCGTGAATTCCTCGAGGGCCACCGTGCCCTCCTCGCGGATGATGCAGGGGAACATCTGCCGAATACAAAAGTCAGCAAGACGAAAACAAAGAACAAGTACAAGAGAACACCAAAGGAGCATCCGGTTAGAACAGCTTACCCGGGGCGCGCGGTTCTCCCAAGTATAGGGCGCCAGGCTGAACTTCCAGTTCTCCGGCAGCCGCTCCTTGGTGATCGTCCACACCCACTCCTTCAGGTTGTGGTAGCAAGGATCACGGCGCGACAGCCGGGTCGGGTCCAGCTGGCCAGAGTAGTAGCACATCTTGTGTGCTCGTTGCTGCAACAACATCATCAACCGGGACATCCAGCTGAGGGTGACGTCTAGGCCGGTCAGCCGGCAGTGGATGAGCGAGCGCATGCGCTTCAGCAGCTCATCCGTCTCTGCCTTGTCGCCGTGGAACTTCAAGTCCCAGTTCAGCCGGGTGGACTCGATGTCCTGGAAGGCCGACAGATTGATCCGGTCGACGTTGGTGAGATTCTTCACGTAGAAGTACGACTGCTGCCACAGTCGTACCGTATCGTGAAGAAGGAACTTGGGGTAGCCGGTCTGCGAGCGGGAATAGATGGAGGCGCCGCCGCAAATGACTAACGCACCCTAGGTGAACTGCACCTGCGGCCGGACTCGAAAGAGCCGGTAGAAGAGCCCGAGATCCGGCTGGATCCCGAGGTAGCTCTCGCAGAAAGCTATGAAGTGCGCCAACGTTCCAATTGCGTTGGCGCCGAGGTGGTGGAGGCGAAGATCGAAGAAAGCGAGGAAGGTCAAGAGGAACGGGTTCACCGGAAGGGAGAACCCGTGGGCCAGGTGGGAAAGGAAGATGACGCGCTCGCCCTCCTCCGGATGCGGCGACACCTCCCCGGCCGGCGCCAGCCGCACCGCCACCTCCTCCGCCGGCAGGAGGACGCGGGTGGCACGGTATTTGGCGATTTGGTCCTCGGTGACGGTGGAGCCGCACCAGGCCCCGCGGTCGGCGGCCATTTCTGGTTGACGAGGGGGAGCGGCGATGGAAGATTGATGGTGGCCCGTAGCGTCGACGACGGCGAACAGGCGGCGCAAAGTGTAATGGCGCAGGAGCGGAAGCAACGAGAGAGAAGGAACTGCAGCGGGGAAGCGAAGGAAAGAAATCGCCTCCCCCGCGGCGTCCCTTTAAAGAGCCAGAAGGGCAACCGTCGATGGGGCACGTGGCGTGCATCCGGGCGACCCACACCCCAACCGCCGCCTAAGATCCCGTGTGCCAGGGCAGGATGCGCAAAAGATCCTGGAGCGAGAACCGAAGCGCCGGACAGCAGTTTCTCGAGGCGACGTGCGACAGGATGTTACGCTGCCTGCCGCAGAGTAATGATGGCGCGTGCGCGCGTGGCCGGCGTCAGCACTGACTTCACGGGTAGCGCAACCGCCAAGCTTAGCCGGACACAAATTCAAAAACAAGAGGAAGCGCGCGCACATTTCGCCTAAGGGCGGAATGCACACGCGCTCGGGGGCTAGTGTCAGGGGGATGATCCCCAGGTACCCCAACCGAATAAGAAACAAGACAGTCGGATCGTGTCCGGCTGACCAGATGCAGCCGGACAGGGCAAGACAGGCCGACTATCCCCCGGTAGCCAGATCAGTAGGAGGCAGACGGATACGACGACGTAGCCGGACTCAATCAATGGGACAGGGCGACGTGTGTATCAGTGCACGATACGCCCTATATGATGACAAGACTGGCAACTACCCAGCCATACCGAAGACTTTGCGCGGGTGACGCGGGAACAGTGGCCGGTGCTGACGACAGGCTCGCATGACGTCCATTGTGCCTACGACAGCCATACCGCTTGTACTCCGACAGGACAAGCCATACTGGACACTGTAGATGACTAGTCGGCTAGGACCCGCCTGTGGGGCCCGCCAGTCGGACTGGCCAGTGGGACCTTTGCCTCTCTGCCTATATAAGGAGAGGCAAGGCCTCATTAGAAAGGGTTGGTCTTACAGCATTTAAGGCAGTAGCTAGCGTATACAGCTCGAGGAGCACTTGTAGTCCTGGTATCCCACATAGTCAGATCCGGCAGGAGTAGGGGCTTTACCTCACCACGAGGGCCCCGAACCTGGGTACTTCTTGCGTCCCGCTACGCTCGCTTGTATCCAATCCCGCCTGCGGACGCCGTCGATAGCTTCCCTTCTAGTCCCCACACCTCTATCTAACCTCCTCAGGTACTATCGTTCCCAATACAACGACAAGAATAGATCATCTTTGTTGCAATTTCATAATATTGCTAGGGTTTCTCCATCTACCCAAGAACAAAGGAACTGCCCATACATGGAAGCAATCAACAACATCATCGTAATCAAATGGATGGATAAAAGTACATGGATAAATCTAGTGCAAACCACAGTTGAATCTAGAATTACAACAAGATCTAATAGATGAGAGATGGGGGTAGAGATGGTGATGGAGATGCAGTGGTTGATGATGAAGAGGATGATGCGATGTCCTCCAATGATCCGTGAAGCAGCAGGGATTTGCCCTTCTCCAAGTTCCTCCTTCAGATCCCTTTCAGATGTGGTTTTTCGTGGTTTCTGGTGGCTGTGAATGTCGGATCTCTCTGATGTCTTCGCCAGGAGAAACTATTTGACGAGGCGGACGCGACGTCGTGTGGTACGGGCGGACGGTACGGGCGGGATCCACCGTACCACTAGTCGTTAAAGCTTCAGGAGCTTTCCCCATGTTTGGCATTCTCCCAGGTGCGAAGGTAAATCAATAAAATGAATTTTATCACTTAAAAATATCATATTATAACATAATATGAAAGTTGCAATTGATATGTTCATAATAGACTTAGTGATTTGGGATCCTGTTGAAACAAGGACAAAAAGGTGCGCGCAAACGCAGTGAAATACCAAAATCCCTATTCTATTTATGCAAAAACAAAAGGTAAATGTGCTCCAATTTTGGACTCATCAATCCTCTCTAGGACTCATCCATTGCAAACCAATATGCACTTTTCACAGTGAACATGCCATTTTTAAGGGTCCACAAGCCAGAGGGTCCGCATCAATATGCCTCGATGGTTTGATCTTCCTTATTTCAATTATATTCGCCGGCCTAAAAAATTCATGGAGAAGGTCCATCTTCCAATTACCGAATTGGTCAATCAGTTTAGATACAAATCAAAGTCTGCAAATTCCTTGTTTAGAGACCAACCTGAACCATGATGGCCTTTGGATCCAAGGGTCCCTCCATATGCGAATAGATTGCCCATTGCCGACTCGCCAAATCAAACCTTTTTCTAAAAGTTGAAGACCATAAGAGATTGCTTGCCAAGTAGAGGAAGCGTTTCCAGACAAAACAATATCCTCCAAACGGCCATGGGGATAGTACTTGGCTTTTATAACTTGAGCACATAGACTATCAGGTTTTGTAATTAACCTTCATGATGGGCGAGCAAGGAGCGCCTAGTTGAAGACACAAAAGTCCCGAAATCCAAGACCGCCTTGCCTTTTTGGCTTTTGCCTCTTCTCCCATGCCCTCCAATGAGTTTTCCTCTTGCCATCTTTTACTCCCCAATAAAAGTTACGTACCAACTTTTTTAGATCATCACATACCGAAAACAGTAGTTTAAACACTCCCATAATATATGTTGGTAGAGCTTGAGCAACAACTTTAATAAAAACTTCCCTCCCAGCTTGTGCTAGATGACCAGCCCTCCAAAGAAGTAAACATTTTGTTAGCTGAGCTTGGAGGTTCTGGAGCTTCGCTTTCGACATGCGCCCATCAAGGGTTGGAAGGCCAAGATATTTGTCTTCAAAAGCCAATGTTGTGATGCCAAGAGTATTTCTGATCACTCCCTGTAAATTAGCAGGACAAGAATCGCAAACATAATAGATCACTTCAAAGGATTAATAAGTTGGCTAGTAGAAGAAGAATACATTTCCAATACTTCCTTGACATGAGCAGCTTGTTCTAGTGATGCTTTGAAGAACATTAGCGTATCATCAGCAAATAATATATGTGAGATGCTAGGGGCATGAAGACACACTTTGAGTGGAGATACAAGATTGTCATCAATTCCTTTATTTAAGAGCACGCATAAACCATCAGCAACAAAGAGGAATAAGAACGGGGACAAATGATCACCTTGACGAAGCCCACGTGAAGGTGCAAATGAATCCAAGAGGGTACCATTAAATTTGACAACATATCTCACCGAAATCACACATGTCACAATCCACTCAACAAAACATTGAGGAAAACCCAGCTTTTGCATCAATTGCATCAAGAATGACCAATCAACCCTATCATACGCCTTTGATAGATCAAGTTTATAACAATAGAAAGCTTTTGTAGGATCCTTTTCCTTCTTAATGTGGTGGATGCACTAAAATTCCAGCAGTGCATTATCAGTAATTATGCATCCTAGCACAAGGTATTCTGCACCAGTGAGATAATATCAGCCAGGAGGGGTCTCATTCTATTTACTAAGCATTTGGAAACCACCTTGTAAACTACATTACAAAGGCTTACATGATCATATTCAGATAACTTGCTTGGGTTAGCAATTTTTAGAATTAAAACAATGGAAGTTGTGTTGACTCCTTCTGGCATTATACCTGTTTTAAAAAATTTGTTCACAGCTCCAATGATTTTATCTTTCAAAACTCCCAATTCCGCTGAAAAAACCGAGTAGGAAATCCATCTGGACCAGGCACCTTTAAAGGGCAAACCTAAAAAAGAGCATCTAAAATCTCCTTATCGGTGAATTTAGAGCATAAGGGATCCGACATATCCTCCAAGATATGTGGCTCCATCAGTTCTATTACCTACGATGGGTCCAAGGTGTCATCAGCAGTAAACAAAGTCTGAAAATAATCAGTAGCCATTTGTTGCATAGTAGGGAGATCATCATGTACACGACCATTTTCATCCGTAAGGGAGCGGATTTTATTCTTCCTAGCTCTCCAAACTGTCTTGCTATGGAAGTGCTTTGTATTTCTATCCCCCTCTTTCAGCCAAGTCAAGCGTGATCTCTGATGCCATGTCATTTCCTCTCGATACAAGAGTTCATTTATTTTATTTGTTACTCTTATAATCCCCTGCTTATCAGCGTTCATGTGTAAAAGCTCTTCCAAGTGAGCACGAGAATTTTGGAGTTCTAAATTAATATTACCAAATTTAGATTTAATCTATACTTGCAGCTTGGACATAGTTTCCTTCAAAGCTTTATCTACATCAGCCAAATCTGAAATAATGCCAGCTTCCAACCATTCCTTCTCAATTACTTCAGGCAAGGTGTGGTCTCTGTCGCACATTACCTCAAACTGCCAACACTTTTTCCTTGCAGAAGTTTTCTCCTCAATATCACCTTTAACCAATACCACCAAGTGATCAAAACAAGGGGTCACCAAGTGTTGGATAGAACTAAAAGGGTATAAGTTGCGCCAGCTGATAGAAGAAACAGCATGGTCAAGGCACACCTTGACATTTGCTGCACCTGCATGTTTGTTATCATATGTGTGAGGCAGCCCTGAGAAACCCAAATCCACCAAATCGCATAGCTCAAGCGCACCTCTGAAAATTTCTCAAAGCTCCACATGCATTCATTGAAATCACCTGCAACCAACCATGGAAGATCATTCTATAAATGCAAGTCACAAAGGGCCGACCACATGAGGTGTTGGTGCTCAACTCTGGGTTCAACATATACACATGTCAAACGCCAGT
This sequence comes from Avena eriantha, assembly GCA_910589775.1. Taxonomy (NCBI): domain Eukaryota; kingdom Viridiplantae; phylum Streptophyta; class Magnoliopsida; order Poales; family Poaceae; genus Avena; species Avena eriantha. The sequence continues at coordinate 404,952,137 of OU342746.1, read as the reverse complement.
GTGGCTGATCATATGAATTTAAAACAATAGCATCAATATATCTCAAATTCACCTACTTCACTTCTATCTTCAACGATTCATGCCAGTAGAGAGCCAAACCCCTAGACATGCCATCACTGTCAATACCTTCAAAACCCTGGAGCCCAAACTGACCACGAAAACTTCTCATTTTATCTCTTTTTTGTATGGTTTCACAAAGGAAAACCAGAATAGGGAAATGTGCTGAATGATGATGACACTACAAAAAGTGTGTCAATTCGTTGAGACTCCAAGTGCAGAGTGCTGCAACAAGAGAAATTTTCCCCACAAGGGTGACTCGGGGTTTATATCAAACTCTCGGGGAACAAAGGCAAAGGTTCTTCCAACCTCGTCTAGCAACCTGCAAAGCAAAGTCTTTGCCCTCTGCCCCTACCTCCACCGTGTGGTTGTCAAGCACAAGGCTTCGTATTAGTAAAGTAAAATAACAACAAATAAAATACTAGAAACAAAACTAAAACTAGTAAATAAAGATGTTTTTGGGTTTTTGGTTGTAGTTGCAAGAAGTAAAGATATTTTTATATTTTTGAAATTAACTAATGCTAAAATATAAAGGCAAGTAAAAGTTGTTCCTTATGATAAAAAGTGGACCAGGGTTCATGGGTTCACTTGTCTACTCTCTCGTAAAGGTGTGGTGGCATTAAGAACACGATAGATAACTAAATATTGATGAGAATTTATTATGTGTCTTTATTAGCGTTCATATGTAAATCATGTCCTAACATAAAGATGATACTACACATCTTACTTGTACTCCACTAGAAAGGAATATACTCCAAGAAATCTAGATTTAAGAATTAACAGAGTATAGCTTTAGGTACTTTGACATGATGTTTGAACAACAAATATGCTACCTTTAATTAAACATATCATAATAGATCAAGCATATGATCCATAGATTAAACAAGACTTCTTAACTGTCACTAAGAATTATATAGCACATTCATTCACTTTATCCCTAGTGAGGTAACAAAAGAATTGGTAAAGACCATAGTAGATATGAGGCTTGATGTCACAACTCATTACTACCATCATGTTACCATCTAATACACACCATCCCCCACACATGCTCTTGCATAGAAGTTTGATCAGAACAAGTAATAAAGATTGGGGTAACAATATGCAGCTATTAATACATCAAGAATACAATAAAGATTCAGATCTCATAGATCATCCAATAAAACAAAACATCCACCACATAGGAATTACAAATATGGCCATAATTATAATAGGCAGCTCATATGGCATCTAAGCAACATAGCACGAGAGAGAGATAGAGATAGAGAGAGAGAGAGAGAGATCAGTCTACTACCACAAACCCATAGTCTAGAGGTGAACTACTCCCTCTTCATCATGGTGGCAGTGTTGATGATGTTGGAGATGCAACCGGGGGTGGTTCCGGCAGCATGTCTTAAAGGGAAATGGACGTCGCCTAGAGGGGGGTGAATAGGCATTGTAAAATTATTACGGTTTAGGCTCTAATAAATGTGGAGTAAAACTAGCATTTAATTTATCAAGCTAAAACCTATATTCGCTAGGTTCACTAAGTGCACCAACAACCTATGATAAGTAAGATAAGCAACAAGGTGATAGCAAGATATAGTACTTCAAGCACGATGTTTATCACAATGTAAATTGCATAAGTAAAGGGCTCGGTTGAGAGATAACCGATGGATGCAGAGACGATGATTTGTTTCCCGAAGTTCACTTCCAAATAAGCTAAGTCTCCGTTGGAGAGGTGTGATGGTGCAATGTACTTCGAACGCCACAAATGGCTCACCTCGAGGTGTGGTGGCTCGATGCTCACCCAACGCCACACAAGGCCTCACCCCAAGATGCGAAGGCACGCAACTCACCGACACCACAAAAGGCTCACCCTATTCTCTCGTGAACTCGCCACAAAGGCATACTCACGATCCACTATGGGACACTTGAGGGCGGTCACCGAACCCGTACAAGGCTTGGGGAAATCTCCACAACTCAATTGGAGGGGTCCCAAGAAATGCCACAAAGGCTACAAGCTTGAGGAATCTCCACAACTCAATTGGAGGCCCCAAGAACAATGCCACAACAGGCCAACACGCTTGAGGAATCTCCACAACTCAATTGGAGGCCCGAAGAACTCAACACAAGTCCACACAACCATCTAGGGTTCCAAGAACCCAAGAGAAACAAGCTCAAGAGCTTGAACTCGCCGAATCTCCGAGGAGAACTCAAACCTATGCACCAAATGCAAGAGGCAAGTCCTTCACTCTCAAATTCCACCAAAGCTACAAAAGTTATTGGGGGAATAAGAGAGGAAGAACACAAGAGGAGAACACAAAACTCTCCAAGATCTAGATCCCAAGGATTCCTTCACAAAGAAGGGATTTGGTTTGGTGGGGTCGTAGATCTAGATCTCCTCTCTCAAATCCCTTAAAAAGATGCAAGAATCATAGGAGGGGGAAGGGGAGAGGTCAAGCTCTTCAAGGTCAACAATAGAGGAGAGAGAGAAAGCCAAGAACCAAGAAAAGCACTAGTGCCCATGCAAGGGAAGGGGAAGAGGAGCCCCTTTTAAAGGGCTCCCCAATTTGCCCGTTATGCACAGAATCGTGCATATCCGATAGTACCGGTGGGGTAGCGGTACTACCGATGGCACCCAGCCAACGGTCAGAAAATAGCGATGCGAGGGACAGAGAAGCGAGCCTGACCGGTACTATAGCCGTCCACTGGAACTTCCGACGGGGACGGTACTACTGCCAGAAATTATGATCCAAGTTCCGTCAAATAGCGCACCCCAAAATAGAGACCTTACTGAACGCATCCCATGGTCATCGGAACAAAGGCTGGAACTTCCACCGGAACAATCGGCGGCAAACATGCCCTAGCGGTACTACCAGTGGAGAGCCGGAACTTCCGGTCAGGGAAACTTCAGAACCCAAAACTGCAATAACTTTCGCATCCGAACTCCAAATGAGATGAAACCAATTTTTTTGGAAATATTGGGTATCACCAAGGGAGAAAATACCATGGATATATATATGTGAGATATCTCCCAAGGTGTGGAGCCAGAAAACCCGCAAGATAAAAAACGCAATATGATATGTAGGGGAAATCCGTTTTTGATGAACTAGAGCTTGTTATGATGACACAAGCTCTAGATCCTCACATGGACAAGAACCAAACAACAACCAAGAAAGATGATGCAAGAATGCAAAGGTTTGAGCTCTCTCCGAATTATGCGATCGAGTCACCTACTCGAAAGCCTCTCTTGATAGTACGACTATCTATCCTAAACCTGGTCTCCCAACACTACAAGAGACCGGTAAAATAGAAAACCTATCAAGATCATACGTTTGCCTCGAGCATCCCACTTGAACTTGATGTAGATGATCTTGACACCTTCAAGATGGAACATCTTTCTTGATCGCTCCTGCTCGATGAAGACTTGCGACTTTCTCCCCCATACTCCATGGGGAAACCACTTCTTTGAACTTGTCTTCATCACTCGATGATCGCCAAGGATGGCAAGCTTCAAGCATGAGATCTTCTAGAGATCGCATACCTTGAGCTTGCCCTTCATTTCTTAGTGATGTCTTGAAGATAGCCATATGGGACTCCATCTTATTCTTCTTCAAGACATACTTGATCTTGTTCTTCTTCTTCTTCATAATTCTAATAGGCACAAAGCCCTTGGACATTGCTTCTTCTTCTCCTTCTTCATTTCTTCATCTTTCAACCTTGAGACCAACACATGGCCCAAGCGATGCCAATGGACAAACCTACAAGTGAAACTCAATTCACACATTAGTCCATAAAGATTGTCATTAATTACCAAAACCACACATGGGGGCATACATGCCCTTTCAATCTCCCCCTCCAATCTTCGTAGGTTCAGCCTCAGTTTCGTGGTTTCCGTGTTTCTTCGCCGCCTCCTCCGAGAACGCCTGGGGGGTCTATATATAGTGTTTTTTAGGTCAAGCCCATCAGTTTGAAATCAAAACAGACGGTTGCGGACGCTCGAGGAGGGAACAGGACATGGTGGCGCGACCTAAGGTGGGGCCACGCCACCTGTGCTCGTTCGATCCTCGTGAGCCCCCTCGGGTACTTCTTATTCTCATATTGTGTCTCCGGAAAAATATTTTTTGAGTTCCGTATGGTCCCTAAAACTTAAAAATACACAAAACAAGGGTTTCCTGTTCTACAGAGTTATAAACCAATGAAAGGGGATCAATGGAAATACCCATAAATCAATACAAAACATGAATATAACATCTTATAACATGCAAATATGTTGGAATATTTGACAATAAATTACAAAGTTCATGTATGCATTTTACATGCATCAACATCCCCAAGCTTAACCTATGCTCATCCTCGAGCATAAAGGTGATAAAAACTAAAAATAGACTTTGGAGTTTGTTGTTACTTAGTACATATGGAAGTCATGAACATTGTTTAAGAGAGTAGTATCATTTATAATCAAAACAAGAATATCAAGTACTCATAACATAATGTTTCAATGACATGTACTTCATGAATGTAAGACAATAAGAAAATCTTGCATAACACTAAATGCATGAAGTCATATGGAAAATTAAGCAAGACTATATATAAAGAATGTCCATAAGCAAGATTATGTAAGGAATTATTTCTAACTTGGGTTAGAATAGATTGTTTTGACTTAGAAGGAAATGATAGGTAGCATGTGCTAAATCTTTGAATTAAGATAAATATACTAGAAATAAACTAAACAATGGTGTTTTGTGATATGCAACTCATGTCAACGGATGGCAAGTGTGTGATCCTATTGCCCTATCATAAACATCTTTATTTGGCAATTTTTGCTTCTTTCTTTTCATTGACATTTTTTTGCTTTTATTCCCTAGGGACACCCCTTATTTGATTGCACTTATTCATACTAATGCTACCTTCTTTCTCCTTTTCATACCTATTTGTTTCCTTTTTCTTTTTCTTTTGCATTTTTTTAATTCCTAACTTTCCACCCTTGGTTAGAGCATTTTTCCCTCATCTTTTGTGTGCAAATCTTTTTGTTCTAACCTACAAGGGTGTTGATGCTTCAAGTTCGTGGATGACCCCCACTACCTACTTCCCCATGAGCTTTGAGCATACAAAAAAGAGATGATTTTGAAACAAACAAAGATAACACATGATGAATAGTAGGTAGGTATGGTGGGCACAAGTATAATGTTGGCAATAAATTTGGCTCAATAGTGAATGGCTAGCAAGGGGATAAAATTGACCACTACGGGAAAAAGTAATGCAAAAGTGTCCATAGTACTTACTCATTTAATAATATGCAAAATAAGACTTAAAGTAAACCTTCATGATGTAAATGAAACATAGCACCATGCATGAAACTTATACTACTATTGATCTCAAGTATAAACAGTACAACCAAATGTAACAACTTTCATAGCTTTTTCTATAGCACTTTTAATCCATTTACCCCTTTCTTTTACTATCACACAAACTTAACTTTCTTTTTATTCCAGTAGCTCATTCATATTCATTAAGAATACCTACATGTGGTGGTCTCTTTATTCAAAATAAAAACATAAAAACTAAACATAGACGCTCCAAGTTTATGTAAAAGTAGAATGGTGCCCAAAAACAAAGTTAAAAGGTGTGCAAACTGAGAGTTTGATATGTCCAGTGGGGTGCCATGGGGCATCCCCAAGCTTATGGTGTTGACCATTACTTTAATGACTTCTTGTTTGATAGTCCTTCCTTCCTGTGAAAAAACTTCACCACAAAACTCTTTCCCATCTTATTTTTGAGTGGATGATATTAGTGGGCACAAAAGATAATATGCATTCTGCCATAAAACCTCCAAATAAAATTTGGTACATTATGTACAGAGAGTGTATTAAGTTTCTATCATTCAAAAATATCAAAGGACTCATAATATAATTAAAGCTCAAAAGAATGCTTAAAATAACAAAAGACAGAATATGTCCAAAAAACAGCAGCAGTGTAACGAATTTATTTCGATCGCTTAAGCATGCCAGAAATTTTTGCTGATTTTTGTGCTTATAGTGGATGTAAAGTTGCAGCTTTAGTATTTGTTTTGTGATTTTAGAAGCTACCAGAAACATTAGAAAAATCGCGCACTAAATAGCAACGTGTAGAATTCAGCAACTCCTCATATGTATTACAACTTTAAAATATCCAAGATGGGTAAAACTTGGCACTTTATTACTACCTACAGAGAACAAACCAAAACAAACTATCTTTCTACAGCAAAAACACAAAAGGAAAAATCAAAAGAAAAGCTCTATTACAAGAGCAAGAGAACAAAAGAAAACATAAACAAAACAAAAACACTAGGTTGCCTCCCGTAAAGCGCTTTGTTTATAGCCATATATCTAGGCTTCATATCTTATTTATTCATGATGAAAGTGTCATGATGACACTTGTGCCTCTGTACCATAATCTTCTTTCCTAGAAAATGTTCCACACACTTCTTGTGTGGAAACTAAAACTTGACATTCCCTTCTTTGGAATCAATGACAACACCTGTTGTTCTAAAAAATGGTCTACCGCAGATTATTGGACTAGAGGTTTTGCTCCCCATGTCCATAACAATAAAATCAATAGGGAAAAATTCCATATGTAATTAAATCATAATATTATCAATTCTACCTAATGCATGCTTGGTAGAATCATCAGCAAGTAAGAGATCAATATCACACTTTTCCTTTTTCTTATCAAGATCAAGCAAATCATATAATTCTTTAGATAGAACACAAACACTTGATCCTAAATCTAATATAGCATTATAAGTTTCTTTTCCAATAGTAACTTGTATATTTGGGATCCAAGCATCCCCAAGCTTTGGTGGTATAATAGCTTCAGTATTATATCTTTCTATCTTTTCTTTGATAACATGATTAGCTATATATGAACCAAATCCCGTTTGATGAACATTAAAAGATGGATCATTAGCAAACTTTTTCAAGAGAGTAATAAGTTCATTCAAACTACATTATCAAGATCTAGTAGAGGTTTAGTAATTTTATCACTTAGCATTTTAATTTTCTCTACTTGTTTCTCTTCCTCTTCATCTTGGTATCTAAGTAAACTCTGAGCATTTCCTAAGAACTTACTCATAAATATTATTTTCTTATGTACATTATCAATAAGACTTTTTTAGTTTTCGCATGATGTTCTACTGTTCTTACTTTCTTAATAACAACATTAAAGCACTCATTATAGTTTTTATGCTTAGAAAGTGTATAAGTGCAAAGGTTGTTTATGCTGTCTCTACTAGGAGCTATTTTAATGGCTTCTTGTAGATTATTTACTACTTTTTCCAAATCTTTTTTAAGTCGTCGAAACTTAACTTCTTCCTTTATAAACGTCCATTTGTTAAGGCATCCAAAAATAATATAGACCAAGCACTTACACCATTATAAAATCTTTTTATTATGAAACCTTGAGTGTGTGCAATAGGGCTATTTTCTACACTCTCTTGCATCCTATACCAAGATTCCATTAAAGATTCCTCGGAGTATTGCCTAAAACTTTCTACCTCACCGTTAGATTGCTATATTTTTGTTTGCACTAGTTAAAGCTATTATAGAACAATTTTTATGGGTTATTGTGTATAGGAAATGTAAAGACAAAACTGAAAGAAAACAACTAAAACAAAAAGAACAAGAAAGACAAAAACAAAACAAAGAAAAATGCTTTGCAAATTTAAAGGACAAGAAGAGCTCACAGTGATGCAACCTCTCCAAGCTTGATAAATTGCAAGGCGCCAAAAAATGTCTAACTGTGCTATGGGAATTGCAGTTATGGTGTTGCTTGCTTGCTCCCTGGCAACGGTGCCAGAAAATGTCTTGATGACTAACATAGGTACGATTACTCGGGTGCTTATGATTTGCTACCCTGGCTGCGTAAAGGCTCACGACCCATGAAGATTCAAGACAATGGCCCAAAGGGGGAACTGACAAAGGCTTTAGTTGTATTAGGAAAGATGAAACCAACATAGTGTTGTAATCATACACATGTAACCTATCCGCATACAGCTTTGAGACCCGACCTATTATATATAGGACCGGAGAAGCCTATGAGGGGACACAGAAAAACTCCCAAGTAGTCTGTAATAGTTTTGTTCATCAATTAATCAGGCGACTTTGACTCCATTGTTTTCCTGACATCCGACGAAATCCCTAGCATTCTCTTTTCCACAAAACCCTAAGTCCTTTATCATGGACATTGCCAAGGTTACCCCTCGTCAATTGGCGCCGTCTATGGGAAACCTGAACGCTGGAACCATGGATTCGGCGGACCCCTTTTCACCAAGCAACAACCTAATGAAAGCAGAACCATGCCCGTCCACCCCTGTGTCAGTACCCTCCGATTTCAACGGCGGATCCGATCTCATCATCGGGAGTTTCCACTTCCAAGTAGAGGACCCCTAAGAATCGCACCCCTCGGTCCTGATTACATCAGAACCGTCGGTGGGTAAATCTACGCCTATGGCAATACCAGTGTCATCTGTCAGATCCTCTGCGGAAGTCACGACGCAGATCGAAGTAGCCAAAGAAAACAAGGAAGTCGAGGCAGATCTAGAGGGTCTTGACGGTCTTTACGACAATCTCCCCTTTGGATCAGACGCCCAGCTAACTCCACCACGTGGAACAAGTCCAGAAAACTTCGAACCCGAAGAATGCGGCGAAAGCATCGACTTCGGAATCAGGATGACAGAAATTTACCCAGAACAGAAACCACCGGACCTCACTGATCCCCTGAACAGTGTCTCCCTAGGGACAGATGACGATGTCACCAGTCCATATATGACATTGCCACCAAGTGTGCGTGATCAACGGAAATACCTCGACACAACGTGACTCTAACGGTAACCCTATTCTCGACCCCAATGATATTTTATCGGATGACAATGCAGGAAATCACAGCAACAAAGGGAACCACGGAAACGAAGCAAGGGAAACAATTTTGGGTGCAGTCCCAATGACAGCCGATGCCACACACGATGATCTACTAGCATACCAGTACCTGCTTCATCACAAGAAGAGAGACCTGCTAAGGATGCAAAGGCAACTTGATGAAAGAAAAAGGCTAGCCGACGAATCCAGCCTACAGCGGGCACAACTAAGCTCTACTCGAGGATCAAGAAGCGTAACAGGGGGAGCACCGCCAAGAAGGGGAACATCTCGATTACAGAACATCCCAGAAGCAGAACGAAACGAACTGACTCGAGATCTCGATCTATCGTTTATGTCGGTAGGTCAAGCAGGGCACATCAAACCAAAAATGGCCTAGGAAGCAATAGTAGCGGCACAAACGTACCTACTTACAACTCAACCTGCACCCGACGATCCTCGTGCAGGCCTCCACCGCTCCACCCTGATGAAGCTTGGCATGGTAGGAGCATCTCTTGCACAAGCAGAACAGGGAATCACGCATCAACCCGATAGATCCCCACGCCGTCACAGTAGCCCTCGGCAAGTGGGTCACACCCGACGATCTTGATAGCCACATCGAGTACGACTCCCAGGACCCGAACCGCGAAACAACACAAGAAGAGATAACACGCAGTACATAAATGATGGATCAAGGGATGAAAACCGCAACCGAAGATACCGTGATGGCGACAGCGAAGACGACTACGAGTTATGCGGAGCTAGCTGTTTCACTCAGCGGATCCGTAAAACCTCAGTACCCAAGGACTTTAAACTTCCGCATGACCGCCAAAAGTATGATGGACTTCAGGAACCTGAAGCTTGGCTAGCAGATTATTTGGCCACCGTCAAGTTATAGGGCGGCTCCACAGCCACTGCAATGCAAAGTTTATAACTGCACCTCACCGGCATTGCAAGGTCATGGCTTAGACAGCTACCCGAAGATTCCATCGGTAGTTGGAACGATCTCGAAGATAAGTTCATCCGGCACTTTCAGTCCACATTCAAATGACCCGCGTCTTTGGAGCAATTGCGAGCGTGCAAGCAGAAGCCTGGGGAATCAATAAGAGCATTCATTCAACGATGAAACAATATCAAAAACTTAGTCGAATCCATATCCGATGAAAGGGCCATCGATGCCTTTAATGACGGCCTCCGTCGTCGAGAATTCATAGAAGAACTAGGACGGGTCAAACCTAAGACAATTTCATAATTAATGGACATAGCAAATCGCTGGGCTGATGGAGAGGACGCGCTACACAACAAACAAACACGTTCACTCGAAGACAACAGGGATAAACGCAGCAACGACAGAAGACGAAGGAAACTGGGACCAAGTTACATCGCAGCCAGTTTTTCAGGAGAGGGCAACAATAGGAACGACGACTACAACATCGGGCACCGCCATAATAGGGACGACGTCGGAGGAAGCCAATCAATGCAGCGGTATCAGCCAAGAGCTCGGGACCCACCTATGTCCGCAATGCAAATGCTGGAAGGACCCTGTAATATGCACTTTTATGTCGGCTCGACAGGAAAAAGACGATCCAATCACCTCATGAGAGACTACCGAACGTTCTTAAAGATGCAAGAACTATGCAATGCAAAGGCAACTGAAGCAGCAAACCAAGGATACACATCCATGCCTGGCACATTAGCCATCGGCGCACCACCACCGCCAGCAGGGCAACCGCAAAACACAACTGATCAAAGCAACAAATACCCTAGGTCAAAGGGGCAGTGTCAATGATTCAGGAAGGGCATCCATCCAACAGAATCCAGAAGCTAATCACAAGACAAGTTAACATGGCAAAGACGGCTCCACTAGCCACACCCGAGTATCTCTGCTGGTCAGAACAGGAGATCACATTTAGCAGAGCCGATCATCCACTTCGAGTACCGTGACCGGGTCATTCAGCCTTGATAGTTGAAGCACAAATTGGCGGGTTTGACATGAGCAAATTCTTCATGGATGTAGGAAGAAGCATAAATATGATTTATGCCAAAACACTAAGGGCAATGAACTACCCCTTGGCAAATCTAGCATCGACAGAAACATCCTTCCACGGCATAGTACCAGGTAAAGCTGGAATCCCTTTAGGCAAAATATTTCTTGACGTTGTTTTTGGGTTCAAAGAAAATTTCAGGTGAGAAAAGCTCGAGTTCGAAGTCATGGACTGGCCATCACAATATCACGTGATCCTGGGACGTCCAGCTTTCGCACGATTCATGGCAGTCCCTCACTATGCATACTTAGTCATGAAGATGCCAGCACCAAAGGGAATCATTATAGTAAAAGGAAGCTTCACACGTTCTGACAATTGCGATCGGGAGTTCAGTAAAATTTCTGAATCTTTCGGGATGGCAACTGAGTTCGACCAGCTCAAAATGTTAGCAACCGCAGAACCTCTGGCAGTAGCGCGTGTCAATCCCGATCAAGCCATTGACACTGCGAAAGATAAAAAAGAAGTATAGATCCACCCTACCGACCCGAAGAAGACGACATTTGTGGCCTCCAATCTTGATCCCGCATAGGAAAAAGCGCTCATCGAGTTCCTCCGTGAGCACTTGGAGATCTTCGCATGGCTACCTTCTGACATGCCGGGAATTCCTAGGGAACTCGCTGAGCATGCATTAAACTTGGATCCGAAGGCGAAGCCGGTAAAACAGTCGCTTCATCGTTTTGCAGAACCAAAGCGTAGAGCCATTGGAAAGGAGCTACATCGCCTTACTAATGCTAACTTTATCAAAGAATTGAAGAAAGCGAAGTGGGTCACAAACCCAATATGTATCCCAAAGAAAAATACCAAAGAGCTACATATGTGCATCGACTTCACCGCGCTAAATAAACATTGTCCAAAGGATCACTTCCCATTGCCGCGAATTGATCAAATAATCGATGCAACCGCGGGATGCGAACATCTTTCCTTCTTAGATGCATATTCAGGATACCACCAGATTTGGATGAAGGAGGAAGATCAGGAGAAAACAATGTTTATTATGCCTTATGGCGTATTCTACTACACAACAATGCCCTTCAGCCTCAAGAACGTCGGAGCAACATATCAGCGGATGATGCAGAATTGCCTAGGAAACCAAATTGGCACAAACGTACAAGTATATATTGACGATGTTATTGTCACAACAAAGCAAGGGTCCTCACTTTTCAAGGATCTCAAAGAAACATTTGAAAATCTCGACAAGTTTTGCATCAAACTAAACCTGACGAAGTGTTCCTTTGGAGTCCCAGCATGGCAACTCCTCGGATATCTTGTATCAGCAAGAGGGATCGAAGCCAATCCCGAGACAATACAGGCAATTCTAACAATGAAAAAACCAATGAACCTATGAGGTGTACAACAGCTGGCAGGGCGAGTAGCAGTGCTCAGCCGTTTCATTGCTCGATTTGGAGAAAAAGCACTACCATTTTACGCCCTCATGAGGAAATCAGACAAGTTCAAATGGACGGAAGAAGCTCAGCACGCCTTTGAAGACCTCAAAAATACACTTTCGACATCTCCCGTCGTCATGTCTCCACGAGAGAAAGAGCCATTACTTCTTTACATCGCTGCCACAAATCAAGTGGTCAGCACGGTTTTGGTTGTGGAACGACCCGAAGAAGGAAAAACCCATGGTGTCCAGAGGCCAGTTTGTTTTTTAAGCGACATCCTCTCGCCATCCAAACAAAGGTACCCACACTATCAAAAGCTGGCGTATGGAGTATTTATGACAGCACGAAAACTACGCCATTATTTTTCGGAACATTCGATCATAGTGGTTAACGAAGCACCTTTGTCGAACATCCTGAATAATCCAGAAGCAACCAGGCGTATCTCTCTACGGGGCATCGAGTTGTCCCCTCGAGACATCATGTATGAGAAGCGTAAAGAAATTAAATCACAAGTTTTGCCTGATTTCATCATAGAATGGACTAAGTTACAATGTGTGGGTCCACCTGACCTTTCTAGCGCATGGACAATGTACTTTGATGGATCAAAAAGAACGGAAGGAGCAAGGGCAGGAGTCATATTAGTGTCACCACAAGGCGACAAAATGCGATATATACTTCGGATGAGCTTTGCAAACGCATCCAATAATGAAGCTGAGTACGAGGCCTTATTGCATGGCATGCGAATGGCTAAAGCTTGCGGAGCAACTCGCCTCAAATTTTTTGGTGATTCCAATCTTGTAGCACAGTGATGAGTCCAAAATTGAAGCATTTTTACCTTTTGTTTTTGCATTAATAGAGTAGGGATTTTTGTATTTCATCGCGTCTACATGCACATATTTGTTCTTATTTCAACAGGATCCCAAATCATGGAGTCATATGTGAACATATCAATTAGAGCTATCATATTGTGTAATTATATGATATTTCTAAGTGATAAAAGTCATTTTATGATTTTGCCTTCGCACCCGGGAGAATACCAAGTAAGGAGGAGGCATCCGTACCGATAACGACCACTGGTACGGGCGGATCCCGCCCATACCGTCTGCCAGTACCAGGTGCCATCAACACCGCCTCGTCAAATACTTCCTCCTGGCAAAGATGAGAGGGAGATCCGACATTCACAACAACCAGAAACCACGAAAAACCACATCCGAGAGGGATCTGAAGGAGGACCTTGGCTGGGGTAAAATCCCGGTTGCTTCGCGGATCATCGGAGGACAATGCATCATCCCTTCATCATCAACCGTTGCATCTTCATCACCACCATTACCCCCATCTTTCATCTATTAGATCTTGTTGTAATTCCTGATTCAATTGTGGTTTGCATTAGATCTACCCTAGTACTTTTATCCATCCATTAGATTATGATGATGTTGTTGATTACCTCCATGAGTGAGTAGTTCCTTTGTTCTTGGGGAGATGGAGAAACCCTAGCAGCATTATGAACTTGTAATAAATATGATCTATTCTTGTGTCCACATGACTTGCTTGTCTATGATATAATTATGATTTGTGTTTGATCTCTCTCTTTAGATGGTATGTGTAGTCGGCCGCATATCATTTGCCTTTGGGACTAAAGGGAGGGAGAAACCCTTTGGACGTGTCTTGGAAGCGTACCCGAAATGCCCCATGACAGATTGGCACTGGCTCGTAACCTACACAGTCAAAGGGGTATTAAAGAGGGACTCCCTAAGCTAATTACGATATCCACGGGGAGACCCTTAATTGCGGTGGTTTGTATGGGTGACTGCTCTCAGACATCGCAATGGTTATTTAGAGGTGACCTCACTCTTGGCTCAACAAAGTGGCTTCCTACGAGCCTTGTAGTGAACATCTTATTATGGGGCTCTCTCCACACATATCATGACACAAGAAGTATGTTATCTTGATTACATATAACAATAATACTATGCTAGTGGTGTATCCTACATCCTCGAGAATGTTTTAGCCCTATTGAGTTCAACCACGCTTTCACATGATCTTGTTACTTGTTTTCTAATACTTGTTTTTAATTACTTTTCTGCAATCATCCATAAACCTTTCAAACACCCTTTACTTGAGATCAAAGACAGCTTACACGTATACTTTGGTAGAGAGTAACGAGGGGCATAAAGACCTTTACCAATAGCTCTTTGTGGGTTCGATATCTTTACTTCGAAACTAGCTACAATTGGTCTGTGCACTTGCAGTCATCACACAGCAAGCAATGAACAAGTGCGATGCTGTCAGCGATAACATGATTGCTTACCGCGATCTATATAGCATCATGGAAGCTCAATTTGATGGATGCGAAGTATCGCACATAGAAGGAGCAAGCAATGAAGAAGTCGACAATCTATCAAACATCGGGTCCCTATGCCTACCAGTGCCACCTGTTTTTTTGGGAATAAATAACTGAGCGTTCTATCAGGGCCAAAAGAGTTTCTAAGGTCATAGCACCCAAGACAGGGAAAAAGAGTAAGCCGCGAAAAGACTCGGGGGCTCCATCAGCTAGCGCGAGCATAGAAGAGGCCATTGAAGAAGAACCAGAAATTGATGAGATCATGATAATAGAACCTACATGGATGTAGCCGTACATAACATATATGACTCGGGGAGAGCTATCCGAAGATGTGACAGAAGCTCGGCGAATCACCCGAAGATCGAATGCCTTCAGAATAATCAAAGGAGAGTTATATAAAAGAAGTATTTCGGGTGCGCTACAACGGTGTGTCACACCCGAAGAAGGAAAAATCATACTCAAGGATATACACAAAGGAGTTTGTGGACATCATGCTAGCAACCGAGCAATTACCGCCAAAGCTTTAAGGGCAGGGTTTTATTGGTTCACGGCAGTTCAAGATGCAAAGGACATAGTCAGAACATGCGAAGCATTTCGATGATTCGCAACAAAGCCTGGAGCACCCACCGCTGAATTAAACCCTATACCTCTAGCTTGGCCCTTCGCTCAGGACTTGATATGGTGGGTAAACTTCATAAGTCATCACCAGGAGGACACGTCTTTCTGCTAGTAGCAGTCGACAAATTTACTAAATGGATCGAAGCAATGCCTGTCACCACTCAAGATGGAATTTCGGATGTGAATTTTATCAAGTCCATAGTATTTCGGTTCGGCGTACCAAACAACATCATTATAGACAATGGAACTAATTTTACTTCCAATGAGTTTAAGGAATACTGCCAAGAGATGGGTATCAAAGTAAGCTACGCCTCAGTAGCTCACCCGCAAACCAATGGGAAAGTGGAAAAGGCCAATGGCCTAGTAACTGCTGGCCTCAAGAAAAGATTGCTAGCACCACTCGACAGAGCAAAAGGACCATGGGTTGATGAGTTACCATCTGTTTTGTGGAGTTTGCGCACTACCCCAAATAATTCAACACAAGAAACACCCTTCTTCCTGGTCCACGGTGCTGAAGCCGTCCTTCCAGTCGAAGTATCACATGAATCTCCAAGAGTAGCTGCATATGATGAAGAGGAATCAAGAGAGCCACTCGAAGATGACGTTGATGCACTCGATGAAGCTCGATATGAAGCCCTACAGAGAGCTACTATATATCAGCAAAACTTGCGCAATTACCACGGTCGACGGTTGTGGCCTAGGTCTTTCGCCGTAGGAGACCTAGTTCTTCGCCTCAAACAAGACGGCCACCAAAAGTTGGAATCGCCTTGGGAAGGACCTTATATTGTTACAGAAGTTATTCCTGGAGGAGCATATAGACTACAAGACAAGAAGACATGAGTCAAATATTCCAATCTATGGAATGTTGCACAATTACGACGCTTTTACGCTTAAGGATTTATGTTTACTAGCAATATTAATTACAGTAAGGCCAAAGGCCCGGCTCTTTAAGCCAGAATATTTAGGCCAACTGCCAGGCGGCAATCCGCCAAAATAGTGTATCGTCGTTTTTGGCATATAAATAAAAGATAAGTTATTTATACTTTTGAGCATTTGTTATTTTCATCAAATCATGGGATTTCTATTTTTCTGATCAAACTAACAACAATTATGAGCCTATGTGTCGTGGTGGTGTCACGGCAGATGCCATGTATAGGCAGAAGGTAGGGACTAATATGCGCTTGGGGATTCCAGGGAGGGATAGCGAAGTGATTCTCCACACCAAAACTCGTATTGATTTTCTTCCAAGGTTACAAGTGCTCCTAGAGCTGTATTGGCGAGAGGAGGAAGAAGAAGCTCTCTTACTCTCACCCACAGACCTCACCTCAAACCCTAGACCTTAACAGAATTGTCCAGAGAATAAAATCCAACCCCCTCTACTGAAGCCCTAGCCCCCCTTTTATAGGGGAGGCTCGGTTTCAACCTAGGGCATACGTGGAGGCATATTCCTAAGAATATGCCCCCTCCCAAAGTGGTAAACCGACCGGGGTGCTTTTTCCCCCTCGTCAGCTACGCTTTAGCTACGTGAGCCATGACGGAGCCCTCGTCAGCTGACACGGGCGTCGTCACGCTTGTCGGCCACGCCCCGGTGGTCCAGTCCTTGCTCGCTTCGCTCAGGCAGTGCGTACCGGGGCTCCTTTTGACCAGCGAGATTCCTTCCTTCTCCTAGAAGGTTATTGCGACCCGGACGATGATTCATCCGGCCACACCCTTTTCCTGCATATAAGTTAGACATACACTTCCGACTCATCGCTTAAGTCGGATTATGGCTAGTTAGGCGAATGCCCCCAGGTCCAGATTACCCCGTGACTCGGCCTGCCTTGAGGTGACCCGGCCAGTACTTGTTTTGATCTTGCCGGACCTCGGCTAACTCGGCCTTTCATACCACGGCGTGACCCTACCCGGGGGTATCCCCCAACATTAGTCCCCGAAGCTGGCGCGGTCTTAGCCGCCTTAGCCGCTAAGGCCACACCAGGTTCCATCTCGTGCTCCTGTTGCTATTTGCTGAGTTACCTCTGCACCTCGGACGGCTTGGATTTACGTTCCCTTCGCACGTTGCAAGTTTTCACTTGCCGGCCGGGTTACCACAGCTCTATCCGGGTCTTACTTCCTTCTTTCGTACGCTAGCCCATGTGAAGGGAAATCATTGTGTTGTCTTATTTTAAGGGACGGTACAGTAATCGCCGCAGTAACTGTCAGTCTTCACTGTGCGCGGGTCACATCACGCCTGCCCCCTCGTTTACCGCATCAGTGCGTCACGTCCCAGGATCCTTTCCGCCATGAGGCCTTCCGTGTGGCTCCTTACTGATTGGTCCGGACGGGTAATACACGGCCACAACGCGTGGCCGGTCCACAGGGCGCGATCCCACTCACCTCTTACGTGGGCGGTTAAATAGCGGAGGGGTGCATTCCTTAGGATTTTCCCCCTCCGCACGCCTCTGCCTGCTGCTACTCTCCTTCGTCTTCCTCGTGACTGCGCCGCCGCCAGTACTGCCAAAAAACAGCGTCGCCGCTACACTTCTCCGTTTTACCTCTACGTCTCCATCACTGCGGCGTCAATATCCCACTACGGGTCCTCGCCAATCCAAGCCGCTGTCCCCCGCCGCCTCCAGCACCAGCGAGGGCTTCGAGGAGCAGATGACTGAAGAAGAGCTCGCCATTGCTGAGCAAGAGATGGAGGAGGACGCCGCCGCTAGGGACCGCGGCGCATGGGCCGGCTCCTGGGTCTGCCAGGACGATCTGGATTGTCTCTACCGGACCAGACGCCTCCCTGCCAGCGTCGCCGCTCGCCTCGCCTCCGCCGAGCTAGCTCCTTCGCCCAACCCCGGGGAGTTTGTTGTGTTCCTGTCTCATTTTCAGCGGGGCTTCGGACTCCCGGTGAGTGATTTCTTCCATGATTGGCTCAACACCTACCATCTCCAGCCGCACCATCTTCCGGCCAATGCCATTACTTCCCTCTCTGCTTTCGTCTCTACGATTGAAGGCTACGCCGGATTATGGCCCACAAAGGAGCTGTGGATCCGGTTTTTCGCCCTTCGCCGCAACGTTATCCCCGACATTCACACTGACCCGGAGGACAAGCGGCTCACGTAGTTCGGAGCAGCCTCCATCTTACCCCGGAGGTTTTCTGTTTTCCCTCGAGTCACAGGGCTAGAATCCTGCAAAGGTTGGGCCCGGACGTTCTTTTATGTCCGGAACACAGGCACCGAAGATTTGATCCGGTTGCTTCCCTATACTCCGGGTCCGCCGAACCCGGATCTGTGGGACGCTGTTCCGAAGAAACCTACGGCCCTGGCCAACCAAGTGAGTAAGAGGTTCGCGGAGCTGAAGGAGCTCGGGTTGCGCAACGAGGATGCGATGATCACTTTCGTGCACAACCGAATCTCTCCTCTCCAGAAGCGCACCCACAAGGTGTTCCATATGAGCTACGGCCGCGATCCCAACCGGACTTCATCTTTCGAGCTGAACAATACGGAGATCTTCCGCCGGGTTAAGGCTCTCTTCACCACACACAAGGATTTCTCCTCTGACTGGACTTGGGGGATTGAGCATTTCTGCCGCGACCGGCTTCCTCCCATGGTAAGTTTTATGCTGCAAACTTATCCCGGACCAGTTACTTGTCTATTATTGTTGCATTTTTGAATCATCTGTTTACTCTTTTCCTCAGCTATTCCTTTAGTAAACGCTTGAGGACGACACTGATCCGACCCTTAAGTGGGCACCGGAACGTGAGACTTCGGACGTGGAGGAGCCGGACCAAGAGATGTTTCTCCCCATGACCGACGCCACGAAACGACCCACGGGTAACTTCTCTTCTGCTAGAGATTGGCCCGATGATGAAGATTACTCGGATATCGAGATAATTGAACCGTTTGAGGCTGTCCCCCTTTCTTTTACTTTTCCGCCATCAGCTCACGCCGGTGGCCATATCCACGAGGATCCTCCCCTCGCCGCAGGCGAGCCAGTTCCGGTGGCGCGAAAAAAAAGCGCGCGGCTTCCGCAAGCTCTTCCTCCGGACCTTCCGAGCCCGTTAAAAGGCGAAAGAAGGCCCCAGCACGAAGGGCTCGGAAACCCAGAGCAGCCGAAACCTCGGATGCGTAAGTCCTTCCTTCTTCTGTAACTCGTTCTTCCTTACTTCGTTGTAACTTTCCTTCTGACGTTACGTGATCTCAGAGGGCTCCGGTGGAGGTCCCTCAGACTGGGTCCAGTATCTCATCGCCTCTCCGGGCCAGCCCCTCGCCTCGTTGCGACGACGAGTTACGCCCACTGAGCCCCATTCCGGAAAGCTCTGCGGCCGCTCCGGATCATCCTGGGGCGGGGGAAACTGGCCCAGCCAGAACAACGGCAGCCACTACCTCTGCGACGCCACAACCAGCAGCCACAAAAGATACCTCGACTCCAGCATCTGTTCCAGTACCAGCAGCCAAAACAGCACCAACTCCAGCTCCGGCAGCAGCACCAACCCCGGCAGCGAAAACGTCGGCGCCGGCACCAAGTCCAGCAACGAAAGTAGCGGCGCCCAGTTCCTCTGCATCTTCCGAGTCCTCCCAACCTCGGCAGGGGAAAACCACTGCTACGGCATCTTCTTCCCAGCAAGCCAAGGGTAAGAAGACTCAAGACGCTACCAAGCCCAGCACTGCCGAGCCTGGGCAACGTACCCTTGAGTCCATGCTCCCCAAGAAGACACCAGCGGCAAAGGACACGTTTGCCGAGCCAACCGAGTCTCAGCAGTTGGTTCTGCACACCAGCCCCGCCCTTGCCTTGGTGGAGAGGAAGGAAGCACACGCTAAGGGTTTGGTGACGCCACATATGCCCTCAGGCGAACGGTACCCCCCAAGCCTGATGGAGTTCGTCATGAACTGGAACAAGGCCGAGGTAATCCACGAATCTGATCAAGTGAATACCGCCGCCAAGGCCATTAACCTCACTGGACGGATGATGGAGGTACGCCGTTTCTCCTTTGTAAATTGTAGTTAATAACCATTAGTCCCCGAGCCTCCGGGGGAGTAACTTGTTACTCGGCCGGATGCTTTTTTATAGAATTAACGTAGCTCCATAATAATTTCGAACATGCACTCACCTAGATCCGGGTTAAGTTCCACTTGGCCCGGATCTTAGTACACTTCGAACATGCACACAGCTAACTTAAGTTTCTGTATCCTTTTCAGGTGACCACCAACCGCCGAAGTGCTGAATTCCAGCGCTTGTTGGATACACATAAAAATCTTCGCACGAAACAGGCTGCCCCTCATCGCTGAGTATGAGAAAAGGGGTAAATTTCTTTCTCACTCCTTTCCTTATTTTTCTTCCACTTTACTTGCCGAATGAATCTGATTGTTCAGTTCCCGTAGCTGGGGTGGAAGCTGAAAACAAAATAATGCGAAAGAACTTGGAGCAGATCAAGGGTACGTCCTTCTTATCTGTTCCTACTGTGCTTCTCATCCTTTTAACTCCTTGGCTCGGCAAATATTCATACCTCGGCTCTGCCGGGCCAACACACGGTTTCAGCATTGCTTGAAGAAAGTGTGCATGTGCCTGACATGATGCTGCATTTTCTCGAACAAGCAGGACAGCATCAAGCCAAGTTGAAGAAGAAAGATGATGAGCTCGCCCTCCTCCGGACCAAAGATGACGACATAGCCAAGCTCAAATCTGAAATGGCCAAGATGAAGGCGCAGCACCAAACCGAGCTGAAAAGGGTTGGCCAGGACTTCACCGAGGAACGCGAGCGCCTCAAACTCCAAAGTGCTAAGGATCGCGAGCTCCTACAGGAAGCCGAGGTCAAACTTGGGTCGGAAAATGCTGAGCTCGAGCAGCTTCGGAAAAGGCATGATGCTTGCATCAAGGAGCTGACCCGGATTCACAGTCACATCTCTCGTAACTTCTTTTCCTTTATCCGCCTTACTTCTCTGGGTTACGTCTCATGTCTTATTTTCTCAACTTTGTCCTTTGCCTTGTTTCCTAGGCCACTTTCTAGAGGGTACTGCCATTGCACGTGCTGCTGTTGCCAATTTCCGCCGAGAGAGAGGTACTCCGGTCACTGCTGAGGGTGACCCCATTCCCTTTGACATGGAGGACCTGTTGGTCAGCCTGTCATCTCGCGTGGAAATTATCAAGAACTACGGCCGGGACCTCCTCGATGTTTCAGTCCGGATCTTCCACGCCTTCTGGCCCGCTGATGACGCTCCGGAGAGAATCACGTTGCTCGCTGAAAAGCTTTCAGAAATTGAGACCCAGCTCGACCTCTGGCGAGAATCTGCTGGCCGCGCTGCTGCCAATACCGTCCTTCACCACGTTTTGACGTGGTACGAAAAGATAGATCTCAGCCTCCTCACACGGCTACGCACCGGGTCCAAATGGACAGATGACCCGGAGTGGGTAGCTCGGCGCCAGGCTTGCGCCCACAGCCTCATTGAATATGCCCCATTCATGAATGGACTGAGGGTCCGAGCTTCCTGGAAGCCGCAGGCGAAGAGGAAGTTGAGAACATTGAAGATGACTCGGGTGAATCGGAGGAGGACACTGCCTCGGATATCGAAGAGGGTGATGATGATGCCGAACTCCGTCCTGCTGCTCCCAAGTAAAAACACTTGAAAATTCATGAGATCCCCGGTATGCCGGGTGGAATTGTATTCCAAATACATGTGATATTTTGCTACTGAGTACTTATGTCGGATTAACGTGGGCGTAGTCCCCAAGTTCCTTTTTCTTGTTCGTTCAATCTTTTGGCTCGGGTCGTGTCTACCTTGATTCGGTTTTACAACTTACGAATCCGAGCCTAAAAATTGTCTTAACAATACTGGGAAACTTTTAGACTTAGCTCGAAAATAAATACGGGATTAGTCGGGAAAATAAACGTCGGCTCGAATAAATTCTTTTCCTTAGTCGTTTTTCATGTGCTACGCAATTCCAAACTTGTTCTCTTGCTTGCCATGAATCCAATTCTTGTTGGACAGCAGCAAGTCGAAGAGTTGGGTTTTTGGTGCTCACACACTATTAATCCGAGCTAAGTAGAATAGCCTATTCCAGCCGACGCACAAATAACAAAAGACAACAAATATTATTAAGGCAGTCCCCGAGTTACTGCTCGAGGTGCCAACATTTCATTGATAAACTCATTGCCGACATACATACCGACATATGAGATAACCCGGATACATACACTTCTTCGCTAAGTGTAGAAAGGACGAAGGAGAGCTACATTCCATGGACGCTTGGATTCCTCACCAGATGTGTCCGCCTTGTTCTTTTCCTGTGGCTTTGCATCTATAAGATAATAAGAATCATTGTGCAATGCTTTGCTCACGATGAATGGCCCTTCCCATGGGGGGGATAATTTATGCAATCCAGTAGTACGTTGTACCAACCGAAGCACCAGATCGCCTTCCTGAAAGACTCGGGGGCACACTTTCCGGCTATGATAGCGTCGGAGATTTTGCTGATATATAACGGATCTGGACAGTGCCAGTTCTCTCGCTTCTTCCAGCAGATCAACATCATTTTGCTGGGCTTCTTGCACTTCGGCTTCTATGTATTGGGTGACTCTAGGCGAATCATGCTCTATGTCGGCTGGTAATACAGCTTCTGCCCCATATACCAGAAAAAACGGCGTATAGCCTGTTGATCGATTTGGAGTTGTTCTTAAACTCCACAGTACCGCTGGTAGTTCTTCTATCCAGAACCCCGCTGATCTTTGCAGCGGCTCAATGAGCCGGGGTTTTATCCCGGATAACACTAATCCGTTGGATCTTTCCACTTGCCCGTTCGATGCGGGGTGGGCTACCGAAGCTAAGTCAAGTCGGATCCTTTTATCCCGACAGAAACGAGCAAATGCTCCTTCCGCAAAATTTGTGCCATTATTAGTTATGATACTGTGTGGATAACCGTACCTCAAGATGATATCTTTGAGAAAAGTTACGGCCGTAGCTCCATCACATTTTCTTATAGGCTTTACCTCGATCCACTTCGTAAACTTGTCCACCATTACCAAAATGTGAGTCATGTTTCCTCTTGCTGGTTTGAACGGGCCCACCATATCCAGGCACCATACGGCAAATGGCCAAGTGATTGGGATGGTCTTGAGTTCCGACATTGGCATATGCGTCTTTGTGGCGTACCTCTGACAACCATCACATTTTCTCACCAGATCTTCTGCTTGCTCTAAGGCGTTTGGCCAGTAGAATCCATGTCGGAAAGCTTTCACTACCAAGGCTCGGGATGAGGCGTGATGCCCGCACTCCCCCTGATGTATATCTCGGATGATCTCAAGCCCTTCGTCCGGGTCAACACACCGCTGGAGGACATTGGTCACACTTCTTTTGTATAACTTGGAATTGATGACCGTGTAAGCCTTTGCCCTCCTCTGTGTTTGCCTGGACAACACCTCCTCAGTGGGTAACGTTCCATCTTTCAGGAATTGAAATATTGGCAGTGCCCAAGACGGTATTTGCCGCATGGGGAACACGTCCTTGTCTATCTCCATATGATCCACCGGCATAACTTCAACCGGACTACGCTGAGCGGTCCCCGGGTTTTGCGAAGCAGTCCCCGGGTTTGCCAAAACAGTCCCTAGGTTTTGCGCACCACTCCCCGTGTCAACGTCCATGGGCGCTGCTCCGGACTCTGTGTCCTCCGGGACGTAGATGGACTCGGATTCCGGGGATGGCCTGATGGATGGTTTATTGAGGTGCTCTAATGCTACACCCGGTGGAATTGCTTGTCTGGTTGACCCGAGCTTCGATAGCATGTCGGCAGCCTCATTTTCCACCCGGGGTACGTGATGAAATTCGCATCCCTCAAAGTAACCAGAAATCTTCTGCACGTGAAATCTGTATAGTGCCATGTTTGGATCAAGAGCGTCCCATACTCCGGACACTTGCTACACCACTAAATCCGAGTCGCCAAAGCATATAATCCGACGTATACCAATTTCCTTTGCTACCTTGAGCCCATGCACAAGTGCTTCGTACTTAGCGACATTATTTGATGCGGTGAAGTGGATCTGCAGCACGTACTTCAACTGGTCCTTCTTTGGCGACGTGAGTACAACTCCGGCACCTAGCCCGGTTTTGGTTTTTGATCCGTCAAAGTGCATCCGCCAATAGTTCGGATCTGGAAGCGGTGGTTCATACTGCACCTTGGCCCAGTCCACGAAAAAGTCCGCCACAGTCTGAGACTTTATGGCTTCTCTCCGGTCATACTGCAGGGCGTAAGGAGCTAGCTCAATTGCCCATTTTGCAATCCTGCCGCTTGCATCCTTGTTACTCATTATCTCGGATATAGGGGCCTCACATATGACCTGGATGGGATGCTCTTCAAAGTAATGCTTCAATTTCTTGGCGGCCATGTACACTCCATACACCACTTTTTGATAGTGTGGGTAGTTCTACTTTGAGGTTGACAACACTTCACTCAAATAATACACCGGCCTTTGCACTGACTTACCTTCCTCATCACGCTCCACCACTATCACTGCACTTACAACTTGGTTGGTTGCGGCTATATAGAGCAACATTGGCTCTTTTGATAGTGGGGAGGCTAGCACTGGCGCCGTGGCCAACATTTTCTTTAGGTGGGTAAAGGCCTCATCCGCCTGCGGCGTCCAAATGAACTTATCTGACTTTTTCATGAGTTGATAGAGAGGCAATGCCTTTTCTCCTAATCGACATACAAACCGACTTAACGAGGCCAGGCAACCTGTAAACTTCTGGACATCGTTAAGACACTTCGGCAGTTCCATTCGTTCGATGGCTCGGATCTTGGTTGGATTAACTTCGATACCTCGGCTGGAAACCAGAAAGCCGAGCAATTTTCCAGCCGGGACACCGAAGGTGCATTTTTCCGGGTTAAGTTTCATCCGGAACCTCCTTAGGTTTGCGAATGTTTGCCTGATATCGTCAAGGAGCGTTTTGCTTTCCTTGGTCTTGATAACCACATCATCCACATATACCTGTACATTTTGACCTATTTGGTCATGCAAACATTTTTGCATACATCTCTGGTACGTTGCCCCTGCATTACGTAAACCAAACGGCATGGTGCGATAGCAATAAGCCCCATACGGGGTAATAAACGCAGTCTTTATTTGATCATCCGGATTCAAAGGTATCTGGTGGAAACCGGAGTAAGCATCGATGAATGACAACAGTTCACATCCCGCAGTTGAGTCTATGACCTGTTCTATTCTTGGCAGCGGGAATGGATCTTTCGGACACGCCTTGTTTAGGTTCGTGTAGTCGATACACATGCGCCAAACCACTGCCACGTTCGGATCATCTTTCTTCTTTTCCACCAGCACCGGATTAAACAGCCAATCCGGGTAAAGAACTTCCATGATAAATCCTGCAGCTAGCAACCGAGCTATCTCATCCCCAATGACTTTTCTCCTATCTTCGGCGAAGCGGCGGAGAGGTTGCTTCACCGGCTTAGCTCCGGGTCTCACATTTAAATAGTGCTCGGCCAACTCCCTCGGAACACCTTGCAAGTCCTGTGTGGACCAAGCAAAAATGTCCCGATTCTCACGGAGGAAGCTGACGAGCTCGCTTTCCTATTTATCACTTAGCCCGGCACCAATTGTTACGGTGCGCTCTGAGAACATGTCATCAATAGGAACCTTCTTCGTATCTTTCGTGGCCTGGAAGGAGACAGTTCCATGGGGGTTACTCAGCGCCGGCATACACTGTTGCGCAGACTGAGCCAACGCAGCCACCTCTTGAATTTTCCTTTTTTCCTATGCGATCACAACTGATTCGGCTAAGTTTGATCTGGCCGACGCACACTCCATCGAACGCCGGAAGTCCCCAGCAATTGTAATTACTCCGTTTGGTCCGGGCAATTTCATTTTCAAATAGCTTATATGACAACTTGCCATGAACTTGCTCAGCGCTGGCCTTCCGAGCAATGCGTGATACGCGCTTTCCAAGTTCACTACTTCGAACTCCAGATTTTCAGTTCAGCAATTGTCCCTCGTGCCGAACAAGACGTCGACCCGGACCTTAGCTATGGGCTCGCAAGAAATGCCGGGCACAATGCCATGGAAAGTTGTCCTCGTGGCCTGGAGCATGTTCTCCGAGATACCCAACTTGCGCATTGTGTCCGCGTACATGATATTTATGCTACTGCCATTGTGGATCAGTACCTTTGAGAATCTTACGTTAATGTTAGGTCCAATGAATGTGGGATCTAGCACCAACGCATACGAACCAGGGCTCGGCATGAGCTTGGGGTGATCCCTAATCCTCCAAGTGATTTCCTGATCGGACCAAGGCATGTACCTCGTCACTGCCGGCATTACCGCATTCACCTCCATATGCCTACGCTGCAAGCTTTTTCTATCAGTTTCCTCTGTGGTGAATACACAGTAGCTCTGGTGATGCTCCCGGTACTCGTTTCTCCCCTCATTTCCGGGGTGCCTCTGATCCGGTTGTTGCTGATTTTCTACTTGGTGCACTGCATCCCTTCTTTCATTGTTATCACACCTCGGCGGAGGGGGAGGCAACATCAGCTGTTGCGTGTTCGCCCCGGAGAGCAATTGCTGCCGGGGTAACTCTTGCCGAGGCTGATCATTCCGGGGTGCCTGAGCATTCCCCGAACCACCTTGCTCGATCTTGCGCATCCACTCGCATTGCCTTGTCGTATGACCCGCTGGGCTGTTCGGATTTGGCGTGTGAAACTTACACGGCTGGTCCAACATCGACTCGTAAGTATACCTCGGACGGTCTTTCCTTTCTTGCCATTGCTTCTTTTGCTCCGGCATCCAAGTTTTCTTCCCATCGTTCCTTGGGGTCCATTGACCTCTAGTTTTCTGGCGCTGACTACCCCCTGCTCCGGGCTGATCTTGATTCACGGCCGCTACTTGGTGCGAACCGTACCGATGGTCCGGTCGATCATCTCTCCTTTTTCCTCTGTAATCATTTCTCCGGGATGATCCGGATCCATCCCTCTAATAATACTCATCGCTTGACTCGTTCGATGCGAGCCTTGGTTGGGTCGGGTCACCCAATGCATACGAATCTGCGATCCGGATCATCTCTGACAACGTTGCCGGCATTTTCTGTTGCAACTTCATCCATAACTTGCTTCCATACATGCACCCCTGTGCAAACCATGATATAGCCTGTGATTCTATCACGCCCTCACACGAATTTCTCACGGTACACCACCGGGTCAAGAACTCCCGGTCCGTCTCATTGGGTCGCTGTTTGCACATAGCTAGGGTCTGTGGCCTATTTGGCTTTTGATACGTACTCGAAAAATTGCTGATGAACATCTCCTTGAAATCAATCCAGTAGTTGATGCTTCCTGGCGGCAAATTGTTCAACCACACCCTTGCCGGGCCTTCCAACATCTGGGGTACATATCGTACGGCCATCTCAGGTTGCCTGTGGCAATTTTTACAGCAGTAGCATAGTTTATCAGCCAATCCTCTGGCTTGGTACTTCCGTCATAGGTCTTGGTCCCCCTGGGCAATTGAAAGTTCGGGACTGGTGGCTCTTTCATGATCCGGGGTCCGAAACATGCTGGACCCGGTGGACCCTGACATTCTATCTGTTCCGATCTATATAGTCGATCCAGTTTCAACCTTGCATCGTTCGGCATCAAATCCCTGCTTCCCAGTCTCGAACCTATCACATGATAGTCCGGTCTCGGATATCCCGCATTCGCCATCTCCGAATCACCGTCATTATATCGGTTTTGCTCGTGCGGTGCGCCTTTCTGTTGGATACCTCGGCCGGCACTATGCTCTTGCCTTGGCATGTTCCGCTGCTGCCCGACATTGCCGTTCACAACGTTCCTCCGACTGGCATTGCCTTGGTCACGGTTACCTCGGCCAGCTTCGCCTCGGCTCACACTCCGTCGATCATCATTTTTCTGCGCTTCTTTTTCTTTCCTCGCCTGTGTCGGGTCATACGGGACAATCTGTTTGTTCCGTCTGGCCGAGGTTACCACCTCCTCTCTCCTTGGATCACCATGAGGGGACGACGCAGCTCCAGCAGATTTCTCCGGGTTACCCATCGCCGAATGGACGATCTTGGAGGCTCCAGCTCTCTCCGGGTTCGCCCTGAGCAGTTCCTCGTTTTGCCTGTTCGCAATCCGAACCAGCTCGTTAACTCGGTTTTGCTGCCTTTGCCGGGCTTCACCCGTCAGTCCTTCTAACTCGGATGCAGCTGCATCCGCCGCTCTGAGGTTCTTGGCCGGGGTACTATAACTCAGCAGCCCCACAGAAAGACAGTTCTCCGATTCCTCGATTTCGACATCACCTTCTCTGTTCATTTCGCTCATGAGATTCCTCCCTTTAACTTTTACAGCATCAACTTTGTTCGCCTTTGCGTACTCACGCAGCGTCATGTTCAACGACTGCTGGGCCGCGGCTATTTTCTTTGCGCCCTCAAGTATTTTCTGCCGAGTTTCTTCCAGCTCGGCCTGTGCGCGAGCCGGATCTACCGCTGCTACTACAGGGTTTGCCAAGCTATCTATTGCCTCTCTCAACACGTTTTCCGGCCTCTCTAGCGGAGGACCCCTACCTTTCCTTGGTGCCTTGGGTGTCACCTCCGGATCTGGCGCCGGATCCTTGCTCGTAACCACTCCCGGCGCTGTCATCATTACCTCTGCATGGTCCAGGGAGTGAGCGATACGTCCCCCGTGAGCCGCAGTGAGGGGCGGTTCGCCTGCTTCGACAACGTGGCGCGGATGAACGCCTGACACGTCCACCACGACGTAGACCTTGTGCGCGCCGAGCTTGAGGAAGATGTCGTTGCGCGGGAGAGGGCGCGTGCCGAAGCAGCCTGCGTTGTCGCTGACGAAGTCCCGCGCTTCAAAGCGCTGGACGAGCCCGGAGACGATGCGTTCTCCAGTGGCGATGAAGTTTCCCGTCCGGATCTTGACCCCTGCTAGCGCCGCTAGCCCCACGGTGGGCGCCAACTGTCGTGGTGGTGTCACGGCATATGCCATGTATAGGCAGAAGGTGGGGACTAATATGCGCTAGGGGAATCCAGGGAGGGATAGCGAAGTGATTCTCCACACCAAAACTCGTATTGATTTTCTTCCAAGGTTACAAGTGCTCCTAGAGCTGTATTGGCGAGAGGAGGAAGAAGAAGCTCTCTTACTCTCACCCACAGACCTCACCTCAAACCCTAGACCTTAACAGAATTGTCCAGAGAATAAAATCCAACCCCCTCTACTGAAGCCCTAGCCGCCCTTTTATAGGGGAGGCTCGGTTTCAACCTAGGGCATACGTGGAGGCATATTCCTAAGAATATGCCCCCTCCCAAAGTGGTAAACCGACCGGGGTGCTTTTTCCCCCTCGTCAGCTACGCTTTAGCTACGTGAGCCATGACGGAGCCCTCGTCAGCTGACACGGGCGTCGTCACGCTTGTCGGCCATGCCCCGGTGGTCCAGTCCTTGCTCGCTTCGCTCAGGCAGTGCGTACCGGGGTTCCTTTTGACCAGCGAGATTCCTTCCTTCTCCTAGAAGGTTACTGCGACCCGGACGATGATTCATCCGGCCACACCCTTTTCCTACATATAAGTTAGACATACACTTCCGACTCATCGCTTAAGTCGGATTATGGCTAGTTAGGCGAATGCCCCCAGGTCCAGATTACCCCGTGACTCGGCCTGCCTTGAGGTGACCCGGCCAGTACTTGTTTTGATCTTGCCGGACCTCGGCTAACTCGGCCTTTCATACCACGGCGTGACCCTACCCGGGGGTATCCCCCCAACACTATGTCCAGATACAGGCATCCGAACATAGCCTCGGGGGCTACTCCCATCGGGAGCGCTAGCACGCACCCGATAGAAAACAAAGTATGCATACAAAATCAAGATAATCATCGCCTAAACCTATGAGTTTTACATTTGTGTATCCTCGAAAGGTTACTCCCACCGGGAGCTTTCATAAAGTTATTAAATAAAAAATATAATAAAATTCAGAAATATCGGTAGCCCAACAGGGCAGCCGACAAAAATCAATACAAAAAATCTCGGATCGCACTTGACATGACAAAAACTCCGAATGCCATGTTCAAAAACATGAAGGTAAGAACCTAGGATTCGTCCTGTGTGGCCTGGTAATCGCACAAGAATGCGCTCTGCCAGTAAAATATCCGTATCGACGGTACAATGAAAAATCTCGATGGACGCGTTGGGTACCCGATAAAATAGAACTGGGATTCAGTATTCGATAAGACCTCAGCGGCCCGAACTGAATTACGCTAGTACTAAATTTCGAATTCAGGCCTGGGGACTTGAATTTGATGTAGGTCAACCTTGCTTTTTTCCAGGAGAAATTAACTGATTCCCGATCCGTCGGATGCATCAGGCTCGTTGTACCAAATCCCTATGAAACTGAAAACAATAGAAACAATAATAAAGGAAAGGAAGGAAACATATATCTTTGAGACTCAACCTGAATCTATGGTTCAAGTAGAGTCTCGGGGGCTACTGACATAGGTACGATTACTCAGGTGCTTATGATTTGCTACCCTGGCTACGTAAAGGCTCACGACCCACGAAGATTCAAGACAATAGCCCAAAGGGGAAACCGACAAAGGCTTTAGTTGTATTAGGAAAGATGAAACCGACATAGTGTTGTAATCATACACATGTAACCTATCCGCATACAGCTTTGAGACCCGACCTATTATATATAGGACAGGAGAAGCCTATGAGGGGAAACCAAAAAACTCCCAAGTAGTCTGTAATAGTTTTGTTCATCAAGTAATCAGGCGACTTTAACTCCATTATTTTCCTGACATCCGACGAAATCCCCAGCGTTCTCTTTTCCACAAACCCTAAGTCCTTTATCATGGACATTGCCGAGGTTACCCCTTGTCAATGACACTACAACAAGTGTGTCAATTCGTTGTGACTCCAAGTGCAGAGTGATGGAGCAAGAGAAATTTTCCCCACAAGGGTGACTCGGGGTTTATATCAAACTCTCGGGGAACAAAGGCGAAGCTTCTTCCAACCTCATCTAGCAACCTACAAAGCAAAGTCTTTGTCTTGTGCCCCCAACTCCACCGTGTGGTTATCAATCACAAGGCTTCGGTATTATTAAAGTAAAATAACAATCAATAAAATACTAGAAAGAAAACTAAAACTAGTAAATAAAGATGTTTTTGGGTTTTTGCTTGTAGTTGCAAGAAGTAAAGATATTTTTGTATTTTAGAAATTAATTAATGCTAAAAATGTAAAGGCAAGTAAAAGTTGTTTCTATGATAAAAAGTGGACCGGGGTTCATGGGTTGACTTGTCTACTCTCTCATAAAGGTGTGGTGGCATTAAGAACTCGATATATAACTAAATATTGATGAGATTTTATTATGTGTCTTGATTAGCATTTATATGGACATCACATCCTAACATAAAGATGATACTACACATCTTACTTATACTCCACTAGAAAGGGGTACACTCCAAGCAATCTAAATTTAAGAATTAATAGAGCATAGCTTTAGGTACTTTGACATGATGTTTGAACAACAAATATGCTACCTTGAATTAAACATATCACAACATATCAAGCATATGATCAACAGATTAAACAATACTTCTTAGTTGTCACTAAGAATTATATCGCACATGCATTCACTTTATCCCTAGTGAGGTAACAAAAGAATTGGTAAAGATCATAGTAGATATGAGGCTTGCTATCACAACTCATTACTACCACCATGTTACTCCATCTAATACACACCATCCCCCCACACATGCTCTTGCATACAAGTTTGATCAGAACAAGTAATAAAGATCGGGGTAACAATATGCATCTACTAATACATCAAGAACACAATAAAGATTCAGATCTCATAGATCATCCAATAAAACAAAAGATCCACCACATAGGAATTAAAAATATGGCCATAATCATGATAGGCAGCTCATATGGCATCTAAACAACATAGCACAAGAGAGAGACGGATCAAGCTACTGCCACAAACCCATAGTCCAGAGGTGGACTACTCCCTCTTCATCATGGTGGCGGTGTTGATGATGTTGGAGAGGGTGGAGATGTAACCGGGGATGGCTCCGGCAGCGTTTCCCCTCCAATCTTTGCAGGTTTAGCCCCAGCTTCATGGTTTTTGTGTTTCTTTGCCGCCTCCTCCGAGAATGCCTCGGGGGGTCTATATATAGTGGTTTTTAGGTCAAGCCCATCAGTTTGAGATCAAAACGGACGGTTGTGGACACTCGAGGAGGGAACGAGACATGATGGCACGACCTAGGGTGGGGCCGCGCCACCTATGCTCATTCGGGCCTCATGGGCCCCCTCCGATACCTCTTCTCATATTGTGTCTCCGAGAAAAATATTGACTCCAGAAAAATCCTCGCTCCGTTTGAGTTCCTTAAGGTCCCTGATGAAGGAAATATGCCATAGAGGCAATCATAGAGATGATTGTATTTCATGTGTATCCATGAGTTATTATAATGTTCCTTGAATATCCATATACCAGGCAACTTGTATTGATTGGCAATTCTATGAATTGTTTGTGAAACTCTTTACTTGTATGGTTATCTAATAATTGTCCCTAGTCGGAGTTCATGCGAGGACTCACGTGAATATTAGACTAGCACATCGATTGGTTGATGACTATGTTTCTCAAGTCATAGACATGGAGATGTCAAACCAATGATGTGGACACATGTTATGAACATGGGGTTGGACTGACCCAACATGAGACTAGCAATAATACTTGCAGATCTCTCTACACATCATGTACGTTTTGTCCTTAGACCTGAGATTGTCGCATGTACTTGAGATGTGGATCGACCTACTTTGGGGCTATCAAACACTACTCCGTAACTAGGTAGTTATAAAGGTAGCTTTCGGGTTTGTCCTGATACATGCTGCAAGGCATCGGTCATTCAAGATGGGATTTGCCCCTCTCTACTTGAGAGAGATATCTCTGGGCCTCTCGAGTGATCGAATCTAGAAATGCATGGCCGTGCTACATATGGTTAAGAGTTAACCTAGTAAAGGGATTCTGAATCACAGTATCGAGAAAGAGAGGTCAGCTTGGAGCTAGACCAAATATCGTGAGGCAAAGGGAAAGACATGTACTCAACCTTGTGATGGTTCGTCCGAATGATCTTTATATGCGTTTAGGAGTTGTCACGTCTTGCTAGAGGCCGCTACCAACTATTGATGGAGTAAGTGTACTCGCGTCATGTCTATACGTGTATGAACCTACAGGGTCACACACTTTAGGGGCTGGAAGCCTAATGAGGATTGGATCCGAATTAGACTAGGCTTAGGCTGCTAATGGGCTGCTAATGTAGAAGCCCACCAGGGATGCCTATATAAGAGACAGTGAGGCGAGCTGAATAGGGTTGAGCATTCCACCCAGCCGCCACTCCTCTTCCACATGTGTTGCACGTGCAGACCTAGCAGTCTGGCGTGTGACGGCTTCCACTCCGGACGTGTGGATACCTCGGAGGTGCTGCATCTGTAGCACTTGGACGAGCCGCGCAAAGGGGAGCTGCTCGTGGTTCGAGGACGAGGAGGAGACGTAGAACATCTACACTGCCGCAACGTGCTTCATCGAGTTCCGCACCTGCGCGTCTAGCGGTAATCCTGTGATCTATGACAATAGTATTCCTAGTTGACGCGGTAGAAATTTTTTGATTTTACGCTAGTGTAGCCTACCCGTTTCCCTTCAGTGGTATCAGAGCCGATGCTATTTAGTCATAGGTTCGGGAAGTTTGCATATGGTGATATGTAGATTGATATGAATGATGTGATCGTTTGTATGGCGGTGTTTCTGGATTGATCTATGATCTTACTTTCCGTGATCGTGATTCTAAGGTCATCGAACGACTTACCCCTACCGGTCGGTTTCCGCCATCGGGGTAGACAGTGACACATAAATCCTTTTGAATCACACGAAGATCAATATGATCGATCGAATCGGGAATTAGATCTGAATCGACGTACCGTGATCAAAGGAGTTTGGTTAAATCGGAACTATGGTCGGTTTATGGTACCGCGAGGGGCGCTGCCCCTTCGAACCCCGTAGGGGGAGACCCCCTAGACCCCCTTAGTTGTAGCCCCCTTTTGTATCTCGTTAAGGTTCATAGGTGCTACGATTTCACATGATCCGGTAGAATGCGATTATATGCACAACTTGTTTTTTTGCAGGATTTATGTGATCAGTATGGCCCAAAAATGTATGTGATGCATGTATGTATTTTTCATGACCTGTGTGTCGTGAGTAGGGCAACACGGCTGGAGCCATATGTGTTGTCAATTATTGTAATGGCCTGCGTGCCAACTTGTGATGATCCCAATACCATGTAAATTTGATTACTAGCTGTTAGGAGTAATAGATTGTATTAGTTCTTGGAGAACTCATCACTTGGAGGATGGCTCGCATAGAGCATGAAGATGGAGATCATCATGGTGGACAGGTTCTATGGCGATGGAGATCACCATGAGAAAATGGGCCATACTGTATCACATCTATGTGAATGCTATTCTTATACGTTTTACTACTATGCATGCTTAGATGATAGAAGTAGAACGATCCCTCACAAAGTTTAAGTTAAACCATGCCCTCCCAACCAAACCTTGCACCATCCTATGCCCTGTACAATCGTTGGTGGGTCTATGAAATTAGGGTGCCACGGTTTTCCTTGGCTGGATGGGTTTGTATCGGATACCTACACGCATAAGGGTTGGTGAGCTTAACAAGGTCATCTTAACAGTTAAGGACCTTGGGGCATAAAGGTTGGGCGCATAGTTTTGACATAGAGATGTCACCCAACAACAAGAGTCATATGTGATGTGATTAGCAAAGGTTGCTTACCGATTTAGCTTGTCTTCTAGCAGTGATGCTAAAGCTCACTAGTCGACTTGTTAATTGTGGATCTTGAATCACTTAGTATCAATAGAGGGATGTTGATTTAAGTGGGAGTATATGCTATTAAATTGTTTAATATGTTTTACTCTTTCATGGTTACATGGCTTAGTATTTTACATATTTTTTGTTGTAGATCAATGGCACCGAACAATTCATCACCTTTTGCTTTGCGTTCGATTCTTGAAAAGGATAAACTAAATGGAACAAACTATTCGGACTGGGTCCGTAACCTGAGAATTGTTCTCAGGGCTGAGAAAAAGGAAACTGTTCTGGATACCCCAATCCCGGATGAACCTGCTGATAATGCAACTGCTACCCTTAAGAATGCCTACAAGAAAGCATGTGATGAATCTCTTGAGGTTAGTTTTCTTATGCTTGCATGCATGGAACCTGATCTTCAAAAGCATTTTGAGGATCAGGAAGCGTACGATATGATCGTTGCGCTTAAGGACATGTTCCAGACTCAGGCTAGGACTGAGAGGTACAATGTCGCTAAGTCCTTTGTGGAATGCAAGCTGGCAGAGGGAGCAGCTGTAGGCCCCCATGTGATCAAAATGGTTGGTTACAGTCAGACTTTGGAAAAGCTTAGTTTTCCATTAGGCCAAGAGTTGGCCACTGATTTCATTTTGGCATCTCTTCCATCTAGCTATGGGCATTTCATTTCGAACTACCATATGCATGGGGTGGAGAGGGGCCTTAATGAATTATGTGGGATGCTGAAAACAGCAGAATGTGACATTAAGAAGTGTGCACGGCATAGCCATGTGATGGCTATGCAGAACAAGCCTAGCTTCAAGAAAAAGGGCACTTCTTGGAAGAAGAAGAAGAGCAAGGCTAAGGATACAATCCCTAAGCCAAACCCTGCACCCAAGCAAAAGGCTGGTCCTGCAGGAGACACTGAGTGTTTGTTTTGTCACGAATATGGCCACTGGAAGAGAAACTGTAGCAAGTACCAGGCTTCTTTGAAGAAGAGTGGAAGTAAGAGTACTTCCCACTCAGGTACGCTTGTTGTAAATGTTGTGGACATTTTTCTCGCAGATTCTTATGTTAACTCTTGGGTATTTGATACCGGATCGGTTGCTCATATTTGCAATTCGATGCTGGGGCTAATAAGGACTAGAGAAGTGCATAAAGGCGAAGTGGATTTTCGCGTCGAAAATAAAGCAAGGGTTGCTGCATTGTTCGTCGGCGTCATGCAACTTCACCTTCCGTTAGGATTTATCATGGAGTTGAATAATTGTTATTACATTCCTAGTATGGATCGAAACATTTTATCACCTTCATGTTTGATGAGGGATGGTTATTCATTCGCGAGTACAAACAATGGTTGTGTAATCTCTAAGAATGCTATGTTTATGGCTGATGCTCCCATTGTGAATGGGTTATTTATTTTAAATCTTGATAATGCATGTGTTTACAATGTTAGTGCTAAAAGGCTTCGGCCAAATGATTTTAGTCCTACCTATTTATGGCATTGTCGTTTGGGGCATATAAGTGAAAAGCGCATGAAGAAGCTCCATGGTGATGGTCTTCTAACTTCGTTTGATTTTGAATCATACGAGACATGTCAAGCTTGTTTACTTGGAAAGATGACCAAGACGCCTTTTATGGGGTTTCCCGAGAGAGCGACAGACTTGTTGGAACTCATACATACTGATGTATGTGGACCAATGAGCACGACAGCCAGAGGAGGATATCACTACTTCATTACTTTCACTGATGATTTCAGTAGATATGGCTATGTCTACTTGATGAAGCATATGTCTGAAAGTTTTGAAAAATTCAAAGAGTTTCAAAATGAGGTAGAGAATCAACGTGGCAAGAAAATAAAGGCCTTGCGATCTGATCGCGGAGGTGAATATTTGAGTCACGAGTTTAGCAATCATCTTAAGAGTTGCGGAATTGTTCCACAGCTCACGCCGCCCGGAACGCCTCAAAGAAACGGGGTCTCTGAACGGCGTAATCGAACTTTGTTGGACATGGTTCGATCGATGATGAGCCAGTCGGATTTACCATTATCATTTTGGGGTTATGCGCTAGAAACAGCAGCTTTCACACTAAACAGGGTACCATCTAAATCCATAGTTAAGACACCATATGAGATGTGGACTGGAAAGAATCCCAGTTTGTCTTTTCTAAAGATTTGGGGTTGTGATGCATTTGTCAAGCGACTTCAGTCGGACAAGCTAACACCCAAATCGGATAAGTGCATTTTTGTGGGATACCCAAGGGAAACCTTAGGGTATTACTTCTACAACCGAGAAGAGGGCAAAGTGTTTGTCGCTCATAGCGGTGTTTTCCTAGAGAAAGAGTTTCTAACAAAGGGAACAAGTGGAAGGTCGGTGCGACTTGAAGAAGTTCAAGATGAGCTAGTCGGGGATGCTTCTACGAGTGATGCTATTGTAGCAGAACAAGTTGAGGAACCCGTGGCAATAGAAGCACCACAGCCACGAAGGTCGGCGAGGGTCCGCGAAGTGCGAGAGTTATTATTGTTAGACAATGATGAGCCTGCGACCTATGCAGAAGCGATGGTGGACCCAGACTCTGAGAAATGGATGATTGCCATGAGATCCGAGATAGAGTCCATTGGAGACAATCAAGTTTGGAACTTGGTTGACCTGCCTGATGGTTTTAAAGCCATCGAGAGCAAGTGGATCTATAAAAAGAAGATTGATATGGATGGAAATGTTCACATCCATAAAGCTCGACTTGTTGCAAAAGTTTTTTGACAAGTTCAAGGAGTTGACTACGACGAGACGCCCGTAGCGATGCTTAAATCTATACAGATCATTCTAGCCATTGCTGCACATTTCGATTATGAGATATGGCAGATGGATGTCAAGATGGCTTTCTTAAATGGAATCCTTTCTGAGGACGTGTATATGATGCAGCCCGAAGGTTTTGTCGATCCAAACAATGCTGGAAAGGTATGCAAACTTCAAAAGTCTATTTATGGGCTGAAGCAAGCATCTCGAAGTTGGAACATTCGATTTGATGAAGTTGTAAAGGAGTTTGGCTTCACCAAAAACGAACAAGAACCTTGTGTGTATAAGAAAGAAAATGGGAAATCACTTGTGTTTCTAATCTTATATGTGGATGACATATTATTGATTGGAAATGACATTCCTATGCTCGAGTCTGTTAAGACCTCATTGAAAAATAGTTTTTCTACGAAGGACTTGGGAGAAGCGGCATATATTCTGGGTATCAAGATCTATAGAGATAGATCAAAGAGGCTAATTGTATTAAGCCAGAGTACGTACATTGACAAAGTGTTGAAACGGTTCAGCATGGAAGAGGCTAAGAAGGGGTTCTTGCCCATGTCTCACGTCATTAAACTCAGCAAGACTCAGTGTCCTTCGACCACTGATGAGCGAGAACGCATGAGTAGGGTTCCGTATGCTTCGGCTATTGGATCCATCATGTATGCAATGCCATGTACTCGCCCAGATGTTTCCTATGCTCTAAGTGTTACGAGCAGATACCAGGCTGATCCAGGTGAGATTCACTGGACAACGGTAAAGAATATCCTTAAGTACTTGAGAAGGACTAAGGATATGTTCCTAGTTTATGGAGGTGAGGTTGAACTCAGTGTAAAGGGTTACACAGATGCGAGTTACCTTAACGACTCAGATGACTCGAAATCGCAATCAGGTTATGTGTTTGTCATGAATGGTGGTGCTGTGAGCTGGAAAAGTTCCAAGCAAGATACAGTGGCCTCCTATTCAACAGAAGCTGAATATATTGCTGCCTCGGAGGCTGCAAAGGAAGCTGTTTGGATTAGGAATTTCCTGATCGCTCTTGGTGTGGTTCAGGGCTCGTCCAATCCCTTGGACGTTTATTGTGACAACAATGGTGCTATTGCACAAGCCAAGGAACCTAGACAGCACCAGAAGAACAAACATATTCGCATGCGTTACCATCTGATTCGTGAGTTCATTGATGATGGTAGTGTCATGTTATGCAAAATACATACGGACTCAAATGTTGCTGATCCCTTGACTAAGCCACTCCCGCGGCCTGTGCATGAAGCGCACACAAGAGCAATAGGTATT
The DNA here is from genome assembly GCA_910589775.1 of Avena eriantha. Lineage (NCBI taxonomy): Eukaryota > Viridiplantae > Streptophyta > Magnoliopsida > Poales > Poaceae > Avena > Avena eriantha. The sequence goes on along the minus strand of OU342746.1, from coordinate 404,912,912 downwards.
AGATACTGTCTAGATTGACTCTAGTGCAAGTGGGAGACTGAAGGATATATGCCCTAGAGGCAATCATAGAGATGATTGTATTTCATGTGTATCCATGAGTTATTATAATGTTCCTTGAATATCCATATACCAGGAAACTTGTATTGATTGGCAATTATGTGAATTGTTTGTGAAACTCTTTACTTGTATGGTTATCTCATAATTGTCCCTAGTCGGAGTTCATGCGAGGACACACGTGAATATTAGACTAGCACATCGATTGGTTGATGACTATGTTTCGCAAGTCATAGACATGGAGATGTCAAACCAATGATGTGGACACATGTTATGAACATGGGGTTGGACTGACCCAACATGAGACTAGCAATAATACTTGCAGATCTCTCTACACATCATGTACGTTTTGTCCTTAGACCTGAGATTGTCGCATGTACTTGAGATGTGGATCGACCTACTTTGGGGCTATCAAACACTACTCCGTAACTAGGTAGTTATAAAGGTAGCTTTCGGGTTTGTCCTGATACATGCTGCAAGGCATCGGTCATTCAAGATGGGATTTGCCCCTCTCTACTTGAGAGAGATATCTCTGGGCCTCTCGAGTGATCGAATCTAGAAATGCATGGCCGTGCTACATATGGTTAAGAGTTAACCTAGTAAAGGGATTCTGAATCACAGTATCGAGAAAGAGAGGTCAGCTTGGAGCTAGACCAAATATCGTGAGGCAAAGGGAAAGACATGTACTCAACCTTGTGATGGTTCGTCCGAATGATCTTTATATGCGTTTAGGAGTTGTCACGTCTTGCTAGAGGCCGCTACCAACTATTGATGGAGTAAGTGTACTCGCGTCATGTCTATACGTGTATGAACCTACAGGGTCACACACTTTAGGGGCTGGAAGCCTAATGAGGATTGGATCCGAATTAGACTAGGCTTAGGCTGCTAATGGGCTGCTAATGTAGAAGCCCACCAGGGATGCCTATATAAGAGACAGTGAGGCGAGCTGAATAGGGTTGAGCATTCCACCCAGCCGCCACTCCTCTTCCACATGTGTTGCACGTGCAGACCTAGCAGTCTGGCGTGTGACGGCTTCCACTCCGGACGTGTGGATACCTCGGAGGTGCTGCATCTGTAGCACTTGGACGAGCCGCGCAAAGGGGAGCTGCTCGTGGTTCGAGGACGAGGAGGAGACGTAGAACATCTACACTGCCGCAACGTGCTTCATCGAGTTCCGCACCTGCGCGTCTAGCGGTAATCCCATGATCTATGACAATAGTATTCCTAGTTGACGCGGTAGAATTTTTTTGATTTTACGCTAGTGTAGCCTACCCGTTTCCCTTCACCTGAAACTTAAAAATACACAAAACAGGGGTTTCCTGTTCTGTAGAGTTATAAACCAATGAAAGGGGATCAATGAAAAATCCCCATAACTCAATGCAAAACATGAATATAACATCTTATAACATGCAAATATGTTGGAATTTATGACAATAAACTACAAAGTTTATTTATGCATTTTACATGCATCAATGAGTGTCGCAATATCACGAACTGTACGAGGGTTCAAGCTGAGTAGATTCATTGTTCCGGGCGGTGCTCCTCACCGGAGCCTGCCAAGTTCAGATTTGCTTGTCCATCATTCCCCTTTTCGCTCACTACTCCCTCTGGGCCTGATTTCGACCTTTTTGGGTTCCTCTTAGGGGGAGGACTAGGGGGAACCGGAGCACTAGGGGGTGGTTTCTGAAACTGTGAGACTAGATTATTCACAACAGGGCCAGCAGGGACAACAATTTGCACCATGGAAGGTTTCTTTGCATCAACCGACATGAGGTCCTCATCATCCTCTGTGCTATTAGAAGGTTCAGCAGCATAATTTTCATTATTGTATGCACCTCTGCCAAGACCATGGCCAAAGCCCCTATCACGCCCTCTACCTCTACCAGTTGCTCCACGAATACTCCAAGAAGCACGCAAGTCCCTGAACACCAGCACCTCCGGCAGATGCAGGCCATCTCCATGCTCAGTATGGAGGTGTCCAATGTAGCCACAGAAGGAGAACCAATCAGGTAGTCGCTCATACTTCACTAGGAACAACAACTGTTTATTAGAATGAATCATAGAGACCACACTTTTTAATGGCTTCCTGACAGCAATCCAGATTTTTTTTGGAAAGGAGCATATATTAATATCAAAAGATACCACTTACACCCAGCCTCTACAACAACGCATTGCCCTAGCGGCCATACGGATGCACACAGCCAAAAAAAGAAAGAAGAATTACAAAAAAAAAATCCCGCTACAAAGACCCATTCATTGAAACAACAGTACAACCACCACTAAGACAACACCAGAAGTCCAGCTTCTCCAAAAGTGACGCCTCCAAGAAGGGAACAGTGCGCAAACACCTCCATCGCCCGATCATAGATCTTAGGTTTTCACCCTGAAGAAAGTCCACTCTCTCAAAACAATACCTTCAACAAGGCCATTGCCAGGCACAACCAATTAAGGCCAGACCCTAGGTTTTCACCCTGATAGGTAGGACTGTGAACCTCTCCTGTGCAGTCGCCCCCACTCGCATGCCACTGCTCCAAGTCACGAGTCTCCAAGCCAATTCCTCATCACCACCCAGACTCAAACCACCATTGTCAGTCCTCAGATCTCGGTCTCCATGACATTCCCCGTTAGCACCATGGAACGAGAACATGCCCCATGATATTAACAACCAACAGAGCTTCGAAGCACCCCCTCTGAACCCAAACGGCCAGAAAAAACATGGGTACGCACGACCGAGATATGGACTCTAAAAAAGTTGCCCGAGAAATCACCAGAATCTGTTTCAGTGCAAATCCACACGCCAACCTTCGAAGCTAATGATTTCAGCATCAGTCTGTACCCATCTGGCAAGTCATGGATCTAGATCCATATTTTGAAGGTATTGAGCTCAATCTCTGAAGGTTTCGTAAACCCATCGTACTCATCCATGATCACTGGATGGTCCTTGAAGGTCCAAGGCCCCTCCTCCATGACCTTGTCCTAGTCGCCAAGACACGAGAACTACATAGTGTAGAGGTTATTGCCCAGCGATATAAACTTTACTTCCTGAGCCAGATCCCACGCATTGCTCATCTGTTTGTAGAACCAGAAATCGCTAAATTCATGATTTGTATGGACCCTGGCGATGGCCAGCCATCGAGTAGCTTCTATCGGTGGCGGATCCTCCTCCTCAAACACCACATCATCAAGGTCCTCTTCCCGGAGGCCCAAGCGATTCATCATCGCTGAAAGATCATCCTTGCCAGTACCACTAGAACCAGAAGAAGGCGATTCCATCGCAAACCCTAAATGTGATCACCGAAAACCCCCAATGAGCACCTAGCACCTCGCCAGAAAAGGGGGTGGTTATCAGGGGGAGATGGTCTGAACGCCGACATGAGTCGGCGGGAGTATCAAACCCTAACGAGAGGGGAGAGACGATTGCTATGTGTATACCACTCGTCCATGCTGATGAATCCGTCTCCCCAGAGACGGTTGCTATGTGTGTCAGTTGTTCGAGCCCTCCAAATCAAAAATATTTGTTAATTAAGTGGAAAAAAGAGCACGACATTGTTTGTTCTGAGTTTTCTTCCTTGGACGCTCGATTCGATAGGCTGCGGTACGACGCAATTGTGCATCTCAGTAATTGGAAGGGTACATGACGCTTGGTGCTTCTCATCTTGTTCTTCCGTCTGTACCTGCTGACTCCGATCAGCAATTCCTTGACTGGTAAGCCCATACCCCATGTCTCCATGGAATTAAGTCAATCGACCTGCTCATCAAATCGACCAAATCATTTCTGTTACGTGATCACTACTGTACCTCACCAAGTTGATGTTGGCAATTCCCAATTCTGCATTCTGCAGCAGCGTAATTGGCTTGTCCTACTGTCGTCGACCCAAGTATCCTGCTGCTGTAATGTAAAATTTCTCAACACAACTTGTCCGGCCCTGGGACCCCAGGGCGGCGTGGCGAGTGTTCGTTCACTGCATCCCCAAAACTGGAAGGAAAACAATGCACGGATAAAACTGAACATTCCGAGGCATGTGTCCAAGGTGGCTCTGTTGTTGTTTCTCCAGTGAGCGGCAATTTTGCATCGGCCTGTATCCCCCGGCTGCTACCAGGAAAAAGACACAGCAGGGAGGCCATATGGCATCTGGCTCGAGGTCCCTGGCATTTCGGACGTGAACTCTGCATCAGGGCATGTTGGATCAATGGGCTGCCACGTGGCACAACAAGTCTGACTTTACGGAATTACGAGAGTGTAGCATGCACAATATACTATATGCCCTGTGCCGGCCTCAGAGTGATTGCTTGCGGCTGCAGATTTTACAGTGCAGCGCAGTGATTGTGGACTGGACCAATAATGCTATCCTACGCCTGGCTCAGCACTCCAGTACTGCAGCCGAGATCATTGCGGCGTTGCCCAGTGCCCCAGTGGCAGTGGTTTCCTTCCCATTTGCCGATGGCAAGAACGCATTCCTCTCCACAAGCTTGCGGGTGCCGTCCGTGATGATGAACTCTCTACTCTAGCGACGGACCCTGCGGTGAACCTGAAGAATAAGTGCTGCGCTACACTTCTCAGTTCGAATGCATCTGACCGTGTATAGAAGGATACCGTTGTGGTTAATGATTTGCTTAACTACATACGCCGTGCCTTTACGGCAGAATTAGGCCCATCCGCCGAGGTAAAGGAGGACTCGAGTGCCATGCGAGGGGAGGGCAAAGCAAACAACAATGGTCAGAAGAAACAAGAGCTTTTGCAAGGATGTTTCCCATCGTCGTGATGGTCAAATCCAACCTGCTTGAGTCGCGTTCGCATGCATGGGAATAGCCAGGGCACATTGGCACGCACCAAACCTTTTCTCATCTCTTTTGCGTGAGACGGGACGATAGTAAACGGAAAGGCCCCATTTGTCCGTGTGGCAGCAACAGTCAACATGTAGTAGTAGAAGAAAACGCAAGTCACGAAAGGCAAAAGCAAATTAAGGCTGCGGCGGCGAGCCGAAATAAATAGAGTGTGCTTTAGGATTAGAAAATGCCACATAGCGAATCATCTTTGCATGCATATCTTCCAAGCTCCCTGGAATAATTAATTGAGAGCATGTGGTTGCTCCAGCATGTCCTCTTCTGTCTGTACCCTCATACTCCATGATATTTCACTGATTATATAGAGCATGCAGAATAGTGATGACGAATCCTACTGAATTTGTTTGGGAAAAACGTTTTGAAATCTGGAAGTAGCTAGTCGTGGTAAAGCTAGGGTATGTGCAACAACCCATGTAGACCATAAAGTGTACTAATGTATTCCTACTATTTCAATTGATTCTTGATTTGTGAAGAAAAAAAAACAAAAGCACCTGACAAGGTATCTGCATTTATGTACTTCAAGCATTCAGAGGTTACTGTTGACGTTAACATATTTGTTCTGCGTAGCCTTGACAAGTTCACTGTGGAAGGTGATGTTCTTCGGAAATCCCTTTTAACTCACGGGTGCAAATGCACAAGTAGCGAGAAAACATATTTTGAAATGTCAAAAAAGTCTACATGTACATTCGAACATTTTATGTTCGTTCACAATTTTTCGGAATGAAAGAACATTTTATGTGTCATGTATAAAAAAGACAAAAAATATCACGCGAATAGGTCTATTCACAGGACATTTTTTGTCTTTTTTGCACGGGATACGTAGAATGTTCTTTCAACCCAAAAAACTTGTGAACGAACGTAAAATATTCGAATGTATATGTAGAAATTTGTTTTCCGGTTTTTTTGATATTTCCAAATATATTTTATCACAATGGGTGCAAATGCACCCATGAGCCGAATAGCCACCTCCGATGTTCTTGCAATCTAGTTTCATATGGATCCATGGTTTGTATTGTGCCTACATGCTCAAACCAGTGTTCCAACATGTTGGTACTTATATTTGATTCATCAATCTATCTATTATATACTAAAATCACAATACGGGGGGTCTAAAATAAAGACACCATGTTAATCCGCATCATAAAAAATAATCTGAATAGTTAGATCTGCATTTTACGGTTTGGATTTATCGAGGGATTATGTAACATTAAAACTAACACATTGAGACTTACTTTGCGTGTCAAACAAAAATAACAGAATTACGCGCCGGTCGGAGCCAGATCCATGTTAAATACATATTTGCAATATTAGAGCCCATGCCCAACACTTATATGCACGGCAACACGATACACCATGAAAAAATATACATGGATGGAAGGTTATGTTGTGTTGGATTTGAACGTGCATGTCACGACTCTGCCCCGGCAAAAAAAAACACAACACGGTCGCATGCATGTCAAGACTCTGCCCCAGCAAAAACAAATCGGCACGGTCCACTACAGGGGTTATTTTGGAGGTCAGGTTCTCTAATACCTGGCAGGTTTTTCGGGGATCTCACCCGAGCTATGCTCCTGTGATGGTTCCTTCTTTTTGGGTTTTCACCGCCCGCGGCTCAGTAACTGGAAGTCGACGTCCAGTTTGATTGAGTGAGATATATTAGTGATATTATTGAGATGTATTAGTTGAGAACTTGAATAAGACAACTAATATCTTGATTGTGGATGCTGAATATGATTTTAATATATCTTATTGTCGGCGTGTTCGCGTCGTTATTCTACGTGGGTGTGGCGGGATACCGAAGATTCGCGTGGTTATTTTACAATCACCAAGTTATTTACCGTCGGCGTATATGAGGTAGCCTAGCTAGGCCGACGGCCTGGCCGTCGGCGTATCTATGCGCCTAACGTCGCGGATCACCCCGTCAGGTGGGCCGTTAACTAGGGCCACGTGGCCTCCTACACCGACGGCACTGCATAGGCCGACGGGTCCCGTTGACCTCTATGAGGCATACACGAACGGCACGTGTACGTCGACGGCGGCCGTCAGCGGGTCTCACACTACGCCGACGGGATGTGTACGCCGACGGCCACGTTGCCCGGCTGACGAGCCCGGGAACCTGCGCCGACGGACCCGACCTTTTGCCGTCAGCGTAATTTGCTATTCCCGTAGTGGTCGTTCGTTTGTATTGGAATTGTCAATTGAAGGTGCAAGTCAAGATGACCGCCCAAGAAAATATACATGGCACCCTAGGCTCAAAAGTTCCTGTGAACTTTATACTATATTATATTAAACGTCTGCTCCATATGCATCACATACTCAGTTGTCGTCACGGTTGATCATTCTTTGAAAAATATATAGATATATAAACGTTATATTTAATAATCTCAAATACAGATACATATCTATATTATGTATTAAAAGCATGAAAAGTTGAAGAGAGACATGTATACACAGTTTTCATTTGTATACACAACTGATATAATTTCAAGAATATCACAAGAAATACACTAGTAGAAAACGGGCCTTTGGTTCGGGCCATTATTCTCGGCCGTGGCTAGGACTGGGACCAATGGTCCCAACCGGACGGCCCGAAACCCCCAAAACCATTTGTCCCGGCCCGTAAGATACCATTTGTCCCGGTTTGAGATACAAACCAGGACTAAAGGGTCTGGTGCCTGCTGCACGGTCCTGGCACACCCATTAGTCCCGGTTTGTATCTCAAACCGGGACCAATGGGTTGGCCCTATATATGGCACATCTCTCCTCTATTTTTTTCATGGGGGGAGGTGTGGCAAAGTTTGTGTTAGGTTTTTTTCTCTTATGCACTAGAGGTGCTCGATGAAATGCCTGTGAGAGCGATGCCACTTGAGTTCACACAAGAAAATATGATATGAGGTGCTCGAGACACACTTAAGCTTTCTCCTCTTTGTTTTCAAGTGTCCTAAAAGGTTAGCAACTATTTTCTCGTTTAGACCGCGCGGTACTAATTTTAGCATCGTGATTGTGTTTGATATATATGGTTGTATGATGTAGATGAGCCATCCATGGATGTACGGTGACCGACGCTCTGACGCTTACAGAGAATGCGTGTGTTCTTTTCGGCTTGTGGCCGAGGAGAACAAGCGGCGGGATGGTTTTATGTGTTGTCCATGTGTTGAATGTCGGAATGAGCAGGCTCACACTTCCTCAAGAGTCATTTGGAGCCACCTGTTTTGGTCTAGTTTCATGTCTGGCTATAATGTTTGGACCAAGCACGGAGAAAGAGGGGTTATGATAGAAGACGACGATGAAGAAGAGAACGATGATGATAACTACTGTTCTATGTTCCCTGAATACGCTGATATCGCAATGGAAGACAATGAAGAAGAATGGGGTGAAGATCGGGAACCAGATGAGCCCACTGATGATCTTGGTCGGGTCATTTCTGATGCAAAGCGAGACTGCGACACAGAAAATGAGAGGTTGCAGTTCGAGCAGATGTTATAGGACCACAACAAATTGCTGTACCCAACTTGTGAAGATGGCCAGAAGAAGCTGGGTAGTACACTGGAATTGCTGAAGTGTAAGGCAGAGACTAGTGTGACTGACTCGGGATTTAAAAAGTTGTTGGTAATAATGAAGAAGCTGCTTCCAAGAAATAACGGATTGCCCTCTAGTACGTACGAAGCAAAGAAGCTTGTCTGCCCTCTAAAATTAGACGTGCAGAAGATACATGCATGCGCTAATTGTAACACCCTCAAATCGGCCCTATGCAAGTTTTAGCGCTTCCCGCCAAACCCGCATAGAAACGATTCAAGGACGCCCACCAGGCACTTTCGTGCGGGTGGAAACGAAGTAATACCATTACACATCAGTCCTCGATGGGACCCACAGACATATTTATATACATCAACGACTCCATGAGTCAAGAATACAGATATACAATACAAAGATCCAAATCACCTTGAAAACGATAGAGCGTCCGACTACGGACAAGATGCAAATGGGGCTAAGAGCCCTGAAGAATAACCAATGGCGTCCATAACCCTGCCCAGGCCAAGCCGGAAGGGTAACCCTGCTAACGACGTCAATCTCAAACCTGCTAAAACAAAAGGGGGTGCCGATAAAGGGCAAAGGAAAAAGAGGAGCGTCAGTACTGAGGCCAGTACACGGCGAGGCTAGAATTCGGCGGCTCTCGCCTACATAGGTATGGTGGCTGAAGCGGCAGCACAGCGGCACTAAACAACCTATAGAAACTCGATACAACTAGCGGTTATCAGTGAGGGATAAGAAAGACCTATTCGGATCCAACCTGAAGCTAACACCAAGCAAACCCATCCTGGTATTTCCCCCTCGAGACCAAACGAGGAAGTCGGACCAAGGAACTCACACAGTTGGCAATTTTACTCATTTCATTGTAGTTGCAGCAATTACTAATCAGATATAGAAAGCATGAGTCATTCTGATAGCATAAGTAGTGGGCAGTTTTAATCAACCATTCCGTTGTAGTTGGAACATTTACTAGGCAGATATAATTGTCCCGAGGAATCCCAAAACCCAGCAGTTGTTGGCACTTTTATCACATTCCATTAGAGTTGCAATACTTACTAGGCAGATATAACCAAACAACGTAGGTCCCCCAGTGGTTGGCATTTTTAATATCCATTCCGTTCTACTTGAGCCGATTACTAGTCATATATTAAGCCAAATTTATAGCACTACTTTAGTTATGCTTGTCTATGATCGAGATACTGTGCTCCAAGTCGTCCATAACCGCGGACATGGCTTTCAGAAAGTTTTACCCTGCAGGGGTGCACAAATAGCAACACACACTCGATCAACCTCGGAAAAACCAAATCAAAACCCAACAAGGCATTCACGACAAAGCGATCACAGGATTCAGAAATATTTCAGGGGGCCACCCCACTAAGCTACCCGCAACGAAGTTGGCCGGCTCCGGAACGGACCCAGGGTTTGTGACAATGGTTGTAAACGACTGGGAACCCGGAAGTGTGACTGGGTTTGTCGATACCGCGGAAACATTCCACGATCCAAAACAGTACAGGTGCTCCACGCACAATCTTACAGAAAGCAGTAAAGCATGGCATAAGTACAGGATAGTAATAAAGCCCCAAACTAATTTGTGGCCCCAAGAAATGGAAATGAATCAAGCTCTGGCTCAGGGGGGTCCATAAGGCCTCCCGGATGTGGATAGTGCGAAAAATCAAGGAACAGGTATCAAGTACTCGGGGTCCTACGGGACACAAGTGAGCGTGGAAGAACCAAATAACATCTATTGCCCACCGATGCCTCTGCATTAGTTATATCTAGATTTTTAATAGTTGTATTTAAAGTCATGATCATCTCCACCAGTAAGCATCTCCACCAAATAAACATCTGCCCGCATTCCAACAACTGTGGTACTCGACAGCACGAGATCGCACCTGAGCAAGCAACTACGACTCGCAAGGCCAGCTATATACCAAACAACAGGTATTAGGAGGTGTTCATGGCAATATAGAGGCTGCACAGGATATAACTGGTGCACGGAAACTAAAGCATCGCGACACGGATAGCAATAGATCAACAGGAGGAAATAAAGACTATAAATGCAAAATAGGTAGAAAGGGGGAGAATGCTCGCCTGGGAAACACTGCCGGAGATTCATATCCAGAGAACTTGTCGATACTCGCATCAACTCATCGGCCTAATCCACGAAGAAGCAAACACTAGAAGAAACACCGGATGCAATATTTAATACTACGGCAGAAGATCCGGCATGATTATGATATGGTGCAGATGCGGTGCAATTATGCAGTATTAAGCGGAACCGGGGTCCTGACAATTAATTAACCAGTTCATGTTATTTATCTACCCCGCAAATTAAATGTTGTATTAACAGGGCGAAACATGGCATCGGTTCGCTAACCAATTTAAATGGAGTCCGGAATAAGACAAAGATAACCCGCAAATGGACTCCATATTTAATTATGTGGTGAATCGGCATAATGCCCCCAAACCACAGACAGGTATGCATGCATGAACAATTTAATATGCGACAGATGATAATGTCATATTATAAAAATAGGGGTCTCAGAAAGGGGATCACACATCGGGGTCGAAGATCTTGGGGTTCGATGTGGTTCGGGTTCGGTCTCGCCGGGATCGAGCGTCGGGTCGTTCTCGAACAACGGGAAGTAGATCTTGTCGCATCCGGCGGTACCGGATCCTTGGAGGAGGCATGGCTTCCTAGGATGGAGAACCTGTTGTTCCGAGGGTTCAGCGTCGAGGGTTCATCGGGTACGGGCCTCGAACTCTAGGATCGGTCTTCGGGTTCCGTGTAGAGGATCATGGCATTCCGGTTCCGTTGTCGATGGCGAACTTGAATTAGGCAACGGTGACCTTGTGCGGATCTTCGAGTCCTCGTCTCGAGTAGGGGTGTCTCTCGAACAACATCGGCAAGTGGCGGTGGATGAGCCGAATCACCCGGGAGCAATGCCACTTAACCAACAAACATAACAGAGTAACTATATGCCACCAGGACATCGCCAACCTGACCTGGTACTGCAGTAAAACATTGTCGACGGGGTCGACGGCTCGGGGAACGACGAGTTGGGCACGGACTTGCAGAGGGCGCACGCTGCGTTGTCGGAGGAGAGCGGAAGGTGGCGGCGGCTCCTGGAGGGGTCGCGCTGCAAGGACCCAGCAAGGAACATCCGAGGAGGGCACTGGCCAGAGGAGCTCTAGGTGGCGACGGCATTGGTCGACGGGGATGCAGCGGCCAAGCGGTGGAGGCGACCGGGGCGGCGGGACCCGCGGAGCTTGGCAGCGGAGGGGCTCGGGAGCTCGAGCTCCATGGGGAGGGAGGCGAGGCCGACGAGCTCGGGAGGAGCTTGCAGGGCCGCGGCGGTACTCTGTGGCCAGGCACGACGCTGGCGGCGAAGAAGGAGAGCCCGAGCGGAGGAGGGCTCCCACGGCGGCGCGCCAAGACAAAGAAGAGGAGGACGGCCTCGACGTCGGTGGAGAGGAGGACGAGGTTGGCCGCGGGGTAGCAGAGGGTGGAGCCGCAGGTCAGGGAGGCGCGGCCGGTGGTAGGGCCGAGGCGTGGCGGCGGCGACACGACGGAGGATGGCAGCGGTCCGGGAGGGAGGCGACCGGAGAGGGCGGCGGCCGGTCGACAGGGAGCAGAGAGGCGCGGGGAGAGCCGGTGAGGGGGACGACGAAGAGGAGGCGGCCGGACTTGGAGGGGATCCGAGCGGCGGCGGGGTCGCGAGGTGCGGGGTGGGGATTCCATCGGAGGAGAGAGAGATGGTGGTGGGGCCGGCGCGGGGATCGGGGTTGTCGGCAGCGTGCGAGGCGTGTCCATCGCGTGGGGGTGGGACCAGGTCAAGCGGGGCTAGCTCTCATCTGGTGGGTTGGTGGCGTGTGGACGTGGCCTGGTGGGAGGCGGTCGAGCTAGGGTTTAGGGCAGGTTTTAGCTAGGGTTTTCTTTTGGGCCGGGTGGTAGGCGGTTTGACCAGTTGGGCCTCTGGCCTGACCGGCTAAACTGCCTCCCCGGACAAACATTTATTTATTTATTTTATTTTGAAGGATATTTGCAAATAGTTTTTAGACAAACTAGAGATCTGAAAATGACCGGGGTTTTTAATTTGAAATAAAGACGGGGATATTTAGAAAACAAAGGTAGGCTTTTAGAAAATAGTTTTATGCAAACAAATGCAAGATGACATGACGATGCTCAAATTCAAGGTGGCATGATGACATGAGCATGCGGTCATGATGATGCAATGCATAAAAACACCGCGATTTTCTAGTAGTGGTTTTAGCGGGGCGCCACACTAATGACTGCATCCTCTACCGCGGTGAGAAGTACGAGAATATAGATAAATGCCCGGTATGCACTGCATTGTGGTATAAGATCAGAAAAGATGACCCCGGTGATGTTGAGGGCGAGCCACCCAGGAAGAGGGTTCCTGCCAAGGTGATGTGGTATGCTCCTATAATACCACGGTTGAAACATTTCTTCGGAAACAAAGAGCATGCCAAGTTGTTGCGATGGCACATGGAAGACCGTAAGAAAGACGGGATGTTGAGGCACCCTGCTGATGGTCGGCAGTGGAGAAAAATCGAGAGAGACTTCCCGGACTTTGCTAGTGACGCAAGGAACTTATGGTTTGGTCTAAGTACAGATGGCATGAATCCTTTTGGGGAGCAGAGCTGCAGTCACAGCACCTGGCCCGTGACTCTATGTATCTACAACCTTCCTCCTTGGTTATGCATGAAGCGGAAGTTCATTATGATGTCAGTGCTCATCCAAGGCTCGAAGCAACCCGGCAACGACATTGATATGTACCTAAGGCCATTAGTTGATGAACTTTTATTGTTGTGGGCCGAACCAGGTGTACGTGTGTGGGTTGAGCACAAACAGCAGGAATTTGACCTACAAGCGTTGTTGTTCGTAACCATCAATGATTGGCCTGCTCTTAGTAACATTTCAGGACAGACGAACAAAGGATACAATGTATGCACGCACTGTTTAGATGAGACTGAAAGTATATATCTGGATAATTGTAGGAAGAATATGTACCCATACAATCGTCGTTTTCTTCTGCCCAGTCATCCCTTAAGGAAGAAAGGCAAGCATTTCAATGGCAAGGCAGAAACCCGGACGAAGCCTGTCCCCCATACTGGTGCTGATGTATTTGGTATGGTCAAGGATTTAAATGTAATCTTTGGAAAGGGTCTTGGAGGGCAACCTATTCCGAAAGACGCCGACGGACACTCACCCATGTGGAAGAAGAAATCTATATTTTGGGAGTTACCCTATTGGGAAGTGCATGAGGTCCGCTCTGCAATCGACGTGATGCACCTGACGAAGAATCTTTGTGTGAATATTCTAGGCTTCCTGGGCTTGTATGGAAAGTCAAAAGATACCCCGGAAGCACGGGAGGACCAGCAACATCATAAAGGACGAGACGACCAGCATCCATGGGAGTTTCAAGGGCCTACCAGCTACGCTCTTACCAAAGAAGAGAAGGAAATCTTTTTTGAAGTCCTTTTCAGTATCAAGGTCCCGTCTGGCTTCTCGTCGAATATAAAGGGAATAGTAAATATGAAAGAGAAAAAATTCCAAAACCTGAAGTCTCATGACTGTCACGTGCTTATGACGCAATTGCTTCCGGTTGAATTGAGGGGAATTCTACCAAAAAATGTTCGACTAGCCATTCTGAAGGTATGTGCATTCCTCAATGCAATTTCTCAGAAGGTAATCGATCAAGAAAGTATATTAGGGTTACAGATTGATGTGGTCCTATGTCTGGTCAGCTTCGAGTTGTTGTTGCCGCCATCCTTTTTCAATATTATGACGCACCTCCTAGTTCACCTAGTCGAAGAGATTAGAATTCTCGGTCCTGTGTTTCTACACAATATGTTCCCCTTCGAGAGGTTCATGGGAGTCTTAAAGAAATATGTTCATAACCGTGCTAGGCCAGAAGGAAGCATCTCCAAGGGCTATGGAACAGAGGAGGTCATTGAGTTTTGTGTTGACTTTCTTCCTAACCTTAAGCCGATTGGTGTTCCTGAATCTCGGTATGAGGGGAGGCTGACTGGAAAAGGCACACTATGAAGGAAATCAATGGTATGTATGGACGGGCATTCTTTCATTCAAGCACACTACATAGTTCTACACAATTCCACCGTGGTGGCTCCATATATCGAGAAACACAAGAATATTCTACGCTCCGAAAACCCGAGGAAGCCTGACTCCTGGATTAAAGGGGAACGCGAGAAGACTTTCGGCAGTTGGTTGCAGACACATCTCATGAATAACACCACTGTTGGAGATGAGTTGTACTCGTTGGCCAGGTTGCCATCTTCGACAATATGTACTTTCCAAAGGTACGAGATAAATGGAAATACATTTTACACGGTCGCCCAAGATAAAAAGAGCAACAACCAAAATAGTGGTGTCCACTTTGGTGCAATAGATGACAATGGGCAGAAGGACACATATTATGGGTACATAGAGGAGATATGGGAATCTGACTATGGACCTACTTTTAAGGTCCCTTTGTTTCGGTGCAAACGGGTCAAGCTGACAGGAGGCGGGGTACATGTAGACCAAAAGTACGGCATGACAACAGTGGATCTCAACAATCTTGTGTACATGGATGAACCATTCGTCCTAGCAAACGATGCCGCTCAGGTTTTCTATATGAAGGACATGTCTACCAAACCAAGAAAAAGGAAAGATAAGCAAAAGAATACATAATACGATGAGCCAAAGCGCCACATAGTTCTTTTAGGGAAAAGAAACATCGTGGGAGTGGATGAAAAGACAGAAATATTTGTATAGAAATATTGAATAGAAATATTGTATAGAAATAGTTGTATAGAAATATTTGTATAGAAATATTGTATAGAAATAGTTGTATAGAAATATTTGTATAGAAATATTGAATAGAAATATTGTATAGAAATATTATTGCATAGAAATATTTGTATAGAAATATTTGTGTTGCAATTGAAATATTGTATAGAAATATTATTGCATTGAAATATTGTGTTGCAATTGAAATATTGTATAGTAATATTGTATAGAAATATTATTGCATAGCAATATTGTGTTGCAATTGAAATATTGTGTTGCAATTGAAATATTGTATTGTAATATTGTATAGAAATATTATTGCATAGAAATATTGTGTTGCAATTGAAATATTGTATAGAAATATTGTGTTGCAATTGAAATATTGAATAGAAATATTGTATAGAAATTTTATTGCATAGAAATATTTGTATAGAAATATTTGTGTTGCAATTGAAATATTGTATAGATATATTGTATAGAAATATTATTGCATAGAAATATTGTGTTGCAATTGAAATATTGTATAGAAATATTATTGCATAGAAATATTGTGTTGCAATTGAAATATTGTATAGAAATATTATTGCATAGAAATATTGTATAGAAATGTGGATCTCGCAATTTTTTGCTATGTTCAAATATTGTGTGCATTTTGAAATAATATTGTGTGCATCTCGCATTTTGCAGAAACTATGGATCCACCTAGTCCAATCCGCAGAGACCTAGCACAAGAAGAAATTCTCGAGGATATAATCCACGACGGTGATCCATTAGAATCTCCCTCGAGGTATCTGAACCCATCCGGTGATGGGGAGGAGGTTGAACGAAGAGGGGGAGAAGCCGACAACTCCAATGATGGAGAAGCTGATGGATCCTTAACGAAGACCGGCAAGGTATAATATGATGTCCGGTGATGACTAGATATATGTTGTATATATATTAATTGATGAATGTTTCTTCTCTTAGGCCTCCACATCAAGCAAAACATATACCAAACGAGGCCCAGCCAAAAAGTTGGACGCATCTACGCGTTATACAATTATGGTGGTATCACCACTAGGCGAACCGTTGGAACCCGAGAAGGCTAAAAATAAATTTGTACAACAATGCGGAGTTATGGTTAGGGATCGCATCCCGCTCACCGTTCGAGAGTGGAATAAGACTAAAGGGGCGGAAGAGAGTGAGTATGTCGCCGAAAGGTACAAAGAGGGTCTTTGGAATGACCTCATGGCACATTTCACCCTGCCAGAATATGAGGATGATGCCGACACAGCTGCATTGAGAAAGAAAATCAAGCAGTGGACTCTTAAGAAGATGGCCAAACTATTCTGGAACTGGAAGAAAGCATTATGGCTAAAGTATCAGAAGGACAAGGCTGTTCCAAAATTCGAAGGCTATCTAGCGAAGAAACAACCTTACTGGGATGCATTTGTGAAGTATAAGGAGTCCGTTCCTGCTCAGAAAAAGTCAAAAAAACAAGATAAATGTTGCGAAAAAGAAATATCACCATCACCTGGGGCCAGGGGCTACGCGACTGCCATGCCTAAGTGGAAAAAAAGAGAAAGAGTTGCTTGATAAAGGGGTCACTCTAGAACCAATGCGAGAAGAATGGGATTTGAGGGCAAGAAATTGGTTCCTTGGCCATGGGAGTGAGTATGACGATACAACAGGGGACCTTGTTTACAGTGACAGGATTAGAGTACCCAGGCAGACATAATAGGGGAAAACAAAGTTCCATCCCGATAGAGAGAATGACTTGCTGACAAAGGTCCTCGGGAATAAAGAACACAGAGGACGAGTACGAGGCCTTGGCCCTAGTTATACCTGGGAGGTTGGGTTTCGCAATGACAAAGATAGTTATAGAAGCCGGGAGAGAGCAAAGAAGCGATAGGAGGAGGAGGAGGGAGACAGGTTCAACCAGTTGCTAGGAAGAATTGACAAACAACAGCAGCAGATTGATGAACTTCGAGCAATAGCGCCTGCAAGATCCTGCACTCGATATTACCGCCGTCCCATCTCAGCGGAGAAGCAGTGTGGCTGAATCGGAGGTCCCGTCTGACGATGCACGGATGATAGATGGCGGTCCCGTCTACCCCGTGGATGGAATCAAGGAGCAGATATTTTGTGAGCTCCATCAGAAGGTGAAGAACATATCCGTGAAGGTGGCGGTCGGATGTGCTTTACCTTGTCCACCTGACGCACGCTGGCATGGCCGTGAGATTCCAGCTGGCTATGCTAAAGTCGGGGTGGATGAAATCGCAACGGGGTGGGACTCAATGGAGTTTGACATCCCTGGACCTGAAGGTGAGAGGACACTCGGAGAAGTAGTGGGTGGTATCATTCTATGGGACAAGAACAACATCAAGCTTCCAGGCTCGGCGCCAAGGCCAACACCACCTCCGAGTTGTCGCATGTCACCTTCACCTCCATCACCTCCAAGAAGCCCACCCCATGACTATGACCACCACAGCGCGAGTCCATCTCGATCTCCGCTGCAGGGTCAGCCGTCTTCGTCGCCTGCTAAGGACAATGAGCGGAAGCATGCTCCATCGATGAGTACTAAACGATGCAGCAGCCCAAAGCAAAAACAGTCGCCCCTCCCAAGAGTACCTCATAAGAATCTTCCCATCAGACCTTACGATCGTACTGACGAGGAAAACGCAGAGATCGCAAAGGCCGAATGTGTTGCGCAGCTGCAAAAGAAGAAACCCGAGCCCACCCCGGTATATACCGAGAAGCAAAAAGCGTATGCACTTTCTTTTCTGAACACAAAATCGCAGTATGACTTGTACCATAAGCCAGATGACTATCTACGCACACTTCAGAAGGAAGTGAAGAAGAGCAAATCAAGTAGAAGTGCAAGCGGGAGCAAATCATCAAGTCAAAGTGTAAGCGGGAAAAGAAGGGACGTCCCCCAGCTCGGGAAACAGGCCAAAAAATCGATCCCACCCCTCCAGGTGTTATCCTATGACATTTCCCAACAGAACACGGAAGAAGCTGCGCAACTTGCGGCCTCTATGAATGTGACTCTTGAGGAATTGCTAGGTTCCTAAGATGACAAGTTACCCAAGGCTGTCGTAGCCCCTAAATATGTCCTAGGGATGCCTTTGGTCAGCGAAGAGCAGTTCGAACAACTGCCAACACAAATGCGGAGTTTACATAAATGGTACTTGAAAGCCGTAAAGGAGGAGAGAATAATGATCGTGGCGAAAGTCCCACATGAGTACTACTTCCAAGCCGACGAGGTCCATGTTGACTTTTCAGAACTCTTCTAGTATACACTTTTGACGCCCTCGACAAATCTATCATGAGTTTCTATTGTCTGTAAGTTGTTGAATTCATTGTCTGCATATAAGTTGTTCAGTTTTTTATTTGTTCAGTTCATTGCATGTAATTATCCTCATTATATCCTTTTGTACTCTATTATTATGCAGAATGAAGATCCAGGAATGTAAAAGAAGGTCACTCTTTAGTGTTGGGTTCATTGACCTAGATAAAATACATATAAAGACGCTAACGGATAAACCCGAGGATACGGAGGAAAACCTTCTAAGGTTGTAACGGAGCAAAATTTCTGTGACCACATACTGTTTCCTTACAATTTCAAGTGAGGGTCTTACTCTGTTGTACACATTCACTTTTGCTTACTCGATGTTAAGTGTAATTGATGAGTTACTGATGTATATATAAATGTGTGCAGGTTCCACTGGATTCTGCTAAACAATCAACTTGATAAGGGGAGAGTTGAAGTCATGGACCTATTAAAGAGACCCCTGAAACAGTTTAGGGACATGCAGGATATGCTCCAGAGGTAATTTTCATGCTATATCGGTCTTTTTCGTTGATTTCCTGAGATATCAGGTAATGAATAACTCATTCATTCATTTTCTTTGTCGGGCAGGGTTTGGAACCTGTTTAAGAGTGTGGTTAAGGGTTCCTTTAGTGAGAAGCTGACGTTTACTCCGGTGTCGGTAAGTAGTACGTGATATGTTCGCGCATCTCTTTACTTCTAGTTTCAATACAATTATGATGCTAGATTATTATTTTTGATTGAATTCTATTCTCGTAAAGTGCGCGAGGCAGCCACAGGGGACGCATCTATGTGGATTCTATGTTTGCGAGTTCATTCACATGTTTACCACCGAGCACAAAGATTATAGAGTCGACGTAAACAATACATGCACAACATTATTTTATTACCGTCACTTTTTGTTATCATGATTGATAATCATATTGATCTCTTTTTCTTATATAGTTCGAGAGCATGCGGGATCAGCTCCTACCAGAGCAACGCGTTCTAGCAATTGCAGAAGAACTGGCGGGATTTTTGACGAACGAAATGATAGACGGCGCCGGAGAATTTAGTGTGAATAGACGCTACTGATGATCCCGAACGTGTAATTGAATAGACGGGCTCTAATCCCGGTATTTGTGATATCCATGTAACTATCCAAATTGTATATATTTGTATGCTCGATCATAATACAAGTTATCTTATATATGCACGAACGCGTATGGTATGTGGTAGAGTAGAAATATTAGAAAACTATTTTGAAATAAAAAAGAAATAAATAAAAGAATACAAAATGAATTCTCTGCCGCGGCAGAGAAAGTGTCCAAAATGCTGCCGCGGCAGAGAACCATTTGTCCCGGTCCGTAATAGGAACCGGGACTAATGGGGGGGCACCCCCGCGCGCCGCGGCGGCCACGTGGACGCCCATTAGTCCCGGATGGTAACAGAGCCGGGACTAAAGGCCAGGGACTTTAGTCCCGCTTTTCCGGTCCTGGTTTCAAAACCGGGACTAATGCCCCTTATGGGCCGGGATTATAGTCCATTCCCTACTAGTGATACAAAATCCTAAAGCATTCCCCATGTCGACACATATGCTATGTACTTTTCAAGTGGAATAAACATTTGACTTAATTGATCCATTTGATAAAGCATAATAAATCGAAATAATTAAAAAATCTAGATTAGCCTTCAGCATTATTCTTACTTTTTTCATGTTTCATGTTCTTTTTTTTTGCGGGGGCATGTTTCATGTTCTCGACAACACACTCACGCATATAAAAAACAAGGTAGAAAACCTACACAAATTCTCTGCTCCTCATCCTTTACCAGTTATTGAGTGTGAGGGAATCGACTTGAAACGGTTGACACACGGAGACGATATTTTTCATTGCATAAAAGCATAGAAGTTCCAGACAGGCATACAAAAAGGATATTTCTTATGGTGACATATTTTTCATATTGATTACTCACTTCGACAGAATAGCTAAAACATAGCAATCTATCTATCATGAACAAGAAGTTCTATACATATCTTTGTTATATATTAGTAATTAAAACCACGTGTGATATGGTCGAAATAATTTTTTTTGTAGAAATTTATAAAAACCAAAATATCTAGCTGTTAATCTATCTAATAGATATATGTTTCTCCTCCTTGTAAATATCACCCCCTTTATAACTGCAAAATGGAGCAGTAGGGAGTTTACCCAGTGTTTTTCCACAAAAAATAATAGATATATGTTTTTTAAAAGAAGTGCGGCAGGGGAAACCCCTACTGAGTCTTTTTTTAAAATAATAACCTAAATATGCGTCTGTGAGGACTTAAACCAGGGTGGCTGGGTTATACATCCCCGTACCTAACCAAGTGAGGTAGACTCACTTCTTACATATATGATATACGTCTTTGTCGAAGTATGTCAAAAAAATTGACTTCAAGAAAGAAAAGTTTTCTGTGAAAAACATTACTGCAATCCCTTGCATAATTCAAAAAGTTCCACTATCGGAGTGTCATATATTTTATGAGACATCTTTGTAGTGTTATTCCTTTGTAAGTGACATTTCGAATACATAAAGTTAACTAAGGCACATATCAAATTAATACAAATAGAATTTTCAGAGTTGCATCTTGGAATCTACCAACATCTTCATCACATAATATCATAATATAGAAAATAAATGACATGAATTTGGACAAAGTAAAGTGAAGAAGCCTGATATTTCATTGGTCTGCCTGGCATGGAAGATACATAGTTTTTTTTTCCATTGACTGCGTCAAAACACTAACTTTTAACCTTGCACCGGGAACTATGTCAATAATTAAGATACATAGTTTGACAAGTGTTTATCACCTCATCTTATCAAATATATACAGTTAGGGTGGTTATCTGGGGATTTCAGCAATATATTTCATCATTGTACTGAAAATTGTGTCACTAATATATTTTTCGATGACATAAGGTGTAATTTCAATTCTAAGAAACTATTACCCAGAATATTAATTCATTTTTATAATATACTTCTTGAGAATAGTTTCGTTGGCGTTCCTATGATGTAATGAAATCAACTTTAGGATCACATGCAATTAACATCACACAATTAAACTGTCGACTGATTAAGAGCATCGAACTATGTAACCCAAAGCACATAATCCTGTTACACGACATAAAAAATACATGTGATCTAGCATGCAAAACAAGTGCATGGAAGATTGGGATAAGATAGATGCATTTAAACAAAATCGATAAAACAATCTATATAAAAGTAGATGAACTTCAAGAAAATCTTGAATGCTTTGAGCCCCATAAAATGAATCTTCGCATTTGCAAGGGCAACCGCGCTAGTTCAATTTATTGTACAAGTTGTAAGTGCTTCAACTGCGTTGTGTAAATTTTTGGGTTTGCATGTCTATACATAAACACCAAGATTTCAAATATAATAAGTTATGTCACAAGGATATGAAAAGCATTTTTAATAGTAGCAGGCCATCGCAAGGCAATTAGCCCTTTCCATGGGAACTCCAGGTTTTGGTACCTCCTCTATAGTTCTACAAAAATCTCTACACATTTGGGTTATGCATGTTTCTGTTGGCACTACTCCCTCTCTTCACAAGCTTCACTTATCTATTGTAGAATTTTTATTTATGTAATAAGGTTGGTATATGCTATAGAAGAGGCAAAGTTACTCAAAGCTATATTAATGATCTGTACCTATATTCTGAAGGTGGAATCAATTAGGACCCATTTGCACTTCTTTTCTGCTTTGTAGTGGATAAAAAGTATCCAACATATGCCAGTTATCACTAACTAAGGCACTTATCTGAACTCAAGTCATTCAAGTATGCCAAAGGTAATTTATCCTTGATTTTGTTTTAGATTTTATTTTCAAGAAAAGGGAAATAGTGTGTTACCAGTGTACGGGTAGAGACACACCAGGCCGAGCAGGCCAGGCCAGACCCAGGTTGGGTACGTAAAGTCTCCACCGCCACACGGCAGCACGTAGACCACCACCGTGCTACCTTCTTGTTCGACGCCATGGGCCCAGCCGGGACCAGATCAGGCCTGTAACGCCCCTGTCATCACGCTGCAGCAGAACGACCGAGCACCACCACCCTACACCTGCGTTGCCTCAAACCCATCTCCAGGAAGCACCGCCGCCTCGCGAGTTGGCCGGCCCGCCCAGACCTAGATGGGGCCCAAACGGGCCCAGATTTGGGCCGAGCGGGAGCAGCCAGCACGCAGCGCCGCCCTGCCGCCCAGAGGCTACACCGCCGCACCTGTGTTCACCCGGGGAAGAAGCTCAGCCACCGGACGCGTCGTCAGCCCAAGGTGCACCGCCACTGGACTCATCCTCCCGAGCAGAGAATCCACACGTGCGAGGAAAAGAGCGGCTGTCGCGGCGGTCTCCGGTGGCGGCAGGAGGGGGGTTGGGGTGGAGGAGAGGCTTAGCGCCCGGGATGGGGAGGCCCCCGGCCGCCTTGCTCGGGGAGCCGACGCGGGGGTGCGCTCGCTTTCTTTCTTCTCCTCCTACCTGACATAAGAAGAAATGTTGTTATGATGTTCCCAAAAGTAGAAGAAAATTGTTGTGTGGAAGCGTGGCATGCTGCAACGGTCACACAGTGGAGATGTTATGTTTTATGAAAATCTTAGGATCTGTAGGTGGCGAAAGTTCTCGGCTGACGCTCAACATTGCCCATAGTTATTTCCAGATGGACCAAGTTGTGCAAAACTACCAAAATGTGCAAGTTCTCAATACTTCTCAATAAAAATAAACAATCATTATTTTTGATCTAGAAAAAAATGTAAACCTGAGATGAACAAACATACATCTCCAATGCCTCTCGCTGAATATTTTTGTTAAGTATGTACGCCCTAGAGATATCTAGTAAGTTATCTAAAATGTATAGAAATATACACGAGCTCATTTAAATACTCCATAGACATGTAAACAGGATAAATATTCAATTTAGTAACGAATGTTTTCCTTTTATTTTGCTAATCTTGGATCTAGAAGAAATTGAACTGAACATGTTTCTTAATGGGAAACCTTAGAAATTAAATTTAAAACAAAATTTGTGCTACAAAATAGTACTTCAATATTAAATTTAGTCCAAGCGTATTTACACCAATACACCTCCAAATTGTAAGATGGAACATCGTATCATAATGTTGAGCAACACTCCGTAAGACAGATTTCGTTACTATAAGTAGCATAAAAAATTACACACAAAAAACAAGTAAAAAAATTAATATGAAATGGCTATAAATTAATGTTTTTAACAAACCACACGGCTATAAATAACTTGAATTGTTCGAAATTCACCATCTCACTCTCCATCGTAGACATGATCAAATTTTCCATCATTAGCTATCTCTGCAATTTCTCTAAAAAGGAACATTTTCCTGATTTGCTAGGAAAAAATGGTTGGTTACATGATGGTTGGTAGAAACGAATAAGACATTTATATGGTATAATGACAATTAACGAATGTGGTTTGATCTTTTATACGAACTAATATTTTTTTATCTCAACAACACTTTTGTCAAAACTAGATTCATGGCTTTTGTTGCGATCTACTTGTGATTATAACTGTTTTATAAGGCAATTAGAATCTGAAGATTACAACCCAACATGGCACTGCACCATATGCCATGAATAAGGTAAGTGTATTCTAAAGATCGGTAAAAGTGTACAACAACGTGAAGGAAAATGGGTACTGATTGTTCCATCTAAAAATAAATGTCATATTACTATACTGTTTTTTGGATTTTTGTAATTCATATGAAACCACTTTTGCACACCAGAAATCCGTGTTATACTATAAAACAAGCTAAGCAAGTAAACCCGTGTGTTTCTTGTCTTTGCCCTTTGTATGGAGCATAAATGCAATGAATTTGCCTACTACTTCCTTTGTTCCCTTGTAAGTACGACACGTTTGGCAAACTAATTTAATTTTCCAAAACGAGGGAGTTCGTACTGCAGATCGTGCAACAAATCCGTGAGACCTCAGAAAAGATCTATCGGATTTGGGGAAGATTAGATTTCCTGTCACCACCATCGATCGTTTGTGGATGTGCTTTGTTCCTGGCCGCAGCGAGTCCCTTGACACATGCAACGTAATCGGAGAATTCTCGGGCACACAGTCCACCGGGGGCAAGCGCTAGAGTATCTCTAGCAGATACCGCATACCACGGTACCGCAAAAGGGGATGTGGTAAACCGCATCTGGACTATACGGTACGAAAAATGGCGGGGCGGATCAGATGCCGCGTGCTGCACCGCAAAACAGAATATTCTATTTTACGGTTCAGTTGTGCAGTATCTGTTCCGCCCCGTCACGTGTACCGCAAAACAAATTTTACCGCAAAGCACTGAATTTATCGGGGTATAAACTCGCAAACACCATGGATTCGAGTTTTTCAATCGACATAGCAAACGATTAAATGCGAACATCAAAGCGACATAGCGAATGATTAAATGGGAACCCTAATGGACTATCTCGCTTCCGCTGTCATCTGCCTCCTCCGCGCCGCCGTCCTCCACCTCCTTCGCCTCCTCCGTGCCGCCGTCCTCAGCCTCCTCCGCGCCGTCCTCCGCCTCCTCCTCGTCGATGCCGG
The DNA here is from genome assembly GCA_910589775.1 of Avena eriantha. NCBI lineage: Eukaryota > Viridiplantae > Streptophyta > Magnoliopsida > Poales > Poaceae > Avena > Avena eriantha. Next base: position 404,887,760 of record OU342746.1, on the reverse strand, counting down.
TATCGGAAATATCGATGATTCCGGCGCGGTTCACCTCCCTCATGAACTCTTCCCGGAGCGCATCGTTGATGGCGGTGCTGATTGTGCGCCTAGGAACCGCCCGGAATTGTGCCTTGGCTTCGGCGTTGCGGTCATCGGGGCGGACCTCGCGCTGGTGTTCGAGGCAGATGGCAAGCGCCGCCCTACGCTCAAGCTTGAATAGCCTATGCCAATACGAGCTCGCAGCCGCGTATTCGGGCATTGCTCGCTTCCAGTCCGGCAGTTCGAGGCGACGCTCTTTGATCCGGCGATACAGCTCGGCGCCGCGCGGAACCGGCGCCACCGGCACCCCGAAGTGGCTGAGCTCGAAGCCTGCCGGAATCGTCGCGCGAGGTGGTGCGAGGATGCCGTGGTGGGCGAACATCGAGGCCTCGTAGTAATTCAGATTGGGTCTGGCCATGGTTGCGGCGATGGTGGCAAAGAGTGATGGGACGGAGGAGAGGAATATTGGGGGGGCGTGGAAACGGCCGGTGGCGGCATATCGGCGACGGTGGCGGCTGTGAGCGGGAAGCGGGGATGGGGAAACTTCCCTCCCGCCAACAGACGCGCCAGGATGCGGTGAACCGTATCGGTAGCCCTCGGTGCGGTATATATGCGGCACAGAAGCGTCGGTTTGCGGGAAACCGTAAAAGAAAATTCGGATGCGGTACGGTTTAGGTTATCTGGAATGACCAATTTTCCCGCCTCATACCGCAAACGAGCGGTTATTTTGCGGTACGGGGCGATATATGCTATCTGCTAGAGATGCTCTTAGTTCATGCATGCACCTCAGTTTCTGAATCCCTAGGGAACTGGACGGGTGAAGGATCTGAACATTCCGACGTATCTATCGAACTATCCAAGGGAGTGATGCATGCTCTGGCTTCGCCAACAAGTCGTAGCCGCCATGTCCTCCGGCAGCTACATGGAATCACAGGCGCGAACGGCAGATGACTCGAGATCCATGGCGCTTTGGTCCGCCTGCCGCCGCGCGTGGTGACTGCCTGACCGGTGATAGCCGATACTCTCCATCTGGGCAACGCCGCACCGGCAGCACTCTTCAGGTTGCTCTTCCACTTCTTTTGTTAGGTATTATTAAGAGGTTGATGGCGGAGATCCATGGCTCTGTGCGGTAGGTAACAATAGATCATCATCGCCATCGGTAAATGGGCAGGGACATAAGAGCATCTCCACTCGTCCCCCCATACGGCGTCCGGCGCAACCCGATTTTGGGACGTATGGGGGGCGTCGGACTGGCTCACGATTGGGGAGGGGGGGGCTGGCTCCCAGCCGTGACCCCCATACAAAAAAAACGAATTTAAACATGTTCAATATAGCAAATAAATAATTGAACATTCAGATTTATTACAAATTCATGAAATTAAACAAACAATTTAAAATGTTCATCAAACAAAGGCAAGAAAATAAACAAACTAGCTGGCTCCTTTGAGCCTCCACATATGCTCCACCAAATCATTCTGCAGTTGGCTATGAGTATTTGTGTCTCGAACTTCCTGCTGCCTAGCAAGAAAAATAGCAAATGCAGGTGGCACTTGGTGGTCAATATCTACAAGAGGACCTTGGCGAAAATAGGGTTCAGTGCCAAACACTAGAACCTCTCGCTCGTACTCGATGATCATGTTGTGCAAGATCACACAGGCAGTCATGACCTCCCACATCTGATCTTTCGACCAGGTAAGGGCAGGGTACATGACAATGGTAAATCGAGCTTGCAGCATACCGAATGCCCTGTCCACATCCTTCCTGCAAGCCTCCTGCTGTTGGGCAAACCAAGCTTTCTTTCCTCCGGGCACAGGGTTTGAGATTGTCTTCACAAATGTTGACCATCTTGGGTAGATGCCATCTGCCAAGTAGTAGTCCTTGTCATACTGGTGGCCATTGATCTCGAAGTGCACTAGAGGAGCTCTTCCTTCAACAAGCTTGGCAAACACATTTGAACACTGCAGCACGTCGATGTCATTGTGTGATCCTGCCATACCGAAGAAAGCATGCCAAATCTATAGATCCTGGTCAGCCACAGCCTCAAGCACGACACTGCATGATCCTTTGTGACCTTTGTATATGCCCTGGTGCGCGAATGGACAGTTCTTCCAAGCCCAGTGCATACAATCAATGCTTCCAAGCATTCCTAGAAAACCTCTTGCAGCATTCTGTTCCAGGATTCGAGCTGTGTCTTCTGCATTGGGTGTGCTCGGGTATTTCTTCCCATACACTGCCACAATGGCCTTGCAAAATCTGTACATGCAGTCGATGGCTGTTGACTCTGCTATGCGTAGTTAGTCGTCCTGTGTGTCTCCAGCAACTCCATATGCAAGCATCCAGAGAGCAACTGTGTATTTTTGGATTGTGGAGAAACCAAGCGTGCCGACGGCATCTCTCTTCAGTTTGAAGTAGTCGTCGAACTCTCTTAATTTCTCGACAATCTTCAGAAAAAGCTCCCGACACATTCTAAAGCGGCGCCAAAATGTGACGTCGCCATGCAATGGGTCGTCGGCGAAGTAGTCGGCATAGAGCATGCATTAGCCTTCCATCTTCTGTCTTGGTTTGCTCTTGCGCCGCCCAGGCTTCGAACCCCCAGCAGGCGGCTTCTCATCGGCGCCGGCGATCATGCCCAGGAGGGACGTGACGATCAGGAGATGATCGTCTTCACTGACGCTGTCTCAGACGCCAGCAGCAACGCCGACTTCATCGTCCATTCGAGCGGCCAACATCTCTTCCTCCTCCAAATCCATGCCCTCGACAAACCGCCGAACACCTCGCGGGCAGGGCGGTTGTGCGACGAGCTTGGGGCTACCGGCGGCCGTGGAGCCGAGCAGATAGCGAGTGCGGGCGGCACGGGAGGGTTGGGGGAGTATTCTCGGCGGCTGTGGTGGCGACTCTAGCGGGCTGAACGGCAGACGACGACGAGGGGTGTCGAGTGGTGGCAGCGGACGGAAGGGAGGGTGGGTGGGTGAGAACGCGGCATGTGGGTGGCTTTCGCAGGTGTGTCTCACTGCCAGGACTGGCCCGTGTCGTTTTTAGCTCCATCCGGCGCCTCCCGCTAGCCCCCCGTGGGTTGGGTTCGGCCTGGGGCGCCGGATGTCAAACCAGGCCGCGTCGACACGAAAATAAATTTAGGAAGTCGGATTGGACGCAATTTTAGGCTCCGGCAGACCTATAGCTCTTTAGGGAGGCGTTAGGCCCCGAGTGAAGATGCTCTGGAGCAAGGCCGCAATGATCGATCTGGGCTGCACCTGGTCGATCATGCCTCGCCTAAAGCCTGACAGACTACTGGGGTGTTGGTCCATTCCAGTTCCACGATCACGGCGCTGCACACCGTAAAATCTGCAGCCGCAATCACAGCCGGCCGAGAACCTCCTCCACTGACGGGACTCTGGCACAGCGCATAAAGCTTTGCTTAATTAATAACGCCATGGCTTTGCGGAAGAACTAGGCCGAGTCAATATTTTTTAAGTTCGAATTCCGTTCTAAAATATCTAACTCGAGTTTGGCTAAATTCATATATATCTACGTACTAAAACATGTCTAGATATATTCAAATTTAGACAAACTTAAGTCACTTATTTTAGGACAGAGGGAGTAGATAAAAATACTAACATTTACACTACCAAATCTATATCAATACTTCCAATATAATATGCATTTTCATTATATATTTCTTTAGCATTGTGAATATCAATATTCTGTTTATATCTCTGCTCAAACTTAGTAGACTGTGATTTGGCTTTTGACCAAAAATATAATGATTTTTTTTTGGAATGGAAGTAGTACTAGTCAAAGAACGACTGTACTAGTACGTCAGTACGTGTTACAACTTGCTAGTCACGGATACTCAGATGTACATACAAATTTACAAAGAAAGCTTCGACGTTCGACCTCTGAAACAAGCTGGATGGTAGCCATGCATCGGCGTCGACGAGCCTATGCAACTCTCTTACCCCTGGGGTCGGTCCTGGACCGCAGCAGCGGCGAGGCGCACTCTGACCGGGACCGGGAATGCATGCCTCGGTCGAGCGACTCCTTGCAGTGCGCGATGGCGCCGGCGATGCCATCCTCCTTCTCGACAGCCGAGTAGTTGTCGCGGCGTGCCGGCACAGAGCTGGACGGCGCCGAGAACGCCAACTGGCACTTGCGCAGCCGACGGAGCCTTCTCGCATCGGTGTCGCGGGGACTCGCTCGCCACCGTGCGGAGACGCCGGGAGATCATGGCCAGGCACCTCTGGATGACATCCTGGGACGGCGCGCGCCTGCAGCTCTGCTCCGCGGCGTGGTACTCGTCGTGTTCCGTCTCGCGGGGCGGCGAGTCCATGAAAAGACTTAGCGAGCGCCCGCTGCTGGAGCTGCGACGCCCGCCGCGGTAGAGCGGCACGGCCTTCCTGGCACCGAAACTCATGGTCCGAAGGCTTCCGATGCCGCGCTTAGGGGCGCCGTGCTGCAGAGACTGTAAGCTGTTGGCTCTGGTCGGCGGGTCCGAGGCACAGAACTTGAGCGGCGAGTCGGAGCTGCTTCGCTGCAGGGAGATGATGAAGTCGAGTTCCGTGCGCTCTTCGTCGTCGTCGGAGTCGGAGAATGAGAGGCTGCCGGAGCTAGAGGGGGAGGCGCGGACGGAGCAGGAGGAGAAGTCGAGATCGAAGAAGTCCCCCTCGTCGTCCCGGCGCTCGGAAACCGGCGATGCGATAGTGGTCGACGCGGCGCGGCGCGCAGCCAGGAGCCGGAGGATCTGCATTTGAGGCGAGGTGCGAGAGCGATAAGGACTTCTCCTGCGCTGTACTGCGACGGCGACGCGGAAGTGTGGGCGGTGCCAGGCCAGGGGTGCATGGGGTTGATTTTAAACTGGTTTTCGGGGCGCCAAAAGAGAGGAAGCGCAGGAAAAGAAATTGGAAAAATGTTTCGACGGGAAACAGAGTGCGGTGCGAGGGGAAATTGGAGTGCGTGGGTTCCATGTGGGCGTTTTGTGGAGTGAGTGACGTGGCAGGCCTGCACGCACAGCACAGTGCTCCTTTCCCTCCACGTGGCTGCACAGCCTAGAGCATCTCCACTCATTGACGCCCCCCAGGCTGAAATCCAGCGCTAAATAGCGCCGAATGGATGAAACTTTCGGTCTGCGAGGCCCAGATCCCCAGCGGGACAATGTCCCCAAAGGGCGTTATATTTGAAATAGATGCTTCACGTCGCTACAAAAAAAGGCCACCGGTTCTGATTGGTGGCGGTCACGGGGTCGATGCTGATCTCCTTCCATGCTTCGGCCAAGCACTCGTCCTCCTTCGTCGTCCACTTGACACGCACCTCGGTGGGCGCCGTGGACGACACCGACGCCTTGTCCTTTCGCTTCGCCTTCGCCTTGGGCTTGTGCGCCGCCGCCAGATCGGGCACGACCTTCGCCTCGGCCTCCCCCTCCGCTCCCAACGGCTGCGAGTCTAGCCCAGCCTCAGCGTTCGTGCGGGCCTCCTCTTGAGTGAAGTAGCCTTCACTTCCGCCGGCCAGCGCGGAGCCCGCCGCGATGATGCCGTGCATGACGGTGTCGCCGTCCATTCCGGCGAACACGCTGGCTGCGTCGAAGGCACCGGCTTGGCCCTGGTACGACGAGCTTGCTCCCATGGTTGAGCCGAAGGACAGAGGACCGCAGCGCAGTGACGAGTTGGGGTCGTAGGCACCGGAGACAGGAGGGCCGTGTGGAAGAGGGCAATGCGGGAAGACGAGGTTGGGGTTGATGCCAACGTTCGCGGCGTAGCCGTGGTCCGGCGACGGTGAGAATCTCGTGCGCAGCGTGGAGTGGCCGTAGCTTTTATGGAACATCGCCGGCGATGATGGTGAGAAGCCGGCCGGAGATCCCATGATCCAGCCGGGGGGGTACTGGCCGGCGTGGATCGGTGGGAGCCCGATCTGTGCCCTGGAGATGGCGACGTTGCGGTCCATGCAGATGGCCTCCATGGGCATCGCGGCATCCATGGGCGTCACGGCGTCCTCCTCGGCTTCCGCCAGCGCCTCGGCCTGCTTGAGCTTGAGCTTGTCTTGCCGGTCCTTCCGGCCTTGCGTCTCGGCCCTCCTCCGGTGGCAATCCCTATCCTACTCGGCGTTGCTCATGTCCGCCGGCTTCTGCTTCGCCGCCCTCGGCTTGCGCTGCTTGACGGCGTCGGTGTCGTCAGCGGCGCGGGGCCCGATGAACTTTTTCGACGGCATGGTGGCGGGAGGATCTGGGGGAATGGCGGGAGGAATGGCGCGAGTGGCGAGCGGGGCGGGTGATATCGCAGGGAGAAATGGAGAGAAAGTGAAAAAAGAGAGGGAAATTGCCTTGTGTGGCCGACAGCGCGGTCCAATGCGCCTTTTCACTCCATCCGGCGCTCGCAGGGCGATCCCTGCTAGCGCCGGGGAGCGCCTGCTAGCGCCGGATTTTCATCCGGCGCTATTTGGGCCCGGGGAGGCGCGGCTAGGGAATTTTAACCAATCCGGCGATAAAAATGGGCCTGGGGAGGGGGTGCTGGGGCGGCTAGTGGACTCTTAAGAGCATCTCCACTCGCCTCCCGTAAGGACGTCCGACGCGGCCTGATTTTGGGCCGTATGGAGGCGAGGCGTTGGATTGGTTCACGAATTGGAGGAGAGGGGGTGGGGGAGGCGCGGGCTCCCAACCGTGCCCCCGTACAAAAGAAATCAATAAGTTTCAATATGCAAATAAATAATTCAACATACAAATTGTAATAAACCACGTAGTAATGTTTTGTTTGTATGCATCATGATGCTGAGTTCGGGGATAATAAAATCTTATGTTTCTATCCCAAAATGGACAGCATCGACGAAGCTCTCAAAAAAAAAAGTACCTTCCTACGGAAAAAAAAAGAAGACGGACCCGTGAATAACTAACAACACACTTTGCGAAGTTTTTTGTGGTGCAACGCCGCAAAGGAAAATAAAAACAAAATCAAGATGAACCTTGGATTTGGTTGCCGAATCTAGGATAGTATCCAATGCATGTACTAGTAACTATGTAAGAGTACACTGTACCACCACTTAGGTTCATGCAACCGAGCCGCGTGAACAATCTCTTGTCTTGCCCCCTTGTGTCCTTAATTGTGGACACACATGTAAAATTCATAACGAAACTGGCTGCTGAATTTTGTGAAGTGTCCAGTGCATGTGGGTAGTACAGATCACGCAACAGAATTAGCTGTGAGACCTCAGAGACGATCTCTCGGCTTCGGGGAAGATTATATCTTCGGGGGTTCATGTTCGGTCACAGCTGATCATCATCGTCACGTACTGCACGCTCTGGCGAGCTTCTGCAGAGGAGGAGAGGACCACGGTCTTGCCATCGGTAAATGGGAACGGAAATGCTTTCAGCAGGCTACATCGATCGCAATGATCTCGGCTGCAGCTTATCATTACCTAGTCTAAAGCTTGACTGACTAGTGGTAGTGGAGTGTTTGGTACTGAAGCATTGGTCCATTCCATACTCACTGCGCTGCACTGTGAAAACAATCTGCAGCCGCAATCACAGCCGGCCGGCCGAGAAACTGATCCAATGTCGCAGGCCACGCCGTGCCTTTCGGGCAGAATTAGGCCGAGGTAAAGAAAAGGAGTGCAATGCGACTATGCAAGGGCGAAGCAAAGCGGAGCGGAACCGATGCGCCATGCCTAACTACATCTCTAACCGAACCCGTGTATCCTCTCCTTCTAAGGGCATGTATAACGGGGCAACGCTTAGTCTTCCTTTAGAGTTGTTATGTCGGATTTTCGTTTATTAGAAGGAAAGAGAATCAAGAAATAGAAGGTCATTGTCTTTTCTTAGTTAAGGGATAATCCCCCTATTTTCTCCATTATTATGCATTGTGTCTTCCCTTATAAACACATTTTTTACTATAATTAGTTAATTCTTAAGAGAAGACTATATTCTCCATTATACATTACGTCTTCCCTTATAAACACAATTTTTTACTATAATATGTTAATTTTTAGAGATGTCAATAAAAGATGACTCATTGTACAACTAACAAAATTATGTGTAGGGCTAACAGAAGATCTGCCTTCTCTGACATTGTACATGTCTTTAGAGGAGTAAACACTTCCTAATCCTTTAGAGGAGCAAATTTACACCTTAAATGTCTGGTTCCTAGCCGATCTCCTATACTTAACTCTTTAATTTTTCATTGCAAACTAAATTGGACGAACCAAACCAAATTGGTGACAAACTAAGTTAGGCAAACCAAAGGATGTACTAGTAGTACATATGAAGCAAGCACCTGTTGAAAAAAAAATACATACAAAGCAAGCACACACAAAATAAAAAAGCCACGAACACAAAGGTAGTGCGAGAAACGATGAGTAAGAGAACACCAGAAGACGCAGCTACGACAATCCAAGACTTCCACACGAGGGATGGGTGATTGACTGATTGAGGGTAAAAGAAAGCCTAAAAAGAGCTCCTTTCCCACGCTAGTTCCAACTAACAAAATTCCTTAAACTAAAACACACAACACCCATAAACAAGCACTAATCAGTGTGCCTGTCACTCTGATGAATTGGTTGCACTTGTTTAGGAATTCTTCCTCTGCTTTCTTCTTTACTGAAGTTTAGCAGAAACTTCCACGTTGGACCTAGCCAACAGCTTCGATCCTTCGACGAGCTATGCAGCTTCACATTTCCCCGGACCACTCCCCGACCGTAGCAGCGGCGAGTCGCACTCTGACGTGGAAACTCGGTGGAGCGACTCCTTGCAGTGCGCGATGGCGCCGGCGACGCTCTCCTGCTTCTCGGTAACCGAGTCGTCACGGGGCGCCGTCACCGAGCTAGGCCTAGGCGTCGGCGACGAGGCCGACCGGCACTTGCGCAAGGGACGGAGCCCTCTCGCATCGACGGCGCGGGGACTCGCGGCCGTGCGGAGCCGGCGCGAGATCTTGGCCAGGCACCCCCGGATGACGTCCCGGGACGGCACGCGCCTGCATGCCTGCTCCGTGGCGCGGTGCTCGTCGTCTTCCGTCGCAAGGGCCGGTGACTCCATGAACAGCCGGAGCGACCGCGCGCTGCTGAAGCTGCGTCGCCCGCTGGAGCTCCGTGCGAAGCTTGGGCGGCAGCCGTAGAGCGGCGCAGCCTTCCGGGCCCCGAAGCTGAGCGTGCGCAGGCTGCCGATGCCGCGCTTATGGGCGCAGTGCTCTGGCGACTGTAAGCTGTTGGCTCCGGTCAGCGGCTCCGAGGCACGAAACTTGAGGGGCGATGCGGAGCTGCTTCGCTGCAGGGTGATGATGAAGTCGAGCTCCGTGCGCTCGTCGTCGGTGTCGGAGTCGGAGAATGAGAGGCTGCCGGAGCTAGAGGACGAGGCGCGGACAGAGCTGGAGGAGAGGTCGAGGTCGAAAAAGCCCCCCTCGCCCCAAAGGCGCCCGGTTATCGGCGAAGCCATGATTGTCGACGCAGCGCGGCGCGCTGCTAGAAGCCGGAGGATCTGCATTTGAGGGGAGGCCGGGCGAGAGCGTTGTGCTGCGACGGCGACGCGGATGTGTGGGCGGTGCCAGGCCAGCAGGATGCATGGTGGCTTTTAAACTGGTTTGCGGGGCGCGATGGGAATGGGAAGCACTGACGGGAAACACAGGCGCCGTTGGTGTCGATGTGGCGGCTGCCGCGTGCGTGCGGTGCGAGGCAAATGTTTTGGCGGTGGGGGGAATTGAATTGATTGAATTCTTGGTGGGCGTTTTGTGGAGTGGGTGGTGTGGCCGGTATGCACGGTTCTCCTTGTCCCTGTGCAGCTTAAGGATCGTACGTACCTTTTTTTAGGAGGATATATTAATATCGAGATACCAGTTACATCAGGCCTCTACAACAACACAATAATGGTAATACGGATACACACAGCTAAAAAAAAAAAGTCCTGCTACGGTATTCTAGCTCTAGCAGCAACAATACATCCACCACCAAGACAACATCTGAATTCCAGGCTCTTCAAAAGCAACGCCTCCAAGAAGGTAACACTACACAAACACCATCGTCGTCCGATCAAAACATCTTAGGTTTTCACCTTGAAGATAGTCCACGCTCTCAAAACAATGTCTTCAACAAGACCATTGTCAGGCACAACCAATTAAGAACAGACCTTGGATTTTCACCCTGAAAGGTAAGACTCTGAACTTTACCTGTGCTGCCGCCCCCCACTATCATACTGCTGCTGTGAAACCAGAACACCAAGCAAGTCCCTCAACAACACAGAGACTCGAACCTCCATTGCCAATCCTCCAATCCGGCCTTTATGATATTCTCCACCTCTGATTTCACCATTAGATAGAATGTGCTGGTAACACAGAACAAAGCTTCGCGCCGCTCCTTCCAGAACCAAACGGTCGGAATAAAAGCATGGGTGTGCACGACCGAATACCATCCGATCCAGCAAACTCCAGGCATAATGTGCACTGTTACATTCGCCGGCGGAGCCTTCCGAAACTTAACACTCCGGCCAGATCAAGAAGGAATAGGCCTCAGGAAGGTCTCCATATTCGCACAAGAGGAACCCTAGGACAACCACCTTTATTGAAAAGCGCACCAGCAGCCCTGACGCCACCGGTCTGTAGCCGAGGAGGAGGCTCAACAACCAAAAGCCGAACAACGAATGTCTGGCCATCGGACATGGAGCAGATCTAGGCAGCTGCACGACCCGGTCGCACTGCCTCCATCAGGGCCGCTAGCACCGAGGTCAGCGCCGCCCCGAGATCCCGATGCCAGTTCCGCCATGCCTCGTGGCTAGCCCAGAACGGATCCAGATCCATGCCCCGTGCAGGCGTCGCCGGCACTCGATGTCGCGCCTGGCCGCCAGCGCCCGCCATGGCTCCGCCGCCTCGCTCCCTCCTCAGCCTCGAGCGCACGCACTTGGCGTCGCCCCGCGCCCCCAAACCAGCCGCCCTCTGCGCGTAGGGCAGGCCACCGGGGAATCGCCTCACCTCCCGCCCATCTTAGACGACTGGGCGCCGCCACCACAGTCGGGATCGGCGGCGGCGACAGCCGGGACAGCCCACTGTTGAGTCGGCGGCGGCGATAGCCAGGACAGCCCACCGTTGAGTCGACGGCTAGGGTTTGGGGTCCTCCGGAGCCGTCCGCCTGATCGCACGTACCTTGTGATGGTTAATGGTTAGCATTGTTCACCGGTGGATGGATTTAGTATTTCGGAAACAACGACTCACCGTGGCACAGCACAGTTAGGCTCTCGTGTGCCTAGGTCTAGGTGATCATGATGCGTTGTCGCACGTATCCGCGAGAATATTTTTTTGAGATTGACGGGGGATCCGGTCCCCACACGCTTGTGTATTCAACTCTCAGAGGAGTGAAGGAGATAGGTATTACATGTCAGATTACATTGTTACAAGCTGTGGCAATTCTAGATCGCGCATAAGAAATACAGTAGCAACTAAGCAATCCCTCCCAGGTCACCCGCGCGAGGGTGACTCCGGAGGCGCGTCCCCTAACCCTAAAAGTCTTGCCCGATGGTCTACTCCGGCCGCTGCCGCCGCGGCACCGGCAGTGGCAGGCCGGTACCTTTCGAGCGCCCTGACGAGCCCCCTTCGCACGGGGAGGTCGTGACCGGGGCGACGCGAATGGCGGTTGGCCTATAGGTCGGTGGCATTCACCGGTGCGGGGGGCTCGCTGACCCGCGACTAGGAGGCATGGAGGAGATCATTTCGGGCATGGATGTCGGCCGGTGGCGGTGGCACGATGCCCTAGTGGCGGTGTTGTTCCTCATGGTGTTGTGGCACGGCCGCAGGCCGGTGGCGGTGGCGCGGTTGCCCTAGTGGCGGCCCTGTTCCTCATGGTGTTGCGGCGCGGCTGCTGGTTCGTGGCGGCGGTGTAGTTGCCCTAGGCAGCGGCGTTGCTAGTCTTGGTGTTGCGCTCTCGAGCCCAATCTGCTCGTTCCTTTCGTCGGGAGCCAACCCTTGATGTCGGGACTGTCGGATTGGCATGAATAAAAGGTATTGGTCCTAGCGTTCCTCATGCGCGGTCTGGAGAGGCATGTCCCGGAAGGCGCCGCCGACGAACTCCCATGGGCATCTCATGCCAGGAGTTTGCTGGATCGGATGGAATTAGGTCACGCACACCCATGTTTTTTCTGACCGTTTGGTTTCAAAGGGAGCATCGTGAAGCTCTGGTGTCGGTTACCATCATTGTACATGTCCTTAACAGTCTATGGTAAAGTCAGAAGCAGAGAAGGTCGTGAAAGCCGAGATATGAGGACTAGCATTGGTGGTTTGAGTCTTTGTGGCAGTAAGGTACTAGCTTGGTGATTGGTGACTTATAGCACCAACATTGAAAGTGTGTGTGTGTGGGGGGGTGATATCACTAGAAAAGTTCATTCTTACCTTCAGGGTGAAAATCCAAGGTTGGCCATAATTGGTTGTGTTTGGCAATGACCTTATAGATCTCCATAATGGAGGTCTCAAGGGAATACCTATGGGACCAGGCATCAGGCGAAAGCCCCACCCGGTCCGCCTCCTGATCCAGGGCTCGGATTTCCTGCATAATTGCATCCTTCTGCCCTCTAAGGGCAGCACCCAGGTTCGCCCCCCAGCCCCGCATCAGTTGTCGTGACATCAGAGCACAATGGTGCCAGACATCAATAGCACAATATGTGCCGGGGGGAGGCCGCTGCCTCCAACCACCTCGTCCGAACCGCCTCCTCGAACCCTAGCTGTTTAAGCCAGAGGTTCTCGAAGTGGAAGCGGTTCAGTCTCGGAGGGGACCCACCGCCCGACGACAGAAGAAGGAGGGCATGATCCGATCCGACCCTGGTGACCGCGCGGAGTGAGCACAGGGGGAAGGCCAGCTCCCATTCCACAGAAACAAAAATCCGATCCAGGACGCTGCGAACCGGGCCAAGTTGCTTGTTAGTCCATGTATATCTAGCTCCGACTCTCGTAATCTCTCTGAGAGTAAGGTCAGCGATGCAGTCATTGAACATGCGAATCCTATGGAGGTCCACGTTCGCCGAGCTCTTGTCTTCGGCGGAGCAAATGAGATTGAAGTCCCCTGCCACAACGATCGGGGTCTTCGTATGCTCCACCTTAGCCTTGAGCTCCAGCAGGAACTCCTGGGACCTCCTATGGTCTGCGGGGCCATAAACAATAATCACCTCCCATTTGAGGTGAGATTGTTTATGGGTGAGGGCCATGCTCACAAAAAATCCCCGCGGTCCATATCCTCGACCTCAAAGGTATCCTCCTTGACGCCAAGGAGAATACCCCCAGAGTGGCCATTAGCCGGAAGCCAGGTCCAGGCAAACTTGTGCCGAGACAGGGCTTCCAGCTCAACCACCGAGAAATCCTGTCGAATCGTCTCTTGGAGCCCCACAATGTCTACATCTTCTTGGCGCAAATATTCCTTGATCTGACGGCGCCTACCGTCCTGGCCAAACCCCTGAATGTTCCAAATGAACGCCCGGATGGCTTGAGGGATGTTCATAGGGAAGATCACTCGATGGCGGCCCCCTGACTGGGGGCGGAGCGGGCACGGCCTGATGGGCAGGCGCGAGGCGGGGCCTTCGGGGGTCTCCCGCGAGGTCTCCCAGGTCTAGGAGTCCTCCCTGGAGGACCACCACTATCAGGCTCAAGAGGTGGAACCGTGCTGGAGCCCGAGACATCTGACCCCGGTCCTGCCAGTATGAGGGCCCGATCCCGCTCCCGAGCATCCCGTGCTCGGGCAGCGGCGATCTGGCCCTCGTACACTTCTCTAGCCTTGATAGCAGCGATCTGTTCCACCTGCAAGCCCTTTTCGCCCCGGAATATGATGCCACTGTCTAGTGCGACCATGCTCAGGTGATCAAGGGACACCTCCTCAAGGACAGAAAACCTGGAACCCGAAGGCAAACTTGAACCAGAACTGGAAGGGGGGAGGGGGAGTACCTGAGAACTCGTCGCGAGCTGTGGTCCGGTCCAAACCCACCAGCTCTAGCGCCCGCCAGGCGCACACTGTGGCGGGATGGTGGCGGAGGCGGCTGGCGAGGTCCCCGAGGTCGGCGCCCACCCGGGGCCCGGGAGTGGTGGTGGCGACCGTGGCCGGGCCCCCGGCGTCAAGATCAGGCGTGTCAGGGGCGAGGGAGTAGCACACGACCCTAGGCGAGCGAGGTGAGGACTGGGGGAAACATCCAAACCCGCGCTCCGAGAGGTATCTTTAGAGGAGGGCGCCAACTGGGGAGAGGGGGAGGGGCATCCATCCCCCCAGCCTGAAGCCCCCCTAAGAACATCTGCGACGTGTCGAGGATGGAACCATATTGCGCGATGTTGATGTCGAGCGAGGCCTGCTGGTAGGGCCGGGCACAGCGAGGGACGTCCACCGGGGCCAGCTTGGCTAGCGCACTCTGGGCGAGGGGTCTCTTGTCGAGAAGGAGTGACCCCTCCAATGCCACATTGTGCCGCGAGGGCAGGTGAGACGTACCTCCGCCAGAACCCTGCTCCGGACATGGAAGAGGGGGGCGGGTGGGTCCCTCGGTTGGGACTTGTCCGCGTCAGCAGACTCGTCCCCCGAGGGGTCGTCCTCCGAGCCCCCCATTCCGCCGTCAGCCTGAGGCGGGGAAGGGGACGGAGAGTGTGGCTCAGGCGTGGGCGGAGCCGTGTCAAGCTCCATCAGCAGGTCTCGGGCCGAGCGGTCGAAGAAGAAGCGAGGGATCGACACGGGGAACATAGAGGGGTCCGGACAAAGAATACGCAGCCGGATCGCCCCGCGTCCCTCGAGAGATCCAGAGTCCACCTCCAGTATCTTGCCCACAGTTTGGGAGATGAGGGCGACAATCCCCTCCTTCCTCGCCTCAGCCGCCCCCCCCGAAGAGGCGAATCCATACCTCAGACAACATGGCAGACACCTCGGGATCAGCGGATGAGGGCATGATCAGGACCTTCAGCTGGTGGAGCGGGAGAGTGAAAGATGCCCCGAAGGCACACATGCGTAGCGTCGCCACAGAGGGGAACGAGACCGCAAACTCCGTGGCCGAGACCCGACGCACTGGCCACTCATGGCCCGGGAGGACCTCGCAAAACTCCTGGTGGATCATCTCCTCCGTGATCACCAGCTGGCAAGGGGAATCTTGCTCCTGGATAGTCACCATAGCGAGGGTCTCCGGTACCGACATCTTGACCCCTCCCATTTTGATGTAATAGAAGCCCCCATCGACATCGTGCCCATAGAACTCAAGACACTGGTGCCCACGGGGCGGAGCTGGGGGAGGGGCCAAGGATGCGGGCGCACCCGGAGGCGGAGCGACCGCCTGCATCTTCTTCTTCTTCTTGGTCTTCTTCTTCTGCGCTATGGCAACGGGGCTTGCGGCCTCCGGCACAATCTGGCCCTCAGACGCCTGGGAGGAGGCCTGTCATTGGGGATCGCGCCACGAGAACGCATCAGCGCGACCTAGGGCACCGCGACCCTCATGCAGATGCCCACGAGAGGGTGCCACCTGCTGTCGGGGTCGGTCCTCGCGTCGGACGGCCTCGGGAGGGGGCTGTCGACCGGGGGCCTCCTGCTGCAGCGCTTGACCATGCCTCTGCTTCCTAGGTGGCAAACGGGAGGGACGGCGAGGTGCAGCAGCCCGCAGGGGCGGAGGAGACCGATGCGCCGGGTGTCGGTATGCCCCGAGCTAACGGCGCGGAGAGGAGGGGAGTCACGGTTGGGACGGCGAGCGGCCGGACGGGCTGCGACGGCGAGTGGAGGGCCGGCGCGGGGAGGCGGCATGGCGGCGTGGGGATGGCTCTCGGGATGGGGCCGGGCTACGCGGGCATTTCGCCATGAGGGCCTCCTTGTAGGAGGGCCTCGGGGACAGAACCGCGGCGGCGGCGGAGCCAAGCGGCTGCGGCGACGGCGCGGATGGGGGGTGAGTGATGGGTTCGTAGCATGGAAAACAAAAAAATTCTACCGCAAGAACGAACAAAACCCAGATCTAATCTAGATAAAAGCCAAGATCTAATCTATTAGACATGAGCAACGAGATAGATAGGAACTAACCCTCGTAGATCTGAAAGCGTTAACGAGATTAGATCTCGTGGTTGATGTAGTCGATCACTTGCCGATCTCAAGATCATGTGGACGATCCTTTCAGCGTCGCGTTCCAGCAGCGCTTCCGCAGTCGGTCAAGTGGACGATCCTTCCGGCGCCGCGTTTCGGCAGCGCTTCCGCAGTCGGTCACACGTGCGGAGTCGAAGCAGACCTTCCTCTCCCCGTTCCAGCGAGCAGCGGAGGTAGTAGATCTTCTCCACGGAATCCCAGCAGCACGACGGCGTGGTGGTGGTGGTGGAGTAGAGAATTCTGCAGGGCTTCGCCTATACCTGTGCAGAAGAAAGGTGGAGGAGAGAGGCGGCAGAGATTGGGAGTTGTGTAGCATGGGGTGGAGGGGGCGCCCCTGCCCCTCTATTTAAAGGGGGTGAGGCGCCATGGGAGGGGGAGTCCTTGTAGGACTCCCCTCCTCTATGGCCGGCGGATTGGGGAGGGGGGAGGAGTACTCCTCCCCCACGACTCCTAGTCTTGACCAACCAGGACTCCTTTGATCCCTTCCTTGGTTTTCAAGCAAACTCCAAGAAACCTTCTAGAACCTTCCGGAACATTCCGAAACCTTCTAGAACCCTCATACAAATACTCTGGAACATTTCCTAACTCAGAAAATGTTCCCCAATATATGAATCTTATTCTCCGGACAATTCTGGATCTCCTCGTGATGTCCCGGATCCATTCCGAGACTCCGAACAACATTCGGTCTCCAACGCACATTCCATATCTACTTAAAACAACTTCGAACCTTAAGTGTGTCACCCTATGGTTCGTGAATATGTAGACATGATAGAGACACATCTCCTATCAATAACCATCAGCGGGACCTGGAGATCCATAATGGCTCCCACATACTCAACGATGACTTCGTGATCGATTGAACCATTTACATACTAAACCAATTCCCTTTGTCTCGCGATACTATACTTATCCGAGGTTTGATCGTCGGTATCTCCATACCTAGTTCTACCTCGTTACTGATAAGTACTCTTTACTCGTTCTGTGATATGTCATCCCTTGTGACCTAGTCACATGCTTGCAAGCTAACTAGATGACATTCCACCGAGAGGGCCTAGAGCATATCTATCCGTCATATGGATGGACAAATCCCAATCTTGATTCATGCGCTTCAACACATACTTTCAGAATACCCAATGTCACCTTTATAACCACCCAGTTACGAAGCGATGTTTGATGTCATCAAAGTATCCATCCGGTGATGGTGATTAACATAACCTCATGGTCGAAGGATTAGGTTACTATGCATTTGAAAGCTTATAGCAATACGAACTTAATGACTTGATCTTATGCTATGCTTACTATGGGTGTGTGTCCATCACATCATTCTCCTAATGATATAACCTTGTTATTAATCACATCCTAATGTCCATGATCAAGAAACCATGATCATCAATTAATCAACAAGCTAGTTTAACAAGAGGCTTACTAGGGACTCTTTTATGTTTACAAAACACACAAGTATTAATGTTTCCGGTTAATACAATTATAGCATGGGATGTAAACATTTATCATAAACATAAAGATATAATAATAACCATTTTATTATTGCCTCTTGGGCATATCTCCAACAGTCTCCCACTTGCACTAGAGTCAATAATCTAGTTAAAAAACTTGTGCATTCAACACCTATGGCTTTCTGGTGTTGTATAGACACTATTGCTAGTGGTAAACATAATCTTCGGATCTGACACTTCCAGGTCCGTGTGTATTTGCACGTCCTTGCGTCTCTACGCATTACTCATTCTCCAATGAGATGGCATTGTATAAATTTGGTCCTTTGGTGAGACCTTTAGTTCCTTCGGCTCAAAATATGTTGATATTATTGTCACACAATATATCTTCATAGTATTAGCCCACTTTGAACCACACCTAGTTTGATAACAAACTACTTAACACAAATGCCCTCCTTTGCTGCTACTACAACAGTTATATACTTAGCCTTTTGTTGTAGTATCCGTTACAATGTCTCAACTTTGGAACTCATCCAAATCCATCATGGAACATCCTTTCCATTATATTGTGCCACCCATAGTCTAAATTGAGATAAATTTAATTTGTATCTTGTGACAAAACTAGTATCAATGTAACACTTTACAATGAACTACCTTTAACTATTTGTCACTTATACATGGTATATTCTTAGTTCTTCCAAAGCTCATAAGAATATCTTTACTATTGTCCAATGATCATCTTATGAATCATTCTGGTATATGCTCATAACATTTAGAGCATAGGACATATCTGGATGTGTACATCTTAAAGAATGATTGATCAAAATACTCTTGCGACTTCACCGTGTCAAAACACTTGAATCTCGTGTCAACACACTTGAATCTTGATTCAGTCCTTTCCGTGCGTCAAGAACCTTTCTTGTTGTTTCCATATTGAACTCATTCAACATCTTATCTATGTACATTTGGCAAAACCATATTAGCGCCTCAATCTATCCATATAGACATTGATGCCTAATTTGGGTTATGCCTAAGTCTTTCATCGAAATGAAATTCTTAACCTGTTGTCAATAAAAGATACATCATTTCTAATCAAAAATATGTCCTCTACATAATGTATTAGAAATATGTCTCAGCGCTCCCACTTAATTTCTTGCAAATGCAAGCATCTTCATCATCTCCGATGAATTTAAACTTTTTTAACAGTTTCATCATGGTGAAGATTCCAACTCCGCTATGCTTACTTCAACCATTGAAGTTTTGCATACTCTTTTAGCATCCTTTGAATTAACAAAACCCTTTGGATCGTGTCATGTACACGTCCTAGGTAACCATTCTATTAGAAGAACTTGTTTTGTTTGTTCAACTACCATATACCAAAATATATGTAGTGGTTGCTACATTAATCCGTCCAGACTAAATATCGCTATGAAAGATCAAATCTTATCATAGTCAATTCCTTGAACATTGTCATAAACTCTTTCCGACATGTCGACTATTTCATAGATTCGAAACATCCATGCCTATTTCTTTATAGATCCAAACACGACCGATAGGCTTCACGCCTTTCCGGAGGGTCTTCAAAGTTCAGAAACTTGATTTCTCGTGTATGGAAGCTATCACGGATTCCATGACTTCTAGTCATTTTATGGAGTCAGGGCCCATCATCGCTTCTTTGCATGTAGTCGGTTCATCATTGTCAAAACAATAACGACTTTCTTATAAAATCTTACTATTTGATTCTTACCGATCCACACGGTTCTATAGGAACTCTAATCTCCGAGATCACACCTTTTGCAATCACGAGAGCCATGAGCATTGTGGCCGCCACCGGGAAAATTTCCGGCGCTGCGCTACTTAGCACATATAGCTAAGGTTCAACAACCTTATCAAAGTTCTATTGTCCTCCCACTTAACTTTTCACGAAAAATTCCTTCTCAAGAAACTTGACGTTCCAAGCGACAAACTCTCTTTTGTCCTCGGCGTTATGGAGAAATTCCCAAAAAATTCTTTGGGATAACCTACAAAGACCTGTTTATCCGACTTTGGTTGTAAACATTTTACTTATGCATAACATACCAAAATTTAAGAAAAGACAATTCGGGTTTTATCCCAAACCATAACTCATATGGTGTCATTTCAATGGATCACGATGGTGCTCTTTTCAGTGTAAAAGCGGTAGTCACTAAAGCTTTAATCTTTAAAAACATAATGGCAGTTTTATAAATGACACCCTTGATCTTACCATCTCAAACATGGTTTGATTTTATCTCTCGAATATGCCATACTCCTATGGTTTATCGGGAAACACAAATCATAGAACAATTCCTCAAGTCTTAGGTGTTTTTGCTAAACATGTAACTCAAATATCTTCCTTTACGATCGAATCATAAACTCTTTATTTTCTTGTTACAATGATTTTCAACTTCATCGTGAAAGTCTTTGAACAACTTTCAAATGTTTCATACTTCCTCCTTATTAAGTAAATATACAGATATATTCACTCAAATTTTCGGAGAAAGCATATGAAGCAAAAAGATCCATCGCATATGGCTACACATAATGGACTATGCACATCAGCATGCACAATTTCCAATAAGCTAGTTATCCGTTCCTCTCTGGCCTATGGACGGAGTTTCAATTATCTCGAGGAAAGTCTCAAATGCGTCAATTGATCAAAATCAAAGACTCCAAAATTCCATCAACATGGAGTTTCTTCATGTTTTCTTTCAAATATAATTTAAACAGCGATGTCACTTCATAAGTGATCTTTCAATCATTTGTCTTGCGACATTTTAGCAATAGTGTTTATGGATGTGATTTCTCCCACTAGACTTGTAAAAGTTCATCCATCCTTTATGGAATACGATTATTATTTGAACAACCATTGTTCTCGTAATACCAGAACAAAATAACAATTATTAAAACAAATCTTGAAGGCTAGGTTTGATGACAACGAAAAACACAATAACATTTTATTTGTTTTCGATGAACATCATCACTCATTCTCTTGCTAGTTACTTAGGCCATTGTAGTTCATGAATTACGTTGTCCTGTATGACATAGCATACCAACCAATTCGGTATCCAATACCGGAGAACCACATTGTTTAACAAGCAAGGAATACAACCATAACATGTATATCTTCTATATGCCTAAGTTGGACATCTCCAATCTTTTCTTTTCTGCCAAATATTTTATAGATTCTCTTTCAGCAATTTCTTTTCTTTTAAAAGAATCTATCAACATCAATAGCGGTGTCATCAACATGACACATGGTACAAAGCGTATATAGTCAACTACTAATACCTTTGGACTTGCACTTTGAGGTGGATCACCATCATCAAATGTTTGGTGTTCTTTTAAAAAATCCATTCTTTATTAATCTTTTAGTGTAGTAAACATTTTACTTACATATTCTATTCATCTTTATCATGACAACTTTCATGATCAAGCTGCTATAGCTTATAAAGATGAATTGTGAGTATAATGTTTCTTTTTCAAAACCTTTTTGGAGGATTAGGACGACTAGCGTCTCCAACCTTCACAAATTCTCATCAAATATGAGGACGTATACTCTATCATGTTGTAACCACCACATTGTTTTAGATATCGCAATACCTTTCACATATGATGGTTTCTAAAACATTGCTTTCAGCTCTTAGATAAACTTGATATTAAAAACAATCTTTTGAGTATCAAGAATCATGGAGGCAAACATGATACATTAGATACTAACACTGGAATTGTTACTCTTGATTTAATACTATTTATTAAACTTCATGGAGTAAATGGAGTTTGCTGAAAGTTTGCAATAGGACTTATAAATTTTAAATTGACACTCAAAACAATACGATACCAGTTCGTAAAGCAAATATACAGAATTTCTATAGTTCCACTATCTCAACTATAACTAAGCGTAAGGTGGTGAACGGATGCCAACGACTACAACAAACTATGCAAATTCACTTTAATTGTGTTTATGATAAATTGAGTTCGACTAATCCAAATTACAAATGAACTCCCACTCAAAACAACATCCCTCGAGTTGTTTTAGTGATTACATGAACCAAATCCACTACACCAAGTCCGATCATCACGTGAGATGATGTAGCTTTAAAGGCAAACAATCAACATGTTCATCATATCATCCATATGACTCATGCTTTATCTTTCGGTATTCCGTGTTCCGAGACCATGTCTGTACATGCTAGGCTCGTCAAGGTTAACCTTAGTTTCCGCATGTGCAAATCTGGCTTGCACCTATTGTATGCACACGTAGAGTCTATCACATCCGATCATCACGAGATGCTTCGAAATGACGAGTCTTAGCAATGGTGCCAGCTAAGGACGAACACTTTATTACTTGATATTTAGTGAGAGGGATCACCTTATAATGCTACCGTCGCGATCTAAGCAATACAAGATGCATAAAGGATTAACATCACAGGCAATTCATAATTAGTGTGATATGATATGGCCCTTTCTTCTTGCGCCTTTGATCTCCATCTCCAAAGCACGGACACGATCTCCATCATCACCAGCATTGCGTCAAGGTCCGTGGCGCCGCTTCATGGTTGTCCATCACCAACAGTAACTATTACAACTACTTGGAATAAAGCTATTACATGATGAATAGACACGCAGGTCTTAAACAAAATTTAAAGACAACCATTAGGCTCCTGCCGATTGCCATATTACAATAAGGATCACTGCATACATCAAATACAATCACAATCACATGATGGCCATATCACATCACAAAACCCCTGCAAAAACAAGTTAGACGCCTCTAATTTTCTTTGCAAGTTTTACGTGGTTTGGGGCTTTCGCATAAGACCGATCTTACCTACGGACAAGGACCACAACGTTGATACAAGTGTTGTCAAGATGCTCATTGTAAATTGAATCTTAACTATGGTGGGAGAGACAGACACCCGCAAAGCCACTTGTGCAAAGCAAGTTGCACGTCAAGCGTGGAGCAAGTCTCATGTGCGATGACATGTAATGTTAGCCCGAGCCGCTTCATCCCACCATGCCGCAAGATGCAAAGTACACGCTAAGACACCGACAACAAAAGCATCAACGCCCACAAAAACATTGTGTTCTACTCGTGCAACAGATCTACGCATAGATACGGCTCTGATACCACTGATGGGTTCGTAGCATGGTAAACAAAAAAATTCTACCGCAAGAACGAACAAAACCCAGATCTAATCTAGATAAAAGCCAAGAACTAATCTATTAGACATGAGCAACGAGATAGATAGGAACTAACCCTCGTAGATCCGAAAGCGTTAACGAGATTAGATCTCGTGGTTGATGTAGTCGATCACTTGCCGATCTCAAGATCGTGTGGACGATTCTTTTGGCGTCGCGTTCCAGCAGCGCTTCCGCAGTCGGTCAAGTGGACGATCCTTCCGGCGCCGCGTTTCGGCAGCGCTTCCACAGTTGGTCACACGTGCGGAGTCGAAGCAGACCTTCCTCTCCCCGTTCCAGCGAGCAACGGAGGTAGTAGATCTTCTCCACGGAATCCCAGCAGCACGACGGCGTGGTGGTGGTGGTGGAGTAGAGAATTCTGCAGGGCTTCGCCTATGCCTGTGCAGAAGAAAGGTGGAGGAGAGAGGCGGCAGAGATTGGGAGTTGTGTAGCAGGGGGTGGAGGGGGCGCCCCTGCCCCTCTATTTAAAGGGGGTGAGGTGCCATGGGAGGGGGAGTCCTTGTAGGACTCCCCTCCTCTAGGGCCGGCAGATTGGGGAGGGGGGGAGGAGTCCTCCTCCCCCACGACTCCTAGTCTTGACCCACTAGGACTCCTTTGATCCCTTCCTTGGTTTTCAAGCAAACTCCAAGAAACCTTCCAGAACCTTCCGGAACATTCCGAAACCTTCTAGAACCCTCATACAAATACTCCGGAACATTTCCTAACTCAGAAAATGATCCCCAATATATGAATATTATTCTCCGGACAATTCCGGATCTCCTCGTGATGTCCCGGATCCATTCCGAGACTCCGAACAACATTCAGTCTCCAACGCACATTCCATATCTACTTAAAACAACTTCGAACCTTAAGTGTGTCACCCTACGGTTCGTGAATATGTAGACATGATAGAGACACATCTCCTATCAATAACCATCAGCGGGACCTGGAGATCCATAATGGCTCCCACATACTCAACGATGACTTCGTGATCGATTGAACCATTTACATACTAAACCAATTCCCTTTGTCTCGCGATATTATACTTATCCGAGGGTTGATCGTCGGTATCTCCATACCTAGTTCTACCTCGTTACTGATAAGTACTCTTTACTCGTTCCGTGATATGTCATCCCTTGTGACCTAGTCACATGCTTGCAAGCTAACTAGATGACATTCCACCGAGAGGGCCCAGAGCATATCTATCCGTCATATGGATGGACAAATCCCAATCTTGATTCATGCGCTTCAACACATACTTTCAGAATACCCAATGACACCTTTATAACCACCCAGTTATGAAGCGGTGTTTTATGTCATCAAAGTATCCATCCGGTGATGGTGATTAACATAACCTCATGGTCGAAGGATTAGGTTACTATGCATTTGAAAGCTTATAGCAATACGAACTTAATGACTTGATCTTATGCTACGCTTACTATGGGTGTGTGTCCATCACATCATTCTCCTAATGATATAACCTTGTTATTAATCACATCCTAATGTCCATGATCAGGAAACCATGATCATTAATTAATCAACAAGCTAGTTTAACAAGAGGCTTACTAGGGACTCTTTTATGTTTACAAAACACACAAGTATTAATGTTTCCGGTTAATACAATTATAGCATGGGATGTAAACATTTATCATAAACATAAAGATATAATAATAACCATTTTATTATTGCCTCTTGGGCATATCTCCAACAGTGAGAGCGGCGCTGGGGGAGGACAGGGAAGGTCGCGTGATTCCCGAACCCGATGCGCGCCTAGGAGGAATTAGGGCAGGCGGTAGGCTGGGCCCGTCCTGGGCCTCGTGGGCCCCTGGATGTGCGCGGCCCACCATCCGCCCCCATCCCTCGCACACGACGGCCCACTCCCAGCCCAGCGACGCCGGACCGGTCCGTCGCTGCGTCCCCTGAAGCGCCCCGAGCGCCTCCTCCGACGCCGTCGACAGAGGCTTCCGCCGCCTCTCGCCAGGGTGGCCAAGACGCGTCTGCCGCCGACAACCCTGCCCCAACCGCACCTGGGGGAGAAAGTCCCCTAGCGACGGCCGGCGCAAGGCAGATGGGCAGCGAGGCGTCTCCACACCGCATTCCGGCGGGGCAAGGTCCCAGCTTGCCGGCCGTGGTGAAGCAGCCAGCGTCAGCGGGTCCACGCCCGGGGCGACGTCGACCTCGTCCGTGAAATCCGCCCAGGCACGGCCATGTAGATCACCCAAAGCCGCCACCTCCTCCGGCGATGGGAGAGGGAGCTCCGGCGTCTCCTCTGATGGGCGGGGCGGGCTCTGCGACCGGGGGGACCTGCGAAGGGAAGAGCGGGGGGGGGAGGAGAGCGTACCTGCGGGCCTAGCTGAGCGCGGTGAGCCGGGAAGGAGACGGTGGAACCCTCGCGGACGAACTCGCCGCGGGGCAACCGGCGCGCGTCCACCACCGCCGCCGTCTCGTCGAGCAGGACGATTCTGCGGGACGCCAGGCGCAGGAGGACGGTGGCCTGGAAAAGGCCGGGCTTCCCGCCCGGGAGGACGGAGACGGCCTCCGCCTGCCACCGGAGCGGCGGTGCCCCGTCCCGACGAGACCAAGGTGCCATGGAGGAAGGGGCCGCTCTCAGATTCCTCTGTCTATGTACTACTCTATCCTACATTTATGCCGGCTAGGGAATACGCTGAACCACCTAGTATTTCCAGCACAAGGTTTGGGACACAAAGGAAGAATACCGTCCTGAAGACAGTTCAGTACTTCTTCCACCCACTGAATGGATCTGCTTTTAACCATGGAGTATCATCCCACCGGCCCCATTCCTTGGTAGCTGACTAAATGGGAAAAATGTAAGAGCTAACCAGGACCCCAAAAAAAAAAGGGGCCTGGGCCTGGGCCTGGTGCCACCTATCGAACGAGAAGGAGGTAGTAGATCCATTGCCCAACTGCACGCGCATGATGACGTGGTAGAGGGCGATGTCGCCCCCGACAATGCTTCCGAGGAAGGAAGGAGAAGACTCCTTGTCGCCGCAATGGTACCGACGGAACCAAGTTTTCCATGACGCAGTGCCAGGTTGGCCTTCTGCTTCCGAAGGTCCTTCATCCCGATCCCACCTTCAGACCTATCAAAACAGAGCTTATCCCAAGAGATTAGACACGCGTCGGCCAAGCATCTACCACGTTTTAGTTTTCAAATCCGTGGCAAAAGAGGGATCACAAAAACGAACAAAATGTTTACATCTACCAAGGGAAACAAACAAATCCGTGGTAGACGGTGTACCTTTACCACAGTGGGAGGTGCATTTCGTGGTAGATGACTACTTTTTCTAATGATATTTCGATTAGAAAGAATATAAATCTGAGATGGACAAACATAAATTGACGCTACCTCTCCCAAAACATTTTTGTTAGGTATGTACACCCTAGAGCTATCCAGTAAGTTATCTAAAATATATCAAAACATAGGATCACATGTAAATACTTCATAGTGATGTTTGCTGAATAATTTATTCCATTGAGTAATGATTATTATCCTTTTGTTTTGATATTTTGAGATTTAAAGTCACGTTTCTCAACGGGGAGCGTCTTAAATTAAATTCAAAATGAAATAGGTGGGAAGGTATCAAATATTAAATTCTTACCAAGCGTATTTGCAATGATACACCTAAGAATTGTAAGATGGATCATTGTATCATAATATTGAGCAACACATTAAAATTTTAATATGTAAAAATATTTAGTATAAAACTTTGACAATTGATGTTTTTAACGCCTCTCGAGACTAAAAATTTATTGAGTTTTTTTACGCAATTTACCTTCTCACTCTCCACCACCGGGAATATGAAATTGTCCACCATCAGCGACTTAATCGGCCTCTCACAGGACCAACAAGTTGGTGGTTCACTGATAGATAATCTAATATTGTTGTCACGTTGTTTATTATGCAATTACTCTCTCGTAGTCTTTTCATTCACTTACTTTTATGAAAATAACAGATTCTTTTTGTTCTCTCATTCTGCCATGTTGGAACGACACTTTCACAAGAAAAAGGGGACTTCATTTATGTAGATTTCGCTCTTCTGTATCAGCTAAGTATGGACGTGGACTATTATATAACGTTTATAAAACCAGGAGAAACTGTCGTCTGGCCTCCAAGAGATTGGAGTGGTTTGACGTCTTATCTAGGTTTGGGTTGTGTGCTCTTAGGCTTCTTATCTAGGTTTGGGTTTGACGTCTTATCTAGGTTTGGTCTCCGGTGTCCCATATAGAGAACACAGCCCATTGCCTGGATCATTACGTTTCGAGACCTCTACCCCCGAAGGGAGCCGATCCCGTAGCAGTTGATGGGTTCGTAGCATGGAAAACAAAAAATTTCTACCGCAAGAACGAACAAAACCCAGATCTAATCTAGATAAAAGCCAAGATCTAATCTATTAGACATGTGCAACGAGATAGATAGGAACTAACCCTCGTAGATCCGAAAGCGTTAACGAGATTAGATCTCGTGGTTGATGTAGTCGATCACTTGCCGCTCTCAAGATCGTGTGGACGATCCTTCCGGTGTCGCGTTCCGGCAGCGCTTCCGCAGTCGGTCAAGTGGACGATCCTTCCGGCGCCACGTTTCGGCAGCGCTTCTGCAGTCGGTCACACGTGCGGAGTCAAAGCAGACCTTCCTCTCCTCGTTCCAGCGAGCAGCGGAGGTACTAGATCTTCTCCACGGAATCACAGCAGCACGACGGCGTGGTGGTGGTGGTGGAGTAGAGAATTCTGCAGGGCTTCGCCTATGCCTGTGCAGAAGAAGGAGGAGGAGAGAGGCGGCAGAGATTGGGAGTTATGGAGCAGGGCTTGCAGGGGGCGCCCCTACCCCTCTATTTAAAGGGGGGAGGGCGCCTTGGGAGGGGGAGTCCTAGTAGGACTCCCCACCTCCTAGGCCGGCGGATTGGGGAGGGGGGAGGAGTCCTCCTCCCCCACGACTCCTAGTCTTGACCCACCAGGACTCCTTGATCCCTTCCTTGGTTTTCAAGCAAACTCCAAGAAACCTTCCAGAACCTTCCGGAACATTCCGAAACCTTCTAGAACCCTCATACAAATACTCCGGAACATTTCCTAACTCAGAAAATGATCCCCAATATATGAATCTTATTCTCCGGACAATTCCGGATCTCCTCGTGATGTCCCGGATCCATTCTAAGACTCCGAACAACATTCGGTCTCCAATGCACATTCCATATGTACTTAAAACAACTTCGAACCTTAAGTGTGTCACCCTACGGTTCGTGAATATGTAGACATGACAGAGACACATCTCCTATCAATAACCATCAGCGGGACCTGGAGATCCATAATGGCTCCCACATACTCAACGATGACTTCGTGATCGATTGAACCATTTACATACGAAACTAATTTCCTTTGTCTCACGATACTATACTTATCCGAGGTTTGATCGTCGGTATCTCCATACCTAGTTCTACCTCGTTACTGATAAGTACTCTTTACTCGTTCCGTGATATGTCATCCCTTGTGACCTAGTCACATGCTTGCAAGCTAACTAGATGACATTCCACCGAGAGGGCCCAGAGCATATCTATCCGTCATATGGATGGACAAATCCCAATCTTGGTCCATGCGCTTCAACACATACTTTCAGAATACCCAATGACACCTTTATGACCACCCAGTTACGAAGCGGTGTTTGATGTCATCAAAGTACCCATCCGGTGATGGTGATTAACACAACCTCATGGTCGAAGGATTAGGTTACTATGCATTTAAAAGCTTACAGCAATACGAACTTAATGACTTGATCTTATGCTACGCTTACTATGGGTGTGTGTCCATCACATCATTCTCCTAATGATATAACCTTGTCATTAATCACATCCTAATGTCCATGATCAGGAACCATGATCATCAATTAATCAACAAGCTAGTTCAACAAGAGGCTTACTAGGGACTCTTACATGTTTACAAAACACACATGTATTAGTGTTTCCTAATAATACAATTATAGCATGGGATGTAAACATTCATCATAAACACAAAGATATAATAATAATCGCTTTTATTATTGCCTCTTGGACATATCTCCAACAGTCTCCCACTTGCACTAGAGTCAATAATCTAGATTACATGGTAATATACCGAACACCCATGGCGTTCTGGTGTTGGTCATGCTTTGCCCTAGGGAGAGGTTTAGTCAACGGATCTGCCACATTCAGATCAGTGTGTACTTTGCAAATCTTTATGTCACCATCTCGGACATACTCGCGAATAGCGTGGAAACGTAGCTTGATGTGCTTCAGCTTGCTATGTGACCTTGGCTCCTGTGCATTAGCTATGGCACCTGTGTTGTCACAGTAGATGGCCATCGGGTCCAACGCACTGGAAACCACGCCAAGTTCAGTAATGAATTCCTTCATCCAAACGGCTTCTTGTGCAGCCTCCGAAGTAGCTATGTATTCCGATTCAGTTGAAGATTTCGCCACAACGCTTTGCTTCGCACTCCTCTAGCTCACTGCAGCACCATTCAAAATAAATACGTATCCCGACTGTGACTTTAAGTCATCCGGATCGGTGTTCCAACTAGCATCGGTGTAACTGTTTACAACAAGCTGTTCATAACCTCCATAAGAAAGAACCATATCCTTAGTCCTATTAAGGTACTTTAGGATATTCTTGACCGCTGTCCAGTGCTCCATTCCAGGATCACTTTGATATCTGCTAGTCAAACTAACAGCATGTGCTATATCCGGTCTTGTACACAGCATGGCATACATGATAGAACCTATGGCCGAGGCATAGGGAATATTGTTCATCTTTTCTCTATCTTCTGCCGTAGCTGGACTTTGAGTCTTACTCAAGGTCTTACCTGACAACATGGGCACGAACCCTTTCTTGCTCTCTTCCATTCTAAACTTCTTTAGAACTTTGTCTAAGTATGTACTTTGTGAAAGCGCTGCGTCTTGATCTATCCCTATAAATCTTGATGCCTAGAATATATGCCGCTTCGCCAAGATCCTTCATTAAAAAACTATTATTCAAATAGGTTTTGACGCTATTAAGAAGTTCTATATCATTCCCAATCAACAATATGTCATCTACATATAGTACTAGGAATGCTACAGAGCTCCCACTCACTTTCTTGTAAATACAAGCTTCTCCATAAGTTTGTATAAATCCAAAGTTTTTGATTACTTTATCAAAACGTTGATTCCAACTCCGGGATGCTTGCTTCAGTCCATAAATGGAGCGCTGAAGTTTGCATACCTTGTCAGCATCTTTAGGATCGACAAAACCCTTGGGTTATACCATATACAACTCTTCCTCAATGTCACCATTAAGGAACGCCGTTTTGACATCCATCTGCCAAATCTCATAATCGAAATGTGCAGCAATTGCTAACAAAATCCTCACAGACTTTAGCTTCGCTACTGGTGAGAAAGTCTCATCATAGTCAACTCCTTGAATTTGTCGGAACCCTTTCGCGACAAGTCGAGCTTTATAGACGGTAACATTACCATCAGCATCTGTTTTTCTCTTGAAAATCCATTTGTTCTCGACAGCCTTACGGCCATCCGGTAAGTCCACCAAAGTCCACACCTGGTTTTCGTACATGGATCCCATTTCGGATTTCATGGCTTCTAGCCATTTGTTGGAATCTGGGCTCACCATAGCTTCTTCATACGTCGCAGGGTCATCAGTGTTGTCCACCAACATGACGTTCAAGGCAGAGTCATACCAATCAGGAGTGGTACGAACCCTCGTTGACTTGCGAGGTTCAGCAGTAACTTCGTTTGAAGTTTCATGATCATTATCATTAGCTTCCTCTCCAATTGGTGCAGGCGGCACAAAAACATCCTCCGGTGCTGCGCTACTCTCAAATCCGAGAGAAGGTTCAATAACCTCATCGAGTTCTACTTTCCTTCCAGTCACCTCCTTCGAGAGAAATTCCTTCTCAAGAAAGGATCCATTCTTTGCAACGAAAACTTTGCCTTCGGATCTATGATAGAAGATATACCCAATTGTTTCTTTAGGGTATCCTATGAAGACGCATTTCTCCGCTTTGGGTTCTAGCTTATCAAGTTGTAACTTCTTTACATATGCTTCGCAACCCCAAACTTTAAGGAACGACAACTTAGGTTTCTTACCAAACCACAATTCGTACGGTGTCGTTTCAACGGATTTAGATGGTGCCCTATTTAAAGTGAATGCGGCTATCTCTAATGCATAGCCCCAAAATGATAACGGTAAATCTGTAAGAGACATCATAGACCGAACCATATCTAAGAGAGTTCGATTACGACGTTCGGACACACCATTACGCTGTGGTGTTCCCGGCGGTGTCAACTGCGAAAGTATTCCACATTTCTTTAAATGCATGCCAAACTCATAACTCAGATATTCACCTCCGCGGTCAGAACGCAGAAACTTAATCTTCTTGTTACGATGATTTTCCACTTCACTTTGAAATTCCTTAAACTTCTCGAAAGTTTCGGATTTATGTTTCATAAAGTAGACATACCCATATCTACTCAAGTCATCCGTGAAAGTGAGAACATAACGATATCCACCACGCGATGCTACACTCATTGGACTGCACACATCGGTATGTATTATTTCCAATAAGTCTGTAGCTCGCTCCATTGTACCAGAGAATGGAGTCTTAGTCATTTTTCCCATTAGACATGCTTCGCATCTTTCAAGTGATTCAAAATCAAGTGATTTAAGAAGTCCATCAGAATGGAGTTTCTTCATACGCTTCACGCCAATGTGACCAAGACGACAGTGCCACATGTATGTAGAATTATCATTCAATTTAATTCGTTTAGCATCTATGTTGTGAACATGTGTATCACTACTATCGAGATTCAGTAAGAATAAACCATTCATCTCAGGTGCATTACCATAAAAGATATTACTCATATAAATCGAACAAACTTTATTCTCGGACTTAAAAGAGTAACCGTCTCGCAATAAACAGGATCCAGATATAATGTTCATGCTTAACACAGGCACCAAATAACAATTATTCAAATTTAAAACTAATCCCGAAGGTAGATGTAGAGGGAGCGTGCCGATGGCGATCACATCAACCTTGGAGCCATTTCCAACGCGCATCGTCACCTCGTATCTTGCCAGTCTTTGTTTATTCCGCAGCTCCTGTTTCGAGTTACAAATATGAGCAACCGAACCAGTATCAAATACCCAGGCACTACTACGATTACTAGTAAGATACACATCTATAACACATATATCAAATATACCTTTCTTCTTGATGTTGTCGTTCTTCAGATCCGTCAGGTACTTGGGGCAGTTACGCTTCCAGTGACCAGCTCCCTTGCAGTAGAAGCACTCAGTTTCAGGCTTAGGACTAGCCTTGGGCTTCTTAGCAGGTGCGGCAGCTTTCTTGCCGTCCTTCTTAAAGTTGCCCTTGTTCCTAGGCTTGCCCTGTCTCTTGAAATTGGTGGTCTTATTGACCATCAACACTTGTTGCTCCTTCTTGATCTCCACTTCAGCAGTTTTCAGCATGGATGATAGTTCAGGCAACGTCTTGTTCATGCAGTGCATATTGTAGTTCATCACAAAGTTCTTGTAACTTGGTGGCAGTGATTGAAGGAGACGGTGAATCCCCAATTCATTAGGAATCGATATCCCCAATTCTTGGAGCTTGTTTGCGTACCCAGACATGGTGAGTACGTGCTCGCTAACGGAGCTTCCCTCTTCCATCTTACAGTTAAAGAACTTTTTGGAGGCCTCATAGCTCTCCATGGCCGCGCGAGTCTCAAAAATTAGCCTGAGCTCCTTAATGATCTCGAACGGGTCGTGGTGCTCAAAACGCTTCTGGAGCTCCGCTTCTAAACCGTACAGGATGGCACACTAAACTGTGGAGTAATGATTTTTCCGAGTGGCGAAAACATTCTTTTCGTCATCGGTGGCATTATCTGCAGGTGGGTCACCTAGCGGTGCTTCGAGCACATAGGTCAACTGACCAGCCCTGAGGACGATCTTCGGTCCACGGAACCAGTCCGTGAAATTGCTTCCATTGTTCTTAAGCTTTTCTTTCTCTAGGAACGCATTGAAATTGATGGAGGGGGTTGCCATAATCTACAAAAATTTGCAAGTAGTTTAGACTAAGTTTATGACAAATTGAGTTCAAATTTAATTCTTAAACTGACTAGGTGAACTCCCACTCAAGACAACATCCCTCACATTGTCTTAGTGATTACACGAACCAAGTCCACTACACCAAGTCCGATCTTCACGAGAGAAGATGTAGTTTCATCGGCGAACAATCTTCATGTTCATCATATCATTTATATGACTCATGCTCTACCTTTCGGTATTCCGTGTTCCGAGACCATGTCTGTACATGCTAGGCTCGTCAAGATAACCTTAGTTTCCGCATGTGCAAATCTGGCTTGCACCCGTTGTATGCACACGTAGAATCTATCACATCCGATCATCACGAGATGCTTCGAAACGACGAGTCTTAGCAACGGTGCCAACTAAGGGTGAACACTTTATTACTTGATATTTAGTGAGAGGGATCATCTTATAATGCTACCGTCGCGATCTAAGTAATACAAGATGCATAAAGGATTAACATCACAGGCAATTCATAATTAGTGTGATATGATATGGCCTTTTCTTCTTGCGAATTTGATCTCCATCTCCAAAGCACGGACATGATCTCCATCATCACCAGCATTGCGTCAAGGTCAGTGGCGCCGCTTCATGGTTGTCCATCATCACCAGCAACTATTACAACTACTTGGAATAAAGCTATTACAAGATGAATAGACACGCAGGTCTTAACAGAATTAAAGACAACCATTAGGCTCCTGCCGGTTGCCATATTACAATAAGGATCATTGCATACATCAAATACAATCAGAATCACATGATGGCCATATCACATCACAAAACCCCTGCAAAAACAAGTTAGACGCCTCTAATTTTCTTTGCATGTTTTACGTGGTTTGGGGCTTTCGCATAAGACCGATCTTACCTACGAACAATTACCACAACGTTGATACAAGTGTTGTCAGATGCTCATTGTAAATTGAATCTTAACTATGGTGGGAGAGACAGACACCCGCAAAGCCACTTGTGCAAAGCAAGTTGCACGTCAAGCGTGGAGCAAGTCTCATGTGCGATGACATGTAATGTTAGCCCGAGCCGCTTCATCCTACCATGCCGCAAGATGCAAAGTACACGCTAAGACACCGAAAAAAAAAGCATCAACGCCCACAAAAACATTGTGTTCTACTCGTGCAACAGATCTACGCATAGATACGGCTCTGATACCACTGATGGGTTCGTAGCATGGAAAACAAAAAATTTCTACCGCAAGAACGAACAAAACCCAGATCTAATCTAGATAAAAGCCAAGATCTAATCTATTAGACATGTGCAACGAGATAGATAGGAACTAACCCTCGTAGATCCGAAAGCGTTAACGGGATTAGATCTCGTGGTTGATGTAGTCGATCACTTGCCGATCTCAAGATCGTGTGGACGAACCTTCCGGCGTCGCGTTCCGGCAGCGCTTCCGCAGTCGGTCAAGTGGACGATCCTTCCGGCGCCGCGTTTCGGCAGCGCTTCCACAGTCGATCACACGTGCGGAGTCGAAGCAGACCTTCCTCTCCTCGTTCCAGCGAGCAGCGGAGGTACTAGATCTTCTCCACGGAATCATAGCAGCACGACGGCGTGGTGGTGGTGGTGGAGTAGAGAATTCTGTAGGGCTTCGCCTATGCCTGTGCAGAAGAAGGAGGAGGAGAGAGGCGGCAGAGATTGGGAGTTATGGAGCAGGGCTTGGAGGGGGCGCCCCTACCCCTCTATTTAAAGGGGGGAGGGCGCCTTGGGAGGGGGAGTCCTAGTAGGACTCCCTACCTCCTAGGCCGGCGGATTGGGGAGGGGGGAGGAGTCCTCCTCCCCCATGACTCCTAGTCTTGACCCACCAGGACTCCTTGATCCCTTCTTGGTTTTCAAGCAAACTCCAAGAAACCTTCCGGAACATTCCGAAACCTTCTAGAACCCTCATACAAATACTCCGGAACATTTCCTAACTCAGAAAATGATCCCCAATATATGAATCTTATTCTCCAGACAATTCCGGATCTCCTCGTGATGTCCCGGATCCATTCTAAGACTCCGAACAACATTCGGTCTCCAATGCACATTCCATATGTACTTAAAACAACTTCGAACCTTAAGTGTGTCACCCTACGGTTCGTGAATATGTAGACATGACAGAGACACATCTCCTATCAATAACCATCAGCGGGACCTGGAGATCCATAATGGCTCCCACATACTCAACGATGACTTCGTGATCGATTGAACCATTTACATACGAAACTAATTTCCTTTGTCTCACGATACTATACTTATCCGAGGTTTGATCGTCGGTATCTCCATACCTAGTTCTACCTCGTTACTGATAAGTACTCTTTACTCGTTCCGTGATATGTCATCCCTTGTGACCTAGTCACATGCTTGCAAGCTAACTAGATGACATTCCACCGAGAGGGCCCAGAGCATATCTATCCGTCATATGGATGGACAAATCCTAATCTTGGTCCATGCGCTTCAACACATACTTTCAGAATACCCAATGACACCTTTATGACCACCCAGTTACGAAGCGGTGTTTGATGTCATCAAAGTACCCATCCGGTGATGGTGATTAACACAACCTCATGGTCGAAGGATTAGGTTACTATGCATTTAAAAGCTTACAACAATACGAACTTAATGACTTGATCTTATGCTACGCTTACTATGGGTGTGTGTCCATCACATCATTCTCCTAATGATATAACCTTGTTATTAATTACATCCTAATGTCCATGATCAGTAAACCATGATCATCAATTAAGCAACAAGCTAGTTCAACAAGAGGCTTATTAGGGACTCTTACATGTTTACAAAACACACATGTATTAGTTTTTCCTAATAATACAATTATAGCATGGGATGTAAACATTAATCATAAACACAAAGATATAATAATAATCGCTTTTATTATTGCCTCTTCGGCATATCTCCAAGAGCAGTTGCCACAGGAAAATATGTAGGCTCAAGGGAAGGGGAGGGGGGCTTTCACAGGTGCGTCGTCGAAGGTAACTCCGGACCGTGGAAGAGGGTCCGATAGGCTGAGCTAACCGAAAAAGCTCCCGAAGGAGAGTGGCTCCATGTCCCCATATCCCTCTTCTCTGAGAGGGATAAGGGCAAGGAGCCCCGCAGCCTCAGGAAGTCTGCGACCTCAGCGTCATTGAAGGTCCTATGGAACGGGATGTTCCAGCGGACTCCGTGACAGATGACGCAGTTAACGGTAGGCCAAATGACAGATGACTCGAGATCCATGGCGCCTCGGTCGGCTTGCCGCGCGCGGTGATAGCTGAAACCTGATACTACCCGCCAGTAGTACTCAGCATCTGGGCACCGCGTGTTGGACCAGGGACGGCCAGTTATTCCCGGCAGCGCTCTTTTACTTTTTCTGCTGGGACTGGGAGGTTCATGGCAGCAGGGCCTATGGCACTGTGCGGTAACGGTAGATCATCATGGTCAGCTAGTCTTTGGTACCATCGGTAAATGGGAAGGGAAATGCTGTCGAGAGCAACATGGCAATCATCCCTTCTGCAGCATATCATACTACTCCACCTAGGCTGAAGCCTGACTGAGTACTGGAGTGTTGAAGCATTGGTCCATTCAACAATCACTGCGACGTAAAATCTTCAGCTGCTATCATATTTACAGCCGGCCAAGCAAGAACCTCCACTGTCTGTCGCAGGGGATCGAGGCACGTCCACTTTAGTTAGCGCTTTGCTTAAGCACGCCGTGCCTTTCGGGTAGAATTAGGCTGAGGTAAGAGAAGGAGCGCGATGCGACTATATATGCGAGGGCAAAGCAAAAACACGCACAACAAACAATGGTCACTCAGTCAGTCAGTCAGACGAAACCAAACCTTTTCTGCAGAACTCTTTCGCGTCGTCAAAGACAAGCTGCTTGGGTCGTGGCATGGGCATGGGCACGCACCACGCAGCCAACCTTTTCCGCTCCTCTTTTGCCTGAGACGAGACGAGAAAATAGTGAATGAACGAAACGGGAGCCACGGAGAGCATGAAGGCAAAAGCAAAGGTTGCAGATAGGGCTGCAAGCGGGGCGGCGGGTTCGCGGACAACTATTTTGCCTAGCTGATACTATGTACGTAGTACAAGTTAGAGATAGATTCTAATCGTTGCGTGTTGTATAATTTGTACTAGCCATCTCGTTTTGCAGGCTTAAGCGGGCCCCGCACTTGCAACCCTAGTTGCAGAGGCGAGCCAAAAGAAATAACCGTTTGTTGTGCGTGTTTTTCTAATTCTAAATATAACTAATAATAGATCTAACATCTTATTCAAGTGAATAGCCATTAAGATATACTCTTTATGAACTTCAAAAATTCCAATTATAACTATTTGTTGTTAAACAAGAATTATGTTTCTTTTGTTAATGTTTATTATAATAATTTAGTTTCGGATGCTCGGGCTTTTATCAATAGTAGAAAACAAGACTTCCATCTAAGCCTTTAGTACCGGTTCCCTTACAAACCGGTACTAAAGGGTTTATTAATACCGGCTCACTTGTCCAGGCGGCCGAGGAACATTAATACCGGTTAGTTGATGGCCTTCGAACCGGTACGAAAGGCTTCTCAGTCCAATTTTGAAGCAAGGTGGACTCAGTGCTGAACCTTTAGTACCGGTTCGTCTTAAGAACCGGTACTATAGGGTCCCTGCCCTATTTCTCAAACCCGATCGGCCTTGCATCTCGTTTCCCCTTCCCCTTCTCCTTCTCCTCTCTCACATTTTCAAATATTTTGCACCTCTCACACTCCAACAAATCTCCATTTTTTCCACCATTTTATCAAGATTGGCGGCACCCATCTATCCAAGGGTTAGCAGTATTATCCTTTCTTCCGGCGTTCCTAATTTAGCTCATTTCTTTCCTAGTTTAACTCGTATTATTTTTGTAGTGCTAGCAAGGTGTTCGATGAAATGCCTAAGTTAGGGATTTCATTCTTTTTATATGCAATTTGAGCTCAAATTAAAGTATGATTTGTAGGTTTTAGTATCATCCCCGTCCTCACCAGCGTCGATCGCCAGCGTCATCCCCCAGCACCGTACCACCTCGGTGAGCCTCTTCTTTTTTATAAAAAAACTTAGTTTTATGTGATGAACTTGAATATTGATTAAGTTGGTCACTCATATATCCATGATGTTGTGTAATTAATGATTTTTTATATACTTATATATATAATGCAGATGAATCGACAATGGATGTACGGTGACCGATGCCATCCCGACTTCATTACTGGCATCCATTATTTTCTCAACGTGGCTGAGGCAAACATGCGGTCGAATGGTTTCATTTATTGTCCATGTAGTTCCTGTAACAATACGAAGGATTACTCTACCTCAAAGACCCTTCACGTCCACCTTCTTGAGAACGGTTTCATGCCCGGCTATAATTGTTGGACCAAGCACGGAGAAAGAGGGGTTATAATGGAAGACAACGAAGAAGAGGAGGATAGTAACAACTATCCTATGTTCACTGAAGATGATGATAGTAGAATGGGGGAAGACGAAGATGAAGAAGAGCCCATTTTTGATGACCCCGATGACGATTTGGGTCGGACCATTCTTGATGCGAAGATAAACTGCGGAAGTGAAAAGGAGAGGATGAAGTTGGAGAAAATGTTAGAGGATCACAACAAATTGTTGTACCCAAATTGCGAAGATGGCCAGAAAAGGCTGGATACCACACTAGAATTGCTGCAATGGAAGGCAGAGAATGGTACTTCTGACAAAGGATTTGAAAAGTTGCTGAAAATAATAAAGAAGATGTTCCAGTGAAGAACGTATTGCCCTCTAGTACGTACGAAGCAAAGAAGGTTGTCTACCATCTAGGATTAGAGGTGCAGAAGATACATACATGCATCAATGACTGCATCCTCTACCGCGAGGAGTACGAGAATTTGAATGCATGCCCGGTATTTGGTGCATTGAGGTATAAGATCAGACGAGATGACCCTGGCGATGTTGAGGGCGAGTCCACCCCTAGGAAGAGGGTTCCTGCGAAGGTGATGTGGTATGCTCCTATAATACCAAAGTTGAAACGTTTGTTCCAAAACAAAGAGCATGCATAGTTGTCGACAAAACACAACCGATTACCCCATCGCTGAAGTAGCATATCAATTTGTTCTTGGGAAAGATTTGGTCGAGAATATCAGGTCTCTACCAACAAGTATGCGTAATTTGCATGTGTGGTACACTAATGCCACAGAGAGAGGGAAATTGAAGGGAATATGCCCGAGAGGCAATAATAAAGTGGTTTTTATCTTATTCCATGTTTATGATAAATGTTTATTTTGCATGCTATATTTGTATTGATCGAAAACGTCAATACATGTGTGTTTAATAAACAAAAAAGGGTTCCTAGTTATGCCTCTCTTATAGACTAGCTCATTGATTAACAAGATGATCAAGGTTTCCTGATCATGGACATTGGATGTTGTTAATAACAAGGTCACAACATTGGTGGAATGATGTGATGAACATTCATCCGAAGTATAGCATTACGATCAAGTCATTATGTTTATATTGTTATAACATCATACGAAGTAATCTTAGTCCTTAGACCATGAGATCATGTTAATTGCTAACACCAGAAGAGTATCTTGATAACACCAAACGTCACACCGTAACAGGGTGACTATAAAGGTGGGTTCAGTGCTACAAAGGTGTTATGTTGAGGCTCATGGATCAAGAGTGGAATTTGACAATCCCGATGACGGATAGATATACTTTGGGCCCTCTTGGTGATATCACATTAAGATAGCTTACAAGCAAGTGATGTGATCACTAGAATGTTATATCACGGGAACGAGAAAAGAGTGCATGTCGGTAACGAGATCAAACTAGGTATGGAGATACCGATGATCGAATCTCGGACATATAATATATCGCGAGACAAAGGGATTTAGTTACTAGCGTTAAAGGTTCTCACGATCACAGAAGTCATCGTTGAATGTGTAGGAGTCAGTACGGATCTCCAGGTCCCGCTGCTGATTATTGATCGGAGAGGGGTCTCGATCATGTCTGCATTATTCGCGAACCGTAGGGTGACACACTTAAGGGATACTGACACCATTTGGAGCAAATATGTTTCAGATAAAGATTTAAGAAAGCGCTGGAATTATTTCAATAGACACCGAAACTGTTTCGGGTGAAATTGCTGAAATTGGTTCTGCATGTAATATTGAAATGTTGCAGGGGGTTTTATGTGAATGTTTGTTAATTAAAGTAATTAACAAAATTCTGAATAAAAATAATAAAAGAGTTTTATTAAATGAGAGAGCATTAAATTTGGAGAAATTTAATGCATTTAAAGTGGAGACTTTAAAAGGGGATGTGAAGAGGCATTTTAATGTGGAGGGGTTACCACCACATGAATGGAGGAGGTGAAGAGACACCTCCTCCATGCGCCGGCCATGAAGGAGGGGCACCCCCCTCCTCCTATAAAAGGCCACCCTCTCCTCACTTCTCAAACACACCTCCTTGTGAAGGATCTTTCTCCCCCTCTAGTATTATTCCCCCTCTAGTATTATTCCCCCATGGTCTCGGATTAGCGAGATACATGTTCCCGGTGGCTTTATCTGGAAAGGAGTTGCTGCTTCCGCTGCTTTGCTGGAGCGAGGGATGGAGGTTGTCGGGTACCGGACGTGTGTGCGATCACGGATGCACCGCTGCTTTGCGGTGCTGGACTTGGTGGTGCTGGAGCTGGATCTGATGGACGTGCTGGAGCCGGACCTACTGGACTTCCTCACAATCTTGAGATCGGCAAGTGTACGACTACATCAACCACGAGTTCCTACTCGTTAACAAAACTCGTTGTCTTCGAGGGTAAGTTCTCGTTGGATGTATGTCCACCCGTTGCTTTGTACCTAGTAGATAGATCTTGGCGTGTAGTTCACACCGTAGGAATTTTTTTGTTTTCTATGCTGCGGACCCAATAATGGTATCAGAGCCTGATCTATGCGTAGGTGCTTTGCACGGGTAGTACACATATGTTTATATGTGGGCGATGATGATTATGTTATTGCATCTTCTATGTATTTTGGATATTGGTGGCATAGTGGGATGAAGCGGCCCGGACCAACCTTACATGTCATCGTACATGAGACCGGTTCCACGACTGACATGCAACTTGTTTTGCATAAGTGGCTGGCGGGTGTCTGTCTCTCCTACTATAGTCAATATCTGATTTACAACGAGTTGCTAATAACTTGGTTATCCACGTTGTGGTTCACGTTCGTAGGTAAGAACGGTTCTATCTCCGAAAGCGCTAAGCCACGTAAAACTTGCAATTGATAAATTAGAGGCATCTAGTTTAGATCGTTGCTGGGCTAGTTTATTGATATGGTATTGTTGTAAGTAGATGTATGATAGATACTCTTACAACACACTTAACGTGTAAGTTCCATAGACCTTGGCCTTACACACAAAGGAATGATAGAGATCATACCACGATGCAAATGATAGAGATCAAATGCATGGACCATATCATCTCACTTTACACATTAGATGTTAGCATCTTATACTGCTAGTTTGGCGCTTTTGGTAGCATTATAAGATGATCCCTCATTTAAATATCAAGATAAAATGTGTTCTTCCTTAAGTATGCACCTTTTGATGGATCGTGTTTCGAGACATCACGTGATGATCGGGTGTACTCTACTCTACGCTTTCATACAAACGGGTGTAAGACAGTTTTACACATGCGAGTACTAAGGTTCTTACTTAGCGAGCCTAGCATGTGCAGACATGGCCTCGGAACACGGACCGAAAGGTTAAACATGAGTCATATAGTTGATATGATGCCCATATAGATGCTCGCCTTTAAAGCTACATCAACTCACGTGATGATCGGACTTGGTGTAGTGGATTTGGTTCATGTAATCACCAAAAAGGCACGAGGGATGTCGTTTTTGAGTGGGAGTTCATTTCTAATTTGGATTAGTCGAACCGAATTTGTCATAAATTAAATCAAAGTGAATTTGCATAGTTTGTTGTAGTCATTGGCATTCGTTTTGTACCTTATGATTAGTTTTTATTTGAGATAATAGAACTATAGAATTCTGGATATTTACTTTACGAACTGGTATCGTATTGTTTTGAATGTCAATTTAAAGTTTATAAGTCCTATTGCAAACTTTCAGCAAACTCTATTTACTCCATGAAATTTAATAAGTAGTATTAATCAAGAGTAAGAATTCCAATGTTAGTATCTAAAGTATCATGTTTGCCTCCATGATTATTGATATTCAAAAGTTGTATCAATATCAAGATTATATTGGAGCTGAAAATTGTTTCAGAAACCATCATGTGTGAAAGATATTGTGATATCTGAAACAATGTTTTTGGTTGCATTATGATAGAGTATAATTTAGCAAAATACATGTTCTCATATTGTATGAGAATTTGTGAAGGTTGGAGATGCTAGGCATCCAAATCTAAAAAGATTTTGGGAACTGATATTATACTCGCGATCCTTCGTTATAGGCTATAGTAGCTTGATCATGAAAGTTGTCATGATAAGGATGAATAGAAGATGTAAGTAAAATGTTTACTACACTAATAGATTACTAAAGAATGGATTTTTGAAAGAATACCAAACATTTGATGATGGTGATCCACTTCAAAGTGCAAGTCCAAAGGTATTAGTATTTGACTATATACAAGCTTTGTACCATGTGTCATGTTGATGACACCACTATTGATGTTGATAGATTCTTTTAAAAGAAAAGAATTGCTGAAAGAGAATCTATAAAATATTTGGCAGAAAATAAAAGGTTGGAGATGTCCAACTTGGGTATATAGAATATATACATGTTATGGTTGTATTCCTTGCATATTAAACAATGTGGTTCTTAGGTATTGGATACCGGTATTGGATACCGAATTGGTTGGTATGAAGTGTCATACAGGACAACGCAATTCATGAACTGCAATGGCCTAAGTAATTAGCAAGAGAATAAGTGATGATGATCATCGAAAACAAATAAAGTGTTATTGTGCTTTTTCGTTGTCGTCAAACCTAGCCTTCAAGATTTGTTTTAATAATTGTTATTTTGTTCCGGTATTACGAGAACAATGGTTGTTCAAATAGTTACCGTATTCCATAAAGGATGGATGAACTTTTACAAGTCTAGTGGGAGAAATCACATCCATAAACACTATTGCTAAAATGTCGCAAGACAAATGATTGAAAGATCACTTATGAAGTGACATCGCTGTTTAAATTATATTGGAAAGAAAACATGAAGAAACTCCATGTTGATGGATTTTTGGAGTCTTTGATTTTGATCAATTGACTCATGTGAGACTTTCCTCGAGATAATTGAAACTCCGTCCATAGGCCAGAGAGGAACGGATGACTAGATTATTGGAAATTGTACATGCTGATGTGCATAGTCCATTATGTGTAGCCATATGCGATGGATCTTTTTGCTTCATATGCTTTCTTCAAAAATTTGAGTGAATATATCTGTATATTTACTTAATAAGGAAGAAGTATGAAACATTTGAGAGTTGTTCAACGACTTTCAAGATGAAGTGAAAAATCATTGTAACAATAAAATAAAGAGTTTATGATTCGATCATAAAGGACGATATTTGAGTTACATGTTTAGCAAAACACCTAAGATTTGAGGAATTGTTCCATGAATTTGGATTTCCCGATAAACCATAGGAGTATGGTATGTTCGAGAGATGAAATCAAACCATATTTGACATGGTAAGATCAAAGGTGTCATTTATAAAACTGCCATTATGTTTTAAAAATTGAAGCTTTAGAGACTACCGCTTTTACACTAAAAAGAGCACCATCGTGATCCATTGAAATGACACCATATGAATTATGGTTTGGGATAAAACCCGAATTGTCTTTTCTTAAATTTTGGTATGCTATGCATA
The DNA here is from genome assembly GCA_910589775.1 of Avena eriantha. Taxonomy (NCBI): domain Eukaryota; kingdom Viridiplantae; phylum Streptophyta; class Magnoliopsida; order Poales; family Poaceae; genus Avena; species Avena eriantha. Next base: position 404,844,061 of record OU342746.1, on the reverse strand, counting down.
AGTAAAATGTTTACAACCAAAGTCGGATAAGCACGTCTTTGTAGGTTATCCCAAAGAATTTGTTGGGAATTTCTCCATAACACCGAGGACAAAAGAGTTTGTTACTTGGAACGTCAAGTTTCTTGAGAAGGATTTTTTTCGTGAAAAGTTAAGTGGGAGGACAATAGAACTTTGATGAGGTTGTTGAACCTTAGCTATATGTGCTAAGTAGCGCAGCGCCGGAAAGTGTCCCGGTGGCGGCCACAATGCTCATGGCTCTCGTGATTACAAAAGGTGTGATCTCGGAGATTAGAGTTCCTATAGAACCGTGTGGGTCGGTAAGAATCAAATAGTAAGATTTGATAAGCAAGTCGTTATTGTTTTGACAATGATGAACCGACTACATGCAAAGAAGCGATGATGGGCCCTGACTCTATAAAATGACTAGAAGTCATAGAATCCGTGATAGTATCCATACACGAGAAATCAAGTTTCTGAACTTGGAAGACCCTCCGGAAAGGCGTGAAGCCTATTGGTCGTGTTTAGATCTATAAAGAAATAAGACATGGATGTTTAACATCTATGAAATAGTCGACATGTCGGAAAGAAGTTTACGACAATGTTCAAGGAGTTGACTATGACAAGATTTGATCTTTCATAGCGATATTTAGTCTTGACGGATTAATGTAGCAACCACTACATATAATTTGGTATATGGTAATTGAATAAACAAAACAATGTTCTTCTAATAGAACGGTTACGTAGGACGTGTACATGACACAGTCCAAAGGGTTTTGTTAATTCAAAGGGTGCTAAAGGGCATGCAAACTTCAATAGTTGAAGTAAGCATAGCGGAGTTGGAATCTTCACCATGATGAAACTGTTAAAAGTGTTTAAATTCATCGGAGATGATGACGATGCTTGCATTTACAAGAAATTAAGTGGGAGCGCTGAGACATATTTCTAATACATTATGTAGATAACATATTGTTGATTGGAAATGATGTATCTTGTATTGACACAAGTTAAGAATTTCATTAAAATAAGATTTCGATGAAAGACTTGGGCAAAACCGGAATATTAGGCATCAATATCTATATGGATTAAGGCGCTAATATGGTTGTGCCAGATATACATCTATGAGATATTGAAAGAGTTTAATATGAAAACGACAAGAAAGGTTCTTGCTGCATGGAAAGGATTGTATCAAAATTCAAGTGTTTCAACACTTGGTGAGTAAAATCACATGAAGATTTTGATCGATTATACCATGATATGTATATATCCAGAATGTGCTATGCTCTAAATGTTATGAGCACATACTAGAATGATTCATGAGATCATCATTGGACGATAGTAAAGATATTCTTATGAGCTTTGGAAGAACTAAGAATATATAATGTATAAGTGACAAATAGTTAAAGGTAGTTCATTGTAAAGTGTTACATTGATACTAATTTTGTCACAAGATACAAATTAAATTTATCTCAATTTAGACTATGGGTGGCACAATGTAATGGAAAGGATGTTCCATGATGGATTTGGATGAGTTCCAAAGTTGAGACATTATGACGGATACTACAACAAAAGGCTAATTATATAACTGCTATACTAGCCGCAAAGGAGCGCATTTGTGTTAAGTAGTTTGTTATCAAACTAGATGTGGTTCAAAGTGGGCTAATACTATGAAGATATATTTGTGACAATAATATCAACATATTTTTAGCCGAACGAACTAAAGGTCTCACCACTGGACCAAATTTATAGAATGCCATCTCATTTGAGAATGAGTGATGCGTAGAGACGCAAAGACATGCAAATACACACGGACCTAAAACTGTCAGATCCGGAGATTATGTTAACCACTAGCAATCGCGTATATGCAACACCAGAAAGCCATAGGTGTTCAATACGCAAAGTTTTTCAAACTAGATTATTGACTCTAGTGCAAGTGGGAGACTGAAGGGAATATGCCCGAGAGACAATAATAAAGTGGTTATTATCTTATTCCATGTTTATGATAAATGTTTATTTGGCATGCTATAATTTTATTGATCAGAAACGTCAATACATGTGTGTTTAATAAACAAAAAAGGGTTCCTAGTTATGCCTCTCTTATAGACTAGCTCATTGATTAACAAGATGATTAAGGTTTACTGATCATGGACATTGGATGTTGTTAATAATGAGGTCACAACATTGGTGGAATGATGTGATTAACATTCATATAAAGTATAGCATTACGATCAAGTCATTATGTTTATATTGCTATAACATCATACGAAGTAATCTTAGTCCTTAGACCATGAGATCATGTTAATTGCTAACACCAGAAGAGTATCTTGATAACACCAAACGTCACACCGTAACAGGGTGACTATAAAGGTGGGTTCAGTGCTACAAAGGTGTTATGTTGAGGCTCATGGATCAAGAGTGGAATTTGTCAATCCCGATGACGGATAGATATACTCTGGACCCTCTCGGTGATATCACATTAAGATAGCTTGCAAGCAAGTGATGTGATCACTAGAATGTTATATCACGGGAACGAGAAAAGAGTGCATGTCGGTAACGAGATCAAACTAGGTATGGAGATACCGATGATCGAATCTCGGACATGTAATATATCGCGAGACAAAGGGATTTAGTTACTAGCGTTAAAGGTTCTCACGATCACAGAAGTCATCGTTGAATGTGTAGGAGTCAGTACAGATCTCTAGGTCCCGCTGCTGATTATTGATCGGAGAGGGGTCTCGATCATGTCTGCATTATTCGCGAACCGTAGGGTGACACACTTAAGGGATACCCACACCATTTGGAGCAAATATGTTTCAGATAAAGATTTAAGAAAGCGCTGGAATTATTTCAATAGACACCGAAACTGTTTCGGGTGAAATTGCTAAAATTGGTTCTGCATGTAATATTGAAATGTTGCAGGGGGTTTTATGTGAATGTTTGTTAATTAAAGTAATTAACAAAATTCTGAATACAAAATAATAAAAGAGTTTTATTAAATAAGAGAGCATTAAATTTAGAGAAATTTAATGCATTTAAAGTGAAGACTTTAAAAGGGAATGTGAAGAGGCATTTTAATGTGGTGGGGGTTACCACCACATGAATGGAGGAGGTGAAGAGACACCTCCTCCATGCGCCGGCCATGAAGGAGGGGCACCCCCCTCCTCCTATAAAAGGTCACCCTCTCCTCACTTCTCAAACACACCTCCTTGTGAAGAATCTCTCCCCCCCTCTAGTATTATTCCCCTATGGTCTCGGATTAGCGAGATACATGTTTCTGGTGGCTTTATCTAGAAAGGAGTTGCTGCTTTCGCTGCTTTTCTGGAGCGAGGGACGGAGGTTGTCGGGGTACCGGACGTGTGTGATATCACGGATGCACCGCTGCTTTGTGGTGCTGGACTTGGTGGTGCTGGAGCTGGATCTGATCGACGTGCTGGAGCCGGACCTGCTGGACTTCCTCACGATCTTGAGATCTGCAAGTGTACGACTACATCAACCACGAGTTCCTACTCGTTAACAAAACTTGTTGTATTCGAGGGTAAGTTCTCGTTGGATGTATGTCCACCCGTTGCTTTGTACCTTAGATCTTGGCGTGTAGTTCACACCGTAGGAATTTTTTGTTTTCTATGATACGGACCCAACAGAAATTACCATAGAAGATCACATCTTTAACAAGGATACACCGGAGATTTTGCTAAGGTTTTTGAAGCGACAACGTGACAAAAATATAATACTTTGGCCTTACAACTTCAAGTGAGTGTTACTGTCTTATGACACATTCTATTTTGCTCACCATATGTTAAATTTTTAACTGATGACTTATATCTATGACACTGCATATTTAAACGTGCGCAGGTTCCACTTTATTCTTATCGTCATTAAAATGTACGATGGAGAAGTTGAAGTCTTTGACTCACTAACCAAAGAGCCTATACTATACAAGACGGCTTTTGAGATGCTCAAAAAGTAATTTTAATTCTTATCTTTTTTTCGTTAATTTCCTGATATCAACAAATTGATAACTCTTTTATGCATTTTCTTTTGTCGGGCAGCGTATGGAAAAAATTCATCGAGAAAGATCCGGCCGGTGGATGGAAACAGAAGCTGATATGGCGTGCGAACAAAGTAAGTAGTACTACCTAGGTCCACGCACCTTTATCATACTTGATTATTGTTTGATTGAATTATATTGTTGTACAGAAATGCGTGAAACAACCAAAGGGGACTAATCTATATGGATACTACGTTTGCGAAAATATCCACAAGATTGTCAGCGAGAGAATGAATAATTAAAGAAATAGAGAGGTACGAAAACAATATTCACAAATTTATTTTGTTACCATAACTTGTGCTGAGTTTCAGTCATAATTGTTTGATTGTGATTTTAATATATATATATATACACATAGCTCATGTATTCATTTGTATCTCATTCTTTTACAGTTGGCAAGAAAGCGGGACAGGATCTCAATCGAGCACCGCTTCAAAGCAATTGGCGAAGAATTGACGGGTCCTTCGGGACGTCATACCTAACTTCGCAGAGTACCACTATGAATGAAGATCTACATGTAATATATAGTTTGACTCGGAGAGTACCACTATGCTACATGTAATAGATAGTATGCCTCGGAGAGTACCACTATGCATGAAGATCGATCTTCATGCATGTACTACTTAATTTTGCGATCTTATGCAATTACATCTGTTATATTATATGCACCAAGTTGATATGCATCACCTAGATCTTCATGTACTACCTAAACCCAAACGCGTTTCTGGCGCATCGACGCGATCCTCGTACGATGAAACGGTCTGATACCCCTAAACCCCTCCTAAAACCCTAAACCCTCGATTTTCTGCCGTGGCAGAGATTTATGCACTTTCTCTGACGCGGTAGCCAACCTTTGGTACCGGTTCTTGTTACAAACCGGTACCAAAGGTCCCTAACCCTGCGGTCTGCTGGATGCCCACGTGGAGGCCCCTTTAATACCGGTTCGTAAGGAACCGGTAGCAAAGGGGGGCTGTTGTCCCGAATCTTTTGTACCGGTTGCGTTTCCGGTACAAAAGAGCCTCTGGAACCGGTATTGATGCCCATTTTTCTACTAGTGTATGTTGTAAACTAAATGATCATGAATCTAAGCAGGCCAAAACTATTACATTACTCTATAAATTAATTTATGCTTCTTCTTATGCTATAGCGCATTCATATTTTTCTATACTCATAATGTCCTTAAATATCTCCGAATTGTGATAGTTTTTAAGGTGTACAATATTGACAAGTAACTTGGTAGAGGTTTCTAGGGTATATCAGGTACTCGTTTCTTAGTCAAAATGGCTCTTGCCATTTGGGAGGGGGTTGGCATTAGTAGTGGAATGTGGTAGTGGATGGTTTGAATTATCCAATATTCATATTGGAGAAAGTGAAAATGGATGTGGAAATATCCGCCATAGTAATAAAATAAAAGTGAATTGAAGATGCAAATCCATTGGGGGGGGGGGGGGGGGGATTTAAATCAAATATACATATATATATATATGAAACTGATATATCCGTATCCATATAAGATTATTTTATCCACTTGCCACAATTGTAGCCCTCTATACCAATTAACCAACATAAAAAAAATAAAAAGTGGCCACGTCTATTTTTTTTGATTGAAACTATAAAATATTATGGTGTATGGTAATGTAATTAATCGGCCTAAGACTATATGGTTAAATTATTTCGTGTCATGTGGCTAAATTGTAAACTATCCAACTTCAGATTCAAGTAACATCTGATTCATATTGGATAACATCCATATTCGTTTTAAAATATGAAATGGAATTGGAAAGTGCATTATCCCACCCACCAACTTTCAATATGTTTCCACCATTAGTTCGTCTGTTACTCGCTAGTTCAAAATAAAAACCCGATTGACCAAAGAGGGCGAAATGTAAGGCAATGCAAATCGTCCGGTGGAAAAATTGATGTAGTACAAAGCCTACTAGTAGTAAACATGGAACAATAATGCCAAGTGTGGTTTTCTGTGTGTGGTTTCTTTTAGTTGTCCCTAGCGGCGATCACGCCAGTTCAATCAAATGTCGACCTGAGATTATTATCCAGTTCTGGTATAGCTCTGATATAGGGACAACATCGTAATCCACGGAGAGTACATTTATCTGGCACAACCGTGAACCGTATCCAATGCTACGAGAGTACATTGCTACCGCCACTAGATTCATGCAATGGAACCGCGAGGCATGTGAACAATCTCGTCTTCGAGGAGATTAGATTTCCTCTTGCCCACTTGTATCCCGAACTGTAGACACACATGTAAAATTCTTATTCTCCGGCCCATGGGAGATCTCCACGTGATAGTAACTGGCTGAAATCCCAACGACCCACGGTCTCCAACATATTTTAGATGAGCACAGATCAGCGGGAGTAGTAGTTGACCTCCTCTACAAAAGATAGGACCAGTACAGGTCACAGTGTACCCAAAAGAAGAAGAAAACACGCCATAGACATCCATGCATACATGTATGTGACCTTTCTCAGAAATGGGACAGTCTCCTCGAAAAATTAAGAGCGCCCTTTGGATAAGCAAAAGCAGTATAAAAAATATCCTTTTTCCTTACGAAACAGCGCAGAGGTAAGAAAAATACAAAAAAAAGAAGGTAAACCCGGATGTTTCGTCTCTTCGCCCTTTGTTTGTATTAGAAATGCAATGAATTTGGGTGCTAAATTTTGTGAAGTGCCCAATGCATGGGCTAGTACATTGTACTGCAGAGTGCTGATCGTGCAACATAAGTAAGCGTGAGACCTCGGGGCCGAACACCGGAAGAGTGAACAACTGAATGATTTGAACATCCTGAAGTAGCAGTAATGCTCTTGTTTGGCCAACAAGCTGCGTGCAACCGCCGTGTCCTCCGGCCGCTGCAAGGAATCAGAGGCGCAGTTAACCGTAGGCCAAATGGCAGATGACTCGAGATCCATGGAGCTTCAGTCGGCTTGCCGCGCTCGGTGATAACTGAAAGGTACTCGGTGATAACTTGAATCCCGCCCAAAAATTCTGTGGCGCATAATGGACATATGCGACACAAAATTTTCTCTCTCTTTTTTATTTTTTGGCAGGAAAAAACTTCTTTTTAAAATAACTTTTTAGTCTTTTTCAATTTGGAGATTCTGTAAAGTCCAGAACGACCAAAGGTGATTGAATTAGAGTAGGAAATTTCGAGACGATCATTTTAATAGGCTAACGATTTTGTACGGAGGTCGTATGCAAAATGTAGAACCGTTTTACCGAGACATGACCTTTTTTGCAAAATACATCGAAATTCATGTTTTTGGGTTTCCCCAACAAGTATACCCCAAAATATAACTACATATCAAAGGAATTATTTTTTCAAGTTTTTATCATTTTTGTTTATTTTTACAAAACTGAAAAGGCGATCCGGGATGAGGGTGTGGGATCTGTTTTCGACTTTCTGTGGCGCATATGTCTATATGTGCCATAGAATCTCGCAAAAATACATATGCGTTGCGTGCGCCATAAAATTGCCATATTTTTGTGGCGCATGCATTTTTATACGCCACAAAAATAATTCTATGGAGCATGCACATTTATATGCGACACAAAAAGGCTTTCTATCTATAGCTGGTTTCCTAGTAGTGTTCCTAATTGTTTTTCTATTCCAGGATAACCATTTATGCTTCACAATCACTTTTTTTACTGGACTTGAAAGTTGTATTAGCCATCATAGTAAATTAATATCAACAATGTATATATGCCTTTCTACTGGACTTGAAAGTTGGATTGGTTAATTTGATTACTGGATAACCTCCCAAAAGGGGAAAAATGATCCAACTACTCCATAGCCAAATTAATAGAAACAATGTATGTATGCCTTTCACTAATAATATTTTCATTAGACCAAGCAAGTGATGTCAACCATAAGTAAAAAAATATTCTGCACCCTACATGTTATGAAAGGAGGTAATGCCTTCTAAAGCAATTGGTAAAGAAAACAAATATTAAAGGAAAAAAGAAAGAAGGATTACAGAGTTGTACTTTGGTGCCTCATTAGCGGGTGCAACAAAAAAGAATTAACCACTCACATACCTTTATGTTGAAACCCATTAGCGTGCTTAGCCCACACCAGTTTTGAGTCCGACCAACCACTCAGCAAGATGTCGAGGCCACACCAGTGCTACCCATAGCCACCAACCGTAGTGTTGCTCGCCGATTCCACCCGCCGAGCAATCTCATAGCACAAAACAAAAATATTCATAAAATTTTCAAATAAACCAGCACATAGGAGCTAGCTACATGAACTTCAAATATTTTAGAATTAAAGCTTATAGTCCTAAATGAATTAAACGATGATGTACGGAATACCAGATAATTCCAATGATGCATGTGAAGACATGTATGACTAAATTCAGAAATTAGTGAATCGATAAGTTTCTATCAAAAGTTCAAAACTTAGGTGCTCCAAACTTTAATACTTAATACAGAGTGCCTTCTTTGCCACAAACCAAAAAAAACTACAGAAGGTTGCTTGAGGTATCTCGCGCATAGAAAGACACACCGTTTACCACATCTATTCTTGCAAGAGTAGAACACATTCAGATACAAAAGCCTGCATCAGCAAGGAACTCCCAACACACGGACTATTATCCACAACATGCAGTGCAACTCTAATTTTTATTTGTCCAGGCACGCAACACCTCCCTTTTGCATTTTGAACATCACTAGACATTTGGCAAAATGGACGGAGAATTAGCATAAGAATCAAAACTGAACAGAATCAATCAAAAATCTCCTTTGGCAAAAACTGAATCATTGTGAAGGTGATATGATATCCATAAGAGCAAATGGAAGTTTGTTTTCACATTATGATCTATAATTCAACAGGTTTAGAAGCTAGTCACATCCTATTTTCCCAAATTCTTCTCCAGGATAAGTAATAAAGTGCATGAAAACAACTTTCGATATGTTTCCACCTTTAGTTCGTCTGTTACTCGCTAGTTCAAAATAAAACCCGATTGACCAAAGAGGTTGAAATGTAAGGCAATGCAAATCGTCCGGTGGAAAAATTGATGTAGTACAAAGCCTACTCGTAGTAAACAAACATGATGGAACAATAATGCCAAGTGTGGTTATCTGTGTGTGGTTTCTTTCAGTTGTCCCTAGCGGCGATCACGCCAGTTCAATCAAAGGTCGACCTGAGATCATTATCCAGTTCCGGTACAGCTTCGATATAGGGACAACATCGTAATCCACAGATAGTACATTTATGTGGCACAATCGTGAATCATATCACAATGCCACGAGAGTACATTGCTACCGCCACTAGATTCATGCAACGGAACCGCGAGACATGTGAACAATCTCGTCTTCGGGGAGATTAAATTTCCTCTTGCCCCCTTGTGTCCCAAACTGTCGACACACATGTAAAATTCTTATTCCCTGGCCCATGGGAGATCTCCACGTGATATAGTAACTGGCTGAAATCCCAACGACCCACGGTCTCCAACATGTTTTAGATGGCCACAAACATATTTTAGATGAGCACAGATCAGCGGGAGCAGTAGTTGACCGCCTACAAAAGATACGACCAGTAGAGATCACAGTGTACCCAAAAGAAGAAGAAAACACGCCATAGACATGCATGCATGCATGTATGCGACCTTTCTCAGAAATGGGACAGGTTCGTCGAAAAATTAAGAGTGCCCTTTGCAAAAGCAAAAGCAGTACTCCCTCCACACCTTTATCTAGATTCTGATGTATCTAGTTAAGAATTTTGACTAGATGCATTCGTATCTAGACAAAGTTGAGAACACTAATATGGACCGGAGGGAGTATAAAAAATTCCTCTTCTCCTTACCCGGATGTTTCGTCTCTTCGCCCTTTGTTTGTATTAGCAGATATATGCAATGAATTCGGGTGCTAAATTTTGTGAAGTGTCCAATGCATGTGCTAGTACATTGTACTGCAGAGTGCAGATCGTGCAACAGAATTAAGCGTGAGACCTCTGGGACGATCAAGATTAGATCTCCTGTCACCAGAATCGATCGCTGTCTCTCCCCGACCGTAGTCCCTTGACGACTACTCCCTCAGTTTTAAAATATAAGATGTTTTAGTTTTATGAATAGAATGTATCTAGACCTTTTTTAGTTGTAGGTTCATCTAGGTTTGGAGTGAACCTACACACTAAAAGAGGTCTAGGTAAACTTATTTCACAAAGCTAAAATATCTTATATTTTAAAACGGAGGAAGTACATGCAACGTGAATTTCTTAAGAAAATTCCCGGGCATTGTCCCAATGGGGGCAAGTGCAGGGTTCATGCACCTCTGGTTCTGAATGCCAAAACCCGGAAGGCTGAAAAAAAATGATCTGAACATGCTGAAGTACTAGTAGCAGTAATGCTCTTGTTTGGCCAACAAGCTACGTGCAGCCGCCGTGTCCTCCGGCCGCTGCAAGGAATCAGAGGCGCAGTTAGTTAACCGTAGGCCAAATGGCAGATGACTCGAGATCTGTGGAGCTTCGGTCGGCTTGCCTCGCACGGTGATGAACTGCATGTACTCTGCATCTGGGTATTACCCGCCGCAGCAATCTTCGGGTTTTTCTTGGTGCCACATTCGTTTTCATATTTTTTACGGAAGCGAAAACGAATATAGAAAACAAATCTCAAACATTGTAGATACATATCGAATACGGTGTAGACGCGGAACGGTGCAGATTTTATCCGAAACAAAGAGAATCTTAGAATCATGCAACAAATCTCAAACATTCTAGAAAACCAACAAATTGTTCCCTGGTTATATATAACACGGTGCTAGGTTTACAAGGAAATAAGAGAATGATCATTTCGTGAAAGCCTCCTCGAATCCAGTACAGTCTTCAGTACTAGGATGAGCAGCTTTGCAAGTTCGGCTTGACAAGGTCATGTTTTGTGTCGGTTGGATTTGGCCATGCACATCAACACTAAAACAGAAATTCCATATTAGACGGAAACGGAAATTCCATTTCCGTGTCTATTCCGTCAGAAAACACTGTTCCGTTTTTGTTTCCGTTTCCATCAAAAAAGTTCCATTTTCGTCTCCGTTTTGCAAAATTCCATTTCCGTTTTCATATTTTCATTCCATTTTCGTTTTTTTCGCGGAAAAGTCAAAAACTTTCCGCTCCACGTTCATCCCTAAAACCGGCGACCCAATCGGTCCGATTTTGTCCACTTGCATCGTGTCGCGGAAAAAATCGGTCGGCATCTGTCCCAGCCCGTGCGGTGCCACAGTGGGATGATCCATTATATATGGACAAACCTAATTTTCTCCTTCTCTTTCTGCAATTGCAAAGACTGAACCTTTCCTTCTGTTTGGAGGCAACGGCGACGCCGGTGGCGAGTGTTGTGTGATGGTGAGCTCCGGCAACAGCGACGCAGGGACGAGGTGAGGCTCCTGCTATGGATCTCTCTCAGGAAGGTGGAGAAAAGTAGGGGCGTGGCGTGACGTGGTGCTGCAGGCACGGCGGCAATGGGGAGGAGCACAGAGCGGTGGCGGAGGTCGTCGCGGCGGTGTCTCTATGCATGCGATCTCGGCCTAGGCGTGGCGTCGACTGAGGTCCTCGCGCGCCCGTGGCCTCCCATTTTTTGCTCGGAGGGGAGCGCCGGAAATGGAACAGGTACGAGGGCGCGCGCAAGCACAACGCCCAGAGGTGGACGAACTGGGGGCTCACGCTCTCGGGGAAGCTCACCCGCTACGCAAACGGCGGCGAGGGCTCCTCCTCCGGCGGGTCATGCCGCACCCCTCTCCCGCCGATCTACGATAGCAGCTCGGAGTACGAGGAGGACGTGACGCCGCCGCGTCTCTTCTCCCTCGGCGACTACGTCCACGATGACCAGGAGGAGGAGGCTGTGATCGAGCATGTCGCGGCCGTCTCTGAAGCGGAGGCGCGCGCAAGGTTCCGTCGGGAGGAGGTTGACGCCGTCCGCCAGGTCCGCGAGTACGAAGCGGCCCAGAGGGAGGCACGCGTCCGCCGCGTGAAGCTTGAGATCGTCGAGCTCGACTCGGAGTAGGCCACGTGCCGCCGTCCGCCGCCTCCCCGTCCTCCGCCGTGCGTACAGGCCCCCCGGGGCCGAATTTTGTTGAAAACAATGGTCAGTCAGTAAGTCAGACAGACGAACCAAGAGCTTTTCTTCCGAAACTCTTTCGCGTCGTCAAAGCCAAGCAGCTTGGGTACTGCACACAGCCAGCCAACCTTTTTTCATCTTCTGCCTGAGACGAGACGCTAAACGAAAGGGAGTCCACGGAGAGCACGCAGGCAAAAGCAAAGGCTGCGGCGGCCGGCGGCGAGCCGAAAGAAATGGCGGGGGGAGGCCGTGCCGCTCTCTCATCAAAATCACGGGCAGATCTTTGCCTCCTGCTCTCGCTGGGTCGCCACCGCCACCGAGCGAACCACGCTTTTTTCTCACTTTCTCTGTTCCGCCCTCTCGTCGCCATCATGGTGCTACGACGCTATGAGCTTTTCCCCACCATCCATCCATGAACGTACGGCTCGCGAACTTTGCAACGAGATCAAAAAGCCGTGATTTGAGTCTAATCATATTGCAACTTAAAATAACACAAACGCTTCCCAGCAGGTGAACCTATCTGACTGCACAAAAGAGCAGCGCTCAAAGTAAATATATAATACGTGGAAGCCAAGCCAGCAATACTACCAGTCAAATTGCCCATAATGTACATGTATGTCATACGTGTTACAACTTGCATGTACAGTACGTTACATATACCTGGTACAAAGCAGGCACACAAAGGTAGTAGTGAGAAATGAGGAGCAAAAGCAAAACGACGCAAAGGAGGGAGTACGATCCACGCTCCCAACGTGAGGGATTGTGATTGACTGATTGCTGGGGTAAAAAAATCCTGAAAAAGATCCCTTTTCCCACGCTAATTCCAACTAACCAAAAATCTAAATACACAACACCCATAAACAAATTCTAATCAGAGATCTCCAGAGCTTAACCACTCCATGTCCCTGGCCTATGCCACTTAGTAGATGATTTGCTTGCAGTATACTAATAAGTAGTTTAGAATTCTTCACTTGCTTTCTTGTTTACTGAAGTTGAGCAGAAGCTGCCACGTTGGACATCCATTTGGGCGACCAGAGGCCGCCACAATGGGGATCGATGGTGGAGCGAAGAGCATGCTTCGGCGAGCCCACGCTACGCAGCTTCACATTTCCCGGGGTCACTCCTTGACCTTAGCAGAGGACTAGAGGAGAGTCGGGCCCTGACATGGAAGCTGCTTGGTGGAGCGACTCCTTGCAGTGCGCGATGGCGGAGGCGATACCGTCCTGCTTCTCCACAACCGAGTCGTCGTGCCGTGTCACCGAGCTGGGCCTAGGCGCTGCGGACGACGCTGCAGATTGGCACTTGCGCAGGCGACGGAGCCCTCTCGACTCGGTGTGGGGACTCGTGGGCGCCGTGCGGAGCCGGCGTGAGATCTTGGCCAGGCACCGACGGATGACGTCCCGGGAAGACGCGCGCTTGCTCTGCTCCGAGTCGTGTTGCTTGTCGTCTTCCGTCTCGCGGGGCGGCGAGTCCAAGAACAGCCGGAGCGGGCGGGCGCTGCTGAATTTGCTCCGGGCGAAGCTGCGTCGGCCGTAGAGCGGCGCGGCCTTTCTGGCGCCGAAGCTGAGGGAGCGCAGGGTGCCGACGCCGCGCTTACGGGTGCCGTGCTGCTGTGACTGGAAGCTGTTGGCTCTGGCCGGCGACTCGGGCTCCGAAGCGCAGAACTTGAGCGGCGCGCCGCTGAAGAGTCGCGAGGCGGAACGGGTCCGCTGCAGCGAGATGAAGAAGTCGAGCTCCGCGCACGAGTCGTCGGAGTCGGAGTCGGACCCCGACGAGCCGCAGGAGGAGGCGCGGACGGAGCAGGATGAGAAGTCGAGGTCGAAGAAGGGCCCCTCGTCATCCTGGCTGGTGTCCCCGCGCTCGTACGCTGCCGATGTGCGGGTCGAAGCTGCTCGGCGCGCCGCCAGTAGCCGGAGGATCTGCATTTTGAGGCAAGCCGAGAGTGGCAGGCAGGGAGAGCGGCCTTGTTGTGGTGTGGTGTGGTGCGGGCGGTGGCCTTTTTGGGTGCGTGTGGTGGTGGCTTTTAAACTGGTTCAGAAGGAAGCTGGGGCGCCAAGAGAGAGGACACGGATAAACAAAAGAAGAAGAAGATCGGGGTGGCGCCGGCCGGTTGCGTTCGGTGCGAGGGAAATGTTGGGGCGGTGAGACAATTCTGCTTCCTGGGCGTTACGAAATGTACCCGGCACAGTGGAGACGGGGTCCAGTCTCCGACTATACTTCGGTGACTGACAAAGTGTAGCTATTCTAATTCTGGTTCTTCTAAGCCTATCAGCCGGTGCAGTGTTGCTCTGCTGTGGCCGGTTTCCATCGCTTTTTTTTTTGTTGACCGGATGGCTCTTTGCGACTCTGTTGGTCTTTCCGAAATGGAGGAAATATCTGCATTACTATTTTGCTGATTAGTCTAACTTTACTGTAAAATCATTGTAAGGTTAGAAGCTGACAAAACCGATGTTTGTATCAGATATATAGGTATTAAAAAATTCGGTTGCAGAACTGCCATAATTTGGTTACCAGCTACTTACATATCCCCATAAACTAACAAAATTAGTTACAAGTCCATCACGTGTATCACGAATTGTCAAAACGGAGTATAAACGGCACGGCGAAGCGCGCTTATCTATTTAGTACACAGCAGCGGCGGCGAAGGGGGCCTCCCCATGGCCAGCGTCGCCCCTTATCGGCGAGGAGCAGCGCCGCCCGGCCCAAAACAAGCGACGAGCCCCTTCCCCTCTACTATCTTTCTTTTGCTCTGTCCCTTGCCCCCACCCCCTGAACCCCGTGCCAGAACGCTGCGAGATCGAGAAGTGGCAGTGTGTGGCGGCGCCCCCCTTGGCCCCCTTGCCAGCGTGCGCGTTCACCCTCAGGTGCGTGCGTCGCCATCAAGTGGCCCAGCGGTGGCGCCCTTTTCCGGCGTGCTCACGACGACGCCCGGTGGTGAGAAGGGGTAATGGGGCTATGGCGAATGTAGATCATACGGTTAGGGTTTCCTATTTCTGTTAATGATTCTAGATCAAATTTCTTTCCGTTTTTTCTTTCTACCCAAATAGATCTACAACCCTAGCTTGCTCTGATACCATTGTTAGCTTCCTAGGAACATACTAGGTGCAAAAATAGTCGGGTATCAACTTTTCCGTGGATTGTAATCGACTTACTGCTCGAGACAAAGAGATTGGAGAGGGGGAGAGATATCGAACCTTTTGCTTGGCTAGAGGGAGCCCGTGGTGGCAGCCATGGTGGTGACAGTGGGGAGAGTGGATCGTGGGCGAGTCGGGGTGCTTCCCGTTACTCCTGCGCTCCCTATATTGGTAGGGTGGTGTGGGTGGGGCGTAATTCTTCACGATGAACCTCGTGTTACGAGCCGCCGGTCCCCACTCTTTATATAGCGCAGTGTAACAGGGACCCGCCAACCATATAGAGTTGGGCGCCCTCGATCATGGCGCGGATCTAAGGGCCTGGTGGGCCGTTTGGCCCACTCGGGAGGAGATCAATCTAACATAGACAAATCTAAGTCTTTCATTTCAGCACGGAGAAAGTAGAAAATACCGAAGGTTCAGTTTGATGATGAAAAGGGAGTCTTTCCTCCTTGGCCGGGAAAGCGAGTGGGGCCCTAATTCTCTAGATGAAGAAGGGACTGATCAATAGCCGGAAATGTAGTGGATATTGTGGCCAAGGATTGCAAGAACTGTTGGTTCACTCCAAACCTATATGAACCTAGACACTAAAAGTGGTCTAGATATACTTCTTTCACAAAACTAAAACATCTTATATTTTGAAACGAATGGAGTAAACACTACAGAGGAAGAGGAAGAACTGCACAAACCGATACCCTCGATGAGTCCGAATCCATGTCTCGCGCTTTGCTACAGCTTTAGGGGATATTTGTTTTCCGGTCACATTTTGCCAAGCGAAAGTATAATCAGATATAAAAATGTGGCAGCCACAGGAGGTGTGGCTAAAAAATTTGAAGCAAAACTTTGTCAAAAGATGGCAAGAGGAATGACTATATGACAAGTGGATCATAATAAGGGCAATAAAGTGTGCCAAGCCAAACTGGCAAAAACCAAACACATTCTAATTAAGGTGTGGATGCCAGATTTTGGCTTGGCAAAGTATGACCTAGAACCAAACGTGCCCTTATTTTCTCCTTCGCACCTTCAGTTTTAGGTCCAACCTTCCAACAGTGCCGCCGAGCTCGATCTTCAATGCCACAATCATTTGCGGCTGGACAACCAAGGATTCAAGACCAGTCGCTCTACGAAGATTTCCATCAGCTTTTGAATTTGAGTTGTTCTGTCGACCGGTGCATTTACCTCGTGGGAAAACGAGGTCTACGCCTACGCGGTGCATGCACAGATGAAGCTGGCATCAGATATTCCGTCGAACAACCCATGGGTGCCCTAGCTGCAACTGCCCGCGGCGAACTGGTGGAAGTCGGCCTGAGGTGGAGGGGCACCGTTGAATAGGGAACGATAGAGTGTCGGAGATCCGGCGTTGCCGTAGTTCAGATCGGCGGCAGTGAAACTGCCTAGAGGTCAAACTCATGGAGGCCCGGCGAGAAGCGAGAGAGCTAGAGTTGCTGTGTACCTTGGCTTTCTGGGAAACTGGCCGCTTGCGCCGGAGACGAGGTTGACGGAGAGGGCGAGGACACGCTGCTTTGGCTCCCAACAGGGCTGGCCCGCACACTTATTTCGCTCCATCCAACGCCCCTGCTAGCCTGCCGTGCTCCGGGTACGGCCTGCGGGCACGAATGAGATGGACCGGCGTCGGCGCGAAAACTGAATTAGAGGGCGCGGCTGGGCGGGAATTTTTGTGCCGGCGCCCCCATAACCGGTTTGGGGGTGGGGCTATAAGGGGGCGAGCGGAGATGCTCTAATACTAGTCATAATGGGTAGTACTATCATACAGTAGTATCATGCATATGATATTTTAGTATGATCTTACCTCTACAGTGCATTGTATCATGTACTAGTATCATGGTCTTGTGAAATTTATTAACTTATATAATCTCAATGCAAATTTGTGTTTAAGATTTATTTGACACTATTTTTTTTAGGTTTATGTGCTATGATACGATATCTACCTACGATACACCATAATATCTCTTATCGTTAATTACAGTGCCACGTAGAATGCATGATATTACCTTTACGACTAATCTAAGTACGTACCCGAGAAGAGTAAGTGTGATATGATGAAAAGAGTTCTCGTTGGCAGAAAAAGCGGGCGGGGCCAATTCTCTAGGCGAGGAAGGGACTGATCAGCAGGCAGTAGTCGAGTGGATACTGTGACAATGGATTGGAAGAACTGTTGCGATTGATGAGTCTTAGGCCTTTTACAATAGATGTATCTTAGCTCTATATCCAAGTCAATTTGCTTTTGTGGCACTGTAGTTAATGATGAAAAAGAGTGGTGTTGTATCTTAGGCTGGTCATAGTAGGAGTATCATATTACTAGTATCATGCATATAATACTAGTGTATGATACTACCTCTCTAGTGGTTAGTATCATCTAGTAGTATCATAGTACCATTGTATTTAATTTTTCTACAATCTCAATGCAATTGTGTGTATGAGATGTATTGGTTATTAAATTACCTAGTTTCACGAGTTATGATACGGTATCATATTATGATACTACTAACACCTCTCTCTTTGTTAATTGTGGTGCCACATCAGATTTTTGCCAAGGTGACATGCATGATACTTCTTAGGCCTTTCACAATGGAGTGTCTCTTAGCACGTCATCATAGACGAAATAAAAGGTTAAGAGACAACCTTTTCAATGCATTGTTTCTTAAGTGGTGTCTCTACATTTAATGAATTAGAAGACATGCATGCATGTGATTGGACTAACAAGGTTTTTTGCCTATGATTTCGTGCAAGAGGTATTTCTTAGCTAAGATGCAACCTTACTTTCTTTCTTCATTAATTATAGTGCCACATAAGCAAATTGCCTAGGATATGGTGCTAAGAAACTCCCATTGTGAAAGGCCTTATGATACTCCCACTAGGGCTAGCCTTAGCTTAGCTACAACTCCTACACCCAACCATAGGCAGAAAAATTGGTTAGCCCAATCCTATGCATGCATGAGCCTCAAATCATTAAATGCATGGAGTCATAAGATACTCCCTCTGTTCGGGAATTTTAGGCCGGAGGGCCGAAACTGCGAGACCAAGACGTCTATTAATTGGTGTTAATAACTGAGATTTAATACCCCTGTTCTTCTCTCCACGGTTGTTTTTCCAGGGCTGCATGCAGGAGAGAGAAAGGATGAAGTGCAAACGGGGCTGCATGCATGAGAGAGAAAGGGCGAAGTGCAAACGGCTAAGAGAAATTAGTGGCTGCATACGCGTGACATAATGACTCAGGCTAATAATCTCAAACTATCTGAAAATGCTCTCCGGACTAAAAATCCCAACAGAGAGAGTACATCCTTAAGAAACAGCCCATTGTAAAACCGTTTTTTAAACTACGGCACTGACTATAATAGCGCGCTAAGAAACAGTCCATTACGAGTGCCCAAACTGATGCACTCGATCAGTCCACGTCTCGCGCTTTTTTCTCCCTCGGCGGCTTCAGTTTCAGCAGGTCCAACCTACCAACAGTGCTGCATGCCGAGGTCGGTCTTCAATGCCGCAATCATTTGGGTTGGACAATCAAGGAATCAAGACCAGTCGCACTAGTAGGAAGATTTTCATCAGCTTTTGAATTTGAGCTGTTCTGCCGACCTGTGCATTTGCCTCGTGACATGTCGTTTCTCGGCATGCCCTCGTGCTGAAAGAAATGAAGAATCCACTCGAGCCAGGCATGGTATTAATGGAGGGGTAAACACCTCTTGTTACTTCAGTCACCTCGAAGATTCAGGGATGGATCGGTTTGACGGTATCGAGTCCTTTCTGTCTGCTCGTCGTGTCGTCCCTGTCGTACGTGCTCAGGACGACATGTACCGGTACCTCACTTCCGTTGCACTGTGTAACCAACGGTACAACCTCATGTACGAGCCATGACCAAACGCACGACCAAGGCGCGCGCGTACCACTGATCGGTGTCTGATGGATCGTTTCAGGCGACCGTACGTCTGTAGGTGAGCAGTGACCTAACTAGACTAGCATCCACGAGCATGAGACGGGCATAGCAACGGCCATCTACGCCCCGAAAGCAAAGGTCTAGAAGATCTCTAACACATACCGCATCCCGAGCCAACCCGCTAAATAACGTCACATTGCAGTACAGAGACAAAAAAATAGCCATTCCAGATGCGGCAAAGCCTATAACATCGGATTTTTTTTTTGCGGGAGGGACATTCCCCCTTCCCTGCTTCCCGCACAACCGCCCCCACCTCCGCCACCGTTGTTGATCTGCTCGGCCTCGTGCCTTTAGCCCTTTTCGCGCCGCACCACCGTCGCCATGAACCCTCCCGTGCCTTCGTCGGCCGTTTCCACCGCAGAAGCCCAGTCGGCACCCCTACGACCGTGGCTACCGTCGAGAACGCCGTCCCTCCTCCCACGGTCAGGCGGAACCGCTTCCGCGCAAAGTCCCACGTGGTTGCCGGTTGTTCGTAGGCGTCTCCCTCCGAGCCCACCGAGCAACCATACGACAGCCCCATGAAGCATCATTGGAAGAAGCCTGCCACAAAGCTGAAGAAAGCTGGCGGGGGAAGCCCCTTCCGACGGGCACGCCGTTAACGGCCCCATCCCCGTGACCGTCCTCCTCTATCAAATTTTCTGAGATTCTGGGCAGGTACGATTTTCCCCGAAAATCTATCGCATATTTTGATTGTATTGTTTAGATTGCTGACTTTGTGTACCATGTAGCGAGGTTTTGCACTCGGCATTCCTCACGCCCGGTGGCCTGTTCTTTCTCTGCTTTGGCGGATACGGATCAGTGGTGGATCAAGGAGCGTGAGCTTCTTCGGCAGCATGGTGGAGCAGAACAGGTATGCACGAGAGCACATGGCGAGCAAGACAGGGGTATGTGGGAAGGAAAAGGAGGGAAAATCGTCTTGGCTCACCAAAAGAGCTAGCCCACATGCCTTTTTGCTTCTGCCGGCACACCCACGTGCCCCCTAGCACGATGGGTTCGGCTTGGGTTCTTCTAATGAAGTTTCAGCCCATTCCGACAGAAAACGAGCATCTGGGAGGCCGGTTGAGACATTTTTGCATCGCCGACAGAAAAAAGGGCTCTTGGGGGACGGCTGTAGATGTTCTTGATGGTGTCCTCTCTCTACTAGCGTAAGATTTTTTGTCCCTAACGAAGTCGCCAAAAAGTGTGTTGTGTCGGACATGGTTCCGGCTTTACACGAACACATCTAATGTGTACCCTCGATACCAGGGGTGATGCCTCAACTCATGTAGAAGGAGGACTGCTAGAAGCGTGACACGCAAGATAGTCTAGCAGGCGCTTTTGAGACCCGAAGCCACAGTTCCTCTGGACAAACCCTTAGAAGGTTCCGGCAGCGATGAGCTGAACTGAGCTGAGCTTGGGCTTTCTTAGCTCTCTTATCGATGCTATAGAAGAAATATGTGTGAAGTCCCCAAAGAAATGGGAGCATGGACAAAGATGAGGAGGTAACAAGTAGATGTATTGGGTGTTTGTCGACTGTATGCTTCTAGTTCAATCGGCTGCCACTTCTCACATATATATTATGCAGCTGGTCTTACTGTACAAGCTAGGAATTCTCTTACGCATTACAAGTCCGAATCTAACGCCGATTCTAGCTCTCTAAACTAGTTAACAACCGCTACCGACTTTGTATTGGATCCGGACAAAGTGTCCATGTCGTCTCCCATGCAGAACCGTCGATGATCCTTCGGTGTTGGAGCAGAACTTGCTTTCATCTCCAAGCTTCAATAGGGAAGATATTGGGCTTCTGGGCATAAACCGGTGCAAGTTGTGCGGTCTAGTAGTAACCCTTATGAAGGATTCCTTTAACTTTCTCTGCATAAATAGGTATAGTAAACCGACCAGGCCTCCATCTTTTGATATATCCAAGTTCGCATCTAGGTTTCCTTAAAGCAGCTTCTAGATCCTTTCGGTTCCTTTTTTTTACGCGCCTGCTGAGTCCATCACAGGTAGAAACGATCTCTCGCCTAGTCATAAGCCATCGCAAAATGGGTGAAAACACTGTCTCTGGCGACTACAAAATAAAATCTAAAAGAAACGAGTACAACTTTGAGGTCTTCAAACCCCTTCTTCTTTCTGCACACGATCTTGTACTTCTTTCTTAGGTAGCCGAAGAAAAATGGCATCGATATAATACCACAAGCCTGTAATACCAATGAGAGTTCTCCTACATTTTAAATCCTTTGATTTGGCAAAACAATTTATCACATTTAGTAAACCATGTTATAATGTCTTGGTTGTATGCATCATGATGCAGAGTTCAAAGATGATAAAATCTTCCGTTTCAACAAAGGACAATTGTCTAGTTGTCTATCTCACAATGGACAACATCGATGGCATGGGCAAGTCGCGTGTATAAATAGGTATAGTAAACCGAACAGGCCTCCATCTTTTGATATATCCAAGTTCGCATCTAGGTTTCCTTAAAGCAGCTTCTAGATCCTTTCGGTTCCTTTTTTGCTTTACGCGCCAGCTGAGTCCATCATACGTAAGGCATTTCTCGCATAGTCATAAGCCGTCACAAAATAGGTGAGAACACTGTCTCTGGCGACTACAAAATAAAATCTAAAAGAAACGAGTAAAACTTTGAGGTCTTCAAACCCCTCTTCTTTCAGGACACGATCTTGTACTCCTTTCTTAGGCGGCCGAAGAAAAATGACATCGATATAATACCACAAGCCTGTAATACCAATGAGAGTTCTCCCACATGTTAAATCTTTTGATTTGGCAAAACAATTTATCACATTTAGTAAACCATGTTATAATGTCTTGGTTGTATGCATCTTGATGCAGAGTTCAAAGATGATAAAATCTTCCGTTTCAACAAAGGACAATTGTCTAGTTGTCTATCTCACAATGGACAACATCGATGGCATGGGCAAGTCGTATGTATAAATAGGTATAGTAAACCGACCAGGCCTCCATCTTTTGATATATCCAAGTTCGCATCTAGGTTCCCTTAAAGCAGCTTCTAGATCCTTTCGGTTCCTTTTTTTCTTTACGCGCCAGCTGAGTCCATCATACATAAGGCCTTTCTCGCATAGTCGTAAGCCGTCACAAAATAGGTGACAACACTGTCTCTGGCGACTACAAAATAAAATCTAAAAGAAACGAGTAAAACTTTGAGGTCTTCAAACCCCTCTTCTTTCAGGACACGATCTTGTACTCCTTTCTTAGGCGGCCGAAGAAAAATGACATCGATATAATACCACAAGCCTGTAATACCAATGAGAGTTCTCCCACATGTTAAATCTTTTGATTTGGCAAAACAATTTAATACATTTAGTAAACCAAGTTATAATGTCTTGGTTGTATGCATCATGATGTAGAGTTCAAAGATGATAAAATCTTCCGTTTCAACAAAGGACAATTGTCTAGTTGTCTATCTCACAATGGATAACATCGATGGCATGGGCAAGTCGTATGTATAAATAGGTATAGTAAACCGACCAGGCCTCCATCTTTTGATATATCCAAGTTCGCATCTAGGTTCCCTTAAAGCAGCTTCTAGATCCTTTCGGTTCCTTTTTTGCTTTACGCGCCAGCTGAGTCCATCATACGTAAGGCCTTTCTCGCATAGTCGTAAGCCGTCACAAAATAGGTGACAACACTGTCTCTGGCGACTACAAAATAAAATCTAAAAGAAACGAGTAAAACTTTGAGGTCTTCAAACCCCTCTTCTTTCAGGACACGATCTTGTACTCCTTTCTTAGGCGGCCGAAGAAAAATGACATCGATATAATACCACAAGCCTGTAATACCAATGAGAGTTCTCCCACATGTTAAATCTTTTGATTTGGCAAAACAATTTATCACATTTAGTAAATCATGTTATAAAGTCTTGGTTGTATGCATGATGATGCAGAGTTCAAAGATGATAAAATCTTCCGTTTCAACAAAGGACAATTATCTAGTTGTCTATCTCACAAAGGAAAACATCGATGGCATGGGCAAGTCGTATGTATAAATAGGTATAGTAAACCGACCAGGCCTCCATCTTTTGATATATCCAAGTTCGCATCTAGGTTCCCTTAAAGCAGCTTCTAGATCCTTTCGGTTCCTTTTTTTCTTTACGCGCCAGCTGAGTCCATCATACGTAAGGCCTTTCTCGCATAGTCGTAAGCCTTCACAAAATAGGTGACAACACTGTCTCTGGCGACTACAAAATAAAATCTAAAAGAAACGAGTAAAACTTTGAGGTCTTCAAACCCCTCTTCTTTCAGGACACGATCTTGTACTCCTTTCTTAGGCGGCCGAAGAAAAATGACATCGATATAATACCACAAGCCTGTAATACCAATGAGAGTTCTCCCACATGTTAAATCTTTTGATTTGGCAAAACAATTTATCACATTTAGTAAACCATGTTATAATGTCTTGGTTGTATGCATCATGATGTAGAGTTCAAAGATGATAAAATCTTCCGTTTCAACAAAGGACCATTGTCTAGTTGTCTATCTCACAATGGACAACATCGATGGCATGGGCAAGTCGTATGTATAAATAGGTATAGTAAACCGACCAGGCCTCCATCTTTTGATATATCCAAGTTCGCATCTAGGTTCCCTTAAAGCAGCTTCTAGATCCTTTCGGTTCCTTTTTTTCTTTACGCGCCAGCTGAGTCCATCATACGTAAGGCCTTTCTCGCATAGTCGTAAGCCGTCACAAAACAGGTGACAACACTGTCTCTGGCGACTACAAAATAAAATCTAAAAGAAACGAGTAAAACTTTGAGGTCTTCAAACCCCTCTTCTTTCAGGACACGATCTTGTACTTCTTTCTTAGGCGGCCGAAGAAAAATGGCACGATATAATACCACAAGCCTGTAATACCAATGAGAGTTCTCCTACATTTTAAATCCTTTGATTTGGCAAAACAATTTATCACATTTAGTAAACCATGTTATAATGTCTTGGTTGTATGCATCATGATGCAGAGTTCAAAGATGACAAAATCTTCCGTTTCAACAAAGGACAATTGTCTAGTTGTCTATCTCACAATGGACAACATCGATGGCATGGGCAAGTCGCGTGTATAAATAGGTATAGTAAACCGAACAGGCCTCCATCTTTTGATATATCCAAGTTCGCATCTAGGTTTCCTTAAAGCAGCTTCTAGATCCTTTCGGTTCCTTTTTTGCTTTACGCGCCAGCAGAGTCCATCATACGTAAGGCCTTTCTCGCATAGTCGTAAGCCGTCACAAAATAGGTGACAACACTGTCTCTGGCAACTACAAAATAAAATCTAAAAGAAACGAGTAAAACTTTGAGGTCTTCAAACCCCTCTTCTTTCAGGACACGATCGTGTACTCCTTTCTTAGGCGGCCGAAGAAAAATGACATCGATATAATACCACAAGCCTGTAATACCAATGAGAGTTCTCCCACATGTTAAATCTTTTGATTTGGCAAAACAATTTATCGCATTTAGTAAACCATGTTATAATGTCTTGGTTGTATGCATCATGATGCAGAGTTCAAAGATGATAAAATCTTCCGTTTCAACAAAGGACAATTGTCTAGTTGTGTATCTCACAATGGACAACATCGATGGCATGGGCAAGTCGTATGTATAAATAGGTATAGTAAACCGACCAGGCCTCCATCTTTTGATATATCCAAGTTCGCATCTAGGTTCCCTTAAAGCAGCTTCTAGATCCTTTCGGTTCCTTTTTTTCTTTACGCGCCAGCTGAGTCCATCATACGTAAGGCCTTTCTCGCATAGTCGTAAGCCGTCACAAAATAGGTGACAACACTGTCTCTGGCGACTACAAAATAAAATCTAAAAGAAACGAGTAAAACTTTGAGGTCTTCAAACCCCTCTTCTTTGAGGACACGATCTTGTACTCCTTTCTTAGGCGGCCGAAGAAAAATGACATCGATATAATACCACAAGCCTGTAATACCAATGAGAGTTCTCCCACATGTTAAATCTTTTGATTTGGCAAAACCATTTATCACATTTAGTAAACCATTTTGTAATGTCTTGGTTGTATGCATCATGATGTAGAGTTCAAAGATGATAAAATCTTCCGTTTCAACAAAGGACAATTGTCTAGTTGTCTATCTCACAATGGACAACATCGATGGCATGGGCAAGTCGTATGTATAAATAGGTATAGTAAACCGACCAGGCCTCCATCTTTTGATATATCCAAGTTCGCATCTAGGTTCCCTTAAAGCAGCTTCTAGATCCTTTTGGTTCCTTTTTTTCTTTACGCGCCAGCTGAGTTCATCATACGTAAGGCCTTTCTCGCATAGTCGTAAGCCGTCACAAAATAGGTGACAACACTGTCTCTGGCGACTACAAAATAAAATCTAAAAGAAACGAGTAAAACTTTGAGGTCTTCAAACCCCTCTTCCTTCAGGACACGATCTTGTACTCCTTTCTTAGGCGGCCGAAGAAAAATGACATCGATATAATACCACAAGCCTGTAATACCAATGAGAGTTCTCCCACATGTTAAATCTTTTGATTTGGCAAAACAATTTATCACATTTAGTAAACCATGTTATAATGTCTTGGTTGTATGCATCATGATACAGAGTTCAAAGATGATAAAATCTTCCGTTTCAACAAAGGATAATTGTCTGGTTGTATTTCTCACAATGGACAACATCGATGGCATGGGCAAGTCGTATGTATAAATAGGTATAGTAAACCGACCAGGCCTCCATCTTTTGATATATCCAAGTTCACATCTAGGTTCCCTTAAAGCAGCTTCTAGATCCTTTCGGTTCCTTTTTTGCTTTACGCGCCAGCAGAGTCCATCATACGTAAGGCCTTTCTCGCATAGTCGTAAGCCGTCACAAAATAGGTGACAACACTGTCTCTGGCGACTACAAAATAAAATCTAAAAGAAACGGGTAAAACTTTGAGGTCTTCAAACCCCTCTTCTTTCAGGACACGATCTTGTACTCCTTTCTTAGGCGGCCGAAGAAAAATGACATCGATATAATACCACAAGCCTGTAATACCAATGAGAGTTCTCCCACATGTTAAATCTTTTGATTTGGCAAAACAATTTATCACATTTAGTAAACCATGTTATAAAGTCTTGGTTGTATGCATGATGATGCAGAGTTCAAAGATGATAAAATCTTCCGTTTCAACAAAGGACAATTATCTAGTTGTCTATCTCACAAAGGACAACATCGATGGCATGGGCAAGTCGTATGTATAAATAGGTATAGTAAACCGACCAGGCCTCCATCTTTTGATATATCCAAGTTCGCATCTAGGTTCCCTTAAAGCAGCTTCTAGATCCTTTCGGTTCCTTTTTTGCTTTACGCGCCAGCTGAGTCCATCATACGTAAGGCCTTTCTCGCATAGTCGTAAGCCGTCACAAAATAGGTGACAACACTGTCTCTGGCGACTACAAAATAAAATCTAAAAGAAACGAGTAAAACTTTGAGGTCTTCAAACCCCTCTTCTTTCAGGACACGATCTTGTACTCCTTTCTTAGGCGGCCGAAGAAAAATGACATCGATATAATACCACAAGCCTGTAATACCAATGAGAGTTCTCCCACATGTTAATTCTTTTGATTTGGCAAAACAATTTATCACATTTAGTAAACCATGTTATAATGTCTTGGTTGTATGCATCATGATGCAGAGTTCAAAGATGATAAAATCTTCCGTTTCAACAAAGGACAATTGTCTAGTTGTCTATCTCACAATGGATAACATCGATGGCATGGGCAAGTCGTATGTATAAATAGGTATAGTAAACCGACCAGGCCTCCATCTTTTGATATATCCAAGTTCGCATCTAGGTTCCCTTAAAGCAGCTTCTAGATCCTTTCGGTTCCTTTTTTGCTTTACGCGCCAGCTGAGTCCATCATACGTAAGGCCTTTCTCGCATAGTCGTAAGCCGTCACAAAATAGGTGACAACACTGTCTCTGGCGACTACAAAATAAAATCTAAAAGAAACGAGTAAAACTTTGAGGTCTTCAAACCCCTCTTCTTTCAGGACATGATCTTGTACTCCTTTCTTAGGCGGCCGAAGAAAAATGACATCGATATAATACCACAAGCCTGTAATACCAATGAGAGTTCTCCCACATGTTAAATCTTTTGATTTGGCAAAACAATTTATCACATTTAGTAAACCATGTTATAATGTCTTGGTTGAATGCATCATGATGTAGAGTTCAAAGATGATAAAATCTTCCGTTTCAACAAAGGACAATTATCTAGTTGTCTATCTCACAATGGACAACATCGATGGCATGGGCAAGTCGTATGTATAAATAGGTATAGTAAACCGACCAGGCCTCCATCTTTTGATATATCCAAGTTCGCATCTAGGTTCCCTTAAAGCAGCTTCTAGATCCTTTCGGTTCCTTTTTTGCTTTACACGCCAGCCGAGTCCATCATACGTAAGGCCTTTCTCGCATAGTCGTAAGCCGTTACAAAATAGGTGACAACACTGTCTCTGGCGACTACAAAATAAAATCTAAAAGAAACGAGTAAAACTTTGAGGTCTTCAAACCCCTCTTCTTTCAGGACACGATCTTGTACTCCTTTCTTAGGCGGCCGAAGAAAAATGACATCGATATAATACCACAAGCCTGTAATACCAATGAGAGTTCTCCCACATGTTAAATCTT
Source organism: Avena eriantha (assembly GCA_910589775.1). Lineage (NCBI taxonomy): Eukaryota > Viridiplantae > Streptophyta > Magnoliopsida > Poales > Poaceae > Avena > Avena eriantha. The sequence continues at coordinate 404,816,216 of OU342746.1, read as the reverse complement.
TTGATTTGGCAAAATAATTTATCACATTTAGTAAACCATGTTATAATGTCTTGGTTGTATGCATCATGATGCAGAGTTCAAAGATGATAAAATCTTCCGTTTCAACAAAGGACAATTGTCTAGTTGTCTATCTCACAATGGACAACATCGATGACATGGGCAAGTCGTATGTATAAATAGGTATAGTAAACCGACCAGGCCTCCATCTTTTGATATATCCAAATTCGCATCTAGGTTCCCTTAAAGCAGGTTCTAGATCCTTTCGGTTCCTTTTTTGCTTTACGCGCCAGCTGAGTCCATCATACGTAAGGCCTTTCTCGCATAGTCGTAAGCCGTCACAAAATAGGTGACAACACTGTCTCTGGCGACTACAAAATAAAATCTAAAAGAAACGAGTAAAACTTTGAGGTCTTCAAACCCCTCTTCTTTCAGGACACGATCTTGTACTCCTTTCTTAGGCGGCCGAAGAAAAATGACATCGATATAATACCACAAGCCTGTAATACCAATGAGAGTTCTCCCACATGTTAAATCTTTTGATTTGGCAAAACAATTTATCACATTTAGTAAACCATGTTATAATGTCTTGGTTGTATGCATCATGATGCAGAGTTCAAAGATGATAAAATCTTCCGTTTCAACGAAGGACAATTGTCTAGTTGTCTATCTCACAATGGACAACATCGATGGCATGGGCAAGTCGTATGTATAAATAGGTATAGTAAACCGACCAGGCCTCCATCTTTTGATATATCCAAGTTCGCATCTAGGTTCCCTTAAAGCAGCTTCTAGATCCTTTCGGTTCCTTTTTTGCTTTACACGCCAGCCGAGTCCATGATACGTAAGGCCTTTCTGGCATAGTCGTAAGCCGTTACAAAATAGGTGACAACACTGTCTCTGGCGACTACAAAATAAAATCTAAAAGAAACGAGTAAAACTTTGAGGTCTTCAAACCCCTCTTCTTTCAGGACATGATCTTGTACTCCTTTCTTAGGCGGCCGAAGAAAAATGACATCGATATAATACCACAAGCCTGTAATACCAATGAGAGTTCTCCCACATGTTAAATCTTTTGATTTGGCAAAACAATTTATCACATTTAGTAAACCATGTTATAATGTCTTGGTTGTATGCATCATGATGCAGAGTTCAAAGATGATAAAATCTTCCGTTTCAACAAAGGACAATTGTCTAGTTGTCTATCTCACAATGGACAACATCGATGACATGGGCAAGTCGTATGTATAAATAGGTATAGTAAACCGACCAGGCCTCCATCTTTTGATATATCCAAATTCGCATCTAGGTTCCCTTAAAGCAGCTTCTAGATCCTTTTGGTTCCTTTTTTGCTTTACGCGCCAGCTGAGTCCATCATACGTAAGGCCTTTCTCGCATAGTCGTAAGCCGTCACAAAATAGGTGACAACACTGTCTCCGGCGACTACAAAATAAAATCTAAAAGAAACGAGTAAAACTTTGAGGTCTTCAAACCCCTCTTCTTTCAGGACACGATCTTGTACTCCTTTCTTAGGCGGCCGAAGAAAAATGACATCAATATAATACCACAAGCCTGTAATACCAATGAGAGTTCTCCCACATGTTAAATCTTTTGATTTGGCAAAACAATTTATCACATTTAGTAAACCATGTTATAATGTCTTGGTTGTATGCATCATGATGCAGAGTTCAAAGATGATAAAATCTTCCGTTTCAACAAAGGACAATTGTCTAGTTGTCTATCTCACAATGGACAACATCGATGGCATGGGCAAGTCGCATGTATGGGTACTTCCTACATAAAATAGAAGATAGGCTCCTGTAAAACCAATAACACACTTTGCGAAAGAAAGCCACATACAATTGCTCTTTCATGGTACAGGCCCACAAAGGCAGACAAAAACAAGATCAAAGTGAACCATGGATTTTGATTGTTCGGCCTAGGGATAGTCGTGCATTGTATCCAATGCATGTATGAGTACATTAAAGTTTTTAAGTGATAAAGCGTGCCCTTTATCGAAAAAATATATGACTACTTTGTACCACCACTAGATTCATGTATCGGGACCGCGAGACCCGTGAATAATCTCTCGTCCTCAGGGAGCTTAGATTTCCTCTTGCCCCCTCGTGTCCCGGAATGTAGACACACACATGTAAAATTCTTAACAAAACTTCTCTGCCCCATTTGATGTCCACATGACTGGCTGAAATCCCAATGACTCTGAATCTCCAACGTAGGTTAGACCGGCACAAATAAGCGGGAATGGGATCGGGGAGTAGTAGTCCCATCCACGTAACAATGGATAGAACCAGCACGATGTCAGAGCCCCAGAGTAGAAGAAAAAACAGGCCGTAGACATGCATGCATGCATGGTGCCTTTCTCCAGAAATGGGATAGACTCGTCAAAAAATCTCTCAAAACATGCTTTCGTCCCGCTTTTTGTTTGTCGAAAATTAACAGCGCTCTTTGGAAAAGCAAAAGAAGCATTCAAAAACCCTCTTTCCTTGTCCCAACGCCGCAAAGGTAAAAAGGTATACTAGTATAGTAAACCCCGATTTTTCTGCTCTTCGACCTTCGTATGGACCAGAAATGAAAGAAAATTGGCTGCTTAATTCTGCGAAGTGTCCAATGCATGTGCTAGTACATTGCACTACTACAGATCGTGCAACATAATTAACCGGACCTCGGGGACATTATCTCGGCTTCGGGGACGATTAGATCTGTCACCACCATCGATCGTTCCTGGATTTGTTTGTCCCTACCCGTGCTTAGTCCCTTGACACATGGAACATAAAATTCTTTAGAAAAATCTCGGGCACAGTCCTCCTAGCGCACTGGGGGCAAGTGTTGGTTCATGCACCGAAAGGGTGAACAACGGAACATTCCGATATACTCCCTCAGTTTTAGAAATAAGACATTTTAGTTTTACGAAACAAATGTATATAGATCTCTTTTAATACTCCCTCCGTCCTAAAATAAGTGACGTGAGTTTGTCTAGATTCGCATGTAACATGTTTTAGTATATAGATACATCTGAATCTAGACAAACCCAAGTCACTTATTTTGGGACGGAGGGAGTATATAGGTGCATACTAAATCTATACATAAAAGTCTTCTAGATATACAGTTTCACAAATCTAAAACGTCAGTATGTATCCAAAGGGAGTGAGGCATGCTCTTGTTTGGCCAACAAGCTGCAGCCGCCGTGTCCTCCGGCCGCTGCAAGGAATCAGAGGCGCAACGGAAGGCCAAATGGCAGATGACTCGATTGCTCTTCCAGTAACGGCCTGGGTATTACCGAATTTACCGGGCAGCATTCTTCCGGTTTCTCTTCCACTCTACTTTGCTCTGTACACCAACGGCAGGCCCCATTGTTCTGTACATTAACGGTAGTTGATCATCATCACTGCACGCACTTGCGAGCTTGTGCAGAGGAGGAATGCGGTCTTGTGCCATCGGTAAATGGGAAGGAGAAAATGCTGTCGCCAGGCAACGTCTATTGCAATGATCTCGGCTGCAGCTTATCATGCCTATGCTGAAGCCCGACTGAGTGTACTAGAGTGTTTGGTACAGAAGCATTGGTCCATTCCACAATCACTGCGCCGTAAAATCTGCGCCCACAATCATTAACAGCCGGCCAAGAACTTTGGTTGCGGCTTTGCTGATCACGCCGGGCCCTTTCAGGTAGAATTAGGCGGAGGTAAGAGAAGGAGTGCGATGCGACCCGAGGAGAAAGCAAAGCGTAAAACACCGACAGCAAACAATGGTCAGTCAGTCCGAACGAACAAAACATTATACTACTCCCTCCGGTCCATATTAACGTTCTTAACTTTGTCTAGATACGAATACATCTAGTCTAAATCTTTAATTAGGTACATCCGAATCTAGATAAAGTTGTGAACAATAATATGGACCGGAGGGAGTACTTTTTGTCAAGATCTTTGGCATCGTCAAAGCCAAACTCAAGGCACGTAACAAATTTGTAAGATAAACTAGAAGTAAAACTTTGATGGGATTCCACTTGACACCCTAACGAAACTGCTTGGATCATCGCATGGGTGCGACATCCAGCCAACCTTTTCTCATCTGCTGCCTGAGACAGAGACACGATAGTAAACGAAATGGAAGCCACGGAGAGCATGCGGGCGAAAGGAAAGCCTACAGCGGTGACGGCGAGCCGAAAGAAATTGCTGAGGAGCAGTTCCCACAGGCGGTGTCGCTCACTCTCATCGGAATGACGCGCAGATCTTTGTCTTCTCTCCGGCTCAGGGCAACTCCAATGATTCCCCGCAAACTGGACGGCTCTTTAGACCGTTTAGGTCTGTTTGCGAGGCAGGCAGGACAGGACCCCGACTCAGGTCCGTGTTGGCCATGTCGCTACCCCTAGCGGTAACCCGCATCTGTTCGGGTCCTATCCTGCCCGCCTCGCAACCCCCAATGGTGCCCCGTATTTGTTCGGCATGTTGGCCATTTCTTTCTTTTCACATGTTACCAGGACGCAAAAATACCCACTTGAAATTTAAAGGACCGGTCGTTTATGTATTTGTCCTTTGTCCCGCAAATGCAAAAGGACCACATACAAAGTTCATACATGCACGAAAATAAACATAAAAGATCAAGGATCATGCAACTCGATCAAGGATGAACTTCCTCTTCCTTTCGACCGAAGCCCGTCGTGTTGGATCCATGACTTCGATGTCGGTGTTCATGATCCTACTTTCCTCCGCAAGCATGGAGAGCTCCACTTCCTTTTGCTTGAGATCCAATTTTCTAGCTTTTGAGCGGACATTTAGCTCTACTAGCTCTAACTTTTTGGATTGAATCTCATAGTAGCTCTCCGTGGTATCCTCCCTCTTCTCCAAAGACACCTCATTCTCGGTCATCATCTCATTCAACGTCTCTTGGATGACAATTGACAAAGCCTTACACTTGGCATCGAGCTTTGTGTTGGTCCTTCCTCTCGGACTTTTCAGTTTACCTCCACTCTGGGTTGGCTCATCAACGTCGGTGACTACGTGAGCTTCCTCCCTCCCCCCTCACCACAATAGAGCTCCTTCCATTTCTCGCAATCTTTGAGCTTCGTCCAATAATGGGGCAATGTGAAGTACTTGTTGTCTTGGACGACCTTGAAGTATTCCAAAGCTTGGAACATCTATAAAATAAATATGTTGATCGGGGCTTCGAGATATGCATTCATATATGAATAAGAAAATAAAAGGGTTAATGAACGTACCAAGTCTTGGACCCCAACGCCCACGGGCCTCCCTTTCACATGCTCATAGGAAGCAAAAAACTTGAGGATTGTTCATTGATTGTTGCCCACCGTTTTGTGACAGATTTCTCGTTCAGATCACTCTCAAACGGTTTGTCACCAAAATTTAGATGCGCGTGGAAGTACTTCCATATCCGGTTCTAAAAGGAAACTCCCTTTTTCTCGGCACCGGTTATTGCATCTTGGCCAATCTCTAGCCATGCATCACATAGCATCTCATCCTTGAGGATTGTGTAGGATGTGGTCCTCCTGCTACCACCTACCCGAGCTTGCCGCGGTAGTTTGCCCTTAAACAAGGGCTCGGTATCGATTGAGATACCGGGGGTTGTGTATCTTGTTGGGTGTTTTGGGTTTACTATAGGGACAAAAAACCACCGTTGTTTGACAAACTGTAGGTGCAGGGACCGCATCATACAAGGAACTAGAGTCTCCATGGAAATCGAGGTGAAGTCGAGTGGGGGTGAGGGAGAGGATGAAAACCACGAACACACATGCGAAGAATACGATGAACACACACGCGCGATACACCATACAAGCCTATAGCTCACGCCGGTGGCTACCGGTCCGACACAATCCCTACGATCAGTGGCAGGCAAGAACACTCTCTCTCTAACTGGCATGGTGAGCGAGAGGCTTGGCGAGATCTTGACAACTTGGAGAAGGACATCGATCCCAAGGACTTGCACAACTTGAACGCACTCTGCAAAGCTCAAGAGGTTGGGGGATAATTGGTGCTCCTTGTCAAGGAGCATGAGACTAGAATTAGATAGATCCTCAAAGGGTTTCTTCTAATGCCATTATCCAAGTCTAGGGTTACAATAAGGAGGAGGTGGTCTATATATAGGCCAACAACTAAGAAGGGGTAATTTAGGAATAAAAGGATAAGTTTTGGATGGATTTGGGTTCACATGGGTCGATGGCCCAGCTCGCGGCATGTAGGCCCATCTCTTACGCTAGAGACTCCGGGTTCCTGGGGCCTGCGACTTTGGATGCGTTCCAGAGGCTCGCAGTTGTGGTTTGGTGTGGGCGAGCTGGAGACTTCAGGTGCGTGTCGGCAGAGACTCCGGACTGGGTTAGAGACTCCGGATTTGGGCCCGAGACTCCAGATCGATTCCAGAAGCTTGTATTTGTGCTCTCACAAATACAAAAAAAGCTCGATATCACTACGCAGCAGTATATCACCAAGATGAAAGGGTTTGCTTCAGAACTTGCTGCTACCGGTAAGATAGTTGATGATGATGAGCTCAATGATTACATCCTGAATGGTCTTGACGACACGTACAACTCCCTGGTTGCCGCCATTAACGGAGTTGCTACCACATCCCTCAATGACATGTGTTCTCAGCTTCTCTCATATGACACCCATGATGCCATGCTTCTCGCTACTGGTCAAGCTTCTAGAGGATTTACATCACATGCCAATGTTGTTACACACCCAGCTATGGGGCGGCATCACCCCGCCCATCTCCACCACAACCCTACGCACCACCTCCCTATCCCTATCAGCATCCCTACATGCCACCTTAGCCATACATGCCACCTCCGACCTATACACCACCTCCCCCTGTCTACCAACATCCCTACATGCCTCCATACCCCCAACAGCCTCAATACTACACCACACCCTACCCACAACCATATATGCATGTTGCCCCAATGCCCTACATGTCGCGTCCTATGCGTCCTACTCCTCCACCGGTTCAGCGTGCCCCACCTCCTCCTCGAAATCGTGGTCCTCCTAAGCCTGATATGCAACGTCGGCCCAAGGGGGGATGCGGGAAGAATAAGGACCGTGGTCGTGTGGCTACACCTTGGCAGGAGGGTGTCATCTGCCAAATATGCAAGAAGGAGGGGCACCCAGCCAACAATTGTTGGTGGTGCTATGGCGATGATGAGGATGACATGTCCCATAATACCAAGGGTGCCTATGGATTAGACACAAATTGGATCATGGACACTGGTGCTATAAACCACACAATAGGACAACTCAACAAACTTCAGATTCATAAAACCTACAATGGATATGATCAAGTTCACGGTGCTAGTGGACAAGGTATGGAAATTGCTCATATTGGTCATTCAATTTTGCACACTCCACATTGTTTTTTGCAACTTAAAAATATTCTTCATGTTCCGTCAACTTCTATGAACTTGCTTTCTGCACACAAACTTGCCCTAGATAATAATGTTTTTATTGAAATTCACCCATCTTTTTTCTTGATTAAGGACCAGGCCACGCAACAAATCATGTTTAGAGGTCCTTGTCATGGTGGTCTCTATCCCATTATTCTTGTCTCAACAAGGTCGTCATCTAAGCATGCTCTTATCACCATCAAGCCATTCTACTCATGTTTTTTCTACATGGTATCAGAGCCAAGAGGTCTTGAGTTTATGACCCTGCTCACGTGGTATTAAAAAAAGGAAAAAAATATTCCGCGTCCTACTCCTGCCCCACGCTAGACGTGAGGGGGGGTGATGAATATAAATAGGTGACAACACTGTTTCGCACACCATTTGCATGTGGTTTAGTGAATTTTCTGATGCTGAAGTAACTGAAAATAATTGACTAATGGTTTAATGATATCATAAATGGTTGCCTGCCTTTTGAAGGTTTTCAAACTCCTTCTTCTTTCAAGACACGGTCTTTTAGATTTTTGAAGGTAGCCCAAGAAAAATGACATCGATATCATACCATAGACTCGTAAAAAACCAACTAGGGTTCTCCCACATGTTAAATCTTCTTGATTTGGCCAAAAAATCTTATCATATTTAATAAACCATGTAATGTATCCCTAAAAAAACCATGTAATAATGTTTTTATTGTATGCATCATGATGTGGAGTTCAGAGGTGATAAAATCTTTTGTCTCAAAGAGCAATTGTCTAGTTTTCTATCCCACGGTGGACAACATTGATGGCATGTGCATATCACGTGCATGGTGCCTTTCTACAGAAAATAGAAGATAGGCTCGTGGAAAACGAATAACGCACTTAGCGGAAGAAAAATAAAAATAAGATCAAAGTGAACCGTAGATTTTGGATAAATGAATGTGGGGTAATCGAGAATTGTATCCAATGCATATAAAGTAGACTGTACCACCAGATTCATGCAACGGAACCGCGAGACATGTGAGCAATCTCTCGTCATCTGGGAGATTAGATTTCCTCTTACCCCCTTGTGTCGCAAGTTGTAAACACACATGTAAAATTGTTAACAAAACTTCTCCAGTCCATGATAATGGCTGAAATCTCGACGACTCGGGGTCTCCAACATAGTTTAGACGAGCACAAATCGGCGGAGTGCAATCTAGTAACAATTGACCAACTGCAATGGATAGAACTTGTTAGAGTATTATACGCATACGCGGTTATTATGGTAGTTTAGGATAGTTAGGATTTTAGCCTAACTTGTCTTGCACTCCACGATGATCCATGTACGCCTATATATACTCGTCTATGAGGCTTAATAATATATCCAACATATTCCGCCAATCTCTCTCTCTATATCCTTCTACATGGTATCAGAGCGACAAGATCCTTGACCTAGCCGCCGCCGCATCCACCTAGCGTCGCCGCCGCCACTTCCCAAACCCTAGCACCGCCGCCCGCCATGGCGCTGCGCTAGCCGAGCAACATGCTTCCGCCGCGCCGCCCTGGGGAGGTCAATCTCCATGATCTCCACCAGGGGCCGCGCAACTCGTACGCAGGGTTCGTCCGCCGATCCGTGATCGGCTGTCATGTAAGTCTTTTTTCCGATCTCTTGATCAGTTTTCTTTTTTGGTTTAACGATCTTATATCGAATTGAGTCGACCACCGTCATCGTCATCGCCGTGCCTTTACTCCAACCATCAGCATCGAGGATCTACACCGCGCCAGTGCGCCTTCCTCCCCCACTGTTGTGCCTGCCTCGGTAGGCTGTCGCGGCCTCACGGCAGGCTGCTGCGCACCGCAGACGGCTGCTACGCCTTCCTTGGAAGGCTACTGCGGCCACCCCCTCGGATCCTGTTCGTCGTCATCATCCAGGATTTCACCAACAACGCCGCCATCGACTTCGATCTATGCATCGTTCACGCCCTAGCGCATACGGCGCACCGTTGGTCTGATCAACCGATCCCGCGCCTGTCTACGCCAAGCACATCCCTGAGCACGCGCCTACCACCGATCGAGCTACGGGCTGTCGTTGCGTTGTCCCCTCGGGCGGCAGCGCCACTGTCTTTGGTCCATGCTACCGGCTTCCAACGCGCCTTCCTTGGCATGTACATCGCTAGTGGTCTCCCAGCCGCTGCACCGACTTGCGCCCTGTAGCTATGCTTCCCCCTCGCGTCGTAGCGTCGCTGCACGTAGTCTACTTCACTGTTCCGGTGCATCGACGTCCTCGGCTTTCACTGCGCCATCTCCTACAGGCGCGGATCGCCGTCGTCTACACATGGTCTTCGTCACGTCGCTGGGTTTCTTCCTCGCCTACTTCGAGCACCGCCGCCGCACTTCACAAGGTAACCTGCAGGGCGATGTCACGTTGTTGCAGGTCCAACCAACTACCCCATCGCCGCTCCAGGCATCCATCATGACTACCCCAAGTCACCGTTGTTTTCACCGCCTTATACGTCTTCGTCCACTATAACTTTGCCGCCAGCGTTATCGCCTCATCCCGACTACACCACCTGCTATTCTACTCTGACAACCGCGGACAGCGCCGACATCTCTCCCTTCGCCGCTCTGCACGTCGCAACCGCTATGGAGGCTTCCTCTGCTAGTCTTTCTGACATGGCGACAAGTCCATGATGGTCCCTGCCCCCGCACGCCTGGTACTGGCAACACCGGGAGTGCCTTCGTCCCCGACACGTTTCCGAGTCTGGCAAGCTCGGATCGGCGCCTTGTCTTCATCGGCTTCGACAACGTCTTCTTCAGCATCGACCCCTCTACGACAGCCTCGATCGCGTCACCGACGAGTTCTTCTTTGTATACTCGGTTCTGGAAAAACCGGAGTGTGCGTTCGTCCCCGACGTGCGTCTAATTCTGGCAAAACGAGGGTTGCACCTCGTCCTCGACGGCTCGGATTGCGTCGGCTTCGGCATCGACACCCTCGATGACTGCCTCAACGTGTCTCCATCATCCTTCTCGCGCACTATACGCATGCGGCTTCACGTGCGGCTACCTCGACACCGGCATCCCGACCACGACGACCCCTCGCACGGCTACCTCGACCACCACACCACCGCACGCTCTCGGTTCCCTCTACATCGGCACAAGGGCTACCACCTCGCTTGAGTATCATCAGCTTGCTCTACAGTCCAAGCTACCGCGACGCGACATCGTCCACGACGTTCCTACTACGACTGCGGGGGGGGGGGGGGGGGGGGGGGGGGGGGGGATGTCAGCGTACTGGATACTACTTCGGTTTATCTCCGATCTAAGTGTCCGCGACGTTTTAGTTATTCACGACGCTACTGCTACGACTGCGGGGAGATGTTAGAACGTATTGTACGATTATTATGGTAATTTATGATAGTTAGGATTCTAGCCTAACTTGTCTTCTACTCGAAGATGATCCATGTACGCCTATATATATACTTGGTCATGAGGCTCAATAATATATCCAACATATTTCGCCAATCTCTCTTCATCTCTATCGTTTTACAGAACAAGCGGTGCCTCAAAATTCTCAAAAGACGAAAAAGAACAGGCGTAGACATGCCCACATGCACGCACGGTGCCTTTCTCCAGAAATGGGACAGGCTCGTCGAAAATTAACAGCCCGCTTTGAAAAAGCAAAAGAATCATAAATATACTCTCTTTCATTGTCCCAACGCCGTAAGTAAACCCATATTGCCCTTCGTATGGAACAGAGGCGTAATGAAATTGCCTGCTGAATTTTCGGAGATGATATCCCGGCTTCGGGGAAGATTAGATCTGTTGTCACCAGAACCGATCGTTTCTGGATCTGTTTGTCCCTGGCCGTACTGAGCCCCTCGACACATGTAACGGAAAATTCGTTTAAAAAAGGAAATTGATGTGGTTCCCCCGGACGATCCCGTCGTCGGGTCGTCCTGATCGTGCGCCGTTGGATCGGACGCGATCGAACCGTTTATTTCGCGCCACGTCGACCGTTCTCCCGAAGCGAGTAGTGCCGTGAGCCCCGCACCAGTTTGAGTTCATTCGACCGAGACGACCCCCGCGTCCGCACCCGCAGGCGACCGAGACGGAGACGCACGCGACCGCGTGGCGAGGCCGCTCGTCGACGGCGAGGGCTGTGGTCGGTGATGGCGCCGCCGGCGGTCCGATCTTCCGGTTCGTCTCCCTCTCCTCCTTCTTTCTGGCTTCTCTCCCAGCGCACGCGCTCGATTTCCCCTTCAATTTCTCTAACCCTAGGTTTGCTGCAGGGCAAAAATCTCGGATGGTGGTCGGGGATGGCGGTCGATTGAAGAAGAAGACCGGTCGGAAGGGGAAGCTAACCGGCGCGGCCTTATCCATGGCGGTGAGTTCATCTTCGTCTCCGCCAGTTAGGGTTAGGGTTTTCCTCCATTTTTACTGTGTACTCGGTGTTGTTTACTGTGTACTCGCCAACCACCATTTTTACTGTGTACTGGATTAAGGTTCTAGTGTTGTTTGATGTGGTGCTACTGAAACCCCTCATGTTGTTTAATGTGTACTCGGTGCGGTTGGAATCTAGTGTCTGGATTGATCCTGCAACTACTCATATCTGTAAGAAACTGTAATTTGCTAGGTTTTTGATGTTTTGCTGCAATGTTTCTTGATGTGGTGCCCTATACAACTATGAATCTTCTATTGTTTTTGGTTGTTTTCAGTAGCTTTTATAGGCATACTTGTCGTTAGTTTTTCTTTTTTGCTACAATGTTGCTTGCTTGATGTTCCCCATTCAAATAGTTTTTGCTACAATGTTTCTTGACGTGATGCCCCATAAAACTAATTTTGCTACATTCTGCATGTGTCCTACCTTTTTAATTGTTTCAGTAGCTTTTATAGGCAGATTTGTCCTTACTTTTCTACCCTTAAACAGCAAATTTTTTCAGTAGCTTGTTTCAGTAGCTTTTATTAGGTTAGTGCACAAGGCAGATTTTTTTGTTTTAATGCAGCTGCTACATTATCAATTAGTTTTGCTGCACTGAGTTTTGTTTTTCGTGTTTGATGTTGTGCAGGAGGATAGGGCGAAGACATGGATGGCAAAAAACCAGCTATCTGCGAAGCATTTGCTCACCTTGGCGCAAGGTCTTAATCCCGAAAAGCGAGCAGTTATTGCTGCGAAGAGTGCATTCAGAGCTTATTTAGAGGTGTCGCCATTCAGGATTCCTAGTGGGTTGATAGATTATATTGCATTGCACACTGATCCAAATCTACGGGAGTATAAAACACGCAAAAACATGATGGTTTTCACAAGAGATATGGTGAAGAAGGTGTTTGGAATTCGCTGCGGCAACAAACCTGTACAGCTCCTGAGTAAAAGTGACCCCTGCGAGCTTCAGAACATTTACAAAGCTGGCAGCACCAGGGCTGAGCTAGCTACTGCAGTTGATTTGCTCAAATCATGTGCCAACACGGATGAAGCAACGATAATCCGGACATGGTATCTTCTTTGCTTGGCTCTCGTGGTTGCTCCTAAGAGCTCTAACAATATTAGCATTGAATATCTTGCCTCCATGGTTGACCCCACCAAGACCGATCAATATGCTTGGGATGAGCACCTTCTGGATTTAGCTATGGCACAAGTCGATCATATTCGGAAGCAAAAGGCGATGCCACTGAAGCTCACTGAGGGAGAGACAAAATATGAGTTCTGGATCACTGGCCCTTTTGCTTTTCTTGGTGTATGTTATTTCTCTTCATTCCTTTTTTAGTTGGTTTATGTTTCGTTCAACTTTGTTTATGTTCCTTACTAGTTTGCTGTTTCATTTCCTATAACAGATTGCATACATGGACCATTTGAGCTTCCCGCAAGACTGTGGCCATGTATTCAACAAGTCTCTACCAAGAGTATGCTTCTTGACAAACAGTGACTTCGATTTTGTTGTGGAACACGACCTTGAGCTTAAGATTTTGAACAATACTACAGTTTTTGGTTGGCGCCCGGTACGGCATTTTTTTGGCAGCTTTTCAACGTGAATTTTTTTGTTACATTTTTGTGCTTTGTTTATCATCTTACTACATCCTCATTGTGTGTAGTTCCTCCCACTGTCGGAAACTCCGTACAACACTGATCATGTTGATGAGCAAGAAAACCAAGCTCCTCCTCCTGCTGTAGATGAAAATGAAGTCAACCTTTCAGCTTCGTTGAATGAATGGCTTGTGTTTCCTAGTAGCCAAGAACTGGAGGTATAGAATCTGCTGCATTGATGTTCTAGTATTGCTACATTGCCTAACATAGTTTGCTAACTTAGGCTCAAAAAACTGCTTCCATGTATGCTTCAGCTTGTTTGCACTAATTTTTCTGTTAGTAACATTGAAGTTGCAAAACTGTTTACTTCTTGCTACATTAGCTTTCATAGTTTGCTACATTAGTTTTAATTTGTAGCTTCATATGTTTTCTGTAATTGCTAACTTCTTTTCTTTTTGTTTTGTGTTACCAATAGGTACCTACTCGCTTCAAGCACTTGGCTGAGAAGCATAAGGCTATTTGGGCATCTGATGTTGAATCAACAGTGAAGAATCTTGCTGTTGGGTTAAAGCGGATGCATTCCCAACGCATGGCTGCTCTTTTGGTCGACATTGAAGCACAATTGAAAGAAGGAGCTGGTCCTAGTGTTGTGTTTCCATCTGATGTAGTAGTAGACGATGAAGAAGAACATGAACATGTGAACAAGGAGCAAGAAACCTATGATGGTTTGGACAAGTCTGCTGATGTTGATGCAAGAGCCTATGCAGCGAAAGAGGATGTCACTAAAGCAAGAGAGGATGAAGCAAACGAAATTGAGACAGAAGCTAGATGTGACAAGCAGCAAGAGTTTGAGGCGCACACGCATGTTGACATCCCGGATATGCCACAGACTGCTGTAGTCTTGGATTCATCACCCATGGGAGGAATTGATGTCCCAGAGCAGCAACCTGTTGATAGCCCAGTCAGATCTCCGCGGCACCGTGACCCATCCCCTTGTCCTCCACATATAGACCCTGAAGCTTGGAATCATGCTCCTGAAGCTCCAGGGTTCGACCTGCTTTCGCAAGATTCTGTTGGTGATGAAGCAGACGTAGGTATACCAGCTATCAAGGTACCAGATTCTGCTGTCTCTTTTGCTCCTAAGACGACAAGTGTAGTGGAGCCAACTAAAGCATGTATGTTCCTTTATCCTTTGCAGCATTTTTTACATTGTTATGTATTGCTTCTCCCCTACATTTGTCGTGTGAGTAATGATTTTTTTGTCTCTGCAAGGTGTTGTGACGGTTGATGGAAGCTCTGGGATGGTCACACATGAGAAGAAGACGAGGTTCAAGAGGGCAGGAAAGGTTGATCTTACACCTCCAAAGGTTAAGAAGATCAAGATCTCTAAAGATCAGGAAGAAATCTATTCCAAGTTTGTCTTAAATGGAAGGACAACGAAGAGGCTCACAAAGAAGAGGAAGGATGAGGGCCATAGGCAGTGAGTTTTCTGTCAGCTATTTTTTTGCTTCAGAAGCTATTGAATTCTGCTAGATCTGATTTATTTTTTAGCTCATTTAGTGTATATTTTTTGCTACACTGATTTTATGTCTTGTTTTCTTTCCTATTTATATGTGGATGCTTCATTAGTTGTTTATTTATGCTACATTTGTGTTATCCAATAGCTTTTCTACTATTAAAAAGTAGAAACATCAGTATTCCTAAGTTGATTTTTTCATGTTTTTCGATATGCTTCAACTTTTTTTTTGCTTCAGAAGCTTTTGATTTCTGCTACAATTGTTTTAACTTTCAGCTCACCAAGGTGTATTTTGTTGCTACATTGATTAGATGTCTTTTCAATCTTTCATGTTATTGGATATGATGCATCTATTTTATTGCTTCATTAATGGTATTCAGTAGCTTCTTTAGTACATATTTCTTGCTACATGATTATCCTGTTTTCTGTTCTTCCTTCAATTTGTGCAAAAAAAATTCTGTTTTCTGTTCTTCCTTCAAATTGATACATGACTTTTTGTTTCTTCATTTGCAGGAAATGTTTCGTGCAAATTGGACGCTACTTTTGCACATACAAGGGTTTTAAAGAATCTTTGAAGCCGCGAGCATATCTTAGTACCGAGTTGATGGACGTGTGGATTGAGAAGTTCAACCACGAGGCTTTAATTGTTTGCAAAAACAGTGCACGTCAAAAAAAGAGATATGCGTTCACGCATCACATTGTGGTGAGTAAGACATTGCATAGTACTTTTTTGGTACATTCCTGTTTTGCTTCGTCATCTAACTTTGTTTTTGTTACCTTGGTCGACAGGAAAAACTGATTGTTGATCCCAAGAAATTCAACGCAGCAGGTTGTATGGATGAGTTCAATGAACAATGTGCAAAGTTCAAGATTCTCAAATGTGATATTGTGAGTTATTTTTCCTTTTTATTTTGCTGCTATTAGCTAACATTTTTTGCTGCTATTCTCTTCATCTTGTAGCAAGATCTGCTGAATGTACCTCTATATGCCGCTTAATATGTTTTTGTTTACATGCTGCGAGATAGCTCTACTTTCCTACTGTGAGAAATGAGCACTGGGTTGTACCTACTGTCAACTTAATGATGAAGCAATACCACATCTTTGATTCGATAAAGATGGACAAAGGGGCTGGTGTCTTGGATGATCTTGCGCGGAATCTGGTCAGTAATGTAGCAAGACATATGCATGTTATTTTTAGTAGCTTTCTTCCTTTCTTAACCATCCTTCTTTGCTTCAATGGTGCAGTTTTCGAACTTCACCACTCTTGTCAATGCGTCAAAGAAAGCACCTAAACTTGCTAATGAGATGGAGCTATACCTTCTCAAAACTCCTGATCATCCGCAGCAAGTAACATTGTAAGTTTTCATATTTTAGCATCTCATTTTTTTCCAAATGATTCCATCATTAGTTTATTGCTCATATTGTGGTTCTTATTTGCTTCTTTTCTTTATTTTTCAGATTTGACTGCGGTTTCTTTGGCATACTGTTCATGGAGAATTTCAATGGCAAGATCATGGCTGAATTCGACAACAACTACTGCCCGGATCTCCGTAGGACCCTTGCAGCAGATATCATCGAAGCAAGGGAAAATAAAGAGTCTGTTGAGAAGCTCATGGAGGAGGAGTTGAACCCAAAGTAGCTTAGCATATGTAGCAGCAGTAGTGAGGAAAAAGCATTTTGTTAGCTCAAACACTTTCCTTGTCTATTTGACCGTTGCCTTTTGATGTAACAATGAATTATGGTTTGGTGTACTCGCATAACTAGTTTTTGTGCTGTGAACACAAATGGTAATGACAATCTGGTGTTGATGATTATTTTGTCCTTTTTGTCTTTTCCCTATTATTTTGCTGAACAAATAATGAGATCCTTCATGCTTGAAGTAAAAAAACATGTTTGCTACATTTGTGTTATATAAATGCTACAATCTATTGTATTAACTGCTGCAATAGTAAACAGGCCATGCTACCTATGTGCGGCAGATTTTTGCATAGAATTTTATGACAACAGATGCCCAGATTTTTTTATGTATTTGCTGCATACGAACAATTGACATGCTAGAAATGTAATTAATCCCATAAACAAGGGAAATTCTACTTGAGGTATTCATCCCAAAAACTATGAAATCTGGACATATTTTCATTTTTGCTACATTATAAGAGCAGAAATGCTAGCATAGTTGAACTTTGTTGCTCACAATGTAATAAATATTTGCTGCCAGATAATGTTCCAGGATGACAATGATCAGGAATATAGAGAACTTTTCATATTGCTGCACACACTTTTCAGAAATTGTACAGATAGGATGATAATAATAAATAATTGCTGCCACATAAAAAAAGTTGCTAGAACTGTTCACACATGTTGTTGCACACACAATAAATATATTTTGCTATGTAGCACTATTACATTCCAATGTTTACTGTATGTATGGAAGAAAAAATAGCTAATCAAACCTATAGATTCAAATCTATCTTCGAAGCATTTCCCGACATCAAACCTTGGAATAGGGCACATTGCTGCACCGTGTGACCGTCTTGATGGCAGTACGGGCACTTCTGCGCCTTTGGCTTCCGCTTGGTTGTTCCCTTCTTTGTCTTCTTCTCCTTGGGATGTTGTTCGCCTTCCTCTGCTTTCTTCCTTCTCTTCGCATTCTTTTCGTCACGAATCTCAACCAATGGCTTTCTTCTAACTGACTTCTCCTTTGGACGCCCCTTTGGCTTAACTCGTGATGGGTTCTTATGCATGCTACTAGGAACATCATGTGGAGCTTCTTGCTGTTGCTCCTGTGTGCCTGTAGGTTGTTGTTCAACATGCTGCGGATGTAAGCATTCTTCAGGAGCCACACCATTTTGTCCTTCGTTTTGCTGCATGTCATCTGGAGGACTCCTAATGGCACCAACAATTTTTCTTGCTTCATCAATCATGCTAGACACAACCCTATATGTTTCGTCACTGAAGCATGCATCAGATGCCAAGTCATTAAACTTCCTGCATAATGAGTTGTACTTGAGAGTATTTGTGCCCGGCATACCAAATCTTGTTGTATTTGAACCAGGATCAGGGGCAGGTGTTGTTGCTGCAGCAGACCAACGTTGGAGCATGTATCGGTCTGGTATTCGCTGCACATTCAGTTGCACCATCACTCTCACTATGTGCGGGCATATCAGTCCACATATCTCAAATGTGTTGCAGCCACACAAGTATATACCCTCTTCAATGCTTGCTTCTACCCGATATGTTTTGAGATCGAATCCGGGGTTTGGTACAAGATTGAAACAAAGCATTTCTGCCTCTACATGGATGGGATAAAACCTTGTTGATGCTTCAAGTATCTTCTGGAACCTGCCAAAAACCTCCCTTGTGTAGAATTCAAGACCCTGCTTTTCAATGCTCCAACTGCAAGAAAAATAAGTTTCGCACATTGTTAGAGAATGTTATGATAGTTACTTCAAGCAAAAAGACATTACTGAAGCAAAAAATGGTTTTCTGAAGAAAAAACACAATACTGAAGCAAAAAGACAGTACTGAAGCAAAAAACAGATTTCTGAAGCAAAAACACATTACTGAAGCAAAAAACACAATATGCAGCAAAAACACAGTACTGAAGCAAAAACACATTACAGCACTCACCTTCCCCAGAGTGGCACTGTTGTCGTATCCAATGTAAAGCCTGCATTATCTTCACGATCAAGCATCAGGTTCTGGCACAACTCATATTGCTGCACAAAGTTCCATATTGTGTCACTTGGCCGAACTAGTGTTTTGAAGTAGCTGTTTAGGCCTTCAGATCTGCCAGTTGTGCTGGTGAATGGGAAGAAACTTTTTCTGAAATATACTGGTGCCCATGTATTCCTTGATCTCCACATGTTTTGTAGGTGAGTGTTCTCATCCATCTCAAAGGTTTGCAGCATTGTCTGGCAGCAGACCTCAAACTCAGCAACCGTGTCAGTGCCATAGATACATGCATAGAATGCTTCTCTGAATGGATGACCCTCTCTCAAGTGAGGTCCGAGCTTCGTTCTTGCTAGACGCAACACATGGAATAAACAACATTTGTGAACTGCATTAGGAAACACATTTTTTATTGCCTTACCCATTGCTTGGTCCTGATCAGTCATGATATGGTCAGGGCACAACCCATTTGCAGCTTTCTTCACTTGTTTGAAAACCCATTCAAATGTTTCAATTGTTTCATCAGGCAGGAGAGCACATCCCAAAACTATTGTGTGTGTGTGATTGTTTATACCCACAAGAGGAGCAAATGGAAGGTTGTATTTGTTCGTGCAAAAGGTCGTGTCGAAGAACACACAGTCCTTGTACTTGGGGTACTGTGCCCTTGTCCTTCCATCAACCCAAAAGAGTGCTCGCACAGCGTTCTCCTTATCTACCTGCTTCTCAAAGAAGAACTGAGGGCATTCCGCCTTTCTCATCTCGAAGTATTCAATTGTCATGCTCAAATCACGCTCTGAAACTTCTTCTCGCAGCATTGTTCTGATATTGGAAACATCACGCTTCACATACCCAAGGCATCTAGGATCACCCCCATGGACACTGCCGAGGCACCCCATCATCTGCACTGTAGTTATGTTTTGCTCATGCAAGGTCTGGATTAGCTAGAAATCCTCTTTGGAAACTTTCCTATGAGAATGATAATACCTACGCTTCCCAGTTTGCTGCACCATTGGATGGGTATGCTCCTCGTTGAAAACTGTTACAGTCCACTTCCCGTCTCGCTTCCCAACAAGCATTTTGGCTTTACAACCAAGCCGCAGCAACCTGTTTCTTTGCCTTGAGTCAACGACATCCTTCTTCAAACCTGCTTGTTTGCTTCGAGGTTTCTGTGCAGAAGTGTTGCTCATGTCAATTGTAGCATCTTCTCCATTGGCAGCAAGACCAGTTGTGCTGCGCTGTTGTTTTGCTTCGTCAACAGGCTTCCCGGTGTGCACACACTCAAACACCCTGCTCAGAATAGTGCCCTTTGCTGCTCCCCTTGCCATGCTGTATTTTGTATTTCCTATGTGTGTCCCGAAGCAAGCTTAAAAGCATAGTCATTATACACTTGCTGTGCCACGTCGAGGTCATCAAAGGTCATACCAACACAAGGAACAACCGGCTGTGAGCAAATCTCTTCCCCATGATCTTCAACAACAATAGAAGCATTGTCACTTGCTACACTTTGAGGCTCAGATTAAAATTCTGTTCTTTCTTGTCCTTCATCATGGCCTTCTCCAATGTCAGCAGCATAACCTTCCGGAGGCTGGTTCAGGTCAAACCCACCAAGCATTGTATCAGCTACAAATCCCTGCAAATCACAAGAGAAAAAATTCTACAAATTAACACAGCATATAAACCGTTTTTTAGTTTGCTTCTGAATCATTTGCTACAACAATAAATTGCTACAACAATAACCGTCTTTTCTGTTTTTTTGGTGGATCAATTGCTACTACAGCAATATAATAGTAAAAAATTGCTACTGCAAATCAATTGCTGCCATATTGCTACCAAATACACATAATCAATTGCTACCAAATACGCAGAATCAATTGCTAACAGAATCAATTGCTACTATAGCAATATGATAGTAAAAAAGCTGCATAACCGAATTCTGTTCCTCAGCTTCAAACCCTAGCTGCAAAAAATTGAAGGAGATTCTTACAGATGGAGCTGGCTGGTCAATCTCGGGGTCTTGATCAAAGAATACACCGGGATTGTTGTACTGGCCGGACCACTGCTGCTTCAACTGAGCTCCGGCGCCGACGCTCGCCGAATAGGATTCTTCCCGCCGCCCGCCGAATCTAGGGTTCGAAGCACTGCTCGAGGCCATGATTGGTGGTGGATTGACGTGATGAGGATGTCCGGGGGTGGGGTAACGGATGGATGTGCGCAGGTGAGCTATGGGCGCCGCCGTGAATTGCTGCAGCCGCCGCCGTGCACCGCCACCGAGGAAGAGCTGCAAGGACGAGGGTTCTGTTCTGTTTTCGGGTTGCTGCAATCGGACGTTTTTTTGCTTCTGAAGCAAACGCGGGATTTTAAGGGGTGGCGGAGAGGGAGATTCGACGGCCACGATCAATCCAATCGGACGGCTCCGGACCAGGACGATTGGAAGCCCCATCGTCCGGGGGACGCGTAGCGCGGTCCTTTAAAAAATTCGTGGCCACAGTCACCATGCCCCGAGGGCAAGTGTTGGTTCATGCACCTCTTATTCTAAATCCCCAAAACAGGAAGGGTGAGCAATGGATGGATCTGAACATTCCGAGGTATGTATCCAAGGCACAAGGGAGTGATGCTTGCTGTTGTTTCGCCAACAAGTCGCAGCCACCTTGTCCGCCGGAAGCTGCATGGGATCAGAGGCGCAATGCCAGCGAGATCCATGGCGCCTGGGTCGGCTTGCAGTGCCCGTGCACGGTGATAACTGAATGTACACTTGATCTGGGCGCCACGTGTAATGAGAGATCTCCGGTGAATCTAAACTTCTGGCTCCGATTTTGCCATTGTAGGTGATGATTAATCAGATTACCTTGGAATAAACACTAACCCTCCCCCGCTACCCACACACACACTGGAGGGCGACGAGGGCCTCCCTCCTCCTCTGGCCAACCTACCCCCTCCATCCTTCTCTCCCTCGTCGCCGCCGCCGGCAGGGACCGCCGGGTGTGGACCAGGTGGCGCCGGCTGCCGCAGTGTGTCTTCCCTCGTGCGGTAGGAGGCGGGGTCGAGGACCCAACTCCACCGGCGGCGTTGCTAATAGGGTGGCAGAGGTTTGGCAGCGGCCAGGCGAGAACGACGTGGCTCCACGGCAGCATCTACGGCGACCTCAACTTCTCCTTAGGCTCCGGCGAGGTGCCAGAGTTGTTCTCCCCGCCTAGCCGAGACTGCGTGGCACACCTTCCGCAGGATGAACGTGAGGCTCGGGAGCGCCCCGAGACCGAGGTCGCTGGCGATGCATATATGGTCGAGTTGGCGAGGCAGCAGTATGCGGAGTACGCCGCGCGGCACGCGGCCTCGGCCTCGTCTACCGCCACACCGTGCTCTCCCACCGCTCGGCGTGCGGCCTCGCCCTCATCCGCGCCGCATCGTCCTCTTCCTTCATCCGACGCGCGGCCTCGTCTTCATTCGTGATTGCTCCGTCCTCTTCCTCCGCTCCGTTCATCGACCTCTACGAAGAATTTTCCAGCTCCTCCTTCTAGAGGTGGTTTGATAGCCTTGATGACTAGGTTGTGGCTACCAAGACAACGACGTCGCAAGAATATATCACCAACACCGGCAACAGTTTAATTTAGGGTTTCAATCAATGTTTTAGGTTTTAGTAGTAGTTTTATCAATGTATTAAATCTATCTTTTAAGTGTATGTATGAACAATGTCCAATATTGTAATTATTGTCAAATATTGTCTCAATTTCAATTTGCATACAAGGTGTTTGTTTGAATGGGAACATAAGAATCAAAAATTTGGGGCTTAGTTTTTGGGGATTCGTTCCGCCAGCCACCTTTTAGAGGAGAATAATTTTTTGCTCATCTATTATAGGGAGGATTTTAGTCCTCTAAGTTTTTGAGATGTTCTTTCCATGCTATTTCCAACTAACCAAAATTCCTTAAACTAAAACAGACATGCAACAACCACAAAAAAAAACTAAACGGAGATCCATGTCGGCGCAGGATAGCTGATCGTCGCGGCCGGGCGGGCGAGGTGGATCATCGTGATGGTCGCGGCCGGGCGGGCGAGGTGGATCATCGCGATGGCCGCGGCCGAGCGGCTTGTTCCGGGTTTTTTCTGGTGGCCACGCGAGGGTCTAGCTCTCAGAGTCAGAGATCGAGTCAGTTCAGCTGGTCGTCTGTCGTCTCGTCTCGTCTCGAGGGATCAGAGGACCGAGTCCGTTTCAGCTGGCCTAGCGTTGATCGGTCGCCTCGAACTTGAGTGCGCTAGTTTCGGGACTAAGTCCATCATCTCAAGGCCCATTAAGCCTTTATAATTTTTATTTTCAGTCGTCCTGCATGTATGTATATACGTATACCAAGGGTTTGCCCTGTAAGAGACTAGCCATTCATCTCATCATAGCTACCATCGGTTATAACAACGTAATATCCCCGCCCTATAAGAACACTTCAATTTCACTTATTCATACATTATGCAATGGGATAGGTAAGGTAAAAAAAGCAAGGTAGATTTAAACATGTTACACTTTGTAAAGTTTGGGTATTGGCTTGTGCAACCGATGCGGTGCACACCCTTCTTATTATATAGATGATTACAATTAGGGTTACCAACCGATCCTACAATTATAGGAGAGATACGGTCGGTGTACACACATATACAGGATCCCATACATATACGGCAACAGGTATATTGACACACCCCCTCAATCACAACTCACGAAGATTGAGATTGTATTTGAACAGCTCCTGTAGGCGCACGGGCAGTGGCTTCGTAAAGCCATCTGCAACTTGATCTTGGGAAGGGATAAATCGTATATCCAGCACCTTGCGTGCCACACGATCTTAGAGGAAGTGAAAGTCAACTTCGATATGCTTGGTCTGGGCATGAAAAACTGGATTCGCCGACAAGTAGGTCGCACCAAGATTATCACACCACAAGCAGCTGAACGAGACTGGAAAATCCCAAGTTCACCGAGAAGAGACTGCACCCATACGATCTCTGCCGTAGCATTAGCCAACGCTTTATATTCTGCTTCAGTACTAGATCGAGAGACAGTGGCCTGTTTGCGCGCACTCCAAGAGATCAAGTTGGATCCAAAGAAAACTGCGTAACCACCGGTAGATTTCCTATCATCGGGACATCCTGCCCAATCGGCATCTGAGAAGGCACTCACCAAGGTGGAAGAGGACTTCCGTATGACCATACCAGTAGATGCAGTGAGATTAAGATAACGAAGTATCCGTTTCACCGTCGTCCAATGCACGCTGGTAGGGGAATGAAGAAACTGACACACCTTGTTAACAAAGTAAGCAATATTCAGGCGTGTAAGGACCAAATCCTGAAGGGCACTGACGGTATTGCGGTACTTGGTAGCATCGTCAGGACTGAGAGCCTCACCAACAGCTTGTTGATGACCCATAAGTATAGGGGGTGTATCGTAGTATTTTCGATAAGTAAGAGTGTCGAACCCAACGAGGAGCAGAAGGTGCTGGCTAGTGGTATGGATCAGGAATTCTCTGCAAATACTTAGCAAACGGATTTTTAGGGGTTTCGATAAAGCAAGTAAACAAAGTACGAGTAAATAAACGACAGTAAGAATAAATGCCGCAAGTGGCCCAATCCTTTATGCAGCAAAGGACAAGCCGGTTGTATTACTAAAGATGACCAAACGTTCTCGGGGACACATGGGAAGACTGTCAAGTACTTTCGCTTCATATAGTCGATTAATCTTCTTTAGCTTGCTAAGTGTTGTGTGGGTGAACCTGTGCTAATGTACCGCCCCATCCAAGACTAATACATACTTGTGATTATACCCCTTGCAAACATTCGTAAGTATAAGAAAGTAATTAAGGTAGAAACCTAACCACAGCTTTAAACTCTAAGACCCTTACGTCCCTTGTGCAATGGTTTCCTAACGGGGGTTCAGGTTTTTGTCACTCCGGCAACCCCTACGATTAGTAGCCAAATACACAATGCATTCCCCTAGGCCCATATAGGTGAAGTGTCATGTAGTCGACGTTCACATGACACCACTAGAAGAAGTACACCACAACTTAAATAACAATCTATCGAATCTTTCTCAACACAACTCCACTACTAACAACAAGACTTCTCCTATGTCCTCAAGAACAAAACGAACTACTCACAAGACATCATATGGATCATGATCAGAGATGGAATAATGATGTATAACAATCTGAACATAAACAATAATTCAATAGTTCACTCAATAACATCAACTACAAAGAGTAATCAACACCGGGAAATTTCCCCAATGAACTATGCAAGATTCAACGCAATTGTTACAGCAATATGGAGATGGTGATGAGGGTGCTGATGGTGATGATGATGGTGATGATGATGATGATGATCCCGATGAAGTCCAGCTTGATGGTGGTGTTGATGGCGACGATCTCCCCTCTCCGGGAAGGAATTCTGATGACCCACAAATATAGGGGGTGTATCGCAGTATTTTCGAGGGAAGTTAAACCCAATTTATTGATTCGACACAAGGGGAGCCAAATAATATTTATAAGCCTTAACAACTGAGTTGTCAATTCAGCTGCACCTAGAAACAATCTTGCTCACAACAGTTTATCAGTAGCAACAGTTTTGTAGCAGGAATAGTAAAGTAACAGCAGTAGTAAAGCAAAGACAGTAGTAACAAAAGCAGTAAACAGTGGGATTCGAGTGCGGTAGGCATAGGGATGGATGGATGGGCGTTGCATGGACAAGACAATTCATATAGCAATCAGAACATAGGGCAATTGCAGATAAATAAGATAGAGCATCCAAGTACTAGACAATCCTAGGCATGTGTTCCATATATAGTCATACGTGCTCGCAATGAGAACTTACACAACATATTTTGTCCTGCCAACCCGTTTGCAGCGGGGCCTCAAGGGAACTACTGGCAATTAAGGTGCTCCTTTTAATAGAGCACCGGAGCAAAGCATTAACACTCCGTGAACATATGTGATCCTCACATCAAAGCCTTTCCCTTCTGGTTATCCCGATTTCTGTCACTTCGGGGCCATAGGTTCCGGACAACAACGTGTGTATACAAATTGTAGATAAGACCAAAAACAATACTATCATAATGAATCAATAAAAAGTTCATATCTGAAATCATGGCACTCGGGCCCTAGTGACAAGCATTAAGCACAACAAGTTGCAACAAAGTCATAAAGCACTAATAAAAGATACTAGGCACCAAGCCCTAACAATCTGATGCCATTACATGAACGATCTCATCCAATCCCTAACATCCCCATAGCCTACAGCGGGGGATTACTCATTCATCGATGGGGGAAACATGGATGGTTGATGGAGAAGCGATGGTGATGATGATGGCGATGATCTCCTCCAATTCCTCGTCCTAGCAGGGTGCAAGAACGGAGTTTCTGGTGCTGTTTCGTGGAATCTGGTGGTGGCGGCGGAGCGGAACTCCTTCTGGAAAAACGTCAAACCCCCCGTAGTTTTTAGGTCAGAAGGCTTCTTATAGGCGAAGAGGGAGACCGAGGGGGTGCCTGGGGCCACCACACCATGCCCTGGCGCGGCCAAGCCCAGCCCGTGCTTGGGGGTGGTGTGGCCAGGCCCTGGCCCTCCTCCGTCTCGTATTCTGGCTCTGTGAGTCTTCTGGAAAAATAGGCACTTTGGCTTTTGTTCCGTCCAATTCCGAGAATATTCATTTTCTGACTTTCCTGGAACCAAAAACAGCAGAAAACAGGCAGCTTGCACTGTGGCTCTTGTTAATAGGTTAGTCCCAGAAATCATATGAAAAGTACTCCAAAGTGTGGACAAAACACAAGAAAGTGGATAAAACCAAGCATGGAGCATCAAAAATTATAGATACATTTGCAATGTATCAACATCCCCAAGCTTAACTCCTGCTCGTCCTCGAGTAGGTAAGTGATAAAAAGAAAGAATAATTTTTGAGGTGACATGCACCATCAAAGACTTGATCAAAGTATTTGTAAAACATTCAAAGCTGGGATCATAGTACTTCAATCATAACATGAAAGACAAAGTTCTAGAAATAAGACAAAGAAACTATGATGCAGCATGAAAAGGCACAAACAAAAGATTCATGAATAACAATGCTTTGCAAGACGTTTGTTTGTTTCACATAAAGAAAACATAGCATAGTGGCATTCAGCTTGTCCCTCAAAGAGTAGCAAACATAAATGCATAGGACACCTTCAAAGTTCACAAGAGTGACTAGATACAAATAGTTTAAAACAAGCAATATCAAGGTATGCATCAATCAACAAGTCTTGGGACAATGCACATAGAACTAAGAATGGCCATTATGCTCTCAAGAAAGTGCTCAAAGAATGTGTGGAGACTCAACAAGGAAATGACAAGGTTTTGAATAGTTTGAAAGGCTTCCAAATGCTGAAAGTATGGTACTCATTAGCTTTAAGCTCTCATTGCCCCTACCATAAGCATATTTAATGTGGTTAAGGTGAAAGTGAGGTCCAATCTGAGTTATATGCTTGACAGACTATAAACTGAAAATCCCAAGTCCCTTGAGTACGAGGGTCGCTCCTCATGCTACTCAACTTTAGTTACCGATAAGTTCTTGTCATCGTAAGTATGTGCGTATCATTGAGAACAGCCAACGGGGTACCCCTTGCCCGATGATACGGAAGAATCCCCATATCAAAATGACAAGGCAAGCAGATAATGAGTATCTCAGCAATCTTCTTATTTACCATGGGAAAATGGTGCCTTTTTCTCTCTTTCCTCTTTTCATAAAACTTTTTTTCTCTTTTTCTCAATAGCCACCTCTCTCTTTTTTTATAAGAAGAATGCTTCATAGATATCATTATGGTTACGCTGTAGGTTTCCACCATGTCAGCATGGATTAGACCAGCGGCCCAAGCGTTTCTCTAACACACATACATAACTCCATGGACTTACAAGCTCCCCTTTTATTTCACACCGACGACATCCGCAAACAAAAGAGCAAGGTATCAACTGGGTATATATTTACAAGTGTTGAAAGCGTTCCCCGTGACAGCACAATTCTGCTAATCCCCAGCCTATAATTAGCAAGCATATAACTTTCATGAAGAGTTCACAATGGTTCAGGTTTATTAAGTGCAGGAAATAAAGTGTGCCATCAAGTTCGTGAGAGCTTTACTAACTAACTTTCTGATAACAAGCAAACATTTTATTCGGAAGAAAACAAGGCATATTGGATATCCACGGAAGTAGCAAATGATGCTAATAGGTAGGTATGGTGGACAATTTGAAAATATTTGGTTTTAAGGGAGTTCGAAACATGAGTAAAATACTCAGTGAAGGTGAAGGCTAGCAATAGTAAGGGAGCGATAAACGAGAGAGCAATAATGGCCATAATCATGCAGAGCAACAAAACATCATTAATCAAAGCATAAAGTGATACTACAAGTTGAAAACTAAAGGATCATAAAGTCTTATGGTGACTTGGGATAGTCATAACATGGTGTGAGCATGTGCCAAGTCAACCCAAATAAAGCATCCAAGGAGAATACCACTATACTATGCTTTAATATGCTAAAACAACGCATGATTCATCCAAGGCACATTAAGCAATATCAATTGTTTATAACAAGTCATGCTACAGCAAAGAATACTAAGCATAAAGACAAAACAATATCAAGCATGGCATGACAAGGCATAGGCCATAGTTACAAACAAGCTCTCCTTACCACTTAAGCATGAGCTTTCCTACTCTTTTCCAAACCAAACCAGACTATTTGAACACCAATGTATGAAAGAGGAGGTCCAACCAGTTTATTCAGAACACTAAGAAAACCGAGCAAATGAAAACCAAAACGAAAAACGAAAAAGAAGACGCTCCAAGAACAACACAACTGTGCATGAAACAATAAAAATAAAGTGTTTGGAAGAAACCTGGGATTTTTATTAATGAAGAAGGGGATGCCTTGAGCATCCCCAAGCTTTGACGCTTGTACTTCTTGGATGTTTCTTGGGGTGACACGCGTGGCATCCCCAAGCTTGAGCTTTAGTCCATCATTCATCTCATTACTCATTCATTCCATACAGTTGAAAATTTTCCTTCATACAAAACCTAACACAATCTTTATTAGCAACATTACTGCACTCAAGATAATAAGTCTTTAGGTTCAGTTCTAACACCAAATAAACTTCCATTAGAACACTAGCTACTGCAGCATTTCCCTCAAAAAGCTCAAATTCCCCCAAAGAACTCAAAAAGGAACCAACAAGAAGCAAATGTAGAAAATGGCAGAAATCTGTCAAAACAGACCAGCAGGTAAAGACGATTTTGTTTGAAGACCTTCGGTTGCTCAAATCAAAAAATGTTGAACTAACGAAAGTTAGATAACAACCTGGGGCAGAAGCACAAAAATTCACGCCTCAAAAATACGTTCAGAGATTTTACACGAATTTTTACGGTGAAGCACAGAAATCTGTTTCGGGACAGCAACTTTCCCAATCATTACTTCTCTCTCATTAGAGGTTACTCTTGGCACAAAAATCAAATAAAAAGGATAAGGAGTGGTTATTACAGAGGTAATAACTTCCAAGACTCATCTAAAACTTTTGGTTTATCTCCCAATAAGTACTTTTCTTTAATGCCTTTAAGTTAGGCATAAGCAAAAACTAGAATGGATAGAATAGAAGTAAGCGGAGATAATCATGGTGAAATTATTGTTTTGTTCAATGAAATCCTTTTGTTAACAAGGTTGATCAGGTCTTGCTACCAAAACAATTTCATATGAGACAAAACTTTGTATTCCACTAATGATTATGTTAACTCAACCTTGATAGCAATGGTCCCAATCATAATAGTTTCAAATTTTTCTCTTGGTATGGGACAATATATTTCTCCAACTTGAATGCCCTCAACATGTTCAATTGAATTCAAACCATAAATCCTATCAATCTTCTTGGAGAAATAGATAGTATGTTCCTTGTCATTAACATTGAAGGTCACCTTCCCTTGATTACAATTAATAACAGCTCCTGCAGTATTAAGGAAAGGTCTCCCAAGAATAATAGACATATTATCATTTTCAGGCATAAAAGTTTGAGAGGATGCTCTCATAAGAAATAAGAATTGAAGTAAAAGAGAGCATCAAGAAGCAAATTCAAAACACATTTAAGTCTAACCCACTTCCTATGCATAGGAATCGTGTAAGCAAATAACAAAGTGACAAGCATAGGAAGATAAAACAAGAGTAACTTCAAAACTTCCAGCACATCGGGAGGTGTTTCAATACCATGAAAACTTCTACAACCATATTTTCCTCTCTCAAAATAATTTTCAGTAGCCTCATGAATAAACTCAACAATATAACTATCACATAAAGCATGCTCTTCATGATCTACAAGAACTAGAGCTTTGTTATAAACATTTTCAAGAGAAACCTCAGGAACATAACATTCATTCTCCTTTAGTAAGCAAGGGGGACAATCAAATAATGTAAGGGATAATGAGTTACTCTCATTAGAAGGTAGGTAAGGGTAGCTAATCCATTCTTCCTCCTTTTGTTCATCACTCTCCTCCTCTTTTTCATCTAATGAGATTTCAGGTTCATCAATTTCTTCTTCCATAGGATCCTGCAAGGCATTTGTCTCTTCCATTTGTGGAAAGCATCCATTAAAATAATCAAGAATATAGCCATTTTCATCCTTGTAATCATCAAAGCAAAATTTAAGTATACCATACAACTCATATTTGTAAGGTGAATCATCAATATTTTCAAGCAAACTAGCAAGTTCAAAAGCACCCTTCCAAGCAATAAATTCTTCAATTTGTTCCGCATCATAAAAGTCATAAATTCCTTTAGCATAGGAAGATATGGTATCATTATCACTATACTCACATTGAAACGGGAGGTGTTTATACCTTTTTCTGCAACAAGACTCATCATAGCAATAAGTAACATTATAAGTAGAGCACACATTCCTAGCAATGGTATACAACCTATCAATTTGTTCCCATAAGTGTTTCCCTTTTTGTGACAAGCGGTGTTCCTTATAATAATATTTTTGATCTTCCGTGAACCCACCTTGCCAATAAGCTTTAGTTTCAAAGAAACCAACCATTGCCAACAAGCATGATAAAGCAAGACAATAACAGACCAACGAAAGTAACAACTAGAGTAGGAACTAATTTTTTTTGTATTTTTTTGATAAAGAAACAAGCAAACAAGGAGAAAGATAAACTTATCTTGAACAATAGTGATTCCAAGTGAAGTTGATAAATAAAGCTATTGTCCCCGGCAACGGCGCCAGAAAATAGTCTTGATGACCCACAAGTATAGGGGGTGTATCGCAGTATTTTCGAGGGAAGTGAAACCCAATTTATTGATTCGACACAAGGAGAGCCAAAGAATATTTATAAGCCTTAACAACTAAGTTGTCAATTCAGCTGCACCTGTAAACAATCTTGCTCACATCAGTTTATCAGTAGCAACAGTTTTGTAGTAGGAATAGTAAAGTAACAGTACTAGTAAAGCAAAGACAGTAGTAACAAAAGTAGTAAACAGTGGGATTCGAGTGCGGTAGGCATAGGGATGGATGGACGGGCGTTGCATGGACAAGACAATTCACATAGCAATCAGAACATAGGGAAATTGCAGATAAATAAGATAAAGCATCCAAGTACTAGACAATCCTAGGCATGTGTTCCATATATAGTCATACGTGCTCGCAATGAGAACTTGCACAACATCTTTTGTCCTGCCAGCCCGTTTGCTGCCGAGCCTCAAGGGAACTACTAGCAATTAAGGTGCTCCTTTTAATAGAGCACCAGAGCAAAGCATTAACACTCCGTGAACACATGTGATCCTCACATCAAAGCCTTTCCCTTCCGGTTATCCCAATTTCTGTCACTTCGGGGCCATAGGTTCCGGACAACAACGTGCGTATACAACTTGTAGATAAGACCAAAAACAATACTATCATAATGAATCAATAACAAGTTCAGATCTGAAATCATGGCACTCGGGCCCTAGTGACAAGCATTAAGCACAACATGTTGCAACAAAGTCATAAAGCACTAATAAAAGATACTAGACACCAAGCCCTAACAATCTGATGCCATTACATGAACGATCTCATCCAATCCCTACCATCCCCATAATCTACAGCGGGGGATTACTCACTCATCGATGGGGAAACATGGATGGTTGATGGAGAAGCGATGGTGATGATGATGGCGATGATCTCCTCCAATTCCCCGTCCCGGCAGGGTGCCAGAACGGAGTTTCTGGTGCTGTTTCATGGAATCTGGTGGTGGCGGCGGAGCGGAACTCCTTCTGGAAAAACGTCGAACCACCCGTAGTTTTTAGGTCAGAAGGCTACTTATAGGCAGAGGGAGACCGAGGGGGTGCCTGGGGCCACCACACCATGCCCTGGCGCGGCCAAGCCCAGCCCGCGCCTGGGGGTGGTGTGGCTAGGCCCTGGCCCTCCTCCGTCTCGTATTCTGGCTCCGTGAGTCTTCTGGAAAAATAGGCACTTTGGCTTTTGTCCCGTCCAATTCCGAGAATATTCATTTTCTGACTTTCCTGGAACCAAAAATAGCAGAAAACACGCAGCTGGCACTGTGGCTCTTGTTAATAGGTTAGTCCAAGAAATCATATGAAAAGTACTCCAAAGTGTGGATAAAACACAAGAAAGTGGATAAAACCAAGCATGGAGCATAAAAAATTATAGATACATTTGCAATGTATCAAATTCCCCCGGCAAAAATCTGTCTGCCGGAGAGATGTTTCTCTCTCGGTGTTTTCCACCCCGCAGAGGCGGCAGAATCTTTCTGTGGTCGCTCCTAGAGTCTTAGGGTTTCGGGAGGATGATATACGCGAGAGGGGAGAGGCTGGAGTGGGCCAGGGTGTCCACACCACCTCTTGGCGCTTCCTAGGGCTGCCTGCGCCATGGGGTGGTGTGGGCCCCTTGTGGCCCATCTCCACTCCATCTTCTGGCATCCTTAGTCTTCTGGAAAAGTAGGATTTTCCGTATATTTTTCCGGATTTTCCGATCTTCGTGAATTTTGCCTCCAAACAGCACATTTTCC
Organism: Avena eriantha; assembly: GCA_910589775.1. Taxonomy (NCBI): domain Eukaryota; kingdom Viridiplantae; phylum Streptophyta; class Magnoliopsida; order Poales; family Poaceae; genus Avena; species Avena eriantha. The sequence continues at coordinate 404,783,614 of OU342746.1, read as the reverse complement.
ATCAGAATCCTGACTACAGCGGTCCATGCTCCAAAAGTCATCAACCATGCAAAAACAGATGAAATAACATAAGTATCACCTCTCAATATGAAATATATCAATGAATAATAGTGAATTAAGACATAGAATAGTGATGCAAAATGGACGTATCAACTCCCCCCAAGCTTAGACTTCGCTTGTCCTCAAGCGAAACTGAGCTCAATAAACATGGCCTCGGGTTTATGGAGTGAAGAGTCGATAAAAGAATACGGACAAGAAGCATCACATTCATCAAAAGCATAGATCATAATAGAAGACAACTCACTATTATATAACTCAACTTGTAATAAGTAAAGGAAACACAATAAAGATACATAAAGTGAATCATAATCGGTAATGGCAAACTTAGCTCTTGGTCGAGGAATAGTTGATAATTTTCTGGAGTTCACAAGTAGCTGGTTTTTCAATGAAAGCTTTCAAAGTAGTAAACATCAAGATAAGAGCAATGTGCAAAACAAGGAACATAACAAACATGAGTGAATAAATCATCATATGAATGAATGAAACACAACAACTAAAAATACTTGCTGAGATAGAGAGGAATAGGTTTACTGACTCAACTAAAAAGTAAAAGAAAGGCCCTTCGTAGAGGGAAGCAGGGATTGCAAGTCTCATAAAGAGCTCCCAAAAATTATGATACTTACTAGCTTTTAGCTCTCATTGTCCCTATCATAGGCATCTTTAGGTGATTAAGGTTAAAGTGACACAGCTAAGAGGATATGCTTGACAAGTTATAAGTTGAAATCTCACGCCCCTTACTTATGAGTATCGATCCTCATGCTACTCAACTTCAGTCACGAGCAAGCTCTTGTCATTGTAAATACATGCGTATCATTGAGAACCGCCAACGGAGTACCCCTTGCACATGACACGGGAGCTATCCCATAATCAAAATGACAAGGCAAGCAGACAGTGAGCATCTCAGCGATCTTTTTATTTGCTATTTGCATAGGTTTTTATTGAGGATGCTTCATAGAATGCTCACTATAGTTATGCTGCAAGTTTCCACCATGATTAGGCATGGCTTAGGCTAGCGGCCCAGGCGTGTCTCTAACACACATATAAACTCCATGATCTTACAAGTTCCACTTTTATTTCACACCGCCAGGATCGATAAGCAAAAGAACATGATATCAACTAGGTACAAAGTACCAAATGAAGTGTTGAAAGCGGTCCCCATGATACATGGTTCGGCTAACTTCAACTCATAAAGCGCAAGCATATACGCAACAAAGAATTTACTTGGAATAGCAATAATGCTAATAGGTAGGTATGGTGGACACAAATGGTAAAGGTTTTGGTTTAAAGGAGGTGGATGCACGATAAGAATACCCTCTTAGTACAGGTTTTTGGCTAGCAAGGCTGGGTAGCAAGTATAAGAGTTGAAGGAAACAACCAAACATACAAGTGATAAAGACAAACATGCAATCTTCCTTGGAAGCACAAAAGATCTTAACTAGAGAATACTAGACTTATGAGTAGAAAGATGATGAAATAATTTTTCTTTAAAGGTACTTTTATCTTTTTCATTCAACTCTCAAAAATAGTGTTGCTACTGACCGAGCCAGGTTTGCCAAAACCAACTAAATTAACTCAATGATCCCAAAGTGATACCAATACTAACAACAAGATCAATCATACAACCACGAATTGAAAACTAATATAAGCTATGCAAAAGAGTGAATGATAGAACTTCTCATTAATATTCCATAACGGAAACTCACACCAAGGGATACATATCTAACGAGGGAGGGGAAACTTCCATAATGGAAACCATACTACATAATAACTCCTCTATTCATGATATGACTCTACTAAAAGGTAAAAAGATAGAAGATAGTGATGTGATACCGCGACACTCTCCCAAGCTTGGAACAAACCAAGGGGATGCCAAACCTGATGACGAATTACTCCTTCGGTGGTGGTGGTGTCTTCTCATCTTCGTCCGTCTTCCATGGTAAAGGCTTCCCATCAACAAATGACATCATGGTTTCCAACATCCTGAAACTTGCAGCGGCACTTATGCGTTTAAATCTAGCCTCATACTCACAGTTTTTATTTTGAACGTCATAGAATTGTGCTTGCAGTTTGTTGGTTGTTTGGCGGAGTGAGAGGAATTCGTCTTTGAGTTCAGCAGTCTCCTTTTGGTGCTTGGTGATGAGTTCGGAACAAAACTTATGGATGATATCCACTTCGTGCTCCGCCATCTTCTTGTACCTAAATACTTCTTGCTCTAGTGCTTCCATCCTGTCCTCCAGACTTCCTTCACCTTTAGGGCCTTGAACCTCTTTAATCCGAACCTCCCCACCTTCGAGCAATAACTCCTTGGGATGAATCTTCAATTCTCTCATGTATGGGTTGATGATATCTTCCAAGGAATCTCCCTTGACTGATCTAGTGGAAGACATTGTGGCTACAAATATGGGATCTTACCTGGCAAAAACAGATCGAAGCAAAAACACGACGAAAACACGATATACGAACCTCGGGGGATCTGGGGGTTATATATTACGAAGTTTCATATCAAAAGGAAGGTACTGGGAGAAAACGGGTCGGAGGCGGAGTCCGGGGTGGACTCACCACCTGGTGGCGTGGCCAGGGGTGGGCCCGCGCCACAGGGTGGTGTGGGCTACCCCGGCTCCGGTTCCGTCCCTTTTTCGCTTCGTAACTTTCCTTATCGACTGAAAACTGCAAAAATATAGTTGTATTGTATTTTCGTGAAACTTTTCTTACCAGAACTGTTACCTATTTGAAAACAGACTCTGCAGGTCTCTGAATTTGGTCCTCGATGAATTTCTCCGGAGTTATAACTCGAAAGGCATCAACATCTTCATTGTAAGAATCTCCAACAATATAGTGTTTGGGTCGTTGTCCATTCACTACTTGTGTAGTATTATCTTTTAGAGAAGAAATTTGTATTGCTTCTGAACGGTATACTTCTTCAATGATGAAAGGTCCTTCCCATTTTGATAGTAGCTTACCTGCAAAAAATTTGAGATGAGACCTATACAATAGAAATTTCTCACCAACATGAAATTCTCTCTTAAGTATTCGCTTGTCATCCCATCTTTTAACTTTTTCCTTAAAGAGCTTAGCATTCTCATAGGCTTCACTCATCCATTCATCTAAAGAACTTAAGTCAAATAATCTTTTCTCACCAGCAAGCTTACAATCTCTATTTAGTTCTTTCACTGCCCAGTAAGCTTTGTGTTCTAATTCTAAGGGTAGGTGGCAAGCTTTCCCATAAACCATTTTATAAGGAGACATTCCCATAGGATTTTTGTAAGCAGTTCTATAAGCCCATAAAGCATCATTCAACTTCTTAGCCCAGTTTTTTCTAGACCTATTAACAGTCTTTTGCAAGATATATTTAATTTCTCTATTTGATAACTCTACTTGCCCGCTAGTTTGGGGGTGATAAGCTGAAGAAATTATATGATTAATATCATATTTAGCAAGGGTCTTCCTAAAACCACCATGAATGAAATGAGAACCCCCCATCAGTCATGAGATACCTAGGCATCCCAAACCTAGGAAAGATAATATCCTTAAGCATTTTTAGAGAAGTCTCCCCGTGAGCACTCTTTGTAGGAATGGCTTCTACCCACTTAGTAACATAATCAACGGCAACAAGAATATGAACGTAGCCTTTTGAAGGAGGGAAAGGACCCATAAAGTCAAATCCCAAAAAATCAAAAGGTTCAATAACTAGAGAGTAGTTCATAGGCATTTCATTGCATCTAGAAATATTACCAACACGCTAACATTCATCACAAGATAAAACAAATTTTCTTGCATCTTTAAAAAGAGTAGGCCAGTAGAAACCTGATTGTAGTACCTTTTGTGCAGTTCTATCTCATGCATGATGTCCTCCATAGGCACTACCATGACATTTACGCAATATCTCCTTTTGTTCAAATTCTGGAACACATCTTCGCATAATACCATCCACTCCTTCTTTGTATAAGTGTGGGTCATCCCAAAAATAATGCCTCAAATCATAGAAGAACTTTCTTCTTTGCTAAGCTGTAAAAGTTGGAGGCAAATACTTGGAGACAATAAAGTTAGCATAATCAGCATACCAAGGGCTTCCTCTCGAGCTCACCCCTACTGCAGCTAACTGTTCATTTGGGAAACTATCATTAACAGGCATAGGGTCAAAAGAGATGTTTTCCAAACGAGATAAATTATCAGCTATAGGGTTTTCATCACCCTTCCTATCTACTATATGTAGATCAAACTCTTGTGAAAGAAGTACCCATCTAATAAGCCTAGGCTTAGCGTCCTTCTTCGTCATAAGATATTTAATAGCAGCATGATCAGTATGAATGGTTACTTTTGAGTCCACAATATAGGGCCTAAACTTATCACAGGCAAAAACAACAGCTAGAAATTCCTTTTCAGTAGTGGCATAATTCCTTTGAGCAGCGTCTAGAGTCTCACTAGCATAATGGATAACGTTTAACTTTTTATCAATACATTGCCCAAGGACAGCCCCTACAGCAAAATCACTAGCATCACACATTATTTCTAAGGGTAAACTCCAATCAGGTGGTTGAACAATAGGGGTTGTAGTTAAAGCCTTCTTAAGAGTTTCAAAAGCTTCCCTACAATCATCATCAAAAACGAAGGGTACATCTTTTTAAAGAAGATTAGTGAGAGGTTTTGATATCCTAGAGAAGTCTTTAATAAACCTCCTATAGAAACCAGCATGACCAAGGATACTACGAATACCTTTGATGTCTCTTGGACATGGCATCTTCTCAATTGCCTCAACCTTAGCTCTATCAACTTCTATGCCTCTTTCAGAAACTTTATGCCCAGGAACAATCCTTTCATTAACCATGAAGTGGCATTTCTCCCAATTAAGAACAAGATTAGTTTGTTCACATCTCTGCAAAACTTTATCAAGGTTGTGCAGACAATTATCAAAAGAATTTCCATAGACAGAAAAGTCATCCATGAACACTTCTACAATTTCCTCACAAAAACCATGAAAGATAGCAGACATGCACCTTTGGAAAGTAGCAGGAGCATTACATAAACCAAAAGCCATACGTCTATAAGCATAAGTTCCATAAGGGCAAGTAAAAGTAGTTTTTTCTTGATCTTGTTGTTTAACAGCAATTTGAGAGAAACCAGAATAACCATCAAGAAAACAAAAATGGGTCTTTTTAGACAACCTTTCCAACATTTGATCAATAAAAGGAAGCGGGTAGTGATCTTCCTTAGTAACTTTATTGACTTTCCTAAAATCGATGCACATCCTATAGCCTACCACTATTCTTTGAGGAATAAGATCATCATTATCATTAGGGACAACGGTAATACCTCCATTTTTAGGAACACAATCAACAGGACTAACCCATTCACTATCAACAATAGGGTAAATAATACCAGCATCAAGGAGTTTCAATACCTCATTCCTTACCACTTCCTTCATCCTAGGATTTAAACGTCGTTGGTGCTCCACTACTGGCTTCGCATCTGGTTCTATGTTGATAGAATGCTGACATATAGTAGGTGAAATCCCTTTTAAATCATCCAGAGTATAGCCCATAGCTCCTCGATGTTTCCTCAAAACTTCCAATAACCTTTCTTCTTCCTTCCCTGAAAGTTTAGCGCTAACAATAATAGGATATATCTTTTTATCATCAATATAAGCATATTTAAGATCATCAGGGAGAGGTTTTAGATCGAAAACCGGGTCCTTTTTAGATGGCATCGTGGTACCCAAGTCTTCTACAGGCAAGTTGTGCTTAAGCATCATAGGTTGATCACGGAGAATCCTATCAATCTCATTCCTTTCTTCCATGAAGATTTCACTTTCATGATCTTCCATAAATTGCTGCAAAGCATTGTTAGGAGCAAGAGAAATAGAAGCAAGTTGTTCAACCCTAAAATCCTCATTATGGGTTTCCTCTTCGCAAGGTTCTTTAGCAAATTTCGAAAAATTAAACTCATAAGATTCCCCATCAAACTTAGTCAAGATTTTCTCCCTCTTGCAATCAATAATAGCTCCAGAAGTACTCAAGAAAGGTCTACCAAAAATGATAGAGTAGGTTTTACTAGTAGCCGAACCAAGTACTAGAAAATCAGCAGGGTACTTAATCTTACCACAAAGAACTTCCACGTCTCGTACAATACATATTGGAGAGATGGTCTCTCTATTAGCAAGGTGAATAACCACATCAATCTCTTCCAACTCGCAAGGACTGATTTGATGCATAATTTCTTTGTAAAGCTCATAAGGAATAGCACTGGAACTTGCACCAATATCACATAAACCATAATAGAAATGATCGCCAATTCTAACAGAAAGCACATGAACACTAGCCTTTTTAGTTCTATTTGGGATGTGAAACAATATTAGAAGCATCCTCACAAAAGACTATGTGCCCATCTTCTACGCTTTTAGTGACAAGGTCTTTCATAATTGCTACCACAGGTTCAATGTTTATTTGTTCATCAGGTTTTACAGTTCTTTTTTCACTTTTGGTGATTACATTAGTTATCATAGGATGGTCCTTTACCTTTTCGAGGAAGGGAATCTTCTCGATATAAGGTTCGGGTAAGATGGGGTCAATAATGCAATACTCAGCACTTCCAATAGGAGCATAGTCAACAATATCTTTGTAAGGTGCATGGTATTTGTTCCATCCCCTTTTTGGAATTTCGATATAGGAAGCAAAAGCTCTAAAGCAATTCGTAATATTTAGCAAATCAAGACCATAAATATTACTAATATTTTGAAAGTCACCAGTTCCCATAAAAGATTCAATGCATTCATAATCATAATTTATACCTGACTTTCTACCTTTGTCATTCTCCCAAGCTTCAGCATTGTCTTGAATACGGTCCAGAAGATCCCATTTAGCTTCTTCTTCCATGCGAGTGAATGATCTAGCACAAGAAGCATCCAATAAATCTTTATCATGTAGAGGGAGCCTTGCATAAAAGTTATTGATAATAATATTGTTGGGGAGCTCATGAATGGGACATTTGAGCATTAGTAACTTCAATCTCCCCCAAGCTTGAGCTGTACTCTCTCCATCAAGAGGCCAAAAGTTGTATATTTGATTCCGATCTTTATGAATCTCACTAGGAGGATAAAACTTTGAATAAAAGAGAGGCACTATTTCCTCCCATTCTAGAGCTTGACCATTCTTCAGCAGCTTATACCACTCCTTAGCTCTTCCTTTCAGTGATAATGAGAATAACTTTTTCTTAACTTGATCTGTAGTAATATCTGCACACTTAAACAACCCGCATAATTCGTGTATAAAGAGAAAATGATCACCGGGATGGACAGTTCCATCCCCAACATAATAGTTATCCATAAAACGATCAATAATTCTTGTAGGTATTTTGAAAATAACATTCTCAGCAGGTGGTGGCTTATCTACTACCTTAGCTGTGGTAGTAGCATTACCAAATAAGAAACTCAGCGAATTATCCATAATGAAAATAAAGCAACTAGCAGTAGTAAACAATACTCACAGTAGAAGTTTCCTTTACCAGTTCCACTCTCCAATAGCGCTTCACTCCCCGGAAACGGCGCCAGAAAATAGTCTTGATGACCCACAAGTATAGGGGGTGTATCGCAGTATTTTCGATAAGTAAGAGTGTCGAACCCAACGAGGAGCAGAAGGTGCTGGCTAGTGGTATGGATCAGGAATTCTCTGCAAATACTTAGCAAACAGATTTTTAGGGGTTTTCGATAAAGCAAGTAAACAAAGTACGAGTAAATAAAAGACAGTAGGAATAAATGCTGCAAGTGGCCCAATCCTTTATGCAGCAAAGGACAAGCCGGTTGTATTACTTAAGATGACCAAACGTTCTCGAGGACACATGGGAAGACTGTCAAGTGCTTTCGCTTCATATAGTCGATTAATCTTCTTTAGCTTGCTAAGTGTTGTGTGGGTTCAGGTTTCTGTCACTCCGGCAACCCCTATGATTAGTAGCCAAATACACAATGCATTCCCCTCGGCCCATATAGGTGAAGTGTCATGTAGTCAACGTTCACATGACACCACTAGAAGAAGTACACCACAACTTAAATAACAATTTATCGAATCTTTCTGAACACAACTCCACTACTAACAACAAGACTTCTCCCATGTCCTCAAGAACAAAACGAACTACTCACAAGACATCATATGGATCATGATCAGAGATGGAATAATGATGTATATCAATCTGAACATAAACAATAATTCAATGGTTCACTCAATAGCATCAACTACAAAGAGTAATCAACACCGGAAAAGTTTCCCCTATGAACTATGCAAGATTCAACACAATTGTTACAGCAATATGGAGATGGTGATGAGGGTGCTAATGGTGATGATGATGATGATCCCGATGAAGTCCAGCTTGATGGTGGTGTTGATGGCGACGATCTCCCCTCTCCGGGAAGGAATTCCCCCGGCAGAAGTCTCTCTGCCGGAGTGATCTTTCTCTCTCGGTGTTTTCCGCCCCGCAGAGGCGGCGGAATCTTTCTGTGGTCGCTCCTCGAGTCTTAGGGTTTCGGGAGGATGATATACGCCAGAGGGGAGAGGCTGGAGTGGGCCAGGGTGGCCACACCACCTCCTGGCGCGGCCTAGGGCTGCCCGCGCCATGGGGTGGTGTGGGCCCCATGTGGCCCATCTCCACTCCATCTTCTCGCATTCTTAGGCTTTTGGAAAAATAGGATTTTCCGTATATTTTCCCGGATTTTCTGATCTTCGCGAATTTTGCCTCCAAACAGCACATTTTCCATCAGAATCCTGACTGCAGCGGTCCATGCTCCAAAAGTCATCAACCATGCAAAAACAGTTGAAATAACAGAAGTATCACCTCTCAATACGAAATATATCAATGAATAATAGTGAATTAAGACATAGAATAGTGATGCAAAATGGACGTATCACTTGTCCACTGTATCACTTGTCCACTATGCACATCGGAGTAGAAGCACCTTTGCATCCAGTCATCCCAACACGACGAAGCAGATCATGAACATACTTAGTCTAAGAAAGAGCAAGACCATCCGAAGTACGCTGTACCTCAACACCAAGGAAAAAATGCAAAGCACCGGGATCCTTGAGAGCAAAAGAGGCATGTAAGTCATGAAGCAAATCCTGAATAACATCCGAAGAAGAGCCAGTGACAATGATGTCGTCGACATAAACCAGCACATAGAGAACTGTATCACCGGAGTCGAAGATAAATAGAGAGGTGTCGGCTCGTGACGGCTTAAAACCAAAAGCTTGCAGCTTGGAACTCAGGCGAGCAAACCAAGCCCGAAGCGCCTGCTTAAGCCCATACAAAGCCTTCTGAAGCTTGCAGAGAAAGTGAGGACGAGTCACATCCGTGTAACCGGGCGGCTGGCGCATATAAACTTCTTCTTCCAGAACACCATGGAGAAACGCGTTCTGAACATCCAATTGACGAAGATCCCAACCACGAGAGACAGCAATCGACAGTACAAGTCGAATAGTGGCCGGCTTGACCACGGGACTGAATGTCTCCTCGTAGTCAATGTCGTAGCGCTGACGAAAACCCTTAGCCACAAGACGAGCCTTGTAGCGATCAACAGAGCCATCGGCCCTGTGCTTGACCTTGTAAACCCACTTGCAGTCGATGACGTTGTGACCACGAACTGGAGGAACAAGGGACCAAGTACCATTGGAGTGAAGAGCATCAATCTCCATATCCATAGCAGCCTTCCAATGAGATGAGGAGAGAGCCACAACAAGGGACGCTGGTTCAGCATTGTGTGTGGCGGAGAGGCCGTACGGCACCGTGCCATCAATACGGACTAGTGGCTTGAGCTTGCCGGTATGCAGCCGCGTCACCGGTCATGTCGGAGGAGGAGGCGGTGGCGATGGTGTCACCGCCGGGCTCACAGACGGGGAGAGGCCGGCTGACGAGGGTGATGAAGAACCAGCCGGGCTGCCGGGAGACGGGGGCAACGAGGCGCCCCAAGATGTGGATGACGAGCCGCCATCGGAGTCGCTGGCAGTGAGGTCAGCACCGCCATCGTGCGAGGCGTCACTCGAATCATCGCTCGCGTCGGCGTTGTCGTGTTGAGCCGCAGATGAAGCTCCAGGCTGGGTCACATGCGAGCTACCATGCTGGGCCGCATGTGGGGTGCCCAGGCCAGGAGGAGTACGTGCACCAGGAACGTGGCTGGTCTGGGCGACGGGACCGAGGCCATGCACATCAGGCTGTCCCTGCAGGAAGTACCTGTTGCTGCAACAAAGTACTAGGAACAAAACCACGTGAGTCAGGATGATCAAAAGACATATGGCCATCATTAGTACCCGGGAAAAGTAATTCCTCAGAGAGAATGCGAGGGCCAGCGGTAGGAGCAGAATCCGCAAAGGGAAAAACGTGCTCGTCGAAAATCACATCACGTGATATACCACGTGATATGTATATGCGTCCAGTGGAAATATCTAGGCATTTATATTCTTTATGAATCATACTATAGCCTATAAAGACACACCGACGGGAGCGAAACTGAAGCTTCCTAACGTTATATAGACGAAGATGAGGCTAACAGGCGCACCCAAAGGAAAGAGTAGTCGGGCGTATGTCCAAAGAGACGCGTGAGGGGTGTAGAGTTATCAATAACAGGGCTAGGTAGACGATTGATCAAGTAGCTAGCGGTACTAAACGCTTCATCCCAGTATTTAAAAGGAACATGGGAGTGAGCGAGAAGAGTAAGGCCCATCTCAACGATGTGATGGTGCTTGCGCTCGACGGCACCATTTTGTTGGTGGGTGTGGGGGCACGAGACACGATGATCGATGCCAATGCGCTGAAACAAGGAGTGGAGTTTACGATACTCACCACCCCAATCCGATCTGAACGGAAATAATCTTTTTACCTAATTTGCGCTCAACAAAGGATTGAAACTGGGTAAAGATAGGGAACACATTAGCTTTAGTTTTAAGGGGATAAAACCACACAAATTTACTAAAATCATCGATAAAGCTCACACAGTACTTAAAACCACCAGCCGAAGTAATAGCTGGACCCCATACGTCAGAATAAATAAGTTCAAGAGGTGAAGCGGAAATCTCATGACTATGATAATAGGGTAGCTGATGACTTTTGGCTTGTTGACATGCATCACAAACCGACACTTTATTTGTTCCCTTGGAAAAATCTAGATTATTTGACTGAAGAATCCGACACACAACTGGAAACGCCGGATGACCAAAGCGATGATGCCAAAGCTCATGACTGGGAGACGAGGCGAAGTAGGCATGCTTCTTGGACAGAGAAGTGGACGCCGAAATAAGAGGGTATAGACCGCCCTCACATCCCCCGCGAAGAAGAACCCTCTTCGTGACCCGATCCTTCACAAGAAAATACCAAGGATGATATTCCAAGAAAACATCATTATCAACAGCTAAGCGATGTACTGAAAGAAGATTTTTTGTAGCTGCAGGTATATGGAGGATATTTCTAAGAGAAAGATCTTTAGCCGGGGTACTGATAGAGGATTGGCCAAAATGTTTAATGATCATACCTGACCCATTAGCGGGTTGAACCTGATCGCGTCCTTGGTACTTGTCGCGGAAGGTGAGGCGATCTAACTCGCCGGTGATGTGGTCCGTCGCACCTGTGTCCGTGTACCAGGGATCTTGCGCATGGATGTGGTGGGCGTACGCAGCATGACCCTCCTCTTCCTCTCCCTGGAAGGAGTGATTGAACCTATTCATGCATTGAAGTGCAGTATGTCCAAGCGTATTGCATACCTGACACTTCGGGCCACGGTTACAATTGCGGTTGTTGTTGTTCCTATCGCCGCCACCTTGGTTGCGCTGCTGCTGTCCATTGTAGTCACGGAAGCCGCCACCAGGGCCATCCTGGGTCGGGTGACCACCACCAGAGCCGCCGCCGTAGCGACCGACATTGCCACCGGAGTGGCCGACATTGCCACCGTTGCTTCCACGGTAGCCACCGGGATACTAATATCCACCGGTGCCTTGAGGAGGGTAGCCACCATTGCCACCACTACCCTGATGATCATAGCCACCACCGCCGCCATGGTAGCCACGCGCAGCAGCATGGGCCTGCACGCCGAACTGACGGGAACATGCCTGCTGTTCCAAGGTCTGCTCGGTGGTGACGAGATAGGAGTAGAAGTATGACAGGGACATGTTGCCTCCTTGCATATTGTAGGCCTGATTCAGGGAGTTGTACTCCTCATCAAGCCCAGCCAAGATGTAGCCAATCAGCTCGGCGTCATCGATGGGGCGGTCGGCCGCTGCCATCTGGTCGGCCAGGATCTTCATGTGGCTGAAGAAATCAGCAACAGACAGCTCGTTCTTGCGCGTCTGCGCGAGCTGAACGCGGAGAAGATTCACGCGGGCCTTGGATTGAGCCGCAAACGAAGCAACGAGGCCGGACCAGACCGCCGCCGACGTCTTGAGGCCGATCACCTGAAGGTGGACGTCGGGCTCAAGGGAAACGAGAAGGCGACCGAGCACTGCCTGGTCGTTGGTGAGCCACTCATCGTACTCCGGATTGGAGATCTGCTTCTCGATAGGTTTGCCGTCAATCATCTCCATGACCGTGATGGTCGAGGGGGGGCGCCGCGATGGTGCCATCTGCGTAGCCAAGGAGACGATGACCCCGAAGGATCGGCTCCTGCTACGCCGCCCAGATCAGGTAGTTCTCTCGGTTGAGGCGCACGATGGGGTTGTTGTCGATGGTGTTGGCGGCGGCCGCCGCCGAGGCGCTGGAGGAAGTCATCGAGGATGTTTTGGGAAGACCTGATCCTGATACCATGTAAAGTTTGGGTATTGGCTTGTGAAACCGATGCGGTGCACACCCTTCTCATTATATAGATGGTTACAATTAGGGTACCAACCGATCCTACAATTATGGGAGAGATACGGTCGGTGTACACACATATACAGGATCCTATACATATACGGCTACAGGTACATTGACACACTTTATACGCAATATTTTTACTTCATATAACTAACAATGTATGTCACCCATATTGACATATCATTTGTTATGTTATTTCAAATACTAGTTTTCAAGTATAACTAACATTTTATTCACGTGCATATATTATAAAGATATATTTTCATACAACTTAATTTTGGAAATTATAACTTTTTTTTGCTAAAACTAGAATTTTATCTTGCAATTGAAAAATGCTTTGTTGCGATTGTTTAGTTTGTATTGCTCAAGCATTTCAGTTACAATTGATTTCACCATGAATCTAGGCATGCCAAAATAAATACATTACCATACAAACTAATTAATGCTTATTTATATTATAGTGCAATCATATTTGTTTGTGTTCATGATATCCTGGAATACCAACACGATTTGGTAGTGTATTAAGGTTTGCAATATTAACAAGTAATCCGGTAGAGTCTTCTAGAATACAACATTTACTTGTTTCTTAGTCAAAATGGCCCGTGTTATTTGGAGGGGATGGGATTAGATGTGCAATGCATTAGTGCATAATTAGAATTATCCAATTCTCGTATTCGAGGAAGTGAAAGTTGATCCAGAAAGATCAACAATAGAAAAAATGAAAGTGCATGTGGAAACTATCCAAATATATTTAGATCATGCAAACCCAATTGTCATTTTTAGATTTGAAGCAAATGTGGATTTGAAGGTGTATCTCTAGTATCCGAATAAAATTACTTTGCCCAGTTTCAGTAGTTGTGGCCCTATTTTCCAATTACCCAACATTAAACCTAACAAGTGGTAAAAATGTATTTTGTTTGATTAACCGAGAAACTATTATGTTGTATGGTAGTGTAAATTATTTGTCTAGATGGGTCTATCATTTCATGTCATGTATAAAATAATTGTGTATCCGTTCTATATCTAGTAAACATCATATACCTATCCATATTCGAGTAACATTTGCTCGCATTAGTGACATTAACAAAAGAAATGCAACATTGCTTAACTATTTGCAACATTACATTAACCATAACTCTCATAGCACATCAACAAAAGAAATGGCATATAGTAGTTGCCACTTCAAGTAGAATAAGAGTAACTTGGAATTGAAGATGCTTGCAATCTGTTTCTCCTTTTGGTAAGGACAACATTGTAAGCCACGGTGAAGCACTTTGTTATGTCAGGAGCATCATCCACTGTATGGGAAATCTGAAACAAATGGCCACAATTGCGAATTTAGTCAACTATATTTGATGGTTTCACACACCGTATGCATGTGGTTGAGCGAATTTTGTGGTGCGGGCGTAACTAAAAACAATTGACAAATGGCTTAAAGATATCATAAAGGGAGTACTTGCTTCGTTTTTTGAAGGTTTTCAAACTCTTTCTTCTTTTAGGACACAGTCTTCTACTTTCTTGAAGGCAGCCCAAGAAAAATGACATTGATATCATTACCGCGGACCTACAAATACCAACGAGGGTTCTCCCACATGTTAAATCTTCTTGCTTCGGCCAAAAACTCTATCATATTTAATAAACCATGTAATAATGTTTTGGTTGTATGCATCGTGATGTGGAGTTCAGAGATGATATAATCTTATGTTTCAAAGGGCCATTGCCTAGTTGTCTATCCCACAATGGACAACATCAATGGTATGGGCATGTCGCATGCATGGTGCCTTTCTAAAGAAAATAGAAGATATACTCATGGAAAACCAGTAACACACTTTGTGAAAGAAAAGCAACACCACACAGGAAAATAAAAAGAAGATTAAGGTGAATCGTTGATTTGGTTAATTTTTGTTGGTTAATGAATGCGGGATAGTCGAGAATTGTATCCAATGCATTAAATGTAGACTGTACCACCACTGGATTCATGCAACGGACCGCGAGACATGTGTACAGTCTCTCGTCATCTGGGAGAATTAGATTTCCTTTTGCCTAGTGTGTCCCAAGTTGTAGACAAACATGTAAAATTGTTAACAAAACTTCTCCGGCCTATTAGATGTACACATGATAATAATAATCAGCTGAAATTGCAATGACTCGAGGTCTCCAACATAGTTTAGCGGAGTAAACAATCTACTCCATCCGTTCAGAAATATAAGACGCTTTAGATTTGTGAGTCGAATGTATCTAGATGTTTTTTTGTGTATAGATTCGTTGAGGTTCAAAGTGAACCTATACACTAAAAAAGTCTAGATACATTTATTTAACAAAGCTAAAATATCTTATATTTCTGAACAAAGGAGGAAGTAGTAACAATTGACCAATTGGAATGGATAGCACCAGCACGTGGGGCCAATGTTCTCAAAGGAAGAAGAAAAACGGGTCGTAGACATGCATGCATGCGTGGTATATATGCTGCCTTTCTCCACAAATTAACAGCGCTCTTTTGGAAAGCAAAAGTAGCATAAAAAAACCTCTTTCCTTGCCCAACGCCGCAAAGATTAAAGGTAAAAAAAGAACAATTAAACCCAGATTTTTTCTACTCTCCGCCCTTTGTATGGTGCAGAAATGCAATGAATTTGGGTGCTGAATTTTGGGAAGTGTCCAGTGCATGTGCTAGTACTATATTGTACTCCTGCAGATTGTGCAACAGAATTAACTGTGAGACCTCGGAGACAATCTCTCTGCTTCGGGAAGATTAGATTTGTCACCACCATCGATCGTTCTTTGATTTGCTTGTCCCTGACCGTACTTAGTCCCTTGACGATCTGTCTGCTTCGGGGAAGATTCATTTCACAAAGCTAAAATGTCTTATATTTCTGAACGGAGGAGGAAGTAGTAACAATTTACCAATTGAAATGGATAGAACCAGCACGAGGGGCCAAAGTTCTCAAAGGAAGAAGAAAAACGGGCCGTAGACATGCATCCATGCGTGATATATATGCTGCCTTTCTCCATAAATGTGACAGCCTCGTTGAAAATTAACAGCCCTCTTTTGGAAAGCAAAAGTAGCATGAAAAACCTCTTTCTTTGTCCAACAGCGCAAAGATTAAAGGTAAAAAAAGAACAATTAAACCCAGATTTTTTCTACTCTGCGCCCTTCGTATGGTGCAGAAATGCAATGAATTTGGGTGCTGAATTTTAGGAAGTGTCCAATGCATGTGCTAGTACTACATTGTACTCCTGCAGATCGTGCAACAGAATTAACTGTGAGACCTCGGAGACGATCTCTCTGCTTCGAGGAAGATTAGATCTGTCACCACCATCGATCGTTCTTGGATTTGTTTGTCCCTGGCCGTACATAGTCCCTTGACACATTTAACATAAAATTTCTTAAAAGAATATACCGGCAACACTCCCCAGGGGCCGGGGACAGGTGTTGGTTCATGTATCGAAGAGGGTGATGCATGCTGTTGTTTCGCCGACAAGTCGCAGCCGCCATGTCCGCCGGCGGCTGCATGGAATCAGAGGCGCAACGGTAGGCCAAATGACCGATGACTCGAGGCCCATGGCGATGGCAGCTCGATCGGTGGTTTGCCGCGCGCAGTGATAACTGAAAGGTACTCCCTCCGTTTTTGAAATATAAGATGTTTTGTTTTTATAAATAAAGTGTATCTAGACCGTTTTTAGTGTCTAGGTTCATCTAGCTTTAGAGTGAATCTAGACAGTAAAAAAGGTTTAGATACACTCATTTCACAAAGCTAAAACATGTTATATTTTGAAACGGAGGGAGTACACTCCTTCTGGCCATCGCATGTTGGCCCTGTTATTTTGTGTATTACCCGCCGCAGTACTATTCAGTTGCCTCTGTGCGGTAACAGCGGATCATCATCGTCACCTACTGCACGCACTCGCAAGGTTCTGCAGACGAACTCGGTCTGCCCATCGGTAAATGCTGTCAAGAGCAACATGCACTACTAGAAAGTGGGTCTTTGGTTCGGGTCATTAGTCCCGGCCGTGGCTGGGGCCGGGACTAATGGTCCGAATCAGACGGTCCGAGGAGGCCGAGGCACTATGTTCCGGTTTGAGATACAAACCGGAACAAATGGGTCTAGGCCGGCGCGCAGAACCTTTAGTCCCGGTTTGTATCTCAAACCGGGACTAATGGCCTGGCCATATATATGCACCCAACCCTCCACACTCTCCTGTTTTTTTCCTATGTGAGAGGTGGGTATAACTTTGTGCTAACTTTTTTTCTTCATATGCACTAGAGGTGTTTGGTGAAATGCCTATTAGAGCGATGCCACTTGAGTTCACACAAGACAAAATATGATATGAGCTGCCAGAGCGACACTTAAGATTTCTCCTCTTTGTTTTGAAGTGTCCTAAAAGGTTAGCAACTATTTTCTCGTTTTGACTGCGCGGTACTAATTTAAGCATCGTGATTGCGTTTGATATATATGCATGGTTGTATGATGCAGATGAGCCACCCATGGATGTACGGTGACCGACGCTCTGACGCTTACAGAGAAGGCGTGCGTTCTTTTCGCCTTGTGGCCGAGGCGAACAAGCGGTGGGATGGTTTTATGTGTTGTCCATGTGTTGAATGTCGGAATGAGCAGGCTCACACTTCCTCAAGAGTCATTCAGAGCCACCTGCTTCGGTCTGGTTTCATGTTCGGCTATAATGTTTGGACCAAGCACGGAGAAAGAGGGGTTATGATGGAAGACGGCGATGAAGAAGAGAACGATAATGACAACTACCGATCTATATTCCCTGAATACGATGATACAGCAGTTGAAGATAATGAAAAAGAAGAGGGTGAAGAACGGGAACCAGATGAGCCCGTTGATGATTTTGGTCGGGTCATTAGTGATGCAAGGTGAGACTGCGACACAGAAAAGGAGAGGTTGCAGTTCGAGCAGATGTTACAGGACCACAACACATTGCTGTATCCAACTTGTGAAGTTGGCCAGAAGAAGCTGGGTAGTACACTAGAATTGTTGAAGTGGAAGGCAGAGACCGGTATGACTGACTCGGGATTTGAAAAGTTGCTGGTAATAATGAAGAAGCTGCTTCCAAAAAATAACCAATTGCCCTCCAGTACGTACGAAGCAAAGAAACTTGTCTGCCCTCTAGGATTAGACGTGCAGAAGATACATGCATGCCCTAATGACTGCATCCTCTACCGCGGTGAGAAGTACGAGAATATGGATAAATGCCCGGTATGCACTGCATTGCGGTATAAGATCAGAAAATATGACCCTGGTGATGTTGAGGGCGAGCAACCTAGGAAGAGGGTTCCTGCCAAGGTGATGTGGTATGCTCCTATAATACCACGGTTGAAACGTTTGTTCAGAAATAAAGAGCATGCCAAGTTGTTGCGATGGCACATGGAAGACCGTAAGAAAGACGGGATGTTGAGGCACCCTGCTGATGGTCGGCAGTGGAGAAAAATCGAGAGAGACTTCCCGGACTTTGCTGGTGACGCAAGGAACTTATGGTTTGGTCTAAGTACCGATGGCATGAATCCTTTTGGGGAGCAGAACTGCAGTCACAGCACCTGGCCCGTGACTCTATGTATCTACAACCTTCCTCCTTGGTTGTGCATGAAGCGGAAGTTCATTATGATGCTAGTGCTCATCCAAGGCCGGAAGCAACCCGGCAACGACATTGATGTGTACCTAAGGCCATTAGTTGATGAACTTCTACAGTTGTGGGCCAAACCAGGTGTACGTATGTGGGATGAGCACAAACAGCAGGAATTTGACCTATAAGCGTCGCTGTTCATAACCATCAATGATTGGCCTGCTCTTAGTAACATTTCAGGACAGACGAACAAAGGATACAATGCATGCACGCACTGTTTAGATGAGACTGAAAGTATACATCTGGATAAATGTAGAAAGAATGTGTACCCGTACAATCATCGTTTTCTTCCGCCCAGTCATCCCTTAAAGAAGAAAGGCAAGCATTTCAATGGCAAGGCAGAAACCCGCACGAAGCCTGTCCCCCGTAGTGATGCTGATGTATTTGGTATGGTCAAGGATTTGGATGTAATCTTTGGAAAGGGTCCTGGAGGACAACCTGTTCTGAAAGACCCCATTACCGGACAAGCACCCATGTGGAAGAAGAAATCTATATTTTGGGAGCTACCCTATTGGAAAGTGCATGAGTTCCGCTCTGCAATCGACGTGATGCACCTGACGAAGAATCTTTGAGTGAATATTCTAGGCTTCCTGGGCTTGTATGGGAAGTCAAAAGATACCCCGGCAGCACGGGAGGACCAGGAACATCATAAAGGACGAGACGGCAAGCATCCAGGGCAGTTTCAAGGGCTTGCCAGCTACGCTCTTACCAAAGAAGAGAAGGAAATCTTTTTTGAAGTCCTTTTCAGTATCAAGGTCCCGTCTGGCTTCTCGTCGAATATAAAGGGAATAGTAAATATGAAAGATAAAAAATTTCAAAACCTAAAGTCTCATGACTGCCATGTGCTTATGACGCAATTGCTTCCGGTTGCATTGAGGGGAATTCTACCAGAAAATGTTCGACTAGCCATTGTGAAGGTATGTGCATTCCTCAATGTAATTTCTCAGAACGTAATCGATCGAGAAAGTCTATCAGGATTACAGATTGATGTGGTCCAATGTCTGGTCAGCTTCGAGTTGTTGTTCCCGCCATCCTTCTTCAATATTATGACGCACCTCCTAGTTCACCTAGTCGAAGAGATTAGAATTCTCGGTCCTGTGTTTCTACACAATATGTTCCCCTTCGAGAGGTTCATGGGAGTCTTAAAGAAATATGTTCATAACCGTGCTAGGCCAGAAGGAAGCATCTCCAAGGGCTATGGAACAGAGGAGGTCATTGAGTTTTGTGTTGACTTTCTTCCTGACCTTAAGCCGATTGGTGTTCCTGAATCTCGGTATGAGGGGAGGATGACTGGAAAAGGCACACTAGGAAGGAAATCAATGGTATGTAGGCACGGGCATTCTTTCACTCAAGCACACTACACAGTTCTACACAATTCCACCGTGGTGGCTCCATATATCGAGAAACACAAGAATATTCTACGCTCCGAAAACCCGGGGAAGCCTGAAACCTTGATTAAAGGGGAACACGAGAAGTATTTTGGCAATTGGTTGCAGACACATCTCATGAATAACACCACTGTTGGAGATGAGTTGTACTCGTTGGCCAGGTTACCATCTTCGACTATATGTACTTTCAAAGGGTACGAGATAAATGGGAATACATTTTACACGATCGCCCAAGATAAAAAGAGCACCAACCAAAACAGTGGTGTCCGCTTTGATGCAACAGATGACAATGGGCATATTGACACATATTATGGGTACATACAGGAGATATGTGAACTTGACTATGGACCTAATTTTAAGGTCCCTTTGTTTCGGTGCAAATGGGTCAAGCTGACAGGAGGCGGGGTACATGTAGACGAAAAGTACAGCATGACAACAGTGGATCTCAACAATCTTGCGTACATGGATGAACCATTCATCCTAGCCAACGATGTGGCTCAGGTTTTCTATGTGAAGGACATGTCTACCAAACCGAGAAAAAGGAAAGATAAGCAAAAGAGTACAGAATACGATGAGCCAAAGCGCCACATAGTTCTTTCAGGGAAAAGAAACATCGTGGGAGTGGATGACAAGACAGACATGTCAGAAGATTACAATAAGTTTCATGAAATTCCGCCCTTCAAAGTGAAAACTGACCCAAGCATCCTGTTAAATGATGAAGATTCTCCATGGCTACGGTGCAGAAGAAAACCACAACACTAGATGTTGGTGATGTGTAATAATGTATTAAACCTTTTATTTGAGACATAAATCCATATAATTAAACCTTTTATTTGAGACATAAATCTATGTAATGTATTAAACCTTTTATTTGAGACATAAAGGTCCCCTTTCATGTAATACATCTTGCTCAATCAAACTAGACGTTCTGAGCCGCGGTAGGTGATCACACAAAGAGAAGGAACCATCACAAGAGAAGGAACCCACAAACACTAAGGATACATAGCACAACTAAAAATTAAGAAACATGCCTAATGGTTGGAGTGATTCAGTCATACTCCTTCCTAGCCCTGTAATACGCGCCACTATAGTCGTCGTAGTCGCCGGCGCCGTCGTCGCTGTCATCGTCGGGGTCGCCGTAGTCGAACCTTGAAGGTTGGGCACGCGTGGGCTGGATTTGAGGGTACCGCAGGCGAGGGTTATTGCCGGTCGTGTTGTAGGCCATGACACTCTAGAGAGTCCGGCCGCGCCACCACAGCCGATGCCCGGCCTCGTTGAAGTTGGAAGGAGGTGGCCGTCCTCCTCGTGCCTGGCGAGCGCCCTCTCACGCCGATTGATGAAGAAGGCTTCCCAAGTTGGGAAATAGTCGGGATGCCAGTTGGGATTCCTCCGCTGCTCTAGCGTGCGCTCAAGGTAGTAGTGGTTCGTGATGGCCATCCGGTGCTCCACACCTAGAGGGACAGGAGGGACCGGCACGCCTCCGGCGCTCAGCATCCAGCCGGTGGGGACGCGGTAGCCAGGTGGGCAGGGGTAGTTCGAGGCGCAAAGCGCCTCCGCCTCCCGGGTGGTTAGAGATACGATGGAAGCCATGGGAAGAGAATGATGAGTCTAGATGTGATATGTAAATGGAGGCCAAGCGTACATATATATACTGAAAAAATGGCGAGAAGACAGAGGTGGGAACCGGTGGAAAGCGCGGGAACGCAGTGGCGCGGGAAACTTTCATCCCGGGTGGGGGCTCAAACCGGGACAAAAGATGGGGGGCTTATCTGGGGGAGGCTTATCTGGGAGGGCCTTATCTGGGGGGTGGCTAACCTTTAGTACCGGCTGGTGGGTGCAACCGGGACTAAAGGTGGTTTTTGTGTCATCTAACAAAACTGTTGGTGGGATAAGGACGCGTGGGTAACCTTTAGTACCGGGTGGGGGCTCAAACCGGGACTAAAGCTGTCGGTAGGATAAGGACGCGTGGGTGGACTGCACTGCTCGATGTAGCACACGACGCCCTGTCGGAGGAAGAAGACAAAGTAGAAGCGGCGCCGTGCCTATAAAAGGAGCATCGATACGCCATGGCAAGCAACTCAACAAGCCAACATGGATGGAGAGTTTCATCCCCATGGATGAAGGAAAGGGTTGGGAAATCTCCCGTGGCGGAACTTCTCAAAGATGCCCTTGGTGCACACGCCCTATGGCATCTTCGGAAGTTCCGCCTCGGAAAATATTTTCCTGCTAGCCCGTGAAAGATAACATCTCCGCCTCCCTGGGGTTAGAGGTATGGTGGAAGCCATGGGATAGAGTGGAGAGAGGCGGCAGATATGAGTGTAGATGTGCTATGGCAACGACCAAGCCAACATGGATGGAGAGTTTCATCCCCATGGATGGAGTAAAGGGTTGGGAAATCTCCCGTGGCGGAACTTCTCGAAGATGCCCTTGGTGCACACGCCCTATGGTATCTTCGGAAGTTCCGTCTCGAAAAATATTTTCCTGCTAGCCCGTGAAAGACTACATCTCCGCCTCCCTGGGGTTAGAGGTATGGTGAAAGCCATGGGATAGAGTGGAGAGAGGCGGCAGATATGAGTCTAGATGTGCTATGGCAATGACCCAGCCAACATGGATGGAGAGTTTCATCCCCATGGATGGAGGAAAGGGTTTGGAAATCTCCCGTGGCGGAATTTCTCGAAGATGCCCTTGGTGCACACGCCCTATGGCATCTTCGGAAGTTCCGCCTCGGAAAATATTTTCCTGCTAGCCCATGAAAGACTCCATCTCCGCCTCCCTAGGGTTAGAGGTATGGTGAAAGCCATGGGATAGAGTGGAGAGAGGCGGCAGATATGAGTCTAGATGTGCTATGGCAACGACCAAGCCTAAACCCTAAACCCTAAACCGGAGCGTCGGAATCACATGAAAATGGCAAAATGGTTAATAGTTTGACTAGTTAGAATAATTATTTTATAAAATAGAAAATGGATTTGAATCTCTGATTCAAATTCAAATACTTTTTATGTTAAAAAGATGCAAAATATAATAGTTAATGCATTTTTAAATTGGAAATGGCAAAATGGTTAATAGTTTCACTAATTAGAATAATTATTTTATAAAACAGAAAATGGATTTGGATCTCTGATTCAAATTCAAATACTTTTTATGTTAAAAAGATGCAAAATATAATAGTTAATGCATTTTTAAATTGGAAATGGCAAAATGGTTATTAGTTTCACTAGTTAGAATAATTATTTTATAAAACAGAAAATAGATTTGGATTACTTATTCAAATTCAAATACTTTTTATGTTAGAAATATGCAAAATATAATAGTTAATACATTTTTAAATTGGAAATGGCAAAATGGTTATTAGTTTCACTAGTTAGAATAATTATTTTATAAAACAGAAAATAGATTTGGATTACTTATTCAAATTCAAATACTTTTTATGTTAAAAAGATGCAAAATATAATAGTTAATGCATTTTTAAATTGGAAATGGCAAAATGGTTATTAGTTTCACTAGTTAGAATAATTATTTTATAAAACAGAAAATAGATTTGGATTACTTATTCAAATTCAAATACTTTTTATGTTAAAAAGATGCAAAATATAATAGTTAATGCATTTTTAAATTGGAAATGGCAAAATGGTTATTAGTTTCACTAGTTAGAATAATTATTTTATAAAACAGAAAATAGATTTGGATTACTTATTCAAATTCAAAAACTTTTCATCTTGAAAATTTTCTCAAATTCATAAGTATGCAAAAACTGTATAATTCAAATGTTTAAAAAATCTAATAGCTACAAATTGTGATATTTGAAAAAACAGGCGCCAACTTAGGCCCAGCGCGCGCAAATTTGGGCCTTTAGTCCCGGCCCAGAACACCATCCGGGACTAAAGGCTTTGCATGCGAAAAGGCACCCAAAGCCTTTAGTCCCGGTTAGTCCCGGTTCCAGCCACGCACCGGGACTAAAGGGTGTGGGGGTATTTATTTGCCGCCTTCTTCCCCGGTTGAATCCATCGACCGGAGCGAGGACCTAGCACTACGCCGCCAGGCTGCCGAAATTTGGAGCTACGCCGCCGCCTCGCTACCTCGCTGCCTCTCCGCCCGTCCGCGTAGCCTCGCTACCTCGCCGCCTCTCCGCCCGTCCGCGTAGCCTCGCTACCTCGCCGCCTCTCCGCCCGTCCGCGTAGCCTCGCTACCTCGCCGCCTCTCCGCCCGTCCGCGTAGCCTCGCTACCTCGCTACGCCGCCGCCTCGCTACCTTGCCGCCTCTCGCCGCCTCTCCGCCCGTCCGATGGGAGGTACTGTCTCCGTCCCCGTCCCCGGCCACCCCACCGCATGCCGCTCGAGCCCGGGCGGCGCCCCGCGACGGCGCGCACTGCCTCCATCCCCGCCGGCCCCGACCGGCGAGCCCGAGCCCGGCCACTTTTTTTAATTTTTTATATTTTTTATATATTAATTGAGAATTATTACTAATAATAGATAGAATTATTACTAGTATAGTATATATTAATTTCTAGTATATATAGACATAGTATATATTTTTTATATATTTTTTACTAGTATACTATAGTATATATAGATATAGTATATATAAATATGTTTGTGTATAATAGTAATAGATCATATAGATATAGTATATGTATATGTTTTTTTATTTCTTGTATCTTTTTTATATTGTAATATTTATTACTAGTATATAAATATAGTATATATATATGTTTGGGTATATATATTTATTACTAGTAATAATATATATATTAGTGCTAAAGAAATATTTGTATATAGGAATTATTTGTATATAGGAATTATTTGTATATAGAAAATATTTGTATATAGGAAATATTTGTATATAGAACTTTTTTGTATATAGGAATTATTTGTATATAGGAAATATTTTGTATATAGAAATATTTGTATATAGGAATTATTTGTATATAGGAATTATTTGTATATAGGAAATCTTTGTATATAGAAATATTTGTATATAGGAATTATTTGTATATAGGAAATATTTTGTATATAGGAATTATTTGTATATTAAATAAAAAATGTTATTGTGTGCATTTTGTAGAAAACTATGGATCCAATCCAGAGAGACCTAGCACAGGAAGAAATTCTCGAGGATATGATCAACGACACCCCCCATGTTGATCCACCCGAATCTCCGTCGATTTATCTAAACCCCTCCGGTGAGGGAGAGGAGGTCGACCGAAATGATCAAGGAGAAGCCGACGGCTCCGGTGGTGGAGAAGCCGACGGCGAGGTATATATATGATGTCTGGTGATTAGTAGATGCATTAACTGAGTTGTATATATATATATAAATTGACGAATGTTTCTTCACTTAGGCCTCCACATCGAGAAAAAAATATTCTAAACGAGGCCCGGCCAAAAAGTTGGACGCATCTACGCGTTATACAATTACGCGGGTATCACCACGGGGTGAACCGATGGAACCCGAAAAGGCTAAAACTGTATTTAAACAACAATGCGGAGTTATGGTTAGGGATCGCATCCCGATCACCGTTCGAGAGTGGAATAAGACCAAAGGGGCGAAAGAGGGTGAGTATGTCTCCGACAGGTGCAAAGAGGGTCTTTTGAATGACCTCATGACACATTTCACCCTGCCAGAATGTGAGGATGATGCCGACACAGCTGCATTGAGGAAGAAAGTCAAGAAGTGGACTCTTACGAAGATGGCCGAACTATTCAAGAACTGGAAGAAAGCATTATGGCAAAAGTATCAGAAGACGAAGAAGACTCCTAAATTTGAAGGCTATCTAACGAAGCAGCAGGCTAACTGGGATGCATTTGTGAAGTACAAGGAGTCACAACCTGCTATGGAAATGTCGGAAAAAAATAAGAAAAATGTCGCGATGAAGAAATATCACCATCACCTGGGGCCAGGGGCTACGCGGCTGCCATGCCAAAGTGAGATGCTAAAGAGAATGAGCTGCTTGCTAAAGGGATCACTCCAGAACCAAGGGCAAGGAATTGGTTCCTTGGGCATGGGAGTGAGTATGAAGAAAGTACAGGGGACCTTATTTGCAGTGACGGGATTAGGATACCCCGGGATACATGGCAGAAAGTGGTGAAGGAGATTAAAGCGGGGACAACAAAGTTCTGTCCTGATAGAGAGAAAGACTTGCTTGCAAAGGTCCTCGGGAATGACGAATGCGGAGGACATGTACGAGGCCTTGGCCCTAGTTATACGTGGGAGATGGGGTTTCCCAAAGACAGAGATACTTATAGGAGCCGAGAGAGAGCAAAGAGGCGACGACAGGAGGAGGAGGGAGACAAGTTGAGCGAGTTGATAGGAACACTTCGAATGCATCAGCAACAGATTGACGAACTTCGAGGAGCAGCGCGCCTGCAAGATCCTGTACTCAATATTACCGCTGTCCCATCTCAGCGGAAAAGCAGCGTGGCTGAATCGGAGGTCCCTTCTGACGATGCACGTATGGTAGATGGCGGTCCCGGCTACCCCGTGGATGGAATCAAGGAGCAGGCATCTTGTGAGCTCCATCAGAAGGTGAAGAACATATCCATCAAGGTGGCGGTCGGATGTGATTTACCTTGTCCACCTGGCGCACGCTGGCATGGCCGTGAGATTCCAGCTGGCTATGCTAAAGTTGATGTGGATAAAATCGCAATGGGGTGGGACTCAATGGAGCTTGATATCCCTAGACCTGAAGGTGAGAGGACACTCGGAGAAGTACTGGGTGGTATCATTCTATGGGACAAGAACAACATCAAGCTTCCATGCTGGACGCCAAAGCCAACACCGCCTCCGAGTGGTCGCATGTCACCTTCACCTCCATCACCTCCAAGAAGCCCACCCCATGACTACGACCACCACAGCCCGAGTCCATCTCGATCTCCGCCGCAGCCTTCGATTAGTACTAAACGACGCAGGGGCCCAAAACGACAAATGTCGCCCCTCCCAAGAGTACCTCATAAGAATCTTTCTATCAGACCTTACGATCGTACTGACGAGGAAACCGACATGATCGTAAAGGCCGAATGTGTTGCGCAGCTTCAAAAGAAGAAACCCGAGCCCGCCTCGGTATACACCGAGAAGCAAAAAGCGTATGCACTTTCTTTTCTGAACACAAAATCGTAATATGACTTGCACCATAAGCCAGATGACTATCGACGCACAGTTCAGAAGGAAGTGAAGAAGAGCAAATCAAGTAGAAGTGCAAGCGGGAGCAAATCATCAAGTCAAAGTGCAACCGGGAAAAGAAAGGATGTCCCCTAGCTCGGGGAACAGGCCAAAAAATCGACCCCACCCCTCAAGGTGGTATCCTATGACACTCCCCAGCAGGATATGGAAGAAGCTAAGAAGCTTGCGGCCGCTATGAATGTGACTGTTGAGGAATTGCTAGGTTCCCAAGACGACAAGTTACCCAAGGCTC
The DNA here is from genome assembly GCA_910589775.1 of Avena eriantha. NCBI lineage: Eukaryota > Viridiplantae > Streptophyta > Magnoliopsida > Poales > Poaceae > Avena > Avena eriantha. The sequence continues at coordinate 404,756,302 of OU342746.1, read as the reverse complement.
AGGTAGTCCCTACATATGTCCCAGGGAATCCTCTGGTCAGCTTTGAGCAGTTCCAACAACTGCCAACACAAATGCGGAGTTTACATAAATGGTACTTGAAAGCCGTAAAGGAGGAGAGAATAATGATCGTGGCGAAAGTCCCACATGACTACTACTTCCGAGAATAAGAGGTCCATGTTGAGTTTCCAGAACTCTTCCAGTTATACACTTTCGACGCCATCGACAAAAGTCTCATGAGTTGCTATTGTCTGTAAGTTGTTGAATTCATTGTCTATATATAAGCTGTTCATTTTTTCAGTTGTTCAGTTCATTGCATGTAATTATCCTAATTATATCCTTTTGTACTCTATTATTATGCAGAATGAAGATCATGGAATGTAAAAGAAGGTCAATCTTCAGTGTTGGGTTCATTGACCCAGATAAAATACATTGTCGGACGCTAAAGGAAAAACCCGAGGAAACACAGGAAAACCTTCTAAGGTTTCTAACGAAGCAAAATTTCTGTGACCACATACTGTTTCCTTACAATTTCGCGTGAGTGTCTTATTCTATTGTACACATTCTCTTTTGCTTACTCGATGTTAAGTGTAATTGATGAGTTACTGATGTATATATAATATAAACGTGTACAGTTTCCACTGGATTCTCATGGACATTCAACTTGATAAGGGAAGAGTTGAAGTCATGGACCCATTAAAGAGACCCCTGGAACAGTTTAGTGACATGCAGGACATGCTCCAGAGGTAATTTTTGCGCCACAGCGGTCTCTTTCGTTGATTTCCTGAGATATCACATAATAAATAACCCATTCATTTTCTTTACCGGGTAGGGTTTGGAACCAGTTCAAGAGTGCGGTTACGGGTGACTTTACTAAGAAGCTGACGTTTAAGCCGGTCTCGGTAAGTAGTAGGCGCATCTCTTTACTTCTAGTTTTAATACAATTATGATGCATGATTATTATTTTGATTGAATTATATTCTCGTAAAGTGCGCGAGGCATCCACAGGGGACGAATATATGTGGATTCTACGTTTGCGAGTTCATTCGCACGTTTACCAGTGAGCTGAATGATTATAGAGTCGATGTAAGCAATACATTCATAACATTATTTTTTATTACCGTCACTTTTTGTTATCATGATTGATATTCATATTGATCTCCTTTTCTTATATAGTTCGAGAAAATGCGGGATCAACTCCTACCACAACAACGCGTAGTAGCAATTGCTGAAGAACTGGCAGGATTCTTGATGAACGAGATGATAGATGACGCCGGAGAATTTAGTGTGAATAGGCGTCGATGATCCCCGACCGTGTAATTGAATAGACGGGCTCTAGTCCCGATAATTGTGATCTCCATGTGTAACTATCATGTATATATTTATATGCTCGATCTTAAGAGAAGTTATCTTATGTATGCACGAACATGTACGGTATGTGGTAGCGTAGAAAACGATTTGAAATGAAAAAAAAGAATACAAATTAAATTCTCTGCCGCGGCAGAGAAAGTGCCTAAAATGCTGCCGCGACAGAGAACCATTTGTCCCGATTCGTAATACGAACCGGGACTAATGGGGGGCACCCAGCGCCCGCACAGACAGCCACGTGGATGCCCATTGGTCCCGGCTGGTAAGAGGGCCGGGACTAATGGGTGGGCCTTTAGTCTCGCCCCTCTAGTCCCGGTTACCAGGACCGGGACTAAAGCCCCTTACGGGCCGGGACTGGAGGCCCGTTTTCCACTAGTGATGGCAATCATCCCTTCTGCAGCAGATCATGCCTAATACTGCGACTAGTGGAGTGTTGGTACACAGCGGCTAGTAAACAATAAAAAAAATAACGGCTAATTTAAATAGCGTGGGCTTCAAAAAAACGCTACGAACGTTATAGCATTGCTAATAGCGCGCTATTTTGCAAAATAGCGTTTCACCAAAAGGTATGAAAAATCAGGATTTCAACAGCTATAAAATCATAGATATAGCATTATACGGCTATAAAACCACAGATATAGCATTATGCAGCCAAACATCAACTAGAGATAGTTCACATAGTCCATAACTCCATATCACATAGCCTGTCGTGGAAATGGCCACGGCAGCGATCTAGTGTTCCGTGAGGAAGAGTTGGCGGCCATCTGCGGTGCGAGATGGGGGCGGATGCACATGGGTTTACCCAGGTTCGGCCCCCGGAGGGTAAAGACCTACTCCTGCTAGATTAGATTATGAGAGAGCGAGTTACAGGGGTGACGAGCTCGGCGGCTAGGTAGCGAGTCGCTTGAGGGGGTGTATGATGGAACTAAGGTCCCAAGATACCCTAGGGAGGTTTATATATGAAGCACCTCGCTAGGGTTTACAAGCTGTCCCCGAACAGGATAAGGATCCGGGGACTTTTGACCTAATCCGACTGGGCTTCTGCTACGCTTCTGGGCTTCCACTCACCAGTCGATGGGCCTTCCCTTCCTTCATGGTCCAGTCGCTGTCCTCCAGATGCACTCGCAGGCCTTTCGGCCCACTCGGAATGTTCTGCTGGGCATACCCCCTTTGGCATATCCCCATCAGTAGTCCCCGAGGCCATCGTTGATGCAGGCGCGGGCGTCCTTTTGGCGTTCAAAGTAGGTGAGCCCAATTTGGGCGTCCAGTCGAGTCGGCGATGGACTTTATTAGAACCGAGGAGAATTTCTCCATAGCTCCATTCGTCACTTCAATGAACATCACTGCCGCCCAATCGCCGTTTTGACGAGAGGAAAGACTGGCGGGTGGCGAGTAGACCAAAGGAGCTGGACCGTCAAATCTGGTCAAACTATCTGTTGGAATTTCCAACAGTAACTACGGCACAATTAGTATGAGTAACTGTGGCATCCCGCTAAAACCACTACTAGAAAATATCTGAGTTTTTGGTGTTGCGCATCATCATGACAACATGCTCATGTCATCATGCCACATTGCATTTGAGCATCGTCATCATTATGCATGGTTTGTCTAAACTATTTTCTAAAAGCCTAGTTTTGTTTTCTAAATATCCCCCCGCCTTTATTTCAAATCAAAACCCCGGGCTGTCCGGAATATTTTGTTTCGTCTACAAACAGATTGCAAACGCCCCGCTTTAAACAAATAAAATTTTATATTATTTTTAGGGGGCAGCCCGCCAGGCCCGAACCGGCCCAGCCGGCCACCCCCAAAATATCCTAACAAAACCCCAACCCTGGCCAAACCCTAGCCTAATCCCCACCTACCCCTAATCCTACCCAAAACAGCACCCTACCGCTGTTGTTTTCCTCCCGCGCGCTTGCTGCGCACACCACCCAGCACCGCTGTCAGCCGCGCGCGCATCCCCTGTTCCACCACCTGCCCGCACACCCACGCCTCCCCACTCCACCCAGCCACCTCACTCCCTCCACTCGCAGCGCGACACGTCACCCCACCGGCCCGCTCCCCACGCCACCTGACGCCCGACCACCCCCACCTGACCCAGACACGAGCCAACCCGCGTCGTGTCACTCCCGCTCTGCCCCGCGTGACCGAACGCGCGCTCGCCAACCCCACCTCGCACGCCCCGCTTGCCTCCACCTACCCTGGGCTCCACCCCGCCAGCCTGCCGCCCCGCACCCCATCTCCCTCTTCCACCGACGCGTCCCCCGGCCTACCTACCCTCTCTCTTCCCCGCGTCCTCCCTCTCTCCCTCATCCGCCTCTCCCCGCCGCCAGCGACTCCTCGGGCGCCTCCCCGCCAGAGCTCGCTAGACGCGCGGTGGGCCCCGTCTCCCTGGACTCTGCGCGCCGTCGCGCCGGCCGCCGTCGCGCTCGCCCCCGGCCCCTATCCGGCACCGCTCCGTCGAGCCCCTACTTCACCGCTGCATCGTCGGCCAATCTCCACCGCCGCCCCGAGCCCTTTCTCCTCACCTCGTCCCGAGCCGTCGTCGCCAGGGTCCTTGCGCTGCTCCTCTGCATGGTCCTCTTCGAGTTCGCTGTGGGACCCGACGCCTACGACCTCGACCTCTGGCGCTTCGTCTGTCGCCTGCCACCGCGGAACCACGCCTTCTGGTCAACCTCCGCCGTCGACGGCCGCGCTCCCCGTGCCAAGCTCTGCCCGTCCGAGAACCACGGGACCAAGTCGTCGTCCTTGCCCTCGTCAGTTCCCTATATCGTCCGTGCACGCCTTCGACCTTCGCTGCTCAAGCCGCCGCCGTGCGCCGCATCTCCGTCTCGGGTCGTCGCCACCTGGCCGGCGCCCTGCGGCCAGCTCCGGTCACCACATCCGTGCGTGGACTCCCCTCTATAGGTTATGCCGCCTCTGTGTTGCTTCGCGCATGGGCCTTCCTGCTACAAACTCGTGCAAGACTCGTTACATGTGTGTGCTACTCCTGTAACGCCTAGATGCTCTGCAGGTTATCACCCCCGGTCGTTTGTCTCACATGCGTACGTAGTGGACGCTCCTGCGGTTACGTGTTGCCGATGCGCTGCTACACCAAACCAAGCTAATGATCTTACATGGATCTGAAGACCAGACCCTGAAGTCCCTCGGCAAGATCTTCGTCCGCCTATGTGTGCGATGAAACGCCAAGATCACCACCTCGGATTTGGAGCCTGATCCCACCAAGACCTTCGGCACGAATTCCAAGTTCTCCTACATGGACGTCAAGTTCCTCGGCACGAAACCGAAGACCGTTCCGGAACGCCAAGGTCTTCTTCACGGATGCGGATCCGAAGACCCCGAGACCTTGGAACCAAACCCCGACATCGGCTTCATGCTCTCCTTCCCGGACACCAAGTCCCGTTCCCGGAGGCGAAGGCCGATCTCGTCGACCCCTAGACCTCGGAGCCCAAGTTCGCCGAACCCTAATGTGATCCCCTAACCAAGACCCCTATTTTATAAATGCCATCTATATAAATTGTTGCATATTAATTTGTTCATACATGCATACATATTCAGTGGTTTGGGGGCATTATGACGATTCACCTCATAATTAAATATGGAGCCTATACGCGGGATACTTTTGTCTTATTCCGGACTCCATTTAAATTGGTGTAGCGAACAGATGCCATGTTCTGTCCTGTTAATACAACATTTAAATTGCGGGGGTTCTAAATAACTCGAACCTATTAATTAATTGTCGGGACCCCGGTTCCGCTTAATACTGCCTGATTGCACCGCATCTGCATCATATCATAATCATGTCGGATCTTCTGCCGTAGTATTAAATATTGCATCCGGTGTTTCTTTTAGTGCTTTGCTTCTTCGCGGATTAGGCCGATGAGTTGATGCGAGTATCGACAAGTTCTCCGGATATGATCCGTCGACAGTGTTTTCCAGGCGAGCATCTCTCCCCCTTCTACCTATTTTGCATTTATAGTCTTTATTTCCTCCTGTTGATCTATTGCTATCCGTGTCACGATGCTTTAGTTTCCGTGCACCAGTTATATCCCGTGCAGCCTCTATATTGCCATGGACACCTCCCAATACCTGTTGTTTGGTAGATAGTCGGCCCTACGAGTCGTAGTCACTTGCTTCTGTGTTGCTTCACGTCGTTGTCGCTCCACCGTTGACGGCAAGTTGGCACATGATAAACGGTGGAGATTCTTAATGGTGGAGATGATCATGACTTTAAACACAACTATTAAATTGCTAGATATAACTAATGTAGAGGCATCGGTGGGCAATAGATGTTATTTGGTTCTTCCACGCTCACTTGTGTCCCGTAGGACCCGAGTACTTGATACCTGTTCCTTAATTTTTCGCACTATCCACATCCGGGAGGCCGTGGACCCCCCTGAGCCAGAGCTTGATTCATTTCTATTTCTTGGGGCCACAAACTAGTTTGGGGTTTTATTTACTATCCTGTACTTATGCCATGCTTACTGTTTTATTTACGATTGAGCGTGGAGCACCTGTACTGTTTAGGATCGTAACACGTTTTCGCTGTATCGACAAGCCCAGTCACACTTTCGGGTTCCCAGTCGTTTACAGCCGTCCACACAAACCCTAGGTCTGTTCTGGAGCCGGCCAACTTTGTTGCGGGTAGCTTAGTGGGGTGGCCCCCTGAAATATTTATGAATCCTGTGATTGCTTTATTGTGAAAGCCTCGTTGGGTTTTGAGTTGGTTTTTTCGAGCTTGATCGAGTGTGTGTTGCTATTTGTGCACCCCTGCAGGGTAAAACTTTCTGAAAGCCGTGTCCATGGTTATGGACGACTTGGAGCACAGTATCTCGATCATAGACAAGCATAACTAAAGTAGCGCTATAAACTTGACTTAATATATGACTAGTAATCAGATTCAACTATAACGGAATGGATATTAAAAATGCCAACAACTGGTGGATCTGGGTTGTTTGTTATATATGCCTAGTAAGTATTACAACTCCAATGGAATGCGATAAAAGTGCCAACAATTGCTGGGTTTTGGGATTCCTCGGGACAATTATATTTGACTAGTAAATGTTCCAACTACCACGGAATGGTTAATTAAAACTGCACACTACTTATGTTTCATGATGACGCAAGCTATATATCTGACTAGTAGGTGCTTCAACTATAATGGAATGAGTAAAATTGCCAACTGTGTGAGTTCCTTGGTCTGACTTCCTCGTTTGGTCTCAAGGAGGGAAATACCAGGATGGGTTTGTTTGGTGTTAGCTTCAGGTTGGATCCGAATAGGTCTTTCTTATCCCTCTCTGATAACCGCCAGTTGTATCCAGACTCTATAGGTTGTTTAGTGCCGCTGCGCTGCCGCTTCAGCCCACCATACCTATGTAGGCAAGAGCCGCCGAATTCTAGCCTCGCCGTGTACTGGCCTCAGTACTGACGCTCCTCTTTTTCCTTTGCCCTTTGTCGGCACCCCTTTTGTTTTAGCAGGTTTGAGATCGACGTCGTTAGCAGGGATACCCTTCCGGCTTGGCCTGGGCAGGGTTATGGACGCCATTGGTTATTCTTCAGGGCTCTTAGCCCCATTTGCATCTTGTCCGTAGTCGGACGCTCTATCGTTTTGAGGTGATTTGGATCTTTGTATATTATATCTGTATTCTTGACTCACGGAGTTGTTGTTGTATATATATCTGTTCTATGGGTCCCATCGAGGACTGCTATGCAATGGTATTACTTCGTTTTCCACCCGCACGAAAGTGCCTGGTGGGCGTCCTTGAATCGTTTCTATGCGGGTTTGGTGGAAAGGGCTAAAACTTGCATAGGGCCGATTCGAGGGTGTTACAGTAACGGCTATCCCGATTTTGGCGGGTGACGTCTCCCATATAAGGGGAGTGATGGATCAGCTTCGCAATCCTCCTTTGCGTTCTTCATCCTTCCTCATTTGCTCTTCCTTTCTGCTTCCTCCCGACTTGCTCTCCCTGCGTCGCGCGATTCCACTTCTCACTCGATGGCGCCTCCCAAGGGCTCATGGGGGAAATCCAAGTGCACCACGGCCCAACTTAGATCCTTCGAGGACGCCGAGGTGTTCCGCAAGGGGAATTGGCGGGTTCCCCCCTTCTCCGAGACCGAACCGAAACCGCGACCCGACGAGTTCATCTGCTTCACCAGTCATCTTGAGAGGGGCTTAGGGTTCCCTACCTCGCTCTTCTTCTGCCGCTTCTGCACGTACTACGCGATCAAGCCCTCCGATCTTGGTCCACACAGCATCGAGCAGCTGGCGATCTTCGTCGCCTTCTGCGAATGCTACCTTGGCTGTAGGCCATATTTCCTGCTGTGGCTGGACCTCTTCCACGGCCGCATCGGGCGCAAGGCGTCCAGCGGCTTGATGCTGGCCGCAGGCGGGGTCACCTTCCAGTTGAAGCCGAAGGCCAACTTCATCAAGCTCCTCCTATCGAAGAAGGCCGCCAGCGAGTGGAAGAAGAGTTGGTTCTATGTCAAGGAAGCCACTCCCTCCGGCGAGGTATCTCTTCCTGAGTTCGTCGCCGAGAAGAGCGAACCCCGTCGGTTGGCACCAAAGAAGCTTCCTGAGGATCAGCGGATGGCCGTCGCGGAAATGATGGATCAGATCTAGAAGCTGAAGGATCAGGGGTTTGTCCCGATCAACCTCTACAATTGCTGGCTCGGGCGGCGCCTGGTCCCGCTGGCGGCTCGACCGCACTGGATGTACGAATACAGCGGGAAGCATGATCCATCACGAACCAGCAAGGAGTCGTGGGAGGCCGAGGACTACAAGGCCGCCCTGAAGAAGATTACCGACGCGGAGTTCACTGGCGCGGCGGTCGGGGTCGTCCCGTATACTCCTATGAAGAATGAAGCTCCCACAGTAAGTTTTCTTTTTGATCGCTGCATCCGTACCTCAATTTCAGTCTTCTCGCTTGGTGTGTTCTGACTTGTGGTGGTTCTCAGCTTTTTCAGGTATTGGAGGGTTGGCTCCCTCCGCTTGACAAAGAGGTTCCTCAGGAACTGGAGGAGGATTCCGAGGGGGATCCTTCCAACATCGACGGGGAAGAAGAAGAGGTCCCTCCCCCAGCGCCCTCGCACGACCCGGATGCAGAAACAGCGAGAGGTCGAGGCGAGCCGCAGCCTGGACGAGTTCGAAGAAGGCGACGAGGTCACCCAGGAGCAAACGTCCCGGCGCACCGCTACGCCGTCGAAGCCCCAAGCTGGCCCAAGTCGCCGGAAAAAAGGCATGCGTCACCGGCCAGGTCGTCAGTGGTGTTCGAGTTGGATGACGACTCTGACGACGAAGGATCTCCCGAAGTCTCGCACAAGGCCCCAAGGGACACAGTCCCGACGAAGGGGTTGGAGGGCGAGGACACGGAGGTGGTAGTAGAGGTTCCCCTAGCGACGATCGTGCCGACGGCCTCGGGGGTCCCAAGCCAAGAAGCGGCTGAGGCAATGGCGTCCAAGTCGCCGCAGCCATCGAAGGCGGCCGCGTCGGAGCAGGAGATCCCGGCGACTGCAGCGTCATCGTCAAGGAAGCGCTCGGTTTCGTGGGCTTCGGACGTCTTCAAGAGGGGGCTCAGCCGCAAGCTGGGTCCCAAATTGGACAAGCCTGCCCACATCAGTACCGGGCTTCGTGTCCTTCCAGTCGCCAAGTAAGTTGCGCTTCCTTGTCCCACTTTGCCTCGTTTCTTTCGTGTTGTTGTCATGCTGATTGGAGGGGCTCACCCAGGTCGGGGGCCAAGAAGATTGGTCGCCCCTCGGTCTCTAAGATTCCATCAGCCACTGGCGTGGGGGAGGGCGATCTGCCCAAGAAGAGGAAAGCCTCCGATGATGTTGCAGCTGCTGAAGCTGCGAAGAGGCAGAAGGGGGGCGCTGACGACGCTGCCACTAGGGGGAGCGCCGCGGAGCCAGCTGCTGCGCCAGTCGCCAAAGAGGTCGCGGTGACACAATCGGAGCCAGTGTTGGTTGCGTCCGTGCTGGAGGCGCCGGTCTCGGCGACCAGCGCCCCTGCCAGGACGTCGGTGACGTTCCCTCGTTTCATGGCAAAGGGGTTTCCAGGTGTTGCGGACACACAATCTCCGCAAAGTCTAGAAATCGTGGATGCGGATATTGGGTCCCGCCGCGGATGCACCTCCTTCACGGTCCCGTCGACTGACGCCGCTGAACTTCACAAGATGCTCGGCGCTGCTATTCAGGTGTGTCCAGTCCCCGAATTCCTAGTCGATGAATTTCAGCGGCTAGGGATTGTTTCTTGTTTCCTTTCTTCTCCAGTCCCCGAGTTCCTAGTTGCTGAATTTCGGCGGCTAGGAACTGGGTTTTGTTTTTCTTCCTTCTCCAGTCCCCGAGTTCCTAGTCGTTGAATTTCGCCAGCTGGGAACTGGGTTTTGTTTTTCTTCCTCCTCCAGTCCCCGAGTTCCTAGTCGCTGAATTTCGGCGGCTAGGAACTGGGTTTTGTTTTTCTTCCTTCTCCAGTCCCCGAGTTCCTAGTCGTTGAATTTCGGCGACTAGGAACTGGGTTTTGTTTTTCTTCCTTCTCCAGTCCCCGAGTTCCTAGTCGCTGAATTTCGGTGGCTAGGAATTGGGTTTTGTTTTTCTTCCTTCTCTAGTCCCCGAGTTCCTAGTCACTGAATTTCGGCGGCTGGGAACTGGGTTTTGTTTTTCTTCCAATGCTTAGTTGGGTTCTTTGTTTACAGGGGTTACAGCGGGAGTCGACTGATCGGCAGGCTGCACGAGAGCGCTTGGAGCGTGACTTGCGCGAGGCGCAGAAGGTGAACCGGCGACTTCAGGAGACAATTGGTGAGTGACTGTTTGGCTTTATTCTTCTTTTCCTAGTGTGAACTGGTTTGTGTGCAATACTCTGATATCTTCTCTTGCAGATGGTTTCCCAGCTGAGATCTCCAAGGCCCGTGAGGGGTATGTCCCACTCACCGAACTGGACGCGGCGAATGGGCGAGTAGCCTCCCTGGTTAAGGACTTGGAGGAGGCCAAGGCGGCCTCAATTTCTTCGGAGGAATGGGCGAAGGCTGCCGTCACCACGGCTGAAGAAGAATGCCAGGCCGCCGACTCCATCATCGTGGGGCTGCATAACAAGCAGACAACCTTGGAGAATCACGTCAAGGAGAACTGTCGCAAGCTCCTTGGTGAGTCTTTTGTCTTTGCTTGACCCTTTCGTCTTGTCCCTGTTGTGGGGATTTCGTAGTTTCACTAACCCCTGACTCTTGCAGCTGTGGTAGGCCAAAGCGACCCGGTTGTACAGACGTACAGCGCCTCACAGTGCGTGACTGCCGTGGTGAATGCAGCCATGGCCTCGGCGTTGTGCGTCCAAGCAGCTCTCTAGGGCATGTCTCCTACCGACGTTATCCCTGGGGGGTTGACGGAGGTATGGCGCTATCTAGAGGAGGTACCCGCCATTGTGGAGTGGATGGCGCGCTCGGCGTTCAGACGCGGGGCTGCCACGGCGTTGAGCTTGGGTCTCGCCCATTTCCCCGATGACTTCGATCTTGACGATGTGACGAATGGCTATCCGTCGGCGACCAGCACGGTGGAGATGTCGGAGGTGCTGAGGCTGACCGCGAAGGCCACTCCTTACGCCGATCGTGTCTTGGCGATGGGAGATCTGCTGTCATCTCAGGAGACGGTGTTGGCGCCTGGCGACCCCGAGCCGGAGTACCGCGACATGAAGTCGGAGCAGCCCTTCCGGTCGTCGGTGTCGAAGTCGCTGACAATGTATCCGACGAACCCATGGCAGCCTTTTGTGCGCGTCAAGGGTGGTGGTGGTGCCTTGTCATCAGGTCCTGTAGAGTAGACAATGTAATTTGCCAAGTTGTTATAAATGCCGAGTGGCGAAAGCTGTAAGATACTTTTGCAATATGAGCCACGGGGGGTCGATCGCCCCGTGTTTTGATGAGTAATGTATGTTGTGTTTTTGCCTATGTATTGTTTCGATTGAGCGAGTCCCCGGGCGCGTCCGCCTTTTAATGGGGTATAACTCGATTGTATACTTTTGTGTATTTGTTGTGTTTACGTGTTGTTTTTATCCCTCGCGTCTTCTGAGTGGCGAGTCCCCGAGTGCGAGTAGGACTGACTTATGAGTGAGTCCCCGAGCGTGGTGCCCGACCGTACCAGTCGTGATGCTGTTGCAGGTTGTGAGTGCGTTATTTGTAACGCGTCTCCTCCCCTGGCCCGGAGAGCTAGTCGCTTGGCGAGCCCTAGGCATCTCTCTTACTTGGTGTGTTCCCTAGCCGCGTGGGGGTTTTTGTTTTGCGGAGTCCCCGTGCGTGGTACTTTAACGTTCTAGTCGCTTTGCGCGAGGGTGGGAGGGACATATTGCTGTGGGAAGCGTGTATCGGATGTCTTGGCCCGGCGGACCAGTCGGGCTAGGCGACTCCAATGGCGGCTCCGGGTTGGCGTTTTTCGTGGACGACCCAAGGCCCGAATATTTCCGGTGCCCTTGTGCCGCACTACTTTGTCGTGCCGGTCGCTCGACCAGAGGTTGACTTCCGTAAGTAGCGTATTGATGGCATGTACGAGTGCGAGTGGCACAAGAATATGGCAAGCGGACACAATTTGTGCGATCCAAATGAATTTCATTATATATTCCGATGGAGTGTAGTGTGGGGTTCTAAGTATAGAACTTTCTGAGGAGGTTTACATTCCATGGCCTCCCGACCTCCAATTGGCCATCACCCCGTATGTCGATGAGGTAGTAGGCGTCGTTGCCAAGGACTCGGCTTATGGCGAATGGCCCCTCCCATGGGGGGAAAGCTTGTGCATGCCCTTCTTGTCTTGGGCTAGTCGTAGGACCAGGTCGCCTTCCTGGAAGGTGCGAGTTCACACTCGGCGGATGTGATAGCGGCGAAGTCCTTGCTGGTATATGGTGGTGCGGGAGCGAGCCAGGTCGCGTGCCTCGTCGAGTTGGTCGATGCTGTCTTGGCGGGCGATCTCGTTAGCCGCCTCGACGTAGTTGGCGACTCGAGGGGAGTCGTGCTCCAGGTCTGTTGGCATTACGGCCTCGGCGCCATACACCATGAAGAAAGGCGTGAACCCGGTTGATCGATTGACGGAGGTGCGGATCCCCCATATCACAGAGGGGAGCTCGTCGACCCAGCATCCTGGGGTGCGCTCACGGGGCACCTGCAGTCGCGGCTTGAGCCCGTGGAGGACGCTCTGGTTGGCGCGCTCTGCTTGGCCATTTGATTCTGGGTGGGCGACTGATGCGAGGTCGAGTCGTATACCATGCTCCTCGCAGAATTCCGCCATGGCCCCCTTGGCGAAGTTGGTGCCGTTGTCTCTTATGATGCTGTGCGGGTAGCCGTACCGGTAGATGAGTTCGCGGAGGAACTTGGTGGCCGTCTTGCCATCGCACTTTTTGATCGGCTTGGCCTCGACCCATTTGGTGAACTTGTCGACTGCGACCAGGAGGTCAGTGAACCCAGACGAGGCCTTCTTGAATGGGCCTACCATGTCCATGCCCCATACGGCGAATGGCCATGTGATGGGGATTGTATTGAGTGCCGAGCCAGGAAGGTGCATCTGGTTGGCGTACTTCTGGCACCCGACGCATCGTTGGACGATGTTGATGGCGTCGGCGTATGCGGTGAGCCAGTAGAAACCGTGTCGCATGGCCTTGGCGACTAGGGACTTGGCGCCGGCGTGATGGCCACAGTCGCCGGCGTGAATGTCCTGAAGGATCTTGCGGCCTTCTTCTGGTTGTACACAGCGCTGGAACACGCCGGTCACGCTGCGCTTGTGGAGCTCGCCGTTGATGATGACGAAGGATTTGTAGCAGCGCGCGATCATTCGCGCCTCTATCTCGTTGCTCGGTAGGAGTTTGTGTTCTAGGAAGGCGACATATGGCGTTGTCCAGTCGCTAGGTTCCACAACCATGGCAACTAAGGCCGGTTCTGGTTGCAGTGGGATCCCAACGTCAATCTCCTTCGGTGGGTTGACTGATGGTTTGTGGATGATGTCGAGGAAGACCCCTACTGGTGGCGCCTGTCGGGTCGATCCGATGCGGGAAAGGGCGTCTGCCTCCTTGTTTTTGTGCCTGTCGATCCACTCGACAGAATAGCCGTCAAAGTGTCCTCCCAACTGGTCGACAGCTTGGCGGTACGCGATCATTGTTGGGGAGACAGTGTCGCACATCCCGGCTACTTGGCTGGCGACTAGGTCAGAGTCGACGTAACACCGTAGGCGGTTGATGTTCATCTCCTTGGCGGCTCGCATGTCGTGGAGGAGGGCCTCGTATTCCGCCATGTTGTTGGTGCAGGACTTGAAGTTGAGGTGGAGCACGTAGCGGAGCTTGTCTCCTTTGGGGGAGGTCAGTATGACCCCAGCCCCTGCGCCGTCGGCGTTCTTGGAGCCGTCGAAGTGGAGCGACCAATAGTGTAGGTATGGGAGCTTCTCTGGCTGCTGTGCTTCTTCCCAATCTGCGAGGAAATCAGCCAAGTCTTGTGACTTGATCGCTTTTCGGGGCTCGTACTTGATGTTGTGGACGCCAATCTCGACGGCCCACTTGGCAACTCGCCCGGTTGCCTCGCGATTGCGTATGATGTCCTGCAGGGGCGCGGAGGAGACCACCGTGATTGGGTGCTCCTGGAAGTAGTGTGGGAGCCGCCGTTGTGCTCGGAATACCGCGTACACCAGTTTTTGGTATTGCGGGTAGCGCTGTCGTGAGTCCGTTAGGACTTCGCTGATGTAGTATATAGGGCGTTGTATGGGGCGCTCCTTGCCCTCTTCCGGTCGTTCGACGACCATCACGGTGCTGACGACTCGATTGGAAGCCGCGATGTAAACGAGCATTGGCTCTTTGTCGAGTGGCGCGGCGAGTAGTGGTGCCGCGAGTAGCACTTCTTTGAGTGCTTTGAGTGCGTCGGCGGCCTCCGCATCCCATTGGAACATTGGGTTCTTGCGCATCAGGCGGTAGAGGGGCATTGCCTTCTCGCCTAGTCGGGGGATGAAGCGACTGAGAGCCGCGACTCACCCTGCCAACTTTTGGACGTCGCGCAGGCACTCGGGTTTCTCGAGTCGCGCGATGGTGTCGATCTTGGTGGGGTTGGCTTCAATGCCTCGCTTGGAGACTACGTATCCCAGAAGCTGTCCGGTGGGTACGCCGAAGGTGCATTTCCCAGGGTTCAGCTTGATGTTGTACCTCCGCAAGTTTGCGAAGGTTTCAGCTAGATCGGCGAGCAGATCGTCTTGGCGGGTGGATTTTACCACCACGTCGTCCATGTAGAAGTGAATGTTGCGGCCAATTTTGCTCGCTAGACACTCCTGCATGCACCTCTGGTATGTGGCGCCTGCGTTCTTGAGGCCAAACGTCATGGCCATGTAGCAGAATGTGCCGAATGGCGTGATGAGTGACGTCTTCTCCTCGTCTTCGACCGCCATCTTGATCTGGTTATAACCAGAGTACGCGTCGAGAAAACACAGCGACTCTGATCCCGCGGTCGAGTCGATGATCTGATCGATGCGCGGTAGGACGAACTCCTCCTTCGGGAAGGCGTTGTTGAGGTTGGTGTAGTCGATACACATTCTCCAGGTGTTTTTCTTTTTGAGAACCAGGACTAGGTTCGCCAGCCACTTGGAGTATTTGATTGGCCGGATGAAGCCTGCGGCTAACAGGCGCTGGACTTCCTCGGCGATTGCTCGGCGGCGCTCTTCATTGAAGGGCCATAGCGACTGCTTTACTGGTCGCACTTTGGGGTCGGCGTTAAGTTTGTGCTCAGCGAGTTCCCTCGGGACACCTGGCATGTCAGATGGCTTCCATGCGAAGATGTCATGGTTCTCACGGAGGAGCCCAATGAGTGCGCTTTCCTATGCGGGGCTCATGTGCGACCCGATGGTGACCGTCTGGCTAGAGTCGCCTAGGACGAGCTCGACGGTGCGGGTGTGCGTGGTCGCCTCGAACGTGGAGTTCGCGGCGATCGGTTTCTTCAAGATGGTGGGATCGTCCTTGTTGATGTTGCCCGCGTATTTCGCGAGCTCCTCCGCGTGGTCGGTCTCCACGGTGATGACGGCGTCGGCGAGCTCAGCGCCTTTTTCCTCGCATTCCACGGCCATGTCGGGGTCGCCGTGGACGGTGATGATGCCGCTTGGCCCGGGAAGCTTCATCGTGTTGTAGGCGTAGTGTGGGGTCTCCATGAACTTTGCGACTGCCTGGAGGCCCAGGACGCAGTGGTAGGGGCTACGGAAGTTCACCAGCTCGAAGACATTCCTCTCCGTGCGGTAGTTTGCCGGAGTGCCGAAGGTGACTGGCAGCGTCACTTTCCCGATCGGGTATGCCTTCCGACCGGGGACGATGCCGTGGAAGGTCGTCAGTGTTGGCTCGATGGCTGTTTCTGGGAGCTGGAGCCTTTTGAAGGTGTCGAGGTACAAGATGTTGATGGAGCTCCCACCGTCCATCAGCGTCTTGGGCAGCCGGTAGTCGGCCACCTTTGGCCTGACTACCAGGGCGACTCGCCCTGGGTACTCGATTCTTGGTGCGTGGTCCTGGCGACTCTAGGTGATGCTCTGCTCGGACCAGTTTAGGAAGCGAGGGATGTCGACTTGTGTCACCACATTGACGGCGACCGCGCGGGCGAGCACCTTCTTCTCACGCTTGGTGCCTAGCCCGGTAAAGGTATGTAGCGACCCGACAGCAGTTCCGAAGCCGCCGTCGTTCCCGTTGTCCCGAGGTTGGTTGTTGTTGGGGTCCTCCCTTGCACGTCTCGCCTTCTCAATCTCTTTGAGAGAGTGACAGTCGGCGGTGGTGTGGGTGGCGGGTTTTCCCTCCCTTCTATGGTAGATGCAGGGCTGATTAAGTAGGGCGGCGGGGTCGAATTTTGACCTCGTCGCGTTATTGGCGCGGTAGTTCCCACTGTCGCGGTAGTTTCCTCCATCGCGGCGGTAGTTCTTGGAGTCGCGCTGGCCGTAGCCCGCGTTGGCGACGAAGTCGACTCTCCCGTCCGTCCGGCGTTTGCCAGTAATGTGGGTGTTGCTATAGCGCATGTCGCGTAGGCCCCCGTTGTCGTGGATGCTAGGGCGACGTCTCCCTCCTGACTCGTCGTCGGAGTCTTGGTTGTGGTCCTCCTCCACATAGCTCTTGGCGGTCTCGAGGAGGTCGGGGATGTTATCGAGCGTCCGGTAGACCCTCTTGATCTTGGCGACCAGGGGTTCGTACCAGCACGTGTTTTTGAAGCACTGTATCGTCGTGTCTGGGTGGATGCCGGAGGCGTTTATCCATAGTTCTTGCCACCTTTGGATCCACCGGCGGGTCGACTCTCGTGGTCTCTGGATGCATCGCTCCAGGTCTTCTATGGTGGTGGCGCGGTTGTAGGAGCCCTCGAAGTGCCTGACAAAGGCGTCCCGCATTTCTTCCCAGGAATCAATGCTGTCGAGAGGGAGGGTGTTGATCCACTGCCGGGTCGCACCCTCCATCATCAGGGGGAGGTAGCGAGCGGCGAGTAGGTCGTTGTGGCCTGCGATCCCCATTGCCATGAGGTATGTATCCAACCAGACGGCGGGGTCGTACGTTGGGTCGTACTTCTCGATCTCCTTAGGGGCCTTGAAGGTGGCAGGGTATTTTTCCCCGCGAATCATTGGTCCAAAGCATTGCGGCCCGATTCGGCTGAGCGAGCCTCTTGGCTCTGGTTCGCCGCGGTTGGTGAGGGTGTGCCGCAGGTCGTAGGCTGGCGCGACCGCCACGTCTGGTTGTTGATGATGTTCGTTCGGGCATCGATGGGTTGCCCGTTGGCAGCGACCGTGTTGTTTGCCGGTCGCGGCTCGTTGGTTGAGAGCGCAGGATTGGCGGCCCGTGGTTGATTTGCCAGGGGTTGGGGTGGTGGGCAAACTAATGCGTTGGCCACAGTGGGGTGGCCGCTTGATGCCACCATGCTTGCCGAAGAGCGGGAGTACATTCGCCCCCGCGGGTCGACTTCCGCGGCTTGTTGCTCGACGGCCCTGACGAGTAGGGCCTTGGCGTACTGGATCTGTAGCGCGTCGTCGCCTTGGACATCGAGGTTGGCGATCGCGGCATCAGCCGTGACAACGTTGTCCATCGGGGTGGAGTATAGTGGTAGCCCGTTGGCGTCACGGGCTTGAGGCAAGATGATGATCCGTGGTTGGTCCGGTGGGGGGGCGCGGCCCATGGGCGGTGGAGGAGCCCCAGTCGCCGGCGCTCCCGGTGGTGGTCTTACGGGGTTGCTCCCGCCTGGCGGCGCATTCTCGTAGTATTCGCGCTCGGCGGCGCGCGTGGGGTTGCCCTCATCGTTGAAGTTCAGGACGCGGCCCTGAACGTCGGGGTTCAGGCGGGTCCTGATGCGGCGCTGGTGGTAGAGTGATAGCTCCCGCGCCGTTTCTCGCTCGAGGCGGTATTTCTCGCGCTCGACGAGTTTGTTGTGTTGCGCCTCCGCGAGCCGCAGGCGGGCTTCCTCCACCTCCATGGCCGTCGCGGTCGGCGGGATCGGCATGGAGAATGGATCTGGCGGGGTGCCCGTGCTTCCCGCCATGTAGATCGCGTTAAAGCGATTGGATCTGGCGCGAAAATCCTCGGGGGATTCTGAGCCGAAGTCGGAGTCGAAGATCCCCAGGATGGAGGGGTCCTCGAAATCCTCGGGGTTGGAGACTCGCGTGATGGAGTCCTCCCGTGACACGGCGGTGATAGATCCGCCGACCGATGCAGGGGTCACGGAGTCGGCGTCGTCGTTCAGGGCGTCGTCGTTGGTGGCGACGTTAGTCTCGACCGCGTCGCTGGCGACCGAGTCGTACTTGGTGACGAGGCTCCTGATGGAACGGACCTGCTCCTCCGAAAGCAGGTCGCGGTGTGGCGGCGATCCGCCAACGATCACCGTCGCGGCTGGGTCGATCGCGCTGGTGAAGCCGAAGAAGAGGTTGATGGAGCCGACCGGCATCACCGCGGCGTGGGTGACCGGGCGTGATGCCGGGATATAACTGCTGGGCAGGATCTATAAGATCCCGCCGATGGAAATCATGCGACCGGTGGCGATCGGCCGATCGATTGGCGAGTAGGGTCTTGCCGCAGAACTCAGGCCAGTCCCGCTATGCCCCATGGTGGGCGCCACTGTCGTGGAAATGGCCACGACAGTCGCTGCCATAGGCAGCGGTTGAGTGTTTTGTGAGGAAGAGTTGGCGGCCATCTGTGGTGCGAGATGGGGGCGGATGCACATGGGTTACCCAGGTTCGGCCCCCCAGAGGGTAAAGAGCTACTCCTGCTAGATTAGATTATGAGAGAGCGAGTTACAGGGGTGGCGAGCTCGGCGGCTAGGCAGCGAGTCGCTTGAGGGGGTGTATGATGGAACGTAAGGTCCCAAGATACCCTAGGGAGGTTTATGTATGAAGCACCTCGCTAGGGTTTACAAGCTGTCCCCGAACAGGATAAGGATCCGAGGACTTTTGACCTAATCCGACTGAGCTTCTGCTATGCTTCTGGGCTTCCACTCACCAGTCGATGGGCCTTCCCTTCCTTCATGGTCCAGTCGTTGTCCTTCAGATGCACTCGCAGGCCTTTCGGCCCACTCGGAACGTTCTGCTAGGCATACCACATATCCCCATCATAGCCGAAATACCATATCTCTAGATAATCAACTGACGTTAGGCTTAGATGGATTAGGGTAGGCCACAGGGCCAGGAATGGGTTACTAAAAATTAACGAAAAAATAGCGCCCCTACAATGTAACGTCAAATAGCGTGAATAGAGCCGTATTTAGCGTGCGTAGCGCCATAGCGCCCCTCGAATGCATAGCATAGCGTCCAGCTCCTGAAAACGCTATAGCGGCGCTAATAGCGTTAAATAGCGCGCTATTTTTTTCGTTGCTAGTAAATGGTTGGTGCTTTGCTTAATCACGCTGTGTGCCTTTCGGGCAGAATTAGGCCGAGATAAGAGAAGGAGTGCGATGCGACTAGTGAGGGAAAATCAAAGAAGATTCAGTCAGACGAACCAAGAGCTTTTCCGAAACTCTTTCATGCACAATAGTATAATCTGCAGAAGCCAAGAGAGCAGTACTACGAGTCAAATGCCAATAATGTACTCCCTCCGACCCATATTGTCTGACAAACTTGAGTCAACTAATATGGGTAGGAGGAAGTACTAATATGTCATACGTGTTACAACTTACATTTACATTAAGGATATTATAACTGAGCCAAAGAAGAGGCTCCTCACGACTTGACCATTTTGGGCCGTCCGATCACGCGTTTAGAGCCTTCTTGGCCTTACGATGTGCTTTGCTAAATATCCCAGGCCCGCTACTCCGGAGATCAAATCGCTGGCCACTGGTTCGATCCCAAGCGGACTATCCTAATACCGCCACATATTGTAAACAAAACCACCCACACGGCCGACATCTCCCCGCACAGCAGCCCACGACACCCCTTCCGCCCTCGACCTAGCGGGCCGCCGCGACATCGCCACAAGAAAAGGAATCTGATGGTACGGCAGGCGGAAGAATTTGCTGATGTGTCTTGATGCGGCACCGGCGACCCGAGGATGCAAGGAAGAAGCATCAGCCACGCACAAAGAGGGGGAGTTGGACGCGGCGGCAACAACCCGAGATTTTATTAACCTCTTTGTTCCTCCGCATACGTGCTTTGCGATGGCCCCGTCCCCGCCATACTTGGACACTTATCGGCCTACCCCATCCTAGGCAGTAATCCTCTCCTTCCTCTTCTCATCTTCTTCGTACCTCAATGTGTCCGCTGACCACCGCCTCATGCTGAAGTAGCATGAGTACATCTTTGAACTTGCCTCATACAGAAGCTTGAATATTGATGTGTGTCACCAAACTATAAGTACACCTATCTTCCCGGAATCATACTTCCGAATTTTGATCGGTGGTAGTTATGCAGGTTTCATTAGTCGAGCCATATTTTGGCCACTAAATTCTGTCTTTCCAGATAATGTTGGAGGCAAAGGATAAAAAACTTCAATAGATGTTGTCTCTGTTTGTTCTAGGTTCATAATCTTAGCCAACTATGATTCTCATTATTACATGAAAAATTTAGAATTTTCCAATTAATGTCACGGTGCCATCTTAACATGTGTGTCGCAGACTAACCTCTAAGTCTCTACTATTATCAAATCAGGTTATTGTTCTGTATTGATCAGGAAAATCTTTTTCTTCTCAACTAGCTTCTCTCTTTATGATAAAGGTACATGGAGCTGTGGTCTTGTCTATCATCTTCATATAAGTGGTTATTTAGACCAGGTCACTAGGGTACAAATGAATTTGCTTTGCAGATTTTGTAATTGGACACATGCGAGATTCCAAAACAAGGTATTATAGTCTGCCAACATCATTGTAATATTCTTATAAATGTCATGCACTTATGGTAATTGTAGGTATCAGCACGCTGCTCTGCATTTTTAAGGGGTATGGAATTGGGGCACTCCCGTTGAGGTCAATGCTGATGACTCCAAAGTGTATGTCCTTTACCTATACAGCGAAGGATATGAGAGCATTGGAAAATCAAGTGTATATGATGATAGGTTGGTTGCCTACAAATAAAGTGTGCAATAATTCTGCATTATTATTTTCTGGTTCAATGTAAAATGTGTTTTTGGACCTTTTATTTCCATCTTAGGACATTCCCTCTGGCTGTTGTTTTGAGTTTCCTCTTATTGTCTAAAATCTCCCTGAGATGGTGCGTTTTCTATGCTCCTTGATGCCCTCAATCCTTCATCTCAACTCATTTTTGATAACCTTTAATTTAGCAATTTGATAGACATCAATTTTACATGCTTTGGTGACATATTTGTGACACTGATATATGCAGACTCTCATTTGCCGTTGAACTTGCTGAAGTGTGCCATCTCTGATTGGAAGTTTTCATTTCAAGTTACCATCTAGAATTGTATCATCTTTGGCTTCTTCTGAGTGTAGCGGCTGATGATCTCCTCACTGCCTTTGTCCTCATCCATATGCATCTAATTATGTCCAGTCCCCACAAGGAAACTCGTGGTTCCGAGCCCCTTTTCAACTGATGAACATTTTGTGCAGTACCGAAGCATCATTTAATCTCATAGTTTTTCACCAATCCAACTACTACTCTGCACAGTTTGTTATGCTAACATGTCAAACTTTATTTTTAAAATCTGACTACTACTCCACACAATTAGGGATGATTCCATGTTAATGTGCTACACAATTGAAGATATGAACGTCCATTCACATGCTCTCCTTTCTTTTGTAGTTTGATCCTGGTTTTTTAGGTGCAGGGACTGAGTTGCTCTGTGCTCTAAGTGGACTTTTGGAGATGAGAAATATTAGGTTTTGCTCAAAAAAATTATGAACTGCACATGTACTTCAACATATGCTTGACTTTGAGCGACAATACAATTATCTACGTGCCTCTATGTAAAATTACTTGGTGCTTTAGTGACTATGGAATAATTTTTTAGCTAATGATAGATTTCGGGCCACAGAATGAATCAAAGAACTGAACATATTTCTAATACAGACAACACCACCGGCTAAACCAATTGTAGCAACTCAGGCTCCTATTAATGTTGCTCCTTCTAACAGCTCAAGTACCTTTTGGGATCAATTTTAACACATGTATTTATATTTCACATTGCAAATGTTTCATGTAACAACATTGATTAGGCCTCCTATGTGGTCATGAAACAACCATTTGAGTGCGCTCTTACAGGAAGTCTGGGGTCTCTTTTGCAACCTATTATCAATAAAGAAGTCTTTTAGTATATTTGTGCCCCTTAATGGTTACAAATTTTGTCACATTCCCCAATGCTATATAATTTCTGAATATATGACTATAGTGCTTCAGTGCAATATTATACCATGAAGATTATTTTGATGTGTGATGTGCAAACTGCAGATGCTTCTATTGCGCCAGAGCTAGGATAACTGAGCTTCCTGCAAGTGCCATCTGCTTTGTTTTTGACTAAATTTATTCGCTTTATATTTTAAAATGGAGGGAGTATTTTTTTGAAGAGTATAGAACATTCACATATCACACCTATTCTATCTTCTTTATCCTCCACGTGGTTCTTCCAATAAACCACTATCTTTGTTGATCCTCAAGCTATCCTTCCAATAAAGCACTAATGAGAAATTTAGCTTTAGATGCCAATGAATTTGTCCATGAAGGGCTACATACAAGTTGCTAAGATCACATATTATGACATAAACATGACATGATACTTACGGAACACGTTAAAATCCAAATATATTTTTATCAACTCCTAACAATCTATTGTCTTAATAGACGGACGCGGCAACGCGCGCCTACATGATCTAGTATATACCTACAAAACAAGCACATAAAAGCTACAATCACAAAGGCAGTGAGAAATAAGAAGTAAAATAACACCGAAAGCAGTTACAATCCACGCTTCCACATGAGAAATTGTGATTGACTAATTGGGGGCAAAGACAACCTAAAAGCAGCTTCTTTCCCTACGACTGTGACGGCGCGGCGGTGACGGTCAAGGCTGCGCGGCGCGCCGCCAGCAGCCGGAGGATCTGCATTTTGAGGCGACATGAGCTGGTTGCGCGACAGTGGCAGGCAGGGAGAGCGGCCTTGCCGTGGTGTGGTGCGGGGGATTGTGTGGGCGGTGGCTTTGGGTGCGTGTGGGTTGGCTTTTGAACTGGTTGGAAAGGAAGCGGGGGCACGAAAAGAGAGGGCAAGGATAAACAAAAAAATAACTTTTTCCGACGTATTTTCCATTGTGAGCACAGTAGCCGGGGGAGCAGAGGCGACCTCTCATCTCGCCGTCGGGGTGGGCGTGGCACCGGCCGGTTGCGTGCGGTGCGAGGGAATTGCTGGAGGGCGGCGGAGGAGCTCGTGGGCGTTTTGTGGAGTGCGTGGCGTGGCCGGCAGGTAGGGTGTCAAGCGGAACGGGTTGCAGCACAACTTTTTCACTAATCCTTCTCTAATTTTAATAACTTTCGACACCCCTTTTTATGTATATTTTTTCCTCCCCAGGTCGTTATGCGGGTGCTGGTGCCGCTTGCCAACCTACCGGCAGGGCCTGCCCTCTCTTTCTGTGCAATTGGGACAGCGGTTTTCCCGAAATAATGTACCGGCACCGCCGGGACGCGCTCCAGTCTCCGACTATGCATTCTCAGACTGAACTAGCCGATCGTAGGTGCACATACGCACGCCCACGTACTGTTCACGCCAATGCCCGTTAACCGGATCAGCTGTTCACGCCCACGTACTGTGCACACCGTAGTCTGTAGAATGTCACATAGCCCATAATATGCAAGGAAAGACTGAAGCTTCGTACCGCAAGTCCCCGAGAAGAAGGAATTCATTCAGCCAGCGTGATAATGAAAAGAGAGTGTTTCCTCGTTGGCTGGCAGAGAAAGCCAGCGGGGCCAATTCTCTAGGCGATCAAAGAAGGGATTGATCAGCAGCAGCCGGTAGTCTTTTTTTTTTTTTTTTGAACAACGGAGTGCCCCAGAAGGGGCTAGAACCTTCATTTAATATAACAGTGGAGGTACAGAGAAATTACAGAGAACCCCATAAGAAAATAAAATTACACATGGGCCTCCGGTATTTGTAGAAAGGACCTTGCTAAAAATTCTGGAATTACAATCTAGTCCTTCATCTTCCCCACTGCGGAGCAAGGAGCTCAGGCCGCTGCAGCCATGGACGGAGACGGGGACTACGCCACTTGCCTCTGGCCCGGCGACGCGCCCAGCGCCTGAGCTCAAACGGGGCCTCTTGATGGAGGTTGAAGAGTCACCGGAGCATACCGGCGTGTAGAAGGCCTTCTTGGCCAAGGATTTCGGCGTCTTCTTTGACGCAGAAGATAAGCTCCCAGATGAGAAGGTTCTTTGACCCCAAATCCACCCCCGGTGAGCTTCATCTCTGTGAGCCTCTTCCCCAATCCCCACCATGGAGCTCAAGGAGAAGAGGACAAACAGAGAGGGAGACAAAGCAAGAGTAGAAACAGCACGCGCACACCAGACGGTGAGAAACGGCTCACCGTCAGACCCGAAGAACCTGCCACGGACTCGGGGAGGCGGGCGTAGAAGATAGCAGTGTTGACGAGCTGGAGCATCCACGATCCACTTATTGAAGGAGGTCTCTCCGGATTCACTGTCTTCTTCCAGATCCCACCATGGAACCTCGACGGATAGCATCACCGGGGATCGCCTGGCGCCGTGGATGAGCGTCAGGGCGGAGGACCTCCAGAGAACAGGGAGGACGGCCTTATTCTTGGAGATGCCTAGCCTCAGGCTCCGATCTTGCCACTGCTCCTGCCACCGGAGCTGCGCCTCGAGGAAGAAGAAGCATCGGGCGTGCCAGATCCGGCCGATGGGAACCGGCGTCCTACTCCAAATCGCCACATGGGGACAACAACTGCTAAAACTAACCTCCAAACCTAAGCTGCTAGGTCCGGCGCCGCTCCTTGGCACCCTCCGGCCGGCATCGCCGCCAGGAGGAGCTTCGGATTGGCCCGGGCTGGAGGGGCGACTCTCAAGGGGGGGAGGGAGGTGGGAGACACGGGAGGGTCCGAGAGGGAGCGAAAAAAGCCTAGTTGCCAGCAGCCAGTAGTCGAGTGGATACTTACCGTGACCCAAGGATTGGGAAAACTGTAGCGTCCTAGTACTGCGGAAGACGCAGAGGAACAAGTGCCGAAACCGATGTACTCCACCGATAAACCCAAGTCCATGTCTCGCGCTTTTTTCTCCCTCATGGATTCAGTTTCAAGTCCAGCTTACCAGCAGTGCTGCATGCCGAGCTCGCTCTTCAACGCCGCAATCATTTGAGGCTGGACAATCAAGGATTCAAGACTACCCCGATTTCCATCAGCTTTTGAATTTGAGCTATTCTGCCGACCTGTACATTTTGCCTCGTGACATGTCGTTTCTGACGGGATGGACCGACACATTACACATCTGTGATGTGCATATGCACCGGTGCTGAAAGAAACGGAGAATCCACTCCAGCAGCGCATGCAATTAACAGAGGGGTAAACAACGGTAATCCCAGACTTACGAAAATATTCCTACGGACCGATCTTACGGATCGTACGTGGATTGAATTAGTTGGTGTAAATTCTCTACCCTCCGTGATTATAGGCCTACAACCTCCCTAATTGCTTGCCACGTTTGTCCGTAACACCAATTCTGTAGAAAAGACCCCGTAGCTGTAGCGTTACTCGGTAAACAAACACTGAGGACGCCGCACGCCTAGTAGGACTACAACACACCTATGTACTATTTTGTTCTTATTGTTTCCTGGTTTTCTCCTAAATTGGGTTGTTTGTGCATATTTAAAGATAAAGATTTGTTGTCAATATTACTTTTACACTCCTAGATCCTCCTTAGATGATCATATAGTGCGTGTAGATTCTCTACGTAATGAGTTCAAGTGAAGATCGTCGAAATAGTAAAATTGTGTTACAGATCGTGGCTGCTATTTTCTTATGGTATGCTTCTCATTGGTTTTCTTAGCTTAATGGGGTGAGTAATAAATCGCAACATGTTTACTTTCTTGGAAACTGCTTACCTAACGAAATATTTGAGTCCTTATTCATTTGGATTCACATATCTATTTGCCAACAAAAATGAAATATACTCCTACGCATAAGCTCAATCTACCTATTTCAAAATGGATTGTTCGATCCGCAAATACAGTGACTTCTTAGGTATCAGGGTCTCTTGGTTGCTAATAGGTGAACCTGCCAATGTCTCGTGTTTCTATGGTCAATGAAATCTAATCAAAATAATGTCTCGCTTCCGGGCTCAGTGGTCTGATTGAATGGCACACCACTTGAAATTCCGTAGCATGTTGAAGATTACACACACGGCCACATAACCCAGTGGGTTGTAGCTTTTGGCGTTACCATGACTTCAAGAATCTTAGTCTTATGAGAACCATATGTGAATCTTAGCTGATGAATGACTATACGCACTAGTGGATAAACTCTTATATGCAACGGAAAGTAGTGGCACGCTGGAAAAGGACTATGCCGGTGGTATAGGAAAAAATGATCGTTAAATCTTCAGACCATCTTGATTCATTTCTTTTCTCTTGGGCAGTTGGACCTTTCTACTAAGTGTGTGAATATTTGTATGGAAGAAATTTATGGCTTCCAGTCAACATATTTATATCCAAAATGATACTCCCATCCAGTCCGGTTTATTAGGCACGCACATAGTTTAGGAACAACTTTGATCATTAATTTTGGTCAACAATCTTTACATAATGTCAAAAAAATTATACCATTGGATTTATCTTCAAAAGTAGTTTTCAGTGGTATATTTTTCGGACATATATTGTATATTTTATTGGTCAAAATTGATGGTCAAAGATTTTCTTAAACTACGTGCGTGCCTAATAAACCGGGCCGGAGGGAGTAGAGATTCATTCATCAACTCCCTTAAATATAGGGTAGTAGTGTAATAGTCATAAAGACCGTGGTAAAATACTAAAATCCTAATAGTACTACTAATGCAAAACATAAGGTAAACATAATGCAAAGCACACTCATAAGTCGAAAAATGCTCATATGGTTTAGGAGAGTACAATATGTTTGTGTATTCTATAAACTTAGATGTGCCTAGTATGGTGTAGTATCACCCTTTGATCAGCTTAATTGTGCCTATTACCGCCACCATAACAGTTTAAATACATCCTAATGGGTTAGGATGGGTGCATTTTTCATCGCCCACCGCCTTCCATCTTTACTGCCTCTTTGTAGACTATATAGTGGTATGGATAAGGTCGTTTTTAAGGTACCTTTTACTAACCACAGGAGATGAGTAGTATGAATTCAAATCTATCCGTTGATTCATATGGGTAATGTGGACTTTTTAAATACAAAAATATTTATTTAAGCTCTAATCCCACTAAATATTCTGTTAGTTTAGCCTAAACTTTTGGCAACTAGCTGATCTCAAATTATTGGTTCCACGTTTTTTTTTCCTGAAATACCTTCTAAATTTATCTAATTTCCACTGATTCTTACTAATACAATGTGAACTACCTGGACGGAGTTCATGTGCGCATGGTGGCCGGCCCGCCGCTCGTCAAGACGGGAAAATTCATGGCCATGGAACTAGTTTGGGATTGTCCATCCTTATCAAACAATGGTGTCGGACTCCCGAGCTCCAAAACCATAGGGAGTAATTAATTGGTTCCAGGCGCCGTCCAATATGTTACGAGGCCGAGGCCGTGAAGTAGCTGGCCACCGACGATGCACCACTGCGTCAGAAAGTAGCCATGCATAAAAATTCTTAACATCAAGGTCTTCCCCTTTTAATATGATTAGTTCCTTATCGTTGTAGACGGTTCCTATTCTAACCCTATATGCATGGCTACTACTGTGGTTCTAGGCACTAGTATGATTCATACTACTCAGATATTAGTCACAAGTATAAATCAGTATAAACTTCTCGATCCAATAAATGGTCTATATTTAGTTGAGGGTACTATAAAAATCCTCTACAAGATATGCTTAGCCATTCCACCAATTTATACTCAACATTTTTAATTCATATAACTATCATGCATGTCATTTCTATTGATGTATGAGTTAGTGACTTTTCTTCAATACTACTACTTTTCGAGTTTAAATAGTGGGACTAACTTTTATTCACATGTATATCTATTAAGATGTATTTTTACAATTTAATATTTTCTATTACAACTACTTTTGTTAAACTCTAAATAAATTTCTTTGTAAAGGAACTTTTAGTTACAATAACTTAGTTTGGGATGCTCAAAATTTGATGTTAAAATTGATTTGAACATGAATCTAAGCAAGCCAAAAAAAATCACATTACCCTACGAGTTAATTATATTGCTTAATATATAACATATTGCATTCATATATTTTGAATTCATAATATCCTTAAATATCTCCAAAGTTCGTAGTGCTTGAAGGTATATAATATTAACAATTAATTTGGTAGATGTTTCTGGAGTACATAATGTACTCGTTTCTTTGTTGAATCGAGCTTGTTATTTCAAAGGGGTGCGGCTAGGCGTGAAATGTGGTAGGGGATTATCCAAATTATTCAATATTTATTTGAAAAGGTAAAAAAATGGATGTGAGGAAATATTCAGGACAGTACTGAAATAAAAATGAATGTGGAAAATATCTAGATTTATTTAGAAATTACAAATCCAGTTGGAGAACATAAGTCTACTATTTTATGCAAAACAGCTAAAATTGCAAACTATTTGTATCCATCTTTCCTGTAGTGAGTAAATATGTGATATATATCCATATTCGACTAACATTCGCTCAACGTTCTTATTCGTCTTTATCCCTATTTGCATCCATATTTTTTTTTAAATATATGTTAACGGAAGTGGGAAAGGCATTATTCGGATCCACATTGGATCTGCTCTGCCCCTAGGTTCACAAGTTAAAAAAAAAACAAGTTTTGAGCAAAGTTGTCGAAATGCTAGGCAAATTGTCCCGTGGAGTAGTACCGCTAGTGATTAAAAACAGGGGTGAAAAAATGATGCCAAATGTGGTTTCTTTCAGGTGTCCCATCGGCGATCACGTCAGTTCAGCCAATGTCAACTTGTAAATTATGGTCGACCTTTTGCCCAGCTCCGATATAGAGACAGCATCATAAGACACGATGAAGCACAAATTTTACTACTAATGTTTCAGTTACATATGGACCCTAGCGGCCGACTGGCGGACACCCGCGCAGTTCGCGCACTGTCTAGGGCGATGCAAACGTTGACCAAATTTGGTGCATCGATGGGTCAGGCCAGAAGCGTCGGTCTAGATGGGTTGTGCCGTTGGAGAGTCGCGCACGCTGCCCGAGTCCGTTCGGACGCGTTCAGACCTTTTGGATCGTGCCGGTGGAGATGCCCTTAGGCAACAGGCACATGTTGCACACGCGGGGGACAGAGAGAGATGTGGTGGAAATAGCGACTAAATTCCGGCCTTGAAGGTAACAAATCAACCAGGTTTCGGTCATGGTGGAAACAACGATGAAAAGCCGGAAAAGCCTTCTCCGCTACATGGCGCCGAACTACCGCACGGGGCCAAAAACTACAACTAGAAAAACTAAGAAACCCTAAAACTACTCCGGCGTCCCCCCGCCGCCGCCTCCCGCCGGCTACTCTGACGAGAGGGGCACGGGAGCGACCCGACCCTTCACGCACGACTTTCAAAGCACTTGAGGATGGGAGGGGGAGAAATGAATACTTCCTGAATCTCGAGCATGCTCCTCCTCCTTTCCCTTGTGGCAGTGCTCCGGTGGTCGGAGCCAGAGGTGGTGAGGGCTGGGGTGGATCCCTTCTTCGACAATAAAACCATACTGGTCGTTGACCGCCGCCAGATCAACGTGGAGCAGTTCCTGGTCGACCGTGGCGACGAGGAGGAGCAGCTCCGCCGGATGCTGGTTGGCGTCGCCATCTTCTCCTTGGCCTGCTGTGGTGGCGAGGGAGCATGGAGATGCGATGCGGCAGCCCATGCCTCGATCTGGTGGGTTCCCTGGCCTCTAGTGTAGCGGGGCTCTTATCTGGAGCTAGAGCTTTGGCGGCGGAAGGCCCTGCTTCTTCGTCAACGCCGTCTCGGTGATGGTGTTTACTTCGAGGAGGGCTTGCTTCGTCGGCCTGCTCCTGCAGCGCTCATGACACGTCTGATTGCGGTCTGGTTCCGTGTGCATCACTCCCTTCGATACATTCCTCAGAATGTTCTGATCTATCAATTGTTTACCCTTCCGACTTGGAGGTTTGACCAGCACAAAACTAGCAGTAAATGGAGTTGTAAATGGAGTTTGACCTCCAAGAGATTGGAGTGATTTGACGGCTCGTCTCGGTTTGTCCCAAACTATAGACACTACGTAAATTTCTTAGGCTTTTCAGAATGCGGGGCTCTTAGCACGGTATCCTAGGAAAAATGGTTATGCGGCATATCAATTAAGGAGGAGAGAGGGGGTTGTTGTAGATGTCCACGTGATGATAGTAATTGGTTGAAACTCTGCTTTTAGATGCACAAATCTGTGGGAACAGTAGTTGACGGCCTTCAATGGATAGGACCAGCACGGCAGCATAGTGTACCCAAAAGAAGAAAAACAGGCAATAGACATGCATGCATGGTACAGGCTCGTCCAAATTAACAGCGCCATTTGGAAAAGCAAAAGAAGCATTAAACTTCCGTGTTTCCTTCCTCTTTAAACTTTGATAATCAAAAACTTAATACCGACTCGTTTCGAAAACCGTACGGACCATCCGAAGCATAGTTTGAAAAATCGGACCGGTGAGTGAACCGCGAAGTCACTAGTTCGGCGGTTCACCGATTGGACCGTTGCGTCACTCGGTTCGATTGCTGGTTCAATAGCTAGCAAACAATATTTTTTATATGGTAATATGGTTGGTAAAATAGGTCAAATAGGCATATTTACTTAGAATGTACACGAACTTGACCTGGGCGAGTTTGTTATTGGGCTAAACTTGGCTTGACCGACCCTCCAACTGAAGGATCTGAGTTCGATTCCCGCCTGCTTTTAATTTTTCTCCCACGGCGCTAGGTGTGACGTCAGCCAGTTTGACCGTCCGGTTTATTCCCCAATTTATTAATCGGTCGTGAGAAAACTACCCGGTTCAGGCAGTTTAACCCGGTCAAATGCGCTTAAGAAACCGCCGAGGCCGCCGGTTTCGGTTTTTTCCGGTTCAACTGGCGGTCCGGTCCGTTTTTTAAACTATGATCCGAATTTCGTATGGTCCTCTTAGACGTATACTTGTCGTACACGTATACTCACATGCCTACGGGAGGTAAATAGCAGCAGCAACAAAAATTCAAAATGTGGCATACAAAGACGTAGATCGCAATAACGGAAGGTGTGATCGCCCTCCCCCCCCCCTCCTCCTCCAATTTAAGTTTGCATGAGCCATTTTTTTTAACCCGCCAGAACCCATATCCAGCCTATATATACCTCCGTATAGATGTGCTAGGTCGAGCTGGGTACACTTCATGTTCTCACCGGCTGATCCCACCTCCTGTTATCGCGATCTACGTTGCGAACTCGTGAATATATATGTACGGTGAGTATATGTCTAAGAGGATCTAACAGACTTCGCGTGGGTTCGTACGGCCTTCGAAACGTATCGAGTTTTTGTTGCCAAAGTTTGAAAAGGAGGGGACACCGAATCAAAAGTGTCACTATGATCCCTTATGGAGCTTATCATGCCTAGGATGAACTCGGAAGCCTGGACTGACTGTACTGGAGTGTTGGTACGGAAGCATTATTGGTCCAGCCGTAAAATCTGCAGCCGCAATCATTTTTACAGCCGGCCAATAACCTCCAATGTCACAGGCGATCGAGGCACGTCCTACTTTGGTTAGAATTAGGCGGAGGTAAGAGAAGCAGTGCGATGCGACTCTGCGAGGGCAAAAGCAAAGCGGTGAGGAAAGAGGACACCCGCAGCAAAAATTGGTCGAAACAACAAGCGCTTTTTCAGAACTCTTTCACGTCGCCAAAGCCAGGATGCTGCTTGGGTCGTCGCATGGGCATGGCACACTGCTGCCAACCTTTTCTCATCTTTTCCATGCTGAGACTAGACGAGACGATAGTAAACGAAAGGGAAGCCAGGGAGAGCATGCAGCCGAAAGCAAAGGCTGCAGCGGTCAGCCGAAAGAAATAACGTACGGCTCTTGAGAGTAATTAAAGTGTACTATTACTCAGGTGGTTTTGCAAAGTAAAATAACATAAATGCTAGCTACCCAGATGAACCTAGCTTGAGCACACAGGAGTAGAGCTCAAAGTAATTTGTCAAAGTCAAATGCCAATAATGTTGTACTCCTCCGTTTTAAAATATAAGATGTTTTAGTTTTGTGAATGAAGTGTATCTAGACACTTTTTAGTGTATAGGTTCGCTCTAAACCTAGATGAACCTATATACTAAAAGAGATCTAGATACACTTCTTTTACAAAGCTAAAACGTCTTATATTTTGAAACAGAGGGAGCACGTGTTACAACTTACTACAACTTACCAGTAACATGCCTCAACACAAAGGTGTTGAGAAATGAGGAGCAAATTAAAAACACAAATGCAAAAAGACGCACGCAGCTACTCCCTCCGTTCGGAAATATAAGACATTTTAGTTTTATAAATCGAATGTATTTAGGTATTTTTTTAGTGTATAGGTTCGTACAAGTTCAAAGTGAATCTGTAGACTAAAATATCTCTAGATACACTTATTACACAAAGATAAAATGTCTTATCTTTCCGAACGGAGGGAGTACAATCCACGCTTTCCTCCACATGATGGATTCTGATTGACTGTTTGGGCACAAAAAAAGCCTAAAAAGAGCCCTTTGGAGACCACTAATAACAAAAACTCCTTAAACACACAACACCCCTAAACAAACTCTAAGCAGAGAACTCCGGAGCATAACCGCCGCGTGTCCAGACCACCATTTGGGCGACCAGAGGCCGGCCACCACAACGGGGATCGATGGTTGGTAGGAGCCAACAGCAGCTTCGGCGAGCCTACGCTGCTTCACATTTCCCCGGGTCACTCCTCGGCCGTTGGAGCTTCGAGTCGGGCTCTGACGTGGATGCTCGGTGGAGCGATTCCTTGCAATGCGCGATGGCGCCGGTGATGCCATCCTGCTTCTCAGCAACCGAGTCGTCGCCCCGCGCCGTTGCCGAACGAGGCCTAGGCGTCGTGGACGAGGCCGACCGGCACTTGCGCAGGTGATGGAGCCCTCTCGCTCTCTTGCGGAGCCGGCGCGAGATCTTGGCCAGACACCGCCGGATGACGTCCCGGGACGGTGCGCGCTTGCATCTCTTCTCCGCGGCTTTGTGCTCGGCGTGCTCTGTCGCGCGGGGCGGCGAGTCCAGGAACAGCGGGAGCGAGCGCCCGCTGCTGCAGCTGCTCCTGGCGAAGCTGTCGCGGCCGCCACCGTAGACCGACGCGGCTTTCCTGGCCCCGGCGAAACTCGTGGTCCGCGCCGGTGCCGGCGGCTCTGATGCACAGAACTTGAGTGGCGTAGCCCCGGACCTGGAGAAGAATAGCGAGGCGGAGGCGGTCCGCTGCAGAGAGATGATGAAGTCGCAGGACTCGTCGGAGTCAGAGTCGGAGCCCGACGAGGTGGAGGAGGAGGCGCGGACAGAGCATGAGGAGAAGTCGAGGTCGAAGAAGGGCCCCTCGTCGTCATCGCCCGTGTCCCCGCGCTCGGACGCCGCTGATGTGAGGGTCAAAGCTGCTCGGCGCGCTGCCAAGAGGCGGAGGATCTGCATTTTGGGGGCAAGACGAGGTGGCAGGGAGAGCGGCCGTGCCGTGGTTGCGGTGTGTGGGCGGTGGCTTTGGGTGCGTGTGGGTGGCGGCTTTTAAACTGGTTGGAAAGGAAGCGGGGGCGCGAAAAGAGAGGACACGACACGGATTTGAATTCGAGGTTCAGCAGCTAGCGAGCGTGTCAGTCCCCATCTCTATACTCCAAATTACTTGAGTATAGAAACGAGGAATCCACAACATCACAGGGGTATACGCCTCTTGTTACTTGAGTCCCGTGGAAGATTCAGAGATTGACGCGTGGTTCTGAATTCTTTTTGTCTGCTGGTCTGGTCGTACGTGCTGTCCCGGTCGGTCGTACGTCCTCACGACGACTGACTTGCACACATACTTATCTCACTTCCGTTGCACGGTGTACATACTACAGTACTGTGGCATGCAGTACATCCTCTCCCTCTGCCACATACAGCACGAGCAGCCATGACCAAACGCACGAACAAGGCGCGCGCGTACCGCGGACCGCTGTCCGATGGATCTTTTCACGCCACAGTACGTACGTCTGTTGGTGAGCAGTTGAGTGAAAAGGACATCTACGAAGCATGACACGGGCATAGCAACGGCCATCTACGTACTCCAACGAGCCATGTAAACTGGTCAAGTGTAAAACTCGAGTACAATCTCCCGAAATAACACGAATACAAGTCAAACTCGAGACGGTATAGAATAAAAGCTGCAAATACGAATTGCACATTTGAATATTCGCACTCGCGGCAAAATTCATCGAAGAACAGAGAAGGGGATTGTTCGTGATACGATTAATTACACATACTAGCAGCGATCCAAACGCTGCGCAACTAAAATTAACCTATATACGGGGACGCCGTCGCGACCTAGACCAGAATTGAGCTCGGCCGATGGCCGGAACTGCAGGTTGCGGCTGGGGTGAGGTCAATCAGATCCGCCATCTCCAGCTTGACGACCGGCGCGGCGGGCGGCGGCGCGCTCCCTCGCCAGGCGCTCCTCCTCCCGCTCCCGCGCTAGCCGCACCTCGACGAGCTTCACAACCCGGCGCACGTCGGCGACCTTGATCTCCTTCTCCGCATGCCGCTCCAGCTCTGACTCGCGGACGACTATCTCAGTTGAGTGAAAAGGGCATCTACGAGCATGAGACAGGCATAGCAATGGCCATCTACCTACTAAAAGCAAGGGCTCAAAGCATCTCTAACGAGCCCTGTAACTCGCCAACTGTAAAACTCGAGTACAGTCTCCCGAAAACACGAGTATAGGTCAAATTCTAGACGGCATAGAATGAAAACTACAAATACGAACTGCACATTCGAATATTTGCACTCATAGCAAAATTCATCGAACAAAAGCGGAGACGATTGTTCATGATTCGATTAATTGTACATACTAGCAGCGATCCAAAAGCTGCGCAACTAAAATTAACCTATATACGGGGACGTCGCCGCAACCTAGACCAAAATTGACCTCGGCGATGGCCGGAGTTGTAGGCTGCGGCGGCGTTTGGGGCCACGGCGCGCTCCCTCGCCAGGCACTAATCTGCGTCACGCGTGTTTGAGGGCACTGGTCTGCGCCGCACATGTTTTCGACCTGTAAAGATCACGATATATCATAAATAAATTTCATGCAAACATGATCATTGTCGAATCGAATGATGCAATAGTTCATAGTTCTACATCAAATCTTCATGATCGCAGAGACCCAATTCATCATTGGGCAATGTATAAACACAACCACCAAAAGGATGCACATACTAGTGAGATGCATGCAAGAGAATCAAGCGACGTCGTCGCCGCAAGCTCATTGTGCACACGGCCTTCACCACCACTCACCGTAGACTCACCAAGGCCACTTGCGGAAGGAGCATCACCTTGACGTGCCTACCTCCTCCTTTCCAAGATGTCTGCAAGCATAATCTCATGCAACTCTAATTATTACGCACTCATCTTGGAGGTATCCATTATCATGATGTCCTTATCCATCTTTGCCTCCTCCATCATGAGCCTCCTCTCGTCGAGTGGATCCTTGTACATGGCATCGCTGCGGATTTGCTCCCACCTCGAATGCTTCATCACCATCTTCTTTTCTTGCATCATCATCTTCGACTCCAATGTCTTTGTCATCAACTTCTCCTTAGACTTCACTATGTCATCAATCTTGTCCCTCAAAGATGATGATTTGCCCTCAAGCTTGATCCTCTCCTTCATCTACTTGTTGCCTTCCGGCTTCCCTTTGTTCCGACCTCCATCCTCATCTATATGAGCAAAGCACTCACATATTCGTCAATGCCAACACCACTTGGAGGATAGTTGCGCACTTGGTCCATGGCAGCGGACCAACGGTTGCACGCTGGTTTGATCACATCCTATCGTCCTTGAAGATATTGATAGGATCGGGCAACAGGTTGGGCAACACGAGGCATGAGCTTGAAGAAATTGTCTTTGATGCGCTGCCAGTAGCGCTTGCCGGTCTGGTCCATGCCGGTCACCGCGTCCAAAGACACGCTCACCCATGCCCGAAACAAGCAAACATCTTCAATCTCGGTGTAGTTCACCGCTCGCTTCTTCTTCATCGTCTGCGATTGGGCATCATCGAATACCTCCTCCTCTATCTCCTTTAATTCGGGCTCCTCCTCAGCTTCGTCCTCCTCGTCTCCGAACTAAAGGCGCTGCCCGATGATGTCGACTGTGCTCTTATTAAGATCGGCGAACAACCCAGTGGCTGCGTGAGGATTGTAGCTACATCGCAAGATAAAAGATTGGTAGGCATCTACCTAATTCGTGCACAACATGGCGAGGGGAACGGAGTTCGTACCTTGCGGCTCCATTGACGTAGAAGTTGGCCGATGGTTCTGGCAGCGCGGCAGGCTGGGGCAGAGGCACGACTGGGGGCGTCACGACAGGTGGAGGCGGCGCGCAGCCGCGGTTCACCACCTGGTTCGCGTTCTTCCCGTCCACCGCCGCACGTGCGTGTTGACGGGGAGTGGGCTTGGAGGCGACGGTGATGCCAACCTATGGTGCTGGAGGGACAGCGTGGGTTCCCAACCGCTTCCTCTTCGTGCCCTTGCTGTTGCCGGCTATCGCATGGGCAACGGAGCCCGGGGAGGGGGCGCTGATGCCAAATCCAGCTGCGGGGGAGCCGGCGGCTAATCCAGTGGCGGCGTGTGCGATTGGACGCAGGGTGAGCTCCCAGCGGCCGACGCATGCTCTGCAGGGTCCATGCTCACAGATCTGGTGGGCGGCGGCGCCGAAAAGCGAGGCGGGCGGGAGATCGGCGGCGGCGGCGCGAAAGCGGGAAATGGAGAGCTGAAATGTCCGTCGCGCGCAAACGCGTGTAGTAGTACAGGTCTCGCTCGGTTTGGCTGCGTAACCCTTGTATGTAGGGTTCAGTGCTCGGTTTTCGGCGGGGACAGTAAAATTATTTTCAGACGGACGTGTATTACGGATACTATCGGTGCCGATTTTTTTTCCACGAATGGTAAATTGGCGGTTATTTTATAGTTTTGAGCGTTTTATGCTAGAGTTGCTCTAAGATCCGTTTTTCCAAGGCAACACGCTAACAACTATGACTAATAGAAAGATGAATCTATGACCGGCCAATCTTACCTACCTGGTTAACTTCCATGGAGTCCTGCACAATAACCGGTAATTTTTGTGCATCATATAGAAGGTGACACAATCTTCATCCCACTCATACAACTTTTCAGGAAACCTCACGGGATCGTCTTTGCACATCTTGATGTATATAAACCCGGCGTTAACATTTAATCGGATTAGATGGCACACGCACTTGAAATTCTACGGCATTTTGAAGAGTACACACCGGTGGTTGTAGCTTTTGGGGTTGCCATGGCTTCAAGAATCTTAGTCTTATGAGAACCATATGAGAATCTTAGTTGATGAATGACTATACGTAATAGTAGAGAAATTATTATAGGCGCCGGAGAGTAATGGCTCACCCAAAAAGGACTATGCCGGTGGTACATGCAAAAACCCATCGTTAAACCATGCATTGTTATTTCTTTTCTCCATGACTTTTTGTACGGAATTCATTTATAGCTTTGAATTAGCATATTTATGCCAAAGAGATAGGTTTAACTGACTTGTCCATCAACTTTCCTTAAATCTAGGATCCTACTGAAATCGGCATAAAAGGTGCACACGAACGCGATAACATACGAAAATCCCAACACAAAAACATAAAATAAAACATAATGCAAAATAAACTAATCAGTCGCATATGCTCATATGGTTTAGGAGAATGCAACAGTTTTGTGTATTCTGTAAACTTAGATGCAATTTAAACTCACTCTGATGGGTTGATGGTTGCGTCTTTCATTACTCGATCTTGTAGGGGTTCGCGCATGAAAACAATAAGTTTTTTCTAAGCCAAGAACTATGATGGCAGGACCTTGCAGTAATGCAGGAGAAATTTTAGAGGGATGCACCTAGGAGGTCAAGACCCTCAAGATCAGCCTCTCAGTTTAGACCATCATACAACGAAGATCTCATTGCACCTCGCATTGGTAATGAAGGAGATGATGGGGATGCTCACACATCTACTTTTCCTTGTTTTACTTTCTTACAAGCTGCAAGAATTCTTGATGATTTCTTGCTACTGATTCAGAGGGTTGGTTTGACTTCATACATGCAAGCCGAGAGTGAACAATACGCTATGCTCACCAAAACTTTTGTTGAGAGTTTCATTTTTATTAACACCCCCTATCAGTCAACTGTCTCTTTCAGAATTTATAATCTGCCCTTTACCATGCCATTGGAAAGATTTTACAGTATTATAGGTGTAGGCATGTCAGGGACCGTGAAGAAGATTTAAGGGCGACCCGCTGATTTGTTGGAGCTCTATCGGGGTGTGACCAATGACGACGACCGCGTAGCTCAGCGCGGGAAGATAAGAAACATCCAACTCCCTGCTCTTAGATACTTTGCCTATTATGTTGCTACTAGCATTCTTGGTAGGGAGAATACGAGTAATATCTCCAATTATTATTTGGCCTTCCTCGTTGCTGCACTTAACAATGATACTCGGTACAATCTTGGTTCTCTTATTGCTCGCCGCCTAGCTGCTAGGGGGCCTATTTATGGGGGCATCATCGCTTCATGTATGGTCAATTCATTAGAGCTTTCTATGGATCCAAATGATACTATATTGGCACCACAAAGGCTTGACCTTGCTACCATGAAAACACATCACTTCGTCACTTCTGATTCTGATATAAACAATCTAGTATACAGGATGTTGTTTGCTGACGGGGATGAAAGGGAGATTCCTTTGCCGCAATCTACTTTGTTCAGTGTTCACAGGAGGCCGTGGTCGCGCTCCAAGGAGGAGGTAGACGAGCAGCTCCGCTTGTTGGGTTTCCACAGGCAGCACCAGGATGATGTGCCCTCCTATGATTACTCTGCGCAATACGGTGGGGCGTCCTCGAGATCGCACCAGGGCGAGGGTACCTCCTCGCCATACTACGGAGGCGCTCCATCTTGGCCAGCTTGGGATTGACACCCATTTAGACCAAAAGCCTAAGCTTGGGGGGAGGTACACCGACATCACACTCATTTCCATATCATGTTTCGTCGGTACTTTGTATATTCATGTTTCGTTCTCTTTTTAGTTTTCGTTCTTTTCTTGCTTTTGCTTTCTAAAACACAAAAAGACCAAAAATATTTCTATTGTTTCTCTTTGTTTGCTTCTTCTTTTTTGCCTTGGTTTGCTTTTTCCATTTTGCTTTGTTTGAACTATTCGAAAAACCCAAAAATATTTTGCTTTACTTGTTCTTCCTTTTTGGTTCTTGTTTTTAAAAATCGAAAACACCAAAAATATTTATTGTTCTTCTTTGGTTTTGTGAGTTTGTTGCAGGGTTCAGCAGTTCTCAATGGAATTTGGTTTCATGTTATTATTCAAGCCACACAAGTGAGGGGCAATAATGAGGATTAATGACAACTTGAGGTGTGGTAAGAGGCTGGTAACGAATTCTATTTGTTTTCAGTTTTGTACATATACTCGTCATTGTGGGCATGCTTAGCCTGTTCGTGTAGGGTGTATGTTATTTATGGATGCTTAGTAAGTCTTGCTTTCATATGATTAGTTCCAGTTTGCTAATAGTTTGTAGCATGTCATATGAATGTTTGCATGCATTACTCTATTCACAACTTGGTATGACACCATGGTATCCTCCTATGAATGCTTCACTTGAATTGACTTGGCACATGCTCACACATGCATACGACTGAAATAATCAGTTAAGCCTCGATAAATTATTTTGCCTTGAGGGTCTTGAATCACTTTCATGCCATGATTAGTCATGTTTTGTTGCAAGCATGCTTATGACAGTTATTGCTCTCTCGTTTGTCGCTCCCTTACTATTGCTAGCCTTCACTTACACTGAGTTTGTTTTACTTGTATTTCCAACTCCCTAAAACCAAATATTGCCAAAAGTGTCCACCATACCTATCTATTAGCATCATTTGTTGTTCCGTGCATATTCAATATGCCTTGTTTTTTCCGGATAAAATGTTTGCTTGTTATGAGAAAGTTAGTTAGTAAAGCTCTCACGAACTTGATGGCACACTTTATTTCCTGCATTTAATAAACCTTAACCACTGTGACTGTCCATGAAAGTTATATGCTTGCAAATTATAGGCTAGGGATTAGCAGAACCATGTTGTCACGGGAAACGCTTTCAACACCTGTAAATATATACCCAGTTGATATCATGCTCTTTTGTTTGCGGATGTCGGCAGTGTGAAATAAAAGGGGAGCTTGTAAGTCCATGGAGTTATGTATGTGTGTTAGAGAAACGTCTAGGCCACTGGTCTAATCCATGCTGTCATAGTGGAAACCTGCAGCGTAAACATAATGAGTATCTATGAAGCATTCTTCTTATAAAAAAAGAGAGAGATAGCTATTGAGAAAAAAAGAGATATGAGAAAAGAGGAAATAGAGAAAAAAGCACCATTTTCCCATGGTAAATAAGGAGATTCATTTTGATATGGGGATTCTTCCGTATCATCGGGCAAGGGGTACCCCGTTGGCAGTTCTCTATGATACGCACGTATTTACGATGACAAGAACTTAGCAGTAACTAAAGTTGAGTAACATGAGGAGCGGCCCTCGTACTAAAGGGATATGAGATTTCCAGTTTATAGTCGGTCAGGTATATAACTCAGATTGGACCTCTCTTTCACCTTAACCATATTAAAGATGCTTATGATAGGGGCAATGAGAGCTCAAAGCTAACGAGTACCATACTTTCAGCATTTGGAAGCCTTTCAAATCATTCAAAACCTTTTTCGTTTCCTTGTTGAGTCACCACCCATTCTTTGAGCACTTTCTTGAGAGCATAGTTGTCATTCTTAGTGTAATGTGCTTGTCTCAAAACTTGATTAATTGTGTTATGACCTTGATGCTTGTATCTTTGATATCTTTACTTCTAGTCTTCACTTGAACTTCAGAGGTGCCTTGGCATTCACAATCAAAGGCAAGCGAGATACCACTCTATCATACCATGTTATGAGCATTGTAATGTTGCTTATATTTATGTTTCGTGCTACTTATTATTTTTGAGCTGGAATCTCTTCATAGCTTACAATGCCTATTAAGTAAACTTAGTTGCATACTCTTTATTATGAATTGTCTAAATAGTTGATCACATGCTGAGAATATATATCATATGAAGCAAATGTGTTCGTAAAAGTTTTTTTATCACACTCAGTTTTCAACTGAATTGTTTGAGGACAAGCAATAAGCTAAGCTTGAGGGAGTTGATACGTCCAAAACGTATCTACTTTGCCGAACACTTTTGCTATTGTTTTTTCTTTAAACTTGTGTGAATTGGATGCAACTAACACGGACTGACGCTGTTTTCAGCAGAATTACCTTGGTGTCTAGTTTTTGTGTAGAAAATCAACTATCAGGAAAAATCCTGGAAAATATGCCAAACATCCTAATTTGCCAGAAGACTCACTGAGGCAGAATACGAGATGGAGTAGGGCTGGGCCCAGGCCACACCACCTCGCCGCGCGGGCTACGCCTGGCCGCGCCAGGGGGTGGCCTGGCCACCCCCAGACACCCTCTCGGTCTCCCTCTTCGCCTATAAGTTGCCTTTTGACCTAAAACTTAGAGGGGTTCGACGTTTTTCCAGAAAGAGTTCCGCTCCGCCGCCACCACCAGATTCCACGATTTGGAACCAGAAACTCTGTTCTTACACCATGCCGGGACGGGGAATCGGAGGAGATCATCGCTATCATCATCACCATCGCTTCTCCATCGACCATCCATGTTTCTCCCATCTATGAGTGAGTAATCCCACACTGTAGGCTATAGGGATGGTAGGGATTGGATAAGATCGTTCATGTAATTGCATCAGATTGTTAGGGCATGGTGCCTAGTATCAATTATTAGTGCTTTTTGACTTTGTTGCGACTTATTATGCTTAATGCTTGTCACTAGGGCCCGAGTGCCATGATTTCAGATCTGAACATGTTATTGATTCATTATGATAGTATTATTTATGGTCTTACCTGCAAGTTGTATACACACGTTGTTGTTCGGAA
This sequence comes from Avena eriantha, assembly GCA_910589775.1. Taxonomy (NCBI): domain Eukaryota; kingdom Viridiplantae; phylum Streptophyta; class Magnoliopsida; order Poales; family Poaceae; genus Avena; species Avena eriantha. The sequence goes on along the minus strand of OU342746.1, from coordinate 404,714,166 downwards.
CCAATGGCCCCGAAGTGATAGAAATCGGGATAACCGGAGGGAATGGCTTTGATGTGAGGATCACATGTATTTACGGAGTGTTAATGCTTTGCTCCTCTATTAAAAGGAGCACCTTAATTGCTAGAAGTTCCCTTGAGGCCCTGCTACAAACGGGCTGACAAGACAAAAGATGTTATGCAAGTTCTCATTGTGAGCACGTATTACTATATATGGAACACATGCCTATGATTATTTAGTACTTGGATGCTTTATCTTATTTATCTGCAATTGCCCTATGTGAATTGTCTTGTCCATGCAACTCCCGTTCATCCATCCCTATGCCTACCGCGTTTTAATCCTACTATTACTGCAATTGTTATTACTGTCTTTACTTTTACTACTGCTATTACTTTACTATTGCTACTACAAAACTGTTGCTACCGATAAACTGCTGTGAGCAAGATTGTTTCCAGGTGCAGCTGAATTGACAACTCAGTTGTTAAGGCTTATAAATATTCTTTGGCTCCCCTTGTGTCGAATCAATAAATTGGGTTTCACTTCCCTCGAAAATACTACGATACACCCCCTATACTTGTGGGTCATCACGTGCCTCGTCCAGAAGGTTAACGCTACCCCTGAGTGCTGACGTGGACTCGGCTTCACTGTAAGCGACGACCCGTGGGGCCTTGTATCGCACTTCAGCGGGCAGAACCGCTTCATCGTCGTGCACCATGAAGAATGTTGTGTATCTAGTGGCATTGTTGGAAGTCGTGCGCAGGCTCCATAGCACCGAGGGGAGCTCCTCAGCCCATGCTCTGGCGAGTCGCTCGAGAGGTCGGAGGATTCGCTTGGTGATGCCGTTGCAAACGAGTCTGTTGGCCTTTTCGACTTGACCGTTGGTATGAGGGTGCGCCAAGCGTAGCTGACGTTGATGCCCATCTCGTCGTAGAAGTCACGGAACTCCTTCGAGGTGAAATCGTGCCGTTGTCGTTGATGATGCTATGAGGCACCCCAAACCTGAAGATGATAGAATCGAAGAATTTGACGGCAGTGGCACTAGTTTAGTTGGTGACGGGTGTGACTTCTATTCATTTGGTGAACTTGTCAACAACGATGAGAAGGAAGACGTATCCACCCGGCGAAGACTTTTGAAGCTTGCCAACTATGTCAAGACCCCACCGCGCGAAGGGCCATGCCAATGATATTGGTCTTAGCTTGGAGCTAGTCGCGACTGGCTTGTTCGTGAACCATTGACAAACATTGCACTTGGTGACAATGTCCTTATCGTCGCAAACCTTCTACTCGGGCTCGTTGGAGATGATGGTACCGAGCAATTTCTATGAACCCAAGTGGTGCTATTCTCCGCTCGACGTGAGCGTTTATAGGGCACGCCAGGGTGTTCCTCCATATGGGTCGCTCTAATAAGAAGTACTGTTCTTTTTTTCTTTTTTATAAGAAGTACTGTTCCTCGATATGGGATGCTCCAGAGTAATAAAAAAATGTTGGAATTTTTAAAAGCTAAAATTTGAAAAATGCCTAAATTCGAAAACTATTGAAATACAAAATTTGTTTGAATTCAAAAGTTGTTCAATTTTTTTAAAAATATCAAATTAAAAAAATGTTCAAAATTAAAAATTGTTCATTCTCAAAAATTGTTCGAATTCGAAATTTGTTCAAAAACTTATTCATATTTAAAAAATGTTCAAAATATTAAAAATGTTCACTTTTAAGAAAAAAGAAACAAAAAGAGAAAAAAGAAAAAGGAAACCACCCAAAAACCAGAAAACCGAACCTAGGAAAAGAAACCAGGAGAAAAAACAAAAAAACTAAAAGCCCACCAAAAAAAAAGATAAAAACACACTGACTAATGGGCCAGGCCCAACCCGCGAAAAAGTACGGTGAGTCTGTGCAAGGCTAGATTTACAACCGTTCGCCGTTTGCTCTAAGGGCATCTCCACCGGGTCGATCCAACTAGCCCGGACATGTCTGAACTTGTCCTCGCGGACGCGCTCGACGTGCGGGGCGTCATAGCAGCACGACCCATCAGTCCCGACCCACCCGGCTCGACTCACCCGCGCACCTAATTTGCGTGACAACTGGGTCGGCCCGGACACGGGCAGGTCGAGGGCGTGTCCTCCCTGTTGGTTCCTCTAGCCCACCTGTCAGCCACCGCGATGTTGATTCAGACGTGCACAACAACATTGACTCAGGTGCAACCACGGAAGCGATTTAGAGTCGCTGGCAGAAGGCTAACCGGCGGCAGCCTGCACCATCAATGGCGACGAGACGACACACTGGCTGACTAGACGCTTCAATGCCGCCTCTTCGGCCTCCGCGCCGGCATCCGATGCCAGGCCTTTTTAACTGGCCACCCGTGACAATTTTGTCCAACACCACACATTTCTCTCCTCCTTCTCCTTTCTGTTCTCCACTACGTGTAGCTAGCCATGGTCGGCGGCAACAGATCGAGGGGAGGGCGTGTCGGTCGTGGACGTTGAGGGAGGTGCCGAGGACGAGGCCAAGTCAGCGCGCCACCACGCTCTCCCTCAACGCCGTCGTCGCCCGACGAGGTCGACCCATGCATCTAGTTCGCCGTGGTCATGCACTTCGGCATGCCGAGTGACAGGCTGCTCTTGCCCCGCAGATTCCTGACCTGGTCGGCGACCATCCGCCCCCGCTTGTCATCCCGCGGGCGAACGGTTTCAGGACCACCAGGTACCCGGTCGATCTGCAGTTCGACCACTTCGGCCAGTTGTCGGCAACGGCTGGGAGTGCTTCGCCCGTGCGCACCAGATCGAAGCGGGGACATTCTTGTCTTCAAGTACGACAGCGAAGGAAGTCTCGATGTCAGCGTCTTCAATGACAGCATGTGCCGGAGCCGCCCGACCTCCGACTCCGACTCCGACTAGTAGGTTAGGCTGTGTGCTTGCCATGTACGATGTATCAATGTAGGCATTGGCCACAATTGCAATGAAAATCTTTATTCAAGCCTTAGAGAATTTGTTACAAGCACACGACACACACCTAAAACTACCGCAGTTGGGGCCGAGTGCTGCGACAGGTCAGATACACCATTCTTCGGTGCGGTCTTCTCGGAGGTCAGCCCGCACCAATGCGAGCTGGTCCCATCGCCGGTGCTCTGGCAGGAAGACACGTTCCGCCACCTCCATCGTGAAAGGCTCGCTGGTGGTCACATTACGGTTGTCTCGGCTACCAGATCGGCGAGAGGACGACCATGCATGGAGGCGTGTGGAGGTAGGATTTTTGGTTTGTGCCTACATCGGTTGGCCTCCCTTTTTTATGGACGCGGCTGGACGCGACGAGAAACGCCTAGAAGAGACGGGAATCAGCAGGGAAGAGGCAGGAAACGACTGGAAAAAAGCCGGCAGGCGGCGACGCAGCGGGAACAAACTGGATATACATCGACGCCAGCGTCGATGACAGGCCATTTGCAGACGTGGACAGATAGGTCGCGCCGCCGGGCGTGGCTGTCCAGACAAACCGGACCGCGACCAAAAAACGACCACAGGCTGACCTAAACAGACAGAAATAGACCGTGTGGGTCACACGTTTGGATCGGTGCGGTGGAGAATCCCTATGGTTCACCCGGCGTGACCGTTTTATTAGTTCACCTATATGGGTTTCCGTCGTATGTATGACACGGCCGGACACAGCGTGACATAGCCCAGCAGCAGAGTTCACGCAAATCGTCCAAACCGGCCCACTTGGTCCACTGCAACGGTTCAGCCACAAACTCCTCTATTTATAGCAACCAGCCACGAACCCTAGTCCTCATCCATTGTACGCCATGGCATCCGCCGCCGCCCTTTCATGAACCCTCTTTGTGTGCTCCTGAATCCGTTCGTTTTCTTCCCCCCTTTTTGTTTTTCTAGTTTGTTGATTTGCTCGGATGCGATGAAGAGTTAGTTCATACAGCTTGACCCGTCGCCTCCAATGGCGGCGTCATGATGTTTACCTTCACTACTGGTTCGTATTCGCCGAGCATCCTTCCAGCCAGTCTATCCTATTTTCCCACTCCGTTTGATCTTTGTTTGTTCCCAGAATCTCGGTTCTTCTTTCGGGGTCGGGATCTCTCCTGCCAAATTCGTTAGTAGTCTCGAGATCGGTTAAATTGAAGCGAAGATCCCAGCAGAGAGGTGTGAATCTCCGTCGTTGAGACCTCTCTAACAAATTTTTAATCTTCGCATAGAGACGAGCGCCCGTGGATTTGTGGATGTGTGATAATTCCGTTCTGTCACATCTGTTGCCACGGATACAAATCTTCTGATTAAACCTTTGCGTTTTTGTTTATTTTTGGTTCCGAGGGACCTATGGATGGACAGCTTTTCCCGTGCTGTGTCTACCAAGTTTGCCTTCGGAAAGTATCAAGCAAATTGTTCCACCAATCATCTCGCTTGAAACCTTGTTCTCTCGTGGGATTGAAACGATTGCTGACATTCGCTTTTAAGATTCTGCCATTCCAACTATCTGAAACTCTTTACGGCATATGATTTTGACAACCGTGATGAGCCAATTTCTACAGTTACAGACCTGTAATGACTCCTGCGGAGATGATCGCACGGTCAAAGAACATCTAAGGGACTGAGTTGTCTTATGAAATCCAGATTTGCATCCTCCATCTTTGTCGTTAATGTTTTGACCTGCTTCTCTGTAAAGTATTCGGGCCTGTGAACTCACGTATGGTTGTTCCTTGGCAATGTGAATTGCGAAGCAGAAAGCAATCGCTCCTCTCGCTATCCAGTGTGGAATTACGTCTGATGCCATTGGACGTTGAGGAACTAATTGTACATCTGTGTATTTGCTAACATGACCTGAACGTAGAAAAGCAATAATAAATCAATCAAATGAACATCAAATTTGAGCACTGTAAAATTTGTTTGAAGTGTTAACAGTGAGCATGTGCTGCCACTGCAGTTGCAGTTTTGTCTTGGTGGCTCAACAATCTTACTGGAAGCTCACTCCAATGATGTAAAGGCGAGCACATAATAGTGACACAGTTCTTAATGTTAAAAAGGATCTAAAAATTGTTTTAACAAGTTGAATAGCCTTTGCTATCTAATGTTCAAATTGCAATTGCTCACTCAGAAATCCTGTGCTTTTTTCCATCGATCCTACGCTTTGCATCTGCCAACAACCATACATCTTTTCTACAATTGCTCACTCAGAATCATCTCATTTCAAACTCTGTTCTAGTGAAATTGAAGTGTTTGCTCATATTCCAAAAAAGATTCAACCAGTCCAAGTATCTGAAACTATCTACAGCTTAATTCCTGGCCAATTAGGAGAGGGAGGCAGAAACCAATTGAGGATGTGTGATAATTCCGTTCTGTTGAAGAAAATTTTCCTTTTGTAACCATATTCTAGGGTAAACAAGGGAGGGAATTTTTTCTCCAATCTGAGCTCTTTTTTTAATCTTATGCAAGGAACGAGGCTGATTCTTAATCTTATGCAAGTTAATTTTCAGTCCTATTCCTTTTGAGATCCTACGAAACAATCGGGGCCACATTTTTGTGTTTCAACCAGCTTGCAGTCAGCAATCCATGACTGGTAAATAAATCCTGAGCTGTATCCTTCACCTCCATATATAGGCCATAAAACTTTGCACGAGGTAGAGATGATCATGAACGCTAGGGTGCTGGTATATCAGTTGATAACCTGCAAAAGAGTATAATTTTTATAATTAAACACTTTATCATTTCTACATAGTCACAGCGACCATATAATTACAATTGCTCCTATCCTAAGAAGTATTTTATACTTGTGATAAATCTCATGCAACCAATTCTCAAATATATTGGCAAAGCTATGTGGAGGGTACATGCCTGAATTTTGCATGTAGCTCTAGCGAAATCGCATTGGAAAAACAACTTAATTGTCCGATCGGCGCACGGGAATGAGAAGGCGTTGCTCGCTCGCTCTGCTACGATGTCATTAGCGGACGCATAAGGGGAGAGAGATGTGGGAGAGATAGGAGAGAGAGAGAGAAGGGACACGTTGGCGGGTGATAGACGAATTGCTTCATCCGGTGTTCCCAGCGCATTCCCAGATAGTTAGGATTAGCCTTGGAAAGTGGCCTGTGAAGTCTCATGGGAATGGTCTTTTAGGAATGCTAGTGGAGATGCTCTAACTACGAAATTGTAAGTACAATAAATCAGAATTTATACATAAAGCAAGAAAAATCTAAGAAGATATAGTAGAAACTAATATGGAATGAAATTTAGTTGGACCAGATATTCGAACAATAACGATATTATTGTTTCTATATAATGATTGAACAACTGTTTCCTGTAATGAAAATCTATATACTCCTATTTTTATTTTGGGACAGAACGACCTTCCCATCCGCGCCTAGGCTGCCCACACCTGCGGCACCTTCTCGTCGATGGGGCCAGCAAGCGCCACCCTCCCGCTGATGGGGCCAACCAATGCGAAGGCTCCCGCTACCGACGCCCCGCCAGCGCCCCCCACTCGCCCCGCGTCCAGGCCGCCCACCTGCCCCGTGCCCAGGCCAACCATGTCCGACACCGCCCACCCGCCCCGTGACCAGCGTCGCCCGCCTATCCCGCGTCTGGCGCCGCCCGGCTGGATTTTGCGCTCGCGCTTAGCCAGTTTTTGGTGACTCGGCCCCCGCCCACTACCTATGCTTCCTCGCCTCGCGCCTGGCCAGATTTTGGTTGTATTTTGAGCGTATTTTGCCGGAGCTCAAGCGGCGGAGAGGCACCGTACCAAGCTTCGAGCTGAAACTTCACTCCCGCCAACGCCTGCGTGAGTATAAGGGGCATCGTCCGATCGGCCTCCTAACCCTTAGTTTTAAAGATAGGAGGGTTTTTCCCTTAAAAAAATTAAAGGCCGACCCGTTTGCGACGTCTAGTCTTGCTACTTTTTTCGACTGAAACTTCAAACTTGCGACTCCCATTTACAAAATTTTCTTCGCCGCTCCTATTTTTATTTCACGAGGAGGCCATAAGATGGGGCCCAACTTTTTTTTCTATAGTATAGACAGGAAATCCTACACTCCTTAAACACCACTTTGGGCCATAAGGTGGAGCCGATATGTCAGCCTGCCCCAACCGCTAACTCCCTCACGTGGTGCTAAAGAAAAAACTCCTCCATTGGCGCAGGTACCAAATCGAGGAAATCCCCAGATTGCAAGCTCATCTCATTCCTCGATGCTCTGAATTCGAAACAAATCGAGCATATGGTACCACCGGCTAGTGCCTCCGGCAACAATATCTGCTAGTTCCCGCGCTGCTACCCTCGTTTCACCAGCACAAGGAGCCATAGGCGGATCCAAAGAGTGCCCAGGGTGATGCACCACCCTGAGATTACTACATAGCCTATATATTATGGAAAAAATTAAATAAATAAATATAATTAAATTAAAAATTGCACCGTTGGACCACCCTGACGTGTCAAGCTAGATCCGCTAGTGCAAGGAGCTGTGGCAGACGCCAGAAAAAAATTAGTGAGTGGGCACACTCAAAAAAATTACACTAGCTCGCATGTGAAATTTTTGCCAAATAATGTAGATACAAATCCATTCACAACAACTTTTGACAATGACAAGATATGAACCCTTTTAAACATCCATGATTTGTTTTTCAAAGTGTCAACCATTTTATAAACTTTCATGAAACATTTTTTTAGGCGTGAACCATTTTTTCAAGCCATGAACCTTTTTTCACAACATGAACCTTTTTGGAACATCGGTGAATTATTTTTTTGAACCGTTTTTCCAAGACTTCATGAAACTTTTTTAATTGTGAACCATTTTTTTTCAAGATATGAATCTTTTTAACATTTATGGAATATTTTTTCTTAGACCGTGAACCAATTTTTGAATGACATGGGCCTTTTCTTTTTGTAATACGAAACTATCTTTAACATCAATGAACCTTTCTAAGACTGGGCAAACCATTTTCGGTAAAAGTTAATGAAGTGTAAGGAAGAAATAATTGAACGGGAATAATAATGAATTAACGAAGGAAGAACGGAACAGTGGTCTAAATAAATTGATTCATACTCGCATCTATCTGACCAAAAGAAACCATTGCAAATTTGTATGGCTGCTGTCTACTATAAGATGTTTTAGCTTTATAAAGTAAATGTATCTAGAGTCTTTTAGTGTCTAGGTTCACTCCGGATTATACACTAAAATACTTCTAGATACATTTGCTTCATAAATCTAAAACATCTTATATTTTGAAACGGAGTACATGGGTTGTTGAGCAAGACTGCACGAGTAGTAGGAGACTAGTATACACTCGCTAGAAGCAATAGCTATACACTCATCCGCTTGTTGCTAGCTGCTGGAGGCCCGGAGCCTGGATGAGCTATACACTCATCCGCTTGTTGCTAGCTGCTGGAGGCCCGGAGCCTGGATGAGCGTCTGCGCCTGATTGCCTGAGCGTCTACGCCTGACTGCCGGAGTCCTGGAGCCTGGACGACCGGTCGGCGGGGTCACAAGGGAGTGGGATGGGAGCAAACCGGCGAGCAGAGGCGGCGTAGGGTGGTAAGGGAGACAAGGTGGCAGCCACCAGAATCCGGAAGCACAGATTCTAGGCAAAGTATTTAGGCCTCTCATTCCTTTCCCCTTTCTATCGGTACACAAACAGATCGAGTCAAAGAGGACCGGTCGGCCACATCTCTATCACGACAGATCAAATTAGAGGTAAAAGAAATCCTAGAATTCTGGGTGGGCCGTGGCCCACCCGGCCCGCCCCCGCATCCGCCAATGCAAGGACGGGATGGGGGTTCCACTGGAGGGGGTGCTATAAGAAGGATATGTCTTCGGCACCTTTGTCGTGGCTGCCGCGGCCCCTCCGTGCAGCCTTCGCCGTGTGCATATCGACCACCTCCGCATTGGTGTGCACCCCCATCTACTCCCTACACGCGCCGGCGATCTCCGTCGTCGTTCTTCCTGCGCCCATCCCCGTCCTCGACATGCCGCCATTCTACCCTGGTGTGCATGCCCTAGGTGGGTGTACCTATCTCGCGAAGGCCCTCGCAGGAGGTTGGAGCAAGACCGGCATCTCTCTAGGCTATAGCGCTGGACAAACCGTTGCCATCGCTGAGTTTTTTTTTTTGACATGGAACACTCGTATTCCATTAAGACACGGCAGAATCGCCGGTCACGAGACGGGTTACAGAATTAGGGTTAGCTCGATGTCCACATAATATGGTCTCCTTGAGCTACACCTACACCCAAAGCCGCTAGCTCGTGAGCAGGCTTGTTACAATTACGAGGAGCAAAGACAACACTTGTCTCAATAAAATTCATATGCATCCTAAACTTCAAGTCACCAAGAATGGCACCAATTGGAGAAAGATCATAATCCGACGAGGAGATTGCATGTTGAAGATTGCTGCAATCAGTCTCGAAGATGGCTCGTCCTACACCCAGTTGCTCAGCCAGCTAAACTGCATTAGACAATGCCATGGCCTCCGCATGAAAAGCATGAGAAGCAATTTAATCGGGCCCGCTGCTGCAAACTGGATAAGAGCCTCTTTGTCTCTGCAGATTGCTCCCCAACGCCGCTTCTAGACTCAACATGCGGCGTCAACTCTGACGGGGGTAGCACCCATTTTATTTCTATGGACATGATCGGTTCAGACTGCTTTTTCAACAGATTCTTCCATTCATCAACGTGCATACGAATATAATAATGGAATTGGTCGATTGGCTGTCTCTTCTCGCCATGGTTTCCTTTATTACGCTCAGACCAACAACTCCATAGAAGGGCCACTACTGTTAGTAGTTCAATCGGAAGGTTTAGTATCTTTTGTAGCAGTTAGTATCTTCTGTAGCAGCTCTAAAGCTGACTGGAAGGGAAGCAACTTCAGCTGACGTCCTCTAGCATTAGACTGCGCGAGTGTTGTTTCACGTACTTGCAGTTCAGGAACAAATGACCACCATCCTCAAAGTATTTTTGGCACACCGCACATCTGGTGTCCAGGTCCACACCTCTTCGCGAGATGTTCATATATAACAGATGACTGTTATGAGCAAATCGCCAAAGAAAATGCTGAACCTTTGGCAGGCATTGGACCTTCCACAACTTTCGGAGAACTTCAGATTTCACCGATTCAGTATTGGATCCCTAACCAGCTTGTGACACTCTCACTCTTCTCCATGTCTACATGTACCTTATAGGCCGATTTGACTGTGGATATACCTTTGGGACCAAAATGCCAGGCCACAAAATCCCCGGTGTCTTCACGCAAAGGAATAGTCAAGATCAAAGGCACATCAATGGGGAGAAAATGTTGTTCAATTACGCTCTTATTCTAGGTTCCTGAATTATTGTCAATCAGCTCGGACACCATAGATAGATCAGTCTCATCACCGTGTGTAGTAGGTCTGTGGGTCACCCCACTAGGAAGCCACAGATCCTCCCAAATTCTCACATTGTTTCCATTTCCAATTCGCCAGATCATGCCTTCTTTAAACACATCGAGTCCTTTGAGTATGCTCCTCCACACGTAACTCATACCCACTAAAGGTTTAGCTGCTAACAAGTTGCTGCCAGGGAAGTATTTCGCACGCAAGACCTTCGCACACAGAGACTCTGGAGCTTGGATCAGACACCAACATTGCCGTGCTAGCATATCAAGGTTAAAAGAGTACAGGTCATGGAAACCCAAACCTCCCTCCTCTTTTGGTAATTTCATCCGTTCCCAGCCTATCCAATGCATTTGTCTCATCATTCTGTGACCACCAATACCGGCAAACGAGCTGGCCAATATCATCACACAATAATTTTGTCAAGTCGAAGCAGGCCATGGCGTACGTGAGAATGGCTTGAGCCACTGCCTTAATGAGAATTTCCTTGGCAGCCACCGACATTAATTTTCTTTCCAACCTTGTATCCTCTTTCAAATTTTCTCTCTAATGTAAGCAAAACATTTAGCTCTTGATCGACCAACGATAAGTGGGCAAACCAAGATACTTGCCCTCCGTATCCTCAGATCCTAGCTCCAAGCTTTGCAATAGAATATATTTTATATTCCTTGTAGCATTCCTACTGAACATGACATATGATTTTTCTCCATTGATCATTTGATCTAAGCCTTCCTCATATATTTGCAAAATAGATTTGATAGTCTCAACCCCCTGGACATTGGCTTCTAATAGCAACAAAGAATCGTCCGCAAATAAAAGATGGCTAATCTGTGGCGCCGCTGAAGCAAGCTTGATACCACGTATGAGCCCGTCACTTTCAGCCTTGTTTAGTAATGCCGAGAAACCCTTTGCACATAGGAGAAAAAGATAAGGGGATATAGGAGGGTCCCCTTGTCGTAGTCCTCTCCTGGGCATCACCACAATCGTTAGATCACCATTCACTATGAATCGATACAAGACAGTCGTAACACACTCCATTATCAATCAAATAAACCGATCATCAAAACCCATCTTCCTCATTATCCCCTCTAAAAAAGACCACTCAACTCTATCGTACGCCTTGCTCATATCTAGCTTTAGTGCCATATACACATCCTTCCCTTTTCTCTTTCTCCTCATATAATATGACATCTCATAGGCTAGAATAGTGTTGTATGAAATCAACCTTCCTGGGACGAAGGCACTCCGGTTTGGAGATATGATATCTCCCAAGATAGTCTTGAGACGATTGGCGATAACCTTGGAATAAGCTTGTACACCACGTTGCATAGGCTAATCGGGCGAAGATCTTTGAGATGATCAGGGTTCTAAACCTTTGGGATCAACACAACAATAGTTCCGTTTCATCCCTCCGGTATACTGCCGCCGCGCAACACGTGTAGAACCTCCTTTACCATTGTTTCACCCACCGTACCCCGGAACTTCTTATAGAAGATAGCTGGCATACCATCCGCTCCAGGAGCTTTCAAGTCTCGAGAGCCTTTTTAACCTCCACCTCTGTGTACTCCGCCATGAGCATCTCGTTTATTTGATTAGATACGTGCAGCGTCACAACCTCGAACACTCAGTTATACATCAACACCTGCCATGGGGGTAAATAAGGATGAAAAATAATTAGTTATGAGGGCCTTCAAGACCTCCTCCTCTTCCACCACCGCCCCATCGGCTGGTGTAGATGGTGGCGTTCATGTATGTTTCTCTTCTAGAAAAAATTAATCGAAACGTTCCCACTTACCAGTGGCCTGGTCGGTAAATAACTTGAAGCAGCAGGGGTAAACCGTCAAAAGTACGACAGACGGAGATTCTTGGCCGACGAACGTACGGCTGTGTAATTAATAGTATAGATATAATGATCTACATAGTAATACCAGTGTTCGTATTAAAGAATTATCTACATGATTCGGTGCTACCAATGCTCGAATTGCCTTTGCTCACTCGAAATCCCTGTGCTTTTCCGCCAACGATCTTAAGAGCATCTCCAGCAGCGGCGCTAAAAATTGGCGTTGTATAAGTCGTTTGGCGCGCGCTGTATCACGTTTGCCACGCGCAACTCCGGTTGTCAAAAGACAGAAGCGCTAAAAACAGGTTATAGCGCGCGTGGCAAAAAAAAGCGAAATGACAGGCGCTGTAAATTTTCAGCGCGCGCAGGAACAACAAAATCACATACAAATAACAAAACAAAGATCAAACACACACAATAAATCAAGAATAAATAGTTCAAATATTCATACAACATCAACACAAATGAATAGTTCAAAGTACCGATACAACAACAACACATACACCAATCATACAAGCTCCCCGGCGGCATTCCTTCTTTGCTCAAAGAAACGATCAAACTCCATCACACTCTCGGCGATGTTCTTGAACAATCTTGTGCTCATCCTAAACCGGCGCCGGAAGTAGCACTCGGGGAAGATGGGCTTCTCGATGAAATAGCTTCTCATCAATTTGGTATGGCCTTCCAACCTCTCCCTCCACAATCTCTCTCGACCAATCACGGAACCACCATGCTTCGGGCGCTTCATCCTAGCGTGAACGGCCAAAATGATAGCAAGATCTTCCTCTTCTTCCGCATCCCATTCATCATCGGACTCTTCCTTCGACCGGCGGCGCACCATCTACATAGGGCGGCTACGTCTAAATAATATCCTAGAATGAGAAGGTATGGCAATGGAGGACACTACATACCTTGGTGGGGAGTAGCGCTGGTGGTGGCGCGGAAGCGACGGCGGCGGCGGTGGACGGCCGGGGCAGCGCCGGATCTGTGCTCGCGGAGCTCGAATCGGCGGGGAGTGGCGCCGGTGGTCGTGCGGAAGCGACGGGGGCGCGGCGGCGGTCGTCGATTAGCGGCGGGGGAAGCTTCGGCGCGGCGACGACGGGGGCAGGGGAAGCTTCAGCGCGGCGGCGCTGCCGACGCCGGCGGGATTTGGGAATGGGGAGAGAGGAAGCGCGGGCGCGGGGGGGGGGGGGGGGGGGGGGGGGGGATTTCAGCTCTGCGCGCGAGTGTGTGTTTCCAGCGCGTTGACCAGGAGCCCCAGATGTGGCGCTCGTGATAACGCATATACTGCCCGCTGAAAAAAAATTACCGCGCGTGCTAGTTTGCAGTCGCTGTTGGAGCGCCGAAAACAAGGCTCTTTATTGGGCGCACGCAATTTTTAGCGCCGCTGCTGGAGATGCTCTAAGCTCTGCTGCATGGCAGTTCCTCTTGTGCGCAATCACTGGAATTTATCAATTTATCTACCACAGGATCATCAATTTTCAAACGACCATACATCTACGAATTGTTCAGTAATCATCTATGAAACGTTTGCTGTCATTGGCTTAGGGATTTGGACAAACAAGTGGCTCCTAACTTTTTTTTCAAACTTGTGTAAATCTCTGCAACTTTTTTTTCAGTCTTAAAAGTTTTGACTTGAGCGCAACTCTGAACTGCATTTTGGCCCCTGATGTTCATTTTGGATCTGGACATAGTACTGTTTCATGAAGTAATTGGTTACTGAAGCTGAAGAACAATTAAGTGAAGAAACACTAGCTTTGCACGAGAAGTGAAAGCTGGTGCGATTGCTCCAGTGAAGTAAAAGGTGAGTAGACAATTAATGGTGCAATTCGATTTCCAGAACTCTTGAGCTTAAATAATATACTGTATATGGTCATTTCCAGAAACAGACAGACATGTTGAATTGCTAATAAGCTAGGACACCACATGCATGTCAGTTAATTGGAAGTAGCAGCAGCAGAGGCAGCGGTCCGCGCCTGCAGCGCCCTGGCGAACTGGACGATCTGGTCGACCTCCGGGAAGACCCCATTGGCCGCGTCCAGCGCAAGGAAGCGCTCCGCCCACGCCACCAGGATGGGAGTCCGGCCGGCGTCCAGGAGGTTGACGCCGGCCACCGCCTGGTAGGCGCGCATCCAACCAAGGTAACCCCCGAGCGCCACGTCGAGGTAACCAGGAGCGTCGCCGGCGAAGAAAGGCTTCCCCTTGGAGCACTCCCCAAACGCGGCCTCCAGCGTTAGCAGCGCGGCGAGCGCGCCCGCCGTCCCCGCCGCCTTCTCATCCTCCGTCGTCCCCTGGAGCGACTTGATCCACGCGGCAAAGAACTGCACGGACGTACACGTTGGGGTTAGTAAAACTGCAAGATCCATCATCCTGGGTACGTGTTGACGAGCTGCAGATCGATGGGAGCACTGCAAAGTGCAGAGTAGAGACTTACAACGTCGTCGCCGTAAGCGGCCCAGAACCGGGCGACGGCGCGGTGGTAGGGGTCGGCGGGGAGGAGTGGCCGTGGGTCGGGAAAGGCGTCGTCGAGGTAGTGCAGGATGACGAGGGACTCGCAGATGGGCCTGCCGCCGTGGAGGAGCACGGGGATCTTCTTGTGCACGGGGTTGGAGGCGAGGAGGAGGTCGCTCTTGTTGGTGAGGTCCTCCTCCACGTACTCGTAGCTCCTGATCCCCTTGAGATGCAGCGCCAGCCGCACCCTGTGCACGAACGGGCTCGGCCACGCGCCCAGTAGCTTCAGCTCCTCCTCCTCGCTTCCTCCGCCTCCGCCTCCGGCTCCGGCCGCCATTAGACTCCGGGGTACGAGTGGTTCTGGTTTTTCTTGTGCGCTCGCTCTAACTGCCGATGGCGCGGTACTACTTACTTATAGGAAGGACGATTGTGACTCAGATGTGAACGCTGGTGCAGAAAATCCTCGTTGGCTTGGACCGCGCCAAGATCAGTAGACATCCATCGATCGATCGGCTTTAAAGATGAAATGAAAGCGGTACGAATGGCCAGGCTGTGACCGGCCTTATCTACTGAGATCTGGTTGGCAGGTGGGTGAGCAAGAGATTTCATGTTTAAATCGGAGAAAATTATACAGTACGTACGGTTTTATTTTGCTACTAAGCGTTTTATTATAAAGTTGATGATTGTTCTGAATCGTATCTCGGTTTGGATGATTACTTACTTACTTACTTGCTACTATACCATGATTTATGTAGGATTAATTGATTGATGATCATGCCTAGCAGTTTGGGCCTGGCACACACTACTAGTCTGTCTTCTTGCTTCCCTCTCCTTCTTGCTCTGCTCTGCTCTGGGTTCCTCCTCACATCAGAATCATCCTAATCTCTGGGCAGTGGTGTTCTTCAAGAACCTCAATCTTTCAGTTATGTTTGCATATGCTCTATGTATTTTATAGCATAACTTTATGCCTCAAGTTGCAAAGAATCCTTAGGTCTCGTGTCCATCAATCTGGATACACAATGTTGAACTCGACAAGGCCCTCTGTAACCAGATGTACATATACACACAAACGCTGAATAATTGCAACATAGTAAGCGATTTACAAAAAGAATTGGACCGACAGACATAATTGGTACTAACACTGAACAACAATTAATATGAACATGGGCCTTAGCTTAAAAGTAAAATCTCACGCCAAAGCTCCAAAGGAAGTACAGGCTAACAGATAATGGTGCCGCAGCTCTGTGCGGCCGCAACTCGATTTCCTCATGTGTATTATAACATTGAGACATCTTTCTAATTATACTTCACATTACCAACAGACTAAAGGGTTCATTCTAAAAATTGTTGAACTAAGACAATATTGAACTAGCACAAGAGCCTCTCCAATCAAGATATACAATAGAGACTAACAAACTCTGAATAATTACAATATAGAGGTGTACATACTAAATACTACTAGTTCGTATAAAAGAATTTTACATGATCCAATACCCACCACCTATCTCATCCATTCCATGATACTCCAACTCACGTCTGCTCCCCAGAAATCCTTCTGTCCTTTACCGCCATCAAGCTGCTCTCTGATCCACGGAAATTCTCCCCAATCTCTGCGCTGACATTTCTCTGACAAAGCATCACGAATCTGCAAATAAGAATCCATGGTTTCTACAAGAAGTATGTCAGCTGCTCCTTCTTCCTGGAGCCGCCTTCGCCATAGAGATCATTCCACTGCTTCAGCTCGTTCATCACGGCGCCCTCAGCGGCGAAGCTCGCAGCAACCTGCAGCCAATGATCGGACCATGGTTCAGGAACATGTTTATGTCGTTATATCCGTATACATATGCAATTCGATTTGCTATAAGAAAAGCAACACGAGTCAGGACACCAACTCACCTGATTCTTGGCCTGCCTCAGGTCCTCCATCGTCAATGGCCTGAGATCGATCGCCGGTTCCTTCTCACCTTCAGCCTTCGCTTCCGTGGTATCCGTCTTGCTTTCTGAACTTTCCTCTTTGCTATCGGAATTCACCTTCTCTGAACTGTCCTCTTTCTTATCTGAGCTCACCTTCTTACTCTCTGTCTTGTCTGAATCTTCTGTCACAGTGGTCTTCTGTTCTGCCTCCTTTTTCCTTCTTTCCTGAAGCACCGAATAATGCATTACAAGATGTTTAGTAGAAAGTGTTTGTTCATAACTGTCTGAGCAGCAGTTCAAAGCCATCAGGCCTTCAGTACATTTTCAAATGCTTAGTAAGAACCAAAATATCTGTATACTTACCACCTCTTTTAACCGTTCTTTCTTCAGAAGCTCCCTAACCGGGCGGTAAGCAGCTGTCATACAAAGATTCTGGGTGCAGAAAGAAATTAACAACATTCAGTAATTCATTGACATTCACAGTAGGTAACTATTAACTCGGGTTCACAAATAGAGAGCACAAACCTTCAGATCACTTCCGCTGTACCCTTCAGTCATCGTCGCAAGCTCTTTGTATTCAATGTTCTCATCGACTTTCTCCTTCGACAAAACCGTCCTTAAGATCAGCTCTCTGCTCTCTTGAGTTGGAAGGCCAACCATGATTCTGTTCAGTGTGACAAATATGAGCAAATAATTAGCATTTCATCATGAAACAACCACACGGCATCTATTCTCCCTCAGCATAATAATGCATCTGAACAGACCTGCGCTCGAATCTCCTAATGATGGCTTCATCAAGGTCAAACGGTCTATTTGTTGCGGCAAGAACAAGGATTCTTTCACCTGACTTCGACAAGATACCGTCCCAGTGACTCATGAACTCATTCTTGATCTTCCGCATCGCCTCATGTTCACCACACCGCGCACGCTGCCCCAACATGCTGTCTACTTCATCAATGAAAATAATAGTAGGAGCGACCTTTGCAGCCAGGCTGAACAATGCTCGGACATTCTTCTCATCCTCCCCAAACCATTTTGATGTGATGGTGGACATCGAGACGTTGATGAAGCTGGCGCCCGCGTCATTTGCTATAGCCTTAGCAAGCATTGTCTTGCCAGTTCCAGGTGGCCCAAACAGTAATATTCCTCGGCATGGCTTTAGAAGTCCTCCTCCTTTGAAAAGATCGGGCCGTCGAAGAGGAAGCATAACCAACTCTTGAAGGGACTCTTTGATATCATCCAGAGCTCCAATGTCATCAAATGTCACTCCAATTTCATTGGCTGGTATAACCTCTGGTCTGATACGCTTTTCAAACTCATTGTCAGGTATTTCCTGCTCAGGTAAGAACACATAAAGGTAAGAACATATGTCTTACTCCAAAGAAGAACTACGGTGCTTTGCTTTGCTTTGCATTGCATTCAATGAACTACGGTCGTTATTCTCCACAATTTTTGTGTGGAAATGTAGCAGAACAAAAGGCACAGGCAACTGCATAGAACTTACCGGTTTTGGTGGTTGAGTATCGCCATCTTTAACTGGCGATTTATCAGTCTCAGCATTCTTAGATCCAGCTGCACCTTTCAAACCATCCTTTGCAAACAGTAGCATTGAAGTTAGCCTCACAGGTAAACTGGTACACTGTTTAAGTATTTATACAATAATAAATACCTTTGATTCACCGTTTGCTTCCATTTTCAGAGTGTCTTTCCCACCAATACCATCTTGAAAAATGCTTAATCCATGGGACAAACTGTAAAGTAACTTTGTTAAGAAAATCATAAGAAAGGTAGATGATGCTAGCCTTAAAAATAAATGGTCAAACCTTTTAGAAGATAGAAGAAGCTTCCCGTTTTTGTATTCAGGATCCTTGTTATGAACCAAATGGTAAGACACCGCTGAGACAATAATTTCCTCGATGTAATTGCTCAGAACCATAGTATCAGCTTGACAGATTGAACTCAAATCATCGCAGTCTAGATCATTCGCTGAGAGTACCTCTACGATGTGATTTCGGTTGTCCTGAATCTGGATTTTCTTTGCGTCTTCTTCCATTTGAGTTTTCCAACCATTGAGATGGATTTCCTCCTCTGGTGGTTTAATATCAACATGATAAGGGAAGAGACCACTGACTCTGTCATCCAAGTCATTGTACTCAGCATCAGAATTATGTAACCGGGAACCAAGTATCAACACTTGCCCAGATAGTTTTCCTAACATCTTCTGGAACATAGTGTAAGTTCTTTGTGATCTATGTAGGAACCGGTCAACATCCCTTATGTAGAGAATAATAGGATCACTTTCAGCTGCAGAAACCATGACCTGCAGAAGTGGTTACAAGATAAGTAAATCGTGAATAAATAGACCCAGTCAACCTCAGTCAAGAAGCATAATTACCTTGTAAAGTGACTGTATCAGAACCTTCTCATCGAAACACCAGCTACTGGTTCGCCTGGCTGAAACTGCATCAACAGAAAAGGTGAAAACCCGTAAGGTCAGTTCTCTTGTCCTACTCCACCAGATGCATAAAAGAAGAAAGATATGCCAAAAATATAAGAGCATATAAAAACACAGCAGTAAATATTGTAGAGATGGCATGTACACAGTTTGAGTAGAAAATATGATTTCGATGAGTCTACTGCTACTCATATTAGAAACTGTTTTGCACATCTGTGAATCAAAATGACAAAAGCAACAGTAAAACGAAATGAACAAGCAAGTTCACCTGAATGTCCAGAACATTGTGAGGCAACATCACTCGTATCAGATGGCATGGAAGCATTTTTCCGCAGTGGTGTATCATTGCTAGAACCGTCAGAGCCTCTGAAGAAACCGAACAATGGGTATATAGGTCAGAAAATAGTATGTTGCTCATCTCCATATTCGATAAATATACTGGCAATTATACACTACCTAGCTCTCGAATCTGCACTGCTTGTCTGACGGCGCAATGATTCTGCACAAACATTTCAACCACATCATGTCAGAGACAAGTCAAAATCTCAAAAGTTGAGCAGCAACATTGCATTCTTAGTTGGAATAAGGGTTTTATGATTATTATTCTGGTAACTTGGCATGTGGGAAAAGTGCGAATAAAAGGCAGTTTTCACGTTAAGATTACATACTGAAGGGTAAAGAAACATTGGCAACCCTTTTTCTTAATCAAAACGAAATAGCTCTCAGACATGGTAGATTGTACCCTTGTGAAAAGTATAAGAAGGTAATGCTTTGTTACCTCTAGGCTCATCCTTCTTAGGAAACATCGCAAACGATCCGATAAAATCGGACACCATCCCAAGTGTTGTCTCGGATATGGACTGATTGTGAACCTGCACAAGCATGATTTTAGATGACAGGACAGCAGCAAGTAAAACAAATCCTTGAATATGAATGATTCAGTGGTTGTATTATGCAGACAAAACTGTATGATGGTGATCTATTATTCTATTGTTATCGGTCACTGTGGACAAGCTACTGCCGAGACCAATCAATCAGGAACCTAGTTTGCCAGTTGCCCAAATAAATAAATAATCCTGAGATGCCCCAATCAAAAAAACAGAGAGGATGACATGTCCGAATCCCCTCTCCCAATCATCAGACTATCTGAATAAGAATCTCATAAAGCATGCATCAGGGGTGTTAACTCACCAAGGCTTTGCTGGAGCTCCCGTATTTGCTCTGGATCTGCAAGCATCATTCAGATACAAAAAAAAAGTTGAGAATCATAGCATGACAAAGACAAACGGCGAAATTCAACTGTACATAGACACTGAAGGTTTGTAGCAGACCCGGAGCGAGAAGTCGGTGACGTCGAGGAGCAGCAGCCGGGCCTTGTAGTGGTGAGACAGAGCTCTGGCGAGCGACTGAAGGTAAGGCTCTGCGAGACCAAAGACACGGTTATACTAACTAGGAACTCCCCCACGAAGCAATGGAGCCGGAATCGTGAGGTGAAAAGGCGAACCGGTGGGGCCGGAGAGGAGTATGGCGCGGCTGGCGGCGGAGAGGTTCCGGATGTGCTTGGACAGGTCGGCCTGCTTCAGGTGGAGGAAGGCCGCGCTGATGAGCACCTCCTTGGTCTGCTCGCTGCAATACCACGAAGAATCTGGTCAGTTTTTCAGTAATCGGGGCTGAACTGAACAGGGCAGAGTTGCAAAGAAGGATTACTGCGCTACTACGCCTAGACTATCAGGACATGGTGCCAATCATCTCTGCTCGTTCTTTCTTTCTTTCTTTCTGTGGAACAATGGACAGTGACGATGGTGAAGTTGGAAAGCATATGCAGCTAGTAGCGCAGAAACAGAGTAGTACATCACAGGCTACAGAGCATCTGCAGAGTGACTGAGTGTGGATCCAGTTCCAGCCAAATCGTCCGTACGATGAACCGACCGAGAAGAGCGCGAGGAAATCAGAGGGCCGATTAACCAACCTGAGGTAGCAATGGAGGTGGTGGAACTCGTCGAAGCTGACGCCGCTGTTGCGGCCGTCCACCACCAGCCGCCGCAGCTCCGCCTCCACCTCCGCGACGCCCGCGCCGCCACCACCGCCGCCGCCCTCGGCCGCGTGCGCCGGCTTCCCCCACCTCGCCGACGCGAGCCCCAGCCCCACGCCGACCCCGACGCCCACGGCCGACGCCAGAAGGCTCCTCTGCTCCATGGGGTCCCGCGCGCGATCGATCGCCCTCTTTGGTCGCTGTCGAACTCGAGGAAGGAGCTGGAGAGTGTGGTGGGAGGCGGGCGGAGGAAATGAGCCATGGGGAAGGGGTTGGTGGGGGTATATATAGGGGCGGACGGGAGGGGGCCATGGCGGCGAGGCAGCCGGCGAACATGGGGCTTTTGTGCTTCCACGGGGGAAAGGGGTCTTTTTCCAGACCGGCCGGTGGCTGTTTTCAATAGTGGATATGGTAAATGGATCACCTACTACTATGCGCTAGCATTTACTAAAACATTATGTAAACATGTTTACTACTGGTACTCTTAATTAAAATTCAAAAAAAGTACACATTGTATATATTTTTCTTTGCATGAAATTATTTATAAATTTGCGACAATATGATTATACCCTCATTTTGTGTGGCATCCAATGTATGTCATGCCAATATTTCGGAGTACTTATACGACACCAAGGAGCTCAAATGGATAGAAATTGGCAGTGGGAGACCGTAACCTATTTTGACAAATCCGAATCTAGAGTACATTAGAGATGTTCTTTTGTTTATAAAGCGAGACGAAAGTTCTGTTTCAAGGAGAAATATATTATATTAGTTATAAGAGAATGTTTCACTTTGAGTGTGGGATAGGGAAATCATGCACTTGGACAGCAACCGGTGGTATTGATGCATTGCATGTGAATTATTTTGCTTGGAGCATCCCTTGTCTACCCAAATGTGGTAATGGTCTCAAAATATTGCCACGTATACACAAGTTTGATATATACCTCCATCGACGGTTGGAGGATAGCTTTTGGTGTACCCTGAATGTTTTTATTTTCAGGTACACATTTGAGCACCTCTAGCAATGGCTTCTACTTTTGGACCCCCTAAATTCAAAGTAGGGGTCGACCACTGCTTTTTGAGCCCCTTCTTTACCCAGTGGCGTAGCTAGGATATTTAGCTTGGGTAGTCAATTCAGAGTTGTGTAGTCAAATACATGTAGTTATACGTTTTTTTTCTTGATTTGTTTTGCATGATTTCTGCCAATTTACACAAACAACCCGTGTAGTCAGCTGACTACACGGCTAGTGTGTGTGGCTCCACCACTGCCTTTACCCAATAACTCCAACACGTGACTTCTTTTGTGTATTTTCATGACATATGGACCCACTTGTCACTGAGACATATCCAATGCCAAGGTGCTTCTAGTGAAGTAGGGGTTCATGTTGGAGGCCGAACTAGGAGCGTGTCTAGAATCAGTCCTTCGGTAGGGGCCCTACAAGAGTGTGTTACCGGCCTCGGCCCAAAAATCAGAAGTAGGGTCTCATGGAGAGACTTTTATGGAGTGCTCTTACCAACTTGTCAATACCTACGCTTGGTCTACTATGTTTGCATCCTCTATACTGTGCTTGAAATTTGTGGT
Organism: Avena eriantha; assembly: GCA_910589775.1. Classification (NCBI taxonomy): domain Eukaryota; kingdom Viridiplantae; phylum Streptophyta; class Magnoliopsida; order Poales; family Poaceae; genus Avena; species Avena eriantha. Next base: position 404,691,550 of record OU342746.1, on the reverse strand, counting down.
AGTCTTTGTGGAGTCGAGGCACTCTCAAGATCATTTTACAAGAGAATGGACAAATATCTTTTAAAAAACAACTATATTTTCCATAACTAGTGTATCTTATTTTGTGTCCATGTCAATTTTTCATGTGAAGAAGAGCAAACTTTTTGCTGTGACGTATGTTGAAGCAATTTTTTGCAATAACATTTGTGGCTTTTTGGTGAAAATTGGCAAGCTTTGGAAGGACACAAAGTTGTACTATGTGTATTTTTCTTCCCTTTGTTTGTATTTTTTAGGTTACAGAGCTTTGGTACCCGTAGCTAACTGGTACACATAGCATAAATTAACACATGCATGCGGATCGAGTGGCAGCAGCTTGCTGATTTGCTTTGTCCGGATCGAACGTGCGCCTTGTATAATTAAATCTGGCCACTTGCTAGGGATCGATCGGTATGGAGCTACGATCGAGTTATGGCGCGCGTGCACAAGTGGCCGTCGATCGATCAGGGTCGCCGTCGCATGTGGGGACACTGACGTGGCGGGGCCTGAGTTTGACGTGGATCTGACAGGGCAGCCGCCACACCGAGCTCACCACACGCACCTTGTATGCTGCGCTCTCACGTTGCCACCATCGATCGGCACATCACGCTCTATGCTCTTAGGCCTTTCACAACGAGAGTTTCTTAGCGCAGTATCCTAGGTGCTTTGTCTATGTGGCATGTCATTTAATGAAGAAATAGGGTGTTGTTGTATCTTAGCTAAACTACACCCTATGCACGGTATCATAGGCAAAAAAAATTGGCTAGACCAATCACACACATACATGAGACTAAAAGTATTAAATACAACACCACTAAGAAACACCATCTAAGAAACAATGCATTGTTATTGTTATTTCTTAAGTTTTAATTACTCCTATGAAAACGTGCTAAGAAACACCCCATTGTGAAAGGCCTTAACTCGCTTGCGCCGCAATGAAATTATTGGTAGCGGCCATCCATGGCAGCGAGCGACGGCCTCGTGAGGCCATGACCAAGAGCTACTTTTACTTGGCCGTCCCCATCCGTTGATATGTCGCCGTTGTTTTGAAGTGGTGTGTGCTTTCTCATTCGTCCCCATCTTTCAATCTTTACGGTGCCTAGTTAATTTAACAATCTCTTTCCCCATAAGAAAAAATTACTCCAATCTCTTCGTTCCGCCTACTAGGAGAAAGTGACTACTTCCTCTGATTTTCTAGATGTAAAATGTTTTGGCCAAGATATCTTATATTTAGGAGTGGAGTAGGGACTAACATTTATATGACTAGGCATGCATCTTTTGTTTAAAATTGTACTTGAATTTTTGGTGGTAACATCTAGATCAAACGGCTCATCTTTTATCGCAAGCCTTGTCGACCCGTCCTTGCCCTTACATGCGCTCGCATTGTCTCCCTCGGAGGTAACATCTCTATCAAATCAAGTGTCATAAAAACTGTAACCCGAACGCTAATCCCTCTGAACCACCTTCCTCATCTTCCACCTCCAATTCACCAACACTAGTAGCTTGAGATTAAAGTTTTTTACTGCTTTCGACGAAACAAAAAACATGACTCGGCTATATATTAAATGCGTCAAAGCTATTTCACCTTAGTTTTTCTTTGTATGATGTGGCGGTTGGGAAGAGGCCACATCATACGTGGCAGCCACCATGATTAATATAGATCCCCTGTTAGTTTCCCCGCAGAAGGAAAAGAGAACAATCAGCCATGTCCTAACTACTACTTTAAACGAAATCCCAAAAAAAGAGAAGGACCTACTTGTAACTAACTATCAAGCATTACACAGAGCGAAAAAGACACTTTTGTGCATTTGATAAGCTGTACATCGCTAGTTGTTGGTTGTTTCTGAGCACTCCGTACCAATGGAAACAACTTGTATAATGTTGCTGATTGGCCAGTATGTTAGGTCAAGTGCTTTTAAGAAATGGAGTCCTTGTACGCAAGTGTCACCCATGTACAGGTCGTTATATTCTGTGATGATTCACTTCCAACAAGCACATATACCGTCCCCGTTGGAAACGTTCCATTATTGGCATTATTTCTAATTTAGTTTTTGTGCGCGTACCAAACGAACAACAAGCCATGTCTGGAAATGCCACCCCAATGTCCCAATTAACCATACTATAATAGTACGTAGTAGCATCTTTGTCCAAAAGGACGGTGTAAATTGAAATCAGAACCACTAATTGAAAATGATGCGATGTGCCGGGCTTAAACTACCAAAGGTGGTAAAAAGTTTGCCAACGTGCAAAAGCCAAAAGCCAACGCAGCTAATGTTGAGTCCAACTCTCTAGCCATAACGCGCCAGCGTGCAGTTGTTGGGAAGTTGCTATCTTGAATCTTTGCTGAAATCTTCGTTCTGAAAGGTGCTTTCAATTACATACATGTGTGGATGAAAAATATAAATAAGGTATCTAGCAAAACCAGAATATATTTTTTGATTTTCCAAACACCTTTTTCAGTGAAGTGTACCCGGCGGACACAACCAACACATGTGTTACAATGAGCAATATCACCCCATGGCACACCCTGCTGATAATCCTCGGGACCCAACCCGAGTAGGGTTTTTTTTTGCGGGTTAGGTTAAAATGAGCAATATCACTCCATTAGTTGTCTTTAAATTTATAGTTTGCTCATACTTTGAAATGTTCTCGGATCCGCTAATGCTCGCAAGTGTACCTTTCTTCAATACTTTTTGGCAACACATTTGCCACCCATGCATGCATAGCTTAATTAACTATAAGAGGCAATTGCTAATTGGTGCCTCCAATGTGGCAAAGGCGGCACTACCGACCTTTACCGACCAGCCCCAGTCTTTACAAGCCAAATGTGCACCAACTATATCAAAGAATTGTGAAAGGAGAAAAGTTGAAAGAAAGTTGCACATGCACTAGCTAAGTTCATACATAAGAAGCCTTTCTAATTTGTACCGGTTAATTAGCAACCAAGTCATCTCAGTGTGGCTTTTTTTTCTTGTTGCATTGGCCAGCTTTTCTATTTTTTTGTTTTCTGGTAGTGTCGCCCTCCCGATGAGCTTTTTGGCCCTCCTTTTGTTTTGTACTCCAAACTTTCCAATGCGTTGCTTTCAGAATACCACCTTGGACGTTGCAAATTAATATTCTTTACTTGAAGCGATTCACTTTGACTTCTTTTTGAGCTAGTGCATGCTAGCTGCAGTTTGCTTGGGGACAAAGCCTCTACTTGTATGATACTACAATCGAGCTGCTTTTGGTCATGTGCAAGCAATATGTATACTTTCTCCCGTGGAACGGACAACGATGTGACAAGTTGCCATGTTCATAGTTTGTTTACATATTTTCTTCCATCCATGCTTGATTGCTTGTGTTGTAGGTTGCATAAATATTTTGCGTGCAGAGCGCTTGACATTTTGCATCTTTGAATAAGGGTCGGTTATGCATATGACTCCGCCATGTACTCTTTAGGTCTTAAATTGACAATAGAATTATGTGGTATATACACAAAAAACTATTACTAGAAACTTATTCTAATAAGAATCAAACAATATTGTTTTGAGACAAAGTTTGAGTTACATGTGAGGTATAGTTCTTAGCCATAGTTATGTCCAGTGTGATGTGAACGGGATCTAAATAAAATCTCAAACAGTTAACATGCATGTAATAATTTAGCTTATTAATCTGTGCTGAGTGCTGGGGAACCCATCGATCCACATGGATGGGCAGGGCGTGATGGACAGAGGGACGCATGCAGATGCAGGCGGCACGCCCTGACAAACAACTTTAGAGGAAATCGACCTGCTGCCCGGCCGGTCGTCCATCCTATGGCAGCAACGGCTGGAAATGCGCAGGGTAGCCAGGCCGACGTGTCGACGAGCAGCCTGGGCGTCCCGGCCCCGGAGATTCCATGCTGACTCATGACCCACTGCAGCCAGGTCAGCCTGCGTGCAGTGCACTGCAGCGGAAGGTAGCGGGCACCGGCCCACGTCCCTGTCACCTCCACAACAGAACAAATATTACTAGTAGTACATACTTTTTCCTTTACACGTTGATCGATCGAACTGAGATGACCAATGAATACGTTCTAAGGCAGCCAGACAGACGACATACACAAAATGTGTATTCTTTTTTAAAAAGAGCATATATTAATATCGCGAGATTTTACATCCAGCCTCTAGCCTCTGCAACACGTATTACCCTATTGGCATTATGGATACACACAACTAAAAAAAAATCCCGCTACAGTAATCTATGCCTTACAACAACGATCAAACACCCCAAGACAGTACCAGAAATCCATCCTCCCTAAAAGCGACGCCTCCAAGAAGGAAACAGTGCACAATCGCCGTCGTCGCCCTGATGATCGATCATAGGTTTTCACCCGGGAGAAAGTCCATGCTCACAAAACAATGTCTTCAACAAGGCCAAAGGTCAAACCTTAGATTTTCACCCTGCAAGTTTGAACTCTGGAAGTCTCCCGTACTTTCGCCCACACTTTCCAATATCGATGTACCCAAATCATCAAGCCAAAACCTCATCGCCACCAAGATTCAAACCACCATTACCAATCTCCAGATCTCGGCTTTCATATCATTCTCCATGATTGACTTTACCATGGAACTAAAGGCATGTACTTAATGGCAACAGACTGCAAAGCTTGGCAGCACACCCTCTGGAACCAAACAGTCAGATAAAAACATGGTTGCATGCGACCGAAATCCATCCAATCCGGCGAACTCCAGCATGTCATCCATTGGAGTCCACCAGCGGAATCTTCCAGAACACAACACTCCAGCCAGATCGATGAAATCATCCAGCAGGGAGATCTTCGTCTTGGCGTGAGAGGGATCGTAGGACCAAACCCCCTTTATTTGAAGTCAGGCCGATAGCCCCCACACCACCGCCTTCACCGGCCACTAGACCTGCCAGATCTAGGCCGGCAGATCGAGGGTGATCTCGGCCGCGTCGTCCGCGAGCACCATTCCCCGCTGCCCCACCTCTAGGTCATCCCGATATCGCCGCCTTGCAGATGGCGCGCCGAGACATTCGCGCCCCGCCTCACTGCCTCTCCGCACGAAGCCTTGGGAGAGAGACGCGTCCACCTTGCCCCGCCGCCTTCGCAAGCCAAGACACCGCCACCACCACCGGCGGCTAGCAGGGACGCAAGGCTTGGTTTTTTTTTTTGGGAGAAGGGGATCGCCGGCGCGAGTGACCCGGGGCGTCTCATTCTTTTAAATGGGGGGGGGGGGGGGGACAAACAAAATGTGTAGGTACATACGAAGTACCTACCACGAGGAAGGAAAATACGTACGTGTACTCTGAGGGATATGATCTACCAAATCATTTGCCATGACAGGATAGGCACGGCATATGCATGTGTGTGCCTCTCAATCTCCCATAAGTTAGGATAAGATCCTGCATCTGCCTCCATGTGTGCCTCGCCGTTTGGCTGGAATATTCATCTGTCGGACGCCCCACTGCATCGCATCGCATCGCATCTGCGTGCACTACCCAACAACAGAATCGCACAAACATGCAAGTATTCTCTACTGTAACAAACAAGGCTATTTCTACTCTACACTGATATTTTGAGCTAAGGTCGTACGGCCTTGTTAGTGTTTGGTATATACTATTACTGTGCACCCAGTGGCAACGACAGTGGGCTAGCTAGCTAGTGGAGCAGTTAGGCTCTGATCACCGAGAATACACATAGAATCCATAAACCACATATGTATAATAATGCACTACGGGATGCTACTACCTCCGTTCCGTAAAAAAAAAAACGAGACAAAACAATGTAAAGTTTGACCAAGAGTATAGAAAAGTCTATCAAGAAGTATGCTACTATATATTGATATAATATGAAAATGCATGTCATGATGAGTATCTAATGACCTTGATTTGACATGACATACGTTGATATTTTTAAAGAAAACTAGGTTAAAATTTACATCATTTTACTTTTATTTTTTTTATACGAGTTTGCAAGTACTTGACAGGATGTCACGGCAGGAACAGCATGCACGCACTGTTTTTTGTTCTGTTTTTGTTTCAACGGTGCATATACAAACAGAAGGCAATGTTCCTGTGTATCAGAAAATGAAGAAAATTGCATGGATGCAAGCTAAGTGTAAAGCTAGATTTTGAACGGTGCACACCGAAGTGACCTAAAAGTAGCGGCCAGAATGCAAATTAGGTCAACAACCACGCACGGCCAACCATTGGCACGACGAGGCCATTATGTAGCTAGTGGACATCCTATTAGCTAGGCATGCATGCACAAAAGGCCATTTATATTAATAATCTGCCACCCTGGACAATTAGCCGTGAACACTCACTCACTGGGGCACACATCGTGCATATTATTATATGGAAAATCCAGGCTTGACAGTGACCGTGATTCTGTCGTACCTACGTGTTGGTCGAAAGATACAAAATGTCTTTACGAGCTAGTCGATGGATGATGATCGCTCCTCCAATCGCCCGATGATTCTGTGGCCGGTGTGTGGTGTTTGCATTGGCTAGGTCGATCCTTTAATTTGATTGGTTTGTTTGATAGAGTAAAATTAGATTGGCAGAAGCAAGTTGCATTGCGTGCACACTATGCTCGCATATACTACCTTCGTCCTAAGGCTCAAGGCATATAACTTTTTTCAAAAGTCAAACCAACTAAAGTTTGACCAAGTTTTTAGAGAAAAATATTAATATTTACACTACGTAATCCATTTTCTTTCATACATCATGAAACATATTTTCGCATGGTATCTATATAATATAATAGTTCTTGATAGTTTTTCTAAAAGTTTGGTCAAACTTTACATGGTTTGACTTTTAAAAAAAGTTATATGCCTTAAACCTAGAGATAGAGGGAGTATGATCGGTGCATGCATGCCGATTGCCGCCATGAAAGAAAAACACCTTTGCTTGGGGCCACCCCTCATTGGGGAACATGGTGTCCATCATCCGACACCAACCGTGCTCCTCCACAGCAGTGAATTGATTAGCAGTGGCTAAAGTACATGGAGGGAATTAGGCAGGCAACATGTCCAACACACACAAAGCTAAAGTAGAATAAATTAAATAGTCGTGTTGGAAAGTTGAAGTTCAGTGGATGAAAAGTTGGGGCCGAGATTCACACTGACACGGCAGATTGGTGTGTGCATGAATGGCTAGCTTAAAGTTAGAGCATCTCTAAGGGTCGGTTTGATAGCCCACGTGGCCTATCGTGCCTCATACATGCTGAGTTTGGCCAGGCTGACTATATCCCATTGCGTGGTATTTGGTAGCATGTATGAGCTAAGATATGTTGAGTTGAGATGTTATTTGGTGTCCTGTGTGGCTTGAGATATGCCAACCATTTGTTTACTCCCATTTGAGATGGTGAGGATACCATCAGGATTGTGAAATATGAAAAATAAGATTACAAGATTACAAGTGACCCAACCAAAGTTTATTCTCCCATAGGTGGCTACAAATTAAACAAGAGTGTAGCAGGTTCACTAGAGCCTGTGATGGTATCAAGAACCACCCCCTGAGTAGCGTTGCCGTGGCCACCTAGGTCCCACAAGCATTGAGAGCTTTCAAAGCCCAAAATAAAGGATGAAGCTTCTACATGATCCCATTGTTGGCTAAAACTTCATCAAGCTCCAATATGGATTGATCTTATTGCATATATCAAACTCCTAGCCTAAAATGCCACCACTCATGGAAAGAAGAGAAACAATGATGGAGTCACCATTGACCTTGATGGCCCAAGTGAAACAATGGAAAGTCGCTCGGACCGACCCTGGGAAAATAAGCTATTCAAGGAAGATTTGAAGCGGTAGGCGTCTAGTGTCATATTACAAGAATCGTTGAAAGAAACGATCTTCGCCAAAGAGATCTCTAGCGTAAAAAGAGTAGAGGTTCGAGAACTCAAAAAAGGATGAGCGCTTGAAGAGAACTACCGAACCGATGTCACCGAGGCCGCCGAGAAGCTTCGTCAAGCTTCCATGCCCGGTGTTGGTAAGCATTCATGATGTTGAACTACTTGAACTATTTAAATACTTATGTATATCTATTTGTGCAAGTGTTGAACAAAATGTTAAAATTGGTCAATGCTAGCCTCAGGACAAAATTTGGGACACGTCGTTGGGTTAGGACAAATATAGGGGGACACAACTTAGCCCTTCCTCCAAATGGGATAAACTAGAGGACAAAAAGAACAATATTTGGGGTGCGTCCTTGGAGATGCTCTTAGCTGGGATGGCGTCAAGGGCGCACATGGTTCCTGGCCGAGGGTGGCAAATGGCAACTAAGCCGTACGGTGCACATCCCATATAATTTCTCCGTCTCAAAATAGATGTCTCGGATTTATTAAAATTTAGATGAATCTAGACACTATTTAATATATAGATTCATCCAACATTAGACAAACCCACGACATCTATTTTTAGACAGAGGGAGCATAAGTATTCCCTCCTCCCAAATCAATTGATACACATGTACTCCTACCTAGATATATCCTAGTATGTAAATATATACATATTTAGATAAAACTGAGTCAATTAACTTATTATGAAGAATATTATTTTTTTAAACAGAAGACTGCACTGTACGCTGCGGTGGCTCCCGTTTTTAAACAGTGTCAATTGATCGGCGCCACTTGTATGCAGCTACAGAGAGGCATTTGTGCAGAAACCACTGTGCTTGCATTGCATGGACCATGATTAATTAATTGAAAGAATATTTTCTAGCTATCTAGCTAAGCTATAGGCAGGTCCCAATGTATACTATACACAGGACGTACTGCGTCCTAGGTTGGCATCCATGGATGGCACCATGGGGTCATGTGATGCAATGCAATTTCGCGAAAAAAAAAGTGATGCAATGCAAGCGTGCTGAAATAACCAAGTGGGACAAATAATTGGTGTGCAAAGCATGGACGATGGATCTCCCCGTCCGGCCCATGATCCCTCCTCTCCGGCCGGCGGCTTGTCGGCGCAGCAGGAACCACCACGCTGTCATGCGTGCATCTACAAGCACCTAAAGCTAGATAGCTACGGCATTGTAATAAGAGATTAAGATATTCATCTGAGATCTCGTTTTGAACTTTATTGATTAATTAATGAACGGAAATTATAATGAACTTTCAGATTTGCATGAACCATGGGATCAAGATCGTGTGGCAGGGGAGGGGTTCGCGCACGCGCGAGATTCGTCACGTTCGTGTGCTATGAGGGTTCTTAACGAAACATATGAAGATATACCCAAGACAGCTAAATAAACAAACACCAACAACAAAGATCCAGACAAAAAAGGAAGTCAAATAGAGATCGTTCATTGTAATCGTATCTATGCCTCTACCTTCTGATCCGTGAAACATAATGCCACCGATAAAATTTGAAACTTTGATTTCAATGTTCCAAAAGAATTCCAAAAAAGAAGATACCTGGATTTAGTCAAGATGACTATGTAAACTACCAGCGTGATTTTTTTTTTTGAAGAATACCAGCGTGCAAATTTTAAATGTGCAAATACATCGCATTTTGGGTCGGCAAAAGCGACTAATGGGACGAATTTTAGAAGATTCAGAATTAGCACTATTCAAAAAAAAAATCTGCAGATTTATCATTATTTGGGGGGATGCAGATTTATCATTCTAGGCGGAAAAACTCGCGGGTGGCTAGACTGAACCATGGATCGAATTGCCATGGGCTTTACTCCGGCACTGAGTCCGTGGACTTCTATCATGGGCCTCCTCTGGTTCCTCGACCCAATGCAGACATGTACGGTTATGACATTGCTCAATTATATGGGCCCGATGGAATATGCCAAGGCCCATCTTCGAAAGGAAGTGCTAGACCAGAGTACGCATCTGCAGAACTCGTGAGCTAAAATCAAAATCAAGGAAACGGAGAACTCGTGTAGTAATCCGGCGTTTAAAATTCCTGGTCTTGAATCGAGAATCATAAACGAGACGGGGAACATGTGCTCCCGACTCCCATTCCACTTATTGTTCGCCGCTGCTGTTTCATTTTCCGGTTAAGCTATCAAGTTTGGAATATTTTAGCACGTAAAATATGTATATTTGTTATTTTTTATACAAATTATAAATAAAAATGTTAAAATCTCAAACTTAACACTCACATGTGTGCGTCTGTTATTTTTTTTCAGAACTTCTTGTTTTCCAATGCAGGAAAATAATTTACATACATTTCCTATTTTGTGGCGGGTTCTTCTTTCTTTCCCCTGTTGGCCGCCATCTTCGTGCTTGATTGTGCTCCCGTTTCAAATATCCCCCTAACCTAGTGTCCATTCCATTTGTCATGTCGTGTTGGAAAGCCGGAGGCACCACTGGTTGACGAGCAACCTTCGTGCATCGCACTGGGCTTGTTGGCTACAGGATTCTCCCCCCGTTGGCGCGCCGAACATAGAAGGTACACTAATTTTTTCTGAGAGAAATCACATATTTCATTAATCGAAAATCGACAACACATGTGAAAACTAAATTTGCAGATAAAATTCTAAGAGATTGAAAAATAAAAAATGATCCCTAGGGTTTTCTGGAACCACCGAATGCAATGGCTGCCGCCCAGATCTAGAGCCGTCGAGATGAACATCAAAAGAGACGCCGAGCCTCCAGCAATGCAAGATCCAAGAAAGCACCATCGCCAACGAGGCTTTGCGACTCGATGAATATATAGGCCCGCTGCGCGTAGCAAGGCACATGTTGCGTCGATCGAAGAAAATCCCCATGCTATCTTGAACCAAGATCCATCATCTCCTATCGACGAATTCGTAGAAGAATACGCCTGATCCACCACCTCGGGACCAACATCCTCGCTCCAGAATAATCAACCCGTCCGCCGCCAGCGCCGTTGCAAATAACAGCGGACACCAACGACACATCGAGAAACTGATTTTGTCATATCTGAAGAACAACTAGAAGAGCAAAGCCACCGATCTGAAGGACCGAGCAACACACGTTGCTATCTACTCCAAGATGCCGTTGTGAAAGTCACTGCCAGTGTGGGAGTAAAGTTGAGACAGATTTATTTGCATAGACGCCGTTGCTTCCACCCCAACGACGCACCTCGCCGCCGCGCCCGGCCGCCGCCTCCTCTCCCTCGTCGCCGCCGCCGCCGGCCCGACCCCGCCGCCGGTCGCCGCCGCCTCCTGTCCCTCGGCCCAGTTGCCCTCCGCCGGCCGCCGCCCCGCCCCTCGTCGCCTCCGTCGGCCGCCGCCCCGCAGTCTCGTCAGATCCGATTCGGTCTGGTTAGAAAAAAAGAAAAAAATATGTCTTCCTCCTCGGGCTATGTTATGATTCCTCGCTGCCCGGTGATTTTTGATGGCGCGAATTATCCTGATTTCGCTGCCTTTATGCGCGTTCATATGCGCGGTCTTCGCCTTTGGGGTGTGCTTTCCGGTGAGGTCTCCTGTCGACCGCGCCCCGTTGTGCCTCCAGTGCCTCGTGCACCGACGCCCGTTGTCCTTGCCTTCGATGCTACTCAGGCGGTCAAGGATGTAGCCCAGAGTGCTGATGATTCTGCTCGGGCTGATTATGAGCGCCAGGTCCAGGAGCATTCTACTGCTACTACTACCTACCGGCTGGATCTGGCTGACTACACTCAGTGGATAGATGAGGATGCTCGTGCTGCTGCTGTTCTCACTTCTAGTGTTCTACCTCAGTATGCTGCTGAGTTCATGGGTCTTTCCACTGCTGCTGCTCAGTGGGCTTTTCTTCGTCAGCGCTATCAGCCGTCTGGAGATGCTCTTTATCTGTTTGTGGTTCGTCAGGAGCATGATCTTAAGCAGGGTGATTCTACTATTGATGATTTCTACACTCAGAGTGCTGCTATTTGGCGTCAGCTTGACTCTATTCGTACAGCGGTGTGTAACACCTGTCCCTGCTGTCTGATTGTGCGCGCGGATCTAGAGTTTCAGCGCGTCTTTGAGTTCTTGTCACGGCTTCGCAAGGAGTTTGAGCCACGCCATGCCCAGCTGCTTGCCCGTGGTCGTGTTCCGCTCTCTGAGGTACTGGCTGAGCTTCGTGCTGAGGAGACTCGTCTTCGTGGTGCTGGTCTTCTTGAGGTTCCTTCTGTTCTTGCTGCTCATGGTCCCCCTGTGCCGTCGGCTTCGTCGCGGTCTCTCGCGCCGCCGCTACTCTCTGCTCCACCGGCCCAGGGTCAGCGTCAGTCTCAGCAGCCTCGTGGTTCTCGTCCTCCCTGTGCCCACTGTGGCAAGCCTGGCCACGATATCTCTGGTTGCTGGACAAGGGATCCACGCTTACGTCAGCAGTATCTTACTCGTCGCCAGTCTGGTTCTTCAGGATCTTCTGTTGTTGCCTCTGGACCTACTACTGGCGCTTCTGGACCTCCTGCTGGTGCTCTATCTGATCAGGATATTATTCGTGGTCTTCGTTGTCTGCTCGCTGCTACAGGCTCCTCCTCGTCGGGTACTGCTGGTTCTGTGACTAGTTCTTCTGGCACTGCGCGACCATCATCTTCTACACAGTCAGGTACGTCATCCCCGTGGTATCTGGATTCTGGAGCTTCTTTTCATATGACTTCTGCATCTTCTATTCTTTCCGCTCTTCGCTCTCTTATTTCTCCTGTCCGTGTTATTACGGCTGATGGTACCTCTCTTCCTGTTTCCAGTCGAGGCACCCTCTCTACTTCCTCCTTCTCTGTTCCTGATGTTTCTCATGTTCCCAGCCTTAAGATGAACCTTTTCTCTGCTAGTCAGCTTACTGATTCTGGTTGTAGGGTCATTCTTGATGCTGATTCTTGTGCTGTTCAGGACCGTCGTACACAGGCTCTGGTTGGAGCTGGCCCTCGCAGCATTGAGTCTCCGGGGCTCTGGGAGTTAGACTGGCTTCGCGTTCCTTCCGCCGACACTTCTTCTGCCACTTCTCCTGCGGTTGTTGCTTCTGTCACTGGCTCCTTTCAGCAGTGGCATCATCGGTTGGGTCATCTTTGTGGCTCCCATTTATCATCCTTAGTTCGTCGTGATCTTCTGGGGCTTGTCTCAGGAGATGTGTCGTCGTTACATTCGTGTCAGGGTTGTAGGTTAGGGAAACAGATTCAGCTTCCCTATCCTACTAGTGTGTCTGTATCTCAGCGACCTTTTGATTTAGTTCATTCAGATGTGTGGGGTCCAGCTCCCTTTGCTTCAAAAGGGGGCCACCGATACTATATTTTGTTTATTGATGATTTTTCACGGTACACATGGTTATTTTTTATGCGCTCTCGCAGCGAGGTGCTTGCTATTTATCAGCGCTTTGTGGCCATGGTTCGTACTCAGTATTCCACGCCTATTCGTGTGTTTCGTGCTGATTCTGCAGGAGAGTTTATCTCCCAGCACCTACGTGGCATCCTTGCTGAGCAGGGTACCCTTGCTCAGTTCTCGTGTCCCGGCGCCCATGCTCAAAATGGTGTCGCCGAGCGTAAGCATCATCATATTCTTGAGACTACCCGCGCTATGATGATTGCTTCCTCTCTTCCGCCGCATTTCTGGACTGAGGCTGTCGCTACGTCGACTTACCTCATTAATATCCAGCCTTCAGCTGCTCTTCAGGGTGGCATTCCTCTCGAGCGTCTCTCTGGCTCCTGTCCAGACTACTCGACTCTTCGTTTATTTGGTTGCGTTTGCTATGTCCTTCTCCCTCCTCGTGAACGCACCAAACTAACCGCTCAGTCTGTTGAGTGTGTTTTTCTCGGCTATAGTGATGAGCATAAGGGCTATCGCTGTTGGGACCCCGTTGGTCGTCGTATGCGCATCTCTCGTGATGTCACGTTCGATGAGACGCGTCCTTTCTATCCTCGCCCCACCTCTGGTACTTACCCAATGGATGATCTCTCTTTTCTTCTTTTTCCCGATACACCTTCCGCTGTCTCTTCTCCTCCACCTCCTCCTTCTGCTGTGCCTCCTCTGTCTTCGGCGCCATCCTCTCCTCCGTCTAGTTCCCCTAGTTCTCCTCGGTCTCCAGCTTCGGATCCTTCCTTCGCGCCTCCTTCTTCCTCCTCTTCTGATGAGTCATCTTCCGTGGATGAGCTTCCTTCCTCACGACCTGTTCGTCTGCATCGTGCTCCAGACCGGTACTCCCCTAGTCAGTATGGTCTCTCTGTAGTCTCCGAGCCGACTTCTTATCGGGATGCTGCGTGTCATCCTGAATGGCAACTTGCCATGGCTGAGGAGATCGCTGCGCTTGAGCGCACTGGCACCTGGGATCTTGTCTCTCCCCCTTCTGGTGTTCGTCCTATCACGTGTAAGTGGGTCTATAAAATTAAGACCCGCTCTGATGGATCTCTTGAGCGCTATAAAGCGTGTCTTGTGGCTCGTGGTTTTCAGCAGGAACATGGTCGTGACTATGATGAGACCTTTGCTCCTGTGGCCCATATGACCACTGTGCGTACTCTTCTTGCTGTTGCTTCTGTCCGACGCTGGTCTGTGTCCCAGCTTGATGTTCAGAATGCTTTTCTTAATGGCAAGTTGAGTGAGGAGGTTTATATGCAGCCTCCTCCTAGGTATTCTGTTCCCGATGGGATGGTTTGTCGTCTTCGACGTTCCCTTTATGGCCTGAAACAGGCCCCTCGTGCCTGGTTTGAGCGCTTTGCCACTGTGGTGGCTGCTGCTGGTTTCTCTCCTAGTTCTCATGATCCAGCGCTTTTTGTTCACACTTCTCCTCGTGGACGCACTCTTCTCCTTCTCTATGTTGATGATATGATCATTACTGGTGATGATCCTGAGTATATTGCCTTTGTCAAGGCTCGCCTTCGTGATCAGTTTCTTATGACTGATCTTGCTCCTCTTCGCTACTTTCTTGGGATTGAGGTTTCCTCCACTTCTGATGGGTTTTCTATCTCTCAAGAAAAGTATATTCAGGATCTTCTTGCTCGGGCTGCTCTTACGGATGAGCGCACCGTTGAGACTCCTATGGAGCTTCATGTTAAGTTTCGTCCTACGGATGGTGATCCTCTTCCCGATCCCACTCGTTATCGCCATCTTGTTGGGGTTCTTGTTTATCTTGCTGTCACCCGTCCTAATATCTCTTATCCTGTTCATATTCTGAGCCAGTTTGTCTCAGCTCCTACTACTATTCACTACGGTCATCTCCTCCGTGTCCTTCGTTATCTTTGTGGCACGATTACTCGTTGCCTTTTCTTTCCTCGTTCTAGCTCTCTCCAGCTCCAGTGCTACTCGGATGCTATGTGGGCGAATGATCCTACGGATCGTTGTTCACTTTCTGCTTACTGTGTGTTTCTTGGTGGTTCGCTTGTTGCTTGGAAGACGAAGAAACAGGTAGCGGTTTCCCGTTCGAGTGTTGAGGCTGAGTTGCGGGCTATGGCTTCGGTGACTGCTGAGGTGACCTGGTTACGGTGGTTGCTTGCAGATTTTGGGGTCTCTATTACGACACCCACTCCGCTTTTGTCAGACAGTACAGGTGCTATCAGTATTGCACGTGATCCGGTCAAGCATGAGCTGACCAAGCATATTGGTGTTGATGCTTTTTATACACGTGCTCAGGTGCAGGATCAGATTGTTGCGCTTCATTATGTGCCTTCAGACTTGCAGTTGGCAGATTTCTTTACAAAGGCACAAACCCGCGCTCAGCATGATTTCTTACTCTCCAAACTCAGTGTTGTGGATCCACAATGAGTTTGAGGGGGGGGGGGGGTGTTAGAGTACATTTGTATATTTTAGTTTCTCCATATGTTAGGAGGTTTTCCCATATGTTAGGAGGTTTTCTGTATATTTGCACATGTACATGTACTATATATTCTGGCCTTTGGCCCTCTGGTAATACAAGAGATTATTACCCTAACAATTAGTACAAATTGTACTACATACACAGATCAAAACTAGTCTACAAATTATACTAATCTACATGAGCTGAGACTAAATCTGTTCCCGCTTGCAGCCCTAAGCCATATGCATGCGGCCGGGGAGAAGCGGCGCACGCACTCGTCGTCCCCTGTGGAGTGCCTAGCAACCGATCGAGAATCCAGTGGGGCGCGTATGGAAAACCACATGATTTTTACCGCATGCTGTACATTGTCGACCCGCGCGCGTGTACGGTGAATATGATCAAGTTGTTGATTCGATGAAAGCTAAAGGCTGATTTCTCGAAAGGTTGAGGCGATATACCACGACGGTAGTTCATCACTATACAGTCATGTCTTCGTCACGGCAGACGGCGGCGACCTAAGCTAAGCTTTATAACTACGACGTTCGTGCAAAATCCATCGGTTGCGTCTCCATGCAATACGACAGCCGCGGTGATAGATATCGATCCTTTGAGTCGGAGTCGGGCAACACTATCTGCGTTCGACTTCACCCTCGAAAACTTTCTCTAGGATTTGGGTATATATACAAAAATAATAATGTTACACCTATGAAAAGGATCTACTGAATCCACTTACGGACACGTCATGGCATCGTGCGATTGGGGTTCCGAGAATTCAGCCGTGGAGAAACAAGGCACTTTCCGTAACAATATGTCCGTAATCCTAGCATTATCGATTAAAAAAACTGGCCACATGCATGCGCATACGCCCTTAATTCGTACGTATATACTAGTCGGCCGGTACGACGACCAAAAGTCAGTAGCTTGTGGCCGGTGGCGACGGCGAGTCTCCGGTCAAGCAAGTATAGTGCGATGGAGGCTAGCTTGCACGCATGCTGTCTCCCTCAACCAGGATAAAAAAGGACCAACAGTATTATTAGACAGATGAAGGAAAGTGCAGACACTAGCTACCGGCCGGCCACTTGTAAGCTAGGGTCGGTCGTCATGCACCTGTATAATCGACACGTACTAGGAAGTCGGGTCTTCCGGCGGCCGGACCCTTGGCATGCGTGCGGCCGGCAAAAGAAACTAAACTAGAGCATATACTACTGCTACTCTACAGGAACAATAGTGCTGAGTCAGTTGTTTGCAACGAAAAGTTATAGATAGTTTTGATGACGTGGAGAGGAGAGAGAGTGAGGTTGTCTACAAAGTTCTAGACAGTTTGTAGTAATCTTACAGATAACTTACAGACGGTATTTTGTTGTTTTATGAGTGGTGTCTATAATTTATACTCACACGTAGCTACCTAAAAATAAATTGTCTATAATTTTATCTATAGAGACACCACCTGTAAACCAATGTGCATGCCCTACTATATATACACATTTCCTCTCGAGGATCTCTCTTAACTTCAACCCAAAGTAGTTGCTCCTGTTTAAATCAAAGTCCGATTCTCGGTTCAATTCAGGCGGCAATGTTTATACAGGTACGGGTGGGTGCACTGGTCGCTGCATGCTGCTGCTTTTCTACACCTGGGAGTGGGAGATGGTGCGTTCAAACATATGCATCACCTTTTCCACATTCAAGTCCAACACATACTACTCAGTATTATTCCATTAAAACAAGGCCAACACATTTTCCACACAAAAGCTAATTAAGTACGACCGACGGAATACAAAAATTCATTCTTTTGAATCTAGGGTCTCCTCTCCTGCCATCGGAAATAACATTTTAAAATGTTAAAAAAAACTGATTTTTTTCACGTGTACATCTTAACATTCTACATGCGGCTCAGCGAGTTTCGTGGAAAAAGCGACAGCTCTTGTGTCATCATGTGTAAAAAAGCTAAAGAAATGTCAATTGAAGAGCTTTTTTTACACTAAATTTTGTCTTTTTTACACATGACTCAAAAAAACATCGGTTTTCTATGAAACAACTTTGCGAGCACATGGAACGTCGAGGTGTAGGCACGGCAGTTTTTGTCGGATTTTCTAACAATCTAAAATGTGTCTAAAATTCATTTAAAAAAACAGAAGCATATGCTCCTGGGTGCAAAAGGCCGTATACATCATTACTCGGCACTCACAAGTCACAATCGTGTTGTTCTTTGGGTGCTAATCTCTAGCCCCTATTGTTTTCGTACTTTGAACCTCCTCGGTGCAAAAGTGCCCTGTGCATCGGTACTCACTCACAATCGTGTTAAGTTACTACTCATGGTAGAAAAATGGTCTTTGTTCCAGCATCCAAATACCATTGGTTTCAGTTCGTTTTTTTAATTGGGACCAATACCAGTCACCGGTCCCGGTTCATGCTGACTGGGCATTGGTCCCGGTTCATCTCTAAGCATTGGTTCCGGTTTGTGATATGAACCGGGACCAATGCCACCGCGACGCACACGTGGCGCTCTGTGGAGCATTGGTCCCGGGTCATGCCACGAACCGGGACCAAAAACCCCGCGACGTTCCGCAATGCGGGACAATCGAAATTAATTCGAGGCAGAAATTGAATCGAGGCAGATATTGAATTGATCAGTATTTTTGAAAAAATATTTCACCAATTAATCGAGACAAAGATTTAAATCGAGACATTTTATTAATTTGACCACAAATTCTTTCCAAACAAAGGTGCGATTTTATAAATTCTTCCTAGTTGACAATTTCACTTCCGCTGCCGCTGTCCTCCGAGCCGACGGCTTCCTCGTCGTCGTCGGACGAAACCTCCACGATTTCCGCATTGTTCGGGAGTCGGAGCTCCTCTGCGCGGCTAGCGGTGTCGATGGCGGTGTAGATGCTCCGTCCAGGGACGGACCAGAACCTCTCCCGCCCTTCTCGGTTGCGGAGATCTGGGTGCACCACGCGTCCGTAAACGATGCGGTTGCGAAGCTTGGCCTTACGGGCCAGTACGGGCTGGCTGCCGTGTACCGGGGCAATGCCCTCTTCCACACGGGCATCTGGCGGCGACGCTCCGCGATTACGCTCTCCATCTCGTATCCGTCGAGGACGAGGAGCGGAGCCACCGACACACCCGCGTAGCTGATGCGCCATCCGGCGGGCACCGTCGCGCGGCGCGGCGCGAGGATGTTGTAGTACGCGAACATCGCCACCTCGTAGAAGTTGAGCGTGGGCACCTCCATGGCGGCGCAGTGGAGATCGGAGAGGAAGGGGAGGCGAGACGACGGCATGGTGGAGAGGTGCAGAGGGCGAGGCGATGGCACGGTGGAGACTGCAGAGAGGCCGAGGCGATGGCGAATGCGACGCGCTATGGGCTCATATTTGTACGCGGGGACGACGAAGCGACGATGGGCATTGTGTTGGGTCCGCAGCATAGAAAACAAAAAAAATTCCTACGATGAGAACTACACGCCAAGATCTATCTACTAGGTACAGAGCAACGGGTGGACATACATCCAACGAGAACTTACCCTCGAAGACAATGAGTTTTGCTAACGAGTAGGAACTCGTGGTTGATTTAGTCGTACACTTGCCGATCTCAAGATCGTGAGGAAGTCCGAGCGCCGCAACTCAGCAGCGCATCCGCACTCGCACACACGTTCAAGCCATCGGACAACCTCCACCTCCTCGCTCTAGCGATCCAGCGGAAGCAGCAACTCCTTCCAGACGAAATGCCACCGGGAACATGTATCTCTCTAATCCGAGACCATGGGGGGATAATTTTAGAGGGGGAGAGAGATCCTTCACAAGGAGGTGTGAGGAAGAAGGAGGAAGAGGGGGGCCTTTTATAGGAGGAGGGGGTGCCCCTCCTCTCCATGGCCGGCACATGGGGGGTGACTCCTCACCTCCCCCATTCTTGTGGTGGTAACCCCTTCACATTAAAATGCCTCTTCACATTCCCCTTTAAAGTCCCTACTTTAAATGCATTAAAATTCTCCAAGTTTAATGTTCTCTCATTTAATAAAACTCTTTTATTAAATTTATTCAGAATTTTGTTAATTACTTTAATTAACAAACATTCACATATAACCCCTTGCAATATTTCAATATCACACGCAGAACCACTTTCTGCAATTTCACCCGAAACAATTTCCGGTTTCTATCAAAACAATTCTTGCGCTTTGCAATTCTTTTTTTTCTGAAACATATGTGCTCCAAAATGGTGTCCGGTAACTCTTAAGTGTGTCATCCTACGGTTCGCGAATAATGCTGACATGATTGAGACTCCTCTCAGATCAATAATCAGAAGCGGGACCTGGAGGTCCATACTGACTCCTGCATATTCAACGATGACTTCTATGATCGTGAGAACCTTTAACGCTTGTAATTTAATCCCTTTGTCTCTTGATATAATACATGTCCGAGATTCGATCATCGGTATCCAAATACCTAGTTTGATCTCGTTACCGACATGCACTCTTTTCTCGTTCCCGTGATATAACATTCTAGTGATCACATCACTTGCTTGCAAGCTACCTTAATGTGATATCACCGAGAGGGCCTAGAGTATATCTATCCGTCATCGGGATTGACAAATTTCACTCTTGATCCATGAGCCTCAACATAACACCTTCGTAGCACTGAACCCATCTTTATAGTCACCCAGTTACGGTGTGACGTTTGATGTTATCAAGATACTCTTCCAGTGTTAGCAATTAACATGATCTCATGGTCTAAGGATAAAGATTACTTCGTATGATGTTATAGCAATGTAAACATAATGACTTGATTGTAATGCTATACTTCGGATGAATATTCATCACATTATTTCACAAATGTTGTGACCTTGTTATTAACAACATCCAATGTCCATGATCAGGAAACCTTGATCATCTTGTTAATCAACAAGCTAGTCTATAAGAGAGGCATAACTAGGAACCCTTTTTGTTTATTAAACACACATGTATTGATGTTTCCGATCAATACAATTATAGCATGCAAAATAAACATCTATCATATATAAGGAATACATAATAACAACTTTATTATTGCCTCTCAGGGCATATTTCCTTCACATTGGTCCTGGTTTCTACCACGAACCGGGACCAAAGCCCCGCCCCGTGACACGTGGCGGCCCAGCAACTGAGGGGTTCCGCGCATAAAAACAATAAATTTTACTCTACGCCCCTGAACCCCTGAAGCTGCCAGGACCTATCTATTAGTAATACAGTAACAGGATGGGCTTTTCGCGAACTTACCCTTGAAGACCAAAAAGCGTTGTCAACGCTTAGGAGAGCGTGGTTGATGTAGACGAGCCGAAGCCGACCTCAAGGTCGTGATGAAGTCCTTGCACTCCTTCTGGCTCCCGCTTGCATAATAACAACTTTATTATCCCTCTCAGGGCATATTTCCTTCAGTCTCCCACTTGCACTAGAGACAATAATCTAGTTCACATAGTGATAAATCTAACACCCATGGAGTTCTGGTGTTTATCATGTTTTTCCCTAGGGAGAGCTTTAGTCAACGGATCTGCTACATTTAGGTTCGTGTGTACTTTACAAATCTTTATGTCTCCATTGACATGTTCGCGGATGGAGTGAAACCGGCGCTTAATATGCTTGGAATTCTTGTGAGACCTCGGTTCCTTGGCGTTGGCTATGGCTCCATTGTTGTCACAATAGATCACCATTGGGTCCAATGCACTAGGAACCACACCTAGTTCCGTAATGAACTCTTTCATCCAAACCGCTTCCTACGCCGCTTCTGAAGCAGCAACATATTCCGCCTCCATCGTTGATCCAGCCACCATAGGTTGTTTGGAACACCTCCAACTAACTGCTGCTCCGTTCAAGAGAAATACATATCCGGATTGAGACTTAGAGTCATCCGGATCAGTGTCAAAGCTAGCATCGACATAACACTTAGCGTCTAGCTCTTCTTCACCTCCGTATATAAGAAACATATCCCTAGTTCTTCTCAAGTACTTGAGCATGTTCTTGACCGCTATCCAGTGTTCTGAACCTGGATCAGATTGGTACCTACTAGTCAAACTAATAGCATGTGCCACATCCGGTCTTGTACATAGCATGGCATACATTATAGATCCTATGGCTGAGGAATAGGGGATCTTATCCATTATCTCTCTTTCTTCCGCCGTAGCCGGACTTTGAGTCTTGCTCAATGTCTTGCCTTGCAACATAGGTAAGAACCCCTTCTTACTTCCGTCCATATTAAACTTCTCTAACATCTTATCAAGGTATGTACTCTGCGATAGCCCAATTAGGCGCCTTGATCTTACTCTATAGATTTTAATGCCTCATATATATGACGCTTCACCAAGGTCTTTCATCGAAAATTTGCTGTTTAGATAACTTTTAACACTGTTTTATATCATTTCCAATCAATAATATGTCATCCACATATAATATCAGAAATGCCACATTGCTCCCACTCACTTTCTTGTAAATACAAGCCTCTCCATAAGTTTGGACAAATCCAAACTCTTTGATCACCTCATCAAAGCGGAGATTCCAACTCCGGGATGCTTGCTTCAGTCCATAGATGGATCGCTCAAGTTTGCATACCTTATTAGCATCCTTAGGATCGACAAAACCCTTAGGTTGTATCATATACAATTCTTCTTCAATATTACCATTGAGGAACGTAGTTTTGACATCCATCTGCCATATTTCATAATCGAAATATGCAGCAATTGCTAACATAATCCTAACCGACTTAAGCATCGCTACGGGGGAGAATGTCTCATCGTAGTCAACTCCTTGAATTTGTCGAAACCCCTGTGCGAAAAGTCGAGCCTTATAGATGGTCACATTACCATCAACATCAGTTTTTCTTTTGAAAATCCATTCATTCTCAACGGCCTTTCGATCGTGAGGTAAGTCCACCAAGGTCCAAACCTGGTTCTCGTACATGGATTCCATCTCGGATTTCATGCCTTCTAGCCATTTGTTGGAATCTGGGTTCATCATCGCTTCTTCATATGTCGTAGGGTCATCTATTTCATCAACCATGAAATTCATAACAGGATTACCGTACAGTTCAGGAGCTGCACGTGTCCTACTTGACCTGCGAGGTTCGGTAGTGTCCTCTTTCGAAGTTTCATGATCAATATCATTAGCTCTCTCTTCATTAGGTGAAGTCAACTCCGAAACAATTTCTGGTGCTGCGCTACTCGCCATTTTATGAAGACAAGGTTCAATAACCTCTTCGAGGTCTACCTTCCGACTACTCACACCTTTCGTGAGAAGCTCCTTCTCGAGAAAGGATCCATTCTTGGCAACACAAACCTTGCCCTCGGATTTGTGATAGAAGGTATACCCAATTGTTCCTTAGGGTATCCTATGAAGACGCATTTTTCCGCTTTGGGTTCGAGTTTATCCGGCTGAAGTTTCTTCAGATAAACATCGCATCCCCAAACTTTAAGAAATGACAACTTAGGTTTGTTTCCAAACCATAATTCATACGGTGTCGTTTCAACGGATTTAGATGGTGCCCGATTTAAAGTGAATGCAGCTGTTTCCAGTGCATAACCCCAAAATGATAGTGGCAAGTCAGTCAGAGACATCATAGATCGAACCATATCCAATAAAGTACGATTATGACGTTCCGACACACCATTAGGTTGTGGTGTTCGGGCAGGCGTGAGTTGTGAAACTATTCCACACTCTTTCATGTGTGTGCTAAACTCGTAACTTAGATACTCACCTCCACGGTCAGACCAAAGAAATTTGATCTTTCTATTACGATGATTTTCAACTTCATTCTGAAATTCCTTAAATTTTTCAAAGGTTTCAGACTTGTGTTTCAGTAAATAGATATACTCGTATCTACTTAAATCATCCGTGAAAGTAACAAAATAACGATATCCACCTCACGCCGACACACTCATTGGTCCACACACATCAGTATGTATGATTTCCAATAAATCTGTCGCCCGTTCCATTGAACTGTAAAACGGCGTTCTAGTCATCTTGCCCATAAGGCATGGCTCACATGTATCAAATGATTCAAAATCAAGTGATTCCAAAGTCCATCAGAATGGAGTTTCTTCATGCGTTTAACGCCAATATGACCTAGACGGCAGTGCCACATATATGCAGATATATCATTATCAAGTTTAATCTTTTTAGCATTAACATTATGAATATGTGTAATACTATTATCGAGATCCAATAGAAATAAACCATTCAACATAGGTGCATGACCATAAAAGATATCATTCTTATAAATCGAACAACCATTGTTTTCAGATTTAAAGGAATAACCACTTTGCATCAAACACGATCTGGATACAATGTTCATGCTCAGTGCAGGCACCAAATAACAATTATTTAGGTTTATAACTAATCCTGATGGCATATGGAGAGGTGGCGTCCTGACGGCGATCACATCAACTCTTGATCCATTGATGACACGCATCCTGACCTCATCCCTTGCTAGTTGTCGCTTGTTCCAGAGCCCCTGAACCGAGTTACATATATTAGCAACCGATCCCGTATCAAATACCTAGGTGCTACTGCGAGTACTAGTCAAGTACACATCAATAACATGTATATCACATATACCTTTGTTTGCCTTGCTAGACTTCTTGTCCGCCAAATACTTGGGACAATTGCGCTTCCAATGGCCAGTCCCCTTGCAATAGTAACACTTGGTGTCAGACTTAGGGCCAGCTCAGGATTTATTTTCAGGTGCGGCAACATATTTGCCACCCTTCTTTCCCTTCTGCTTGCCTTTCTTGTCCTTCTTGAAATCGGTGGTCCTATTGATCATCAACACTTGATGTTCTTTCCTAATCTCCACTTCTGCAGTCTTAAGCATTGACAGAAGCTTGGGAAGAGACTTCTTCATGCCCTGCATATTATAGTTCATCACGAAGCTCTTGTAGTTAGGTGGCAGAGATTGGAGAACACGATGTATGCCTAAGTCAATGGGAACCGTTATTCCCAAGGACACAAGCTTATCGGCGTACCCAGACACTTTGAGTACGTGCTCACTAACGGAGCTGTTCTCCTCCATCATGCAGCCAAAGAACTTTTCAGTAGCATTATAACTCTCTACGGCAGCATGGGTATCGATAATCATTTTCAATTCTCCCATGGTATCAAAGGCATTGCCATTTTCGAAACGCTTTCGAAGTTCTGGCTCTAGCCCATACAGTATGCCGCAATGAACTAAGTTGTGGCCCTCCTGACGAGTCATATAGACATTCTTTTCTTCGTCAGGGGCATCAGGAGCTGGTGGGGGACCTAGCGGCGCATCTAGCACATATTTCTTTTGTGCAGCAGTGAGGAGAATCCTCAAATTCATAGCCCAGTTGGTGAAGTTGCTACCATTCGCAGCAAGTTTCTCTTTCTCCGTGAACACATTGAAATTAAAAGCAGGTGGTGCCATCTACAACATAATTTGTAAACTTTATTTAGACTAAGTTCATGATAGAGTGAGTTCAACTAATCCAAATTACTAATGAACTCCCACTCAAAAACGACATCCCTCGTGTCCTTTTGATGATTACATGAACCATATCCACTACACCAAGTCCGATCATCACGTGAGTTGATGTAGCTTCAAAGGCGAGCATCTATATGGGCATCATATGAACTATATGACTCATGCTTAACCTTTCAGTTCGTGTTCCGAGGCCATGTCTGTACATGCTAGGCTCGCCAAGTAAGAACCTTAGTATTCGCGTGTGTAAAACTATCTTACACCCGTTCCTATGAAAGCGTAGATTCGAGTACACCCGATCATCACGTGATGTCTCGAAACACGATCCACAGAACGGTGCATACTCAAGGAAGAACACATTTTTATCTTGATATCTAAATGAGGGATCATCTTACAATGCTACAGAAAGCGCCAAACTAGCAGTATGAGATGCTAACATCTAATGTGTAAAGTGAGATGATATGGTCCATGCATTTGATCTCTATCATTTGCATCGTGGTATGATCTCTATCATTCCTTTGTGTGTAAGGCCAAGGTCTATGGAACTTACATGTTGAATGTGTTGTCAGAGTATCTATCATACATCTACTTACAACAATACCATATCAAGACACTAGCCCAGCAACGATCTAAACTAGACGCCTCTAATTTATCAATTGCAAGTTTTACGTGGCTTAGGGCTTTCGGAGATAGAGCCGTTCTTACCTACGAACATGAACCAAAACAAGGATAACCAAGTTATTAGCAACTCGTTGTAAATAAGATATTGACTATAGTAGGAGAGACAGACACCTGCCTGCCACTTATGCAAAACAAGTTGCATGTCAGTCGTGGAACCGGTCTCATGTACGATGACATGTAAGGTTGGTCCGGGCCACTTCATCCCACTATGCCACCAATATCCAAAATACATAGAAGATGCAATAACATGATCATCATCGCCTACATATAAACATATGTGTACTACCCGTGCAAAGCACCTATGCATAGATCAGGCTCTGATACCACTGTTGGGTCTGCAGCATAGAAAACAAAAAAAATCCTACAATAAGAACTACACGCCAAGATCTATCTACTAGGTACAGAGCAACGGGTGGACATACATCCAACGAGAACTTACCCTCGAAGACAACGAGTTTTGTTAACGAGTAGGAACTCGTGGTTGATGTAGTCATACACTTGCTGATCTCAAGATCATGAGGAAGTCCGAGCGCCGCAACTCAACAGCGCATCCGCACTCGCACACACGTTCAAGCCAGCGGACAACCTCCACCTCCTCGCTCTAGCGATCTAGCGGAAGCAGCAACTCCTTCCAGATGAAATGCCACCGGGAACATGTATCTCGCTAATCCGAGACCATGGGGGAATAATTCTAGAGGGGGAGAGAGATCCTTCACAAGGAGGTGTGAGGAAGGAGGAAGAGGGGGGCCTTTTATAGGAGGAGGGGGTGCCCCTCCTCTCCATGGCCGGCGCATGGGGGGTGATGGCTCTGAGTATAGCACCCAGAAAAGTGCTAGTGCGTGGTTGATGTAGAGCTCGTTGGGAACCCCAAGAGGAAGGTATGATGAGCACAACAGCAAGTTTCCCTCAGTTATGAAACCAAGGTTTAATCGAACCAGTAGGAGCAAGGAAACACCCCAAAGGTGTTACTAGCTGAGCTTTGGCAGGGCGCACTACCGGTGCTAGTAGCAACGTGGAGACCTACACAACACAACCACATAACTTTGTCCCCAACTTGCGATGAGGTTGTCAATCTCACCGTGTTTTGCGAAAAACAAAGGATTAAACGTATCAAATGGAAAGAAGTAAAAGTTTGCAGAAAGTAAACACAAAGCAGTAAAAGATTGTAGATTGAATATAAAAGACAAGGACCGGGATCCATAGTTCACTAGAGGTGGCTCTCCTTAAGATAGATAACATGCTGGGTGAACAAATTACAGCGGGGCAATTGACAAACACCGAGAAAGCAATACATGCATATACTAATCATATTGACTCCTTTGAGACTTGATTGGGCATTACAACATTATACATAGACCGCCATCCAACTACATCTATGACTAATAATCCACCATCAGGTTATCATCCAAACCCCTCCAGTATTAAGTTGCAAGCAACAGATTATTGGTTTACGAACTGCATGTAAAGTAAACAATATGATTGTTCTATGAACAAAGGATCGTTGTTTTCTCCCTAGTAGCAACAACACATCTAGTACCTTAGAGATTTCTGTCACTTTCCCAGATTACCAGAGGCATGAACCCACTATCGAGCATAAATACTAACTCTTGGAGTTGCTAGCATCTACTTGGCCAAGATAGCTACTAACAACGGAAAGCATGCAAGATCACAAATAACAAAGACATGATAGAGTCAATAATCAATCTAAAATAGCATCTCAATATCCATCGGATCCCCACAAACACAACATGCAGAATTACAAATAGATGATCTTGATCATGAATGGAGCTCACAAGATCTAGACATGAAAGCACAAAGGAGGAGAACCAGCCATCTAGCTACTACATGGATCTGTAGTCCAAGGATGAACTACTCACGCATCACACCGGAGGCTTGCATGGTGATGAAGAAGGCCTCCAGGGTGAATTCCCCTCTCCGGCAGGGTGCCAGGAAGATCTTCAGATCCCTCCCGATCTAGGGATGGAGATGACGGGGGCTACAGACTCTTTCGTGGATTTTTGATCGGGTACTTAGGGTTCGCCCCGAGGGCATCTTATAGGTGGAAGGGGAGACCGAGGGGGTGCCAGGGGCCACCACACCACCCCTGGCGCGGGCCCAGCCTGGCCGCGCCGCCAGGTGGTGTGGCCGGCCTCTAGCCCTTCTCCGTCTCGTATTCTGGCACTTGATGACTTCCGGAAAAATAGGCACTTTGGCTTTTGTCCCCTCCAATTCCAAGAATATTCATTTTCTGACTTTCCTAGAACCAAAAACAGCAGAAAACAGGCAGCTGGCACTGTGGCTCTTGTTAATAGGTTAGTCCAAGAAATCATATGAAAAGTACTCCAAAGTTGAACAAAACACAAGAAAGTGGATAAAACCAAGCATGGAACATCAAAAATTATAGATGTATTTGCAATGTATCAGGGGGTGACTCCTCACCTCCCCCATTCATGTGGTGGTAACCCCTCCACATTAAAACGCCTCTTCACATTCCCCTTTAAAGTCCCTACTTTAAATGCATTAAAATTCTTCAAGTTTAATGCTCTCTCATTTAATAAAACTCTTTTATTAAATTTATTCAGAATTTTGGTAATTACTTTAATTAACAAACATTCACATATAACCCCTTGCAATATTTCAATATCACAATGAGAACCACTTTCTGCAATTTCACCCGAAACAATTTCCGGTTTCTATCGAAACAATTCCTGTGCTTTGCAATTCTTTTTTTGAAACATATGTGCTCCAAAATGGTGTCCGGTAACTCTTAAGTGTGTCACCCTACGGTTCGCGAATGCTGACATGATTGAGAGTCCTCTCAGATCAATAATCAGAACCGGGACCTGGAGGTCCATACTGACTCCTGCATATTCAACGATGACTTCTATGATCATGAGAACCTTTAACGCTTGTAATTTAATCCCTTTGTCTCTTGATATAATACATGTCTGAGATTCGATCATCGGTATCCAAATACGTAGTTTGATCTCGTTACCGACATGCACTCTTTTCTCGTTCCCGTGATATAACATTCTAGTGATCACATCACTTGCTTGCAAGCTACCTTAATGTGATATCACCGAGAGGGCCTAGAGTATATCTATCCGTCATCGGGATTGACAAATTCCACTCTTGATCCATGAGCCTCAACATAACACCTTCGTAGCATTGAACCCATCTTTATAGTCACCCAGTTACGGTGTGACGTTTGATGTTATCAAGATACTCTTCCGGTGTTAGCAATTAACATGATCTCATGGTCTAAGGATAAAGATTACTTTGTATGATGTTATAGCAATGTAAACATAATGAGTTGATCGTAATGCTATACTTCAGATGAATGTTCATCACATCATTTTACAAATGATGTGACCTTGTTATTAACAACATCCAATGTCCATGATCAGGAAACCTTGATCATCTTGTTAATCAATAAGCTAGTCTAAAAGAGAGGCATAACTAGGAACCCTTTTGGTTGATTAAACACACATGTATTGATGTTTCCGATCAATACAATTATAGCATGCAAAATTAACATCTATCATATATAAGGAATACATAATAACAACTTTATTATTGCCTCTCAGGGCATATTTCCTTCACATTGGTCCCGGTTCCTGCCACGAACCGGGACCAAAGCCCCGCCCCGCGACACGTGGCGGCCCAGCAACTGTAGGGGTTCTGCGCATAAAAACAATAAATTTTACTCTACGCCCTTGAACCCCTGAAGCTGCCAGAACCTATCTATTAGTAATACAGTAACGGGAGGGGCTTTTCGCGAACTTACCCTTGAAGACCGAAAAGCGTTGTCAACGCTTAGGAGAGCGTGGTTGATGTAGACGAGCCGAAGCTAACCTCAAGGTCGTGATGAAGTCCTTGCGCTCCTTCTGGCTCCAACGACTTGAGTGCCTCAAGTGTGACACCTCGTGGGCGTTACACACGTCTGGTGCCTGACGATGACTCCCGCTTCCCCGATCCAGCAGCAATTGCGGAAGTAGAGCTCCCGGATCCGAATCCCGCAGCGCGACGGCGCTCCGCGGTGAAGATGTCTCTTGCTCGCGTAGTCCAGACTTGGGACCATGGTCACGAGAGAGAGAGGGGGGGGAGAGAAAATATCAATTAGAGGTCCTCCCAAAAGTGGGGAGACCTTTATTGATTATTGGTTGTATTTTCTAGGCCAAATACCCCACTTTATATAGGGGGAGGGGAGGTACTACCTCCCCTCAAGTCCCGGGGTGGGACTAAAGGAGAGGAGGGGGAGGGGAGGCTGCCGGCAAGCCCCTAGTGGGCCCCGTGCGGGGGGGGGGGGGGGGGGTAGGCCCAGCCGGCCAGCCCCCTTGCCCCTTCTCCCTCTCTCCTTTCCCTAATGGGCCTTCTCCCTCTAGAAACTGGCCCATTAAGCCTTTTGACATTTTAATTGATTTTATCTTTATTAAATAATTATGAATAAATGATTAAATCAACATTTAACATTCATTCACATATTATCTAATCTCTGTGGCCATGGAACACCTTCCACCTCCACTCTGGACATCCTCCAGACTTACCGAAACTCTTCTGGGTTTCTCCCTTCTTTTCTTCGGCAATTCTACCGATCCTATAAACACTCTCTAAGCATCATCAAGCCCTTAAGCGTGATACCCTATGGTTCGGTAACACTCCAGACATGGTCGGGACACTCCCGCACCAATGATCAACAGAGGGACCTGGATGGCCATGTGACCCCTGTGCGTTTCACGAAGATCTTTCGTCGTTTGAACCGGGACAGTCGTGTCTTATTCCCTTTGTCATTCGATACTTGCATCGCCTGAGATCTGATCATTGACATCACCATGTCGTGTTCAATCTCGTTACTGAACAATGCTACTTAAGTCGTCCCGACAAGTGATATCCCCGTGATCTAATCACACGCTGCGCAGCTATTGGATATAACTTCTCCGAGTGGGCCCTAGAGTATCTTCCTGTCATATGGACGGAAAAATCCCGCTCTTGACATATATTGCCTCTACGGTTTCCTCTGAATACCTGAACACACCTTTTGTTGGGTCCGCAGCATAGAAAACAAAAAATTTCCTACGATGAGAACTATACGCCAAGATCTATCTACTAGATACAGAGCAACGGGTGGACATACATCCATGGAGAACATACCCTCGAAGACAATGAGTTTTGTTAACGAGTAGGAACTCGTGGTTGATGTAGTCGTACGCTTGCCGATCTCAAGATCGTGTGGAAGTCCGAGCGCCGCAAATCAGCAGCGCATCCGTCCTCGCACACACGTTCAAGCCACCGGACAACCTTCACCTCCTCGCTCCAGCGAATCAGCGGAAGCAGCAACTCCTTCCAGACGCAAGGCCACCGGGAACATGTATCTCGCTAATCCGAGACCATGGGGGAATATCTAGAGGGGGAGAGAGATCCTTCACGAGGAGGTGTGAGGATGAAGGAGGGAATGGGTGACCTTTTATAGGAGGAGGGGGTGCCCCCTCTCTGCATGGCCGACGCATGGGGGGGTGACCCCTCACCTCCCCCATTCATGTGGTGGTAACCCCTCCACATTAAAATGCCGCTTCACATTCTCTTTTAAAGTCTCCACTTTAAATGCATTAAATTTCTCCAAATTTAATGCTCTCTCATTTAATAAAACTCTTTTATTTATTTTATTCAGAATTTTGTTAATTACTTTAATTAACAAACATTCAGATAAAACCCCTTGCAACATTTCAATATCACATGCAGAACCACTTTCTGCAATTTCACCCGAAACAATTCCTGTTTCTATCGAAACAATTCCTGTTTCTATCGAAACATTTCCTGCGCTTCGCAAACCTTTTATCTGGAACATATGTGCTCCTAAATGGTGTCCGACAACCCTTAAGTGTGTCACCCGATGGTTCGTGAATAATGCAGACATGATTGAGACTCCTCTCAGATCAATAATCAGAAGCGGGGCCTAGAGATCCATACTGACTCCTGCACATTCAACGATGACTTCTGTGATCGTGAGAACCTTTAACGTCAGCAATTTAATCCCTTTGTCTCATGATATAATACATGTCCGAGATTCGATCATCGGTATCCAAATACCTAGTTTGATCTCATTACCGACATGCACTCTTTTCTCGTTCCCGTGATACAACATTCTAGTGATCACATCACTTTCTTGCAAGCTATCTTAATGTCATATCACCGAGGGGGCCCAGAGTATATCTA
This sequence comes from Avena eriantha, assembly GCA_910589775.1. Lineage (NCBI taxonomy): Eukaryota > Viridiplantae > Streptophyta > Magnoliopsida > Poales > Poaceae > Avena > Avena eriantha. The sequence goes on along the minus strand of OU342746.1, from coordinate 404,659,540 downwards.
TCCGTCATCTGGATTGACAAATTCCACTCTTGATCCATGAGCCTCAACATAACAACTTTGTAGTACTGAACTTCTCTTTATAGTCACCCTGTTACGGTGTGACGTTTGATGTTATCAAGATACTCTTCCGGTGTTAGCAATTAACATGATCTCATGGTCTAAGGACTAAGACTACTTTATATGATGTTATAGCAATATAAACATAATGACTTGATCGTAATGCTATACTTCGGATGAATGTTCATCACATCATTTCACAAATGATGTGACCTTGTTATTAACAACATCCAATGTCCATGATCAGGAAACTTTGATCATCTTGTTAATCAACAAGCTAGTCTATAAGAGAGGCATAACTAGGAACCCTTTTTGTTTATTAAACACACATGTATTGATGTTTCCTATCAATACAATTATAGCATGCAAAATAAACATCTATCATATACAAGAAATATATAATAACAACTTTATTATTGCCTCTCAGGGCATATTTCCTTCACCTTTATAACCACCGTTTTACCAGATGGCGTTTGATGCTATCTAAGAACTCTCAGGAGACAGTGATTGATATAGCCTCACGGTCTAAGGAATAGTCTACGAGGATCCATTTCTAATCATCGTAACTTGAACTTCGTGACATGATCGGGTCACGATGTTTAGGTTGGGTATTGGTTCATCATCTCATTCTCCGAATGAGATGACCTCATTTCCAACTGGCATAAATGCCACATGATCAGGAAACATGATCATCTGTTGACCAATGAACCAGTGACTAGAGTTTCACTGGGAACCCCTGGTTGTTTGTATATCACACGTGTATTGATGTTTCCACTCAATACAGTTATAGCATGATATAAAACTTAATAATAAACTATATGAAATATGATAATAGTCCTCATTACTATTTGTCTCTAGGGCATATTTCCAACAGTCTCCCACTTGCACTAGAGTACAAATACACTAGCTGCATTTGTTCTCAATCATTGGCACCAAGTATCCGGTACCCTGAACATGCTTGCTCATGGAAGAAGTTGAGTCTTGAGTCTGTACTTTACAGTCCCAAATCCTTTGCAACTTACTAATGTCACCTTGAATGACATTAATACTCTATCATCTCATGATAGCATCTGTGTGTGTACATCGTCGCCATGGCAGGAGAACGAGGCCTGATTCCAGGAGCCTACAGTGACGTTAGATCAACCTCGAGGGCTTTCTCATGGGCAATGTGCCCTGGGACACATCATTCTACGTTAAAAGCGAACTAGCCCCGCCATAACATTATACAACACTTTAGATGGTACCCTTATCTATTATTATAAATGTATTCATCGAAACACTAGTGCACTCTGTGCAACTTGCGATGTTTTGTTCACCTCGCTTCCTACTTGACTTTAATTGGTATCTACAGGAGTTTCCAACATATTCTCTTATAACATAACCCTTTATGTTTTAAGATATATTATCCTTTATGGATTTGGAAAATATATCCACAGTTCTCTACCAGACACTGCGGACAAACTTAGCTTAAACGTTTTCTAATTCGAACTTAATCACCTTCAAACGTTTCTTATATTTGGATTACATATTATGCTAAGTTATCATCATGGTTTCTAAGACAGAACCTATGTCTCAACATAGTGGATGAGATCATCATTTTCTTTCTTTCAACCATTGATGTTCAACTTAATGCTATTCCTAATTTGAGTCATTAAGGACTAGTTCCTTAATTAACTTCTATTCTGAAACACTTTTCAGAATCCCTTAAGGAATACTACATAATATCATAATACACCTATTATCAACTTCTACATCTTATAAATCACTATTTATAAGTATTTGTGCTTTCATTCTTAACACCCTTAAGAATTACTCCTATAAGCTCCCACTCAAAATATGTTCCTACATATTTGAATTTGAGCCTTATATTGCTCCCACTTAAAAATATGTCAATCACATATTGTTTTAGGAAGACTTACATAGCGCCCACTCAATTTTATGCAAATTGCATATCTCCTTTACTATTTTGAACAACTTCAAAATCTTTTGATCAAATATCAAACTTGGAGTTTTACTATGAGATACTAGTACTTTACTAGTTTTAAATCCACTAGACATTTATCATACATGAATCAAATTCATTTGAATTTGTCCAACACTTGACAAATTATGATTTTGTCATTCACCCCTTTTCCACTATGGCTTTGCAGTCATTTGTGAAAATTCCAAGTAACCCCTTTACTTGTGAGATTCAGCAACGAATTGCTTTCTAATCTCAAGGGATTTTTGCTTTTAGGATTTATCATAATTTAGTTTACCATCATTTCCTTTGTAGTTCGTAGGTATGTCATGTTTCAACAATCATGAAAAATGATTCACAAATGTCTCCATACAAGATATGGATTTACATTTTGAATCCTACTTCATGTAGTGAAAAACAATAGTGGAGGGAAAAATACAATGATCAAAATCATTGATTCTTTCCTTCTGTGAAGAGAATCGTTCAGGAACGCTGTCCATTGTGCTTCTCAACACTCTGATGCAGAGTTTCGAATCTTCATCATGTTTTACACTAATTTCCATTTGCTCCATAATTGAGAAACATCACTAGAAGTGAGCTTTCTCAAGAATGCACCAAAATCCAAGCAATACGAATCTTGCCTTCCTTTTGGTTTCAGCTATGGATTCCGTATTCAAAGTTTCCAATGAATACTCTACAAGGACTTATTCGCTATTGTTTTGGTTATATCAAATAACCCCAAAACTTTCACGAATTCTAATGGTTTTACCAATTGAGTGCTAACTATTTCTTAACTAATGGTCTCTAGATCTATACTACAATGATTTATTTGGTGCGTTCTATCTAACCCCCTTGATATCTAATATCACATTGTGGTGCTTTGTATTTTGACGTTTCAAAACACTTTGCATTACACAATTTCTTTCATGCCATTCTTATAAATTCGAATTTCATTACTATTGATCAAATCATAGCAATTGGATTCTCTTTTATATTTATACCCTTTGTTGATGAAACACTTTGATCATATCAAATAGTTTCATATTCTTGTTTCCTTTGGTAAACTTACTTTACACATTTAAACAATCATTTAATGATAATTACCATTTTCGTTAAAACCCAATACATCGAATATGTACTTACTTTTAACAATTCCTTAAACACTTTGTATTCAAGTAATACACGGTGTTCAAGTTATTTTGCCGAACTTAGGCATGATTTACATGTGATCAGAAATCGAATGACTTTCACATATAATCACATAACTTTGAATTTAAACAATGGTTTCATTCATTAATGAATATATCATTAAGTTGGGTATTTCAAACAAGGCATTTTTAATGTTTTATAAATGTTCATACATTATCAATTAGTTTCAAACAATAAGGATAATTCACACATAATCAAACAAGATATGAACACGAATAGAAATCATTCATAAAAGCAGAACAACTGTTTGTTACAAACTCATATGAATAATCGCCTCACGAAGTGTGAGACACACTAAAGAAGTTCACAATCTCTTGATTACATTAATCATCCTAAAACACAAACTAAGTGATAAATGTGGAGGGAGAGTGTTGTTGGCCATCATCATCATGCTCGCCATCAACACACAACGTCACCTCCTCTCTAGCAAGCACCTCTATGCAGAAGGACCTGTTTTCAGTAAAACAGAACAAGTATCAGATATACTTAACACTGCAATGTGTTTGCAAGATTATAACATTTATAAAACTGTATATCAAATATATACCTTTGTCGTTGACGACCTGAGTGACATCTGGTTCAACCAACACATTCCTGAGATGTGTCATGAACCGGTGGAACTCCATTTCCGTGTCGCCTCTCATTACGCAAGTTCTGACTTGTGCTTGGTAGCTTGGTGAAAGCGACCGAAGCACAACTCCCATCGCAAATGAGCTTGAGTACCATTTGTCTAGGTAGTATGCCAGACTCATATACGCATCGTAGAGGCGTAATAAGTGCTCATCCAGTGAGGAGCCCTCCTCCATCTTTATGGAGAGGAAGTCCCCCATCAACTCATACTCCCACATGCGCACTTGTTCCACGAAATGTGCTCTCATATGTGCTATGACCATTCAGGGCTTGAGACTCCCCACCATTGGCCACAGCCCATCCTCCATTCCGAGGCGCATGGTCACTGATATAAACGTGGCCATCACACGACGACGATAACACAGATCCCGCCGCTCCTGGGTCTCATGAGAATAGGGTGGCTCTAGATACATCTCGCAGGTCATGTAGTCAGCTACATTGTTCTCCCCAAGGAGATCAAATAGGCGTATGACCCATGCAGAAAAGTTGGATCCATCTAACTTGAGATTTTGTCCTTTTAACCAATCGTTGATAGGAAAAGTAATCTCGGGAAGAACCATTTTCTACATTTATAATTGCAAAAGGATTAGACTAAGTTTATAATTAAATGAGTTAATAATAACTCCACTCAGAAACACCTATCCCCAGTGAGGGTTCCTAGTGATAACACGACCCCTATCACCCACATCTCCCTCGATCATCATGGCCATCAATGTGGGTTCAAGGGTGGACGCTAAACGTCGGTCACATCATTCATGCGACTCGTGCTCGATCTTTCGACCATCCGCGTTCCGAGGCCACGCTTCTCTAGCGTGCTAGGCTCGCCAACTCAACCTTAGTGTTTTTGCTATGCAACATGGCTTGCACCCACTGTATGCGAACGTAGATATGTCTGACACCCGATCATCACGGCCTGCCTCATACCGAAGAACTTTCTTGGTGGTGCACACTAAGGGGGAACATAATCGTTGGTTATTTTAACAGGGATCATCTTATTAGGCTATCGTCGAGTATCTAATACTAGCACACAATAAGACATACAAACAATAACATTGAATGTAAATGTTATGTGATATGGTCCTTCACGTCATGATCTCCATCCGCCGTCACCGGGTTCCGGCGCCATAGACACCAGGGTACCGGTGTCATTCCGGCGTGGTAGTTTGTCATTACCGTGACTATCTACTACTATGCAACAAAAGGTAATCACTTTACCTTTGCCACAACCATATCAGAAAGCAACGCCCCCCTGCAAAACAAAGTTAGACGCCTCTACTTTATCTTTGCATGTTTTACATGGCTGAATGGGCTTTCGCACAAGAACCGTTCTTACCTACGAACTTTCAGCACAACGCTGATCAAGTAGTTGTCTCTACTACACCCCTTTCAGGGCCCTCCGTTGCAAATGGTATACCAACTAATGCGAGAGAGACAAACACCCCCTAAGCCACTTTATACGGTACAAGCCGTATGTCAAGCGTGGACCAGTCTCACGAATGAACGCGTAAAGTCGGTTGGGGGCCGCTTCATCAAGCATTACTGCGGTATACACAAGTACACATGGGATGGTAACAACTAAAAGATCAACGCCCACACGCTACATCTCGTGTGTTCTACCCGTACTAGCATTACTACGCATAGATCTAGCTCTGATACCACTATAGGGGTTCCGCGCATAAAAACAATAAATTTTACTCTACGCCAGATCTGGGCATGGGCAGCCCGGCCCGGCCCGAAAAAAGCCCACCGGGCCGGGCCTGGGCTGCAGTATTGAGGCCCAACACCCTCATGGGCCGGGCTCGGGCCAAAGGAATGGGCAAAATAGGGAAAGGCCCAGCCCGAGGCCCGACGGCCTGGAGGAAAATGTGCATGGCAGGTCGGGCTCGGGCTCCAGTTTCAGGCCCGACAGCCGGGCTGGGCCGGGCTCGGGCCTGGGTTTTGCGCGGGCGGGCTTTGTCAGGCCCGGCCTGAGCCCGGCCCGGCCCGAAAAATGCCCAGGTATGCTCTACGCCCCTAAACCCCTGAAGCTGCCAGGACCTATCTATTAGTAATATAGTAACGGGAGGGCTTCGCGAACTTACCCTTGAAGACCGAAAAGCGTTGTCAACGCTCAGGAGAGCATGGTTGATGTAGACGAGCCAAAGCCGACCTCAAGGTCGTGATGAAGTCCTTGTGCTCGTTCTGGCTCCAACGACTTGAGTGCCTCAAGTGTGACACCTCGTGGGAGTTACACACGTCCGGTGCCTGACGATGACTCCCGCTTCCCCGATCCAGCAGTAGTTGCGGAAGTAGAGCTCCCGGATCCGAATCTCGCAGCGCGACGGCGCTCCGCGGTGAAGATGTCTCTTGCTCGCGCAGTCCAGACTTGGGACCATGGTCACGAGAGAGAGAGAGAGAGAGAGAGAGGGGAGAGAGAAAATATCAATTAGAGGTCCTCCCAAAAGTGGGGAGACCTTTATTTATTATTGGTTGTATTTTCTAGGCCAAATACCCCACTTTATATAGGGGGAGGGGAGGTACTACCTCCCCTCAAGTCCCGGGGTGGGACTAAAGGAGAGGAGGGGGAGGGTAGGCCACCGGCCAGCCCCTAGTGGGCCCCGCGCAGGGGGTAGGCCCAGCCGGCCAGCCCCCTTGCCCCTTCTCCCTCTCTCCTTTCCCTAATGGGCCTTCTCCCTCTGGAAATTGGCCCATTAAGCCTTTTGACCTTTTAATTGATTTTCTCTTTATTAAATAATTATGAATAAATGATTAAATCAACATTTAACATTCATTCACATATTATCTAATCTCCATGGCCATGGAACACCTTCCACCTCCACTTTGGACATCCTCCAGACTTACCGAAACTCTTTCGCTTTTCTCCCTTCTTTTCTTCGACGATTCTACCGATCCTACAAACACTCTCTAAGCATCATCAAGCCCTTAAGCGTGATACCCTACGGTTCGGGAACACTCCAGACATGGTCGGGACACTCCCGCACCAATGATCAACAGAGGGACCTGGATGGCCATGTGACCCCTGTGCGTTCCACGAAGATCTTTCGTCGTTTGAACCGGGACAGTCATGTCTTATTCCCTTTGTCATTCGATACTTGCATTGGCCGAGATCTGATCATTAACATCACCATGTCGTGTTCAATCTCGTTACTGAACAATGCTACTTAACTCGTCCCGACAAGTGATATCCCCATGATCTAATCACACGCTGCGCAGCTATTGGATATAACTTCTCCGAGTGGGCCCTAGAGTATCTTCCCGTCATATGGACGGACAAATCCCGCTCTTGACATATATTGCCTCTACGGTTTCCTCTGAATACCTGAACACACCTTTATAACCACCGTTTTACCAGATGGCGTTTGATGCTATCTAAGCACTCTCGGGAGATAGTGATTGATATAGCCTCACGGTCTAAGGAATAGTCTACGAGGATCCATTTCTAATCATCGTAACTTGAACTTCGTGACGTGATCGGGTCACGATGTTTAGGTTGGGTATTGGTTCATCATCTCATTCTCCGAATGAGATGACCTCATTTCCAACTGGCATAAATGCCACATGATCAGGAAACATGATCATCTGTTGACCAATGAACCAGTGACTAGAGTTTCACTAGGAACCCCTGGTTGTTTGTATATCACACGTGTATTGATGTTCCCACTCAATACAGTTATAGCATGATATAAAACTTAATAATAAACTATATGAAATATGATAATAGTCCTTATTACTATTTGTCTCTAGGGCATATTTCCAACAACAATGCCCCCCACCCAGGTCATTCGTCCCGGGCCGTGCCATCAGCCGGGACCAATGACTAGGTGGGGGCGCGTTCCTAGGCCACCACGTGTCGTGCGGGAGGGGCTTTGGTCCCGGTTCGTGGCATTAACCGGGACCAAAAACCCTCCCCTGGCTATAAATAAGCCCAACCCATCCACTTATTTTTTCTGGAATTTTGTGTGGGAGGTGGATGCTAGGTCTTTTTCTTCACACTACACACAAGGTGTTCGACGAAATGTCCAAGCCACGCTTAAGTTCACACAACACGGTATCCTCGGCCGAGGTTAGCAACCTTATCTTCTTTATCTGTAATTGATACAAAAATATTGCATGTGTCCATGTAGGGTGGTCATTTCACTATTCACGATGTCATTGCCATGGTTAATTATTATGACGCAGATCGATGTGCGAATGCGATGGATGTACGGCGACCGACGCGATTACAATTTTATTGCAGGCCTGCATAAATTTATCGATTTGGCTAAGGCAAACAAAGTGGATAATTTTATGCCTTGTCCCCGCGTCGACTGTCGGAACATGGCTTAGCACTCTGCCCCGAGAATCCTTCAAAGCCATCTGCTTCGGAGAGGTTTCATGCCCGGATATTATTGTTGGGCCATGCACGGAGAAAGAGGGGTTAGGCTAGAAAATGAAGAAGAGGAGGATGATGACAGCTATCCTATGTCCCTTGAAGAATACGGTGATACTGCAATGGAAGACAATGAAGAAGAGGGAGGCGGCAATGAAGAAGAACAACGGGCATCAGATGAGCCCGCTGATGGTCTTGGTCGGGTCATTTCTGATGCAAAGCAACAATGCGATACAGAAAGGGAGAAGCTTAAGTTGGAGGCCATGCAAAAGGATCACAAAAAGTTGTTGTACCCAAATTGCGAAGATGGTAGTACAAAGCTCGGTACCACACTTGAACTGCTGAAATGGAAGGCGGAGACTAGCTTATCTGACAAGGGATTTGAGAAGTTACTGAAAATAATGAAGCCGAAGCTTCCAAAGGATAACGAGCTGCCCGAGACAACGTACGAAGCAAAGAAGACTACCTGCCCTCTAGGATTAGATGTGGAGAAGATACATGCATGCATTAATGACTACATCCTGTACCGCGGTGAGAAGTACGAGAATATGGATAAATGCCCGGTATGCACTACATGTTGATACATGATCAGGCAAGATGACCCTGGTGATGTTGAGGGCGATGTCGAGCCCCCCAGAAAGAGGGTTCCTGCTAAGGTTATGTGGTATGCTCCTATAATACCACGGTTGAAACGTCTGTTCAGAAACAAAGAGCATGCCAGGTTGTTGTGATGGCACAAAGAAGAGCGTAAGAAAGACGGGAAACTGAGACACCCCGCCGATGGGTCGCAGTGGAGAAACATCGAGAGAAAGTACTCGAACTTTGCAGGTGACGCGAGGAACTTATGGTTTGGTCTAAGTATAGACGGCATGAATCCTTTTGGGGAGCAGAGCTGCAGTCACAACACCTAGCCAGTGACTCTATGTATCTACAACCTTCCTCCTTGGTTGTGCATGAAGCAGAAGTTCATTATGATGCCAGTGGTCATCAAAGGACCGAAGCCACCCGACAACGACATTGATGTGTACCTAAGGCCATTAGTCGATGAACTTTTGCAGTTGGGGGCGGAACCAGGTGTAAAGGTGTGGGATGAGCACAAACAGGAGCCATTTGACCTACGAGCATTGTTGTTCGTAACCATCAATGATTGTCCTGCTCTTAGTAACATTTCAGGACATTCAAACAAGGGATACAATGCATGCACACACTGTTTAGATAAGACTAAAGGTACATATTGGATAAATGTAAGAAGGTTGTTGATACATTGCAAATGTATCTATAATTTTTGATGTTCCATGCTTGGTTTTATCTACTTTCTGCTGTTTTTGGTTCTAGAAAGTCAGAAAATGAATATTCTCGGAATTGGACGGGACAAAAGCCAAAGTTGATATTTTACCGAAAGACTCACGGAGCCAGAAGACGAGACAGAGAGGGGCCATAGGGCGGCCACACCATGTGGTGGCGCGGGCTAGGCCTGGCCGCGCCACCAGGTGGTGTGGGCCCCGTGGCCGCCCACTGACCTTGCCCTCTGGCCTATAAGAAGCCTCCCGAGGCACAAACCCTAAATAATCAAGCCTCCAGCCACGAAAAGTTCCATAGTGCCGCCACCACCGAAGGGGAGATTCAAGGGATAGAAAGTCTCTGTTCCAGCACCCTGCCGGGACGGGGAAGTGCCCCCGGAGCCATCTCCATCGATCTCCACCACCATATCCATCACCATTGCTGATTCCCATGATGAGGAGGGAGTAGTTCTCTCTCGAGGCTAAGGGTTCTACTGGTAGCTATGTGTTTATCTCTCTCTATGCATGATCTTATTGAGATCATGAGCTTGTAATCTATAGATCTATTCTGCTACTCAAGTGCTTTATTAGATCTCTGCTCTCCCCATGTGTGTGAAAGTGACAGCGTGCTCACCATGGTGGCACTTAGGCTAGAGATTTCAAATACTTGTTATGAGTTATATTTGGAGTTGGATGTCTTTATGAAATTGTGGTGTTTGTTGGAACCATCTAGTGCTCAAGGTGACAGTGTGGGGTTTTCTAGATGGGAAAGACTTACTTTGAGGTGTGTTGTTATAGCCCTACCATCGATTAGAGTGTCCAACCGGAGAGTAGTTAAGAGTAATATCATAAAGGGAAGATATTTATGAGAGAGTGTTCACTAGTGAAAGTATGATCCCTAGGCCTTGTTTCTAAGCATTGATACTTCGTTTGCTACTAGATCTGTTACATGTTTGCTTGCTTCCATCTTTATTTCAGTTTGCCTTTAGTCTTTTCCACGCCACTAAGCTATTTTCTATCACCGTTACCACTTATAATTATCCATACCACTTGTATTTCACTATCTCTTCGCCAAACTAGTGCACCTATACACCTGACAAGTGTATTGGGTGTGTTGGGGACACAAGAGACTTCTTGTATCTTGATTGCAGGGTTGCTTGAGAGGGAATACCTTTGACCACTTCCTCCCTGAGTTCGATAAACCTTGGGTGATCCACTTAAGGGAAAACTTGCTGCTGTTCTACAAACCTCTGCACTTGGAGGCCCAACAAATGTCTACAAGAATAGAAGTGCGTAGACATCAAGCTATTTTCTGGCGCCGTTGCCGGGGAGGTAAGGTAAATGGTATTCACACCGGAGGATTAAAGAAGAAGAACCTCCCACGGCAAACGCCTATTTTCTGGCGCCGTTGCCGGGGAGGTAAGGTAAAAGGTACTCACATCCTCCGGTGTGAGTGCTCGAAGTTATTTCCTTTAGATTCTACAATTTTGTCTTTTTGTTTCTTGTTTTCACTAGTTAGGCTTAATGGAAAACAACACAAAATTAGAGAGCTTTTTAGTATTTTTCCTAAGTTAGAACATGAATTGTCTAAAAAGATAATTTAAAAACCCATGGAACTTTCTTTGCATGCTAATAGCAATGTTATTAGTATGAATCTTTTGAACACCTTTGTTACTAATGCTATGGAAACATCTAAGCTTGGGGAAGTTAGTTTTTATGAAAATGATCTTTTTAGTTCCCCAGCTTTAAAGAAGAAAATTTGCTCTGATGATACTTTATCTCCCATATGTGGTAATTCTAATGATACTTGTGATATTTTAAATCCACATAATGAAAGCATCTCCTTTAAAATACCTGTAAAAAATGTTGAACGTGTTATGAACAACTGTTATTTGGGAGATGGAACTGTCCATCCTGGTGATCATTTACTCTTTATACACGAATTATGCGAGTTGTTCAAGTGTGCAGGTATTTCAATGAACCAAGTTAAGAGGAAGCTATTCCCTTTGTCACTTAAGGGCAAATCAAGGGAGTGGTACGAGCTACTAGATGATCCTCGTCATTTGGAGTGGAAGGAACTTGAATCTCTCTTTTACTATAAATTTTATCCTCCTCATGAAATTCATAAAGATAGGAATTACATTTATAATTTTCATCCTCGTGATGGAGAAAGTATTGCCCAAGCATGGGGGAGATTGAAGTCACTAATGCTCAAATGTCCCATTCATGAGCTCCCCAGGAATATTTTTATTAATAATTTCTGTCCAAGGCTTTCAGGACATTACAAGGACTATCTAGATACTTGTTTAGAGGGATCCTTCGCGAGTAAGGAGGTCAAAGCTAAGTGGGATATTCTTGAAACAATTCAAAGCAATACCAAAGATTGGGATAACAACAAAGGTAAAGAACCAGGTATAAACTATGAGTATGATTGCATTAAGTCTTTCGCTGAAACTGCTGATTTTCAAGAGCTTAGTGCTAAATATGGTCTTGATCCTCAAATTCTTATTGATTGTTTTAAAACCTTTGCTTCTCATATTAATGCTCCTAAAGAAAAGTGGGACATGTATCATGAGCCTTTTAAAGACACTTGCATGGAAAATGAAATTGTTGTTAATGATATCATTAAACATGCTCAAACCTTTGAAAGTACTATTTCTTATAAGCATGTTAATTTTTGTGGAATACATAGACCTTGTGAGAATAATCAAATTGAAGAAGAATATTGTATCACCCACAGGAATGAAAAAACTAGAATGTGGTATAGGGCTTTAAATGATCTTGGTAAAAAAGTTTGTGCCCTTTATCCTTTTATTTGTGAACTTTCCTTTGAAGTGGGTCATTTCAATTTTCAATGCTCAGGCCATAAAAATAGCCCTTCTAACCTTATGAGTACTACAAGTTTGTATTGTGATGACATGATCACTCCTAATCAACATGATGAACTTACATTATTTTTGGGATGTGAAGAGTTATCAAGAAAAACCTCTTTGGTAGATATGAGTGCTTTTGATATGAATAGTGTCCTGCAAGGTTGTCATCTTTATTGTGTTGATAATTGTCACACAAATACTTACATACAAAATATTATAACAGATGAGGTTTTACCAAAATATGATAGGACTAATATGTGTTTTGTTCTTATTAATGAAAAGGAGGAATCCTCCAACGTTTCTTCTATTATCTCTAACAATGAACCAAGGTACATGGAGAAGCTTCCTTTCAAGCCTCTCCCTCCTAAAGAGAGGAAGAAAAAGAAGAATAGGAGGAGTAAAAGAAGAGAGGAAACAGTATTTTCCCCTAAGCATGTAGCTCCTATTATAGTTTTTGATGAGTCTGAACTCGATGATGTTCCTATGCATGTTACCTATAGTAGTGATCATGATTGGGAAAAGCACACTTCTTTTGATATTGAAAATCTCTTTGGTACCAATTCTGAAAATGATGATATTAATAATTGTTGTACTATTAGTGCTATCCATGATCCTTCCAATGATGATATGTTTACAAATGAACACACTTTGGAAGATAATTATTTTATTGCTTATGATGATACTACACCTCCAATATATGATGATTGCAATGATGAATATGATATTTTCAGTCCACCTACTATTGAGGAGGAAAGTAATTATGATTACAATATGCCTCCTATATTTGATGAATATGGTGATGAGAATAATAATGATAGCTATTTTGATGAATTTGCCCCACTACAATTAATAAGAATGACTATGTTTATGTGGGAAGTATTAATTCTTTTATGCATGTGGCTCATGATAAGAATGTTTCATGTGATAGTTATATTGTTAATATTATTCATGATGCTACTGAAAGTTATTATGAGAGAGGGAAACATGGTTTTATGCATCTCAATAATATTAAGTTTCCCCTCTTTATGTTGAAGATTTGGAAGTTGCATTTGTTTTTCTTTCCTATGCTTGTTGCTTTGTGCTTTCATGACTTGTTTATTTACAAAATTCCTATGCATAGGAATTGGGTTAGACTTAAATGTGCTTTGAATTTTCTTCTTGATGCTCTCTTTTACTTCAATTCATATGTCTTATGTGAGCATCTTCTCAAACCATCGTGCCTAACTTAAAGGCGTTAAAGAAAAGTACTTATTGGGAGATAACCCAAAAGTTTTAGATGAGTCTTGGAAGTTATTACCTCTGTAATAACCGCTCCTTATCCTTTTTATTTTCTATTTGTGCCAAGAATAACCTCTAATGAGAGAGAAGTAATGATTGGGAAAGTTGTTGTCCCGAAACAGATTTCTGTGCTTCACCGTAAAAATTCATGTAAAATCTCTGAACGTCCTTTTGAGGCATGAATTTTTGTGATTCTGCCCCAGGTTGTTATCTAACTTCCGTTAGTTCAACACTTTTTTATTTGAGCAATAGAAGGTGTTCGAAAAATTTCGTTTTTACCTGCTGGTCTGTTTTGACAGATTTCTACTATTTTCTGCATTTGCTTCTTGTTGGTTCCTTTTTGAGTTCTTTTGGGGAATTGAGCTTTTTAAGGGAAGTGCTATAGTAGCTAGTGTTCTAATGGAAGTTTATTTGGTGTTATAACTGAACATTAAGACTTATTTATCTTGAGTGCACTAATATTACTAATAAAGATTGTGTGAAGTTTTGTATGAAGAAAAAAATTCAGGTATATGGAAGGAATGAGTAATGAGATGAAGGATGGACTAAAGCTCAAGCTTGGGGATGCCACGGGTGTCACCCCAAGAAATATCCAAGAAGTACAAGCGTCAAAACTTGGGGATGCCCAAGGCATCCCCTTCTTCATCAATAAAAATCTCAGGTTTCTTCCAAACACTTCATTTTTATCGTTTCATGCATAATTGTGTTGTTCTTGGAGCGTCTTCTTTTTTCCTTTTAGTTTTGGTTTTTGTTTGCTTGGTTTGCTTATTTTTCTGAATAATTTGGTTGGAAACCCTCTTTCATACATTGGTTATCAAATAGTTTGGTTTGGATTGGAAAAAGAGTAGGAAAGTTCATGCTTAAGTGGTAAAGAGAGCTTGTTTTTGACTGTGGCCTATGCTTTGTCATGCCATGCTTGATATTGTTTTGGCTTTATGCTTAGTATTATTTGCTGTAGCATGACTTGTTATAAATGATTGAGATTGCTTAATGTGCCTTGGATGAATCATGCGTTGTTTTAGCATATTAAAGCATAATATAGTGGTATTCTCCTTTGATGCTTTATTTGGGTTGACTTGGCGCATGCTGACACCATGTTATGACTATATCAAGTCACCATAGCCTTTATGATCCTTTAGTTTTCAACTTGTAGTATAACTTGATGCTTTGATCAATGATGTTTTGTCGCTCTACATGATTATGGCCATTATTGCTCTCTTAGTTTGTCGCTCCTAGTCTTTTGCTAGCCTCCACAACCAAGTATGAGTTCCGCTCATGCATCCAACTCCCTAAACCAAGTTAGTCCAAAGAGTCCACCATTTCTACCTACTAGCTTATGCTATTCCGAGTATATTCATGTTTTTGTTTACCTTCCAAATTAATCTTGTTATGAGAAAACTAGTGATTAAAGCTCTCACGAACTTGATGGCACACTTTACTTTTTTGCATCTAATAAACTTGAACCATTGGGTCCTTCTTTGATGCGTATATGCTTGCGCCTTATAAGTTGAAATTAGCAGAACCATGTATCATGGGGAACGCTTTCAACATTGCACTTGTACTTTGTACCCCGTTGATATCATGTTCTTTTGCTTACGGATCTCGGCGGTGTGAAATAAAAGTGGAACTTGTAAGATCATGGAGTTAGTATGTGTGTTAGAGAAATGCCTGGGCCGCTAGCCTAAGCCATGCCTAATCATGGTGGAAACTTGCAGCATAACCATAATTAGCACTCTATGAAGCATCCTCAATAAAAACCTATGCAAATAGCAAAAAAAAAGATCACTGAGATGCTCATTGTCTGTTTGCCTTGTCATTTTGATTATGGGATAGCTCCTGTATCATGTGCAAGGGGTACCTCGTTGGTGGTTCTTTATGATACATATGTACTTACAATGACAAGAGCTTACTTGTGACTAAGTTGAGTAGCATGAGGTTCGGTCTTCGTAAGTAAGGGGCATGAGAGTTCGGTTTATAACTTGTCAAGCATATCCTCTTAGTTGTGTCACTTTAACCTTAATCACCTTCAAGATGCTTATGATAGGGGCAATGAGAGCTGAAAGCTATAAGTACCATAATTTTTGGAAGCTCTTTATGAGACTTGAATCCCTGCTTCCTTCTATGAAGGCCTTTCTTCCACCATTATATTGAGTCTCCACCTTCTACCTTTATGCACCTACTTTGAGAGCATAGTGGCCATTCTTAGTTCTATGTGCATTGTCCCAAGACTAGTTGATTGATGCATACTTTGATATTGCTTGTTTTAAACTATTGTATCTAGTCACTCTTATGAACTTTGAAGGTGTCCTATGCATTTATATTTGCTACTCTATTGAGGGACAAGCTGAATACTAGTATGCCATGTTTTCTTTATGTGAAACAAACAAACGTCTTGCAAAGCATTGTTATTTATGAATCTTTTGTTTGTGCCTTTTCATGTTGCCTCATAGTTTCTTTGTCTTATTGCTAGAACTTTGTCTTTCATGCTATGTTGAAGTACTTTGATCCCAGCGTTCAATGCTTGCAAATGGTTTGATCTTGATTGTGATGGTGCATGTCACCTCAAAAATTATTCTTTCTTTTTATCACTTACCTACTCGAGGACGAGCAGGAGTTAAGCTTGGGGATGTTGATACATTGCAAATGTATCTATAATTTTTGATGTTCCATGCTTGGTTTTATCTACTTTCTTATGTTTTGTTCCAACTTTGGAGTACTTTTCATACACTTTCTTGGACTAACCTATTAACAAGAGCCACGGTGCTAGTTGCCTGTTTTCTGCTGTTTTTGGTTCCAGAAAGTCAGAAAATGAATATTCTCAGAATTGGACGGGACAAAAGCCAAGATGATATTTTATCGGAAGACTCATAGAGCCAGAAGACGAGACGGAGAGGGGACATACGGCAGCCACACCAAGTGGTGGCGCGGGCTAGCCCTGGCCGTGCCACCAGGTGGTGTGGGCTCCCTGGCCGCCCACCGACCTTGCCCCCTGGCCTATAAGAAGCCTCCCGAGGCACAAACCCTAAATAATCAAGCCTCCAGCCACGAAAAGTTCCATAGTGCCGCCACCACCGAAGGGGGATTCGGGGGACAGAAAGTCTCTGTTCCAGCACCCTGCCGGGACGGGGAAGTGCCCCTGGAGCCATCTCCATCGATCTCCACCACCATATCCATCACCATTGCTGATTCCCATGATGAGGAGGGAGTAGTTCTCTCTCGAGGCTAAGGGTTCTACTGGTAGCTATGTGTTTATCTCTCTCTCTATGCATGATCTTATTGAGATCATGAGCTTGTAATGTATAGATCTATTCTGCTACTCAAGTGCTTTATTAGATCTCTGCTCTCCCCATGTGTGTGAAAGTGACAGCGTGCTCACCATGGTGGCACTTAGGCTAGAGATTTCAAATACTTGTTATGAGTTATATTTGGAGTTGGATGTCTTTATGAAATTGTGGTGTTTGTTGGAACCATCTAGTGCTCAAGGTGACAGTGTGGGGTTTTCTAGATGGGAAAGACTTACTTTGAGGTGTGTTGTTATAGCCCTACCATCGATTAGAGTGTCCAACCGGAGAGTAGTTAAGAGTAATATCATAAAGGGAAGATATTTATGAGAGAGTGTTCACTAGTGAAAGTATGATCCCTAGGCCTTGTTTCTAAGCATTGATACTTCGTTTGCTACTAGATCTGTTACATGTTTGCTTGCTTCCATCTTTATTTCAGTTTGCCTTTAGTCTTTTCCACGCCACTAAGCTATTTTCTATCACCGTTACCACTTATAATTATCCATACCACTTGTATTTCACTATCTCTTCGCCGAACTAGTGCACCTATACACCTGACAAGTGTATTGGGTGTGTTGGGGACACAAGAGACTTCTTGTATCTTGATTGCAGGGTTGCTTGAGAGGGAATACCTTTGACCACTTCCTCCCTGAGTTCGATAAACCTTGGGTGATCCACTTAAGGGAAAACTTGCTGCTGTTCTACAAACCTCTGCACTTGGAGGCCCAACAAATGTCTACAAGAATAGAAGTGCGTAGACATCAGTTGTGTACCTAGGGTGTCATAAATTTCTTCCGACCAATCATCAAGTAAGAAAGAAAGGCAAGCATTTCAACGGTGAGGCAGATTACCAGAAGAAGCCTAAGCTCCCTAAAGATGCTGATGTATTTGGTATGGTGAAGGACCTAGAAGTAATCTTTGAAAAGGGTCCTGGCGGTCAATCTGTTCCGAAAGACCCCATTACCGGACACACGACCATGTGGAAAAAGAAATCTATATTTTGGGAGCTTGAGTATTGGAAAGACCTAGAGGTTCGTTCTTCAATCAACGTGATGCACGTGACGAAGAATCTTTACGTGAACCTGCTAGCCTTGCTGGGCGTGTATGGGAAGACAAAAGATACACCAGAAGCATAGGAGGACCAGCAACGTATCAAAGACCCATACAACAAGCATACTGATAAAGGACGTGAATACTTAAGCAGCTACGCTCTTACCAAAGCAGAGAAGGAAATCTTTTTTGAAGTCCTTTACAGTATCAAGGTCCCGGCTGGCTTCTCGTCAAATATAAAGGTAATAATAAATATGGCAGAGAAAAAATCCAGAACCTGAAGTCTCATGATTGCCACGTGATTATGACGTAGTTGCTTCCGGTTGCATTGAGGGGGCTTCTACCGGAAAATGTTCGATTAGCCATAGTGAAGCTATGTGCATTCCTCAATGCAATATCTCAGAAGGTAATCGATCGAGAAAGTTTGGAAAGGCTACAGAAGGATGTGGTCCAATGTCTTGTCAGTTTTGAGTTGGTGTTCCCCCCGTCCTTCTTTGATATTATGGCGCATCTCTTAGTTCACCTAGTCGAAGAGATTTCCATTCTCGGTCCTGTATTTTTGCACAATATGTTCCCCTTCGAGAGGTTCATGGGATTCTTAAAGAAATATGTTCGTAACCGTGCTAGGCCAGAAGCAAGCATCTCCAAGGGCTATGGAACAGAGGAGGTCATTGGGTTCTGTGTAGAATTTCTTCCTGACCTTAAGCCGATTGGTGTTCCTGAATCATGGTATGAGGGGAGACTGAGTGGAAAAGGCACGCTAGGAAAGAAGGCAATGATATTTAGGGACGAGTATTCTTTGAATCAAGCACACTACACAGTTGTACAAAGTTCTACCTTCGTGGCTCCGTATATCGAGGAACACATGAATGTTGTATGCTCCAAGTTCCCGAGAAAGGATGAATACTGGATTAAAGAAAATCACATGGAGACTTTTGGCACTCTGTTGCAATTACATCTCATGAACGACACCACTATTGGAGATCATCTCTACTTGTTGGTCGCGACACCATCTGCGACTATATTGACTTTCCAAGGGTACGAGATAAATGGGAATACATTTCACACGATTGCCCAAGATAAAAAGAGCACCAACCAAAATAGTGGTGTCCGCTTTTATGCAACATGTGAGAATGGGAAAAAGGACACATACTATGGTTACATAGAGGAGATATGGGAACTTGACTATGGACCTACTTTTAAGGTCCCTTTGTTTCGGTGCAGTTGGGTCAACATGAATGGAGAAGGGGTAAAGGTAGACCAGCTGTACGGAATGACAATAGTGGATCTCAAGAATATTGGTTACAGAGACGAATCATTCGTCCTAGCCAATGATGTGGCTCATGTTTTTTATGTGAAGGACATGTCCTCTAGACCGAAAAAATAAAAAATAAGGAAACGAATACATCAGACGATGAGCCCAGGCATCACATAGTTCTTTTAGGGAAAATAAACATCATGAGAGTCGAGGACAAGACAGACATGTCAACAGATTATGATAAGTTTGATGAAATTCCGCCCTTCATCGTGAAAACTGACCCAAGCATCCCTTTAAGCAAAGAAGATGCTCCATGGTTACGGTCTAAGAAGCGATCATAGGCAAGGGATCGACATACGCGACAAAGGATTCATACCCTAAACCCTAAACCCTATGTAAATCTATGTAATGTATGGACACTTTATGTGATGTATGAAAACTTTATGTGATGTATGAAGGCATACATATATATAGTGGCGCCCTAGCATTTTAATCACCGACGGTTTAAGCAAACCAGAAACATGAACACATCGGGGAGCTACCAAATTAAATTAGGAGTGCCTCTATGGACATAGTGTTGCCACCCACCCGCATAGTGCTGCCACCCACCCCTGGCACTGATGACATAATGTCGACACACTCACCCCTGGCATAGTGCTGCCACCCACCCAAAATAGTGTCGTCATTTACTGGCTTAGTGCTGCCCACTAAGGACATAGTGTCGACATGTTGTCGCCACATCCACATTTAGTCCCGGTTGGTGCCTCCAACGGGACTAAAGGTTCATCATATATTTAGTCCCGGTTGTTGGCTTTAATTTTGTTTTTTAGATTAGTACTAATTAATTGACTAACGGCGGGCATGAAGCTTCTTAGCCCGGGGCTAAGCCTCACTGAACTTGAAGTGAATCTCTGATGAAATAGCATGTTGTGAACCTATAAATGATTTTTTTAAAAATTCACAAGCATTATATCATCTACTTGTAGTTCAAATCTGGGCAACCTCCTACCGATTCGGCAGGAATTTCTCTTTTTCATGAGGGATTAACGGAAAGGTTCCAGATACACCGATTGGGAAGTTGTCCATATAAGGTGGTCTAGTATTTTTGAAAAATGGGTTGGTACCAATGCCAAACTTTAATTTGGTGGTTGCTTCACCGAACACCCCGATTTCGTCACCTCAAAAATGGAAATTGGCTTTTTCGTGCGTCGAAAAGGAAAACTTCCTCCTGCAACATCGTAAGCCATCCCAAGATGCACATGTGTGCACAATATGGGCACATTGTCACAAACTATGCCCTGATTCTAGCCATAACATTGGTGGTTTGACCTAAATGTCATGAAACCTCGAACATGATAGGTCATTTTGTGAAGGATTTTTTATGATGTTTGCAATTTTTCAAGTTCAATATTTTCCCTTGTAACTATGAAACATAATATGACACCACGCGAAGGTTTCACATTGTTTGGATCATTTTTGAATTTATTATGCGCGTTTCAAACTATATTCAAAATGGCGGGCATGAAGCTTCTTAGCCCGGGGCTGAGTCTCGCTAAACTTGAAGTGGATCTCTGATGAAATAGCATGTTGTAAACCTATAAATGATTTTTTTTTTAAATTCACAAGCATTATATCATGTACTTGTAGTTCAAATATGGGCAACCTCCTACCGATTCGACAGGAATTTGTCTTTTTCATGAAGGATGGACGGAAAGTTTCCAGATACACCGGTTGGGAAATTGTCCATATAAGGTGGTCTAGTATTTTTGAAAAATGGGTTGGTACCAATGCCAAACTTTAATTTGGTGGTTGCTTCACAGAACACCCCGATTTCGGCACCTCAAAAATGGAAATTGGCTTTTTCGTGTGTCGAAAAGGAAAACTTCTTCCTGCAACATCGTAAGCCATCCCAAGATGCATACGTGTGCA
Organism: Avena eriantha; assembly: GCA_910589775.1. Lineage (NCBI taxonomy): Eukaryota > Viridiplantae > Streptophyta > Magnoliopsida > Poales > Poaceae > Avena > Avena eriantha. The sequence goes on along the minus strand of OU342746.1, from coordinate 404,638,366 downwards.
TAATATGGGCACATTATCACAAACTATGCCCTGATTCTAGCCATAACATTGGTGGTTTGACCTAAATGCCATGAAACCTCGAACATGATAGGTCATTTTGTGAAGGATTTTTTATGATGTTTGCAATTTTTCAAGTTCAATATTTTTCCTTACAACTATGACACATAATATGACACCACACGAAGGTTTCACATTGTTTGGATCATTTTTGAATTTCTTATGCCCATTTCAAACTATATTCAAAACAGCGGGCACAAAGCTTCTTAGCCCGGCTTCTTAGTTAATGAAATATGCAAAAAAATTAGTTAATGAATTTTTAATTGAAAATGGCATAAATGTTTATAATTTGGATAGAAAATGGATTTTGATTAGTTATTTAAATTGAAGCACTTTTCCTGTTGAAAGTTTTTTCAAATTCCAAATTATGCAATAAATATTTGGTAATGCAATTTTAATTGAAAATAGTAAAATTATATAGTTCAAATAAAAATATTTGAAAACAGAAAATGGTTTTTGATTAGTTATTTAAATTGAAGCACTTTTCCTGTTGAAAGGTTTTTCAAATTTCAAATTATGCAATAAATATTTGGTAATGCAATTTTAATTGAAAATAGTAAAATTGTATAGTTCAAATAAAAATATTTGAAAACAGAAATTGGTTTTCGATTAGTTATTTAAATTGAAGCACTTTTCCTGTTGAAAGTTTTTTCAAATTCCAAACTACGCAATAAATATTTGGTAATGCAATTTTAATTGAAAATAGTAAAATTGTATAGTTCAAATAAAAAAATTTGAAAACAGAAAATGTTTTTGGTTATTTTTTAAATTGAAGCACTTTTCCTGTCGAAAGTTTTTTCAAATTCCAAATTATGCAATAAATATTTGGTAATGCAATTGTAATTGAAAATAGTAAAATTGTATAGTTCAAATAAAAATATTTGATAACAGAAATTGGTTTTTGATTAGTTATTTAAATTGAAGCACTTTTCCTGTTGAAAGTTTTTTCAAATTCCAAACTACGCAATAAATATTTGGTAATGCAATTTTAATTGAAAATAGTAAAATTGTATAGTTCAAATAAAAAATTTGAAAACAGAAAATGGTTTTTGATTATTTTTTTAAATTGAAGCCCTTTTCCTGTTGAAAGTTTTTTCAAATTCCAAATAAAGCAATAAATATTTGGTAATGCAATTGTAATTGAAAATAGTAAAATTGTATAGTTCAAATAAAAATATTTGATAACAGAAATTGGTTTTTGATTAGTTGTTTAAATTGAATCACTTTTCCTATTGAAAGTTTTTTCAAATTCCAAACTACGCAATAAATATTTGGTAATGCAATTTTAATTGAAAATAGTAAAATTGTATAGTTCAAATAAAAATATTTGATAACGGAAAATGGTTTTTGATTAGTTATTTAAATTGAAGCACTTTTCATGTTGAAAGTTTTTTCAAATTCCAAATTATGCAATAAATATTTGGTAATGCAATTTTAATTGAAAATAGTAAAATTGTATAGTTCAAATAAAAATATTTGTAAACAGAAAATGTTTTCTGATTTGTTATTTAAATTGAAGCACTTTTCCTGTTAAAAGTTTTTTGAAATTCAAAATAAATATTCATCTTAAATTGAAACATCTTATTAATTAAAGAAGAAAACAAATTTGAAAATGGCAGGAAGACCAAAAGGTTTGCCAAAATCTGAAAAACGGGTCAACGATCCCGGTTCGTCCCACCAACCAGGACCGATGATCCTGTGTGCGCGTGTTGCCATCAACATGCCTTTGGTCCTAGTTCGTCCCACCAACCGGGGCTAAAGGCCCAACGGTCCCGGCTGGTGCTATGAACCGGGACCAAAGGCCCGCGCATGTGGCAGCACAACAACGCTCCTACCTAGACCTTTGGTCCTGGTTCGTCCCACCAACCGAGACCGTTGAGCCTTTCGTCCCGGTTGGTGGGATGAACCAGGACCAAAGGCCTATACAGTTAACAGCCCCGGCCCTTCCTCCTCCCCAACTCCCCCAAATCAAAGAGCACATCGACGCGCGGCTAAGGAAAATTTGCAGCAGAGCAAAATCACGGCCAAATCCAGAGCGGCCGCTTCACGTCGTCGACGCCCGCCGCCGCCACGCCACCACCGTAGACGGCCGGAATCGAGAAGCTCTCCTATGGCCGGAATCGATCCCGAAGTCGTCACCTTCCCGAGCTCTGGCCACCGTCGATTCGCCGCCGTCCAGCCTCTCCTTGCTTCCCCGACCCCGGCATCGCGCTCGTGGTGAGCCAGCGGTCCTCATGTATCCTTTATCTCGCTTCCTCTCGCTCTCAGTCATCTCTGCGTCGATCACCATCCGTCGCCGCCGCAGAAGCTTGTCACTGGCGTGGCTCCGGTGACCTATTTCGAGCGGCGCGACCACATATAGGTTCAACACGGACGCCCGCATCTAGCGCCCTTGCTCTCGCTGCCCCGCGCGCAAAGGATCGGGAGATCCTTGCTCGACAGAGGAGATCCTCCATTGATGACGTGAGGCTGATCGTCATTTCTCTTTTTTTAAGTTAATCTTTTGTGTAATTGTTTTATTAATTGAAAATGCTGACAGGTGGGTCTAGCAAGTCAGGTTTTTATTCTTTTTGGAAATGCTTTCTGAAATTAATAAAAGTCTGACAATTGGGGCCAGATGGAACATAATTTTTAATAATTCCAAAAATGTTTATTTATTTAAAAATTGTTTTAAAATGGATTAAAATTGGGAAAAATCATAACAAATTCATTTTAAATCAGAAAATTGTGTATAATATATCAAAATGTTCAGAAAAATGAGCTCTACCATTTAAAAATATAAGCATTCATATTCATACAACTGTAAATCTTACTTTACATAGAGAAACACCGACACCCCCTAAGTACCATCGGTTTGATGGTTTGTCCACCCAGGCATTCCGAACCGATTTAGAAAATAAGTGCATAGTGTTTTGCATTATTTTCATTATAGTAACTTGAAAATATTAATTTGCAGATACTATGAATCCAACACAAGAAGATACTATGATTCCAAAACATCAGGAAAACATCCTCTACGGAATGATCTGCGAAAATGAAGATATCAATATTGATGTCACTAGTGAGTTTCTCAACGATTCCGGTTAGTGAGATGAGTCTCTCAACCGAGGAGACGGCTCTGGTGAGGTAGAAGCTGAAGCCTGGGGCAGGAGAGAAGCCGATGAGGGAGAAGGCGATGGCTCCGGCGGAACCTTAAATCTCGCAAACTCCGGCGAGGTGTATATATGTATTTTTGTAATTAAAATGTTGTTGTCTATATATATATGCATATATTAACACACTTTCTTCTTTTAGCCCTTCAGATCGAGAACTTCTTCCGTAAGAACAAAACAAGGCCCAACAAAAAAGTTGGATGACACTGTGAGGTATAGGATCGAAGTGGTCGGTGTATATGGCGAACCGCAAGCTCCCGTCGATGTCACAAGAAAATTTGTCAAACAATGCGGAGTTCTTGCGAGGGAATACATCTCGATCACCGTTCAACAATGGAATCGGCCAAGCGGCGGTGGAGTCCCGTATGTCGGCGACACCGCCAAAGATAAGCTTTTTGACAAGGTCATGATTAATTTCCTCCTACCGATGCCAGATGTGAATCCAGATGAGGATGACAGAGCAAGAATGGAGCTTGTGCAAAGACTCAAGAATTTTGCTCACATCAAGATGGCCGATGCATTCAAGAATTGGAAGAAGAAATTGTACAATAACTTTGTCAAGGTAGAGAATACTCCGGATTTCACTCGAGACGGATATGCTAAGTTAAGACACCAGTGGGAGGATTTTGTGAAGTACAAGACATCAGAGAAAGCTAAGGAAAGGTCTAGAATAAATACGGAGAACGCCGCTAAGAAAGTGTACCATCATAACATGGGGCCTGCTGGCAACGCCGGTTGCATGCCTAAGTGGGATGCACTTGAGGTCAATTACATTGCTGGCGGGATCAGACCAGAGCCCGCAACATGGACACCACGGACGACAAACTGGTTTGACAGCCATGTGGCACGTTGGACAAAGAAGGGAGGGCAATATATAATCAGAAACGCAAAGATGATCCCCTACTGCCTATCGACGATATTAGAAATGCAGTAGATGATGTTGCAGCGGGATAGTTCGTTCCCGATAGAGAGAACGATGAGCTCACACGCGCTCTTAAAAATCTTGAACACGAAAGACGAGCACGAGGCACACCAGGCTCCAAGTCGTGGAAGGTTGCCTTCCCCGCGGAAATGAAGAGATATCTCGATAAAAGCCATCAGAGGAGAAAGGAAAGGGAGGCAGCTGAGAAAGATGCCGCTGCAAACCAGCTGCGTAATGTAGAAGAAGCATTAAAGCGGCACTAGGATCAACTCGACAGACTTAGCCAGCAAGGTACTAGTGGCCAATCTCAGCGACACGTGGTAGAAGCTGCATTCGAGGGTACCGGCGCCCTATCGAATAAGAAAAGCAGCATCGCTTCCACGCAGCTCCATGATGTTGATGATGATGCACCGACGACATCTCCTCCTAAACGCTACCTAGTGGATGATATCACGGAGAGCACAACTTGTGAGCTAAAGGTGCAGCTTATGAACTTAAGGGTGACGCCGACGGTTGGCATGGCCGTACCAATTGCGCCTAACCCAACTTGGCATTGCAGACCGGTTCCAAAAGGGTACGCTGTCGTCACGGTGGATGATGTGAAGGAAGATTTTGAGGAGCTGAAGCTAGACCACCCTGCGGGGGAAGATATGGAGCTGAATCAACTAGGAGAAGCCAAAGGGGGGACTATTCTATGGCCAAAGGAGCGCATCGTGCTTCCAAATTATGTGCCGCCAAGGCCAACCACTTCTCAGAGGAGTAATCCACCTTCGCCGCCACCTCACCATTATCCAGCGAAACCATCGCCTTCACCACCTCCCCACTCAGCGCAACCGTCTCCATCGCCGCCTCAGCCGTCTCCGCCGCCGCGTCAGCCGTCCCCGCCACCGCGTCAGCTGTCTTCGTCCCCTGAGCCTCAGAGACAAAAGCGGAAGTATACTAAGAGGGGCGGCACCACCACCAACAGCATCAGCACGTTCCGATCATCGAAACATAAGGTATCACCCCTCCCAAGAGTACCTCATAAGAATATGAAGAAGCTACCTTGCGAGAAGACAGATGAGGAAATTGCTACGGCCGCAGATGCCCATTATGAAAAATGGAAGATTGACATGGCTAACAAGAAAAAGGCGATAGAGCCAATCTTCCCGGTCACCGCAGAAGATAAAGCCAAAGCAGCCGCGCTTAAGTTTCAGCTTCACCAACCCATAGCGCTCACATCAGACTATAATCGCTCTATTACCAAGTCGGCTATGGCAAAAGAGCGGAGAGTCGAGAAATAAGTTGCCTAGCTCGGACAACAGAAAAATCAATCGATCGAACCGGTCAAAGTGTACGATACCAATGAGTGGAGAGCCCAGGAGCGGTATGATCCGAACATTGATCCGGAGTTTGTTCGACTGTACGGAGAAAATGCCCAATTATATGGACTGTCTATTACTGAGTACATGAGCCGTATGAATGAGTTCGAGGGGTACCAAGAAACAGCATACGTGTACCAGTACGGGGCTCCTCTCGTCAAACCCGAGTTAGTCAAAGATCTACCAACAAAAATGCGAAGATTGCATAACTGGTACATTCAAGCCTGTGCTGAATCCAAAAACTGGATCTATGTTGCATATAAACACCATCATTATGATCATGGAGATGGCTTCCTACTGATCGAATTTTCATAATTATTTCAGTTTTACCAACAAGACACCCTCGACAAAACTATCGTCAGTGCCTATTGTTTGTAAGTATTATTAATTTATGTAATTAAGTCTTTCTAACTTAGCTCATTTATTGCTTGTATAATCTTACTCATCACTATACTAATTATATATACAGAATAAAGATTCTCGAATGTAACAAAGGACAAATCTATGACCTTGGGTTTGTTGACTGCAATTTTGTTCATGAAGTTACTCTAAAAATGAATCCCAAAGAGACAGAGGATAACTTGCTACAAGCATTGAAGCATTTCAGCAACAGAAGGGAAATACTATTTCCTTACAACGCTAGGTGAGTGTTAATGTCTTGTACACATTCTATTTTTGCTTACTCGATATTAAGCGTATAATTAACTCGTGTTTATTTTGTTAGTGTGCCCAGCTGTCACTATATTCTGTTAATCATTTCTGTTGACACCGGAATAGTAAAAGTCATGGACGCGAAACGCACACCATTAGAAAAGTGGACGAACATGTAGGAATGCCTACAGAAGGCTTAAAAACGGTTCACCGCCAAAACTAAGGGTGTTTGGAAGCCAGAGCTTATATTTCAACCATTGACTGTAAGTACTACTTGCTAGATCCACGCATCTCTTTGATTCTAGTTTCAATTCCACCATTATCATGCTTGATTATTATTTTGATTAAACTCCGTTCTCGTAAAGTGCTTGAGGCAGCAAGCCGGGAATAACTTATGTGGATACTATGTCTGCGAGTTCATTCGTCAGACGACCAAAGAGAAGGGCGCAAACCGGAACATCAAAAAAATTGAAGTACGATAAACAATAATCACAACTTTATTTTATTACCACCAATTGTGTTTAGTTTCATTTATATATATATTGATCCCCTTCTTTAAATTTGATCGAACGGATGCATGACGGTCTTCTATCACAAGAACGCGTGCAAGCAATTCAAGAGGAAATTGTCGGATTCTTGTTAGAATAAGTCATAGATCCGAAAGAAGAATAATATTAACCGTTTCATTTGGAAGAGTGAAGTGTAAAAAAGAAGATATAAATTAGATTAAATTCGTGTGAGTATCGTTTGTAATTAATATGTTTCGACTAAGACGAATGAGACGGTGTATAATATATTATTTATCATGATGTGTAATATATATATCGTGGTTTCATTATTGCTATATATATATATAGTACCATTAAATTAAATACAAACACCAAATAAATAAATAAAACCCCTACCGCGGCACAAAAATAGCCGAAAATCCTGTCGCGGCACAAAACCCTGCCATGGCACAAAAATAGCCCGAAAATCCTGCCGCGACAAAAACTCTGCCGCGGCACAGGGACCAACGATCCCGGTTCGTGGCACGAACCGGGACCAATGATCCACCCCTCGTCTCTCACGCTCCGACGTGGAGACCTGAACCGGGACCAATGATCCACCCCTCGTCGCGCGTCCGCCCACGTGGAGTCCATTGGTCCCGGTTCGAGCCCGAACCGGGACCAGCATTAGTCCCAAGTGATTGGTCCCAGTTTAGAAACCGAGACCAATAGCCCTTATGAAACGGGGCTAGAGGCCTTTTTCCACTAGTGACGGGTCCGCATCAGTAGTACTGAATGCTCGTGAACTACCTGATGCGGCTGCATGCTTTGTTTCGACGCCAAGTTACGACTTGGCAACCTTTTCAAGTCCGACGCCGTTTGCACACCAAAAGCGAATTAGTAGCTGTGCGTGCATGACGTCAAGTCACTACTGACTCAGTCGTGCTAGTTGAAGTTAGTGTGTGCATCCGTAGCACGGTAGCAGTGCACCATTGAATTACCGTGCCGACTACGTACGGTAACCGTACTTTTGCATCGAGTACGTTATGTATGTGCATGTACCTGTGTGCTCAACCACCGATCGCTCCACGTCAATAAATAAATAAATAAATACAGCCGATCAACCCACTGATCGCTCCACGTCAGTTTTTTTTTCAAAAGATCGCTCCACGTCACTTACTAGTCATCGGATTAAAATACTCCCTTCGATCCATGTTACTTATCGCATAAATGCATGTATCTAGACATATTTTAGTACTAGAACATCCAATCTAGTCACAATTAAAATGAATCGGAAGGTGTACTATACTTTTCACGGTGATTAGCTAAGAAGATTCGCGATGCTACTAGTACTATTTGCGTTTGTACATGTAATCCCTCTGTTCAGAAATATAAGACGTTTTAGCTTTGTGAACCGAATGTATATAGACATATTTTAGTGTATAAGTTCGTAGTGGTTGGAAGTAAACCTATAGTTCCTCTAGTCTAAATCATTAACTAGGTACACCCAAATCCAAATAAAGCTGAGAATAATAATATGAGCCGGAGAGAATAGTAAAATGTATCTAAATACATTCATTTTATAAAAATATTTTATATTTCTAAACGGAGGGGTACATGCGATGCGTCTAGCTAGTCGACCCATATATCTTTTGACTTGGACAACACAAACATTACCATCGGAACTTTATAGGAAGTGGGCGCAAATGTTGATCCTACTTGTCACATTTTGCTCTTTTGAAACAAGGAGGTCCCATCTCATCCTACTGGTCACATGGACACCATAGAATGGGTGTCTGGATCGCGGTAGGCTTTGCGTCATGCACAGCGACCAAAAGTATATAAAAAATCTGGCCCATACATTTTGGCTGTCAGGGAAAGTGGGAAATAATTAAAATCTGACAGATGGGCCCTTCAAATTAAAAAATCTAGAAATTAGATCCTCTAGCGTTTATCTCCTTGATTTTCAGAAATAGCATCAAACGACATGCTGAGTTAGCAGAGCTTCCTGCGACAATTAGAGCGTGATGTGGTAGTTTTTGTGACAAAAAGAAAACAAGTATTTTTTCCAAACCCTAACCCTAATCACTACGGGAAAAATTGCCGCTGCCGTGGAGACACGGCTTTGCCGTGTGTCAAATAGACTGGAACACGACAAAGTTTGTCTTTGCCGTGTACAACCTAGAAAGTACACGGCAAAGTACGCGAATACGGCAAATTTCTAAAAAAGAACACGGCAAAGAAATATACGCGGCAAAGACCTACAAAGGAACACGGCAAAGAAAAAACACTTGGCAAAGTTAACAGCGGCACACAGCATAGGTGTCATCACGGCAACGAGGTGGGACCCTTGACCCCACAGGTCCACTTGACGGGAATGAGCTAACGGCAGCAAACGGTGGCCCCTTTGCCGTGTGCCCTCGCCAGCCCTGTGCCATGTGTATTTCGCAGTATATACGGCCAAGGGTCTTTGCCGTGTGTATTCCGATATATACACGGCAAAGTTCTATTTTTTATTCTTTCTCTTTTATCACATCACTCTTAGGAAAATCATAAAAAATCATTCTAGTTTAAAAAAATAGAAATAATATATCAAAATTTGCATAAAAATAAGATCTATCTATCTACACTCAAATATTAGATATTTATATTGAATATGAATCTTCATACTCGCCATTTTGACCATAGTTTAAAACAGGCATAAAAAATACAAAAATGAGTGAAACAATATGAGACCTTCGCGTGGTGTCATATTTTGTGATATAGTTGGAAGGAAAAATATCAAACTTGGTATATTGATTATGTCTCAAAAACCCTTTCACAAAATGACCTATCTCATTCGAGGATTCCTGGCTTTCGGTTCAAATGACCAATGTTATGGCCAGAATCGCAACATAGTTTGTGCTAATGTGCCCATATTGTGCATTCATGTGCCTCATGGGATGGAGAACAATGTTGCAGGAGGAAGTTTTCCTTTTCGTTGCATGGAAAAACCATTTTCTATTTTCGGAGCGCAAAAATCGGGACGTTTTGCGAAGCAACACCAAATGTTCAATTCAAAAATGCTACCACCCCATTTTTCAAAAATACTAGACCACCTTACATGAACAATGTCCCAACCGGAGATTTTAAAACCTTTTCGTCCATCCATGTTGAAAAAAACAAATTTCTGCCGAATCGGCAAGAAGTGGGTAAGATATGAACTGCAGGTACATGATCTGATTTTTAGATTCAAAATATGATGTTTCTTCATAGATCCAATGCAAGTTTAGCGAGGCTCAGCCTAGAGCTAAGAATCGTCATGCCCGCTGTTCGATTAGGGTTTGATGATAGTTTCAAATGATCATAACTAAATCAAAAAAAATCAAAAAAATACGAGACCTTCGCGTGGTGTCATATTTTGTGATATAGTTGGAAGGAAAAATATCAAACTTGGTATATTGATTATGTCTCAAAAAAATCTTCACAAAATAACCTATCTCATTCGAGGTTTCTTGGCTTTTGGTTCAAATGATCAATGTTATGGGCAAAATCACGACATAGTTTGTGATAATGTGCCCATATTGTGCATGCATGTGCATCATGGGATGGCGAACAATGTTGCAGGAGTAAGTTTTCCTTTTCGTCGCACGAAAAAGCCATTTTCTATTTTTGAAACGCGAAAATCGAGGTGTTTTGTGAAGCAACACCAAATGTTCAATTCAAAAATGCTAACACCCCATTTTTAAAAATACTAGACCATCTTACATGAATAATGTCTCAACCGGGGATTTTAAAACCTTTCCGTCCATCCTTGGTGAAAAAGAAAAATTTCTGCCGAATCGGTAGGAAGTGGGTCAGATATGAACTGCAGGTACATGATATGATGCTCATGATTTTTTAAAAAAATCATTTGTAGATTCACAATATTATATGGATGTCATATTTGGATTCCTCTCATTTTTCTGATCGATTTAGATATTTTATTTGTCGAATTCTGGTTTACGGATTTAAATATATGAATTATTCCATATTAAATAGAAAAGGTAAAAAATTAAAATCATTTTATTTTTTATTTGGATTCAAGATTATTATTACTTATTCATTGTTGTCTATTTAAATAATTGTTTAGAATCTAAAACTGAGATGTGTAACATCATGGTCCAATAGTTAATAGGATTGATATGAAAGTATTATCGACAAGGTATGATTTCTTTCTCGAAAACTCATTTGGAAGGAACGAAGAAGTTAAGCATGCTAGGGCTAGAGTAGTATTATGATGGGTGACCGTAGGGAAAGTTTGATCATGAGTGCAATTTGACCTAATATTAAGCATTCTTAGGATTAAAAGTATCCCATATGAGATTAACAAGAAAAAATACTCAAAAAAGTTTGAAAAAAATTAATTTTTTTTCAATTTTTTTTGAAAAGGCAGCCTCTTTGCTGTGTACATGACACAAGGCAAAGGCGTCTTTGCCGTGTAGGATTTATGGGCGACACATGGCAAAGACAGCCTTTGCCGTGTAAGTTTTATGGGTGACACACGTCAAAGGTTGTCTTTGCCGTGTTGAATTTATGAATGACACACGGCAAAGAATAGACACCGTCATCTCCAAGGGGAACCGTCATCTCACTTTACTTTGCCGTGTCTACACGTAAGACACACGGCAAAGCTTTGCCGTGTCTTATTTAGAAAACACACGGCAAAGGGCCTTTGCCGTGGCAAACGTTGCCGTGTGGCATTTGCCGTGTTCCAGAAGGTCTTTGCCGTGTGGTTTTGCCACACGGCAAAGAAAGTTTTCCCCGTAGTGAATTATGGTAGTTAAATACTTCATCTGTTTTAAAATATAATGCGTAAAGGATTAGTCAAAAGTCAAATCTTAATAAATTTTGACCAAATATTTAGCAGAAAATATTTATATCTACAATATTGAATCGCACATTAAAAACTATATTTTACAGTGAATCTATTGATACTGATTTAATATTGTAATTTTTCATAATTTTTATATATAAATTTGGTCAAACTTAGAAAACATTGACTTTTGAGTAATCCTTAGGTGCCTTATATTTTAGGATGAAGGGAATACAATTTATTGTTTCTACCACACTACTATATGAAAATACCGTGAAGAAAAAGGACAAAAAGTTAGGAAGGGGGAGAAAATAATGCGGACAGTGCCACCGATAGACGTTCATCGATCGAGCCGGTCATGCACCTATGAAGTCGGGTCTTCCGGCCGGGAGCATGCGGGTGTCCTCGGCCGGGCACCTGTTCCGAACTTCCGATCCAGGTCTGATTCGATTCAAATCCGGCGTGCAGTACGTACATGTATGTCAATATTTCATGGACAAGTCGCTGCACGCTGTCAGTTTTTTGTCTGTTTTCTGTCTACACCAGGTGAGATCTCTTGTGCTGGGCTTTCGCGCATGCAGCATGCATAACCTTTTCCAACACGTTTTCCACAGAGAAGCCAAGTGGTACGTGCTCGATGTCACCTGGTAGTTGACGCACACACGTACCGTAGTAGTTAAAATTACTGTACACGTACCTAATAGGAGTACACATGTAAAATTTGTTAGATTTATATGGCTGCGGCATGTAGGCAGCCCATGTATAGTTTAATAAATTTCGAAATCTCAAGAGCAACTACTATGGCGGCTCGGGAGCTATATGGAAGACAAAGTTTAACCTCACATTGCTAGTTGGAAGAGAGTTAGACCTATGATAATTCTGGAGGAACGATACCCTCGTTGGAAGGCTCAGTTACGTGTTATAAGGGTAGGAAAAGCCCCTACCGTGGCATAATACAAAGTCCAGTATGTGTACAATTGATGTACTACACCATATTGTACACGTCTCATATTACATGTCTAACACACCCCTCCCCCCTAATCAAAACCTGGGAGAGGTTGAGATTACGCTTAAACTCATCTAGCTTTTGTGAACATAAGGTCTTTGTAAAACCATCAGCGATCTGATCCTTGTTTGAGATGAACCTGACATTGAGTTGCTTTGAAGCCACTCGTTCTCGAACAAAAAGGAAATCAATCTCAATATGTTTGGTGCGAGCATGAAAGACTGGGTTGGCAGACAAATAAGTAGCACCAAGATTGTCACACCATAAGCACGGTTTTTTCCTTCAGTGTAACACCAAGTTCACGAACAAGAGCTTCAACCCAGATAAGTTCAGCGGTAGCATTTGCTAGTGCTTTATATTCAGCCTCAGTGCTTGAACGAGAGACAATAGCCTGTTTTCTAGCACTACATGATATAAGATTAGGACCAAAAAATATAGCAAAACCTCCTGTAGAGCGTCTATCATCAAGATCACATGCCCAGTCTGCATCAGAGTATGCACTGAGAAGTGTGGAGGAAGAGGGCTAAAAAGTAATGCCCACCTGTTTTGTACCCTGAATATACCGCAGAATTCTCTTAACTGCAGTCCAATGAGCTGTAGTAGGAGCATGAAGATATTGACAGACTTTATTAACAGAGAAACATAAGTCAGGCCGTGTCAAAGTAAGATACGGAAGAGCTCCAACAATGCTCCTGTATTGAGTGCTATCCTCAGGTCCTAGCAATGTTCCTTCATGCAAGGAGAGCTTGTCATTCACCGAGAGAGGCGTAGAGCATGGTGCACAACGAGTCATGCCAACACGCTGAATTATATCAGTAGCATATTTTTCTTGGTTTAGTAGAAGACCATTGGATTGTTTATGAGCCTCAAGTCCTAAGAAAAAATGAAGATCTCCAAGATCTTTAAGAGCAAAATCTGACCGAAGATGGTGCAAAAGTGCTGAGATAGCAGAGTCTGAGGAACTAGTCACAATAATGTCATCAACATATATGAGGAGAAACATTGTGATACTTGCCTTGTTAAATAAACAAGGATGTGTCAGCTTTTGATGGAAGAAACCCCAGGGTGCATAACTTTGAGCTCAGACGAGAATACCATGCTCTTGGGGCCTGCTTCAATCCATACAAGGCTTTGTCAAGTTTGCAAAGATAATTTGGAGTAGCGGAAGACTGAAAACCTGGTGGTTGTTTCATATACACCTCCTCTTCCAGAACACCATGTAAGAACGCGTTCTTTACATCTAGCTGCCGTAAACTCCACCCTTGAGAAACTGATATAGAAAGAACCATCCTAATAGTAGCAGCCTTAACAACAGGACTGAAAGTGTCCTCATAATCAAGACCATACCGTTGTTTGCAGCCTTTTGCAACCAGCCTGGATTTATACCTGTCAATACTGCCATCAACATTTTTCTTGATGCGATATACCCATTTACAACCAATGACATTTTTGTTTGAGCTTGGTGGATCCATGTGCCAAGTTTTATTGGTAATAAGAGCATCATATTCTTCCTGCATAGCATGCTTCCAATTGACATCAATAAGTGCCTCATTTAAATTTCTGGGTTCTCCTGTAGAGGTAAGCAGGGCATATCAAACAGTACCATCTGTATATACTTTTGGTTTTCGGATACCTTTCTGCAGCCTTGTTTGTACACCAACAGGGGCGGAGGTGGTGGTGTATCTGACTGAGCGCCAACAGCAGACAAATCAGAAAATAGCTCATTAGTACTAGCTGAAGCAGGAGACAAATCATTGTGTGAATCATTGTGTGATAAAAGCTGAGTAGTAGACAGATCGGTACTACCCCCCGCTGCTAATTCTGTCGGGAGGCAGCGACAGCGACCGGCGGCCACGTGGGGAGGCGAGCGGGCTGGCCGACGCGGGTTATGGCGCACAGCGCGAGGACACGCGGTCCACAACGGGACACGACACAGTTTCCAGGACGCGGCGCAGGAGAGCCCGGTCCGATTCTTGGCACGACGCGGGAGAGGCCAGCATGGGGGAGGGCGCGCCCCGCGTCAGGATCTGCATGCAGCTGATCCGAGAAGGATTCAGCTCCAGAATCTGTGTTGGGACCCGTGTTGTCTCCCCTTGTCCTATTCTCTGTCTCAGAACTGTTATCGCATGTGCTGTTTGAAGAAGTATCTTCAAAATTTTGTCCCGAATGGTGTTCTGAATGCTGGGAGGCCTCATCAACATTGACATGTGGAGGCTCAACAACAGGAACAATATGCAGGTAATTGTCATTAGTGTGCACACCCCTATCGTGAGATTCCGAAGAGGATGCATGGGAAGGAAGAAGAAGGATTTCTTCACGAAGAGGATGACCAGCATTAGGATATAACGAGGCAAACGGAAAAATGTTTTCATCAAAGACAACATCACGAGAGATATAAACACGTCCAGTTGTGGTGTCTAAACATTTAACTCCTTTGTGACAAAAACTATAGCCAAGAAACACACACCGTTTTGAACGAAAGGAAAGTTTGTGTTTGTTGTGTGGACGTAGATTGGGCCAACAAGCGCAACCAAACACACGAAGTGGCTCATAATTGGGTGTAACTTGAAGAAGTTTTTCAATAGGGGATGCATGATTCAAAACTTTCATAGGCAACAAATTTATGAGATATGTGGTTGTAATAAAGGCATCATACCAATATTTGAGAGGCATGGAAGCATGAGCAAGTAAAGAAAGACCAACTTCAACAATGTGTTTATGTTTGCGTTCAGCAGAGCCATTTTGTTGATGAGCATGGGGACATGAAACATGATGTACAATGCCTACTCGTTGAAAGAAGCTATTTAGCTTTTCATACTCACCACCCCAGTCAGTTTGCATGGTAAGAATCTTTCTACCAAATTGTCGCTCAACATATTGTTGGAAGTCAAGAAAATTTTGATAAACATCAGAACATTTCTTAAGCAAATAAATCCAAGTGTATTTGCTATAATCATCAATGAAGCTTACATAATATGCATGTTTGCCTACAGAGAGAGGAGCTGGACCCCATACATCAGAAAAAATCTATTCCAAAGGAACGGTGGAAACACTAGTAGAAATAGGATATGCTAGCTGATGACTCTTTGCCTGTTGGCACGGATCACATATGTAAGAATTTATTTCAGGAGTATAAGATAACTTATTTTTTCTAAGAACTTGCTGAACATTAAATGATGATGGATATCCTAGACGACGATGCCATGTAGAGGAGGAAGGCTTGGTGGTGACAAGTGCATGCTTGGACGATGATCCCATGGAGATAGGAACAAGAGGATATAGGGCCACCGTGACAAGGACCTCTAAACATGATTTCTTGCGTGACCTGATCCTTGATCAAGAAAAAGAATGGGTGAATTTCAATGAAGGCATTGTTGTCTAGAGTGATTTTATAGGCAGAAAGCAAGTTCATAGTTGATTGTGGAACATGAAGAATATTCTTAAGTTGTAAAGAACAATGCAGGGTGTGCACAACTGAATGACCAATGTTAGCAATTTCCATACCTTGTCCACTAGCATTGTGAACTTGATCACGCCCATTGTAGTTTTGATGAATCTGAAGTTTGTTGAGTTGTCATGTTGTGTGATTTGTAGCTCCAATGTCTATGACCCAATTTGAGTCAACACCATAAGCCCCCTTCTTCTCCTTGGATGTGTCATCATCATCATCGTCATCGCCATATCGCCACCAACAATCATTGGCAAAGTGGCCTTCCTTTTTGCAGATCTGACAATAGACACCATCCTGCCACGGGGACGCGACACGTCCACGGTCCTTACGTCCCCCTTTTTGACGACGCCCATGCTGCTTGTCTCGCTGCTGATCCTGGCGAGCGCCCTGCGGCTACGGGGGTTGGTGCGGCGGCGGTGGCTGCTGTTGGCGGTAGGCGGGTGTCGGTGTTGGGTAGGGTGGTGTTGTCGGATATGGTAAAAGTGGGTCTTGGTAGGGATTGTAGTATGGTGGATGTGGTGCATAGGGCTGCGGCTGATATGGTGTAGGCGGATAGGCTGGAGCATAGGATGGGGGCGGTGGAGCATATGATGGTGGTGGAGGCTGTGAGTATGGTGTAGGAGCATAGGAGGATGGCAGGGGCATAAGTGGCCGTGGAGACCCTCCCCCATATGATGGGTTCGGAAAACGAGCAGCCGCATTAACGAACGAGGTGAAGGAGCCAGGCACCTGTCCAATGGATTGTAGCATGTTATCACGGTTTTCCGCTGCCAAAAGCTGAGAACACATATCACTGAGCGAGGTAGATGGAACAACATTGATAGCAGCAACAAGAGGATTAAAGGTGTCGTCCAAGCCATTCAACATGTAATCCTTGAGTTCATCCTCGTCAACCGGTTTTCCAGCAGCAGAAAGTTCAGAGGCAAACCCCTTCATGTTGGAGATGTATTGTTGAGCCGTCATATCAAGTTTCTTGGTGTTTGTGAGAGCACCGCGAAGGGTA
The DNA here is from genome assembly GCA_910589775.1 of Avena eriantha. NCBI lineage: Eukaryota > Viridiplantae > Streptophyta > Magnoliopsida > Poales > Poaceae > Avena > Avena eriantha. The sequence goes on along the minus strand of OU342746.1, from coordinate 404,621,441 downwards.
GAGACCCGGGACTTGGACTGAGAGGAGTAGATCTCCTTGAGGGCACGCCAAACATCAGCAGCATGAGCAAGACCATAAACTTGAGGGAGGACATCTTCCGAGAGAGAATTCACAAGCAAGCTAACAATGTTCTGATCCTTCGTGATCCATGCCTCATAAGTCGGGTTTGGAATTGATACCGTCTTCTTCTCCGCATCTTCAGCCTCCAGAGTCTCAGGCGGAGCCGGATCGGATCCCTCGAGGAGACCCATGACCCTTGCACCGCGAAGAGTGGGGAGGATTTGAGCCTGCCAGTACAGGAAGTTCTCCCGGGTGAGCTTGGTTGAGGGCGGTGTGCCGATGGAGGACGAGGCAGCGGAGGACGAGCTGGAGGAAGTCGCCATCGACGCGATCTAGGGGAAGCCGAACGAAAAAAGAGTAGGTCATTGTCGTGTAATGTAGGTTTTTTGGAAAGATCCTTGGATTGTAGAAAATTTTGTGGGGAACTGAGAGAGGGGGCGATGGGGAAGATCCTGGGCTTGTCGATCTGGCAATCGGAAGGGTGTAGCGGCAGCGATGCGAAGGGCACCGACGGCGGCTAGGAGGGAAGGGAGAGGCCCGATACCATGTGATAATTCTGGGAGGAACGATACCCTCGTTGGAGGGCTCGGTTACATGTTATAAGGGTAGGAACAGCCCCTACCGTGGCATAATACAAAGTCCAGTACATGTACAATTGGTGTACTACACCATATTGTACACGTCTCATATTACATGTCTAACAAGACCAGCTTATAAGGTGAGCTGTTTCACTCTTACTAAGTGAGTGAGAAGAGAAGGAGTCCACGTGCACTTCTCCTCCTCTGCCGTCCGCCTCGCCTCGCCCGCCCGCGCGTGCCCTCCTCGCGTTTCGTAAATCGAGTTTGAGTTAGAAACTCGTTTTATGGAAAACAAAAAATTTACATGGTGCACCGGTACAGCCGTCTCGATATGTCGCCATATACTCCTATTATTCCTCGATCGATGATCTTTCTCCAGATCTCCAAGTCTAGCATGGTATACATAGTTAATAAATATATTCTAAAAAGATGTAATATTCGTCTTCATATTTCGTATTCCAGAAAATATGGGAGATGGTAATTAACTAGCTAGTTCTTGACCAATCCACCTTCTAATTTGACTAAACAAAGCCATGCATATGCATGGGCATCTGTGTGGGAGATGCCTCAAGGTGCAGGCGGGAGTGGGCTGCCCACGTAACCCACTACCCAAGACCATGTAAAAGGCTATGCGGGACACCCCGCGGGTAAACAAGAAAAATTGGTGGCTTTCCGTGGGAAGCCCGCGATCGAGCGAACATGAAAAAAATTATTTCGATCCAAATTAATATTTTTATATTTCTTTAGATTTAAATATATCTAATCATATTTCGCGGGTATATGTGGATATACGTGAGATAATGGACACCCGCATAAGTTTCACGGGCTCCGACGGGACATCCACTTAAATTGTGGGACTGTGCGAACGTACGGCCTCCCGCGGGCAGTCCCGCCTGTACCCTGAGAGATGCCCCTTGCATGATTCGTGGAAGCAGCTTCGACGTGACCAAGCGACCAATAGTGCACGATAAAAGTTCGCCCCAGAGCACGTCGGTCCAACAATTTGATCCACACCAGCGTACGTCCAAAGTCCAACAGCGGCCTGTAACTCTCCTGCTTTGCGTAGTTAACTTGGACTTTTTTTTCGGGTGAAACATGGTACTATTCATAAGCAGGTGGGATTACAGAGTTGTCATGCATGTTCTAGCAACCGGACAACACAGTCCATAACCTAACCAAGTCACTGTTCGGCCTTGCACTCTCGCAAAAGACACGAGAGAGTCACTAATCCTCACCTGAATACGACTAGCTTAGAGAAAATAACCTCTTTATCTAAATTGACTAAATCTCTAATCTCATTAATCAAATGGATGAAGCTCGAACGATCAGTGCTTGGCGAGTTGACGACTTTGATCTAATCTAGAGAGTCAGTTTCAACTATTATAGGCATAGCATTATGTTGCATGGATAGTTGATGAAGCCCCTCCAAAGCATGCACGCAATTCAACTTCAATGGGAGCATTGCAGTTGTGCAGAGATCTACACGCCATGAAAATCGAATCACCACTTGAGTCGCGCAAAACCATTCCTGGGCCAGCAGCACCATCAACAACAGAGAAGGGATCCATCAATTGTTAACTTGGCTTAGCCTGTTGGAGGCCTACACCATGGTTTATTCGGAGGTTTGCGAGACATTGCAGGTTTTGGAATAAACTAGCCAACTGATACTGACGTCTTTCCCTTCAGAATGTCCGGTGTAGACGCCTCCTCAATGTTGAGCAGCAACTTTATATAGCCACATAAGAACAACTTTGAATCCTGAACCGACGGAAGTGGTTTATTGTTGGTGTGTATAATACTTAGGAATCTATAGTTTTAAAGGGACTAAAGTGTAAGATGTACATAAGATAAAAATAACTGATAGACAGAGGAGGGACGAAAAGCCATCCAGAAATTTCCCCACAAGTTCTTGCTCATGTCTCAATCCTCTTTAAATCTGTATCACTAGAAATTCCCTAAATCTGCCAACATGGTGTCAGAGCGGGTCAACCCGGTGTAAACTACCGCGATTCGATTGTACGGTGCTGTGACGCCGTCAGCTGAGAGTGGTGGAGTCGCCGCTGCCGAATTGTGCGCAGGGGAGCTCCATCTTCGTCGACCCTCTGCATCGTCCGCCGGGCTGCTACAGACAGTGGTCGGATTTGTTTGTGCTGCTTTGTCAGGATCCTGCCGCTGTCCTGTTGCTGATCTATGCAGCCGCGCGTGCTCCTGCCGCTGCCCACTGGGGATTTTCTTCTTGCTGGTGCGTCTCCATCGAGTTGCATCTGCCCAAGGAGCCGGTCGATGGGCTAGCTGGAAATCTAATTATTTGCAAGTCTGGCTGCTTGATAGTGGTACGTGTATCTAGTACTCCCTAAGATCTTTTAGTTTTCTGAAGCTAATGTATCTAGACCTCTTTTATAGTGTAGGTTCGAAGAGGTTTAGAGTGAACCTACAAACTAAAATGGATCTAGATACATTTGCTTCACAAAACTAAAACATCTTATATTTTGAAAAGGAAGGAGTATATCATCTACGGGTGCTTGTTCCTTGCGATTTGGCATAGGCGTGCAGTGTGCACTGCTAGTCAGTTCAACCTCTGCTTTGCTGTCAGTATAAGCGTGTGCCTGGAACTTGACTTTTCTGTGAAACTTGTGAACTGGTTGTGACTTGAACCGTGTGGGAGATAAAAAAAATAGAGACAAAATGGGAGACTCTAGTGTTGACAAGCTGTGTGAAATGCTTAGTAAAATGTTGGAGCAACAACAACAACTACAACCAAATCCAGAAGGCTTCAAGTATGCTCTTGAGCCTAACCCGATTAAATTGTCAGGGCCAGGAAACTACACTAGTTGGGCTCGTCATGCTAGACTAATTTTAAGTTCACATGGACATGATGGCTTTCTTGTTGCTGATGGAGAAGATGTGAAAGAAAAAAGCTCTGCTAATAAGCAGGACAATGACAGAGTACTTGTATGGCTGCTGGGTAGTATGGAGCCATCTGTCCGTGAACAAGTTGAGACTATGACATCAGTAGCAGAAGTATGGTCATCGCTGGAGACACAATTTGCAGGAAAGTCAAATAAGATGCAAGCTAATCGTATTATGCACTGAGTTGTGTAGTTTGAAGCAACGCTCAAGATCTGTAACAGAGTACGCCGGTGAGATGAAGAGGTTGTACAGAGATTTGACTACTATCACCCATTTGAACCCCTTGATAAGAGGGACCTGGCTATTCATCACAAATAGTTCGAGCCTATCATGAGCAAAAATTTCTTAGATGGATTGGATGAAAAATTTAATCTTCGCCGTCAGATAATCTTTTCCAATCCAGGGTTGCCTACCCTAGAAGATGTTGTCTCAAGTTTGTTGGAAGAGGAGACACGTCTCACTGGTGAAAATGGGGACAACCAAAAGAGTGCAGATGATCGGGCAACCATGTCATTGTAGTCATTCCATACCTCTAGCAGGGGAGTGCATGTTGATAAGAAAAAGTGGTTTTGTGACTACTTCAAGGGAAAAGGGCACACCAAAGAGAACTGCTTCAATCTGCATGGATTTCCACCTAATTGGCAAAAGGGAAGATCCTAGCAAGGGGGAGCTCCTGCTGGCAAGTGGAAGCAAGCTAATCACACTTCAGCTGCAGGGGAGGTACAGGTGGTAGATGTTCAAGCTCTTGAGGAGTTTAAATCCAAGCTCAAACTCTCTGAATGCTCGTCTTCCTCCCAAGGTTCCTCTAAAGCAGATTCCAGTCTTTTTGTGACCTCTCAAGGTATGGAATCCCAGGCTCACACTTCCAAAACCCAGTCTAGATATTGGATTATTGATACAGGAGCCACTAACCACATGACAGGTGACTCACACCTATTTTCCTCCTACAAACCATGTTCCGGTAGAGATAAAGTACGTGTAGCTGATGGATCCACATCATCAGTCATAGGGCGTGGATCTATCTGATGCACTAACACATTGTCCTTGTCACCAGTTTTACATGTTCCTAATTTCCCAATCAATCTTCTGTCTGTTAGTTCTACTAAATAATATTTTCACTGTATTGGTTGGTTTGATCCTACTTATTGTGCTTTTCAGGAGCTGGGGACAGGGAGACTACTTGGGACTAGGACCATGCATGATGGACTATACTATCTCGATGAAGGAAGTGATGAGGTCGCTTTTGCAACTTGCATGTGTCCTATTCAAGATCTGTTACTCCACCATCAGAGGCTTGGTCACCCATCTTTTGCTACTCTATCTCGTATTTATCCATATCTATTTAAATCTTGCCTTAGTGAATCCCTTGTATGTGATGCATGCGAATTACTAAACATACACGGGGGACCTATCCTAGTAGGGGATTAAGAAGTGAAAAACCATTCGAAGTAATTCACTCTGATGTTTGGGTACCCTGTGAGCTTCACTCTGTTTCTGGACATAGGTGGTTTGTAACTTTTATCGATTATTTTAGTTGTTATACTTGGCTCTATCTGCTTAAACATAAAAGTGACGTGTTCTCACTTTTCAAAGACTTGTATGCTCTCATTCAAAACCAGTTTGGATCGACTATTAAAATTTTATGTTCTGATAATGGCACTGAATATATGAACCAAGAGTTTGGGAAGTTCCTTGCTTCCTATGGCATTGAACATCAAACTACCTGTGTTAACAGTAACACGCCAGAACATTATGGTGTTGCAGAAAGTAAAAATCGACATTTGCTTGAGTTTGCTCATTCTCTTATGTTTACAATGAATGTTCCAAAATTGCTTTGGAGTGAGGCAATTAAAACTGCAACATATTTGATAAATCGTATGCCTCTTCATGTTCTTGATTATAAAACTCATGCCGAGTGTCTCTTGAAATAAAATGTTTTTGTGGTATCTCCAAAGGTTTTCGGCTGTGTTTGCTTTGTTCATGATTATAGGAATTCAGTTGGGAAATTAGATCCCCGTTCTATCAAATGTGTCTTTATGGGCCACTCTCCTTCCCAAGAGGGATATAGATGTTGGTGTCCATCAAAGCGTCGTTTCTTCGTGAGTATGGATGTCACATTTCGTGAGTATGAACCTTACTATAGCTCAGCCGATGAAACTGGAATTACTTTATCTCCACCTGAAGTTCAAAGAGAGGGGGATGAGAACAATAGTGGAAGCACTTTCGTTGGACCTATCCTTGTTCCCACTTCAAGTGTACCACAAATTAATAATAGCACTCCTAGTCAAGGAGATGAAACAAATAATGGATGTGATGGTAGTGATGACAATTCTAATCATGGAGAGATGCAAGATGCAACCGTGGACTCAACACCATCTTCATCGGATGTGGAGTCTTCCATGCATGAGGACCCATGTACCAATCAGTACTCTCTTATTCCAGTTGCTCCTACTAGTACTACAAGTCCACGTGATGATCCATTATCTACTCCCGATCCTCAAAGTGACTTGTCTATTTCTCTTAGGAGAACAACTAGATACACAAATATCCCACCACGCCTTAAAGACTATGTTGGATATAAAAACAATATTGCCAACTTCCTATCTTACAAGCATTGTAGCCACTCGTTCCAAAATTTTATCACCTCTCTTGAGTCTGTACCTATACCTACTAATTGGAAAGAAGTTAAAGAAGATCCAAAGTGGAAGGGAGCAATGCTTGAGGAGATGAGAGCCTTGGAGAATAACAAAACTTGGGAGCTTGTTGATCTACCACCAGGTAAGCAACCTGTAGGTTGTAAGTGGATTTTCACGATTAAACATACCCCTGAGGTAAAAGTGTATAGGTACAAAGCATGTCTTGTGGCAAAGGGATATACACAAACTTATGGGATTGACTATGAGGAACTTTTTCTCCGGTGGCTAAGATGAACTCCATAAGAACACTTATATCTTGTGCAGTCAATTTTGACTAGCATATTTATCAGATGGATGTGAAAAATGCATTTCTCCATGGTGACCTACAAGAAGAAGTATATATGCATATTCCACTAGGTTTTGAGACCAATCAGACCAATGGAAAAGTTCTTCGGTTGCATAGGTCTTTGTATGGACTGAAACAATCCCCTAGAGCTTGGTTTGACAGATTTCGATGAGATATACTCAAGAAAGGTTATTGTCAAAGCAATGCTGACCATACCTTGTTTTACAAGTGCAACATGGGTAAAATCTCCATCCTCATAGTGTATGTGGATGATATTGTGATCACTAGAGATGATCATGGAGAAATTGCTTATTTGAAGAAACATCTCGCACAAGAGTTTGAAGCGAAGGATCTTGGACACTTGAGATACTTTCTTGGAATAGAGGTATCAAGAGGGCCTAAAGGTATGTTCCTCTCTCAAAGAAAGTATGTTCTAGATTTAGTTCGGCAACCTAGTTTGGTGGGATGTCGACCCGCTAGCACTCTGATTGATCAAAATCATCGATTGATGGCTAGCACGGGAAGACATGTAGATCAAGTGAGTTATCAAAAGATGATCAACAAGCTTATATATCTTTCACATACTCGACCGGATATTGCATTCGCTGTGAGTACCGTTAGTAAATTTATGCATGATCCACGGTCATCTCATATGGATGTTGTGACACGGATCTTGCGCTACTTAAAAGGGTATCCTGGGAAAGGTTTATTATACACTTGCCAGGGAAGCCTTCAAATTGAGTGTTACACAGATGCTGATTGGGCTGGCTCACTAGATGACCGATGATCAACATCTGGGTATTGCACGTTTGTTGGTGGAAACTTAGTCTCATGGCGTAGCAAAAAACAAACGATCGTGGCTCGATCAACTGCGGAAGCCAAATTTCGATCCATGGCACATGGTGTGTGCGAGGTGTTGTGGTTGAGGATCCTCCTCATGGAACTTGGGTTGTTCCAAGGATGCCATTGATGTTGTACTGTGATAACAAGGCATCAATAGATATTGCAAATAATCTTGTATAACATGATCGAACGAAGCATGTGGAGGTTGATCGTCATTTCATCAAAGAGAAGCTAGACAACGGAATAATATGTATGCCATATGTCAGCTCATCTAGCCAAGTTGTTGATTTTCTTACAAAAGGATTACCCGAAAAAACCTTTTATGTTTTTTGTAGGAAGATGGGACTTTATGATATATTTGCCCCATCTTGAGGGGGGGTGTTGGTGTGTATAATACTTAGGAATATGTAGTTTTAGAGGGACTAAAGTGTAAGATGTTCATAAGATAAAAATAAGTGATAGACAAAGAGAAGGGAGGAAGAGCCATCCAGAAATCTCCCCACAAGTTCTTGCTCACGTCTCAATCTTCTCTAAATCTGTATCACTAGAAATTTCCCAAATCTCCCAACATTGCTAGTGGTGAAGAACGGTTCAAAAGTGGTATGACAAATTCATAGACATGTAGTACCATTGTTTAACTAAATCCATGGGGTGGGAGGGCAAATGCCCCTCCCCAATATTTGTATTGAATAAAAATAAAGTTTGTCGGTTATTTAGGCCTTGTTTTGTACGGGTGGATTACCGAGTATTGCGGAGTATTACTCCCAGTTTTTTGGGTGAAAACACTCCAGTCGCCCAATCCCCTCCAATCCTCATCCACGATGATCCCCTCTAATCCCTTTCTTCAAAAATGGTGTTCTGTAAGCAGGGATTGCTACACTGGACAAATCAGTGTTGTCCAGTCGGGTAACAAAGATTCAAACATTATCAGTCTTGTCCGCCGGAGCCACGAGGCGTGAAGTCGCGGTCAAAACACGAGGTGGCTGGCGTGTCGTAGATCCCCTCCCACCCGACGTGTTTTCTAGCGAGAACTCGGGGTTAGCCCGTCCTAACCCGGTCTGCAAAACGGCATGCAAACATGGTTCCGCGTGTATCAGGTTGGGCCGGGTTTAGACATAGCAAAACCGTTCAAAACTCGTATACAAAACGATGCCTTTAGGATTTCCAATCAACATCTGATCGTAAAACACAAAATAAAAGCTACAAATCTCTACTATTTAAAAAAGATGAATGGTTCTGTGTTTAGCATCCCGAGCATTTCGCTCTTGCCTTCGTCCAACCTTTCTTCGCTCCACCCCTCCCGAACACGCCGACAAGTGGGCCCATATCCCACGATTAATTTTCCTTCCATCATCTGACTACTCCCCAACGCGATTTCCTCCATCTCCCGTGTGCTGCTCCCTTACCCTCCCACCCTCTCTCTCTCTCTCTCTCACACACACATGCGAGTGTCAAAAGGGTTCCTCCGTCGCTCCTTGAACCATTGCATTGTGATACATTGCAAATATATATATAATTTTTGATGTTCCATGCTTGGTTTTATCCACTTTCTTGTGTTTTGCCCACACTTTGGAGTACTTTTCATATGATTTCTTGGACTAACCTATTAACAAGAGCCACAGTGTCAGCTGCCTGTTTTCTGCTGTTTTTGGTTTCAGGAAAGTCAGAAAATGAATATTCTTGGAATTAGACGGGACAAAAGCCAAAGTGTCTATTTTTCCGAAAGTCATCAGATGCTAGAATACGAAACGGAGAAGGGATGGGGGCCGGCCACACCACCTGGCCACGCGGCCAGGCCTGGACCACGCCAAGGGGTGGTCTGGCCGACCCCAGCACCCCCTCGGCCTCTCCTTTTGCCTATAAGATGCCCTCAGGACGAAAACCCTAAGTACCCAATCAAAAATCCACGAAAGAGTCTATAGCCGCCGTCGTCTCTGTCCCTAGATCGGGAGGGATCTGAAGCTCTTCCCGGCACCCTGCCGGAAAGGGAAATTCACCCTGGAGGCCTGATATATTGCAAATGTATCTATAATTTTTGATGTTTCATGCTTGGTTTTATCTACTTTCTTGTGTTTTGTCCATACTTTGGAGTAATTTTCATATGATTATTTGTACTAACCTACTAATAGTTGCAAAAGTGCACAATGTTCTTGTTTTATACTTGGATGTGTAGGAATTACCAAGAATACAAGTGGAAACCTTGTTGGAGTCAAATTGAGATTTTCCAGAAATCTGTCTTAGAACTCTTTTTGAAGATGGTCACGTTCCGGGTCGAAGACGGCGTCAAACGAAAAACTCTTAAACAACAAAGTTGTTGGAAATTTCGCGACAAATGTTCTAGACATAAAATTTAGCTTATTCCGAATACGGACGGACCAGATAGGCCCGATTTACTGCAGCCCAAGATGGGGTGATGGAAATCCGAGAAGCTATATAAATGGAGGAAACCTAATTCGCGGGAGACACCTCCACCCATGAATTTGCAGCCACCAAAGCCACGTTTTTTCCTTCTCCATAGATCCCATCTTCATGGGGAAGGGATCCCAATAATCCATAAAGGAAGGGTGCTAAGGGGCGGTGCTCCCTTGTGATACCGGCGGCAGGGAAGTGCCACCGGAGCCACCTCCATCGATCTCCACCACCATCTCCATCGCCATTGTTGATTCCCATGATGAGGAGGGAGTAGTTCTCTCTCGAGGCTAAAGGCTCTACCGGTAGCTATGTGTTCATCTCTCTATCTATGCATGATCTTATTGAGATCATGAGCTTGTAATCTATAGATTTACCTTGCTACTCAAGTGCTTTAATAGATCTCTGCTCTCCCCATGTGTGTGAAAGTGACAGTGTGCACACCATGGTGGCACTTAGGCTAGAGATTACAAATACTTGTTATGATTTATATTTGGAGTTGGATGTCTTTATGAAATTGTGGTGTTTGTTGAAACCATCTAGTGCTCAAGGTGACAGTGTGGGGTTTTCTAGATGGGAAAGATGGACTTTGAGGAGTGCTGTTATAGCCTACCATGGATTAGAGTGTCCAACCGGAGAGTAGTTAAGAGTAGTATCATGAAGATAATACATTTATATGAGAGTGTTCACTAGTGAAAGTATGATCTCTAGGCCTTGTTTCTAAGCATTGATACACCATTTGCAATTAGATCTGTTACATGTTTGCTTGCTTTCATCTTTATTTCACTTTGCCTTTAGTCTTTTCCACGCCATCAAGCTCTTTCTATCACCGTTACCACTTATAATTATCCATCCCACTTGTATTTTATTATCTCTTCGCCGAACTAGTGCACCTATACACCTGACAAGTGTATTGGGTGTGTTGGGGACACAAGAGACTTCTTGTATCTTGATTGCATGGTTGCTTGAGAGGGAATACCTTTGACCACTTCCTCCCTGAGTTCGATAAACCTTGGGTGATCCACTTAAGGGAAAACTTGATGCTGTTCTACAAACCTCTGCACTTAGAGGCCCAACAATTGTCTACAAGAATAGAATTGCGTAGACATCAAGCTATTTTATGGCGCCGTTGCCGGGGAGGTAAGGTAAAAGGTACTCACATCCTCCGGTGTGAGTGCTCGAAGTTATTTCCTTTAGACTCTGCAATTTTGTCTTTTTGTTTCTTGTTTTCACTAGTTAGGCTTAATGGAAAACAACAAAAAAGTTAGATAGCTTTATAGTATTTATCTTGAGTTAGGACATGAAGTGTTTGAAGAGAAAATTAAAAAACCTATGGAACTTTATTTGCATGCTAATAGAAATGTTGTTAGTATGAATTCTTTGGACACCATTATTGCTAATGCTATGGAAAAGTCTAAGCTTGGGGAAGCTGGTTTTGATGAGCATGATATTTTTAGTCCCCCAAGCACGGATGATACTATGCCTCTAATATATGATGATTACGATGATGAGCATGACATTTTCAGTCCACCTACTATTGAGGAGGTGATACGTCCATTTTGCATCTATTTTTTCAGTCTTAATTCTCTATTATTCATTGATATATTTCATATTGAGAGGTGATACTTATGTTATTTCATCTATTTTTTGCATGGTTGATGACTTTTGGAGCATGGACCGCTGCAGTCAGGATTCTGATGGAAAAGGTGCTGTTTGGAGGCAAAAATTCGCGAAGATCAGAAAATCCGGGAAAATATACGGAAAATTCTATTTTTCCAAAAGACTCAGGATGCCAGAAGATGGAGTGGAGGTGGGCCACAGGGGGCCCACACCACCCCATGGCGCGGGCAGGCCTAGGCCACGCCAGGGAGTGGTGTGGCCGCCCTGGCCCACTCCAACCTCTCCCCTCTGGCGTATATCAACCTCCTGAAACACTAAGACTTGGGAAGCGACCATAGAAAGATTCCGCCGCCTCTGTGGGGCGGAAAACACCGAGAGAGAAAGATCTCTCCGGCAGACAGATTTCTGTCGGGGGAATTCCTTCCCGGAGAGGGGAGATCGTCGCCATCAACACCACCATCAAGCTGGACTTCATCGGGATCATCATCATCATCATCACCATCATCACCATCAGCACCCTCATCACCATCTCCATATTGCTATAACAATTGCGTTGAATCTTGCATAGTTCATAGGGGAAACTTTCCCGGTGTTGATTAATCCTTGTAGTTGATGCTATTGAGTGAACCATTGATTATTGTTTATGTTCAGATTGTTATACATCATTATTTCATCTCTGATCATGATCCATATGATGTCTTGTGAGTAGTTCGTTTTGTTCTTGAGGACATGGGAGAAGTCATGTTGTTAGTAGTGGAGTTATGTTGAGAAAGATTCAATAGTTTGATATTTAAGTTGTGGTGTACTTCTTCTAGTGGTGTCATGTGAACGTCGACTACATGACACTTCACCTATATGGGCCTAGGGGAATGCATTGTGTATTTGGCTACTAATCGTAGGGGTTGCCGGAGTGACAGAAACCAGAACCCCCGTTAGGAAACCATTGCACGAGGGACGTAAGGGTCTTAGAGTTTAAAGCTGTGGTTAGGTTTCTACCTTAATTACTTTCATGTACTTACGGATGTTTGCAAGGGGGTTTAATCACAAGTATGTATTTAGTCTTGGATGGGGCGGTACATTAGCACAGGTTCACCCACACAACACTTAGCAAGCTAGAGAAGATTAATCGACTATATGAAGCGAAAGCACTTGACAGTCTTCCCATGTGTCCTCGAGAACGTTTGGTCATCAATAGAAATACAACCGGCTTGTCCTTTGCTGCATAAAGGATTGGGCCACTTGCTGCATTCATTCTTACTGTCTTTTATTTACTCGTACTTTGTTTACTTGCTTTATCGAAAACCCCTAAAAATCCGTTTGCTAAGTATTTGCAGAGAATTCCTGATCCATACCACTAGCCAGCACCTTCTGCTCCTCGTTGGGTTCGACGCTCTTACTTATCGAAAATACTGCGATACACCCCCTATACTTGTGGGTCATCAAGACTATTTTCTGGCGCCGTTGCCGGGGAGTGAAGCGCTATTGGAGAGTGGAACTGGTAAAGGAAACTTCTACTGTGAGTATTGTTTACTTCTGCTAGTTGCTTTATTTTCTGTATGGATAATTCGCTGAGTTTCTTATTTGGTAATGCTACTACCACTGCTAAGGTAGTAGATAAGCCACCACCTGCTGAGAAAGGTGTTTTCAAAATACCTACAAGAATTGTTGATCGTGTTATGGATAACTACTATGTTGGGGATGGAACTGTCCATCCCGGTGATCATTTGCTCTTTATACACGAATTATGCGGGTTGTTCAAGTGTGCAGGTATTACTACAGATCAAGTTAAGAAGAAGTTATTCTCATTATCACTGAAAGGAAGAGCTGAGTAATGGTATAAGCTGCTGAAGAATGGTCAAGCTCTGGAATGGGAGGAAATAGTGCCTCTCTTTTATTCAAAGTTTTATCCTCCTAGTGAGATTCATAAAGATCGGAATCAAATATACAACGTTTGGCCTCTTGATGGAGAGAGTACAGCTCAAGCTTGGGGGAGATTGAAGTTACTAATGCTCAAATGTCCCATTCATGAGCTCCCCAACAATATTATTACCAACAACTTTTATGCAAGGCTCCCACTACATGACAAGGATTTATTGGATGCTTCTTGTGCTGGATCATTCACTCGTATGGAAGAAGGAGCTAAATGGGACCTTCTAGATCGTATTCAAGACAATGCTGAAGCTTGGGAGAATGATAAAGGTAGAAAGTCAGGTATAAATTATGATTATGAATGCATTGAATCTTTTATGGGAACTGATGACTTTCAAAATATTAGTAATCTTTATGGTCTTGATTTGCAAGTTATTACGAATTGCTTTAGAGCTTTTGCTTCCTATATCGAAATTCCAAAAAGGGGATGGAACAAATACCATGCACCTTACAAAGATATTGTTGACTATGCTCCTATTGGAAGTGTTGAGTATTGCATTATTGATCCCATCTTACCGAACCTTATATCGAGAAGATTCCCTTTCCCGAAAAGGTAAAGGACCATCCTATGATAACTAATGTTATCACCAAAAGTGAAAAAATAATTGTAAAACCTTATGAACAAATAAACATTGAACCTGTGGTAGAAATTGTGAAAGACCTTGTCACTAAAAGCGTAGAAGACGGGCTCATAGTCTTTTGTGAAGATGCTTCTAATATTGTTTCACATCCCAATAGAACTAAAAAGGCTAGTGTTCCTGTGCTTTCTGTTAGAATTGGTGATCATTGCTATTATGGTTTATGTGATATTGGTGCAAGTTCCAGTGCTATTCCTTATGAGCTTTATAGAGAAATTATGCATGAGATCAGTCCTTGCGAGTTGGAAGAGATTGATGTGGTTATTCACCTTGCTAATAGAGAGACCATCTCTCCAATTGGTATTGTGCGAGACGTGGAAGTTCTTTGCGGTAAGATTAAGTACCCCGCTGATTTTTTAGTACTTGGTTCAGCTGCTAGTAAAACTTATCCTATCATTTTTGGTAGACCTTTCTTGAGTACTTGTGGAGCTATTATTGATTGCAAGAGGGAGAAAATCTTGACTAAGTTTGATGGGGAATCCTATGAGTTTAATTTTTCGAAATTTGCTAAAGAACCTTGCGAAGAGGAAACCCATAATGAGGATTTTAGGGTTGAACAACTTGCTTCTATTTCTCTTGCTCCTAATAATGCTTTGCAACAATTGATGGAAGAACATGAAAGTGAAATCTTAATGGAAGAAAGGAATGAGATTGACATGATTCTCCGTGATCAACCTATGATGCTTAAGCACGACTTGCCTGTAGAAGACTTGGGTACCACGATGCCACCTAAAAAGGACCCGGTTTTCGATCTAAAACCTCTCCCTGATGATCTTAAATATGCTTTTATTGATGATAAAAAGATAGATCCTATTATTATTAGCGCTAAACTTTCAGGGGAGGAAGAAGAAAGATTATTGGAAGTTTTGAAGAAACACTGAGGAGCTATGGGCTATACTCTGGATGATTTGAAAGGGATTTCACCTACTATATGTCAGCATTCTATCAACATAGAACCAGATGTGAAGCCAGTAGTGGAGCACCAACGACGTTTAAATCCTAAGATGCAGGAAGTGGTAAGGAATGAGGTATTGAAACTCCTTGATGCTGGTATTATTTACCCTATTGCTGATAGTGAATAGGTTAGTCCTATTCATTATGTTCCTAAAAAGGGAGGTATTACCGTTGTCCCTAATGATAATGATGAACTTATTCCTTAGAGAATAGTGGTAGGCTATAGGATGTGCATCGATTTTAGGAAAGTCAATAAAGTCACTAAGAAAGATCACTACCGCTTCCTTTTATTGATCAAATGTTGGAAAGGTTGTCTAAAAAGACCCATTTTTGTTTTCTTGATGGTTATTCTGGTTTCTCTCAAATTGCTGTTAAACAACAAGATCAAGAAAAAACTACTTTTACTTGCCCTTATGGAACTTATGCTTATAGGCGTATGCCTTTTGGTTTATGTAATGCTCCTGCTACTTTCCAAAGGTGCATGTCTGCTATCTTTCATGGCTTTTGTGAGGAAATTGTAGAAGTGTTCATGGATGACTTTTCTGTCTACGGAACTTCTTTTGATAATTGTCTGCACAACCTTGATAAAGTTTTGCAGAGATGTGAAGAAACTAATCTTGTTCTTAATTGGGAGAAATGCCACTTTATGGTTAATGAAGGGATTGTTCGTGGGCATAAAGTTTCTGAAAGAGGCATAGAAGTTGATAGAGCTAAGGTTGAGGCAATTGAGAAGAAGCCATGCCCAAGAGACATCAAAGGTATTCGTAGTATCCTTGGTCATGCTGGTTTCTATAGAAGGTTTATTAAAGACTTTTCTAGGATATCAAAACCCCTTACCAATCTTCTTCAAAAAGATGTACCCTTCGTTTTTGATGATGATTGTAAGGAAGCTTTTGAAACTCTTAAGAAGGCTTTAACTACAACCCCTTTTGTTCAACCACCTGATTGGAGTTTACCCTTTGAAATAATGTGTGATGCTAGTGATTTTGTTGTAGGTGCTGTCCTTGGGCAACATATTGATAAAAAGCTAAATGTTATCCATTATGCTAGTAAGACTTTAGACGCTGCTCAAAGGAATTATGCTACTACTGAAAAGGAATTTCTTGCTGTTGTTTTTGCTTGTGATAAGTTTAGGCCCTATATTGTGGACTCAAAAGTAACCATTCATACTGATCATGCTGCTATTAAATATCTTATGACGAAGAAGGACGCTAAGCCTAGGCTTATTAGATGGGTACTGCTTTTACAAGAGTTTGATCTTCATATAGTAGATAGAAAGGGTGCTGAAAATCCCGTAGCTGATAATTTATCTCGTTTAGAAAACATCTCTTTTGACCCTATGCCTATTAATGATAGTTTCCCGAATGAACAGTTAGCTATAGTGGGGGTGAGCTCGCGAGGAAGCCCTTGGTATGCTGATTATGCTAACTTTATTGTCTCCAAGTATTTGCCTCCAACTTTTATAGCTCAGCAAAGAAGAAAGTTCTTCTATGATTTGAGGCATTATTTTTGGGATGACCCACACTTATACAAAGAAGGAGTTGATGGTATTATGCGAAGATGTGTTCTAGAATATGAGCAAAAAGAGATATTGCATAAATGTCATGGTAGCGCCTATGGAGGACATCATGCAGGAGATAGAACCGCACAAAAGGTACTACAATCGGGTTTCTACTGGCCTACCCTTTTTAAGGATGCAAGAAAATTTGTTTTATCTTGTGATGAATGTCAGCGTGTTGGTAATATTTCTAGACGCAATGAAATGCCTATGAACTACTCTCTAGTTATTGAACCTTTTGATTGTTGGGGATTCGACTTTATGGGTCCTTTCCCTCCTTCGAAGTGTTACACTCATATTCTTGTTGCCGTTGATTATGTTACTAAGTGGGTAGAAGCCATTCCTACGAAAAGTGCTGATGGGGAAACCTCTCTAAAAATGCTTAAGGATGTTATCTTTCCTAGGTTTGGAGTGCCTAGGTATCTCATGACTGATGGGGGTTCTCATTTCATTCATGGCGATTTTAGGAAGACCCTCGCTAAGTATGATGTTAATCATAGAATTGCTTCAGCTTATCACCCCCAAACTAGCGGGCAAGTAGAGTTATCAAATAGAGAAATTAAATCTATCTTACAAAAGACTTAATAGGTCTAGAAAAAACTGGGCTAAGAAGTTGAATGATGCTTTATGGGCTTATAGAACTGCTTATAAGAATCCTATGGGAATGTCTCCTTATAAAATGGTTTATGGGAAAGCTTGCCACTTACCCTTAGAATTAGAACACAAAGCTTACTGGGCAGTGAAAGAACTAAATAGAGATTGTAACCTAGCTGGTGAGAAAAGACCTTTTGACTTAAGTTCTTTAGATGAATGGAGGAGTGAAGCCTATGAGAATGCTAGGCTCTTTAAGGAAAAAGTTAAAAGATGGCATGACAAGCGAATACTTAAGAGAGAATTTCATGTTGGTGAGAAAGTTCTATTGTATAGGTCTCGTCTCAGATTTTTTGCAGGTAAGCTACTATCAAAATGGGAAGGACCTTTCATCATTTAAGAAGTATACCGTTCAGGAGCAATAAAAATTTCTTCTCTAAAAGATAATACTACACAAGTAGTGAATGGACAGCGACTCAAACACTATATTGCTAGAGATTCGTACAATGAAGATGTTGATGCCTTTCAAGTTATAACTCTAGAGAAATTCATTGAGGACCAAATTCAGAGACCTGCAGAGTCCGTTTCCAACTAGGTAACAGTTCTGGTAAGAAAAGTTCCGCGAAAATACAATAAAACTATATTTTTGCAGTTTTCAGTCGATAAGGAAAGCTACGAAGCGAAAAAGGGACGGAAATGGAGCCAGGATGGCTCACACCACTCTATGGCGCGGGCCCTCCCCTGGCCGTGCCACCAGGTGGTGTGGCCACTCCGGACTCCGCCTCCGACTCGTTTTCTCCCAGTACCTTCCTTTTGATATGAAACTTCGTAATATATAACCCCCCGGATCCCCCGAGGTCTGTATATTGTGTTTTCGTCGTGTTTTTGTTTCGATCTGTTTCTGCCAGGACATACTCTTTGAAGGTTTAGAAGCACAATGGTGTCTGCCAAGGATAAAGGGAAGAAGCCTATGGAGGAAGACCTCCAAGACCTCAAGCAGGGGTTGGTACCTTTTGTTACTTGCCCTGCATCAACGGAAGCCCTTCGAGTCACTAAGGAGTTCTACGATAAGTACCGAGACTTGCAGAGGAAGGTGGACATGCTTCAATGGGAGAATAATAGGCTTCGCAAGATGCTGGAAGATTACCTCACGTCAACTAAGAAAATACTACCACCACCTCCGAAGGAGTAATTTGTCATCAGGTTTGGCATCCCCTTGGTTTGTTCCAAGTTTGGGGGAGTGCTGCGGTATCATATCACTATCTTCTATATTTTTACCTTATTAGTAGAGTCATATCATGAATAGAGGAGTTATTATGTAGCATGGTTTGCATTATGGAAGTGTCCCCTCTCTCGTTAGATTTGTATCCCTTGGTGTGAGTTGCAATTATGGAATATTAATGAGAAGTTCTATCATTCACCCTTTTGCATAGCCTATGTTAGTTTTCAATTCGTGGTTATATGATTGATCTTGTTGTTAGTATTGGTAACACTTTGGGATCATTGAGTTAATTTAGTTGGTTTTGGCAAACCTGGCTCGGTCAGTAGCAACACCTTTTTGAGAGTTGAAAAGAAAAAGATAGAAGTACTCTAAAGAGAAAAAAAAATTCATCATCTTTCTTTCTTGATTTGCTCATAAGTCTAGTATTCTCTAGTTAAGATCTTTTGTGCTTCCAAGGAAGATTCATGTTTGTCTTTATCATTTGTATGCTTGTTTGTTTCCTTCAACTCTTATACTTGCTACCCATCCTTGCTAGCCAAAAACCTGTACTGAGAGGGAATTCTTCTCGTGCATCCACCTCCTTTAAACCAAAACCTTTGCCATTTGTGTCCACCATACCTACCTAGTAGCATTATTGCTATTCCAAGTAAATTCTTGTTTTATCTACCTCCCAAATTAAACTTTTTATGTGAAAATTAGTGATTAAAGCTCTCACGAACTTGATGGCACACTTTACTTTCTTGCATTTAATAAACTTGAACCATTGGGTCCTTCTTTGTTGCGTATATGCTTGCGCTTTATGAGTTGAAGTTAGCCGAACCATGTATCATGGGGACCGCTTTCAACACCTCATTGGTACTTGTACCTAGTTGATATCATGTTCTTTTGCTTATGGATCCCGGCGGTGTGAAATAAAAGTGGAACTTGTAAGATCATGGAGTTTATATGTGTGTTAGAGAAACGCCTGGGCCGCTAGCCTAATCCATGCCTAATCATGGTGGAAACTTGTAGCATAACTATAGTGAGCATTCTATGAAGCATCCTCAATAAAAACCTATGCAAATAGCAAATAAAAGATCGCTGAGATGCTCACTATTTGCTTGCCTTGTCATTTTGATTATGGGATAGCTCCTGTGTCATGTGCAAGGGGTACCCCGTTGGCGGTTCTCAATAATACGCATGTATTTACAATGACAAGAGCTTGCTCGTGACCGAAGTTGAGTAGCATGAGGATCGGTACTCATAAGTTAGGGGCATGAGATTTCAACTTATAACTTGTCAAGCATATCCTCTTAGTTGTGTCACTTTAACCTTAATCACCTAAAGATGCCTATGATAGGGGCAATGAGAGCTGAAAGCTAGAAAGTATCATAATTTTTGGGAGCTCTTTATGAGACTTGCGATCCCTGCTTCCCTCTGTGAAGGGTCTTTATTTTACTTTGTAGTTGAGTCAGTAAACCTATTCCCTTCTATCTCAGCAAGTATTTTGAGTTGATGTGTTTCATTCATTCATATGATGATTTATGCATTCATGTTTCTTATGTTCCTTGTTTTGCACATTGCTCTTATCTTGAAGTTTACTACTTTGAAAGCTTTCATTGAAAAACCAGCTATTTGTGAACTCCAGCAAATTATCAACTATTCTTCGACCAAGAGCTAAGTTTGCCATTACCAATTATGATTCACATTATGTATCTTTATTGTGTTTCCTTTACTCATTGCAAGTTGAGTTATATAATAGTGAGTTGTTTTCTATTATGATCTATGTATTAGATGAATGTGATGCTTCTTGTCCGTATTCTTTTATCGACTCTTCACTCCATAAACCTAACGTCATGTTTATTGAGCTCAGTTTCGCTTGGGGACAAGCGAAGTCTAAGCTTGAGGGGAGTTGATACGTCCATTTTGCATCACTATTCTATGTCTTAATTCTCTATTATTCATTGATATATTTCGTACTGAGAGGTGATACTTAGGTTATTCCATCTATTTTTTGCATGGTTGATGACTTTTGGAGCATGGACCGCTGCAGTCAGGATTCTGATGGAAAAGGTGCTGTTTGGAGGCAAAATTCGCGAAGATCAGAAAATCCGGGAAAATATACGGAAAATTCTATTTTTCCAGAAGACTCAGGATGCCAGAAGATGGAGTGGAGGTGGGCCACAGGGGGCCCACACCACCCCATGGCGCGGGCAGGCCTAGGCCGCGCCAGGGAGTGGTGTGGCTGCCCTGGCCCACTCCAGCCTCTCCCCTCTGGCGTATATCAACCTCCCGAAACCCTAAGACTCGGGGAGCGACCACAGAAAGATTCCGCCGCCTCTGCGGGGCGGAAAACACCGAGAGAGAAAGATCTCTCCGGCAGACAGATTTCTACCGAGGGAATTCCTTCCCGGAGAGGGGAGATCGTCGCCATCAACACCAACATCAAGCTGGACTTCATCGGGATCATCATCATCACCACCACCATCATCACCCTCATCACCATCTCCATATTGCTGTAACAATTGCGTTGAATCTTGCATAGTTCATAGGGGAAACTTTCCCGGTGTTGATTACTCCTTGTAGTTGATGCTATTGAGTGAACCATTGAATTAGTGTTTATGTTCAGATTGTTATACATCATTATTTCATCTCTGATCATGATCCATATGATGTCTTGTGAGTAGTTCGTTTTGTTCTCGAGGACATGGGAGAAGTCATGTTGTTAGTAGTGGAGTTATGTTGAGAAAGATTCAATAGTTTGATATTTAAGTTGTGGTGTACTTCTTCTAGTGGTGTTATGTGAACGTCGAGTACATGACACTTAACCTATATGGGCCTAGGGGAATGCATTGTGTATTTGGCTACTAATCGTAGGGGTTGTCAGAGTGACAGAAACCAGAACCCCCGTTAGGAAACCATTGCACAAGGGACGTAAGGGTCTTAGGGTTTAAAGACGTGGTTAGGTTTCTACCTTAATTACTTTCTTGTACTTACGGGTGTTTGCAAGGGGGTTTAATCACAAGTACGTATTTAGTCTTGGATGGGGCGGTACATTAGCACAGGTTCACCCACACAACACTTAGCAAGCTAGAGAAGATTAATCGACTATATGAAGTGAAAGCACTTGACAGTCTTCCCATGTGTCCTCGAGAACATTTGGTCATCTATAGAAATACAACCGGCTTGTCCTTTGCTGCATAAAGGATTGGGCCACTTGCTGCATTTATTCTTACTGTCTTTTATTTACTCGTACCTTGTTTACTTGCTTTATCGAAAACACCTAAAAATCTGTTTGCTAAGTATTTGCAGAGAATTCCTGATCCATACCACTAGCCAGCACCTTCTGGTCCTCGTTGGGTTCGACACTCTTACTTATCGAAAATACTGCGATACACCCCCTATACTTGTGGGTCATCAGGAGGTAATTAATTATGACTACAATATGCCTCCTATATTTGATGATTATGGTGATGAGAATAATAATGATAGCTATTTTGTTGAATTTGCTCCCATTACAATCAATAAGAATGACTATGTTTATGTGGAGAGTATTAATTATTTTATGCATGTGGCTCATGATAAGAATGTTTTATGTGATAGTTATATTGTTAATTTTATTCATGATGCTACTGAAAGTTATTATGAGAGAGGGAAACATGGTCTTATGTATCTCAATAATATTAAGTTTCCCCTCTTTATGTTGAAAGTCTTGAAGTTGCACTTGTTTTGCTTTCCTATGCTTGTTGCTTTGTGCTTTCATGACTTGTTTCTTTACAAGATTCTTATGTATAGGAAGTGTGTTAGACTTAAATGTGTTTTGAATTTGCTTCTTGATGCTCTCTTTTACTTCAAGTAATATTTTTTATGTGAGCATCTTCTCAAACTATCATGCCTAACTTAAAGGCGTTAAAGAAAAGTACTTATTGGGAGATAACCCAAAAGTTTTAGATGAGTCTTAGAAGTTATTACTTCAGTAATAACCGCTCCTTATCATTTTTATTTGCTTTTTGTGCAAAGAGTAACCTCTAATGAGAGAGAAGTAATGATTGGGAAAGTTGCTGTCCCGAAACAGATTTCTATGCTTCACCGTAAAAATTCGTGTAAAATCTCTGAACATCTTTTTGAGGCGCAAATTTTTGTGCTTAAGCCCCATGATGTTATATAACTTTAGTTAGTTCAACACTTTTTGATTTGAGAAACAGAAGGTCTTCGAAAAAATTCGTCTTTACCTGCTGGTCTGTTTTGACAGATTTCTGCAATTTTCTGCATTTGCTTCTTGTTGGTTTCTTTTTGAGTTCATTTGGGGAATTGAGCTTTTTGAGGGAAGTTCTACAGTATCTAGTGTTATAATGGAAGTTTATTTGGTTTTACAACTTAACCTTAAGACTTATTTATCTTGAGTGCACTAATGTTGCTAATGAGATCGTGCGGAGTTTTGTATGAAGGAAATTTTTCAAGTGTATGGAAGGAATGAGTAATGAGATGAAGGATGGACTAAAGCTCAAGCTTGGGGATGCCACGCATGTCACCCCAAGAAACATCCAAGAAGTACAAGCATCAAAGCTTGGGGATGCCCAAGGCATCCCCTTCTTCATCAATAAAAATTTCAGGTTTCTTCCAAACGCTTCATTTTTATTGTTTCATGCACATTTGTGTTGTTCTTGGAGCGTCTTCTTTTTTGTTTTTGTTTTGGTTTTTCGTTTGCTTTTGTTTGCTTAGTTTTCTGAATAAATTGGTTGGACCCCCTCTTTCATATATTGGTTTGCAAATAGTTTGGTTTGGTTTGGAAAAGAGTAGGAAAGTTCATGCTTATGTGGTAAAAAGAGCTCGTTTTGAGTGTGGCCTATGCTTTGTCATGCCATGCTTGATATTATTTTGGCTTTATGCTTAGTATTATTTGATGTAGCATGACTTGTTATAAACAATTGAGATTGCTTAATGTGCCTTGGATGAATCATGCGTTGTTTTAGCATGTTAAAGCATAGTATAGTGGTATTCTCCTTTGATGCTTTATTTGGGTTGACTTGGCGCATGCTCACACCATGTTATGACTATCTCAAGTCACCATAGCCTTTATGATCCTTTAGTTTTCAACTTGTATTATCACTTTGTGCTTTGATCAATGATGTTTTGTCGCTCTGCATGATTATGGCCATTATTGATCTCTTAGTTTGTCGCTCCTAGTCTTTGCTAGCCTCCACAACCAAGTATGAGTTCCACTCATGCATCCAACTCCCTAAACCAAGTTATTCCAAAGATTCCACCATACCTACCTATTAGCACATGCTATTCCAAGTATATTCATGCTTTTGTTTACCTTCCGAATTAAACTTGTTATGAGAAAACTAGTGATTAAAGCTCTCACGAACTTGATGGCACACTTTATTTTTCTTGCCCTTAATAAACTTGAACCATTGTGTCTTCTATGTCGTATATGCTTGTACTTATTTGTTGGGAATTAGCAGAACCATGCTTTCATGGGGAACGCTTTCAACATTGCACTTGATAGTTGTACCTAGTTGATATCATGCTCTTTTGTATATGGATGTCATCGGTGTGAAATGAAAGGGGAGCTTGTAAGTCCATGGAGTTATGTATATGTGTTAGAGAAACGCCTGGGCCGCTGGTCTAATCCATGCTGCCATGGTGGAAACCTGCAGCGTAACCATAATGAGCTATCTATGAAGCATTCTTCTTATAAAAAAAAGAGTCCTATATTGAAAAAAAGAGAAAAGAAGAAGAGATACTATGAAAAGAGGAAAGAGAGAAAAAGGCACCATATTCCCATGGTAAATAAGAAGAATGCTGAGATGCTCGTTGTCTGCTTGCCTTGTCATTTTGATATGGTGATTCTTCCGTATCATCGGGCAAGGGGTACCCCGTTGGCGGTTCTCTATGATACACATGTACTTACGATGACAAGAACTTACCGGTGACTAAACTTGAGTAGCATGAGGAGCGGCCCTCATATACAAGGGACATGAGATTTCTGACTTCTCCTTCGTCAAGCATGTACACCATAGTTTGTTCACTTTAACCTTAATCACCTTCAAGATGCTTATGATAGGGGCAATGAGAGCTGAAAGCTATAAGTACAATAATTTTTGGAAGCTCTTTATGAGACTTGAATCCCTGCTTCTTTTTACAAAAGGCCTTTCTTCCACCATTATATTGAGTCTCCACCTTCTATCTTTATGCACCTACTATGAGAGCATAGTGGCCAGTCTTAGTTATATGTGCATTGTCCCAAGACTAGTTGATTGATTCATAAATTGTTATTGCTTGTTTGAAACTATTGTATCTAGTCACTCTTATGAACTTTGAAGGTGTACTATGCATTTATATTTGGTACTCTATTGAGGGACAAGCTGAATACTAGTATGCTATGTTTTCTTTATGTGAAACAAACAAACGTCTTGGACAGCATTGTTATTCATGAATCTTTTGTTTGTGCCTTTTCATGTTACATCATAGTTTCTTTGCTTATTGCTAGAACTTTGTCTTTCATGTTATGATTGAAGTACTATGATCCCAGCTTTGAATGTTTAACAAATACTTTGATCAAGTCTTTGATGGTGCATGTCACCTCAAAACTTATTCTTTCTTTTTATCACTTACCTACTCGAGGACGAGCATGAGTTAAGCTTGGGGATGTTGATACATTGCAAATGTATCTATAATTTTTGATGTTCCATGCTTGGTTTTATCTACTTTCTTGTTTTTTGTCCATACTTTGGAGTACTTTTCATATGATTATTTGTACTAACCTACTAATAGTTGCAAAAGTGCACAATGTTCTTGTTTTATACTTGGATGTGTAGGACTTACCAAGAATACAAGTGGAAACCTTGTTAGAGTCAAATTGGGATTTTCCAGAAATCTGTCTTATAACTCTTTTTCAAGATGGTCATGTTCGGGGTCGAAGATGGCGTCAAACGAAAAACTCTTCAACTACAAAGTTGTTGGAAATTTCATGACAAACGTTCTGGACATAAAATTTAGCTTATTCCGAATCAGGACGGACCAGATATGCCCGATTTACTGCAGCCCAAGATGGGGTGATGGAAATCCGAGAAGCTATATAAATGGAGGAAACCTAATTCGTGGGAGACACCTTCACCCACGAATTTGCAGCCACCAAAGCCACGTTTTTGCCTTCTCAATAGATCACATCTCCATGGGGAAGGGATCCCAATAATTCATGAAATAAGGGTGCTAAGGGGCGGTGCTCCCTTGTGATACCGGCGGCGGGGAAGTGCCACCGGAGCCACCTCCATCGATCTCCACCACCATCTCCATCGCCATTGTTGATTCCCATGATAAGGAGGGAGTAGTTCTCTTCCGAGGCTAAGGTTTCTACCGGTAGCTATGTGTTCATCTCTCTATCTATGCATGATCTTATTGAGATCATGAGCTTGTAATCTATAGATCTACCTTGCTACTCCGGTGCTTTAATAGATCTCTGCTCTCTCCCCGTGTGTGAAAGTGACAGCGTGCACACCATGGTGGCACTTAGGCTAGAGATTACAAATACTTATTATGAGTTATATTTGGAGTTGGATGTCTTTATGAAATTGTGGTGTTTGTTGGAACCATCTAGTGCTCAAGGTGACAGTGTGGAGTTTTCTATATGGGAAAGATGGACTTTGAGGAGTGATGCTATAGCCCTACCATGGATTAGAGTGTCCAACCAGAGAGTAGTTAAGAGTAGTATCATGAAGATAATATATTTATATAAGAGTGTTCATTAGTGAAAATATGATCCCTAGGCCTTGGTTCTAAGCATTGATCTATTACATGTTTGCTTGCTTTTATCTTTATTTCAGTTTGCCTTTAGTCTTTTCCACGCCATCAAGCTCTTTTCTATCACCGTTACCACTTATAATTATCCATCCCACCTGTATTTCACTATCTCTTCGCCGAACTAGTGCACCTATACACCTGACAAGTGTATTGGGTGTGTTGGGGACACAAGAGACTTCTTGTATCTTGATTGCAGGGTTGCTTGAGAGGGAATACCTTTGACCACTTCCTCCCTGAGTTCGATAAACCTTGGGTGATCCACTTAAGGGAAAACTTGCTGTTGTTCTACACACCTCTACACTTGGAGGCCCAACAACTGTCTACAAGAATAGAAGTGCATAGACATCAATGCCTTCTTCATCACCATGCAAGCCTCCGGTGTGATGTGTGAGTAGTTCATCCTTGGACTACGGATCCATGTAGTAGCTAGGTGGTTGGTTCTCCTCCTTTGTGCTTTCATGTCTAGATCTTGTGAGCTCCGTTCATGATCAAGATCATCTATTTGTAATTCTGCATGTTGTGTTTGCGGGGATCCGATGGATATTGAGATGCTATTCCAGATTGATTATTGATTCTATCATGTCTTTGTTATTTGTAATCTTGCATGCTTTCTGTTGTTAGTAGCTATCTTGGCCAAGTAGATGCTAGCAACTCCAAGAGTTAGTATTTATGCTCGATAGTGGGTTCATGCCTCTAGTAATCTGGGGAAGTGACAGAAATCTCTAAGCTACTAGATGTGCTATTGCTACTAGGGAGAAAACAACAATCCTTTGTTCATAGAACAATCGTATTGTTTACTTTACACACAATTCGTAAAGCAATAATCTGTTGCTTGCAACTTAATACTGGAGGGGGTTCGGATGATAACCTGAAGGTGGATTATTAGTCATATATGCAGTTGGATGGCGGTCTATGTATAATGTTGTAATACCCAATCAAGTCTCAAAGGAGTCAAGATGATTAGTATATGCATGTTTTTCTTTCTCGATGTTTGTTAATTGCCCCGCTGTAATTTGTTCACCCAACATGTTATCTATCTTAAGGAGAGCCACCTCTAGTGAACTATGGATCCCGGTCCTTTTCTTTTACATACAATCTACAAACTGTTTACTGCTTTGTGTTTACTTTCTGCAAACTATTACTTCCTTCCATTCGATACGTTTAATCCTTTGTTTTCAGCAAAACCGGTGAGATTGACAACCTCATCGCAAGTTGGGGACAGAGTTCTGTGGTTGTATTGTGCAGGTCTCCACGTTGCTACTAGCACCGGTAGTGCGCCCTGCCAAGGCTCAGCTAGCAACACCTTTGGGGTGTTTCCTTGCTCCTACTGGTTCGATTAAACCTTGGTTTCATAACTGAGGGAAACTTGCTGTTGTGCTCATCATACCTTCCTCTTGGGGTTCCCCAACGAGCTCTACATCAACACGAGCCATCACATTGCCGGTCGCTGACCTCAAACATGGGATTCTTGCGTGATGGAGTTTCGGTGGGATTCTTGCGTAATGTGAAGCTCGCCACTATCTCCGAGGAGATCCAACATCAGCATACAAGACCGAGGTTCGCACCTTCGTGCTCTACTTCAACGGTTATCCTATCCACCCACCTCCCTGGCTCCTGGCCTCCAACTCGATGCCGGCAAAAATCCCCCAGCATTCCCTCCCTAACGTCACCCGCTCTATCGCCATGGGTCCTCAGATTGTGAGCAAGAACAATAGCTAGATAACCCCTCACACCTCCTCTAGCGCCCTCTCACACCGGCTACTCACGTTGTTGACCACTCTCCCTCCCAGGGCCGCACATCTGCTTCACGGATTTGATATCCTCCTAATCCTCCCCTGCAAGGCACGAGTGCTCCAAGGTAATTGTCATGTCCTTTTAACTAAAAATTGTTTGCAAATTTCTCAAACTTTGTGTGTATTTGGTGTAGTTTCTTCAATCTCCTCCTGATTTAATACCGAAAAGTAATATGATACCTATTTGGTGTAGTTTCTTCAAACGTTGCATCCACGTATTCTAGATGTTCGTTTTAATACCGAAAAGTAATATGATACCTAACATTGTATTGCTGTAGTTATGAAAAAAGGGGAACCTGAAAAAGACTCTCCCCCCACTCAAGGGAGACGTCACGACCTTCCTCCTCTCTAGCCAAGTACACGCCTCCCACTCCAATCCTGTCACCGCCGCTAGTAGGGGCCGTTGAGCGAATCCCCGGTGGTGGCTCTCCTCTCCCCGCGCCATGGGAGCTTGTCGGGGCAACCTTCTCAGCGGCGATAGTGCGCCTAGGGGAACGGCGGCTCGGACCTCCTCCTGGTAGCTGTGGGCAGTGACACCGACGAGCACGGTGGGGCTACGCTGCAATCGCGAGCATCTAGCATCGGTCTTCAGCGGGCCAGCGCATTCGCAAGAGCACTCTTCTTCCCACAAACAACCTTTGTTCACATCCTCTTTTCTGCTTTTGAGTAGAGTTCCTCCATTTCATATATCTTCACAAGTTGAGCCTCTAGATCATATCTGAGTGTCCATTCCTGAATGGTCATGTTCCTCATTTGTCAATTACCTCTATGCTTGCTTCTAATAAGATTGTCTTTACGGATACTGGCATCACTGTACACGGCGGCGCCTTCCTAGGGATGCCGATGGCGACGAGGCTCTGGTAGGGGATGGCGGCATGACAGCTGGCCCATTGCAGCAAGGCAGTGGGGGATTTACGGGCCCCTCGGGACCCGGCCGAGCCCATGTAGGCCTGGTGTGACCCTGCTCCTTTGTCCGGGCAATGACCACCCTTGGTGGTAGAGGTGGGTCCCTCCTGCCGGTGGTTGTGCTGCGGTTCTCGGCTCGAGCTAGGTCTAGTGCCTTTGTCATGTGGACTGCTTGCTACTATCTATGATGGGATGGCGGCGATGGTGACGGCAATATCGTGTTGGTGAATGCTGGTGGGCGACGAGATCGGTGGTGGTGCTTCGAAGCGTCCGGAGTTTAGTTGTGGGTGGGTGATGGCTCAGTGTCGGCGCCAGGAAAATGCTTGTGCGATGTTGATGTAGAGCTTGTTGGGAACCCCAAGAGGAAGGTATGATGAGCACATCAGCAAGTTTCCCTCAGTTATGAAACCAAGGTTTAATCGAACCAGTAGGAGCAAGGAAACACCCCAAAGGTGTTGCTAGCTAAGCCTTAGTAGGGCGCACTACCAGTGCTAGTAGCAACGTGGAGACCAGGACAACACAACCACATAACTTTGTCCCCAACTTGCGATGAGGTTGTCAATCTCACCGTGTTTGCGGAAAACAAAGAATTAAACGTATCGAATGGAAGGATGTAATAGTTTGCAGAAAGTAAACACAAAGCAGTAAACAGTTTATAGATTGTATGTAAAAGAAAAGGACCGGGACCAATAGTTCACTAGAGGTGGCTCTCCTTAGATAGATAACATGTTGGGTGAACAAATTACAGCGGGGCAATTGACAAACATCGAGAAAGCAATACATGCATATACTAATCATCTTGACTCCTTTGGAACTTGATTGGGCATTACCACATTATACATAGACCGCCATCCAATTGCATCTATGACTAATAATCCACCTTCAGGTTATCATCCGAACCCCCTCCAGTATTAAGTTGCAAGCAACAGATTATTGCTTTACGAATTGTGTGTAAAGTAAACAATATGATTGTTCTATGAACAAAGTATTGTTGCTTTCTCCCTAGTAGCAACAACACATCTAGTACCTTAGAGATTTCTGTCACTTCCCCAGATTACTAGAGGCATGAACCCACTATCGAGCATAAATACTAACTCTTGGAGTTGCTAGCATCTACTTGGCCAAGATAGCTACTAACAACGGAAAGCATGCAAGATCACAAATAACAAAGACATGATAGAATCAATAATCAATCTGAAATAGCATCTCAATATCCATCGGATCCCCGCAAACACAACATGCAGAATTACAAATAGATGATCTTGATCATGAACGGAGCTCACAAGATCTAGACATGAAAGCACAAAGGAGGAGAACCAACCATCTAGCTACTACATGGATCCGTAGTCCAAGGATGAACTACTCACACATCACACCGGAGGCTTGCATGGTGATGAAGAAGGCCTCCAGGGTGAATTCCCCTCTCCGGCAGGGTGCCGGGAAGAGCTTCAGATCCCTCCCGATCTAGGGATGGAGATGACGGCAGCTACAGACTCTTTCGTGGATTTTTGATCAAGTCCTTAGGGCTTTCATCCCGAGGGGAATATATAGGCGGAAGGAGAGTCCGAGGGGGTGTTGGGGTCAGCCAAACCACCCCCTAGCGCGGGCCAGGCCTGTCCACGCGGCCAGGTGGTGTGGCCGGCCCCTAGCCCTTCTTCGTCTCGTATTCTGGCATCTGATGACTTCCGGAAAAATAGGCACTTTTGCTTTTTTCCCATCTAATTCCGAGAATATTCATTTTCTGACTATCCTGGAACCAAAAACAGCAGAAAACAGGCAGCTGGCATTGTGGCTCTTGTTAATAGGTTAGTCCAAGAAATCATATGAAAAGTACTCCAAAGTGTGGACAAAACACAAGAAAGTGGATAAAACCAAGCATGGAACATAAAAAATTATAGATACATTTGCAATGTATCAGTGGGGCTAGGGAGAAATCCTTGTCGGCCGTCCGACTCCGCCATGGTGCCGCCTTCAGGTGGCGCCTTTCCTCCCTAGAGGGCACCACGGATAACCCTAGTCCACTATACTCTGAGAGCCGGGGAAAACCCTAGGTCCAGTGCCTAGGCCGGACAACAGCACAATCGACATCGCTTCCCTTCCTGAAGGTGTTATTTTGGTACTGGGCGATTCGGGGTGCCTAGAGTGGGACGGGACAAATTTGGTGGGTGCAGCGGTGGCGGTTGACCTTTGTACTGTCGATTAGCTATCTTTTCCTTTTCTGTTATTTTGGGCATGTTGTAGTTGTTTCCCCAGCATTTTTGATGTTCAAACTCTTGTATCAGGTGGTTGCTTTATTTATAAAGCAGGGCGAAAGCATATTTCGAGAGAGTTATGAAGAAAGGGCCACATGTGGTGGCTGGTGCGAACATGCCAAAATAGATTAGGAGGGGTTCATACCTGAATTCATGGATCATTTTTTCCAGCAAAAACCGAAGAGACAGAAAATGTTCATCTGTTCAGTTATCAGTCTAGGATTTCATAAAAAAGCATAGGAGGCCATCTTTTCTAGAGCTATAACATTCCATTTATCAGGGATGGGATATATGAAGATGGAAACAAGCATTGATGTTTCTTTCACGGGTTATGATATGATTCGAGGTGATTATCACTTTGGTTTATGAGCGATGGAAAGTTTTTAGATATATTTTTCTTGGCATGGTCTCATTAAGAATGTACATAGGGGAAAACCCTAGAACAAGGGAGAGAGTACACACACGCCATAGGGGCGGAGCCCTGCCGCTCCACCGCCTCTATAGCCGCCGCCCACAAGATCTACACCACCATACCAGTCAAGGGAGAGAGGGTACTTGCATCTTGAAGGGCTACGCATCGATCTTCATCACCATCTTCATCAACAATGTCTTCAACTTCGATCCCCTTTGTTTACTTTGTTGTGATTCAATCTCTATTGTGGATTTGCACTTGTATTCAATTGTACCGTCATATTTCATCCATACTATTGCCATGATGTTGATCCCCTTGATGTATGACTAGTTTCCTTGTTCTTGGGGAGAGATGGTGAAACCCTAGTATTATTATGCATTGAAATAAAGATGACCTATACTTGTGTCCATTGGCTTATTGGTCTATGATGTTTTATGATATTGTGTTTGATCTCTTTCTTTAGATATTATGTGTAGCCGGCTACATATTATTTGCCTTCGGGACTAAAGAAAATGGTGAAATCCTTAGGACGTGTTTGGAAGTATGCCCAATGCTATTGTGACTTGCACTGGATTATAACCCACACGGTCTAACGAAGAATAAAGAGAGATTCACTAAGATAATTATGATATCCATGGGGAGACCATTAATTGCGGTGGTCTGTATGGGTGACTGCTCTCTAACGAGCCTTGCGGTGAATATATTATTATGGAACTCTATCCACACATATCATGATACAAGAAATAGGTTATCCTAATCATTCATAATTCTCCATGCTAGTGGTGAATCCTACAATCCTTGAGAACCCCTCAACCATATCACACAACACTTCATAGACACTCTCTTACTTTAGTTTACTTTTGTTATTTACTTTGTTCTTGTTTACTTTAGCACTTATTCAAACACACCATTTATACACCGTTACTTGGAATTAGAGATAACCTACAAGTACTCTCTAGTGAATAGTGATACATTGCAAATGTATCTATAATTTTTGATGTTCCATGCTTGGTTTTATCCACTTTCTTGTGTATGGTTCCAACTTTGGAGTACTTTTCATATGATTTCTTGGACTAACCTATTAACAAGAGCCACAGTGCCAGCTGCCTGTTTTCTGCTGTTTTTGGTTCCAGGAAAGTCAGAAAATGAATATTCTCGGAATTGGACGGGACAAAAGCCAAAGTGCCTATTTTTCCGGAACGGATCAAGTGCCAGA
Organism: Avena eriantha; assembly: GCA_910589775.1. Classification (NCBI taxonomy): domain Eukaryota; kingdom Viridiplantae; phylum Streptophyta; class Magnoliopsida; order Poales; family Poaceae; genus Avena; species Avena eriantha. Next base: position 404,588,783 of record OU342746.1, on the reverse strand, counting down.
ATTCGAGACGGAGAAGGGCCAGGGGCCGGCCACACCACCTGGCTACGCGGCCAGGCTGGGCCCGCGCCAGGGGGTGGTGTGGTGGCTCCCGACACCCCCTCGGCCTTTCCTTCCGCCTATATATTCCCCTCAGGACGAAAGCCCTAAGGACCCGATCAAAAATCCACGAAAGAGTCTGTAGCCGCCGTCATCTCCATCCCTAGATCGGGAGGAATCTGAAGCTCTTCCCGGCACCCTGCTGGAGAGGGGAATTCACCCTGGAGGCCTTCTTCATCACCATGCAAGCCTCCGGTGTGATGCGTGAGTAGTTCATCCTTGGACTACGGATCCATGTAGTAGCTAGGTGGCTGGTTTCTCCTCCTTTGTGCTTTCATGTTTAGATCTTGTTGTGTTTGCGGGGATCTGATGGATATTGAGATGCTATTTCAGATTGATTATTGATTCTATCATGTCTTTGTTATTTGAGATCTTGCATGCTTTCTGTTGTTAGTAGCTATCTTGGCCAAGTAGATGCTAGCAACTCCAAGAGTTAGTATTTATGCTCGATAGTGGGTTCATGCCTCTGGTAATCTGGGGAAGTGACAGAAATCTCTAAGGTACTAGATGTGTTGTTGCTACTAGGGAGAAAACAACAATCCTTTGTTCATAGAACAATCGTATTGTTTACTTTACACGCAGTTTGTAAAGCAATAATCTGTTGCTTGCAACTTAATACTGGAGGGGGTTCGGATGATAACCTGAAGGTGGATTATTAGTCATAGATGCAGTTGGATGGCGGTCTATGTATTATGTTGTAATGCCCAATCAAGTCTCAGAGGAGTCAAGATGATTAGTATATGCATGTATTGCTTTCTCGGTGTTTGTTAATTGCCCCGCTGTAATTTGTTCACCCAGCATGTTATCTATCTAAGGAGAGCCACCTCTAGTGAACTATGGATCCCGGTCCTTTTCTTTACATACAATCTATAAACTGTTTCTGCTTTGTGTTTAGTTTCTGCAAACTTTTACTTCTTTCCATTCGATACGTTTAATCTTTTGTTTCCCACAAAACACGGTGAGATTGACAACCTCATCGCAAGTTGGGGACAAAGTTATGTGGTTGTGTTGTGCAGGTCTCCACGTTGCTACTAGCACCGGTAGTGCGCCCTGCCAAAGCTCAGCTAGCAACACCTTTGGGGTGTTTCCTTGCTCCTACTGGTTCGATTAAACCTTGGTTTCATAATTGAGGGAAAACTTTCTATTGTGCTCATCATACCTTCCTCTTGGGGTTCCCAACGAGCTCTATGTTGGAAGTCGGGCGCATCAGGATCTTTTCTAGCGCCGTTGCCGGGGAGTCAAGGACATCTTCACAAGGGGAGTCCCTCATAACCAATCTCTTTACTTTGTTGTTTTTGTTTTGCTTAGTTTTCTTTTTGTTTTGTTGGCTTGTTTCTTTATCAAAAATCCAAAAAAAAATAGTTTTACTGGTTTGCTTTCTTATTTCAAAAACACAAAAAAATTAGTTCCTATCCTAGTTGCCTTTATGTCTAGCCTTGATCCAATCACTATGTCACCCGAGGAAATGATTTTCACTTTCAAACAAGGGATTGAGGAAAGTTTTAAAGAAGCTTAGTCTAGAATCTCTGATCTACATGAAAAAACTGAGCCTAAAATGACTCAAAGCTTGTTCCTTAGTAGTTTTTACCTTGGGTTTGCTCTTTGCCATAGATACGCTCTAGATGCTGTTGTGGGAGGAGATTTCCTCCAATGTAATGAGGATGATGCTATTAATTCTATAAAGAAATTGATCCTCACTTACGACATGCCTAGCCAAACTGATACTTCTTTCGCGAAAATATTTGCTAGGTTGGATACTCTTGAGGCTAGCACTACTAGATTAGAAGGGTGCTACAATACGCTTAGGGAGCATCATGATTATGTTCCAATAAACTCTGAACCATCAAAGTGGTTCCCTACAGTAAAGATCGAGATGAACAATGAAACTTTTCAAGCTCGTTGTGATATCATGTCTGAATTTTGCCTTATGCCCAAAGATATTTATAAATCTCTGAATACTTGGGGGCTCATTGATGGAGGAAAAGAAATACCTCTTACTAATAATACTACCATATTACCTCTTGGAATAGCTGAAGGAGTGTTTACAAAGATCCTTGGAAAAATGATTTCTATTGATTATCTTGTTATTGAATGTGCAGGAAAAGGACAAATTACACTTGGAAGGTCCCTATTGGAACTTCTTGGAGCAATAATAGATGTGGGAAAGGGGACCATGCACCTTTTCTCTCCACCAAACAATCATATTTTCCCAAAGTTTAAGAATAAAAATAAGAGAGGTAAGGGCAAGAAAGTTGGTCTTAATGCTTCTTCATTTGAGAACACTTGATTCTTTCTTTGCTTCTTATGCCTAACTTAAAGGCGCTAAAGAAAAGTATTTGTTGGGAGATAATCCAAGAGTTTTAGATGAGTCTTGGAAGTTATTACCTCTGTAATAACCTCTCCTTATCCTTTTTATTTGCTTTTTGTGCCAAGAGTAACCTCTAATGAGAGTGAAGTAATGATTGGGAAAGTTGTTGTCTCGAAATAGATTTTTGTGCTTCACCGTAAAAATTCCTGAGAGAGTTCTGTACGTCAGATTGATTTGTAATTGTTTGTTCTTATGTCCCAGGTTGTTATCTAACTTTCGTTAGTTCAACACTTTTTTATTTGAGCAACAGAAGGTCTTCGAAAAAATTCGTCTTTACCTGCTGGTCTGTTTTGACAGATTTCTGCCATTTTCTGCATTTGCTTCTTGTTAGTTCCTTCTTGAGTTCTTTTGGGGAATTGAGTTTTTTTAGGGAAGTGCTACAGTAGTTAGTGTTCTAATGGAATTTTATTTGGTGTTAGAACTGAACCTTAAGACTTATTTATCTTAAGTGCACTAATGTTGCTAATGAGATTGTGTGAAGTTTTGTATGAAGGAAAATTTTCAGGTGTATGGAAGGAATGAGTAATGAGATGAAGGATGGACTAAAGCTCAAGCTTGGGGATGCCACGCGTGTCACCCCAAGAAATATCCAAGAAGTGCAAGCGTCAAAGCTTGGGGATGCCCAAGGCATCCCCTTCTTCATCAATAAAAATTCCAGGTTTCTTCCAAACGCTTCATTTTTATTGTTTTATGCACGGTTATGTTTTTCTTGGAGCGTCTTCTTTTTCGTTTTCGTTTTGGTTTTTCGTTTGCTTGGTTTTCTTAGTTTGCTGAATAAATTGGTTGGAACCCCTCTTTCATACATTGGTTTGCAAATAGTTTGGTTTGGTTTGGAAAAGAGTAGGAAAGCTCATGCTTATGTGGTAAAAAGAGCTTGTTTTTGACTGTGGCCTATGCTTTGTCATGCCATGCTTGATATTTTTTTTTGGCCTGATGCTTAGTATTATTTGTTGTAGCATGACTTGTTATAAACAATTGAGATTGCTTAATGTGCCTTGGATGAATCATGCGTTGTTTTAGCATATTAAAGCATAGTATAGTGGTATTCTCCTTTGATGCTTTATTTGGGTTGACTTGGCGCATGCTCACACCATGTTATGACTATCTCAAGTCACCATAGCCTTTATGATCATTTAGTTTTCAACTTGTAGTATCACTTTATGCTTTGGTCAATGATGTTTTGTCGCTCTGCATGATTATGGCCATTATTGCTCTCTTAGTTTGTCGCTCCCAGTCTTTTGCTAGCCTCCACAACAAAGTATGAGTTCCACTCATACATCCAACTCCCTAAACCAAGTTTTTCCAAAGAGTCCACCATACCTACCTACTAGCTTATGCTATTCCAAGTACATTCATGCTTTTGTTTACCTTCCACTTGTTATGAGAAAACTAGTGATTAAAGCTCTCACGAACTTGATGGCACACTTTACTTTATTGCCTCTAATAAACTTGAACTATTGGGTCCTTCTTTGTTGCGTATATGCTTGCGCTTTATAAGTTGAAATTATAAGAACCATGTTTCATGGGACACGCTTTCAACATTGCGCTTGTACTTTGTACCCCGTTGATATCATGTTATTTTGCTTACGGATCCCGGCGGTGTGAAATAAAAGTGGAACTTGTAAGATCATGGAGTTTGTATGTGTGTTAGAGAAACGCCTAGGCCGCTAGCCTAAGCCATGCCTAATCATGGTGGAAACTTGCAGCATCACCATAATGAGCACTCTATGAAGCATCCTCAATAAAAACCTATGCAAACAGCAAATAAAAAGATCGCTGAGATGCTCATTGTCTGCTTGCCTTGTCATTTTGATTATGGGAAAGCTCCCGTATCATGTGCAAGGGGTACCCCATTGGCGGTTCTTAATGATACACATATACTTACAATGACAAGAGCTTACTCGTGACTGAAGTTGAGTAGCATGAGGATCGGTCTTCGTAAGTAAGGGGCATGAGATTTCGGTTTATAACTTATCAAGCATATCCTCTTAGTTGTTTCACTTTAACCTTAATCACCTTAAATATGCTTATGATAGGGGCAATGAGAGCTCAAAGCTATAAGTACCATAATTTTTGGAAGCTCTTTATGAGACTTGGATCCCTGCTTCCTTTTACAAAAGGCCTTTCTTCCACCATTATATTGAGTCTCCACCTTCTATCTTTATGCACCTACTTTGAGAGCATAGTGGCCATTCTTAGTTATATGTGCATCCCAAGACTAGTTGATTGATTCATAACTTGTTATTGCTTGTTTGAAACTATTGTATCTAGTCACTCTTATGAACTTTGAAGGTGTCCTATGCATTTATATTTGCTACTCTATTGAGGGACAAGCTTTGAGGGACAAGCTGCATACTAGTATGCTATGTTTTCTTTATGTGAAACAAACAAACGTCTTGCAAAGCATTGTTATTCATGAATCTTTTGTTTGTGCCTTTTCATGTTGCATCATAGTTTCTTTGCTTATTGCTAGAACTTTGTCTTCCATGTTATGATTGAAGTACTATTATCCTAGCCTTGAATGTTTTGCAAATACTTTGATCAAGACTTTGATGGTGCATGTCACCTCAAAAATTATTTCTTTTTATCACTTACCTACTTGAGGACGAGCAGGAGTTAAGCTTGGGGATGTTGATACATTGCAAATGTATCTATAATTTTTGATGTTCCATGCTTGGTTTTATCCACTTTCTTGTGTTTGGTTCCAACTTTGGAGTACTTTTCATATGATTTCTTGGACTAACCTATTAACAAGAGCCACAGTGCCAGCTGCCTGTTTTCTGCTGTTTTTGGTTCCAGGAAAGTCAGAAAATGAATATTCTCGGAATTGGACGGGACAAAAGCCAAAGTGCCTATTTTTCCGGAAGGGATCAAGTGCCAAAATACGAGACGAAGAAGGGCCAGGGGCCGGCCACACCACCTGGCCGCGCGGCCAGGCTAGGCCCGCGCCAGGGGGTGGTGTGGTGGCTCCCGGCACCCCCTCGGCCTCTCCTTCCACCTATATATTCCCCTCGGGACGAAAGCTCTAAGGAGCCGATCAAAAATCCACGAAAGAGTCTGTAGCCGCTGTCATCTCCATCCCTAGATCAGGAGGGATCTGAAGCTCTTCCCGGCACCCTGCTGGAGAGGGGAATTCACCCTGGAGGCCTTCTTCATCACCATGCAAGCCTCCGGTGTGATGCGTGAGTAGTTCATCCTTGGACTACGGATCCATGTAGTAGCTAGGTGGCTGGTTTCTCCTCCTTTGTGCTTTCATGTTTAGATCTTGTGAGCTCCGTTCATGATCAAGATCATTTATTTGTAATTCATACATGTTGTGTTTGCAGGGATCTGATGGATATTGAGATGCTATTTCAGATTGATTATTGATTCTATCATGTCTTTGTTATTTGAGATCTTGCATGCTTTCTGTTGTTAGTAGCTATCTTGGCCAAGTAGATGCTAGCAACTCCAAGAGTTAGTATTTATGCTCGATAGTGGGTTCATGCCTCTGGTAATCTGGGGAAGTGACAGAAATCTCTAAGGTACTAGATGTGCTGTTGCTACTAGGGAGAAAACAACAATCCTTTGTTCATAGAACAATCGTATTGTTTACTTTACACGCAGTTTGTAAAGCAATAATCTGTTGCTTGCAACTTAATACTGGAGGGGGTTCGGATGATAACCTGAAGGTGAATTATTAGTCATAGATGCAGTTGGATGGCGGTCTATGTATTATGTTGTAATGCCCAATCAAGTCTCAGAGGAGTCAAGATGATTAGTATATGCATGTATTGCTTTCTCGGTGTTTGTCAATTGCCCCGCTGTAATTTGTTCACCCAGCATGTTATCTATCTAAGGAGAGCCACCTCTAGTGAACTATGGATCCCGGTCTTTTTCTTTACATACAATCTATAAACTGTTTCTGCTTTGTGTTTAGTTTCTGCAAACTTTTACTTCTTTCCATTCGATACGTTTAATCCTTTGTTTTTCACAAAACACGGTGAGATTGATAACCTCATCGTAAGTTGGGGACAAAGTTATGTGGTTGTGTTGTGCAGGTCTCCATGTTGCTACTAGCACCGGTAGTGCGCCCTGCCAAAGCTCAGCTAGCAACACCTTTGGGGTGTTTCCTTGCTCCTACTGGTTCGATTAAACCTTGGTTTCATAATTGAGGGAAAACTTTCTATTGTGCTCATCATACCTTCCTCTTGGGGTTCCCAACGAGCTCTAGGTTGATAGTCGGGCGCATCAAATAGTAACGAGGGGCATAAAGACCTCTACCAATAGGTCTCTGTGGGATCGATACTCTTATTTTAAAACTAGCTAGAATTGATCTATGCACTTGCAGTCATCAGGAACAAACCCTCTTCTCCTCAAGATCGATCTTCCTTATATCCTTCACTTCATTATGTTCAAAAAATACCACTTGTTGGGTCTCCACATACTTAGTGGTGTGACATGGGCAATAGAAATGGTATCCTTTTTCGCTATGAGGGTATCCAAAAAAGAAACAACTAGGATCTAGCTTCTTTAGTTGCGGATTAAAAACTCTAGCTTCATCAGGACAACCCCACACACTTAGGTAGTTCAAGCTCGGCTTCCTTCCCATTCCCATCTCGTAAGGTGTGCACGGTGCTGCTTTAGTGGGAGCAAGATTTAATACATGTACAACTGTCTTCAAAGCTTAAGGAAATTTGCACAAATGACAGATTTTTAAAATTCCAAAGAGAAATATGAAAGTAGGAATATTTTAGGTTTTGCCAGAAAAAATGGGAAAAAAATGATATTTTTTGAAAATTTTGAATTACTTTTGTTGTTTATTTTACTTTTTTAATTATTTTGCAGTTTTTTATATTATTTTGGATTTTTTGATTTTTTTTTGAAAATTATGTGTTTTTAAATTAATAATTGAACTATGCATAAAGATTAAAATTATTTAGAATTCAAAATATAAAATCATGTGTTATCAAAGTCTAAGGCTAATATAATTGATAGTATACTATTATCAAGAAGTTATTAGCGCAGTCTGGGAAGCTAATGTAGAAGGAACTTAAAAGTTAAGCGTGCTGAGGGTGGAGCAGTGTGAGGATAGGTGACTGATCGGGAAGTTTGACCATAAGTATGAACTTTGACATGAGAATATGGGTGATTACAGATTAAACTGTCAAACAATTTAAAATCCAAAACTTTGAAATTAAAAACATCTGAAACTTTCTTTAGAAAAAATTTAAAAACTTTAACCGGACCTTTAGTCCCGATTGGTAAAGGGTCCTCCAGCCCCAGCACACGAATACAGCCACGTGAAGCGCCTTTAGTTCCGGTTTGGGGTACAACCGGGAGGGTCCTTTAGTCTCGATTGCGCAAATGTAGTTACGAACTGTAACTGATGTACTTTTTCGACTATAGTGAAAGATGATGAATAAATGATACACCCTCTGGGACGAGGGGGTAAAAGTCTAAACTTGTTTGATATTTGAGGGACTAGAAAATGTGGTACTATTATAATTGTGAATTTGTGAGATGTCCAACATACAATTTGACAATAGTAATGGAATGAATAATAATTAAGCATAAGATTTTTGTTAGTCTTATTCGCTCTTTTCATCTTTTCTCCTCATGCGCGATCACGCACCAATGGCACGCCTAATTTGCATGGAGTATGGTATTTGGCGGTCGAGCTGATTAATAGTGAGCGAATCAAAAACAATAGTGGCATCCGCGTGGTTTGATATGTTTTGGCAAACTAACTTTTTTAGGTAAACACATCATATATTAAGCAAGCAAGCCGTCTCATTAAAAATATTCTAGTCCACTTAGATATCCTGTTAAGGAAAAGAGTGCGTAACAAACTTGCTGCTCCGATCACCGTATTGTTACATCATTAATGAGTTGGCTTACAATAAAATTAGAAGCCTCGGCATCCGAGCTAGAAGAAGTCTTCGTACTAAAGCTAAAAATAGCCAGCAGACTGAAACTAACATTACAACACTTCATAGATACTCTCTTACTTTAGTTTACTTTTGTTATTTACTTTGTTCATGTTTACTTAGCACTTATTCAAACACACCATTTACACATCATTACTTGGAATTAGAGATAACCTACAAGTACTCTCTAGTGAATAGTAATGAGGGGCATAAATACTTCTATCAATACCTCTCTGTGAGATCGATACTCTTATTTCAAAACTAGTTATAATTGATCTATGCACTTACAGTTATCAGGAACATACCCTCTTCTCCTCAAGATCGATCTTCCTTATATTCGTCACTTCATTATCTTCAAAAAAATACGGCTTGTTGGGTCTCCATATACTTAGTGGTGTGACCTAGGCAATAGAAGCGATATCCTTTTCCCTATGAGGGTATCAAACGAAGAAACAACTAGCATCTAGATTCTTTAGTTGTGGATTAAAAACTCTAGCTTCAGCAGGACAGTCCCACACACGTAGGTAGTTCAAGCTCACCTTCCTTCCCGTCCACATCTCCTAAGGTGTGCACGGTGCTGCTTTAGTGGGAGCAAGATTTAGTACATGTACAGCTGTCTTCAAAGCCTAAGGCCGTTTGCACAAATGACAGATTTTTAAAAATTTAAAGAGAAATATGAAAGCAGGAATATTTTAGGTTTTGCCAGAAAAAATGAGAAAAATTTATATTTTTTGAATTACTTTTGTTGTTTATTTTACATTTTTAATTATGTTGAAGTTTTTATATTATTTTTGGATTTTTTTTATTTTTTTTGAAAATTATGAGTTTTTAAATTAATAATTAAATTATGCATAAAGATTAAAATTATTTAGAATTCAAAAAATAAAATCATGTGTTATGAAAGTCTAAGGCTAATAGAATTGATAGCATACTATTATCAAGAACTTATCAGTGCAGTCTGGGAAGCTAATGTGGAAGGAACTTAAAATTTAATCGTGCTGAGGGTGGAGCAGTGTGAGGATGGATGACCGATCAGGAAGTTTGACCATAAGTATGAACTTTGACATGAGAATAGGGGTGATTACAAATTAAATTGTCAAACAATTCAAAATCCAAAACTTTGAAATAAAAAAAATCCGAAACTTTCTTTAGAAAAAATTTAAAAACTTCAACCGGACCTTTAGTCCCGATTGGTAAAGGGTCCTCCAGCCGCAACACGTGAATACAACTACGTGAAGCGCCTTTAGTTCCGGTTTGTGATACAACCGAGAGGGGTCTTTAGTCCCGGTTGCGCAATCCTGGCTGCGCAACTGGGACTAAAGGTAGTTACGAACTGTAACTGATGTACTTTTTCCACTGTAGTGAAAGATGATGAATAAATGATACACCCTCTGGGACGAGGGGGTAAAAGTCTAAACTTGTTTGATATTTGAGGGACCACAAAATGTGGTACTATTATAATTGTGAATTTGTGAGATGTCCAACATACAATTCGACAATAGTAATGGAATGAATAATAATTAAGCATAAGATTTTTTGTTAGTCTTATTCGCTCTTTTCATCTTTTCTCCTCATGCGCGATCACGCACCAATGGCACGCCTAATTTGCATGGAGTATGGTATTTGGCGGCCGAGCTGATTAACAGTGAGCGAATCAAAAAAAAATAGTGGCATCCGTGCGGTTTGATATGTTTTGGCAAACTAACCTTTTCTAGGTAAACACATCATATATTAAGTAAGCAAGTCGTCTCATTAAAAATATTTTAGTCCCCTTAGATATCCTGATAAGAAAAAGAGTGCGTAAGAAAACTTGCTGAGTATTGCTACATCGTTAATGAGTTGGCTTATAATAAAATTAAAAGCCTCGGCATCCCAGCTAGAAGAAGTCTTCGTACTAAAGCTAAAAACAGCCAACAGACTGAAACTAACATTACAATCCACATAGTCTGACAGAACAGCGGCCGATACAGGCTACCATTGATGAGAACATACAACGTTATGCAACAGAGAGGGAGGCAACCAAGCTGACGCGTTGGTCATGCCCGTGAGCTGGGGGAAGCAGAAGAAGATGGGCACCAAGTCGATCTGGATAGCGTCCGGCACGACAACATATGCTCCACCTAGCTGACCGCCTCACACGGTCACACCCCCAAAAACCTTTTTTGACTGAACGAACTGGATGGCGCGTGTGTTCTTCTCTCCGCGTAACCAGCACTAGTGTGGATATACTAAAAAGGAATCGCATATTCGCATGCAACTTTCTTCTAGCCCGGTCGCCTTTTTTCTCCCATTTGTCCATCTCCAAATCTCAAGTACAAAAGCTCGTACGTAGTGCATTTTCTTTGGAAAAACGAACGACGATCAGCACCTTCTTGTCAAAGAGCTTCGTGGTATCTTGCGTGACTTTCTCCAATGACGGCGCACGCCCTTGAAAATTCGATCTGTTTTCGATCGTGTCGGGTGTAACCATCACGGTTATGTACGGCCAGGTGAGTCATTCAGGTGAGTCTAGGACATGTACGGTTTTATCGGTGGGTGTATACGGAAAGGGTTAACACGTACGATGTTTTTTCTACAAAAGGATGTATTAATATCATGAAGATATCAATTACATATAGCCTCCGCAACAACACAGTGCCCTAAAGGCAGTACGGATACAGACAGCCATATAAACAAAAAGAATATGAAGAAGAAAACCTAGATACAATGATTTATTTCATGTAGCAGCAGTAAAAATACCACCAAGACAACAACCGAAGTTCAAATTCTCCAAAGCGACGTCTTCAAAAATAAAATAGTGCGCATGCGCCATCTGCGTCCGATCATAGATCATAGGTTTTTACCGTGAAGAAAGTTCGCGATCTCAAAACAATGGCACAAGGCTAGACCTTAAATTTTCACTCTAAAATATAAGACTTGGTACTTCTCCCATGTTGCCGCCCCACTTGTCAATGCCGCTGCTACGACTCACGAATCACCAGCAAGTTCTTCATCGCTACAAAGACTCGAACCACCACCATGACACTCAAAATGCATGTTACATGATGGCAACAAACAACAAAGCTTCGTAAACCGAACAATAAAAACAAGGGTGCGCACGAGCGAATCTCATCCGATTAAGCAACAACACGGTGAATTCCCTTTAAGATTTGTAGTTGTAGTTGAGTTTTATATATGAGTTTATTGAATTTACAAGTAGGTTGTAACTAAAAATTTCCAGTTAGATTGTCCAACTAAAAATATTTTTCAAAGTATAATATATAATATTTTCATATTGTATATATACGTCTGTATATATTTGATATGATAAATGTACATAGTTGATCTAACATCATAAATCTTGACTTTGACCGCAAGATCTACCAGCTCAGCCTAAGAGGTGGTCATAGGTGTACCGTTTGTCCATATGTTCATAGAGACGAGTGTATGTGTACGAGCGCCTCCATTTGTACTGTGTTCGTTTACAAAATGCGGGGAGTAACAAAAAATAGAAAGTAGTAGTAAAAAAAGTGACAGGTCATCCGGCTGGACCCATCATCTCGTGATAGTGAGGATCTCTTCCTAAGTAGTCGCTCCTGTTTCAATCAGAGTCCCATACAATTCAATTCGGGCGTGCAATTTATGTGCTTACTAGTATCTGTAGGTGCATCGGTCTTTTCTACGCCAAATTACGACTTTGAGATCACGTGGCTTCACACATCGATCGCGCACCTGCACAACCTTTTCAGGTCCAGCACAAAATTTCTAAACAAAACCAAGTACTACGCGTGCATGACGTCACCAGAATGCTCACAAGTGTTAGAGCATCTCCACTCGGGTTCCAGAATGCAGTTCCGTCCGGAAGGCGAAAAACGGCCCATTCGCGTTCCCAGGACGCCGAGTTTATCCGGATTTGACCCAACTTTTATCCGGCGATCTCAGGCCGAACCCAGAGAGCTGGGAACCGTCCGGAAACACCGGACGCGCACGAAACGCCGTAAAAAACATCTTCGCCTGTGGACCCGCCGTGTCAACGAGGGAAGGCGAGTCGTCCTTATCCTCCCGCCTCAGCTCGCGGGACGGACCGCCGGGCAATAACTGCCCGTCTCATCGGACACGCGTCGCCGTAATGGCGCGCCAACGCCGGCTCGCCTTCCCATCGCGTCCCATTTTCTCGCCCACGCTGCTACACCCCTGCCGCCTTCGCCGCCCGTTTCGGCTATAAAAACCGGTGCCCTCGCCGGCTCAGAGTGCACACTCGCACCTTCCCCCATTCCCACGAACTACACCTCCGGCGCGAAGAAGCTTCGGTGATGGCGGAGACGTACCCAGACGATCCCACGGTGGTGAACCGCTTCAGCCGGTGCACCCTCCAGCCATGGGAGGCCCGCATGCTCCACGACGCCGGGTACATGACGCCGCCGGACTTCCAGTGCCCCCCTGGCTGGAAGCGCAGCGCCGATGGCATGCCGGTGCCGGAGGACGACGAGATGGTGGAGGAGATCCAGGTTGCCATCGCGGCGATGCTAGATCTCGACCTCGCCGTCAACCTCGTGCACTAGGAGCAGTTATTCGCCGAGCGCCGGCTCCGGGAACTCGCCGCCCACCAAGGCCCTCCAGGCTCGCCACCGAAGAGCAACAACGCGGCGGGCCACCACCGATGGTGGAGTGCGCCGAGACGGACACTCAACGCTGTCCTTGAGCACATCCATGCCGACAACAACCCCGGATGGGCTTCCCGCGCTCGCCGGTGCCCGCGGCGAGGGTGAGGCGCAACCCTCCGGCAAACTGGCTGCCCAGGAGGATGGACAGCCGGAGTTCGTCGGGCTCGGCCACTGCCGCCTCGGCGTCGCGCTCATTCGCATCAGCCTCGCGATCGTCAGGCGAAGCGCCACGCACCGTGAAGCGGGAGGGCTCACCGCTGACCCGCTCGCCGCCGGTGAGAACCAGGGCGAGGGACATCGTCATCAACGAAGCCCGCACGCCGACGCCACCCACTGGCCGTCTTCAACTACGACAGCCAAAGCCGGAGCCGTCGGAGTGGGTGTTCCCTGCCGACGAGGATGCCTTCGCCATGAGGATGGCGATGTAACAGTCGCTGCGGGACGTTCCGCCGATGCCAGAGCCAAACGTGCTCGCCTGGTCTCGCGCCGACCGGGAGCAGGAGGAGGCCGCCCGAGTTTGGCCCCTCCAGGAGGAGGCCGGGCGCGCGGCCATCATTAGGCATCGCTGCCGGCGCGCCTATCAGGGCGCGTCGCTCATCGTCCTTGACGACGACGAGGAAGCCGGCCCGTCGTCCCAGCCGTCGCAGTGCGGTGACCCTGGCCAAGGCAGCTCGCGCCCCCCGTAGCCGCCAAGTGACGACGATGCGACGGCAAGGTCGACCTCGACTACACGGTGTTCTACCGCAACTTCGGCATGTGAGCGGCGGCGGCATAGGCATCGGCGTCGGCATATTAGTTTACTTTGTTGTTTTCTTTTTTAGCTAATTTGGCCAAAATTCGGGTATACGTCCGAATTTGGCTAACTATGTACGAACTTGCCATTGTTTAATTAAAATCATCTATATTCGCACAAATTTCACCGAGTTTTATTAATTTTGGCCAAATATGGGAACTTAGCCTGGGATCGCGAGTGGGAAAAAGACCGTTTCCATGCCCAGGCCCGGCTCTAGACCATGGCAAGGTTGTGGGGCGGCCAAGGGCCCAGGCCGGGGGGCCAAGATTTTTATGCGCAAGGAGCGGCCCTTAGAGGTCCAGACAAATTGGCAAGTTGCGAGTAGCAGCAAGTCGCGATCGCGAGGCGCTTGCTGAGGAGATCAATCGACGATCCAATCGTGAATTCCAGACGTTTCTGTCCACCACGTGTCTCCCTTCGCCCGTCTCACGACCCTCGCCCGTGCTGAACTCTCTGTCTCTCTTCCTCTCTGGCCGCCTGTCTCGAGACCCCAGGGTCTGCGAGACCCGTTCCAGGCGAGTCGCGAACTGCCGAATTCCAGGCGTCGCGGTCCGTCTCGACGCTCGCCATCGCTAGGCCCTGCTCTGCTGCTCTCGCCGGCTGCCGCCTGTTTCATCTGCTCTCCAGGTGACCTGGCCCTGCTCTGCTGCTCTCCTTGGACAGGCCTTGCTCTGCTGCCCTCCGTAAGTTTACGCCTTAAATCCCTTCTTAATCTCTCATCTAATCCTTCTAATTAATCGCTCGAGTAGGGTTATAATTTTTAAGATTACAATTTGATGTAAATTCGTTCACATTAATATATGATAGGTGTTACGATGGGGAAGCAATTATCGGGTATTGCGAAAAAGAAGAAAAGAAAGTGAGAGAATCAGCTTAGCTAGCATGGAATACTTGTTATGTTTTCTTACCATTTTTATTTTTTCTATCTAAATATCACAATGCTTTAGTGCTTGACAATTATTTATAGACATCTGAACTATAAACGTGTGGTTATATGTTTTTAAATATTTGCAAGTAAAATTGACCCATATATCATCTATATATATATATATATATATATATATATATGTCATTTTGTCGCCCAAGGGACCAGCCGGCCCTGTCCATGCCTAGTGGGGATGCTCTTACGTACACATGTAAAATTACCGTCCGGCCGGAGTGCGGTTGGCGTACGGTAACCGTACCATACGCACTTGCGTAGTCGATCTGTACGTTCTTTACGTACATGCATCTGATCTGCATAACCAGCTCACGACGAACAGATCGAGCAGATAAAAAAATCCACGTCGGTCATTAGTCACCTAATTAAAATACTTCACAGTGATCTGCTAAGAAGGTCCGCGATGCTACTAGAGGCTAGCTGCACATCTGTGTACGTATATGCATGCATCTCTGCACATGTACTCCTGATGTACAGCCAAGTCAACGTGAGTCAGTACGGCCGGCTCCTTCCTACCATATGCTCCGTACATGCAGTTAATTAGGGCACCAATGCAACGGTATATATTGCAAGAATATACTCCCATATTTTCCTCGATGATCTTTCTCAGCAACTCTGCTAATTTCAATATGACGCACAGCTAAGTATAGCAAACTACACTTTCTAAGATACGCATGTATTTGATCGACACGAGAGCATCCAACAGGCAACAACGACCTTTAATTCTACTGCCTTGCGTTGCTTGGACTTATTATTTATTTGATCGAAGCGTGCTGCATGTGCATATGCCTGTATTTATAATGTACAATTGTTTTTGTTTCTTTTTATCACTTTTTGTTTCTTTTTATCACCTTTCTTATTTTTGCTATGTAGTACGCGGCAACTGGTCACTGGTCAAAGACCACAGCCAGGTTGTCTAATCACGCAATAATATGTCAATGTACAAATTCATATTGGTGTCCGTGGATCTATGCATCTCTCGAGATCTTGATGAAATGTACCTCGCGAAAAATATAATACTTCGAACCGTACGTACGTAAATGTCAATTTGCTCGTCATCTTGTTCGAGCTGTCAGCCGTACATGATCTACCAACTCCTGCCTAAAGCAGGATAAGGTGTACAATCACACAATAATCGTTAACTAATCAAAAGTCGAGAAGCATCTTAGTTGGCTTGTATCGGGCTAGTAGTGATAACTGCCGATACATAGTTGCTTTCTTTGTACGAGCGGTTCAAAAATATTCAGAAATAAAAATCATATAGTACGTTGTTTTCTTATATGTTCTCGACTCGTTCATTTCTTAATACTGGCTATAGTTCGCCATAAAGTGACTTTTTATGAACGGGAAAGGCGCCAGAAGGACCGGGAGCTGTATATTACTTAAACAGAATACATCGAGGGCCTTTGCATCTATTGCCCAGACAAATCTAGAATTTGAAGAAAGGACCTCGAACAAAGCAAAAAAGACCCTTGGACAAAATATTAAAAAGCAATCAGGTCCTATGTCTTCTCACTTCTGACGAAGAACCGCTGCCACTGGCCACATCGATGCCACTTGGCGGCAAAGGGGCGGCGAGCTCCGGTGCAATATTCGCCGAGGGCCTCCGAGGGAGGTTGAACCATCAGCCCTCCATTCGACCAGAAGGGGCAGTAGCCCAGCGGACGCACCACCGCCACTCTGGGATGTCCACTCGAACCACAGCGGATGAACAACAACAGAGCACGCAGCCACATGGGGGCACACCGAGGCGGGCCACTCAGCACCCCACCAGATCGAAGAAGAGGAAGGCGCTTCACCGCTCCACCCTACCTCGCCTCCATGGCAGGCCAAGGGGAGAGAAGCAAGAAACACCAAGATGCCACGCCGCCGCTCCTCCTTGCCTCCACGGCCGGCCAGGATCGCAGCAACATCACCCTCGGTCAGATGCACACCATCACACTTATTTGAATAGCTCCCGGTCATCTTCCTCATCCCAGTGAATCCCAACCGAAGGGCCACCACCAAGCGCCGTGCGAGGGCGACCAGGGCAAAGGAGGGCGATCTTGAGGCGGGCAACCGGTGCCAATACATCTTTCCCCGCCGCCATAGTCGACCGAAGAGGAGAGCAACCTCCACAAGAAAGAGCTGCGCCTGGGAGGGGCCTTATTCAGAGCACAGGCGGATAGCAACCACCCCACCGCTGCCGCGCAGGCATTTTGGAGGAGGATGGGCCGCCGCCGTGGGTTGAGGCCAGAGAAACCCGACGAAATCTTCACGGCATGACACCGATAACCAGCACGAGGCCTAATCCCAATCCTACTATCTACAGGGGGTACTCTAGCGCATCTCCTCCGCCTCCCTCAACCGGCAACGCTGGCGAGATCAGCTTTGGATCGGGCCGGAGCACTCGAAGGCTCGCTCAGGAATGGAAGGTTGGGGAGGACGAAGGGATAAGGTTGGGGAGCAGCAAAAGTTATACTCCTCTGATCCAAATTAATTGACTTTGATTTATCTAGATTCGGATGTATTTAGTACTAAAACATGTCTAGATACATTTGAATCTAGACAAATTCGAGTCAATTAATTTGGATCGGAGGGAGTACCATAAAGCAACTTTGGTAAAGGTCGTACACAGAATCCTAGAGCGACTCCGAGTGACTTTCATCTTGGAGCTAGCATGAATTTATCCGAATTCAAAATGTGTGCAAGTCAAAATAGATTTCTCCATCGGGCTAACCGCATCTTATCTTAGAAAGGCTAGCTGTTGGTTCTTTGCTCTCTTCTGTCAATAGGTTAGAGAAAAAAAATTACCTCTAGTCTTGCAAATGTTGCAAAGTCTAAGTTTTGCCTCCCAACTTTAATATCGGTCTCCCATGTGGCAAAACCGTCTAGCTTTATATTCCTTCCCATATTTATGATGACGTGGTGGTGTTTTTGCACATGACGTTCCAATTATCACAAAAATTGGAAAAAAATATCACTAAACATGGAATAGTTGTAACCAATGTTTTGGATAAAGTAGAAATATATGAAAAATCTTCTCATAGATTTACGGAATTCTAAAAGTGCATAGGTATATAAAAAATATTCTACAAAAATAACATAATTCAGTAAAGTCGAAAGGTTTTCTTTCCTATTATTCTGCTTCTATTGTTTTTGTATTCAGATCTAAACACCCTTTTCATTGATATTTCTAGGTCTTTGTGAATCTCTTGATATTACACATATTTATCTTTCAAATTTTAATTCATTTTATAAATTTTAAATTTTTGCTTTATTCTTTATAGTAATCCGTCAGTTACTTTATGTTCATTTTATTTTTAGTCTATCTTTGTCATTCTCCTCAAATTTGACATGGCTTTCCTTTAGAAAGTCTTTATTTTTTTGTTCTTGACTAGACCGTCGAGCGAGTGAAACAGTACTAGTCATTTATCATCATATGTTGTTGAATTGGAATAAATGGAAAAATCTAAACAATTTTGATATTGGAGGGATCAAAAAATATGTGGAACTATTACAAATGTGAGAGCAAACTTAGAATTTTACAACATATACTCCACGGAATAGTTAAGAAAAAATTCCCTTAATCGTGCTTGCTCTCTTTTGGAACTTTAGTACCCCACCTATTCTAAATTAATACTCAGATTTTGGCAAAGTGCCTAAATAAATTTGTGCAGATTTAGTGAGTCTGTGTCAACTAATTTGAAAAGGAGGGAGTACTCCATGGGCACTGGGATGTCCACGAAGTCTCTTCTCATATCTGGCTAGCCAAAATTTGGTGTTTGGTTTTCTGAGTCACATGCGTTTCTCGCACACCGCTGAACTTAAAGCAGGGTAGAAGTTTGGCCGCTTGGTACACCCAAATCTGCTGTTTTCACGGGGCCTCTGGTTCCAGCGGGTGCCGCCTGCCTCATATCTGCACGCGTTGGGAAACGCGTGAGACGGGGCATATCAGCATAACTTCATGCAAATTGGGGATTTGTACTTGTGCATTGCACAATTTGGAATTAGTGTATGGTTTTAAGGTCCACATTGGGGATTTGTACTTGTGCATTTTTGAGTGGGCATTTTTACTTGTGCATTTCCAATTGGAGATTTGTACTTCTGCATTGCCCAATTTGGAATTAGTGTATGTTTTTAAGTTCCACGGTGGAGATTTGTACTTGTGCATTGTTAGTACTACTCCCTCCGTTTATAAATATAAAATGTTTTAGCTTTGTGAATCGAATGTATCTAGACATCTTTTACTATATAGGTTCATAGATGTTCGGAGTGAATCTATATAGTAATAGAGGTCTAGATACACTCCTTTCACAAAGCTAAAACATCTTATATTTATAAACGGAGGGAGTAGTTCTTAGAAGTACTTGGTTGATTTTCCTAGGTTGGTTTAGTACATTGTTCTTCATGCAAATGTACGCATTGTTAGTGCATTGTTCTTGATGACAATTATTCATGTCAACGTGTATGTGTTGACAAGGTTGTGAATCTGGATTGTGACCTGGTGGGGAGGGGCTGACATTGCATCAACATCATAACATGCATGGTCGTCAACCAAAACTAGGTCACTACCCGAGGGAACTAGTTCCACGCCAGTGGATCTTCCAACTGGAAGAGAAAGACTTGCCATGTTTGTCATCCGCCGGCGTTACAAAAGAAACTGAAGGACTGGATCACGATCCCATTGCCCCTCATTGTGTCGGTGTCTCCCTATCACTCTGGTGCAACGAATGGGTGCATGGTGTACTACTTCGGTGGCTAGGTACGTCTGAAGAAGAATTGGCCTAAGATCGTCTACAAGTACGACCTCCAGCAAGAGTATATAAGTTGTGCAATGCTTTATCTCTTATTGTCATCTCTAATAATTAATGAAAATTAACTATTGTTTAGTAAGAAATTGGTTTCCTAAAGTAAGACATATGGTATAATGGAGAAAATAATCTTCTCTTATTTTTAAAAGATCATTTCTTAGCTAAGAAAAATCAACCTTCTCGTTTTTATTACTCTCTCCTCCATCGAAACAAAAATCCAGCATATCAATTAAGGGGAGAACATAAAATGGGAATCTAAGACCAAGACCTGTACGCATTATATATATATATATATATATATATATATATAGTACTAAAGCTCGTACGACTACCTTTTCTATTCCTTTGGAGAAACAAACGACGACGATCAGCAGCTTCTTGTCAAGAGCTTCGTGGCATCTTGGGTGACGTTCTTTAATGGAGGCGTACGTACGGCCTTGAAAATACGATCTGATTTCGTTCGTGTCAGCTGTAACCATCACGGTTACGTGTGGGCAGGCCAGTCATTCAGATTCAGGTGAGCCTAGGACAGATACCGAGGTACGTTAATGAACGGGCGTATAGTACAGGTAAGGTTCTACTTGTACGGTGTGATGATGCGCACACAAGTCCTACGTGGGACGGTTAACCTGCCGAGGAAACTGCTAGATTCTGGGTACGGCATCGACCTTACAAGGCTATATACTCCCTCCTTGCCAAAATGGTGCATACAAGATTCTTTTTAAAAGTTAAACGATGTTTAATTTGACCAGATATGTCAATATTTAGAGTGCTGAATCAATACCATCAAATTTATCATGATGTACAGTTTTGTACGGTAAACTTTTTATAATTTAGATATAGCTAATTTTCTCAATAAACTTGTTCAAAGTTGATGAAATTTTACTTTAAAAAATCTTATATGCACTATATTATGGCAAGGAGGGAGTACATCGTTTGAGGTACCCGAAAACAGTGTGGTCATGCCAAACAGATCCCGAAAATGTGGTAACCATAAAAATCGAAACCTTAAAAGCGGTAGAAAGCGCACCTAAATCCATTTTTATAGTATGAAATGGATCCACACAGAACAGATCCCGGCCCACCTTTTTCTTTCTTTTTCCCCGGTTCATCTTTTTCCCCACCGAGCCTCAGTCTATCCCGTTGAGCTGCACACACGCGGCCCCCTCGCTCCACCCCTTCTTCCTCCACCGAGCCTTGCACCGCCCGCATCGTGGAGGTATCTCCTCCTACACGTGGGGCTCCTCCTCCTGCATGTGGGTGTTGTGCCGGTTGTGGCACCCCCACTGCCAACCTAGCAGACATAGCCACAAGGGCCCCGTTGAGTTTGACATTGAGATGCGACGACGGGTGATCCATGGCGGGCAAGGAATCGTGATCGCGCTCATGTTCAAGCTCAGGCTAGGGTTCGAATTGCTAAACACTTTCAGAGCTCAACATGAGTTTAATTAAAAATTAGTACTCCCTCTGTCCTGAAATAAGGGTCTAGATATAAATGATCTAGACAATAAAACAAGTCTAGATACATGTGAATCTAGAAAAAGCTGCGTCACTTAGTTTGGGACGGGGGAGTATGTATAAATTTGGTTAGAAATTTTGAGTTTACAAACATTTTAGTACCCATCGAAATCTCGATGAAATTTTGAACCCTTATTACTACTATGCCATGCCGCTACTTACAAACATGGTAAAATACTTGTCAAAAGCAAAAGAGGCGACATTGGGTTTTGCTCACGACATGTTGTTGAGGCGTGCAGAAGGAAGATGGTACTGGAGTTTTCAAGGACCTGTGTTTTATTTTGTTTTCTTGTAAAAATGTTGTTGTAAAGGTTGGTTTCAAATAATATATAGCCTTAGGCCATTTCTGTATAAAAAAAGAATAGTACCATGCCTGGTTAATTAAGGCTAAACTCCACTTAACATTTGAGCAACCTTGTCAAAGAGGGGGGGGGGGGGGGGGGAGGCAAGCTCAAGGATCTTTATATCTCGTTGTGGTTGTCAAGAAGGAAAAAGTTACTTTGAGCATGAATTTATCTTAATATTATAATTTTTTTTAATTAGAACCTAGTTGTTACACTATCGGTCTTGCTATTCCTAGACATCTGGGAAATAACTAGTTATTAGTCACGCATGTGTATCATCTCTTGTTAGACCAAAGGTGATGAGATGATAAAATATTTCATTATTGTATGACTGTGAATAGTGAACCAAGAAATTACTATCAGTGTATAAATTGACTGAGCCATATATAGTCACTCCCATCTAATAATGTTCTCCATCGCTTGTAACATATAAACAACGCACCTTGGTAAAATTTGTCATGTGTTGTTTAGAATAAACATATTAAAAAATTACTCATTTATTCATCAACGTACTTTCTAAAATTCTGTATAGGATTAACTAGTCTATGGAAGTGTTGACACACCACAAAAAACACAAAAGGGTAAAAAGAGGATTTCAATCCGGCAGATCAAACTATCTACACGGGAAAAACACAAGTGTCGAATCCTATAAAATTTATTTGAATCGAAGGAAGCCTTCAACCCGCCAAAAACAAAAAGTAGAAGGAAGCCTTCTGATTAGATTACCTTCAAAAAAAGGGCAATTTGGTTTGCCTTGTTTAAAAAATAAATAGCACCTTCAGGACATATAAACATATTTTTTCGCGATTAGTTTTCAAAGGTATATTTTTCATTCAAGCATGAGCTCCTGTGCACACTATTTCCCCACCAACTTCAATCAATTATTACATGTTTATAGTTCTCTTTTTTTCAGATAAAAACGACTATAGTTCTCCCTAAAATAAATAAAAATACCATTATACATTTGTTCCGAATGTGTTACTCGTTTGAGGATGAGCTGTAGTCTGTTCACCATTTATTCACAAAACCATAATCAATAAATTATTACAAAAGATAAATATTTATACAGGTCAAAGGAAAGCCAATGGAATCAACCAAAAACAGTCCACCTATCCACACCTGTCGGCTAAACACTGTACCATGCCATGGTCCAGCCATCGATCCCCGACCGCGAGTGTATATATAGGATCGCGTTCCGTCGAGTCGAGGTGCAGCTACGGACTCAAACACAAGACTCGCTCGATTGATCACCAATCACGTTCCATATTTATTAATCAAAAATCTGGTAACATGAACAAATACACGTGAAAACTAAAAGACGGACCGAGATAAAAACAAGAAAACTACAAGAGCAACCATGTATTTCATTAATTGGAAAAGATTTTATCGGTAAAGGCACGTGCACCTATGTACATCATTTTCCCCACAACTTTATACCATTATTATACGTTTATAGTTCTTTTTTTTCTAGATTAAAAAGAATACATTCCATTCCTCCCAAAAAATAAAAAAGTGGCATTATACATTTGTTCCGAATGTGTTACTCGTTTGAGCACGAGTTGTAGCATGTTCACAATTTATTCACAAAACAATACTCAATAAATTAGAAAAGATAAAATATTTATTCAGGTCAAATGACAGATGGATTCAACCAAAAACAGTCCACCTATCTACACCTGTCGGCTCAGCACGGTACTGTGCCATGGTCCAGCCCTCGATCTCCGTCGGCGAGTGTATATATAGGATTGTGTTCTGTCGAGTCGAGGTGCAGCTACGCAGGCAAACAGAAAAGTTTCGTCTCCCTCGATCGATCGCCGGTGAGTGAAGACGACGACGACGACGACGACGACGGGAGCAGTCAAAGTGACGTCGCATTTTCACATATACCTACAAGGCGAGGAGGAATTCGGCGCCACAGCTGCTGCCGCCGCCGCTGACGGCGACGCGCTCTACAGATAGGCTTTTTGGGGGTACGTGCTGCTAGTGCGCTCATGCGTGGAACCTTCGCTGTTCGCGTCCACGTGCCTCTCGTCCCATGCCGGCGCCGCTGACCTGACCGCCGGCGCGCCACTTGCACCGATCCACCAGTCATCAGATGTTTGTGTATATATAAGCCGCGCCACGATGCACGCTATGTCCCACGGTTTATATCGTTGCGTAAATTTTTCAGGAGGCGCCGATCGATCGAGTTGTTGCCATGACGACCATTGATAGCATCGGTGTCCAGGTGGCCATGGCGGACGGCGAGCCAGGGTGTGCCCCGTCCCTGGAAGCGCTTCTCGTTCGTGTCCCGTCGCGGGCTTCGGCGGGGGCATCGGTGGATATCGCCGACGGAGGCAGGTCGAAGGACGCGGCCGTTAATCTTGGGCAGACGCGGGGAAACACGCCGTACTCTGTATCGTTCAGCATGCCGGCCTCGCCGTCGGGGCTCCACCTCTCGCAGGTCGGCATGCCACCACGGCCGTCCCTCCGCGGCGTGGGCGCGGCGCCGCCTAGCGACACCATGGCCGAGGCCCACCATCCCGCCGTGCCGAAGCTGCTGAACCAGGCCCGGCACCACTCGCAGCCGTCGCTGATTGTCAGAGGCGCGGGCGGCGAGGCGCCGGCGGTGCCACGGAGCGACAGCACGCGGGAGCGGGATCGGCGGTTCGACCACTTCAAGACCTTCTCCGGCCGCCTCGAGCGCCAGCTCTCCGCACTCCGCGGGCTGCCGCAGGATTCCCTGCCGTCAGCGGACGACGTCGAGCACGGAGGCGCCGCGTCCAAAATCTCCGAGGAGGACACCGACGAGGACGATGACGTCCCCTCCGCCGACCGCTACTTCGCCGCTCTCGAAGGCCCGGAGCTCGAGACCCTTCGCGTACGTACCACATAACCATTGCCTTTTCTTGCAAGCAAAGACCATGAATCGATCGTCGTCTCTAACACCGGTGTGCTTGCAGTCGACGGAGGTGGCGGTGCTGCCCAAAGACGAGCTGTGGCCGTTCCTGCTCCGGTTCCCGATCAGCGCGTTCGGGATGTGCCTGGGCGTGAGCAGCCAGGCGATGCTGTGGAAGACCCTCGAGTCGGAGCCCTCCACGGCGTTCCTCCGCGTCCACCCCGCCGTCAACCTCGTCCTGTGGTGGATCTCAGTCGCGCTCACCGTGCTCGTCTCGGTCACCTACCTCCTTAAGATCGTCTTCTACTTCGAGGCCGTTCGCCGCGAGTTCCACCACCCGGTGCGCGTCAACTTCTTCTTCGCGCCGTGGATCGCCTGCCTCTTCCTCGTCAAGGGCGTGCCGCGGCCGGTGTGGGAGATCCACCAAGTTGTCTGGTACCTCCTCATGGTGCCGATCCTCTGCCTCGACCTCAAGATCTACGGCCAGTGGATGTCCTCCGGCGAGCGGCGCCTCTCCAAGGTGGCCAACCCGTCCAACCACCTCGCTGTCGTCGGCAACTTTGTCGGCGCGCTGCTCGGCGCCAGGATGGGCCTCCGGGAGCTTCCCATCTTCTTCTTCGCCGTCGGGCTCGCGCACTACGTCGTGCTCTTCGTCACGCTCTACCAGCGGCTCCCCACGAATGTCCAGCTACCCAAAGAGCTCCACCCGGTCTTCTTCCTCTTCGTCGCCGCGCCCAGCGTCGCGTCCATGGCCTGGGCCAGGATTTCCGGCGAGTTCAATAGCAGCGCCAAGCTCGCGTACTTCGTCTCCATGTTCCTGTACGCGTCGCTGGTGGTACGCGTGAACCTCTTTCGGGGGTTTAGGTTCTCGCTGGCCTGGTGGGCCTACACATTCCCGATGACCAGCGTCGCGCTGGCCACGGTGCTGTACGCGTCGGAGGTGGACAACGTGCTAACGCGGGCGCTGGCCGTCGGGATGTCGGGGATCGCCGTCGTCACGGTAACCGGCGTGCTGGTCACCACTGTGTACCACGCCTTCGTCCGCGGGGACCTCTTCCCCAACGACGTGTCCATCGCCATCACGCGCCGCAGGCCCAAGTTCAGTAAGATCCTCGCGCACCTCCGGTCGTCCAGCTCCGACGTCAAGGAGCTCGTGCTCTCGACCCCAAATTTCAGTTCCAATTCAAAGCTCGGCGCCTACTCCGACGACTCCGACTCCAGTTCCAAGACGAATAATACAAGTTCTGACGGGCACGGCAGATCGGCAGAGCGTTAGATGGTCAGTGCGCGCACGAAATTACTTAATTGTACAGAGTTATTTTCTCTGTTTTTCTTTCATTCTTCTTCATCATCCGAGAATTCGCTGCACATAGTGGCAATTTTTGGCAGAGATATCCTTGAGCAATTTGCATTGCCGTGATGAGGATATATTGTGGGAATTAAGAGTTGAGTTCATATGTTTAGTATTTACTAGCATAGTGGCCTCACAAATACCAGGACAACTTTTTTAGTGGGTTAAAGGTGTTCGATAAATATAGCATTGTTTCTTTGATACGACACTATATTTCCCGTTATCCAATAAGTAAAAGAAACATTCTACAACTATCGCAAATTGTGTGGTAAACAAAATAGCGCGTATGCGACAAACATCTTTAGCCATTTTAAATTTGTGGAGAAACAATTACTTATGTCATATATCAAAATGTCCATTAGTTTTATTGGTAAGATAGTAGATAAGTAAATAGACCTAATGTCTTTACATGATAACCTCGAAACGACATTGAACAACTGTAATGAAAATGGAATATCCACCTTAACAGATAGTAGATAAGTAAATAGACCTAAATTCTTTACACGATGTTGGATCAATACCTGAGGTTAGTTAACTTCGAAACGAAATTAAACAACTGTAATGAAAATGGTCTATTCCACCTTAACAGTTAGACCACATTAAGTTGTGAGGATTACCTTGTTCTATGTTTCTTCCTCTCATTTAATTAATCCATGTGAAAATGAGCTAAGTTTTAGAAACATGAATGTCTTCTTCACGGTTGAACTTTCACGGTTTTTTGGTATATTAATGTGCTGATAAAAATAAATTATTCTCTTTTTGCAGTATAAGTTAACATATTTACACATCCGTAGCCAAAGTTAGAAAAGTATTTCTCTATCACATGATTTCCCCTTGTATGATAAGAAATAAAGACGCTTCAAAAATATCGCAAATGTAATGGTAGACCTTTGACCCTCTTGAATTTATGGGTGAATGATCATTATGTCATTTGTCAAAACATCAATATGTGTTTTTCCGCCAATTATATTAAACTAGTAAATAGAACTTTTACATGGTGTTAGATTACTTTAAACACGATGTTAGTTAGTGTTGATAGAAAAATGATGGACTAAAAAGAAAATTGTTTATCTGTTCGCACACGAACACCTCACGTGTACCCTCGGCGTCGAGCGCGATACGTAAGACAAGACACGTCGTCGAAGGAGACTCGCCGGAAGCGCGCAAGACAGTCCGGCGAACACTTTTCGAACTCGAAACCCCACGCGTCTGTGAGGACACAGTCTGGTCACTCGGCGCTGATGAGCTGCCCTAGGTCGGTTCGTCTGCCCCTAGGACTTCATGTATCAAAACTCTACAATACGAAGAATGTTGACGGACGAGAAGAGAAGCAGAAACTAGGGCATGAGAGGTTTGTAGATTGGTTTTATGATTGTGTGTTGTTTAAGGATGTCAATTTTACCCATGGGTACGGGTATCTGCGGATACTGTACCCGCGTGGGCATAGTTTTATACCCACGGGTAATACCCATACCCTACCTGTCAAGTCATAGTTACGGGCACGAATATAGATTTGTACCCATGGGTATACTCATACCCTGCCGTTTAAACTGACATGTCAAACTTACCTATAGAGTTTCAACCTATACAGCCGAGAAGGCTAGGGACAAGTATGGAATTGTGACTTCTAAACTTTGATATTTTCATGTACTCATCTACCTATTAGCAAATAGAGATAATTGTCATTTTTTCTTTCAAATATGCTATTGATGAAAGTAAATTTGTGAATAGCTTGTGTACTATTGGGTCTACCCATCAGATATCCAATGGGTATGGGTACCCGCCGGATATGGGTCTGGGTAAAGTTTTATACCGTGGATACGGGTATGGATAAACTTTTGTACCTATTGACTACACGGGTATGGGTATGGTATTGTTCTACCCTACCCATACCCTGCCCATTGCCATCCTTAGTGTTGTTATTAAATTGACCGTCGCCACTCGTGTATATAAGGACTGTCTGGGCTTTCCGTATAAGAAAGAGAGCTGGATTTATGTCCAAAACTCTAGTTTGGATCCAAACAGGCAAACCGGAAATTTGCGAAACTGTTCGGTCATAAACTTCCCGATACTTCGAGGACCACTTTTCAGGCAGTAAACGACCTTGGATCAAAATCTCATAAAACTCAAAGTTGTTCTTCTCAACAAATTGAAGAACTTCCATGTTGGACACTTTTTAATCCGACCTGGTCTTGATAGTCTTGTATCCTTGTTTTCGTATGAAACTCGGATTTTGACCGAACGATTTTAGTTCTATCAAGTCATATTTTTATTCTGGAGACCGTATATTTGCTTCAATGAAGATAACTCAAACAGCAAAGTTGTTCGTGTCGAAAAAACAAAGAATTTTAAAGTTTTGCACCTTTTCATCTGAATTCATATTTATTGCTTAATTTATGTCGTGAAAATATAAATCAGTCTAGAGGTTTTGATACCAATTTGTGGCACTTGGTCAACCCCAAGGACAGACGTGGCTTAACGTCCACGTCACGATAAGCCTACTATTTAAGTCTATTGTAATACTTTGGCTCTAAAATTTGTATAATAACTTGAATCGAGATGATTTAAAAATCAAAGTTGCTTGTTTCGACGAGACGTGCAACTTTCATGTTCGGCACTTTTTTCATTTGAGTTATAGTGGAAGCCTCCATATATGAGTCTCCGAGTCTTCTCTGAACACTATCTTAATCGTCTATTAAGCCTGATTATGGATAGATCTGAAATGGTCTCTCTTCAATGATGATTAATAATCCTTTGAGTAAACCTTTCCGACTGTTCTCACCTTCTTGGTTAGCTACGAGCTTAGAACTAGTGCCAACATATGCTTCCTGTTTTCTGGCAGAGCTTGCATGCCAGAAAATAGCTTGCACCATTTATATTCTAATAAGGACGATGTTAACACTCAATCATTTATTTGTTCTTAGAGCGATAACTCTGCATCATCCATATATGCTAAGGGTATGTATGCTCAAGCTTCTTGCCACACACTCGGGTAGAACTTCTTTAGATATCTTCCATTGAGACTTCGAGGCACTAAATTCGCTTCCATAGATTCCACTAAATATGAGTTGCTCGGAACTACTCTCACAACCTTGAAAGGATCCTCCCAGCTCGGAGACCAATTGCCAAACTTTCTATCTTTCGAACCAACTGGCAGAATCACCTTTCACACCAGATCGCGAACTTGGAAGCTCTTCAACTTTACCTTTTTTGTCAGATCTTGCTACCCGCAACTTTTCTTTCTCTATCTCTTTCAAAGGAAATAAATGTTCATCGATGACTTAATCAATGTTATCCATAATTAAGTTATGAAAATCTACCACCGATAAATCATTTTGCTTAGCAAATCTCAAAGCAACTAAATTTACCTCTACCGGCAAATCTGCTTCATGTCCATACACAAGTTCATATGTAGTTACTTTTGTTGCACCATGCCTCGAGATCCTATCTTCCCATAAAGCTTCGGACAATACCTCATGCCACTTTCTCGGATAATCTTCAATCTTCTTCTTGATGAGCTTGAACATAATCTTATTGCTCGACTCAGCTTGTCTATTAGCTTGCGCATAATATGGAGATGAACTACACATCTTTATATTATAAGATTCAATGAATTCTTTCGCTTCCTTTTCCATAAATGACGTACCTTGATCTGTAGTCAATGTCTGAGGAATGTCGAATCTATGTATATTGTGCTCAGTTATGAACTTGATCACTAACTTACTGGTCATATTTCTGAGTGGTATTACTTTAGACCACTTGGTAAAACAATCAGTAGCTACCAACACAAACCGATGCCCTTTTGAAGAATAAGGATGGATCCTACCAATGAAATCTAATTCTCAACCTCTAAATAGCCACGGCTTGATAATATGATTTAAATAGAAGCAGGAGCCAACTGAATATCACCAAACTTTTGACAAGCTTCACATCCTTTATAATATCTAAAGCAATCATTTATCATTGTCGGCCAATAAAATCCTACATGTCGTAAGAGCCACTTCATTTTGTGCGCCGAATGATGAGTACCACATATGCCTCCATGTACCTTTCCCATAGCAACCCTCGCTTGGTCCTCATCCAAGCACTTCAAAAGAATACCATCACCAGTTCAGCAATAAAGATCATAATCTATTAATGCATATTTAAAAGTCATCCACCGAACATCCCTATTTGTCCTCTTGCTAGGATCCTGCAAATATTCAACGTAACAATAGGTCTTCTCCAATCTTCATGTCCACCTACACTAGATCCTTCATTAGTAGCTGAATCAATGAGATTTAATTTGGCCATACTTATGTTAGCGAGCATAAACACCGGCTCATGAGATATACGAAAAACACCATGATTAAGATGGTAGCCAGATGTTTGTTGTACTAAATCATTTGCATTCCAGTTGTCTTGTCGAGATATATGAGTAATGCTAAAGTAATCCAAGGTGGAAATTATATCCAGGCATTTATCAAGGTATATATTAAATGATTCATCAAGACATTTGAAAACCTCTGATATTTGTTGTACTACTAGCAACGAATCACCAAAAGCCTCAATATGTGTTGCACCTACAACAATTAAAAGTTCTAGCACAAATAATAAAGCTTCATATTCGGCTTGATTGTTTGTGCAAAAATATTCTAAGCGACACGAGGCTTCAAAAATAGTACCATGAGGAGACTCATAAAAAACACCAACCCCTTGGCCATTGTCGCAAACTGAACCATAAAACTATAGCCTCCATGGTACTAGAGTGACAAGGTTAATATCAACATCATGCTTGTTGTCAATCTGATGTTCAACTATAAATTAGCAATAATTTGGTATTTCATAGATTTTAAAGACTCATAAGCCAAATCATATGCAATTAACGTATAAGCCCATTTACCAATCCTACCACTAAGAACTGATCTATGCAACATATATTTAATGACATCGGTTTGGCAAGCTATAATGCACATGCTAGACAATAAATAATGCCTTAACTTAGTGCAAGCATAATATACACATAAGCATAATTTACTGATAAAAGTATACCTTGTCTCAACATCCAACAAACGCTAGCTTAAATGAGTGATAACATGTTCCTTTCCTTCACCTTCCTCCGCAACATTATAAAGCCTAAAAGGCTCTCCATGTTTAGGCGCCTTAAACACCGGAGGAGTAGACAAACTAACTTTGATCTTTTCGAATGCCTCTTGCTATCCCCCCTCCCCCAAGTAAAATTGTCATCACTCTTTAACCGAAGAATAGGGAGAAATGCATCAACTTTCTCGGACAAATTCACTATGAATCACCTCGAATAATTAACCTTCCCAAGTAATTTCTGCATATCCTTTTTGCATGTTGGAGCTTGCACTGTCTGGATAGCTTCTATCTTCTTCGGATCGATCTCTATGCCATGTTCATGTATATAAAACCAAAGAATGTCCTATCTGATACACCAAAAGAACACTTCAAAGGATTCATCTTGAGTCGGTACTTCCTCACCCTCTCAAGAGCAAAGCGCAAATCAGCTAAATGAGATTCATTAGTATCTGATTTGACAACAACATCATCAATATCTTCAAGTATGACCCCAAGAATATCATGAAAGATTAAATTCATAACTCTTTGATATGTCGCACCGGCATTTTTTAATCCAAAGGTCATCGAAACAAACAAAACCAAGGCAGCGAAAGGCTTTTTTGAATGCATCCTCTTTGGCCATGGAAATATGATTGTAACCACATTGCCATCAAGAAAACTAATAACTTTGTGTCTAGATGCATTATTAATAAGCTTATCGGCTATTGACATAGGATACTCAGTAGCTTTATTCAAATCTCTAAAATCAACGCATACCCTTAGCTTGCCTGAATCCTTCTTCTCCACTAGCACTATATTAGAAATCTAGTCTGCATATCTACAAGGCTTAATAAAATTAGCTTTGAGCAAACGGCTGGTCTCTTCCTTGATCCGGTCATACATATTGGTATTGAATTTTCGGGCCGGTTGTTTATGTGGTCTGAAACCGGCCTTAATAGGCTGTCGATGCTCCACAAGCTCTCGGCTCAAACCTGGCCTCGTGATAGTCCCATGCAAAGAAATCAACATATTCTCTAAGTAGATCGATTAATACATCCTTATAATCGGCTTTCAAATTCTTGTTCACGAATGTCGGCCTAGGAATTGAACCATATCCTATATCTACCTCTTCCAATGGATCAACCGATCTAAAACCTTGTCCCAACTTACCCTACCATCTATTTCCTCTATTGACTCATACATTTCGTTCTCATTAGACCGATATTCTATAAGTCTCCTCTCTAACCACTCTTCATTGGGATCCATTAGTTACATATTGGGAGCCGATTACTACCAATCGTGTTTAAAGACACTGGCACAAAACCGTTCCTTGTGGCACTAAGAAAATCAAAGTCTCAAAGGTCGCGTCTTGTTAAGCAAGTTGCATTGGGATGTTGTCAATCCACCAATGAATCGGCTAAAGCAACACAAGTCGAATTATCTGCATGGACAACCTCCACTTCAACATCAACCCACTGTATCAATAACTGGTGCAAAGTAGATGACACGCATTGGTTTGCATGGTGCAAATTAACTTTTTTTCTCGATAAAGGGCACTTCATTACTTAAAAGGTTTAAGCATTACACATGGCCTCTGCATAATTAGGATGCACACATGCAAATTAACTATATCTAAAAGGAAAAAATATATGTAAAGTTTACCATACAAAATATACATCATGATAAGTCTGAAGGCAATTATTTGGTATTCTAAATATTCATATATTTTTTTCTACATATTTAGTCAAACTTGACATCATTTGACTTTAAAAAAAATCTTATATATATATTTTGGCAAGGGGGAAGTAGCGAATACCTTTTTAAGAGATCTCATGATAGAGACGCTCTAGGGTCGATGCCCTACCCAGAATCTATAGCTCCCACGTAGCTCTTGTGTGCGCATCATCACACCGTACAAGTTAAACCTTCCATTCATAAACGTACCTGCTCTAGACTCACATGAATGACTCGTCTGGCCACACGTAACCTGTGATGGTTACAGCTGACACGTTCAAATCATCGAAATGAGATCGGATTTTCGAGGGCGTGCGCCGTCACTAAAAGTCACACAAAGTTACCACGAAGCTCTTGAGAAGAAGGTGCTGATCGTCGTTTGTTTTTTTCCAAAGGAATGTAGTACGAAAATGTACGAACTTTTTTTGTACTCCAAGGGACTACTGCTTTGAATTTGGAGTACGGGGGGAAAAAGCGATCGAGATGGAAAATGACATGTGTGATTCCTTTGCGTAAATAAAGTCATAATATATGGCCAATTTCTTGCAGTTGCAGTAGTACAAGAAGAGTAGAACAGACGGCACGCCATGCAGTCAAAAAGTTAATGGCGTGGCCTACTGTGTGGAGCCTCTGTTGTCGTGCCGGGAGACCGGCCAGTCTTGTCGTCTTTTTCTTCCGCCACCTCGTGCGACTTGACCACGCGCAGTGTAACGTACCCGGCACACAGCTCTTGATCTTCATTACCATTTTATGTTCTCTGTTACTCCCTCTGTCCCAAATTACTTTGCGTTTTAGGTTTAGTTAAAGTTAAACTTCATAAACTTTGACTATAAATATAAAAAAAAATATTAATATCTAAAATATGTAATAAATATAGTTAGACTCGCCATAAAACATACTTTTATATTGTATACAATTGATATTATAAATATTATTATTCTGTTGAAGATGTTTAGTCAAGTTTTAACATGTTTGATTTTGACCAAACCTAAAACGCAGAGTAATTTGGGACGGAGGAAGTAGTTAGCTCGGCCATGCATGGACATTAGGTGTGTGTGTTTGGTCCATCAGGAGAAAAGATGAAAAGAGCGAGCAAGCCTAATGAAAATAGCTTATGCTTAACTGGAGTGTTATATTTCCATCGACAATACCACCCTTTTTGTTTTACCCGAAACTGCAGCAGCCCTGTTTATTCATTTTGAAAGAAGAGGGAAATCTATACATACCTATAGGGCAGAGAAACACGAAAAAAAACCACTAACAAAGGAAAGAAACAACTGTATGAGAACACTTGAAACTGATGAGAACTCTTCTCAGATTATCATAGCGAGAGCAGTAGCACTCACCGCTTTTTTCTCGAAGACTCTTCCCCCTCCTCTTTCCAAAGGTGCCAGACTATATAGCTCGCAAGTAAAACAACTTCTCTCATCTGCTTAGGGGTTTTGGGATACAAGCATGCAGCTTGTTCCACCAAGCCCGGATGGTAACAAACCGAGAGGTAATCCTCGTCATATGAGGATGCGACGTCGCAAATTGTGCCCAGACTTATTTGGCATAGGGACAACCAACAACATTGTGCACAGCTGTTTCGTGCTCCTGGTCGCAAAAAACAATGAGAATTGCATTGGATTCTTCGTCTCACAAGCCTGTCTTTTGTTCGGTTCCTGTTTTGCAGCATAAGCCATAGGTAGAATTTAACCTTGCCCTCCACTTTCACCTGCCAGATCTTCTCCAACTGAGGCTATTGTAGCCTACCAATGAACTAAAAGTTGTATGCAAAGCTAGCCGTATATTTTCCATTAGCCTCAGGTAGCCACTGAATTTGATCTAGGCTGTCATTGAGGTGAAAGTTGTCCAGGAAGGCCCATAGTTGCATGAATTGGTGTAGCTCCTCATCAGATGAGATGCTCGATAGGCCTCGCAGCCATCGCATGTTGTTGATTGCTTGAGCAACAAAGATGAGATTTCCTCAAGCTAGCCGGAACATAAGCGGAGCAATCTCAGCAGACCATTCAAACATCTAGCAGTGAAATGTTTTGAAAGCGTTGGCATCATTTCGATTAGCACCGAAATGTTTCGGGTCAAATTGCTAAATTTGGTTTCAGATATAATATTGAAGTTATGCAAGGGGGTTTATGCAAATATTTGTTACTTAAAGTAATTAACAAAATTCTGAATAAAAGAAATAAAAATGGTTTTTATTAATGAGAGATTGCATTTATTTTGGTGAAAAATTAATACAATTTTGGTGGAGTTGGAATTAATGGTAGTGGGCTTAGTGGAAACTTTACTCACCATTATGGAGGGAGAGGTGGGGGCACCAACATGGCATGGGGCTACCCCCCTCTCCCTATAAAAGGAGGTGGTGGTCTCCTCTCCTCTCACACCTCCTCGTGAAGGATCTCTCTCTGCCTCTAGTTTATCCCTCATGGCTTTGGATTAGCAAAGTACATGTTCTCGTGGTGGTTTCTCTGAAAAGGATCTGCTGCTTTGCTGGAGCGAGGAGTTGGAGGTTGTCAGGGTGCTGGGCGTGTGTGTGATCACGAATGCGTTGCAGTGCTAGACTTGCTAAACTTCATTACGATCTTGAGATCGGCAAGTGTACGATTATATCATTCACAAGAACCAATCTCGTATTGCTTTTCGGTCTTCGAGGGTAAATTCTCTATGGATGTATACCCACCTCGTTGCTTGTATCTAGATAGATAGATTTTGGTACTCATTTGTTCATATCGTAGGAATTTTTTTGTTTTTTATGCTGTGAATTTTGAAAAGGTAAATAAATATAGATAAAAATAAAATTATAACATAAAGTAGTCGAAACAAAACTAGAAATAATAGGAAAATAAGGGAAATTAAAATATGTAAATTTAACTAAACTTAAAGGAAATAGGTGAAATATCAAGATATTTATAAAACCTTGGAATATCAAAAAAAATTGAATACAAAGAAAGGCAATAATAGGAAAGAAAACATTTTGAATTTATAAAATTTAGTTATTTTTCTACAATATTTATGTACATATGCACGATAAGAATTTAATAAATCTTCCAGAAAGTTTTCTCCCTATTTTTATTTTATCCAAGAATATTGTTTTCAACTATTCCATGTTGGGTGATTCTTTTTTCAATTTTTTGCAGATTGGAATGTTATGTGCATAAGCACTGCCACATTGTCATCAATAAGGGAAGGAATATAAAGCTAGACGGTGTTGCCACATAGGAGACAAAGTTTTTCTATTAATTAAAGTTGAGAGGACAAACTTATTGCAATATGGTAGGCAAAACGTATATTTTTCTCTAAGCTAATCATCTCTTCATGAATAAAATGAAAACTATAAATAATAATTGGTAAAAGAGAGCTAAGGAAACCAAGAGCTAAATTTTCTACTGATAATATACTAATATCTAGAGTTGACTCTTCGTCACCTTAATTTGTATGTTGTTTTACTTTAATGTTGGACTTTTTATGTAGCATGAATATATTTGAAAAGAAAAACGGTGTATCAAATATGCATATGTCACTATAGATAATATTAAGAGACTGAACGGGCAAGCCAAATATGTGGTTAGACTGATGGAGGAATCTATTTTGACTTGCACATATTTTCTATTTGATGGAAAGACTCCAAGATGAGAGAGATCAAGCATAAATAGCCTGTGAAAGTCACATTGTGCATGAGCTTAAAAAAGTCACTACTATGAGGACCATGTGTACTCAGTACTAAGAAATCAACTATGAGTCGACGATATTATTTGTAGGACGTACATGAAAGCAACATATATGATTTTTATCATGTGATTGTACACCTGGTAAATGGCTTGCGTAGGAGTTGGTAGGTCATGTACAGCTCCAACAAAATGACAAACAAATTGGCATACGTACAGTTCGAAGTATTATATTTTTTGCGTAGTACACTTCATCAAGATCTTGAGATATGCATAGATCCACGGACATCAATATGAATTTGTACATTGACTTATATTATTGCATGATTAGACATCCTGGTTGTGGCCTTTGACCAATGAACCGTAGCCACACGACAATAATAAGAAATGTGATAAAAAAGAAACAAAAACAATTATACTAGTACATTATAAATACATGCATATGCACACAAGCAGCACGCATCGATCAAATAAAGTTCAAGCAACGCAAGGTAGGACAATTACAAGTCGCTGTTTGATGCTCTGGTGTCGATCGAATTGTTGGAAGTGACGAATTTTATCGTGCACTTTTAGTCGCTTGGTCACGTAGAGGCTGCTTCCACGAATCACAGCGTGCCCTCCCACATAGAACTTTCATGCATGCTTAGTAATTACGGATAGATTTTTATTCTTGAACATGAAATGCAAAAACAAGTATATCTACGATTCGAAACAAGGTATTACCTCTCTTTTGTAAAATAAAGCATATAAACGAGATTCGCAAAAAAAAAACGATGAATTGTTTTGACCAAGTATATAGAAAAATCTGCTAAAACAATGATACTATATAAGTACCATGCGAAAATGTGTGTCATGAAATATTTAATGACAGTGATGAGAGTTTTTCTAAGAACTTAGTTTAAGTTTATTCCAAACGGAGTGAGTAGGACGCTAGACTTACTTTGTGAAGCGAATATAAGATGGTTTAGCTTTGTGAAGCGAATATATATAGGCTTCTTTTACTATGTAGGTTCACTCAGGTTTAGAGTGAATCTATGCACTAAAAAAAGTCTAGATTTTTTTCTACAAATCTAGAACATCTTATATTTTGAAACGGAGGGAGTAGAAATTAGCAGAGTTGTTGAAGAAAGATCATCGAGGAACAATATGGAGTATATGCTTGCAATATAGTGTTGCATTCGTGCCGTAATAGTGAACTACCTGTACGGATCATACGGTAGGATGGAGCCGGCCGTACTGACTCACGTTGACGTGGCTAGCTGTACATGTGCAGAGATGCATTTTCGTATACGTACAGATGTGCAGCCTCTAGTAGCATCGCAGATCTTTAGCAGATCACGGCGAAGTACTCGGAGGGAGTATTTTAATCAGGTGACTAATAACCAACGTGGATGTTTTTTACCGGCTCGGTCCGTTCGTGATCGTGAGATGGTTATCTCACCCGAGCGCGCGCATGCAGATGCATTTACCGATCAACATTTGCAAGTACGCGGACCGCACTCCCACGCGGTAACTTTACATGTGTATGTACAGTACTGTACTATACTACTGATGCGGACTGAACTCCGCTGGGTTGACCAATGCCACGATAGCCATTTTTTTAATAAAAACATCAAGATATTTATATATTTCGATTGGGTGGGCCATAACTCTCTCACATCCTTCACCCTCTCTCCTCGGCGTTGCGTCGAGCACGTGGCATGCACTGTTGCTTGAACCCGGCAAGCCTGCCTCACATCGCGTCCCGATGCCTGAACCCGGTCACATATCCCGGCTGCGGCGGCGGCCCTGCTAGGTCTCCTACGCGCGCACCACCCGCACCACCTGCAACTCTCCATGCCGCCGGTCGCCCTGGCGCACGCGTACCCCGCGGCGTCGCCCCGTCCCCGGCGAAGGCATACCAAAATCAACGCGTCCACCACCACAACGGGTAGCAAAGGCACACCGCTGGCGTTCGAGCTCTACATCTTCGTCTTTGACGCTGTCGGACTCGACGACCTGCTGGATGTCGGGACGACAGCCAGCACCCAGCGCTCTAGGAGCACGCATGCGAGCACGGAGGCGCGGCGCAGCGCAGCGGGTCCTGCTGCAGCACGGCAGCACCGACAGACCGAGTTCCAGCCCGTGTCGGGATGGTCATCGAAGAGGTGCTGCCAGTGGTGCGGTTCAACGAGCCGGAGTCTGTCACGTCGTTGTCGTCGTGCGTCATCAGAGGCCACTGCGTCATGTGCCTCAATGGCATCGGCTTCTGCGACCAGGTGCGCAGGCACAGCGAGTGCCGCCACGTCTTCCACCAAGCCGAACGGCGCACGGAGCTGCTGCTAAGGAGATGCGTGTGGGCGAGCTAGGCATGAAGATTTTTGCGGCAGCATACGCAGCGAGCTCAGGCACGGGACCTACTGGTTAATCAACTCCGTAAAATAATATGGGAAGGAATTATTAGAGCTACACCTAGGCCCCATTGTCAGTGAGAGTAACATGTAATGCCAGCCGGGATCGTTGCTTTCCTAGTGTACCAAACCGCATCGGGTTTAATTTAGACCAGGATTGAATAGTTCAGGGTACAAACGACCAGGATTTCGACTTAAGGGATCAAAACGCCGAACCACTACGATTTCAAGGTTGAAAATAGACTTTTTCCTTTTAGCAACATGCGTCAACTAATAGAAGCGAGTATTCCAGTGACGTCGTCAACGGAGTATGTACTTGGCTTTTGTTTGGAAAATTTGTGTTGGAGTTGAAAAGGTTATGCATGTGCGACATGAAGCCTTTGTCCGTCGCAAGTCGCGTAACTGATCGTAGAAAACCAGCAGCACGCAGCGACCAATAACGCACCTACCGATACAAACCTGTATTGCACGCCGGAATTGAATTGTATCGGACTTTGATTGAAACAGAAGGATCGATTACTACTTTGAAAGAGAGATCTGTTAGTTTGATCTCTCCCATTCGTGCCCAACGGCCCGAACGAGCTCCTTATCCGCGCCCTGATCGGGGGCGCCCAACCATAT
This sequence comes from Avena eriantha, assembly GCA_910589775.1. NCBI lineage: Eukaryota > Viridiplantae > Streptophyta > Magnoliopsida > Poales > Poaceae > Avena > Avena eriantha. The sequence goes on along the minus strand of OU342746.1, from coordinate 404,549,676 downwards.
CATGGTTGGTGGGCCCCTGTCGCCGCGCTATATAAAGTGGTGGGGGACCGGCAGCACGGGTCACGAGGAACGCCGCTGCTCTAGTCACCCCACCTACACCCCTACCGATCTAGGGTTTTAGCGTGAGCCGACGGGAAGCGTCGCCACCACCGCACACCCACGCCGTCGACCTTTTTCCCATGGCAAATGACGGCGGCTCCAGCTCCGGGACTAGCTCCAGCATCCCCTCTGGCTCGTGCTTGTCGAGCCAGGGTGCAGGTGAATCTCTCTCTCTCTCTCTCTCTCTCTCTCTCTCTCTCTCTCTCTCTCTCTCTCTCAGATGCAATAGTTAGTGCTAGAACAGATGCTACCGGAAAGATCTAGACTAGTAGATGTAAAGTAGAACATAACATTGGTATCAAAGCCACTAGTTCTAGTTTTTTTCGGTGCAAAAGAAAGGGAATACCAAGGCATACCATAAAAGGGCAAAGTGCGCCGCCCACACGGCCACGCCGTTCCAGTCTATCCCGACGCATCGGCAAGCCGAGGTCGGGAAGAAGAACACACCCCTAACGGGGCAAAGAAAAGCAAAGCCCCTGGTTTTTCCCCTTTTCACCCCAACAGAGAAAGAAATCCCCGTTTACTCCCTTCCCCAAGCCCCAGGTCGAAAGAAAAATCCGAAAAGCAAATCAAAGCCTAGATCGAAAAGTTTGAACCCTAACCCTAGTTTCTCCCAGATCCCCCATGCAAATCCCATCCCAAAACGAACAGAAAAGAATCAAAAAAAGGGAGCCAACCGGTCGCCGCCGTGCGCCGGCATAGGGCACCACCGCTGGCCACTTGACGGCGGCGCTCCCACCCGCGGGTGGAGGCGCTCGTCGGCAAGGAGCCAGGGAGGTGCCGCCGTCTTCTCGCCAACTCTCTGCCTCGCCGCCATCGTACTGTGGGGTTTTGGGGGTGGAGCAAGGCAGGAGGAAGGGAGGAGGGAGGGGCTCGCCGCCGGCGTTGCGCCGGGCGGAGCGGCCACCTCGCCTCACTCCGGTTTTTCCGCCGCCAGAGAGAGAGGAGACATGTGCAGACGGAAGGAGGACGGGCTCGCCTCTGGAGAGAGGGAGGGGCTCGCCGCCGGCGGTACGCCGGGCTGCGCGGCCACCTCGCCTCGCTCGCAGAGAGCGGCGCCGCCGCTAGAGAGCGAGACAGACGTGGGGGAGAGGGAGGCGCGAATGAGCGTTAGGGTTAGGGGGTGGCATCGGGGGCGGTTTTGTGCCCAGCGAGGCCTGCGCCCGGCCGTTGGATGGCATCGGACGGCCAGGGAGAGCGGGCGCGCGGGCTCGGCGCGGTAGCAGGCCGCGAGCAGGCCATGGGTCGTTGGGCCGCTGACGGGCTGAAGGTGGTCGAGCGGTAGCGTGCTCCGCAACGCGCGAGCGGTGCAGAAGGCTGGGCCGCGTGCAGTAAAGGCTGACAACACAGTCTTTTCTGTCTTTTATTTTACAGAAGCTGTTTTACAGTTTTAACTATCTGTTTTTTATATTTTTTTATGCAGTTTTTTCTACACAAAGTTATCCAACGAAATTTTGTCTAGAAAATACTAAAGTAATAGTAAATGGTTTCTGTAAAGTTTAAAGTTTAAAGTTAATGAATTTCAATTCATTCTTCCGCTGTAAATAGTTGAATGTGCTCTTTTAAAATTTAATAAAGACAAAAGTGATATTAATTTTTTTTTGAGAGCATGTTAAAGTTATATTCTGGTCATATTCATGTTATTTTTCTGACCGACGTTGTAAATAGCATGAATGTGATTAGTGATAGAATGCATGAAAATCTAGTTGTTTTAAATTGCTAGAATGCAATAAAGTGTATTAAATTTTGTTTTAAAAGATGTGATAAAATGTTTTAAAACTGATTATGCTTCACGTTATTAATTGACCAACGTTATAAATAAACATGATCATGATCCCTTTTATTATGTATTAAAGGTGCATTTAATTTTATCTTTACCCAACGGTGATATAATTTTAAATGGCACAAACAATTGCATGCTTAATTTATACCAACGTTGGATTAATGCATACAGTTGTTTCTGGTTATCTCACATCTTTTGTGGTTTTCAGGAGGTCTCAACCTCATGAGCTGCCTGAAGGATATCCCACTGCTCAGAGGGGATAACTATTCAGAATGGAGGAAAAAGGTTGACTTGGCTTTTTGTCTGCGCAGAAGTGGACTGGGTTGTTGATACTAAACAGCCATTCAAGCCTGAGGACCCAGTGAGGGGTGATGCTGAGGAAAGTGTTGCATGGGAAAAGAGAAAGAGAGACCATGCTCCTTTGGAGCTGGCCTACTCAATAGACAACCAAAAGTGGGTCAATGCAAACAAGAAGTGCTTGGCTTTTGTCAAAAACACGATTGAGAACGCAATAGTGGGCTCAATTGAAGAGTGTGCCTCGGTTGGTGAGTACCTTGCAAAGATAAAGAGCCAGTTTACTGGCTCTTCAAAGAGGTATGCGACCCAGCTGCTAAAACAGCTGGTGACAGAAAAGTATACGGGAGGGCCACATGGCATTAGAGAGCACATCTTGAGGATGTCCAACATGGCGGCTAAGTTAAAGCCCATGGATGCGGACCTCGAGCTCAAGCCTGCTCTACTGGTGCACCTTGTCATGGCCTCTCTTCCCCAACAGTTCGAGAATTTTGTGATCAACTATAACATGTCCCCTGAAAAGTGGGACATTGAAAAGACCATAGGGAAGTGTTCTCAAGAGGAAGAAAGGCTTAAGTCCATTCACGGTGGTTCCTTGAACTACGTGAAGGACAACAGGAAGAGGCACTTCACCAACATCAACCATGGTGGCTCCCCTTCCAAGCCACATGGCAAGGGCCCCCTACAGCACCAGCATCAGCATCAACAGTCTCTCCCTGGGAACAAGGACCTTTTTCACCATTGCAAAAAGCCCGGTCACTTCAAGAAGGATTGCCATTTATGGCTTAAGACCATAATGGCAAAGAAAGGTAAAGACATAGTATCTTTTGTAAATGAATCCTTTTATGAAAAGTTTTCTAAATCTACTTGGTGGATTGACTCTGGTGCAACTGTTCATGTTGCCAACTCTTTACAGGGGTTCTGTTCGACAAGGACTTTGCCAAGAAGAGAAAGACACATTGAGGTGGCTAATGGGGTCCAAGCAAAAGTGGAGGCTGTTGGCGACATTCCTCTGCAGCTAGCTGATGGCTCTACTATTCTGCTTAAGGATGTTTTATTTGTTCCTTCCATCCATAGAAACTTAATAAGTGTGTCGTGCCTGGACAAAGACATGTATGAGTGTTATTTTGGACATGGAAAATGTGCCATTTGGTTGAAAGATACTTGTGTGTGTGTTGCTTCACTACATGACAAGCTTTATTTATTATCCTTGCATGAGAAAGTGTTTTCTGTGTGTGATGTGAACGAACAAGTTCCCTTGTCGAACAAAGAACAAAAGAAAAGAAAGAGAACTCTTGACTCATCGAAGTTGTGGCACTGTAGATTAGGCCATATTTCGAGTGGAAGAATAGAAAGCCTCGTTAAAAATGACATTCTTCCTCCGTTAGAGTTCTCAGACCTCGAGCAATGCATAGATTGCATCAAAGGAAAGTATGTAAAGAAGATTAAAAAGGGTGCAAACCGAAGTATAGCTACACTAGAAATAATCCACACCGATATTTGTGGACCGTTTCCGGTGAAAAGTGTGGATGGTTATGATTCATTCATAACATTCACGGACGATCACTCCTGGTATGGTTACATTTATCCAATCAAAGAAAGATCTGAAGCATTGGATAAGTTTAAAATTTTCAAAGCTGAAGTTGAAAATCAGCATGATAAAATAATTAAGATAGTCCGTTCTGACCGTGGGGGGGAGTACTACGGTCGGCATACTCCATATGGTCAAGTACCAGGACCTTTTGCAAGGTTCCTACAAGAAAATGGAATAGTCGCCCAGTATTCTATGCCGGGCGACCCTCAGCAAAATGGAGTAGCTGAAAGGCGCAACCGTACCCTTATGGATATGGTGCGCAGCATGATGAGCTATTCCACCCTCCCATTGGGATTGTGGATGGAGGCGCTTAAAACCGCCATTCACATTCTCAACAGAGTACCAAGTAAGTCGGTGCCCAAAACACCGTACGAATTGTGGACAGGCAGAGTCCCCTCTCTACATCACTTGAGGGTCTAGGGGAGCCCAGCTGAGGCAAAAAATTTCAATCCAAACATTGCAAAGTTAGACCCCAAAACAGTGTCTTGCCACTTCATTGGCTATCCAGATAGATCAAAAGGTTATCGTTTCTACTGTCCTGACAGATACACAAAGTTTATAGAAACGAGACATGCAGTCTTCTTGGAGGACAACTTGATGAGGGGGAGCACGGTAGCTTGGGAAATTGATCTTGAGGAGAAGAGGGTGCATGCACCTAATCCGATGACTCGGGAGACATTTTTCTCGCTACCTGTTGTGCCACCATCTACAACCCCTGAGGTTGTGGTGCCGGCACATGTTGTAACTCCACACGTGACAACAATGGGAGAAGGTTCGGAACCTGTCCGTCAGGAGCCACCTGAACCCACTGTTGAGCACGAAACGGAGCCAGAACAGCCACATATTGACAATGTGCCAGAACCTGAGGCAAGAAATGAGCAAGAGTCTGATGAACTCAGAAGGTCTAAAAGAGAACGAAGACCAGCCATTTTCAAAGAAATTTACAAAGTCTACAACACAGAAACAATTCATATGGAGGGCGATCCTACCTCATATGAAGAAGCCATGAGAAGCCCTCACTCAGCCAAGTGGGTGGAGGCAATGGAAGATGAAATGAAATCGATGAGTTCCAACAATGTTTGGGACTTAGAGGAAATTCCTAAAGGAGCCAAAACAGTAGGATGCAAATGGGTCTACAAGACAAAGTATGACTCCACTGGGAATGTAGAAAAGTACAAAGCTAGCCTTGTGGCAAAAGGCTTTACGCAAAGAGAAGGGGTAGATTACAATGAGACTTTTTCCTCGGTCTCATGTAAGGATTCCTTCAGAATCATAATGGCACTAGTTGCACATTTTGATCTAGAGTTACATCAAATGGATGTTAAGACGACATTTCTAAATGGAGATTTAGATGAAAATGTTTACATGAAACAACCCAAGGGTTTTTTCATGGAGGGGAAGGAACATATGGGATGCCGCCTAAAGAAATCCATTTATGGGTTAAAGCAAGCCTCTAGGCAGTGGTATTTAAAGTTCAATGATACAATTAAAAGATTTGGATTCAAAGAGAATGTTGAGGACAACTGCATTTATGCAAAGTTTAAAAGTGGAAAATATATTTTCCTAATTCTGTATGTGGATGACATCTTGCTTGCTAGCAGTGATGTCAGTCTACTACTAGAAACAAAGAAGTTATTGTCTTCAAATTTTGACATGAAAGACCTTGGTGAAGCTTCTTATGTTTTGGACATAGAAATTCACCGAGACAGAAAGAATGGAGTGTTAGGACTATCGCAGAAAGCATATTGTGAAAAGATTCTAAAGAAATACAATATGCATGCGAGTAATGCAACACCTGCTCCCATAGTCAAGGTGGATAGTTTTGGGAAATCCCAATGTCCAAAGAACCAGTATGAGATCGATCAAATGAAGTTAGTACCATATGCTTCGGCTGTTGGAAGCTTACAGTATGCACAAGTGTGCACTCGCCCTGACTTAGCTTTTATCACCGGGGTACTCGGCAGATATCAAGAGAATCCAGGCATAGAGCACTGGAAGATGGCAAAGAAAGCTTTGCGTTATGTGCAAGGCACAAAAGGCCTCATGCTAACATATAAAAGATCTGATTCCCTAGAGATAAAAGGGTACTCAGATGCGGATTTTGCGGAAGATAAAGACGACAGAAAGTCCACGACAGGATATGTCTTTACTCTCGCAGGAGGTGCTATTTCATGGAGAAGCGCCAAACAGTCGATAGTTGCATCATCTACGATGTATGCAGAATTTATAGCATGTTATGAGGCCATGGGACAGGCGTTATGGTTAAAGAAATTTCTACCCGGCTTGAGAGTGGTAGACTGCATCAGCAGGCCACTAAAGATGTACTGTGACAACGAGTCCGCAGTATTCTATGCTCACAACAACAAGTCGAGTAATGCTACAAAGTCAATAGATATAAAGTATTATGTTGTGAAGGACAAAGTCCAGGATCAAACTATAAGACTCGAGCATATAAGGACAAAGGATATGCTTGCGGATCCGCTAACGAAAGGCTTACCACCCATTGTGTTCAAGGAACACATAGCCGGTATGGGATTAATGGAAAGCCTATGATTCCTGGACTACAGAGGCCTAAAAGTAAAAGGGTTTGTTTCAAAATAGAAAAGTATGTAGTGGCTGTCTGATTCTATCGGCAATTGAGCTGGGACGATGAAACATGCTCTATGTATCGATCTGTGATGAAACGAGTAAAGTACAAAGTTAAAAGTAAAGTCGAGATCAAGGGGGAGAATGTTAGTTTGATCTCTCCCGTTCGTGCCCAATTGCCCGAACGAGCTCCTTATCCGCGCCCTGATCGGGGGCGCCCAACCATATCATGGTTGGTGGGCCCCTGTCGCCGTGCTATATAAAGTGGTGGGGGACCGGCAACACGGGTCACGAGGAACGCTGCTGCTCTAGTCACCCCACCTACACCCCTACCGATCTAGGGTTTTAGTGTGAGCCGACGGGAAGCGCCGCCATCACCGCACACCCACGCCGTCGACCCTTTTCCCATGGCAAATGACGGCGGCTCCAGCTCCGGGACTAGCTCCGGCATCCCCTCTGGCTCGTGCTTGTCGAGCCAGGGTGCAAGTGAATCTCTCTCTCTCTCTCTCTCAGATGCAACAGTTAGTGCTAGAACAGATGCTACCGGAAAGATCTAGACTAGTAGATGTAAAGTAGAATATAACAAGATCCTCCCGAGGAGTATATGCGAAGGTTGGGCCCACTGGCGGATCTAGGATTTTAGGAAAGGGTATGCCACACCCAAATTTTGGCTTGCCTATTTGCGAAGATATTTTGTAATTATAAAATGGAAACAATGATTATGAAATATGATATCATAATTTTAAAAGGGGTTTTGCATTATAATTAAAAATGTAAATTGTTGGACGCAAGCATCGTCGACAAAGCTTCTAATAGTGCACTAAAATTATTGATGTTGCATGTGAGGCATAAATTTCCAAAGTATTCGGCCACGGGATAATCATTCCGGTGACACTGTAAAATATAGTTAAATTGTAATAAAATTAACAACAAAATATGTAAAAAAAGTATGTACAATATATAGAACATATAGAAATTAATCATATATGTGACTAATTAACGGCTGATGCTGCGCAGCTAACCCATACACTACGAAATCGCACTATAGAGTCGCGCCAATGTAGGTACAGAAGCTAGATATTTCTTGCAAGTAAATTATTGTCCAATGTCCAAAACAATGCAGTAATCGATGGGATGGTACTCACTCAGCTTGTTTAACTTGAACCAGGCATGCATGGCGGTGGCGGCAGGCTTGCATGCATTCTTAGCCTGGTTAACCGGAACGAGACACACATGGGCACGGTCTTGCATGCATTAGCTCAGCTTGTTTTTTTTTTCGAAAATTCCACCGATCTATTAATAATCATTAACAGTAGTACAAATATGTCTAAAAGTAATAAAAGTTACAAATAGGTCGATGGACCACCTAGCGAAGACTACAAACACTAGCACGAGCGCCGAAGGCGCGCCGTCGTCCTCGCCCCTCCATCACCGGAGCCGCGCAAAGCTTGCCGTAGTAGAGCTTGTTGTAGTAGACAGACGGGAAGTCGTCGTGCTAAGGTCCCAAAGAACCAGCGCACTAAAGCATCAACCATCGACATCAGTAGATTGGAAGAGACTGACCTGAAATTAACACGAAAAACGACTAGATCACAGAAGATCAGCCGGACACACGAGTCCACGCGCCCTCCGTCAGCGGTAGGCGCACCAACGGAGCGATAATAGAGCGGGAATGACTTTATTCTGACTTCAGGATGTAGCCGTCGCCTCAACATTCCGAAAAAAGACACGAGAAAACAGTCTAATCGAAGAACAAAAACCTTCCGCCAGCGAGAGGCCGTGGTCTGCAACACCTCCAAGACCCTAAGGCCATCTGAGATGGAACGGACCGACGGCGTCACCGGCGAAGGGAAGGAACCCTAGATGAGTTTTTTCAGTTTGGTTAATCTTCCATTTGGTTAACCCGAATATAAGCTTGCATGGTCCGTCACTGGTTGGGGCGGCTGGAAGACCTCGACGGCAAAATGGAGAAAAATACCTTAGAGACGAAATGAATATTATTATTTGATAAACTGGGTGAAATGATTTCACGCAAATAACCATATAGTACATTTCTTCATCTTTTCCTTACTTTTCGGTCCTTTTTCGTGCACATAATATATAGTTGAGGGAGAAAGCATGCCGTGAATGCCTCGGACTTAAACCCGTGAATGGTTTTGATTTTTTTAGAGCAAAAGGGCCCCGAAGGGGAGCCCCGGACCCATTTTCATAGAAAATAAAACCAAAGTTTTACGAAGTCAGTTTACAGAACGACTAACCCCGAAAGAAAACAAAAAGGAAACTAGAGTTCTTTAAAAAGTACACCCGAAAGCTGAGCCAAACAGCCGAATTAGACTAAAACACACTACTCAGGAAACAGAAACAGCAGGTCAAGATCAACATAGTAGGAGACGGTGTGATCGGTGGGCATGGTGTACATCTGCAATGGTGATGGTCGCCGCGCATACTATAAAAGGACGAAAAACCCGGGTGGGAAGCGGTCGACAAGTGGGAAGGGCGTGATGGGAGAACACGATGGCGACCAATTTGACCGCCACGTGGCCGTCGACAGGACGACGCTCGGGAGACGAGTCGTCTATCTCACTATCAGGCCTCGTCCGCGTCTTTTTTAGTTTCATCCGCGCCCCGCTTGCCTCCTGTGGGTTGGATTTGGCCTTGAGGCGCCAAATAACAAAATGGACCGAATGGACCGCGCCGGCGTGAAAAAAAAGATTAGGGTGCCTGCTGGGCTTGACTTTTAGCACCGGCACCCTCAATAGCCCTTTAATGCGGATTTAGAGCTTCCGAGTGGAGATGCTCTAACCAACGACGCCCTTGCAGCATGAGACAAGAGTTTCCCTCGAACCAGAGATTCACTCGTACAACTGAAATCTAGGTATGGCCGGCTGTGGCGGACCACTGGAGCACCGGCGAGCGGTCGGCGGGCAGGCGGCGATCGCGAGAGGCGTCAGAAGAGGAGGCGGTTTATGTTGGGTGATCCTCTGATCGATTCGGTAGCTGACTCATAGTCGCTGGCAGCCCTATGGTGGATCGGTAGCCCAACTAAAGCCCATATTCAGCATTTGGCCCAGGTTGGAAGGCTGAGCACGGGAGGGGCTCTGGAGGCCGCGATTTTTCCACTTTCACGAGTATAAAAGAACTCTTACGTGTATATACATCCATACAGGAGCTTATAAAACGAAAATATTACAAAATAATATTGGTTATTCATTGCATACCCATGAATAAAATAATATAGGTTATTCATTGCATACCCATGAATAGCTCTAACTCATAATGAAAAAAAATATAGTTCTAACTCTGTCCCGGAGTACGGTGCCAAGTACTCCGAAGAGAAACCGAACCGGTACATGAAGGCGAAAGAGAGGCGATCGCAAGCCGACCACAAAAAACCCATCTAGTTGTGCCCCTCTTTGCTTGTCTGCTCTGCCTCTATGAATCTTGGGGTTATGAAGGTGTGGCGAACCTAGACCTCTCGCCGGCGAGTGGTTTGTTGTTCTTTTATTTAGTCTATTTTTCAGTGTGTTTCTTCGAGATATCGAGACAGCGGCTACGTCCTTAAGTCAGAATAAATTTCTTCCTGTTATATCCTATTTCGGTGGTGCATCTAGCGCTAGTGGAGGGCACGTGGAGTCATGTGTCCAGCAGATCTCTTATGATCTGGTCTTTTTTTTGTATGTTGTTTTGGTTTCAGGATATTCTCTTCTGATCTGCGGTTGTCATCATTGGACATGGTTACAGCTCTGATGCGCTAGTATTTTGTGGTCTTAGCTGAACGACTTCCCGTCTATCTATTACAACAAGCTCAATCATGACAAGTCTTTGCATGGCTCCGCGGATGGAGGGTTGATGACAAGCGTTCCCGTCTGTCTGTTACAACAAATTGTATTATGACAAGTGTTGCCTGGCTCTGCGGATGGAGGGGCGAGGACCTCGAAGTTTGTCAACCACCAGAAGAGTTAGGTCTTTCAATTCCTTCTTCCATTTCTGATAGAGATCCTTCGTCTACCACTGGAATTTCGAAATAACCCGAACATTGTTTGTAGTCTTTGCTAGGTTGTCGAATGTAACACCCTGGCCACCCTGGGCCCAGCGGATGTTACCTCTGGTAGATCTTGAGGATTTTTAGACTGATCTCACCTATCAACACTAATCTTTTCCGCGCACTTTGTGCTCAGTCGTGGAAACCCGGTAACACCTTTTTAGTTGGTCACTCATCCTCAAATTGCTTCAAGTCAAACATGCTTAACCTAGAGTTCTTTAAATATGAGCATCGAAAAAAAAATTCTATCAATATTAAGTCATGCACGAGGATCTCACATCCAATAACCTATTTATACTTTTTATTACTTTGGTTCTTCTTTGTACTGTCGTTGATAATTTTTAATATATCGGTAGAGTTTGGCAAGAAATATTTAGTCAGTTTTTTGTTTTTACTTTTTAATTCTTGCTTTAATTTAGTCTCGCGATAGGAACCTGAAAAGGTTGGTTCTTCCCCTCAATATTCTTCATCTGCAAACCTGAAGTTGTTCAGTAGATAGCTAGTCTCAGCGACATCTACTCCACGAATCCGCAGCACGTGTGCCTTGGCGATATGTCCGTGACCTTCAGTTAATAATGCTTTAGGATTTTCAATTTTGTTTAAGCAAAACAAAAAAGGAGGTTAAAGAACGTTTTTTCTGAAAAGTTGAGATCGATGTACCATGACTGTCCACAAGTACAGATTAAGTACACACTTGGCAAACCGTCACAGTCAGATCTAGCCTCGCGTCAGGATCGACGTACCGCGAAGACGGCGCGTCACCGTCACAATAAGTTCTTAATTCATCCGTGATGCCTTGCTTGGTAATAATATATGGGTCTTAATGTAACGAGTTTTATTTATATGAGAGGAACCATGTCACATCGCGCGACGTACGTGTGACATATCTATCTGATGGCGCGTTTGTTCCTCATACAAGCTGCTGCCTATTACAGCGGTGCAATCGTGTATGCATGCGCGCGCACCCGGTTGCGTATGCAACGCCGTAATATTCATTGTTTATGAAATGCATCGATCTTTTGACTAGACTAGAAACACTAGAGACTAGCATGCATCTTACATGTACACTCGCGTACTAATCCTACTGGCCCGTCTCGCGTACTAATGCCCCGCCAATCCAGCCGCACTAATCCTTTACCTCACTAATACCATGTCAATCCAACTCTATGTCATTGCAAAAATCTAGCCGTTAAGCTTGCCATCGGCCCGATGCATTTCTCTTACTATTTATTCCAAACACGAACGAGATATTTGCCATTGACACCCATACTTTCACATACACATCCACGAACTCTAGATCGACGCCATGGACGGAATTAACCTAAGATTGTGCAAGTCGAGCTTCGACGGGCTTCCTATAGAAACCATGGAGACATAGGTGCTGAACCAGATCCTCGCCTTTGGCGAGGAGGTGCTGGAGATGTTGCCGCACAAGAGCCAGCCCTTCTAGGTGAAGCCATGACTTGAGGACTCATGCACTCTCTCAAAGGAGTACGAGCTCGAGATCTTCCACGACTTACCTGAATTGCCAATCGCTTTCAAGCATCGGGTCATCATGCTTGTCACAGATGACCTTAGTAGGTGACCACGCCTGGTTAGAGGACATGGCGACGTGCCATCAACCATCACCAAAGAGAGGTGTGCAAAATATATAAATCAGTTTCTAATGCCACATCATGAGAAGGCAAGCTAGCGGGGGTAGATTCTAAAGATGGACAAGCGCAGAGTCATCAGAGACCATGCAGATCATGATCTAATAATCGTTGTATATTATCTTGATCAATTAGTTTAGTTTAGTCATTTAACAAACACCTAACATGCAGTGCTCACATTGGATCCAAACTTGGCTCAAACTCGTTTATTTCTACGTACGTTATGCATTTATGTGAATAACGCGTGGTCGCGAGTGGGTAAGCTCAATCACATCGTGGTCTAAAAATCAGGAGAACACGGTAGGCATGCCTATGCAGCTGTTTGGCATGTCGTGGCTTGGGAGGCCTCGAGGATAGACTTTATTGACCGTTATTTCTCCACCGCTGACGGGGCTAAGTGATAGGCCTTGCATGTTCGAAGGAATTCAAATCTATTTATTTTCAGAAGGCAATAGGCAAATAAGTTATTTGTTGGGTCCCACATGTGGGACCTAGCAACATATCTATTTGTTTTCATTGCTACTAACGGGACAAAAAAAAGGTCCCACATGAAAGAAATCGGGTCAACCATAACAGCTAGTTAGTCCAGCATAATGGTAGCATCACATATGTCCATAGGTATAGTGGTAACGAATATATCGACGTCGGCTGGTGGCATTTCTCCAGTTGCCCGAATCATAGTGGTACAGTCCCAATTTATGTTTGAGCTGGGGACACACTGTCGTAATAACACTATGTTTGCAATTTAAATTGTTTTCGCATTTTTGCAGCAAATATCGACTGTGTTGCGCAATTATAAAAACGAGATTAACTAGTTTATATTAGTTGGCGAACCGACATTTAGTAGCTAGTGGCGGCAAGTATCTTCGTTCCATCCAGCTAGTCATTCAGGGCATGCTGTTTTCTATACTGTACAACATAGAAGTATATGAAAATACGAAGAAATATGACCAAAAATTAGGGAAAGATAGATGGAGAAGAATGTAGATACGGGCCATGCGCGTACCAAGTCGCCGGACGGGTCTTCCGGCCGGATCCTTGGAAGCATGCACGCGGCAGAAATTAAAACGTGTAGATTCCCTCTTGAGGATCTCTTTCAATGTACTACTACTAGTCGCTCTTGTTAGTTTCAGTCAGAGATTTAGAGCTCCCGACTATCAACATTGCTTGCTGTCGGAATATTTAATCTTGAGGATATGATGAGTTTAGTCTGAAATTTTCATCATCGATCGAATCAAAGGATGAGTTCTTGACTTGGAGGCTAGCTAGCAAAGCAACGGGCAGACCGAGGGGACGACTTGCTGTGTAGTCTAGCTTGGCGGCCTTTCTTCTTCATTTCAACTTGGTAACACTCCGTTGCAGTACAGCAAACTCTCCTTCCTAGTACTACTATGTTAATGAAATAGGACATGGAAAAAGCTTGAACAAGAAAGCTATATCTTCTGGTTCTGGTCAAAGCACAACCAATCGAATCATTAAAAAGTAATCCACATGTCCAGCTCTCGATCTCATCAGTCGTCATCCCTGTTCGAGAGTGTACCCCTATATATGATCCCATTCCATCTGAGTCGAGTTTAAGCCCGCAGCTTTGCAGCGACGCACGCAAGCATCCTCCTCGATCGTTGGGAGTAGTCGGCGGTGACCGGTGACGTCGAATTTTGAGATACTACGACTACGAATTTTCAGGGGTTTGCCAGCTAGCGTCTGTGGTGTTGGGAGTAGCCATGGCGTCCAGGGAGAGCATGATCGGCGTCCAGACGCAGGCCGGGGCGGAGGACGGCGCGCCGGGGTGTGCTCCGTCGGGCGAGGCGCTTAATATAGCTCGTGCCACCTCGCCGTTAGGCCGTCCCGACGCGCGGGGCGAAACACCGTTCTCTGTCTCGTTGAGCGTGCCGGACTCGCCGTCGGGGATCCACCTCGCCGCGCAGCTCGGGATGTCTGTCCGCGGCCTGAGCGTGCTGCACCCGACCGAGACGAAGGTGGATGTCCACCATCCCGCGGTGTCGCAGCTGCTGAAGCAGCCATCGCAGGTGGCCAGAGGCGCGGGCGGCGAGACGCGGACCGATAGCCCACGGGAGCGGGACCGGCGGTTCGACCAGTTCAAGACCTTCTCTAGCCGCCGCCTCGACCGCCAGCTCTCCGCACTCCGTGGCGTCGTACCGCTGGACCCGGCGCCGGCCGCCGCGGACATCGAGCACGGCCACGGCGCCGCGTCCAATATCTCTGAGGAGGACACCGACGACGACAACGACGTCCCCACCGCCGACCGCTACTTCGCCGCCCTCGAAGGCCCCGAGCTCGAGACCCTTCGGGCAAGTACCACATAACCATTACATACATTGTTACCTTTTCTTGCACTGTCGTGGTCTAACACCGGCCATGCTTGCACATGTGCAGTCGACGGAGGTGGCGGTGCTTCCCAAGGACGAGCCATGGCCGTTCCTGCTCCGGTTCCCGATCAGCGCCTTCGGGATGTGCCTAGGCGTGAACAGCCAAGCGATGCTGTGGAAGACCCTCGAGACTGAGCAATCCACGACGTTCCTCCACGTCCACCCCGTCGCCAACCGCGTCTTCTGGTGCGTCTCGGTTCTGCTCACCGTGCTCGTCTCGGTCACCTACCTCCTCAAGGTCGTCTTCTACTACGAGGCCGTCCGACGAGAGTTCCACCACCCGGTGCGCGTCAACTTCTTCTTCGCGCCATGGATCGCCTGCCTCTTCCTCGTCAAGGGCGTGCCGCGGCCCGTGGACCAAATCCACCACGTCGTCTGGTACCTCCTCATGGCGCCCATCCTCTGCCTGGACATCAAGATCTACGGCCAGTGGATGTCCTCCGGCGAGCGCCGCCTCTCCAAGGTGGCCAACCCTTCCAACCACCTCGCCGTCGTCGGCAACTTCGTCGGCGCGCTGCTCGGCGCAAAGATGGGCCTCAGGGAGCTTCCGATATTCTTCTTCGGGGTCGGACTCGCGCACTACACGGTTCTCTTCGTCACGCTCTACCAGCGGCTCCCCACAAACGTGCAGCTCCCCAAGGAGCTCCACCCGGTCTTCTTCCTCTTCGTCGCCGCGCCGAGCGTCGCGTCCATGGCCTGGGCCAGGATCTCCGGCGAGTTCGACCGCGGCGCCAAGCTCGCCTACTTCGTCTCCATGTTCCTGTACGCGTCGCTGGTGGTGCGCGTCAACCTCTTCCGGGGGTTCAGGTTCTCGTTGGCGTGGTGGGCTTACACGTTCCCGATGACCAGCGCCGCGCTGGCCACCGTGATGTACGCGTCGGAGGTGAACAACATGCTCACGCGGGCGCTGGCCGTTGGGCTGTCGGCGATGGCCTCCGTGACGGTCACCGTTGTCCTGGCGACCACCGTGTACCACGCCTTCGTGCTTGGCGACCTGTTCCCTAACGACGTCTCCATCGCCATCACCACGCGGAGGCTCAACTTCAGCAATATCCTCGCGCACCTCCGGTCGTCCAGCACCGACTTGAAGGAGCTCGTGCTTTCAATCCCTAATTTCAGTCCCAATTCGAAGCTCGGTGTCTACTCCGATGACTCCGGCTCCAACTCCAGACGAGCAGCTGATGAGCCTCCGGCGATGGCACACGGGCATGGCAGATCGGCACAGCGTTAGGTGGTCTCGGTGCGTAGCACTCATTGCACGCACGGGCACTTGTACAGAGCTGTTTTCTCTGTATTATAATTTTTGAGCAATGTGCATTGCTTTGATAGGGATATAGTAGTTGCAAGAATAACCGTTGAGCTTGTAAATTTGATATTATTATTTCTGTTCATCGGAATTATAAATAAACCCTCGATACCTTTTCTGAGGCTCTGTACTTACCTTCAAATAACTACATATAATTTTTTATAAAGAAAAGGGCATATCCGTAACATGAAACCAGACTTTTTGTTACAGCTTATCGACCACGGGGAACGTCAGCGTAGACGTAAGGCTTTCATGCACTCTCAGAAGCACAAGCTAAGAAACTACAAACACCAAAAGCTGATGACACACAGCGTTTTAAAAGCACAAGCCACGGAGCTTCAGCGAAACGCGCAATGGAGGCAAGATCATGGCTCCATTGGAACCACCTTTAACCAGGGTCCTTCCTCTACCAGCCTCATACGGTTACTCTTTAGCCTCCTCGCCAGGGCATCGGTGGTGATCTTCCACTCAACAGTATCATCAGAATCTGTCAGGAAAGGATCTGGGGCAAGTTCAAAGTTAGAACCCACCAGCTTCTTCAGTGTCAACCAGGATCCGGCCAGAGCAGAGGAGGGAGAGTAGTCACCAGATGCTCCACTCTTTTTAGCAATGCAGCCAATTTTTCTTTTGCATCTCCTGATCACAGAATGCTTCACTAGGATAGCAAATAGGCCATTCTTCTCCATACCACATGCATACCAGACCAGACAGTTTTATTAAACAGGGTGTCATTCCTGGTAAGCTACAGACCCCAAAGTACAGCTGCATAAGCCATATTTTCAATATTTTCTTTTTTCTCACTAACCCATAGGCCAGCGAGAATGTCAAAAGACATGATCCTTCCATTTCTGCCTGTAAAAGAACACATGCTGGACCAAACTATCTTGGCCACTACACAGTCAAAAAACACATGCATGCATGTTTCAGGTTCATTACAGAAAACACAGGAAAGATCCCCAACCACCTGTCTCTTAGAAGGTTATCCCTTGTAAGCAATTTGTTATGTGCTAGAAGCCATAGGAAGAAATGTATCTTGGGAGGAACATTAATCTTCCAAACAGCATGCACATGGACTGGTAAGATGCCTTTAAAATTAATCACATCATAAAAAGACTTAACAGTGTATATACCACTAGGCTCTAGCTTCCACAGAATAGTGTCATCCTCCTCACTAAGGTGAACAGTTTTAGCAATTTCAAGGATCTCATACCATTTGTGCAAAAGCTCTTCACTGAAGCATCTCCTAAAGGTAATTTTTAGCTGACGAGAATCCCAGGCCTCAGCAACTGTTATATTTTGTTCATTGGCAATCACATATGGATCCCAATATTGAACAGCTAGACTGGAGTCCTCAAACCACTGGTCTTCCTAGAACTTAATTTTCTTTCCATCTCCAACCTTCCATTGGTATCCCATTTTGGCTGCATTAGTAGTCCACAGAACACCTTTCCAGAAGGGGGACACATTGGTTATTGAGGATTAAAAAATGTTTGGATTGTTAACATCATACCTGTGATCTATAATTTTCCTCCACGGTTTATTTTTATCTAAATTGTATCTTCTTACCCAAGAAGCTAGGAAACAGAGATTAATTTCTGCAATGCTGGGTACTCCTAAACCTCCAAACTCCTTTTTCTGAGCCACAAGGCCCCAATTGGAAAGATGATACTTAAAATGTCCTTCATAATTATCCCATAAACAGTGTGCCAATTGGGAATTGATCAGATCAATAGCCCATTTAGGGAACTTAATTATACTAAGCATGTATACAAGTATACTAGCTAGCACACTCCTCACCAGTTCCAGCTTAGCAGCATGGGAGAGAAGTTTGCCTCTCCACCTAGAGGCCCTTTTCAGAATTGCATCAATGATAGGTTGTAAATCCTCCTTCCTAAGTTTCTTATAATACAAAGGAACCCCTAAGTACTTAACAGGGAAAGATCCCAATCTACATCTCAAAGTTTGAGCAAACATTTGGGCTTCATTTTCCTCCGCGTGTGTCTAATTTGATTAATTCTCTGGTGATGTCATCCAATCAGTTGGAAGTTTCATCTATCTATCTATCTATCTATCTAT
The DNA here is from genome assembly GCA_910589775.1 of Avena eriantha. Taxonomy (NCBI): domain Eukaryota; kingdom Viridiplantae; phylum Streptophyta; class Magnoliopsida; order Poales; family Poaceae; genus Avena; species Avena eriantha. The sequence continues at coordinate 404,531,854 of OU342746.1, read as the reverse complement.
CTATTATAAAGCAATATAGGGATGTCCAATAGAGTCATCATGTTGGGCCACATAATCCAAATTATGTTGACGGTTGGATCTAAAATTTGCCAACATGATATTTAATCACAACTGTATGATTTTCGTAACAAATATAAGATACCTATTTCAGATTAATACAAGATGTTTGGTCCAACACAAACACGTGTAACCTGCAAAGATTTTGGTCCAATACGTTTCTAACAAATATAAGATACCTATTCAGATTAATACAAGATGTTTGGTCCAACACAACACGTGTAACCTGCAAATATTTTGGTCCAACACGTTGGGACTAATTCGGACTTCGATCCAGTATGTCTTGGGTCCAGACGGAAAAGACATAGTTATGTTTAAAAGGTTTTTTTAGACCACATGTCACAAGATTTATTCCGTACGGTCGGTGCAAAAAAAGAGTCTTTGACTCATATGGGTGTACACCTCATATGCAACATTGGGTCCACCACATCATATGCAACATTTGACTCATACGGGTGTACACCTCACTGCCAGTATTAATTAAAGTGTGCATACTTTCTATGAATTGTTGTTCTTATGACATTATTTCCCCTTACATCACTGTAATGGAATTGATGCACATACTTCCTATATTAATTAAGAAATCCTAATTTAATAGATATGTTGAGGGAACACATTGTACCTACATATTTTTGTAAACAATCATTTGTATGCCCCTTTTTTATGTTTGGTGAGTTATGATCTAAAAACCCTTCCTGGTACACTAAAAGTAGAAGACTAAGAAAAAACTTCCAATATACCACACGCCTCCTCTCCCCCGCTCCTGTCGTCTCCCTGCGGGCGGCCGGGGCGCCCCCGCCTCTCCCGCCTCAGCCCCTCCCCTCCCCCTTCCCCTCGCCGCCTCCGCCAGCGGGAGCCGCTGGGCAAGCCCGGGCGATGCTGGCGGCGGCGGTCTCCCCTTTCCTCACGCGCTTGGCGGGCCTGACGGGGCGGGCTCCCCCTTGCGGTGGTGAGGCGCGCCGGCACCTGCTCCGACTAGCGCCGCTCCGGCCATGGGGGTCTCGCGGGTGGTGGCCATGGCATCGCAGGCGGCACTGCCGACCGTCGGCGGTCGCATTTGGGACACCTAGGGTTGCTTCGGTTTCGACCGGGCTGGACCCGGTGCCCCGACATGGGTGTGTCGTGGTCGCAGCGGAGTGGGTGGTCGCCTGGGTGGCTCCCCCACCGCCGGGGCTGTAGGGACTGGGAGGGTGGAGGCGGCCAGATCTGGATCTAGGCCTGCGGGCCTAGATCTAGGTCTGGTGGGCCCGGAGGATGGTGGACAAATCTGAGCGAGTGGGCCTAGGTCAGGTCCTGGTTGGGCCCAGTCGCCGTCCCTGTGTCCCTACTCTGCTCTCGACGCTCGGTAGTTCTGGGTTGGTTGCCGATGTTTGACAACTTTCAGGTGTCTTCCTTGCCGGTGCGCTGGGAGGGGTTCCCGTGGCTAGTGCATGCTTGTCGGGGTAGGAAGCATGTTTTCCCCTGACCCTCGGGTAGGTCGGTGGTGCGGTTTTGTTTTCGGCTGGGTCCGCTCTACGTCCTCGCGTCGGCGTCCGGATTTTGATTTGGTTGGTCCTCGGCGAAAGCTGCACTTGGCTTAGGCTAAGGTCGGCGAGGGCGTCACCTATGAGTGTCATTCCCTTGTTGAAGGCGTCCCGACAGTGATCCCCTGGGCCAGCTGATGGATTCTGATGTCTACGCACACTTCTATTCTCGTAGACAGTGTTGGGCCTCCAAGTGTAGAGGTTTGTATAACAATGGCAAGTTTCCCTTAAGTGGATCACCCAAGGTTTATCAAACTCAGGGAGGAAGTGGTTAAAGGTATCCCTCTCAAGCAACCCTGCAATCAAGATACAAGAAGTCTCTTGTGTCCCCAACATACCCAATACACTTGTCAGGTGTATAGGTGCACTAGTTCGGCGAAGAGATAGTGAAATACAAGTAATATGGATGATTATAAGTGGTAATTGCAATCTGAAATAAGAGTGGCAGCAAGCAAACATGTAACAGGACTGGTTATAAACGGTGTTTCAATGCTTAGAAACAAGGCCTAGGGATCATACTTTCACTAGTGGACACTCTCATATAAATATCTTCTCTTCATTATGCTACCCTGAACTACTCTCCGGTTGGACGATGTAGGGCTATAACAGCACACCTTAAAGTTCACATTCCCCATCTCGATAACCCCCCACTGTCACCTTGAGCGCTAGATGGTTCCAACAAACACCACAATCTCATAGAGACATCCAACTCAAATTATACTCATGATAAGTATTTCTGTAACCTTAGCCTAAGTGCCACACGGTGTGCATACTGTCAACTTCACAGACGTGGGGATAAGCAGAGATTAATTAAAGCACTTGACTAGTAGAATAGATCTACTTATTCAATTAGATTACAAAGCTCATGATCTCAATAAGATCACACATAGAGAGAGATGAACACAAGCTACCAGTAGAGCCCTTAGCCTCGAGAGAGAACTGCTCCCTCCTCATCATGGGAGTCAGCAACGACGATGGAGATGGCGGTGGAGTCGATGGAGATGGCTCCAGGGGCACTTCCCTGTCCCGGCAGGGTGCCGGAACAGAGACTTTTGTCCCTTGAATCTCCTCTTCGGTGGCGGCGGTGCTGTGGAACTTTTTTTGAAATTCTGATCTTGTATTTAGGGTTTTCATCTCGGGGGGAATATATAGGCCAAGGGGCAAGGTCGATGGAGGCCCGAGGGGCCCACACCACCTGGTGGCGCGCCTGGGGGTACCCGCACCACCATAGGGTGTGGCCGCCTCGGGACCCTTCTCCGTCTCTGCTTTGGACTCTGTCTTGTGTCAGGAAAAATAGGAAATTTGGCTTTTGTTTCGTACAATTCTAAGAATATTTCCTTACAAGCTTTTATGAAACCAAAAACAGCAAAAAACAGGCAACTGGCACTGCAGCATCTTGTCAATAGGTTAGTTCCATAAAATGTATAAAAAATGCCTCAAAGTGTAAACAAAACATAAGATAGCTGATACAAAACAAGCATGGAGTATCAAAAATTATAGATACATTTACAACGTATCAGATTCCATCCCTCCGCCCCAAGAAGTTCCCTATGTGATCTTTCTTCAGGATAGTCTCTCTAGTAGTGGCATGTGGAGCATCATGTGTCCTCTCGCTAGTGTCGCGGTCCTCGCATTTTATCGGCCTGGCTACATTTGCACGGTATGGATGTGGTAGCTGATGTCTGCTCTAGCGCCTTGGGGGGCTCTGCTTAGGGGGCATCTAGTCATAGCTGTTTTCGGTGGGCTCTTCCCAATGCCACGGGAAAATGTATATGTCTGGGTCTGGTCCTAGTCTGAGCTCCGGGGATGGTGGTTCCGGGTCTGGGTCAAAGCTTAGCAGGACCTCGGTCCCTGCCGATGATGATGACGCGTTCTTGCGCCATTCACCTTGTTGGAGGCGTCGCCGTAATACCCCCTCCTTTGGCTCCTCAAGTTCTGCTAGGTGGTTGCCCTGTCGTCGAGTCCCCCATGGGCTGCTGTCTTGGTGCGGTGGAGGTTTGTTGGTGTTGACTTGGTCGTGATCACTCCAGTGCAACAGAAGAGAAGGCACCCTCATCTTGGATCAAGCTGGCGCTCCGGCTTGACATTTCTTATGTTGTCTTTTGTTGTGTTCTGTGGTGGGCGCCTTGGGCATGTGTATGTTGTAACTCATGTTGTAACTCCTAGCCGATTGTTGGCTTCATTAATTTAAAGCCGGGCTCAATTTGAGCCTTCTGTCTAAAAAAAGTAGAAGACTAAGTGGGTTGAGCCATATTTGGATATGCAGGTAGTGAATTTGGATACGTTTATAGTAGATACATATTGGATATGCTTAGAGTTGCTTCATATTTGGATGGATCCATGCATATCAAATCCACATAGTGAACTTGGATCTTAATCAGTACAGTGCCCTGAATTTTTAGAGTGCACAAAAGTAACATTGGTGGCCTGAAACAAGTTGGAACTATTCACTAAGCTGGAAATATGCAGTAAATTTCTTAGCACAGCAAGAACTACTCCTAACATAACAAGTAAAAATATCCCGATAGATTTTTATCTATGCCTGAAGTATCACTCTCTAGGATTTCACTATCTAAACAACACTAAATTCCAAATCCAGGTTTGTGAAAAATGCATGCATTATTTGTGAAAAAAATCAGTAAGAATGTTCTATTGGTAACAATAGTTATTTATGTTGCTTTGTCCATCCCCTCAGCCTTAGAGGATGTTTCATTGTCAAAAACCAAAAGGTCATACCAAATAGAATATGTTCCACTTCTTGGTGGATTTTATATGTTTGTTTCTATTAAAAGTTTTGTCTGCTGATGAATTAGATCTTTCTCTAGATGATCTATGCTTGGATTCGTACTGGGCATACCGCCAAACTGGCTACCTGTGACGTTAGCATCGCTAGAAACAGAAATATGTTGCGCCCGAGTGTGTCCTATATTAAAATGTGTGCGAGCGCACTACGCCAGCTACACTGTGTAAACCATGACACACATAGTGAAACTAAGCGAGAAGCGAGAGAGGAAGGAAATCACTTGCTACACTAGCAACGTGTGGCAACCGGACTAAGCTGGCACACACATTGGATCGGCTATATGTCCTAACACCGATGAAGGACACAGTGGGGATGGCGAATGGGAGTTGTCTTCAGCCACTTTGCTTCTGTTTTTGTTAAGGTTGTAACTCTCAACTTTCCTTCTGCCCAAGACTAGAGGATATATATCTGAACCTGATGTAGGGTTACGGGTAGGCGACACTAGCGTAAAATCAAATTTTTCTACCGTGTCAATCAGGAATACTATTGTCATAGATCACGAGATTACCACTAGACGCGCAGTTGCGGAATCGATGAAGCATGTCGCGACAGTGTATATGTTCTACGTCTCCTCCTTTGTCCTCGTCCCACGAGCAGCTCCCCTTTGCGCGGCTCGTCCAAGTGCTACAGCTGCAGCACCTCCGAGATATCCACACATCCGGAGTGAAAGGTCACACGACAGACTGTTAGGTCCGCACGTGCAAGACAGGCGTAAGAGGAGTGGCGGCTGGGTGGAATGCTCAACCCTATTCAGCTCGCCTCACTCTCTCTTATTAGGCATCCCTGGTGGGCTTCTACATTAGCAGCCCATTGGCAGCCCATTAGCAGCCTAAGCCTGGTCTAATTCGGATTCAATCCTCATTAGGCTTCCAGCCCCTAAAGCGTGTGACCCTATAGGTTCATACACGTATAGATATGACACAAGTACACTTACTCTATAAATAGTTGGTAGCAGCCTCTAGCAAGACGTGCCAACTCCTAAACGCATATAAAGATCATTCGGACAAACCATCACAAGGTTGAGTACATGTCTTTCCCTTTGCCCTACGATATTTGGTCTTGCTCCAAGCTGACCTCTCTTTCTCGATAGTGTGATTCGGAATCCCTTTACTAGGTTAACTCTTAATCATATGTAGCACAACCATGCATTTCTAGATCCGATCACTCGAGGGGCCCAGAGATATCTCTCTCAAGTAGAGAGGGGCAAATCCCATCTCGATTGACCCATGCCTTGCAGCATGTATCAGGACAAACCCGAAAGCTACCTTTATAACTATCAGTTACGAATTAGTGTTTGATAGCCCCAAAGTAGGTCGATCCACATCTCAAGTACATGCGACAATCTCAGGTCTAACGACAAAACGTGTGTCCACATCATTGGGTCAGTCCAACCCCATGTTGATAACATGTGTCCACATCATTGGTTTAACATCTCCATGTCTATGACTTGTGAAACATAGTCATCAACCAATCGATGTGCTAGTCTAATATTCACGTGTGTCCTCACATGAACTCCAACTAGGAACAACTATTAGATAATCATACAAGTAAAGAGTTTTACAAACAATTCACATAATTGTCAATCAATACAAGATGCCTGATATATATGGATATTCAAGGAACATTATAAAAACTCATGGATACATATGAAATACAATCATCTCTATGATTGCCTCTAGAGCATATTTCCTTCAGTCTCCCACTTGCACTAGAGTCAATCTAGATAGTATCTAATACCTATTGCTCTTGTGTGCGCTTCATGCGCAGGCTGCGGGAGTGGCTTTGTCAAGGGATCAGCGACATTTGAGTCTGTATGTATTTTGCATAACATGACACTACCATCATCAATAAACTCATGAATCAGATGGTAACGCATGCGAATATGTTTGTTCTTCTGGTGCTGTCTAGGTTCCCTGGCTTGTGCAATAGCACCATTGTTGTCACAATAAACGTTCATGGGATTGGACGCGCCCTGAACCACACCACAAGCGATCAGGAAATTCCTAATCCAAACAGCTTCCTTTGCAGCCTCTGAGGCGGCAATATATTCAGCTTCTGTTGAAAAGGAGGCCACTGTGTCTTACTTGGAACTTTTCCAGCTCACAGCACAACCATTCATAACAAACACATAACTTGATTGCGATTTGGAGTCATCTGAGTCATTAAGGTAACTCGCATCTGTGTAACCTTTTACACTGAGTTCAGCCTCACCTCCATAAACTAGGAACATATCCTTAGTCTTTCTCAAGTACTTAAGGATATTCTTTACCACTGTCTAGTGACTCTGACCTGGATCAGCCTGGTATCTGCTCGTAACACTTAGAGCATAGGAAACATCTGGGCGAGTTCATGTCATTGCATACATGATGGATCCAATAGCCGAAGCATATGGAACCCTACTCATGCACTCTCGCTCATCAGTGGTCGAAGGACACTGAGTCTTGCTGAGTTTAATGCCGTGAGACATGGGCAAGAACCCCTTCTTTGCCTCTTCCATCCTGAACCGTTTGAACACTTTGTTAATGCACGTACTCTGGCTTAATCCAATTAGCCTCCTTGATTTATCTCTATAGATCTTGATACCCAGAATATATGCCGCTTCTCCTAAGTCCTCCATAGAAAAACTATATTTCAATGAGGTCTTAACAGACTCGAGCATAGGAATGTCATTTCCAATCAGTAATATGTCATCTACATACAAGATTAGAAATACAAGCGATTTCCCATTTTCCTTCTTATACACACAAGGTTCTTGTTCATTTTTGATGAAGCCAAACTCCTTTACAACTTCATCAAAATGAATGTTCCAACTCCGAGATGCTTGCTTCAGCCCATAAATAGACTTTTGAAGTTTGCATACTTTTCCAGCATTGTTTGGATCGACAAAACCTTCGGGCTGCATCATATACACGTCCTCAGTAAGGATTCCATTTAAGAAACCCGTCTTGACGTCTATCTTGCATATCTCATAATCAAAATATGCAGCAATGGCTAGAATGATCCGTATAGATTTAAGCATCGCTACGGGCGAGAAAGTCTCGTCGTAGTCAACTCCTTGAACTTGTAAAAAACCTTTTGCAACAAGTCGAGCTTTATGGATGTGAATATTTCCATCCATATCAATCTTCTTCTTATAGATCCATTTGCACTCGATGGCTTTAAAACCATCAGGCAGGTCAACCATGTTCCAAACTTGATTGTATCCCATGGACTCTATCTCGGACCTCATGGCAATCAGCCATTTCTCAAAGTTTGGGTCCACCATCGCTTCTGCATAGGTCGCATGCTCATCATTGTCTAACAATAATAATTCCTGCGCTTCGTGGAGCCTCGCCGACTTTCGTGGTTGTGGTGCTTCTTTTGCCACGGGTTCCTCAACTTGTTCTACTACAATAGCATCACTCGTAGAAGCATCCCCGACTGGCTCATCTTGAACTTCTTCAAGTTGCACCGACCTTCCACTCGTTCCCTTTGTGAGAAACTCTTTTCTCTAGGAAAGCACCGCTGCGAGTGATAAACCTTTGCCCTCTTCTCGGTTGTAGAAGTAATACCCTAAGGTTTCCCTTGGGTATCCCACAAAAATGCATTTATCCAATTTAGGTGTTAGCTTGTCCGACTGAAGCTGCTTGACAAATGCATCACAACCCCAAATCTTTAGAAAAGAGAAACTAGGATTGTTTCCAGTCCACATCTCATATGGTGTCTTAACTACGGATTTAGACGGTACCCTGTTTAGTGTGAAAGCTGATGTTTCTAGAGTGTAACCCCAAAATGATAATGGTAAATCCGACTGGCTCATCATCGATCGAACTATGTCCAACAAAGTTTGATTGCGCCGTTCGGAGACCCCATTTCTTTGAGGCGTTCCGGGCGGCGTGAGCTGTGGAACAATTCTGCAACTCTTAAGATGATTACTAAATTCGTGACTCAAATATTCACCTCCATGATCAGATCGCAAGGCCTTTATTTTCTTGCCACGTTGATTCTCTACCTCACTCTGAAACTCTTTGAACTTTTCAGAAGTTTCAGACTTGTACTTCATCAAGTAGACATAGCCATATCTATTGAAATCATCAATGAAAGTAATGAAGTAGTGATATCCTCCTCTCGCTATTGTGCTCATTGGTCCACATACATCAGTATGTATGAGTTCCAACAAGTCTATCGCTCTCTCGGGAAAACCCGAAAAAGGCGTCTTGGTCATCTTTCCAAGTAAACAAGCTTGACATGTCTCGTATGATTCAAAATCAAACGAAGTTAGAAGACCATCGCCATGGAGCTTCTTCATGCGCTTTTCACTTATATGTCCCAAACGACAATGTCATAAATAGGTAGGACTCAAATCATTAGGCCAAAGCCTTTTAGTACTAACATTGTAAACATATGCATCATCAAGATTTAAAATAAATAACCCATTCACAATGGGAGCATCAGCCACAAACATAGCATTCTTAGAGATTACACAACCATTGTTCATACTCGCGAATGAATATCCATCCCTCATCAAACATGAAGGTGATAATATGTTTCGACCCATACTAGGAATGTAATAACAATTATTTAACTCCATAATAAATCCCGACGAAGGTGAAGCTCCATGACACCGATGAATAATGCAGCAACCCTTGCTTTATTTCCAACGAGAAAGTCCACTTCACCTTTCTGCACTTCTCTAGTCCTTTTTAGCCACTGCATCAAATTGCAAATATGAGCAACCGATCCGGTATCAAATAGCCAAGAGCTAACATAAGAATCCGCGAGAAAATGTCCACAACATTTACAACAAGCGTACTTGACTGGGAAGTAAACTTACTTCCACTATTCTTCAAAGAAGCCTGGTACTTGCTGCAGTTTCTCTTCTAGTGGCCATATTCATGACAAAAGAAACACTCAGTGTCTCCTGTAGGTCCAGCCTTTTGCATGGGTGCAGGGTTTGTCTTAGGGATCATATCCTTAGCCTTGCCCTTCTTCTTCTACCAAGAAGTGCCCTTTTTCTTGAAGCTAGGCTTGTTCTGTACAGCCATCATATGGCTATGCCCTGCACTCTTCTTAATGTCACATTCTGCTATTTTCAGCATCCCACATAACTCATTAAGGCCCTTCTCCACCCCATGTATATGGTAGTTCAAAATGAAAGGCCCATAGCTAGATGGAAGAGACGCCAAAATGAAATCAGTAGCCAACTCTTGGCCTAATGGAAAACCAAGCTTTTCCAAAGTCTGACTGTAACCAACCATTTTGATCACATGGGGGCCTATAGCTGCTCCCTCTGCCAGCTTGCATTCCACAAAGGACTTAGCAACATTGTACATCTTAGTCTTAGCCTGAGTCTGGAACATGTCCTTAAGCGTGACGATCATATTGTACGCTTCCTAATCCTCAAACTGCTTTTGAAGATCAGGTTCCATGCATGCAAGCATATGACAACTAACCTCAAGAGATTCATCACATGCTTTCTTGTAGGCATTCTTAAGGGAAGCAGTTGCATTATCAGCAGGTTCATCCGGGATTGGGGTATCCAGAATAGTTTCCTTTTTATCAGACCTGAGAACAATCGTCAGGTTACAGACCCAGTCCAAAAAGTTTGCTCCATTTAGTTTATCTTTATCAAGAATCAAACGCAAAGCAAAAGGTGATGAAGTGTTTGGTGCCATTGATCTATAACATAAAAACATGCAAAATACTAAGCCATGTAACCATGAAAGAGTAAAACATATTAAACAATTTAATAGCTTATACTCCCACTTAAATCAACATCCCTCTATTGATACTAAGTGATTCAAGATCCACAATTAATAAGTTAACTAGTGAGCTTTAGCATCACTGCTAGAAGACAAGGTAAATCGGTAAGCAACTTTTGCTAATCATATCACATATGACTCTTGTTGTTGGGTGACATCTCTATGTCAAAACTAGGTGCCAAACCTTTATGCCCCAAGGTCCTTAACTATTAAGATGACCTTGTTAAGCTCACCAACCCTTATGCGTGTAGGTATCCGATACAAACCCATCTAGCCAAGGAAAACCGGGGCACCCTAATTTTATAGACCCACCAACGATTGTATAGGGCATAGGATGGTGCAAGGTTTGGTTGGCAGGGCATGGTTTAACTTAAACTTTGTGAGGGATCGTTCTACTTCTATCATCTAAGCATGCATAGTAGTAAAACGTATAAGAATAGCATTCACATAGATGTGATACAGTATGGCCCATTTTCTCATGGTGATCTCCATCGCCATAGAACCTGTCCACCATGATGATCTCCATCTTCATGCTCTATGCGATCCATCCTCCAAGTGATGAGTTCTCCAAGAACTAATACAAGTTACTACTCCTAACAGTTAGTAATCAAAATTACATGGTATTGGGATCATCACAGGTTGGCACACAGACCATTACAATAATTGATAACACATTTGGCTCCAGCCGTGTTGCCCTACTCACGACACACAAGTCATGAAAAATACATACATGCATCACATACATTTTTGGGCCATACTGATCACATACATCCTGCAAAAACAAGTTATGCACAGAATCGCATTCTACCGGATCATGTGAAATCGTAGCACCTATGAACCTTAACATGATACAAAAGGGGCTACGACTAAAGGGGTCTAGGGAGTCTACCCATGTGGGGTTCGAAGGGGCAGCGCCCCTCGCGGTATCTCCGGGCGTCCAGAAATTTGTGAAAAATGAGAGATCAAATCTATACAATTTTCTTTAAGAATTTTGGTCGGCAAATCAAATTTACCATAAACCGACTATTGTCCCGATTCGACCAATTTCCTTTGATCATAGTACATCGATTCAGATCTAGTTCCCGATTCGATCAATCATATTGATCTTTGCGTGATTCAAATGGATTTATGTGTCACTGTCTACCCCGATGGCGGAAACCGACCAGTAGGGATAAGTCGTTCGACAACCTTAGAATCATAATCACGGAAAGCAGGATCATAGATCAATCCAGAACCACCACCATACAAACAATCACATCATTCATATCAATCTACATATCACCATATGCAAACTTCCCGAACCTATGACTGAACACCATCGGCTCTGATACCACTGTAGGGTTACGAGTAGGCGACACTAGCGTAAAATCAAAATTTTCTACCGCGTCAACCAGGAATACTATTGTCATAGATCATGAGATTACCACTAGACGCGCAGTTGCGGAATCGATGAAGCACGTCGCGGCAGTGTAGATGTTATACGTCTCCTTTGTCCTTGTCCCGTGAGCAACTCCCCTTTGTGTGGCTTGTCCAAGTGTTACAGCTGCAGCACCTCCGAGGTATCCACACATCTGAAGTGGAAGGTCACACGACAAACTGCTAGGCCCACACGTGCAAGACAGACGTAAGAGGAGTGGCGGCTGGGTGGAATGCTCAACCCTATTCAGCTCGCCTCACTCTCTCTTATATAGGCATCCCTGGTAGGATTCTACACTAGCAGCCTAAGCCTAGTCTAATTCGGATCCAATTCTCATTAGGCTTCTAACCCCTAAAGTCATACACGTATAGACATGACACGAGTACACTTACTCTGTCAATAGTTGGTAGCGGCCTCTAGCAAGACATGTCAACTCCTAAACGCATATAAAGATCATTCGGACGAACCATCACAAGGTTGAGTACATGTCTTTCCCTTTGCCCTACGATATTTGATCTAGCTCCAAGCTGACCTCTCTTTCTCGATACTATGATTCGGAATCCCTTTACTAGGTTAACTCTTAACCATATGTAGCATGACCATGAATTTCTGGATCCGATCACTCGAGGGCCCCAGAGATATCTCTCTCAAGTAGAGAGGGGCAAATCTCATCTTGATTGACCAATGCCTTGCAGCATGTATCAGGACAAACCCGAAAGCTACCTTTATAACTATCAGTTACGGAGTAGTGTTTGATAGCCCCAAAGTAGGTCGATCCACATCTCAAGTACATGCGACAATCTTAGGTCTAAGGACAAAACATACACGATGTGTAGAGAGAGCTATAAGTATTATTGTCAGTCTCAAGTTGGGTCAGTCCAACCCCATGTTCATAACATGTGTCCACATCATTGGTTTGACATCTCCATGTCTATGACATGCGAAACATAGTCATCAACCAATCGATGTGCTAGTCTAATATTCACATGTGTCCTCACATGAATTCCGACTAGGGACAACTATTAGATAACCATACAAGTAAAGAGTTTCACAAACAATTCACATAATTTCAAATCAATACAAGTTGCCTGATATATATGGATATTCAAGGAACATTGTAAAAACTCATGGATACATATGAAATACAATCATCTCTATGATTGCCTCTAGGGCATATTTCCTTCACCTGAAACTTCCATTCCTGTGTAATTGTTCGTTGGAATTGAACTGAGATTGTTGTAGCTCGCATCTCTTCTTAATATAGTAGTCTGGTGTTAACAGCTTGTGCAATGACGCCATCTAACCATCAGGGCGCGTGCATATCCGCCTAGTGTTCCCAAATCCCAGTGAGTATAAAAGTTGAACATTCAAGAACTACACTATGAAAATGTAAGGTTTCCCATGATTTTATATTTCTTTAGTTTCGAATAGACAGAAGTGGCGCTAGCTTGGCCTACGAGGATTGTCATGTGTTAGGCACGTGATGCAATGGGAATATGATTCTGAGTGGAGAGTACTTAAGAGAGCTGGTCCAACTAGCTCTTGTTATGAGAGTTGACTAGAGAGCTTTCTCTGCTATATGCACGACGAGTATAATGTTTAGCTCCCTCCTTAATGGAGAAAATTACAAAAAAACGCCACAAGTGGGCTAAGGTTTCAAAAGACCACCAATTTTTTTAAAAAATCACATAGCACCGGATTTGGGGCACGAGGTTGCAGATAGCCCTGATTTGGCTTTGACGCTGCTCTAACGACGAATCTGACTCGTGGGGCCCGGTGGTCAGCAGGATGATGTGGCACATCCGGACAGCCAGGCGTGGATGGCCATTAACAACATGGTCGGAACCCTAAATACTGGTCGTGCCCTCCTCTTATCTCCCCTGCTGCCTCACTCCTTTGCTCCCTCTGGACCGGACCGCCGCTATCGCTAGTCACCGCACCGCCGTCGCTGTTGTCTGTTTCCGCCGCTGCTCCGTAGATTATGCCGAGCTACAACGTCGACGAAACCTCCTCCGAGTCTCTCTCTCTTGAGAATATGAGTACTTTGCTCCTCTTTTAAATTAGGGTTTAGGATCCCGATTTGGGATTTTTTTTGAAAATCATTGATTTGAGCTTCTTTTTGGGGGGATTTCTGCGATTTGTAGTTTAGTGCGTTCGACTATGTACCAAACATGCTCCATGACATGGAATTTTGTGGCATTGACGATGAAGCCCCTTTTGTTTGTGTCGGTCACAAACTGAAGCCGTGCAAGGATGTTGCGTTTGAGGGCACTGATTCACGGAGGAAGTTCTACATGTGTTCGGTAGGAAATGTAAGTACTCAACTCCCTGTTTTCTTGAGTAGGTCCCTGTAGGTAATTTGGCTAACTCACATGCTCTCTTAATTTTAGTTCACTAAGCAGAGTGATAGAGAAATGATAGTGTGTTCATTTAAATGAATATTTAGTAGTATTGTTGAACAGATATTGTGACAATTTATTGAATAGTGTGATATAGATATGCAACATTTCACTAAATAGATATGTGATAAAGAAATGATAGTGTGTTCATTTAGAAATGATAGTGTGTTCATGAATGATAGACATGTATTTCATCTCTGTTTCTACATAATTTGCCATTTTTAATATGTTGTAATCATAAATAGTTTGTTGTAGTCATAAACATTTATCGAGTAGTGAATATATATACATGTCCAGGAGGCAATGAATTGTGGCTTTCAAAGATGGATTGATCCAGAGTGGGATGATAGCATGAAGCATACATTATCTTAGTTGTGGGCAATGTACAATGAGAGTCATAGCTCAAGAATTCAAGAGAGGTATGAGAGCAGCAAAATGTTGAAGGATCTATCTGAAGACAAAGAGAAATTGGAGAAGAAACATGCATCCCTAATAGAGGAAGGTAATAGGTGGATAAATAACACTGAGATGAACGTTAAAGCAAAGATCCTTGCTAGCATAAACAGTGATGGACAAGATGTTGGGGAGATGGAGAAGTACATAGCTGCATTGAAGAATGAAGTAGAGGTGATGAAGAATGGGAAGGTAGAACTGAAGAATGTCCTCAAATCATAAGCAAAAGTGGCTCTGCAACAAATTTGGTAGTAACAATGCATCTTGATCCAGGGTTGGTGTCAAGAAATGTCTGCCAGTAGTGTCTGAGCCTCTTGTACTTCCCACCTGATCACCAAGCATTGCTTGTAATGATTTCTTCTTTGCCCTGTATGCCATCATCTTGTGCACATCTACACCATATTTCTCCTTAGTTGTCTTCATCACTGCCTCAATGCCTGTCCTTGGATCTACTCTTATACTGGACTCACACACATGTGCTAGCCACTTGCTTGTCACCTTGCATTGTTCATCAGATGAGGCATAAAGTCCACCTTCTTTAGGCAGAAAGTCTTCTCATTTTTAATTTGTGCACCAACCATTAAAAATGGACATTTCTCCTGAGCACAATGTACTATGACTCTGTCTTTGCAATTTCTGTGGTACCTAAAGTTCCTTAGTTGTGCAATATGCAGTGACTGCACTGCTCTTCTAAACTGATAGACATCTAAAAACACATTTTCCAACAGAGCCCTTTTTTTGGATGTACTCTGTTTTCATCATACCACACCCTTGGATCCTTCTTCTTGGCTCTGCTTTTTCTTCCTTTTGACTGAACCCAAGAACCTGTCTCAAACCCATCATCATCTTCTGGATCCAAATCTACATTTGGCCCTTCATCATTAGAAGGAACATAGTCTGCTGGTAGCCTTTTTTGGCTGACTGCAATGAGTTCTATCAGTTGGCCCCTTCCTAACTATTCCCAGAAATTGGATGCAGTTCAGAGTCTATAAGTTCACAACCACTTTCTTCATCTTCACAGTCTGACACATGGAAAATATCTGCTGGATCTTTCTATGCATCAAAAACTAGGTCCCACTCCACCTCTTCCTTTCTTGAAATCATCTATAGTCTGGCTCAGCTCATCATCATCTGATTCAGTTACATCATCCTCCTCCTCCATGTGATCTTCATCTTGCTCCAGTAAATAATCACCAACTTGCTTGCCCTTCTCAATAGCTCTGCACTGCTGCTGTTGTTCTTCATCCATATTGTTGCTCTGTTGTGTCGGCATGTAAAGGTAGCATGAATCTTCAGTTAACTGTGTGCACTGTTGGCTTGGAAAAATTACTCATTCTTCATCCACTATGTACACAATAGGGTTTCCAATCTCTGAAATTGGAATTTGTTCTTCTACTGAGGCAGTATTTATATTTGGTGGAAGTGTGCTTCCTCCGTTGATTACAGTTAAACTAACTTGTTTCTTGTGCTCATACTGTCTAACCATGTGGTTTCGTCGTTCCATCCAGTAACTCCATACCAGCAATCCATCTACCCTTCTCTCTAACATAATACATGCAATCATTCATTCCATATCCCTCTCCCTCAATTAAAGCTAACATATTTAGGAATGTGATGTCTGATTTTCATATACTGCGCTCAATATTATCCTGGCCATCTAGATTTATCCTTACATCCCATATGTCATCATCCAAACTACAAAATTGAAATAACAACAAAATTAATTGCAACGGAAACCCTAGCCTAAATCACAGAGAGAGAAAACAAATAGAAGAGAAAGGGGAAGGGGGGACTTACTCAACGCCGCTGCCAAATGCAGTTGTCCAACGACTGCTCTGCGTCGAGTTCTCCTTCCACCTACGGGCCACGGCAACAGCGGCCGCCTTCTCCGGCGAAGAAAACTCCGCTGCCATGGAGTTTGAACTCCCGCAGAAATCCTCGACGCCATTCCTAGATCCCTCCACGCCGTGGCCGTCGTCTCTGGCTCCGGCGCCGCCGGGGAGATCCGCCGCCGCCATCGCTTCTGTGCGCACGCAGGAGAGAGCTGATGTGAGCAACTGACTCGGTCGAACCGTATCTGGGGCGTGGTGTTAGGGTTTTGACCGCGCCCGTCCACGCCCGGCCATCCGGATGTGCCACGTCAGCTTGACCACCGGGCCCCATGAGTCAGATTCGTCGTTAGACCAGCATCAAAGCCAGATCAGTGCTATCTGCAACTTCGTGCCCCAAATCCGGTGATATCTTATTTTTCGAAAAAAAAATTGGTGATCTTTTGAAACTCTAATCCCAATTATGGTAGTTTTTTGTAATTTTCTTTCCTTATTGCCTGGATATCACTGCTCATTTCCACGCAGACGATCGAGCAACCCAGGATATGTGCGTGCTCTCACCAATTCACACAGTACACCAGGGCAATCAATACACACCACGCACCGGTTCTCTTTCTCTCGAGCCACGATGTAATAAAGTAAAGCAATCAACTATATGCAAATGTTGTAGGAACCTATTGCTTTTTACAGGGTGCTCGTGGTAACATTTATTTTTTGCTACTTTTGAATACTATCAACTACTCCCTCCGTTTTAAAATATAAGATGTTTTAGCTTAGTGAAATGAGTATATCTAGCGGAAATCCACTTTGGCTCCTACGTGTAGATGCACCCACCGCCAAAAAGACATACTTCAAACTGTTGAATTTTTTTAAAAAAAATATTCAGGTGTACATGTTGATATTCTATGTTCATACACCAAATTTCACACAAAAAAAAGAAATTTTATGTGGACTGTGTAAAAAGACAATTTTTTGGTGTTGCAAAATAGTTTTTCACAAGACATTTTTTTTGTCTTTTTTGTATGGACCTCAAAAAATATCTTTTCACCACAAAACTTTGTGTGAGGACATAGCATGTCCGGTTGTTTCGGAATTTTTCAACTTTTTGAAATTCATATAAAATGGATTTTACATAATAGGTGCATTTAGACCTGGGAGCCAAATTGCCATGTCCGTATATCTAGACCTTTTTTAGTGTTTAGGTTCACTCCAAACCTAGATGAACCTAAACATTAAAAGAGGTCTAGATATACTTCATTCACAAAGTTAAAACATCTTATATTTTGAAAGGGAGGAAGTACATGTTAATTCTCCCAAGTTATCTGTTACGTTTATAATTGATCTTGCAATAGAAGCGCCTATCCCAAATCCAGAACTACACATATTGCTGCCACGACAAGTGAAAGGAGTTGCCGATCTAAATGAATTAAAATTCCAACGAAGTGCAGAATCCACAAATGCTGGATGCAGTAAGCAAAACAATACCAGTTATCTATGTGGAAAATTAGCAACCAAGTGCCACAAAATAATTGGTTTCATGCAGAGATGTCACTGATTTTTACTTCTCTTATCTAGAAAAACGTGGTAGAATTCAAGTCCCTATATTCCACCATCATTAAGGGAACACCACCTAGCAAGAAATGGGAAAATAATTTCAAAATTTCCCTAGTGACCCTGAACACTAATAGAACAGACAGGTATCTCATAAATTTTCTACAAAAAAAACTCTCAAATCTTATCAATTCAGTTGACAAACACACTTGATTATAGAAAGAGCCTCACTAGAGGAGTCATAAAAAATGTCTAATTTGGGAAAAATGACAAAAAAAATCTGGAAATTAAGCGAGTATACAAAGGAGCAAAAGACAATACAATCTTCAGGCACCAATAACTACATCTACAAAACGAGCAGTCTAAGGCATTGTCCATTGAAAATCTTGGATATGCTTCTTCTGAAAGAGCATCATCTCATTCATAACACCAGCAACCGAAAGGATCTGCCAATGACAAGTCATAGATGCATGAACAGTCAATGAAATTATCCAAACCCCATTTGAATTCAAATTGAGCGGCTGGAGATGCCCTATTGTTCACTTGCAGCAGTCTCTCTTGAATAGCGATCCATTCATTGTTGTAGGTCTCAGGAACTCCAAATTGGATTTTCTCTAGCACTGCAGCATTCAAAACAAAGAACTTGGCAAAGCGAACATCTTGTCGACAGCCGTCATAATTCATCAACACAACGTTTTTCAGATGGGTCCCCAGACATTCTACTTGATCTAGCGGGTCATAGTGAGACGCATGTTCCACATCCATTAAGTTACTCTGCAGCGATAAAAGGAAAGAAGATGTAGGAGTATATGTTACTGCTAGACTACATTATATGCCAATCATGTTGACATAGCAAAGATGAATTAATACTCACAACAATATAAAGCTTTTCCAAGCAGGGGAAACACTTGAGGACGTCAACAACATCGTTCAATTGGGGGCCAGAGCCGAGAGCTAAAATCTTCACGGTGCGCATCGAGTTTGCCAAGCTGACCGGGATCGTACCCTATAGTAGAAAACAGTGAGTGCATAGAATATAAAGGGTAATAATCTGCAAAGGAATGTGCGATGCAAGATTCAAGAAGGCTAGCTGCTTGTACCTGGAATACTTTGGCTCTAGGTGACAAAGGTCCCAATACCTCCAGTTTAGGAGCCCCAGTTAGACGAAGAGTCTTGGCCCCAACTGGCAGCAACCTTTGAAGGCGAGGTGCGTCCTGGATGACAAGTTCTACGCGACTATGACACGCGCGGAAGGCAATGCTCCGAATAGTCGGCGAGCTAATGCGGAGGCGGCGAGCAGCAGCAATGACGTTCCACAGTTGGAGGCTCTCCAAGGCACGGCAGCCGCAGAGCAGACCATGTAGGAATTCCTCCGACAAGGAAACGTATTGGAGCGTGAGGTCCTTTAGATGGGGGAAATTCGACGATGATGATGGCAGCACGATCTCTTTGGGGAAACTGCAGCAATCAATTTTGGCCACCACGAGGGTGGATGCCAGGCGGAGCAGGGACGACGCCACCGTGCGGTCCGCCTCCTTGGGTAGCGGCAATGGGCCGTGCGTGAAGGTAACCTCGAGCTCCTGGAGGTTGGTGAGGGATCGGAACCAGTCGTGGACCAGGACGTGGTCCTGCTCGTTGGTGAGGTGGATGGAGTGACAGACGAAGCGGCGTGCGGGGCCGTGGTGGTCAGAGAGGATCTTGAAGACGACGGGGGCTCGCTCACCTTGGTTGGCGCCGAGGGCGCAGTCCACCTCGAGGTTGAGGGGCGAGGAGCGCCAGAGAGGGCGCCACCGGGGGGAGATGGCCTGCGTGCGGACGCCGTCCTTGGTGGGGAGGAGGGAGATGATGGTGCCGAGGATGGCGTCGGGTAGGCCACTGATGATATCAGCATCGCAGTTCCTACCCTGCTCCCGCCTCAATGGACTGTGTGCGCCGGATTCCCGAGCCATGGGTGCTGCCGTACGTCGCCTTCTCCGTTGTGGGCGGCCGGCGAGACGACGGATTCGGTGGGTGAACGGCGGTTTGGGGCGGGGATCGTGGGTGGTGGGTGATTGTGGGTTTTGGGCCTTTTGTGGCGTTGCGGTTGGGGGCGTATCAGGTGGAACTGTGACATCCTCAAAATCTCAAGATTTTCACTATGTTCCGTTGGTAATGTATCAGCCGTTTCCATCTCGATTGAGTTTCCTCCCGGTAATTTTTATTTTCAAAAAAGACCGATCACGGCCTGAAGGGTTGCAGTTTGCTCTTAAAAAAAGAAGTTGCGGTTTGCAATACGGGTCCTTCGCAGACCTTCATTCTGAATAATCAGGCAGGCTTGTTCCTGTGCCACCTGACTTGTTCCTGGACTTTCTCCTTTCCTGTACCGCATAACGTGTTTGTCGTTCCGGGTATTTGCTCTCAAAGGGTTGATCCGATTTTGTGTGTACGTGATAAATTTGTTTGCTTTAGTTACAGTGTCAATATCCTAGTTAAAGTTACAGCTAGTGTTGTTGGCTCACACTGGACAAGCATTTGTATGGTTGGAAAACTGAATAATCTAACTGTACATTGTACAAACCATAGTTATAAATAGCCAAATTTAAATGGAGCATAGAAAAGCCCGCATATGATCTCCATATTTAATTAGTAGGTGAGTCGATAAAATAACCTGGATCCACGAAATATGTATGCAAGCATGATGATTTAATTATGCACCAAGATATATGCCATATTTATTACAAAAATAGGGGTCGGATAGAGGTCACAGTTTAGGGTACGAAGATCTTCGGGTTCGACGGGTCGGTCTCGATCTTCGGACTCCGGGATCGGGGTCTCAGCCATCGTATCTGTGGCGGTGATCTTGGAGTTCGGTACCCGGGACGGTCTTCGGGTTCCGTGAAGGGGAGCTTCGGTTCCGAGAGGGAGTTCTTGTCCGTGATTCTTCGGGCATCTTCGGATTGGTACGGCCTTGGGGGAGACCTTGTTAAATCTGAACACGAACTCATGCTCGATGATGGTCTTGTCGACGACCTCAGCCACCACACGGTGTGTTCATGTCTGACACAACCAAAACACACGAGGACACCACTCGGAGGCACGTCTGCTGCTGCACAGGAGGGGGTCTGCGGCTAGCATTGGAGGAGGCCGTCGAGGGGTGTCGTCTAGCCGGACGTGCTTGGGCGCCGTCCAACTTCGTTGCGGGTAGCTTATTGGGGTGACCCCCTGAAATAATTTATGAATCACGTGAATGCATTGTCGTGAGGCCTCGTTACGTTTTATTTGGTTCTTCCCGAGGTTGATCGTGTGTGTGTTTCTATTCGTGCACTCCTGCAGGGTAAATCTTTTTAAAAAGCTGTGTCCGCAGTTATAGATGACTTGGAGCACAGTTTCTCGATCATAGACAACCATAACTAAAGTAGTGCTATAAATTTGACTTTAACATGTCTAGTAATCAGTTTCACTACAACGAAATGAGTAAATAAAAGTGCCAACAACTATTGGATTTGGGATGTCTTATGCTATATCTGACTAGTAAGTATTGCAACTACAACGGAATGGTTAACTAAAACTGTCCATTGCTTATGATATCAAGATGACTCATGCTATCTATATCTGACTCGTAATTGTTGCAACTATAATGGAATGAGTAAAACTGCCAACTGTATGAGTGCATCGGTTTGACTTCCTCGTTTGGTCTCGAGAGGGAAATAACAGGATGGGTATGATTGGTGTTAGTATCAGGTTGGTCCCACATATGTATTTCTTACCTCTCTTTGATAGCCGTCAGATGTATCGAGTCTCTATAGGTTGTTTAGTCCATGCTACGCTGCCGCTTTAGTCCACCATACCTATGTAGGCGAGAGCCGCCGAATTCTAGACTCGCCGTGTATTGGCCTCAGTACTGACCGTTTCCTTTTTTCCTTTGCCCTTTGCTGGCACCCCTTTTGTTTAACAGGTATGAGTTCATCCTCGTTAGCAGGGTTACCCTTCCGGCTTGGCCTAGGCAGGGTTATGGACGTCATTGGTTATTCTTCAGGGCTTTTAGCCCCATTTGCATCTTATTTGTACTCGGATGTTGTATCGTTTTTAAGGTGATTTGGATCTTTGTATTATATATTTGTATTCTTGACTCGTTGAGTCGCTGTTGTATATATGTATGTTCCGTGGGTTCTATCGTAGACTATTGTGTAATGGTATTACTTTGTTTTCCACCCGCATGCAAGTGCTTGGTGGGCATCTTTGAATCGTTCCTATGCGGGTTTGGCGGGAAGCGCTAAAATCTGCATAGGGCAATTCGAGGGTGTTACAAAGTCTATTCCATTTAGCCGCGGCTTTTTCAGGGGCTATAAACATATGTATAATCCAAGTAGAGCAATCCTGAGTTGTGAAAATTATCTCTCACTCTTATTGTAGTTCCATACAAAAGTACTGTCCCAAATAATTGAAGGTACATCATCTAATACACTAAATTACCTTTATTTCATTCATTGTACAAATAAATTTGTGTACTATCACTACTAGGAAAACCAGTGGCGGAGCCAAGGCCCGGCAATGCCGGGTAGCTGCCCGGTCTAAGCTGGTGCATTTCCTTAAGTACACCATTAAAGTAAACTTTTAAGCTAGAATTTATATGGGTCAAGCAGTGGACTCCTACGAAGATGGCTGAACTATTCAAGAACTGGAAGAAATCATTATGGCAAAAGTGTCAAAAGAAGAAGACTCCTCCTAAATTCGAATCCTATCTAACAAAACAGCAGGCTAACTAGGATGCATTTGTGAAGTACAAGGAGTCGGAAGATGCTAAGGAAAAGTCGAAAAAAAACAAGTTAAATGCCGCGAAGAAGAAATATCACCATCACCTGGGGCCAGGGGGCTACGCGACTGCCATGCTAGAGTGGGATGTTAAAGAGAATGAGTTGCTCGCTAAAGGGATCACTCTAGAACCAATACCCGAAGAATAGGATTTGAGGTCAAGAAATTGGTTCCTTGGGCATGGTAGTGAGTATGACGAAAATACAGGGGACCTTATTTGCAGTGACGAGATTAGGATACCCCGGGAGACATGGCAGAGAGTGGTGAAGGAAATTAAAGAGGGGAAACAAAGTTCTGTCCCGATAGAGAGAATGACTTGCTGACAAAGGCCCTCGAGAATAAAGAACACGGAGGATGAGTACGAGGCCTTGGCCCTAGTTATACTTGGGAGATGGGGTTTCCCAAAGACAGAGATAGTTATAGGAGCCGAGAGAGAGCAAAGAGGCGACGGTAGGAGGAGGATGGAGACAGGTTCACCGAGTTGCTAGGAACACTTCGAATTCATCGGCAACAGATTGACGAACTTCGAGGAGTAGCGCGCCTGCAAGATCCTACACTCGATATTATCGTCGTCCCATCTCAGCGGGGAAGCAGCCTGGCTGAATTGGAGGTCCCGTCTGACAATGCACGGATGGTAGATGGTGGTCTCGGCTACCCCGTGGATGGAATCAAGGAGCAGACATCTTGTGAGCTCCATCAGAAGGTGAAGAACCTATCCATCAAGGTGGCGGTCGGATGTGCTTTACCTTGTCCACCTGACGCACGCTGGCATGGCCGTGAGATTCCAGTTGGCTATGCTAAAGTCGGGGTGGATGAAATCGCAACGGGGTGGGACTCAATGGAGCTTGACATTCCTGGACCTAAAGGTGAGAGGACACTCAGAGAAGTATTGGGTGGTATCATTATGTGGGACAAGAACAACATCAAGCTTCCCGGCTCAGCGCCAAGGCCAACACCGCCTCCGAGTCATCGCATGTCACCTTCACCTCCATCACCTCCAAGAAACCCACCCCATGACTACGACCACCACAGCTCGGGTCCATCTCGATCTCCGCCGCAGGGTCAGCCGTCTTCGTCGCCCGCTAAGGACAATAAGCGGAAGCATGCTCCATCGATGAGTACTAAACAACGCAGCAGCCCAAAACGACAAATGTCGCCCCTCCCAAGAGTCCTTATAAGAATCTTCCCATCATACCTTATGATGGTACTGAAGAGGAAACCGCAGCAATCTCAAAGGCCGAATGTGTTGCGCAGCTTCAAAAGAAGAAACCTGAGCCCGCCCCGGTATACATTGAGAAGCAAAAAGCATATGCACTTGGTTTTCTGAACACAAAATCGCAATATGACTTGCACCATAAGCTAGATGACTATCTACGCATGCTTCAAAAGGAAGTGAAGAAGAGCAAATCAAGTAAAAGTGCAAGCGGGAGCAAATCATCAAGTCAAAGTGCAACCAGGAAAAGAAAGGACGTCCCCCAGCTCGGGAAACAGGCCAAAAAATCGATCCCGCCCTTGATGTCTACGCACTTCTATTCTTGTAGACAGTTGTTGGGCCTTCAATGCAGAGGTTTGTAGAACAGCAGCAAGTTCTCCCTTAAGTGGATCACCTAAGGTTTATCGAACTCAGGGAGGAAGTGGTCAAAGGTATCCCCTCTCAAGCAACCCTGCAATCAAGATACAAAAAGTCTCTTGTGTCCCCAACACACCCAATACACTTGTCAGGTGTATAGGTGCACTAGTTCGACGAAGAGATAGTGAAATACAAGTGGTATGGATATAATATAACGGTGCTAGAAAATACTTTGATGGCGTGTAAGAGACTAAAGGCAAACTGAAATAAAGATGGAAGCAAGCAAACATGCAACAGATCTAGTTGCAAACGGTGTTTCAATGCTTAGAAACAAGGCCTAGGGATCATACTTTCACTAGTGAACACTCTCATATAAATATCTTCTTCTTCATGATACTACTCTGAACTACTCTCCGGTTGGACACTCCAATCTATGGTAGGGCTATAACAGCACTCCTCAAAGTTCGCTTTTCCCATCTAGATAACCCCACACTGTCACCTTGAGCTCTAGATGGTTCCAACAAACACCACAATTTCATAGAGACATCCAACTCTAAATATAACTCATAACAAGTATTTGTAATCTCTAGCCTAAGTGTCACCATGGTGTGCACACTGCCAACTTCACACACATGGGGAGAGCAGAGATCTATTAAATCACTTGAGTAGCAAGGTAGATCTATAGATTACAAGCTTATGATCTTAATAAGATCATGCATAGAGAGAGATGAACACATAGCTACCGGTAGAACCCTTAGCCTCGAGAGAGAACTACTCCCTCCTCATCATGGGAATCAGCAATGGTGATGGAGATGGTGGTGGAGATCGATGGAGATGGCTCCGGGGGCACTTCCCCGTCCCGGCAGGGTGCCGGAACAGAGACTTTCTGTCCCCCGAATCTTCCCTTCGGTGGCGGCGGGGCTGCGGAACTTTTCGTGGCTAGAGGCTTGATGATTTAGGGTTTTTGCATCGGGAGGCATCTTATAGGCGGAGAGGCAAGGTCGGTGGGTAGCCAGGGGCCCACACCATGCCCTAGCGCGGCCTAGGGGACCCGCGCCTAGGGGTGGTTTGGCCACCCTGTGGCCCCCCTTCGTCTCTCCTTCTGGCTCCGTGAATCTTCCGGGAAAATAACGACTTTGGCTTTTGTCCAGTCCAATTCCGAGAATATTCATTTTCTGACTTTCTGGAACCAAAAACAGCAGAAAAAAGGCAACTAGCACTATGACTCTTGTTAATAGGTTAGTCCAAGAAATCATATCAAAATACTCCAAAGTGTGGAAAAACACAAGAAAGTAGATAAAACCAAGCATGGAACAACAAAAATTATAGATACATTTGCAATGTATCACCCCTCAGGGTGGCATCCTATGACATTCCCCAGCAGGATACGGAAGAAGCTGCGGCGCTTGCGGCCGCTATGAATGTGACTGTTAAGGAACTGCTAGGTTCGCAGGACGACAAGTTACCCAAGGTTGATTTAGTCCCTCAATATGTCCTAGGGATGCCGTTGGTCACCCAAGAGAGGTTGCAACAACTGCCAACACAAATGCGTAGTTGACATAACTGGTACTTGAAAGCCGCAAAAGAGGAGAGAATAATGATCGTGGCGAAAGTACCACATGACTACTACTTCCGAGAAAAAGAGATCCATGTTGAGTTTCCAGAACTCTTCCAGATATATGCTTTCGACGCCCTCGACAAATCTATCATGAGTTGCTATTGTCTGTAAGTTGTTGAATTCATTGTCTACATATAAGTTGTTCAATTTTTTAGTAATTCAGTTCATTGCATGTAATTATCCTTATTATATCCTTACTCTATTATTATACAGAATGAAGATCCAGAAATCTAAAAGAAGGTCACTCTTTAGTGTTGGGTTCATTGACCTAGATAAAATACATATAAAGACGCTAACAGATAAACCCGAGGAGACTGACAAAAACCTTCTAAGGTTTCTAACGGAGCAAAATTTCTGTGACCACAAACTGTTTTATTACAATTTTAAGTGAGGGTCTTACTCTGGTGTACACATTCACTTTTGCTTACTCAATTTAAGTGTTATTGATGAGTTACTGATGTATATATAAACGTGCGTGCAGATTCCACTGGATTTTGCTAAACATTCAATTTGATAAGAGAAGAGTTGAAGTCATGAACCCATTAAAAAAGACCCCTGGAACAGTTTAGGGACATGCAGGACACGCTCCAGAGGTAATTTTCGTGCTACGCCGGTCTCTTTCGTTGATTTCCTGAGATATCACGTAATAAATAACTCATTTATTTTCTTTACTGGCAGGGTTTGGAACCAGTTCAAGAGTGCGGTTACGGGTCACTTTAGTAAGAAGCCGACGTTTAAGCCGGTCTCGGTAAGTAGTACATACATCTCTTTACTTTTATAGTTTCAATACAATTATGATGCTAGAATATTATTTTGATTGAATTCTATTCTCGTAAAGTGCGCTAGGCAGCCACCCAGGACGAATCTATGTGGATTCTACGTGAGTTCATTTGCACATTTACCACTGAGCACAGAAATTATAAAATCGATGTAAGAAATACATTCACAACATTATTTTGATTACCGTCACTTTTTGTTATCATGATTGGTATTAATATATTGATCTTCTTTTCTTATATAGTTCGATAGAATGCGGGATCAGCTCCTACTAGAGCAACGCGTACTAGGAATTGATGAAGAACTGTCAGGATTCTTGATGAACGAGATGATAGATGACGCTGGAGAATTAGTGTGAATAGGCGCTACCGATGATCCCCGATCGTGTAATTGAATAGACGAGCTCTAGTCCCGGT
Organism: Avena eriantha; assembly: GCA_910589775.1. NCBI lineage: Eukaryota > Viridiplantae > Streptophyta > Magnoliopsida > Poales > Poaceae > Avena > Avena eriantha. The sequence goes on along the minus strand of OU342746.1, from coordinate 404,504,909 downwards.
AACTGTGATGTCTCCATGTAATATCATGTATATATTTGTGTATGCTCGATCCTAATAGTTCTCCATATAACTATCATGTATATATTTGTATGTTCTAGTCCCGATAACGTGTACGGTATGTGGTAGCGTAGAAATTAGTTTAAAATGAAAAAATAAATAAATAGAAATAAAATGAATTCTCTGTCGCGGCATAGAAAGGGGCCAAAACTCTGTTGCGGAAGAGAACCATTAGTCCCGGTTTGTAATAGCAACCGGGACTAATGGGGAGGACCTAGCGCGTGCAAAGGCGTCCACGTGGATGCCCATTGGTTCCGGCTGGTAAGCGGATCGATACTATTGGGTGGGCCTTTAGTCCCGCCTCTCCAGTCCTGGTACCACAACCGGGACTAAAGGCTCTTATGGGCCGGGCCCGTTCTCCACTAGTGCAAGAAGCTTCCAACGCTGCATCTGCCAAGCAACACACGTCTAATATTTTTCTCTTCGCATAAAATAAATATTTAGCTCAATATTGTGTCTTATGCAAAATATGTTATGTCTTTTTTTACCTGAAATATAGTATGTCTTGGTAGGTCATGATTTTTCTCTATTGGTATAGATTTGGTACTCTAGTACTTGATATTTTTTACATACTTGGTCGTCGAACTTCACATCACGTTTGATTTTTAAAAAAAATTATATAAACTATGTTTTGGCTGGGAGAGGCGAAAAAATGTCTTTGGCTCTTGAGTGCTCGCCTCATTTAAAAATATAAAACATATATATACATGTTCTAAAAGAAATCTGAAAATAAATTTTCGGCATAGTCAATATTACATCCTACGAGCATGTAAAATCACAACCTAAAACTCTTTATATTGGCGGCTACACAGAAATAAAAAAAACCTGAGAAAATTTAGAGATCTGAAACTATGCATACTCGGATCTTTTTTTTTTGTCATTTCAGTGTAGCTTGTAATACAAAGTATTTGGAATTGATATTTTACACGTCCGTAGGATAGATTGTTGGCCACATCCGTATATATTTTTTTCAGAAACTTTCTGAATCTCAGAAATATGATTTTCGATTTGAAAAATAGGTAGTATCCTATGTATACCAAATCTCCAACCAGGGACGCGCGTTTAGGAACAGACGCGGTATACGTATTGTTGGCTAGATAATACACATAGCACTAGTTGAGTAGCCGCACGCGATGAATCACTCGAGCATCCCATGGTCTAGACTCTAGAGAGATCCATCCGACACGCATTCATGGCCACCACCTGCCGCTCCTCCGCTGTCTGTCCCATTCATTGATTGCTCGCTCCGACGCGCCATTCCACTCCACTGACGGGCTCACTCGCTGTGACCGAATCATCACCCAATTACAGGCACCTGCACGCCCCTAGTAGTACAATTTACCGTTAGTGTCATGTCAGACACTCGGATCCTCCTGACCTGTCAAGCTCGGTTTCTTCTTCGCGATGGTTTTCCTCCTGGCCGCTGGCAGGAATCTTGGCGTGTCATGGTGGAGGACAATCAGAAGCCGGTTAATAAGACAGCGAGCGAGATCCAGCAGCGTACTAGCCTCACTGTCGTTAGGCGGGATAGGAGAACCTGCCAAGAATCAATCAATGGCTCCACCCACCATCATCCATCGCCTAATTCCAAACGGCTGGCACCCCCTCCCCCGTACGTGGCCACACCGCTCCACTCGCCTCCTCTCTCGGCATCGCGTCCTCTTCACTCCACACTCTCTCGTACTGAAGGACAGGAAGGGAGCCAGCGAGGAGGAGAATGCAGCAGCAGCAGCAGCCGGCAAGGCGGCGGAGCCCGGGAGCCGGCGGCGGGTGGGCGGCGGCGGCCACCGTCGACGAGGCCTCCATGGAGCGGAGCAGGAGCTTCATCAAGGCCCTGCAGGTGCACCCCCATTCCCCAGTCCACACATCCCCTGTAGATCCGCCCGGTTCCCTGTTCTTGACACTCTGATTGCGGTGGCCTGGTGCAGGAGCTCAAGAACCTGCGGCCGCAGCTCTACTCCGCCTCCGAGTACTGCGAGAAGTCCTACCTCCACGCCCAACACAAGCACATGTGAGCCTCCTCCTCCTCTCCTCCACTCCACTGTCAGCCTCTACACAGACTGCACATCCCATTCTCGTTCTGACGCTGATAATTTTCTCTGCTCCTGCTCCCCCATCGCCACCCTCTTGGGTCTTGGCAACTTAATTTGGCGGCAAAAAATTCACCATCCATCTGAGACAGGGAGAATCTACCATCTTACTGGTACTATGGTGGACTGGTTGATTCCTCGTACATTTCCGTTTTACTACATGCTACCTACCTATCTGTCTCTATTTCCTCACCTGGCTGGCATAGGTGCTCAGCTGAATTGGACCGAGGGTTGGTGCAGCATCATGTGTCCGTAGGTATAGAACGAGAGCAACGGCCGTTACTGATGTCCATATGTGAACAAATCCGACTAACTGAACGAGGATATGACATTTTTGTTTTTATCTTGGATTTTTGGATTCATCCAACAACCTCTGTAGTCTGTGTACCATGTACATAGGCATAGGCTGTACCATTTACTGAAAGACAGCATATGTACCATCTACTGCCCACTGTATTTTATCCTGGGTTTTTTGAAGGAAAAATCATGTGTCGCTTCGTTTGAATCATATGAAACAGGTTCACCCTCCAGATATTTGACAATGCAGAATTGTACATCAAATCTTGGTGAATAAACCGTACCGTGATTTTTAATGAACACCATAACCTTGCTTCGTGATATGGCATACTTTCCATGAAACTGAATTTGCTAACTACCATCAGGGTGCTGGACAACCTGAAGGATTACGCGGTACGGGCCGTTGTAAATGCCGTCGACCACCTAGGCACGGTCGCCTACAAATTGACGGACCTGTTCGAGCAGCAAGCTTCCGAGATCTCCAACTTCGAGCTGAAGGTTGCGCGGTTGAACCAGGTACTGCTGTTGTCTATCGCTAAGAAAGCGCGCAGTCTATGGCTATGAAACTGTGAGGCTAAATTTACACTGCTCTGTTGTCACCCACCCGTATAGCAAATCTTCACCTGCCAAGTCTACGTGGACAAAGAAGGCCTCAGGCAGCAGCAGATGATGGGAGCAAACATGCAACACCACAAGCACTATATCCTGCCATGTAAGGAATGCAATAACTTTATCTGAACCTCAGGCCTCAGGAATGCACGTTATCTGAACTTTTAGTTTAGGAGAAAAGCTGAATTGAACTTCTGAATTTTCTGTGCAATGTAGCTACTGGTTATAAAAGAACTCAGGCTGTTGCACACCTGGGAACAGACACTAACCAGGAATCAAAGCCAAGGCCTTACCCCTCAGGTGTTTATTCTTGTTCTCCACATTGCAAAATTCATGTGTGCTACCCAGTACTTTCCATGCTACAGTAAAAGCTTTCACCTTTTGTGTGCAGCAAAGACGCTTTCCTGGCATCTGGCATCAGACAATAGCCCTTCTGTAAACAGAGCACAAAAACCTACATTCATGTAAGACTGAGACCGTCGTGTTATTCCGTATTTGTTCAAATTTATCTTAGGTGAAGTCTTATTTGATCTGCTGGGTGGAATGGAGCTGTGTTCTCCTCTGATCTAACTTGCTGCTGTCTGGGTTTTGTGCAGCCTAGGTGACAACAATATATCGCCTAAACTGGCATCAGATGGTTTGTTTCTTCTCGGTAATTCACTGTACTGTTGTTTGAGCTCTTAGAGAGCATGGAAACATATGAACACGATTTCACCTATTAACTGCACATATTTGCTAACTACTGTCCGGGAACAACATTTCTGTTAACTCTAGTATAATTTTCATTAATGAATGCACTCTGAAACTGTCAGCTGAATGTTCCATTTTAATTACTGATGTTTCAGGTAAGGAGCTGCCTGCTTCTCCCATTGGCAAGCATCCGCAGTCGAATCGGAATACCAAAACTGACGTTACAAAGAAGGTCGGCGCCAAGAACTTGAATATGTGATATAAACTGAAAGTGAAATCATAATGAATTAAGTGCATAATCATCATATTGTAGTCTTATCTCCATGATTTTGTTCTCCTTGTTTCCTAATGGCGACACTCTTGCAATTTCAGGATCAGTCAGGTTTGAGGCATGTGTCGACATTTAGTTCTTTCGACGGGCCTAAAGGGCGTGAAATCCAAAAGGTTCCTGTCGGCACAAAGAGCATGCTAACAGCTCTGTTTATCAAGCACAAGTCAGCAAAGATGAAAAACATCTCAGCTCGATGATCCTCTCTTCTTCATGCTGAATGACATCACTCTACATAGAGTATGGTCCTGAAAATCCTTGATTTAATTTCGAATAATAAACTTATAAAACCTTAATCAAAACTACTCAACTAGCCTAAAAATAAAAACCGCCCTTCAATGGAAGAGTTTTTCTTTTGTTTTTCAAAAAATTGAAAGTTTGAAGTTGAACTTAATTGAACAAGTCAAGCAATTCTATTTGCTCACAATCACAGGAAATCTGTCCACTACCTCGCCTGAACCTATGCAAAAGAAAAAAGATATCTAAGAGACATACCCAAATAAAGAAAAACAGAATAGTAATCTTTGACAAATTAAGAAGAAAAAAAGATTCTTATTTTGATACAAGAAGAATCGGCACTCACAATCCTTCTGAAAAGGAAGAAATCCTTTTATTTCTCTCGCCTTTGCCTTGGATTCAATTCTCTTCTTTTGCATGAGATAGAAATGGGGAATTCCAGACATTTCAAAAAAAAAGTGAAATCATAACGAATTACGTGCATAATCATCATGTTGTAGTCTATCTCCTTGATTTTGCTCTTTGTTTCCTGATGGCGCCTCTCTTGCAATTTCAGGATCAGTCAGATTTGAGGCATATGTCGACATTTAGTTCTTTCAACAGGCCTAAAGGGCGTGAAATCCAAAAAGATTCCAGTTGGCACAAAGAGCATGCTAACAACTCTCTTTATCAAGAACGAGTTAGCAAAGATGAAAAAGATCTCAGCTCGATGATCCTCTTTTGTTCATGCTGAGTGATATCACTGTATGTAGAGCATGGCCTTGTGTAGTTTTCGTCTCAGAATTCATAAGATGTCATCTTGCTGATGACTTAAATGTACTGGTTTCATATCAGCACACATCTGCTCTTGTATGCTGAAATTGTTCTTGCCAGAAGCTTTGGCATTTTGCATTAACTAATAGGCAGTACTACCGCTTAAAGATGACGAACAGTATTCTCTAGTATTATCCGTACAGCAGATGCTATCATGACAATCGTAGTGTGCAATGTAGGAGATGCAATTATGGGCATTTCAAGGTATACGCTGTTCAAAGTTCAGAAGTATGACGAACTTCAAGCTATATTCAGCCAAAGACACAATCTTGCTTGATATGATCATTTAAGAGTGTTTTACAAGCCCTTTACTTACATAGATCATCAAGGGGAAGAAATACAAAACCGAATGGCTCGATTCATAAGCCACGGAGGATGCATGCTGAATTCTAAGATACGATATGGTGTAACATGGAAGCACAAGACAGCTCAGGACACATGAAGGGAAGAACCGTCAATGATGACTGATAGTGTGTCCAAGTATACAAGATCACTTGCAGATACCTTAATAACTTCCGTGGCTGAGTATGAATGGCTTTGCTCATTCATCATTTGCAGATCACTTGTCTCAATGGATCCACAGAAATTGCAAGCTTTACATAAACCATTGGAAGATTCAAAATAGGCGCCGTCGGTTTGGAACAATCTCTGGGCTGTTCTTCTTCATCATCGCAGCAAACTCCTCATAGTTAATTTTCCCATCCTAAGTAGTAAAATAGGAAACACGGTAGTGAGTAAGCAAGTTAAGTAGTGCTTCATTTGAACATTTTACTTGTAAACACCTCACATCCACCAAAAATTAGAGCAAATTGTTTGAATGCGTGATTTGTTGATGGCTGAAGCTTACCGTGTTTGTTTATGTTTTACTTGTTTTTTTATGGCTTAAGCTTACAGTTAAGCTAGGAACTCTGTTGGTTTATGTTTTATTTACTTCTTGCGAGTGAACTTTGTTGGTTCATGTAACATTAGCAGATAAGTTCTTAAAACCAAGCAGTGTTGGATCGAAATCCAGATGCTTCTCATCAACATAGGTCAGTTAGTTTTATTGTATACAGAGCTATTTATTTTTTTCTCAAAGGCTACTTTTTGTAATGCATCCACAATCATAGATGACATAAATTCCATGATATGTAGAAAATAATAACTCTTTCTGTGTTTCAAAGATGATCAACTTAATTTATTCTATTTTCCAACTGAATAGTAAGTAGCAGTTCAAAATTTTACTTTTTTTTCCAGGTTAAATTTTTTACATCTTCATGACTGAGAGAATGCATCATATAACGTATGCTCAGGCAGCAGCCAATGGACTTATTTAGGTATTTGCTAGAATTACTCACATGATCCGTATCTACTTCAGCGATGATTTCTTTGATCGTTGCTTCATCACCCATATCATACTTCTTGAGAGCTTCTTCCAACTCATCAACTGTTATATACCTATGCAAAAAAAAAAAAGTTTGCAACCAACTAGATGGTCAGTGTAAAATGTCGAAATTGCAGATTAATCTACAGATAGTTAAAAGTGAAATTACCCGCTGTGGTCCTTGTCAAAATATTCGAAAGCTTTAAATATGTGATCTTCCTTCTCTAGTCTATTCATGTGCATTGTTGCTGATATGAATTCAACATAATCAATGGTCCCATTGCCATCAACATCAGCCTGTTCAGTAATGTAAGATAATGATCAAGGAGCTGAAACCAAAAGTGCTGGAGTTGTCAGCTAACTCGGACCAGTTCTACCAGACATGTGGATATGTCAATTTCACTTAAGTCGTTATACTGACTAAAGTCATATGGTATCATTCACTTTCTTCCTTTTTGGTTATAAATGCACATCCACCACAGAGTTGTAGTACGCTATTTTCATTAATACAGAACAGAGAGAACATGCAACTTTGTTTCGTTCGGTCGTTCCTATCATGGTACTTTTGTGGGTAAGCGTGCAGCGACAGGAACTCTAGTAGGAATAAGCAACTATTAAAACACATACTACAAAGTATGATCATACCGCCTCCATCAACTGCCTTAGTTCTGATTCGGTAATTTTGGTCCCAAGCTTTGGTAGACCAGCCCTTAGTTCTTCAAGGGTAATTGTCCCGCTGTTATCGGTATCCAGGGATTTGAACATTTCTCTTAAGCCCATGATCTCTTCTTCTGACAAGCTCTCTGCAACAATCTGAATGTAACGAAGGAAATGAGTATTAATATCTATCATGTACTGCAGACTGGACTGTCAAAGTGTCAATCAAGAAAAAAGAGAGAGCTTCAAGTTCAGATCATTTGGGTACCTTCAAGGCAACCTTCTTAAGCTTGTTCATGGCCCTGAACTGCTTCATTCTACTGATCACTGTAATATCAAGTGGTTTGTCTGGGGCCTCTCCATCCTCTCTAATCCATGGATGGTCTGTGTGCACAATGAATTCGATTGAGATACTAATACGCACAAGACTCAGTTTGCACTGACAGCATAAACAGCTTTAACAAATGTAAGTTAGGCATTACACTATCATGAACATGAGCAAATTGATCTGCACAACCAAGACTTCCAATAAACCAGATATGCGTGCCTGAAACAAAAAGAGACTTACTCAAAATTTCAGCAGCAGTAAGGCGCTCCTTGGGGTCTTGCCGTAGCATCCTCTTGACCAAGTCTTTAGCGCTATTCGAAATCGACGGCCAGGGTTCAGATGTGAAATCGATATGACCTTTAAGAACAGCATCGAATATACCATCCTCGTTCTCTGGCAAAACCGAAGGATACCGAGGGTTTCATGTTAGGACAACGACATCGAAATCCAATTGCGGCACAGCCAGCAGCGGAACGCACCTGCCCAGAAAGGAGGCACGCCGGAGAGGAGAATGTAGAGGATCACTCCGGCACTCCATATGTCCGCCTCGGCTCCGTACCGCCGCTTCAGCACCTCTGGAGCAACATAATATGCGCTCCCAACAAGATCCCTGAACTGCTCGCCTGCATAATTCCCAACCAACATATCCCGTTTAAGCTTGAGCACAACAATGATGATCTCACTTGCTAAGAAATAATTCAGGGAGGAGAATCGTTGAGTTTTGTTCCTTATCCCATCCCAGCTAGCACATTCAGTAAAGCTTGAGCACAATCCTCTACTAAAATTCAAGCAGCTAGGACTGGTCCCAGGGAAAATTAGTGAGGTTCGTTCCCTTACCCATTGCAGGTAGTGGTAAATCCAGTACAACTGACCAACAAGAATTCTACTTATAGGTACTATATCAATCAGATGGATGAAATGTAATTAGTACCTGGCTTGAAGAAGACTGATAGTCCGAAATCGGTAGCCTTGAGCGGCGAGTCCTCCCTCTTGTTGAGGAAGAGGAAGTTCTCGGGCTTGAGGTCCCTGTGCATGACCCCCATGGAGTGGCAGCTGTGGACGACGCTGACGACCTCCCTGCATAGCGCTGCCGCGGCGCGCTCGGAGTAGTGGCCCCTGGCGATGATGCGGTCGAAGAGCTCCCCGCCCTCGCAGAGCTCCATGACGAGGTTGACGCTGTGGCGGTCCTCGTACGCGCCGTGCAGCTCGACGATGCTGCGGTGTCCCGTGAGGTGGTGCATGATCTGCACCTCGCGGCGCACGTCCTCGGCGTCGGAGGCGTGGGCGAGCTTCCGGGCCGTGATGGACTTGCAGGCGCGCCTGGCGCCCGAGGCCTTGTGGGTGGCGAGGTAGGTGACCCCGAACTGGCCCCGGCCGAGCTCGCGGCCGAAGGTGTAGGTGGTCCGGACGTCCTCCATGGGGCGGCCGAGGACCCGGCCCACGTCTGGGAGGAGCGGGAGTTGGGGCTGGGGAGGAGGGGGAGGTGGGGGTTGGGGAGCCGCGGGGAGGAGGGCTTGGCGCCTGTGCTTTGGGCGGGGCCAGTTGGGCTGCTTGGGGTGGGAGGAGTGGTGGTGGTGGGAGTCGTCGGGGCGCGGGCGGGAGGCGCGGCCGCCCATGACGGCGGCGCGGGTTGAGTTGGGGAGGGGGAGGGGGAGTGGAGTGGGGTAGAAGGAGGAGGGGGGGATGGGGAGGAGGCGTCCATGGTTTTGCCTTGCCCAGTCCTTTCCCCTTTTGGTTGGAGCGCGTACGTACGGTCGTGCGCGTGGAGGCGGGCGGGTCGTCGGACGGAAACGGAGCACGGAGGGTCTGCCGTGGCTGCCAGGCTGACCCGTGCCGTGCGATGTGCGGCGCGATGAGTCAGTGGGCAGTGGGCAGTGGGGACGTGGGACTGCGAGGTCGGCGGGGTGACCATCGACGTCGTCCATGGTTTCATGTTTCTGGCCGTGAAGCCGAGTGGTCTGCAGTTGACGGCAGCACAGTGGTGGCTCCAATCCACCCGGCCGGAAATTTCCTCCGTCGCGTCCCCCTTTCCACGCGCTCCACCCAGCCCCGCGTATGTCGCGATCACCTCCCCTTGTCGAATTGTCTACTTTTTCCCGGCAATTTTCAGTCGATAGAGTTATCGTGTACTCCTACGTGTCATTTGGTGATCAACCATGTCACATCATTGTAAGTAACCACTGCATTCTTTTTTTTTGCGGGGGAAAAAAGTCCGTTTCATCCAAAATTTGATGAATGAGTAACCACTGCATTCGATTCGGAAGAAAAATACTAGTACTACTAGTAACCAGTGCATTCTACTCTCTCCTTTTCAAAGTATATGATGTTTTCGTTTTTGTCAAACCAATGTATCGAAACGTACATTTTACTATCAAATTCACTCCGACCTAAACAGTAAAAGTCCGTTTGACAAAAGCTAAAATATACTCCCTCCACCTCAAAAATAGATATCTCAAGTTTCTCAAATTTTGGATAAATCTATATACCAAGTAGTGTCCTTATTCATCCAAAATTTGAAAAATCTGGGGCATGTATTTTTGTCATTGCCATGTATTTTTGCTTTTCTCTTTCTACCGTACTCCTTGTTGCGATTGGGCTTCACTGGGCTCATTCATCTCCCGCTATCCAGCTTGGTGGCCAGGTCGTCCTCTTGAGTCAAGCCGTGGGCTCCCCCGCACTCCACTCTCGATTTGAAAGGGAATCGTGAAAGATCGGGCCACCCTAGAGGTTTGCCCTCAACATCATCTGGTATCAGCAGCTTTTGGTTGCCACGGATTTCTCATCGATTTGGTCTTTTCCCCATAAATTCGAAATTTCCACCAAAAATAGCCCCAATTCGTGTTTTGGACCGATCTGTGATTTGAGTGCGTTTTGGTAGGTTTTGATCCGTGGATTACTTGCTAAACTTGTTGATCTACCTTCCCCTGCGTTCACATGGCCTAATTCCTTGATCTCCCCCATCAATTTGAGGTTTTGGTTCGAGTTTTTCCGCCAAAACTCGTCCTGTTCGTGTTCTGGAACTTCTGGATCGACCGGACCGGACCGTCTGGCCAAAACAGACCGGAGTATCCGCCCCACCGGAGTGTCCGGCCTAAAATGACCGGATTCTCCGCCCCGGCCAGACTATCCGGCCTGCGCGCACCGGACTGTCCGCCCCCTGCTGACAGAAAAATCTGCTTCACGGTTTTGAGCATAACTTTTGCATACGAACTCGTATTTTGGTGTTCTTTAGCTCGTTTTGAAGAGGAGAAATAGCTCTACATCAACATCTCCGTGGTTCATGCTATCTACTTCATCCAAATTCCATGAGCAAGGCGAAATCCACCAATAAAGGGTGAAGATTGGCGATGAAAGGTATAAAAATTCCGCGACTTCTCCCCACTTGCATCCCTTTGTGAGCTACACTATCTTTGCGTTCAACAAACACCTATTGAGACTAGTTCCTCCTATGATTGCTTGGCTATGCACATTTGATACCTTGTAGAATTCCGAGCAAAAGTTGTGAGCGCGCTATCTCATATAGTTATCTTGTATAGTTGTTGGCGCAAAGAAGAGGCAAGTGAAAAATAAAAAATAAAGAGAAAAAAATAGAAAAAGAAAAAGAAAGAAACAAGTGCCTCATAGAATAGGAAGCGCAAGCTCGATGAACATCAAATAGGTGGTACTTATTGTGCATATCTTATAGCCCACCAATTTATTGCAATCGATCTAGCGTCTCTTCTTGCACTTGTGCGACACGAGCTTATAGTCTTCGCTAGGTAATCATTTGGTTCTTAGCTCACTTTCTCCGTCGCACAAGTCCCATTTATCCCACCGTGTGTGTTTCCGTGTACATAATTCCTATCTTGTGGATTGACTTGTTTTGCTTTGTGATCATCGTGGTTCTTTACTTGCCATTACAATATCTTGATTTTGGATTGTTCTTGGACATGCCACCTTCCATACCCATCCACCATAAGCTTTGTGTGTGTGTGTTTTTTTAGTGGTTAGTTGGTTTTGGTGTTCCGCGTGAACTTCACTTTGCTTGGTTTTGATTGCTCTCAAGTGTTGCCACTTGCACGATACTATCTTCCAAGGTAAAGTAAGGTTTGACGTTGCATTCCTAACCCCCTACCACTTCCATATACACCACCTGGTCTTGTGAATCATGTCTAGGGACTCCGGAACCGAGGATGATATCTATGAAGAATCCATGATGAGCCACCACGACTACGACTCCACAAGTATAGATGACATGATGGAGCACGACATCGACAATGGCTCCGCATGCTTTGAGGACCCGGAGCACTACACCTATGACGGCTCCACATGTATGGAAGACATGGAGCACGTCATCAACTATGGCTCCTCAAGCATGGAGGAATTGGAGCTCTACATCGACAATGGCTCCTCATGCATGGAGCACTACACCGACAATGGCTCCACATGCTTGGGTGATATGGAGTACTACATCAACAACGACTCTCCAAGCATGGATGACTTCGAGTGCTACAACGACGACGCCTCACCAAGCATGGAGGACATGGCGAGCTTCATCCACTTCGAGGGCTCTTCCATGAGCCATGAAGAATACCTCCACTGCTTGGAGATGGAGGACTACTACGCCAAGCTAGCGGAGACGCATCGTCAAGAAACCATGACCTTCAAGGCCAAGCGTGCCACACCAAAGGGCACCACCTACTTCGATGATCCACCTCCAAGGCGTCAAGCGCCACCACCTACATGGCGTCATGCACCACCATCTCCAAGGCGACGAGCGCCATCAACTCCAAGCCGTCATGCACCACCATCTCCAAGGCGATTAGCGCCACACCTCCAAGCCGTCAAGCGCCACCATCGCCAAGGCACCAAGCACGACCATCTCCAAGGCGTCAAGTGCACCAACCTCCAAGGCAACAAGTGCCACCGCCTACAAGACGAGTGGCGCCCCAACATCATCTTCCCAAAGAGACGCCACCAAGCAAGAATCCCCATCGACATACATCCTCTAGAGATCATCACCAACATCAAGAGAATACAAGACGTCATTCAAGGCATCTTCGCCATGAAGACGGAGAGTACATGTTGAGCACCATCCATAATGCTCAACGAAGCTCAAGAAGGCACCACCATGAAAAGAAGAGTGCCAAGGACAAGAAGCATCGTCGCGAGCGTCATGTGGATGATCAAGTGTGCCATCTACATCAACCTTTGGCAAGGCACGCCAATGACCTCCGTCGACACCATCATAAGGCACCTTCAACTACTCGTGCCACCACCAAAATGGCACCAAGAGCAAGCTCTCCTCCACGCCATCAAGATTTAACGCCAAGACTTGACGTCCTAGATGACGCATGCAACCTCATGGATGAGGAGGACGAAAACCTCTACTTCGCCAAGTTGGACGAGTACGTCAAGAGGACTACACAAGCCAAGGTGCAAGATGGCGACGACAAGATCAAGAATGGTGAGCATGGGACTTTCCCTTCACCAAAGGAGGCGCAAGGAGTTGAGAGAACCGAGCCTACCCCCATATGCTTGAGTGATGATGTGGTACCAATCCCATGTGAGTATGAGAGCCACTTAGCCCACTTGAGTGAAAACAAGAGTGAGATGAGTGACTCCACCATACGTGAGATTGAGTGCTTCCACTTGGAGGGCATGAGTGATACACCTAGTGAGTTGAGAGTGGTAGTTCATAGGTCATGGGAGACCACTTTGATTTCTAACGACTTACCCTCTACCTCTAGTGTGTTATCCCATGATGTGCTAGGTTCCATGGATAAAGAAGCATCAAGCTTGGAGATGATGATGCCTCCACCCAAGAAGATGAACATGGTGGATGAAGATGATGCCATCCCCATGCAAGAAGAAGAAGTCGCCCACATGGAGGCCAACACTACCACAAGACCCACTTCATATGAGAGGTATGAACAAGGTAAAAATAAGGGTGTTGATGATGCCATGATCCCACTAGTGGACATGATGACTTGTGATGATTGGCATGCTATGGATGATGTTTCTGATATCGCATATGACTCATTGGTATTTCCATGTGATACTTTGCCTTTGCATAATGTTGAGCATGTGAAATTATTTGATTGTGATGATGTTGCCATAAACATGCCATGCTATAAACGTTACATTGATGATATCATTGCTTGCACTTTGTTGAACAATTGCTCTTTTCGATGGTTTGCTTGTAATGATGTTACCAATGGTACCCCTCGGATATTGCTTTGTCATGAATGTTTTACAATCTCTCTCGTTGCTTGCAATAAGTTGAATAATTGCTCTTTCACTTGTTTTGCTTGCAACAATAATTCTCATATGGTTTATATTGAGATGGCCCCCATAGCTTTCTCAAATTTTGGAGATTTTGATGATTGCCATGATAAGCATGTTCCCCACTTGCATACTCACCATGCATATTTTTCATACTTGATTGACACTAATGGTGATGTGCACAAGAAGAGATATGTCATGATGGATGATGTATTTCTCTACCATGCACACACGTTCTTCCTTTTGTGCTTGATGTGTGTAGGTACCCGCAAGAGAATGTCAACCTCGGTTGAGCACGAGTTGACAAAAAGAGCTCTAGAGAGCATCCCCCAAGTGAGTTCACGATCGAACCCATCTCTGATACCTTTTGCATGCTTTGCATCTTTCATGTTGAACAATTGCTCTTTTCTACGGTTTGCTTGCAAGCATGTTAATGATATTCTTTCACCTTGTGACAATCATGTTTCTTTGCTATTGGATATTGATGCTTTGTGTGTTGCCACAAAAATGTTGAACAATTTCTCTTTCCGATGTTTTGTGTGCAACCATAATGCCATTTTGAGCATGTATTGTCATGAGAGCTTCCAAGTCTCTCGTACTGTTGTTGCAACAAACATAAGGACCACTTGCTCTTTCATATGGTTTGTTTGCAAACATGTTGTTTTTGCTTCCGCTTGCGATACTCATACCCCCATGATTTTGGCTTTTGATGATATGTGTATGGCATCCAATATATTGAACAATTGTTCTTTTCAATGGTTGGTTTGCACACATAATGATGTTGCTATTCTTCCTCATGTGTTTTTGCCGAATTCTCCTAGCTTTGCATCAAAGATGTTGATCAATATTTTAGTCAATTGCTTTGAGTGCCACACTAAGATGTTATATGGAGTTTTTGAGTTCCCACATTTGGATGATGTTCAAGCAACTTTCATGCACTTTGACCTTGCATACGCATTTCGTTTGCGATACTTGTGCTAATAGTGTTGTGAACAAGAATGGACATGCCACAAATGACATGCTCCTCTATCACACACAAACATATGTTGCTTGGTCTTTGTTGTATGAAGGTACAATTGCTTACGCGTCAACCCCTATGGACCAAGAGTTGACAAGATGAACCGTAGAGAGTCACCTATGGCTGCCCTTCAACGAGCCATCTCTACATCCTAAGGTGAATTCACTCTACTTGAGGACTCATAATATAATCTTCATGAATTGGCTATGCTTTGAGTGTTGCTTCGCTTTTGTGGTGAGCTTTGTAGGCTTCATTGAAGGTGAAGGAACATTGAGGTGTTGTCAATTCAATCTTCCCGAGGACAACTATATGGTGAACCCCAGGATCAAGAAGGTCTCTCGACATCTTCTACTTTGTATGAGCGTGTAGAGTCGAGGACGACTCTTTTTGAAGGGAGGGGAGATGATGTAGCCCGACCTTCGGTCGTTACCACATCATGGTCTCCAACTTATGCCAAGTCGCCATGGACTCCAAAGGTGAATCCGTTCCTCTATGCGAACCCACTTCCTACCCTCTTGAATGGTATACTACTTCATACTACGTCCCATATCAATGATAGGTTCACACCGACAAGATGAAGGCTTGGAAGAGAAGATGGACAAGGAGCAGCAAGCTGCAGAACTGGAGTCTCCGCCGTCATCGCCCCGGAGAGTCCGCCCGGAACCAGCCGGAGTGTCTGGCGCAGCTGGACTGTCCGGCGCGACTCGGCCGGAGTGTCCGGCCTGCCCCAGCCCCAACCTGGCGTGGACATTCAGAAGGCCACTTCGGACACTACCCGAACACTACCCGGAGTGTCCGGCCACCCCGGACTGTCCGGTCACTCCGACCCGGACTGTCTGGCCCAAGTGATGGGCCTGCGAGCCAACAGCTGGGCCCTTGGCCCATGTACCCATCTATTTCGCACCAAACCCTAGTTTTATGCCCAAACTACCCCTGAACTTGTGGTTGGCCTATAAATAGAGCCCCCACCCCCTCATGTATCCCTTAGGCATAGATGATAGACTAAAGAAAACCCCCTTTGTGGAATCTCTAGTTTTGCCTCATCCCCTTCTACCAAAGGGGATCGACTATCGTCACCACCTCGTCGGAGTTTGCATCGCGCCTCCCTCGTTGTACAAGGCCTTGGCATCGGTGTCCCTTTGCCAAGACGTCAAGACCCTCTCCAAGGTGTTCTTCCCTCTCCGCTTGGGATTGACGGGAGCACGTTGACCGATCTTTCCTTGCGAGGATTCTATCGGACCGGTGGCCACCGGTGAGAGCAATCGGCCTTGTATCGTGTGTGTTTTGCGTGTGTTCATCGTGTTCTTCGCGAGGTGTGCGTCCGCTTCCGCTACCTTCCCCCTTTCCCCTCACTTTCCCATCGATTTGCGTGTGTTCCCGCCCTTGAGCACCAGCTTGCCCCAAGCATGGGCATGGGGAAATTGCTGACGAAGAACGTCGGGATCCTCCGGAGTGGCCGCGGTCTCCGGCACACTGCTCCATTGCACTAGGATCTGTGCCACCGTGTGCATTCCTCTGGTATGCACCCGGGACTGCAACACTTGGACAAGAACATCAAAAACAACATCAGGCGATGGTAACTATGGTAGGCCAACACATGACATGGCTTCAACTGGGAGACATGGAAGATGGGATCTACGTGACTGGCCACAAGCAACTCAAGCTTGTACGTGACTTGACCAATCCTCTCTGCCACAAGGAACAAACTAAAAAAATTAGAAGGACAGCTCGTGACACGAGCAACAGTGGTCTTAATATAAGGCTACAGACGGAGGAATACTAGATAGCCAACGAAGAACTATCTTGCAGTGCGGTTCTTGTCAGCTTGGTCTTCATCCGCTGCAGCATTAAATTCTCGAGTGATGTTGGCGAATTGAAGCACGGAAAACTGACTACCAGAACTGGCCGGTGAACATCGGGTCTCTATCAAAGATGAGTGAGAGTGGCATAATATGAAGCTTGAAGATATTATCAACGAACACCTCATCAACTTTGCTAGTTGTGTAAGGATGCCTCAGCGGAATGAATGAGCATACTTTGTCAATTTGTTCACAACTACCACTAAGTAGTTGAAATGTCGCGAAGGAGGCAATGCATCGATGAAATCCATTGTTGCCGCTTCTCATGGTTTAGAAGGAACTAGGAACGGGTTGGAGCATACTTGGCGTGTGGATGGGTGCTGGTTTAGCTTGTTGAAGGTCTGGTAGTAGCGGACAAATTCCTTGACCATTTGCTTCATGTGTAGCCATTTGAACACAAGGAATTAATATGACGGTAAGACATAGGAAACCATAATGCCCACCTTGAGGACTATTGTCGACACGATCTACAACTAAAGAGTGGGATTGTGGCCGATCGACCCAAATGCTCCCTTTCTAATTAATGAAGGATGCCCTAAGGCCCTCCACAACGTGTGTTTTCATCGGTGCCATATTCACTTTTTAGTTTTTGGCATCGATGCCCTACGCTGCCCAGCCGGTGCCAAACAAAAATTTCTGGGCATCGGTTCCCCTACTTGCTCCGATGCCACAAACTCTCCTGCAATAAAATATTGATTCCAGGCTGCATGATAGCTGATGTGAAGCCAAATTCTAGACTAGTTCTCACGAATGCATGTAAGAAAAATGTTTGTTTATGCATGTGGAGATTAAGTTGAAGCGGTGCCAAATTCACAACGTTGTGGGATGGGTGCTAAACCATTTTGTTCTGCCATCCCTGACAACATGCAATACTTTTGATGAATGTGGCACCGGCTACGTTGTGAAAGGCCTAACTGAGAGTATAATTCTCCTCCGAAGATGGTTGCAGTTCCAATTTCTGCTATAGTTGTTGTGTTGTGTCATCATTTAGGTAGCTAGTTTGTACTGCTGAGAGCCAAGTGGGCTAGACTGTACTGACAACCATGTTTCTAGACAACCTTGTGTTGGAGGCCCATTATTTTAGTTAAGTACTTGCCAATCAGTGTGAAGAAGTTGATCATTCAAGTGAGTCAAGCTTTTATCATGGTACGGCCGGTCGTACTATGGTACCAAGATCAGCAGAATGTGACCGGCATGGTTGTGTAGCTATTCGTCATTCCTAGAGCGGCCGTGTCGGGGGCTTGGGAGGCCTCATGGATAGAATTTATTGACCGTTATTTTTCCGCTGCTAACTGGCTATGGGATGGATCCCGCGCATCAGAAAGAATACAAATCTGATTGTATTCGTCTCCGTTGGTGGTTTGTGTGCTAAATACCACATGCCAGAAGGTAACATATCTATTTGTTATCATCGCTACTCAGGAGGTAAAGGGGAGGTCCCACATGTAAGAAAATGAGCCAAATAGACGACAAGTAATGTCAATGTAACGACAACTGGTGTCAGGTATGTCTACGGGTACGAACATAATGAGATCACGTCGGCTGGCGGCATTTATCCAATTGACCGATTCGTAATGGCAGTCTCAATTTCCAGTTGAATTGGAAACACCTTTCATAATAAACCCTAAAATTTTAGGTTCGAAAATAAATCCATTTAAGATGACCAAAGTCAACAAATGAATAGTTACAAAAAGTACAACATCATTGTTCATGCATAATTTTTTTCCTTCACTACCTACCAAATGAACATGAATTCATACCTCAAAGGGAACATGGTTATACACTTCATAGAACTACACCTTTCTACATGCCGCATTTTTTAAGAGTTTTCAAAAGTATCAAACAGGGTTTTCACGGAGTTTTCATTGTGACTGATTTCCATAGGACATTTTTCCCCAAGTTTGTGGGTGGGTTTCATGCATTAGAGCATCTCTAGCATATACCTTAAAAGCTCGTACCGCAAAAATGGTCTGCAGTTTACCGCAAACCACTTTTGTAGTTCCAAATTTATCAGCGCAGAGAAGATGCTGAAACACATACTGCAAATTTGAAAGAAAAAAACAATTTGGCACCAGATGATCACAGGTTCATACATACGGGGATAGTTTGATCTTACAAATCATCATAATTTAGACATCAAATCGATACCGATGCGGCATCGATGCAAACCCTAGCGCAGACCTATGCAAACCCTAGCGCAGACCTAACCCTACCGGCGGTAGCTACTCACCGGAGCTAGTTGTCGCGGCGTCGCGCCTACTAGCTGTCGGAGGAGTCGGAGTAGTCCACGACGAAGAAGCCAAGCCGCGCCTGGTGCTCGTGCATGGAGCGGCGCATCGCATGGCGGACCTGGCGCTGCTCCGTGTCACGCTCGTCGCGGCGGCGCTTGGCGCGCTCCCACACATCAGAGACGATCGTCCTGAGGGAATTGAACTTCGCCTCGCGGACGCCGTCGTCCTCCGTGGATGCGCCGTCGCTGGAGGAGTCATCAGAGTCAGAATCGGTAAATGATCCCCCATATATCCATAGGGAAAATTAGTGAGGTTCGTTCCCTTATCCATTGCAGGTAGTGGTAAATCCAGTACTACTGACCAGCAAGCATTCCACTACAGGTGATATATCAATCAGATGAATGAAATGTAATTAGTACCTGGCATGAAGAAGACGGACATGCCGAAATCGGTGGCCTTGAGTGGCGAGTCCCCCCTCTTGTTTAGAAACAAAAAGCCTGAAGCCGGCGAGGTGGTGCTGCTCCGGGCCAGAGCTCCACGAGCACACGCGGCCTCTGAGCGGCGGCGGGCTGCCTCCTCCGCAGAGACCGGCGGTGCGCGAGTTCGGTCGCTCGAGCTACCACCGTGACGCGGCAAAGCGCCACCACGGCCGGAAACATTGCGGCACGATTGGCCAGCCATGGGTGCGGGGAGGGCTGATGCAGCGACAGGCAACGGCGATTTGAGCGGGGTCGACGGGCGGCGTCGGAGTCGGTGTCGGCGGCGCGACCCCTGGTGGGTTTCTGCGCGTGGGGATTGGGTAGAAGAGGATGTGGTTTACCGCATCCGTGGCCTCCCGTCCCGAATATATGCGGGACGGATGGGCCGTTTTGTGGAAAACGGCAATTTTTTTTGGGTACGGGCCGTTTTACGGTATCTGGAAAGACCATTTTTAGACTGCGGTAGCGCATATCGGCAGAAAAATTTACGGGATGGCTGTTTTGTTGTATATGCTAGAGATGTTCTTACACAATAATAGTACTCTCTCCGACCCATATTAATTGACTCGAATTTGTCTAGATCAGATGTATTTAGACATGTTTTAGTATAGATATATCTGAATCTAGATAAATCAAGGTCAACTAATATGGGTCGGAGGGAGTACTAGCGTAGTCGTTCCAGTACAGCTGGGTGCTCCGTTAAAAAAAACTACGACTGGGTGCGCACCCTGAACAATACTTACCCAAATGTTCCCTTGCTTTCTTCCTATCCACACGCTCCATCGATCTGTGGCTACAAGCACAAGCCAACCACAAACACAAGGAAATCAACAAAAAGAATCCTGGAGACACAAGGCAAGTCAAAAGGGAAAAGACAGAGGAAAGGGGGTGCGGATTCCATGGAAGACGCGGCGGACGATAGGACGGCTGTCGGTCGGTCATACACAAAGAATTCCCCGTAGACAAATGCACTCCCTTAAATATACCCCTCCGTCCAAAAAAGATGTGTCTAAATGAATTTAGACACGTTTTAGTGTGTAGAAACATCTAATTTTAACAAATCTAAGATATACTTTTTAGAACGAATGTGTAAGTCATATTGACTTTTAAATGCTAAATGTAAGTCACATTGACTTTTAAATCTAATTTTAACAGATCGAAGCATCTATATGTTGAGGACAATGAAAATTTCACATGTGCATATCAACTTATCCCTTGCAACACAGACGACACAAATACTCCCAAACAACCTCAACTCGCAAAAGAAGTACAGTAGTGTATATGGATGCAGGCATGCATGCCACTAAACGAGGGTGGATCACAGTGAGCTGCAGTCGGCTGTCTGGAAAGAGAGCTCCTCCTTGGCAAGGTCGTAAAGCACGTGTACGTTCTGCAATTGGAAGTTGCCGATGATGCTCATACCGCTGTTATTTTCCATCACCATGCACGATATGGAATTGTCCAGCGGCGCCCAGTAGTTCTCCGGCGGCAGTACCAAATCCGCTCCGCCACTAAAGTGGAACACCATGGACGGCACTGACTTCTCCTGCGCGGCCGCCACACATAGGTCCATCCCACTGCCAGCGGGTGGTGGCACGAGGCTCCCGTTCAGCTGCCTCCCGAGCTCCTCTCTCAGGGGCCCGTACGCCCCGTCGGCCAGAGCCGTAGTAGGGCTGCCGGAGTCGATAACGACGCCGCTTTCGACGTTGGGCGTGAAAGCGAACACCGCCGGTGAGATGGGAAGCCTTGTGTGTCCCACGGTGATCCCGACGAGTGGGACGAAGTAGAATGTGTACACTTTAGGGGCTTCCACGAAAGGCATGGACATCACAGGGCTGCCGCCGGTGAGGATCGCGGAGGCGCCGACGAAAAGGTGGCTGCTGGCGCCGGTAGTAGCGTTGCTGCGGAGGTAGGGGGTGTGGCAGTAGGAGAACCTGGTGGCGCCCGTCTGAGAGACGAGCGACAGGGGGCCGCGACCGAGCCCGATGATGCCGGATGCCCCGTCGAGGGTCCCTGGAGTGAGGTACAACCCGTCGGCGCAGCCAAACGTGAGCGTCGCAGAGCTGTTTTCGAAGGTGAAGACCTCGGTACCGATTGACCCTGCGGCGTCGCCGGCGTCGTAGAAGACCCCGAAATGGCAGCTGCCGTCCGTGGCGCACGTGTGCTCTTGGTTGGCCTTGCACAAGGTGTCGTTGCATGGCACGGGACGGAAGGTGTCGGACTGGGACGCGTTGAAGAACGGCAGGCCCTGCTTGACGCAGGACTGTGCGAGGCAGGTGGAGCACTGCGTCCAGATGAGGTCGCTGCCGGTGTCGATGAGGGCCTCGACGCGCTGGGGTGGGGTGCCGATCAGGTACTCCGCGACGTATTGGCTGGTGTTCCAGTGGACCGGCACGCCCACGTCGGCAATGGAAGCCAGCCGCTGCCGGGTGCTGGCCATGGCGCGCTGCACGCGCTCTGCCGTGGTGTAGCTCCCCCTGGCATCAACGTGGGTAAGCTCCATGTGTAACCCTGCGGTAGTACAAGTAACCAGGGTAGCACTGGAGCACAACACGAGAACGATGAACACCAAACATATTTCCATATTGTTTCCCCTGGGGTTTATTCGGTGCTCCTCCCGATGTTAGCTTAATTTAGCTCTGTTTGTAACATGCATGCTGCCTCCATACATATATGCATCCGGATAACATGTGGAAACAAACCAGCTGAGCTGATGGGGGATGTATTACGGACGATATATACATTCCTAATTTACTAGTCCGTTTATAAGGTAGTGCACTTTAACTTTTGACCTAAGTTAAACTTATTATATTTGACCAACTTTAAAGGGAAAGCACAGCAACATTTGTAACACTAAGTTATACTACTAGATCCATTTTAAAATGTAGTTTCGTAATGTAAACATTTAACATCATATATATCGCTGCATTTGTGTATAAAATTGGTCAAAACATAAAATTTGACTTACGACAAACAAACGGAGAGAGTACTAAGCTGGTATAATCAAGTCCCGGGTGCCGGCCTGAGCCATTGGAAAATTCTCCCATTATACTCCAGTACATACAGCTAGCAGCTGGCTGCATTGCTTCAAACGAAGCGTGTGGAGATCCTCGTAGCTCTCCAAGTGCCGACCTTTATAAGAAGCTTGGATCTTGTCGCCAAATCGTAGTTTTTTTAATCAGTGTTCTCTGGACCTGTACTCAGGAATTGTACTGATCCACCCGGACAAGTCCATCTGTATAATTTGACACGTAAAAAGTGGCGGACCAAGAACGTCGGCTATTGAGCTTGTGACTAATAGTTGTACAACAGGTTACATTTGGATTTTGAGTTGTAAATGGTGTGGTTAGGGTATAAGTCTTACTACTAGAGTTGGACCCTTGCCCCCCCTGAGAGTGGGCACCACAAGTTCTAACTCATTACGACTTGATATCAACACACACCGGTGACCGGGCGACCAGTGTTATGGTATGTCATTTCAAAAATTAGTTAAACATTAGTGACTTATAATACTACATTGATAAAAAGAATCATGAACATTCTTAGTTACATTGATAGGTGGCATGGAGCGTCAAGATGGGTTGAATTTTAAATCATGAAACATGCTTACATTGATAGGTGGCATGAAACATCAAAGTGGTTCGAATTTTAAAGCTAAGCTAACTCTTTTCCCAATAATAAGGCGTAATTTTTTTTTCCAAATGTCAAACTATGTTAGTTTGATCATTTTTAAAGAAAGCCTTAACACCCGAAATACAAAATCAATGTTATTATGTAGCTGCCATATTATATCTATATAGTGCTATTGTTGTTGATAATGTTTCTTAAAAAATCACTATGCACATGAGTGGATCAATCCTAACTGCTCTGAACAAAATGCCTTTGTACCTGGTCTTAAGGTGACACCCATCTATGCAAATGAGTGATCTACATACTTCTAGGGACCCTCTCTTGTAGGCATCATAGGACCAGTACAAAGTTGCCAAGTACTCTTTTAGAACTGGATCTAATTGCTCTTTTGCTTGATTTGTGCAAAGAAAAAAATCTAGAGCTAAGGTTTGATCTCATCAACTCTTGGCCATAGTCAAACAACAATGTGAACTGCTCTGCTCATCCCCATGGATTATATTTAATGCAGCCTTTCTAGCTCTTTCCAATTTAAACCACATGTTGAATTTGCTTCTAACCTTTGCTGCAAATGAATTGAAATCCATTTTCTAGTTATCTCTGAATTCATCAATAAAAGATTGTGCGAGAATGGAGTTGTCACTATCTTCAGATCCCACAATCTCTCACATGTGTCATCATCACATAGCTTCCTAATTACAATGGCCTCTTTCCTGTTGTCCCGTGACACATTAATCATCCAAGAGCAACCTTCTTCTTCATCACATTCAACATTTATCTGAGTTGGTTCATTCCTTGGCTTTCTAATTTTTACTATTTCATGGACATTGTATGCATTTAATGCTTTTTTGAATTCTGCCATACCAGAGAACACGATGCCCGTTTTGAACACCGGTGTTTCCATATCCACTTCTGAATTGAACTCCTTGAACTTGTACTTTCGCTGCATGTGCTTATCCACTATGAGATTTAAATCATCATGATCAAGCCAGCATCATCCGCTTCTTCAGCTATCATTGAAAGCTCATTTTTATTGTTAACATCTCTGTCGGTATACTCTAAAAATGGATTATCATCACCATCCTCTGCATCATAGTCACTGCCACAGAATTCAGTGTCACCGCCATCTACAACATCTCCATCCTCACTCACAACATCCCTAAATATGTCTCTGCTTGCATATGAGCTTGGAATTTCACTCTGAGCACCTCCATAGTCCGTCTCTGCTGTAATTTCCCGCCTTCAACCTGAGATGCATTTTCCTACACTTCCTCATCTGCACTTCCATTCTCTATTGTATATCTGCTAGAAATTGGTACTATCACATCATCTCTAAGCCCATTTGAAAATTGCAATGACCAACCTTGAAGTGCAAGTTCTTCTCATCCTTGACAGCTTGCATCATTGCACGAATGTTAGCATCTTTGTTAATTATGGAAAGGCCATTAGAAATAGATCTCCTAGTAAGGCCCCAATAGACACTTGTTCTGGCTGTAATACCATTCCCTCCTTGCCTAACAAAATCTTCAATCCATAGTCTAGAGATGGTGTAGTGTTGCAATTATCAAAATGGTCAACACTACTAGTGACATAGCTCAGATTTTCCTTCAGTCCACGAAAAAACCATTTGTGCTCCAACACCATAGTGAACCTATCGGGATCATCTGCGCAAATCACACAATACACATGAAAAATTAGTCAGTGCAAGAAATCATAAACTGAACTTAGTGTCAAATTGTTAGAAAAGTTCAAAAACTCAGTTAACTATCACAAGGAACATGACAACTTTGAAAAGTATAAAAGGGGGATTCACTAGTATAGATCGGGCCTTCGATGGAAATGACACTTCAGACATGATGAATCAAACCATCGCTACGTGTGGGTGTGCGATGAGTCTCTACTACGATTTTGGAGCTCGTGTGCAAAAGGACGGACCATTGGTCAAAACGCACCATGTGCGAAAGGACAGACCATTGGTCAAAACGCACCGTGTGCGAAAAGATTCTCTCATATGTAACTTATCCCGACCGGCGGCTTACACGAGGTATATACAACGATAAAAACTTAGATCATCAACGGCCCATACTGCGGGGGTCACTTTTCACCCCGACGTTAGCGGTCTTATTGAATATGGATCACAATATAATTTTTTCTTAAATCTAAACCGCCAATGGTAGCGTTGAATAAAAAAGGTCAATGATTGTCAAATTTATCTTTGCTTTTATCGTGGTGGAACACTATGAAATTAAAATACCCACCTATGAGAATAGGATATATGTTATCGTTTGCCAATTAACCAATTCACGGAGAGATGCATCTTTATATTCTTTCTAGGCTGCTCCATATACACAATAAGACTCCATACGAAATTATCGGTTGTTTTGTGGATATGGAGTTTAATTTGATAATCTCCATCCAAAATGTCCAATACCCAAATGTACCACGTTGCAGCCAACAAAAACCAAGTAAAGTCTAGAGCACCTGAAAGTCAGTTAAGAAGGTTCAACGAGAAATCTCATCTATCCATTTTGGAAATAGCCATAAAATCAAAATTATAAACTCATGCATAATCAGCAATGTGTAAATATTTTATTCAAGTCATCAAGACATATGTTATTCAAAAACATGCCATTCATTGAGAAATATTGGAGATTGGATCACGTTCGCCCTTTTCCATGACCTTTGACTCTTTTTTGTACGTAAGGTCTTCAATTTCCAGCCAGATGCTTTCAAGTTTGTTTAAAGAACTAAGACCAACCTCTTGTAAACCCACCTCTAAAACCTTACCAACTAGATGTGAGAGAAGTTAACCATCAACTATTGCGTGCGCCTCCTCATTATCAAGTTATGGGGTATCTGACTTATTTGAGAGCTTTGTGGTGACCGTGGTCAAACTCCATGTGCCTCAAAGTTTTTGTTAACACATTAAGTGGTATATACACTTTTAGTATCACATCTTGCAACACGGAAGCGTTTTAGTCTCACATCTTGCAAAGTGAGCAACACCTAATTCCAATTTGATCGGATTTTTGGAAGTTTGACCGATTAGTCCATGTCCATGTTAGAGCTGTCTCGACCATGCATATTTATGTTTTAGTCCCACAACTTGTTCGTAATGTGCAAACTAGTCTCACAACTTGTAAAATGCAGGTCCAACATGTGAGGGCTGAAAAAAACTACTACATTAACAGACTAGTGAATCGAAATCAGGTTCCACTCTTACCGAACAATGGTGCCTGCCATTGGACCACAAAATGTTGTATAAGTTAGGACGGTACTTTCTTATATTAATGACGCTGATGAACATTCTGTCGCTGATTACGAAGGCTGAGGGACAAAAAAAATTGGCTTTATTTGCCAAGGGGAATCAAGCACCGGTCAGATGTGTTGACTGGAGGAAGGGAACGAACCAGTGGAACGATGGTGTGTATCTTGTCGCTGTACAGGGCCGTACCCAATTGAACCAGAGTTGTGGATGGGATGGTAGATCGTAGAGCCTAAGGCGAGGACGAAAAAGACCGGGACGGCCGCGGACGCAGGGCTTGGTGGCAGCGGCCTGCGCTTGGCAGGAGTTTGGCCGAGATGCTGGAGGCGAGGACACGCAGACTTGTAAGACGAAGAAGCACTAGTAGAAAGAGGGAATTTGGTTCAGCGCCCAAATTTCATTGGTCCCGGTTCGTTTTCGTAATCGGGACCAATACCAGGCACCGGTCCCGGTTCATGCCATCAATGCATTGGTCCTGGTTCATCTGTAAACATTGGTCCCGGTTTATGGCATGAACCGGGACCAATGACCCCGCGATGCACACGTGGCTCTCTGCGAGGCATTGGTCCCGGTTCATTCTAACAACCGGGACCAAAAATCCCGCGACGGTCAGCAGTCCGGGAATTAATGTAAATTAATTCGGCGTAGAAATTAATTCGAGGAAGAAATTAACGAGGTAGAAATTGAATTGATCACTATTTTTCAACAAATCTTTCACGAATTAATCGAGACAAAGTTCTAAATTAAGACATTTTATTATTCGACCACAAATTTTTCCATACAAAT
Source organism: Avena eriantha (assembly GCA_910589775.1). Taxonomy (NCBI): domain Eukaryota; kingdom Viridiplantae; phylum Streptophyta; class Magnoliopsida; order Poales; family Poaceae; genus Avena; species Avena eriantha. The sequence continues at coordinate 404,477,911 of OU342746.1, read as the reverse complement.
AAAGATACGACTTTATAAATTTCTAGTCGACAACACTTCCGCTGCCGCTGTCCTCCGAGCCGTTGTCCTCCGTGTCGCCGGCTTCCTCGTCATCGTCGGACGAAATCTCCACGATTTCGGCGTTGTTCGGGAGACGGAGCTCGTCTGCGCGCATAGTGGCGTCGATGGCGGTGTAGATGGTCCGTCCAGGGACAGACCAGAACAACTCCCGCCCTTCTTGGTTGTGGCGATCCGGGTGCACCAGGCGCCCGTCCACGAAACGGTTGTCAAGCTTGGCCTTCCGCTCCTTCTTGAACAGCCGGGGCCAATACTCGCTGCCCGTCGCGTACCGGGGCAACGCCCTAATGCACGCGGGCAGTTGGCGGCGACGCTCCGCGATGACGTACTCCATCTTGTATCCGTGGGGGTTGAGGAGCGGAGCCACCGGCACACCCCCCTCGCTGATGCGAAATCCGGCGGGAAGGGTCGCGCGCGGCGGCGCGAGGATGCCGTAGATCGCAAACTGCGCCGCCTCGTAGTGGTTGAGCGTGGGCACCTCCATGACGACGCGGTGGAGATTGGAGAGGGAGGGGAGGCGAAACGACGGCGCGGTGGAGAGGCAAAGTGGTGGGGTGGAGAGGGACTACAGAGAGGCAGAGGCGATGGCGAAAGCGAGCGCTGTGGCCTCATATTTATGCACGGGGACTACGAAGCGACGGAGGCATTGGTCCCAGTTATTGCCAAGAACCGGGACCAAAGCCCCTCCCGCGTGACACGTGGCGGCCCAGCAGCGCGCCCCCCACCGAAGTCATTGGTCCCGGGCCGTGCCATTAACCGGGACCAATGACCTGGGTGGGGTGCGAGCTGCTGGGCGGCCACGTGTCGCACGGGAGGGGCTTTGGTCCCGGTTCGTGGCAATAACCGGGACCAAAAACCCTTTCCTGGCTATATATAAGCCCAGCCCTTTGCCCACCAAATTTTGCTGGATTGTGTGTGAGGAGTGGGTGCTAGCTTTTTTTTCTTTGATTGCACACAAGGTGTTCGACGAAATGTCCGAGCCACACTTTAGTTCGCATAACACGGTATCCTCGGCTGAGGTTAGCAACCTTATCTTCTTTATCTGTAACTGATACAAAAATATTGCATCTGTCCAAGTAGGGTGGTCATTTTACTATTCACGATGTTATTGTAATGGTTAATTATTATAACGCAGATCGACGCACGGATGCGATGGATGTATGGCGACCGACGCCATTCTGATTTTATTGCAGGCCTCCATAAATTTATCGATTTGGCTAAAGCAAACAAAGTGGATAATTTTATGCCTTGTCCCTGCGTCGACTGTCAGAACGTGGCAGAGCACTCTGCCCCGAGAATCCTTCAAAACCATCTGCTTCGGAGAGGTTTCATGCCCGGATATTATTGTTGGGCCATGCACGGAGAAAGAGGGGTTAGGCTGGAAGAAAATGAAGAAGAGGATGATGATGACAGCTATCCTATGTCCCCTGAAGAATACGGTGATACTGCAATGGAAGACAATGAAGAAGAGGGAGGCGGCAATGAAGAAGAGCAACGGGCATCAGATGAGCCCGCTGATGGTCTTGGTCGGGTCATTTCTGATACAAAGCAACAATGTGATACAGAAAGGGAGAAGCTTAAGTTGGAGGCCATGCAAAAGGATCACAAAAAGTTGTTGTACCCAAATTGCGAAGATGGCAGCACAAAGCTCGGTACCACACTTGAACTGCTGAAATGGAAGGCAGAGACTGGCTTATCTGACAAGGGATTTGAGAAGTTACTGAAAATAATGAAGCCGAAGCTTCCAAAGGATAACGAGCTGCCCGAGACAACGTACGAAGCAAAGAAGACTATCTGCCCTCTAGGATTAGATGTGGAGAAGATACATACATGCATTAATGACTGCATCCTGTACCGCGGTGAGAAGTACGAGAATATGGATAAATGCCCGGTATGCAATGCATGTCGATACAAGATCAGACAAGATGACCCCTGTGATGTTGAGGGCGATGACGAGCCCTCCAGGAAGAGGGTTCCTGCTAAGGTTATGTGGTATGCTCCTATAATACCACGGTTGAAACGTCTGTTCAGAAATAAAGAGCATGCTAGGTTGTTGCGATGGCACAAAGAAGAGCATAAGAAAGACGGGAAACTGAGACACCCCGCCGATGGGTCGCACTGGAGAAACATCAAGAGAAAGTACTCGAACTTTGCAGGTGACGCGAGGAACTTATGGTTTGGTCTAAGTACAGACGGCATGAATTCTTTTGGGGAGCAGAGCTGTAGTCACAACACCTGGCCAATGACTCTATGTATCTACAACCTTCCTCCTTGGTTGTGCATGAAGCGGAAGTTCATTATGATGCCAGTGCTCATCCAAGGACCGAAGCAACCCGGCAACGACATTGATATGTACCTAAGGCCATTAGTCGATGAACTTTTGCAGTTGTGGGCAGAACCAGGTGTAAAGATGTGGGATGAGCACAAACAGGAGCCATTTGACCTACGAGCGTTGTTGTTCGTAACCATCAATGATTGGCCTGCTCTTAGTAACATTTCAGGACAGTCAAACAAGGGATACAATGCATGCACGCACTGTTTACATAATACTAAAGGTACATATTTGGATAAATGTAAGAAGGTTGTGTACCTGGGGTGTCGTAAATTTCTTCCGACCAATCATCAAGTAAGAAAGAAAGGCAAGAATTTCAACGGTGAGGCAGATTACCGGAAGAAGCCTAAGCTCCCTAAAGGTGCTGATGTATTTGGTATGGTGAAGGACCTAGAAGTAATCTTTGGAAAGGGTCCTGGCGGTCAATCTGTTCCGAAAGACCCTAGTACCGGACACACGGACATGTGGAAATAGAAATCTATATTTTGGGAGCTTGAGTATTGGAAAGACCTAGAGGTCCGTTCTTCAATCGACGTGATGCACGTGACGAAGAATTTTTGCGTGAACCTGCTAGGCTTCCTGGGCGTGTATGGAAAGACAAAAGATACACCAGAAGCACGGGAGGACTAGCAACGTATCAAAGACCTACACAACAAGCATACTGATAAAGGACGTAAATACTTAAGTAGCTACGCTCTTAACAAAGCAGAGAAGGAAATCTTTTTTGAAGTCCTTTACAGTATCAAGGTCCCGGCTGGCTTCTCGTCAAATATAAAGGGAATAATAAATATGGCAGAGAAAAAATTTCAGAACCTCATGATTGCCACGTGATTATGACATAGTTGCTTCCGATTGCATTGAGAGGGCTTCTACCGGAAAATGTCCGATTAGCCATTGTGAAGCTATGTGCATTCCTCAATGCAATATCTCAGAAGGTAATCGATCGAGAAAGTCTAGAAAGGCTACAGAAGGATGTGGTCCAATGTCTTGTCAGTTTTGAGTTGGTGTTCCCCCCGTCCTTCTTCAATATTATGACGCATCTCTTAGTTCACCTAGTCGATGAGATTTACATTCTCGGTCCTGTATTTCTGCACAATATGTTCCCCTTCGAGAGGTTCATGGGTGTCTTAAAGAAATATGTTCGTAACCGTGCTAGGCCAGAAGGAAGCATCTCCAAGGGCTATGGAACAGAGGAGGTCATTGGGTTCTGTGTAGACTTTCTTCCTGACCTTAAGCCGATTGGTGTTTCTGAATCACGGTATGAGGGGAGACTGAGTGGAAAAGGCACGCTAGGAAAGAAAGCAATGATATTTAGGGATGGACATTCTTTGAATCAAGCACACTGCATAGTTCTCCAAAGTTCTACCTTCGTGGCTCCGTATATCGAGGAACACATGAATGTTGTACGCTCCAAGTTCCCGGGGAAGGATGAATACTGGATTAAAAAAATTCACATGGAGACTTTCGGCACTTGGTTGCAATTACATCTCATGAATGACACCACTATTGGAGATCAACTCTACTTGTTGGCCGCGACACCATCTGCGACTGTATTGACTTTCCAAGGGTACGAGATAAATGGGAATACATTTTGCACAATTGCCCAAGATAAAAAGAGCACCAACCAAAACAGTGGTGTCCGCTTTGATGCAACATGCGAGAATGGGAAAAAGGACACATACTATGGTTACATAGAGGAGATATGGGAACTTGACTATGTACCTACTTTTAAGGTCCCATTGTTTCGGTGCAGTTGGGTCAACATGAATGGAGAAGGGGTAAAGGTAGACCAGCTGTATGGAATGACAACAGTGGATCTCAAGAATCTTGGTTACAGAGACAAACCATTCGTCCTAGCCAATGATGTGGCTCAGGTTTTTTATGTGAAGGACATGTCCTCTAGACCGCAAAAAAGAAAAAATAAGGAAACGAATACATCAGACGATGAGCCCAAGCGTCACATAGTTCTTTCAGGGAAAAGAAACATCGCGGGAGTCGAGGACAAGACAGACATGCCAGCAGATTATGATAAGTTTGATGAAATTCCCCGCTTCACCATGAAAACTGACCCAAGCATCCCGTTAAGCAAAGAAGATGCTCCATGGTTACGGCCTAAGAAGCGATCATAGGCAAGGGATCGACATACGCAACGAAGGATTCATATCCTAAACCCTAAACCCTATGTAAATCTATGTAATGTATGGAAACTTTATGTGATGTATGGAAACTTTATGTGTTGTATCGAAACTTTATGTAATGGAGTCTTTCACGGGCTTGCAGGGAAATTTTTCCGAGGCGGAGCTTCCGAAGATGCCGTAGGGCGTGTGCACCAACGACATCTTCGAGAAGCTCCGCCATGGGAGATTTCTCAACCCTTTCCCCAACACTGTTAGAGGAGATGGAGTCTTTCACAGGCTTGCAGGGAAATTTTTCCGAGGCGGAGCTTCCGAAGATGCCGTAGGGCGTGTGCACCAACGACATCTTCGAGAAGCTCCACCACGGGAGATTTCTCAACCCTTTCCCCAACAATGTTAGAGGAGATGGAGTCTTTCATGGGCTTGCGGGGAAATTTTACCGAGGTGGAGCTTCTGAAGATGTCGTAGGGCGTGTGCACCAACGACATCTTCGAGAAGCTCCGCCACGGGAGATTTCCCAACCCTCTATCCATGGGGATGAAACTCTCTCTACCTATGTTGGCTTGTTGAGCTGCTTGCCATGGCGTATCGATGGTCCTTTTATAGGCACGGCGCCGCTTCTACTTTGTCTTGTTCCTCCGACAGGGCGTCATGCGCTACATGCTTTATCTCATCGAGCAGTGCATCCACCCACACGTCCTTATCCCGCTGACAGCTTTAGTCTCGGTTGCACCCACCAGCCGGGACTAAAGGTTACTCACGCATCCTTATCCCACCGACAGCTTTAGTCTCGGTTGCACCCACCAGCCGGGACTAAAGGTTACCCACGCGTCTTTATCCCACCGACAGCTTTAGTCTCGGTTGCACCCACCAGCCGGGACTAAAGGTTACCCACGCGTCCTTATCCCACCGGCATCTTTAGTCTCGGTTGCACCCACCAGCCGGGACTAAAGGTTACCCAAGATGCACATGTGTGCACAATATGGGCACATTATCACAAACTATGCCCTGATTCTGCCATAACATTGGTGGTTTGACCTAAATGCCATGAAACCTCGAATTTGTCTTTTTCATGAGGGATGGACAGAAAGGTTCCAGATACACCGGTTGGGAAATTGTCCATATAAGGTGGTATAGTATTTTTGAAAAATGGTTTGGTACCAATGCCAAACTTTAATTTGGTGGTTGCTTCACAGAACACCCCGATTTCGGCACCTCAAAAATGGAAATTGGCTTTTTGTGTGTCGAAAGGGAAAACTTCCTCCTGCAACATCGTAAGCCATCCCAAGATGCACATGTGTGCACAATATGGGCACATTATCACAAACTATGCCCTGATTCTAGCCATAACATTGGTGGTTTGACCTAAATGCCATGAAACCTCGAACATGGTAGGTCATTTTGTGAAGGTGCAATTTTTCAAGTTCAATATTTTTCCTTGCAACTGTGACACATAATATGACACCACGTGAAGGTTTCACATTGTTTGGATCATTTTTGAATTTCTTATGCCCGTTTCAAACTATATTCAAAACGGCGGGCATGAAGCTTCTTAGCCCGGGGCTGAGCCTCGCTGAACTTGAAGTGGATCTCTGATGAAATAGCATGTTGTGAACCTATAAATGATTTTTAAAAAATTCACAAGCATTATATCATGTACTTGTAGTTCAAATCTTGGCAACCTCCTGCCGATTCGGCAGGAATTTGTCTTTTTCATGAGGGATGGACAGAAAGGTTCCAGATACACCGGTTGGGAAATTGTCCATATAAGGTGGTATAGTATTTTGGAAAAATGGTTTGGTACCAATGCCAAACTTTAATTTGGTGGTTGCTTCATAGAACACCCCGATTTCGGCACCTCAAAAATGGAAATTGGCTTTTTCGTGTGTCGAAAGGGAAAACTTCCTCCTGCAACATCGTAAGCCATCCCAAGATGCACATGTGTGCACAATATGGGCACATTATCACAAACTATGCCCTGATTCTAGCCATAACAATGGTGGTTTGACCTAAATGCCATGAAACCTCGAACATGATAGGTCATTTTGTGTCGTGGTGGTGTCACGGCAGATGCCATGTATAGGCTAAAGGTGGGGACTAATACACGCTAGGGGAATCCCGGGAGGGATAGTGAAGTGATTCTCCACACAAGAGCTTGTATTGATTTACTCCCAAGGTTACAAGTGCTCCTGGAGCTGTATTGGCGAGAGGAGGAAGAAAGAACTCTCTTACTCTTACCCACAGATCTCACCTGAAACCCTAGACCTCAATAGAATCGTAGAGAGACCAAACAGCCAACCCCTTCTACAGAAGCCCTAGCCCCCCTTTTATAGGGGAGGCTCGGTTTCTGCCTAGGGCATACGTGGAGGCATATTCCTAAGAATATGCCTCCTCCCAAAGTGGTAAGCCGACCGGGGTGCTTTTTCCCCTGCGTCACACATGCTTTAGCTACGTGAGCCCGTGACGGTGCCCTCGTCATCTGACACGGGCGTCGTCACGCTTGTCGGCCACGCCCCGGTGGTCCTGTCCTTGCTCGCTTCGCTCAGGCAGTGCGTACCGGGGCTCCTTTTGACCAGCGAGATTCCTTCCTTCTCCTAGAAGCTTGTTGTGACCCAGATGATGGTTCATCCAGCCACACCCTTTCCTGCATACAGGTAAAACATACACTTCCGACTTACCCCTTAAGCCGGATGAGGGCTAGTTAGGCGAACGCCCCCAGGTCCGGATTACCCCGTGATTCGGCCTGCCTTGAGGTGACCCGGCCAGCATCTGCTTTGGCCTTACCGAACCTCGGCTAACTCGGCCTTTATACCCCGGTGTGACCCTACCCGGGGGTATCCCCCAACATTAGTCCCCGAAGCTGGTGCGGTCTTAGCCGCCTTGGCCGCTAAGGCCACACCAGGTTCCATTTTGTGCCCCTGTCGTTGTTGCCGAGTTACCTCTGTACCTCGGAGAGCTTGGATTTACGTTCCCTTCGCACATTGCAAGTTTTCACTTGCCGGCCGGGTTACCACAGTTCCATCCGGGTCTTACTTCCTTCTCTCGTACGCTAGCCCACGTGAAGGGTAATCATTATGTCGTCTTATTTTAAGGGACGGTACAGTAACCTCCGCAGTAATTGTCAGTTATCACTGTGTGCGGGTCACGTCACGCCTGCCTCCTCGTTTACTGCATCAACACGTCATGTCACAGGACTTTCTCCGCCCTGTGGCCTTCCGTGTGGCTCCTCACTGATTGGTCCGGACGGGTAATACACGGCCACAGCGTGTGGCCGGTCCACAGGGCGCGATCCCACTCACCCCTGATGGGAGTGGTTAAATAGCGGAGGGGTGCGTCCCTTAAGATTTTCCCCCCGCTGCACCCCTCTGCCCGCTGCTATTCCTCTTCGTCTTCCTCGCGACCGCGCCGCCGCCAGCACTGCCAAAAAGCAGCGTCGCTGCCACACTTCTCGTTTGCGCCTCTGCGTCACCGTCACTGCGACGCAAATCTCCCGCTACGAGTCCTCGTCAATCCAGGCCACTGTCCCCCGCTGCCTCTAGTGCCAGCGAGGGCTTCGAGGAGCAGATGACGGGAGAAGAACTCGCCATTGCTGAACAAGAGATGGAGGAGGACGCCGCTGCTGCGGACCGCGGCGCGTGGGCCGGCTCCTGGGTCTGCCAGGCCGATCTGGACTGGCTCTATCAGACCAGACGCATCCCCGCCGGCGTCGCCGCTCGCCTCGCCTCCACCGAGCTAGCTCCTTCACCCAATCCTGGGGAGTTCGTTGTGTTCCTGTCTCACTTTCAATGGGGCTTCGGACTCCCGGTGAGCGATTTCTTCCACGATTGGCTCAGTACCTACCATCTCCAGCCGCACCATCTTCCAGCCAATGCCATTACTTCTCTTTCTGCCTTTGCTTCTACAATCGAAGGTTATGCCGGATTATGGCCCACGAAGGAGCTATGGATCCGTTTTTCGCCCTTCGTCGCAACGTTATTCCCGACATCCACACTGATCCGGAGGACAAGCGGCTCACTCAGTTCGAAGCGGCCTCCATCTCACCCCGGAGGTTCTCTGTTTTCCCCCGGGTCACAGGGCTAGAATCCTGCAAAGGGTGGGCCCGGACGTTCTTTTACATCCGGAACACGGGCACCGAAGATTTGATCCGGTTGCTCCCCTATACACCGGGTCCGCCGAACCCGGATCTGCGGGACACCGTTCCCAGGAAACCTACGGCCCTGGCCAACCAAGTGAACAAAAGGTTCACGGAGCTAAAGGAGCTCGGGTTGCGCAACGAGGATGCAATGATCACTTTCGTGCGCAACCGAATCTCCCCTCTCCAGAAGCGCACCCACAAGGTGTGCCATATGAGCTACGGCCACGATCCCAACCGGACTTCCTCCTTCGAGCTGAACAACACGGAGATTTATCGCTGGGTTAAGGCTCTCTTCACCACTCACAAGGACTTCTCCTCTGAGTGGACTTGGGGGATTGAGCATTTCTGCCGTGACCGGCTTCCTCCCGCGGTAAGTTTCATGCTGCAAACTTACCCCGGACTAATCACGTGTCTGTTACTGTTGCATTTTTGACTCGTTTGTTTACTCTTTTCCTCAGCTATTCCTTCAGCAGATGCTCGAGGACGGCACCGATCCGACCCTTAAGTGGGCACCGGACCGGGTGACTTCAGATGAGGAGGAGCCGGACCAAGAGATGTTTCTCCCCATGACCGACGCCATGAAACGACCCACAGGTAACTTCTCTTCTGCTAGAGATTGGCCCGATGATGAAGATTACTCGGATATCGAGATAATTGAACCCTTTGAGGCTGTCCCCCTTTCTTTTGCTTTTCCGCCATCAGCTCACCCCGGTGGTCATATCCACGAGGATCCTCCCCTCGCTACGGACGAGCCAGTTCTGGTGGCGTCAAAGAAAAAGCGTGGGGCTTCCTCAAGCTCTTCCTCCAGACCTTCCCAGCCTGTTAAAATGCGAAAGAAGGCCCCAGCACGAAGGGCTCGGAAACCCAGAGCAGCCGAAACCTCCGATGCGTAAGTCCTTTTTTCTTCTGTAACTTGTTCTTTCTTCCTTCGTCGTAATTATTCTTCTGACGTTATTCGATTTCATAGGGCTCCAGTGGAGGTCCCTCAAAGTGGATCCAGTATCTCATCACCTCTCCGGCCTAGCCCTTCACCCCGTCGTGACGACGAGTCACGCCCGCTGAGCCCTATTCCGGAGGGCTCTGCGGCCGCTCCGGGTCATCCTGGAGCGGGGGGAACTGGCCCAGCCGGAGCAACAACATCCACCACCTCGAGAACGCCTCAACCAGCAGCCACTAAGGCTACTTCGGCCCCAACATCCGTTCCAGTACCAGCAGCCAAACCAGCACCATCTCCAACTCCGGCATCAGCACCCACTCCGGCTGCGAAAACATCAGCGCCGGCACCAAGTCCAGCAACGAGAGTACCAGCGCCCAGTTCCTCTGCATCTTCCAAGTCCTCTCAACCTTGGCAGGGAAAAACCACTGACGGCTTCTTCTTCCCAGCAAGCCAAGGGCAAGAAGATTCAAGACGCTGCCAAGCCCAGTGCTTCCGAGCCTGGGCAACGCACTCTTGAGTCGGGTTAAGTTCCACTTGGCCCGGATTTTAGTACACTTCGAACATGCACACACCTAGAGCCGGGTTAAGTTCCACTTGGCCCGGATTTTAGTACACTTCGAACATGCACACACCTAGAGCCGGGTTAAGTTCCACTTGGCTCGGATTTTAGTACACTTCGAACATGCACACACCTAGAGCCGGGTTAAGTTCCACTTGGCCCGGATTTTAGTACACTTCGAACCTGCACACACCTAGAGCCGGGTTAAGTTCCACTTGGCCCGGATTTTAGTACACTTCGAATATGCACATACCTAGAGCCGGGTTAAGTTCCACTTGGCCCGGATTTTAGTACACTTCGAACATGCACACACCTACAGCCGGGTTAAGTTCCACTTGGCCCGGATTTTAGTACACTTCGAACATGCACACACCTAGAGCCGGGTTAAGTTCCACTTGGCCCGGATTTTAGTACACTTTGAACCTGCACACACCTAGAGCCGGCTTAAGTTCCACTTGGCCCGGATTTTAGTACACTTCAAACCTACACACACCTAGAGCCAAGTTAAGTTCCACTTGGCCCGGATTTTAGTACACTTCGAACATGCACACACCTAGAGCCGGGTTAAGTTCCACTTGGCCCGGATTTTAGTACACTTCGAAAATTGACTTAAGTTTCTGTATCTCTTTTAGGTGACCACCAACCGCCGAAGTGCTGAATTCCAGCGCTTGTTGGATACGCACAAAAATCTTCGCACGAAACAGGCTGCACTCATCGCGGAGTACGAGAAAAGGGGTAAATTTCTTTCTTTAACGCTCCTTCATTTCCCTTCCACTTCCTTTGCCGAACTGATCTGATTGTTCGGTTTCCGCAGCTGGGGTGGAAGCTGAAAACAAAATAATGCGGAAGAACTTGGAGCAGATCAAGGGTACGTCCTTCTTGTCTGTCTTTATCATGATTTCGATCGGCTTTCCTCCTTGGCTTGGCAAACATTCATTCCTCGGCACTGCCGGGCCAACGCACTATTTCAGCATTGCTTGAAGAAAGTGTGCATGTGCCTGACATGATGCTGCATTTTCTCGAACAAGCAGGACAGCACCAAGCCGAGCTGAAGAAGAAAGATGATGAGATCGCCCTCCTCCGGACCAAAGATGATGAGATAGCCAAGCTCAAAGCTGAAATGGCTAAGATGAAGGTGCAGCACCAAACCGAGCTGAAAAGGGTTGGCCAGGACTACACCGAAGAATGCGAGCGCCTCAAACTCCAAAGTGCTAAGGACCGTGAGCTTCTTCAGGAAGCCGAGGTCAAACTTGAGTCGGCAAATGCTGAGCTCGAGCAGCTTCGGAAGAGGCGTGATGCTTGCATCAAGGAGTTGACCCGGATTCATAGTCACATCTCACGTAATTTCTTTTCCTTTATCCGCCTTATTTCTCCGGGTTACTTCATATGCTTTGTTTTCTCAGCTTTGTCCTTTGCCCTGTTTCCCAGGCCACTTTCCAGAGGGTACTGCCATTGCCAGTGCTGCTGTCGCCAATTTCCGCCGAGAAAGGGGTACTCCAGTCGCTCGTGAGGGTGAGAGCATTCCCTTTGACATGGAGGACCTGTTGGTCAGCCTGTCATCTCGCGTGGAAATCATCAAGAACTACGGCAGGGACCTCCTCGATGTTTCAGTCCGGGTTTTCAATGCCTTCTGGCCCGCCGATGATGCTCCGGAGAGAGTCACACAGCTCGCTGAAAGACTGTCAGAAATTGAGACCCAGCTCGACCTCTGGCGAGAATCCGCTGGACACGCTGCTGCCGATACCGTCCTTCACCACATTTTGACGTGGTATGAAAAGATAGATCTCAGCCTCCTCACACGCCTGCGCACTGGATCCAAATGGACAGATGACCCGGAGTGGGTAGCTCGGCGCCAGGCTTGCGCCCACAGCCTCATCGAATATGCCCCCATTCATGAATGGACTGAGGGTCCGAGCTTCCTGGAAGTCGCAGGCGAAGAGGAAGTTGAAAACGTTGAAGATGACTCGGGTGCAGACGAAGAGGACACTGCCTCGGATATCGAAGAGGGCGACGATGATGCCGAACTTCCTCCCGCTGCTCCTTAAGTAAAAAACACTTGAAAATTTATGAGATCCTCGGTATGCCGGGTGGAATTGTATTCCAAACACATGTGATATTTTGCTACTAAGTACTTATGCCGAATTAACTTGGGCGTAGTCCCCGAGTTTCTTTTTCTTGTTCGTTCAATCTTTTGGCTCGGATCGTGTCTACCTTGATTCAGTTTTACAACTTACGAATCCGAGCTTGAAAAATTGTCTTAACAATACCGGGAAACTTTTAGACTTAGCTCAAAAATAAAACTGCATAATAACTTGAAAATAAATACAGGGTTAGTCCGAAAAACAATGTCAGCTCGAATAAATTCTTTTCCTTAGTCGTTTTTCATGTGCTACACAATTCCAAACTTGTTCTCTTGCTTGCCATGAAGCCAATTCTTGTTGGACAGCAGCAAGTCGAAGAGTTGGGTTTTTGGTGCTCGCACACTACTAATCCGAGCTAAGTAGAATAACTTACTCTAGCTGACGCACAGAAAATAACAAACATTATTAAGGTAGTCCCCGAGTTACTGCTCGAGGTGCCAACATTTCATTGATAAGCTCATTGCCGACATACATACCGACATATGAGATAACCCGGATACATTCACTTCTTAACTAGGTGTAGAAAGGCCGAAGTTGAGCTATGTTCCATGGTCGCTTGGATTCCTCTCCGGACCTGTCCGCCTTGTTCTTTTCCTGTGGCTTTGCATCTATAAGATAGTAAGAATCATTGTGCAATGCTTTGCTCACGATGAATGGCCCTTCCCATGGGGGGATAATTTATGCATTCTAGTAGTATGTTGTACTAGCCGGAGCACCAGATCGCCTTCCCGGAAGACCCGGGGGCACACTTTCTGGCTATGATAGCGTCGGAGATTTTGCTGATATATGGCGGATCTGGACAATGCCAGTTCTCTCGCTTCTTCCAGCAGATCAACATCATTTTGCCGGGCTTCTTGCACTTCGGCTTCTGTGTATTGGGTGACCCTAGGTGAATCATGCTCTATGTCGGCTGGTAATACAGCTTCTGCCCCATATACCAGAAAGAACGGCGTATAGCCTGTTGATCGATTCAGAGTTGTTCTTAAACTCCACAGTGCCGCTGGTAGTTCTTCTATCCAGCACCCCGCTGATCTTTGCAGCGGCTCAATGAGCCGGGGTTTTATCCCGGATAATACTAATCCGTTGGATCTTTCCACTTGCCCGTTCGATGCGGGGTGGGCTACCGAAGCTACGTCAAGCCGGATCCTCTTATCTCGGCAGAAACGAGCAAATGCTCCTTCCGCAAAATTTGTGCCATTATTAGTTATGATACTGTGTGGATAACCGTACCTCAAGATGATATCTTTGATAAATGTTACGGCCGTAGCTCCATCATATTTTCTTATAGGCTTTACCTCAATCCACTTCGTAAACTTGTCCACCATTACCAGAATGTGAGTCATATTTCCCCTTGCTGGTTTGGACGGGCCCACCATATCCAAGCACCATACGGCAAATGTCCAAGTGATTGGGATGGTCTTGAGTTCCGACATTGGCATATGTGTCTTGGTAGCGTACCTCTGACAACCATTACATTTTCTCACCAGATCTTCTGCTTGCTCTAAGGCATTTGGCCAGTAGAATCCGTGCCGGAAAGCTTTTGCTACCAAGGCTCAGGATGAGGCGTGATGCCCGCTTTCCCCCTGATGTATATCTCGGATGATTTCAAGCCCTTCTTCCGGGTCAACACATCGCTGGAGTACATTGGTCACACTTCTTTTGTATAACTCAGAATTGATGATCGTGTAGGCCTTTGCCCTCCTCCGTGTTTGCCTGGATAGCACCTCCTCAGTGGGTAACGTTCCATCCTTTAGGAATTGAAATATAGGCAGTGCCCAAGCCGGTATTGGCCGCACGGGGAACACGTCCTCGTCTATCTCCATCTGATCCACCGGCATAACTTCAACCGGACCATTCTGAGCAGTCCTCGGGTCTTGCGAAACAGTCCCCGGGTTTTGCGAAATAGTCCCCGGGTTTTGCGCACCACTTCCCGTGTCAACGTCCATGGGCAAAGCTCCGGATTCTGTGTCCTCCGAGACGTAGATTGACTCGGACTCCGGGGATGGCCTGATGGATGGTTTCTTGAGGTGCTCTAATGCTACACCCGGTGGAATTGCTTGTCTGGTTGACCCGAGCTTCGACAGCATGTCGGCAGCCTCATTTTCCACCCGGGGTACATGATGAAATTCGCATCCCTCAAAGTAATCAGAAATCTTCTGCACATGAAATCTGTATAATGCCATGTTTGGATCAAGGGCGTCCCACACTCCGGACACTTGCTGCACCACCAAATCCGAGTCGCCAAAGCATATGATCCGACGTATACCAATTTCTTTTGCTACCTTGAGCCCATGCACAAGTGCTTCATACTCAGCGACATTGTTTGATGCGGTGAAGTGGATCTGCAGCACATATTTCAACTGGTCCTTTTTTGGCGACGTGAGTACAACTCCGGCACCTAGCCCGGTTTTGGTTTTTGATCCGTCAAAGTGCATCCGCCAATAGTTCGGATCAGGAAGCGGTGGTTCGTACTGCACCTCGGCCCAGTCCACGAAAAAGTCCGCCACAGCCTGAGACTTGATGGCTTCTCTCCGGTCATATTGCGGAGCATAAGGAGCTAGCTCAATTGCCCATTTTGCAATTCTGCCGCTTGCATCCTTGTTACTCATTATCTCGGATATAGGGGCCTCACATATGACCCGGATTGGATGCTCCTCAAAGTAGTGCTTCAGTTTCTTGGCGGCCATGTACACGCCATATGCCACTTTTTGATAATGTGGGTAGTTCTGCTTTGAGGTTGACAACGCTTCACTCAAGTAATACACCGGCCTTTGCACCGACTTACCTTCCTCATCACGCTCCACCACTATCACTGCACTTACAACTCGGTTGGTTGCGGCTATATAGAGTAACATTGGCTCCTTTGATAGTGGTGAGGCTAGCACTGGTGCCATGGCTAACATTTTCTTTAGGTGGGCAAAGGCTTCGTCAGCCTACGGTGTCCAAACGAACTTATCCGACTTTTTCATGAGTTGGTAAAGAGGCAAAGCCTTTTCTCCCAACCGACATACAAACCGACATAACGAGGCCAGGCAACCTGTGAACTTCTGGACATCGTTAAGACACTTCGGCAGTTCCATTCGTTCGATGGCCGGATTTTGGTTGGATTAACCTCGATACCTCGGCTGGAGACAAGAAAACCGAGCAATTTTCTAGCCGGGACACCGAAGGTGCATTTTTCCGGGTTAAGTTTCATCCGGAACCTTCTTAAATTTGCAAACGTTTGCCTGATATCGTCAAGGAGCGTTTTGCTTTCCTTGGTCTTGATAACCACATCATCCACGTACACCTGTACATTTTGACCTATTTGGTCATGCAAACATTTTTCCATACACCTCTGGTACGTTGCCCCTGCATTACGTAAACCAAACGGCATGGTGCGATAGCAATAAGCCCCATACGGGGTAATAAACGCAGTCTTTATTTGATCATCCGGATTCATAGGTATCTGGTGGAAACCTGAATAGGCATCAATGAATGACAACAATTCGCATCCAGCGGTTGAGTCTATGACCTGATCTATTCTTGGCAGCGGAAATGGGTCTTTTGGACATGCCTTGTTCAGGTTCGTGTAATCGATACACATACGCCAAACCACTGCCATGTTCGGGTCATCCTTCTTCTTTTCCACCAGCACCGGATTAGACAGCCAGTCCGGGTAAAGAACTTCCATGATAAATCCTGCAGCTAGCAACCGAGCTATCTCATCCCCAATGACTTTCCTCCTATCTTTGGCAAAGCGGCGAAGAGGTTGCTTCACCGGCTTAGCTCTGGGTCTCACATTCAAAGAGTGCTCGGCCAACTCCCTCGGAACACCTTGCAAGTCCTGTGTGGACCAAGCAAAAATGTCCCGATTCTCACAGAGGAAGCCGACGAGGTCGCTTTCCTATTTATCACTTAGCCCGGCACCAATTGTTACGGTGCGCTCTAGGAACATGTCATCAACAGGAACCTTCTTGGTATCTTTCGTGGCCTGAAAGGAGACAGTTCCATGCGGGTTACTCGGCGCCGGCATATACTGCTGCGCGGACTGAGCCAATGCCGCCACCTCTTGAATTTTTCTTTTTTCCTGCGTGATCACAAGTGACTTGGCTAAGTTTGATCCGGCCGACGTACACTCCATGGAACGTCGGAAGTCCCCAGCAATGGTAATCACTCCGTTTGGTCCGGGCAATTTCATCTTCAAGTAGCTGATATGACAACTTGCCATAAACTTGTTCAGCGCTGGCCTTCCGAGCAACGCATGATACGCGCTTTCTAAGTTCACCACTTCGAACTCCAGATTTTCGGTTCAACAGTTATCCCTCGTGCCGAACAAGACGTCGACCCGGACCTTGCCTATGGGCTCGCAAGAAATGCCGGGCACAATGCCATGGAAAGTTGTCCTCGTGGCCTGGAGCATGTTCTCCGAGATACCCAACTTGCGCATTGTGTCCGCATACATGATATTTATGCTACTGCCGTTGTCGATCAGTACCTTTGAGAACCTTACGTTAATGCTAGGTCCAATGAACGTAGGATCCAGCACCAACGCATACGATCCAAGGCTCGGCATGAGCTTGGGATGATCCCTAATGCTCCAGATGATTTCATGATCGGACCAAGGCATGTACCTCGTCATTGCTAGCATTACCGCATTCACCTCCATATGCCTACGCTGCAAGCTTTTTCTATCAGTTTCCTCTGTGCTAAATACACAGTAGCTCTGGTGATGCTCCCTGTACTCGTTTCTCCCCTCATTTCCAGGGTGCCTCTGATCCGGCTGATGCTGATTTTCTACCTGATGCACTGCATTCCTTCTTTCATTGTTATCATACCTCGCGGAGGGGGAGGCAACATTAGCTGTTGCGTGTTCACTCTGGAGAGCAATTGCTGCCGGGGTAACTCCTGCCGAGGATGATCATTCCGGGGTGCCTGAGCATTCCCCGAACCGCCTTGCTCGATCTTGCACATCCACTCGCATTGCCTCGTCGTATGACCCGCTGGGTTGTTCGGATTTGGCGTGTGCAACTTACACGGCTGGTCCAACATCGACTCGTAAGTATACCTCGGACGGTCTTTCCTTTCTTGCCACTGCTTCTTTTGCTCCGGTGTCCAAGTTTTCTTCCCATCGTTCCTTGGAGTCCATTGACCTCTAGTTTTCTGGCGCTGGCTACCCCCTGCTCCGGGTTGATCTTGATTCACAGCTGCAACTTGATGCGAACCGTACCTGTGGTCCGGTCTATCATCTCTCCTTTTTCATCTGTAATCATTCCTCCGGGATGATCCGGATCCATCCCTCTGATAGTACTCATTGCTTGACTCGTTTGAGGCGAGCCTTGGTTGGGTCGGGTCATCCAACGCATACGAATCTGCAGTCCGGATCATTTCTGCCAACGTGGCCGGCATTTTCCGTTGCAACTTCATCCACAGCTCGCTTCCATATCCGCACCCCCGTGCAAACCATGCTATGGCCTGTGATTCTATCACGCCCTCGCATGAGTTTCTCACAGTACACCACCGGGTCAAGAACTCCCAGTCTGTCTCATTGGGTCTTTGCTTGCACATAGCTAGGGTCTGTGGCCTATTTGGCCTTTTATACGTACTCGAAAAATTGCTGATGAACATCTCCTTGAAATCTATCTAGCAGTTGATACTTCCTGGTGGCAAATTGTTCAACCACACCCTTGCCGGGCCTTCCAACATCTGGGGTACATACCGTACAGCCCATCTCAGGTTGCCTGTGGCAATTTTTACAGCCGTAGCATAGTTTATCAGCCAATCCTCTGGCTTGGTACTACCGTCATAGGTCTTGGTGCCCCTGGGCAGCTGAAAGTTCGGTACTGGTGGCTCTTTCATGATCCGGGGTCCAAAACATGCTGGACCCGGTGGACCTTGACATTCAATCTGTTCCGACCTATATAGTCGATCCAGTTTCAACCTTGCATCGTCCGGCATCAAATCCCTACTTCCCAATCTCAACCCTATCACATGATAGTCCGGTCTTGGATATCCTGCATTTGCCATCTTCGAATCACCATCGTTGTACCGATTTTGCTCTTGCGGTGCACCTTTCTGTTGCATACCTCGGCCGGCACTGTGCTCTTGCCTTGGCATGTTCCGCTGCTGCGGCTGTCTTGCTCCAGCTGGGTTTTGCTGTCTGGCATTGCCGTTGACAACGTTCCCTTGACTGGCATTGCCTTGGTCACGGTTACCTCGGCCAGCTTCGCCTCGGCTCACACTCCGTCGATCATCATTTTTCTGCGCTTCTTTTTCTTTCCCTGCCCGTGTCGGGTCATACGGGACAATCTGTTTGTTCCGTCTGGCCGAAGTTACCACCTCCTCTCTCCTTTGTCCACCATGAGGGGATGATGCGGCTCCAGCGGATTTCTCTAGGTTACCCACCGCCGAATGGACGATCTTGGAGGCTCCATCTCTCTCTGGGTTTGCCCTGAGTAGTTCCTCGTTTTGCCTATTCGCAATCCGAGCCAGCTCGTTAACCCGGTCTTGCTGCCTTTGCCGGGCTTCACCCGTCAGTCCCTCTAACTCGGATGCAGCTGCATCCGCCACTCTGAGGTTCTTGGCCGGGGTACTATACCTCGGCAGCCCCACGGAAAAACAGTTTTATGATTCTTCGATTCCAGCATCACCTTCTCTGTTCATCTCGCTCATGAGATTTCTCCCTTTAACTTTTACATTATCAACCTTGTTCGCCTTAGCGTACTCACGCAGCGTCATGTTCAACGACTGCTGGGCCGCGGCTATTTTCTTTGCGCCCTCTAGTATTTTCTACCTAGTTTCTTCCAGCTCGGCCTGTGCACGAGCCGGATCTACCGCTGCTACTACAGGGTTTGCCAAGCTATCCATCGCCTCTCTCAACACGTTTTTGGCCTCTCTAGCGGAGGACCTCTACCTTTCCTTGGTGCCTTGGGCCTCACCTCCGGATCTGGCGCCGGATCCTTGCTCGCACCCGCACCTGGCGCTGTCATCATTACCACTGCATGGTCCAGGGAACGAGCGATACGCTCCCCGCGAGCCACAGTGAGGGGCGGTTCGCCTGCTTCGACGACGTGGCACGGATGAACGCTAGACACGTCCATCGCAACGTAGACCTTGTGCGCGCCGAGCTTGACGAAGATGCCGTTGCGCGGGAGAGGGCGCGTGCCGAAGCAGCCTGCGTTGTCGCTGATGAAGTCCCGCGCTCCAAAGCACTAAACGAGCCTGGAGACGATGCGCTCGCCGGTGGCGATGAAGTTTCCCGTCCGGATTTTGACCCCTGCTAGCGCCGCTAGCCCCACGGTGGGCGCCAACTGTCGTGGTGGTGTCACGGCAGATGCCATGTATAGGCTAAAGGTGGGGACTAATACACGCTAGGGGAATCCCGGGAGGGATAGTGAAGTGATTCTCCACACAAGAGCTTGTATTGATTTACTCGCAGGGTTACAAGTGCTCCTAGAGCTGTATTGGCGAGAGGAGGAAGAAAGAACTCTCTTACTCTTACCCACAGATCTCACCTGAAACCCTAGACCTCAACAGAATCGTAGAGAGACCAAACAGCCAACCCCTTCTACAGAAGCCCTAGCCCCCCTTTTATAGGGGAGGCTCGGTTTCTGCCTAGGGCATACGTGGAGGCATATTCCTAAGAATATGCCTCCTCCCAAAGTGGTAAGCCGACCAGGGTGCTTTTTTCCCTGCGTCACACATGCTTTAGCTACGTGAGCCCGTGACGGTGCCCTCGTCAGCTGACACGGGCGTCGTCACGCTTGTCGGCCACGCCCCTGTGGTCCTGTCCTTGCTCGCTTCGCTCAGGCAGTGCGTACCGGGGCTCCTTTTGACCAGCGAGATTCCTTCCTTCTCCTAGAAGCTTGCTGTGACCCGGATGATGGTTCATCCGGCCACACCCTTTGCTGCATACAGGTAAAACATACACTTCCGACTTACCCCTTAAGATGAATGAGGGCTAGTTAGGCGAATGCCCCCAGGTCCGGATTACCCCGTGATTCGGCCTGCCTTGAGGTGACCCGGCCAGCATCTGCTTTGGCCTTACCGAACCTCGACTAACTCGGCCTTTATACCTCGGCGTGACCCTACCCGGGGGTATCCCCCCAACATTTTGTGAAGGATTTTTTATGATGTTTGCAATTTTTCAAGTTCAATATTTTTCCTTGCAACTGTGACTGATAATATGACACCACGCGAATGTTTCACATTGTTTGGATCATTTTTGAATTTCTTATGCCCGTTTCAAACTATATTCAAAACGGCGGGCATGAAGCTTCTTAGCCTGGGGCTGAGCCTCGCTGAACTTGAAGTGGATCTCTGATGAAATAGCATATTGTGAACCTATAAATGATTTTTTTAAAATTCACAAGCATTATATCATGTACTTGTAGTTCAAATCTTGGCAACCTCCTACCGATTCGGCAGGAATTTGTCTTTTTCATGAGGGATGGACAAAAAGGTTCCAGATACACCGGTTGGGAAATTGTCCATATAAGGTGGTATAGTATTTTGGAAAAATGGTTTGGTACCAATGCCAAACTTTAATTTGGTGGTTGCTTCATAGAACACCCCGATTTCGGCACCTCAAAAATGGAAATTGGCTTTTTCGTGTGTCGAAAAGGAAAACTTCCTCGTGCAACATCGTAAGCCATCCCAATATGCACATGTGTGCACAATATGGGCACATTATCACAAACTATGCCCTGATTCTAGCCATAACATTGGTGGTTTGACCTAAATGCCATGAAACCTCGAACATGATAGGTCATTTTGTGAAGGATTTTTTATGATGTTTGCAATTTTTCAAGTTCAATATTTTTCCTTGCAACTATGACACATAAAATGACACCACGCGAAGGTTTCACATTGTTTGGATCATTTTTGAATTTCTTATGCCCGTTTCAAACTATATTCAAAACGGCGGGCATGAAGCTTCTTAGCCCGGGGCTGAGCCTCGCTGAACTTGAAGTGGATCTCTGATGAAATAGGATGTTGTGAACCTATAAATGATTTTTTTTAAAATTCACAAGCATTATATCATGTACTTGTAGTTCAAATCTTGGCAACCTCCTACCGATTCGACAGGAATTTGTCTTTTTCATGAGGGATGGACAGAAAGGTTCCAGATACACCGGTTGAGAAATTGTCCATATAAGGTGGTACAATATTTTTGAAAAATGGTTTGGTACCAATGCCAAACTTTAATTTGGTGGTTGCTTCACAGAACACCCCGATTTTGGCACCGAGAAAATGGAAATTGGCTTTTTTGTGTGTCGAAAGGGAAAACTTCCTCCTGCAACATCGTAAGCCATCCCAAGATGCACATGTGTGCACAATATGGGCACATTATAACAAACTATGCTCTGATTCTAGCCATAACATTGGTGGTTTGACCTAAATGCCATGAAACCTCGAATATGATAGGTCATTTTGTGAAGGATTTTTTATGATGTTTGCAATTTTTGAAGTTCAATATTTTTCCTTGCAACTGTGACACATAATATGACACCACCTGAAGGTTTCACATTGTTTGGATCATTTTTGAATTTCTTATGCCCGTTTCGAACTATATTCAAAACGGCGGGCATGAAGCTTTTAGCCCGGGGCTGAGCCTCGCTGAACTTGAAGTGGATCTCTGATGAAATAGCATGTTGTGAACCTATAAATGATTTTTTAAAAATTCACAAGCATTATATCATGTACTTGTAGTTCAAATCTTGAAAAGTTTTTTAAAATTCCAAATTATGCAATAAATATTTTGTTAATGCAATTTTAATTGTAAATAGTACAATTGTATAGTTCAAATAAAAATATTTGAAAACAGAAAATGGTTTTTGATTAGTTATTTAAATTGAAGCACTTTTCCTGTTAAAAGTTTTTTAAAATTCCAAATTATGCAATAAAATTTTGTTAATGCAATTTTAATTGAAAATAATAAAATTGTATAGTCCAATAAAAATATTTGAAAACAGAAAATGATTTTTGATTAGTTATTTAAATTGAAGAACTTTTCCTGTTAAGAGTTTTTTGAAATTCCAAATTATGCAATAAATATTTTGTTAATGCAAATTTAATTGAAAATAGTAAAATTGTATAGTCCAAATAAAAATATTTGAAAACATAAAATGGTTTTTGATTATTTATTTAAATTGAAGCACTTTTCCTATTAAAAGTTTTTTGAAATTCCAAATAAATAATCATCTTAAATTGAAACATCTTATTAATTAAAGAAGAAACAAATTTGAAAACGGCGGGAAGACCAAAAGGTTTGCCAAAACCTGAAAAATTGGTCAACGATCCCGGTTCGTCCCACGAACCGGGACCGATGATCCTAGATGCGCGCGCTGCTATTAACATGCCTTTGGTCCCGGTTGTTGGCACGAGCCGGGACCGTTGATCCTTTGGTCCCGGGTGGTGGGACTAACCGGGACCAAAGGCCGTGCACGTGGCAGCACATCAACGCTCGTGCCCCAGACCTTTGGTCCCAGTTGGTGGCACGAACCGGGACCGTTGGTCCTTTGGTCCCGGTTATTGGGATGACCCGGGACCAATGGTCTGTACAGTTAACAGAGTCGACCTTCCTCCTCCCCAACTCCCCCAATTCATAGAGCACATCGACGCGCGGCTAAGAAAAATTTGCGGCAGAGCAAAATCACGCCGGCAGGCAGCCCAAATCCAGAGCGGCCGCTTCACAACGTCGACGCCCGCCGCCGCCGCACCACCACCGTCTGAGGAATCGACCGCGCACGCTGGAAATCGACGCCACGGTCACCGTCTGCTCCGACTCCGGCCGTCGCGGTTGCAGCTGCTTCCGAGCTCCTCCGGCCTCGTCGACCCGTCAATCATCTTCGTGGTGAGCCGCTGGTCCTCCAGGACCTCTCCTTTCTCTCTCTCTCTCTCTCTCTCTCTCTCTCTCTCTCTCTCTCTCGCTCCGTTTCCTTCTGTCGCCGAGCGCCACTGTCCGCCGCCATCGGCCGCCGTCGCAGACGACGCTCCGATGACCAATAAGGGGCGGCGCGACCACCGTTAGCTTCCTCGCGACGCGCTCGTTCGAAGCCGACCTTCTACGCGTTCCAGCAAGCACTCTAGTGCCGCTAACCACCGCCGGCCGACGTGCCCTCCGGCGAGCCCATGTGGCGCCAAGGTGGCGCTCATGTGGCGCCCTGACGTGGGCGTCGAGTAAGCTCTGCCAGCGTGGCAGCCCGACGTGGCCCTGGCCCCACCAGTCAGTCACTATGGGTAGGCAATGCATCTGTGAGAAAAGGTTCCCGTCCTTAGGTGACGTCAGCCTTTACCTATGCTGACGCAATAAAAGTTTAATAAATGTTTAAATAATTTCAGAAAAGAGTTTAAACTTATAAATTCAATAACTAATTATTTCTAAGTCAGAAAAATATGTATAATATATCAAAATGTTTAGAAAAATGAGATCTACACAATAGACTCATAATCATGCATTGTTCAACAACTCTAATTACAAGTTTAATAAGATAATGAAATCAACCCCTCGTAGGTGATTTCGGGGTCTCTCCTGTACTAGGGTTTGGACCCTTCGGATCTCACTTAAATTGCCAAGCATGCCTTAGGGTTAAATTTAAACTATGTTTAAATTGTCATATCATTATCGATGCCATGTGTTGATTGTTTAACTTGCAGATACTATGGATCCAACACATCAGGAAAACATCCTCCAAGGGATGATCTGCGAAAATGAAGATATCGATATCGATATCGATGTCACGAGTGAGTTTCTGAACGATTCCGGTCAGGGAGATGAGTCTCTCAACCGAGGAGACGGCGCCGGTGAGGTAGAAGCCGAAGCCTAGGACAGGGGAGAAGCCGATAAGGAAGAAGGCGACGGCTCCGGCGTAACCTTAAATCTCGCAAACACCGGCGAGGTGTATATATGTATTTTTATAATTAAAATGTTGCTGTCTATATATACATGCATATATTAACACTCTTTATTCTTTTAGCCCTCCGGATCGAGAACTTCTTCTGTAAGAATGAAACGAGGCCCAACAAAAAAGTTGGATGACACTGTGAGGTATACGATCGACGTGGTCTGTTTAGATGGCGAACCGCAAGCTCCCGTCGATGTCGCAAGAAAATTTGTCAAGCAATGCGGAGTTCTTGTGAGGGACTACATCCCGATCACCGTTCAAGAATGGAATCGGCCAATCGGCGGTGGAGTCCCGTATGTTGGCGACAATGCCAAAGATAAGCTTTTTGACAAGCTCATGACTAATTTCCTCCTGCCGGAACCAGATGTGACTCCAGATGAGGAGGAGAGAGCAAGAAGGGAGCTTGTGCAAAGAGTCAAGAAGTTTTCTCTCAGCAAGATGGCCGATGCATTCAAGAACTGGAAGAAGAAACTGTACCATAACTTTGTCAAGGTAGAGAAGACTCCGAATTTCGATGAAGCCGGCTATGCTAAGTTAAGACACCAGGGGGAGGATTTTGTGAAGTACAAGACATCGGAGAAAGCTAAGGAAAGGTCTAGGATAAATATGGAGAACGCTACTAAGAAACTGTACCATCATAACACGAGGCCTGCTGGCTACGCCGGTTGCATGCCTAAGTGGGATGCACTTGAGGTCAATTACATAGCTGCCGGGATCAGACCAGAGCCCGCAACATGGACACCACGGGCGAGAAACTGGTTTTACGGCCATGGGGGCACGTTGGACAAAGAAGGGAGGGCAATATATAATCAGAAACACAAAGATGATCCCCTACTGCCCATTAACGATATTAGAAATGCAGTAGATAATGTTGCAGCGGGACGGTTCGTTCCCGATAGAGAGAACGACGAGCTCACACGGGCCCTTAAAATCCTGAACACGACGGACGAGCACGAGGCACACCAGGCTCCAAGCCGTGGAAGGTTGCCTTCCCCCCGGAAATGAAGAGATATCCCGATAAAAGCCATCAGAGGAGAAAGGAAAGGGAGGCAGCTAAGAAAGCGGCCGCTGCAGACCGGCTGCGTAATGTAGAAGAAGCATTAAAGCAGCACCAGGATCAACTCGACATACTTAGCCAGCAAGGTACTAGCGGCCAATCTCAACGGCACGTGGTAGAAGCTGCATTCGAGGGTACCGGCGCCCCATTGAATAAGAAAAGCAGCGTCGCTTCCACGCAGCTCCATGATGTTGATGATGATGCACCGACGACATCTCCTCCTAAACGCTACCCAGTGGATGATATCACGGAGAAAACAGCTTGTGAGCTAAAGGTGCAGGTTATGAACTTAAGGGTGACGGCGGCGGTCGGCATGGCGGTACCAATTGGGCCTAACCCAACTTGGCATTGCAGACCGGTTCCAAAAGGGTACGCTGTCGTCACGGTGGATGAGGTGAAGGAAGATTTTGAGGAGCTGAAGCTAGACCACCCTGCAGGGGAAGATATGGAGCTGACTCAACTAGGAGAAGCCAAAGGGGGGACTATTCTATAGCTAAAGGAGCGCATCATGCTTCCAAATTATGTGCCGCCAAGGCCACCCACTCCTCAGAGCAGCAATCCACATTCGCCGCCACCTCACCATTCTCCAGCGCAACCATCGCCTTCACCGCCTCACCGCTCAGCGCAACCGTCTCCATCGCCGCCTCAGCCGTCTCCACCGCCGCGTCAGCCGTCTCCGTCCCCTGAGCCTCAGAGACAAAAGAGGAAGTATACTAAGGGGGGCAGCACCACCAACAGCAGCAAGAGCATGTTTCGATCACCGAAACGTAAGCAATCGCCCCTCCCAAGAGTACCTCATTAGAATATGAAGAAGCTACCTTGCGAGAAGACAGATAAGAAAACTGATGCGGCCGCAGCTGCCCATTATGAAAAGTGGAAGATTGACATGGCTAACAAGAAAAAGTCGATAGAGGCATTTTTCCAGGTCACCGCAGAAGATAAAGCCAAAGCAGCCGCGCTTAAGATTCAGCTTCACCAACCCATAGCGCTCACATCAGACTATAATCGCTCTATTACCAAGTCGGCTGAGGCAAAAGAGCGGAGAGTCAGGAAAGAAGTTGCCCAGCTCGGACAATAGAAAAATCAATCGATCGAACTTCTGAAAGTGTACGATACCAATGAGTGGATGATCCATGAGCGGCATGATCCAAACATTGATCCGGAGTTTGTTCGACTGTACGGAGAAAAAGCCCAATTATATGGACTGTCTATTACTGAGTACATGAGCCGTATGCATGAGTTCGAGGGGTACCAAGAAACAGCATACGTGTACCAGTACGGGGCTCCTCTCGTCAAACCCGAGTTAGTCAAAGATCTACCAACAAAAATACGAAGATTGCATAAATGGTACATCAAAGTCTGTGCTGATTCCAAAAACTGGATCTATGCTGCATATAAACACCACCATTACGGTCATGGAGATGGCTTCATACTGATTGAATTTTCAGAATTATTTCAGTTTTACCAACAAGACACCCTCGACAAAGCTATCGTCAGTGCCTATTGTTTGTAAGTATTATTAATTTCTGTAATTAAGTCTTTCTAGCTCATCTCATTCGTTGCTTGTATAATCTTACTAATCACTATACTAATTATATATGTAGAATGAAGATTCAAGAATGCAACAAAGGACAAATCTATGACCTTGGGTTTGTTGACTGTAATTTCGTTCATAAAGTTACTCTAAAAACAAATCCCAAAGAGACAGAGGATAACTTGTTCCAAGCGTTGAAGTATTTCAGCAACAGAAGGGAAATACTATTTCCTTACAACGATGCGTGAGTGTTACTGTCTTGTACACATTCTATTTTCGATTACTCGATGTTAAGCGTATACTTGACTCGTGTTATATTTTGTTAGTGTGTCAAGCTTCTACTATATTCTCTTAATCATTTCTGTTGACACCGGAGTAGTAAAATTCTTGGACTCGAAACGCACACCATTAGAAAAGTGGGCGGACATGCAGGAATGCCTCCAGAGGGCTTGGAAACGGTTCACCGCCAAAACTAGGGGTGTTTGGAAGCCAAAGCTTACATTTCAACCATTGACTGTAAGTACCACTTGCTAGATCCACGCATCTCTTTGATTCTAGTTTCAATACCACCATTATCATGCTTGATTATTATTTTGATTGAACTCCGTTCTCGTAAAGTGCTTGAGGCAGGAAGCCGGAAATAACTTATGTGGATACTATGTCTGCGAGTTCATTCGTCGGACGACCAAAGAGAAGGGGGCAGACCGGAACATCAAAAAAATTGAAGTACGATAAACAATAATCACAACTTTATTTTATTACCACCAATTGTGTTTAGTTTCATTTATATATATTGATCCCCTTCTTTATATAGATCGAACGGATGCGGGACGGTCTTCTATCACAAGAACGCGTGCAAGCAATTCAAGAGGAAATTACCGGATTCTTGTTAGAACAAGTCATAGATCCGAAAGGAGAATACTATTACCCACTTCATTTGGAAGGGTGAAGTGTATAAAATAAGTGTAAATTAGATCAAATTCGTGTGAGAGTATTGTATGTAATTATAATATGTTTCGACTAAGAAGACGGATGAGACGGTGTGTATATATTTGTGATCATGCATGATGTCTAATATATATATATCGTGGTTTCATTATTGCTGTATATATGTAGAACCATTAAATTTATAAAAAAAATCCTATCGTGGCAGAAAAATAGTCCGAAATCCTGTCGCGGCACAAAACCCTGCCGCGGCAGAAAAATAGCCCGAAAATCCTGCCGCGACACAAAACCCTGCCGCGGCACAGAGACTAACGATCCCGATTCGTGCCAAGAACCGGGACCAATGATCCACCCCCGCCTGTCTCTGGCGCTGCCACGTGAGGACCCATTGGTCCCGGTTTTTCCCATGAACCGGGACCAATGATCCACCCCCTCGTAGCTCGCCCGCCCACGTGAAGACCCATTGGTCCCGGTTCGTGCGCGAACCGGGACAAGCATTAGTCCCGAGTGATTGGTCCCGGTTCCAGAACCGGGACCAATGGCCCCTATGAACCGGGACTAGAGACCATTTTTCCACCAGTGAAGAAAACAATCGTGCTCCGGCGCAAGCTCGACCTTGTTGGTCATGGCGGCGTGCTGGTCGAATAGGGCGATCGCGCCGTGCACGCCCAGCCTTGTCCCGCACCTTGTGAATTGGTGCACTCCTGGACTCCTCTCTGTTTCAGACGCAACGGCGGGCAAGGTACATACATGGGAGACCACGGGCAGATACCGGTTGGCCGCAGATACATGGAGCACTGTGAGGCGATCGTACATGGTGGCGCAGCATGCGCCGTGGTGGCGCAGCACGTACGCCGCTTTGCTACCCCACAAGACTTGAGCATCATCGGTGGCATGTCATTGCCATGGTGTTCGCCTCGTGCTCCGCCGATGGCGAGTGCACCGTCGTGCGTCTCACCCTCAAACTAGCGGAAACGGTGGAGGTAGAAGCTCAGGGGCTCCACGTAGTCACCGAAGCCGAGGCGGCGCATGGCATTTGGGGTACTGCATTAGGCTTGGTCGCATGATATTAGAAGTACGTCCCAGTTTCTATCAGAAATTGTCGTGTGTATCACTGGTAGTCGTACCTGTCTGAGCAGGGGCGGGCAAGTGATATTGACAATGGATATACAGAGTCAACAAAAAATCCATTGCGAAACCTGAAGCTTCAAAAATTGTTTGACACAGAAGCAGCTACAAAGATCCACAAATTGTTCGATACTAAATGTAAAGGTTCACCAATTTTCCATAAGAACCGACTGGATGACATCAACTGAAAATAGTAGAGAGACTACATGAGGTTTGCTTCGGTGTCTCCCCCTCTCCATACTTTGAAGGGGTAATTGGTCTTTTGCTATTAATTACTGATTATTAGTTACTAATAAACCTTACACGCATAGACACGATTTGTGATTGGTAGAGGTGATTATCGAAGTACATCCAAAATCATCATCTTGCTAGTATAGTATATTGTATTACCTATACGTGCACGTCTTGCCGGCGTGGACACGACCACGACTACTGGTACCTGCAGTTCAGCGACCATGCACACTGTGACGGTGACCGGCATGGTTCGCGACGAGGATCTCTGCTTGCCCGCTTCACGCGTTGCGATTTTTATGACGATTACTGAATCAGGTCCACTTGCCGCCATTGTGATGGTTAACCCGTCAAAAGGACGGTGAGTATTTTTTGGGCAGACGGTTTTAGTTGGTATACGTAAATACTGGGTATGGGCTTGGTGGACCAACGTAATCTAATTTGGTTTAGCAACTAATAATCAGCAATTAATGATAAAAGACCATCTTACCCCTTCAACGTTTTGAGAAGGGGGGGACACCGAAGAAAAAGTGAGACTGCGTAACAATTGATAAATTCATAGCACACCTTTGTGGTTCTCCAATGCTTGGAAACATGATATGTTTGCAACATCCTTAACTTGGAAAAATAACTCCTTCCCAAAATGTGTAACCAAGCAATCATTCAAGTGAGATTGCATTCTGGCTAGCCTAGATGTGTTCCGGAGAGAGAGGAGAAGGAGCCATGCATGGGGCCGGCGATTCCGGAATTCCTGGAAGCGATCCTACTCGACGGTATGGCAATTGTGGATTCTCACCTCTCAATTTCGCTCATGAACTGTAAGGAAAAATTGGACAGAGGAACACAAGTGTTTGCGCTGCGTACTCCTGATGCAGCTTTTCTCTTTCTTTCCTTTTATTCACCGAAAAGGACTGATCGTGTGTGCTCACACGATGCCCATGATGGACGCGCCATCCACGCCCGAGCAAAACGGGATTACAACACGATGATCGGGTCAAGCGAAGACCGAATCAAAACTATCCTATCTGCTGCTAGAAAATAGCTGAAACTACTAACTGAAACCTACAGCTTAATGTACTGTCGAAACTGAAACTGTGAAAGACACTCTAGATTAACTGACAATCTCCTCCTAATCTAAGTGTCCTTCACCTTGAAAATGCCGATGCGGTGGCGCAGCTCCTAAAACTGAACGCGACCGAGTGCCTTTGTCAGAATGTCAGACAGCTGACCCTCGGTGCGCACGAACTGGACATCAATGTCACCATTGTCGACGCACTCTCGGATGAAGTGAAAACGAGTCTGGATGTGCTTGCTTCGGTCGTGGAAGACCGGGTTCTTCATCAGTGCGATCGCTGACTTGTTGTCGACGCGTAGCTCGACCACGTCGCTGTTGCTCCCAAGCAGCTCGCCCTAGAATCGCTTGAGCCAAACGCCCTGACATGCCGCTGCTGTTGCAGCGACATACTCCGCCTCGCAAGAGGAGAGAGCAACGATCTTCTGCTTCACAGACTACCAAGACACTGGGCTCTGCCCGTGGAAGTGCAGAACACCACTGGCACTCTTCCCGTCGTCGACGTCGCCGGCCATATCCGCGTCGCTGTAGCCGACGAGCTTGGCCTTGGAAGCCTGGTGCGTGTAGACACACCCAAAGCCCTTCGTCCCGGCGATGTAGCGCAAAAGGTGTTTCACGACGCTCCAGTGCTCAGCGGAAGGCTCCTCCATGAACCTGCTCAGGTACAAGACCGTGTAGCAGATATCCAATCGTGTGTGGACGAGATACCGGAGTCCGCCAACGATGTTGCGGTATGTCGTGGGGTCCATCGCTGCTCCGTTGCCCTTCTTGCTCAGCTTCAGGTGAGGCTCCATGGGGACTGACGCAGCGTTGCAGCCATCCATACCCAACCGATCGAGCAGCTTCTCTGCATATGCTGCTTGACACAGCTTGATGCATCCCGGGCGCTGCACTACCTCGATCCCAAGGTAGTAGGACAGCAGCCCCAGGTCACTCATCTTGAAGAGGTCCTTCATCTCCGTCTTGAACTCGCCGATGGCCGCCGCGGAGGTGCCTGTGACAATCAGGTCGTCGACATACACTCCGAGCAGCAATCGAGCCTCGTCCTTGTCGCGCGTGTAGACGGCGTGTTCGGAGGGACATTTGGTGAAGCCGAGCCCCGAAAGGCTACTTTCCAGCTTCGAGTTCCATGCCCTGGGGGCTTGACGGAGGCCATAAAGGGCTTTGTGCAGCCTCAACACCTTCCCCTCTGACCCCGGTTTGGCGAATCCAGGCGGCTGCAGCACGTAAACCTCCTCAGCGAGTTCACCATTGAGGAACGCAGATTTTACATCGAGGTGGTGCACCTCCCACTTCTCATGTGCGGCGACGGCGAGGAGGAACCTGATGGAGTCGAGCCGCGCGACGGGGGCGAAGACCTCCTCGAAATCGACCCTCTCTCGTTGGACGTAGCCCTTGGCAATGAGCCAGGCTTTGTGTCTCACCACGACGCCGGCCTCGTTCTTCTTAACTTTGTACACCCATTTGAGCCCAATGGGCCTGTGTCCTGGTGGAAGGTCCACCAAGGCCCATGTGTCGTTGTCCTCTATGCAAC
Organism: Avena eriantha; assembly: GCA_910589775.1. Taxonomy (NCBI): domain Eukaryota; kingdom Viridiplantae; phylum Streptophyta; class Magnoliopsida; order Poales; family Poaceae; genus Avena; species Avena eriantha. The sequence continues at coordinate 404,446,229 of OU342746.1, read as the reverse complement.
CCAGCTCTTCCTCCATAGCTCTCCTCCAGCTCGCATCCGTCAGAGCCTCAGAGATGCTGCCTGGCTCTTCCGCCATCATCAGCAGTAGACGCTCAGTGAGGCTTGGTGGCGCGATGTTGCTCCCAAGCAGATCGGTGATGCGACGGTAGCGGTGCTGGACACCATCGTCGACTGCGTCGAGCTGCTCTGGATCTGGGATAGTAGGTGGAGTCACAAACTCTGTCACCGATGGCGTGGTTGTGGCAGCAGGATGCAGTGTCATCAGAGCTAGCGAGGGTGGTGGCACGGGGCTCGTAGCCGCCTAACCCACATCAGGGCTCGCCCCATCACTTCCCTCAAGGCCCTGCTCCGGATTTCCAGAGGGGGAGTAAGCGTAGGTAATGTCTACGGTAAATTCCCCCCTTCTATCCTCTTCATGCGCCGGCTCCGTGCTCCAGTCCCAGCTAGCAGCTTCGTCGAAGACGACATCGCGGCTGATGTGGACGTGGCGTGTGGCTGGGTTGTACACCCTGTATGCCTTCCTGCCCGGCTCATACCCGATGAAAATCATGGGCGTGCTCCTGTCATCGAGCTTGCCCAGGAGCGGCCGTGCGTTCTTGACATGCGCGACGCGGCCGAAGACCTCAAGATGCTCCACCGCCAGCTTCTTCCCGTGCCATACCTCATACGGCGTGCGATCGTCGACGCTGTGGGTGTAAGAGCGGTTCAGCACGTAGACGGCCATGGTGACCGCCTCCCCCCAAAAGAAGCCAGGGAGCTTCTTCTCCTTCATCATGCTCCTTGCCATACCGACCACCATCTAGTTCCGGCGTTCGACGACGCCGTTCTGCTGCGGCGCATATGGGGCCGTCAGATGGCGCTTGACACAGCAGCGGCGAAGTGGGCGCCAAGGGACTTGGAGGTGAATTCCCCGCCACGATCCGTGCACAGGGTGCGCAGTGGTTGGCGTGCCTCTGTTTGCGCCTCGGCCTGGAAGCGCATGAGCGCCATCGCGGCTTCGTCCTTCATCGAGAGCAGCACCAACCACATGTAGCGGCTGCAGTCGTCGACAAGGAGGAGGAAGTAGCACCGGCCAGCTGGTGTAACGAGTGAGATTGCCCCGGACAAGTCAGCGTGCACCAGTTCGAGCGGTTCCTCCGCTCGAAATTTGGCCTACTGGGGGAACGGGGCGCGCCGCTGCTTACCTGCCAGGCAGGCCTCGTAGATCTCGCCGGTGGGCATGATGCCGGGCATGCCACGCACCATTCCCCCGCGATTCATCTTCACTAGTGCCTCCAGGTGCAGGTGGCCGAAACGAGCGTGCCACAGCCATGCCATGGTGTCGGGGCGAAGTGACAGGCACACTGGCTGCACATGCTGCATCGTCAGCTTATAGAGGCGGTTTGGGGATCTTTTCATCTAGACGAGCATCTTGTCACGACGATCTCGGATCGTCAGTACGCCACGCCTGATGCGGATGTCGCAGGAGTGTTCATCGAGCTGCCCAAGGCTCACCACGCTGCTCTTTAGTTTGGGGATGAAGAACACATCGGTGAAGACACACTGGCGGCCTCCGTTGATGCAGAACGTGACATCACCGCAGCCATTGATCTGAACCACTGACCCGTCGCTGAAGCGGACGTTGCCAGTCACAGACTCGTCGAGCGTCACGAACGCCGAGCGATCACCAGTCATGTGGTTCGACGCACTGGTGTCGAGGAACCACGTCTTGTCCAGCGGCTCGTCGTCGTGCCCAGGTACCACCTTCGCCTTTTCCTCGTTCAGGAACACGAACGCGCGCTCTGGCACGCTCGCCGGCGCAGCCACAGGGTCAGGCGATGAAGCTGGTGTAAGGGGCATCGCATCGAGCTCGATCTCCGTGAACAGCATCGTGGGGTCGGCATCATCCTCCCACTAGACGAGGTGCGCCTGGGCCTCCTCATCCCTCTTTTTCTTGCGGCATTCTCGGGCCCAGTGGCCTCTCTTGCCACAGTAGTGGCATGTTTCCTCCTTCTTGCTCCCGGAGTGCGTGCCCTCACCAGTGGGTCGCCGGTCGTCGCGACCCTTGCCGCGGTTCTTGACCTGGCTGTTTCCACCACCAGAGCTGCTGCTACCGCCGTCCTGGTGCTTCTCCCGCGCACGCCACTCCTCCGTCGTGAGGAGCAGCTGCCCAGAGGGATCTCCGTCGTCGATAGCCTCGTTTTCCTCAACGACGAGTAGCCGCCCGCTGAGTTCTTCAATTGACATGGTCTTGAGGTCAAGTAACGATTCAATTGAGGATACCATCTGGCTATACTTATGCCAGAGGACACAGAGGAACTTCCTGACGGCCTTGTGTTCATCCTCTAGATCGCCTAGAAACTCTAGGTCGCTAAGAATCATAGAGAGGCGCAGTCTGAACTCCTCCATGCTCTCACCGTCCTTGAAGGCGAGACGGTCATAGTCTCGCTGGCGCGTCTGCGCCTTTGCCTCACGTACGCGCTCCGCTCCGACGCGCAGTGTCCTGAGTGTGTCCCACGCGGCCTTGGCGTTGTCCTTGGCAGCGAGGATGCGCACCAGCTCCAGCGGCACTGCCTGAAGCAGGGCCGACAGCGTCGCGCGGTCGTCGTGCTTGTCGACATTGTCCTCGCTCACCGCCTCCCAGAGTCCATGGACCTAGAGCTGAACACGCATGATCACGGACCAGTCCGCGTAGTTGGTACATGTCAGGACTGGCCACCTGGTGCTGCCGCCGCTGTCCCTCACCACCCGCTCCCACACCACCAGCTCCGTCCCATGGCCTCTGCCTGGAGAGCGGCCACGGTGAACCGGCGATCGAGAGGTGTCGCGGCGAGGCGGGACAGAGCGGCGCTTGGATGGAGAACGCGTAGGCGGCTTCGAGGCGCCCGTCGCTGCCTTCTCTGAATCCTTCGAGCCGGCCATCGATCGATCGTCGACAGGCTCTGATACCACTTGTGGATTCTCACCTCTCAATTTCGCTCATGAACTGTAAGGAAAAATTGGACAGAGGAACACGAATGTTTGCGCTGCGTACTGCTGATGCAGCTTTTCTCTTTCTTTCCTTTTATTCACCGAAAAGGACCGATCGTGTGTGCTCACACGATGCCCATGATGGACGCGCCATCCACGCCCGAGCAAAACGGGATTACAACACGATGATCGGGTCAAGCAAAGACCAAATCAAAACTATCCTATCTGCTGCTAGAAAATAGCTGAAACTACTAATTGAAACCTACAGCTTATTGTACTGCCGAAACCGAAACTGTGAAAGACACTCTAGATTAATTGACAATCTCCTCCTAATCTAAGTGTCCTTCACCTTGACAATGCCGATGCGGCGGCGCAGCTCCTGAAACTGAACGCGACCGAGTGCCTTTGTCAGAATGTCAGACAGCTGATCCTCGGCGCACACGAACTGGACATCAATGTCACCATTGTCGACGCACTCTCGGATGAAGTGAAAACGAGTCTGGATGTGCTTTCTTCGGTCGTGGAAGACCGGGTTCTTCATCAGTGTGATCGCTGACTTGTTGTCGACGCGTAGCTCGACCACGTCGCTGTTGCTCCCAAGCAGCCTGCCCTAGAATCGCTTGAGCCAAACGCCCTAAGTTAGGTCCAATACCCACCTCGCGACCCAAGGTATTGATACCTAGCGACGCAAATTTCGGTACTATCCTCTTAGTTCGATACCGTCTCCTCTCTTCGCCGCCCGAATCCCTAATCTGGAGGCATCCAGAGATGAACCTTGGTGGCGGCGGTGGGGGAGGTACAGGAAGGGGGAACGGCTATGGAAGGGGAGAGGCTTTTCCAATAACAATTTCAATCAGCCTCAACCTGGTCGTGGCCGTGGGAATTTTTTCCATGGCGAAAACAGTGGTGCAGGCAATAGAGATTTTCAGCGTTTAAGGGCAATCAGTCTCGGGGGTACTCAGGACAACAAAATTTCCATGGTGCTGATACCGGTGGCTTTTTTCCTGATGAGACTACGAACAACAATGTCGATGTTGGGTATCAAAACAGAAGGAGGTATGAATTTCGAGCTTCCCACTGAGGAGGACAAACATGTAATAGTGGAAGGAGTGGTGGCCGCGGCAACTTTGGGATGAACAATAGCAGAAACTTTTCTGGCAGCAACTTTGGGTCAACCCACGGTAATATTCCGCAAGGTTCGCTCGACCAGCACATGCTGAAGGAGGTGGTGGATGCCGTAGCGGCGGCGGCTCGGAGTGGAGTCATTGCCCTACCGCAGGGGAACCATACGGGGTCAGGGAGTGCAACTGCTACGGGTGCTATGGATACGGGTGGTGCCGGGAAGACCGTCTCTGCCGTGACACAGATAGTTTTGTCCATGGGGTAGCCTGCCGCAGCGCCCCGGCAGTCTGCCGCGAGTAGTTCCGCTACCATGGCAGCTCCGGTTAATGCTATTGTCCAGGAAAAGAAGAAAGCAATGGATATTGAGATCGATGGTAATGGGCCTGCAAAGAAGACGAAGAGGAATGACACAGATGCAATCATGCGGGACACTTTCATGAGGATTGCACGGTTGTTGTCTGCGATAACTGTGAATCTCCACAACACATTACTTCGTCGTGTCTGTTGTTGCTCGCGTGCAAGCCTTCCGTGGTGGTCCATGGACTGGGGAACAAAAAACTTACTTTTCTGGAGTTACCTACAACTGAGTCCTATAGACCGAGAGGTGAGAATTGAAGAGTTGGCAAGGTTCTAGTTGAAGGTGGTTCCTTGACTGTGGCACAAGTTATAGAAATCTTAAAGAGACTTGTTCTTTCACCAAACTACTTGTGGGAGGTTATTGAATTTCAGCCCATGGTATTTAAGGTGAAATTTCCTACCAAAGATGAGGTCCAACGGATGAAATCACACATGCAATACCAGATTCCAGACACCCCTATTTATCTCAAGTTTGATGACTCGAGTGTGGTTGATGAGAGGATGTTCTTACTGCCAGAGGTGACTATTCAGGTTGATGGTGTGCCCAAAGATGTTAGAGGAGATTTCTTATCTCTATGGGGACTTGGGTCTTTGTTGGGCAAAACCAAGAGTGTGGACATGCCATTTACTAGGTAGAAGGGTATTGTTCGGATTGTGGTTTTTTGTATTGACCCTGAATTCATCCCTCCATATGTTGATATTTGGATAAAGAGAGGATTCTTTAGACTCAAATTTCTGGTAGAGGGGTCACTACTGTTTCGGGTGTTGAGGGATCAACAATACCACATACTAGTAAGGATGGTGATGATGATGCAAACAAAGGAAACAAGGACGGTACAAGCAAGATGGATGACGATGCAAATTCTTATCGCACTAATAAGGAAAATAATGATGCATCGAAGGAAGGGGGAGGTCACACGGTGCCCAGAGGAATCCAAATGGCAGAGTTGCCACTTACTCCAGGCATTACTATTGGTTCCTTTCAATTTCCCAGTACAATTGCGAAAGGATGCAATTTTTAGATATGGTAAATTTTGTAGTGTAAATGTGTTTAATTGTCATGGTCATTTTTCATCTATCCATACACAGGATCTGGTTTTACCCTTCTTAATACCGCCATCTTGCACTATTGCAAATACGGTCAAGTTGTTGATGGATTCAGAGGAGAGAAGGTGCACTTCTTCTGTCGTCATGACCGATACCTCTTCTCTGGTAGAGGTGATGCTCTCGACGGAAGTCGCTGCCGCGGCACATTTTCCGCCTGCAGAGGAGCAGCGGCAGGCTGCCGTGGCACATCTTTCTACCGGGGAGATACGACAGGCTGCCGCGGCACATGATTCGGCTGCCGCGGCACATGATTCGTCTGCCGGGGAGCTGCGGCAGGATGTCGTGGCTTGTTTTCCTGCCGTGGCAGAGCCTAGGATGGAGATGCTACCGAGGGAACTGGCCGTGACACAGAGTGGAGCGGCAGCAATATCTGGGCAGGGGGAACAGATGATGTTGCAAGATGACATGCTCGATCGGAATTATATGTCTGAGAGTGAGCTGCTGAGTTCCCCTACCGCGGCAGACTTTTGGCCTGCCGGAGAGCAGCGGCACGCTGCCACAGGCGCGTCTGCTGTTGTGGTAGAGACTGACGGGGCGACTCCGACTATGAAGTTGGGAACACCTTTCACTGTCACGACAAAGAGGATGACTCTGGGAGCTAACGCTGCATCTAGTGGGGGTTTTCTTGCAAAGAACAAGCCAAGGTTAGCTGACGTTATTGCCTTTGGAGGCATTACGGAGACGGCGGCAGTGGATATCCAGTCGAGTGACCGTGTGCAGGCTCAACCCAATGTCGATGCCATGCAGCTGGAGCGTATCGTGGAATTGGTGCAGCGGCGTGATGACTACAAAGGTAAAAATCTAAACCTAACATTTTCAATTATGTCTTTTTCAAATATTGGTATCATTGAAAAATCCAAATCAATGGGAGTGTCTTTGGGGGAAACGTCTTCACAACAGATTGTTGCAGCTAAGCTAATAAAGGATAGTGAACTGCATAGAACTTTAACAATTTTGGATCATAATAAGCCGAGAAAAGACACAAAGGATATGGGGAATCAAGTCGAGTAGTGTCTAAGGTTTCCAATTTATGTGATGATTTGGTCGAGGAGAAGGTAAATGGATTAGATGATCTTGCCGAGAATCTAACCAACTAACCTCCTCAAGCACGTGGGCGCAAGAAGAAGATATATGATCCTACCACACTTCGTAGAGATACTAGAGTTAGGATTAAGGAAAAATATAAGATGCAAGGGTTAAGAGGGATGATTTGGAATAGTGGTGGTTTTCGGGATACAGCAAAACACATGTTCATATCTGAGTCTATTAGGGAACATAGACTAGATTATGTGGTCCTGTTAGAGACATGGCGATCTAATTTTACTGTTTCTTTCATAAAACACCTTACACCCGGGAGGGAATTTGCATGGTTCTGCTTGCCCCCCATGGTCGTTCTGGTGGTATTTTAGTTGGGGTCAACACTGAAACACTTCAAGTTAACAAGGTTGACTCGGACGATTTTTGTGTTAAAATACATTTGAAGGATGGGTTCCTCTGGATTTTGGTCCTTCTGTATGGGGCAGCACAGGACAGTCTGAAACATGAGTTTCTTGCTGAATCGGTCCGCGTTTGTGATCATGAATCCCTACATATCCTTGTTGGGGACGATTTCAATATCTTACGTAGAAGGAAAGAAAAGAATACTGATAATTTTAATACACGATGGCCTTTTATGTTTAATGCGATCATTGAGAGTCTAAACTTGCGAGAGATTGCTCTCTATGGTAGACAGTTTACTTGGGCAAACCATAGAGACACACACACATATGAAAAACTTGATCGCATTTTATCCACCACCGATTGGGAATCCCACTTGTAATGGTGAGAGCTCTTACTCGGACAGGCTCGGATCATACCCCACTTCTGATTGACTCAGGAGTTCAAGCACACTTGGAAAATAATCCGATATTCTCCTTCGAGCTCTCATGGTTACGTCAAGACGGTTTCTACGATCTTGTGGAAACTTAATGGGTATATGTGACACATGGTGACACGCCTATTTAACATTGGTAGAAGAAAATACAACATTTATGTAGATTCCTTCGTGGGTGGACGGAAAACCAAAGTGGAAAGTACAAGAAGGAGAAGGAGAGACTATTATCCATCATTGATGAACTGGATATAAAACATCTCCTCTCTCTGAAGTTGAAAGAAAGGAACTGGGAGATGCAAATGAACAAATAAACAAACTACAACGCGATGACGAGTCTAAGTGGGCTCAGCGTGCCAAGGTTAAACATGTGCAGGAAGGAGGAAATAATACTAAATACTTTCATCTTATAGCCAATGGCAAACATAGGAAGAAGAAGATATTCCAATTAGAACAAGAGAAAGGAACAATTGTAGCAGAGGAGAATTTGAAAGTCTTTATCACTGAATACTATATAAGCGGCTGTTCAGGGAGCCGACTCCCAATGGATTCACTCTTATAGAAGATATAATTCATGATATTCCTCAGGTATCGACTGAAGAAAATGAAATTTTAACTAGTATGTTTTCTAAACAAGATGAATATGAGGCTATAGCTTCCATGGAACATAACAAGGCGCCTGGACCTGATAGGTTCCCTACGAAATTCTATCAAATGTTTTGGGCAGTGATTAAATATGATTTGATGGCTATTTTTGCACAGTTGCATGAAGATGACATTCCCCTATTTAAGTTAAATTTTGGTGTAGTAACTTTGCTGCCCAAAAAAGAAAACGCGGTACAAATACAACAATATAAAACCATTTGCTTACTAAATGTAAGCTTTAAGATCTTTACTAAGGTTGCAACAAACCGAATAACTAGAATTGCACAAAAAATTATCAAACCCGCGCACACACAGCTTTTATGCCTGGGCGGCATATTGTTGAAGGCGTGGTTGTCTTGCATGAGACCATCCATGAGATTCACATGAAAAAAATGGATGGAGTTCTTTTCAAAATTGATTTTGAAAAAAGCTTACGACAAGGTAAAGTGGCCATTCTTACAGCAAGTCATCCGTATGAAAGGTTTTGATCCTATATGGTGTAAATGGATTAATAACTTCGTACGAGATGGAATAGCCATTTGGGTCAATGATGACATTGGCCACTACTTCCAAATTAGAAAAGGATTCTGACAAGGAGATCCACTGTCACCTATGCTATTCAATGTTATAGTCGATATGCTTGCCATCTTAATTGCCAGGGCAAAAGAGAATGATCAGGTAGCTGGACTAATACCCCGTCTAGTTGAAGGAGGAGTGTCTGTTTTGCAATATGATGATGATACAATCTTGTTCATGGAACATGATTTTCAAAAGGCAGTTAATATGAAGCTCATCCTATGTATTTTTGAGCAACTATCGGGGCTAAAAATTAACTTCCATAAGAGCAAGATCTTTTGTTTCGGCAAGGCTGTTGAACAAGAACACACTTATAGGGAAATTTTTGGTTGCAAATCAGGATCCCTACCATTTAGGTACCTTGGGGTACCTATACATCATAGGAAACTTCGCAATTCTGAATGGAACCCGGTTGAAAATAGATGCGAAAGCAAGTTAGGGTGCTGGCAAGGAAAGTTGTTATCTTACGGGGATAGACTTGTCCTAATTAATTTAGTTTTATCAAGCATGCCGATATTTATGTTGTCTTTCCTTCAAATACCAAAGGGTGTAAGGAAAAGACTGGATTTTTATCGTTTATGGTTCTTTTGGTAAAGTGATGAATATAAGAAGTACCGACTAACTCAGCGGAATATTATTTTCCGTCCAAAAGATCGGGATGGCTTGGGTATTGAAGTGCTAGAGTTTAAAACAAATGTTTACTTAGTAAATGGTTGTTAAAAGTTATTGACAGAAGAAGGGGTCTGACAAGAGTTTCTACACAACAAATATCTGGTTAATAAAACTTTAGCACAGGTCGAAACCAAGCCGACTGATTCACCTTTTTGGAAAGAACTAATGGGAGTCAAAGATGAGTTCTTCGCCCGTGGTGTTTTCAAAAATGGTGATGGGAGAGATATTCATTTCTGGGAGGATATATGGCTAGGGGAGTTATCTCTTGCCCAACAATATCCATCCCTTTACAATATAGTACATAGAAAGCATGTCCTCGTTCACGATGCTTTGACTCAAAACCCTTTAAATATAGGATTTAGGAGAAATTTAACGGGGGATAAATGGGTTGCATGGTTGCACTTATGTGAGAGGTTGATGAAAATATCCTTGACGGATGAGCGGGATAGGTTTTCATGGAATTTAACTGAGGACGGGATTTTTTTCGTTTAAATCTATGTATGAAGATATCATGCATGAGCATCCACGTTTTTCTACGAGGTACTTGTGGAAGATAAAAATACCATTAAAAATTAAAATTTTCATGTGGTTTCTCAGTAACAAAGTATTGCTAACAAAAGACAACCTAGCCAACAAAAACTGGAATGGGTGTAAGAAATATTGTTTTTGTGACGAGGTGGAAACAATTTGCAATGGAGATCATTATCATGACTACCTGGGGTATCTGGATATGCAGAAATGAAAAGATTTTTAATGACAAAAGGCCCACAATTGAAAGATGGAAAGCAATATTCTATCAAGAAATGAGATGGTCACAATTCAGAATCAAAGGAAAATACAAGGAAAAATTCAAAGCCTGGCTTAACCAGCAATTAGATCAGGGATAGGGTAGAAGCTACCCATCTTAGAATGATGTTACTTTACTGTTTTGATCTACCTTATATCATTTTTTCCATTGTAACATACTCATATATTATAATAAAAATTGTAGTGGGGATTTTACTGTTACACCTCAAAAAAGGTGGAAACAATTGAGCAATTGTTTCTAGCATGTCCTTTTGCAAAAATAATTTGGCGCATGATTTTCTGCACTTATAACCTACCTCCTCCAACTAATATCACCAATATGTTTGTAATTGGTTAAATGGAATGGATAAGGTGAATAAAGGCAGAATCCGGATTGGCATTTTGCCATATGTTGGTCCATTTGGAAGTGTCGAAATAACTTTGTTTTTAACAAAGCCGGAGTTCCTTCTTTTTTGCAGGTTATTCATATGACGGTGTATTGGATTCAGCTTTGGGCTTTCCTTCTCGCAAAATATCAGCGTACGCCCATGGTTTCTGAGTGGAACCGTCTTGTGGCGGTTACTTTGGAATTCTTCAGCCTGGTTTTGTGGCGTCATTCTATAGATTGACAAATGTCTAGCGGTTGCAATTGCTCTCTTGTGAGATCTTTACCTTTATTTAGATGGTTGGTGCATGTATCAACCTTATCTGATCCCTGAACTGTGATGCCACGATAATATTTTTTGGATCTTAATAAAGGTTGTGTGCATCCCAAGATGCAGAGGCTGGGGCTGTGTTCCCCTTTTCGAAAAAAAAGAAAGCAATCATTCAAGTATTGGCCTCTCATCTTGCTCATCAACTTATTCTTCACATAGTTCAATGAAGATAATGCTACCTTCACTGTCAGTTGTATCCCAACATCGGTCGTCGGTGCTCCCACCTCGCCTCGACAAGATGGCACCTAAAGTTAGTTCGCCGCCTTGCTTTCGTAGTGTCATGTGTCGCTGGAGAGATAGAGCGACCCTGCGGCTGGACTCGTTGAGGCCTAGTATGGGAGCCAAACTATTGTTGTTGTTTGTCTAGAACGTCCAGTGAAAATGCTATAGGCTAAGAGGAGAACTAGATTTGTTGAGCTAGATTAGCTGAATACAACATGATTTGTTTTGGTAGAAAATAATAGGCTGAATATCCGTGAATACATGTGTGTCCGTCAATGTGTCTGAGTCATAGCTCCTTCCTCCGCTGACAGTTGGGACCCCCATGTAAGGCAAGGCAGCACCAAGGTCAAATGTGCTAGAGAGCAACGTAAGGGTTATTTCACAAAAGTTACACAGCCAAATGCCACCTCTAGTGTATTTAAATCGGTCAAATTCACTGAATTTCGATCGAATTGATCTAAAATATTTCCAGGTTGCAAGTTGTGGATTAGTGTTGCTCACTTTGTAAGATATGGACTAAAACGCTCCGGCGGTGCAACATGTGAACTAAAACTGTATATACCTCAAACATCAATCTAATTCAAAATTAGACTTATCGAAGCAACAATATGTCGAGGACAATAGTACTATCCTTTCCAATTTAGGCACATAACACAAATAGTAGTCCCAAACAGCCACAGTTCGCAATCGACGCCCATATGGTGAGTTGAACGTGCATGGGTCATCGCTGATCATAGCGAGCTGCAGTCGACTGTTTGAAAAGAGAGCTGATTCTTAGCAAGGTCGTAGAGCATGTGTTTGTTCTGCAATTGGAAGTTGCCTATGATGCTGAAACCGCCCGAATGATCCATCACCATGCATGAGGTTGAATTGTCAACCGGCGCCCAGTAGTTCTCCTGTGGCAACACCATGTCCGCTCCCCCATTGAAGTGGAACACCATGGATGGCACTGTCTTCTCCTGCACCAGCGGCACACAAAGGTCCACCCCACTGCCAGTGGGTGGCGGTACGAGGCTGCCGTTGAGCTGCCTTTTGAGCTCGTCTATGAGGGGCTGGTACGCCCCATCGACCAGAGCCGTAGTGGGGCTGCCGGAGTCGACAATGACGCCCCCGTCGCCACTCTTATTGAGAGCGAACACCGTTGGTGGGATGGACAGCCTTGTGTTTCCCACGGTTATCCCGACAAGTGGGACGTAGTAGAATGGGTACTCTTTAGGGCCTTCCACAAAAGACATAGACATCACGGGGCTGCCGCCGCTAAGGCTCGCGGAGTCGCCGACGAAAAGGTGGCTGCTGGCACCGGTGGTAGCGTTGCTCCGGAGGTAGGGGGTGTGGCAGTAAGAGAACTTGGTGGCGCGTGTCTGAGAGACGAGCGACAGGGGGCCTCGGCCGAGCCCTATGAGGCCCGACGACCCGTCGAGGGACCCCTCGGTGATGGCCAGGTCGTTGACGCAGCCGAACGTGAGCGTCTCCGAGCCGTTCTGGAAGGTGAAGACCTCGGTGCCGATGGACCCTGCGGCGTCGCCGGCGCCGTAGAAGGCCCCGAAATTACAGCTGCCGTCCTTGGCGCACGTGTGCTCCTGGTTGGCCAGGCACAGGGTGTCGTTGCACGACACGGGACGGAAGGTGTCCGACTTGGAGGCGTTGTAGAGCGGCAGGCCCTGCTTGACGCAGGATCCTCGCTTCTGGAGGCAGGTGGTGCACTGCGTCCAGATGAGGTCGCTGCCGGTGTCGATGAGGGCCTCGGCGCGCTGCGGCGGGGTGCCGATGAGGTACTCGGCGATGTACTGGCTGGTGTTCCAGTGGACGGGCGCGGCCACGTCGGCGGCGAAGGAGGCCAGGCGCTGCCGGCTGCTGGCCATGGCGCGCTGCACGCGCTCCGCCGCGGTGTAGCCCCGCTTGGCGTCGACGTGGGTGAGCTCCACGCGGAAACCTGCTGCGGTGCTGCAGGTAACCAGGGTAGCACTGGAGCAGTACACCACGAGAACGATGAACACTAAACTCATCCCCATTGGTGTTGTTTCCCTTTGGTTCCTCACGATGGTAGCTTTAGTTTAGCTGCTTGTAACCTGTGGCCTCCATATATATATATATTTATACGCATCCGGTCGGATAGCATGTGGAAATAAACCAAGTGACGGAGGATACGGTGCTGGGTGCATGGTGCACGGTGCCGGCCTGCACCATATGGATTGGGGCGGACTTACTCATGGCAGCGTAGGCATAGGACAGTTGTGTTGTACTACTACCGTTTTTCATTTTACGAAAATTATAGCACAGTACCATTATCTATACAGCTGCAGGTTGCATCGCTTCAAACGAAACGTGTGGACATGCTCGGATCTCTCCAAAATTGCCGTCCTGTACAAGAAGCTTGGATTTGGTCGCCAAATCCAATTGTTTTCTATCTATCATTGGGTGTCCAAGGTTGCTAGTCCACAGTTTGACGCGATAAACCTCCTGATTTAGCATCATGATTTATTTACTATTATAGAATCCGCCATGGCCTTCCTTGGGAAAAAAACTTGGAAGATAGGTAACAAGTCACAACGACTGGCTCGAGTCTGTACTCCTACTGAGCGACCTGGCCAAGTCCACATGTCCAACCGATCGTCGTCAGCCTCCCGTAGGCACTCACGATACGATGCAGCCTCCATCGTGTTCAGGAATCAGGACAGCGTTGACCGCCAAGGACGTCGATCAATGAGGCCGCCTACTAGGTTTGCACTTGGCAGCACCTATCGTCCATATCTTGGCTGCAGGCCGGTCCTCCACTGCTGAGTGTGTGGTGCTGCCGGGCTCTCTGTGTCCAAATTGTACCATGCTCTTAATTTCATTTAGCAGTGCCCCCATGGGCTGTCACGTGATGGGGGTTATCCTATCATGACGACCATTGGCCAAGGTTCTTTTTTTTAGAGCTGGGGATCGGAGTGAATGTGGACTAGCTGCTCGCTCGCCAGCAGCCCCTCTAGGCGTGGCAATCCGATTAGACCATGTTTATGTCTCTACTTAGCATGCGTACGTGTGAGTCTACAACATATGTGTACCTATAATAAACGTCCACTACTTCTCCAGACTTTGTTTCTTGAAATGGTACCAGCAAAAGTTTCCCTATGGAGCCAATGCTTTTGGTGATTAACAAATTATTTTTTGCAGTCATTTTACCATACAATTTAATGGTAATTAGTTATGATTCATCCCCATTAAGTTTGTTAATCACTGCAAACATGGGAGTGATATATCTATAAAATTCATCCCATTAAAATACATTTAATGTTTGCAAGATAAAACCTGGTGCAGCCACGTCACCTCAATTGTCTCTATCCACCGGGTTTCAACTCTATGATCATTAGTCATCCCCACTAACTAATATTGTTGCACATGCAACAGTGGCACGTCACAACAAGCCCCGCTATTGACCTTTAGTCACGCACTGCCCGTTAGTGTTTTTTGCAACTGTAGTTGTGACTCTCTCTCTCTCTCTAAAAAAAGACTACCACGGAATCATACATATTCCTTTCCCAGAAAACTAATGGATATAAGCGCTTAGCCCATAGAAGAAAATAGTGGAGGGCAGGAGAAGGGACGTCGTTTGCAGCTCCACTGCTAGATAAACCATTCATATCGTCGACCTTCTAGCTCCACAACCATTCATATCGTCGACCTTCTAGCTCCACTGCTAGACAATCCATTCAGCTTGTCCTTCACGGTCGATCATCTAACGGGTCGATGTTGAGGTAGTCACACTCGACGCTCTGTTATATGTTGATCTAAATTCTACAAAGTAAAGGCCAACTTCTGACGTAGCGGAGCGAGACCCGTCGCCGGAGCTTGAGCCGATGCGGAGAGTTGGCCCACTCTGTGCCCAATAGGGACGCCTGTAGGGGGTGCGGGGGGGGGGGGGGGGGGGGGGGCGACGGCCCCCCACGGTACGGATCGTTGATGACCTAGGTTACCACCGCTATATATACTTCTTATAAGCCGCCGGTTGGAAAAGGTTGTATCTGTGAAATCCCCGGCGTTGTGTAAACACTCTCCGTTATAGTGAAGTTTCGCTGGCTGGCGCCCATGGTTTTTCCCCTCTCTTTGTTGGAGAGGGTTTTCCACGTTAAATCTATGTCCCCCTTGCTGCGATTTTATTTTCGTTCTTCGTTATTTACTTGTCGCAAAGCTAACATGCTCCATGCCAAAAAAAATTGGGTTTATTATAAGGGTGTCCTCAGCTCACCCGAACATTGGGACTGTGTCACTATAAATCGATCAATTGAAGAAATGTCACAAGCCGACGCGGGGTCGTTACGTCCGTGCCCTTGGACAGATCTGACGCGGGTAGCCGTTAAGTTGGGTTTATTTGCCATCTGTTTAAACTCATCTTTTTACATGTGAGACCCCCCTTTGTCCCGTAAGTAGCGATAAAAATAAATAGATATCTCGCATTCCGACATGTAGGACACAACACATGACCCAGAGGAGCCGAAAACAATTAGATCGGGAAAATAACGGTCAAAAAAGTCTATCCCGAGGCCTCGCAAACACGGTCGCTCTGGGCATGCCGCCCCCGGGCCGTGAAGCTTATCCAGGGGATGTTTTTTATTTGCATTCACGCCTTTTAGAAAGAGCCGCTAAATTAAATTCTCTTTTAGGCGAAGGAAGTATGACCGCTTTACCAATAGTCGAGACTCAATCTGGAGACGTTTCTGCCTATATTCCTAAAATGGCTACACGTCCATGTCAATCTGCTGATATCATATTACCATGATATGGTTGATCATCCTCGCTCGGCAGCACACGTATATTGGTACAAGAACATTAGACACATGGAAAAAAGGAGGTTGAGCTTAGTTTACGGTAAATTTGGGTACTGTATTTTAGATGTTTGTTGAATGAACTAGACCATACTGCTTGATCTAACACATAGCCGCGTCGACAGCGTTTTTCAACGCGCAAGAAAGTTTATCCACAACGTGACCGCTCTAGGCATGCCGAATGGCTACACAGCCATGCCAGTAACGTTCTGCTGATCTCGGCACCACGGTACGGATCGTTGATGACCTAGGTTACCACCGCTATATATACTTCTTATAAGCCGCCGGTTGGAAAAAGTTGTATCTGTGAAATCCCCGGCGTTGTGTAAACACTCTCCGTTATAGTGAAGTTTCGCTGGCTGGCGCCCATGGTTTTTCTCCTCTCTTTGTTGGAGAGGGTTTTTCACGTTAAATCTATGTCCCCCTTGCTACGATTTTATTTTCGTTCTTCGTTATTTACTTGTCGCAAAGCTAACACGCTCCATGCCAAAAAAATTGGGTTTATTATAAGGGTGTCCTTAGCTCACCCGAACATTGGGACTGTGTCACTATAAATCGATCAATTGAAGAAATGTCACAAGCCGACGCGGGGTCGTTACGTCCGTGCCCTTGGACAGATCTGACGCGGGTAGCCGTTAAGTTGGGTTTATTTGCCGTCTGTTTTAACTCATCTTTTTACATGTGAGACCCCCCTTTGTCCCGTAAGTAGCGATAAAAATAAATAGATATCTCGCATTCCGACATGTAGGACACAACACATGACCCAGAGGAGCCGAAAACAATTAGATCGGGAAAATAACGGTCAAAAAAGTCTATCCCGAGGCCTCGGAAACACGGTCGCTCTGGGCATGCCGAATGGCTACACGTCCATGTCAATCTGCTGATATCATATTACCATGATATGGTTGATCATCCCCACTCGGCAGCACACGTATATTGGTACAAGAACATTAGACACATGGAAAAAACGAGGTTGAGCTTGGTTTACGGTAAATTTGGGTACTGTATTTTAGATGTTTGTTGAATGAACTAGACCATACTGCTTGATCTAACACATAGCCGCGTCGGCAGCGTTTTTCAACGCGCAAGAAAGTTTATCCACAACGTGACCGCTCTAGGCATGCCGAATGGCTACACAGCCATGCCAGTAACGTTCTGCTGATCTCGGCACCATGATATGATTGATCATACCCACTCGACAACATGCGTCTATTGATACAGGAACATTATATCCATGTAAAGAAACATGTTTGAGCTAGTTTATAGCAAATATGAGTGTCGAAGGGGTTCGCGGTAGAAAACAAAAAAAAATCCTGACTAGCGTAACACCAATATACCCAACATCTATCTAAGAGTAATGCTGTAACGGAGACAGACTTTGATAAAATATCCTTGTAGACCAAAAGCATTTAACATTCATGTGAAATATAATGTTGCCTCCGTTAAGATCAAGTATTAACTTTATGATTACTCCATTAAGATCAACGTTTGAAGAACCTTGCCACGTTCATATTGTAGCCAAGTTCACATGTGTCTCGCGGTCAACCGATCTTTAGTAAAGGCAATATATTGTTTATGAGAAACCTTCAATAACAATATTGACAATGTGTTTCATGGTATATCATGTTGGGTCTATCCATCGTCGTTGTTCTCCAACAATTCCGATCTCATATATCACCGGCAACTCCAAAACACATTGTAGTTTTGTCCATAGTCAGGAAACCAGGACTATCAATGATACATGAACTAGTCTTAGCGGCGAGACTGGGGATATCTTAATGGTGTTTATGATTCCACACAGGTATTAGGGTTTTCCTCCAAATACTCATTATCCGGAACTAATACAATTATATATAGCATGGAATAATAAACTTAATCTTGAACAAGAAATGTAGAATAATATAATTTATTATTGCCTCTAGGGCATATTTCCATCACCCAACATATATATCACACATGTATCAATGTTTTCGATTGATCCAACTACAGCATGATATAAAACTATTATGAACCAATGAGATATGATAATAAACACCTTTATTATTTGCCTCTAGGGCATATGTCCTTCAATCTCGTATTTGCACAAGGGTACAAATAATCTAGTTGCATTTGTTACTAATCATTTAAC
This sequence comes from Avena eriantha, assembly GCA_910589775.1. Classification (NCBI taxonomy): domain Eukaryota; kingdom Viridiplantae; phylum Streptophyta; class Magnoliopsida; order Poales; family Poaceae; genus Avena; species Avena eriantha. The sequence goes on along the minus strand of OU342746.1, from coordinate 404,428,274 downwards.
CATATCATATATGTGTTTGTTGATCATGCACGATCATGGAAAACTTCCGGTCCTTGATATGTACATTCAGATCTGTATATTTTTTGCAAATCGTTTAATGTCTCCTATTTTGACATTTACACCATATCATATAATGTGTCAAAGTATCCGTGTGGTGACAAAGTGAGACTTTGTTTCCTAGTGTTTACAATGACGGGTCGATCAGTAAATTGAACTTTCAATGTTGTCATGTCTACCTAGAAAGACACTCAATCAAAAGTGGAACTTTCTAAACCAAAAGTTATACTTACTAGCGGACAATTTCGTATCCTTTCGAAGCATCTTCTTTATCATTTTCAGCAACTTTTCAAATCCCTTGTCAGATACACCATTCTCTGCCTTCCATTGAAGCAATTCTAGTGTGCTATCTAGCTTTTTCTTGCCATCTTCGCAATTTGGGTATAACGGTTTGTTATGATCCTCTAACATGCGCTCCAATTTCAACCTTTCTTTTTCACTTTCGCAATCTCTTTGTGCATCAAAAATGGTCCGACCAAGATTAGCAGCGGGCTCATTTGATGCCTCTTCTTCATCTTCCCCCATTGTAGTACCACTGTATTCAGGGACCTAGGATAGTTGTCATCATCCTCTTTTTCTTCATTTCTTCCATTATAATTTCTCTTTCTCCGTGCTTGGTCCAACAATTATAGCCGGACATGAAATAGAACCGAAACAGTTGGCTGTGAAGGATTCTTGAGAAAGAGTAATCCTTCTTATTCTTACAGACACCACATGGACACCACATACAACTATTCAGCTTGTTTGCCTCAGCCACACCTATAAAATAATGCAGACCATTAATGAACTCGATAGAGGATCGGTCATCGTACATCTATTGCCGACTCATCTGTATTGTATAAGTAGATTAAAAACCATTACACAACATCATGAATAGAGAAGTGACCAAATTAATACAAGTTCGTCACATTAAAACCAAAGTAGAGTAGTGACCAAATGTTATTATTGCAAAAATAAAAAATTATGCATTGATTTAAAAACTTTCTACTCCATACTCATTTTGATCAATTACTAAGTAACCACATCCACACATAGGCAAACTAAGAAGTTAATTTGAGCTCAGATTGCATATAAATCAAATAAACTCCCATATAATTACGCTCATACTAAAACCCACAAATCCCTCTACTTCTAGGGCATGAAAAGAGATAAACTAGCAATGACATATGAAAGAATAAAGTTGATAACCTTGTAGAACCCTTGGACAGATGGGGCGCCGCCAAATCTTGACAGATCGATATCATGTTGAACTCGAGCTCGGGAGGAAACAGAGAAGAAGGCATGGATATAGCTTGGACAGGACAATGGATGATATATAGAAAAGCCTTTAGTTCCGGTTGATGTCTCCAACCGTCAACCAGCACTAAACGAGCTCCCACCGGCTGCAGTCTGTCACAATCCATTTAGTCCCGGTTGGTATTTTCAACCGGAACTAAAGGTCATGTTTGACCCGGGACTAGAGCTGGCTATGTCGCCGCAGCATCCTAACCGTTGGAACCGGGTCTAATGCTCACATTAGTCTCGAACCCAAACACGGCCGGGAGTAAATCTCCAGACGGAAGAACCATTTTCTACTAGTGCGTATTTCTACAACAACCTCTAGCACACCTAGAGAGACTTATGTTGGTACCATGCGTGTACGATGTTAATTGATGACGCTTCCGTCATGGACATCCACATCACAAACGGTATTAGAAGCAACGAGTGTGTGCGATGTTAATAATGCCGCTCCCGTCATGGATACCCACATCGCAGACGGTTTTGGAAGAACTAAGCATGTGCGCTGTAGTGGAATGGATTTCGAAGCGAACTTGTGTTTGTCCTTCCCGTTTCTCGAACAGGACAGTAACACATTGTACACAAAATTAAGACTAACATTACTTTATATTTTGAGTGAACTAACCAATTCCTCCCTCTTACATATGGAAAATCATGCTAGATTAATGTTGCACCACTACAAATAAACATTTCATTCATAAACTAGCATCTAACTAATCTTTATTTAAGTCCCTGGAGACGGCATCCACCATTTCGCGGTATAAGGTGGGGAGCAGCTCCTTCAAGATATCCTTGCACGAATCCAGCACCTCATGGCGAAACATTCCATGTCCAGCTGATGAGAGGCGGATGATGGTCGGTGGAACTGGAGACTAAGGAGGCGTGCACGCCGTGAGGAAGAGGTGCTTGCATGGTAAAGCCGGTATATATCCATCGTGACCGCTTCATGCAATTAATCCTGCGCAGGCGGGCTACTGCCAGTGGATGCGTGACGACGAAGCCGGTATCCGGTCATCAGTGCGCTAGGGAGTGCTCCATTGCTGCATCGGCCTCGGCCGACATGACCACAACTGGCGTCCCCTCTAGTGATGACACCGCGATGATCAATCAATACACGTCGTTGGGATGAAATCAGGCGATGAGACGGAGGGGCTGGAATGACGTCAGAAGAAGGAGCGCGCCTTGAAATGGCAACGGGAGGCCGCAAACGACCATGCTTGGGAGTAATGCAGATAGCTCGGCCCTTGGGTATGGCGCTCTCAGCTTCATGCACTCGCACCGTACTACTTGACCATTCTTCCCATAGTTGACGGGAGGCATCGCGTTCGCGGCGAAGTCTTTCAAGACTTCTTTTTGCTGGTTTGTTGGAGGTGTGAGCTACGAGCTTCGCTAGCTTATTATACTTATAAGGGTTAATTGGTTTTATGCCACTCCCCAATTCATAGGTTGCATATATGCCATTACGAAAACATAACTTGTGAATATGTTACTCTAACTTTCCAATACCTCCTCATATGCCATTTTCGTCAATACAACAATGTATACTCTCTATGTACCAATATTTTACCGTATATGTACAGATCCAGCGCACACAAATTTTGATTGGAAATCTGTGACAATTTGTGGGGAAATGCTGCTGAATTTTCCTGTACTTGGTGTTGAAAAATCTAGACAGTACTCCGCACCTCTGTTTAACGACCATATGTGTCAAGAAATGGCTCAAATTAGAACAGTAGACTCATATTAGTGTTCTTGATGTTCAGTAAAATTTTCAGATTTTTCTGTGAAGTTTGAATTTTCGGCAAAAATTTGACAAATTTCTGGACAGAATAGAAAATGTCAGTTTATCGATGCAGATCTTCCCAGAAATGGCTCAAATTAGAACAGTACACTCGTTTTAGTGTTTTCGATTTTCTGTAAATTTTTCAGATTTTTTTGAGAAGTTTAAAAATATGCCAAAATTTGAAAATTCCGAATTTTTTGGCGCCCCAAGCACCCAAAAGGGCCACCGAAATTTGAATACATGGTTTTTATGGTCAATACTAAAGTATACACTGAAATACACCTATTTATTGAACCGTTTTCGTATTGAAGAAAATGGCATATGAAGAGGTATTGGAAAGTTAGTGGCATATTCACAAGTTTTGTTTTTGTAATGCCATAAGTGCAACTTGTGAATTGGAGAGTGGCATAAAATCAATTAACCCTATAAAATAACTAGCATGTCCAATTCATAGGTTGCACATATGCCATTTAAAAAATATAACTTGTGAATATGCCACTCTAAGTTTCCAATACCTCCTCGTATACCATTTTCTTCAATACAACAATGTATACTCTCTATGTACCAATATTTTATCGTGTACAAACAGTTTTTGTACAGATCCAACGAAGTACTGTCCAGATTTTTCCCGCCTGTCTGAGATGGGTCAAGAAACGGATACCCTCAGCTATTGAGGAACCGTAGCAAAATTAATGCACACATTTCGCAAGTAGCAAGTCGGGTACGATGTTCCAATACAATGCTGACGATTGCGTTTTCCTGAGCCATGTGTAATTTCGTACTCACCTTTCTTTGGCTTTGCTTGTTTGCGAGGTGAGGCCGGCAGGCTGGCAGTGGATATTTTTGGGTGTAAGGGATTGTTTTCACCATAGAAGGAAGACCTCTTCCATATGCGATGGGGCCTTAATAGCCCCGATCTGTAGTGTGTCATGTGGTCTTCTACATGTTATTGAGTTTTTCAAGATGTGTTATCGATGAATGTAAAATTGTGAATAACTATGCTATTGATCTACCGTTTGGGTATCCAAATATTAGCCGCCGGGTATGAATATGGGTAATATGTTTTTCACATGTGGGTACAGCCACTACAGGAACGGCACGCTACGCCGAGGGCAAAAAGCCGTCGGCGTAGGCCAAAATGCCCTCGGCGTATGCTACGCCGACGGCTGCCCTCGGCGTAGCCTCCTCGGCAAAGCTCTCCCTCGGCGGAGGCATGCCAGTCGGCGTAGCCCTAGCCGTCGGCATATGCTACGCCGACGGCTTTGCCCTCGGCATAGCTCCGTCGGCATAATAACGGCAGGTTCTAAAAAAACCAAAAAAATCAAAAAAAATTGATTTTTTTTTGATTTTTTTCTCAACTTTTTAGATCTTTGAATTGTTTGAATCGTTAATCTCTCACCTGGAACATTTTTAACACTAATTATAGTTAATCTTTGATCAAATTGTAGTCTTGAACAAACTTCCCGCTCGGTCACCCATCCTAGCACTACTCTAGCTCCAGCATGCTTAAATTCTCAGTTCCTTCCGAATCAGCTTCCACGAAACAATTTGTACCTAGTTGTCAATACTATGATATCAATCTTATTAACTCTTATATCATTATGTCACATGTTTTTATTTTTTGAAACTACAAACACTTATTTAAGTAAACAACAATGAATAAGTAAAAATATTACTGATTCAAATAAAAATACTATTGAATTCAAATAAAAATATAATAATTTTACTTTTTTCTTTTTAATATGGAATAATTAATATCTTTAAATCCGTAAATCGGAATTTGATAAATAATATGTCTAAATTGATCATAAAAATAAAAGGAATCTAAATATGATATCCATATCAACTTATCACAAACCCCCCGTTTTTGAATTAGCTATTTGGTGGTTGCTTCACAAAATCCCTCTTTTTTGCGCTCGAAAAATGGAAAATGGCTTTTTGGTGCGACGAAAAGGAAAGCTTTCTCCTACAATATTGTTCGCCATCCCATGATGCACATGTATGCAAAATATGGACACATTATCTCCAACTATGTCTTGATTCTAGCCGTAACATTGGTCATTTGATCCGAAAGCCAAGAAACCTCGAATGAGTAGGTCATTTTGTGAAGTTTTTTTCAGACATAATCAATATAGCAGGTTTGATATTTTTCCTTGTAACTAATTCACATAATATGACATCACGCGAAGTTTTTGCATTGTTTCGATCGTTTTTGAATTTTTTATGCCCGTTTTAAACTATCGTCAAACTTTCTCGAACGACGGGCATGAAGATTCTTAGCTCGGGGCCGAGCCTCACTAAACTTGTTTTGAATCTTTGATAAAATAGCATAGTGTGAACCTAAATAATATTTTTGTAAAAAAACATGAGCATCGGATCATGTACATGTAGTTCATATCTGACCCACTTCCTACCGATTCGGCAGGAATTTATCTTTTTCACCAGGGGTGGACGGAAAGGTTTCAGATCCCCTTATTGGAAAATTTTCCATATAAGGTGGTCTAGTATTTTTGTAAAATGTGGTGGTAGCATTTTGAATTAGCCATTTGGTGGTTGTTTCACAAAACTCCCCCATTTTTGTGCTCGGAAAATGGAAAATGCCTTTTTGGTGCGACGAAAATGAAAACTTCCTCCTGCAACATTGTTCGACATCCCATGATGCACATGTATGCACAATATGGGAACATTATCACAAACTATGCCTTGATTCTAGCCATAACATGGGTCATTTGACCCGAAAGCCAAGAAACCTCGAATGAGATAGGTCATTTTGTGAAGGATTTTTTCAGACATAATCAATATAGCAGGTTTGATATTTTTTCTTATAACTATGTCACATAATATGACACCACGCGAAGGTTTCGCATTGTTTGGATCGTTTTTGAATTTCTTTTGTCCGTTTTAAACTATCGTCAAATTTTCTCGAACGACGGCCATGAAGATTCTTAGCTCGAGGCCGAGCCTCACTAAACTTGCTTTGGATCTTTGATAAAATAGCATATTGTGAACCTAAAAATAATTTTTGTAAAAAAACATGAGCATCGGATCATGTACCTGTAGTTCATATCTGACTCACTTCCTACCGATTCGGCAGGAACTTGTCTTTTTTACCAGGGGTGGACGGAAAGGTTTCAGATCCCCCTGTTGGGACATTGTCCATATAAGGTGGTCTAGTATTTTTTTAAATGTGGTGGTAGAATTTTGAATTAGCCATTTGGTGGTTGCTTCACAAAACTCCCCCATTTTTGTGCTCGGAAAATGGAAAATGCCTTTTTGGTGCGACGAAAATGAAACTTCCTCCTGCAACATTGTTCGATATCCCATGATGCACATGTATGCACAATATGGGCACATTATCACAAAATATGCTTGATTCTAGCCATAACATTGGTCATTTGACCCGAAAGGCAAGAAACCTCGAATAAGATAGGTCATTTTGTGAAGGATTTTTTCAGACATAATCAATATAGCAGGTTTGATATTTTTCCTTATAACTATGTCACATAATATGACACCACGCGAAGGTTTCGCATTGTTTGGATCGTTTTTGAATTTCTTTTGTCCGTTTTAAACTATATATAATATTTTATGTTTTACTTAATTTTTTTTACAAATATGTAATATTTGAGTGTAGATAGATAGGTCTTATTTTTTAGCAAATTTTGATATATTATTTGTATTTTTCCGAATTATAATGATTTAGTTATGATTTTTCAAAGTTTAATGAGATAAAAGGAAAAATAGCTACGGCGAGGGCAGCCGTCGGCGTAACATATTGTACGCCGAGGGCATTTCAACGCCGACGGCTGCTTGGCGGGGCTAGCCTGGTCACGGTCTACGCTGACGGCCCCGATGTTTGGCCGTCAGCGTATTCATCCATTCCTGTAGTGAGCCGTACAGGATGACTTCAATTTTGTAAGGACTGATAATACGGATACGAGTATGATACTACTCTACTCTATCTATACCCTACCCATTGGCGGTCTCTGTGACCCATCTTCCAAGTTATTTCTTCCAAGGAAGGCCATGGCGGTTTCATAATGCTAAATCAAGAGGTTTATCGCGTGAATAAGTGGACAAGCAACCCTGAACAACAATGATAGAAAACAATAGGATTTGGCGTCCAAATCCAAGCCTCTCGTCAAGGACGGCGCCAGGAGAGATCACAGCATCTCCACACGCTTCGTTTGATGCGATGCAACCAGCTGCTAGCTGTATCTAATAATGGTACTGTAGAATTTTTGTAAAAGGAAAAGACGGTAGTGCAACACGACTGTCCTTTGCCAATCTGGTGCAGGCCGGCAATTATTAGTCAGTTGGTATATTTTCATATGTTCATGATCCCGGATGCATATATATATGGAGGCCACAAGTCATAAGCAGACCAATAATTAAGCTAACATCGTCAGGAGCACCAAACTGAAGTGAACAATGGAAGTAAGTTTAGTGTTCATGGCTCTTGTGTTGTGCTCCAGTGCTACCATCGTCAATTGTAGTGCAGCAGGGTTCCGCATGGAGCTCACCCACATCGATGCCAATCGAGGCTACACCGCGGCGGAGCGCGTGCAGCACGCCATGGCCAGCAGCCGGCAGCGCCAGGCCTCCATCGCCGACGTGAAAGCGCCGGTCCACTGGAACACCAGCCAGTACGTCGCGGAGTACCTCATCGGCAGCCCACCGCAGCGTGCCGAGGCTCTCATCGACACCGGCAGCGACCTCATCTGGACGCAGTGCTCGGCATGCCTCCAAGGGCGGGATCCTGTGTCGAGCAAGGTCTGCCCCTCTACAACGTGTCCATCCGGTCCCATGCAAGGACACCTTGTGCCTGGCCAACCAAGACCACTCGTGCACCAACGACGGCAGCTGCGCCTTCGGGGCCTCCTACGGCGCCGGCGACATCACAGGGTCCATCGGCACCGAGGTCTTCACCTTCCAAAACGGCTCGGCGACGCTTACGTTCGGCTGCCTCAACGAGCTGCTCATCACTCCGGGGTCCCTGGACAGTGCGTCCGGCCTCATCGGGCTTGGCCGTGGCTCCGTGTCGCTCGTCTCTCAGATCGGCGCCACCAAGTTCTCCTACTGCCACACCCCCTACCTCCGCAGTAACGCTAGCCACCTTTTCGTCGGCACCTCGGCGAGCCTTAGCGGCAGCAGCAGCCCTGTGATGTCTATGTCATTCGTGGAAGGCCCTAAGGAATGGTACCCATTCTACTATGTCCCGCTCGTGGGGATAACCGTGGGAAACACAAGGTTGACCATCTCACCAACGGTGTTTGCTCTCAAAGAAGGCGGCGAGGGGGGCGTCATCGTCGACTTCGACTCCGGCAGCACCGCTACGCTTCTGGTCGATGGGGCGTACCATCCTCTAAGAGAGGAGCTGGGAAGGCAGCTGGACGGGAGCCTCGTGCCGCCACCAGCTGACAGTGGGATGGACCTATGCGTGGAGGTGGTGCGGGAGAAGACAGTACTGCCGTCCATGGTGTTCCACTTCGGTGGCGGAGCGGACATGGTGCTGCCAGCGGAGAACTGCTGGGCGCCGCTCGACGATTCCACTTCATGCATGGTGATGGGTAGTTCAACCGGTTTGTTCAGCACCATCGGCAACTTCCAATTGCAGAACAAACACTTGCTCTACGACCTTGCTAAAGATCAGCTCTCTTTCCAGACAGCCGACTGCAGCTCACTGTAATAAGAGATCACCCATCTTTACTGTCACCATATGTAAGATTGCAAATTGAGGCTGTTTGGAAGTATTTGTGTCGTGTATGTAAACTGGATGGGATATATTTACTGATTTACTGTCACCACATATACGTCGATTGCACATTGAGGCTGTTTGCAAGTATTTGTGTCGTGTATGTAAACTGGAAGAGGTATATTATTGTCCTCAACATATATATATACATGCTTTGATGAGTCTAATTTAGAATGAGATCAATGTTTCAACAAAAACTTTGACCGTCTAACGGTAGACGGCTATGTTGACACAGGTGCAAAAGAAAATGATGAACTTCTACAGGAATTCCTATTTTCTTCCACATTTCTCCCAGTTCCTAGCCTTGGTGTCGCCAAGACCAAAGCTCCCTGTGACGAAGCATGGTCATCTTCGATTGATTTTGTACGCTGACCTTACCAAAAATCAGCCTCTGCGGTCACAGTGCCATACCCCTAAATGTTCAGAGATCCGTATACCCAAGAAAACTGTGGGTTCGGCAGGGTCAAATATCTGCCGTATCAGATGCCCGTTCAAGCCCTCCTCTACATGCATGGCAACACCTGCGTGTTCTTGAAAAAGGCTCGTTTTCTCCCACCAATTTTACTTGTGCAACGGGATGCAGCGACGCCACTTATCCGCCATGCCATGCAAGTATATCAAGTTTCCGCGTTTTATCAAAGGGATTTATCCCCACCCTCATTAAGAAACCCATAAAGCTACTACATATAGATGGCAAACCAGGTAAGAGAGAACATTTGCAGGGCAACACTATCCCCGCGCATTATGACCGGCCTAGATGGCACACCAACTATATAGTACACCCAATCACATGTTTCCTGTCATGCTGCAAGAAAATGGTTTTCCACGGTAACTGCAGCCTAGTCCTTGTACTTCATGTCACACACACGGAAGCCAGGCATCTCAAACGAGATTGCAAACTTCTCAACCTCCGCCCTGAGCTCCTCGATGTCCTTGTTTTTCTCCAGGTCGACAATGAAGTCGGCGTAGCGCTTGCCTCGCTGCTTCTGGACGTCCAAGCAGATGGCCACGGCCTGGTGGAGGTACTCGGCGATCTGCACAAAGTCCTTCTCGACCAAACCTCTCGAGGTCATCGCTGGTGTACCTGCAAACCAACATTTCATAACGATGAAGTTAGCTGGTAGTATTGCTGACATTCCAGATATCATTTGTGAATGTATAGGGAGTACAGGGAGTACGCAGAATCCAGATTTCTCCTAGAAAAAGCTTTGGTTAGCGAGTTCATCTGTGCAGCATGTTTCTTTCTCTCAGTTGTTCCAAGAGGGATAGTCTAGTGATGCATGTCTGAAACTGACCAGTTTTATGAAGGTTTAACATGCAAGAGATGCTCTAACTAGGAAGAAAATGGTTTGAAATATCAATAGTGGATCAAGCAACCAGTAGGTTATCTTTCATTGCAGCGAAAGTTTTTTGGTACAGAATGTACTACATTACTGAGACAACTGTGCTATCAACTAGACTCACTATTTTGGTAAATCTTTGTACCAATCTTGTAAATAGGACAAACAGTACTGGGTTCTGTGTCCATAGCCTTCTTCTCACTTAACTTTATGTTTCTGGGAAATAACGTTGAGACCTGGAATGCTAAAACAACTTTCTTGTGGACCTTTCTTTAGCACAGTTCTGAATATTATTTGACCTATCTTTTGCACATTTCAAACTGCAGTTGAGTAGGAGTTTTTGCCTGTGAAATGCAATTTTTTGTTCTTTTTCAAACAGTCAGTGTTCTTGGTCCTCGTACTCGAGGACAAGTTGTTGGCACAGAATTAAGCAGGGCTGATGTAGTAATATCGGTAAGTATCTAATCGTTTCCATAATATTTCCAACCAGTAAACCAGTCTGCCTAATATAAGCTTTGCCTATGCTGTATTGATCTTAAGTAAATCTATGGATATAAGAGCAAGCCAGATGGACAGTATTGTCAGCTGGATGGACAGTGTGTGAGTGTAAAAAAGACTATGTGGGTTTGTGTCTTACTGGGGCGTCAGTTCTGTCTGCTCCCTGTGGACCAAAATGCTACGATTCATGACTGTTTTGGTTTCTTAATGGAAACTGGGCGAGCCCAATAAGAAAGGATGCAGAGTGTTGCACATTAATTCTAGTTCACTTACCCCAGTATTTTGGTACACGGATAACAAAAAATGCTAACTAATCAGTATATTCTAAACCCTGCAGCTTCTTATGAAGCAAAGCAGATCTACAACTTCAGGATAATGTAAGATCGTCCAGCTTATATTTGCATAGCTCTTTCTAGTTGCGTGCAAGGTTAATTCAGCAAGATCCTTTCATCAAACAAACAGGAACATCCCAGTAGAGAGGGGCAGAAATAACATTCCACAAGAAAATTTTCATTAATAAATCCGCAACACACTAATGTGTTGGCCCACCTCACATGCTCTGGAAGTAAAGCGTGAGTGGCAATACCAGATGACTAATTGTTACTTGTGACCTACTTTCTTGCAACTAACAAATAACAACCTCCAAAGCATGTAGAGAGTAACAAAACTATAATTGGGAAGATGTACTGACCGATTCGGACACCACCAGGCGACAATGCACTGCTATCACCGAAGACGGCATTCTTGTTGAGTGTAATGCTACTCAGATCACATACTTTCTCTACTTTGTTACCTATAATTTCAGCAAAACAACTTTAGAGCAAGTTCATACAGACTGAAACAAAATAACAAAAGTTGACAATTAAACCTGCTCCACATACCAGACAAACCAAGAGGGCGAAGATCCCAAAGAACAAGGTGGTTCTCTGTTCCATCAGTAACCAACTTGTAGCCCTTGCTCATCAGATGATTTGCAATAGCAACAGCATTGGCCTTGACCTGCTGAATATATGCCTTGAATCCAGGTGACATGGCCTGCTTCAGGCCAACTGCCAGGGCAGCAATCTGGTGGTTGTGAGGCCCCCCCTGGAGTGACGGGAACACTGCAAAGTTGATCTTGTCCTCGTAGTCATAAAGAGCACCCTCGGGCAGGCCTTTCTTGGGAGGCTTCGGGCCCTTCCTGTAGAATATCATACCAGATCTTGGCCCCCGAAGACTCTTGTGGGTGGTGGTGGTCACCACATCAGAATACTCGAAAGGATTTGTAGCCTCCTGTAAAAGAACAAAAACAATAGTAAGCATTACTAGCAACGAGGTACAGATAAATAAATAAACGGGAGTTTCGAATGGGAAATCCATAGGAACTCATTGCAGATTGCATAGTTTCCTGTAAAATTCCTGGCAAAACCGAGTGGAATTCAAGTGGCCCAAACACCAAGAGAATGATAGCAAACAACATTGTTTGTTAGCCAGGAATGCATAGATTCATTACCTTACTGCATGTTCATGATAACTATTAGCACACTAGAAGAAATACTGGATTTCAAAACTATGAGAGGCTATAAGCAAATTTAGTGAAAGAATTTTAATGTAATTTTTAAGTGACAAGCCCCTCCGTAAACATGATTATACAGGGGGGAGCATGGATTGTCGCGACAACTGTGCTGGCCTGATCTCAATTGCAACAAATAGACTTGGCACAGTTAAGTCGGTATCAGTACTATTGCTCAAATGCGTATACAAAGATAAAGAACCAAACTTCTTTTAATTAATGCTTCACACAGCAGCATTTGTTTGGTTCCTCAGTATTAATTTATCTGGTATGAGGAGTATAAATTAAGACAGAAGCAACAACTGCAATACTGAATAATCAACTAATGCAAAGGGCACACAGAAACATCCATACCTGCGCCGCAACGAGACCGCTGATATGAGCCATATCACACAGCAACATGGCTCCACACTTGTCGGCGATGGCCCTAAGCCTGGCGTAATCCCAGTCCCGTGGGTAGGCGCTCCCACCACAGATAATGAGCTTGGGGCGGAAATCCATGGCCTTCTCCCCCAGCTTATCGTAGTCGACATAGCCGGTGTCGGAGCTCACCTTGTAGGGCAAGCTCTCGTAGTAGATGGAGGTGGCGGAAATCTTCTTGCCCCCGGCCGTGTAGTACCCATGGGTGAGGTGTCCACCGGAGGGCAAATCGAGCCCCATGATCCGGTCGCGAGGCTGGAGCAGGCCGGTGTAGGCGGCGAAGTTGGCGGGGGAGCCGGAGTAGGGCTGCACGTTGACGCCCCAGGAGGCCGGGTCGAGATGGTAGGCCTTGAGGGCGCGGGCGCGGCAGAGCTCCTCGACCTCGTCGATGACCTCGTTGCCGCCGTAGTAGCGCGCGCCCGGCATGCCCTCGGAGTACTTGTTGGTGAGCGGGGAGCCTAGCGCCTCCATGACGGCGAGCGAGGTGAAGTTCTCGGACGCGATGAGCTCGATGCCCGTGCGCTGGCGCCGCTTCTCCCGCTCGATGAGGTCGTACACCTCCGGGTCGGCCTCCGCGAGCGGGGTCAGGCCCCAGTCGGCCACGGCGTCCATCGCGGCGGCGGCGGTGGCGGTGGCGGAGGCAGGGGCGGCGGCGTCGGTGGAGACGGCGTAGAGGCGGACGGGCCGGGCGGCGGCGCGGAGGAGCGGGAGGCGGAGATGGGAGGAGGAGTGGTGGTGATTGGGGAGGGGAGCGGTGGCGGGGTGTGTGGAGAAGGCGGCGCGCGAGATGGGTTGCTGCGAGAGGTGGTGCGCGGTCATGGCGGCGATGCGTCAGCGTGAGAGGCGGGGCTGTTGGGAGCACGTGTGGGAATGAGGCGGCGGCGGTGACAGCACTGCGGCGGAAGTAGGGCACGGCGTTGCGTACGGGATAAGGGTGCACGTGGTCCGGTGCGGCCCGTTGGCCCGCTGGACTGCAACTCATATCTTGTACCATCAGTGTATCGGTTCGGCCCGCTCCAAGTTAATCTCTTCTCTAGTTCCGGTCGAAGTTCCGAATGCTATAAATTTTGACCAAGCATAGAAAAATACCAACAACTACTTTGTGCACTTGACCGAGTGGAGTGGGGCTATGTTCGAGCTATCATGCTTCGGTTGGGGTTTCACAGAATATGGGTGGTGCATCTAGTCACGAAAGTCTCTTTCTCAGTTTTGTTTAACGGATCCCCCGTCGATAGCTTTATGCCGTCAAGAATCCTATCTCTCCCTATCTTTATCTGTTGGCGGCAGAGGACCTTTCATGCCTTTTAAAATCTAGAATTCAGTCATCAAGCTTAAGTGGAATTATGGTGGCACCAACAACTCCGGTGGTCAGTCACCTACTCTTCGCAGATGACAGCATGCTGTTCTTCAGGGCGGATAGAGAGAGCGCAAAGGAGATAAAGGCAGTTCTTCAACTCTACTGTGATGCGTCCGATCGACAAATCAATATGGACAAGTCGTCCATCCATTTTGCGAAGGGATGCCAGGAGAATGTGAGACAAGAGATCATGAACACTCTTGATGTACACAATGTCTCTTTGAGAGAGAAATACCTTGGTTATGCCTTCTGATGTGGGTACATCGGTCAATGGTGCGTTCAAATACCTAAATGACCGGGTTTGGAAAAGGGTCCAGAGGTGGTTGGAGATGTTGCTATCAGCAGGAGGGAAGGACATCCTCATAAAGGCCGTTGCACAGGCGATACCGACTTACTCTATGGCATGCTTCAGGTTGCCTAGGGGGCTTTGTCATCATATAAATCGCCTTCTGCGAAATTTTTGGTGGGAGAGTAAGGAAGGAAAGAGGCGCACTTGTTGGGTGTCCTGAGAGGATATGACAAAACCAAAGCATCTTGGTGGGTTGGGTTTCCGACATATTGAATTGTTTAATCTGGCACTCCTAGCCCGGCAAGCGTGGAGGATTCTACAAGATCCAAATTCGTTGAGTGCACGTATCCTCAAGGCGGTTGAAATAGCATGTGGGCCACCATGTGTGGTTTTGGTAATTAATGACAATCTCTATGGACTAATATTGGCATTGAATTGCACTTGTGGAATTTGTCCATTGGCTTTGCTTAGACCATGTGTTAGATTCTAGGTGGAAGAAATGAAGAAGAAGAAGAAGCATTGCCCAAGGGCCTTGGGTCTTTTGGAATCATATGAAGTTAGAAGAAATGTTGTGCAAGATAAAGATGCGCCATCTCTAGAAGATCTCATGCTCTAAGCTTGGCATTCTCGGTGGTCATGGATCGATGAAGACAAAGTCAAAGAAGAGGCTTCCCATGGTGTATGTGGGGAGCAGATGTTAAGTCTTCATCAAGCGAGTGTGTGCAAGAGCAATTAAGAAAGGTGTCCATCTTGAGAAAGACAAGATCATCTACATCTATCTCAAGTAGATTTCTCAAGGCAAAGGTATAGTCTTGATAGGTTCTCCCTTTTGCTGATCTCATGTTGGTAGTTGGGAGACCGGGTTTAGGATAGATAACCGTACTATCAAGAGGGGCTCTCGAGTGAGTAACTCGATCATATCTATCGGAGAGAGCTCAAACCATTGTATTCGTAGCATCATCTTTCTTGGTTGTTTGTTGGATCTTATCCATGATTGGTTCTAGAGCTTGTGACAATATTCATAACCCTTTTATTTCTTATTGTGTTTTTGATCTTAGAGATTTTTCGGCTCCTCACTAAGGGAGGTATCTCACATTATAATACTTGATACGTTCTCACTAGTGGTAGCTCTCGTCGTCCTCTTTCCAACAAAATTGGTTTCGGCTCGATCGGAGTTTACTAACTCAAGTTATTGCAGTTTGAAGTTTGCCTTATTTGATTTGAAAAGAAAAAAGAAAAAATGATCTGTCTAGGCCGAGCTGTACTACCGGATGGGCTACCGGCGGTACTTTCTATTCCCGCCGGCTTCTGTTTAGCCCGGCTGTGATGTTGGTCCAGATCCAGTTATACCGGGCCTTGACGGTAGTACCACCGGCCTGGCCGGTACTACCAGGCCGACCCTTCCTCGCGTGTCCCGCTATAGCCGCTCTCGCTTGCCGCTCGCTCGCTTCTCGCGCGCCCGCACGCCGCTCGCCTCTGACCCCTGATGGCTCTGAAATATAGCCATCTAACATCCATATTTAAACTGGATATTAATCATATTCTTGATGAAATATCTCTCTAAACCCAGCCACTAATGCTAATATTCAGAGGGGTATGCAATCCTTTATTTTGTATTTTTTTCCTACGCAGATAATATCGTTTAAAGGAGGGAATCGCTACATTAAATTCGAAGATACGAGATTTCTAATAACCATAAGAAACCAGGAGCCGAACAACGGAGGAAGACGCCATAACGACCAACTATACGGCCGGAGCAAAAATTCCGGCCGTATAGCTCCGGTCGTATAGTTGGCGCCGACACCGTTAGATCAAATAGAACAACTTTCGTGAAGAGACCCCTATATAAAGAAGCCTCAGGCGATAAGAAAACAGGTCCCCCGCCATCTCTTGCTTCGCCCCAAAGAAGCCAGACTCTGCCAAAAAGTCGCCTCAGATCTCCAAACCCTTCTCCATCTCCATAGCCATATTCCACTACTTGTAATAGTAGATCTCTTGTCCGATTGGTGACATTGTAAGACTATTGCTGTCATAGCCATATTGTTAAATATAATTATGCATATTATTTATCATAGATGGGATCGTGTATTAGTTTGTATGACATGATGATTATTGTATCCTCTCTTGCCTCAATCTAAGGACTTGTCAGGTACCCAAGACCCCGAGGGTTGAGCCAGGTATAGGGAGTATGACTGATGACTGATCTGCAGGTTGGGAACCCTAATGATAGAAGGGGTAGTACGGTTGTATGTGAGGGATTTGCTTGGGATTAACGGTAACATCACTATGCATATCATTAGTTCTCTTTCTTCTATGGATGAGACTAGTAGGTTATTGCTATAAGCGGTTGCGAGGGCAATAGAAATTATTGATGCACTACCACATATAATTTATCTTGCTCTAACAAGTACACGCATACTTTATTTCTAACTATTATTTTCATCAGATGTTTTGCATAGCTATAGGTGAAACTGAACGCCATATGCCCTCTCTCTCCATCATCGACAACAACAAAAAGACACAAGCTACTGATCCGGTAATAACACAAAAGGAATTCTAAAACTCCCGAAGGTCCGTTAAAGTAACTTCACTACGCATTCGCTTCCCGAGGATTCAATAACCTAGGTCTAATAGGAAAAAAGAAGCTATACTACATCCGTAATCCGGATCGAAGGTATCAATCTTTTTTCTGGCGCTATTGCCGGGGAAGCAATAGCTACCCTGGTGAGGTTATTAGGAACTTTGCTAGTTTTAATTCTTGTTTTTAATTTTATTAGTTTGTTATTTAGTCTTTATTTGATAAACCAAAAAAAATTAATTAGCCTTTAAATTCTTGTTTTTACTGTTATAAGTTTTAATCTAAAAAACCCCAAAAACATAGGAAATATGGCTGAAAAGAAGCTTTGGGAGTTTGTTACTCCCAATAATGATTATTTGCATACTACTATTACTCAACCAGCAATTCCTGTTGATGACTATGAAATTAAGCCCTATTACTTAAGTTTTGTTCAACAAAATCAATTTGGAGACTCTGTTGTTGAAGACGCAGGTATGCACTTAAATATGTGATATGATACGTATAAAAGACGTTGACCCTGATATTGTCAAATTGCGTCTATTTCGTTTCTCTTTAAGAGGGAGAGCTAAAGAATGGTTGCTATCTTTGCTTAAAAATACTATTACATCATGGGTGGGATATACTTCTTTATTTATGACTAAATTGTCCCCACCTGCAAAGACTATGCAATTTCGATATAATATTACTGGCTTTAGACAGGAAGAGCGTGAGCCACTTGCACTTGCATGGGAGAGGATGAAAGAATGTCTAAGAAACTGTCCTAGTCATGGTATGGAAGATTGGTGAATCCTCCATTTATTTTACAATACTCTTAATCATGTGTCTAAGTCTATGCTTGATACTGCAGCTGGAGGAACATTTATGGGTAAACATATTACCGAAGCAAAGTAGCTGCTAGACAATATGCAAGACAACCATGCCCAATGACATGTGAAAAGATCAAACACGAAGAAGGTGAACTCTGTCTCACCACACTACAAGAAAAAAGTCATGTAGCAAAGTCATTTATAAGACGACTTTCATTTTCGTCTCTAAGTAAATATCCAAAGTTATATACGGACGTTTCATGAGACCCTACCCTAGACGTCTCAAAATACACCGGGGCTTATATTCCCCGCAACTATCCACGATACATGGCAATCTGATTAGTGCGTCCCCTCCCCCATGTCTCGGAAAAAAAAGTTTGCAAACCCTAGAGCTAGCCGCCGTCACTTCTTGTGTATGAACCCTACAATGCGGCACCGATCTAGTTCGTGATTCCAGAGTGACATAGGGCTAGACGAATCCATGTATCGGACATGGCAAATGCAAGGTAATAAATCCATCCATCTGTCTCAGATCCCCTCTCTGATCTCTGAATTGTTCCATGTGTGGTGCGGTTCTGTGATTCTTCCATTGTGCTGTTTTTGCACGATTATTCAACAACAGGTACAATTCATCTTGGCCTTATTCTCCTTTAAAATATCCAACTATGATTAGATTATTCAATCTGACATTTCTAGATGAAATTTCATGTTCTACTGGATTGGATTCGTTTATGAAGAGGAGCACATGCTAATGACTCGGTTTAATGCTATGGATCGGAGATATACAGAACGAGGAGTGGTTTAATGCCATGGATCAGACATACTACAGAACGTGGAGCCACCGGCCGTTGGTTGTGCAGACGTAAAGCGATGAACCTCATGGACAAGGCGGTGGCGTGGTGCTGTCGGACTGGAAGCAGTTGATATGCGCATCATTGCAGAACACTGAGGCATCCGGCAAGGCGGCGTTGCAGAACAGGGAGGCATCCGGCAAGGTAGCGCTGCAGGGCAAGGTAGCGCTACAGGCCAGGGAGTCGCAAGTCCATGTCACCCGACAGAGGGAGCGCCATGGAAGAATGTGTGAGGTGAGGTAATTAAAGAGGTAGGGATTCTCTAAATCTGAGATATCCATGATACACTTACAGTCCATAACTTCTGTTTTTGTCAAATATGGATCCGTATCTACTGAAATTCATCGATTTTCGTTAGTCCAAGTCTAATAAAATCATGCCCAAACAGATCTGAATGGTCCAAATCCTGTTCCATACTAATCCAATCCCATAATCACACCTTTAGATTCTTCGTATTTTACGTGAAACAAGAAACTAAATTGACATTTGTATATACTAGTAAGCTGAAAATTTTAACTCGTGCTCATATCATTGTCTTTCTTGCATAGTTGTTGGAGCAGAATCAGTGGAATTTGCCGCCGAAGGAGCAAGTGTGATATGTAGAATTTTATTTTCCGTGGTTCGTTTGGTTCATCTCTAGTTTTCCTCTAAAATCTGATCTGATGGTGGAATTCACTCTTAATTAGGTGTGACGCATTACTCATATATTAGTTTTGAATTCTCTGTAGGGTGTTGGATGACTGCAAAGGATGAAAGGACATGTACACTTGTAGTGAGGACGCTGAAGATATTGGATGCTTTAAACAGAAATTTCATAGATATATTATTATTTGGAGACAAAATGCGTGTAAATACGTATGATTTCTGTAATTGTATTTGTAGCCTATGGATGCCTTAAACTATTGTCAACTCAAGTAGTCCTGTATGTATGAAAAAATAGGTTCTCAATACGCAATAGATTCATCAGGAAGGCGTGAAAAATCTTTTACTTTTGTATGTGTTGTGGAGCTATCGATCAATATTATTCAACTGGACAAGTTTTAATCTTATTTAAATGAAAAATGAGAATTGACCTCGACAGCTATAGCGGAAACCATGACCTTGAATGTATTTGAGACGCAATATATCGTCATTAGGGATAGTAGAGACACCATGCCAATCCAAATATGAGAGCGTCTTTGTAACACCCTCGAATCGGCCCTATGCAAGTTCTAGCGATTCCCGCCAAACCCGCATAGAAACGATTCAAAGATGCCCACCAGGCACTTACGTGCGGGTGGAAAACGAAGTAATAACATTACACAATAGTTCATGATGGAACCCACAGAAACATATATATACAACAACGACTCCATGAGTCAAAAATACAGATATACAATACAAAGATCCAAATCATCTTGAAAACGATACAACATCCGAGTACAGATAAGATACAAATGGGGCTAAGAGCCCTGCAGAATAACCAATGGCGTCCATAACCCTGCCCAGGCCAAGCCGGAAGGGTAACCCTGCTAACGACGTCGACCTCATACCTGCTAAAACAAAAGGGGTGCCGACAAAGGGCAAAGGAAAAAGGGAGCAGTCAATACTGAGGCCAGTACATGGCGAGGCTAGAATTCGGCGGCTCTCGCCTACATATGTATGGTGGACTGAAGCAGCAGCGAAGCATGCACTAAACAACCTATAGAGACTCAATAAACTGTCGGCTATTAGAGAGAGATAAGAAAGAACTATTCGGAACCAACCTTATACTAACACCAATCATACCCATCCTGGTATTCCCCCTCGATACCAAACGAGGAAGTCAAACTGAAGAACTCACACAGTTGACAGTTTTATTCATTTCATTATAGTTGCAGCACTTACTAGTCAGATATAGATAGCACGGGCTATCCTGATCTCATAGCAGTGAGCAGTTTTAGTTAACCATTCTGTTGTAGTTGCAATACTTGCTAGTCAGATACAATTAGCCGGAGATATCCCAAATCCAGCAGTTGTTGGCATTTTTATTTCATTCCATTAGAGTTGCGATACTTACTAGGCAGGTATAACATGACACGATACACCCCAGTCCCACCAGTTGTTGGCATTTTTATTATCCATTCCATTATAGTGAAGCTGATTACTAGTCACATATTAAGTCAAATGTATAGCACTACTTTAGTTATGCTTGTCTATGATTGAGATACTGTGCTCCAAGTCGTCCATAACCGCGGACACGGCTTTTAGAAAGATTTACCCTGCAGGGGTGCACAAATAGCAACACACACACGATCAACCTCAAAAAACCAAATCAAAACCCAACGAGGCTTTCACGACAAAGTAATCACAGGATTCATAAAAGATTTCAGGGGGGCACCCCACTAAGCTACCCGCAACGAAGTTGGCCGGCTCCAGAACGGACCCAGGGTTTGTGTAGACGACGGTAAACGACTGGGAACCCGAAAGTGTGACTGGGCTTGTCGATACAGCAAAAACATGTCACGATCCAAAACAGTACAGGTGCTCCACGCACAATCGTAAATAAAGCAGTAAAGCATGGCATAAGTACAAGATAGTAATAAAGCCTCAAACTAGTTTGTGGCCCCAAGAAATAAGAAATGAATCAAGCTCTGGCTAACAGGATTCATGGTCCCACATGTGGATAGTGCGATAGTCAAGGAACATGTATCAAGTACTCGGGGTCCTACGGGACACAAGTGAGTGTGGAAGAACCAAATAACATCTATTGCCCACCGATGCCTCTGCATTAGTTATATATATTCCCAGCAATTTAATAGTTATATTTAAAGTCATGATCCTCTCCACCGTAAAGCATATGACAACATTTCAACAACTGTGTGGTACTTCACGACATGGGATCGCACCTGAGCAAGCGACTACGACTCGCAAGACCATCTATCTACCAAACAACAGGTAATAGGTGGTGTCCAAGGCAATATAAAGGCTGCACAAAATATATCTGGTACGGAACACTAAAGCATCGTGACACGGATAGCAATAGATCAACATGAGGAAATAAAGACTATAAATGCAAAATAGGTAGAAAGGGGGAGAATGCTCGCCTGGGAAACACTGCCGAAGGTTCATTATCCGAAGAACTTGTCGATACTCACATCAACTTATCAGCCTAATCTGCGAAGAAGCAAATCACTAAAACAAACACCAGAGGCACTATTTAATACTACAGCAGAAGAATTGGCATGTTTATGATATAATGCATGACATGGCACAGATGCGGTGCAATTAGGCAATATTAAGCGGAACCGGGGTCCCGACAATTAATTAGGATGGTTCATGTTGTTTAGCTACCCCGCAATTTAAATGTTGGCTTAACAAGGCGAAACATGGCATCGGTTCGCTACACCAATTTAAATAGAGTCAATAATAAACAAGAATAGCCCGCATATGGTCTCCATATTTAATCATGAGGTGAATCGACAAAGTACCCCACAACCCCCAAAGAATGTATGCGACATGAATGATATATAGATGGCAATTTATAAAAATAGAGGGCTCGGATCGGAATCACACATTGGGTATCGGCGATCCTGGGGTTCGCCGAGGGGGTTCGACAGGATCGGTCTTCGGGTCTTTGGATCCCATGATCGGGGCTTTGGGGTCCATGTAGAAGATCTTCGAGTTCCATGGTGAAGGTCGAGTCGAATCCGTGAAGAAGATCTTGAGGTTCCAACTTCGGGGTCTTGGGTTTTCCATATCAACGGCCTCCGAGTTCAGACTTGCCAATGCAACACTTGTAGCTATGGGATGGTCTCGACAGAGAACATATCGTCACGGTTCTTAGCGGTGTCCTTCAGGTGGCACTGCACCACTCAATCCACCACCATCTCACTTCACATCGCATCACCTCAAGCACCAGGGAGGACAAGCAACAGCAAGGTCGACACCAAACCGATACACGCGTGAACTTGGACCGAGAAGCTTGGGCGTCTGTAGGCCAGGGTCCTCACGGAGGAAGCAGAGACGAGGTGGTCCGGGTGGATCTTGTGTGAGCGCGTGGAGGACGACGGGGCGCGGCGACCGGATGCAGCACGGGATAGAGGGGACGAGGGCGCCCCTGGCGGCAAACAGAGGAGGCCCCGACTAGGCTGGCTCACAGAGGAGGGCAAAGGTGGGCGCGGCCGAGCAGTGCCGGATCGAGGAGGAGGACCCGACGACGGGAACCGGGCTCTGTAGGGGTGCACTCGGGCGGCGGGGAGAAGGCGTCGCGGCGAGGGGGAGCTCCAAGGCGGGCGCGCTGAGGAGCTCCTGCCGACGAGGTCGCGCGCGGCAGCGCTAGTAGAGGCGGCCGCTGTGTCGGTGAGGCAGAGGCAGGTGAAGGGGAGAGGCGGTGGGGTGAAGCTCTGATCACGCACGGCGAGCGAAGCGAGGGGAAGAGGACAGGGCGAGGGCACCGGTCGCGGGGAACTCGGGTCCCTGGCGGCGGTGGTAGGGTGAGGCAGAGGTGGCGGGGAAGGGTAGGTGGTCCATGGCAAATGTATCTATAATTTTTGATGTTCCATGCTTGGTTTTATCCACTTTCTTGTGTTTTGTTCCAACTTTGGAGTACTTTTCATATGATTTCTTGGACTAACCTATTAACAAGAGCCACAGTGCCAGCTACCTGTTTTCTGCTGTTTTTGGTTCTAGGAAAGTCAGAAAATGAATATTCTCGGAATTGGACGGGACAAAAGCCAAAGTGCCTATTTTTCCGGAAGTCATCAAGTGCCAGAATACGAGACGGAGAAGGGCCAGGGGGGCACCACACCACCTGGCCGCGCGGCCCAGCCTGGCCCGCACCAGGGGGTGGTGTTGCCGCTCCCGGCACCCCCTCGGCCTCCCCTTCCGCCTATAAGATGCCCTCGGGACGAAAACCCTAAGTACCCAATCAAAAATCCACGAAAGAGTCTGTAGCCGCCGTCATCTCCATCCCTAGATCGGGAGGCATCTGAAGCTCTTCCTGGCACCCTGCCGGAGAGGGGAATTCACCCTGGAGGCCTTCTTCATCACCATGCAAGCCTCCGGTGTGATGCGTGAGTAGTTCATCCTTGGACTACGGATCCATGTAGTAGCTAGATGGCTGGTTCTCCTCCTTTGTGCTTTCATGTTTAGATCTTGTGAGCTCCGTTCATGATCAAGATCATCTATTTGTAATTTTGCATGTTGTGTTTGCGGGGATCCGATGGATATTGAGATGCTATTTCAGATTTATTATTAATTCTATCATGTCTTTGTTATTTGTGATCTTGCATGCTTTCCGTTGTTAGTAGCTATCTTGGCCAAGTAGATGCTAGCAACTCCAAGAGTTAGTATTTATGCTCGATAGTGGGTTCATGCCTCTGGTAATCTGGGTAAGTGACAGAAATCTCTAAGGTACTAGATGTGTTGTTGCTACTAGGGAGAAAACAACAATCCTTTGCTCGTAGAACAATCGTATTGTTTACTTTACACGCAGTTCGTAAAGCAATAATCTGTTGCTTGCAACTTAATACTGGAGGGGGTTCGGATGATACCCTGAAGGTGGATTATTAGTCATAGATGTAGTTGGATGACGGACTATGTATAATGTTGTAATGCCCAATCGAATCTCAAAGGAGTCAAGATGATTAGTATATGCATGTATTGCTTTCTCGATGTTTGTCAATTGCCCCGCTGTAATTTGTTCACCCAGCATGTTATCTATCTTAAGGAGAGCCACCTCTAGTGAACTATGGATCCCGATCCTTTTCTTTACATACAATCTATAAACTATTTACTGCTTTGTGTTTACTTTCTGGAAACTTTTACTTCTTTCCATTCGATACGTTTAATCCTTTGTTTTCCGCAAAACACTGTGAGATTGACAACCTCATCGCAAGTTTGGGACAAAGTTCTGTGGTTGTGTTGTGCAGGTCTCCACGTTGCTACTAGCACCGGTAGTGTGCCCTGCCAAGGCTTAGCTAGCAACACCTTTGGGGTGTTTCCTTGCTCCTACTGGTTCGATTAAACCTTGGTTTCATAACTAACGGAAACTTGCTGCTGTGCTCATCATACGTTCCTCTTGGGGTTCCCAACGAGCTCTACATCATCATCGCTCTAGCATTTTCCTGGCGCCATTACAGAGCCATCAAGCATTTTTCTGGCGCCGTTGCCGGGGACTGAAGAAGAAGAAGCTCCCACGTCAACCACGCGCCAGCAGCATTTTTCTAGCGCCGTTGCCGGGGAGTCAAGGACATCTTCACAAGGGGAGTCCCTCATAGCCAATCTCTTTACTTTGTTATTTTTGTTTTGCTTAGTTTCTTTTTTGCTTTGTTTGGTTGTTTCTTTATCAAAAACACAAAAAATTAGTTTTACTAGTTTGCTTTCTTATTCGAAACCCCCCAAAAATGACTAATCTTGAAAACACTAATTTGTGTGACTTCACTAGCACCAACAACAATAATTTTATGAGCACACCTATTGCTCCACCTGTGCCTGAAGATACTTTCTTTGAGATAAAACCTGCTTTGCTCAATGTTGTTATGAGAGAGCAATTTTCTGGTATTGGTAATGAAGATTCCGCTTCCCATCTAAATAACTTTGTTGAACTTTGTGAGATGCAAAAGCATAGGGATATAGATGGTGATATTATTAAGCTGAAATTGTTTCCTTTCTCTTTGAGAGGAAAAGCTAAAGAATGGTTGAATTCCTTAACTAGGAATACTATTGATTCTTGGACTAAATGCAAAGATGCTTTGATTGGAAAATACTATCCTCCTGCTAATATTATATCTATGAGAAGTGAAATAATGAAGTTTAAACAACTTGATAATGAACATGTTGCTCAAGCTTGGGAAAGAATGAAATCTTTGGTAAAGAATTGTCACACTCATGGACTGACTGCTTGGATGATCATCCAAACTTTTTATGCAGGATTGAACTACTCTTCAAGGAACCTATTGGATTCTACTGTTGGAGGTACCTTTATGACCATCACTTTGGGTGCTGCAACAAAACTTCTGGACAATATGATGGTTAATTATTCTGAATGGCATACTGAGAGAACTCCACAAGGTAGGAAGGTAAAAACTTCCTCCTTGAGTGATAAGATTGATATTATTATGTCTATGCTTGTTAATGGGAAAGCCCATATTGATCCAAATAATGTTCCTTTGGCTTCTTTGGTTGCTCAAGAAGAGCAAGTTGATGTGAACTTCATAAGAAATAACAACTTTGGCAATAATGCTTATAGGAGTAATTTTGGTAACAACAATTATAAGCCATATCCTCCCAACAATGGTAATGCTTATGGAAATTCTTACAACAATAATAGGAGTGCTCCCTCTGAACTTGAAGTTATGCTTAAAGATTTTATTAGTAAACAAACAGCTTTCAATAAAACTATTGAGGAAAAACTCTCTAATGCTGAAAGAAATATAGCATCTTTGGCTGAAGCTCAATCTTCTTTGAATAAAATGGCTACTAAACCTGAAACTAATGATAATCCCTTTGCAGCTACTAATGCTATACAAGTAAGAATTGATGAAAATGTTAGACTATTAGCTGAATTACATGCTAAGTGGGAAAGAGAAGATGAAATTGCTAGAAACATTAGTGTTTCTACTATTACCACCACTAGTGTTGATGGTAGTAATAGTTCTACTACTTTAGATGATAAATTTGATTTTGATCTTGACGGTTGCAATATCTCTGAAGTTATTAAGTTCCTACAAAAGCTTGCTAAAAGTCCTAATGCTAGTGCTATAAACATGGCCTTTACAAAACGCATGATTCATCCAAGGCACATTAAGCAATCTCAATTGTTTATAACAAGTCATGCTACAACAAAGAATACTAAGCATAAAGCCAAAACAATATCAAGCATGGCATGACAAAGCATAGGCCACAGTCAAAACCGAGCTCTTTTTACCACTTAAGCATGAACTTTCCTACTCTTTTCCAATCCAAACCAAACTATCTGAAAACCAATGTATGAAAGAGGGGGGTCCAACCAATTTATTCAGAAAACTAAGAAAACCAAAGCAAATGAAAAACCAAAACAAAAACGAAAAAGAAGACGCTCCAAGAACAACACAACTGTGCATGAAACAATAAAAACGAAGTGTTTGGAAGAAACCTGGGATTTTTATTGATGAAGAGGGGATGCTTTGGGCATCCCCAAGCTTTGACGCTTGTACTTCTTGGATATTTCTTGGGGTGACACGCGTGGCATCCTCAAGCTTGAGCTTTAGTCCATCCTTCATCTTATTACTCATTCCTTCCATACACCTGGAATTTTTCGTTCATACAAAACTTCACACAATCTTGATTAGCAACATTAGTGCACTCAAGATAATAGGTATTTAGGTTCAGTTTCAACACCAATAAAACTTCCATTAGAACACTAGCTACTGAAGCACTTCCCTCAAAAATCTCAATTTCCCAAAAGAACTCAAAAAGGAACCAATAAGAAGCAAATGCAAATAAAGGCAGAAATCTGTCAAAACAGACCAGCAGGTAAAGACGAATTTTTTTGAAGACCTTCTGTTGCTCAAATCGAAAAGTGTTGAACTAACGAAAGTTAGATAACAACCTGGGGCAGAAGCACAAAAATTCACGCCTCAAAAGGACGTACAGAGATTTTACACGAATTTTTACGGTGAAGCACAGAAATCTGTTTCGGGACAGCAACTTTCCCAATCATTACTTCTCTCTCATTAGAGGTTACTCTTGGCACAAAAAAGAAAATAAAAAGGATAAGAAGCGGTTATTACTGAAGTAATAACTTGCAAGACTCATCTAAAACTTTTGGGTTATCTCCCAATAAGTACTTTTCTTTAACGCCTTTAAGTTAGGCATGATAATTTGAAAAGATGCTCACATAAGAAATATGAATTGAAGTAAAAGAGAGCATCAAGAAGCAAATTCAAAGCACATTTAAGTCTAACCCACTTCCTATGCATAGGAATCTTGTAAATAAACAAGTCATGAAATCACAAAGAAATAAGCATAGTAAAGCAAAACAAGTGCAATTTCAATACTTTCAACATAAAGAGGGGAAACTTAATATTATTGAGATGCATAAAACCATGTTTACCTCCCTCATAATAACTTTCAGTAGCATCATGGATGAAATGAACAATATAACTATCACATAAAACATTCTTATCATGAGCCACATGCATATAATAATTATTACTCTCCACATAAGCATAGTCATTCTTATTAATTGTGGTGGGAGCAAATTCCACAAAATAGCTCTCATTATTATTCTCATCACCATAATCATCAAATATAGGAGGCATATTCTAATCGTTAATTTTCTCCTCCATAGTAGGTGGACTGAAAATATCATACTCATCATTGTAATCATCATATATTGGAGGTTTTGTATCATCATAAGCAATAGAATAGCTATCTTCCAAAGCCGGGGGACTAAAAAGATCATTTTCATAAAAACTAGCTTCCCCAAGCTTAGACTTTTCCATAGCATTAGCAATAATGGTGTCCAAAGAATTCATACTAAAAACATTGCTATTAGCATGCAAATAAAGTTCCATAGGTTTTTTAATTTTCTCTTCAAACACTTCATGTCTAACTCAAGATAAATACTATAAATCACTCTAATTTTGTTGTTGTTTTCCATTAAGCCTAACTAGTGAAAACAAGAAACAAAAAGACAAAATTTGCAGAATCTAAAGGATATAACTTCGAGCACTCACACCGGAGGATGTGAGTACCTTTTACCTTACCTCCCTGGCAACGGCGCTAGAAAATAGCTTGATGTCTACGCACTTCTATTCTTGTAGACAGTTGTTGGGCCTCCAAGTGCAGAGGTTTGTAGAATAGCAGCAAGTTTTCCCTTAAGTGGATCACCCAAGGTTTATTGAACTTAGGGAGGAAGTGGCCAAAGGTATCCCCTCTCAAGCAACCCTGCAATCAAGATACAAGAAGTCTCTTGTGTCCCCAACACACCCAATACACTTGCCAGGTGTATAGGTGCACTAGTTCGGTGCAGAGATAGTGAAATACAAGTGGTATGGATAATTATAAGTGGTAACGGTGATAGAAAATAGATTGATGGCGTGGAAGAGACTAAAGGCAAACTGAAATAAAGATGGAAGCAAGCAAACATGTAACAGATCTAATTGCAAATGGTGTTTCAGTGCTTAGAAACAAGGCCTAGGGATCATACTTTCACTAGTGAACACTCTCATATAAATATCTTCTCTTTATGATAATACTCTTAACTACTCTCCGGTTGGACACTCTAATCCATGGTAGGGCTATAATAGCACACCTCAAAGTAAGCTTTCCCCATCTAGATGGTTCCAACAAACACCACAATTTCATAAAGACATCCAACTCCAAATATAACTCATAACAAGTATTTGTAATCTCTAGCCTAAGTGCCACCATGGTGAGCACGTTGCCACTTTCAGACACATGGGGAGAGCAGAGATCTATTAAAGCACTTGAGTAGCAAGGTAGATCTATAGATTACAAAGCTCATGATCACAGTATGATCATGCATAGATAGAGAGATGAACACATAGCTACCGGTAGAACTCTTAGCCTCGAGAGATAACTACTCCCTCCTCATCATGGGAATCAGCGACGATGATGGAGATGGTGGTGGAGATGGCTCCGAGGGCACTTCCCCGTCCCGGCAGGGTGCCAGAACAGAGACTTTCTGTCCCCCGAATCTCCCCTTCAGTGGCGACGGCGCTGTGCAACTTTTCGTGGCTGGAGGCTTCACGATTTAGGGTTTATGCATTGGGAGGCTTCTTATAGGCGAAGAGGCAAGGTCGGTGGAGGCCAGAGGGGCCCACACCACCTGGTGGCCCGCCCAGGGCTAGCCCGCGCCACCACATGGTGTGGGCAGGCCCTGGCCCTTCTCCGTCTCATATTCTGGCTCCGTGAGTCTTCCGGTAAAATATCAACTTTGGCTTGTGTCCCGTCCAATTCCGAGAATATTCATTTTCTGACTTCCTGGAACCAAAAACAGCAGAAAGCAGGCAGCTGGCACTGTGGCTCTTGTTAATAGGTTAGTCCAAGAAATCATATGAAAAGTACTCCAAAGTGTGGACAAAACACAAGAAAGTAGATAAAACCAAGCATGGAACATCAAAAATTATAGATACATTTGCAATGTATCAGTCCACCATACCTACCTACTAGCTTATGCTATTCCAAGTATATTCATGCTTTTGTTTACCTTCCAAATTAAACTTGTTATGAGAAAACTAGTGATTAAAGCTCTCACGAACTTGATGGCACATTTACTTTTTGCATCTAATAAACTTGAACCATTGGGTCCTTCTTTGTTGCGTATATGGTTGCGCTTTATAAGTTGAAATTAGCAGAACCATGTTTCATGGGGAACGCTTTCAACATTGCACTTGTACTTTGTACCCCGTTGATATCATGTTCTTTTGCTTACGGATCCCGGCGGTGTGAAATAAAAGTGGAACTTGTAAGATCATGGAGTTTGTATGTGTGTTAGAGAAACGCCTAGGCCGCTAGCCTAATCCATGCCTAATCATGGTGTAAACTTGCAGAATAACCATAATGAGCACTCTATGAAGCATCCTCAATAAAAACCTATGCAAATAGCAAATAAAAAGATCGCTGAGATGCTCAATGTCTGCTTGCCTTGTCATTTTGATTATGGGAAAGCTCCCGTATCATGTGCAAGGGGTACCTCGTTGGCGGTTCTTAATGATACACGTGTACTTACAATGATAAGAGCTTACTCGCGACTGAAGTTGAGTAGCATGAGGATCGGTCTTCATAAGTAAGGGGCATGAGATTTCAGTTTATAACTTGTCAAGCATATCCTCTTAGTTGTGTCACTTTAACCTTAATCACCTTAAAGATGCTTATGATAGGGGCAATGAGAGCTGAAAGCTATAAGTACCATAATTTTTTGGAAGCTCTTTATGAGACTTGAATCCCTACTTCCTTTTACAAAGGCCTTTCTTCCACCATTACATTGAGTCTCCACCTTCTATCTTTATACACCTCCTTTGAGAGCATAGTGGCCATTCTTAGTTCTATGTGCATTGTCCCAAGACTAGTTGATTGATGCATAACTTGTTATTGCTTGTTTTAAACTATTGTATCTAGTCACTCTTATAAACTTTGAAGGTGTCCTATGCATTTATATTTGCTACTCTATGAGGGACAAGCTAAATACTATTATGCTATGTTTTCTTTATGTGAAACGAACAAACGTCTTGCAAAGCATTGTTATTCAAGAATCTTTTGTTTGTGCCTTTTCATGTTGCATCATAATTTCTTTGCTTATTCCTAGAACTTTGTCTTTGATGTTATGATTGAAGTACTATGATCCCAACTTTGAATGTTTTACAAATACTTTGATCAAATCTTTGATGGTGCATGTCACCTCAAAAATTATTCTTTCTTTTTATCACTTACCTACTCGAGGACGAGCAGGAGTTAAGCTTGGGGATGTTGATACATTGCAAATGTATCTATAATTTTTGATGTTCCATGCTTGGTTTTATCCACTTTCTTGTGTTTTGTTCCAACTTTGGAGTACTTTTCATATGATTTTTTGGACTAACCTATTAACAAGAGCCACATTGCCAGCTGCCTGTTTCTGCTGTTTTTGGTTCCAGGAAAGTCAGAAAATGAATATTCTCGGAATTGGACGGGACAAAAGCCAAAGTGCCTATTTTTCCGGAAGTCATCAAGTGCCAGAATACGAGACGGAGAAGGGCCAGGGGCAACCACACCACCTGGCCGCACGGCCCAGCCTGGCCCGCGCCAGGGGGTGGTGTGGCCGCTCCCGGCACCCCCTCGGCCTCCCCTTCCGCCTATAAGATGCCCTCGGGACGAAAACCCTAAGTACCCGATCAAAAATCCACGAAAGAGTCTATAGCCGCCGTCATCTCCATCCGTAGATCGGGAGGGATCTGAAGATCTTCTTGGCACCCTGCCGGAGAGGGGAATTCACCCTGGAGGCCTTCTTCATCACCATGCAAGCCTCCGGTGTGATGCGTGAGTAGTTCATCTTTGGACTACGGATCCATGTAGTAGCTAGATGGCTGGTTCTCCTCCTTTGTGCTTTCATGTTTAGATCTTGTGAGCTCCGTTCATGATCAAGATCATCTATTTGTAATTCTGCATGTTGTGTTTGCGGGGATCCGATGGATATTGAGATGCTATTTCAGATTTATTATTGATTCTATCATGTCTTGGTTATTTGTGATCTTGCATGCTTTCCGTTGTTAGTAGCTATCTTGGCCAAGTAGATGCTAGCAACTCCAAGAGTTAGTATTTATGCTCGATAGTGGGTTCATGCCTCGGGTAATCTGGAGAAGTGACAGAAATCTCTAAGGTACTAGATGTGCTATTGCTACTAGGGAGAAAACAACAATCCTTTGTTCCTAGAACAATCGTATTGTTTACTTTACACGCAGTTCATAAAGCAATAATCTGTTGCTTGCAACTTAATACTGGAGGGGGTTCAGATGATAACCTGAAGGTGGATTATTAGTCATAGATGCAGTTGGATGGCGGTCTATGTATAATGTTGTAATGCCCAATCGAACCTGAAAGGAGTCAAGATGCTTAGTATATGCATGTATTGTTTTCTCGATGTTTGTCAATTGCCCCGCTGTAATTTCTTCACCCAACATGTTATCTATCTTAAGGAGAGCCACCTCTAGTGAACTATGGATCCCGATCCTTTTCTTTACATACAATCTATAAACTGTTTACTTCTTTGTGTTTACTTTCTGGAAACTTTTACTTCTTTCCATTCGATACGTTTAATCCTTTGTTTTCCGCAAAACACGGTGAGATTGACAACCTCATCGCAAGTTGGGGACAAAGTTCTATGATTGTGTTGTGCAGGTCTCCATGTTGCTACTAGCACCGGTAGTGTGCCCTGCCAAGGCTCAGCTAGCAACACCTTTGGGGTGTTTGCTTGCTCCTACTGGTTCGATTAAACCTTGGTTTCATAAATGAGGGAAACTTGCTGCTGTGCTCACCATACCTTCCTCTTGGGGTTCCCAACGAGCTCTACATCATCATCGCTCCAGCATTTTCCTGGCGCCATTACAGAGCCATCAACGGTGCATGGGAAGACGCTTGAGAGACACTTTACAATGACGACTCGATGGTGTAGTAAAGATGCTATAAAATGTCTCTAGTCCTTAGAATGTGCATCCCTACATGACCATTTTGTTGTAGTGCCACAAGAGAACGAAGATCTCAATGCTAAGTTGGATGAGCTCATACTAGCCGTTAAAGGTAAGGAAATCCAGGTAAGAGCCACCCCTGAAACAAATATTGAAGAAATAGACTTCGTAGCTCGTAATGATTATAACCTTGCTTTGGAAGAAGAGTTACAACCCTAACTTCTAGAAACATTATGCTAGTCCTACAGGTAATTCTAATAATAATATGGGAACTAGTAATGGTAGTCTCCAAGAAACACTTAAGTCTTTCATAGACTCACGAAACGAACAAAATAATATTTTAGTCAAAATTACGGAGAACCATGATTCTTTGCTTGGTAAATTATCTAACCAAGCTGTTAGTTTGAGAAATGACTTGCAAGCCCTTCAAGAAAGAACAAGGATCGTTGAGGCACAACTAGGTAAGATAACCGAGAGTCTAACTCTTATTCTAGCTAAATTTGCAGGTAAAGCTGAGCCTAATCCTGTTGAAAAACTCAAAATGATGAGGATCTAAAGGGAAGAGCCTGGAGAACTTGATTATAGTAATGCCCCTTCACCAAGCTACACCATCGAAGACCTCGTAAAGAGGATCAACGTTAAAATTCCGGTAAGTGAAGGTAATGATGAAGCCATGTATCAACACTTTGTTGATCAAGTAGCAATTAAGGTATGCGAGCTTGAAGAAGAATACAAGAAAATCGTTGAAAAGTTACATGTTAAACTAGATGATATGTTTGAGCCTACTATTAAGATAAAGATTGGAACCAATGAGATAGCTGCACTTTCTGATCTAGGTGCAAGCGTCTCAACAATTCCAAAGAGTCTTTTTAAATAATTAAATCTTGGCTCCTTTGAAATTACTGAGTTAAAATTGCATCTAGCAGATTCTACCTACAAACAAGCTGTAGGGATTAAGGAGAACACTTTAGTTTACATCAAAGGTTGTCCTGCTCTAATTGACTTCGTTATTGTTGACATGCTTGAAGATATTGTTGCTCATATAATATTAAGACGTCCTTTCTTAAGAACTATAAAGGCTTTAACTAACCTTCATAAAGGGAACGTGAAGTTGCAATTACCTTCACAGGATCCTTTTATTATTTATTTCCCCAGAAAGAAGAAAGCCAAACATGACGAGAAGGAGGCCATCACTTTAAAGGACAATTACTTTGGATTGGGTGTTCCACTCATTTGGCCCAAGTAAGTATCATCAAGGTCAAGCTCTTGACCGTAAAAGAGCGCTCCATGGGAGGCAAACCATGTTAAATAAAGGTTTGAGTTAAGTTTTGAGTTTTTGTTTAAGTTTTTGTTTAATAAAGAGTGCTAGAAAACTCTATTCGAGGAGAAGAAGTTCGGTAGTACTTGAAATTCTGCTTTCTTTATGCTATTGTTGGTCGACGATATTTACTGTCAATTTTTTTGTCAAAAACAAGGTATATCACTAAGTTACAGGAAAAGAAATAGTTTACGAAGAAACAGAAATTTTTTGACGCACACAGAGAGTTTAATGACCAACTATACGACCGGAATAAAAATTCCGGCCGTATAGTTCCGGTCGTATAGTTATCTTTGCCATCAAATTTTTTTCTGAAATATGTACTGAGAGTTTAACGACCAACTATACGGCAGGAATAAAAATTCCAGCCGTATAGTTCCGGTCGTATAGATATCAATGCATCCGTACAATTTCTTTTCATATGTACTGAGAGTTTGACGATCAACTATACGACGGGAATACAAATTCTGACCGTATAGTTCCGGTCGTATAGATATGATGCCTTTGCAAATTTTCTTTCGTAGGGACAAACCGTTTAACGACCAACTATACGGCCGGAACATTTTGTTCCGCCCGTATAGTTGCATCCATATAGCTGCGCCGCCAGGAGGAAACCCTAATATTTTGATAGAACACCAATTATACGGCAGGAACACATATTCCACCCATATAGTTGCGCCAGTATAGTTGCGTCCGACCACAAAACCGTAAGGGAAGGTACTCCTAACTCCAAAACTTCAATCTTTTTTCTTTCTTCTACCTCCAAACTCTCTCAAAACCTCAAGAGATCTCCATCTCTACTCAACTTTGTTCGATTTCCTCGCGCATAAGTGATCTACGGTATGTTTCTCCTCCGATCTTCCAATTACCTTTTGCAATTGATCTTCGATCTATTGTCATTATCAATCTAGGGTGAGACCTACTATGAACCAATTGCTATGCTTTTCTTACCTAGATTATTATTTTGAGGAGAATTCTTTAGTGTGTTATGATGAGGAATATGATACACTTACTGTTGTTGAAAGAACATGTGTGCCCCATGTGTGGTTTTGGTAATTAATGACAATCTTTATGGACTTATGTTTGCATTGAGTTTTACTTGTAGGATTTGTCCATAGGCAATTCTTGAACCATATGTTGGTTTCAAGGTTGGAAGAAGAAGAAAGTGAAGAAGATCAAGTGTTGATCAAGGTTTTAAGGAATAATCCGGAGATTGGTCAAGTAGAAGTTGAGCCTATGGCAAGTGTGTCTTGAATAATAAGATGATCTCAAGTGTAGCTTTCCATCCTTATGGTGATCATGGATATGTGAAGATATGCCTAAAAGAGAGGCTCTTCCATAGTGGAGTATGGGGGAGCAAATTCCAAGTCTTCACCAAGCTAGCGCAATCAAGAAAGGTGTTCCATCTTGAGGTGTAGAAGATCATCATCATCAACATCAAGTGGAATATACACAAGGCAATTGTTTGATCTTGATAGGGTTTCTTTCTTACCGGTCTTGTGGTGTTAGTTGAGGAGACCGGTTTATAGGATAGATAACCGTACTATCAAGAGGGGCTCTCGAGTGAGTAACTTGATCAAAAACGGAGTCCGGATGCAAAAGTTATGATTGTTTTAGTTTTGCTGTTTCTGCCAGTTTTCATGGGGGAGGATTATCCGGCCATGGGGGCGGATTATCTGGCCCAATTTTTGTGAAATGGCTAAGGACTTTGAGGTGTGGCTCTCTGTAACAGGGGCGGATTATCCGGGCCTCCGGGGGTGGATTATCCGGCCCAAATATCCGCCCCCTATACAGAGGGTCGCGCCGCGAAGTCCTTAGCCATATTTTGGCCCGGGGAACCCGGAATATCCGGGGGAGGGGCGGATTATCCGGCCTAGGAGGTCCCAAACGGTCATATTTCGTTGGGGAGGGATATAAATAGACCCCCTCTTCCCCCTTAGGCGGGTTGCTTGCATTCTCTCTCTCCTCCATTGTTTTGACCTTCAAAAGCTTGCAAATTCTCTCAATCCCTCCCATATTTCTTGAATCTTTTTGGGGGATTTGAAAGGGGTGGTCTAGATCTACAACTCCACCAATCCATCTCTCCTCTATGTGAGAGGAACATATTGGGATCTAGATCTTCGGGTTTCTTTTGTGGATTTCCTCTTATGTTCTTCCTCTCTTATTCTCCCACTAGCTTTTGTAGCTTTGGTGGGATTTGGGAAAGAAGGACTTGAGCACTTCTTGTGTTTTTGCCATTGCATTTGGTGCATAGGTTTGAGTTCTCGGTGAGGATTCGATTGGGTGAAAGGTGAGAAGCTTTTTACTCTTGGGTTCTTGGAACCCTAGACGGTTTAG
Organism: Avena eriantha; assembly: GCA_910589775.1. Lineage (NCBI taxonomy): Eukaryota > Viridiplantae > Streptophyta > Magnoliopsida > Poales > Poaceae > Avena > Avena eriantha. The sequence goes on along the minus strand of OU342746.1, from coordinate 404,391,926 downwards.
TTGTTTTGCAGGTTTGTGGATTACTTGGGGCCTCCAATTAAGTTGTGGAGCTTTCCCCGAGCTTGTTTGTTGGGAGACTCCAATTGAGTTGTGGAGAAGTGCCCCAATCTTTGTGAGAGGTTACGGATTGCCACCGACAAGTGCACCAATAGTGAAGAAGTGAACCAGGCCTCTTGTGGCGAGGTTCACAGGAGAATAGGGTGAGGCCTTTTGTGGCGTGGTGGTCTTAGTACTGCCCGCCCCTCCAACGAGACGTACTCTCTTTATGGGAGGAACTCAGTAATAAATCATCGTCTCCGTGTGCCTTGGTTATCTCTATACCCAAGCTATTTACTTATGCACTTTACTTCGTGATAGCCTTCGTGCTTGAAGTCTTATATCTAGCTATCACATAGTTGCTTGTTTTGCTTAGCATAAGTTGTTGGTGCACATAGGTGAACCGTAGTTTATATAGGTTTTGTGCTTAACAAAGTAAACGCTAGTTTTATTCCGCCTTTGTTAAGCCCTTCTCGTAAAAGTTTTAAACCGCCTATTCACCCCCCCCTCTAGGCGGCATTTGTATCCTTTTCAATTGGTATCAGAGCCTGGTCTCTCTTTTGGGCTTCACCACCTTGAGAATAAACATGTCGTCTAGGGGATTAGTGCACGGTGCCATTTTCATATTCGATGGCACATGTTATGAGTTTTGGAAAATTTGTATGCTTAATCATTTTCGGGCCATGGACCCAAATTTGGAGCGAATCGTAGATATAGGTTTTTCTCCTCCAATGGATTTCCTTGATCTATCTTGTGAGGATGAGAAAAACTTATATCTTGATGCTCAAGCTTATAATGTGCTTGTTAATGCTTTGAGCCATGTAGTTACTTCTTCAGTCATACCTTTTTGGAGCGCTCATGAGTTATGGACAAAACTTCAAGATAAATATGTTGTGTCCAATATATTTGAGGATGATTGTGTTGCTTCCACTTCCGGTCGAGATGAGTTTTCATCTTCTACCACTTCACCAACATGTGATTTTTCACAAGGTAATGATATGGTAAGTGGTGATAGAAATTGCAATATGGATAGTGTGCTTACTATTTGTAATCCCTCCTCTCTATCTAGTTGCAATGATCTATCTTTGGACTTTAACACTTCTAGCACTACAAACTCCTTACATGCTTGTGTTGATAGTCCTTGCATATCATGTGTAAGTTGTTTGAGTAAATCTCATGATGATATGCTTGATATTCCTTGTTGCCATGATATAAATGCTTTTATTTCCTCTAGTTGTTGTGTTTCTAACAATGTAGAGGAAACTAAAGATTCTACGGGTCAAGACAAGATCTTGAATGAAGCCTCAAGTAATTCTTCATTATCATCATCTCACGGTTCCCATCTATGCCTTATGGCTAGGGATTCAAAGGTATCTCCTACTTTGGAACCCAATACCTCTTGTGATGATGAGGATGAGTATAATGAGGAAGAAGAGATTGATGTTGATTTGTTACATGAAAAGGGTGAGATTGTTTATCATGCTCTTGTTAAGAATAATATTGCTTGCTCTAACTTTGTTGAAATCTTGGGTTTTGCTATTGAGAGCAAAGAACGTATTGATAAGTTAGAAGCTCAAGTTGAGGAGCATGAGAACACAATTGACAAAATGAGTAGCCTTGAGCGTGAGTATGCTAATGATATTGCAAATCTAAATGAAGCCCTTGAAGAAGCACAATCAACCAAAGAATCTCTTGAGGAGACATTTACTCTAGAAGTGTCTAAAGTAAAGGAAACCCGTGATAAAGCTCTTGAGGTGGTAATTGATCTCAAAAGAAAATATAATGAGATTTCCAAGTTGTCTTCTAATATTGCTCATTATAATGATGATTGTGCTACTAACTCTACTTCTTTTGAAGCATCTATTTTGAAGGAGAATGTTGAGCTAAAGGCTCAACTTGCTTTGCTAACTAGCAATTATGGGAAATTGGAAGAAAGTCATGTTATGCTATCAAGCTCTCATGGGGATCTTCTAGCCTCCCATGATAGGCTAAAGTTAGCTCATGAGGTTATTGTGTCAAAGGTAACATCTAATGAGCCTCATGTGGACATTAGCATTACATCCACTACAAATGTCATACTGCCATGTGCTAGTCCTCGTAATGCATCATCTCATATTATTGGTACATCTTGTAATGAATTACATTTCTTGCCTTGTTGCTCTAACAATGAAGCTTCTACTTCCTCTAGTATTTGTGTTTATACTAACCATGTAGAGGAAATCAAAGAGCTCAAGGCACAAGTCTCATCTTTGAAGAGGGGCTTGAAAAAGGGCCAGGAAGGGAGGGCCACACTCAACAAGATCTTGAGTGTGCAAAAATTCCCCAATGACAAGAGTGGGCTTGGATTCAAATCCAATATCAAGAACAAGTCCACTAACAATAATAAGTTTAAGAGAAACAAGAAGAAGGGCCAAGAACATGTCAAGAATTTGGCCAAGATTGTTTGCTTCAAGTGCAAAATTGAAGGGCACCATGTTAGATCTTGCCCATTGAAGAATAAGACTCTCAATGAGAAGCAAAAAGGGAAGATGCCTCAAGTTCAAGGTCATGGTGTACCTCAAGTTGAAGAAAGACCACTTCACAAAAAGAATCAAGATAATACTCCCATGGTGGATAAATCAAGTGTGAAGAAATGGAAGAAAAGAACTTGCTACATATGTCGTGAGAAAGGTCACCTCTCTTCTTCATGCACTATTGGTAACTCCTCATCCAACCCTATTATTATTGATGATGTTTATTCTCTTCGTAAGGATGAGGTTGGAAATGTGTTTGCCAAATATGTTGCTGCCCAATGTGGTGTCAAGAAAAGAACCATTTGGGTTGCCAAGCCTATTGTGACTAACTTCTTAGGACCCAACTTGGTTGGGGACCAACAAGCTAAAACTTGATCAATAGGTGTTGGTGGAGGGCATTGGAGACTTGGCTAAATCATGAAGAATTAAGGGAACTTCATCAATTATATTGTATCAAGCCAAGTGATTTATATTATCTTATCTCTATCATATATCCATTGTTCCTCTTTGCGGTAACATGTTCTCAACTCATTTACATTTAAAGTTACTCGCCACTTGTGCATGTGTTGGTTTGTACCTTTCATATGTTTTTATATGTTATGCATAACCACTTACTTATCTTGAGCTATCAAGTTTATTTGTGTATGTTGGCTTGCACACCATGTACTTGTTTTTTTGTGTTGAGCCTTTATTGAATCTACATGTTATCTCATTTTTGGATATTTCGTTGACTTGAAATCATTTAGTGCTCTATTTGATGTAGGTAGAGATGATGATCCCATGTGGGTGCATTGTGTATTCAAATAAAAATCTTAAATAATGCACTAATCATGGGGGAGTTTTCCTATATTGTCTAGAACACTCCTTTTATGCTTCTTCACAACATGTTTTGCTCCATATCGTTTTTATGTCTTTGGAAGATAAATATTCCTTTGGTACTTTGTGTCATCTTGAAAAGTGTTAAGAGTTTGGTGTGGTTTTGTTTAAACTTTCTCTTTTTGGGAGTTGGCTTTATCTCATTTCTTGCTAACTTTTTTGACATTTTAGAATGAGATAAATCCTTGAGTATTTGTGTTTTCGTCTATCTCTTTCTCTTTGTTTTTTGCCTAGTTCATTTTTTGAACATGTGGTCTTTCATGAGTTGATTTGGTTATTTGATATAATTTGAACAACCTTTTATCGTGTCACACTTTGGTGTTTCTTCTTGGTTTACTTGGTATTTTGTTCAAATTGTATCTCCTTTGGTTCTTGAAAGTAGTGTGCATGCATTTTTAATAAATGTATATATTATGGCGTGCTTGCTTTACTTGATCCAATATATAGGGGAAACTCCACAAAATCCTAATTGGCTAAGATGTGCATGAAATTCAATTCACATCAATATGCACATATTTATGTGGGGTCTCTCCTATGTATTGTAGTTGCTCTAAGTACTTTGGACCCAATAAGTTTGGGGACCATATTGTACTTGAATTTTGTTTTAGGTACCTTCGAGGTGCATTGGATGCTTGTCTCTTTCATAAGGAATAAGTGATGACTCAATGATAATTAGAGACAAGCAAGGATGATCAAGAAAATCCTATCTACTTCATCACACCAATGATATCTCGGTAATAAGTATCTCTTACTCATGCATACATATCGTCTTCCAACCTATGGTAGGTTGCATATTGGCATGATTTTTTTGTATGTGTACTTGTTGTGGTTCTTTCTTTGGCCTTAAAGAACGCTCTCTATTGCATATGTGAGTAAGTTGAGATGAGTGCATATAATTGGGACTATACAAAATCATGCTCATGATTCACCAATCCCAAATATGTCAATCTAGCAATTATATTGCCTATTGTTTCCTCAAAGTACTCTCATGTGCAATATTGATGAATTTGCAAAGTTGATTCTTTCTTTGTGATACTTGATTCCTCTCGCAATACATTCCAACTATGTCTACATCCCTTAGTGGTAGTTGTGATGTATTTGATATGTTTGTGGTTCAAGTTCATGAATATACAATAAGATAAAATTGAGCCTTTTGGCCATTCTATCAAGCAAAGATCTTAGTGGTGTATTGTCATGACTTCATTTTGGATATCTTGCTCTATTTATTTTAGTATCTATTTTGTGTGTACGTGTTTCTTTGTGGATCAATATCTTTGTGAGATTGTCTACTTAGAAACTTATACACATGAGAGATGTTACTTCTCCATTTTTGACATCTTCTTTGTTTCGTGTGTGTTGTATGGTCATACTAAGCAATATCATTCATTGAAAACTATGTTGATGCTCAATGATCATCCTTGCATTAGTCTTATACTATGCTTTGTCATGCCTCTCACACATCCTTGTAGTTGAGCCAGCTATTATGTTGTCTCTTACTCATTGCTCAACCATTTGTTTATTGCAAGTTTTATGCCTTGGTATATGCTCTTTTGTACATAGTTGGGTTTTAAATAATATCGAGGGAGTGAGGATGCCATGTTTGTCCATATTGTATTCAAATGCAAAAAAAATTGCACAAACCTTGGGGAGCCTCCTCGTATTATATAGAACACTCTCTTTTAAATCTTATCATAATATCTATCTTTCATTTGGTATGTTCTTTTTGTCAAGTGGTTCTTTGGATCTTTTGATTGCTTGCTTCATTTGTTGATGCTTCTTCACCTTGTTAATTATTTTTTTGCAATCTTTTGATCCTCAATATTGTTTAACCTCCTCCTAAGTACTCGTCATTGGATACGTGCATTTTATTCCACTCACACTATGAGAAATGTACACATTTTGGAGGAATTTTCACTCTATTGGCCGAGTAGAGCTTTTCACCCATTTTGGCAATCAATGCAAATGGGGGAGAAGTTTTGGAGGGTTTAAGGGAAGTTGGTTTCATGCTTTGAGTTTATTCTTAAGCATTTGCCTCTCATGCTATTGCATCTGTGTTCTTGCTTTGCATGTTGAATATATGCATTTGTCTCTCATGCTCTTGCACCTTTGTTGTTGCTTTGCGTGTTGAATATATAGATATAAACCCTCGCAAAGGGATTGTCATCAATTACCAAAATGGGGGAGATTAAAAGAACATGTGTGCCCCATGTGTGGTTTTGGTAATTAATGACAATCTTTATGGACTTATGTTTGCATTGAGTTTTACTTGTAGGATTTGTCCATAGGCAATTCTTGAACCATATGTTGGCTTCAAGGTTGGAAGAAGAAGAAAGTGAAGAAGATCAAGTGTTGATCAAGGTTTCAAGGAATAATCCGGAGATTGGTCAAGTAGAAGTTGAGCCTATGGCAAGTGTGTCTTGAATAATAAGATGATCTCAAGTGTAGCTTTCCATCCTTATGGTGATCATGGATATGTGAAGATATGCCTAAAAGAGAGGCTCTTCCATAGTGGAGTATGGGGGAGCAAATTCCAAGTCTTCACCAAGCTAGCGCAATCAAGAAAGGTGTTCCATCTTGAGGTGTAGAAGATCGTCATCATCAACATCAAGTGGAATATACACAAGGCAATTGTTTGATCTTGATAGGGTTTGTTTCTTACCGATCTTGTTGTGTTAGTTGGGGAGACCGGTTTATAGGATAGATAACCGTACTATCAAGAGAGGCTCTCGAGTGAGTAACTTGATCATATCCCTCGGTGAGAGCTCAAACCTTTGCATACTTGGCATCATATTTCTTGGTTCTTATTTGGGTCTTACTCATGTGAGTATTTAGAGCTTGTGTTAATCTCCATGACAAGCTCAAGTTCATCGAAAACGAATTTCATATACATTCTCTATTGCATTTTCGATGTTGGAGGTTTTATCGGTTCATCTTTTTGCGAGAGTTCAAACCTTTCTTCATTTGGTTCTATCCTACCTTGCTGGACTATGATGTTTCTCTAGATGATCTTGTAGAGCTCATTTTCCTCTTTAAAACAATCCCAAGATCATCAAAAACGGAGTCCGGATGCAAAAGTTATGATTGTTTTAGTTTTGCTGTTTCTGCCAGTTTTCAGGGGGGCGGATTATCCGGCCATGGGGGCGGATTATCCGGCCCAATTTTTGGGAAACGGCTAAGGACTTTGAGGCGTGGCTCTCTGTAACATGGGCGGATTATCCGGGCCTCCGGGGGCGGATTATCCGGCCCAAATATCCGCCCCCTATACAGAGGGTCGCGCCGCGAAGTCCTTAGCCATATTTTGGCCCGGGGAACCCGGAATATCCGGGGGAGGGATGGATTATCCGGCCTGGGAGGTCTCAAACGGTCATATTTCGTTGGGGAGGGATATAAATAGACCCCCTCTTCCCCCTTAGGCTGGTTGCTTGCATTCTCTCTCTCCTCCATTGTTTTGACCTTCAAGAGCTTGCAAATTCTCTCAATCCCTCCCATATTTCTTGAATCTTTTTGGGGGATTTGAAAGGGGTGGTCTAGATCTACAACTCCACCAATCCATCTCTCCTCTATGTGAGAGGAACATATTGGGATCTAGATCTTCGGGTTTCTTTTGTGGATTTCCTCTTGTGTTCTTCCTCTCTTATTCTCCCACTAGCTTTTGTAGCTTTGGTGGGATTTGGGAAAGAAGGACTTGAGCACTTCTTGTGTTTTTGCCATTGCATTTGGTGCATAGGTTTGAGTTCTCGGTGAGGATTCGATTAGGTGAAAGGTGAGAAGCTTTTTACTCTTGGGTTCTTGGAACCCTAGACGGTTTAGTTGTTTTGCAGGTTTGTGGATTACTTGGGGCCTCCAATTAAGTTGTGGAGCTTTCCCCGAGCTTGTTTGTTGGGAGCCTCCAATTGAGTTGTGGATAAGTGCCCCAATCTTTGTGAGAGGTTACGGATTGCCACCGACAAGTGCACCGATAGTGAATAAGTGAACCAGGCCTCTTGTGGCGAGGTTCACAGGAGAATAGGGTGATGCCTTTTGTGGCGTGGTGGTCTTAGTACTGCCCACCCCTCCAACGAGACGTACTCTCATTATGGGAGGAACTCGGTAATAAATCATCGTCTCCGTGTGCCTTGGTTATCTCTATACCCAAGCTATTTACTTATGCACTTTACTTCGTGATAGCCTTCGTGCTTGAAGTCTTATATCTAGCAATCACATAGTTGCTTGTTTTGCTTAGCAGAAGTTGTTGGTGCACATAGGTGAACCGTAGTTTATATAGGTTTTGTCCTTAACAAAGTAAACGCTAGTTTTATTCCGCCTTTGTTATGCCCTTCTCGTAAAAGTTTTAAACCGCCTATTCACCCCCCCTCTAGGCGGCATCTGTATCCTTTTCAGTTGTTGGATCAAAAGTTTTATTTTTGCCTTTCTTCAATGTTTTAGATGATGAACACAAGGATCCAAACTCGTGCTCGTGCCACCGCTAGCGCTTCTCGGGCTGCCGCTCAGGAACGCATGGGGATACAGTTCAGGGATGAGGCCCATCGTGATCGCTTCAATAGGATCAAGAACCGCGAAGTGAAGGCCACCAAGTGAGCTTGCCCCATTATATTGAACCAACTCTGTATTTCTGATGACTTTAATTTACTTTGCAATAGAGCTGGCCTACAAAACTTTGTGTATAATGATGTACCTACTTATTGCCACTTAACCATTGAATTCCTAAGTTCGTTGCAAAGCACCGTTAAACAATGGCAAGGAGAGGATACTATTTCTTTCCGTCTGATGAACAACAACTACACTTTAACATTAGATGAATGGTGCGCATGTTTTAATTTGCCAAACAATGATATTCATGATTTACACGCATATTTTACTAGCTTAGGTCCTTCCCCTGATCAATACTATAATGGAATGAGTTTCACTAGTAGAGTGAACAAGGGGAAGAATATTCAACATCTTGCAATTCGCTATTTGTTTTATGTTATTGCTAACACTTTGTAGGAATGTAATGAGTTCATGAGACTCAATGAGGAGGACATCCTTGTCCTCGCAAAGGCTGCTTACATCAACTGCAACCTGTCACTCAACTCGGGTGCCATCCTTGTGCGCTACCTGGAGAACCAAGCCTCCCAAAGCCAAGGGCCAATCATAGGAGGAGGCGTCATCGCCGTGCTTGCCACTGCCCTAGATATCGATCTAGGTGAGTGCAACGTGTACTAGGTGAGACACGTGTTGGTTTATCCACCTTGAGGGCATGTGGAATGCTCACTAGGAGAGGTGGTGTTTATTACTTGCATATTGCTGGAGCTGAGCGCATCTACCCTGCTCCTATGCCTAATGGTCTTTTCTCTATCGAGGAAGGACGTTTGCTATATGATTCGCATGTTGAGAAACACCAACCCGAGGAAGAGATTCCTCAAGAGGACGAGGACCAAGAAGAGGAGCAAGAAGTTTCTTATCAAGAGGAGCAGCCACAAACCAGGTTCTCCACATACCAAGATTTCCAAGGACTTGGAGAGACTGTGGAGAGGATGCACAAATTCTCTTTGAACCTCCGAGAATCAACAAGTAACCTCTCAACTCAATTCGCGAACTAGAGTAATGACTTTTTCTCGCCACCACAGTGATTTGAAGGGCTTGCAAAAGCCTAAGCTTGGGGAAGTTTCCTCATGCATTTTATTTGGCATTTATTTGCTTTTATTTATTTCGAGGTTGCGTTTTTATTTGAGTTTATAAGCACTCATGTTGGTTTCCCCAACACTTTATCTTTAGTTCTTTCTATATTTTGCTTTCGAAATTTCTAGCCGAGCTTTGTCGCTAATTTTCTATTCTTTAAAGTCCCTCTCTTAAAAACCACAAAAAGATTTCTCCATTTTTCCTTATCTTCCCTCTTTCTTTTCTTTTCGCCTCGATAACTTCATATAATTGTAGGAGAGTGATCGAATTCGAGTTTCCAAGAAACAAGTAAAAAAGGAAGAGAGAAGTGGAACCAAACATGAGAGATATGCCTTATGACTCTCCACTTTTGAAGTTTGAGAAACCTATGCTAGTTAGTAGTAAATGTTGCGATATTATATTGGTGGAGTGAGTCTTTGTATCATTATAAGATTTTCGTTTGCATGGGTATTTAATTGGGCTCATTTTGTTCTAGCTATCGTAATTAACCAAGTCTTGCCTAAAGATTGCTAAACAATTGCAATAAGAAAAAGTCTCAGAATTGAAGGCTTGGATGTTGTAGTTCTTAGTCTTGAAGGCTTATTTCTAGAGACACTCAACACCACTGAAAATGTTGATTGACTTGATAGCTCTCTTTAAAATGGTTTGTTCAATTGAATTAATGTTTAGCGGTTTTCGTGAGCATGCCAAAGTTTGACTTGTTAATCATAAGAATGATATAGCTTTACGCGTGTCAAACTTCATGGGATGCCAACAACTCCGCTGACCTACGGACGATATTCATGGAGGAAACTCCTAGATTTCGGCTATGAGTTGATTAAACACTTGTAGCAGTAATGCTATAGTGGGTAAGATTCTTGCCACTCCCAGATAACTGTAATCATGATGGAATCACTCATCTGGCTATTATGAGTAATCATTATGCAAAAGGAACAAAAACCTTAGTAATGCCACGAGTGTCCATCACAGCCTGATAAACTAATAATTTTTTTTGGCTTGCTCTCAATTACTTAAAAACTGAAATTATTAAAGGACAATAAATAGAAAAGTAGTGCTTGCAAAGTCTTGATCCATTGATGTGGAAGAATTGAGATACTCTAGTATATATGCTTTTCATGACAACTCTCACACTCTTAATTTACATGATCGTACTTTACTATTCAAAGGCAAGCCTATGAGTTGATTACTTAACATGGAATAAAGTTTACTCATTTGAATCATCCATGTTTACAATAATTTTGCTACGCTATAAGGATGCATGAAACCCGTATGATATGCTTGCCATTACTCTATCTATGCTAAAGTTTTTCAGATTTATGAAGTGGAGGAAACATGAGACTACTAATCATGAGTAAGATCAGCATCTCATTATTTTAGTTTAAATGCTGAGTTCCTTTTTGATTTTGGTTTTCTTGCTCAGGATGATCAAGTTTAAGCTTGGGGAGGTTGATCGCTCTGAAATATAGTCATCTAACGTCCATATTTAAACTGGATATTAATCATATTCCTGATGAAATATCTCTCTAAACCTTGCCACTAATGCTAATATTCAGAGGGGTATGCAATCCTTTCTTTTTGTATTTTTCCTGCGCAGATAATATCGTTTAAAGGAGGAAATCACTATATTAAAGTCAAAGATACGAGATTTCTAACAACCAGAAGAAACCAGGAGCCGAACAACGGAGGCAGACGCCATAACGACCAACTATATGGCCGGAGTATAGTTGGCGCCGCCACCGTTAGGTCAAACAAAACAACTTTCGTGAAGGGACCCCTATATAAAGAAGCCTCCGGCGACGAGAAATTAGGCCCTCCCGCCATCTCTCGCTCCGCCCCAAAGAAGCCAGACTCCGCCAAAAAGCCGCCTCAGATCTCCAAACCCTTCTCCATCTCCATAGCCATATTCCACCACTTGTAATAGTAGATATCTTCTCCGATTGGCGATATTGTAAGACTATTGCTATCAATCTTATGATTTTCATTATAATGTTTGAGATTGTTGATCTCATCTCTATGTGTGAGTAATTCTCCTTGGGCTAAGGGCTTCGGCCTAGCCATGTAGCAATTGTGCATGTTATTTATCATAGATGGGATCGTATATTAGTTTGTATGACATGATGATTATTGTATCCTCTCTTGCCTCAATCTAAGGACTTGTCAGGTACCCAAGACCCCTAGGGTTGAGCCAGGTATAGGGAGTATGAGTGATGACTGATCTACAGGTTGGGAACCCCAGTGACAAGGGGGTAGTACGGCTGTATGTGAGGAATTTTCTTGGGATTAACGGTGATATCACTATGCATATCATTAGTTCTCTTTCTTCTATGGATGAGACTAGTAGGTTATTGCTATAAGCGGTTGCGGAGGCAATAGCAATTACGGATGCACTGCCCACATATAATTTATCTTGCTCTAACAAGTACACACATACTTTATTTCTATCTTTTATTTCTATCAGATGTTTTGCACAGCTACAGGTGAAACCGAACACCCTAGGCCCTCTCTCTCTCCATCATTGACAACAACAAAAAGACAGAAGCTACTGGTCCGGTAAAAACACAAAAGGAATTCTAAAACTCCCGAAGGTCCATTAAAGTAACTTCACTACGCATTCGCTTCCCGAGGATTCGATGACCTATGTCTACTAGGGAAAAAGAAGCTATACTACATCCGTAATCCGGATCGAAGATATCAACCCCCTTTCCCTCGCCCGCTCATTGCGGCCCGCCCCTGATCCCCTTGCTCGCTCGCTCCCGCGTAGATTGCTAGGTTGCTAAGCGCCATCGCCCGCGCCAGTTCTTGGGTCGCCAGGTCGTTGGGCGGTAGTACCGGCCCATTGGTGGTACTACCGGCCCAGGTCGGTATCTACCCCCCAATGGGCATAAAATCTTGGGCCACTATTTAAGTCCCTTTTCTCTATCCTTTTGGGCTGGTTCTTCTCCTCTTTTATTCAAGCTTTTCCCATTTTCTTTGACCCCTTTTGAGCTTGATTTCTTTCTTCCCCTCCAATGATTCTTGCACATATTTGAAAGGAAGTTTGAGGATATCTAGATCTACATTTTGACCAAACCATATCATCTCTTTGTGAGTGAATCGTTGGGATCTAGATCTTGGAGGATTTGGTGTTCTCCTTGAGTTCTTCCTCTCTTGTTCCCCCAATTGTTTTAGTAGTATTGTTGGAACTTGAGAGTGAAGGATTAGAGCATCTTTGTGGTGTTCTTGCCATTTACATTAGGTGCATCGGTTTGAGTTCTGCCCGGAGGATTTGGTTGGTGGAATCAAAAAGCTTGTCCCTCTTGGGTTTTTGGAACCCTAGACGGTTGTGTGACCTTTGTGGTGAGTTCTTGGGGCCTTAAGTTAAGTTGTGGAGCTTTCCCCAAGATTGTGGCCTTGGTGGTGATTATTGGGAACCTCTAATTAAGTTGTGGAGATTGCTCCAACCTTGTACCTTGGTGACCACTCTCAAGTGTTCCATAGTGAATCGGGTGCTCGGGAAAATAGGGTAGGCCTCTTGTGGCATTGGTGGTCTTAGTACCGCCACCCCTCCAATGAGACGTACTCCCTTGTTGGGAGGAACTCAGTAAAATATCATCGTCCCCGTGTTTCTCGGTTATCTTTATACTCGAGCTTTTTACTTATGCACTTTACATTGTGATAACCTTCGTGCTTGAAGTAATCTATCTTGTTATCACATTGTTGCTTGTCTTGGTTAGCATAAGTTATTGGTGCATATAGGTGAACCTAGGTATATATAGGCTTTGGGCTTGACAAAAGAAAATACTAGTTTTATTCTGCCATTGTTAAAACCATCTCGTAAAAAAAAATTAAACCGCCTATTCACCCCCGCCCCCCTCCAGGTGGCATCTGTGATCTTTCAGCCGTGTACTTTCCGAATGAGGAGTTTATGAAAGCGGAACTAGGTGGATCGCCTTCACGTATTTGGAGGTCGATCTTGGATGGAAGAGATGTGCTCAAACAAGGATTGATAAAAGAGGATAAGCAATGGTGAAGAAACAAATATGTGAAACACTAATTGGTTACCGAGGGATGGGCTACTTCGCCCTGTTACATGTAAACCAACTGATGAGCCACCACAGAACGTCAGCGAGCTAATTGATCAGATTAATGTGGTGTGGGATGCTGATAAGGTGAAGTCGGTTTTCTTGCCAATGGATATATAGGTGTAATTCTAAATATTCCTCTTGGCACTCGCAGGCAAGATGATTTCTAGGCATGGCACTATGATCGGAAAGCTATTATTTCGGTACGCTCAACATATAGGATGCTCATTCAAACCAGAGAGAATCGGACAACTTGGCTTCATGGTACAACAGCTTCCTCACATCACAGGCAGGCGTCGCTATGGAGAGTCAAGGTCCCATCGAAAGTAAGGGTTTTTCTTTGGAGATTGGCCCAACAGTCGCTACCTACTGCAGATTTGGTGCTATCACCGTAACATGGCGAGAGAGGATGTGTGTGTGTGGTCTGCGGTGCCCAAGATTCTTGGCGGCATTCTCTCGTCGAGTGTCATATGGCGAGATCCAGAAGACAGGGGTGATAAAAATGGCACGAGAATCTTCCTGATGGATGTGGCATCACAAAACAGCCCACGCGCCCCCTAATGTGGCCGTGTCTGGCTACTGTACCACACGTGCCAGGAAACAATCGATGGCGTGACAAAAAACAAACATGTCCCAGGCTTATCCTAGCAACGGCCACACCAGAATCGTACCCATGCAAGCACCACACACCCCGACGCCTCCCAGGAAAAGCTACACGGCACCACAACTATACACAAGAAATAGGCAGCGCAATGCAAACCTATGTGTCGGCACCACACACCACGGCTGCCCAAAAATCTCACAAAAAGAAGAAGCTTATAGGTTTAAGATCTTTATATATTTGAGAAGTGTGGTAACGCTGCTAAGTAGATAGAAGCCTGTGGTGTTACAATTGGTACCCGCGATCCTGCCTTCAGTAGTAAAATAAAAAAATACAAAACAAAGTGAAAAAGATACGAAATAAAAATTTACGTGCAGAGACCACACCTATATATGCGTGTATGCGCCATATTTCATACCAAAAATTGACGTTACTTTAACTTACTCAAAAATAATAAAGTTTCAAATAAACAATAAGAAGAAAACGCTTAACCATTTTTGGAACTGTCTATGACTTAAGATTCAAGAAGCTATGTAAAATAAGAACAATGTAAGTATGATCGGATTAAGAGTCACTATAGGAACGACACGCTACGTCGAGGGCAAAAAGCCGTCGGCGTAGGCCAAAATGCCCTCGGCGTATGCTACGCCGACGGCTGTCCTCGGCGTAGCCTTCTTGGCAAAGCTCTTCCTCGGCGGAGGCACTTTTGCCCGTCGGCGTACCTCTAGCCGTCTGCGTATGCTATGCCGACGCATAGCTCCGTTGGCATAATAACGGCAGGTTATAAAAAATCAATTTTTTTTTATTTTTTTCTCAACTTTTTAAATCTTTGAATTGTTTGAATCGTTAATCTCTCACCTAATTTTTTTTAACACTAATTATAGTTAATCTTTGATCAAATTGCAGTCTTGAACAAACTTCCCGCTCGATCACCCATCCTAGCACTACTCCAGCTCCAGCACGCTTAACTTCTCAGTTCCTTTCGAATCAGCTTCCGCGAAGCATTTTGTATCTAGTTGTCAATACTATGATATCAATCTTATTAACTCTTATATCATTATGTCACATGTTTTTATTTTTTGAAACTACAAACACTTATTTAAGTAAACAACAATGAATAAGTAAAAATATTACTGATTCAAATAAAAATACTATTGAAATCAAATAAAAATATAATAATTTTACTTTTTTGTATTTTCTATTTAATAAGGAATAATTAATATCTTTAAATCCGTAAATCGAAATTTGATTAATAATATGTCTAAATTGATCAGAAAAATAAAAGGAATCTAAATATGATATCCATATCAACTTATCACAAACCCCCCGTTTTGAATCAGCTATTTGGTGGTTGCTTCACAAAATCCCCCTTTTTGCGCTCGAAAAATGGAAAATGGCTTTTTGGTGTGACGAAAAGGAAAACTCCCCCCTACAATATTGTTCACCATCCCATGATGCACATGTATGCAAAATATGGACACATTATCTCAAATTATATCTTGATTCTAGCCATAACATTGGTCATTTGACCCGAAAGCCAAGAAACCTCGAATGAGATAGGTCATTTTGTGAAGCTTTTTTTCAGACATAATCAATATAGCAGGTTTAATATTTTTCCTTTTAACTAAGTCACATAATATGACATCACGTGAAGGTTTTGCATTTTTTCGATCGTTTTTGAATTTTTATGCCTGTTTTAAACTATCGTCAAACTTTGTCGAACGGCGGGCACGAAGATTCTTAGCTCGGGGCCGAGCCTCACTAAACTTGTATTGGATCTCTGATAAAATAGCATATTATGAACCTAAAAATGATTTTTTTAAAAAAAATCATGAGCATCAGATCATGTACCTATAGTTCATATCTGACCCACTTTCTACCGATTTGGCAGGAATTTGTCTTTTTCACCAGGGATAGAAGAAAAGGTTTGAGATCCCCCTGTTAGGACATTGTCTATGTAAGGTGGTATAGTATTTTGTAAAAATTTCTTGGTAGCATTTTGAATTAGTCATTTGGTGGTTGTTTCACAAAACTCTCCCATTTTTATGCTCGGAAAATGGAAAATGCCTTTTTGGTGCGACGAAAATGAAAACTTTCTCCTATAACATTGTTCGACATCCCATGATGCACATATATGCACAATATGGGCACATTATCACAAACTATGCCTTGATTCTAGCCATAACATTGGTCATTTAACCTGAAAGCTAAGAAACCTCAAATGAGATAGGTCATTTTGTGAAGGATTTTTTCAGACATAATCAATATAGCAGGTTTGATATTTTCCTTGTAACTATGTCACATAATATGACACCACGCGAAGGTTTTGCATTGTTTTGATCGTTTTTGAATTTTTTATGCCTGTTTTAAACTATTGTCAAACTTTGTCGAACGGCGGGCATGAAGATTCTTAGCTCGGGGCCGAGCCTCGCTAAACTTGCATTGGATCTCTGATAAAATAGCATATTGTGAACCTAAAAATGATTTTTTTAAAATCATGAGCATCAGATCATGTACCTGTAGTTCATATCTGACCCACTTCCTAGCGATTCGACAGGAATTTGTCTTTTTCACCAGGGATAGACAAAAATGTTTGAGATCCCCCTGTTAGAACATTGTCTATGTAAGGTGGTATAGTATTTTGTAAAAATGTGGTGGTAGCATTTTGAATTAGTCATTTGGTGGTTGCTTCACAAAATTCCCCCATTTTTGTGCTCGGAAAATGGAAAATGCCTTTTTGGTGCGACGAAAATGAAAACTTCCTCCTGCAACATTGTTCGACATCCCATGATGCACATGTATGCACAATGTGGGCACATTATCACAAACTATGCCTTGATTCTAGCCATAACATTGGTCATTTGACCCGAAAACCAAGAAACCTCGAATGAGATAGGTCATTTTGTGAAGGAGTTTGTCAGACATAATCAATATAGCAGGTTTGATATTTTTCCTTGTAACTATGTCACATAATATGACACCACGCGAATGTTTTGCATTGTTTTGATCGTTTTTGAATTTTTTATGCCCGTTTTAAACTATATATAATGTTTTATGTTTCACTTAATTTTTTTACAAATATGTAATATTTGAGTGTAAATAGATAGATCTTATTTTTATGCAAATTTTGATATATTATTTGTATTTTTTCGAATTAGAATGATTTTT
Organism: Avena eriantha; assembly: GCA_910589775.1. Classification (NCBI taxonomy): domain Eukaryota; kingdom Viridiplantae; phylum Streptophyta; class Magnoliopsida; order Poales; family Poaceae; genus Avena; species Avena eriantha. The sequence continues at coordinate 404,375,010 of OU342746.1, read as the reverse complement.
CAAAGTTTAATGAGATAAAAGGAAAAATAGCTACGCCGAGGGCAGCCGTCGGCGTAGCATAGGATACGCCGAGGGCATTTCTACGCCGACGGCTGCTTGGCAGGGCTGGCCTGGTCACGGTCTACGCCGACAGCCCCGATGTTTGGTCGTCGGTGTAGCGACCAGCCGTCGGCGTATTCATCCATTCCTGTAGTGAGTATCCATGTTCTGAAAATTTACTCTCACAGTCAAGCATGAAACAACGTATGCTACTTACTTGACGAAGTAGACCTTGACGCACTAGACTACTGCCAAGTGGTCCAAAACCTTGACACCTCGACATGCGACATCCTAGGGTTGGTAATTGTGGAAAAGTGTTAGATCTGCCAACATTTGTTTGTAGGAAAATGATCCACATCCCCTTGGGGATAGCGTGTGCCCACCGTCCCGGCCGCGCACACGCAGACGCGCAAACGTGGGTAAATATGGGTGCTCCCTCCCCCGACGTAGTCTACTCGACGAAAAGAGGAGTGCTCCTCGTGTCGCCTCCTCCAGGAGACCGGGGAGAAACCCTAACCACTTCGCCGCCCATCCACTCCCTCTGCTCCTGCCCCTCGTCGCCTCCTGAAGCCGCCGCTGGTCAAGCCAGGCGCCGCCGGTGAAGGGGGTGGCGGGGATCTAGTGCCCCTCGACTTCTGGCGCGGTGTTAGGAGGTTGGCCTCGTGCTGGGTTCCGGGGGCCTCTCCCGCATCCCGCATCTGGGCGTAGAGGAGATCTAGTCCACGCCAGGCGGATGCTCCCACCTTGCTCGGCGACCTCTAGGTTGGTGGCCTCTGCATGGATCCAGGCATGGCCGCTCGAGCGGGGAGCTGCGGCTAGGGGGACAACGCAGGGCGTGCTCGTCCCCCCCGGGCAGTTGGATGAGAGGGCTCACCCACTCCCCCAATTGCTCGTCTTGCTTGGTGTGCGTGGATCCACACCCGACGGGAAGAAGACCCCATCTTGCAGCTTGATCCAAGACTTCGGTCCTGATCTGAGCTTTTCTTGGCCCGTGGGTGGTGCTGCTTTTGGGTTGTTGCTGGTTGCCGATGGTCTTCCTATGGTGTTGGTTGATCTCTTGGTATGTTCTACTGTGGCGGCGTGGGGGGAGCTTTGGAAGCCCGGGCGGCGTCCCGGGATGGAGAGGCGGAGTCGGCCTGCGGCTAGTGATTCTGCGGGTGTTGGCCGGTGGTCTCGGCCGCGTGGGCGGCGATGTAACACCCCGTACACTCCTGGGCCCGGGGGGTGTCACTCCTGGCAGCTTAATAGGATATCTAGACTGGCCCCACAGACCAACACTAGTCTTTTCTGCACACTTTGTCCTCACTCGTGCGCACCCGGTTACCCACTTCCCGGTCGGTCACCCATCCTAAAATTGCTCTAGGCCAAGCATGCTTAACCTTAGAGTTCTTTTTGAATGAGCTTCCGAAAAAGAAGTTGCAACTTGTTGATATGGGTATCCTATCAATCCTATTAAGCCATGTGCCTGGATCTCACATACACCCACCCTTTAGAAGATCGATGTCCTCATCGATCAAGCACACCCCAGGAACGTTCCCTCTTGGCACGTGTTTGTGCGTCCAGTGCCGGCACATGTACCATGCCGTGTCCACTCCGGGCCACACGCGCCATGCTCCACATGTCCCGCCACTGACCCGCACACACCCGTGTAATCGCAAGGGTCGGCTCTGATACCACTTGTAACACCCCGTCCACTCCTAGGCCCGGGGGGTGTCACTCCTGGCAGCTCAATAGGATATCTAGACTGGCCCCACAGACCAACACTAGTCTTTTCTGCGCACTTTGTCCTCACTCGTGCGCACCCGGTTACCCACTTCCCGGTCGGTCACCCATCCTAGAATTTCTCTAGGCCAAGCACGCTTAACCTTAGAGTTCTTTTCGAATGAGCTTCCGAAAAAGAAGTTGCAACTTGTTGATATGGGTATCCTATCAATCCTATTAAGCCATGTGCCTAGATTTCACAGGCGAGGCGGTGGTGGGTTCTGGTCGTGGGAGAGGGCGTCGTCTTCGGTCCTCTTCTTCAGATCTGAAGGGCAGTCCCCTTCCTCCCTCTAGCTTGCTCCCCCACTTGATCTAGCTACTGGTGGTTCGTCGGTACTAGAGAAAGTTGGGGGTCGGTGGGGTTTGTTCGGGGCTGGGGGAAACCCTTGGTCAGCCGGTCCGACCACGACGGCGGTGATGCCCTTTGGGCGCCCCTCTCCTTCCTTGAGGCGTCGTTGAGGTCCCTCACCCTACCCCCGTTCTATGCTCCTGGGTGAAAACCCAAAATCCATGGATTGGGCGGCGGCGGCGCCATTGGTGTCGCTTTCCCTCTTGGGGGTGCTGCTTGGGGGACTCCAGTTCTGCGGGCGAGTAGGCCATGGAGCAAAGGTGGTTGCTGGTGTTGTGGCCTATGAGGTGGTGGCGGTGATTTGGTTTGGCCGGTCTAGTGTGATCTTATGGGGCGCTTGCCACTGGCATGTGTTGTTGTTCTCTAGCGGGGTCGGTGCCCTCGGACCTAGGCGGAAGGGGAAGGGTTCCCCTTCCCGGTGACAGTGGAATTGCGGCGATTGCCTATGCTTTTCCTAAATGGTGGCTGTGCTTGGTCCAGTTTCTGCTACCGACTCCCGGGCTCTTCATGTCTTCTTCAACGATTGGTTCCAGGCTTCTTGGTAGGCATCTTTGGTGGCAATCAGAGCTTCATCATCTTACTCTGTGTGGTTGCTGAGTGCGTTGCGTTGTAAGCTGATTTGATCAGCACCCTTGTACCTTTCAAGCCATTCGGAGTGATGGGCCTGCAAGCGCACATGTTCATCAGAGAATGTTTTCGTTGAACTATTAATTCCAGTTTTTTATATCGATCCCAATAAGGAGCCCATGTAAGTGTTTTTATGCGGTGTTTCTGTCACACTCAAGGTGTCACAGGTCTTAAGTGAATTGACTGCAAAAGCTGACGGTGGAAGTGGTGAGTGAAAGATAGAGGAAACTTGCTTAGGAAATAAGTAAATTACATAAAAGTAAAGATGCGAAAAGTATGTAAAGGTCCTACAGATGAAAAGTTAGGCGCGGAGAGAAACAGTTCATGATGATAGTGAAAGTGCCAAATGGATAAAGTGGAATAAGTGATAGTGATATTTCTTATTTGTAAGGGATTAGGCAACCAATCCATATATCGACTAGGAGTCCTCATGGCCAATTCTCCCTAGTCCCAATGATCCATCTGCCTGTTACCACGACCATGGTCAGCACATTAATTAAGGTCTTGCGACCGGATCAAAGCTTTAATCTTGATGGTTCCTTGTTGTCCTCGAGTAGTGCTAGCTCTTCTTTGATATCGGCCGTGTCACTCGGGGGTCGCCGAATTACTAGCATACAAGTTTATATCTATGAGATCTTTGGATCATGTTAACTAGGCCCTTAAATTAGATAACAAGCATTAGGCAAACATAGATAATCACTATTTAAATAAACACTATAACAATCACAAATGGATGGAATTAAAGTTGGCGCAACACATCTCACCAATTCCCTACATCTCCCACGCCTATGGGGATTTACTCAGACATGATAGGAAGACAAATCAAAGGCATAATTATATTGCAAGTAGGAATCATCTCAAAGTTATTGTAGCAAACCACAATAGCGATCAAAGATCAAATCAAATACAAACCAAAGGTAGACCAAAGTATCAAACCCTAATCTTACAAGTGCCAATCTCTCTCACTCTCTCTAAGTAATAATGGGAATGATGGTGGAGTGTGTGTGGATTGGAGGTTGGAGATCGTCGAGGAACAAGGTGAAGTTCTTCTCCTCTTCTAGATCCGATCTAATCCTCTGTGGATGGCTTGCGATGGCTGTGTTTTCTGTTATGTTGTTCTTCTCGTTGTCTCTTCTTCACGAAAGTTGCTTGTATTGATATAAGGGAGCCGTCGACATGTAGTACGAGCGGACGATACGGGCGCGTCCCGACCATATCGCCGGTCGTTAAGTGCTCTGAACACCTCCAATGAAGGGGCTCCAACTGAGGATTTGCTTCTTTGGGTGCAATTAGCCCATAAATGCTACTCCCTCTGTTCCTTAATATAAGGTGTATAGTTTTCTTGCACGAATATTAGCGCATAGGCTGGGATGCCAAATTTCGTTGCTTTAGGACATGAATACCCCAGGTGATTGACGTGATATATAGGGAACATACGAAATTTGGGTATCCTCTCTCTCCTGATCGGATTAATTGCCTCCTAAATAAGAGGAACAAATTCCAAAATTATCTATACACCTTATATTATGGATTTTTTTACAAAAAACTATACACCTTATATTAAGGAATGGAGGGAGTATTAGATCTTCAATAAATGTTCATTACCTGAAAACCATCACAAGAAACCAAGGATTCGCTAATTGCGACATTAATATTAGTAGAAAATGGTAATCTTTAGTAAAATCCGGCAATAAACAAGAGGAAAACCAATAGTAAAAAGTGATGAAATTTGGAGCTATGACGAGGCTTTATTAATTGAAAGTCGGGCCTCTGGCTTCTGTCTAAAAAAAGCAGTCTACTCCATTTTCTTCCATTTTTATCCCCCGATGGGGTCCCAAATGCACCGGCTTCTTGCACCGGCCTCCTCCCGCCACCGCCGCCCCCATCACTCGCCTCCCCGCCGCTGCCGCCCCCATCACTCGCCTCACCGCCGCTGTCAGCCACCTTCACCACCGGTGCCATCTTGGTGTGCTTGGTGCTGGTGTAGAGCGAAACCATCGGCACCCGACGCCGTCATCCTTCCGCATGTCTGACTATCTCCACGCGGGTCACCGTAGGCCGACGCGTCCATAGCGCTGATGACCCGGAGGTACATCCACCACGAGTGTCCGTGGGCCTGACACCCTCTCGCAACCCTCTCGTGGCCTCCATGGCCTATGGTCCCTCTCAGTTTCAGAGATTTTGCTACACTCAACCATTGGGGGTGCTACACGTGGCGTCAGAGTTTGCTACATACGATCGGTCGCGGTGCTACATGCGTCCAGAGGATTTGTTATGCGCGGTCGGCGGCAATGCTACAAGTGCGGTCTGTTTTTGGTATGGGCGACCTGCGGTGGTGCTACCTACGGCGTCAGAGTTTGCTACATACGGCTGCAGTGCTATGTGCGGCCAGGGGATTTGCTTTGCGTGGCCGATGGCAGTGCTAAAAGAGGAGTCAGTTTTTGGTACACGCGGTCTACGGCGGTGCTACGTGCAGAGTTGAGTTTTACTACGTGTGGCCGGCGATGGTCTACGAGATCTCCGGCAGTGCTACATGCGGGCGTCTGACTTCTTTGCTACGATGGTACAACAACATGATTGTTTGCTACAACATTTATGTTGTTATGCTACAATAGTATAGATATTTTGCTACGAGGTCTCCAACGATGTTTGTGGTGATGTCTTCGGCGAAGTTGCTTTTGTTACGTTAACACTATTTTTTTGCTACAATGTCTCCGGTGAGGTCTCTGCTGGGTCTTCGGTGAGGGCAGTATTTTTCTATTTTCTAACTGAAATGTTTTTTGCTACAATGTACCAAATCAGGATATTTTGTAGCAAAACCTTGCAGTAAAAGCAAGACACGGCGGTGGACAGGGGAGCATTACAATGAGAAGAATCGATCGTCTGGGATATGTGGTATTTTTATATCTAATCTATACCTAATCTATACCTATTAATTAATAATTAATAATAATAATAAGAGGCTGCGGTGTTGCCGTGGGACGCGTGGTGCGCGTGCCGATCCCGATCCACAACACCGACTTCAGCTGGGGCCGAACCGTGCTCATGGGACATGGCGTCGTCGTGTACTTGGAACTTGCGTTCGTGCCCCTAACATCAACCACGATGGCAGCTTGCCGGTGGTCGTCTAGCTGCAGGCCAAGTACATGGAGAAGTTCAAGAAGATGATATTCAGCTTCTAAAACGATCAAACGACACGCCCGCGATCTCTGCCTGGCGTCCTCTTCCGTCCAACCTGACACTCCTACCGGCCACGTGCAAAGACCTTGGAGGAGAGGCAGCTGACGGTGGTAGGGCGGTGGATGTGCTCCTGGTGCAGGACATGACATAAGCTGTTGCCGGTCGATGGGTAGGCACAAGCAGACATCGACGTCCTTCTGAACTTTTCTGAATTAACAGGCACAAGCAGCAGGCACCGGTTCCAGACGATGGATCTTTATGCGCCGAATTGAATTAGCTATTGTTCAGTTGAATTAGCTAGCTAGCAAGCAGCACTGAATAGATGTAGGTTTAATTGTATTCTTTTGGCTGCATATGTGTGTTGAAAGTAGCTCGGCAGTAGGTTTCATTTAATTACTGAATTTTCTCGACTTTATCCGTCACATCATATACAGACTATAAAATTGGTGGCAATTGCTATGTAGATTTAGCTAAGAATTAATTTTTTTTATGATTCAGCTGATAACTTATCATATTTCTTTTACTGAATTTAAGGAGCACAACGATGACTTGGACGAAGAGAGATGAATGGCACCACATCAGTCGCCGGAGTTGGGTGGTGAGCACAGACCGAGGGTCAATGGTGACTCGTCTTCGATGAGCGGCACAAAGAGAGAGAGAATGGAAAAGAAGTTAGGTGCAGGTGACGGTGCTTTAGTGTGAGGGTTTATTTTTCCGGTGAACATGTTTACTATTTAGATAAAGTTGAGATGATTAACTTAAAACAGGAGTACACGAGGACTATTATGTGTGGATCATAGTCGAAGAGCTCAGCTCGAGCAAGACAACTAAGATATATCCGGTACATTCATTTTGAATGAAAAGATAACAGTTAGTGCTAAATTAACCCGTAGCAACGCACGGGCAATTGTGCTAGTAATAATAATGACGGATTGTTTCTTCCGATCCAACACTTTTTTTTGAACCCTGTTACCCTCACACCAAATCTTTTTTGGACAGTTTTGCCCTTCCACTAGACCCCATATCACCACCAAAGCAACCGGTAATCTCTACTACTTATAAAAGAGAGAACAAGAATTATGCTACATGCACACGAGGAAACATATGTGGATCTATTACAACCACACGATAGGCCCCCTATCCACAATCTAACCGAGTCTATTAGCCTAATCTTTTTTTGGTACACTTAGCAAATAGGTACGACGGACTAAAACTCTGCCGCACGGAAAACCTCCGCCCCGCCCCCGCGTAAAAAATGCCAAAAATTAAGGAAACTGATCACAACCACGATCGCCTCTCCCTGAACCCCAGCCTCTTGCGTCACCACCAAACCTGACGCTGCTCCCTGGATGGTGCCCTTTCCGCCGCCCTCATCACCATCCTGGACGGCGGCCTCGACGCCCTAAACCCTACCCCTGCGTCGCCACCGATCCTGACGCAGGCCGGCAACACCATATCCTCCCTGGACGACGCCCTCTCCTCCGCCATCGTCGTCGCCTTCCTGGACGGCAAACTCGATGACCGGAGATAGCACCTCGCCTTCCTGCAGCGCACCGTCGGATGTGTGGTCGCCCCTCCGTCGCCTGCTCACCGCCGTCACACCATCACCTCTCTGCACAGCCTCCGCCTTCGTCATCCTGTCAAAAACGGTGACAGTCAGTCTTTCAGTAAAAATCGATTGTTTGCATGCTACACCAAGATAACTAGGTAATGAAGATGCTACGCCAACATAACTAGCTGATAAATAGTATGTCATACCGATATCTTACAAGACCATGACGGAGATATTACAAATCATGCATGAGATATTAGAAATCTACTAAAAAGAAAGGCAAATGGGGACAACACAAATTTCAGTACAGGAACAAACAGATGGATCGACGTTTGAATTTCCCACTATAGAAAATATCATTTTGGTTATCTGACAAGTATTCACTTTTGACAGAAAAGTTTCCCCTATAGTGTCTCTTTTAACTCCGGGAGAATTCGTTGGCGATGAAGTAAGTATATATAGCTTTATGACAAGAAGATGCTATTTTAGTGTTGGTGGAGATACTAATGTTTATCTAGATAGGACCTAAACTAATAAGATCCTTTTTTCAGATAGTCATTCCAACAAATATTGGAGACATTTATTGGTACCTAGGAGTTATAAATACCACAAAACAATGTATCCAAGTGCTCGACTCGCTAGGCTGACAAATGCACCGCAAAGACCTTACTGATATGGTTAGCAATTAGTCCCACTCCCCTATCTTTTGATAAGATGTTTTTCTGTTATTCTTTGCCTATGATGCTACTACTTTGTTATTATTCGTGCAACATCTGAAAGGACTGGAAAATGTATTTAAACTTGCATCGCCTCACATGGAACTAAACTCTGATACACCTAAAATAAAGTACAGATATGGACATACCAAGTGGGAGTAGGTGTCGTCAATGAGCTGACCAACTATGCATCTGCACATACCAACTGGGAGCTAAAAAACTGAAATCTAAATAGAATCACCTAACTTGCTAGAATTGCTACAGAACAAATGATTTTTAGATGAATGATTTTTAAATAACGCCTCAAACTAATATTTTCAGTAGGTTTGTCATAACTCTTTTTTTACACCATGGAAGCAAGGGCGGAGCCAGGAATTGGTGAAGGTAATGTGAAGTGGTGAAGGAAAGTTTTCATCCGTAATGTGAAGTGGTGAAGGAAAGTAATATTGAGCTGGTGACACTTTCATTTGTTGCTTTGCTACATGCACATCTTTAACAATTATGCAGAATCTAATAGTACCAAGGTAATGAAGTGATTGCCTGGAAAAATACTACCCTGAAGATCAATTGCTTTACAGGGGCGCAGTGTGTACTAATTGACTGAACCAATATGTCATAATCGATTAAAACAAAGCTAGAGGTGACCTGGGTGGGTATCCGGTGTATGTACCTTAAAGATTGAGTGCTTGATTAACTACAAGTAGGATGATTGATGGACTCGACGAGTCTGGATGGCACAACTCCATGGGACCTGGCATTCAGGATCAGTAGAGTGGCTAGGACAACACAAGCTTGTGAATATTACTACTCCCTCACCCAAATTAGTTGACTTAGATTTGTCTAGATTCGGATGTATCTAGACTTGTTTTAGTGCTAGATACCTCTGAATCTAGACAAAACCAAGTCAACTAATTTGGGTCGGAGGGAGTACTAAATATATACTTCTACCTCTGTGTTCCTTTGTAATTCTTCATGAATATCGTATTTTGCTTTTTTTAGTAAAAGATATGCCTGCTTACTACCGATGCCTTACTATTACACAGTGATATCTTTTTCATTGAAGCCCCGAGAAACAATGCTGGGCATCAACGAATGCAGCTTTGTATCAACCATCGATGTTACTTGTTTCGAAATAATCAACACATGCCTAGAAATATGATTACAATCAAAATTCTATAGCCTCAAAATCTGTTTGCTTCACAAGGATGTCTATCTCTACAGGGTAAAGCAATTTGATTGTAGTGTACCAAAGGCGAGCCGCACATAGACGGAGAGGGCGGAGAGAGACGGACCTGGGCTTATCAGCGAGCCGGATCGTGAGCTTGGAAGGGGAGGGGCGCGTCTTAGACGAAACTGTAGTTGATGAACTCGGAGGGGAGGAATCTGGAGAGGACGCGCCTGTCGGTGGTGACCCCGGCCAGCGGTTTGCCGGCTTGGTCAGCAAGCTCATTTGCGCCAGGTAGGCTGACGTGGGTGGCGGAGCGGAGACCTACGCAGAGCCATCGAACGCCGGTGGCGGCGGCCGCGGCCTCGGATGCGATGGAGACAAGGTCCGCCCCTCCACGGCTCCATCGTGGTTGGCGCCTAGCGCTGGGTCAGCTGGCCTTCCGCAAATACCGCCTGATCTCCGATCGTCGGGAGGAAGCGGAAGAAGGAGGCGATCGTCGAGGCTAGCGATGGAAGGCAGGGAGCGGGGGTCCGGTCACCGGCAGGGGGGGGGGGGGGGGGGGGGGGGGGAAGGGTGGAAGTGAGAGGGGGGTGAGAGTTAGGCTTCCCCTTTTCCTCCATTGAAATGGATAAGAGCGAGGCTGTGCGTGGCAGCGAGTGAGCCAGCGAGGGTGGCGTGTGGCATGTTAAGCCCTGCCCTGTTCGGAACTGAAAATTTCCAAAGTAATTTCAATGGATAGGCGTTCCTCTGTTTCCTTGCCCGTTTTCTCTGTTCGTTACATAGGAATCGGTAGGAAATATATTCCATAGAAAAGGCATAGAATCCACTACTTTTGGAGGAAACTAAAAAATAGCTCTAATTAAAAAAGCTTGGCCCTGCTGCCATTCCCAGGTGGATCTCGACCGCTACTGCATATACACCATTTTCACGTCATAGGAGAATAGGAAAAAATGTTTTTTTTCTGACAATAGGAAATTAAGATTTTATTACATGAGTATCAGAAAAATTGTTGGAGGATCATTTGATGATTTTGAAGCGTTTTTTGAAGAACGATTGTCCTTACAAGTATTGAGTCCGGTTTAAAAAACCATTACGGTCATTATTTGTTGATTGATAATGATATTTGTTTAAAACTATATATCTATAAAAATATTTCAAATTTTGTATCATGAATTCATAATTAAGCAGGACATCATGCGGTCTTTGGATGTTAAATCTTATGGAGTACCCTGCAAAAAAAATCTTATGGAGTATATGGGAGATTTTTTATCCGATACTCTTGAATATGTATTTCGCTATGTATCATGGTGAAGCTCAAGTCACGGCTTACCTGCTCGCAACACATTCGTGTCCGGCAACTCAAGGAAACGACCTCCAATTGCACGCGTGTGGCAATGCGCATCCCTGGCGTGCGAGCTATCCCAAGTTGTCATTGGACCCCGACGGTTTCGCTTAGGAGATGGCAGGCTACCGGTGGTCATCTCGCTGCATGCCCAGCCTTGCATGCTTATTTCTACTGAAGATCTTTTCCTATTTGTGTATAAAGAACAGTAAGATCTGGTTGATAACATTTTAGCACAACAAACTTTAATACATGCACATCTCTGAATTTATATGCTCAACTATGTACTACCATTTGGATCCAAATCGTTCGTGCGATGCATATATGTGTAAAGGAGTAAAGAGAGTAACTAATGTAGTGTTGCATCTGTTCAGTATTCGACAATATAGTTGATTCCAGGTTTTCAAATTAGCATCATTACTGCAACAATTTAGTATTTATAGACAATAAGCTTTTATGGATTGTTTCGTTAAGGGAGATTGTATTGTTTGATTTAACCGTTGGTAACACTATGCATATCAATCTATTTTTCTTTAAAAGAAGCCGCATAGCAGCCGCCAATAATACATCTCAAATCTTTATTGCATATGGTTGTTTCAAAATATGTTATAAGTAAAAACATACCTGTTTTAAATGCATGGTGACGAAAAAAAGAGATTGTTTCATCATTTGACCACCTCACAATTTAGTCCCACCCTGCTCTGTTAGGTAGAGCCCCATCGGCTCATGTAGGCTGCCAAGTTGGGTGGAGTATCAGTTGGGAATTAGGCCTAATTAACGTCTGTAAACATGAACGTGGGAATGCAGGGTCGGGTCCAGGAAGCCGGCGATGCTGAGCTAAGATATGTAGAGCCATGGTGTGTCTGGCGATAGGGTGAGGAGCAGGTGGGGAGGTAGGGAGATGGGGCTAGGCTATTGGGCCTGGTGGTCCTGCCTGATTATTATTTCCGTTCTCCCTAAAAACAATTTTCTTTAATTATTATTTATGTTCTCTTTTAAAATCATTTTCAGTATTTTAGACATAAAAAAATAAGAAGTGATAGGTTTCTACTTTGAAATAGGAAAGTTATTCACTAAGTAACAGATAGGGATGATTAGGGAACAAACTTGATCTTTCGCAGCAACGCGCGGGCATTGTGCTAGTAATAATAAAAGCCGGATTGTTTCTCCAGGTCCAACATTTTTTTAGACTCTTTTACCCTCCAACCAAAATATATATTACCACGTATACCACCTGTAAGTAAAAAAAAAGGTCGTCAAACGTTCTGTGGTCCGAGTCGTGCTAAAACAACATACTCGATCGATCCCATCTAAAAAAACATACCCGATCGATCCTCCTCCGACATTTTTTTCTGCTGACCCAGATCGATCGATCGCCCGACCCTCGCTGCTTCGGGTGGATCCTTGAGTTTGGGCCGGCCCAGTGTTCTGTCTGATCACTTGTGCTAATTATAGAAGGTGCACCGAGCACGCAAAAAAAAAAACAGCAGCTACCTATTACACGACCCGAGCAAGAAAAAAAAACAGCAGCCTATTACACGACCGAGACTATCTATCTTACGGAATTTAGCACACGAGAACCGATCTGTGAGACAAAGTGCTAGGGACTCTCTCACTCTGCTTGCACCCTAAACAAAATTGAGGGAGCATGGAGCGTTCAAAATTTAGTCGGGTATATGAAGTAGCCAAAGTGGGGCTAATTAAAAAGAAGACTATGAATCATTATTTCTCGCTCGAGAATTAATAGAAACGACATTTTTGTATAACTTAAAGTTTCTCTTTAGTTGGGACATTGGAATTGATGTGGCTACGAGCATAGAGGATGTGCATGATATTGCTTTCATCCCTATTGTGCATACATTCGTCGTCGACGATGGTGACTCCGTAGCAACGCACGGATATCGTGCTAGTCTATCTATACTATAATTAGGTTCGTCCGCACCTCTGTTTTTCGTTCTGATTTTAGTTTTCCGATTTTACCCCTAGCAGTTTGAGGATATTACAAGCCATGCCACCGCCTAGTTATGAAAATGTTGTTCGGTGTCCGATCCCTCTAATATTCTTGTCCGCCATCGCGTCGTCCCTCTTCCTCCACCTCCGCTAACTGCGCCACCGCGCCTCCCCTCCTCTACTGCGCCGCCGGGCTGGTCTCTCGCCTCCACGCTCCTCCACTTCGTCCTCCAGCGTGCCAGCCTATAGACCATCCTTCGGTGCCAGCGGTGGCGCGAAAGAAGTGGGTATCATGCCCCTTATTCATCCGGCCAACAACACCAGATTCCCTCTTCTCTCCTCTAAGCAGCAGTGGCGACTGATAGGAGAATCGCAGCGACCGCCAGCGGCAGGAGAGATCGAAATTGAAGATGGAACCGAAGGGGGCAGAGCTTGGGGTGTGCGGATGGGAACTATTCACGACGAGTCTTAGAGAGAGAGAGAGAGATTGCAGAGCTCTCTCTGTCTTTTTTGGTTGACAGATCACCTGCAGACCGCAGTCTCTTCACAATCCATCTGTATTTGCAATTTGCGCTGCGGAGTAGAGCAGGTGCTGGACACCAGATGTCGGGATGGAGGGCGCAGTTCAGAGCCATCGCGAGACAGTCGCCACCACGCTTCTATCAGTGGTGGGCGTTAAGTTACCGGTGGTATAGTTTGATGAAGATGCTCCTTATGCTATGGGCGACGCTTGGTGGAATCCAAGGAGAGGATGGAGGTAGGAGGCAGAGCAGGAGAGGCTGGGGCAGCGCGTTCTGATGGAGGGGATGCCGGCGTGCCGTGGTCTGGCGGAGGCGAGGTCGCCGTGGCCCATGATTTCGAACGAGCACTGAATCCGCTCGTGGTGCGCTAGAAGCAATCGGGCCATCGAACCCCTTTACTCCCTTCGTGCGTTGGAAGGGAAATTCCACAATTCTTTATCCTTTTCTCTATACCAAACATGCGGGGATAATAAGCTTGTACTACGAGCTAGCATCACCAAAATCTCTTTTCCTGTCCCCTCGCATTTCAATGACACATGGCACCTTATGCTGATTTTCACGTTCGATCAGAATACAGCAATCCCAAATACATGTACACATTTGTACTTCATCATTTTCGGTCTCAAATATGTTACTCCCTCCGACCCAAGTTTAACTACAAACTATTTCATAAAACGGGAGTGCTACGCGTCTCCTGAGATATTTGCCCTGGATCCCTCAAGTCGGCAGCGCAACACGTGTCCCTAAAAATAGCACCTCCTCCCGCTTTTGCTACAAATGACCCGCTTTTACTATAGATAGTCCCGATTTTTCTACATGTAGCCGAAAACAGTTCGGTCCAAAAATAGAACAAACAGACTAGACCTCGCCGGAAACCTCACCGGTGACCTTATAGCAAAAAAGTCCTAATATAGCAAAACCGACTATACCGGAAAAATATCGCCGAGACTCGGCGGACAACAGCGGGCGGGACTGCAGCGGCAAGGTTGCACGCCGGAGAGGACCGGCGGCGTGGGGCTGCAGCGGCGGAGGCGACACGGTGGAGAGGAGTGGTGGCACGGGGGAGAGGAGGAGTATGTGGGCGCGAAGAGGTGCGACGGTGGCGGCAGGAACCGGAGCTCGGCGACGGCGTGCAGGAACTGGAGGCAGCCGCAGCGGCGCAAGGGGTTGTTCGCGTGAAGTGAGGAAGCATGCGGTTTGTGAAGGGATAAGAAAGGAGGCATCTCGCATGGGTGGGCCTCGATGCATGTACGATGCGAGCGACATCCCGAGGGATTGATACGTTCGAACCCTTAAAGGATGTGTATCATTTTCCTTCAAAAAATAAGAATTTTTTCCTTATTTACACCGAAAAATTCGACAGACACGTGTTGGATGAGGCATGCAGGAGGAGATGCCATGCAGGATCCCTTAGAGGGTGGCGTGAGAACCACAATGATAGTTAGCGAGATGGACAATACAAGATTAGGAGGGAGGCGCTCCAGAGGTTAGACAAGGGTACTCACCAACCTAAAGCACCAAAATTATGTAGTTATATGGGAAAGAAACTTAGTGTGCCACATAGCTACGATAAAAAAATTAACGACCGTGGCAAACCCCCAGCATTCAGCTAGTAATAATAAAGAACATAAGGTTTCTGTCCGTCGTCCGTTTTATTCCGATTTTGTCCCTAGACTTTCAGAGTTAATACATGGTGTCCCTAGACGAGACAAAATATCGGTTTCCTATTTCGTCGTTTTGTCAGGGTGCGATACAGAGCCCTCCCCCTGGTGGTCAAGGACGATGGGCTCAGGAGACGTAAAGCCGGAGCAGAGGTAAGGAGGCGCTCGACGTCGAGCGGCAGATGCGGCTGCGCGAATAACAGCGGTGTAAGCCCGCGAGAGGCGACATGGCATGGCTACAGAGGGGCCCTGGTCAGCGGCGGCTCGGGATCGAGGGGGGGGGGGGGGGGAAGGTTGATGGAGAGGGCGGCGGCGCTCGGGGCGAGGTCGAGGGTGTCTCGAGAAAGAAGAGGAGGCGGTGGCTGGCGAGGTCGCGAGCTAGAGAGGCCGGGTGGCGGCGCTACAGACAAGAAGCGGTGGTACTCTGCCTGCGGAGAGAGGCGGCGTGCCATGGCTCGGGGTCGAGGGGAAGGGGCGACGCCATGGAGGCTGGCAGCAGAACTCGGGAAGACGCGACGGGGCTTGAGGCCATGGCGGCTGCCGGCCGGAGGTGGAAGGAGGCGTCGACGATGGGATCCTGGGCTCGGGGTGGGGCGGAGGAAACGTGGCAAAGCAGGCACCGAGCTACGGGGATGGCGCTCGGAGGTGGGCCGACGAGGAGGAGGGCTTCAGGAGGAGGGGTCGCGCTTGGGCGGCACGTCCGGTGGTGGGGCATCGAGGAGATGAGGGCGCAGGTCGGAGGTAGACGATGGGGTGTGGTCGATCGGGCTGGTGGTGCTGTTTTCGCGTGAGTTGTGCACGTCGCGTAAGGGTCGTGACCGTGCGTGGACCGCTGGGTGTGCGTTGCTGCGTGGCTGGGTCCAGATGATGTCGATGCCTCCACTGGTGGAAAACTGGCCTCTAGTCCCGGTTCATAAGGGCCATTGGTCCCGGTTCCCGAACCGGGACCAATCACTCGGGACTAATGCTAGTCCCGGTTCGCGCACGAACCGGGACCAATGGGTCTCGACGTGGGCGGGCGCGCGACGAGGGGGAGGCTAGATCATTGGTCCCGGTTCGTGGAACAAACCGGGACCAATGGGTCTCCACGTGGCAGCACCAGAGACGGGCGGGGTGGATCATTGGTCCCAGTTCTTGGCACGAACCGAGATCGTTGGTCTCTGTGCCGCGGCAGGGTTTTGTGCCACGGCAGGATTTTCGGGCTATTTTTCTGCCGCGGCAGGATTTTTTTATCAATTTAATGGTACTACAGCAATAATGAAACCACGATATATATTACACATCATGCATGATCACAAATATATATACCGTCTCATCCGTCTTCTTGGTCGAAATATATTATAATTATAAACGATACTCTCACACGAATTTGATCTAATTTACCTCTTCTTTTTTACACTTCACTCTTCCAAACGAAGCGGGTAATAGTATTCTCCTTTCGGATCTATGACTTGTTCTAACAAGAATCCGTCAATTTCCTCTTAAATTGCTTGCACGCGTTCTTGTGATAGAAGACCGTCCCGCATCCGTTCGATCTAATATAAAGAAGGGGATCAATATATATGAATAAAACTAAACACAATTGGTGGTAATAAAATAAAGTTGTGATTATTGTTTATCGTACTTTAATTTTTTTGATGTTCCGGTCTGCGCCCTTCTCTTTGGCCGTCTGGCGAATGAACTCGCATACATAGTATCCACGTAAGTTATTCCCGGCTTCCTGCCTCAAGCACTTTACGAGAACGGAGTTCAATCAAAATAATAATCAAGCATGATAATGGTGGTATTGAAACTAGAATCAAAGAGATGCGTGGATCTAGCAAGTAGTACTTACAATCAATTGTTAAAATGTAAGCTCTGGCTTCCAAACACCCTAGTTTTGGCGGTGAACCGTTTCCAAGCCTTCTGGAGGCATTCCTGCATGTCCGCCCACTTTTCTAATGGTGTGCGTTTCGATTCCAGGACTTTTACTACTCCGGTGTCAACAGCAATGATTAACAGAATATACTGGAAGCTGGACACACTAACAAAATATAAAACGAGTCAATTATACGCTTAACATCGAGTAAGCGAAAATAGAATGTGTACAAGACAGTAACACTCACCCAGCATTGTAAGAAAATAGTATTTCCCTTCTGTTGCTGAAATACTTTAACGCTTGGAACAAGTTATCCTCTGTCTCTTTGGGATTTGTTTTTAGAGTAACTTCATGAACGAAATTACAGTCAACAAACCCAAGGTCATAGATTTGTCCTTTGTTGCATTCTTAAATCTTCATTCTGCATATATAATTAGTATAGTGATTAGTAAGATTATACAAGCAACGAATGAGCTGAGCTAGAAAGACTTAATTACAGAAATTAATAATACTTACAAACAATAGGCACTGACGATAGTTTTGTCGAGGGCGTCTTGTTGGTAAAACTGAAATAATTCTGGAAATTCGATCAGTAGGAAGCCATCTCCATGACCGTAATGGTGGTGCTTATATGCAGCATAGATCCAGTTTTTGGAATCAGCATAGGCTTGGATGTACCAGTTATGCAATCTTCGCATTTTTGTTGGTAGATCTTTGACTAACTCGGATTTGATGAGAGGAGCCCCGTATTGATACACGTATGCTGTTTCTTGGTACCCCTCAAACTCATTCATACGGCTCATGTACTCAGTAATAGACAGTCCATATAATTGGGCCTTTTTTCCATACAGTCGAACAAACTCCGGATCAATGTTCAGATCATGCCTCTCCTAGGCTCTCCACTCATTGGTATCGTACACTTTGAACGGTTCGATCGATTGATTTTTCTGTTGTCCGAGCTGGGCAACTTCTTTCCCGACTCTCCGCTCTTTTGCCTCAGCCGACTCGGTAATAGAGCGATTATAGTCTGATGTGAGCGCTATGGGTTGGTGAAGCTGAATCTTAAGCACGGCTGCTTTGGCTTTATCTTCTGCGGTGACCGGGAAATATGCCTCTATCGGCTTTTTCTTGTTAGCCATGTCAATTTTCCACTTTTCATAATGGGCAGCTGCGGCCGTATCAGTTTCCTCATATGTCTTCTCGCAAGGTAGCTTCTTCATATTCTGATGAGGTACTTTTGGGAGGGGCGATAACTTACGTTTCGATGATCGGAATGTGGTCTTGCTGCTGCTGGTGGTGCTGCCCCTCTTAGTATACTTCCGCTTTTGTCTCTGAGACTCAGGGGACGGAGACGGCTGACGCGGCGGCGAAGACGGATGAGGCGGCGATGGAGACGGTTGCGCTGAGTGGTGAGGCGGTGAAGGCGACGGTTGCGCTGGAGAATGGTGAGGTGGCGGCAAAGGTGGATTGCTACTCTGAAGAGTAGGTGGCCTTGGCGGCACATAATTTGGAAGCATGATGTGCTCATTTGGCCATAGAATAGTCCCCCCTTTGGCTTCTCCTAGTTGAGCTAGCTCCATATCTTCCCCTGCAGGGTGGTCTAGCTTTAGCTCCTCAAAATCTTCCTTCACCTCATCCATCATGACGACAACGTACCCTTTTGGAACCGGTCTGCAATGCCAAGTTGGGTTAGGCGTAATTGGTACCGCCATGCCGATCGCCGCCGTCACCCTTAAGTTCATAACCTGCACCTTTAGCTCACAAGTTGTTGTCTCCGTGATATCATCCACTGGGTAGCGTTTAGGAGGAGATGTCGTCGGTGCATCATCATCAACATCATGGAGCTGCGTGGAAGCGACGCTGCTTTTCTTATTCGATAGGGCGCCGGTACCCTCGAATGCAGCTTCTACCATGTGCCGCTGAGATTGGCCGCTAGTACCTTGCTAGCTAAGTCTGTCGAGTTGATCCTGGTGCCGCTTTAATGCTTCTTCTACGTTACGCAGCCGGTCTGCAGCGGCCGCTTTCTCAGCTGCCTCCCTTTCCTTTCTCCTCTGATGGCTTTTATCGGGATATCTCTTCATTTCCGGGGGGAAGGCAACCTTCCACGCCTTAGAGCCTGGTGTGCCTCGTGCTCGTCCGTCGTGTTCAGGATTTTTAAGGGCGCGTGTGAGCTCGTCGTTCTCTCTATCGGGAACAAACCGTCCCGCTGCAACATCATCTACTCCATTTCTAATATCGTTGATGGGCAGTAGGGGATCATCTTTGTGTTTCTGATTATATATTGCCCTCCCTTCTTTGTCCAACGTGCCCCCATGGCCGTAAAACCAGTTTCTCGCCCGTGGTGTCCATGTTGCGGGCTCTGGTCTGATCCCGACAGCTATGTAATTGACCTCAAGTGCATCCCACTTAGGCATGCAACCAGCGTAGCCAGCAGGCCCTATGTTATGATGGTACAGTTTCTTAGGAGCGTTCTCCGTATTTATTCTAGACCTTTCCTTAGCTTTCTTCGATGTCTTGTACTTCACAAAATCCTCCCACTGGTGTCTTAACTTAGCATAGCCGGCTTCATTGAAATTCAGAGTCTTCTCTACCTTGACAAAGTTATTGTACAGTTTCTTCTTCCAGTTCTTGAATGCATCGGCCATCTTGCTGAGAGCAAACTTCTTGACTCTTTGCACAAGCTCCATTCTTGCTCTCTCCTCCTCATCTGGATTCACATATGGTACCGGCAGGAGGAAATTAGTCATGAGCTTGTCAAAAAGCTTATCTTTGGCATTGTCGCCGACATACGGGACTCCACCGCCGCTTGGCCGATTCCATTCTTGAACGGTGATCAGGATGTAGTCCCTCACAAAAACTCCGCATTGCTTGACAAATTTTCTTGCGACATCGACGGGAGCTTGTGGTTCGCCATCTACACCGACCACGTCGATCCTATACCTCACAGTGTCATCCAACTTTTTTGTTGGGCCTCGTTTCGTTTTTACGGAAGAAGTACTCGATCAGGAGGGCTAAAAGAAGAAAGAGTGTTAATATATGCATGTATATATATGGACAGCAGCATTTTAATTACAAAAATACATATATACACCTCGCTGGTGTTTGCGAGATTTAAGGTTCCGCCGGAGCCATCGCCTTCTTCCTCATCGGCTTCTCCCCTGTCCCAGGCTTCGGCTTTTACCTCACCGGAGCCGTATCCTCGGTTGAGAGACTCATCTCCCTGACCGGAATCGTTCAGAAACTCACTGGTGACATTGATATCGATATCTTCATTTTCGCAGATCGTTCCTTGGAGGATGTTTTCCTGATGTGTTGGATCCATAGTATCCGCAAAGATGATGTTCTGGAATTACATATTAAGTTTATGACAAGAAAGGGGAAACAACAATCAACACATGGCATCGATAATGATATGACAAGTTAAACGTAGTTGAAATTTAATCCTAAGGCATGCTTGGCAATTTAAGTGGGATCCGGAGAGTCCAAACCCTAGTACGAGAGACCCCGAAATCACCTACGAGGGGTTGATTTCATTCTCTTATTAAACTTGTAATTAAAGTTGTTGAACTATACATGATTATGTGCCTATTGTGTAGATCTCATTTTTCTAAACATTTTGATATATTATACATATTTTTCTAACTTAGAAATAATTAGTTATTGAATTAATAAGATTAAACTCTTTTCTAAAATTATTTAAAAAATTATTAAACTTTTACTGCGTCATTATGACATCAGCTCGGGGTGGGCTTTTTTTTCTCCACGGCTAAACAACCTCATAGACTGACGCGGGGGGGCCAAGCCACCTCAGATGCCACGCTGGCGGGGCTTGGTCAGCGCCCACGTCACGCACACGCGACGCCACGTCGACGCCACCGTGGCGCCACGTAGGCTCGCCGACGAACTGCCAGGCGGTGGTGGAAGACGGCGGAGAGAAGCGCGTGGGGTGACTCCACTGTCCCGGTTCGAACCAGCGCGATGCGGGCTACCGAAAACGGGCGGCGCCGCTACGGGAGGTGCGCCGGAGTAAGCTATTTGACGGTGGCCGGCGGCCGGCAGCGGCAGGTGCTCATGGGGAGGACGATACAGTGAGGGAGGGAGACGTAGGAGTGGTGCTGGAGCACCAGTGGCTCACCAGGAGGCCGATGGAGGGTGCGGCGAGGCCGGAGGAGGCCGGGCGCTGCCGAAATTAGTGGAGAACGCGGCGGCCGGAGTCAGGGACGGTGGGGTCGATTGCAGCGACGCGGAGCTTCCTTGCCTGCTCGTGGCGGCGGGCAGTGGCGGTCGACGACGGGCGTCGACGACGTGAAACGCCGCTCTGGATTTGGGCAGCCTGCCGGCGTGATTTTGCTCCGCCGCAAATTTTCCTTAGCCGCGCGACGATATGCTCTGTGAATTGGGGGAGTTGGGGAGGAGGAAGGGCCGGGGCTGTTAACTGTACATACCATTGGTCCCGAGTCATCCCAATAACCGGGACCAAAGGACCAACGGTCCCGGTTGGTGGGCCGAACCGGGACCAATGGTTTGGGCAGGAGCGTTGTTGTGCTGCCACGTGCGTGGGCCTTTGGTCCCGGTTCGTGCCACCAACCGGGACCAAAGGACCAACGGTCCTGGTTCGTGCCACCAATCAGAACCAAAGGCATGTTAATGGCAGCGCGCGCATCCAGGATCATCGGTCCCGGTTGGTGGGATGAACCGGGAACGTTGACCCGTTTTTCAGATTTTGGCAAACCTTTTGGTCTTCCCGCCATTTTCAAATTTGTTTTCTTATTTAATTAATAAGATGTTTCAATTTAAGATGATTATTTATTTGGAATTTCAAAAAACTTTCAATAGGAAAAGTGCTTCAATTTACATAACTAATCAAAAACCATTTTCTGTTTTCAAATATTTTTATTTGAACTATACAATTTTACTATTTCCAATTAAGATTGCATTACCAAATATTTATTGCATAATTTGGAATTTGAAAAAACTTTCAACAGGAACAATGCTTCAATTTAAATAACTAATCAAAAACCATTTTCTGTATTCAAATATTTTTATTTGAACTATACAATTTTACTATTTTCAATTAAAATTGCATTAACAAATATTTATTACATAATTTGGAATTTCAAAAAAAAATTAACAGGAAAAGTGCTTCAATTTAAATAACTAATCAAAAACCATTTTGTGTTTTCAAATATTTTTATTTGAACTATACAATTTTACTATTTTCAACCAAAATTATATTAACAAATATTTATTACATAATTTGGTATTTCAAAAAACTTTTAATAGGAAAAGTGCTTCAATTTAAATAACTAATCAAAAACCATTTTGTGTTCTCAAATATTTTTATTTGAACTATGCAATTTTGAACAGGAAAAGTGCTTCATGCCCGCCGTTTTGAATATAGTTTGAAACGGACATAAGAAATTCAAAAATGATCCAAACAATGTGAAACCTTCACGTGGTATCATATTATGTGTCACAATTGCAAGGAAAAATATTGAACTTGAAAAATTGCAAACATCATAAAAAAATCCTTCACAAAATGACCTATCATGTTCGAGGTTTCATGGCATTTAGGTCAAACCACTAATGTTATGGCTAGAATCAGGGCATAGTTTGTGATATTGTGCCCATATTGTGCACACATGTGCATCTTGGGATGGCTTACGATGTTGCAGGAGGAAGTTTTCCTTTTCGACGTACGAAAAAGCCAATTTCCATTTTTGAGGTGCCGAAATTGGAGTGTTTTGTGAAGCAACCACCAAATTAAAGTTTGGCATTGGTACCAAACCATTTTTCAAAAATACTAGACCACCTTATATGGATAATTTCTCAACCGGTGTATCTGGAACCTTTCTGTCCATCCCTCATGAAAAAGACAAATTCCTGCCGAATCGGAAGGAGGTTGCCAAGATTTGAACTACAAGTACATGATATAATGCTTGTGAATTTTTTTTAAAAAATCATTTATAGGTTCACAACATGCTATTTCATCAGAGATCCACTTCAAGTTCAACGAGGCTCAGCCCCGGGCTAAGAAGCTTCATGCCCTCCGTTTTGAATATAGTTTGAAACGAGCATAAGAAATTCAAAAATGATCCAAACAATGTGAAACCTTCACGTGGTGGCATATTATATGTCACAGTTGCAAGGGAAAATATTGAACTTTAAAAATTGCAAACATCATAAAAAAATCCTTCACAAAATGACCTATCATGTTCGAGGTTTCATGGTATTTAGGTCAAACCACCAAAGTTATGGCCAGAATCAAGGCATAGTTTGTGATAATGTACCCATATTGTGCACACATGTGCATCTTGGGATGGCTTACAATGTTGCAGGAGGAAGTTTTCCTTTTCAACGCACGAAAAAGCCAATTTCCATTTTTGAGGTGCCGAAATCGGGGTGTTCTGTGAAGCAACCACCAAATTAAAGTTTGGCATTGGTACCAAACCATTTTTCAAAAATACTAGACCACCTTATATGGAAAATTTCCCAACCGGTGTATCTGGAACCTTTATGTCCATCCCTCATGAAAAAGACAAATTCCTGCCGAATCGGTAGGAGGTTGCCAAGATTTGAACTACAAGTACATGATATAATGCTTGTGAATTTAAAAAAAATCATTTATAGGTTCACAACATGCTATTTCATTAGAGATCCACTTCAAGTTCACCGAGGCTTGATGGCTCAAGGCACGGCGTTCAGAAAAATGCTTGATGGCGGTGTTGATGTAGAGCTCGTTGGGAACCCCAAGAGGAAGGTATGATGAGCACAGCAGCAAGTTTCCCTCAGTTATAAAACCAAGGTTTAATCGAACCAGTAGGAGCAAGGAAACACCCCAAAGGTGTTACTAGCTGAGGTTTGGTAGGGCGCACTACCGGTGCTAGTAGCAATGTGGAGACCTGCACAACACAACCACAGAACTTTGTCCCCAACTTGCGATGAGGTTGTCAATCTCACCGTGTTTTGTGGAAAACAAAGGATTAAACATATCGAATGGAACGAAGTAAAAATTTGCAGAAAGTAAACACAAAGCAGTAAAAGGTTGTAGATTGTATGTAAAGAAAAAGGACCGGGATCCATAGTTCACTAGAGGTGGCTCTCCTTAAGATAGATAACATGCTGGGTGAACAAATTACAGCGGGGCAATTGACAAACACCGAGAAAGTAATACATGCATATACTAATCATCTTGACTCCTCTGAGACTTGATTGGGCATTATAACATAATATATAGACTGCCATCCAACTGCATCTATGACTAATAATCCACCTTCAGGTTATCATCCAAACCCCCTCCAGTATTAAGTTGCAAGCAACATATTATTGCTTTACGAACTGCGTGTAAAGTAAACAATACGATTGTTCTATAAACAAAGGATTGATGTTTTCTCCCTAGTAGCAACAACACATCTAGTACCTTAGAGATTTCCGTCACTTCCCCAGATTACCAGAGGCATGAACCCACTATCGAGCATAAATACTAACTCTTGGAGTTGCTAGCATCTACTTGGCCAAGGTAGCTACTAATAACGGAAAGCATGCAAGGTCTCAAATAACAAAGACATGATAGAATCAACAATCAATCTGAAATAGCATCTCAATATCCATCGGATCCCCGCAAACACAACATGTATGAATTACAAATAGATGATCTTGATTATGAACGGAGCTCACAAGATCTAAACATGAAAGCACAAAGGAGGAGAAACCAGCCATCTAGCTACTACATGGATCCATAGTCCAAGGATGAACTACTCACGCATCACACCGGAGGCTTGCATGGTGATGAAGAAGGCCTCCAGGGTGAATTCCCCTCTCCGGCAGGGTGCCGGGAAGAGCTTCAGATCCCTCCCGATCTAGGGATGGAGATGACGGCGGCTACAGACTCTTTCGTGGATTTTTGATTGGGTACTTAGGATTTTCGTCCCGAGGGCAACTTATAGGCGGAAGGAGAGGCCGAGGGGGTGCCGGGAGCGGCCACACCATCCCCTGGCGTGGGTCAGGCCTGGCCGCGCGGCCAGGTGGTGTGGTGGCTCCCTGGCCCTTCTCCGTCTCGTATTCTGGCGCTTGATCACTTCCGAAAAAATAGGCACTTTGGATTTTGTCCCATCCAATTCCAAGAATATTCATTTTCTGACTTTCCTAGAACCAAAAATAGCAGAAAATAGACAGCTGGCACTGTGGCTCTTGTTAATAGGTTAGTCCAAGAAATCATATGAAAAGTACTCCAAAGTTGGAACAAAACACAAGAAAGTGGATAAAACCAATCATGGAACATCAAAAATTATAGATACATTTGCAATGTATCAACATCCCCAAGCTTAACTCCTGCTCGTCCTCGAGTAGGTAAGTGATAAAAAGAAATAATTTTTGGGGTGACATGCACCATCAAAGACTTGATCAAAGTATTTGCAGAACATTCAAAGCTGGGATCATAGTACTTCAATCATAACATGAAATACAAAGTTCTAGCAATAAGGAAAGAAACTATGATGCAACATGAAAAGGCACAAACAAAAGATTCATGAATAACAATGCTTTGCAAGACGTTTGTTTGTTTCACATAAAGAAAATATAGCATGCTAGTATTCAGCTTGTCCCTCAATAGAGTAGCAAATATAAATGCATAGGACACCTTCAAAGTTCATAAGAGTGACTAGATACAATAGTTTCAAACAAGCAATAACAAGTTATGCATCAATCAACTAGTCTTGGGACAATGCACATAGAACTAAGAATGGCCACTATGCTCTCAAAGTAGGTGCATAAAGTTAGAAGGTGGAGACTCAATATCATGGTGGAAGAAAGGCCTTTTGTAAAAGGAAGTAGGGATTCAAGTCTCATAAAGAGCTTCCAAAAATTATGGTACTCATAGCTTTCATCTCTCATTGCCCCTATCATAAGCATCTTGAAGTGATTAATGTTAAAGTGAACAAACTATGGTGTACATGCTTGATGAAGTATAAGTCAGAAATCTCATGTCCCTTGTATACAAGGGCCGCTCCTCATGCTACTCAAGTTTAGTCACCGGTAAGTTTTTGTCATCGTAAGTACATGTGTATCATTGAGAACCGCCAACGGGGTACCCCTTGTCCGATGATACGGAAGAATCCCCATATCAAAATGACAAGGCAAGCAGACAACGAGCATCTCAGCATTCTTCTTATTTACCATGTGAATATGGTGCTTTTTTCTCTCTTTACTCTTTTCATAGTATCTCTTTTTTTCTCTTTTTTCCTTTTTTTCTTTTTTTCTCAATATAGGACTCTTTTTTTATAAGAAGAATGCTTCATAGACAGCTCATTATGGTTACGCTGCAGGTTTCCATCATGTCAGCATGGATTAGGCCAGCGGCCTAGACGTTTCTCTAACACATATACATAAGTCCATGGACTTACAAGCTTCCTTTCATTTCACACCGACGACATCCATATACAAAAGAGCATGATATCAACTAGGTACAAGTATCAAGTGCAATGTTGAAAGCGTTCCCCATGAAAGCATGGTTCTGCTAATTCCCAACAAATAAGTGCAAGCATATACAACATAGAAGACACAATGGTTCAAGTTTATTAGGGGCAAAAGGTAAAGTGTGCCATCAAGTTTGTGAGAGCTTTAATCACTAGTTTTCTCATAACAAGTGAAAGGTAAACAAAAGCATGAATGTACTTGGAATATCATAAGCTAGTAGGTAGGTATGGTGGACTCTTTGGAAAAACTTGGTTTAGGGAGTTGGATGCATGAGTGGAACTCATACTTGGTTGTGGAGACTAGCAAAAGACTGGGAGCGACAAACTAAGAGAGCAATAATGGTCATAATCATGCAGAGCGACAAAACATCATTGATCAAAGCATAAAGTGATACTACAAGTTGAAAACTAAAGGATAATAAAGGCTAAGGTGACTTGAGATAGTCATAACATGGTGTGAGCATGCGCCAAGTCAACCCAAATAAAGCATGAAAGGAGAATACCACTATACTATGCTTTAATATGCTAAAACAACGCATGATTCATTCAAGGCACATTAAGCAATCTCAATTGTTTATAACAAGTCATGCTAGAGCAAATAATACTAAGCATAAAGCCAAAACAATATCAAGCATGGCATGACAAAGCATAGGCCACAGTCAAAAACGAGCTCTTTTTACCACATAAGCATGAACTTTCCTACTCTTTTCCAAACCAAACCAAACTATTTGCAAACCAAAGTATGAAAGAGGGGGTCTAACCAACTTATTCAGAACACTAAGCAAACCAAGCAAACTAAAAACCAAAACAAAAACGAAAAAGAAGACGCTCCAAGAAAAACATAACTGTGCATGAAACAATAAAAATGAAGCGTTTGGAAGAAACCTGGAATTTTTATTGATGAAGAAGGGATGCCTTGGGCATCCCCAAGCTTTGACGCTTGTAATTTTTGGATATTTCTTGAGGTGACATGCGTGGCATCCCCAAGCTTGAGCTTTAGTCCATCCTTCATCTCATTACTCATTCCTTCCATACAGCTGAAATTTTTCCATCATACAAAATTTCACACAATCTCATTAGCAACATTAGTGCACTTAAGATAAATAAGTCTCAAGGTTCAGTTATAACACCAAATACACTTCCATTAGAACACTATCTACTGTAGCACTTCCATCAAAAATCTCAATTCCCCAAAGGAACTCAAGAAGGAACTAACAAGAAGCAAATGCATAAAAATGGCAGAAATCTGTCAAAACAGACCAGCAGGTAAAGACGAATTTTTTCTAAGACCTTCTGTTGCTCAAATCAAAAAGTGTTAAACTAACGAAAGTTAGATAACAACCTGGGGCATAAGAAAAAAAATTACAGCTCAATCCTACGTACATATCTCTCTCAGGAATTTTTATGGTGAAGCACAAAAATCTATTTCGGGACAGCAACTTTCCCAATCATTACTTCACTCTCATTAGAGGTTATTGTTGGCACAAAAAGCAAATAAAAAGGATAAGGAGAGGTTATTATAGAGGTAATAACTTCCAAGACTCATCTAAAACTCTTGGGTTATCTCCCAACAAGTACTTTTCTTTAACGCCTTTAAGTTAGGCATGCAAATTTGAGAAGATGCTCTCATAGGAAATATGAATTGAAGTAAGAGAGCATCAAGAAGCAAATTCAAAACACATTTAAGTCTAACCCACTTCCTATGCATAGGAATCTTGTATACAAATAAATGCACAAAGAATAAAGTGACAGGCATAGGAAGATAAATCAAAAGTAACTTCAAAACTTTCAGCACATAGAGAGGTGTTTCATTACCATAAAACTTCTACAACCATATTTTCCTCTCTCATAATAATTTTCAGTAGCCGCATGAATAAACTCAACAATATAACTATCACATAAGGCATGATTTTCATGATCTACAAGCACTAGAGCTTTATTATAAACATTTTCAAAAGAATCCTCGGGAACATAACATTTACCCTCCTTTGATAAGCATGGGGGACAATAAAATAATGTAAGGGATAATGAGTTACTCTCACTAGAAGGTAGGCATGGGTAGATCCATACTTCCTCCTATTGTCCATCACTATCCTCCTCTTTTTCATCTAATGAGCTTTCAGGTTCAGCAATTTCTTCTTCCATGGAGGTTCTAGCAGGCGGTGGTTCATCTATTACCTTAGCAGTCATAATACTGTTCCCAAATAGGAAACTGAGTGAGCTATCCATAATGAAATAGTGATTGGAGCAGAGCTAGTCATAAAGGCAACTTTAAGAAAGGAACTAATTTTTTTGTTTTTTCAAATAAGAAAGCAAAACAAGCAAACAAAGCAAAAAGAAAACTAAGCAAAACAAAAACAACAAAGTAAAGAGATTGGTTATGAGGGACTTCCCTTGTGAAGATGTCCTTGACTCCCCGGCAATGGCGCCAGAAAAATGCTTGATGGCTCAATGCATGGCGCCTAGAAAAATGCTTGGTGGCGGTGTTGATGTAGAGCTCGTTGGGAATCCCAAGAGGAAGGTATGATGAGCACAGCAGCAAGTTTCCCTCAGTTATGAAACCAAGGTTTAATCGAACTAGTAGGAACAAGGAAACACCCTAAAGGTGTTACTAGCTGCGCTTTGGCAGGGCGCACTACCGATGCTAATAGCAACGTGGAGACCCGCACAACACAACCACATAACTTTGTCCCCAACTTGCGATGAGGTTATCAATCTCACCGTGTTTTGCGGAAAACAAAGGATTAAACGTATCGAATGGAAAGAAGTAAAAGTTTGCAGAAAGTAAACACAAAGCAGTAAAAGATTGTAGATTGTATGTAAAGAAAAAGGACCGGGATCCATAGTTCACTAGAGGTGGCTCTCCTTAAGATAGATAACATGTTGGGTGAACAAATTACAGTGGGGCAATTGACAAACACCGAGAAAGCAATACATGCATATACTAATCATCTTGACTCCTCTGAGACTTGATTGGGCATTACAACATAATACATAGACCGCCATCCAACTGCATCTATGACTAATAATCCACCTTCAGGTTATCATCCGACCCCCCTCCAGTATTAAGTTACAAGCAACGGATTATTGCTTTATGAACTGCGTGTAAAGTAAACAATACGATTGTTCTATGAACAAAGGATTGTTGTTTTCTCCCTAGTAGCAACATCACATCTAGTACCTTAGAGATTTCTGTCACTTCCCCAGATTACCAGAGGCATGGACCCACTATCGAGCATAAATACTAACTCTTAGAGTTGCTAGCATCTACTTGGCCAAGATAGCTACTAACAATAGAAAGCATGCAAGATCTCAAATAACAAAAACATGATAGAATCAATAATCAATCTAAAATAGAATCTCAATATCCATCGGATACCCGCAAACACAACATGTATGAATTATAAATAGATGATCTTGATCATGAACGGAGCTCACAAGATCTAAACATGAAAGCACAAAGGAGGAGAAACCAGCCATCTAGCTACTACATGGATCCGTAGTCCAAGGATGAACTACTCACGCATCACACCGGAGGCTTGCATGGTGATGAAGAAGGCCTCCATGGTGAATTCCCCTCTCCGGCAGGGTGCCGGGAAGAGCTTCAGATCCCTCCCGATCTAGGGATAGAGATGACGACGGCTACAGACTCTTTCGTAGATTTTTGATCCGGTACTTAGGGTTTTTGTCCCGAGGGCAACTTATAGGCGGAAGGAGAGGCCGAGGGGGTGCCGGGAGCGGCCACACCACCCCCTGGCGCGGGCCAGGCCTGGCCACGCTACCAGGTGGTGTGGTGGCTCCCTGGCCCTTCTCCGACTCGTATTCTGGCGCTTGATCACTTCCGGAAAAATAGGCACTTTGGCTTTTGTCCCGTCCAATTCCGAGAATATTCAATTTCTGACTTTCCTGGAACCAAAAACAGCAGAAAACAGGCAGCTGTCACTGTGGCTCTTGTTAATAGGTTAGTCCAAGAAATCATATGAAAAGTACTCCAAAGTTGGAACAAAACACAAGAAAGTGGATAAAACTAAGCATGGAACATCAAAAATTATAGATACATTTACAATGTATCAAGGCTCAGCCCCAGGCTAAGAAGCTTCTTGCCCGCCGTTTTGAATATAGTTTGAAACGGGCATAAGAAACTCAAAAATGATCCAAACAATGTGAAACCTTCGCGTGGTGTCATATTATGTGTCACAGTTGCAAGGAAAAATATTGAACTTGAAAAATTGCAAACATCATAAAAAATCCTTCACAAAATGACCTATCATGTTCGAGGTTTCATGGCATTTAGGTCAACCCACCAATGTTATGGCTAGAATCAGGGCATAGTTTGTGATAATGTGCCCATATTGTGCACACATGTGCATCTTGGGATGGCTTACGATGTTGCAGGAGGAAGTTTTCCCTTTCGACGCACAAAAAAGCCAACCGAGACTAAAGCTGTCGGTGGGATAAGGACGTGTGGGTAACCTTTCGTCCCGGCTGGTGGGTGCAACCGAGACTAAAGCTATCGGTGGGATAAGGACGCGTGGGTAACCTTTAGTCCCGGTTGGTGGGTGCAACCGAGACTAAAGTTGTCGGTGGGATAAGGACGCGTGGGTAACCTTTAGTCCTAGCTGGTGGGTGCAACCGAGACTAAAGCTGTCGGCGGGATAAGGACGTGTGGGTGGACGCACTGCTCGATGAGATAAAGCATGTAGCGCACGACGCCCTGTCGGAGGAACAAGACAAAGTAGAAGCAGCGTCGTGCCTATAAAAGGACCATCGATACGCCATGGCAAGCAGCTCAACAAGCTAACATAGGTAGAGAGAGTTTCATCCCCATGGATGGAGGGTTGGGAAATCTCCCGTGGCAGAGCTGCTCGAAGATGTCGTTGGTGCACATGCCCTACGGCATCTTCGGAAGCTCCGCCTTGGAAAAATTTCCCTGCAAGCCCGTGAAAGACTCCATCTCCTCTAACAATGTTGGGGGAAGGGTTGAGAAATCTCCCATGGCAGAGCTTCTCGAAGATGTCGTTGGTGCACACGCCCTATGGCATCTTCGGAAGCTCCGCCTCGGAAAAATTTCCCTGCAAGCCCGTGAAAGACTCCATCTCCTCTAACAATGTTGGGGGAAGGGTTGGGAAATCTCCCGTGGCAGAGCTTCTCAAAGATGTCGTTGGTGCACACGCCCTACGACATCTTCGGAAGCTTCACCTCGGAAAATTTTCCCTGCAAGCCCGTGAAAGACTCCATTACATAAAGTTTCGATACATCACATAAAGTTTCCATACATCACATAAAGTTTCCATACATTACATAGATTTACATAGGGTTTAGGGTTTAGGATATGAATCCTTCGTCGCGTATGTCGATCCCTTGCCTATGATCGCTTCTTAGGCCGTAACCATGGAGCATCTTCTTTGCTTAATGGGATGCTTGGGTCAGTTTTCACGGTGAAGGGTGGAATTTCATCAAACTTATCATAATCTGCTGACATGTCTGTCTTGTCCTCGACTCCCGCGATGTTTCTTTTCCTTGAAAGAACTATGTGACGCCTGGGCTCATCGTCTGATGTATTCGTTTCCTTATTTTTTCTTTTTTTGGTCTAGAGGACATGTCCTTCACATAAAAAACCTGAGCCACATCATTGGCTAGGACGAATGGTTTGTCTCTATAACCAAGATTCTTGAGATCCACTGTTGTCATTCCGTACAGCTGGTCTACCTTTACCCCTTCTCCATTCATGTTGACCCAACTGCACCGAAACAAAGGGACCTTAAAAGTAGGTCCATAGTCAAGTTCCCATATCTCCTCTATGTAACCATAGTATGTGTCTTTTTTCCCATTCTCGCATATTGCATCAAAGCGGACACCACTGTTTTGGTTGGTGCTCTTTTTATCTTGGGCAATCGTGTAAAAATGTATTCCCATTTAACTCGTACCCTTGGAAAGTCAATACAGTCGCAGATGGTGTCGCGGCCAACAAGTAGAGCTGATCTCCAATAGTGGTGTCATTCATGAGATGTAATTGCAACCAAGTGCCGAAAGTCTCCATGTGATTTTCTTTAATCCAATAGTCGTCCTTCCCTGGGAACTTGGAGCATACAACATTCATGTGTTCCTCGATATACGGAGCCACGAAGGTAGAACTTTGGAGAACTATGTAGTGTGCTTGATTCAAAGAATGTCCGTCCCTAAATATCATTGCTTTCTTTCCTAGCGTGCCTTTTCCACTCAGTCTCCCCTCATACCGTGATTCAGGAACACCAATCAGCTTAAAGTCAGGAAGAAAGTCTACACAGAACCCAATGATCTCCTCTGTTCCATAGCCCTTGGAGATGCTTCCTTCTGGCCTAGCACGGTTACAAACATATTTCTTTAAGACTCCCATGAACCTCTTGAAGGGGAACATATTGTGCAGAAATACAGGACCAAGAATGTAAATCTCTTCGACTAGGTGAACTAAGAGATGCGTCATAAGATTGAAGAAGGACGAGGGGAACACCAACTCAAAACTGACAAGACATTGGACCACATCCTTCTGTAGCATTTCTAGACTTTCTCGATCGATTACCTTCTGAGATATTGCATTGAGGAATGCACATAGCTTCACAATGGCTAATCGAATATTTTCCGGTAGAAGCCCCCTCAATGCAATCGGAAGCAACTGTGTCATAATCACGTGGCAATCATGAGACTTCAGGTTCTGGAGATGCTCTAAACTCTTATAGCATGTCATCCATATGCCGAGTGCTCCATGCCCTTATTTGTCATCGCCGGACGCACAAGTTCACAAGATGGACTACCAGTGGCTTTCTCTTTTATTTTAATACCTTTTGCTATGGGCTATAGCTGCATATTGTCATTTACAAAGATTCTAGCCAACGTTTCCTTCTTCAGGAAGAAAAAACAGAAGACGAAAAGGATAGGAAAATGATGGCAAATGACACGTGCCTTCTTTGAGTAGTTTTTTTGGGGTTCTGTCATAGCCTATAGGCAGCACTGAAGTAACTCTGGGTCACATTCTTATTCAGTATCTGAAGCACCCTGATGTTAGACGGGTTCACAAACCGAGGTGTCTTGAACTGGCTAACTGAGCCGCCAAGGCTCATGAAGTGAACCAGGATCTCCTTGAAGGTACCCTTCCTAAGGATCCGGAGCTCTAGGGGGGCAATGGTTACGATCTTCCTTGAGCTCTTGTAGCCTTCGTCAACAAAACCTAGATCCAAGGCGTTTGCGCAGCTTCTTAGGACCTCATCACTGGCTTCGGAGTTCAGTTCCCAGTAGATCACGTAGCGACCAGGGTCGCTCGACGTATCCACACAACTTGTGAAATCCACAATTCCCAGTTTCTCCCCTTCCAAGAGCTTTGCTGCCTCCTCGACGACTATCTGGAGGTCTTTTTCTGTGTTCTTGTCAACGTGGATGCTCAGAACGAGGCTTCTGCGGCAGATGAACTGGAGCTTGGGCGTTGAGTTGTGGAAGCCAGCTATCTTTACAACGTCTCCTAATCTATACCGATATAGTCCTACAATAATATAGCCAAAATTTATATTGTTATCCAAAGCTACATTTTCACCAAAATTAATTGGAGGATCAAAATGAATCATTTAGAGAAAGAATGTACCAGCAAAGGTAGTTAATACCACTTCGTAGATTTCGCCGACCTTGACTTCTGTTAATCCAACCGGCTCTGACTCGATGTAATGAACAGATGTGTCGTTCTCGGTCTCCTCCCCTGTTGGTTTCTGCAAAGGGATGAACTCAAAATAACCGGTATTCGGCAGAACAGCATATGTCACCTGTTCAGGTGGCACCATGGGGTCTATGTTACAGCCAACATATCCTTCGGATGCACCATAGTCAGCACTTATCAGTGGCAAGTGCCCAGCATAGTGCCTTAACTTCTTGAGATACGGCTCCATGGACCCTGTCATGATACCATACACATACTTTGTCTTTGGCCACAGCGCTGGGATCACACCATACCAGTTGCTCAATCCCACACACTTTTCATAGATCGAGTCTGCAAGGTGTGGGTTAGGCTTCAAGATTCTTGAAACAGCTTCACGGATCGAATGTACCGTGACTCTTTCAGAGAGAACACCATCTCTTATATCAGCACACAGATCCTTCCAGACCTCCTCCATTGTTTGAAATGCCTGCACTAGGCTGTGAGCAAACGTCGAGGACACGAATTGGACCTCGTCAGAGTATATCAACCCGCAGAGCAAGTGACAGTATAACGACTGGTGGAAGTCGGGGCCAACGATCACTTCGTCGGGGCTGCAGCCCTGACACTGGATATGCTTGATGGCTTCCCTGTAGCGTGGACTCCGGTGCAGGTTTGTTGTTGCGGTCGTAGCAATGATGCCACCGTCTGTTGAGGCTGCCTTGCTGCAGTAGAAGAACTGCAACGATCTTCCTTTGCCGATCGGGTAGGCACTGAAATTACAAAACATTATAAAGCTATTCTAAAGATCTGGGATGGATTCAGAAAATTCAGAAACCAGGCAACACGTCTATCACGAGCATCATAGAGATGTAAAATTTTATAAACAATGGAAAATTGTGCAGAACTTGATCAGCAAGGCTAGCTGTAAATTCAGAAGAAGCAGCAGGTATACTTTAGCATCATAACAAAATAGAGCTCCTCCTTAATTACCGGTTCCTAAACGCGTAGGAAGTGCGGAATACTTGAAGTGTGTTCTCGATCAATTCATCATTAAAAGGAAGGAACTTAGGCTTTCCCTGGGTTGTACCAGAACTGCATATATGAACGGAAAAAAATAAACAGGTTACAAAGTTGTACCTGCTTAAAAGAACAATCAGAGTGAGTATACATACCGTTTAAGGCAATAAGCAAGTACCTGAGGGAGAGGGCGGTGATGGGCTTTCCAGTGATCAAAGGTGAGCTATCACCGTCAGCAATCCTCTGGATAAAAGGTTGGACATCGCCGTGCACACACAGCGGGACGCAAGATTTGTAGCTCTCGGCGTCCGTCCTACCGTCGAGGCCAAAGCACGCGAGGTATTCGGCATCGCTATTCGCCATCAGGATCTCTTTCAGTGTATCCTGCTGCACGCGTCCGGCATCACGTGTCAACGCCTCGAACTCGTTGATGGTCTCTTCAGAGCTACAGATCGCCGTTTTGTGCTGTGTCAACGCATCAAACTCATTGATGGTCTCTTCAGAGCTGCAGATCGTCGTTTCTTGCTGACAGAGTCCTGGCATTGTTTGCCACCCCTGGTTTGCGGGAGAGATCACAGTAAATACCAATGAAGCAAGTAGGCAAACAAATCTAGGAGCGAATTATTGTTTCTAGGAGAATCAAAGCGGCAGAGAGTTCAAACGAAGGAAGCGCCTGTTAGTTCTTCATGGATACCAAGGTGGACACCACGGCAAACTCAAAACTCTCATGAACCTGGGGTAGGCAAAAGATCGAGCAGCTGGTCTGCACGATCAGTTTGGTTTCAGAATGGTAACAAGAGCTAAGCATACACTGTGCAGGAAATTTGGGGGGGGGGGGGGGGGGGGGGGGGGGGGGGTTGCCCTGGCCGGACGAGGGGAAGGATGAGTGAGGCTGACCTGGCCGGTACCGCTGGTACGTTCCTCTCGGCCGCCGGCAGGCCGACTAGTCTGGTGCCTTGGGGGCAGGGAGGAGTCTCCACTAGCTAGACGAAGGCCGAGCTCACCGGTGATGACCTGAAAAGATGGCGTGACGGAGGATGTGCTGCATGCCCCTTTTGTAGGCAGTACGTCTCCCTCCCACCGTCTGTCCATCGTGCCAGGAGAGGATCGTGTTGTGCTTCTCTCATCATTGTCTTTCTTTTCTCCAACCCATTTTACCCTCGTTTTTTGTGCCGCTCCGGTTGACAGGTGAAGGCTCTAGTGCTACTAGTACTTAACGTGCACACATGTGTGTGTGTTTGTGTTTATAACAGAGTGAATCATGTTATATTTCGGGAACGTGATCACAAGTTCTCAAACAAACCCAGCAGCTAATTAGATTTATAAAATAACATGTATATCTAGACAAATCTATAATAATAATTCGGGACAGAGGATATCAAGCTTTTTTTTTTTTGAGAACGTCGGAAGGGGGGCGCACACTACCTCAGATTTTATTAAAAGAAAGAGCTAAGGCAGCACAACGTTTTACATGGGAGAAAACAACAAAGGAGAGAAAAAAAACAGAAAAGAGAATAGAAACAATCAGATTAGCCAGTCTGTAATCCAGATCATCGCCGCTTCCTCTCCTTCTTGCTAGCTCTAAGCATCCATAGTCTCACCAAATCAGCACATTGTTTAGCGACCATGTAGATAGGAGTCTCGATGTCATCAAAGACCATCCTGTTCCTTGAAAGCCAGATAGTCCAGTAAATTGCAATGATGATCATGTCCCAAGCCTGCATTTTATTTTTCGGAGTTCTTTTCTTTGCTTCGACAAAAATATCCTGAAGTTCCACGTACATGTCCATCTGAATTCCCAGTTTGTTCAATATGAGCTTGGTATGACAGCACTCAAACACAAAGTGACGAACAGTCTCCTTTTCCTGACAACCAAAGAGGCATTGGTCATTGTTGACAATATTTTGTTTTAGAAGAACTGTTCTCACTTTAATTCTCCCTTTCAGCATTAGCCAAGCAAAAATCTTCCCTTTCTTTGGAGCAACGCATTTCCATATTGAACTAACTCCCCCACATTCATTACCTCCCCAGTTACAAAGCATGTACAGATTTCTTACTGAAAAATTTTCAGAGGGGTTCATCCTCCAGCCTCTTTTGTCTTGAGCAAGAGGGTCCAAGGTACAAGAGTTGAGAAAGGAGATCAGCACGTTTTTTTCCTGCTCAGCTTGGTCAGAAGTAATGTGTTTTAAATGGAGAGACCACACTCCAGAATTCCAGGAATCAGCAACTGAAATATTTGGTCTATTGGTATGTGAAAATAAAGCTGGAAATTGTGTACAGAACGGTCCATTACTTGTCCATTTATCCTTCCACAAAGAGGTGGTCAAACCATCCCCAATCTGAACACAGGTTACACTTCTGTATAAATCAGTGAACTCACTAACCTGTTTCCAAGCATTGGTTTGAAGAGATGAAAAATCCCCAATATCTTTTCCATGCAAGTGCGCAGCCATAACCCACTTAGCCCATGGCGAGTTGGGCTCAGTATGCATTCTGTGGATAAATTTTGTTAGAAGACAAGAGTTCTGAATCTTCATGTTTTTAATTTCCAAACCCCTTTCCTCAAAGCTCCTCGTGACATGATCCCACGCAACTAAACAGTCGCTCCCCTTAGCTGAACTTTTTCCTTTCCAAA
Source organism: Avena eriantha (assembly GCA_910589775.1). Taxonomy (NCBI): domain Eukaryota; kingdom Viridiplantae; phylum Streptophyta; class Magnoliopsida; order Poales; family Poaceae; genus Avena; species Avena eriantha. The sequence goes on along the minus strand of OU342746.1, from coordinate 404,337,501 downwards.
AGAAAGCCCTCAACAACCGTTCAATTTCCTCCAAAACCCATTGTGGTAGTTTGATGCATGACATAAGGTGGACAGGCAAAGCCGACAACTTAGATTTTGTAAGTGTGAGCCTCCCCCTACGTGTGGTGAAGGAAATTCAAGCTTTATTAATCAGGGCAAATCGTACATGCACGCGCCACTCGTGCCACATGCCCCCAACACCGTGCATAGCTGCGTGCAATGTTTAGCTTGTATTAGAATTTAGAACTACGTACTTCTTATTTTTTACTCGGATTTATGTAGATTGATCTAGACACCGAAAAACATGATACATATATAGACGAATTTAGACAAATCTAATTAAGTCACTTGTTTACCGATAGAGACTGTACAATTTTGTTTGCCAAGTTTGATCCGATCATTACCACTGCACGTCGGTTGTACTTTCCGTCATCGGAGCACATGTAGGACAAGCATGTAGCAGGAAAAAATCCACTTTCTATCTGGTCAGACAGTCTAACCCCCCATCATATCATCTCCAACTAAAAGAGTGCTGGGTTTTTCTTAAAGCGACCCCTTATATACTTTCTCCGTTTTAAAATATAAGATGTTTTAATTTTGTGAAATAACCGTATTTCGACCGCTTTTAGTGTATAGTTTATTCTAAATCTAGACGAGCCTACATGCTAAAAGAGGTCTAGATACACTCCATTCACTAAAACGTCTTATATTTTGAAACAGAGAGAGTACTAACGTGTTAGATGATCGTTTTAAATTGGCTTATTGCTCGAGATGATGATTCGGACGCACGACAGGCGCCGTGCAACGAACGGCATGCATGCGACTCGATCACGAACCACACAGCGGTCGTACTCCACTGACCGCGCACGCGCTGCACTCATATAAAAAAGTCGGAGATCACACACGTTTCTCACTCTAGCATTCCTCATAGAAAAAGGCTAGCATGTGCTACGTCGTGCCAATGCAATAAATTACCGATCGGATCAAATCTTCCCCTTCTAGTTACCAGACAAATTAATCGTGCGTGCAACCATGTCCAGTTCCAAGAGATGACGTCGATCGTAGCTGCTGCGCGCTGTTGTTAATTGATCGCTGCTTGCTAATTATATATGGGCCATGTCAGGGATAACATCACATGATTCAGAAGAAGAAAAAAATGCACGGTCATGAAGGTGCTAGAAAACAACTTTTGGGTATGCCAACTCAACATCCAACTAAGCTTCAACACTCATCACATGGAACAATTCTATCACCGTACCCTTTGGGAGTTGGTCTCCCACGTTTATCTTCACCCAAGAGACCACCTGCGCTATCCACTGGAAATTCACAAAACTGATCGTACGTACTCGGCCAAGTCCGTTTACAAGATGCAATCTGAGGTTATCATCTCCGCTAACCTCATTCCTAAGGTTTGGAGGGCTTAGGTGCCTCCTAAATACGAACTCTTGGCATGGTTGGTTCTTCAAAATAGGATTTGGATGACGAACTGTCTTCAACCTAGGGGGTGATAAAATCATGGAAACTCTCCCTTCTGGAACCAAGATCGAAACCAGCGAGTCGCCTACTATACATGTGTTGATTTTCTACAAAGACATCCTAGTGTGGTGTGGTTGCGATGACAGCCTTCTGGCTCTCTTTGGGCCAATGAGATGTTGGTGAAGGAGAGGTGGTCAAATCGTGTCTTTTGTGATGGGTCCAATGAGAAAGCTATGTCATCCGTGATCATGCTTGTGTAGTGGGAAATATGGAACAAGAATAACGCCAAAGTGTTTCGACATCATGCCTCACGGCGACCATTGTGACACTACAGAAATGGAGCGATGCGCCGACGTAGGCCACGAGCTGGGAACCCCACGAAGCTGGCCGTCGGCGTAGTATAGCTATGCCGACGGTAAAGCCCTTGGCATAGCTTTCGTAGCTACGCTGAAGGCAATGCCCTCGGCATAGCTATTTCTCTTTTACCATATTAATCTTTGAAAAATCATAACTAAATCATTCTAATTCAGAAAAATACAAATAATATATCAAAATTTGTAAGAAAATAAGATCTATCTATCTACACTCAAATATTACACATTTGCAAATAAAAAATAAAACAAAAAAATTACATATAGTTTGAAACAGGCATACGGAATTCAAAAATGATTCAAACAATGTAAAACCTTCGCGTGGTGTCATATTACGTGATAGAGTTGCAAAGGAAAAATATAAAACTTGTATTATTGTAAGTATCAGAAAAAACCTTCTCAAAATGAGCTATCATGTTGGAGGTTTCATGGCTTTCGAGCTAAACGACCAATGTTATAGCTAGAATCACGACATAGTTTGTGATAATATGCCCATATTATGCACACATGTGCATCTTGGATGGCTTACAATCTTGAAAGAGGAAGTTTTCCTTTTCATCTCACCAACAAGCTATTTTCCATTTTTCGAGTGCCAAAAACATGGTGTTTTGTGAAGCAATCACCAAATTAAAGTTTCACATTGGATATATCCCATTTTCAAAAATATTAGACCATCTCACATGGACAATTTCCCAACCAGGGTATATCTTAACCTTTCCGTCCACCCAATCTTGAAAAAGAGAAATTCCGGCCGAATCGATAGGAAGTCGATCATATTTGAACTACATGTACATGATCTAATGCTCATGATTTTTGGAAAAATCATTTTTAGGTTTACAATATGCTATTTCATCAAAGATCCACTTCAATGTTAGTGAGACTCAACCCCGCCGTTTTGACCATATAGTTTTAAATGGGTATAAAAAATTCAAAAACGATCCAAACTATGTAAAATCTTCGCGTGGTGTCATATTATGTGATATAGCTGTAAGGAAAAAATATAAAACTTGGAATATTGTAAATATCACGAAAAAACCCTTCTCAAAATTAGCTATCATGTTCGAAGTTTCATGGCTTTCAAACTAAACGATCAATGTTAGGGCTACAATCAAGGCATAGTTTGTGATAATATGCCCATATTGTGCACACATGTGCATCTTGGGATGTCTTACAATCTTGTAGGAGGAAGTTTTGTTTTTCATAGCACCAAAAAGCCATTTTATTTTTTCTGAGTGCCAAAAACGGGTGTTTTGTGAAGCATCCACCAAATGAAAGTTTCACATTGGTACTACCTCATTTTTTAAAAATACTAGACCACCTCACATGGACAATTTTCCAACCGGGGTATCTTAAACTTTTCCGTCCACCCTCATGAAAAAGACAAATTCCTGTCGAATCGGTAGGAAGTCGGTCAGATTTGAACTACATGTACATGATCTAATACTCATGATGTTTTAGAAAAATCATATTTAGGTTCACAGTATGCTATTTCATCAGATATCCACTTCAAGTTTAGCGAGGTTCAACCCCGAGCTAAGAATCTTCATGCCCACCGTTTTGACCATAGTTTGAAACGACATAAGAAATTCAAAAATGATCCAAACAATGTAAAACCTTTGCGTGGTTTCATATTATGTGATATAGTTGCAAGAAAAAATTATAAAACTTGGAATATTGTAAATATCACAAAAAATACCTTCTCAAGATTAGCTATCATGTTCAAGGTTTCATATCTTTCAAACCAAATGACCAATGTTATGGCTAGAATCACGGCATAGTTTGTGATAAAGTGCCCATATTGTGCACACATGTGTATCTTGGGATGGCTTACAATCTTGCAAGAGGAAGTTTTCTTTTCCATAGCACCAAAAGGCTATTTTCTATTTTGCGAGTGCCAACAACGGGGTGTTTTGTGAAGCAACCACCAAACAAAAGTTTCACATTGGTACTACCCCATTTTTCAAAAAATTAGACCACCTCATGTGGACAATTCCCAATCGGGGTATCTTAAACCTTTCTGTCCACCCCGTATGAAAAAAAATTACTCCCGAATCGGTAGGAACTAGGAAGTCGGTCAGGTTTGAACTACATGTACATAATCTAATGCTCACAATTTTTTGAAAAAATAATTTTAGTTTCACAATATGCTATTTCATCAGAGGTCCACTTCAAGTTTAGCGAGACGCAACCCTGAGCTAAGAATCTTCATGATCGCCGTTTTGACCATAGTTTGAACGGGCATATGAAATTCAAAAACGATCCAAACAATATAAAACCTTCGCGTGGTGTCATATTATGTGATATAGTTGCAAGGAAAATAAAAACTTGGAATATTATAAATATCACAAAAAAATCTTCTCAAAATGAGCTAACATGTTCGAAGTTTCATGTGTTTCAAGCCAAACGACCAATGTTATGGCTAGAATCGCGGCATAGTTTATGATAATGTTCCCATATTATGAACACATGTGCATCTTGGGATGGTACAACAATCTTGCAGAAGGAAGTTTTCTTTTTCATCGCATCAAAAAGCCATTTTCTATTTTCTGAGTGTCAAAAATGGGGTGTTTTGTGAAGCAACCCTATTTTTCAAAATTACTAGACCACCTTACATGTATAATTTTCCTACTGAGGTATCTTAAACCGTTCCTTCCACCCATCATGAAAAAGACAAATTCTTGCCTAATCGGTCGAAACTCGGTCAATTTTAACCATAATTTGAAACGAGCAAATGAAATTATGGCTATAATCATGGCATGGTTTGTGATAAGTTTATATGGATATCATATTTGGATTCATCTCATTTTTCTGATCAATTTAGACATATTATTTGTCGAATTCTGATTTACGGATTGAAAGATATTAATTATTCCATATTAAATTAAAAATACAAAAAGTAAATCATTATATTTTTATTTGAATTTAATTTTTACTTATTCATTGTTGTTTACTTAAATAATTGTTTGTAGTTTAAAAAAATAAAAACATTGACATAATGATATAAGAGTTAATAGGATTGATATCACAGTATTGGCAACAAGGTACAAATTGCTTCAGAGAAATTGATTCGGAAGGAACGGAGAAGTTAAGCGTGTTGGGGATGGAGTATTGTGAGGATGGGTGACCTACCGAAAATTTTGACCCAAACTGTAATTGGATCGAATATTAAATGTAATTAGTGTTAAAAAAATTCCAAATGAGAGATTAACGAGTCAAACAATTCAAAGATTAAAAAGTTGAAATTTTTTGATTTTTTTTCCAACCGGCTGTTAGGCTATGCCGATGGGGCTATGTCGAGGGTAAAGCCATCGGCGTAGCTTATACCGAGGCAGTAACTATGCCGATGGTCAAAATTGCATGCGCCGAGAGGGCTGCTCTCGATGTAGCCTATGAAGACGGTATTTTAGGGCTATGCCGAGGGCAGCTGGCCCTCGGCACAACACTCCATTCCTGTAGTGTGATAGCTAGAATCAAAGAGGTGGTGAGGTCATGGTGTTTTGCCCGGGCAAAAAATTTGAGCAATACAATCCCCTATAAAGTAAAACTTCCTTTTTAAAATTGAACCCGGATCCCGTGGTCAATCTTTTCAATAACTGTGTGGGGGAGGAGGCGGATATAGTGCTTTGTGCGGAATTTACAGAGAACGAAATTTCTGATGCTCTATTTCAAATTGGACCTCTTAAAGTGCCAGGTCCGGATGGTTTTCCTGCTCGTTTTTTCCAGCGTAATTGGGGAGTTTTGAAGGATAGTATCATCGCTGCAGTGAAAGAGTTCTTCAATTCAGGTATTATGCCAGAGCAAGCAAACACTACCTCAATTGTGTTAATTCCTAAAGTGGCTAATCTTTCCAAGCTCTCTGATTTTCGACCTATTAGTCTTTGCAATGTAGTCTATAAAGTGGTGTCAAAGTGTCTGGTTAACAGAATGAGATCAATCTCGACCTATTAGTCTTTGCAATGTAGTCTATAAAGTGGTGTCAAAGTGTCTGGTTAACAGAATGAGATCAATCTTGGATGATATCATATCTCCGGCACATAGTGCCTTTGTACCCGGGCGTCTTATTACGGACAATGCTCTATTAGCATTTGAATGCACACACCACATTAAGCAGGAGAAGGATTCAACAAAGAGTTTTTGTGCCTATAAACTTGATCTCTCTAAGCCATATGATAGGGTTGACTGGGTTTTCTTGAGGCGAGTGATGCAAAAGATGGGCTTCCCTCACCGGTTTGTCAAGTGGATTATGTCGTGTGTGACATCGGTGAGATATGCACTTAAATTTAATGGAACCCTCTTGGATTCATTTGCACCGTCGCGTGGGCTACGGCAAGGTGACCCCTTATCCCCATTTTTATTCCTATTTGTGGCTGATGGATTATCGTCACTTCTGAATAAAGGGATCAATGAGAATTTATTATCTCCAGTAAAAGTATGTCGGCGTGCACCAGGTGTGTCACATTTGCTATTTGCTGAGGACACTCTGTTGTTTTTCAAAGCAACACAAGATCAGCCTGTTTATGTTAAATCGATCCTAGATATCTATGCAGTTGCAATTGGCCAATTAATTAATCCATCTAAATGCTCACTGTTATTTGGTGACGCATGCCCCTCGGATGTACAGGATAATATCAGAAACATTTTTGATGCCACAGCCATGCCGTTTGATGAAAAATATTTAGGCCTTCCAACCCCTGAAGGTCGGTTGTCTTGAGGAAGATTACAAAGCCTGCAAGCACAGTTAACAAAACGATTATTACATGTGGGGATGGCAATTTAGCACAGTCTGGCAGAGAGGTCTTTATTAAAGCAGTTGCTCAAGCATTACCAGCATATATTATGGAGGTCTTCAAGTTACCTTTCTCTGTCTGTGCTGATTTGTCTAAACTAGTGAGGAACTTCTTTTGGGGATCAAAGGACGGGAAGAGGAAAACTCATTGGAGAGCCTAGGAGAAGCTGCAGAGGCCAAAGAATCAAGGTGGATTGGGTTTCTGTGACTTCCGGGTATTTAATCAAGTTTTGTTAGCACGGCAAGCGTGGAGGTTGATCACAAAACCAGATACTTTATGTGCTCAGGTTTTAAAGGCTAAATATTACCCTAATGGACGATTGGAGGATACTGTTTTCAGTGGCAATGCATCATCAACTTGGCAAGCTATCTCGTATGGTCTGGAACTTTTAAAAAAGGGTTTAATGTGGCGGATTGGCAATGGTCAAAATGTCCGTATATGGCGTGATCCCTGGATCCCTAGGTCGGACTCATTCAGGCCTATATCGAAGAAGGGAAGATGCAGGCTTCGTTTTGTGTCAGAACTAATAGATCAATATGGTAATTGGAATATTGAGTTGCTTCATCAATATTTTTTTCCTGCCTAATGTCTCGGAGATTTTGAAGATCAAACCATCTCGGCGCTTGGATGGTGATCAACTTGCTTGGGCCTTAGATAAGCATGGAATTTTCACTGTACGTAGCGCTTATTGATTTGCAATGGAAGGTCAATGGAGTTCCGCTACTGAGTCCTCGAGTATAGCTCCTGATGGCAATAGGATGATGTGGAATTTAGTCTGGAAGTCTAACGTGTCACCTAAAGTGCGAAATTTTGCATGGAGGTTGATCACTGGTTTCCTGCCTACTTGGCATAATAAGTTCATAAGAACTTTGGAGACTACTGATATTTGTCCCATTTGTGGTGTTGAGGCAGAGGACAACTTCTATCCATTTGTGCGCTGTACTTTTGCAAAAGAGGTGTGGCTCTCTATGTCCTCAGTGTGGGAAGTTCCCTTACTAGAGTCAATTCAGCATTCCGGCTCTGAATGGCTTTTCATCCTGATCAGGAATCTGGATGCTGATGTGATTACCATGGTATTAATGATCTTATGGAGGGTGTGGCATATTCGAAATGAAGTAGTTCATGGGAAACCTCCACCGCCACTTGAAGTTTCTAAGAGATTCCCGCAAAGCTACGTACAGTCCTTAATCCAGATCAAACATCATGCATCTGAAGATATTGTGAAAGGAAAATTCATTCTGAATCATGAAGAGAATAAATTTCATGTGTTAGTGGTGCCAACTCGGACTCATCCTCAGTGGATACCTCCCCCTCACGACTGGGTTAAGCTGAACACGGACAATTCCTTTGATGCGGCAGGGGGTGCTGGTGCTGGTACGGTTGTGCGAGACCATATGGGCGATATAGTGTTATCATCATGCCGACATTTATTTAATTGCAGAGATGCCTTGGAAACTGGATTAAGTGCATTAAGAGAGGGCATGTCTCTGGCGTTGCACTGGTGTAGTCAACCGATCATGATTGAAGTCGACTGCCTGGAGATGGTGAAGATGATCAAGAGTGATCTGTTGGATAGATCAGTCCATATGTCCATTGTAGAGGAGATTAAAACCTTGCTAAAGGTTCGTCAAAATTGTATTACTCATATTAGAAGATATCAAAATACTAGCAGCCATTTCATGGCTAACTATGCTAGGGCTACTAATCGTACGGCAGTATGGATTCATTCAGGACCAGAGGGGTTATCTGATATCTGCCAAAATCTTGTAATTCCTGTGCTTTGAGTAATACAAGTTCAGTTCGCAAAAAAAAAAGTGTGCTGTACATGTCCTACTTATTTCATTTACATTTTCTATCGAGTGTATTCGCCACCTTATGTATCTCGTGCACAGCCAGACCAAAGATACCCATCTTCCATACCATAAGGAGTTCTACAAATATGGTATGTAGTGACAGATTTAGTCAACAAATTTTAGGTACTCTCTCGGTCCTTCAAAAAAGATCTCTCATATCAGTGACATCCTTTCCAGAACGATGTAGGAGTAGTAAACTTCATAAATGGTAGTAAGAATTGCCGATGCACACGCTTGTTTGAAAAATGAAAAAGAAATATTGATGCACACTACGCATGCAGCCACATTCTAAAACTACAAAGATACTGAAGTGAACAACATTGAAGATCTGAATACAAATTGCAGCACTACATTATTCGATTCGTTCCCCAGTCATTAACTTCTGCGGTAAAAAAACGGCCCAATATGCCACCATTGATCAGAGCTCGCATGCGCCCACGTACACGCACTCGACTCGGTCGATCAAAGCTCAGAGTCCATCAAGATTGAGGAACTCGTCCGGGTCATGAAACGGCGCCTCCTCCTGCCTCGGCGCGACGGCGACGGCCTGGTCGTGGCCGCCGGTTCGCTGCGGCGAATGTGGCGGCGGTGGAGCAGGAGGAACAAGAGCCTGCTCTTGCAGCTGCGCGCCGTGCGCAGCGATTGGGTTGAGCTGCGCGGCGTGCGTGGCGACAAGAAGGTCGAGCTGCGCCCGCGTCCTGGCGAGCTCGCACTGCGCGGCGTCAATCTCCTCCTGCAGACTGTGGATGATCCCGGCGGCTCCGTACACCGGGTCCTCCACCCGCCACTGCGCCTCCAGTGCCAGTGACTCCGCCGCCTGCCCTCTCGCCTCCACCGACACACTCTACAGAATGCCATCTCCCACCAATATAAATCTTCAACCGTGCAAGTAATATATACTGGCGAAATATGCTAGTACAAACCTCGAGCAGCCTGGTAGCGTTGCCGGCGCCGAAGACCCGGTGCACGCAGGCGTAGCGGTGAGGGTGCGACGCAGGGAAGTAGGGGGCGAGCACGCAGTCGGGAGCGCACCGCCGCCGCAAGCACTTGCACGCCGCGCACCGTTTCGGAAGGTTGACGCCGCCTTCCAGCTGGTCTTCCTCTTCCTCCGGCTGCATTTCCACGTTGCCGGGCATCGCCGACATGATCGGTGACGATCTAGCGCTAGATCTTGGTGCGAGTTTCTGGGATTTCGTGGATCTTTGAAAGATTTTGGTGGAGATCTTTGTGGGCGCGTGCTTATATAGGACGGATGCATGGTGCTTGGAGGAGTGCTGAAAATGGCAACACCAACGGCTACGTTCGGGTAAACATGGCAACCTTAACGGCATTGTTTGCTGCTAATTACGCACACCGCGCAGCAGCTGCCGCGTTTGCTCCTCCCATCTGCCGCATGCATGCATGCCGGCCTGCACCGCGCCGATCGGTGCTTTGCTGCAACCTGCAAGCAGTCAAGCACACACATCGTTGTACAAGACGTTATGTCGGAATTTCCCATATACTTATATGTAGGACCATATATGTGAAAATAAAATAAAAATCATCGGTCGAGTCGAAATCGACTAAATACTTATATGCTGCATACTTTTTTTTCCTCCTTGTGCCGCGCCTACGCTTCTTGTGTTCTTCCCTGTTCTTCCTTCTTTACAAAATCCTAATCCCTGAAACAAAGGATGTTCATCGGTCGAGTCGAAGTCGGCTAAATTATGTCGGCGAAGCCAGCAAATTCCGACGAGGAAGCTGGTGTGTATACCACTGAATTCACGTGGCCGACTAAAACCAAGCCCCATTTGTGAGCCAATTAAGAAGAATCGGGATGAGGATTTCAAATGCAGTTTCGACATAGGCAAGTGTGACAAGATTTTTTATGCATTGTCAAAATACAAAGTTATACGAATTATTCATGTCATGCCACTTGCTGATTAGAGGATACGACGCATTTATTATAAATACCATAATATCTATTCTCATAATACTAATGACGGCAATGTTTTCTGACGATAGATGAAATCATCCATCAACGATGGACGATTGAGTTTTGCTAATATGGAAATTGACATACAGTTGTTCACATAGAACATGCTAGAAGGAAAGAAGGTCCTAATTCAGCCAGAAGTGGTCAATTAGCAAATAAAACTAACGTTGTTATTGGTGAGCATCGTCGAGTAGGTCGATCCTGTTTTGACGGGAGACTTCGCTGTCCTCCTCCGCGTAGTTGACATCTCGAGGCGAGTCATGTTCGAGGTCGGTTGGCATGACCGCCTCGGTGCCATACACCATAAAGAAAGGGGTGAACCCTGTTGATCTGTTGACGGAGGTGCGGATGCCCCAGAGTACTGAGGGGAGTTCCTCGACCCAGCAGCCTGGCGTCTGCTCGAGAAGGACTTGCAGTCGTGGCTTGAGCCCGTGGAGGACACTTTTATTGGCATGTTCAGCTTGGCCATTTGACTCCGGGTTAGCGACTAAGGCGAGGTCGAGTCGTATCACATGCTTTTCGCAGAACTCGGCCATGGCACCTTTGGAGAACTTGGTCCCGTTGTGGGTAGCCGTATTGGTAGATAAGCTCGCGGAGGAACTTGGTGACTGTCTTCCCGTCGCACTTCTTGATTGGCTTCGCCTCAACTCACTTTGTGAATTTGTCAACTGCGACTAGGAGGTGGGTGTAGTCGGAGTTAGCGGTTTTGAACCTTCCCACCATGTCGATGCCCCATACAACGAATGGCCATGTGATGGGTATTGTCTTTAGCGCTGACCCAGGTACGTGTGTCTGGTTAGCGTACTTTTGACACCCGACGCAGCGTCGGATGATGTCGACTGTGTCAGCGTGAGCGGTGAGCTAGTAGAACCCGTGGCGCATGGCCTTGGCGACTAGCGACTGTGCTCCGGCGTGCTGTCCGCAGCCGCCAAAATGGATGTCATGGAGGATCTTGTGATCTTCCTCTGGCGATACGCAACGCTGGAATACGCCGGCCACGCTATGCTTGTGGAGTTCGCCATTGATGATGACGAACAATTTGCACCAACGCACGATCATGCGCGCGTCTGCCTCGTACTTCAGCAGGATTTGGTGCTCGAGGTAGGCGATTTAGGGTTCCGTCTAGTCGCTCGTGTCCTTGATGATGGTGACCAGGGCGGAGTCGGGGTTCAGCGGGATCCCGATGTTGATCTCCTTGGGTGGAGAGACTGATGGTGGTCGATGATATCGAAGAAGACACCTGAGGGGGCGCTTGGTGAGACGAACCGATTCGCAAGAGTGTGTTGGCCTCTTCATTATTCCGCCGATCGACCCACTCGACAAAGTATCCGGTGAAGTAGCCGCCAAGCTGGTCCACCGCTCGCGGTAGGCGATCATGTTGGGGTCGACGGTGTTGCAGGTGCTAGTGACAAGGTCAGAGTCATTGTAGCACTTCAACCGATTGACGTTCATTTCCTTGGCGTCTCGTGTTCTGCCATGTTGTTGGTGCAGGAGGTGAAGTTGATCTGCAGCACATAGCAGAGCATGTCTCCTTTGGGGGAGATGAGGACAATGCCGATGTCGGTGCCCTGAGAATTCTTGGACCCGTCAAAGTACATGGTCCAGCAGTGTTGGTACGGCAACAGTTCGGGTTGTTGTGCCTCCTCCAGTCGACGAAGAAGTCGGCTAGGGCTTGCGACTTGATGGTCATTCATGGCTTATACTTGATGTTGTGGACGCCGATTTCGACAGCCCACTTGGCGACTCGACCAGTCGTGTCGCGGTTACGGATGATGTCTTGCAATGGGGAGGAGGAGACGACCATGATCAGGTGTTCCTAGAAGTAGTGTGGGAGTTGTCGTTGTGCTCGAAACACGTCATATACCATTTTTTGTACTAGGGGTAGCACTGCTTTGAGTCGACGAGTACTTCGCTGAGGTAGTACACCGGTCGTTGTACGGGGAGCTCTTTTCCTCCTGTTGCTGCTCCACGACCATGACCATGGTGACGACTTGATTGGAGGCAGTGATGTACATGAGCATTGGTTCTTTGTCGAGGGGTGCAGCGAGCACCGATGCCACGATTAGCACCTCGAGTGCGGGGAGTGCACCGTCGGTTTCGCTGGTCCACTCGAACATGGGTGACTTGCGGAGGAGGCGGTAGAGGGGCATTGCCTTCTCGTTGTGTCGGGGATGAAGCGGCTTAGAGCTGCCACTCATCCTGCTAGCTTTTGCACGTCACGTAGGCACTCGGGTTTACCGAGTCGCGCGATGGTGTTGATCTTGGTGGTTTCGCCTCGATGCGGCCGTTGGAGATAACATAGCCGAGGAGTTTCTTGGTGGGCACACCGAACATGCATTTCTCCGGGTTGAGCTTGATGTTGTACTTCTGCGGATTTGCTAAGGTCTTGGCCAGGTCGGCGAGTAGGTCGCTCTAGTGAGTCGACTTCACCACCATGTTGTCGATGTAGACATGGATGTTGTGGCCAATTTGGCTTGCTAGGCACTCCTACATGCAACATTGGTAGGTCGCTCCGGCGTTCTTCAGACCGAACATCATGGAGGTGTAGCAGAAGGCTCCGAACAGCGTGATAAAAGATGGTTTCTCCTCATCCTTAGTGGCCATCTTGATCTGATTGTAGCCAGAGTATGCGTCAAGTAAGCACAGCGACTCGGACCCCGCGGTCGAGTCAATGATTTGATCGATTCGCGGGAGTACGAAATCCTCCTTCGGGCATGCGTTGTTGAGGTTGGTGTAGTCGATACACATATTCCAAGTCTTCTTCTTCTTCAGTACTAGGACTGAGTTTGCCAACCACTTGGAGTACTTGATGGGTCGAATCAACCCTATGGCGAGTAGCCGCTACATCTCTTTGGCGATTGCGCGGCGGTGCTCTTCGTTGAAGGACCACAGTGGTTGCTTGACAAGTCCCGCCTTGGGGTCGGTGTTGAGTTTGTGCTCGGCGAGTTCCCCCGGGACACTAGGCATTTCAGATGCCTTCCATGCGAAGATGTCGCAATTCTCACGTAGGAATTCAATGAGCAAGCTTCCGCATGCGGGAGTTAGGTTTGTTCCTACCATGACCTTCTAGCTCGAGTCCCCTAGGACGAGTTCAATGGTTCGAGTGTGTGCGGAGGCCTCGAAAGCAGCCGGTGTGGAGCTTGCCATTATGGCCTCTTCAGGATTGTCGGGTTGTCCTTGTTGACGTTGCTCGCATATTTGGTGAGTTTATCGGTGTGGTTTTCCTCTTCGGTGATGACAGTGTCGGCGAGCTTGGCATCGTTATCTTCGCACTCCAGGTCCATGTCGGGGTCACCATGCACGCTGATGATGCCGCACAGGCCTGGGAGCTTCATCATGTTGTAGCGTCACTTTCATGATCTTATTCAAGGTTGTGAGCTTCATCATGTTGTAGACAGCGCTGGTGGTAGAGCAATAGCTCGTATGTCTTTTTTTCTCGTGGCAGAATTTCTCACGCTCGGCATGTTCCTTGGCGATAGCCACTTCTAGTCGTTGGTGGTGCTCCTTGACCTCCACCGCCATCGCCGTTTGCGGGAGAGGCGTTGTGAAGGGATCTGCCGGTGCGCTATTGTCTTCCATGGAGATGGAATGGTACCGGTTGGATATGGCGTGGGCTTCGTCGGGGGGACTCCAATTCAGAGTCAGAGTCGAAGATCCCGATGATGGATGGGTTCTCTAAATCGCCAGTGTTGGAGACTCGCATGATGGAGTCCGTATGTGAAGCAGCGGTGATAGATTCAGCGACCAAAGCAAGGGTCGCTGAGTTGGCGTCGTCGCGGAGAGCCGCATCGTTTTGGGACGCATCGCTTGCAGCCGGGTCGCACTCGGAGGCTAGGAGGGTGATGGAGCGGACTTGCTCCTCCGAGAGTAGATCGCGCGGGGGCGATCCATTGACGATGTCGAATCCCACCGACTCGGTCGGGTCGGTGCGTCCACGAACCCGACGAAGGGTTTATGGTGCCAATTGGCACTACAGCAGCGTGGGTGACCGGGCGCGGCTCTGGCACGTAGCTGCTCGGCTGGATCTGGAGGAACCCGCCGGTTGATTGGAGCGTAGGGTCTCGCCGCATATCTGACGCTTGACTGACCAAGCCCCACGGTGGGCACCACTATCGTGGGAATGACAACGGCGGTCCCTATCGGGGGTAGCAATTGAGTTGGGGCAAGGGAAAGTGAGCCATCTATGGTGCGAAATTGAGTATACTCAGGATTTTACCTAGGTTCAGCCCCCCTCCCCTCGCAGGTTAAAAGGCCTACTTCCTGCTAGATGTATTAATCAGAGTAAGGTTACAAGGGGAGGTCGAGCTCGGTGATGAGGGAAGCGAGTTGCCTCTATGGGGTGTAGCCAAGTGTGTCCCTATAGAGGGTATCCTAGAGAGGCTTATATAGCAATACCTTGCTAGGTTTTACATGGATAAATACCGAATCAGTTATGGTTTCATTGATCTTGACCTAATCCGACTAGGCATAGCTATGCATCTAGGATTTTTGCATCCAGTCGGCAGGCTTCTTGGGTGTCAATGTTTCTAGTCGGCGTACCAGAGAACCCACTCGCCATAGGCCTGGTGGTATATCCCCATCACTTATGGTTCACCCAGGAGAAATACCATGCTCTCAAAACAATTCCTTCAAAAAGGTCATTGCCAGACACAACCAATTAGGGTCAGAACTCGAATTTTCACCTTGAAAGATATTTTGTACTCCTCCTGTGCTGCCGACACCGCTTGCTGATGGTGTTGCTACAAGTCAAGAAACACCGAGAAAAGTCCTTATCATACGAAGACTCGGTCCACCATTACTAGACCTCACACCTCAGCCGCCAGGACATTCTCTACCACTGTATTTAGGAAATTGATACACCGACATGTGCCATGATGAGAACAGACAACAAAGCTTCGTGTCACTCCCTCCTAAAGTCGCATGATCATAATTATGTGTGCACATGACAAAATCCTATCTGATCTAGCAATCTACGAGCATCAACCGCCCAATGGAGATCTCAGGCGGAGCTTTCCGAAACTCGTCACCAGCCAGATCAATGAGGGAATGCATCAAGAAGAACACCGACTTAGCACGAGAAGAATCCTAGGATTGCCTCCATTATTAGGCAGATCGGCATGCCCTAACATCGCCGCCAACCGGCTCCCAATAGTAGGCCGGATATCTCAGCGCATCCACCACCCACACCATGCAGAGATGAGGATCAGAGCTACACCGAGTCCCCCGAACCAGCCGTCGTGTTGCCCTCGCGGCCACAACGGTCGCCTAAGTAGCCAAAGAACTCTAGGGCCGCCGTCCTTGTCCAACTACACCGTCCAGGGCTACCGCAAAGCTCCTGCCAGAGATCCCGCCACGCAAGGAAGATAGGGCCTTCACCGCTACCTGTCTCGCTAGGGTATGAGGACCCTCCACCGCCGGCAGCCGCGTGGCCTTTGGCTAGTGTCATCCTCCAACGGCGGAAGGGGGAGTGGGGACGGAGGGGAACGGTGTGGCGGCGGCTCTAGGGTTCCTCCCGAGCCACCCCTCTTTGGAGTGACGCGGTCGACGTTTTTCGCGTCGGGAGGCTATAGAAACGAAATAAAATTAATACACTATGTGATGTAGTAAACTTAGTTTGGATCATTATGGTTGTGAGATGAAGTTAATTTCTTGCGGATTCCATTTATAAGAGAGTTGTATAGGTAAATAGTAAGCCAAGATAATAATTTTGTTGGAGGGAATATGCTTATTTGTTTTGAGGAATGCGGGAATATGTTTATGGAGATATAATAATGTGTCAAACCAGTTCACAAACAAATATGGAAAGATTACAATTTACCTATCTATTCAAGGACAAGTTTGGAATAATTACATTTCGTAATATTATGTTTCCTTTTGTATTTTAAGACTTAGATCGACTGTAAATTTTAAGTTACTTTACATATTATAAACGTGTGTTGTACATGTCTTACTTAGAGCATCTCCACTTGTGTTTCCAGAAGGCCGTTCCCAGGAAGAAAATTTCATCCGGACGACGAAAAACGGCTCAGTCACGTTACCAGGACACCGAATTCGTCCGGATTTGGCCCAACTTTCATCCAGCGATCCTAGGCCGAACCCAGGGAGATGGGAACTGCCTGGGAACACCGGACACGGAGGAAACGCAGAAAAAACGTGTTCGCCTATGGACCCGCCGTGTCAGTGAGTGAAGGCAAGTCGTCGGTAACCTCGGATGCCGTCATCACGGCGATGCCGGATCCGGAGCTCGCCGAAGACCTCGGTAACCTCGTATACTGGGAGCAGTTCTTCGCCGAGCAAAGGACCCAGGAGTTCACCGCCCACGAAGGCCCGCCCGACACGCCACCGAAGTGCAACAACACGGCGGAGCATCGTCGCTGGTGGAGTGTGACGGGACAGACACTCAATGTCGTATGGAGCACATCCACGCCGGCAACCACCCGAGGCTGGGATTCCCACACTTGCCGGTCCCTACAGCGAGGGCGAGGCGCGCCCCTCCGGCGAACTGGGCTTCCCAGGAGGATGGACAGCCGGAGTTCGTCTGGCTCAGCCACCGCCGCCTCGGCCTCATGCTCGTCCGCGTCAACCTCGTGCTCGTTAGGCGAGGCAATGCGCACCGTGAAGCGGGAGGCCTCGCCGACGATGCGCTCGGCACCGAGGACCAGGTCGCGGGGCATCGTCATCAACGAAGTCCACGCGCCATCGCCGCCGACTGGCCGTCTTCGCCTGCGCCAGCCGAAGCCAACTGAATGGGCGGTCCCCGTCGACGAGGACTCCTTCGCCATGAGGATGGCGATGGAGCAGCTGTTACGGGACGTGCCGCTGATGCTAGAGCCAGACGCTCTCGCCTGGTCCTGGGCCGAGGAGCAGGAGGAGTCCGCCCGAATTTGGCGCCACCAGAAGGAGGCCGAGCGCGCGGCCGCCCGTAGGTCTCGTCGCCAGCGCGCCTACCAAGGCGCGCCGCTCATCGTCCTCGACGATGAAGACGACGAAGTCGGCCCTTTGTCCCAGCCGTGGCGGTGTGGCGGCGCCGGCCAGGGCAGCTTGTGCCCACCACAGCCGTCGAGCGACAACGACGATGACGGCAAGGCCAACCCCGACTACACGGTGTTCTATCGTAACTTTGGCATGTGCTCGGCGTCGGCATCGGCATCAGCATCTCCTCGCGCGCTAATTTTTATATGTTTTTTCGTTCCTTTTAGCTTAATGCAGCCAAAAATCGGGTATATGTCCGAATTTCTGTTTAATTAAAATTGCCTATATTCGTCTAATTTTCGCCGAGTTTGCAAAATTCGACTGAACTAAGAACTTGGCTTGGAAACGCGAGTGAAAAAAAAGCGATTCTCAAACCGAAAGTTGCCTCCGTCCAGCACTAAATAGTGCTGGATTTCGGCACGAGAACACCCAACGAGTGGAGATGCTTTTATTTGATTACATTTTTTTATAGAGTGTCCTGCATAGCCAGACCAGATACCCATCCTCCGTACCATAAGGAGTTCTACAAATATGGTATGTAGTGACAGATTTAGTCAACAAATGTTAGGCACTCCCTAGATATCACAAATTTGCCTAAATCCGGATGTAATTATAGACCAAATAGTAGTGTCTAAAACTTCCGAATTTGGACAAAAATTTTGAAATCTTTTTGAGAACGCGGGAGTACATTTTATAAATGGTATGAACTGTTGGTGCACTGCACACGCTTGTTTCAAAAAAGAATATAAATATAGATGCACACGTAAGCATGCGGCCCACATTCTAAAGCTACAAAGAGACTAACGTAAACATTATTAAAGATCTGAATACAAATTGCAACACTACATTACTATTCAATTCGTTCACCAGCCATTAACTTTTGCGGTAAAAACGGCCCAATATGCCACCATCGATCAGAGCACGCATGCGCCTACGTACACGCACTCGACTCGGTCGATCAAAGCTCAGAGTCCATCAAGATTGAGGAACTCGTCCGGGTTATGAAACGGCGCCTCCTCCTGCCTCGGCGAGACGGCGACGGCCTGGTGGTTGCCGCCGGCTGGCTGCGGCGAATGCGTCGGCGGCGGAGCAAGAGGAACACGCGCCTGCTCTTGCAGCTGCGCGCCGTGCGCGGCGACAAGAAGGTCGAGCTGTGCCCGGGTCCTGGCGAGCTCGCACTGCGCGGCGAGGATCTCCTCCTGCAGACTGGATGATCCCGGCGGCTCCGTACACCGGGTCCTCCACCCGCCACTGCGCCTCCAGTGCCAGCGACTCCGCCGCCTGCCCTCTCGCCTCCACCGACATGCTCTGCAGAATGCAATCTCCCACCAACATAAATCTTCAACCGTGCAACGGTGCAAGTGACGTTGCTGGCGGAATGGTACCAACCTCGAGCAGCCTGGTGACGTTGCTGGCGCCGAAGACCCGGTGCACGCAGGCGTAGCGGTGAGGCTGCGACGCCGGGAAGTAGGGGGCGAGCACGCAGTTTTGAGCGCACCCCCGCCGTAGGCACTTGCACGCCGCGCACCGTCTCGGATGGTTGCCGTTGCCGCCGCCTTCCGGCTGGTCTTCCTCCGGCTGCATTTCCACGTTGCCGGGCATCGCCGACATGATCGGTGACGATCTAGCGCTAGATCTTGGTGTGAGTTTCTGGGATTTCGTGGATCTTTGAAAGATTTCGGTGGAGATCTTTGTGGGCGCCTGCTTATATACGCACGGATGCATGGTGCTCGGAGGAGTGCTGGAAATGGGAACACCAACGGCTACGTTCGGGTAAGCATGGTAACCTTAACGGCATTGTTTGCTGCTAATTATGTCCGGAAAAATCAAGCCGCGCGGCAGCTGCTGCGTTTGCTCCTCCCATCCGGCCTGCACCGCCGATCGTGCTTTGCTGCAAGCACACACGTCATTGTACAAAGACGTTATGTCGGAATTTCCCATATACTTATATGTATGACTATATATGAAAATAAAATAAAAAACATGAGCGTTGCTAAACTCGTTAAAGGGATATTTTTTGCGAAAAGTTCACCGACCTATTAATAATCATCACCAGGAGAGAACCCAAAATAAACTCACACTGGTAGAAAAAGGGTCTTTGATCCAGCGCCCAAATTCCATTAGTCCCGGTTCGTTTCCGTAATCGGGACCAATGCTAGTCACCGGTCCCGGTTCATGCGTCTAGGCATTAGTCCCGGTTCATCTCTAAGCATTGGTCCGGGTTCGTGGCATGAACCGGGACCAATGCCACCGTGACGCACATGTGGCGCTCTACGGAGCATTGGTCCCGGTTCATGCCACGAACCGGGACCAAAAACCTCGCGACGGTCCGCAATCTGGGACAATTAATGTAAATTAATTCGGGGCAGAAATTAATTCGAGGTAGAAATTAATTTGAGGTAGAAATTGAATTGATCAGTATTTTTGAAAAAATCTTCCACAAATTAACCGAGACAAAGATCTAAATTGAGACATTTTATTATTCGACCACAAATTCTTTCCAAACAAAGGTGCGACTTTACAAATTTTCCTAGTCGACAACACTTCCGATGCCGCTGTCCTCCGAGCCGCCGGCTTCCTCGTCGTCGTTGGACGAAATCTCCACGATTTCGGCGTTGTTCGGGAGACGGAGCTCCTACGTGGAGACCCATTGGTCCCGGTTTGTTCCACGAACCGGGACCAATGATCACCACCCCACCCCCTCGTCGCGCGCCCGCCCACGTGGAGACTCATTGGTCCCGGTTCGTGCGTGAACCGGGACCAGCATTAGCCCCGAGTGATTGGTCCCGGTTCGGGAACCGGGACCAATGGCCCTTATGAACCGGGACTAGAGGCCCTTTTTCCACTACTGTCACTCCGTCCAAAAATAAGTGACTTCGATTTGTCTAGATTCGCATGTATCAAAACATGTTTTAGTATATAGATCACTACGGGAAAAAAGCTCGCTGCCGTGCGTCGCAACTTTCCCGTGAGCCGTAACACGGCAAACAAACCTTTGCCGTGAGCCCGCCGGCAGGGCCCACGGCAACGAAACGACACACGGCACGGAGAAAATCCCCTCACGGCAACGAAAAACCTCACGGAAACAACCATACGAAACACACGGCAGAGACAAAACGCTCGGCAAAGGAAATCAAAACGCACGGCAAAGACTGCTCACACGGCGGCACGGCATATTCGGCCCCCTCCGTGTGGATATTCCCCTGCAGAAGGGCCCACCGCTCCGCTGTTGACGGAGGGGGCAACGAAGGGGACTAACGGAGCGGCTTTGCCGTGCGCTCATGCTTTGCCGTGAGTTGTATATTTTTAACTAAATATAGTTTTAGAATAAATACAATTGAAGAGGAAAAGGGATCTTTGTCGTGAGCTCACACATGGCAGAGACGGCTTTGCCGTGAGTTGACACACGGCAAACCATAGATTTAATTTAAAAAAATGGCCCAATCCAGCCTATGTGGGATTCGAACTTTAGTTGGCAAGGTTGCAAAGTATGGGCTCTGCCAGTGCGATAAGTTTAGGTAGTTTGTATAGACTAGCTATGGAGTTTTTTGTTGTACTATCTCTGCTCTTTGCCGTGAGTCGGTACACGGAAAATACGTCTTTGCCGTGCGTCCTGACGAGATACCCACGGGAAAGCATGCTTTGCCGTGGGCCCAGGCTTTGCCGTGAGTTTTTTTCTCCATGTTCTTCTACCGTTTCCATTAATTTCTTTGTTTAAGTTACTTATATCCTACGAAGGGGGACACATGCACCCGGGGACTAGGTTTTGTATGCTTCAACATAGCACCACACTTTCATACATGTGCTAGGGCCACATGCAAGTCCTTGAGGTGTTTCGATGCCCCGGAGCGCGGTTTCCTGCGGAACCCTGACCCGTGGGCCTCGCGTCGTCTACCCCCTAGACTTTCTTCAGACGGGGGTAGCCCGGTGTAGCCCTCTCTTGTTTTGTGTTTGTTTAGATCATATGATGATGTAAAACCATGTTGGGTCAGAAGGGGAGTGACAATATCCTACTCTCTAGTGCCGGAACGGGGACTTTCCCCCTTAGACGAGCCTGGAACCCTTGCTTTTAGGTTACAGTGCATGCCTGCG
Organism: Avena eriantha; assembly: GCA_910589775.1. NCBI lineage: Eukaryota > Viridiplantae > Streptophyta > Magnoliopsida > Poales > Poaceae > Avena > Avena eriantha. Next base: position 404,315,975 of record OU342746.1, on the reverse strand, counting down.
AAGGGGGACACATGCACTTGGGGACTAGGTTTGTATGCTTCAACATAGCACCACACTTTCATGCATGTTCTAGGGCCACATGCAAGTACTTGAGGTGTTTTGATGCCCCGGAGCGCGGTTTCCTGCGGAACCCTGACCCGTGGGCCTCGCGTCGTCTACCCCCTAGACTTTCTTCTGACGGGGGTGGCCCGGTGTAGCCCTATCTTGTTTTGTGTTTTTTAGGTCATAGTATGATGTAAAACCATGTTGGGTCACAAGGGGAGTGACAATATCCTACTCTCTAGTGCCGGAACGGGGACTTTCCCCCTTAGACGAGCCTGGAACCCTAGCTTTTAGGTTACAGTGCATGCCTGCGAAGGGGGACACATGCACCCGGGGACTAGGTTTTGTATGTTTCAACATAGAACCACACTTTCATGCATGTTCTAGGGCCACATGCAAGTCCTTGAGGTGTTTCGATGCCCCGGAGCGCGGTTTCCTGCGGAACCCTGACCCGTGGGCCTCGCGTCGTCTACCCCCTAGACTTTCTTCAGATGGGGGTAGCCCGGTGTAGCCCTCTCTTGTTTTGTGTTTGTTTAGGTCATAGGATGATGTAAAACCATGTTGGGTCACAAGGGGAGTGACAATATCCTACTCTCTAGTGCCGAAAGAGGGACTTTCCCCCTTAGACGAGCCCGGAACCCTTGCTTTTAGGTTATAGTGCATGCCTGCGAAGGGGGACACATGCACCCGGGGACTAGGTTTTGTATGTTTCAACATAGCACCACACTTTCATGCATGTGCTAGGGCCACATGCAAGTCCTTGAGGTGTTTCGATGCCCCGGAGCGCGGTTTCCTCCGGAACCCTGACCCGTGGGCCTAGCGTCATCTACTCCCTAGACTTTCTTCTCACGGGGGTATCCCTCTCTTGTTTTGTGTTTGTTTAGGTCATAGGATGATTTAAAATCATGTTGGGTCACAAGGGGAGTGACAATATCCTACTCTCTAGTGCCGGAACAGGGACTTTCCCCCTTAGATGAGCCTGGAACCCTTGCTTTTAGGTTACAGTGCATGCCTGCGAAGGGGGACACATGCACCCGGGGACTAGGTTTTGTATGTTTCAACATAGCACCACACTTTCATGCATGTTCTAGGTCCACATGCAAGTCCTTGAGGTGTTTCGATGCCCCGGAGCGCGGTTTCCTCCGGAACCCTGACCCGTGGGCCTAGCGTCGTCTACTCCCTAGACTTTCTTCTCACGGGGGTAGTCCGGTGTAGCCCTCTCTTGTTTTGTGTTTGTTTAGGTCATAGGATGGTGTAAAACCATGTTGGGTCACAAGGAGAGTGACAATATCCTACTCTCTAGTGCCGGAACAGTGACTTTCCCCCTTAGACGAGCCCGGAACCCTTGCTTTTAGGTTACAGTGCATGCCTGCGAAGGGGGACACATGCACCCGGGGACTAGGTTTTGTATGTTTAAACATAGAACCACACTTTCATTCATGTGCTAGGGCCACATGCAAGTCCTTGAGGTGTTTCGATGCCCGGAGCGCGGTTTCCTGCGGAACCCTGACCCGTGGGCCTCGCGTCGTCTACCCCCTAGACTTTCTTCAGACGGGGGTAGCCCGGTGTAGCCCTCTCTTGTTTTGTGTTTTTTTAGGTCATAGGATGATGTAAAACCATGTTGGGTCACAAGGGGAGTGACAATATCCTACTCTGTAGTGCCGGAACGGGGACTTTCCCCCTTAGACGAGCTCGGAACCCTTGCTTTTAGGTTACAGTGCATGCCTGCGAAGGGGGACACATGCACCCGGGGACTAGGTTTTGTATGTTTCAACATATCACCACACTTTCATGCATGTGCTAGGGCCACATGCAAGTCCTTGAGGTGTTTCGATGCCCCGGAGCGCGGTTTCCTGCAGAACCCTGACCCGTGGGCCTCGCGTTGTCTACCCCCTAGACTTTCTTCAGACGGGGGTAGCCCGGTGTAGCCCTCTATTGTTTTGTGTTTGTTTAGGTCATAGGATGATGTAAAACCATGTTGGGTCACAATGGGAGTGACAATATCCTACTCTCTAGTGCCGGAACGGGGACTTTCCCCCTTAAACGAGCCCGAAACCCTTGCTTTTAGGTTAAAGTGCATGCCTGTGAAGGGGGACACATGTATGCACCCAGGGACTAGGTTTTGTATGTTTCAACATAGCACCACACTTTCATGCATGTGCTAGGGCCACATGCAAGTCCTCGAGGTGTTTCGATGCCCCGGAGCGCGGTTTCCTGCGGAACCCTAACCCGTGGGCCTCGCGTCGTCTACCCCCTAGACTTTCTTCAGAAGGGGGTAGCCCGGTGTAGCCCTCTCTTGTTTTGTGTTTGTTTAGGACATACGATGATATAAAACCATGTTGGGTCATAAGGGGAGTGACAATATCCTACTCTCTAGTGCCGGAACGGGGAATTTCCCCCTTAGACGAGCCTGGAAACCTTGCTTTTAGGTCAAAGTGCATGCTTGCGAAGGGGGACACATGCACCCGGGGACTAGGTTTCCCCCCTTATATAAGTCCAGAACCATGTCGTATACACATTGTCATTTTTTTTACTAATACTAACAAATATACACTAAAAACTTAAACTAATTTAAAGAATAAATATAGTATTAGAATAAATACAATTTAAGAGGAAAAAGAAAAGGAAAAGGGCTCTTCGCCGTGTGCTGACACACGGCAGAGACGGCTTTGCCGTGAGTTGACCCATGGCAAATCGTTGATTTAATTAAAAAAATGGCCCAATCCAGCCTCTGTGGGATTCGAACTGTGGTTGGCAAGGTTGCAAAGTATGGGCTCCACCAGTGCGGTAAGTTTAGGTAGTTGGTAAGAGTAGCTATGGGACGTTTTTGTTGTACTGTCTCTGATCTTTGCCATGAGTAGGTACACGGCAAATACGTCTTTGTCGTGCGTCCTGAAGAGATACCCACGGCATAGACGGCTTTGCCGTGTGTATCTTCTGGGCTCACGGCAAAGGAGTGCCAGACCCTATCCATTAATCTCGCGTGGGGCCACGCCCGCCCCTATCCACACCTTTCTCAGCTCGCCCTCGAGCTCGAGCTGACCCCAACTCTGCCCCCGGTCGCCGCCACGCACCCCTATCCGCGCCGCCTCCCCACTGCAGGCCAGCCCCGCCCCCGCTCCCTTCACGCCCCGCCGCCTGCCCACTGCAGGCCAGCCCCGCTCCCTTCGTCCCCGCCGCAGCCCCTCCCCCCGTCCTACCGCCATGGCCCTCCTCCACCGAGCTCTCTAGGGCCGCATCCCGCTCCCCTCGTCCTACGCACCCCTAACCGCAGCCCCCTCCCCCTGGCTTCCCCTCGTCCTCCACCGAGTTGCGCTCGCGGTGAAGGCCCCCTCCTCCACCGAGCGACGGCGGCTGGGGCTGCCCCCTCTCCACCGAGCGGCAGCAAGGCGCAGGTATGTACTAGATTTTTTTTCATTTTTTTCAGTTAGCATATATTACTAGTATGTTGGATTTATTAGTACTAGTTCTAGATAGTGTTGTAGGTGGATTTAGCACATTAGGGTAGCAAAATGGATATAGTGTTGTAGGGTAGTACATTAGGATAGCAAAATGGATATAGTTCATTAGGGTAGCAAAATGGATATAGTACATTAGGGTAGTACATTAGGTGGATTTAGTACATTAGGGTAGTAAATTAAGTAAATTACAGTAGGTGGATTTAGCAAAATGGGTATATAGGTAGATGTAGCAAAATGGATACACTACATGTGGCATATTTGGATGTATTTGGTACAATGTTAAATGAAACTAGCTAGTGGACACTAAAATATATGTGGCATATTTTAGTACATTTCGGTAAGGGCTCCCCGACCCTGAACAATATATGTGGCATATTTTGGTGCAAAAAAAGAAACTAGTGGACAATAAAATAGATATGTGGAAATTTCAATTGATAAACTATTCTTCTTCGTGCAGGATATCTATTGAGTTTGAGGGTGGGGTTGTCGACGGCATAGGGCATTTTGCGGGAGGTTCACTAATCTTCTTCACCTCTCGATCACGCTTCGAGGGTAAAAATTTCTTCTCCTCTCTTGTACCTAGGGTTATTTTCATGTCTAAATCACCAAGTCTGTCGGGTTACCTAGGCGTCTATTCCCGACCGTAAGGGTTACGCGGATAAATATGCATTAGTGGTCTCGCATATTATATAACCGTAACTCTTACGGAATTTATCGGGACAGCTGAAGGATGCGTAGTTGGGTACGTTTTCCCTGTTCTACTTCGGTCCACGACAGGATTTCGGCAGCGCCTTCCCATTGTTCTTCGGATGCACATTCCTCTTGGCATTTTGTCGAGACGTGTATCGGGAGAGCAGCGGGGAGGTGCTGACGAAATTCTATCTTGGATCGGTGTAGAGCAGGGAGAACGTACTTATTCTACGGATCCGTCGGTTGCTAGGACCCTCTTTACCTATTAGAGAGATAAGCGTGTGTATGGCGTAAAATCTATGTTTGCTAAAATTAACCGAACTAATACCGGATTTATTTAATGTCATGATTAATTGAAATATATGTCTGTTTTCGTACTGATTAGAGGATGGAGAATCGTGACTGGATGTATGATGGCAGAATCAGTCAGTGGAACTATACTCAGGAATGGGGAGCAAAGACCGAGCAGTTTGTGAACAAGGCTTTTAATATCTCTAGCAGACCGAGAACAGTATTTTGCCCTTGTAGAAAGTGCGCTAACGAAAAACCACAGGATAAGGAAACTATGAGTACTCACTTGCTCAAGTTCGGCTTCACACCGTCCTACCAGACTTGGACTTTCCATGGAGAAAAGTTATCCAAACATGCTAGGATGGAGGTGCGGCAGATTCAGCCTAGGAGAGAATATGATACTGGGTTTGATAAGTGCTTAGAAAACATGGCTAATGGTAATGTGCCTGAAAGCCCTCGTGTAGAGGCGGAGACACCTCAGGATGCGGAGACAAGTGAGGAGCCGGAGATAAACACAAAGAAGTACTACGAGGCTTTGTTTGCTTCGCAGAAACTCCAACATGTTAATGCAGATGTAACCCAATTAGATGCCATCACTCTCCTTATGGCATTCAAGTGCCACAGGAACTTGTGCAGAGATGGGTTCGATGAACTTCTGGCCGTCGTTGGTAGCATTCTGCCGAAAGGGCATCTCTTGCCGCAGAACTTTTACCATTCAACCAAATTTCTCAGTGACCTTAAGATGTCATCTCAGCAGATACACGCTTGTCCAAAGGGATGCATGCTATTCACAAAGGAGCACGCCGACACAAATTATTGCATCCATTGCAAATCCTCTAGGTTCTTTGAGGTTGACCCCAATGGTGATGGTCAGAAGAGGCAGACCGTGGTTGCGCAGAAGATCCTCCGGTATCTTCCAGTCCTACCGAGGATCCAACGGCTCTTCATGCACGAAGATACTGCTCAACAGATGCAGTGGCCCGTAGAAGGGAAAAGATACGTCGACAAGATGATACATCCGTCGGATGGTAGTGCATGGAAGAACTTTGCCGGTGACTCGAGGAGCGTAGCAGTTGCGATATCAACCGGTGGGTTTAATCCATATGGTATGTCGGATGCAACATACAGTTGTTGGCCAGTGTTCGTTATTCCCCTGAACCTCCCCCTGGCGTATGCATGAGATCAGAGAACATGTTTGTGTCGATGATAATCCCAGGGCCAAAATACCCGGGTAAGAACATGAGCGTGTACCTGGAACCGCTGGTGGATGACTTGCTTCGTGGTTGGGAAGGTCGCGGGATCCGAACATATGACGTAGCAAATAAGGAGCACTTCGATATGTATGTATGCTACCACACATCTCTGCATGACCTACCAGCACGTGCTTTGTTCTACGGGTGGTGTACACATGGGAAGTGGCCTTGCCCCGTGTACAGGCAGGCTGTGACTTTCTTCTGGCTTGATAAGGGAGGCAAGTATTCATATTTTGATGAAGCTCGACAGTTCCTTAAGGATAATCATAAATACAGGAGTGATAAAAAAGTTTTAAGAAAGGTCGTGTTGTCCATGACCTGAAGCCACTTCTCAAGACCGGACATGAACTCAAGGCTGAGTTAGAAGCTCTCCAGCCTAGCCCCGATAGGAATGGTTTCTTGGGATATGGGGAGACACACCAATGGACCCACAAACCGTGCTATTGGAAGCTTCCTTACTTTGAGGATCTCGAGCTCCCCGCATAACATTGATATAATGCACACCGAAAAGAATATTAGCGAGGCCCTTTGGAGCACAATCATGGATACTGAGAAGACGAAGGATAACATCAAGGCTCGGATTGATCAAGAAAAATGGTGCGATAGGCCAAAGTTGAATATGCAGCCACCTGCTGGCGCCAAAAAAGGGTGGACTAAGCCAAAGGCTCCGTTCTGCCCAACAAAGCCCCCAAAAAGGGAGATCTTCCAGTGGATCGCGCAATGTTTGTTTTTCCCTGATGGGTACGCAGCCAACTGGATGAGGGGTGTGAACATGCAAACTTTGCGAGTACAAGGGCTCAAGAGTCATGACTACCATGTATGGCTTGAGCGGATAATGCCGGTGATGATTCGAGGCTATGTCGATGAGGAGACTTGGCGAGTGCTGTTGAGGTTGAGCTTTTTCTTCCGCCAGATTTGTGCTAGGGAGTTAGACACCAAAGTGGTTGAGAAGCTACATGAACAGGCACCCGAGTTGCTTTGCGATCTAGAGAGGCTCCTTCCGCCAGGGTTCTTTTATCCGATGCAACATATGATCTTGCACCTCGCGGAGGAGGCTCTAAAGGGGGGCATGCATGGGGCCGTTGGCAGTTTCCGCCTGAGAGAGAAACGAAGAAGCTTCGTGAAAAAACAGGCAATAAATGCAAGATCGAAGCATGCATTGCCGAGGCAGTCCTTAACGAGGAGGTGGCAAACTTCACCACTAAGCACTATGATGCCAACATTCCCACAAAGCACAACCCAGTCCTTCGTTACAATGCCGCCAGCACTGAAGATGTACCCAATCTTAGCATCTTCGTAGGGCTTGGTGGCAAGTCAAGTGGCTCAAAGAGGTACACAACGAATATACATGAGCAGGACTTGATCCACTCATATGTCTTGAACACCATGGAGGAAGTGAAGCCATACATCGAGTAAGTGCTCACCATTTAGTTATTCCTAGAAATTCACTCGTATGTGGGTAACTCTTCCTCTTTACATTGGTATAGACAATTCACTCATAAACATTGGAGGTATACCCACAGGAATCCCACCCTAGAAGAATCTAAGGATCTTTTCGATAAGGGTGGTGGTTTCGGTTTCATTAGCTGGTTCTGTGGTTTGGTACTATTCTATCCAACTTTGCTTGCACTGTTGACATTCATTGGTCATTTTTCGTTCTAAACTTATCGTGCTAAACTTGTAGGCAAGGACCGACGAAGAGATGAATCCCGAGCTAAGAAAAATTGCCAGGGGCTTTAACCATTCCGTCCGCACGTTCAATGCTTATGACGTGAACGGGTATCGCTTCCATACCCATGAATACACAACAAACCGGCCCAACCGGAAGGCAATAAATAGTGGGGTGGTATGTAAAGGTGATGATGGACTCCATTACTATGGAAGAGTCGAGGGTATATACGAGCTGAATTACAGGTTTGACAAAGGGTTAAATCCCGTCGTATTCAGATATCATTGGTTCGACCCACGTCGGGTGAGACGGGATCCTGAAATTGGATTGGTCGAAGTTGAAAGAAGCTCCGTTTATAAGGGAGAGGATGTGTACATTTTGGCTACCCAGGCCTTCCAAGTATACTATCTCCCATACCCGTGCAAAAACCCGGCAAAACGTCTACATGGATGGGATGTTGTGGTGACGGTACCTTCACGCAATAGGCCGCCCCCGCCAAACAAGGATGATTACCGCCGCGTAGACCCCTCAACAAAGGATGCCGAGTTTTATCAGGAAGAAGGGCTCCCTGGTTTTTTCACTGTTGACTTGCCGGTCGATGATGACATGGTCGTAGACGATGAGCAAGAAGAAGATGCGGGCATGGAGGAAGACAATGCAGAAGATGAAGTTGAGGATGTTCGTGGCAAGCAAGGCGTGAGTTTGCTGGAGGCGTTCAAAGCAGGCATTAACCTCGATCCAAAGGGACCACCTCCAGGTTTCATTGATGATTATTGGTGCAACGAGCCTGATATCGATGACGAAACATGTGGTCCCGTTACTAATGTCGACATAGGCTTCTAATCTATGTAGTATTAATAACTCTATGTAATAGTGATTGTCGAGCTGGTTTATTTGTAAGAACTATGTGCTTACTAATTTTCATCTATTTACATCATTGTTGCTTTCACTAATTTTCATCTATTTACATCATTGTTGCTTTCACTAATTTTCATCTATTTACATCATTGTTGCTTTCACTAATTTTCATCTATTTACATCATTGTTGCTTTCACTAATTTTCATCTATTTACATCATTGCATATTAATAAACTACTCTTTTCATTGTGTTTGCAGGTGATTGAAACATGACAGGAGGAAAGGGCAAGGGCATTCAAAAAAAGCTCAAGGACTTGGCGGACATTGTGACGAATCCGAGTGGTTTGAAAAAAGCTTCAGCATCGGCCTCGAGACGGCGTGATAGTTCTCCACCGTTCCCACCCCAGCGGCGTGGGAGGCATGGGAGGAAGGATCCTAGCCCCCCCCCCCCCCCCCCACAGCCGAGGATGAGGAGGATGCTGATGACGCTGAGGAGCAGGAGGAGCAGGAGAGTGAGGAGCACGAGGAGCAGGAGGACGACCAGGAGTACGAGGAGCAGGAGGAGGAGGGTGGGGAGGAAGGGTAGGTGGAGGACTTGGAGGACCACTCGGAGGATGAGGGGCTGGGGGGTCTACCGTTTGAGGCTGACGGCAGCGTAGTTTGGGAACCGCCAGCGGAGGAGTACGTGCCACCCTCCGAAAATTTGAAGCCACGTGACAAGAAGCCGTATAAGCGTGGGATAACGAGACTCCCCAGGATAAAAATGTGGCCCTATAGCCATGTTGTTCTCGTGCCCGCTGGAAAGAGGTAAATGCTGATTTTGGCTTTTCATTAACGGAATTTCATCACTGTCGAAATTTTTATCACATACATACTAATTATGGCTTTTCATTGTGCGGTTCGTTCATGTATGAGGATCCTAATCAAAAGGGTGGACGTTGCTACGCGAACATCCTTGGAGGCCTTCTTAGGAGCAGATTCCCTGGGCTTGTCGATCTCCCTGGTGGTGGCGTCGACGTAGCTTGGACTTGGAAGCACTAAAGCTACGCTCCGGATCTGGACACCGATTGCGACAACATGCAGAAGGTGGTTGTACAACTTTTTTGGGTATGTGATTTTTAACGTCTCAGCATTCTAACACTCCGAGGTTGACACTAGTTGCACTAATGGCTTTGGTCCCTTGTTTACCTATGTGCATGGTTTTAGCGATACTACACGAAGGCTGCTGGTCGTGAAAGGCAGTGCGATGCGGTCCTACACGAGATGTGCAAGAGGAGGGTGATTGGCATGCACTACGAGGCACGTGTTCAGTGCGTCCGCGACTGGCATGCCGACCGCCGTATTTGGATGACTAAGGACAAGGCTCGGCAAACGCTCATGGCACCATGGCAGTATCTGCAGGTAGTTGCATTTCTGTGTTATTATTTTCTTGACCGCCATGCAGTTTCTGTTATACTAATGGGTGTACCTTGTGAATTTAGAACCCTCCTCAGTATGTCGGTAGCGACAGACGCTGCTTTCTAGCGATGGTAATGTGGTGGACGTCCCCCCTACCTCAAGAAGCACGAGGAGGCAAAGAAGAGGCGGGAAGAGATGGGAGGTGGATCACATATCCAAGGTAGCATCCCCCTCGCCCTTCACATCCAAAGAGAGGTGAGAAAATGTTTCCTTCATTCTTTGCTTTCACGTGATTGTTTACTCCGCAAGGGTGTCCCCCTTCACTTAATTACATGTTCTCTTCCGCAGGAAACTGCAACAGGCATGAAGCCAAGCTTATTTGGCCTCTATCAAAAGATGAAGACCAGGAAGAAGCCGCATCCTAAGACGGGGTCCATGTGGGTCAACGAGGTATCCGAGGTCAAGTGTGCAACATACATCACAGGGTACAAGCAGAAGCACGGCGAGGACTCCGATCCACTCACCGAGGAGTTTGACCCCGAGGTTGCGGTGCTGGCGGGAGAAGGCCTGAAGCATGGCCGCCTATGGATTGGTGACGGGTCCGGTGACCCAATGACCATTCCATCTCTATGCCAGGCCCGTAGTGGTTGTAAGAGTGGCGGGCCTCAGGTGCAGACCCGCCCACGGGCTTCGGATATAGCTATGGACCGCTTACGGGTATGTTCTTCATCGGTCCTCTACGCTTAATTACATGTTTTCCATTGCAATGTTAATGACATATCGCGACGACACAATGTAGGCGGAGATGGAAGCAAGGAAACAGAGAATCCGAGAGGAGTCCCAGCAGCGGCAGGCACAGCTGGAGCAGCAGCTTAAGGAGCATCAGATGCAGCAGGCACAGAGGCAGCAGCAACAGTAGATGATGAGCTGGTTTATGAACCAGCAGCTTCTGACTGCTGCACCGGGGAGTATTCCTACTCCTACTCCTCCTTTCGCCTTCTCGTGGGTAAGTGGTTAACTTAATATCTCCATCTTATGTTATCTTGTCTCATTGTTTAATGGTCGTAATATTTCCCCATGTTGTAGTTGCCCGGGTACTTACCAGCTGGTGGGTCGACGAGTGGATCGAACGTGCCGCCCTTCCAGGAACAGCCCAGTCAGAGCCCGATGACTCCTCATACCCTCGCCAATCCGAACATCATCCGGAGCCTGACGCAGTTTCCAGGTGAAAACATGTCACTTGTAGAATTTCAACTTGAAGATGCAAAATTGTAGCTATGCCACTTGTAGAAAATGTAGCAATCTCATGATTTTTCTTTTGACCGTGTATAGGAGAAGGACACGGAGGAGACGGAGAAGGACACAGAGGAGACGGAGAGGGACATGGTTAGCTACCATCAAGGTTAGTTCTCCTAATTTTGGGTTCAAAATGTAGCCATGCCACGAGACTTGTAGATTATTGAGCCATGCCATGTCTTAGCCAAACTTAGCCATAGAGAAACATAGCCATAGTGGAAAACATGAACTTTTCCATAGAAATAGAGCTTGTAACTTGTATATTGAATTTACTCTCATGTGAGCCACTTGTAGAGGTTTCTAAGTTTCTCGTTTGATCATATCTAGTATGGCATGTGAATCTTATATATTTGCTTTTGATTTTGTAGGAGGAATCACTCCGGAGGTTGATCTTCACCGTTTGTGGCCTACATGTTGACTATATGTTCCTATGGAGTGAGGACTTATGGTTGGTGAACTTGTAATATTGCAAGATCAACATGTGGAGCTATTTTGTGGTGTGAACTCTATGTGAACATGTGGAGCTATTTTGTGGTGTGTTTGATCTATTTGTGATGTGTTTGATGTATTTGTGCAAAACTTTCGTTATATGCATGCATATGTGCTCTTGTGATGTCACAAATGTTGGCCTTTATATATATATATTTGTTTGAAATTTGCAAATGCAGGAAATATAGCGAAAAGCAACAAAATGCAGCAGCTCCTTTGCCGTGTGCATGCACACGGCAAAGGACATTTGGTCACTTTGCCGTGGGCGTACACACGGCAAAGGAGACATGTGGCGCCAGGCTGTAGAATCTGGCACGCCGGGGTGGTGGCTCCAGGAGTTTTGCCGTGCGGAAGGGAGAACAACGCACGGCAAAGAAGAACACACGGCAACACGCCAGGCTCACGGCAAAGGAAATCTCACGGCAATACGGTAGCGCACGGCAAAGTAAAGCCCACGGCAAAGCGAAGACGCACGACAAAGACCAACGCACGGCAAAGAAAAGCTCACGGCGAAGACAACCGCACGGCAACGCGCTAGACACAGGGCAAAGAAAAACTCACGGCAACGCCCTGGACACACGGCAAAGACCAACGCACGGCACAGACTGGGCACTCCGTTTGGGCACGAGATGCCCGTTAACTGTTTTACTTTGCCGGGCTGCTGGAAAACTCACGGCAAAGGTCTTTACTGTGCGTCCCGGGGAAAGCCCACGGCAAAGTCGCTTTGCCGTCCCGCGCGCTGCCGTTCACTCTTTGCTGTGGGTTGACTCACGGCAACGGCTTTGCCGTGTTTTATCATGTCTTTGCCGTGTGTTTCTGATACACGGCAAAGGAGAAGATTCCTATAGTGGATACATTTGAATCTAGATAAAACCAAGTCAGTTATTTCTATAAGGGGGAGTAATAATAACAACTAAGCCCTTGAAGCGATGACTAAAGTCTACAAGCAACGAATGGAGTCGAAGGTATGTCGGCGTCCTCCTACCTCTCTCACCACCGGAGTGGAGCAATTCTTGACATTCTGTCCATAATTCTCTAGCATCCAGCGTCGAAAACAAAAAGGAAACTTTTCATTTGTTTCTGAAAAAAGAAGAAACGGGCAGTTCAAAAACAAAAACAAAAACAAAAACAAAAGCGATATTTTACGGAAAATAAAACGGAATGTCCTAAACGGAAACGAAAAGAAAAATTCGATATTTCCGGCGGAAACGAAAAAGGTAAGGATTCTGGAAAAATAAATACAGAAACTTTTCGAAAATATATCCTAGCTAGTCCATGTATACTTTGAGTCGGTGATTTTTCTTCTCTTGGCTAGCCATGGAATATATCTAACTAGGGCCTATAATATACATGCAACCAGACCAGGTTACTTACTAAACTCATGAAAGGGATAGAACCTATTAATAATCATCAGCATGAGAGGATCTAAAAATAATAATTATTACAAATAAGTCCTTAAACCATGACTACAAGCAACGAACAGATCGAAGGAACGCCGATCGTCCTCCTCCCTCCCTCACCAACAGAGTCGACCAATTTTTGACCTGTTGTCCACAATTCTCACATCCACGATTCAAAACGGAAAGGAGACTTTTCACTCGTCTCTCAAGAAAAAAGAAACGGGTAGCTAAAAACGGAAGGAAAACGGTATTTTACCAAAAAGAAATGAAATATTCTAAACAAAAACCGTAAAGGAAAATGGAAGGTATTTCCGACAGAAACGACAAGGACTCTGAAAAAACAAATACGAAAACAGAAATATAACCCAGCTATCCCATGTATAAAATAGAACTTTGAGTTGGCGATTTTCCTTACTCTTGATGGGCCATGGAATATATCTATCTATGGCCTATATTACACATGCAACCGGATCCGTAACTATTTAGGTAAGGGTGGTACTACGTGTCCTTCGGGGGATATTTTCCCCGGATCCCCCACGTCGACGTACGTCATGTGTCTCCGAAATCAGTATCTCCTCCCGCATTTGCTACAGACGACCCGTTTTTGCTACATGTAGTTTGGCAAAACAACTCGTGCTGCTCAATAGCACACCTCGAGATCTTCCTCCTCTTTATATGGACAAGTTACAAGGATGGACTTGTGCCACAAGTCAAGGTTACAAGAATTGTACTACAAGAAAAGGATCCTAACTAAATTAGGTAGGCAATATGCGATGAGAGTCGGTCGGTCCCTTTAACACACCCCCGCAGCCTGAACTCGGTGTTGCACTGATGTTTAGACTAGACCAAAATTCTTGAAACAGCGCAGTCGGTAGCCGCTTTGTAAAAATATCCACAAACTGAGAGCTAGAAGGTACGTGCAAAATACGAAGAGCACCAAGAGCTACCTTCTCACGGACAAAGTGAATATCGAGCTCAATATGCTTCGTTCGTCAATGTTGAACTAGATTGGCCGAGAGATAGACGGCACTCACAAAATCACAATAAACAACCGTGGCATTGTCCAGTGGGTGGTGTAGTTCCTATAACAAGTTGTGGATCCAATAGGTTTCGGCAACAGCGGTGGCAACAGCTCTGTAATCGGCCTCGGCCCTAGACCGGGAGACCGTGGGTTGTCGCTGAGACGACCATGAGATGATATTATCACCCAAAAACACGTAGTATCCTGACGTGGAGCGGCGGGTATCCGGGCATCCTTCCCAGTCAGCATCCGAAATAGGCAATCAAGAAAGTGGAAGAAAAAGGTGAGTGTGAGGCCATGATTCAGGGTGCCTTTGAGATAGTGTAGTGTACGCTTAATGAGAGAAAGATGGGGTTCACGAGGATCATGCATGTGGAGACAAATTTGTTGGACAGCATAGGAGAGATCACGGCGAGTAAGATGATATATTGGAGAGCCCCTACGAGACTATGATATAGAAAGGAATCAACTATAGGATTGTCATGGGAGGAGGGTAGTTTAGCTTTGGTGTCGACTGAAGTGGTGGAAGGATAACAATCAGACATGCCAGCACGAGAGAGAACATCTAGAATATATCGATGAGAACATCTAGAATATATTGACGACATTGACTGAGCTGAAGGGATGATGGTGTACGGGAGATAGAGATGCCTAGGAAGGGATAGAGAGGACCTAAGTCTTTCATGGCAAATTCACGACTGAAAGTGTGGATGATAGACTGAAGAAGGGCACGTATGGAGGCTGTGAGAATTATATCATCGACATATAAAAAATATAAGCTGTGTTGGACCCGGAGTGAAGAGTGAATAGAGAAGTATCAGATTTGGATTCAGAAAAACCAATGGATTTAGCAGAGGCAGAACGTTGAAACTAGGCACGAGGATCTTGTTTTAAACCGTAGAGAGATTTGAGGAGATGACAGACATGATTAGGATGCGAAGGATCAACAAAGACAGAAGGGCTATTGACTATAAACCTCCTCATCAAGGTTTCCATGGAGAAAGGCATTTTTGACATCTAATTGATGTATTGACCAGTTGTTAGAAAGATAAATAGAAAGAACAATGCGGATGGTGGCTGGTTTGACTACAGGACTAAAGGTTTCATCAAAGTCTATGCTCGGCTGCTGAGTGAAGCCACGAACAACCCACCGTGCTTTGTGGCAAGAGAGAGAACCATCGGTGTTGTGTTTGTGATGAAAATCCACTTGCCACTGGCAATGTTAGCACCCGGGGGAGGAGGAACAAGTGTCTAGGTGCCATTGGCCATGAGAGCATCGTATTCCTCCTACATGGCTAGACGCCATGAAGTGTTAGAAGAGCTGGAAAATAGGTTTGAGGAATAGGAGAGGAGACCGTAACGGATAGATTGAGATTTTCTGGTGGTCCTAGTAGCCAACCTGTCATACTACGTGTGTGATGAGTAGGGGGAGGTCAGGTCGAGGTGAAACCACGGCAGAGATGTCTGTCGCGGCAGAGAAAGTGGAGGGTGGGGCTGTCACGGCAGGATTTCTTGCCGCTGGGTGGTATGCCGCGGCAGAGAATAACATACGGGAGTCTACCGCAGCAGGAGTTTCTAACGTGTGTTTGCCTGCCACGGCAAAGATTTGAGGGGGATTTTCTGCCACGGCAGGGAGCTAGGGTGATTTATGCGAGGAAGAAGGGAGGGTGGAAATAATGGCTGGAGTGCTTGTGGTGTCAAGGATGGGTGGGTCAAATATGTCGAGGGGTTGTGGATGTGATGGTTGTTGAGTGGAGGCGTAAGGTAGAGTGGACTCGTCGAAAGTAACATGGCGAGAAATTAGAATGCGACGAGTGGTAAGGTCTAGACAGCGGTATCATTTATGCCTAGGAGGGTAGCCAAGAAAAACACATTTGGTGGATCGAGGCGCGAGTTTGTGAGTAGCGGTTAAGGAGGTGTTTTCATAGCATAGACAACCAAAGATACGGAGATGATCATAGGTAGGGTGAGTACCTAAGAGTATATAGTGAGGTGTATTGTTTTTTAGGGCATAGGAGGGTCGCATATTTATGAGATAGGTTGCAGTATGTAACGCTTTGGCCCAGAGGTTTGAAGGCATGGAGGCATGAAAGAGGAGAGATCGGATGACATCTTTTATTGTATGAATGGAGCGCTCAGTTGTGCCATTTTGTTGGGATGTATAGGGGCAGGAGAACCGAAAAAGTATGCCATGCTTTGTGAAGAAATCGTGGAGTTTGAGATTATCAAATTCTTTCCCGTTGGCACATTGGATTGTAAGAAGAGGAAGTTGAAAGTGAGTAGTAACAAACGCATGAAAGGCGACAAAACGTAGCATAGACATCAAACTTTTTGCGTAGTGGAAAGCTCCAAAAATAATGAGAAAAATCATCAACGATGATATGATAGTAGACATATCATGTGGAGCTCGGGATTCGTGAGGTCCATAAATCACAATGTACAAGTTCAAACAGATGACTAGTGGTAGATTGCAAAGAGTGAAACAGGAGCCTAACATGTTAGCCTAATTGACATGCATGACACAAGGAGGGTCTTGATTTATTGGCGGAGGCCGTCTTGGATGGATGAAGAGTCATTGTGGTGTGGAGGCTTGGATGTCCAAGACGGTGATGCCAGGTGTCGTGGGAGGTGATAGCGAGGTGGGCTTCGGCATTGGCGGAGCTGCAGAGAGTGTAGAGGGGACCCGGGCTATCACATTTAAGGATCACGGTCCTGCTGGGAAGAGCCTTCACCAAAAAACCAAGAGGATCAAATTCGATTGTGCAATCATTGTCGGATGTGAATTGATGAACAGAAATAAGGTTTTTGATAATATGAGGAACTAACAATATGTTGTTGAGGTAGATAGGTTTGGAGAGAGATTGAAGAGTTTTGGATCCTATGTGTATGACAGGGAGGGTGGCACCATTACCAACACTTATGGATTGTGGAGGAGAGGGACGGAGGGAGTGAAAATTACCAAGATCAGATGCCATATGGGAGGAGGTGCCCGGTGACCATGCACCAGTCATTGCCGGGGATCTGCAAGTTGTGGAGGGCGGCGAGTAGGGCAGGGTCGATCTGCTGCTACTATTGCTACTATTAGTGAGGGTGAACTTGTCCTTGAGTGGTGTAGGCATGGGGCATCATGCCGGGGCATGGGCCGAGGAGGCTAGTGGAGGGTGTGCACCGCAGCGTTGGAGCCAACGTACGGGGCTGCCATGGAGCCTGCTAAAGCTGCTGTTGAAAGGCCCGAGTGGGAGTGCCTGTCTAGGGATTGTACTGCCAGGGTGTGTCGCGACCACGGACATGTCCACCGCGACCGCCGCGGTTGAAGAAGTTGTTGAATTAGCCGTAGCCGCGTCCATCACTGCCCCCGGAGCGATCATAGGAGACACGATCGCCCTGGGAGTTGGTGATGCCTCGTGGAGAGCGCTCATGCTCCACATGTTCACGCTCGGCGATCACGTTGTTGCCACTGGCCTAGAGGGCCGTAGAGGCGGTGTTCCTATCATCTGTGGGATGTTGTGTCTCCTCGATGATGAGCGTTGAGCGTGTTTGAAGGAACGATGGAAAGGGGGGGCTAAAACGGAAGGAACGAATGCAAGTGGGCGTAAGTGTCATTGTGACCACGAAGAAGCATCATAACCATAGTCTCATTGCTGATGGGTTGGCCGATGTCGGTGAGGAAGTTATCCAGGGTCGAGCTTTGCGCAATAGTCGTTGATGGAGAGTTCGCCTTGTGGGGTGTTGTGGAAGTCCGCCTCGAGCTAGATGGCGCGATGTTTCTTGTTGTTACGGAAGAGGTTCTCGATGGCGTCCCAGATCATCCGAGTTGTAGAGCCTGGCCACATGACAACGACGAATAGGTCGGTGGAGATGGAGCCGTAGATCTAGGAGAGGACGGTGAAGTCGTCACGTCCCCAATTCGAGGTGGGGGAGGTGTCGGAGGGTGTGGCTTCCCCCATGATGTGTGCCGATAAACCGTAGCGGCTGAGAGCGACGGTGAAGAGTTCACGCCAGGGGGTGTAGTTGCCGCTGTTGAGATCCAAGGTGATGGGAACATGAAGCTTGATGGAGGTGGCATAGGTGGAAGGGCTAGGTAGAGGAGCAGTGTTGGGCTAGGTGGTGGGGCAGTTAGGGTGGTCGTTGTGTTGGGATCGGCAGCCTGGCCGGCAGCTAGTTGGGAGAGTCGGGCCTCACGCGCGTCGAGTTCTTCGGTGCGGGTAGCGAGCTCGTGCTCCTTGGCGATGATCTCATCGGTAGTCATAGTGGGGGAGGATAGGAGGAAGGGGTCTAGGGTTTTGGGAGGGGGGTTTTTAGGATGCGGCCTGCTCTGATACCATGTAGTTTGGCAAAACAACTTGGTCCGCTCAATAGCATGCCTTGAGACCTTCCTCCTCTTTATATAGACAAGTTACAAGGATGGACTTGTGTCTCAAGTCAAGGTTACAAGAATTGTAATACAAGAAAAGGATCCTAACTAAATTAGGTAGGCAATATGCGATGAGAGTTTGTCGGTCCCTGTAACACTACATATTGTCCATCTTTTGCTACATGTAGCGAAAGCCGGTTCGCTCTAGAAAATATAACAAAAAATGGCTCCCGTCGGAGACCTCTCTGGAAGCTCTGTAGCAAAAAAATGTGCTAATGTAGGAAAACTCAATTTCGCCAAACACATCGACAGTGGCGTTGCCAGAGATTTTCGTCGAAGACCTTGTAGCAAAAACTTTTTTTTAGATCGTAGCAAAAACTTATAGTATTGCAGAAAAACACATGAACGGTGTAGCAAAAACTTCCATCGGTTAGCAAAAAATATTTTTTCATATTATGCAAGTCCACGAAAACGCATGTAGCAAAAATTCCAACGAACTTTTGCAGCACCGCCACCATGCCTTTGTAGCAGCTGCGTCATGCTATGGTAGAAGTCGTCCTGCCATTGTAGCGGCGCCGCCCAGCCATTTTAGCTACGTCGTTGTGCCATTGTAGCAACGGCGTCGTGCTATGGGAACAACGCTCATGTACTATCGTATCAAAGAGAGGATTTGGGGGTTATCTGTAGGTGTCGATACATGGCCGTAGCAGCCATAACCTAGCCTTCCTACAGCGCCGCCGCAACGCCGTCATCGCCAGGACCCATGCTCGCATACACAGTGGTCGCCTCACCTCAAAGCAGCACCATCGTCCATTACAAGGTCGTTGGAGAGATGGAGGCCATGGCGGAGGCCGCAGGCGTCGCGCGGCAAAGGGCGAAGGCCACAGTCGTCGCGCGGCAAGGGGAGGTGGCGCGCGGCAATTGCGATAGGTCGTGGCAAGGATGGCGGCAGCAAGGGCGGAAAGGACAGCGGCCGCGCGTTGCGGCAAGGACAGCGGTGGCGAGGAAGAAGGCCACGGGAGAGGAGACACGCTATTTTGGGTGGGCCCTCCGTGTCCGCGAGCGAGCGATGACTCGGGGGATCGTTTCGTTCGACCCCCCGCGAGAGGTGGATCCATTTCCTTTCAAGTAAGCATCTTAGGATCTACCTGAAACTACTTATGTGAACTATGTGCCCGTGGAAGTGTTGAACTATGTGGGCTACTACCTCTGTTCCATAAAACAAGGCCTGCAATTTTTCTAAAGTCGGATGTAAAGTTTGACCAAGACTATTGAAAAATTTGTTCAAAATTATGATACTACATAAATATAATATAAAATGTATATTGCCGTGTATATAGCATGGTAGCTATTGATATGTTTTTCTAAGAAGTTAGTTAAACCTTACATTGTTTGACTTAAAAAAACTTTATATGTGTTATTTTCAGTTGTCGCTTGTCGAAATTCTGAGCTAGAGATGGTGTGGCTCACGGGTGCATATGAACCTATTATAAAATATTTTAAAAAAAAATAAAAATTGTGAAAGATAAATTTTGGTTGGATATCCAGATATTCTATGTTTGTACATAAGTTTTCTAGAGAAAAAAGTATTTTAAAAAATTGTCTATGAATAGTCATATTGGAGTATCGAAATTTATCTTTTTACATGGGACATAAAAAATATTTTTTTCGCCAACAATTTGTGTGCCTACTTTCATTGACCGGATGTATAAACAAACATTTTTTCTGAATTTTTTAACATTTCAAAAAATCAGTTCATTTGCAGTTTGTGAGCCGAATTGGATTGTCGGTGGATGTATGTGTTTCACTATATGGAGGCCACCTTATAGTGCTCGTAACGTACTGAAGGATGCACATATTCAAAACTCCGGGCCGTCCAACGTGGAAACAAGGTCAGCCTTACAGCAACTCTAAACCCGTAAGAACGCGAAACCATATAAGAACTTTTTTTTATGGTTCCCGCGAGAAAACTGTCCCTACTTTATAGTTTCCCTAAAAAAAAAATAGAATTCCTTATAGTTTCGAAAATCGTAAAAAATAATCGGTGCACCGCAAATTGCCCCCGCGGAACGGTACTTCCTCGGTTTTCACAAGCGACCCGAGCACCGCCCCCTTTTCCCGCGTGAGCCTTGGCGCGCTGAAGGTTTAGCTCTCACGCCTCCCACTTCCGCCGCCGCGGTCGCCACCCGCTCATGATTTTGGTTTCTTTCGCTGCCCGAGGGTCGTCCCACGTGTGCCGCCACCTTTCCCCGTTGTCTCAACCACGAAGCTCAGAGACCCAAGCAGTGGCGGAATTGCGCGGGGCGGTGGCCGCCATGGATGCCGCCGGGAGCTTCGATTCGGTCTCAGTGGAGCCATAGGCTCCCGTATTTGGCCACCCCTTCCGCCGAGTCTGCAGCCGCCTTGAGGAGTTGGATTCGGCTGCGTTCCGCTCGCCGCATCGGATTCGAAGGTAAAAATCCCTTCCGATGTTTCGTTTCGGTCGCCGCGTTCTACTCTCTGCATCGGCCGCGTTCCATTAAACGCTGCTATGCATATGGATACGGACTTGACCCCGAGCAAGCAGCTCTTTCTCGAGGACTCGTCGTCCTCGGACGACTCGGACATTGATTATTTGATCTTCGACGACGACATCGAGCAAATGATTCTCGTCCTCGCTGCTCACGAGGATGAGCGTAGGTGGAGGCCGAAGCGCCGTGGCTCGACCGTCGTCCACTTATGCATCTCGTGCAATCGTGCGCTAGGCCACGAGATGCTCATGCACGATCATTTCGCCGAGTTACGGAATATCCCGCCCATATTTTTCGTCGCCGTTATCGAATGCTCGTGAGCTGCTCGTGAAGATTGCAGAGGGTTGCAATGCCAATAGCCGTTTCTGCCGAATTGAATGGTTTTAGCGCCTAGCATGCGGTGTTCTGGTGGACTACATCGAGTACCTCCACATTGCTGAGGGCACAACTCTCGAGTGTGTTCGTATGTTTGCCAAGACTATCATCCATGTTTTTGGTCTGGTTTATCTCCGAGCTCCCAATGAAGAGGACAGGAAGAGATAGGGCTCGAAATGAGAAGAGAGGTTGGGCGGATACTCAGTAGCATAGATTGTATGCATTGGAAATAGAAAAAATGCCCTGTGTTATAGCATGGACAGTGCACCGGCTAGAGCCGTGATCCAACCATTGTTCTCCAAGATGTGGCTTCGGAAGATCTATGGATTCGGCATTGCTTTTTTGGACTCCCGGGCTATCTCAATGGCATCAATATCTTGCAGAGGTCTCATCTTTTTGCTAGGCTTGCGAGTGGAGATGCACCGGCTCGCAACTACATTGTCAATGGTCATGCCTACACAATGGGCTACTATCTTGCCGATGGCATTTACCCCTCTTAGTCTACATTAATGAAAACCATCTCAAATCCCGCAACAAGGAAGCATGTTGAATTTGCCAAGGCACAAGAGACATGCCGAAAGGACATTGAGAGGCAAGGTTTACTATTGTTTAAGATCCGACTCGTTTGTTGGATAAGAAAACTCTTCAACATAATCATGAAAGCATATGTGATCCTCCACGATATGATCATCCAGGACGAAAGGGACTTCAATTTAGAGTTGTTCTACGAAGGGAGTACGCAGTTTTAAGCATTGTGCTCTTCGGTCTTAAATCTTTTGGTGCATGGTTGCATTCGTATCCATCCATGCTCACCTCTCTTTTTCCTCATTGCATATGAGCCGGGCAAGCAAGAGAGGGGCCCCAAATTAAGCATCCGTCCATGGAGCAGCTCCGTCAGGTGGGCGAGGCCCTCGGCGGCGTCGCGGCCCTCATGGCCTTCCACCACGAGCTCCGCGTCAACCCGCGCCAATGCCGCCTCCTCGCCGACGCATGCGCGCTAGCTTTCGACGCCGTCGCCGCCGAGATCCGCGCCCACCTCCGCTTCGACGACCGCCTCGTCGGCAGGTGGAGGCCCCTCGAGTCCCCGCTCCGCGAGCTCCACCGCGCTGTCCGCGACGCCGAGCACTACATCCGCCACTGCCTCGGCGACACGCACGGCGGCGGCGGCAACAGCAACTGGTGGGGGCGCGTGGCCGTGGCCACGCACGGCGCCGAGTGCGTCGAGCTGCACATGCACAACCTGCTCTGGTGCGTCGCCGTCGTGCTCGAGGCCGTCGAGGCTGTCGCGGAGGCCGCCGCGTCGCTCGACCCCGAGGAGCTCGCCCGGCAGCGGGTGCTTTTCGCCCGGGACTACGACAAAGACCTTCTTGATCCGGCTCTCTTCCGGCGAAGCAAGGTCGGCATGGCGTACCTGGCCACGCAGGAGCTCGCCGCGCGGATGGACACGGCGTGGAAGGAGGACAGATGGTTCCTCTCCCACCTGCTCGACGAAATGAAACAGGGCTCGTCCAAGCCGTTGTCGCGGCACGAGCACCGGCTCGCCGACCTCCTGTCCGCGCCGCGCGGGAAGATGCACCCGGCGTCCGCGCTCCTCTCCGGCGGCGACTTCCACGTACGGAGGCGCCTCTGGGGAAGCCTCAAGGACGCGCAATGGATGGGGGAGGCCATGGCGTTGAAGCACTACATCGGAGTGGAGGCGGACGAGGCCGCGGCCGGCGCCGAGATCGCGCTGCTCACCTCCGTGGCGCACCCGAACGTGGCGCACTGCCGGTACTGCTTCCACGACGAGGAGAAGCGGGAGGTGTTCCTGGTGATGGACCATCACATGAGCAAAGACCTCGGATGCTACCTGAAGGAGGTGACCGGCGGCGGCAAGCGGACCCCGCGCGCGCCGCTCCCGCTCGTCGTCGTCGTGGACACCATGCTGCAGATCGCGCGCGGCATGGAGCACCTCCACTCTAAGCATATATACCACGGTGACCTCAACCCGTCGAACGTGCTCGTCAAGCAGCGGCACAGCGCTGCCGACGCGTACGTGCATGTCAAGGTCGCCGGGTTCGGCGGTCACTCAGCCGCCGCCGCGACCAACCCAGGCCGGAAGGCGTCGGCGTCGCACGCAGCCGCCGGTGCAAACGCAAATGCCAATGGCGGCGTGAACCCGTGCATCTGGTACGCGCCGGAGGTGCTGGAGAACGACGAGGCTGTGGCTGCGGCGACGCGCACGGAGAAGGCCGACGTGTACAGCTTCGGCATGATCTGCTTCGAGGTGATCACCGGCAAGATCCCGTTCGAGGACAACCACCTGCAGGGGGACAACACGAGCAAGAACATCCGCGCGGGCGAGAGGCCGCTGTTCCCGTTCCAGGCGCCCAAGTACCTCACGGGCCTCACCAGGCGCTGCTGGCACGCCGACCCAGCGCAGCGGCCGGCGTTCAGCTCCATCTGCCGCGTCCTCCGCAACGTCAAGCGGTTCCTCGTGTTGAACCCGGAGCAGACTGACGCACCGGCGCCGACGCCTGCGGTGGACTACCTCGACATCGAGGCGATGCTGCAGAGGAAGCTCCCGGCGTGGCAGCAGGGCAGCGCGGTGGCGCCGCGCGTGGCTGACGTGCCGTTCGAGATGTACGCGTACAGGGTGATGGAGAAGGAGAAGAGCAAGGCGCCGGCGATCCTGCACATCTCCGACTCTGGCAGCGACGGGAACTCGCTGTGCGGCGATGAGAGCGTCCACAGCGGCGCGACACTGCCGGATATCTCCGAGGCGGCCTCGCCACCCATCACATGGTCACGGTCGCTGTCGGCGCGAAGCGGCGGCGGCAAGATGGCGCCATCGTCGCCACGCAGGCCGGTAGGCAAGGTGACCACCCCCAATGCAGGTAAGTGAGATTCACCCCCAACGCAGGCAAGTGAGATTGTAGCGACGTACGTCGCTCCTGCTCCTTGGACGTCGCCGATGATGCTGATAATGGCGTGACTGCAGGTCCACCGCAGAAGTCGAGGTCGATGGGAGTGGTTCGGCAACCGCCACCAAAGCTGCAGGTCATCCGACGAACTCCGAGGATAATGTCCGAAGGGCAGCTGCAAGCCGCCGTGATTCCACAATCCCGACGGCGTGTGAAAGGTGGTCAGCGTCAGACTCGGAATTAGCCTAGAAACGCAAATGCTGTCTTCTCAGGACTCCCTCTGTTAGGGCAAATACATTCATATTGAAACCTGTACATGAATTTCAGAAGTAGAGCAACTAACATTCAATGGCATTTCATCAGTCTGGCTGTAAATAATCGGATCTTTAGTGTCTATATGTTTGAAAACAAATAAAACAGGCAAAGGGAAATTTCAGACGGGTGTCATGAGCATAATGTTAGTATAACAACAGCAACAGCGGTCAAACTAAACATGACAGAGTGAAAAAAAAGGTGAGAAAAAATCATGAAAATCAACTATTAGCAGCACACAGCATGCAAGCTTATGTTTCAATCTCAATACATGGTTCCTCACTGAATAATAATACTTTATGAGTTAGGCAAATGCTTAATGCTTTACAGCCAACTTATTATTTCCCCGAGAGTGCGCGGCAACAATTAGGATCTGGAACCAGTAGTAGGATATATCGACAAGGGCTGAGAGGGCCTTATGCTGAATGGAGCCTCGGTCCTATTGTCCTTCTACTCCCCTGCCTAACAAAAAAAAGGAACTCTCAACACCTACAAAAATAGAAGTTGATAACGGCCAGGACGACTAAGTCCACTTCTTCAGTCTATCCTCATCTCTACTCCTAGAACATCCTTCACAGCCTCGTACGTGACAAAAGCAATTGCAATGGAAGGCACCACCTGAAGAGACAAGGCAGGGGCAGCAAATTAGATACAAACGGTATTCAGATGTCTAGGAAGCAGACAGACATTCGATTTTTTTTCATTAGAAATGTTACCTTCACTGAGTTGGGCACAAGACCCTTGTACAAAGCACCAAATCCTTCGTGGCGAACAGTCTTCCTAAATGCATCAATCATACCATTGTACTGGAGAGCCGCTTTGCCTTCTCCAGTAACAATAGAAGCAGCATGATTCCAACCGACCATCTGCATCCTTCTCCTGACAACATCAAGAGGGTATGCCACCGTCTGCCCTATGGTTCCAGCCACAGCTCCACATCCAAGCCTTGTGACTACATGCAACTCATTATTATCTGCAAGTCCAAATGCATTTGTACGGAGGACCCAGTCCTTCAGAGACTCGTACACAGCAAAGTTAAGGCCAACATAAGGGACCTGCAAGAAGAAAAACAAAGTATAAAGTGTTTAAGCACCCCATCAGCAGCGCACATCACATAAAGATAATTACTAGTTAAGAGGAACCTACAACTCCAATCACTGATGGAAGCCACCCTCTGTATAAAGCACGGAAGCCTTCTTCACGGTACACTGTGCCCAATGCATGGAACATACCACGGTACTGGTAAGGAGACTTATCTGTCTGCACATGTGATGTCATTCTCCATTAAAATAGCATATGGAATGAAACATAACAATGTGATAACTTATATTCAACTATCCTAATTCAGAATATTGTAATGACAGAAAGCTTGAAAACTAGGCAGTACCTGAACAGTAATCCTACCCCTGACCATATCCATGGGATAAGTAGCAGACATGGCTATGATACCAGCACAGGCTCCGGCTCCAAGGCGCAAGATTGGACTAAGCTGAGCACTCTCTGTTCAACATAGTTAACATGTGACAAAGTGTTGAATCCAGATATTTCATTTATATCTATAAATACATGACAAGAATCCCTCAAAAAAAGTATGCAAGGTAGTCAAATATGAATTCTTTAGTTGCCGTGAACAAGAATAAGTTCAGTCTGATATTGTACAAAGGAAGCTCTTGATGTATGTAACCACAAATAAAATAGTGCTCATCCTGGGGGATGTTTGGTTTCCACATTTGGTGAGTATCAAGCTATGGATTATAAGAAGGGACATTTTCATGTTCAGTTTGGGTGAGCACAAAGCTTTGTTTAGGCCTCAAGCAATGACAGAAGTTGGCGTTGACGCAACACATGACTGAGATGTAGAAGGCCATATAGGTTAAGAAAGTAACGTTATGCATATTAAAAATAAATACTACTATGAATTCACACTTTACTGAGACTATCCCTGCATCCAGTTCTTAATTTTTCACTACAAAGACACAGTGGTTGGATTTAGATGAAATCAATTCAATATAAGATTAATAATTGGAACAGTTTCATGACTTATAGTAGTTGATGGATAGGCTATCAATGCTATGAGGTGGCAAATTCAATATAAGATTAGATAGAAGAAAATAACTGGAACAGTTTCATGACTTGTAGTAGTTGATGGATAGGCTATAAATGCTATGACGTGGCAACCCTGAGTTCAGTGCCCATTTTAATTATTCCCACAAAAATGACAAAGCAGGTATAGCTGTCATTGTAGACACGATAAGACACCAGAATCAAGTGTGGTACAACAGTACGTCATATATCCACTACTAAAAAATGAAGATGCAGAACTCACAAGAACAATCTGTGTAATAAGAATAAGGGAAAGGAAGAAGACATACCATCCCCAGTCTGTTGTCGGTAAAGATACAGAACACCCCTGCAAAAAGGATACAGAAAGGAAATAACACCTTAAATATTGTTAGATGAAAACATGAGCAAGTCAATATGTGTGTCAAACTGAAATGCTCCTAACCAATTTCAGGTCAACACAGATTCATCATGCAACAAATAGAAGTTCTGCAAAGTGCAAAACCACAAATAACTAGGTGGTAGCACAAGAATCAGTTTTGTAAGGCAAGAGTAATTGCAAACAAGAACACACCTTGATGCTTGTTCGTAGCTGAAGAACTTCACAGCAGAATTTGGGACAATCCTAGCACAATTCGTCCCATTGCCCTTAAAGAGTCCACGAAGGCCTTCGGTTCTCCATATATACTTCAGCCCTTGAACTGTACCATTGTACTTGATACTGTGAGGATTTTGAACCTGTGTTAAGCAAGGTTACATAAGTCAGAGGTCCAACAGAACTATTTTAACCAAACCTTCCCTATTCATAAAGTAGACATAGACAATTTTAGTACTCCCTCCGACCCATATTATTGTTCTCAACTTTATCTAGATTCGGATGTGCCTAGTTAAGAATTTAGACTAGATACATTCGTATCTAGACAAAGTTGAGAACATTAATATGGACTGGAGGGAGTAACAGAAGTATTGGGGTCCAGCAACAAAAGCAACCTGACGACTTTAAGTGTTGTTATTCCCGATTATTCATCAGTACTGAAAGAGGCCAGTTTTAAGTTCCTCCAGATATTCAACATGGTCCAATAATTGCTACAGATGGTTATAAATAGCTATAAGATGAACTATGGTTTGGTTTATAATAAAGAGACCATAGCAAACACTGATATGGTGGATATGCAGATTTTCATCATATATATGTTAGTTTAATATCAAATAACAGAAGAAACTATTGAAACAAACAAATAAAATATAACTATTAATTTAGCCAAGCAATCTTGATGTCATACTACATGCTAAACAGAACAACATAGCCAAAACTTATGCAAAGACAAACCTATCAATAAAATTAAATCAAAACATGCTATAAGATAAAGCAAAATCAAAACATAAGAAAACTGACCTGAAGCAGGATCTTCAGTCGCTCAAGTGGAGCAACAGCAGTCCTTGATCTGTGAGAAACAACAAAGTAAACAATACACATAAGTATACAAAGCAACCATATCCACGACATCAATAATCGGTAAGTATTCTTTTTGTTGAAGAGCAAAAGGATATGCATAACATAAGCACTTAAGTAATTTAGTTCATAACATTTTGTGTCAGTATCAGGTATGCAATGTTCCCAAGTGGTCAGTAAAGAAAAAGAGAATAATAAACCCAGCTTTGACTTCAGGAAACTATAACATTTGGTAGCTAGAGTACTACCCAAGGATGAAAAGATCAACTCGCCATAGTATGCTACCAACTAAAATACTATGACATTACATCAAGTAGCCACAGTTATACAATCAGAGGCTTGCTTTAGCATTTACTAATGAAATTCCTTGACATCACAAGAATCACAATAAAAATGATCAATACATCAAATACAGAATGCACCAGTAACAAACCAGACCACAGATGATAAACAGGTATCAACATGTAAATGTAGATTCTTAAAGCCAGTGATGAATCGACATTTCATAAGGCAAAAAGTGGTAGTTTCAGCTTTGGCTTCAGCCAATGGTAACAAAATTTGATAACTACGAGTCACAGGCAAGGAAGACAAGATCAACTAGTCGTTGTCTAGTACACTAACAAAATATATAGCATTGCATCAGGTAACCCAGATAGGCACTTAATGGTTCAGCTTTAGCCTTTAGATGATGGGATTTCATGACATCACGAAGAACCTTAATAATTAAGAATATATGACAATAAAGAATGCAGCAATAATTAACACCTTAATTAAAGAATGCACAAGTAATTACGATCCCGGAGCATAAAGCGGCCAAAAAAAGATCCCGACAGATAAAGTCTGTGGTGAATCTGTTTATTTTAGGGTGGGTGGGTTTGGGGGCTTAGTTACTGGCCGAACAAAACATGGACATCAAAATGCCCAGCTCCAATTAAACGAACTAATTGTGCAGAATAGAAGTCGTAGCAATTTAATAACAATAAGAGATAGAAATATATAAAGTTGAGATTGAAATTACAATAACATATATATAACCCCAATGAACGTTTCTGTCTAAATGAGACCCCAAAGTCTACAACAACTAGGGTTTAAGTGTCAGCAAACTGATCCAAGCAAACCTAATTTAGATTAATTAAAAATGTTTTAAAGCAGAATCTCTGCGACACGTTGGAGATCACGGCTCGATCATACGTGTAATTCTCAGGGGAATGGTTCGGATCAAGGACCAAATTAATCCATGAGACGCTAATTCTAATCCTGATGCGCCAAGGGGAAGAGTTCAGGTGACGAGATCTGAGTGGCGCGCGGCGAGGGTTTAAGCGCCTGGCACAGATCACCAATCTAATAACAGATGAAATCTCGGCAGAATTCTGTCGAATCTGGGGGCCGCCACGCGGTTTGCGACACAAGCACGGCGAATTCCAAGCGAAGGTAGACAAGGACAGGGAGGAGGGAATGGAGAGCGGATGGGAGGGGACTCACAGTCCACCGGCGACGCCTCCGGCGAAGAGCGACTTGCAGACGGTGAGGACCTGGTGTCCGGGCCCCTTGACCCCCTCGCGCGCGAGCTTGGCCTCCTCCGCCAGGTTGACGATGGTGTTGACGGCCGTGTCGCCCCTGCTCTTGCCCACCACGTCCTCCGATGCCATCTCCCCTCCCCTGCCCGCGCGCTAACTAAACCCCCCTCTCGCCGCCGGCCCGGATCGCGCCCGCCAGCCGAGGAGGAGGAGGCGGCGGCGGGTTTGTTGTCCTGGGGGTTTTGGCGGCGGCGGCGGCGGCGCGGGGTGAGAGGGCGTGCGTGCGGGTGCGGCAGGGGAAGGCAAGTGGTGGGGGACGACAGGGGAGGTGGTGGTGGCTATTAACCCATTCCCGGCGTCTCGTTGCGCTATTAGCGCCAAAGCTGTTACGCCCACACAGCTAACCACATTCCTACCAGCCACTGCGGGAGGGCCCGGACAATAAGCAGCACCCATGTGTCAGTGTAACCGGTACGGCTCTTACGTGTGCGCGGTACGTTCCAGGTGGGACTGCTAATTAGCGGGAGGCGGGGGGTGGGTCGATCCGGGCCGTCCATGCTTATCCTCACCTGGCGTCAGCCTCGAGATGGGCGAACCGGGCCCCGCGTGTCGGCCAACGAATGGAGCGTATTAGCGCGACAGGTCGGAAAGCGAGAGCGGCTTAACGGAAACCTAGATCCGTCGTCGCGACGGAGCTGAGCTGATCTGATCAGGACGCCAGCTTTTCCCCGCGCGGCCTGCTGGGCTCCGATCCCATCGCACGTCTCCGGCCCTCTATGCTCTTCAATATTCTTATCTCTTCCTTTGATATTTTTACTCCCTAATAACTCATATAAATACTAAATTGAATATATAAATTACGGAGAGTGGTGTGACTGGGAACGCTACCCTAAAAAAAATAGCCGGCGTCTCCCCATATGGACTAAAAATCGCTCAAGACCATATTGGGGAAACGAGTGGAGATGCTCTAAACATCTTAGAATCTATCCGAAACTATTTACGTGAATTATGTGCTTGTGAAAGTGTTGAACTATGTGGGCTACTACCTCCGTTCCTAAAACAGAGGTAGCATATTATCGTGTAAAGTTTGACCAAGACTATTGAAAAAATTATTCAAAATTATGATACTAGATAAATATAATATAAAATGTATATTGCTGTGTGTCTAATGGCATGATTTAGCATGGTAGCTATTGATAGTTTTTTCTAAAAACATTAGTTAAACCTTACAGTGTTTGACTTAAAAAAACATTATATGTGTTATTTTTAGTTGTCGCTTGTCGAAATTCTGAGCTACATATGGTGTGGCTCACGGGTGCATATGAATCTATTATAAAAAATCTTTATAAAATTCAAAATTTCAGAAAATTGTGAAAGAAAATTTTGGTTGGATATCTAGATATTCTAGGTTCGTACATAAGATTTCTAGAGAAAAAAGTATTCTATGTAGCTTGTGTAAAAAACAAAAAATTGTCTATAAATAGTCATATTGAAGCATCGGAATTTATCTTTTTTACATGGGACATAAAAAAATTCCTTTTCGCCAACAATTTGTGTGTACTTTCATTGTCCGGATGTATATAGAAACATTTTTTCTGATTTTTTTAACATTTCAAAATATGTTTTCAAAAAATCAGTTCATCTGCAGTTTGTGAGCCGAATTGGATTTTCGGTAGATGTATATGTTTCACTATTTGGAGGCCACCTTATAGTGCGCCTAACGTAGTGAAGGATGTACATATTCAAGACTCCGGGCCGTCCAATGTGGAAACAATATCAGCCTTAGAGCAACTCTAAACTCGTAAAAATGCGAAAACCATATAATAACTGTTTTTTATGGTTCCCGCAAGAAAACTGTCCCTAGCAGACCCCTTATAATTTCGAAAATCATAAAAAAAACGGTGCACCGCAAATTGTCCATGCGGCACGGTACTTCCTCAGTTTTCGCAAGCGACCTGAGCACCACCCCTTTTTCCCGCGCGAGCCTTGGCGCGCTGAAGGTATAGCTCTCACGCCTCCCACTTCCGCCGCCGTCGCCACCCTTCGTTTATTTTGCTGCCCGAGGGTCGTTTCGCGTCTGCCGCCACCATTCCCCGTAGTTTCAACCACGAAGGTCACAGATCCAAGAAGCGGTAGAACGCGATGGCCGCCATGGATGCCGCCGGGAGCTTCGATTCGGTCTGAGCGGAGCCGTAGGCTCCCGTACTTGGCCGCCCCTTCCACCGAGTTTGCAGCCACCCCGAGGAGATTGGATTAGGCCATGTTTCGCTCGCTGCATTGGATTCGAAGGTAAAAATCCGTTTCGATGTTTCGTTCCGCTCTCTGCATCGGCCGCGTTCCATTCCGCTGCTGTGAAGATGGATACGGACTTGACCCCGACCACTTGTGCATCCCGTGCAACCGTGCGCTAGGCCACGAGATGCTCATGCACGATTATTTCGCCGAGTTACCCGTATATCCCGCCCATCTTTTCTGTCACCGTTATCGGATGCTCGTGAGCTGTTCATGAAGATTGTAGAGGGTTGCAAGGCCCATAGCAGTTTCTTTAGCTGTTGGAGAAACGCCGCCGAATTGATTAGTTTTAGCGCCTATCAAAAAATCTCCGTAGCTATGCCGATGATAGCATACGGCGTTCCGGCGGACTACACCGACGAGTACCTCCACATTGGCGAGGACACAACTCTCGAATGTTCATATGTTTTCCAAGACTAGCATCCGTGTTTTTGGTCTATTTTTGGGACCATCCAGTAAACATGGTACATGGTCTTACCGTGTTAGGCTGTAGAAAATAAGTTTTAGCTATTCTGCTATGAAGTGTCCACTTTTTCCTCTAGTTTTCCTAGGGTTCCCTATCTTCTCTCGTGTGTCCATGAGAGTCCTCCCTTTTTCCCATCAACTTCTTGCGCTTCGACGTGGATTCGCTTGCTCCTGCATGCGATCAATTTCTCTCTCGAAACAGGCATGCGCCCAGCTATATTATAGCAACCACGATTGAGACCGTTGTTGGGCCACACAGCACAATGCCCAAAAGAAAAACACAGAGAACAGAAACAGAAAAAGAAAAGAAAAGAAAAGGAAGAGAAAATAAAGCCGACAACAGTGGCTCGACGAAAAAGCGGGGGTGACCCGCCACCGCTATGTCCTCTAGAGAATTTCCACCTCGCTCCTAGCGCTCCGAAGCGTCGCGTACCAAGCAGCACCTCGAAGAAGGAATGCGACGACAACGACGTTGTTGCCCTGACAGGTGCTAGGGTTTCCCCCGATACACTACGGGAGGTGGGGAAGAGGTACACCCAACGCCCCTCGGGAAGGAAGATGACACCCGCAAGCGTCACCACGTCGGTGTCAAGACGACAAGGATTTCTCCTGACCCCTCAAAAAACCACACTTCCGGACTCTTCGAATTGCTCCACCAAGCTCGCCGCCCACCAGCACACGCCACCACGTTCTTGCAGTCACCACCGTCATGCGATTGATTTGAGTGGGGGCTGGGGTGTTATTGGTGCCTCGTTTGTAGATTGCATGGCTGACCTGCTCAAGCAGGTGCCCCCGTCAGAACCGGTGGAACCGCGAGTAGCTCCATAGAAACCCTTAGTTGATGGATCTGGTGGTAGGGATCATGCTAACAGCTCGGGTTATGCTGGTTTTGAGCAGGATCTAGAGGACCGTTTTGAAGGGATGAATCTACGTGGGGAAGAAGAAACAGATCTTGATTTTTTGGGTGAGATGGAAGATCTTATCGGTGAAGTTAGTTGGTTGGCCTTGTTTAGGGTTCACACTCCAAAACCGTTTAGTCACACACTGATGTTCAGGTAGATGCGCAATGTGTGGGGGGCTTCACAGGATGTTACGTTCAAGGTGAAAGGTACAAATTTGTGTTTGGTTCAATTTCAGCATCTTGGCAATTGGAATCGAGACATGGACCTTATTTGCGGAGACAAAAACTCCTCTCTCGCCGGGATGCTCCAACCAAAGGAGCAACAACCACAACAAGATGAGTCCTACGCCCTGGCCGCCAAGTTCCCGTGTCCTGCTCCAAAATTCTCCTAGGAGAATACTCCTGCATGCAGCAAACCTACATCTATGACCGACACCTCCCCTTCGCAATCCCTTGCTGGCGACATTGATAGAGAGGCTTTGGTTTGGCTCAGAGCATCCCAAGAGCTTCTCAACTATTGTAGCAGGGAGAGAGAAAGAAAGAGGGAGAATGAGGCGCCCAGATGGCTTAGTGATAAATGATAATATAATTCTTTGGTCCTTACATTTTGTACACATAACATTAAACTATAAAGTGAACCTTTAAATGTTTTTAAAACACTACTCCATCTATCCACGGATAAGTGTACTTATATATTGTTCTAAGTCACACTTATTTAATTTTGACCAATTTTATAGAAAAAGAAAAAAAATTCTAGAATACACCCTAGAAGGTGTATTAATTCTATGAAAGGAGTGCTAGACGACACACAACGTCGTAGAGCAGCAAGTTTGCTACCAATCAGAGGTGACAACTCCTCGATACAAGGGGTCCTAATCTCTTCCATCCGCGCACGAGGCAAGTGCAGAGAAAAGCTAAAACTATTGCTCTTAAAAATACCCGCTAAGTGCCACCTATCAAAGTCTCGAACAATCCTTGTTCTGATCATTGCAGTCGTCGGCGCGGCTTCATTGAAAACTACGTCGTACTGGTGCCTCTAGATGCACCAGAAGACCAGGATGAGCATCGTCCACATACCCTGGTGATTAGCCACAAGACAAGTCCTTCTAGTCTACTAGTGAATCATCTTGGTATCTAGGTTGGACTGCCAGTCCGGTTGGTCCCAACGCTACAGGGCGCAATCCCGGACCTCTTTAGATACCAGGCGGGCAAGTCACTTGGGTGAGCCAAATGACAAAGCCTGTCAGCCATCCAACATATGTTCTTGGAGATAAGCCACACGAAGAAATTACAACTATAAGGTGCTTACACTTTTCAGATCTGATTTGTGACTTGAGCAAAGGTGGTGCCCACCCCAAAGAAGGCGTTATAGGATGACTTTGCGGAGTACAACCCATCACTGGTCCATCGCCACACAAACTTGTCCTCCTTGTCTGGCGAGATCCGAACGCTCGCAAGCACCTGCCGGAGAAGGAAGAACTCAGCCAATGCCTCAGGACCAAGGTCCAGACCTAATCCAAAATCCACGCTCCCTAAAGGTCATCCTTGACTATCCGTGTGTTCGCATGTCTCGTCGTCACTTTGTCCGCAAGGGTAGGGGAAATGTAGGTCACCCTAGCCCCATTGAGCCCACATTCCTTCCAGAACTTCACGCGCTCCCATTGCCAACGATGAAGCATGTGGCAGCCTCAAAGATAGCTTGTGCTAATGTGGGTACTTGGAGGTTGAACTCGGCCCACAGCCTAGTGGGGTCAGCTCGCTATAGCCACGTCCATTGGTCTTAAAATATATTTTCATAATCTACCATCTACCAATTTGACACCATATATGTTGGTACACTGGTTTGTATAAGGTTAGTCAAATTTAAATAAAGTTGACTTAGGAGAAAGCTATAAGTACACTTATTCGCGGACTGGGAGGGAGTATGTGGTGTGCTTATATGCTTACATGCATTGTTTACACGTGTAACATGAACGACACTAGGCATAGCATACTGTAATGATCCATGGTAACACCATGTGCATTCCACAAGTTGAGACAAAAAAATATTATGTAAAACCGAAAAGCAAAATTCTGGATTTTGTGGCCCTATCATTTCGATGATGTACCTCAGCCATTGCATTGCTTGGTTTCGTCAGCAAGAAAGCGCTCGGAGGCCCTGTGTCGCTCCCCATGGGCGACCCGGGTGCTAACCCTAGCCGCCAGGCACCAGGGCCTCCTCCACCCCTCCTCCCCACCGCCACCGGTGACTATGAGCGTCGCTGGGGAAAGCCCGCGCATCATCAATGGCGGCGAGCCCTCCCTTCCCCGCTCGTGAGGCATGCTACACGGGGCAGTTTATCCGAGCGATGCCGCGGGCGCAATGGCCTGTGGTCTTGGCGTGGGTAGGTGCAACATGGTGCAACAGAGCGGCACACGCGTGGAAGCTTGAAGGTGGCGCAATTGAAGTTGGCCACGCCCAAGCGGGCATTGGTGTGGATCCCGGGGCTATGCGGATGAGGCCGACCGCCCCCAAGCAGGCGTCGGTGCGGACAGGCGCCTAGAGGCGGGTTGAGGCTAGTCACGCCCAAGCGGTTGTCAGTGGGGATTGGCGCTAGGGCAACGGCCCTGGGCTGCAGTGGTGACGGGCGACGGGGTCAGGTGGCTTCTCGGCGCGAGCGATGACGCATCTGGCGCCCGGCGGCGGATCTGGCGCGTTCTCCCCAGGGCCCGCTTGCTCCGGTGGTGTGCTTTCATGTTTGTGTCGTTGCTGGTCTTCTTGGTGCTCTTTATGTTTTGGTTGTGCTCATGCTGATATAAAGGTTTTTCCCTGGTTTTCCTCCAATAAACTAAGCAGTCCGGGTCTCTCTATTTTTCCTCTAACGCAATGAATATAGCCGTTCTCCTTCTGTTATTCAATTTTTGTTGCATTGCTTGGTTTGAAAGGCACACGGTCTCGTCGTTTGGTGCCCGATCGACCATCATCAGCAGGCAGGCACAAAAACAGTGCTGGGTGACGCTGAAGAATGGTTGGTTTGTGTGGCCGGTCTGCAGGACCCAAAACTGCGGACAGGAGCTTGAGATCAGACTCCTCCATTGATTGGATGTGGACTGGTGACTTGGCCTTTCCTGCTCGTGTTGGGTCGAGCTGCCTGTGCCGTGCAAATGTGCGATGGCGCTCGCAAGTTCCATGGACCACCTCGGTCAGCCAGGCAATGCTGTGGATAAATGGCAGGGACAGAAAGGCGTTGATGCGGTTTTATTCGAATCGCGTCGTCGTGTCCATATCGCCAAAGCAGCCTGTAGGCACCGCAAGTCCGTAACCGCCGTCGCTCTCGGCTTTTCTCCCGCCCGCGACTCCGGCACAACCACAAATTATCATATCAGATAAGAAGGACACGGGTTTCAGATAAGGACGCTAGTACGTTTTTCAGGTTTTGTTTCTCGCTTACATTTTCATTTTTGTTTTCAGGATATATAGTTTACATTTTCCAAAAAAAAATTGAGCGAAGTTTACATTTTCACATGATAATAAGGAAGGCCTGTGATGGGCCGCGCGGTCCGGTGCCTTAGGGTTCACGATCCAGGATCATAAGCCCATCGAGCCTGGATTGGTCGACAATTCAGCTAAGCGAAGAAACAAAAGCTGAAGAACGTAGAAAACCGTGGCCTCCTTGTCTGATCTTTGTGGTTGTGCCGGTGTTGCGGGAGAAAGCCGAGAGCGGACGGCCGGTTCGGTGCCACATCGACACGCCACTTTGTCGGCGAATATCCGTTGTACTCCCTCCGTTTCAATACATACAACGTTTTAGCTTTGTGTATCTAAATCCCTTTTAGTGTGTAGGTTCATTTTAAATTTAGATAAATCTACACACTAAAAGAAGTCTAGATATACTCCTTTCACAAAGCTAAAACATCTTATATTTTAAAACGGAGGGAGTACTATTTATCCAGAGCTGCAAGCAAATTATGTACACAAGTGAGCTGGCAAATTGGCTGATCTTTTTACATGCTGAATAACAAAACTAGACAAAGATGAAGCTAGCCCTTCGATATCTAAAAGAACTGGTGCAACCACCGAGCGAGCACCAACGCGCGAGTTCCAGAGGTTCACAATCTCCAAGCCGTCGACTTCTATCATGACTCCCGAATAAACCTCTTAGTTGAGCAAAGATAACGCCATCCCGGAAAGGTAAAGCCTATGCAATCATAGGATCAGTAAAGCCCAGACAAGGCTTACTCCATGCCCCAATGAAGTCATGTAGATGTCCTGGCAATTCCTCCGGCTCCTCCCATGGCAGTATTTGAAGAGATACCCGCAGCCGTATTAATCTTGACCAATCTGCATCAGGCAGCCTCCAACCATGTCCTGGCAAGATTTGGACATGTTGTCTTGGTATATCAAGAAGGGCCAAAGCATATCGCGTCATTCTCATCGACTGAATTGGATCCAATTATCATGTGTCATGTACCACATTGTTCCGAGACGTCCAGATTGACCCCATTATTACCGTTGTAATTGCATATCCATCTGTCTCTAGTCGACGTCTCTGGGTGAAGCTCTAGTAGTTTAAATTTTAGCCAACTCTCCGCCTCTCCCCAAAATTCCTTGCGTGCCTACATTTAATTAGTGCATGTATCATGTCTTCGTTCTTTGCTAGACACACTTTTGCAGCGATCCGACGGAGCTATGTGCCGATGATGGAGAAGATGCCCCTAAGAATATGCCACTGAAAAACTCTCACTTTGGGTACGACTTGAAGCCACAGAGTATTCCACAACTTTTTTTTCTTCAGAAATTGAGGTTTTCGCTACGCCCCTTCCGCTAGAGTGCTATGCTCGTTGCGCGTTATTAGAGATTGGTATGCCGTTTTCATAGTGTAGTTACCTGTCTTCTCCAAACTCCAGGCCCAGAAATCATCTCCACCCACTGGTTGCAAAGGTATATTTGGAGTCGCGGTAGCTTCTAGGGCAATAAAATTCCTTCGGACTAAATCTATTTTACATGCCCCGTTGTCTGAATCAATAAGGTCTGATACCTTTTTCATCTCATCCTCTATGATTTGCACCGAAGGGATCATTGTTATAGTCCTTGGTATCCACGGATTGTTCCAAACAGAGACTGTCGTGCCATCTCCGATTCGAATCAATAACCCTATCAATTTATAGGAAATACTTCGTCTTCAGAATCCTAGCGCATTGTGAATCTGGGTGAGTAATGAAACCCCATCCACGTTTCCCTAGAAGAGCTAGATTAAACATATCTAGGTTTCGATACCCAGCCCCCCTTTGGACTTAAGTGATGCAAGCAACTCCCGTGATACCCAATGTACAGATCGAGCCGATCAATGGAGCTACTCCACTAGTATTTTTCCATATAAGACACCAATTGTTTGCACACTTTCTTAGATAATAGAAAGCAGCACATGCTGAAGGTTGGTATGGCTTGAACAACATACTTGAGAAACACCTCTCTCCCTGCATCCGATACCATCCTCTGGCTACCAACTTGTAATTTGTTGTGGATTCGTTCCCCAAGGTGGTCAAAAGTTCCACTTGTAATGCACTCAAAAGTTGTCGGAAGACCCAAGTAGTGTTCACTAAGGGCGTGTTTGGTTACTCGTTTCCCCGTTTCTCGCATGGGGCAGGAAGAAATAAGGGCGTTTGGTTCCATATGCGCGAAGGAACCTTTGCACCGCACGAGTTTTAAAGCACCCCTCAGCTTGGCCCTGGAGGAACGCCAAAATCGGACGTTTTCATGGAGACAAGTTCTTCTCGTGCTCGTGGGAGAAGAAGATGCACGCACGGGATGGCGGGAGCTTGCAAAATCCGGTGGGAGAATGGTTAGCGCCCGCCGATTTGCACCGGCTATTTACACCACCCCTCCTTCGCCTCAAAAATCCCCGCCACCATTTCCCCCAATTTCGAGCTCTCCCTCCAAATCCTCTTCTTCACTGACAAGCAGTTAAGCGGTGCCTCCTACTCTGGCGGTTCTAGCTCATCTCCGGCAAGCCTTCGCCCTCGGAAATCTCCGACATGTCGTCCTCATCGGTCGAAATTGAGATCGCGGTAAGAGACACCTAACCCTAGATCTCGTAGCTTAGATATGGTACCATGTTCTAGCTCACAGTTCATATGTTCGCCTGTGCTTGCTCCTAGTAGATCTAGAACTTTCGTGGTGCATTTTTGCAGTCAGTTTTCATGTTGTACCGTGAGGATTGTCATGGTCTACAGGTAGGATTAGTGTTACAAGTATAGTTCTTCCCCTGGAACTGCACATATTGCATATCTTTGGTGCCGTATGAGGTTGTTGCGTCCCTGGATCTGTCGACAACCTCTGTGTGGCCTTTGCGTTATGTACTGATGCCTGATGTGGTGTGTAATAAGAAGTTAGCCATGTCATGGCCAGCCTCTCTGTCCACCTTCATCCTGAATCGGGTCCGCCAGTTGATTCAGAAAGGGGGTTCAGTTGTTCAGGGGTTCAGAGAGGCGGACATGTGATTGATTGCAGACAATGTCTTCAAGTTTTGGGGCCAGACAGTCACTTCGAACCAGGTATACAACCACATGAGGCACTAGAGAGTTAGGTGAATTCAGGTGTTGAGGATCAATAGGCTTGGGAACATGCGCTAGGTTGAGGAGACCTCTGCTATCATGATGGACGATGATGATTATTATGTGCATATCAAGGTTCGATATATTTGCACTTGCATCAGTAGTTGTAAAGCTCACATATGAACTACACGTGTTGAAATAACTATGATTCTCATGTAGGCTCAGCCGAAGGACATCGAGTTGATCAGCAAACCCATTGAGAACTATGCTCAGATGAAGATAATCTACGGTCCTCACATTACCGCTACACTCATCTCTCCGACCGTGATACACCATGCTCTTAGCCACCTGATGGAGCACAGTGGACCCCTAAGCGCAGGATGAGCTGGTTCACGGCCTTCCTGAACAAGCACCGAGATTGAATAATGTGTGAATGAATGTTAAATGTTGATTTAATCATTTATACATAATTATTTAATAAAGAGAAAATCAATTTAAATGGTTAAAGGCTTAATGGGCCAATTTCCGGAGGGAGATGGCCCATTAGGGAAAGGAGAGAGGGAGAAGGGGCAAGGGGGCTGGCCGGCTGGGCCTAGCCCCCCCGCATGGGGCCCACTAGGATGGTCGGCGGCCTCCCCTCCTCCTCCTCTCCTTTAGTCCCACCCTGGGACTTTGAGGGAGGTAGTACCTCCCCTCTCCCTATATATAGTGGGGGTATTTGGCCAAGTAAATACACCAATAATCAATAAAGGTCTTCTCACTTTTGGGAGGACCTCTAATTGATATTTTCTCCCTCCCCCTCTCTCTCTCGTGACCGTGGTCCCAAGTCTGGACTGCGCGAGCGAGAGACATCTTCACCGCGGAGCGCCGTCGCGCTGTGGGATTCGGATACGGGAGCTCTACTTCCGCAATTGCTGCTGGATCGGGGAAGCGAGAGTCATCGTCAGGCACCGGACGTGTGTAACTCCCCGCGAGGTGTCGCACTTGAGGCCCAAGCCGGCCTCGCTCCACTCCGTCAGAAGTTGGCCTTTACTTTGTAGAATTTGGATCAACATATAACAAACTCCACCTTGAGACAAATTCCTTCTTGTAGCATCAACAGTAATCATCTCCCTGAACAAACAAAGAAAACACCTTCGGTGCCAATAGCCACTTGGGCTAAGCAGTTATACCAACTAAGCTTGAGCATAGCTCAAACTTAGCAACAGGAACATGCTTTGTCATCATATCAGCAGGATTATCATGAGTGCTTATCTTGCATACCTTCAGCGTACCTTGTGCAACAACATCACGGACATAATGGTACTTGATATCAATGTGCTTTGTTCTCTCATGGAACATCTGATCCTTAGTAAGGTAAATAGCACTTTGACTATCACAGAACATGTTAATGCAAGAATCATCCTGACAAAGCTCAGCATACAAACCTTTCAACCAAACAGACTCTTTGCAAGCTTCAGCAACAGCCATATATTCTGCTTTGGTTGTAGATAGAGCAACAACTGGTTGCAACGTTGCCTTCCAACTCACGGCACATCCACCTACCGTGAACACATAACCTGTGAGGGACCTCCTCTTATCTAAGTCGGCAGCAAAATCTGAATCCATATAGCCTGCGAGTCCCTCACTAGTCTTGCCAAACTTCAAGCAAGCGTTGGATGTGCCACGGAGGTACCTGAAAATCCACTGAACAACTTTCCAATGTTCTTTACCAGGATTAGCCATGTAAAGACTCACCAAACTCATAGCATATGATAGATCAGGGCGAGAACAAACCATGGCATACATCAAGGAACCAACAACACTAGAATAAGGAACTCGAGACATGTACTCAATATCTTCATCAGAACTAGAACATTGCAATGCTGACAATTTAAAGTGAGGAGCAACAGGAGTACTAACTGACTTTGCATCTTGCATATTAAAACGTTGAAGAGCTTTCTCAACGTAACTTTGCTGACTAAGAAACAACAACCTAGATTTTTTGTCCCGTTTAATTTTTATACCTATGATTTTCTTAGCAGCACCAAGATCTTTCATCTCAAATTCACTACTTAGGTGTGCCTTCAAAGTAGTGATTTCTTTCATGCTCTTGGCAGCAATTAACATATCATCAACATATAACAACAAGTAAATAGGTGATCCATTAACAAACTTTATATAAACACAGCTATCAAACTAAGACCTCTTAAAACCTTGTGAGATCATAAATGAAACAAACCTTTTGTACCACTGTCTTGGAGATTGCTTCAAACCATAAAGCAACCTCTTTAATTTACACACAAAATCCTCTTTTCCAGGAACTATGAACCCTTCAGGTTGGTCCATGTAAATCTCCTCCTCCAGTTCACCATGCAGAAAAGCAGTCTTTACATCTAGCTGCTCAAGCTCAAGATCATGCATAGCAACAATACCAAAGAAAGCACGAATAGAACTATGCATCACAACCGGAGAGAAAACATCATTATAATCAATACCTGGAATCTGGCTGAAACCTTTTGCTATGAACCTTGCCTTAAACCTTGGAGGCTCATTAGGAGACAAACCTTTCTTTCTCTTATATATCTACTTACAGCGGACAACCTTCTTCTGTTTAGGCAAGCGCACAACTTCCCATGTGCCATTCTTATCAAGCGATTGCATCTCTTCTTGCATAGCAGAAACCCACTTCTCACGGTCAACGGATGCAACGGCCTCTTGTATGTAGCAGGTTCAGTATCATGCTCCACCTGTTCAGTACAACTCAAAGCATAATGAGCAAGATTACACTCTTCAATTAAACGACGAGGTGGAACTATGTTACGCCTCGGTCTATCAGCAGTAATAGATTCCTGTGGCTGCTGCAAAACAGTAGGTGAGTGCTGAACAACATCATCATCAATATTTTCCTCATGAGTATCATCAACAACAACATTATTATCAACAGTTTTCTGCAGGTGCTCCACCTGCACACGAACTCCCTCCTCTCCAATAGCAACATGAGAGGGATCTGATGGCAAGTTGTCATGATACATAACGGATTCATTGAAAATAATGTTTCTACTCAACAAAATCCTTTTAGTTTCAGGATTCCATAATTTATATGCCTTAACTCCTGAACCATAACCAAGGAACATGCACTTAACAGCTCTAGGCTCTAACTTTCCATTATCAACATGAGCATAAGCAGTGCAACAAAAAACTCTCAACTGTGAATAATCAGCAGGCGAACCTGACCATACTTCAATGGGAGTTTTCTTCTCAAGTGGAATAGAAGGTGACCTGTTGATGAGGTAACACGCTATGTTGGCTGATTCAGCCCAGAAACGTCTATGCATACCTGCATTGGATAACATACAGCGAGCCCTCGAGATGATGGTTATGTTCTTGCGCTCAGCCACACCATTCTGCTGAGGAGTGTAAGGGATGGTGTGGTGCCTGATCATACCATCATTACTGCAAAACTCCTCAAACTCATTAGAACAGAATTTTATATCATTGTCAGTACGTAGTACCTTTACCTTCTTTTCAGTTTACTTTTCTACCATAACTTTTCACTTCTTAAAAGCATCAAAAACATCAGATTTATGTTTCAGAAAATATGGCCA
This sequence comes from Avena eriantha, assembly GCA_910589775.1. Lineage (NCBI taxonomy): Eukaryota > Viridiplantae > Streptophyta > Magnoliopsida > Poales > Poaceae > Avena > Avena eriantha. The sequence goes on along the minus strand of OU342746.1, from coordinate 404,272,843 downwards.
CACCTTTTTTGAGTAGTCATCAATAATAGTAAGCATGTAATTAGCACCACCAATAGAAGTCTTACGGGAAGGTCCCCATACATCAGCATGCACATAATCTAATATGCCTTTGGTGGTATGAACGGAAGCATTAAATTTAACTCTTTTATGTTACCAAAAATGCAGTGCTCACAGAACTCAAACTTACCCAAGTTGCAACCATCAATCAGTTCTCTCTTAACCAACTCTACCATGCCATGCTCGCTCATATGCCCAAGACGCATATGCCATAGATTTGTTTTACCACAATCTTCAGAATCATTAGAAGTAACAACGGCAGCAATACCGAGCAAAGTGCTACCTCTAAGAACATATAACTTAGCAGAATTCATATCATCTATCATGTGAATAAGAGAGCCTTTCGATACCTTTAACAACCTACGTCCACCAGCGTACTTGTATCCATCAACGTCCATGGTACTCAGGGAGATCAGATTTCTGGCCATGCTTGGTATGTGCTTCACCTCATTCAACGTACGCGTCACACCATCATGTGTCTTGATTTTAACAGATCCAACTCCGACAATATGGCATGGGTTGTCATTCCCCACACGTACAAAATATCCAGTCTGCACATACTCATATGAACTGAACCAATCTTTGTTATAGCAAATATGAAACGAACATGTAGTAACAAGTATCCATTCATCATCACGAGAAGCACAAGCAGCAAAAAGGGCTAAACATTCACCGTCAGAACTATCACCAGAAACAACAGCAGCCTTACCATTAACTTGATCCTTATCTTTCGGTTGGTAAGTACCGTTCCTTTTCTCCTTATTCTGCAGCTTCCAACAATCATCAATAACATCATTAGATTTCTTACAATACCTGCAGAACTTGTCCTTTCCCTTAGACTTCGAACGACCTCTACCGTCTTTGCTCTTATCTCGGTTGCCATGGTTGTTAAATCTCTGCTCGGTCCTGCCACGAACCTACAGAGCTTCAGCCTTGGAAGACGCCCCATCTGCCTGCACCATAGATTTCATCTTTTTCCTCTGTTTGAGGGTATCTTGCACTTTATCAAGGGTTATCTTATCACGGCTCAACAACATAGTATCACGAAAGTGAGTATAAGAACTAGGCAGCGAGCATAGGAGTAATAGAGCTAGATCCTCATCATCATATTTTACTTCCATAGATTGCAAATCAGAAATAATCTCTCTGAAAAGAGATGAGTGATTCATTACCGATCCACCTTCCTGCAATCTATGCGAGAACAACTTCATCTTCACATGCATCTTACTGGTTAGATCCTTTGACATGCAGATCGATTCCAGTTTTCCCCAAAGGGCAGCAGCAGATTTCTCTGTCAAGACTTCTGCAAAATATTATTAGATAGATGAAGTTGAATCAAAGACAAAGTCTTACGGTCCTTTCGCTTCTCTTCGTTAGACCAGATCTTAGCATCCTTTTCCCCGAATCCATCCAGCGCATCATCCAGATCTGAAGTTTGGGCGAGAATCGCCCGCATCTTCACCTGCCACAAGCAGAATCTTGTGGAGTAGTCCAGCTGCGGTAGATCGAACTTCAATGACGACATGTCGCAAACCCTAGATTAGAACCTGGGGCTCTGATACCGCTTGTTATCTTTGCGACAAGTAAATAACGAAGAACGAAAATAAAATCGTAGCAAGGGGGACATAGATTTAATGTGGAAAACCCTCTCCAACAAAGAGAGGGGAAAAACCACGGGCGCTAGCCAGCAAAACTTCACTATAACGAAGAGTGTTTACACAACGCCAGGGATTTCACAGATGCAACTTGTCCCAACCGGCGACTTACAAGAAGTATATATAGCGGTGGTAACCTAGGTCATCAACGATCCGTACCGCATCGGCCCAAGCCTCCGGTGACGGGCCTCGCTCCGCTCCGTCAGAAGTTGACCTTTACTTTGTAGAATTTGGATCAACATATAACAACCTGGTAATGTTAGGTGTGTTCGGACTGAAAAATAGGTTACATTATGAAGAAGCTGTGGAGGCACCATTGCGCGGTGTTAAACCAAAATGCTAAAGAGAGCCAGGAAGTTACGAGTGTGTAGCAAACCTGCAGGTATGACCGACACCTCCCCTTCGCCATCCCATCCCTCATTGGTTCGGTCTGGAGCCTCACTAGAGCTTCTCAACTACTATAGCGGACAAAGTTAAGTACACTTATTTGCCGGACGCGATCGAGGGAGCATGTGGTTATTTTTCGGCCCTATCATTTCCATCGTGTACCTCAGCCATTGCCTGGTTCGAAAGGCATGGGGAATAGTTTAGTGCGCGATCGACCATATCGTCACCAGGCAGGCACATAAACAATGCTGGGTGAAGGTGAAGAATGGTTGGTTTGCGTGGCCGGTCGGTCCGTACGACCCAAAACTGCGGATAGGAAGCTTGAGATCAGACTCCTCCCCTGATTAGATGTGGACTGGTGATAATTTGGCCATCATCTGACTCGTGCAACCGTGTACACAGATCGCGCCATATCGATCGTGGTGGTCTGGTCTGGTCTGGTGGCGACAATGAAAAAAATTCATGGACCACATCGCGACCTATGGATCGAGGCGCAACAGCGACCATACAGAGAAAGCGTCGCCGCTCTGAATAAATAGAGCGGATATTCGCCGGCAAAATTCGGAGCCGCACGGAATCGCCTCGTCGACAGAAAATGCATGTGTGTGCGTGTCCAAATCGACAAAGTGGCGTGCTGAGGTGGCGGTAGGGTAGTCGACGCACCGGCGCCGCATCGGCCGTCGCTCTCGGCTTTCTCCGCCAACTCTGGCACAACCACCAAAGATCAGATAGGCCACGGTTTTCAGATAAGGACGCTGTGTTTTTCAGCTTTTGTTTCTTCGCTTAATGCTGCTGCTACTTTGTTTTTTTGAGGGCATGCTGCTGGTACTAGCAGTACATTTTTTTCAGATAATAATATAAGGAAGGCTGAGATGGGCTGCGCGGTCCAGTGTCTCAGGGTTTACGGTCCAGGACCATAAGCTTGCGAACGTGCTTGTTTCTTCTGTTGTTATTTGAGGAAAATGTGCTTGGTTCTTGTTCGGCCCACGTATCCTGTCAACGGGCTCCTATCCTATGCATCCAACAGACGAGCCCGGTGCGGGCGAGCCTCCTAATGCCTTCTTTCTCCTTCTTCCTCTGCTCCGCGTATGCTCCAGGGAGTCCGAGTCGACAGAAACCACTGCAGTGCTTCCGATCAAGTGGCTTTTTGCCCCTGTTCCATCTCAGGCAAAGATGCAGACAACACGTTGGCTCACCATGCCATGCGATTCATGCGTTTGGAATTTGGGAACTGGTATGTTTCGGCCAATATGTACGTCCGTCCAGGCGTCCACGTTGCGCTAGGGGATTACACTCCTAAGAGCATCTCTAGCATCTCTTGAAAACAGCGGCCCGAAAATGTCGCAGAAAACGTGTTACTCAGGCTCAAATACGCTCCGGCGGAACAGATACCGAAAATCCGGCCCGTGAAACGGGATATTCCTTTTTCACGGATCCAGTTTGCAGTATCTATTCCGTGCGAGTGCGCATCTAGACCGTAGCAGCAACATTTCCATCACATAAATCAAATAAACGAAATTAACATCATCAAACTAACACAAATAATCATCACAAACAATTGGCCCTGCACGTCTCTACAATCTTCACAAACAATTCTCTGCTCATATGGTAGCGCCTGTGAAAAAAGATGGGCATGATATGTTGGTACCTCCGCGAAGTAGCCGCGCATGAGCAACTCGTGGCCGAGTCTGCGGTCACGGAATGCATAGTCTCCCCACCGTGGAGCCTCGCCGCCGCGGATGCTTTCTATCCTCCACATTCTTCGCGGCGACAAGGATGATGGCGTGCTCGATATCATCGTCGCAGATCAAGTTCTCGACGTCCAAATCATCCGACGACGACGTGTCCTCGAAGAAGAACTGTTCGCTAGGTGTCATCTAGAAAATAAAAAAATGAGGATTAAAATCTAATCGCGGCGGCTAGATGAACCTAGATTTTGGTACGAAACGAACCTCGTCCATGGTAGGGAGGTTCTTGTGGTACCTGTGTGGCGGAATCGAGTCGCCTAGGTCGTCGGGGCCACCAAAACGGTCTTCATCGATGAATCCATGGCGTCGGTCTCGGCTACCCGTGGTGGCAAATGGGAACGGGGTCAAATCCCCAGATCCGACCTCCCACAGGTGCGGAAGCGAATCAGGAGTCGGAAGCGATGGACCGCCGGCTCGAGATCGGCCGTGGCCGCCATTAGACGACGTTTTTTTTTGGTTTTTTTTAAAATTTTTGTTAAGTTTAAACTATTTGTTAAAGTTTAAACTATTTGTCCAAATATCTGCTAAATTTAAAATATTTAAATTTCGTTATTCAGCCAGTGCCCCCCTATTTGGCAACATCGTGCCGACGCCCCCATACGGACAGAAAACGCGCGGGAGCCTATATGTGAGTTACTCGAGTGGAGATGCTCTTAGCCTATTCGTGTACTCCAACATGTAGGTGAGCTTACCGCGTGGCTCATCCGTCGATCGACGCCCACCAAACCAACATGCACCCTTTTTTTTAAGACAAACCAACATGCACTGTTGTGTTCCAGAGGTTGTTGGTCGGCGGCTGGGCTGCCTCGGCCCGTGCCATAATTAGAGCTATCTCCAACCGTAGAGCTCGCAGGCCATTTTTTAGCGTAAAGATAGGCCTTTTGGGGAAGCGCCAGTGGATCGGTCTGCGCGGGCAATTCTCCAGCCATGTCCCAGGTACAGGACGGCGAGAAAACACAAACACGCGCAAATTTGAATGCATGCGAGTTCATACAAAATTTGACGGAATTTAAACTAAAACTAGTTCATGTCGAAGAAGATGGTGTAGTCACCGTCATTGTCATCGTCCCCGCCACTCGACAGCTCATCCCTCGCCGGCCCGCGGCTGCTGCCTAGACGGGGTCGCCGAAGCGCCTCCGCAGGGAGAGTTCCTAAGAGCATCTCCACTCGGGGGCTCAAAGGCCCCTCATAGCGTTTTGGAGGGCGCCGGCGCAAAATTTCGAGCCCAGCCGCGCGCCCCAATTTCTTTTGGCGCCGGCGCGGCCAGTTATTTACTCGGCGGCCCCAGGACAAACTCAAAGTACAGGGAGGCGAGCGGAGGCGCCGGATGGACGCGTGGCAGGGCGGGTGGCGGGAAGAGAAGGCAGGAGCGCGCGCGCCTGCACCGCCTGGTCAAATCTGGCCTGCATGGCAGCCGCATAGAGCCGGTCTTCTTCCTCGCCATCAACGACGAGTAATGCCGCTGATCGCCGCAGCCTTTCTAACGAACGACAGCGGGCGGTGCAGCCGATGCGTCCTGTCAATGGGGCGCGGGCGGCGTTAATGCCCACCGATCACCTCCCCCTCCTCCCCCATTATAAAAACCCGCGGCGGTTTCCATTGCCGCCGCACACACATTATCTCACGGCGAGCTCCACCATCTCCTTCCCCAACCTCCCCCAAGCATCGTCTTCTTCTCCCTCGGTGATGGCAGACTACGACGGCGCGACGACCAATGGCCGCCTCCGGCTCCACGTCGACGAGGTGCAGGCGCTATGGAGCACCGGCTACCCCGTCCCGCCGGCTTTTCGGCTTTCGACGGGGTGGGAGGTGAGCCGCGGCGGCCTCCCTGTGCCGCCCATCCCCACCGGCACGGCCCGTAGAGCCACGATCTACAGGCACTACTGGGGGTCGCTCATCGACGAGGAGCGCAACGACCCCCAGTGGGATCCCGACAACCTCTAGGCGTGGGCGTCCTTCTTCGCGCGGCAGCGCAAGGACCGCATCGAGGCCTACGACGGCATTGGCCCTCCACCGGCGAACTTCAACAACGAAGGCCGAAAACGATGGTGGAGCGCTCCGGGACGCACCCTCTCCTGGGTCCTGGACCACATCGCCAACGGCAATAACCCACCGTTAGTGATGCCGCCGCGTCTCCCGCGCAATCGCCAGCAACTGCTGGGGGCCTCGCTGCGCGTCGTCGGTGTCCTCCTCCTCCTCGCGCTCGTCGGCGTCCCCAGCGCGTTACTCGCCGTCGCCACGCTACTAGGGGATGCTCGCGCCGGTGAAGGACAAGCAGGCGAGCCCACCGCACAGGCGCCGCGCGCCTCCCTTGCTGCCTCGCCACCTCCTCTCGTGCAGGCCCAAGCCCGAGCCCAAGAAGGAGTGGACGCCACCGCCGGAGTACAAGGCGGCAGCGCTCCAGCTTGCGGATGGCGAGGACCCAGAAGAATTTCTTGGCCAGTGGATGCTGGAGCGGGCATCCTTCAATGACGTCCTGCCGGCCACCGATGAGTTCACAGCCAGGTGGTCCGCGGAGGACTGGCGGCGGGAGCAGTCCGAGCGCGCCAGGCGCCACGGCCTCGTCGTCGACATCGACGGTGACGAGGGGGCAGCTGGTCCTTCCACGAGGCCGGCGCGCAGGACCAGCGGCGAGGGGTGCAGGCGCCTACCGCCGGCGAAGGACGAGCCGCCCAACGACGACGACGACGAGGACGGCTTGTTCGACTACGCCGCGGCGATGCATGTACCGCCGGCTCGGGATCGGTCGTGGCCGATATTAGATGGCGGTTTTTTTTCTTGTAAATTTCTGTTAAGCTGTTCGTTTATGTTTCGGTGAATTTTGAACCGTTTGACCAAATTTCTACTAAATTTAAAATATTTAAATTTCGTTACGAGGGGCACGGCTAAGAGCCTTTGCCCCCATATGGCAACATCGCGCAAGCGCCCCCCATACGGGCAAAAACCATGTCGCGCCGAAGCCCGTATGAGAGTTACGAGTGGAGATGATCTAAGCCCTGCCTCGACCTCGTCGTCATCGAGGACGATAAGGTTGTGGGCTTGTCAATCGCTAACTAGGACATCTTCTTTAATTTGGACAAGTAATTTGTATTCTGGCCTAGAAGTACAAGATTTGATTCGATTTGCATGCACTTCCCAGCCAATGTATTCTTGTCTAGCTAGCGGTTCTTCATACTGGTCCTGGCGCGCATGCTAGTTTGTACGAGTACGAGTGAGAAACGTGTGTGGGGTTTGTGACTTTTTAAATGACCGCAAACGAGTGTCAGTAGACTACGGCAGAGCTAGAGAGAGACAGCACATGTTCAGGCTTTGATCTGGTTCACGATCGAGTGGCAGGCACAGGAGCATGCAGATGCAAAGGGCCACGGCGGTCGCAATTATTGCCAACTGAATGACCTTGGGATTTTTTTTTTCTTTTTCTTTGAGGCGTATACACTTTTAGTCCCACAACTTGCACCGCGGGAGCATTTTAGTTCCATATCTTGCAAAGTGAGCAAAACTAGTCCCACAACTTACATCTTGAGAGCATTTTAGTCCAATTTAATTGAATTTCGGCGAGTTTAAATAATTTTGACCAAATTCGTCCACTTATAGCGTCATAATTTTTTCAAAACAACTCTCGGTATTTTTCTATGACACTTGTGTCCTTGGTGCTGATCAAGAGGTGAGCCCACCTGTCAGTACAAGAACAAAATAGTTTAAAAACTCTCGTAAGGGAGGGATTTGATCTTGCAACCTTTCCATCGCTAACCACCTACTCAAGCCATTGCACCGAACAATAATAATTGTTAGTAACAAGGTCATAACGGTTTTTATACAAAAGAAACATGCACATATACCTACAAATTCTCACGTCCGTTGTTAGCATAATCTTGTGTGTCATTTGTGGAGACCTTTATTTTAAAATTCGGGCTACGTGAATGCCTTATTTTAAACATTAAAAATGCAATTAAAAATATCAGAAACACCTTTAAAAAATACGTACATGTGGGCAATGATATAAGCTTTCAGTGTGCAAATTTTTAACCCGGATTGATTTGTATTTGGGCTATATAAAAAAGACAATTCTGACGAGATTTGAAGGTGCGCCCTTTACAAACCCAGTCTCTATTTTTGTCTTTTCTAGAACACAAATTATTTCAGATTAAAAATTAGTGAGCACTACGTGTCCCGCAGACGATGGGAGCCTTCCCATCGTCCTGCTTTCGCTACTGCCACGTGTCCTTAAAATCGCCCCATATCTCATTTTTGCTGCAAAACCCCTTTTTTTGCTACATATGTCCCTGCTTTTACTTCTGCAGCAAAAAAACGGTTCGTTCCAGAAATAGAACGTCCCGCCGGATACCTCGCCGGGGACCATGCATCAAAAAAGTTGTGCTAATGTAGCAAAACCGTCTTCGCCGGAGACTCGCAGCAGGCTTTTACCGGGAGACCTCACCGAAGAACGCAGAAAAAATCAGCGAACCTTTGTAGCATAAAAATTATGCCATTGTAGCATCATAGGAAAAAATCATCCGGCGATGTCCATGGCGGAGACTAGAAGATGCAAAAACCGCGGAGGAATGTAGCAAATAATTTATTTCTATGTCGCAAAGCCGCAAAACGATTGGAGCAGAAAAATACGAGTAAACTATCAAAATCCCCCTGGGCTCACACCATGGGAGCTACAGAGAGGGTAGGTTCCCACTCAGGCATTCGAGCAGGCGACGCTCGTGGGAGGACAGTCGTAATCCTCGATGGCGCCACCGCCGGAGCAAGCGCGGCGAGTCTCGCGTCCCTCAAGGAGTTGGGGCAGGGGAGGGGTCGCTGGCGGGAGAACCAGGAGACGGTGCGGGGGCGATCGACGGTGGGAGCTCCAGGGTGCGGCGACGACATGAGGGAAGGGCGGCGGCGCGACAGCGACACGAGGGAAGGGCGGCGGCGCGACAGCGACACGAGGGAAGGGGGCTGGGGAGGCCGGAGAGGAGAGACGGCGTCTTCGTCTCCCTCCCGTGGAAGAGATAAGGAAGCCGTGGTGGGGGTGGGTCCTGCAGGACGTGTGGCTGGGAGAGTTACAGTACGGTAAATGGTATCCGCCCGTAACGCGCGACCTGACCCGGACGATCGCCCGAGGGAAGGGGATCATTTTTCTTTAATATATATATATATATATATATATATTTAGAATTTTTTTCCAACTTTAGAACATCTATTTTTGAATGTCGAAGTTAAATTCTTACACCTAGACAGGGAGTATACACTCATGCTCGTGGGCCAGCTAGGACGCATCAGCCTGACATTAAGTATAATAAACAGACACTCTTTTATTTATCACATCTGGATGTGTGCCTTATTTGCTAGCTTCTACTTAGTTACCTGTGTTGGTCATGAGTTCGACTCTTGTTAACGTATCTATATATTTTATTATTTGACCTGACAGGTGGGGTCGGCCTATTATGATGAATGGGTCATTTTGAAAAAAAGGCGATGCCATAAATTCGGTCAAAATCGCAGAAATTTAATTAAATTGGACTAAATTGCTTCCGGGTTGCAAGTTGTGGGACTAATCTTGCTCACTTTGCAAGAAGTGGGACTAAAACGCTCCCGCGATGCAAATTGTGGGACTAAAAATACATATACCTCCTTATCTTTTGACGGCAAGTGAATTGGCTTTTATCTTCACCGGCCTAGCTTTTATATGTGCGCACCAGCATGCATGTCATGTCCACGTACATACCTACCCGTAAGTTAAACATGCGCCCATCGCGGTTGATCTGGGATCTGTACTACACTACTCAAAGCTCAAAAAAAAAGCCTAGATTCAACTTTTTCCCACCTCCTGTTGCGATTCCAACCCTTGTTCGCGTAATCCTTGAAAAAAAAGTAAAGGCTCGGTCCAGTAGCTTTGGAAGAATGCAGTGCAAGGACAACTAGTAGCACACAAGCCTATATGTACAATATTTCCGTTGCAATCTGCAGGTTGGCAATGATAAGATCCAGCCGGCGCATCAACTTTTCCTTTTTCCATGGTTAGGGCTATGGTTGCCTCTGGAAATGCGCTTGGGAGTTGGGAGGGAGACCCTCTTGGCTAGGGTCCCTGTATATATATGTAGGCCATGAGTAGATCAATCATGCTTCCCTTGAACAAACCACAAGAATCCAACAACTCTATATCAGTCACGTGCAGTCAACCGCTGATTAAACACTCTCCGGACGCTTCTTTATCTCCCCCTCAGTCGATCACATGCGTGAAAAAGGACATAAAGATAAGATGTCACTAGGCACTGGTCAAAACACTTGTCTGGCGAGCTAATTAACACACCTTTTGTAAGATACTTATTTAAATAAATATATAAGAAAATATTTGGTTTTCTTTTTTGCGGGGTAAAAAATGTTGTGTTATTAAGCAATTCCCGGCAAACATGATACCCCAAATTAAAATCCAGTAGTCAACATTCCCAACAAACCTACTCGATCCATATTAACCACGAACATTTGGATAAACCTAACCTCGAATTTTGCACACCCTAGAATATAAGCTGTTTCAAGTCGAGAGTTTGCACGTTCAAACAATATATCATCATCAAACGTCTAGGATATTTATGCAGATTATTTTTGGAACTTTATAAAGTTGTATTTTTGGAAGAAAAAAACAAAGCAGCTTGTAGTTCGACTTCCAAATCGCCGTTGTCTCGTATGGATCCTACGCGCTCACGTGTGAAATGATCTGCGTAGCTATAGTACCTTGGCTGACCACTAGTACACCGAGCAGTCTGTACATGCATGCACGCATGGATACTTTTTGTACATGGACAAGAAACATGTACGCATGGAGTACGTTCGCGTACGAAGGGAATCTATTCTTGGTATCTACTAATTAATACTGTACTAAACCCAACTAAATTAAACCCAATATGCATATAACATATCCATGCATGTGATCCACATGAGAATGCTCGATCGAGAAGGCCACTCAAGTCTTCGGCCTGCCAGCGATCCGTCTGTGGGATGCGAAACAAACAAATTAAACACGCACTGTTCCCATATGGTTGTTGCCTCGTTGGTCTCGGCGGCTCTCTCGGACATACCACCATGATTATTAGCAGCCAGCAGCGCGTTTTGGCCCCTGTCTCGTTAGCTGCAACGCATGATCTCTTGGAACGGAATGTGGCATCCATGCATGCATGGAGGAGCAATCTCAAGATTTGATTCGATTGCGTTGCCGGTACGTGCGTGCATGGTACTGTTACATCTTCAGATCTGAGCACGTTATCGTCGTGGAGATCGAAGCTGCTGACTCTTTATTCTCTACAGCGTCGCAGCTATAACTTCGGTGCATGCATGATACTCCGCCGAAGTTACAGCTGCGAGTAGTAGTAATCTCAACCAAACCCGTGCGAGCGAGGAACCTGTGCGGGTTGAAGATGTGGGCACGTGTGTGGTATATGATTTTCCTTTTTGTCTGCCAACGGGTGACACCGAAATTCAAATTCAACGAGTGAGACTGTGTGTATACTTCCGCCGTTTCATGGTACTCCCCCATGTTAGGTTTCAGTCCAAGTCAAAGTTTACAATGTTTGACTAAGTATATATACTATAATTAAATATTAACAAATCATGAAGCATATTTCGTTAAGGTTCCAATAATATAGATTAGATATCTTGGATGTTTACATATCTTTATTAATAATTGGGTAAACTTTTCAATATATGCCTTTGACCAAACAAAATGTGCGGGAAGGAACTTGTACTTTTTTTTGAGGGAAAAAATGAAGGTACTTGTACTATGCAGGCTTGAAAAGACACAGTGTGGCCCGCTCAGTCCATTGAAGTTTCATGCGTAATTATTGCGAAATGAATCCATGGGCCGTACGGGCTTGTTGTCTCTCCGGAAAACGAAATGCCTCGTTTATTCACCTGTTTTTTTTTTTGCCGAAACGTTTATTCACCTGTTGTCCGTGCTTGATGTTTCTTTTAGAGTTAAATACACCACTAGTCCCAATAGTTGTCCACTAGGTGCATTTTAGTCCCACTAGTTGTAAATTGGGTGGAGTAGTCCCAATAGTTGCAGCACGGTGCAAAACTCATTCCAAGTGACCCTTGTGCTAACATGTGACACTGGTTATTTTGCAAAAACGCCCTTTATTTTTTTGTACATGGACATATAATTTATTGTTGCCTGCTCACGTGTACCCGACCTGCAAGAAAAAAATAGGAGAATTAACATATTTATATGAGCAGCTAGGGATCTCGAATGAGCAACCAACTAACTGGTTCATATTTCAATACCTTTAGTCTTTTATATATTGTACTCGGGGATTTTTTGGAGGGAGCTTTAGCAACTCCGGCTCGTTTGCTGCCTACCTCCGCTCTTGTGCTTGCACGTAGCTTGCCAACACCAAAAGCCCGCGTCCAAGATAATGGCCCCACACCCACTTACACATACGCTCGGTGCTGCACAGAGATAGAGTTGGCTATACACCTATGAGCACGTCGTTGGTGGCCTCGCGAACCAAGGAGTCGACGACGTAGCCATAGCGCATGCAACCACCAACCGCGCAGGGTCCAGCGGCTTGAGGGCGACACCCATATGGAGAGCCAGGTGAAGATGGGCCTGTCGGAGAGCAAGACGGCGACCTGCTACGATATGTCCATTAGTGTCAACACCGTCTCAACGCAGTGAGTAGAAGCAACATCGATCTCCACCACATGTCATTTGGTTTGCGCGTCAGAGCCATGCGAGGTGTGTTTCAAGTGCCATTATCAAGAAGTGAGTCGACTTATGCTAATGTCGCCACCGCCGTAGAGTCATGATCTAGGCTACCTTCAGGCCTTGGTTACAAGGAGGTATATCCCTACCTAACGATCGGGGACACTCATGAGACGGTAAAGCTATCTCTAGTAACTAGCTCCTAGAGACCGTGGGGTCGGACACTCTCCGCGAGTTCCTTCACGCCAAGGACGTGTACAACATGACCCCCCTCCCTCCTCCCCCCGAATGTACCGGGTGCAGGCCTGGAGCTGTAAGACAGCGAGCGGCATGGCATGCACCCACTCGTCTTTTCTAGAGCACGTGCACACTAGCGCCCTAGCCTTGTCGTCCCCCTCTCTCTCCATACCGGCAGGACGCACAGAAGGCAGCAGAAGCTATTGGTCAGGTTACCAGTCATCAGTAGTACGAGAGTAGTTAGCATAAAAGTTCCACTTTACATGTCAAATTTCCGAAATGGTACCAGTCGACCTCCAAATCGCATAAACAACCACATTGGAATTAAATTTTCGCAAAATGCATTGGTTCACGTTTAATTGCGAATTGACGCTGAAACTGACAGTGGGACCCACTTATAAGTGTCAAAGTTGCTGAGGTGGAGTCGGCCCTAGCTGCCTGTAAGTCCTATTAAAATTAATTGAAATATAAAAAAGTAAGGGGGAAAGTCGGACGATGTTGACCCATCCAATCCATAATCCACCGGCTCACCCCACCGCCATACTCCGGCGAGCTCCCTATCGCCGCCCCTCCTTCGCGGTATTCGTGTCCGCCACCGGCATGTCCCGCTCCATGCCGCCGTACTCCGGCGAGCTCCCTATCGCCACCCTCCCTCGTGGAGCTCGCGTCCGCCACCAGCATGCCCCGCTCCCCGCTGCCATACTCCGGCGAGCTCCCTGTCACCGCCCACTCCCTCTTGAGCTCACGTCCACCACCGGCATGCCCCGCTCCCCGCCGTCGTACTCCGGCGAGCTCCATGTCGCCGCCCCTCCCTCGCGGAGCTCGCGTCCGCCACCGGCATGCCCCGCTCCCCGTTGGCTCCTTCCGGCACCGAGCTCCCCTTGCTCATGGAGCTTGCGACCGCGGCCGAGCTCGTGGCGGGACAGGCGGGGGCGGCATCGGTGGTGGACTAGGTAGGCAGGGACGGCGACGGGGCACTATCGTGGCTACCCACACACCAACGAGGAAGGAGCTATGCCACGAGGGGCGCAACGATGATGGCGAGCAGGCGGCGGCGGCGTTGAACAGGGCTGGCGACAGGATAGTTAGGGGCGGCGGGGGCTAGTTAGGGCTAGCGGTGGTCAACAGGAAGAGAGAGGATTTTTTATTTTTCTAATGTTTTTAGATTTTTCTTAATTGTGCTGACATGTGGGGCCTGGTCCACGTCAGCAAATAGCCCCCGACAAGTGGAGCTCACCTGTTAGATTCGTTGTCAATTCACGATCAACCCACGATTAGTGCATTTTGCAAAAAATATTTAGTTCTGATGTGATAATTTTATGCGATTTGGAGATCGATTGGTACTATTTAGAAAATTTGACATGTAAAGTGGTAGTTTTATGCTAACAACCCGTAGCACGAGGATGAGGATATTGGTCACGTCGCACACACTCACTCACCACCGCATGTTGTAACTGCTTCTATTCATTTGTAAATAAAATCAGTGACCTACTAATCTACACTCTGAGATAAACGCATATGGGTTGTTGTGGTTATTCCGTATTATTTACAACCTGTAGACCCCGGTTCGAGATTCACCCAGCGAATACTTTTTTAATTAATTCGACATGTGAGATTGACTGGATAAGCTTTATGTGATATATGTGCTATAAAAGCATTATAGTGGTGTTTTCGCAAAACAACCACCACCACGTGTCAGCATCAGGGTCACTTGGGATGAGTTTTGCACCGTGTTGCAACTATTGGGACTACTCCACCCCAATTTACAACTAGTGAGACTAAAATACACCTAGTGGACAACTATTGGGACTAGTGGTGTATTTAGCTCTTTCTTTTATTTTCTCATGCCAGCTGCTAGGAGAAATAAGCTTCAACTCTTGTTGGCATTTTTTTGTAAAAAAATAAATCTGAACGTGCATAGTTAGTCAGGAATCAGGCTAAATCTGCACTCTGCAGTCATTGAACCTCGTGGAGCGGAACGTACATAGTTAGTCGGGAGTTGGTAGTACTTCATCTCGTGATCCATCGCAGTGAAGGAGATTATCATAATCAATCGGGGTGCCAAAAATGCCAGGTATGTGCATGCATGTCATGTCCACGTACTTACCTACCTGTAAGTTAAACATGTCCTCCATCCCGGTTGATGCAGGACCCTTACACTTCCATCCATAGCTCTTTTTTTTTGCCTAATATTTCAACTTTTCCCCCTAGCGTCGCAACTCCAATCCTTATTCGAGCTAGTAATCGTTGAAAGCGCAACTAGTTGCAATGAAAGGACAAGCTAGTATTAGCACACAAGCCTATAGTACGTAGCATGTCCATCACGGTTGATGTAGCATCTGTAGACTGTAGTACACACCTTCAAAGATCAAAACGTTGCATGATTTCAACTTTTTCCCATCTCCTATTGGAGTTCCAACACTTGATCGAGCAATTCTTCAAAGTGAAGGCTCGATCATCACTTTCTTTGGAACAGTGCAACGCAAGGACAGCTAGTAGCGCACAAGCCTATATACTCACTACATGCCATTTGCAAATTGCAATCTTCCGGTTGGCAATGATAAGATCAAACGGCACATCAACTTTTCCTTTTTCCATGGTTAGGGGTTCGGTTGCCTCTGAAAATGTACCGGGGAGGGAGATGCTCTTAGCTAGGGTCCCTGTATATATGTAGGCCATGAGTAGATCAATCATGCTTCCCTCTAACAAACCACCGGAACATCAAAGGGATCCAACGACTCGGTCATTCTTGTGTAGTCAAACCTCTAGAGGTTTCTTTAATTTGTCTCTCCTCTCTAACATGCGTGCAAAGGGCTTACGTCACTAGGCACTCATTAACACACATCTTCGGGTCAGATTATATCTAGTAGTACTTACACATCGCTTCTGTTTTCACAACGGTCGGTCGTGGGATCACTACAGGAAATGAGCCCAGCGTCGACGGCCGGAACCCGTCGGCGTACATCCAGTATACCGTCGGGGTAGGCTGCGCCGACGGTGGCCGTCGGCGTAAACCCGTCGGCGTAGCACCCCGTAGGCGTATACACGGATCCCGTCGGCGTACGAAAACCCTTCGGCGTATAACCTAGGCCGACGGGAACTTAGAGCCGTCGGTGCACGGGCCATCGGCGTAGGCTCCGCGGGGCCCACTTCGCGCAGGTAACGTCCGTCAGCTCCCTCCTCTATACGCCGACGGCCTCACCGTCGGCCCAGCGCGCCACGTGTCCGTCCCTGCAGCTCCTACGTGGTCCTTACGCCGACGGTAATGCCGTCGGCCCAGGTTGATTTGCTGGGCCACGCAGGACGGTACGCTGACGGTAATGCCGTCGGCCCAGGATTTCGCTAAGTGTTAACGCATGTCCGGGAAGGGGGTCACACCTGGCGCCTATACATGGCACCTACCAACCAACCTTGCACCACTCTCACACACATATGCTAGGGGCACATGCAAGTTTTCATGTGATTCCGACGCTCCGGTGGTCTTCCTCCGGCGAAACCCTAGACCAGGGGCCCCGGATCGTCTACCCCTATAGCTATCTCCGTACGAGGGTAGCCCGGTGGACCTTTCTATTTGTTTGGTTTGTTTAGTACATATATACATAGAGAGCAATAGTTGGCCAACTTTGCCACATTCTAGGCCCCGGTTGTCCCGCGGCGGGAGTTTCCACGTACAGATCCAGGATTTCGCTAAGTGTTAACGCGTGTCCGAAGCTGCCGCCGCCACCGCCCGATTGTTTAGGTTAAATACCCCCTCTTCTTTCATTCCCTTCCGCTGCCTCCTACTCCTCCTACCCAAAGCAGCCGCCGCCACCGCCCGTCTGAAGCAGCCGCCCGCCCGAAGCCGCCGCCACCCGGAGCCCCTCGGCAGCTCGAAGCTGCCCGCAGGTAATCTCCAAGCCAATTTATTTACTGTCGGCGTGTGCGCGTCGTTATTCTATGTGGGTGTGGCAGGATGCCGAAGATTCGCGTGATTATTTTACAATCACCTATTTATTTATAAATTACATATACATTAAAATTTTAGTGGGAAAAAATAAAACAACTATACCCAAACAAAAAAAAGACTTAGGCCGACGGCATTGCCGTCGGCGTAGGGGGATAGACTCGGTAGGCCGACGGCCTGGCCGTCGGCGTAGCTACGTGCCTAACGCCGCGGACCGCCCCGTCAGGTGGGCCGTTAACTGGGGACACGTGTCCTCCTGCGCCGACGGTATAGGTAAGGCCGACGGCGACCGTCGGGCTATAGTATGCATACGCCGACGGTATATTTACGCCGACGGCGGCCGTCAGGGATTTTGATATACGCCGACGGTGTTTCTACGCCGACGGCCCCTTTGCCGGGCTGACGAGCCCGGGAACCTTCGCCGACGGCCCCGACATTTGGCCGTCGGCGTAGGATTAGGCCGTCGGCGTTTTTAGCTTTTGCCGTAGTGGATGCATGATCTCCAGCGCGATGGGTCTTTTTGTCTTGTCTCCTGGCCGCTGTACGTACGGCATCTGTCGTGCATCCTGCGTCCGAATCATCGTTGAGCAATATATATTCGGATTAAAATCGATCAAGCATGCTCGGTGAGCGGTTTACACAATCATCATTTTGAAAAACAAACCACGCTTTAAATTAGAAAATGTTAATTTCCTGACAATACCCATGTGATCCACGTGAGCGGAGAAAGCTTGAGAAGGGGCTAGCTACTGCTACTGCTACTACCACCACCACACACAATCCAAGTCTCCGGCATGTACGTGTGCTTAATGCGCGGCAGTTCATCTGTCGTCGATCGGCGCCCAACAAACCAACATGCACTATTCTTCTTCTGTTGAGGGGTCGTGTGTCGGTCGGCAAGCGGCTGGGCTGTCTCGACTGTACATGCATCCATCAAGCGATTAATTTAGCCTGCAACATGCAGCGCCTCGATCGTGGCCTTGTCGAGAGCTGCAAGGTCTTTTTTCTTTCTACGGAGTACTACAACTGCGTTGGCTTCTTATTATTCACCGGTTGTCCGCACTTGTTATGTCCAGGAAAATGAACATTTCGAATTGCACGTTACTACTATACTTATTAACATGGCTAAAAGACGATACTACTAAGAAGTAAGCAACATCATGAAGCAATCACGATGTTCGAATAACGGTCTTATTCTTTCTACTGTGTGAGAGAAACAGTCTATTCCCTCTGATCCAAATTAATATTATCAAATTTGTCTAGATTTAAATGTGTCTAGTACTAACACATTAATTTAGATTCGGAGGGAGTACTTTTTTTATATACGTGCGGACCCGCGTATGCATGCGTGCCATGTCCACATACCTACCCACCCGTAAGTTAAACATGTCCATCACGGCATCACGGTGAATGTAGCATCTGTGTAGTACACTATTTAAAGCTCAAAACAGTATTGCCTGATTTTAACTTTTTCCCAACTCCGGCTGGAGTTCCAACCCTGTATCGAGTAATTCTTCAAAGTGAAGGCTCCGTCAGTTGCTTTGGAACAGTGTTATGCAAGGACAGCTGGTAACACAGGCCTATATACTCACAATATACCATTCAGGTTGGCAATGATAAGATCGAACGGCACATCACCTTTCTTTTCCATGATTAGGTGTTAGGTTTTCTCTGGAATTGAACTTAGGGACAGAGAGATGCTCTGAGCTAGGGTCATGTCCTGTATGTAGGCCATGGGTGATCAATCATGCTTCCCTTGAACGAACCACTAGAACACCAAAGGGATCCAACCATCTTACCAGCCTTGTGTTGTCAACTCTCTAGAGGCCCTCTTTCTCTTCCCTCTCTATCATGCGTGAAAAGGATTCAAAGATAAGACGTCACTAGGCACTCATTAACACACTTATTTGGCGAGCTGATTAACACACCTTTTAAAGGATATATTTAAATAAATATATATGAAAAGACCACATGTACCATTTGAGACTTGGGATGGAGACATGTACACTCGGATAAATTACATGCGCGCCACACATCAAATACCAAACAAGAAGTCCCCGAGAAAAGTTCATTATTGTGGAGAGTGATTAATATTGCACATCAGAGCTCTCAAAAGTAAAAAATAAACAACACCGAGAGATGCGAGAGCGCATCTTCCACATTCTACTGAATCCTGATTTATATTTTTTGATAATTATTTCCCATGGCAGTGTTCTCTGGTGTATGTGACATGATCATGCATGATATATACCTATAGCATATACTAATACTTACTAATAAACACATGAGCATGGATGCATGATACACACATGAGAATTAACTTACTATAGTATTTAAAGATAAGGTTAGTATACTAGTAAGCGCCTCAGATGGCCATGTGAGCTGCGAGAGCTCCCAGACCATATGGATAGGAGACCAACTACTCACCTCCCCACGTCTCTTCCCCTCTAGCTCCTCCCCTTGAGAGTCCTCTCCCGGAGACCGGGCCTTCCCCGTACCCTCTCCGGCGGCGCCGACGGCCAAAGATGGGGAAAGGGAGGCGGCGGAGTAGATAGGTTTAGGTGTAGTTTCGGCCGTGTGCCGAGGGTTGGCAGTTTGCCCGGTAGTGGATGTGCAACTGCAGATCTTGGCGCCCAGATTCTGCTAGTTCTAGGGTTCTTCCTCCCTTTGAATCTTCTCCGGTGGTCGGAGGGGGAACCAGGAGAGAAGACCACCGCATCAGCTAATAAAGTTGGCGTCGTTGTCTAGCGTCGGAAGATCTGGTTCTGTGAGCACCTGTCCTTCCTGGCCTGCCGTGGTGGTGAGGGGGAGGGTGGTGTGCTGGCAGCGCGCGTTGTGTCGGTGAAGCCCCTGGCCAACCGAGGAGGCGAGGGGGAGATGGCTGGCAGCGGGGCGACCCTGCCTTTGATCTGGTGGTCAGACTCCCCTGTGGTGGGGGCTGGTTCGTTGGAGCCTTGGAGCAGGAAGAAGGAGTCTTCTCTGCCTAGTCTGGGCCGCCGTGGTGGTGCTGCGGCGGGGGCGAGTCGTCCTCCTTTTTGCTTGGCCTCCAGATCTCTGAGGGATTCGAGTTACTCTACGACGCGTGTGAGCGGCGTCAGGAGGTCGCCGGCCCCCCTTCTCCACGCTTCAGAGGTTGGAGCTTGCTGCGGGGGGTTGGTTTTCGGCGGCTCGAAAATAAAGCTCGTCGGTTATTCGGCGGAGTGCATGGCGTCGAGCTTCCTCTCCTTCTATCGGCCTGCCATGGTGGCGAGGGACAGAAGGGTAGGCACCTCGATGTGAAAGACAAAGCTAAAGACAGTGGAAGTTGCGCCCTCTAGATCTTCCTCGCAACAGTCCATCGGTAACATGAGGGCTGCCGGGCTGCTACCCGTTCTGGCCGAAAGACGGCCTTGGGATCAAA
This sequence comes from Avena eriantha, assembly GCA_910589775.1. NCBI lineage: Eukaryota > Viridiplantae > Streptophyta > Magnoliopsida > Poales > Poaceae > Avena > Avena eriantha. The sequence continues at coordinate 404,252,727 of OU342746.1, read as the reverse complement.
CCTCCATGGGAGGCCCTTCTCTGAAGCGTGGCGCTGGTGCTTGACCTCCTTTTCCTGGCAAGTGGTTCGTCCCTGCCGTGTGAGGGAGGGTTGGCGGCTTCGCTACCTCTCCAGTTTGATGGGTGTCACGAGCAAGAGACCCTTTAGACCTCGCCGCCGGCTGGAGGTTGCCGGAGTTCTGTGGTGGAGGCGCTTAGGGACCTGATTGCTTTTTATATTTTAGTCCTAGGGTGATGTTTGTAAGTTGGAGGCCCTTTTTTGTTGTTTCTAGTTTAGCTATGGTGCTTTATGCTAAGGGCCTCTTTGCAATTTGTACCTGCCACGTGTATCTGCTCGCAGCTTCAGGGGTCTTCGAGACCCTGTTAATCGTTCAAAAAAAACCATATGGACAACAGTACACACCGGATTCATATAGAATTATAAACTAATAGGTCAAAGATATGACAAAGTAAATTAGTAGAGCAGCGACAACAAATTTGCAATTAGAATTTTACATGCAAGAGAATCATATCAGAATCAACAAGTCATATCGGAATCAAAGATATGAACGTGCTAGAGAATGTAACACGTGACCCCAAAATCAACTCTGATCTCCTGCCATGAGGGTACAAGAATGATAAACAAGGTTGAATGCACTCTATTCATATATCGATAATAAAAACCTGCATCTTACGGTTCCACGATTTTCTACCTTGACCCCTATCATGTAGTCAAATAGGATAGCAAGAGACTATGTATTGATCAACGGTCCAACCCAACTAGTAACATGAAAATGATTCTGCAGTAGAAAATCACTATAATGATTTTTTCCCTTGCTCATGGCCACCACTTTTAGACACTTCATTTGCTCACCGCTTGTATTTGTTAAGCAATTTACTACTACTATAATGAATTTAGTATGTATAGTTTTCAGCGGAACAGCTCGAATGGACCGCCCGGCGAGATGTCGCGCCGGAAGCAATTTGGAGATCGTTTGGAGAATAGTCGATAGAAGTACTACGTACTAAAAACCGCGCGCCTCAACTCAAGACAGGAGGCGACATCCATGAAAACAATGTGCAAACTAACCTGATGATCCCCGTACGTGCACTCCAAGTCGAACTCATCCTGAATCGGCCAACAACTGATGGATCGTTTCTCAGTCGCTGTGTCACTGTGTGGCTGAAGCTGTCTGTGGGCTGGGGTTTTTGCCGGTGGGCATGCAGAGGAGCGATCGAGCGGTACACAGCTACGGGCGGAAATTGCACCTGCCGCGATAGAGATGGGATGGGATGGGATGGGATCCGCCGCGTGTATCTGCAGCAGCAGCCGTGAGCAGCAGATCATAAACACCGATCGGCGACCAAGGCATTCGCCCCACTCGGGCTCGCATGCGGTCCACGGATCGTGCTCTCCACTCACCTCACCGCTCTGGTCCCGGCCAGTAGCAAATAGTACGGCCGGGGCTGACGGGGATCCGCACCAGAGAAAGCCACCCGCGCCATTGTCCCACTGCTGGATCAGGATATCTGGTTGTTGTCCTCGCCTCGCCTCGCCCCGCCGCACCATGCTCATCACCGAACATGGAACGATGCTCATAAACGCCGAGTTTCGCTGTTTCGCAGGCTGCTAATTCGGTAACTACTAGTGCTCGTACGTGCACCACAGCGACGGCCACCTGAGCTGCATGCACCTGCACCCACCCACACCCAGCTTGTTGCCGTGCCAACTGCCGCCGGGCTTTTTCTTTCTTTCTCTTGCAATAGACGATGCTGAAGCAACACGCACTACCCACGACGTCTACCAGCACATGGCTACAAATAGAACGCTAGCGCCGTCTCTCTCTCTTGTTCACTGAAACATACGCACTACTAGGAAAATGATTATAGGTAGATTTTAATTCTGTGGCGCATATGCAAAAAATGCTCCACTAAAATTAATTCTGTGGCGCATGTAGCAAATACGTCACAGAATTTCTGCAATTCTGTAGCGCATATGGAAAGTGAGAATTCTGTGGCGCATATATGCTACATGCGTCACAGAATTCCTGTGGGCCCATGTGTGTCTGACCCCAGCACATGGGCAGGCCAGAATTCTGTGGCGCATATGGATATATGCGTCACAGAATGTTAAAATATGCGCCACAGAATGGAGCATTTTCCATATGCGCCACAGAATGTGCGAAACAGATCTACAAAAGGTGGCAGCCCCCCTTTCCCTTGTTCCCAGCACCTCCAACTAGCTAGCTCGTCCCCCTCCTCCCTCCCACTCCATTTTGCTCATACTCACCTCCATTGTTGATAGCTAGATCTACTTTGGTTCATGTACTTGTGAGGGGAAGCTACTCCTACTTGTAAAGGTAGTAAACCACTCATACTTTCCTCCTCCACACATTCCAACACCCCCTCTTGCTACACTATATATATGCATATGGGGTTTGTAGATTTGTGAGGCATGTGTGCATGGGTACTTGTGTGATGCATGTTTTGTGTGGCCGGCGGGCCTCGGCGCGGTGTGTATGGATGTTTTGTAGGTGAACATGGTCCCGCGGACGGTGTGCGATGGCGAGAGATGATGTTCCTTCGCTTTGTGTTGTGCTTGAATACATGTTGCTTGTGGAGTGAGGTTGTGTTGTGCTTGAATGCATGTTGCCGGCGCCGGGTGCATGGAGGTTTGCCGAAATGTTGATTTACGTCCATTTCGGCAAATTTCTGCATTAGCCATACGTCCTATTTTTAGGATAGGTCATGCCGAAATTTCCCGGGCGATCATGCGCATGCATGTATGTGTGTGCGTCGTGTGTGTGCATGGTTCTAACATACTCTCTTTAATTTGGTCTATGTTCGCGCGCAGGCGACCATGGTCATCCAGATGAAGAAGAGGCCGGGGGCGGGGGAGAAGACGAAGGGTCTCCTGGACATGGTCATCATGACGAAGGAGATGCCGACGAACATGATCATCATGAAGAAGGAGATGCCGGCAGACACGATCATCATGAAGGAGATGATGCCGGAGCAGATGGTGGTGGTGGCGGTGGAGAAGACGGGAGCACGGACACGCCGCTAACTTCGGCCTTGCGGGACCCTCATCTTCAAGAAATACTCCTCAAGCAGACGGCCAACACGAGAGCTGCAGCTAGAGAGAAAGCCAAGCTGACACAAATGGAGGTAGACGGGAGGACTCCATTGTATCCTGGGTGCCGGCCCGAGGATACACGCTTGAGTTTAACGCTGAAGGCTCTGGAGATGAAGGCGGAGCACAAATGGACCGACACTAGCTTTAACGCTCACATGAAATTCTGGCACGCTCGTCTTCCCAAGGACAACACATTGCCAACAAGTATCGAGGAGGCGAGGAAAGTAGTTTGCCCACTAGACCTACCGTACGTGAAGTACCACGCATGCATCAACGACTGCGCACTTTACCGGAACGAGTACAAGGATAGAACCACATGCCCGGTGTGCTGCCAGGGACGGTACAAGAGAGGGAACAAGAAAGTTCCTCGAAAAGTGGTATGGTACTTTCCTATCACTTCCCGTCTGCAGCGGTATTTCGTAGACCCTAAGGAAGCAGAGCTTATGCAATGGCACGCGAAGAGGGAGAAGCCGGAAGATGATCCAGAGAAGGGCAAGATCCTGACACACCCCCCGGACGCTAGCCAGTGGAATGCGCTGGACATCGAATTCCAAGATGAGTTCGTGCTTGATCCAAGGAACGTTAGGCTGGGCATGAGCACCGACGGACTCAATCCCTTTGGCAACCAGAGTAGCACGCACAGCACCTGGCCCGTGTTTGTATGGCCGTACAACCTCCCACCCTGGTTGTGCACGAAGCAGCGGTATGTACACATGAGTATCCTTATCTAGGGGCCAAAACAACCGGGTGTCGACATGCATCTGTATATCGGGCTCCTGAAAGAGGAGTTAGCGACGCTGTGGGAGACGCCGGCACGCACGTGGGATGCCTACACTGGAGATTATTTCGACCTGAGAGCTGCGTTGCTCACGACGGTGCAGGACTATCCTTTTTACGGATATGTAGCGTGTCAGGTCAACCACGGATTTTGTGCATATGTCAGGTGCATGGATAAGACCCCGCATCTGCAGCTGCCGAGGGATCCTAGGTCTTCGAAAACCGTGTTCCAAAGGACTCGAATGTGGCTCCGCAAGGATCACCCTTGGAGAAAACGCGGAGACCTGTTGAATGGCAAAGACGAGCTCGAAAATGCCCATGTCGACCGTTAAGCGCCGAAGAAATCAAGGAGCTTCTAGACAATTGCGAAGAGTGCCCTGCGCCAGGAAAGAAGCCGCCGAGGGAACAACCATCACCGCTGCATGGAGTATGGAAGGCGAGGTCCGTTTTCTCGGACCTTCCTTACTGGAAGGTCCTCCACACGCCCCATAGCCTCGATATGATGCACATCACAAAGAACGTTACCGAGAGCCTGCTCGGCACTCTGATGAACATGCCAGATAGGACCAAGGATGGGACGAAAGCAAGAAGCGACCTAAAATTGCTTGGCATTAAGAAGGAACTTCAGTACCCCAATAGTGACGATGCCGATGATGACGATGAACAGACGGAAGGGACCCATGGTCGCCGCAAAAGGGCTAAGAAGAATGAGGTGGTGCTTAAAGCTACATCCTTCACTCTAAGTGAGGAGGAGCTCGAGAGGTTTTTCCGTTGCCTCCGAGGAGTCAAGGTTCCGCACGGCTACTCTGGGAAGATAAGCAGATATCTGGACGTAGCGAAGAAGAGGTTCAGTGGGATGAAGTCTCACGAATGTCACGTGCTGATGACGCAGATACTCCCCGTTGCGATCCGAGGGATAATGGACGAGCATGTCCGTGAGACGCTATTTGGCCTCTGCAACTTCTTCGATGTCATATCTAGGAAGTCTATCAGCGTGAAGCAGCTCGGCAAGCTACCGGAAGAGATCGTCGAGATACTATGCGAGCTCGAGATTTACTTCCCTCCCGCGTTCTTCGATATCATGGTGCATCTGCTTGTCCATGTCGTGGATGACATCATCCATCTCGGGCCGGCGTTCCTGCACAACATGATGCCGTTCGAAAGGCTAAACGGTGTCATCAAAGGATTCGTTCGCAACAGGTCCCGTCCAGATGGAAGCATAGCCAAGGGCTTTCTGACCTACGAGTGCATCTCCTTCTACCAGAACTACCTAAGCACCGAGAACCAGGATGTCGGTCTGCCCACCAGGAAGCACCTCGGGAGGCTCGCTGGATTAGGTCACCGCGAGGGCTACCGCGCACTCCACGTCGGCATCGAACTCGAACAAGCCGACTTTGATAGGGCAAACCGAGTCGCGCTACAACACATACAGTTGGTCGGCCCCTGGGTGGATGAGCACACAACCTTAATCGAGCAAAAGCTCGCCAACATGGGCAAGCCGAGGAAGAAGGGACACGTAACCAGAGAGCACAACGCCAGCTTCACGGGGTGGTTCAAGAAAAGGCTATTGGAAAGTCCCATGCTGACGCCTTATACTGAAGATCAGAAACTCATATTCTCACTCTCACAGGGCCCCGGGTGCAACGTTAGGACCTATCAGACGTACGACATCAATGGCTACAGATTCTACACCGAGGAGAAGGACAAGAATAGCGAATACCAAAACTCAGGAGTAACTATGCTATCATACGCTGATGACGAGGCTGATGTCAAGGAAAGATTCTACGGAAGGATCGAGGAGATATGGGAACTCGACTACTGCGGAGTGACGGTGCCGATGTTTCGTGTCAGATGGGCCAAGAGCGTCGAAAAAGATGGCCGGTTTTTCACCACCATGGTTATACCCGATGCCAAATCGAAGAACGCCTCCACGAAAAATGAGCCATGGGTGCTCGCTAGCCAAGTTGACCAATGCTTCTTCATTACCGACCCGACAAAGCCAAGCCGTGTTGTCATGAGGAGGGGCAAGAGGAGCATCATCGGAATGGAAGGACCCGCCAACAAGCAAGACATCGACAAGAATAGCGATCCGAAGATCGAAGAGGAATTCGACAAGTACTTCGACAAGCCAACTACTTATGCTAAAGTAAGAAGGAAGACCACCCTACCGGCTAAAGGTTGCCCGTACACGAGAAGAGATCTCAAGGTGGCCGGCCTAAAGTATTCTACCGCGAAGAAGAAGGGCAAGAAAGTTGTTGTGAAGAGACACTAGCTACCTCGGAGCCGACTTAGCGGTTTTTGACGCCTTTTTTGTACTAATTTATGCACATGTGTGCTCGCGCGCCTGCATATATGTATTACTTTGACAAACTAATGTATGCGGATAATATTGAGGCAAATATATTAAGGCAAATATATTAATTCTTGTTTTTAATAGGCAAATATATTAGTTCTTGCTTTTAATATATTATTACCATCCATAAAATATTTTTAATAGGCAAATATATTAGTTCTTGCTTTTAATATATTATTACCATCCTTAAAATATTTTTTAAAAAGTCAAAAAAAATGTGGCTGTGCCAGGAATCAAACCTGGCAGCCCAAGTTTAGAACAAAGAGGAGCAACCAATGTGGTAAGCTTCGTTTTTTGTCAAACAACAGCGCAACGCGCGTTTTGTACTATCCCAAAAATTCGGTGGCGCATATCTGAACAGATGCGCCACATAATTCTGTGACTTAGAAATAATATCGCCTCGCTGCGCCGCGCCGCCCAGAACCCTAGCACGCCTCAGATTTCCCCATATCGCCTCGCTGCACCGTACCGCCGTTCCGCCGCACCGCGCTTGCCCCGCCGTGCCGCCGCGCCGCACCCGCCTTGCCTCGCCGTGGCCTCGCAGAGCACCAGGAGGAGGAGGCCCGCTCCAGCGTCCAGGACCACCGCCACCACCACCCCGCAGAGCACTAGGAGGAGGAGGCCCGCTCCGGCGTCCAGGACCACCGCCACCACCACCCCGCAGAACACCAGGAGGAGGAGGCCCGCTCCGGCGTCCAGGACCACCGCCACCACCACCCCGCAGAACACCAGGAGGAGGAGGCCCGCTCCGGCGTCCAGGACCACCGCCACCACCACCCCGCAGGTGACCCCCTCTCCCCCTTCCTTGCCTTTTAGTCGTTGAGATCCATCACTAGCTTCATTCTGTCAAAAATGAACAATCTAGTACAAGTGTTGTACTAGTGTACTGCTAGTTTTGAAGTTCAGTAACTGTGGAATTATTCAATAGGGTCATGAGATAGGGTCTTCAATCGATTGGAACATGACATTGTCCATTATATGCTCAACGGTATGACGTTTAAACTTCAAACATGGAAGCAGCAGTAGTTTGAACAAAAATATATTTAGTCCATCATAAAGAGTCTATCTACTTGCAACATGGAAGCAGTACTATGCAGTTGCCAAGTGCCAGAGCAACAGCTTTTGTGATTATGTATAGTTTTGAACTTGGACAATCAGCAAGGAGTTATTTATACTATATAAATAATTGTCTCACATAGACTGACTGAATGCCTAGTGACCACTTATCAGTGAAAGCTATTTATCTGATGGGATGTGTCATCATCTGTCTATTTTTCCTTCTCAGTTCTACCAGACACGCAAGTTAGGTGTGGTGTAGCAGTTGATGCCTATGATTAGACTTATCTGTTTTTATCAATGGCATAGGAAACGTATTGCTCTGTCCAATATATAGTGATGTAAATGCATATGACCTTTTTCCTCTTGTAAGTGTATATGCCCTCTTTTAATTGTTTTTTCTTACTTGGCCTTTGCTAGCAAATAAACTATAGATGAATCCGCTACGCTCTTAAAAATATTGCACACTACCTAAGAATTTCAGCCTTGGTATATAGATCATGAGATAGGGTCTTCCTTTTTCTGCAACTTGAGCCAGGACCTAGCACTGCCACTATGGGCCCTACTCTTGTTTATATGTACAACAGTAATGCAGTGGAGCTGGAGGACTTACATATCTAGAGAATTCGATCAACATGTCGTTTCATGCATGTATGATGATCTTGTTGACTAGTTAGTTATTAAGGAAGTTTATCATGTTATACTGAGTTTTTCCAACAATGCATTGGTAATACTGGTTTCAAAATTTTCAAAAAAACACATGTAAAGTTCAGATGTACCCTGCTGTATTTAGCAAGGATGCATGGGGCATGGTGGTGGTAAAGCTGGAAGATATATTGCTAGTTGAGTTTATAGTATTGAACTTGCCATAGCTGCTAGTTACAGAGATAAGGAAAACGTGTTCACAACTGAGCATGGTAAATAAAATTAGCTCATGTCAGTGGTATGCGAGTGCTTAACGGATCATCTGTCATAAGCATGGGTGTCTGGGATCACGAAAAAATGAAAACCAAAAAAATTACATTGTGTATATATACGATGACAGAAATCTCTGTACCCTGTTGGATTATATGGTGTTGGAGCACCATATGTGGCTGTGGAGCATAATTTGTGCATTTTTGTATGTGAAATGTTTGTAGGGAAATCACCCGAGCTGCCCATTTCTCCTGAAATGTTGATTTCGATCCATTTCGGTCGAGAAATGGGGCTCATATGTCAAAAAATTAGAGAAGTGCATTTTTCGGTCGACACTTAGTAATTTTTGACATATGAGCCCTATTTCTCGACCGAACTAGAAGTGAATTGACACTTCGGGAGAAATGGACAACTCATTTTAAATATTGTTAACAATAATTAATACTAACTTTCTTATTTTAATTTGTTTAGAAGTGTGCAAACATGTCGGCCGCCGATGGGGCCGACACTTCTAAGGCCACAATGAGCGTCGAAGACCAAGCCAGAGCGGCGAACCTCACTTTCTGGGAGGCGGCGGCGCAGCACGAGGCGGCGGAGTCTCAGCATGAGGACGTGGCAGCTACTGCGGGCCACGATGGGGATGATGAGCAAGAGGGGAACGAGGACTACCGGATAGATGAAGCCGAGGAGGAGGAGGATGCGACCACCTCCGATGGTGGAGGCCGCACGACCGATGGCGGGGACCGCACGGATGGCGGTAGCAGCAACCCGTCTGTTAAGAAGAATAAGAAGCCGAGGAAGGATCGGAAGCCGCAAAAGCTCGCTGACACCACCGATGAGATCACTCTGGTCTCAGAAAGTGGCCTTCCGTTGGAGTCTCCGGATGTTGCCGCCGGGTACGGCATGCAACTCGGGTGCATCATCCGGGAAAGCATGTCGATCAACACGAAGCACCTGAGAAGTGAAGCGAATGAGCGGTTGGTGGCAAACTGCCTTAAGAAGCTTCACCGACGGTACAAGTTCCCAGCACCGTACACCGACAAACTGGAAAAATCCAATAAGGTGAACAGGTTAGCCATCACGAAGATGGCCAATGCCTTGAGCAGCTGGAGAACCCGGGTGAAGAACAAGATCGCGAAAAAGGAAAGCTGGGAGAAGATCAAGAAGGGTGAGCCCATGATCGACGAAGACAAGTTCAAGATATTCAAGGCGGAGATGGAGACCGACGAAGCGAAGGCATGGACGGAGTAGGGTTGGGAAATGCGGGAACAGAACATAGGTAACCACCGATGTGGAAGCGGCGGTTACAGGGGAAAGAAGGCCATATGGGCAAGGGAGGACGCCGAGGTTGAGCGTCTCGGGAAAGGAAACCCGTTTTTAAAAATCACGGACGAGCAGACCCGGAACTTTGTCCGGGCCCGCTACTATCTGGACAAGGATTCCAAGGAATTCGTCACCGATGATGACGATGTGAGGAAGTTTGAGAGTAAGGTGGTAAGGAATTTACCCGCGGTCCATTTGCTTTCATTTTGAATAATGAAGGCAAGTTCCTAAATGGGTTCACCTTTCCTTATCTGCAGGACGCTAAAATCAAGGCTACACGCGAGGTGCCAGACTCGTCGTCCTAGGGCTCGACAGAGTAGTGGGACACGATTTTCAACAGGGCGACCAACGCCTTCAAGGGGAGGCCACAGTCCGAGCCGCCCACGTCATTTGGCCGTATCTCTGGCTTTGGTACGAGCACAAAGTTCCGCGAGTACTATAGCGAGGAAGCCAAGAAGAGAAAGGAGAGGCGGACCCAGTCGGCGGCTCAGGATCAAGCCGAGAAGGAAGAGCTGAAGCGGAAGATCGCGCATCTAGAGGCCAGTAAGGTGGACCAAGACGAGGTGAACGTGATCGTGCAACAGAAGATCCTCGAGATGCTACCCCCTCGGCTGATGGAGGGGATAGCAAAATGGAATGCGGATGGTCAGGTAGGGCCGATACAAGTGCCCAGCGCTGGCGGCAGCACCTCGAGCCACCAAGTGTCGCCAGACATGGTTACCCCGCCGCCCTCCATCCCCGCGGCGCAGCCGATGGAGTTGGATGCGCCGGAGCTGCGCCGGAGCTGCCCCCTCCTGCCGAGACTACCAAGGCGCAGCAGCCGGCGGCGGTGCTTCCTAATGCACCCAAGACGGAGAAGAAGAAGGATCAGCCACCGGCCGCCTGTGTCTCGACATTAGCCGAGCTCGGCGCCCTCACCAAGGTAAAATAAGTAGTTAGTCAGCGTGCTCTACTTAATGCCTTTGATTGGCTGCCATCTCATGATGCATATCTGTATGCCTCAGGACACTCCGTGCGTGCTCCTGCACAAGGTGCCCGGCGGCGAGTTGAAGGATGTTGCCACGGGCAAGCTAATACAACCGGCGAACCGCACGATGCACTGCAAGCCCATGGACGATGCCGTGATGCGCGTCGAGTTGGGTCGGGTGTTGGGGGGGTGCGAAGACATGGACCCTCCCATGCAACCTCCGGGAGCCGACGAGCACCTGACCCTGGAAGGTTGCCATGGCTATCCCATGATTTGGCCAAAGACCCAGATTTGTATTGGGTCTCGCTCCACCGGTGCCACCTCGGTCGTCCGGCCGCCAAGGACGAAGCCTCCTGCTGCACCGATCGTCGTCGCTGCCACCACAAGCCGTCACCAGAGACTCTTGGGAGCGTCTGCACCGCCGCCACAAGCAGCCAAGGGCGTGGTTGCTCCTCGACCGCCATCACCCCTGCCTAAAGGCAAGGTCGTGGCACCGCAACAGCCATCGCCACCACCCCAGGATGACATGGACATGGTGGCCTTCGATGCCAACATCGAGGTGGATGATGATGATGATGCACCGGTCGACGTCAATGCCTTCGTCAACACCGGCGCCAGCAAAGGACCGTTCATGCCTCCTCTCGTTGAAGAACCATGATTCCGCGATCAAGCTAGCCATCCCAAGAAGCGCCTGGTCTTCTATGGGTTTTCTCAGGAGACGCCTCCGGCCGCCGAGACACAACCTCCATCGGCCGGAATCATTTTCAGCCTTGACACACTCCGCAGGACGGCCGGTGATGGGTTAGCATCGCCAGTGGAGGCTGCTGATGCAAAGAGGAAGAGGGTGAGGAAGAGGCCGAACATGAACAAGGGCAAGGCTGCGAGCCAGCCCGCTCCGATCCGTTACCGGGACGACATTGTACTACCCCGCGTGGATGGCTTGACCAGAGTGCACGAAGCTGGTCAGCCCATACTGCCTCCGGAACTGCGCCGCCTGGCTTCGGGAGCTATGATGAGTTTGCATGAAGGTGTCCTGACACTAGAGGGCCTCCTTCTCAAGGACAAGGACCCGAGTTACCCGGTGTTCACCGCCAAGGTGTCGGAGGACGTGGGCTTCATCACCGATGCCCCCGCGGATGTGTTCTTCATAGCCTACGAGGACATCTTCAAGCAGTTCCACTCGAGACGGCTGGACTATAACTTGGTCCGCCTATTCGCGCTCAATCTCGCGATGAAGGTCAAGAGAGAGGACACCCCGTTCGTCGCGATAGAGGATCCCTACTACATGCGGGATAGCCAGCTGGAAGAAGGAACAAGGACCCGGGCCCGGGCAAAGTCCTACCTTCAGAAGCTATTGATGGACAACAAGAGGAAGGACAACATCCTTGTGCCTTTCTTTCCTGAGTAAGTGTACACATCCTCCTACCGCCGTCGTAACACATAAGTATTTCTTTCCATTGCTCTTTTCCAACATCCCGTTCCACATTGTGTGTTGTGCAGAGATAAGTACTACACGCTCATCGTCCTCTCCACGAGGTATTCGCTTGCCACCTACTTCGACTCGGGGAGTGCGAGGAGGAAGAACTACGCCAGAGTAAGGAGCGTTCTGGATGATGCTATCGAGGGCTATGCCAATCAGGGAGGCCCCTTCAACTATAAGGGGGAGGCTTACAGGGACGATGGCGGACACAAGTTCAAGCATGTGTTCGAGTTCCCCTGTGTCAAGCAGCCGTCTGATAGTGTGAAGGAGGCCTTCTACGTTTGCCATCACCTCAAAGGGTTTGTTCGGGATTGCGAGATGCTAACGCTGCCATCTTCTCTCCAAGGATGGGCCCAAAAGTTGCATGGGATCAGTGACCCCGATCTCAGGGAAGACTTCCATGATACGCAGGTGAAGCTGTCACATATCATCATAGAACAGGTCAACACACATGGTGGGCTCTTACACCAGCCCAGGTCGTTCACCAAGAGGGAGATCGAAGCCCGCCTCAAGGCGCAGGGTGACTTCAAGACGTGGACGGCGAAAGACATGTACAAGCCGTTCCCGGCGCCCTGCGAGGAGAAGGCTACTTGACCGAGAGAGCGTGTGTATCAGTGGACATGTAGTGTGTGTGTCGAAAAACTTAACTTGCCTAGCTTGAAACCGTCGTTGTTATTGTGTCGGACATGTTGTCGTGTTTCTTTCATTGTCATCGACGCATTGTTTTAAGTTTATGAATGCCTTGCTCTAATATTTGTCAACATATATATTTGCATGATGTACTAATATGCCTTGTCAATAGAGATGCCGACGTACGTTGTGTACAAGGGTCAGGTTCCAGGTGTCTACGAGGAGTGGTGGACTGCCACCAACAAGTGGACAAGTTCAGCGGCAACAGCTACAAGGGATACGTGACTAGAGAGGAGGCGGTGGCCAAGTGGAGGAGACACGTGTGGAAGAAGAACCGGACGAAGATCTTGGTGCCGCTCCTCCTCACCGGCGTCACGGTTACGGTGTACAAAATTCTGTCCTAAGGTATAGGCGGTGACAACATCGCGTAGTTGTAAGTTATGTGAGTGAGATGAACACTTGTGAAATATACTTATACACTTATTCGGTTCTAAGTGATGTGATTGATGAACACTTGTGAACATTCGTGCTTGTTGATGTATTATATGTGAACTGGAACGTTTGTACTGCTGTGTGCAGCTTTTATGTGAATTTCTGTTAATTTTTGTGTATTTTCTGTAATATACTTGTTATATACTGTATTTGTACCAGATTCTGAAAATTTCAAAATTCTGAAAAAATGATTCTGTGGCGCATATAGCTATATGCGCCACAGAATTTAGAGAATTCTATGGCGCATATGCATATGCGCCACAGAAATGTAATTTTAGTGACGACAATTCAGTGGCGACTGCTAGATGGGCCACAGAAAGTTGTTTTGGTGCGCCACTGATAACGTTTTTCCTAGTAGTGACGGCAAGCACGTACTGCCTATAACTAGAAAGAAACGTTATGCCCGGTAATAAGCTAGTGCCGATTACCATGCATGTGACGACCCTACTGGAGGGTATAGGGCCCTCATTTGCATTGCCACAAAATGGTCATTTATTTCTAGATGTACACAAAATGGTCAGGCGGACCAAGGGGAAAATGTGGCGCCACAAAATGGTCATTTCTAGATGTACACTTGTTCGCGGATGAAGGATGTATTTTTTGAGAAACATAATACAATCATAGACGCTCTCAACACGTACATATTGTTGAGAAATAGAGCAATTTTTCAAGAGATTTAATCAAAATAAAAGGCAGATAAAGCATAGGCAGAATAATAGAAAAAGACCAAAAGATGATATACATCACGGTAGAGGAACCGCCGGTGTTCCCGTTAGCATTGGCACTGTCGTCAGCCATGTTGTCGAGGAAAAGGTTGTTGATGTCGGGGAAGTAGTCGTCGTTGGGGAAGACGTCGCTGCAGTCGCTATCTGTGAAGGACTCAGTGATGAAGCCAGTAGTCGCGCTGGTAGCGCTCTCCAAAAACCTTATCGCCCTTCTCCCGTACATGACTTGAAGCAGCGGGGTCTCGGAGACCTACTGTCTCAGCTCGCGGTGCACGCCGCAAGACGGGATGGGGAAGATCTAAGCAGCGCAATGCTCTGAAACTAGAGGCGCAGGGTGTGTGCGTTGGTGTGTCTGAGGAGAGGAGCGACCTCTCACTCTTATAGGCATGGGTAGGCAGGCGAACAATCGACGTCGGGAGAGGACACGAACAGGCATCGACCGAAGCCGAACAGTTCAAATTATTATCCATTTATGCGTGGCAAAAAGAAAGAGAAGCTCGAGGCTCGAGGCATTCCCGCAACCCGGGGCGCGCGCGCGTCGTGACGAGGCGAGGCGAGGCGAGGCGAGGCGGGCAGCGGAGGAGGAGGAGCGCGCGTGTATATGTCTTCTTTTCTCAAGCTCGTACAAGTGGTGGAAGAGCTCTCCTTATAAGCTGGTCCAACTTCCACTCAACTAGCAATGTGGGACTAAACTCTTGTCCCACCTCTTTGCCTTGCATGAATGGGCCAAGTGGGTCTCTAGGATTTCAGGAATTGTTGAATAATATAAATGGGCTGGGCCTTTATTAGGCAAAATTCCAACAATCCCCCACCAGATCCCAGAGGCACACATAAATTTGCCTATGGTTCCAAAACATTGTTTATATACTGGTACTGGTGGAGACTGTTAAGTTGAATTTCCACCTAGAACTGTATGCTACACTAGTTTGCAACTTGTACAGTGGACTATGCCTTGAACTGCAAGTTTGCTGTATTCTAGCTTTACACAAAGCCTTGACCAATACTGGGCTGCCGTGGGACTTCCCCTCGGGTGGAGCTTATGCGTCATACTCCATAGCCTTTCATGAGTTTATTAGAGAGCACCCAACTCTCATAGACTGCGATGTTTAAAAATTAGACTCATATAGGTGTGTTCTTCAAAACATGTTCTGCAGGACAACATCTCTGCTTAAACTAAGCCACTTAGAACATATTAAGATAAATCAACCTGCCATGCAGAATATGAAAGTATTGCATCTTCACGGAGTGGTGTTTTAAAGTAGGGATACTTTCCTCTCAGTTAACCAACAACTTGTCTCCCAATTTTAATTCATGGGATCTCCGATCACATAGAGTGGTTTACCACTGTGGAAAACTTATATTGTGGGTCTCATACCCATCTCCTTTGATGCATTTCTATCACGTTACGTGATAGACCCTTTGTGAAGGGATCTGCCAGATTCTTAGATCTTTGGATATAATCCAATGCAATAACTCCGGAGTTTCTCATTTTCCTGACAGATTTCAATCTCCTCTTCACATGTCTTGAGGACTTCATATTATCCTTAGAACTGTTAACTTTAACAATCACAGTTTGATTATCACAGCTCATTGGGATTGCGGGTATAGGTTTCTCAACCATAGGTAAGTCTAGCAAGAGTTCTCGAAGCCACTCTGCTTCAACAGTGGCTGTGTCTAATGCTGCGAGTTCTGCTTCCATAGTTGACCTCGTTAAGATGGTCTGCTTGCAAGACTTCCAAGAAACAGCACCACCACCAAGTGTAAATATATATCCACTCGTGGCCTTTATCTCATCAGCATCAGATATCCAATTTGAATCACTATATCCCTCCAGCACCCTTGGGTACCCAGTATAGTGAATGCCGCAGCTCGCAGTGCTATTTAGATAACGTATAACTGTCTCAAGAGCTTGCCAATGATCATCTCAAGGATTTGAAACAAACCGACTGAGTTTGCTTACAACAAAAGCGATGTCAGGCCTCGTAGCGCTAGCTAAATACATAAGCGACCCAATAATCTGAGAATATGTCAATTGATCTCTAGTAGTGCCTCTATTCTTTCGAAGTAACACACTAGGATCATACGGTGTTGGTGAAGACTTGCAGTTGCTATATCCAAAGCGACTCAAGATCTTTTCCACATAGTGAGACTGAAGCAGTGTGATCCCACCATTATCATCTCTCAATAGCTTGATGTTCAAAATAACATCAGCTACTCCTAGATCCTTCATCTCAAAAGACCGAGATAAGAAATCTTTGACTTCCTTAATCACATTAAGATTGGTCCCAAAAATCAGTATGTCATCAACATACAAACAAACAATTACTCCCTCGCCCCCACCATAGCGATAGTATACACATTTGTCAGCTTCGTTTACAGCAAAACCTGCAATGGTTAGGGTTCTCACAAACTTCTCGTGCCACTGCTTAGGTGCTTGTTTAAGGCCATATAAAGACTTCAAAAACTTACACACTTTTCCTTCTTGACCACTCACTACAAATCCATCTGGCTGATCCATATAAATTTCCTCGTCCAACTCTCCATTTAGGAAAGCCGTCTTAACGTCCATTTGATGAACAAGAAGACCATGCGAGGCAGCCAAAGATAGTAGTACGCGAATGGTGGTCAATCTGGCTACGGGTGAGTAAGTATCAAAGAAGTCCTCACCTTCTTTTTGGGTATAACCCTTGGCTACAAGTCTTGCCTTGTACTTCTCAATAGTACCATTAGGCCTAAGTTTCTTCTTAAACACCCATTTGCATCCTACGGGTTTGCACCCATAAGGACGATCGGTGATCTCCCATGTTCCATTCGCTAAGATGGAATCCATCTCACTACGAATGGCTTCCTTCCAGTAGTCAGCATCAGGAGATGCATAGGCTTCTGAAATAGAGGTAGGAGTATCATCTACAAGGTACACAATGAAATCATTACCAAAGGATTTTACAGTCCTCTGTCTCTTACTCCTCTTAGGAATTTCATTATCATCCTCCTCAGGTTTTTCCGAGTGTTCAATAGGAATGGTATGTTCAGGAATTGTGGGTATTTCCTGATTCAATGAGTCAGGTATCTCCTGATTTGATGAGCTAGGTATATCCTTCATGGGAAAGATATCCTCAAAGAAAGTCACATCATTTGACTCCATGATTGTACCAACATGCATGTCTGGTACTCCAGATTTTACTATCAAGAATCTATAGCCAATGCTATGAAAAGCATATCCCAGAAAAACACAGTCCACGGTTTTTGGTCCAAGTTTGCGCTTCTTTGGGATTGGCACATGAACCTTTGGCAGACAGCCCCAAGTTCGCAAGTAAGAAAGATTTAATCTTTTCTTTTCCCATTCTTCAAATGGAGTAATCTCTTTGTTCTTAGTGGGAACTCGGTTTAGGACATGACATGTAGTCAATAATGCCTCCCCCCACCATTCCTTGGAGAGACCCGATGTGTCTAACATGGCGTTAACCAAATCTGTTAGAGTACGGTTCTTTCTTTAGGCTACCCCGTTTGACTGGGGCGAGTAGGGATGCGTCCTCTTATGGATTATACCATGTTCTGCACAAAAAGAATCAAACTCGTTGGAAAAGTACTCTCCACCACGATCAGACCTAAGCCTCTTAATCTTTCGATCAAGTTGGTTTTCCCCTTCAGCTTTATAGATTTGGAAGTAACTCAAAGCCTCATCTTTTGATTTCAGAAGATACACATGACAATATCTCGTAGAGTCATCGATCAATGTCATAAAATATTTCTTTCCACCTTTTGTTAACACACCATTCATCTCACAAAGATCTGAATGTATGAGATCTAGTGGCGCCAAATCTCTCACCTCTGCAGTCGTATGTGACTTGCGAGGCTCTTTGCTTGCACACAAGTTTGGCATTTAGATCCCTTCACAGTAGTGAATTTTGGGATTATATTCATTTTAGCTAACCGCGTCATGCAACCAAAAATAAACATGACAAAGACGTGAATGCCAGACATTTGACACAAGATCAGATGAAACATGATTCACGACTTTATTACACACATCTGACAGTGACAGGCGGAACAAACCTCCACACTCATAGCCTTTACCAATAAATGTTCCAAATTTATACAATACAAATTTATTGGACTCAAACACAATCTTGTAGCCATCACGACATAGAAGTGATCCACTAACAAGATTCTTATTTATTGAGTGAACATGATGCACGTTCTTTAGGCACACGGTCTTTCCCAAAGTGAACTTCAGATCGACCGTACCAACACCATGAACAGAAGCATGCGAGCCGTTCTCCATCAGCACGGACTGAGCCCCTCTGACCTGATATGAAGAAAACATGGAAACATCAGAACAAACGTGTACATTAGCGCCCGTGTCAATCCACCAATCAGGAGAATGACATAATGAAAGAACAGTAGGTAATATACCATACCCAACATCTTTCATCTCAACGTCGCCCATGATAACATTAGCAGTCTTGCTGCATTTTCCATGCTGGCGCTTGTCAAAGCGGTTAGGGCAAGCAGGAGCCCAATGATCAGGATCACCGTACACATGACAAGCACCTTTCTTCTTATCAGTCTTCTTCTTGAAGCTAGTAGACTGTGAGGCGTTGTTCTTTCCATCGAACTTTCCTTTTCCATCAAACTTTCCCTTGTTCTTGGACTTGTGTGACTGGAAGTTCTTTTTCTGTACCAGATTGGCACTTGAACCTCCCTCAGCACCTCGAGCACGTGTGTCTTTTGCTCTCGCCTTCTCTTCCACATCAAGAGTACCAATGAGATCCGAAACGGAAAACTCTTGTCTCTTGTGTTTCAGGAAAGTAGCAAAGTTCCTCCACGAAGGGGAAAGTTTGGCAATAATGCCCCCGGCAATGAACTTGTCCGGTAAAACACAAGGGAAGTGCTCAAACTCTTTGGCCAGTGACTGTATTTCATGAGCCTGCTCAACCACGGAGCGGTCATCAGTCATCTTGTAGTCATAGAGTTGTTCCATGACATACAATTTACTGCCAGCGTCCGAGACCCCAAACTTGGCCTCGAGCACAGCCCACATGTCCTTGCCATTATCAAATGACATATAGGGTTCAACAATGTTATCCCCTAGAATAGACAGCAAAGCAGCCTTGAACAGGGTATCGGTTTTCCGAAAAACTTGTTCCTGAGCAGGAGTAAGCTCTCCCTCAGGCTTGCCAAGAGTGGCTTCATAGCAGTTCATGTTCTGAAACCAGAGAACTGCTCTCACGCGCCACCTCTTATAATGCGTACCCTCAAAAACAGGTGGCTTCACAGAAGCAACGAAACCACTTGGAGCAAATTGCCTATAATAAGGTTTTTGGATTGTTGAGAAATAGAGCAATTTTCCAAGAGATTTAACCAAAATAAAAGGCAGATAAAGCATAGGCAGAATAATAGAAAAAGACTAAAAGATTATATATATCACGGTAGAGGAACCGCCGGTGTTCCCGTTAGCGTTGGCACTGTCGTCAGCCATGTTGTCGAGGAAAAGGTTGTTGATGTCGGGGAAGAAGTCGTCGTTGGGGAAGACGTTGCTGCAGTCGCTATCTGTGAAGGAGTCCGTGATGAAGCCAGTAGTCGCGCTGGTAGCGCTCCCCAAAAACCTTATCGCCCTTCTCCCGTACAAGACTCGAAGCAGCGGGGTCTCGGAGGCCTACTGTCCCAGCTCGCGGTGCACGCCGCAAGACAAGATGGGGAAAATCTAAGCAGCGCAATGCTCTGAAACTAGAGGCGCAGGGAGTGTGCGTTGGTGTGTCCGAGGAGAGGAGCGACCTCTCACTCTTATAGGCACGGGTAGGCAGGCGAACAGTCGGCGTCGGGAGAGGACACGATCATAGATCCATACTACTATATAGAATATGAAATGACAAAGCTCGCGGTGAATCAATCCTGAGTTCTCAACTTGTCATGCTTTGTTTTGGCAACGGTCGTCGGTCTCGTCTCCCCTGTTTTCTTGGGCGCGTGAGATGTCTTTCTTGTCTCGGTCGTCTCCTGCGTTCAACCAAATCATTGAGCAATAGAACGGTCAGTGTAGCATTACAATAATGCCCGGCCGTCATATCATTTGGAAAAGCACAGCTCTGACCAGATATGTATGTTTTGGTCTTTGATTTGACGTAGGTGCCGTCGCATGTGTTGGGTCGGACGGTCAGTGGGTAGGGTAGGATGGCTCTACAGTGGGCCGGGCATACGGCGAGGGTGGAGGCCGGACTGGGCATCGGGCTGTGGCAGGGAAAACAGAGCGGTAGAAAAAGGCCAGATCCATCCTTCAGGATCGCGGCTCAGCGAATGTGGTTGCGCTTCTCGTTCATCAGCATCGCCCGTGACATGGCTCACGTGGACAGGTCCGAGTGCTGAATACGATCGCCGCACTAGCAACCAACAAACCAGAAACGACACCCCCATCGCCGGCCGGGTGCATGTGCATGCGGACCACCTGGAGCTGGAACGCCGCCTTCTTCCGCTACACAAACTCGTAACAAACACCTTCCGCAGACTTCCGGAACAAGAGTGGGAGAGAGTCGCTGACTGACGCCGTGCCTTACCCTGTTGGAAGAGCTATATATGGGACATGGTCCCTAACACTGTAAGTTAGAATGTGACCTGGCCCCTCTTTGGATTTCCAGGTGTGAACTAGTACTACTAATTGATCCCAAAATTTCAAATCGGGCATATAGACACGGGTCTCTCATCATCGAAACTGTTAGCACCCTTATTATATAAGTATATATATCACCACGCCCACCCGACCAAACACGGTTTACTTACTACTACTACTACTACTAACAAAGAAGGAAAGCACGGGCCACTGTAGCTGCAAAAATAGGCGATCGATGGTCGCTCCAAAACAGCAGTGTAGTGTAGCGTAGCCCACTCTTGTAGTACATAGATCTGATGATGCCTGAAGTAGCTTCAGTTATTTCCGTTGTCGGAAATACTACAGTATCTTCTGCCTTGTTTTGCATATAAGTAGGTTGGCACGTGAGCCTGTTCAACCTTAAGTTAGTTAACTAGTTTTCTTTTAGCTTACCGCTACGACCGGATCTTGGGATGGCAGGATCACAACGGAAATGGTGGTAGAAGTGGCCACGCTTCAGAGGATCATGGGATGGCACAAGCACATGCTCTGCCATGTCCACATTTTAAGGTAGTTTTCAGTTAGCTTGTACAGTACTCAGGAAATATAAGAGGAATAACTGAACCAGAATACGCTGCAAGTTTGGGACACAGTACAAAAATCTGCGTCTCCACTCTCGTGTTCATCCGAACCTCTCTCTCGCTCGCTCATTCTCTGCAGAATTAGATTGCTGGCAACAACAATGCCTAGTTTCATCAATGCCATCTATTTTTCAGTACTTAGACTAACATAGAATGGAGGAAGTACAGATTTGTCTAGATTCACACATCTAGACCTGTTTTGTTGCGTAGGTTATGTAATCTTGACAAATGTGAATCACTTATACCCAAAGAAAGAAAAAACAATACTCCCTCCGTCCCAAAATGTAAGGCGCCTAAGCTTTAGTCAAAAGTCAACATATTTTAGGTTTGACCAAATTTATACATAAAAATATAAACATTTAAAATACCAAATCAATATCAATAGATTCACCAGAAAGTATAGTTTCTCAAAGTGTCCATTTGATATTGTAGATATTCATATTTTTTCGTATAAACTTTGTCAAACTTAGAAGATGTTGACTTTTGACTAAAGCTTAGGCGCCTTACATTTCGGGACAGAGGGAGTATATTTTCCAATGCACAGATGTAGACTAACTAGTTGGCAGAAAAAAGAGAAAATATAGCAAAGTCACATATCACACGTAATAGTGTCCCCTACCCTCGCAGGTCTGATACTCATTTTTTAACCCGAAAAGGGGAGTATATGGACACTACTTTTTTTAAAAGTTTCATCATCCTAACTATTACCTACTCAAGGATCGCATAGAGTTGACACAACAATCAACCAGCGAAAAAACAAAGCATAAGACTACTTGGCATCTTGTAGTCGACTAGTATGCTGCCAACCAGTCTGACTGAAGATATCCCGAGCGACCATCAAAATACAGTTGCATCCAATGACCATAGAATCTTATTGATCATGCATAATAGAAGCGTCCATAACTGCACCCATTACGACACCATATGAATACCCTGCAAAAGGTTAAAAGTTTTCGCTTTGTTAAAGACTACATCATTTCTATACTTTCAAATAGAACAACATAAGGCAAACACCAATACGAATTCTAGCCTCGGATGATATCTCGAACCAGAAATTTTTAAACATACATATGTGACCTATTCCTGCAATGACACATGCAACTGCTCCCTTTCACGCAGATATGCAAAGATCGGTCGAAGCGCGGCCGTGAAGGTACTGGTCATGCATCCATGCGTGCAGATACCGCTTTTGGTTTAGAAACCAACAACCAAATTTCTCCGATCAACGGATCTGTGTATCATTGATCGTGATATACTGGCACACATACAAGTTTAATATATTTTGGTACTCCAAAAAAAGTGGATTGACATGTTAAGGAGAGATACCGAGCTACCGCAACAAGCTTTCGTAAGTTAGCGTAAAGCTGAGTAGAAACTTATAGAACGTAAATAATCATTTTTCTTCCTTGAAGATAGCCCTCTTATGTGCTAATTAACAATAAAAACCATATAGTTTTTCGGAACTTACATGGAGGAATTCCCACTTAATTACAAATATATATATGCATGAACACCATCTAGTTATAGATGGTGGAACTCAGAAGCATGAATATTTTAGTTGGTACTCATCACGATCCACTACTAAAAGCACTGCGACGAAGATCTACTAGTAGAACGCAGTTAGGAAGTCACTCCGGGTAAGAAGTGTTGATCGATAGTGGAGGTTAGGTTCTTGACAGGGACAAATGGAAGCCATTGTATTTTTGGAAAAAAAGAAAGGCTAAGCTGCCATATATACTAAACGAGGGCAAGAAAAGTGCGGAGTTGTACAAATAGTTCTATCGTTTTGTTTTGAAACGGAAATAGCTCCATCTTTCTCTCAAGGGAAAATGAAAAGTTGGCCTGAATGGTCTATATGCAGGTATATGCCAGATCTGGAGTTTGAAAGTAACCATAGAGACAAGTATCAGGAGCAAGGAACTATGGTGGTTGGGCGTAAAGGGCAAGACAAGTACCACAACAGGTGGAGAGACACTGACGTATTTGTGTGCACCAAGATGGTACGATCGAGTTGTCAATTTATGGAGAAGGGTGTCAAAGTGGGTTTCTTGATCCAGAAATACTAGCTAACAAAGCATGCCGTGAAATTTCCAGTGCTAATGGCCGTCTCTTTTCTAGGCGCACATAACAAAGAAGAAGGAACCGTGACTACATTCCAACAAGAACTTTTCACTTAGATTAAGTTGTGAGCTCTCTTTCTTATTCGATTCCACGAGGGATGAAACAATGTTATATCTTTGTCCCTGTAGGCTGTAGTAACTATTCTGGCGCTAACGCAGCTCATCCATGAAAGTTATACGAAGCCACTAGCAAAATGGTAGCGGCGGCGATAGGGAGGGAAAAGCGTGAAATGTACTAGTATTTGAATTGTATTTGGTGTTCGAGTCATTATTGTTCACATTGTATTTAGGGCCTCTTTGAATTGTATAATTGTGAAATAGTACATAATATGAAACGCAAGGTTAAAGTGGCACGTCCTCCTGAATCGTACCTGATTGAAAAGTCGTGTGAATTAGGGATGGAAATTTGCTTGATACCACTAGTAAACAAAGGAATGGTAGCAAGAGGTTTGGGAGGATGGATATTTCTCTTAGGCCTTGTTCGGTTAATCCTCTTCAGAGGTGGAATGGAGTGGATTGGGGAGTATTAGAGGGGATTTTAACTTAGATGGGATTTAATCCACTTCAATCCATGTCAATCCCTCTCAATCCCTAAGGAACCGAACAAGGCCTTAGGGAAGAGGGTGCAGACGATTTTCCCTTGGGATAAAATTAATAGGATTTCGTTGTTCACGTGAATCAAGCGACCAACATAGAAAACGTTCCTTGAAAACCCAGATTCTCCGAAAGCCCTATGAAGATCAAAAGAGCCTGCTTGGAGTGTGACGTGGCGTCCACCTCTCGGATACACGTCCTTCGTTCGAAAGTTTCAGTCTGACATATATAAACATGCATGTGCGTCGTAATTTCATCCGAACTTTATTTGAGGTTTGGACATCTATCTATCAACACACACTCTCCACGGCGTCACTTACCAAAATCCTACTACCCAAAGCTACACACAAAAAACTAAACCAAAATATAGAAAGGGGAAGCAAGCACGGAACACTAGCTATGGCTGCCTTCGATAAAATGGAAAGGTCAGCATCGTCAACAAAAATAGGCGGTCGTGGTCGCACCATATAAAGCACTGTAGCACAGGAATAGTACCTCACGGTAGATATGCTATATCTAGATCACGGGAAAAACTTAGTAAGGTCGCATATCACACGCCACACAATGTCCCCAGCACTCGCATTAGTCGGATACACGTGCACGACCCAGCGATCTCCAACTGGAATGCCCTGCCCATGCGGACGTACGGGATGAGACGTACGAGGGCGGAGAGAGCTCGTGCAATCACCCAACTTCTCCTGTTCACGCAGATGTGCTGAGGCCGACACAGAGGCACACGCCTCGTGCATGATGCTGACCAATGTGGTTCGGAAACCAACAACGGCCAAATCTCTTCTATTGTTCACGGTCAGCGTAAGAACAAACTTGTTACTTGCGCATACGTGGTAGCTAGGGAGAGACATACTCTCATGTGGACCTTTGGCAACGAATAGTATGTAATGATTTCTGAGTTAAGGACAAGAATACACGTTACCTTGTATGAAAACAATCTAAAACTACATTATAGTAGCAGTAGCTCACAAAACAACAATCACAAAAAAAATTAGAAGAAATTTCATATCTACGTTTTCGAACCGTCCCCCTACATCAATTATTATTTCTCAATTTTGGGAACTTACATCTATGCTTCTCACTGTACGTTATCCTCTCAAGTACAAAGAATGATCCAATAATAAAGAGTTGTTTTCTACTTGTAATTTTTAGGAACTTACATATAGGGTTACCATTGTTACCCTCTAAATTACTAAATTGCCCGAAACCACCACCACATTGTACATTTCGACGGTCCGAGTTGTCGCAAAACAGTATAGCTAACAAAGCTTGCACCAAGCAACACGACTCTCCGTTAAGCAATTCACCTCGTATAAGTTACAAGGTGAGGATCCCTACGGAAAAAAAAAGGACCGACCAAACTTCCAAATGGTCGTTACTGAACACGCAAGAACTTGAAAGAAAAAAACACAACACATGTTTCGGTTATCTCTTTCACTGACGAACCATATGATGAGCCTTGATTGCTCGTGCTAATAATTCAAGCCAGGCCCTCCAAAATCCATATACAATAATATGAAATAACAAAGCTCGCGGTCAAGCAAACACCAGTTCTCATGCATGTCCAGCAGTCCCTATCTCGCTTATCGATCGTATCTTTGATTATTCCCCTAACATTGGTTTAGTCCGCAGGCTTTGCTTTGTTTTGGCAACGGTCGGTCTCCCCAGTTTTCTTGGCGCGTGAGATGTCTTTCTTGTCTCGTCTCCTGCCCTGTACGGCGCCTGTCGTCGTTCATATCCAAATCATTGAGCAAAGTTCAAATTTAAAACGATTATAGCTAGGTGGACGCTTTATAATAAGGCCCGGGCCGTCATTTGAAAAAGCACAGCTCTGACCAGATACATATGTTTTGGTCTTTGACGTTGGTGCCACATGTGTTCCGACGAAGAGTGCAAGTGACGTGCGACGTCTGATCGGTCGGATCAACTTCCCACATAAATGATTAAACTACTACCTCCGACCCATATTAGTTGACTAAAATTTGTCTAGATTCGAATATATCTAACACTAAAACTTTACTAGATACATTCGTATTTAGATAAGTTAACTAATATGGCTCGGAAGGAGTACGTGAATAAACTAGCAATATGAATTCCAAACGCTTTTCAAACCATCCAAACAGAGCTCGCAGATCCAATTCCAAGGGGAGATTCACATTTTTGAAAGAAACGACATGCAAAGAATATCGGTTTTCCATTTGTATCACGCAAAACAGCCCCAACACCCGGCAGTGTGCTCCAGCTTGCGGTATGAGCCATGGATATAAAGTGAAGTTTAACACCACTGACTAATAAGGGCATATCCACACGAGGAGACCCAAACGGACCATCCAAATCATCCGATTTTGTTCTGTTTAAGTCGAGTCACTTTTGCATCGTGATTCGGCTGTCCGGACAGCCGTGTCCAGCAGTACGACCCCAATGGATAAAATCGGACAGGACATTCCAAGAGAGAGGAGAGAGAAGAAGATCCATTGCGTGACTGCAACTGGGCCAGTCTGCTACAAAACCAGACAGGCCAGCCTCCGCGTCTGTCATCCGTGACCCAAATTCGATGCCCGAATGGGTTGGTCCGGTTTGAGTTTGTTCGAATGGATCATTCCGGTGGCTTGGCCTAGCTGACCGCGCGGACCGATTAGGACGCAGCTGGACCGTGCCCTTGCCGCACGAGCTCAACCTGCAGGACACACAGCATCCGCCTGTCATACGGCGACGGCGACGGCCAGCCGGTCTGATGCACACATATCATACAACATCCTTGAACCGACAAGCAGGCTGGCCGGTGTGAGCCAAAAGCTGTCCGTAGCAGCTACAGTAGCTTCGTTCTGGACCGCTGCGTGCCTGCCGTGTGGACGGACGGGACAGTCAGCGAGTGGCTCTGCTGTGGGCTTGGTGTACGCAGCGCGAAATGTAGAAAAAAGAAGAAGAGATCGAGAGGTACAGCGACCACGTGCGAGAAGGAGGCGAGGCAGTGACGGAAATGGTAGCGACCCATCGATCGAGAAGTCGAGATCCGACCGCGTCCTGATCGAGCGCGACGTGACCCGAAACTCGGTCCCTCGGCGGCCCTTCTCATTCTGCCTCGCGTGCGGAGTGCGGACCAGACTCGCGTCGCGCTAGGAAAGGGAAAAACAAACGGACGGGTGCCGTACCAGATTGAGTGGGGAGTATGAGACTGTGTGAATGTAAGGGCAAAGCGGCAGGTTTTCTAAAATGTATTTCCTCCATTCGGTACGGTAATAAGTGACTTGGATTTGTCTAGTTTCATAGTACTATTTATCTAGACGCATTCTAATGTATAGATACATGTGAATATAGACGCATACGAGTCGTCACTTATTTCTAGACGAATGGAGTAAGTCATTTTTATCAGTTTGAACTAAAAAAAGAGCTTACATTTTAAAGCGGAGGTGATACTATATATATTCAACACAGACAACATATCCCACATGGGAATTAGCTTATTGTACTGTTCATTCATACGATTAGGTTAGTGTGGTTGCAAGTGTGGATTCATAGCCATATCTAATCTAGTAGTACAAAGCGAGAGTTGGCTGAATTGACATATCACCATGAGAATATATAATGGGAAGGACCACGGCTGGCCATATGAACTAGTGAGAACTGCCATACCATTGCGGACAAAACAATATCTTGGAGACATCATAAAAAAATATAAATTAATATATCAATGATCTGAGAAAGTAAACTAAAATTTACTTCGAAAAAAAAACAAATTTGGCGATACAAATGTAAGATGTGACCCAAGATGGTTCTGGTCTTCGTACAAGCATGATAAACACGGCTACAAGCTAGTATCACGATCCTCATCAATACAACGGAATTGTAGTATATACTTCCTCTATCCCACTCATGCTCGATGGCTGCAGATTGCCGCTGAATCCTAGAGAGGGATGCACTTTCGCTCGCCCTAGCCTCTTGCGAAGTGGGCGGCTTCCTCCGCCTTCAGCCCGCTGCAAACGCTTGACGGATGCGTAGATATTGGGTACACTCGCATTCATCCAACTATTCTTCATTCGACACCTCCTCGATCATGTCCACCTCCTCGAGGCCGTCACCGTCTCACGGTGGGGCCGGTGGGTAGGCGTAGCACGCGTCCACGCACAGCTGGGCCCGCATTGTGGGGAGACAGACAACGAGGCATGAGTAATGGTTGTATGTGTTGTGCATCCTGCCCCAACACAGGACGATGAGCTCTTATAGGTGAAGGCCTCAGTGGGGGCGGGAAATGGCGTGGGAATGCGATAAATGGCTCAGGTGGGTGGGAAATGGCGGGAAACAGCGGGGAAAGGAAGGGAGGATGGCGGCAAGTGCCGTTGCCGGACGTCATTAATGGGATCTACTGCTACTCAGTCCGCAGACCAAAAATGGGTCGAACCATTGGGTACACTGGCCTTGCTTAGGCGGATAAAGGCCCCAAGGTTGTCCGCGGGCCACCGCACACGGACCGATTCAGTTTTCCAGGCGGTTGAAAAGCAATGTCGATGGGAAGAACATAAAAACATTAACTAAAAAGTTAGATTCTCCTAATTTGCTACAAACAGTTGCATTGCCATAATTGCATAAGAAACGTACTTAGCCAGTGGCATCGAGGTAATTTTTCCTAAACTAAGGCATGAGCTCTGTTACGCAACATTTCCCATTTCTTGACTAGTGTTTTCAGCCCAAATAATGGCGTGTGCCGGTAATTGTACCCTCTTTATGCAAATAATTTGTTTTCTGGTAAAACGGAATCACCATTGGCGTAACCAGTACTTCTGACAGAAGAGGAGTCCTCGCATGGAGTGGGGTCGCGAGGTGCAACCACAAACGAAATGAGAGCGGTGATGTTCGAAAGAAGCCAATATGTGAGGTTTTGCTAGGGTTTTTGGTACTTTTAGCCCATGATGAGTAGATTAATCATGTTTTCTCTTGGACAAACCACTAGATCATCAAAGCGATTCATTGATTTTATCAGTCATGTCTAGTCAACTTTCTTTAGAGGTTTCTTTCCCCTCTCTCTGATATGCGTCAAAAGAATACTATTCACTGATTAACCCACTTTCTATCGGGTGATTAACACACTTTTGTCTTTTAATTTTATTTAATAATTTTTTAGAAAAGAGTGCATTTATCATTGAGAGGGACATGCTCAGACGAATGTGCGCCACACATCAAAGACCAAATATGAAGTCCTCGAAGATAAGTTCATGGTTGTGTCGAGTGATTAATAGCACTTAAAGTAAACACCACTGAGACAAGACCTCATCTTCCACATTTACTGTACCCCATGAGGAATCAGATTAGCTATATTTGTCGGCAGTTTCTTACTGTGTGCAGGTGACAATGAGCATGAATGATACTTATCATTACTATTTAACACAAGAGCATTTTCCACGTGAGAATTAGCTTACTATACTATTCACACGATCAAGTTAGTGTAGTTGCAAGTACAGATGCATAGACATATCTACTTGTACAGTATAGAGGAGAGTTGTCTGAAGTGACATATCACCATGAAAATAATAGAAAGGACCACGGCTGGCCCATGTGAACTAGCTAGTGAGAGCTGCCAAACCATATGGACAAAACTATATCTAGGAATCATCTAAAATTATAAAATAATAGATTGATGATCCGACACAGTAAATTAAAAGAGCAGGGACAATAGTAACATGTGACCCTAGATCGGCTCCGGCCTCCTATCGCGCACAAACACGATAATACTACATAAAACATGGGTGCAAGCATCACAATCGATATGATATCGACACTATATATAAGATACTATTACAATCAATATCTTCGACGGCGGTCACAAAGCTAAATGGGCTATCAAAAAGCAACCCATGCATGCAACTAAGATGAAAGCGATCCTACCTAATAAAAACAGAATGACGAGAAAACACTAAATTGCTCGGAAGCACCCTTCGTTTTACATTTCATTGGTCATGGCTTGGTAACAATAGTGCTAATAATTTTGTACCAAGCGACACCACTCTTCGTTAAGCAATTTACCCCTGTTTTAATTTATTTCCTTTTTGGTGTGTGTATTGAACTATGCAGGAGAGGTGTATGTGTGTATTCATTAAGAAAGTTACACGTACCGGGAAGAAATTAAGGACCATGGTTGTTACTAAACACGCGGTAATTTGAAAAATACACAGACGATGCGTATTTGGATCATCTCTTTCACCCAAGCCACCAGCCCTTGATTGCTTGCGTTAAAAATTCAAAGTCCTCTGTAAAAATCATATCTCTAGTACGATATGAAATGACAAAGCCCGGTCAACCATGCATGGTCATGGGTTGTTAGTGGACACACAATAATTTGAAAAATACGCGACATGCATGTGTTTCGGTCATCTCTTTCAGCAAGCAAGGCACCAACCTTGATTGCTTGCGTTAAAAGTTGAAAGTACTCGATCTGTAAAAATCATACATACCCTAGTATAAAATAGGAAATTCCAGAGCCCGGTCAACCAAGCCGCTCACATGTCGAGAGCCCGGTGAAGATACACATGGGGGAAACCTTAATGATTATGTTGTTCAGCACTCACCTACTATTTTGCAGCAGCCACATGAGTCCATTGTTGCTGGTAGGCTGAGGCGTAATAAAGGTCATCCTTCTCGTTTAATTGAAGAGTGTAATCTTGTTCATTATGCTTTGAGTTGTGCTGAACAGGTGGAGAATGATTATGAACCTGCTAAATACAATAAAGTTGTTGCATCCGTTGATCGTGAGAAGTGGATTATTGCTATGCAAGAAGAGATACAATCTCTTGAAAAGAATGGCACATGGGATGTTGTGCGATTGCCTAAACTAAAGATGGCCGTCCGCTGTAAGTGGATATACAAAAGGAAGGAAGGTTTGTCTCCTAATGAGCCTCCAAGGTTTAAGGTAAGATTAGTAGCAAAAGGTTTCAACCAGATTCTAGGTATTGATTATAATGATGTTTTCTCTCCAGTTGTGAAGCATAGTTCTATTCATGCTTTCTTTCGTATTGTTGCTATGCATGATCTTGAGCTTGAGCAGCTAGATATAAAGACTTCTTTTCTACATGGTGAACTGGAGAAGGAGATTTACGTGAACCAACCTGAAGGGTTCTTGGTTCTAAAAATTAGGATTTTGTGTCCAAATTGAATAGATAGCTTTATGGTTTGAAGCAATCTCCAAGACAGTGGTATAAAAGGTTTGATTCATTTATGATCTCACAAGATTTTAAGACGTCTCAGTTTTATAGCTATGTTTACGTAGAATTTGTTAAAGAATCATCTATATACTTGTCGTTATGTGTTGATGATATGTTAATTGCTGTTAAGAGCATGAAAGAAATCACTACTCTCAAGGCAAACCTAAGTAGTGAATTTGAGATAAAAGAGCTTGGTGCTACTAAGAAAATCCTAGGTATGGAAATAAAACGGGACAAAAAATCTAGGTTACTATTTCTTAGTCAGCTGAGTTACATTGAAAACATTCTCCAACGTTTTAATATGCATGATGGAAAGTCTGTTAATACTCCTACTGCTCCTCATTTTAAATTGTCAGCATTGCAATGTCCTATGAAGATTTGGAGTACATGTCACGAGTTGCTTATTCTAGTGATGTTGGTTCCTTAATGTATGTCATGATTTGTTATCGCCCTAATTTATCATCTGATATGAGTTTGATGAGTCGTTACATGGCTAATCCTGATAAAGAACATTGGAAAGTTGTTCACTGGATTTTTAGGTACCTCTGTGCCACATCGAATGCTTGCTTGAAGTTTGGCAAGATTGGTGAGGAACTCGCAGGCTATATGAATTTAGATTTTGCTGCCGACTTGGATAAGAGGAGGCCCTCACAGGTTATGTGTTCACAATAGGTGGACGTGCTATGAGTTGCAAGTCAATGCTGCATCCAGTCGTTGCTCAATCTAAAACCGAGATAGAATATATGGCTACTGCTGGAGCTTGCAAAGAGTCTGTTTGATTGAAAAGTTTGTATGCTGTGCTTTGCCAGGATGATTCTTGCATTAGTCTATAATGTGATAGTCAAAGTGTCATATACCTTACTAAGGATCAGATGTTCCATTAGAGAACAAAGCAGATTGATGTCAAGTACCATTATGTTTGTGATATTGTTGCACAAGATAAATTAAAGGTATGCAAAATAAGCACTCATGATAATCCTGCTGATATTATGACAAAGTTTGTGGTTGTTGGCGCCGAAAGTATTTTCTTTGTTTGTTCAGGGAGATGACTGTTGTTGATGCTACATGAAGGAATTTCTCTCAAGGTGGAGTTTGTTAAAGTATGATTTAAACTCAATTAAGGAGGCTAACTTCTGACGAGCGAAGCAAGACCCGTCGCCAGGATGCTTGGGCCAAAGCATAGGGAGAAGTTGCATCCGTGAAAATCCCCCACGCTGTGTAAATACTCACCGTTATAGTGAAGTTTCATTGGGGACACCCGTGGGTTTTTCCTTTCTTTGTTGGAGATGTTTTACCACGTTAAATTTGTGTCCGCTTGCTGTGATTTCTTTTTCGTTATTTGTTATCTTATCGTCGCATTTATCACATTCCTAACGGTTGAAAAGCAATGGCGGTGGGAAGAACATAAAGAAAAGTTAGCAAAAGTGTTGGATTCTAATAATTTTCTAGAAACAATTGCATGGCCATAATTTAATGAGAGACGTACTTAGCTAGTGGCATTGAGGTAATTCTTCCGAAACTAAGGTGCGATCTCTCATACTTTTCTTGACTAGTTTTTTTTGGCCCAAATAATAGAATGTGCCAGTAATTGTATCCTGTTTGTGCAAATAATTTGTTTTCCGGTAAAACTGAGTTACCGTCGACGCGCCCAGTAGTGCTGACAGAAGAGGAATCCTCACGTGGAGTTGGATCGTGAAGCAGAACCACAAACAAAATTAGAGCAGTAATGTTCGAAAAGAGCCAATATAGGAGGTCTTGCTAGGGCTTTGGGTCCTTTTAGCCCATGAGTAGATCAATCATGTTTTCGTTGGAAAAACCACTAGATCATCAAAAGTGATTCAATGATTTTAACAGTCATGTGTAGTCAACGTTTTTTAGAGGTTTGTTTCTCCCTCTCTGTGATATGCGTCAAAAGGATACTATGCACTGATTAACATACTTTTGTCTTTTAAGTTTATTTAATAAAGAAATAGAAAAGACTGCATTTTTCATTGAGAGGGACATGATCACACAAATGCGCGCCACACATCAAAGACCAAACATGAAGTCCTTCAAGAAAAGTTCATGGTTGTGCCGAGTGATTAACATCTGCACATGATAGCACTTAAAAATAAAGTAAGCGCCACTGTGAGACGATACCTCATCTTCCACATTTACTGTACCCTATGAGGAATCAGATTAGCTATGTTTTGTCGGTCTTACTGTGTAGTAGTGTTATGGTGCATGTGACATGAGCATGCATGATACTTATCATGATTACTATTAAACATAAGAGCATGTTCCACGTGAGAATTAGCTTACTATAACCTTAGTGTGGTCACAAGTGCGGATTCATCGACATATCTACCAGTACAGTATAGAGGAGAGTTTGCTGAACTGACATATCACCATGAAAATAATAGAAATGACCACGGCTGGCCATGTGAACTAGTGAGAGCTGCCAAACCATATGGAAAAAACTATATCTAGGAATTATATAAAATCATAAAACAATAGGTAGATGATCTGACAAAGTAAATTAAACGAGAAGGGACAATAGCAAATTTGTCGATCGGCTCCGATCTCCTGTCGCGCACAAGCATGATAAACAAGGTTGGAAGCAGCACAATCCATATGATACACTATTGAACCATAGTATATACTCCATCCCTCCCACAATATAATTTATTATTATAGCCAATATCTTCGACGGCGGTCACAAAGCTAAATAGGATATCAAAAGTAACCCATGCATGCAACTAAGATGAAAGTGATCCTACCTAAAACTCAATGATGAGAAAACACTAAATAGCTCAGAACCACCTCATTTTAGATTTCATTGATCAGGACTCGGAAACGATATTGCTAATAAGTCTGCACCAAGCAACAACACCACTCTTCGTTATGAAAATTACAGTGTTAATGCTTTTTCAACCATGCAGGGAGAGGTGTATGCGTGTATTGATTAAGAAAGATACATGTGAGAACGCGTGGCTGGGAAGAAGGACCGACCTCCATACCGCCATGGTTGTTAATAGACACAGTAATTTGAAAAATACATGACACGTGTTTCGATCATCTCTCTTTTTTGAGTGAATTCCAGTTTTTACTCCCCAGTTTCAAAATTTTGACACTAATTAGCCTATTTAGCAAATTTCATCCTAATTACCCCATTTAGCAAAAGAGGTGCTAATTTTGACCTCTTATAAAGTTTTGTGAGTGTTTTTGGTGTGTGTGTGGGTGTGTGGGTGTGTGTGTGTGTGGGGGGGGGGGGGTCTAGTACATGTGGCATGCCAGTTTGTATTTTTTTTCTCCTATGTGTTTCTCGTGAGAAGCGGTCAGGTTATGAGCTTTTGTTTTTTTGATAAGACGGTTCAATCTATTCTTCAAAATCGTGTATTTCCTGAACTCCTAGTACATTGATCTGCTATGCAAGTGCCTCTTACTCAAATATCACCAAGCCCTTACAGTTCCTACTTAAACCACAACTAGCACCAACCGTTGCACCAAGCCCACTCCAGCTTGCTCTTCATGTAGCGCAGATTATACAAATACAAAAAGCGAGATGGGAGATTGAAACAAAAGTTGCAAGGAGAAAACAACCACAACCAAAAGAAGTCTACGCGGCACACCGCCTGTACTTATGGCATGGATCCACCCGCCAAAACGCTCACAAATTTTTAAGGGAGTAAAAGTTGGCATAACTTTTGCTAAATGGAGTAATTAGTGTCAAAATTCTGAAACTAAATTTACTCCTCTTTCTTTTAGATAAAAGTCACCCGACTTTAAAATAATAAATCCTTAGGTTCACCAAGGTACCAAACAAAGCATTGTCTGAAATAGTAGTCCAATGTACGTAGACACAAGGAGACAACATTAGGCAATAGAGGTAGAGAGAGTGAATATCGGACACCACCTCCATCATCACGCCAACATCCGTACCAGTGAGAAACGCTGCCATTGCTGGAAGAACAAGGAGATTTTGAAAATGCATTCATCCGCTACCATCCTTACTTGGACAATCTCTTTCACCAAGCCACCAGACAGCTTCCGTTGAAAATTCAAAGTCCTCTGTAAGAATCATACAGGAGTACACAATATGAAATGATAAAGCCTGGTCAACCGAGCCGCTCACATGTCCAGTAGTCGCTATGATCTCGATCATCTATCGTATGTTGATTCCTTTATTTTCCTTTTAGTACGCGCGCGTTGCTTTGTTTTGGCAAGGGTCGTCGGTCTGGTGTGTTTCTTGGCGCGTGAGATGTCTTCCTTGTCTAGCTCTCGTCTCCTGGTCTGTCGTCGCGCATTCAAATCATTGAGCAATGTTCGAATTTAAAATGATTATTAGGAGTACTAGCTAGGTGAGCGCTTTTATAATAAGGGCCGGGCCGTCATTTGAAAAAGCACAGCTCTGGCCAGATATACTTATATGGAGTACTTGTCTTTGACGTAGGTGCCACTTGTGTTCCGACGGAAAGTGCGAGCGACGCGCGACGTCTGATCGCGAGCTAGCGGTTGAGTACTGGCACTATCCACCGGATCAACTTCCTAAATATGTTATAAATAACATATGTACGCAAATAAAGGAGCAATATGAATTCCAGACGATTTTATTGCATGGCTGTGGTCATACTAGTACTGTACCTTGCATGGTTTTGGAGCACGAGCGTCGTCACATGCATTGCAGTGCGCTTACTTGTCGCGTGATGCGATCACGCTTAGTTAATCAAGTTTTGTTAACTCGATTAATTAACAGTGTTTTCATCGTGTTTTTTTTTTTTTGCGGGGGAGTGTTTTCATCGTGTTAACAGATAGTACTGGTTTCGATTTGTCAACATGCATCCTGTCGATCGCCCAACTCTTGTTTCGCGTGCCCGACCTCCAAGACGCAGCATCCGCCGGCCACACGGCGACATGCACGACAAGTTAAACCATCTGCAAGCTAATTAAGCTAACCTGGGTCTATTTTGATCTGCATCCCATCCTTGAACCGACATGGCCGGCCGGTGTGAGCTCAGCTCGTTCTGAACCGCTGCGTGCCTGCGTGTGGCCAGACGGGACGGTCGTCAGTGGGTGGCTCTGCTGTGGGCCTGGCGTCCGATACGACCACAGAAAAGAACAGATCAAGCGGTAGAAAAATAATTCTATGGGACCTGGTCCACGAAATCAGCCCCGTGGACCAACTCCTCTGATTGACACATGGCATTTGTGAAGATTTAGATCTAAAAATAGACACATAAATACTGTGATTTTTTCTCTCACTTAACATGTGTCAATCAGAGGAGTTGGTCCACAGGGCTAATTTCGTGGACCAGGTCCTATAGAATTATTTTCCCAAGCGGTACAGCGATGTGCGAGAAGGCGATGCAGTGGCAGAAATGGCAGGACCCAAGTCTATCCATCCTCAGTAGAGACCGAAGCCCGAGCGCCCCGATCACGGCTCGGAGAATGTGTCTGCGCTTCTTATCTACCGCATCTCAGGGGGCTGCCGATCCACCCAAACCGTTTGATTACATTTCTTTGCCCTGCGAACAAAATTTTGGTCGTGGTCTGATCTGCATGGCCAGTACGCCCGACCGACGTTGCGACTTATCCAGTCTG
This sequence comes from Avena eriantha, assembly GCA_910589775.1. Taxonomy (NCBI): domain Eukaryota; kingdom Viridiplantae; phylum Streptophyta; class Magnoliopsida; order Poales; family Poaceae; genus Avena; species Avena eriantha. Next base: position 404,216,172 of record OU342746.1, on the reverse strand, counting down.
TGGTGGCAATTTTGGCCTTCGACCAAATTTTTTCTCATTTCGACAATACAAATCAATAAAATGAGTGGAATAGATAAAAATTAGTTCATAAATATGAATAGTTCAATACCACATAGTTTTACACAAATAACCAAACATAAGTCAAATTACATCAAACAAATAAGGGAATTAACCATGTTAGTTCCCCGCACGAGCACACACATGCTCAATCAAATCGGTTTGAAGCCGGTCATGGATGTTTCGCTCATACAAAGTATGATGCACATGCATGAATTCTTCCCAAGACGCTAGCCCTGGCCCTGGATCAATCAACTAACCCTAAAAATTCCAGCGTTGGTCATAGATGTTCTCATCACGCTCGTCCTCAACGATCATGGTGTGCATGATCACACAAACAATCATCACCTCCCATATCTACTCCTAGTAGTACTTGGGAAAAATCGTAGTAGTAATAAGTTACGGGGTAATTGCACTACCTACCCGTGGCACACCATGGATAACTATTCAAAAGGAAAGTTGATGCCTTATGGTGGTAGGCTGTTACTTTTAAAGGCTTGCTTAAGTAGTATACTTTTGTAAAAGGTTTACCTTCTTTATGCAAAGATTACTTTGGAATGAGAAGGAAGGGGTAAGGAAGATTCATTTGGTTAATTGGAAGTCTGTGTGTCAACCTATTGACCAAGGTGGTTTAGGGGTGGTGGACTTGGAGGTTATGAATATCCTTTTGATTAGTAAGTGGATTTGGAAATTATAAAATAGTGATGGTGTGTGGCAAAAGTTGGTTAGAACTAAATACTTAGCTAGGGTTAATATTTCGCAATGTGTTGTTAAACCTGCTAATTAACATTTTTAGCAGGGGTGATTGATGAGTACATTTTTGCAGCATGTTTACATTATGTGTTTGCGTTAGTAGTGATAGCATTTTGGTATTTTACCGTGATTTCACGCACCTTTTTATGCTTGTTTCGAGAGGATACATGGATTAAAGGAGATGATAGAAAAATCAACTGGAGTATTTATTTTTGGGGAAAATATGACAATTGAAGACAGTAAAAACCTTCTAAACATTCACCCACGTACCAAGGATGAAAATACAATTCGCAAGAGCCAATCAGAGGATTTCAAGCATTGGTATGGGCACAACCCGCCAGTACCATGCGACATGGGAGCCGGCTAGTCAAATAGTTCCACCCCATGCAGACAGATCTGAGATCCGACACTCAAAGCCACCATAGTTCGCAAGAATCTCACCTCTAGAAGGGATCTGCAGGGGGAACAAGCAGAAGGGTGTTGATCCTCACTGCTACGAAGATCCTTGAGGGCCTAGGCATCATCTCCATAATCAACCGCTTCATCACCATCAATCCCTACATCTGATATCATATTCATCTTGTTGTAATTCATCAATTCTATTATGGATTTGCATGACTACTCATTTATCCATTGGTATCCCTCTCATATTATTATGATGATGTTTATTGCCTCCATGTGTGAGTAGTTTACTTAGTTCTTGGGGAGATGGAGAAACCCTAGCAAACCTTATGCATTGAAATAAATTTGAAATATAATTTGGATTTATGTTGTACGTATTAATTAACTTTGTTGATATTATGTTAATGTGCACCGCATAACAATTTCCTTAGGGACTTGAGAGGGTATTACCGTTGGGTATGTGGTGGTGGAATGGTGTTAAGTGACATTTCGCATCGGATCATCACTCATGTGGTCAACAGGGATAAGAGGGGACTCACAAAGCTTGTCCATAACCATGGGGTAACCCTTAATTGTTGGGGATCAAGGTGGCTTGCCTATGATCACGACTATGGTTATGAGGGATGAAATATCAGATGGTCGGTATGTTCTCATCCAATCTGGAGCTTCTCCCATACATACACATGAAGAAATATATAGATCTATCCTAATAATTTATTGATTTTCTAGTGGTGGATCCAACACTCCCTGAGAATCTCTTAACCCTATTGCACTTTTAAGCACTTTACACTGTGAACCTTAGTTTGTTATTCACTATTACAATATGGCTTCATTTACACAAACTCTTTTAAACACTCCTTCGCTCTCGCTAGAAACTAAAGATAACTCTTTGCACTCTTTGGTTGATAGTAGCAAGGAGTATTAATACCATTACTAGTAGCTCCTCGTGGTTCGATACTCTTATTTCGAACCTATCTACAAACAATATGTGCACTAGTAGTCATCAGTGATGAAGGTTTTTCCTTTCTTTTATAGATGTTGCAGGAAAGTAATTGGTAATGGGGTGAATACTATTGTTTTGGGAAGATATTTGGGTATGTAAAATTCCCCTTAAGGAAAATATGCTAGATTGTATAATGTTACTTTTAGTGTACAAATTTCGGTAGCTAAAAGTCTATGAGGAAGGTTGGGGGTGCATTAGATTAGATGGGTGTTGTGGGGGTAGACAACTAAGCTTTCATAGGAGCTTAAGGATCATTGCTCTAGTTTGGTGTTGAATGATGAGAAAGATAGATGTGTTTGGCTGATACGTCCATTTTGCATCACTATTCTATGTCTTAATTCACTATTATTCATTGATATATTTCATATTGAGAGGTGATACTTATGCTATTTCATCTATTTTTGCATGGTTGATGACTTTTGGAGCATGGACCGTTGCAGTCAGGATTCTGATGGAAAAGGTGTTGTTTGGAGGCAAAATTCGCGAAGATCAGAAAATCCGGGAAAATATACGAAAAATCCTATTTTTCCAGAAGACTAAGGATGCCAGAAGATGAAGTGGAGGTGGGCCACAGGGGGCCCACACCACCCCATGGCGCGGGCAGGCCTAGGCCGCGCCTAGAGGTGGTGTGGTCGTCCTGGCCCACTCCAGCCTCTCCCCTCTGGCGTATATCATCCTCCCGAAACCCTAAGACTAGGGGAGCGACCACAGAAAGATTCCGCTGCCTCTGCAGGGCGGAAAACATCGAGAGAGAAAGATCTCTCCGGCAGACAGATTTCTGCCGAGGGAATTCCTTCCTGGAGAGGGGAGATCGTCGCCATCAACACCACCATCAAGCTGGACTTCATCGGGATCATCATCATCATCATCATCACCACCATCATCACCATCAGCACCCTCATCACCATCTCCATATTGCTGTAACAATTGATTGAATCTTGCTATAGTTCATAGGGGAAACTTTCCCGGTGTTGATTACTCTTTGTAGTTGATGCTATTGAGTGAACCATTGAATTATTGTTTATGGTTAGATTGTTATACATCATTATTCCATCTCTGATCATGATCCATATGATGTCTTGTGATTAGTTCGTTTTGTTCTTGAGGACATGGGAGAAGTCTTGTTGTTACTAGTGGAGTTGCGTTGAGAAAGATTCAATAGATTGTTATTTAAGTTGTGGTGTACTTCTTCTAGTGGTGTCATGTGAACGTCGACTATATGACACTTCACCTATATGGGCCTAGGGGAATGCATTGTGTATTTGGCTACTAATCGTAGGGGTTGCCGGAGTGACAGAAACCTGAACCCCCGTTAGGAAACCATTGCATAAGGGACATAAGGGTCTTAGAGTTTAAAGCTGTGGTTAGGTTTCTACCTTAATTACTTTCTTGTACTTACGGATGTTTGCAAGGGTTATAATCACAAGTATGTATTAGTCTTGGATGGGGCGGTCATTAGCATAGGTTCACCCACACAACACTTAGCAAGCTAGAGAAGATTAATCGACTATATGAAGCGAAAGCACTTGACAGTCTTCCCATGTGTCCTCGATAACGTTTGGTCATCTTAAGTAATACAACCGGCTTGTCCTTTGCTGCATAAAGGATTGGGCCACTTGCTGCATTTATTCCTATTGTCTTTTGTTTACTCGTACTTTGTTTACTTGCTTTATCGAAAACCCCTAAAAATCCGTTTGCTAAGTATTTGCAGAGAATTCCTGATCCATACCACTAGCCAGCACCTTCTGCTCCTCGTTGGGTTCGACACTCTTACTTATCGAAAATACTGCGATACACCCCCTATACTTGTGGGTCATCAAGACTATTTTCTGGCGCCGTTGCCGGGGAGTGAAGCGCTATTGGATAGTGGAACTGGTAAATGAAACTTCTACTGTGAGTATGGTTTACTTCTGTTGGTTGCTTTATTTTTGTTATGGATAATTCACTAAGTTTCTTATTTGGTAATGCTACTACCACTGCTAAGGTAGTAGATAAGCCCCCACCTGCTGAGAAAGATGTTTTCAAAATACCTACAAGAATTATTGATCGTGTTATGGATAACTACTATGTTGGGGATGGAACTGTCCATCCCGATGATATTTACTCTTTATACACGAATTATGCGGGTTGTTCAAGTGTGCAGGTATTACTACAGATCAAGTTAAGAAGAAGTTATTCTCATTATCACTGAAAGGGAGAGCCGAGGAATGGTATAAGCTGCTGAAGAATGGTCAAGCTTTGGAATGGGAAGAAATAGTGCCTATCTTTTATTCAAATTTTTATCCTCCTAGTGAGATTCATAAAGATTGGAATCAAATATACAACTGTTGGCCTCTTGATGGAGAGAGTACAGCTCAAGCTTGGGGTGAAGGGAATATGCCCGAGAGACAATAATAAAGTGGTTATTATCTTATTCCATGTTTATGATAAATGTTTATTTTGCATGCTATAATTGCATTGATCGTAAACGTCAATACATGTGTGTTTAATAAACAAAAAGGGTTCCTAGTTATGCCTCTCTTATAGACTAGCTCGTTGATTAACAAGATGATCAAGGTTTCCTGATCATGGACATTGGATGTTGTTAATAATGTGGTCACAACATTGGTAGAATGATGTGATGAACATTCATCCGAAGTATAGCATTACGATCAAATTCATTATGTTTATATTGCTATAACATCATACGAAGTAATCTTTATCCTTAGACCATGAGATCATGTTAATTGTTAACACCGGAAGAGTATCTTGATAACATCAAACGTCACACCGTAACAGGGTGACTATAAAGATGGGTTCAGTGCTACGAAGGTGTTATGTTGAGGCTCATGGATCAAGAGTGGAATTTTTCAATCCCGGTGACGGATAGACATACTCTAGGCCCTCTCGGTGATATCACATTAAGATAGCTTGCAAGCAAGTGATGTGATCACTAGAATGTTATATCACGGGAACGAGAAAAGAGTGCATGTTGGAAACGAGATCAAACTAGGTATGGAAATACCGATGATCGAATCTCGGACATGTAATGTATCGCGAGACAAAGGGATTTAGTTACTAGCGTTAAAGGTTCTCACGATCACAGAAGTCATCGTTGAATGTGTAGGAGTCAGTATGGATCTCCAGGTCCCGCTGCTGATTATTGATCGGAGAGGGGTCTCGATCATGTCTGCATTATTCGTGAATCGTAGGGTGGCACACTTAAGGGATACCAACACCATTTGGAGCAAATATGTTTCAGATAAAGATTTAAGAAAGCACTGGAATTATTTCAATAGACACCGAAACTGTTTCGGGTGAAATTGCTGAAATTGGTTCTGCATGTAATATTGAAATGTTGCAGGGGGTTTTATGTGAATGTTTGTTAATTAAAGTAATTAAAAAAATTCTGAATAAAAATAATAAAAGAGTTTTATTAAATGAGAGAGCATTAAATTTGGAGAAATTTAATGCATTTAAAGTGGAGACTTTAAAAGGGAATGTGAAGAGGCATTTTAATGTGGAGGGGTTACCACCACATGAATGGAGGAGGTGAAGAGGCACCTCCTCCATGCGCCGGCCATGAAGGAGGGGCACCCCCTCCTCCTATAAAAGGCCACCGTCTCCTCACTTCTCACACACACCTCCTTGTGAAGGATCTCTCTCCCCCTCTAGTATTATTCCCCCATGGTCTCGGATTAGCGAGATACATGTTCCCGATGGCTTTATCTGTAAAGGAGTTGCTGCTTCCGCTGCTTTGCTGGAGCGAGGGACGGAGGTTGTCGGGGTACCGGACGTGTGTGCGATCACGGATGCACCGCTGCTTTGCGGTGCTGGACTTGGTGCTGCTGGAGCTGGATCTGATGGACGTGCTGGAGCCGGACCTGCTGGACTTCCTCATGATCTTGAGATCGGCAAGTGTACGACTACATCAACCACGAGTTCCTACTCATTAACAAAACTCTTTGTCTTCGAGGATAAGTTCTCGTTGGATGTATGTCCACTGGTTGCTTTGTACCTAGTAGATAGATCTTGGCGTGTAGTTCACATCTTAGGAAATTTTTTGTTTTTTATGCTGCGGACCCAACAGTGGTATCAAAGCCTGATCTATGTGTAGGTGCTTTGCACGGGTAGTACACATATGTTTATATGCGGGCGATGATGATCATGTTATTGCATATTCTATGTATTTTGGATATTGGTGGCATAGTGGGATGAAGCGGCCCGGACCAACCTTACATGTCATCGTACATGAGACCGGTTCCATGACTGACATGCAACTTGTTTTGCATAAGTGGCTGGCGGGTGTCTGTCTCTCCTACTATAGTCAATATCTGATTTACAACGAGTTGCTAATAACTTGGTTATCCTCGTTGTGGTTCATGTTCGTAGGTAAGAACGGTTCTATCTCCGAAAGCCCTAAGCCACGTAAAACTTGCAATTGATAAATTAGAGGCGTCTAGTTTAGATCGTTGCTAGGCTAGTGTCTTGATATGGTATTGTTGTAAGTAGATGTACGATAGATACTCTTACAACACACTCAACGTGTAAGTTCCATAGACCTTGGCCTTACACACAAAGGAATGATAGAGATCATACCACGATGCAAGTGATAGAGATCAAATGCATGGACCATATCATCTCACTTTACACATTAGATGTTAGCATCTTATACTTCTAGTTTGGCGCATTTGGTAGCATTGTAAGATGATCCCTCATTTAGATATCATGATAAAAATGTGTTCTTCCTTAAGTATGCACCGTTATGTGGATCGTGTTTCGAGACATCACGTGAAGATTGGGTGTACTCGAATCTACGCTTTCATAGGAACGGGTGTAAGACAGTTTTACACACGCGAATACTAAGGTTCTTACTTGGCGAGCCTAGCATGTACAGACATGGTCTCGGAACACGGACCGAAAGGTTAAACATGAGTCATATAGTTGATATGATGCCCATATAAATGCTCGCCTTTGAAGCTACATCAACTCACGTGATGATCGGACTTGGTGTAGTGGATTTGGTTCATGTAATCACCAAAAAGACACGAGGGATGTCGTTTTTGAGTGGGAGTTCATTAGTAATTTGGATTAGTCGAACTCAATTTGTCATAAATTAAATCAAAGTGAATTTGCATAGTTTGTTGTAGTCATTGGCATTCGTTTTCTACCTTAGGCTTAGTTTTTTATTTGAGATAATAGAACTATAGAATTCTGGATATTTACTTTACGAACTGGTATCATATTGTTTTGAATGTCAATTTAAAGTTTATAGGTCCTATTGCAAACTTTCAGCAAACTCTATTTACTCCATGAAGTTTAATAAGTAGTATTAAATCAAGAGTAAGAATTCCAATGTTAGTATCCAAAGTATCATGTTTGCCTCCATGATTATTGATATTCAAAAAGTTGTTTTAATGTCAAGATTATATTGGAGCTAAAAATTGTTTCAGAAACCATCATGTGTGAAAGATATTGTGATATCTGAAACAATGTTTTTTGGTTGCATTATGATAGAGTATAATTTAGCAAAATACATGTTCTCATATTGTATGAGAATTTGTGAAGGATGGAGATGCTAGGCATCTGAATCTACCAAAAAGGTTTTGGGAACTGATATTATACTCGTAATTCTTCCTTATAAGCTATAGTAGCTTGATCATGAAAGTTGTCATGATAAGGATGAATAGAAGATGTAAGTAAAATGTTTACTACACTAATAGATTACTAAAGAATGAATTTTTGAAAGAACACCAAACATTTGATGACGGTGATCCACTTCAAAGTGCAAGTCCAAAGGTATTAGTATTTGACTATATAAGCTTTGTACCATGTGTCATGTTGATGACACCACTATTGATGTTGATAGATTATTTTAAAAGAAAAGGAATTGCTGAAAGAGAATCTATAAAATATTTGGCAGAAAATAAAAGGTTGGAGATGTCCAACTTGGGTATATAGAAGATATACATGTTATGGCTGTATTCCTTGCTTGTTAAACAATGTGGTTCTTAGGTATTGGATACCGGTATTGGATACCGAATTGGTTGGTATGAAGTGTCATACAGGACAACGCAATTCATGAACTACAATGGCCTAAGTAACTAGCAAGAGAATGAGTGATGATGTTCATCGAAAACAAATAAAGTCTTATGGTGTTTTTTGTTGTCATCAAACCAAGCCTTCAAGATTTGTTTAAATAATTGTTATTTTGTTCCGGTATGTTGAGAACAATGGCTGTTCAAATAATTACCGTATTCCATAAAGGACGGATGAACTTTTACAAGTCTAGTTGGAGAAATCACATCCATAAACACTATTGCTAAAATGTCGCAAGACAAATGATTGAAAGATCACTTATGAAGTGACATCGCTATTTAAATTATATTTGAAAGAAAACATGAAGAAACTCCATGTTGATGGATTTTTGGAGTCTTTGATTTTGATCAATTGACGCATGTGAGACTTTCCTCGAGATAATTGAAACTCCGTCCATAGGCCAGAGAGGAACGGATGACTAGCTTATTGGAAATTGTGCATGCTGATGTGCATAGTCCATTATGTGTAGCCATATGCAATGGATCTTTTTGCTTCATATGCTTTCTTCAAAAATTTGAGTGAATATATCTGTATATTTACTTAATAAGGAAGAAGTATGAAACATTTAAAAGTTGTTCAAAGACTTCAAGATGAAGTGAAAAATCATTGTAACAAGAAAATAAAAGAGTTTATGATTTGATCGTAAAGGAAGATATTTGAGTTACATGTTTAGCAAAACACCTAACATTTGAGGAATTGTTCCATGAATTTGGATTTCCTGGTAAACCATAGGAGTATGGCATATTCGAGAGATGAAATCAAACCATGTTTGACATGGTAAGATCAAAGGTGTCATTTATAAAACTGCCATTATGTTTTAAGGATTGAAGCTTTAGAGACTACCGCTTTTACACTGAAAAGAGCACCATTGTGATCCGTTGAAATGACACCATATGAGTTATGGTTTGGGATAAAACCCGAATTGTCTTTTCTTAAATTTTGGTATGCTATGCATAAGTAAAATGTTTACAACCAAAGTCGGATAAGCACGTCTTTGTAGGTTATCCCAAAGAATTTGTTAGGAATTTCTCCATAACACCGAGGACAAAAGAGTTTGTCACTTGGAACGTCAAGTTTCTTGAGAAGGAATTTTTCACGAAAAGTTAAGTGGGAGGACAATAGAACTTTGATAAGGTTGTTGAACCTTAGCTATATGTGCTAAGTAGCGCAGCGCCGGAAAGTGTCCCGATGGCGGCCACAATGCTCATGGCTCCCGTGATTATAAAAAGTGTGATCTCGGAGATTAGAGTTCCTATTGAACCGTGTGGGTCGGTAAGAATGAAATAGTGTGATTTGATAATCAAGTCGTTATTGTTTTGACAATGATGAACCGACTACATGCAAAGAAGCGATGATGGGCCCTGACTCCATAAAATGACTAGAAGTCATAGAATCCGTGATAGTATCCATACACGAGAAATCAAGTTTCTAAACTTGGAAGACCCTCCGGAAAGGCGTGAAGGCTATCGGTTGTGTTTGGATCTATAAAGAAATAGACATGGATGTTTAACATATATGAAATAGTCGACATGTTGCAAAGAAGTTTACGACAATGTTCAAGGAGTTGACTATGACAAGATTGGATCTTTCATAGCGATATTTAGTCTTGACAGATTAATGTAGCAACCACTACATATAATTTGGTATACGGTATTTGAATAAACAAAACAATGTTCTTCTAATAGAACGGTTACCTAGGACGTGTACATGACACGGTCCAAAGGGTTTTGTTAATTCAAAGGGTGCTAAAAGGACATGCAAACTTCAATAGTTGAAGTAAGCATAGCGGAGTTGGAATGTTCACCATGATGAAACTGTTAAAAGAGTTTAAATTCATCGGAGATGATGAAGATGCTTGCATTTGCAAGAAATTAAGTGGGAGCGCTGAGACATATGTCTAATACATTATGTAGAGGACATATTGTTGATTGGAAATGATGTATCTTGTATTGACACAAGTTAAGAATTTCATTAAAATAGGATTTCGATGAAAGACTTGGGCAAAATCGGAATATTAGGCATCAATATCTATATGGATAGATTAAGGCGCTAATATGGTTGTGCCAGACATACATATATGAGATATTGAAAGAGTTCAATATGGAAACGACAAGAAAGGTTCTTGCTGCATGGAAAGGATTGTATCAAAATTCAAGTATTTCAACAGTTGGTGAGTAAAATCACATGAATATTTTGATCGATTATACCATGATATGTATATATCTAGAATGTCCTATGCTCTAAATGTTATGAGAACATACCAGAATGATTCATGAGATGATCATTGGACGATAGTAAAGATATTCTTATGAGCTTTGTAAGAACTAAGAATATATAATGTATAAGTGACAAATAGTTAAAGGTGGTTCATTGTAAAGTGTTGCATTGATACTAGTTTTGTCACAAGATACAAATTAAATTTATCTCAATTTAGACTATGGGTGGCACAATGTAATGGAAAGGATGTTCCATGATGGATTTGGATGAGTTCTAAAGTTGAGACATTGTGACGGATACTACAACAAAAGGCTAAGTATATAACTGCTATAGTAGCAGCAAAAGGAGGGCATTTGTGTTAAGTAGTTTGTTATCAAACTAGGTGTGGTTCAAAGTGGGCTAATACTATGAAGATATATTGTGTGACAATAATATCAACATATTTTGAGCCGAACGAACTAAAGGTCTCACCAAAGGACCAAATTTATACAATGTCATCTCATTTGAGAATGAGTGATGCATAGAGACGCAAAGACATGCAAATACACACGGACCTGAAACTGTAAGATCCGGAGATTATGTTAACCACTAGCAATAGCGTATATGCAACACAAGAAAACCATAGGTGTTCAATACGCAAAAATTTTCAAACTAGATTATTGACTCTAGTGCAAGTGGGAGACTGAAGGGAATATGCCCGAGAGGCAATAATAAAGTGGTTATTATCTTATTCCATGTTTATGATAAATGTTTATTTTGCATGCTATAATTGTATTGATCGTAAACGTCAATACATGTGTGTTTAATAAACAAAAAGGGTTCCTAGTTATGCCTCTCTTATAGACTAGTTCGTTGATTAACAAGATGATCAAGGTTTCCTGATCATGGACATTGGATGTTGTTAATAACGAGGTCACAACATTGGTAGAATGATGTGACGAACATTCGTCCGAAGTATAGCATTACGATCAAATTCATTATGTTTATATTGCTATAACATCATACGAAGTAATCTTTATCCTTAGACCATGAGATCATGTTAATTGTTAACACCGGAAGAGTATCTTGATAACATCAAACGTCACACCGTAACAGGGTGACTATAAAGATGGGTTCAATGCTACGAAGGTGTTATGTTGAGGCTCATAGATCAAGAGTGGAATTTGTCAATCCCGGTGACGGATAGATATACTCTGGGCCCTCTCGGTGATATCACATTAAGATAGCTTGCAAGCAAGTGATGTGATCACTAGAATATTATATCACGGGAACGAGAAAAGAGCGCATGTCGGAAACGAGATCAAACTAGGTATGGAGATACCGATGATCGAATCTCGGACATGTAATATATCGCGAGACGAAGGGATTTAGTTATTAGCGTTAAAGGTTCTCACGATCACAGAAGTCATCGTTGAATGTGTAGGAGTCAGTATGGATCTCCAGGTCCCGCTGCTGATTATTGATCGGAGAGGGGTCTCGATCATGTCTGCATTATTCGCGAACCGTAGGGTGACACACTTAAGGGATACTGACACCATTTGGAGCAAATATGTTTCAGATAAAGATTTAAGAAAGCGCTGGAATTATTTCAATAGACACCGAAACTGTTTCGGGTGAAATTGCTGAAATTGATTCTGCATGTAATATTGAAATGTTGCAGGGGGTTTTATGTGAATGTTTGTTAATTAAAGTAATTAACAAAATTCTGAATAAAAATAATAAAAGAGTTTTATTAAATGAGAGAGCATTAAATTTGGAGAAATTTAATACATTTAAAGTGGAGACTTTAAAAGGGAATGTGAAAAGGCATTTTAATGTGGAGGGGTTACCACCACATGAATGGAGGAGGTCCATGCGCCGGCCATGAAGGAGGGGAACCCCCTCCTCCTATAAAAGGCCACCCTCTCCTCACTTCTCACACACACCTCCTTGTGAAGGATCTCTCCCCCCTCTAGTATTATTCCCCCATGGTCTCGGATTAGCGAGATATATGTTCCCGGTGGCTTTATCTGGAAAGGAGTTGCTGCTTCCGCTGCTTTGCTGGAGCGAGGGACGGAGGTTGTCGGGGTACCGGACGTGTGTGCGATCACGGATGCACCGCTTCTTTGCGGTGCTGGACTTGGTGCTGCTGAAGCTGGATCTGATGGACGTGCTGGAGCCTAACCTGCTGGACTTCCTCACGATCTTGAGATCGGCAAGTGTACGACTACATCAACCATGAGTTCCTACTCGTTAACAAAACTCGTTGTCTTCGAGGGTAAGTTCTCGTTGGATGTATGTCCACCCGTTGCTTTGTACCTAGTAGATAGATCTTGGCGTGTAGTTCACATCATAGGAAATTTTTTGTTTTCTATGCTGCGGAACCAACATGGGGAGATTGAAGTTACTAATGCTCAAATGTCCCATTCATGAGCTCCCCAACAATATTATTATCTATAACCTTTAAGCAAGGCTCCCTCTACATGGTAAAGATTTATTGGACGCTTCTTGCGCTGGATCATTTACTCGCATGGAAGAAGTTAAATGGGATCTTCTAGACCTTATTCAAGGTAATGCTGAATCTTGGGAGAATGACAAAGGTAGAAAGTCAGGTATAAATTATGATTATGAATGCATTGAATCTTTTATGGGAACTGATGACTTTCAAAATATTAAAAATGCTTATGGTCTAGACTCTCAAGCTATTTCTTCTTATTTTAAGGCTTTTGCTTGCTACATTGAAGTGCCTAAAAAGAAGTGGAATAAGTATCATGAACCTTATAAAGATATTGCTAAGGGTGTTCCTACAAGAAATACTGAAGTTTATACTGCTAATCATGTTTTACCTAAACCTTATATTGAGAAAATGCCTTTCCCAGTTAAGGTAAAGGAACATTCTATGATGGCTAGTATGGTAGATGAAAGTATGAATAAAGCTGTTGAACCTGATAAACAAATGGTTGATGAACCTATTTTAGCAAATGTGAAAGACTTTGTTGCTAAATATGAAAAAGAGGGGCACACTATCCTTTGTAAGGATACCTCTAATATTCTTTCACATAGTAGTGTTATGAGAGCTAGTATTCCTGTGTTTTCTGTTAGAATAAGTGATCATTGCTATGATGGTACTTGTGATAGCTATATTGTTAAGTTTATGCATGATACTGAAAGTTACTATGAGAGAGGGAAAAGTGTTCGTATACATCTCAATAATATCAAGTTTCCTTGTTTTATGCTGAAAGTTTTTATGCTGCACTTCTTTTGCCTTCTTATACAAGTAGCCTTTGGTTTCAATAACTTATTTGTTTACAAAATTCACTTGCATAGGAAGTGGGTTAGACTTAAATGTGTGTGTTTTTGCTCCTTAATGCTCTCTTTCACTTCAATTCATATCCCTATGAGAGCTTCTTCAAATTATCATGCCCATCTTAATGGCTATAAAGAAAGAGCTTTATGAGAGACAACCCAATTTGTTTTTGCTTTTAGTTTGTTTTTGTTTCTTTAAGTCTTGGAAGTTATTACTTCGGTAATAACCGCTCCTTATCCGTTTTGTTTGGTTTTTGTGTCAAGATCAACCTCTAATGAGAGATAAGTAATATTTGGAGAAGTTGCTGTCCCGAAACAGATTTTTGTGCTTCACCGTAAAAATTCGTGAGAGATCTCTGTATGTCGGATTGAGCTGTAATTGTTTGTGCTTTTGCCCCAGGTTGTTATTTAACTTTCGTTAGTTTTGCACTTTTTGATTTGAGCAACAGAAGATTTTCGAAAAAATTGATCTTTACCTGCTGGTCTATTTTGACAGATTTTGCCACTCTTGCATTTGCTTCTTTATTCGATTTCATTTTTGAATTCTTTTTGGGTTTTCGGAAGGAGTTGCTACAGTAGCTTTTGTTTTGATGATTTTCAGTTGAGATTGGACTCAAAAGGTTTTATCACTTCACTTATACTAATATTGCTAATAAGAACTGTGTGAAGTTTTGTGTGAAAGAAATTTCCAGGAAGTGGAGATAATGGTGTAATAAGGAAGAGAAGGGTTTTATGACTCAAGTAATAAGTATATGAAGATAAAGATATCAATGATATTCAAGAGATGACTCCGGAAGGATCCACTAAATACCAAATTTAGAGACCTGCAGAGTCTGTTTTCAAATAGGTAACAGTTATGGTAAGAAAAGTTCTGCGAAAATACAATCCAACTATATTTTTGCAGTTTTCAGTCAATAAGGAAAGCTACGGAGCAAAAAAGAGACGGAAACGGGCCCACCCCTGGCCGCGCCACCAGGTGGTGAGTCCACCCCGGACTCCGCCTCCGACTCGTTTTCTCCCAGTACCTTCCTTTTGATATGAAACTTCGTAATATATAACCCCCCGGATCCCCCGAGGTCCATATATCGTGTTTCTGTCGTGTTTTTTTTCAATCTGTTTCTGCCAGGACATACTCTTTGAAGGTTTAGAAGCACAATGGTGTCTGCCAAGGATAAAAGGAAGGAGCCTATAGAGGAAGATCTCCACGACCCCAAGCAGGGACTGGTACCTTTAGTCTCTTGCCCTGCATCAACGGAAGCCCTACGAGTCACTAAGGAGTTCTGCGATAAGTACCGAGACTTGAGGAGGAAGGTGGACATGCTTCAATGGGAGAATAATAGGCTTCGCAAGATGCTGGAAGATTACCTCACGTCAACTAAGAAAATATTACCACCACCACCGAAGGAGTAATTCGTCATCAGGTTTGGCATCCCCTTGGTTTGTTCCAAGCTTGGAGGAGTGCCGTGGTATCATATCACCATCTTCTATCTTTTTACCTTATTAGTAGAGTCATATCATGAATAGAGGAGTTATTATGTAGTATGGTTTGTATTATGGAAGTGTCCCCTCTCTCGTTAGATATGTATCCCTTGGTGTGAGTTTCCGTTATAGAATATTAATGAGAAGTTCTATCATTCACTCTTTTGCATAGCTTATATTAGTTTTCAATTCATGGTTATATGATTGATCTTGTTGTTAGTATTGGTAGCACTTTGGGATCATTGAGTTAATTTAGTTGGTTTTGGCAAACCTGGCTCGGTCAGTAGCAACACCTTTTTGAGAGTTGAAAAGAAAAAGATAGAAGTACTCTAGAGAAAAATAATTTCATCATCTTTCTTTTTTGATTTGCTCAAGTCTAGTATTCTCTAGTTAAGATATTTTGTGCTTTCAAGTAAGATTGCATGTTTGTCTTTATCACTTGTATGTTTGTTTGTTTCCTTCAACTCTTATACTTGCTACCCAGCCTTGCTAGCCAAAAACCTATACTGAGAGGGTATTCTTCTCGTGCATCCACTCCTTTAAACCAAAACCTTTGCCATTTGTGTCCACCATACCTACCTAGTAGCATTATTGCTATTCCAAGTAAATTCTTGTTTTATCTACCTCCCAAATTAAACTTGTTATGTGAAAATTAGTGATTAAAGCTCTCACAAACTTGATGGCACACTTTACTTTCTTGCATTTAATAAACTTGAACCATTGGGTCCTTCTTTGTTGCGTATATGCTTGCGCTTTATGAGTTGAAGTTAGCCGAACCATGTATCATGGGGACCGCTTTCAACACTTCATTTGGTACTTTGTACCTAGTTGATATCATGTTCTTTTGCTTATGGATCCCGTCGGTGTGAAATAAAAGCGGAACTTATAAGATCATGGAGTTTATATGTGTGTTAGAGAAACGCCTGGGCCGCTAGCCTAAGCCATGCCTAATCATGGTGGAAACTTGCAGCATAACTATAGTGAGAATTCTATGAAGCATCCTCAATAAAAACCTATGCAAATAGCAAATAAAAAGATTGCTGAGATGCTCACTGTCTGCTTGCCTTGTCATTTTGATTATGGGATAGCTCCTGTGTCATGTGCAAGGGGTACCCCTTTGGCGGTTCTCAATGATACGCATATATTTACAATGACAAGAGCTTGCTCGTGAATGAAGTTGAGTAGCATGAGGATCGGTACTCATAAGTAAGGGGCATGAGATTTCAACTTATAACTTGTCAAGCATATCCTCTTAGTTGTGTCACTTTAACCTTAACCACCAAAAGATGCCTATGATAGGGGCAATGAGAGCTGAAAGCTAGTAAGTATCATAATTTTTGGGAGCTCTTTATGAGACTTGCAATCCCTGCTTCCCTCTTTGAAGGGCCTTTCTTTTACTTTGTAGTTGAGTCAGTAAACCTATTCCCTTCTATCTCAGCAACTATTTTGAGTTGATGTGTTTCATTCATTCATATGGTGATTTATTCACTCACGTTTCTTATGTTCCTTGTTTTGCACATTGCTCTTATCTTGATGTTTACTACTTTGAAAGCTATCATTGAAAAATCAGCTATTTGTGAACTCCAGCAAATTATCAACTATTCTTCGACCAAGAGCTAAGTTTGCCATTACCAATTATGATTCACTTTATATATCTTTATTGTGTTTCCTTTACTCATTGCAATTTGAGTTATATAATAGTGAGTTGTCTTCTATGATGATCTATGTATTTGATGAATGTGATGCTTCTTGTTCGTATTCTTTTATCGACTCTTCACTCCATAAGCCTGAGGTCATATTTATTAAGCTCAGTTTCGCTTAGGGACAAGCGAAGTCCAAGCTTGGGGGAGTTGATACGTCCATTTTGCATCACTATTCTATGTCTTAATTCACTATTATCCATTGATATATTTCATATTGAGAGGTGATACTTATGCTATTTCATCTATTTTTGCATGGTTGATGACTTTTGGAGCATGGACCGCTGCAGTCAGGATTCTGATGGAAAAGGTGCTATTTAGAGGCAAAATTCGCGAAGATCAGAAAATCCGGGAAAATATACGAAAAATCCTATTTTTCCAGAAGACTAAGGATGCCAGAAGATGAAGTGGAGGTGGGCCACAGGGGGCCCACACCACCCCATGGCGCGGACAGGCCTAGGCTGCGCCTGGAGGTGGTGTGGCCGCCCTGGCCCACTCCAGCCTCTCCCCTCGGGCGTATATCATCCTCCTGAAACCCTAAGACTAGGGGAGCGACCATACAAAGATTCCGCCGCCTCTGCGGGGCGGAAAACACTGAGATAGAAAGATTTCTCCGGCAGATAGATTTCTGCCGGGGAATTCCTTCCCGGAGAGGGGATATCGTCGCCATCAACACCACCATCAAGCTGGACTTCATCGGGATCATCATCATCAGCATCATCACCACCATCATCACCATCAGCACCCTCATCACCATCTCCATATTGCTGTAACAATTGGTTGAATCTTGCTATAGTTCATAGGGGAAACTTTCCTGGTGTTGATTACTCTTTGTAGTTGATGCTATTGAGTGAACCATTGAATTATTGTTTATGTTCAGATTGTTATACATCATTATTCCATCTTTGATCATAATCCATATGATGTCTTGTGATTAGTTCGTTTTGTTCTTGAGGACATTGGAGAAGTCTGGTTGTTAGTAGTGGAGTTGCGTTGAGAAAGATTCAATAGATTGTTATTTAAGTTGTGGTGTACTTCTTCTAGTGGTGTCATGTGAACGTCGATTACATGACACTTCACCTATATGGGCCTAGGGGAATGCATAGTGTATTTGGCTACTAATCGTAGGGGTTGCCGGAGTGACAGAAACCTGAACCCCCGTTAGGAAACCATTGCACAAGGGACGTAAGGGTCTTAGAGTTTAAAGCTGTGGTTAGGTTTCTATCTTAATTACTTTCTTGTAGTTACGAATGTTTGCAAGGGGTATAATCACAAGTATGTATTAGTCTTGGATGGGGCGGTACATTAGCACAGGTTCACCCACATAACACTTAGCAAGCTAGAGAAGATTAATCGACTATATGAAGCGAAAGCACTTGACAGTCTTTCCATGTGTCCTCGGGAACGTTTGGTCATCTTAAGTAATACAACCGGCTTGTCTTTTGCTGCATAAAGGATTGGGCCACTTGCTGCATTTATTCGTATTGTCTTTTGTTTACTCGTACTTTGTTTACTTGCTTTATCGAAAATCCCTAAAAATCCGTTTGCTAAGTATCTGGAGAGAATTCCTGATCCATACCACTAGCCAGCACCTTCTGCTCCTCGTTGGGTTCGACACTCTTACTTATCGAAAATACTGCGATACACCCCCTATACTTGTGGGTCATCATTGGCTTCTGGAGAAAAAATGGAAGTTCTCAGTTAAATCTATGTGTATAGCTTTGAAAGCTAAGAAGAATGTTTGTGCTTTCAAATATTTTTGGAAGGTTAGGACACCTTTAGGAGTTAAAGTTTTGTTTGGCTGGTCTTTAGAAATAGTATTCTGACTAGAGATAATTTGGCTAGAAAAGGATGGGTAGGGAATAAGAAGTGTAATTTTTGTTGTGAAGATGAAACAATAGATCATATTATGTTCAATTGTGCAATAGCTTGATATGTCTAGAGTAGTGTGGCATGTGTGGTAAATAGAGATAATACACCTAGAAAAGTAAATGAGGTGTGTGTGCGTGGGTTAAGAATTTTTGGGGGAAAGGTTTGAGATGGGTTTTTTTGCTTCTGGTGTGGCAGCTATGTTGTGGGGGCTATGGAAAGTTAGAAATAAAGCTTGTTTTCAAAATATATATCATGTAGATCCTAATATGATAATATTTGTATTTGACGAATGCTAAATTTTTTGTCTAATTGACAGAGGAAAAACTCATAGGCAAGCGGCGCTCAGGGCCAGGACTCTTTTGGTGGTGGCAACTAAGGTGTTCAGTAAGAGCAAGGTTTGGGGACCGATTACAAAGAGGCTGGAGAATGGAAAGCTCTTGTGATCCGCTTTATAGAGTGTCAAAAAGATCTTGTTGGTGAAAAAGTCTTGTATTTGAGGTGCCTTGGAGTTGTTGTTAATTTTTTTTTCTTTTCTCTGGTAGTTTAAGAGTTTTAGTTTGGCGAACCTTGTGGATCTTAGTTTCTTAGAAGTAGAGTTTTTTACATTTTGTTGGTTCTTGAGATTCTGTTTGTGGGAGTTGTTGGCCTTGAACTCTGAGGCTTCAAAAAAAATGAAGTTAGGGGTGCGTGTGCTCCTTTAGTCCAAAATAATTCACCTGCCTCTTGTTCTGGTTTTGGGTGGCCTCGCTTGCCACACCCACACCATAGACCACACCACCCGGTGCCCGCTCGTTTGGGGCCGAGTACATATGCATAGGGTGCATTTGAAACTCGCGAGAGTGGCGTAATATAGACCAAGCTCCACTAAGCTCGTTTTTGCATCGTTGGAAATTTTGAATTCAAATGTTTCAAAATTTGGGAGAAAATATTAGCATGTAGTTAACCATGTGATCTAGTATCACGTAAATTTTCAGTCGAAATATTTTTATTTTAGACTCAGGAAAAATGACAAAATGAGTTTTTGTCCTTGGTGAACAGTGTCCCACGGTGTACTAAAGTGAAGTGAACGTTTTGACTTTTTGTGCCGTTTTGTTATTTTTGCTGGGCCTAAAATATAAAGTATTTTGAATAGATCACATAGTTGTCAACGTGCAGGTACTTTTTTCAAAAAAAATAATGTATAACTTTTGGATTCAAATTTTGAGAGTCATGGGAAAAAACCGGGGTCGCTTAGAGCAAGGGCAATAGTGGAACCAGCTGTCGAATATAAGGCATGTCCATGTCAATCTAATACCTAAAATCTACAATAGGTAGAGATAAAAGTATATTATTTTATTAATACATAGATCACTTTATACTCTCACATAGTGCCTAGGAGCACGTATTGTAGCTGGCTTTTACTAAGAGCAAGTACAATAAGGTCCAGTCAGCAGACTATAGGACTTAAAATAATATATTTGTGCTTAGTTGGATGAGAGTGAAGAGGAGAGAGGAGAGGAGTGGGTGCTTAGTTAAGAGCCAGCTGCAGCACGTGCTCCTAGACACTATATGAGGGTGTAAAGTGGACCATGTACTAATAAAGTAGTATATTTTTATCTCTACCTATTGTACATATTGACTATTAGGTTGACTATAGATGACATGGACATGTCTTGTAGCCGGTAGCTGGCTCTACTATTGCTCTTACTCTAACTAAGAGCCCACTCATTCTCTCTCTTCTCTCTCTTCTAACTAAACACAAATATACTATTTTAATTCTTATAGTGCTAGCTGGACCTTATTGTACTTGCTCTTATTAGCCTGGACTCCGGGTATCAGTAGAGAACGCCGCTTTCTTCGGCTACAGAAGAAACTCGCAGCTTTCACAGCCTTGACGTGCGTGCTAGTGGGCAAATGCGTATCAGTGTATGTGTACCCGACAGAGACGGCCACTTTGAAATCTCACGCAGCTCGTGCTGTGCTCTCCCAACTGCCGTGCAATGCTCATCGCACTACCTACGTACGCCCACTACAAGAAGCTGTAGGATCAGTTTAATGCTTTGCCGTGCTTGTACCCAGCGCGCCAGAGACGCAAGGAGTACACCATTTCCAGAGTTTGAAAGTAACCGTACACAGGATCATGAGACTATACCGGTTTGGTGGAAAGGAGAAAACAAACAAACGGGTACCAGATTAAGTGGAGAGACCCCGACGTCGTGTCCGCCAATATAGAGTAAACCACACCAGCTTCCTAAATCTTTGCCGGTGCCTTCAGTTTGTTCCTAATCTTTGAAATTGCACATCTGAATCATAAATCTTTCGTAAGTGATTCACCCAATGTCCTATTTTGCTTTGTCCGCTTTGACCTGTTTAGGTGGCGCTTTAACCACTGACACGTCAATAGTAGGGTCCATGAGGGATACCAGTTGAACAGATGTATTTGCGAAAAGGTCCTTGTGCCCTCGGGTGAATCAGGTCAGAGGGATAATGTTGCTTCCTCATCGAGTCAGCCATCTCCCTGCAGCTGGCGTCCTCACCGTCTCCCTCGAGTACCGCCTCGCGCCCGAGCAACGGGTGTCCGCGGCCTACGACGACCCTTGAGCCGCGCTATGGTGGGCCGGCGAGGCCCAGGACAAGTGGCTCGCGGAGCACAAAGATGGTGCGTGCCTCTTCCTCGTGGGTGATAGCGTCGGCAGCAACATCATGCACAACGCCCTGATCAGGGCATTGTTACAGCAGACACCAAGGATCGCGGGCACAATCCTTCTACATCCCTAGTTTGGTAGGAGCACGAGCATCGAATGCAAGGATGAGTAGACAACCAGGGAGATGGGCATGGTGGGCGGCGCGAATGACCTGAGCATGAACCCGATGGCACCTGACGCGCTGGGGCTAAAGAACCTCTGGTGTGTCTAGATACTCGTATGCGTTGGCGAGAAGGACTGGGCGTACTACACGACCATGGCCACGAGCACGTGGCGCGGCAGCATGTGTCACGTGGGCATTGCGTTGGTGAAATAGGAAGGGGCCGATCGCTACAGCAACAGATGAGGACGGAGCCGGTGGATGCAACATCAGAAGAGCGCCATTGCTGAGCGGACGTAGCTCTTGCAATAGGAACGAGATAGCAGGGGCATATGAAGGGAAGGGTCAAGCGGAGGGGCGCATCGGAGGCGGCCGGGAGCGCAGCGGCGGCTGGAACCCTAGCGGACGCGCGTGTCCCAGGAACCCAATGGCCTTTTAAGAAATTTTATGTCCAGCTAGTACTTCTAGTGGGCCCATACTGCCGAAGTGGCAATTGTCAAAGTACCACATAGACACATCAAAGCGGACATAACAAAAGAGAGGACCTCGGATGAATCACTTAAGAAAATTTTAAGACCTGGATATGCAATTCCAAAGATTTAGGATCAAATTGATGGTACCGGCAAAGATTTAGAACCGCTAGTGCGGTTTACAGTTTACTCTCCAATAAATGGTACGATCAAACTGCCCATGTAAGGGCAAAAGCTGCAGGTCTTCCTCACGCAGATCTAACATGGTGAAATCATCTTCACTCGGTGGGTGCCCATCTTGTTAGATTATTATGCAGAATTTTTTACAATTAATTGCAGAATATAAATCATAACGACAAATCAGACCATTGTATACATAGTGATGGGTTGAAGATGAAGCGGTCATGGTTGCTGCGATGACATTTTTGACACTAACATCGTGAGGACTGGTTGAACAAGACGGTAGTATGCAACACCGCCTGACTTGGACGGTAGAAGACACGTGATGAAGAAGCGAGCAATCACACGGAGTGTTTTCCAAAAACCTTATTCATCCTCTCTCGTACATGATCGTAAAGGCAAGTGGTTCCATACAAGATCGAGGAGGAGGAGGAGGACCACACATGTACCACTCCTATTCTCGCTTACTTACAAAGTGGTAAGACCTTCCACCTTATAAGAGCAGCTCTAGCCGATATTGTAAACCTGCTGGAACTGTGAAATTCTAGCGAGTTTACAGGTCGGACCGCAATGTGCGAGATAGCAAACACTGTGTCGAGACCCGACCCTTGAAATCATTTATAGTGGCATGTTAACAAGAACAATTCGACCGCTACAAATACCGACCGACGGGGCGGGTGCGGGTCAAAACCCTCACCCTCTCCGCGGCGCAACCCTAGCCGCTAGAACTCCGGTGAGCGATTCAGCTGTCCGTCGGGCCAGATCGACACCATTTTCTCCGGGTGCTCGCACTTCGAGTTGGGGGAGACCGTAGCGGAGACGACAACGACAGCGAGCGGTCCCTGCGCCGATACGGCGAGCTCTCTGAGGAGGAGAGGAAGTGGATCATGCGCTCGGAGGGGGTGAAGAAGCGGGCGGCGTTGTGCTGGTGCAATCGCGGGGTTTATACCCCGCCATCCTTCCACGCCTATGCGTTGGTTTATACCCGGCCATCCTTTCCGCGCCTATGCGTAGGTTTGCGCATGCCGGCGAGTGCCCCTACGATGAGGGCTCCCCACGCCTTGCTCCTCCGTCCTACTATCCTCCGACGACTGGAGCTCCCCCTCCCCTCCACGTGCTCAGGTCATGGTGCGCGCGGGCTACGCGGCGGACTCGGACGAGGATGGCATAGCTGTGGATATGTTCACCCATGGGTCCGCGCGCGACCGTGAGTCCGAGATTCTCTGCGAGAGGGCAGAGGAGCATCGTGTTGTGGCGCTCGTGCAGGCTCAGATGGCGAAGGAGGAGGCGAGTGCTCGAGCTGGTGTCGACAAGCTGATCGAGGAGTGAGATCGCCGACGTCGTCAAGCTGGAGCTTGCCGACCTCATTGACCTCACCGAGGAGTGAGCTACAATTAAAGCCAGCTGCACAAAGCTACACTCACAAAAAAAAGGGTTTAGTTAGGAAGAAGGAAAGCACGAGTCACTGTAGCTGCCTGCGATAAAACGGAAAGGGGACACCGTGTACAAAAATAGGCGATCGGTGGTCGCTCCAGAACAGCACTGTAGCCAACGCATAGTCTTGGGTATATATAGTAGATCTGACGCATATGGCTTCATCTGCTGCTATTTTTCAGAATGTAAACTAAAACAGAACGGACTGAATACATCTATAGCACGACAATTTTGTAGATGCACGCATTGACGGAAAAAGAAGAAAATATAGCCAAGTCATCACACGCCACCGTGTGCCCTGGTCTCGCATTAGGTACCGGACGTGCACGCCACAACAATATGCTGAGATCGTGTAGGTACGGGTCATGCGTCCATGCGTGCAGAGATACCTCATTTCGTTAGAAACCAACGGCCAAATTTCTCCGGTAGACGGGTCAATGTATACCTGATCGAGATATACTAGTGACTTAGCGACATTGTTAAATAAAATTATATACTCCCGAGGATTGTTAGGCACACATGCATACAAGTGGAGTATAATTTAGACACCAGGCTCTCCCCACGCGCGCCGCCAGGAGAGAAAAAAGCCTGCACTAGGGCACTCGCATTCCAACGCCGGCCTCCGGCGGCTCCCCCGCTGGCAACCTAGGTCGTCAGTGGTGAGGGGGGTCGCCAGATCCACCCGTGTGGATAATTTTAGTCTAAAGTGATTCGTTTTTTAGACTGCTCATCGTCTTGGCTTCGGAGATGAAGATGACGGCGCTGAATAAATTTTCTTCAGATCCTTCCCCAATGCATTTGGAGATCGGTCTATCCAAGCAAGGATGGTGTGGCGGTGACGCCATCCTCGTGGTGGATTTGTGTCCTCAGGCTCCGCCGCTGCGGCGGCGTTTGTTCCAGCGCCGGCGCAGAACCTGGGAGGTAGTCCAAGAGCGGATGCAGATTGTGATCTGCATCGACGGCATCTGGAAGATGGTGGATCGTGTGCTGGATCTGTGGTTCGTGGATGGCAGGTGTGGCTTCCTCCTTCGACGTCTTAGTCGTCCGAGGATGCTAGATCTGGAGCTCGATGGCGTGTCCGGGGTGTTGCCCCGGTCTGATTCGTTCAACGGCAAAAAAAAAGAGTATAATTTAGACGGCCACTTCCACCCCTCTCTCTTCTCCCCTGCCCCTCTTCCCTTGAGAGTCGCCACACGGCTGTCAGCTCCCCTCCCTTTCTTCTCCGGCTCCGGCTGGAGTGGTTGGGGCGGGAGATGCCGGCCGTTGTACAACAGTAGTTCTAGTGGTGTTGGCTTAGTGCTAAGTCTGGGCTATATGCCCGTGTTTGGAGTCAGGGCTAGGAATCTGAGCAGCCAGATCCCCTACTTCATAAGGTTGCTCGTCGAGACCCTCCTCGTCCATGGTGGGTGGGAGGTGGCGGCGGTGACCTCTGCGCTCCTCAATAAGGCTGCGCTTGATGCTGATGCTTGGCTGCAGCAGCCAGATCTGGGGCCATCTCTGGCCGGCCATGGCGGCGGGGGGAGTTGGCAGGACTCTGGTAGGCGGCAGCGGCATCACGCATCTCCGAGCTACTCTCAAGCGTTGTCGAGCAGTGCCTAGAGGTCGCCGAGCTTCCTCGTTCCTGGCGCTACAGTGGATGCAGCTATCGACGGAAGGAATAGCTTTGGCGGCTCGGCCATAAAGCTCGTCTTCTTCATGGTGTCAACAACGACTAGTTCTCCCCCCAGACCTCGGCCTGCCGTGGTGGAGAGGGAAGGAAGGGAGGAGAATCAGAACCTGTGGATGCTGGCGAAGGGTGGGGCCGTCTGGTATTCCCAGGCCGCGATGCTACGACTCCCCTGGCGATATCCAAGCGGAAGCAATATGCCACCCGCTATCTTTGGGCAAGAAGATGGCCTCGCCGAGCTCGAGAGGCCTCAGTGCCTGAGCTGTTTAACCGCCTCTGGCGGCCTGATCTACTCCCTCCTCGCGGCACCCTACGATGTTGTTGGCCCAAGTGGTTCGTCCCCGGTGCTGGCACCGTTGGCCGCGGATGGAGGTGAGCTCACGGCGGTGCGCAGGGACTCGATCGCGTTCGACGACCTGCAGGGTGCTACGTGCAAAATTGAGGGGCCTTGTTGTAATTTTATTTTATTTTCTAGCCCTTTTTGTAAGACGTACCCACCGCTTGACGAATCGCAGTACCTAGGTCCTTCGGAACCTATCCTGGTTCAAAAAGAAAAGTGGAGTATAATTTACCCGCAAAAAAAGTGGATTATAATTTGGTCGAAAGAAAGCTCGATTATTGGCAAGCTAAGGAGAAAAAAAATACTCCATGGGTTAGTATGTAACTTCCGTAAATTGGAATAAAGCTGCGTAGAAACTAACAGACCAAGAATAATTATTTTTCTTCCCGAAGATTATTCATGTCTACATGTGTTCTTTTCGGGATGGTTAGGCGAACGACGACATACTGAAGTCAGAATGAGGTCATCACCGCCCGGTGGTGCGCCTAGCACCGGTAGAGGGCGCGTGGTGTGATGTGTCCGGCGGACTCCAAGTATCCGGTCAGTCTTCGTGTTCGTGTCTGGTGGAAGGCCAATCTCATCATTGGCATTGCAGCTCTCGTGCGTTTGATAAGGTTCTACTACAGCAAAGTTCTACTAAGACAAGGTTTGTCAGGGTCTATTGAGGTAGGGCGATGACGGCGGCGTGCCTTCGGCTCACTTGAGTGCTTTTAGTCATCGCTAGATAGTCCAGAACCTATTTATAAGTTTTATTAGATTTAGGATAATTTGTACTATTGTTGATAATTATTAATAGATCGGTAAACTTTTAAAAAACCATAATTTTTGGAATTTACAAAAAAGAATTCGGAACTCCCACTAAATTACAAATATATGCATAAACACTCTTCTAGTATGATGGTGGGACTCAGATATGCATGAACACTCTTCTAGTAGATGATGAGACTCAGAAGCAATGAATATCTACTACTCCCTCTGCCAGAAATAATGGCTTGCATTTGTTTAGATTCGAAGTATCTAGATATATTTTACTGTATAGATACATACGAATCTAGATAAACTCAAGTCACTTATTTCTGGACGGAGGGAGCATTAGAACGCATGGCACAGCAAACACTTCGTGCATTTGGGAAGTTTTTTTGAAACGGAGGCAAAAGTTTTGCCTCATCCATTAATTAATGAGGCTTGCTTGGGTACCCCCCAAGGAATTTTTTGATGGGAAACCCGGCTTTTGGGGTACGAGGGTGGTTTCCGGGTTAGATTAGGAACCGGTCTAGACCCTTTTTTTGTACCCGTGTACGTATCTAAGGCGTTATGTAGATGTCGTGAGTAGTGAAAAAAAGATTTGCCGCTCCCATGTGCGGTTCTGAAGCAAATACCGTTCCACGTAGCATCTCGATCATCGCGGATCACGCCTGCGTCATGCGCCTCCGATCTTGATCGAACCGCATCTCCTGAACAAACCCTAAGACGCAGACGGAAGGAGAACAAGAGGTGGCCTGCTCTCGTGTAGACGCAGTAGATCGGAGAAGATTTGGGCGAGAAAGAGGATGGGGACGGAGGCAACGGTTCTTCCTTCATGTGGGCCGACCTCGGTCTCCGTATTTTACTCAACAAAGTAAGCATATGGGGTCACGCATATGGATTAAAACAAACTGACCAGATCCGGAACAAATCCGTAACCACTGAAAAACCGGTTATTCCCTGAACGATTCCCTGGGGAGGTACCGAAGCAAGAGTGTTAATTAAGAAGAAGGTGCCCAGTTTTTAGAAGAAAACCTGAAAAAAATCTACAACACTAGGGCCATGAAAACCAGGGAAAAACCTACAACTCTAAAAAACCATAATTTTTGGAATTTACAAAAAAGAATTCAGAACTCTCACTAAATTACAGATATATGCATGAACACTCTTCTAGTATGATGGTGGGACTCAGATATGCATGAACACTCTTCTAGTAGATGGTGGGACTCAGAAGCATAACATTTTAGTTCGTACTCATCTTGATCCACTGAGCACACTGAGCACGGAATATCTACTACTCCCTCCGTCTGGAAATACGTTTTTTTTAGTTTTTTTTTGTGGGTACCATCCAGAAATAAGTGACTTATATTGTACTCCCTCCGTTCCTTTCTATAGTGCTTATAGTTTTTTGAGAAAAATTTCAAAATATAAGGTATATTATGTTACACAAGTTGTCTAGACAACTTTTTTGGGGATTTATTTGTTGCTTCATATCTCATTCAAACTCCTCTATTTTGTCACGTGTTAGCTAAAACTAATTCCGCTCAAAACTCGTGTAATATTTCCTCCATATGTCTGTCTTAATTTCCGTACCAGAAACTATAGGCATTATAGAATAGAATGGAGGGAGTAGTATATAGATACATACGAATCATGACAAACTCAAGTAACTTATTTCCGAACGGAGAGAAAAGTAGAACGCACAACAACACAGCAAACACTTCGTGCATTTGGGAAGTGCGTAAGCAGTGCCGATCGATAGTGGAGGTTAGGCCCTCGAGAGGGACAAATGGAAGCCATTGTATTTTCGGGGGAAAAAAGGCTAAGCTGTCATGTAGACCCAAAGAGGGCAAGAAAAGTTACAAATAGTATATTTCTCGAAGGAGAAAACGAAAAGTTGGCCTGAACGGCTCTTTATGGAGGTATATAGCATATCTGCATTTTGAAAGTAACCGTACGTAGACAAGTATCAGGAGCAAGGAACCGTGGTGGTTGGGCGTAAAGGGAAAAAAAACAAGTGGAGGGACCCTGACGTTGTGTGTACCAAGATGGTATGATCAGCTTGTCAATTCAAGGACAAGGGAAGCAAAATGGGTTTCTTCATGTATATAAGATTATCACCATTACGGGGTGGCTTTCTGAATAAACCGGTGAAATATAATACAAGCTAATAAGTATATTGTGAAATTCCAGCAGGTGGACACGAAAAAAATAAAGAAGACACCACTAGATTCCATTTCACTTGAACTAAACCGTACGTGACCATTCAAGAGTGTCACGATTGAGCGAGCTATGAAACGACCCTATAGTAAGAATTTTGGCAAGGCTAGGCTACCATTTACGAGCTCAACGGTGATGGAGACGGAGCAAAGAGAGGAAACCTCACCCAAGTGGTCTGAATCACGATAAGAAGCCACTAGTGAAATGATAGTGGCCACGATAGGCACAGGCGAAGATGTAAAATATACCACACGTGTCCGCATGAATTAGGATTAAAAAAATCCCGCCATTAAGAGAAAAAAAAAGATATAGCAAAAGGATTTTCGGTGGATGCATGGATAGGGCAAACAGAGTGCAAATGGATCCTTTGAAAAACAATCTAAGGATGAATTAAACAGAAAGGGAAAGCACCGAATAGTGTGGCTGCCCTGCCTGCGATAAAACGGAAAAAGGCAACAAAAATAGCCGGCCGTGGTCGCCCCAGTAAAGCACTGTAGCACATGAATAGTACTCCTATCTAGGTCACGGGAAAAAGTTTGAAAAAACCAGGTCGCAGATCACACGTGCACGACACAGCGATCGATCTCGAGCTGGAATGCCCTGGCCATGCGGACGCGATGAGATGTACCAGGGCCCAGAGACCGGCTCGTGCAATGACCCAACTTCTCCTGTTCACGCAGATTTGCTGAGGCCGCCATGCACAGTAGGCGCACGCGTCGTGCATGCGGACCGATGTAGTACTAGTTGGGAAACCAACGGCCAAATTACTTTTGAATGTTATTACACGGCCATCGTAAGAAAAACAAACCTACAACTAGTATAGTAGTAGTAGACGGACCCTGGCGTTGTGTGTACCAAGATGGTATGATCATCTTGTCAATTTAAGGACAAGGGATGCGAAATGGGTTTCTTCATGCATACTTTAGGGGTGGCTTTTTGAATAAACCGGTGAAGTAGCTATTAATGGCCGTCTAGGCGGACATAACAAAAATAAAGAAGACGCGACTAGATTCCAACATGATTTTCACTTGAATTAGGCCGCGGCCTTTCAAAAGTGTCACGAATGAACGAGCTATGAAACAAAATTGCGGCGATGCAAATGTGAAGCGTTAGGAAGTGGGGGTGAATGGAAGTTGCGGGGGTGTGCGGTAGGAGGAAGAAACAAATGAACTACTAGCACTAGGAAACAAAGTAATTATAGCAAAACTACATGAATTAAGATCGAAATTAGTTTCACGCCAGGAAGAAACCAAGTAATTATTCCAAATGAGTCATTTGAAAAAAAAAAGTCTAAGGATTTCATTCACATGAATAAAACGACACCAACGTAGGAATTTGTGGCAACTCTACCGGCATGACCCAACCCGTCCGAACGTCGGCCGATCAGACGTGTGCGGCCTGTCTAGTGGCATGATCTATCCAGACCGACGCGCCCGGCTCGACCCATCGGCGCACCAATTTTGCGTTGCCGGTGTGTTGCCTAGGAACACAAGGCGCGACGCGTGAACACAAGGAATTATGGAAAGGGTTCCTTGCCTGGGAACACAAGGCGCGACGCGTGAGCGCCTTCCGCGACGAGTTCTAGCCATATGAGTCTCGTGACCTCCCCGCCTTCGATCCCGACGACGACGACGACGGTACCGTCAACCACTCCGACGCCGATCTCGACGACGACGACCACAACATCGTCGTCAAGGAGGAGGAGGACGCTGCCGCATCCGTCACGTACCTGCCCCGGGAGTACCAGGAGCTCCTGGCACGGGGCTACGACGATAACGCCTTCACCGAGTAGGCCAGCACGATCAGCGTAAATGACGAGGATGTCATGTGGGATGACTACCAAGAAGTCGTCCAGCCCACGGGCCTGGTCTCTGTTTAACTTTAAAAAAATCGTGAGTCAAGCGCAACAGATGGGTCGGGCCGCTGAGTGCGGTTGATCGGACAGGCCGGACTAAGACCCAATCTCCTCGCGACCCGACCCATATCCGGACCAAAACAGACGTTTTGAGCCGCCTCTTTGGGTCAGCCTCGTGAAGATGGCCTTATATAAAAACAAAATTCCTCAAAAGACCAATCGGATTCCTCTATGAGCCTTGGAGTGTGACGTGGCCTTCAGCTCTTCGGATTTGTATGCCTTACGTTCAAAGGTTCAGTATGACACGCTCCCTCTGTTTTAAATTACTCCGCATGCACGTTTACATAGGTGTGTTTGGTACTATCTTATTTCTCATCCAAAATTACTGAGATTTTTGAAATACAAAGTACGCATTTTTATACTGTCTATTTCAAAAATTCCAGGATTTTTTTAATAAAAATAAGGGAGTACTACTCCATCTAGATAAACGTGCGTTCGGAGTAATTTGAAAACGAGGGAGTATATAAGCATGCGCGTCAGTTCATTGGAACTCTAAACGTCCCAATCTATCACCACACTCTCCACGGAGGCACGGACCAAAGGCCCTACGACCCAAAGCTACACACAAAAAGTAAATCAAAATATATGAGAAGTGAAAGCACGGAACACTGTGGCTGCCTGTGATAAAACGGGAAGAGAGCATCGTCAACAGAAATAGGCGGCCATGGTCGCCCCCCATAAAAGCACTGTAGCACAGGAATAGTACTAGTACCTGGCTCACGATAGATATACTGTATCTGTAGTTCACGCGAAAAAGTTTGAAACTGGATATATTAGGCACGCGGAGTCCGATACACGTGCACGGCACACCGATCTCGAACTGGGGAATGCCCTGGCCATGCGGACGCGACCAGCTCGTGCCATGACCCAGCTCCTCCTGTTCACGCAGATTTGGTGAGCCCGACATGCATGCTGACCGATATTGTTGGCAAACCAACTGCCAAAGTTCCTTTGAATGCTATACTACTACTCCTCCGTTTCAGAAATATAAGACATTCTAGCTTTGTGAAATAAATGTATCTAGACGACTTTTCGTGTATATGTTTACTCCGAACCTCTACGAACCTATGCACTAAAAGACGTCTAAATACATTCGATTCACAAAACTAAAACGTCTTATATATTTCTAAATGGAGAGAGTACAATGCCCATCGTAAGAAAAAAGTTGTGCAAACGAAGGATACGTCTTTCTGTGAATTCTTAGCAACAAATGGTACTGTATAATAATTTGTGGTTTATTTAGGGAAAAAAAAATACAAACCGCCTTATCGTGAAAACAACCTACCTACGACTATAGTGGTAGTGAATTAATTACAAACCAACAATCATCAATTCTATTTTTGACAAAATTTACATGTTGGTGTTTTAAAGCAACAAGGTGCAAACAAACAAAAAATTGTCATTATGGATCCCTATGATATGATGGATTGCCAAAATTCACGTTCTGTTGTGCCGACAACAACAGTTAAGGTTCGGAGGAAGCTTAGTGAAATCTAGCGATTCGAAAAGAAAAAAAAGAATTCTAGTATGGCTAAGACATGTGTTGTTTCCAAGTCAATTATTTATAAGATTCGTCTCATATTTGATGATTTCAACTATGCCACTATTTAGTAGAGACAAGACATTCTTTTTTGTTCTTCAATAGGATCTACTTAGATGGCTACAAATATCAAGTACTCCCTCCGACCCAAAAGGATGTCACGGATTTTGTCTAGACTCACATGTATTTATACATTAAAATGCGACATTCTTTTTGAAATGAAAGGATTAGCTAAAACCTATATTTCAAAGGGGACCCGAAAAAATAATTACTCTTTACTCTTGTCAAGAAAAGATAGTGGAAGATTAAATCTCCAACAACCCAATATCCCGGAGATGTACACACGAGGATATGCTCATTAAATCTCCAGGCTCCAACAACCCAATATCCCGAAGATAAATATACGGAAAATATGTGCTCATTAAACCTTGAGCATCCCATTATCCCCAAGATAAATATACATAAAAGATATGCTCATTAAACCTTGAGCAACCCATTATCCCGAAGATAAATATACAACAAAGATATGCTCATTAAACCTTGAGCTGCCTATTATCCCGAAGATAAATATACAGAAAAGATATGCTCATTAAACCTTGAGCATCCCATTATCCGGAAGATAAATATATAGAAAAAGATATGCTAATTAAACCTTGAGCATCCCATTATCCGGAAGATAAATATATAGAAAAAGATATGCTAATTAAACCTTGAGCAGCCCATTATCCCCAAGATAGATATACATAAAAGATGTCCTCATTAAACCTTGAGCAACCCATTATTCCAAAGATAAATATACAGAAAAGATATACTCATTAAACCTTGAGCAGCCCAATATCCCCAAGATAAATATACACAAAAATATGCTCATTAAACTTTAAGCAGCCCATTATCCCGAAGATAAATATACAGAAAAGATATGCTCAGTAAACTTTGAGCAGCCCATTATCCCAAAGATAAATATACATAAAATATATGATCATTAAACCTTGAGCAGCCCAATATCCCCAAGATAAATATACATAAAAGATATGCTCATTAAATCTTGAGCAGCCCATTATCCCAAATAAAAATATACAGAAAAGATATGCTCATTAAAACTTGAGCAGCCCAATATCCCCAAGATAAATATACAGAAAAGATATACTCATTAAACCTTGAGTATCCCAAAGATAAATATACAGAAAAGGTATGCTCATTAAAACTTGAGTATCCCAAAGATAAATATACAGAAAAGATATACTCATTAAACCTTGAGCAGCACATTATCCCCAAGATAAATATACAGAAAATATATGCTCATTAAACCATGATCAGCCCATTATCCCAAAGATACATACTAGAAATAATATGCTCGTTAAATCTCGAGAAGGACGGTGGAATGATATTAAAAAATGATCGTTAAATCTCCAGCAGCCCACCAAGATAGTATACAATAAAAAAAGATACACTCGTCAAATCTCCAGCAGCCCCATATCCCAAAGATAAATACAGGAAAATATGGCCATTAAATCTCCTTCAGCCCCTGGTACTGAAAAACATAATATCTCCTGCAGCCCCCAAAATAAAAATAAAAATGAAAATGAAAATGAAAAAGGCATACTGTAGCTCATGCAGAGACTAGCGTGCAACAAGCTAGCGAGACGACGCGGCGCACACTTGTCAGCCTCGCCGAACACACGTGTACGGACCCAGCCCGAAGAAGAAAAAAATAGTTGGAGAAGAGGGAGGAGACTGCGATAGAAAAAGACAAGGAGCCGGACACGAGGCGCGCCTCTCTCTCCCTCCACCCCCGGTCAGGCCGGTGCAGGCGCAGGCGCAGGCGCAGGCCAGGAGTGGTCGACGGGCGGTGGGTCGTGCCTACAAAAGGGGGCAGCACAGCACAGCACAGCCTCCGTCGCAGCGCCATCATTTCCTTTCGCTTCAGGTCATCATCAGCACCGGCGAGGCGAACCTCCCTGTCTCATCCCTCTTGGACTAATCAATTGATTGATTCCCCCATCCACCTCCCCCTCCCTCAGTAACCCCGCGCTTGGGTTGGTTGGCTTGCTTGGTCCCGGGCCAGCGCCGGCCGGTCCCTCCGCCCGCTACTCCGTCGTCTAGTGAAGACCCTTCCTCCTCCTCCGCAGAGGCCAAGGCCGCCCAGCGCCCAGGCGGCGGCGCAGAGGTCGCTTCCCCCTACCACCCGCTCCTCCGGTCAACACCGGTCAGGTCAGTCACTCACCCTCCCCTCTCCTCTCTCCTCTCTCCCCTCTCTCGCGTCCGTTTTTGCTGCTGGGAATTGGTGCTCTCCTACTTCTTCCAGGGGTCGTCTTCTCTTCTCCGGGATGGAATTTGTTGGACCGTTTCTTGCAGTGGCCTGCTTCTCTGCTTTTTCGGCGGGGAGGATATACTTTCTTGATTTTATTCCGTCCGGGGTAAAATAGTGTCGGGCTCCCGCGAATATACTATACTGCATCCTTCAAGGTTCGATTCCGATCGGCTACTCCCTCAAATCTCCGCCTACTTTTCTATGCCCATCATCATCCTCTCTTCTTGTTCTTCAACTAAAAAAAAAAAGAAACTGTAATCTCGAGTGGAAGTTGTTCCGCAGACGATCTTAAGAAGCTTCCGAGATTCCCCTCGGGTCAACACTCAAGCTCAGGCTCTCCGCGTCCGCCCGCCCGTGTCGCCGGTTGACCCCCCTGACCTCCCCTGATTCTCGGGCCCGTGGCTCGCGATTCACGATGCACATATTCCTTTTCCTCTTTCCTCCAATTTTGACGGCCTCCTCCTTCTCCTAATCGAGTCCGTCTGTCCGTTCATACTCCGGCGACCAAGAATTCATTGGCAGTCACACATTCTACCACCGGCATCAGGTGGACTCCGCCGCCTCCCGATTCGCTTCCTTTTCTGGGGGTGATACTAGGTCAGGTCGCGTCACATTTACTCCTCTCTTTCGTCCCTCGTGGATTCTGTGTCTAGTCCCTCTGGGAATGAGGCCTACGCTACTACTCCATCTTCCTCTCTGTCTTTCCTGCCCTCTTTTTTACTATGTGTCTTCTCTGTCAGAGTTAAACACCCTACCTGAATCAACGATCCGTTCATCAAATATAGTATATTTCAAGGAAACAAAATTTCTATATGAATCTTGCTATCGTACCTAGAAACGTGCATCATGGAACATGTGCCGCAAGGGCACTGCTAGAGTGTGCTAGACTGACTGCATTTGCCCCCCCAAAAAGGACCATATTTAGACTGGAGGGTTTGCCCCTGCGCTATGAAATGCTAATGATGGTGTACTATTTACTTCCCGTTCTTAAATTGGACTGTTTTCTAGTACTTTTTTATTGGTTAATATTAGCCGGTGTAGCAGTAGAGCTAAGCAGCCTGCTGATGGCATTTCCTGTCAGGATATGTGTATATATGTTTGTAGAAAATGGATGTGTTTCCTTCTAAACAATGGCCTCCACACCAATTTTCGTTAAAAATAAACCGCCACAGTCTACACAATGAAAGTACCAGGAGTGCCAGGGCTGTAATATCAGTCCCCAGGAAACAGAGGAAAAATGGGTGTGTACCTTTTTCATTCATAGATTGTCTTTATGTTGCAATCCCTTGGATATTGGTATCTCTGCTCCAGAAAGCGAGCATCGATTCCCTCCTTTGCCGCGATTCTGATTTGGTATTTCGTTAGTACTGTACTAAATGTTTGTGCCGGAAAGTAAAATCTTAGCTTCTTCTTTCTGTCGACGTATCCAAA
Organism: Avena eriantha; assembly: GCA_910589775.1. Lineage (NCBI taxonomy): Eukaryota > Viridiplantae > Streptophyta > Magnoliopsida > Poales > Poaceae > Avena > Avena eriantha. The sequence goes on along the minus strand of OU342746.1, from coordinate 404,180,291 downwards.
GATGGCTTGTAAAGTGGCCTAATTTTTCATGGTTTGGTAGCTTTAGTAGGTACTAGACGGTGATACCATTGTTCTGATCCCCCCTAGAACATTCCCTCGTTTCGTGTTGGTCATTTCTGCGTGCACTCTTGTGGTGTTCGTCGAAAGATTATTGCGTGCTAGTCAGATATTCTGTCGGTTGTAAAGTTCTGCATTCTTCAGATTTTTCTTACCGTTCTGATGCCAAGCTGACTGCTCTGTCGGTTCTTGGTTTCCAGCTCAGTCAGTGGTTAGAAACCGCATGAATCTTTTGACGCCTCTCTCTTTGAACTCCCTGCCACTTTGATTCTGAATTGCAGTGCAGCGATGTCATTAAGCTCTTCCCCTATAATTGGTTCAGCATGTTTGCCTGCTTGTTTCATGGATATTTACTGTGATTTCTCCTTCACCCCAGGTGTGGTAGAGACAGGATTCTGTCAGTACGAAATGACGATCTGTAGTTGTGAAGAGATTATCAATGAGTTCGAGATGTTAACGCGTGATGCTGGGCGCGTGCAGCAGGAGACACTGAAAAAGATCCTCGAAGCGAATGCCGATGCTGAATACCTCATGCGCTTTGGCCTTGACGGGAGGACTGATGCTGAGAGCTACAAATCTTGCATCCCGCTGTGTGTGCACAGCGATGTTGAGCCTTTCATCCAGAGGGTTGCTGATGGTGATAGTGTGCCAGTGCTCACTGGGCAGCCCATCACTTCCCTCTCCCTCAGGTACTCATCGCCTTCAAGTGTATTGTCTTGTTATTGTTCTATGAAAGTAGATGTCTGTAACCTGTTTTTCGTTCCTCTATGCAGTTCTGGTACAACGCAGGGAAAGCCCAAGTTCCTTCCATTTAATGACGAATTGCTTGAGAACACACTTCAAGTATTCCGTACTTCTTACGCATTTAGGAACCGGTAAGGAGCTCCGTTTTGTTATTATGCTCACACAAGTATAACTGATTCTTCTGATTTTTCAACTAACCTTGTTGTTCAACTTCAGCACAAACTTATATTGTTTATATCTTTCTGTGATGCTTGTGATTGTAGTGTTGCTTGGTTTCTGAATTTCAATCCATCGTAGATTTTTAGAATAACTGTGTTTTGTAATCACAGTGAATACCCTATCGGCAAAGGAAAAGCCTTGCAGTTTGTTTATGGCAGCAAGCAAGTCTCAACAGAAGGTGGCATCCTTGCTACAACTGCAACAACAAACCTTTACCGGAGTCCACGCTATAAAGAAGGGATGAAGGGTATCCAGTCTCAGGGCTGCAGCCCTGACGAAGTAATCTTCGGCCCTGATTTCCACCAGTCATTATATTGTCACTTGCTCTGCGGGTTGATATACTCGGACGAGGTCCATTCTGTGTTCTCAACATTTGCTCACAGCCTAGTTCATGCATTTCAAACATTGGAGGAGGTTTGGGAGGACCTTTGTGCTGATATAAGAGATGGTGTTCTTTCAGAAAAAATCACAGCACCATCAATCCGTGAAGCTGTTTCAAAAATTCTAACACCGAACCCTGAGCTTGCTGACTCAATCTACAAAAAGTGTATGGGTTTGAGCAACTGGTATGGTGTGATCCCAGCACTGTGGCCAAATGCAAAATACGTGTATGGCATCATGACAGGGTCGATGGAACCTTATCTGAAGAAGTTAAGGCACTATGCTGGGCAATTACCACTGGTTAGTGCTGACTACGGTGCATCTGAAGGATGGGTTGGCTCTAACATAGACCCGACACTGCCACCCGAACAGGTGACATATGCTATTCTGCCGCATACTGGTTATTTTGAGTTCATTCCTTTGGAGAAACCAACAGGGGAGGAGACAGAGAGCAGTGCATCTATTCATTACATAGAGTCAGAGCCGGTTGGCTTAACTGAAGTCGAGGTCGGCAAAATATATGAAGTTGTGCTAACTACCTTCGCAGGTACATTCTTACTCTTAGCGTTTGTTCTCATCTTTAGATTAATGGTGGAGTAAACATAGGTTAGGACACCATTTAAATTTTCATCACTCTGCTTTAGCTGTTGTCAACTGTGTTAGATATCTCATCTTGTAACAATTATCAGAAGTACCTAGTAGTTCTCCTGGTATATAACTCCAAATGAAATTACAAATTGCTTAGTTATGTACCGTGCAAGCTAGAGCGTTTGTACTACACAAAACCGAGAAGCATACTTCTGTGTACACATCAAGGTTATGTATTAAAGCACATGGGCGAGCAATTTTTGCAAATGTTTTCTGGTCCGCTCATTGCTGCACTCATTAGGAATTTAGGATCAGTATCAAACTTTATAAGCTAGACAGTGTTGCCTAATCCTTTTAGACATTATTAGGCGTACCAGACTCACCAATCACATCGCTTTTTTTAATTTGTTCAGCTAGTAGGTATCTGTCACATGTAACTTGAGACATACTTAGACAGGAAATTATAAGCCTCAATTATAATAATTCATTATCTCTGAGTACTAGTCTATTACAATCCTTTTTCTTCTATCGTTTTTGTAGGCCTATATCGTTACAGACTAGGAGACATCGTGAAGATAGCCGACTTCCACAACTCAACACCCAAGCTCGAGTTCATCTGCCGCAGAAGCCTAGTGCTGAGTATCAACATTGACAAGAACACCGAGAAAGACCTGCAGATAGCTGTTGAGGAGGCAGCGAAGCTCCTGGAAGGGGAGAAGCTGGAGATTGTGGATTTCACAAGCTACGTGGAAAAGTCGACTGATCCCAGCCACTACGTGGTGTTCTGGGAGCTGAGCTCTGAAACCAGCGACGAGGTTCTAAGCGGCTGCGCAAACGCCTTGGATTTAGCATTCGTTGATGCAGGCTACATGGGCTCGAGGAAGATCAAGACCATTGGCCCCCTCGAGCTCCGGATCCTCAGGAAGGGAACCTTCAGGGAGATCCTGGTTCACTTCCTGAGCCTCGGCGGTGCGGTGAGCCAGTTCAAGACGCCTCGGTGCGTGAGCCCGGCCAACAGCAAGGTGCTGCAGATACTGAACAGGAACGTCACCCAGAGCTACTTCAGTACTGCTTATGGGCTATGACAGAAGCAAGAAACTGCTGGTAGCATGTAATTACCTTTTTCTTTTCTTTTGATGTTCCGTTTTAGTCTCCTGAAAGACAGAACGTCCGTTTTAGCCTCTTTGAATAACGTTTTCTTTCTTATTATCCTGGTGCTGGCTAGAAATTATGTACATTGCCGGCTAGAGTTGCAGCAAAAGGTATTAAAAGAAGAGAGAAACCTTAGTATTTACCTGTGTTTTGTTTCTTTTTTCCGATAAAACCTGTCTTGTGATGTTGTGCGTAGAAGTGCCTTCGAAAATAAACTTAGCAGCATGATTCCAAATCAGCTGGTTAGTGTTTTAGACAACATCCTGAATAACTATTTCAATTTGGTTCCTTTTTTTCTACCCTGGAGCCTGGACATGTAAATCTTGCATAAGGCATTGAACTGTATGTAGGGTAGTTATAAAACACATATATGTGATTTGAGCTGAGTAGTAAACTAAGGAAAAACGATTAGTCAATCAGATTATCAGAGATTCAGAGTTGCTTAGCTAAACAGTAGAAGTAAGAAAAGGCTGGTTAGCCAAAAGATAATACTAGGAGAGTATCGTTATCTGCCGCAATGCCAAGTTGTAATGTAAATACTGGTTTCGTAAGTTGTTTTACAATCTTGCAACACCTACTCTGTAGCTAGGAATCATCTGACGATGGTCATAAAAAACACAACGACACCAGAAACAATAGCACTGGTTACAAACTGGAGAAGGCAAAAAGAATTCAAGAGAACTTAAATTGTCCGATACTGCTACGTAATGGTGAACTAATGCAAATCATATTAGTTCCTTACCTAATAATTTAGGCACAAATCATTCATGAAAAACAGCGAGACTGAATAATCCAACCCAACATAATGATAGCGTTTTGTCAGCTCTAATCACTAGTATATTCTATGCGTACAGAAGAGAATGAAACGTACAAACTACAAATGTGACATATAACTTCAGAGATTAATCAACTAGGAGGCTCAATCTTGACATAACAAGGATGAGTCTTTATACCGGCTAGTCAACGGTGTTTGTCACGTGGCAATTGGTTTACGTCAATAGTTTTTCTTTTCGAAATGGGGAGACGTCAATAGTTGATGGTCTAGAGATACACATCTACCGTGGTACCTTTGCGTGGTTGATGGTGACCCATCCTCCACGGACTCCAGAAATCTGTGGTACATCTTCCTTGACGCGGCTTCTACCACGGAGACCTTGATTAAAGACTCGAATGCCAAATAAGCCTTCTATCACGAAAATCGATCACGGTACATGGCGACTGTTTTGTAGTGTCTGAACCAAATTCTCATAGATGTTAAGTGCTCGAGGTGGTAAAGCAATATATTAGTTTGTTGATGGTGTTAATATTCTATTTCAGATGAGGTATTGGTATGTCATTTTGCTGTTAATTTCAGTTATAGCAGCAGATTATTGGTATTCTCAGAATTACATTATGGCGTGGCATAATATAAACATGCCACTAGTGTGTGAATTAGCGGTGGCGTGTTGTGGACACGCCATCGGTATCAAATACCAGTGGCGTAACACCGGTGACATGCTGAATACACGCCATTTGGGGTATTTTGCCATGCCACTAGTCCTATTCTGCGCTGGTGTTACCCGCCGGGTACAAGGGTATTCGGTACTCATTTCCGTCCATTCACATCTCATGGAAAAACAAAAAACACAAGAAATGACATAACTGATTAGACAATGGAAAATGAGATAAGATCTACGAGTAGTAAAATATCCACCATCCCATCCTCGAAGCTTCTTCGGCCCTGAATATGTGGTCAGGGGATCTTTGATAGCTACAACGGTGGCTGGGTATGTTTAAACTCATGTCTAGCGTGGCTCCCCCTCCAATCGAGATGGATCGAAGGATGTTCGATAGCGATCGGAATAGGGTTGTAAGAGCCTCTACCCTCTTTTGGTGTCTTTTGTAGCAGTGTGTGAGGGCCTTGGGCTCTCTTTGCAGTGGGATCTAGCTAGCAAGAAATTTTCAGCTGGTAGGCAGGTTGATGTAGTGAATGTTTAGACGGAAAGTTTGCATACATGCCATGTAGAAACAAAAGATCTCGCCTTCTATTCAGATCGGACAATGTTGATGCGTGCTCGTCATTCTCTTGTTGAAGGTGGTGGATCAAAAATCGTCTTCGGGGATGAATATCCAAGTTCGAACTTTCGCTGGACACATAGCATCTACGCCATGTGCGACAAACCCTTCTTGAAGGATTTGTCCAGGAGTGTGTACACTTTATTGTTTGGTGAAATTTCATAGAGATTGTCGTAGGGTTGTGAAGATACTATCGTGACGCTATCCATTTTGGATGGCATCGTTGCCGATTTGTTCGGCATCAATATCTAACTTAGTTTGACATTGTTAAGTTATTAATAATATATGTTGTTTACAGAACTGAGTAGTACTAAGGGAAGCGGGGAAATAAAAACCCATTATAATATGTGTTCATGTAAGAAAACAAAACAAAAAGTTGTTTATACATGTAAAAAGATAAAACACAAAATGAAAAATGAAAAATTGCAAGATTAATAAACGAAACTAGAAAAAGAATGAAACAATGAAAAGATGCAAAAAATCTAAGAGAAACAAAAGAAAACATAAGAAAAGAAATGGCAAGAGAAAATATACCAAGAAAATAAATCTAAGAAGGAAAGACAAGTAAATAAAAAAATGAAATTAGACAAAGTAATATAGTACCCCCTCCATCTCGAAATAGATGTCTCAGGTTTTTAAAATTTGGATGAATCTATATATTAAATAATGTCTAGATTCATCCAAATTTTGACAAATATGAGACATCTATTTTGAGACGGAGGGAGTAGAAAAAGTAGAATGAAGAAAAAGGAGAACATTAGAAATAAATAAGTAAAAAAAACAGTTGAGATCTTCTATTCCTGAACATGGGTGTATTTGCTTTGAATGTTGTGTTTATTTAGACCCTTGTACTCTCCTGAACACGGGTGTGACGGGAAGAAGTGGCATTTAGAAGTGCTGCTGACTTTACACTATATCTAAGTTGAGATCTTCTATTCCTACTTCATGATAAGGTTCTTTGATGGTATGCCAATACAAAAGTAGTAAAACTCGAGAAGATGAAAACAGATCATGCCCACCCTTTCTATGAAGTAGAAAAATCATAACTTGTTAGAACTCGTCATTTTTCTTTTTTCCTTTTGCCGCCAAATCGTTAGCTACAACCTACATGTATGCAGATCATCTTCCAACAATGGCCTAACATGGCCATTGTACATTGAATCTTTGCTCTGGCGTATGTATGAGTGCTCGCTATGCATTTAGAATTGTAACCGAGAGATGCTATGTGCACGCACCTCCTTGCATCTACGTAGCTATCTGCATGTGTCACTGTGTCAGTGTGAGGGTGTTTCCATGCATGTATCTGAGCCAAAAAACAGTTGAGCTGATTGTACTATGTGCTTGCATTATAATGCAGTTAAAATTTCCTAGGAGTCAAGAGGTTTAACCGAATGACATTGGTAGCAGTGATAAGGAGGAAAAGATTAGTGAGGATCAGAGGGGATTGTGTGGCGGGAGGGGATTCAGCCAACCCGGGTACGAGCAAAATTCTACACCTTCTCGTTGAGTTTGAGTCTCAAGGCATGTCTTGGCAAGCCCGAACATGGGGCACCCTATGACGATTTTGTGGAATTCCTTGTGCGTGCACTCGAAGCAGGCTGACCCATGATTGCACGGCTCCATAGATACGGCCCATATGCACGGGGGACCGGGCACCCTCTGCTTCCTCTCAAGCTTCATCACGTGCAAATGTTGTCGCAGGAGCAAAGGTCGGTCAAATCGTCTGTGGGTACATAAACTGATGTAGGGCGTGAGCCCGCCAAGACGCGCTGCCGACGTACCCAAACATCGACCAGCCGGATGTGACGATCCTGTCGGTCATGCTCAGCAGGTACATCTCAGCCATCGTCTTTTTGTTGTTCATCGTCTGGAAGAAATGCTGGACCTCCTCGTGGCTCGGCTGGTGCATGCTCACCACCTCGTCGTCCGCGCTCGGGCAACCGCCGATACATGTCTCGGATTCTATCATGGTACCACCCGTTTAGACCCGTGATACGCACAGCCTTGGATCGCGCACCTGCCAGCGCTTACTCCCCCCCCCCCCCTTCCCTGCGTCGTGCCCTGACCTAAAGCAGGAATAGAAGACCTTGACCTGAATGCCCAGCGTCTCGGCTGTGTCCTTGAGGTACGAGTCGTAGTGGCGTCACCCTGCCCCAAACATCGTTGGTCTGGGTGGAGGAGGTGCCCAGAGATGACGTAGAACACGGAGGGATGCCTCGGGAACATCCTACCGAGGTCCCTGTAGCCCTCCAGCGGGAAGTCCAGAGGCAACAACCACGTCGCCCCTGGAACGACTCACAAAAGAGGTTGGCGAATGTCTTGCCTCTCGATCGACAAGCAACACATGGTCGGTGAGCGTTGCGTACAGGAAGGCGGACACAGTGGCAAGTACTGTACACGGTTGCCCAGGCCCAGCTGTCGACGTGTTTTTGCCCCGATTTCAGACGCTCTGAAGCTCTCGTGTATGGCTCGGTGCGAGCCCGGGCCGCAGCGCCTCCTGCTCCCTCAGGCGTTTGAGGAGGTACGGGGTGGGCGAGCGCGTCATGTTCTCGCGATAGTACATGGACTAGATGCACTTTTTGAGGCAAAATTGACTAAGAGAAGAGCACGGCCAACGGATTCCAACGAGTGAGAACGGAAGAGAGTATTCCGGGTCAAACTATCGTTGGCAACTCACACATTCTACAATCTCTATGTAGTTATTTTGTTTTCTTATACTTTAGATACCTCTACCAAAGTATTTGTTATGCACTTTTTACGCAACCGTTTTTAAGATATTTAGTTATACCATGCGCAAAGATATAAATGCATTAGCATTAAGAATCATAAATCAATTCGTGAAGTACATGATACACTTGGTTTTCTCAGATTTATGGCAAATTCACTCGTAACCAAAAAAACTTAAGTGTCCCAAACTGAAGTAGCAAGATATGACTGTTGTGCGACAAAATATACTTTCAGCCTAGCACGAGAAAATATATCAATAATGCTGACCGTAAATTGTATTAAAGATGCATAATCTCTTGTAATTCATAAGAATGTGATTGTACTATCAGTTATTTATATAAAATATTACTCTCTGTTCCACTAGCCTTGTTGTGATTTTAGTTTAAATTTGAGCTAAACCAGGACAAGAATTATGGAACAGAGAGAGTAGTGTTCAGTCAAGATGATACATGGAAATATGTATGAGTTAAACGACATACATTACTATCAAAATTAGTGTCGAAGAAAAAAACGTTTCGTATAAACGAGTAAACTAGACAATTGATCTTATCATGTTCTTTCTTAGGGAGTCAAGATATCAAAATTCAATCAATTATGAAGCTGAGACCTAACCAATAATTTTCTTGAGAGAATAAGCAGCTAAAGGATCTCTAGTGCACATCTGGCAACCAATACCAAACAGATAGGCAAAATCACAACATAAGGCACTAAGAAAACATATCACAAGAATAATACAAGCACATGTTTAGTTTTGAAACTACAACGACAACTTAGGATTCAAATAGTGCAAGCAGTAGATTAATGGAGTATAGGTTGATGATTCGTTACTGCAATGTTAAAGAGTCTCAGACATAGTGTCTAGCACGAATCCGTGTCCCTTTACTAGAATCTAGAAGATCATGGGAGAAATATTAGGGAGATTCAGAAACGCAACTAAGACTTGGAGAACATCTTGTCACTCATCCTTCGCCTCTCGATCTTTGTTCCTGATCCCTCCATATCTCCCCTCTTGTTGCTCTTCTTCTTCCTCTTGGATCTTGTGACCCCCTCCGGCATGTCCCGCCTTTTCCCCAAGATTTCCTTCTCTCGCACCTACCCCCTCTTTGCATATGAGCTCCATCATTCTTCAGCGAGACGCATAAGTTGGTCCTTGTGGCAATTGATCGTAGCCCCTTCTTCTTACTGCCTTGATTCGTTCATGTAACATCCCATGATTAGCACCTGGAAATAGTGATGACACATGTGTGTGCATTGCATTCATGCATAAGAAAATCCGGAAAAATTTCGCGCAAAACCAAAAGAAGTGTAGATGGATCAAAGTCTCTCTTGTTCTGGTGGAAACATCAGAATAAGTGCGATAGATTTCGACCTGACCTCTATCGAATCCTTGTGATTGGAGGGGAAATAATTTAAATGTGTATTTGAATTTCAACTTTGAATTCAAACTTGAATTCATAAAAATTCAATAATAATTAAGTATCAGTAGATGTAATAATAATAAATGAGTTTGATTATTGCAGAATATTACATGACCTGGTCATAATAAATAAGCAATACAAGAATAAGTGGAATTACATTTCATAATTCAATATTAGAAAACAAGTAAACTTAAGTAACTAAAAGAAAATATATGAGTTACAATAACGAAATAAAAATAATTCTTAATGATAATATGAATGCAAATATTACATTGTTCTTTAATAATAAAAGAATGAAAAGAAATATTACAAAATGATATTGAAGTTACAAAGAATTAAATTTATTAATAATATTCAATATTACAATATTTTTACAATGTTCAAAGTACAAACAGAAAGAGAGTTTAATCTTATTAATAAAGTACAATAGTATATTGACTTTACAATTGTTTAATAAAAGAAACGACAACAACTAAAAATAGAAACTCCTATCCTACAACCTAACTATTCTTTTGTCTTCTATACCTTCAGCTCTTCTTAAGCCTTGTTCCTACAAAAAGAAAAGAAAATAAAAAAGATAGATAACAAAGAGAGGATTAGTGGGGGGTGCTCTCAGAATAAATAGTGAGTTGCAGTGTTAAAGTTTCATCACAGGCAATGCTTGAGAGGGGAAATTTTTGACGGGTTCGTAGCATGGAAAACAAAAAATTTCTACCGCAAGAACGAACAAAACCCAGATCTAATCTAGATAAAAGCCAAGATCTAATCTATTAGACATGTGCAACGAGATAGATAGGAACTAACCCTCGTAGATCCGAAAGCGTTAACGAGATTAGATCTCGTGGTTGATGTAGTCGATCACTTGGTGATCTCAAGATCATGTGGACGATCCTTCCGGCGTCGCGTTCCGGCAGCGCTTCCGCAGTCGGTCAAGTGGACGATCCTTCCGGCGCCGCGTTTCGGCAGCGCTTCCGCAGTCGGTCACACGTGCGGAGTCGAAGCAGACCTTCCTCTCCTCGTTCCAGCGAGCAGCGGAGGTAGTAGATCTTCTCCACGGAATCCTAGCAGCACGAAGGTGTGGTGGTGGTGGTGGAGTAGAGAATTCTGCAGGGCTTCGCCTATGCCTGTGCAGAAGAAAGGAGGAGGAGAGAGGCGGCAGAGATTGGGTGTTGTATGAGAGGGCTAGGAGGGGGCGCCCCCTCCCTTCTATTTAAAGGAGGAAGGCGCGCCTGGGGAGGGGGAGTCCTAGTAGGACTCCCCTCCTATGGCCGGCGGTGGGAAGGGGGGGAGGAGTCCTCCTCCCCCACGAATCCATGTCTTGCCCCACTAGGTTTCCTTTGACCCTTTCTTGGTTTTCAAGCAAACTCCAAGAAATCCTCTAGAACCTTCTAGAACATTCCGAAACCTTCTAGAATCTCCATACAAACACTCCGGAACATTTCCTAACTTCGAAAATGATCCCCAATATATGAATCTTATTCTCCGGACCATTTCGGATCTCCTCGTGATGTCCCGAATCCAATCCGAGACTCCGAACAATATTTGGTCTCCAACGCATATTCCATATCTACTTAAAACAACTTCGAACCTTAAGTGTGTCACCCTACGGTTCGTGAATATGTAGACATGATAGAGACACATCTCCTACCAATAACCATCAGCGGGACCTGGAGATCCATAATGGCTCCCACATACTCAACGATGACTTCACGATCGATTGAACCACTTACATACAAAACCAATTCCCTTTGTCTCGCGATACTATACTTATCCGAGGTTTGATCGTCGGTATCTCCATACCTAGTTCTACCTCGTTACTGATAAGTACTCTTTACTCGTTCCGTGATATGTCATCCCTTGTGACCTAGTCACATGCTTGCAAGCTAACTAGATGACATTCCACCGAGAGGGCCCAGAGCATATCTATCCGTCATATGGATGGACAAATCCCAGTCTTGGTCCATGCGCTTCAACACATACTTTCAGAATACCCAATGACACCTTTATAACCACCCAGTTACGAAGCGGCGTTTGATGTCATCAAAGTATCCATCCGGTGATGGTGATTAACATAACCTCATGGTCGAAGGATTATGTTACTATGTATTTGAAAGCTTACAGCAATACGAACTTAATGACTTGATCTTATGCTACGCTTACTATGGGTGTGTGTCCATCACATCATTCTCCTAATGATATAACCTTGTTATTAATCACATCCTAATGTTCATGATCAGGAAACCATGATCATCAATTAATCAACAAGCTAGTTCAACAAGAGGCTTACTAGGGACTCTCTTATGTTTACAAAACACACATGTATTAGTGTTTCCTAATAATACAATTATAGCATGGGATGTAAACATTCATCATAAACACAAAGATATAATAATAATCACTTTTATTATTGCCTCTTGGGCATATCTCCAACAATTTTCACCAAATTAAGCATATGTTCTTATTCAATAATAGCCTCAGTACAACCTCATAGGCAGGGCCAGTTTCACCTTCGTATAATAGTAAAAAGATCAATTGTACTTGACATCACAAAAATAAAGGCTAGGTTAAGATAATATCAACTCAGCCAAAACACATCCACATCACCAAGTTTCCATATGTGGGAACTTGCAACCAGTGGGGCCTACTTGCAAGCAGCATACACACACATGCAACATGGTGTGCTATCGACACAGCAAATTAACAATCAGGAAGTATAATAGGAACACTAGTCGCAGCAGCCAAACCAGAGCTACCCATTTCATCTCACAACCCAGAACATCACTAGCATCGCATCAATTCCTCACAACCCAGAACATCACTAGCATCGCATCAATTCCTCACAACTAGATCAACTACACAAACCACCAGATTCGCAAGAACAACACTTGTTCTTGCTCATCAACCAAAACCACCACAGACACACTAAAATATACACATCAGGAGGAGTTGGACAACAACACAAGGATCCATGCATAGCAGCAACCATAGTTATTCTATACTAAGACCAATCATAGTGTTTATTCTTATCAGTTAGTTATACAAAAGTTTTGGAGGGGAAGAGCTCTCAAGATTACACATAAATGTTATGCAAGGCTCATCATTGAGATATAAAAGCCACTATAGTATCTATTCTTAAATAAGTAGAAGCCTCAGACTTTTGCCAGGATCAATGTTTAAATGAATTCCATCAAACATTTCTTTTAAGAATGACTCCAGAAAGCACAAGTAGTCTAGATAACAGCAAATCATGCCTCATGGAAGGTTGTTGTGAACACTCTAAAGGGAGGCACCAGAAAAACAACTTCTAGGTAGCAGAAACCACTATAAAAACAAGTTTGATACATCATTTCCCTAGTTATATTTTGCTAGGTATCATTTTAAGAAATCTATATATCTCTACTAGGAAACAAATATCATTACTGAACCATAGGTTCAGTCATCATCTCAACCATAGTAACTGAACCAGATCATGTAGTTACATAATCTAACCATTACAGTAGTAAAAGCCAACCTCACATATATCAACAGAACACCAGGGGACCATTGAATCATCTTTAAATAATCCCAACCAGTTAAATCATTTTCCTAATACATTAGGAATCATTTTAGTATCTAAGGAGTTTCTAAATGACAAATACAGATTTATCCAACATTCTTGAATCCTAAGATTAAATTATTGGAACTGAAAAAAAATCAAGTAATTATAAAATAGTTGATCCAACTAAATATTTTGTACACCATTAACATAAATGTATACATGATTAGTTATGCACCTGATCTAGTGATCATCACCACAACCTTTATTAAAGGATCCGACCAGCAGTTAACGGAACCATTCCACATCATTATCTTAGGCATTATACCTAGGAATCAAATACATGTATAAATTAACTATCAAGATTATAGGAAATCATATCTTTCTGAAGTATCACGTTCATATTAAAGTTAAAACACATGTTCCATTTGTTTACTGTCAAAAGGACAATACCAAGATCATTCAGAAGCCACTAAAACAAGTCTAATAAACACATAGTAGGTGAGAATCATCTCAGTATCATCTGAGCTAATATTCAAGTCACAAGTCAAAGTTGTAGTAGTAGAATATGGTAGGATTAACAATTAGATTACACAAGTTGTTGCAATATCAACGTTCATGCAAAGGGGGAAGAACCTTATATTAGAGTAGCATCTGTGTGAGAATAATAGGGGAAAGGGAGAAAGAAGTAGAAGGAGGAGACCACCTACTTGGTGGGAAGTCGTAGCTCGCCGAAGAGGAAGCACAAAGGTTAATTTGTGAGTGTTTGTGTTTATGAGAGCATTGACACGATTTTCAAATGTTGGCCAAGGGATGCAAAATGAGAACTTCCTAAGATGTCACCCATCCTAATACTACTTTCGTCCGAGCACGCTTAACTTCGGAGTTCTGATGAGATCCGGTGCTTTAGTGCTAGTATGATCTCATTCCATCTTACAGTTGGTCTTATTGACAAGAGGAGTTACAATTTTTTGTTAGGGATTTCTAATCTCAGACCGGTCGATAGGTTGTCAAACCTGGCGGGCTATCCGACATCCCGCGTTCGATTCTCCTCTTTCCTAATTCTTACATCCATGCAGTAAAACCAAAATTGCTGACATCATCAACACTAAATGAAGAAATCAGAAAATTCAAAATGTTTTATAGATGAAATCATTCATACGATTTAGGATCCGTTTTCACCGTTGGTCTAGTCGCGACGGGACCTTCGAAACTAGATCTCGTATTGATATGTTTCGATTAATTTTTTGTACCAAAAAGTTACTCACCCCTAACATGTGAGTTATCTATGTCATAGTATGTAAGTTATCCACCTAATAACATAAAAGTTGCCCATCATATAAACAGGTTGGTTTGGGACATTCTCGCATTTCTCATGTGGGTAACTTTTATATTTTTTTTGTCTCATGACCTCAGTTGCCCCATGTATTTCAGTTTAGTTAATAAAACGTAAGATGGTTTAACTAGGATGCGGTAGCCTATGTGTTAGGGTGCCAAGACTTCATCATCGTCGATGCCCCTTCGAGGCTTCGTCACCCGTACGCCGCAGTAGTGGTGACAGACGATGAAGCTGAGCGATAGACTACTGGTGGCACGTTACATTTTAGGGTGGTGTTGGGTGATGCATAAGACGCCATTTATTATATCGTATACAAAGAAAGCTTAAACTTAATTCCTTTAAAATATGCTTATGATTAACGCGGTAGCCTTTCAAGGTTGAGTTGCTCATACGCCGCTCACAGCGAAGGGCAACGAAGTCGAGCCGCTAGAATAACTTTTGTATATGTGAATAATTTTTTGTAGTGTAACTTACAAGTTATTGTTTGGGTAACTTATATGTTGAAGTATGGATAACTCTTGTCTTACTACTAGGTAATTACTGTACAATGTCATGGATAAGTTTTGTTTATATCTGTGGGTAATTTTGTACAATTATCAGGATAACTTTAGTTTTCTTTGTGGCCACTATATTTTCTAAACTCTGATTACCTCGATTTTAGTTAATTACATGAGACACGGTAGCCTATGTGTTAGGATAGCGAGACTTCCTTGTTGTCGAGTCGGTGAAAATGGATCTAAAATCAACGAAGTTCACATTTGTGTTTTTCGTACGGATACAAAAACTCAAACACACAAGTTTATAGGATGGATAACTTATGTGTTAACTAGTGGGGAACTTACATAGTACAGCCTGAATAACTTACGGTGTATAACATTTGGATAAAAAAATTATCGAAACATATCAACATAAGATCTAATTGCGAAGATCTCCTTGCGACTAGCTCAACAGTGAAAACAGATCCTAAATCGGATAAACAGTTTGACCTACGAACCATTTTGATTTTTTAGATTTCGTATTTAATTCAGATAACATCATCTATTTTTTCTTTTTTATGTTTAGCACTAAATTCACTTTCTAGTTTTGGTCGTAACACACACTCGTAAGGGTGCGCAAGCGCAACACTTGCTTGCATGTAGGTGAAAATACCTGCCAGGTAAAAATACCTGCCAGGATTTGCAATCTGGCGACGAGTCTAAATGTAGCACAATCCGTCTGTTTTAGAACACAAGAGGAGTTATTGTAAATTGGAGACCTTGTGCCCCCCTCTCCATATCAAAAGAGGAAGAAAGCTATGCCCATTATCGTAAGTAGGGATGGCAATGGGGCCCCGAAACCCGCTAACCCGACGGATACCCGCCTTAAATAGGGTGGGTCTGGTGAAAAATTAGACCCGTCAAATTAAATGGGGCGGGTATTGGGGTGCTGGACCCGAACCCGCAGACCCACATGCCCGGTATGACATAGAACTTGCACGACGGGTGCCATCCCTAATCGTAAGGTTCAGACTCTATGGTCTAGGCCTACTACGCTAGCAAAGGCCCACACTTCATCTTCATCGTCCTGATTTTCCATTCCTTTGAGGGTGAACCCTAATGGATGCCCGTTGCATCGTAGAGTACGAAAACTCATGAGAATTTCCATCGTGGGTCGTCCTAGCACGCTCTATACGTTGGTTATTTCCAGATTTAGGAAGATTCTAGAAAGTTTTGGACCGATATTCCAAGGGTTTTTGTTTTTCCGACTGGTTTGGCTGATTCTTTTCGTTTTTTCTTTTAATGTTTATTTTTCATTTTTATTTACCTTTTCCTTTTTCGATTCTTATTTGTTTTTTCTTTTGGATTTTTAATAATCTAAGCAGTTTGAAATTTGTACTATTTTGAAGTTCGAACAATTTTTGGATTTAAACAATTTTTAAGTTTGAGCAATTTCCAACATTTTTTGAATTTTAACTTTTTATAATTTAAATATTTTCAAAGCTCGGTATTTTTCAAAACCTAAATATTATAAAAAAAATGTTTTTTGAAGATTTATTTGAATCTGAACCTTTTTAGATTTGAATATTTTCTGATTCAGTTTTTAAATTGTAACTTTTTAAAAATCTGAATGTTTTTTATCTGTTCCCGCCGATCTAAATTAGTTGACTCAGATTTGTCTAAATTTGGATGTATCTAGACATGTTCTAGTGATAAATGTATCTGAATCTGCCAAGTCAATTAATTGGATGGAAGGGGGTATTTTTTTTCTTCCAAAAAACAAATAAAGAAAAGGAATGCACGAGGAGAAGCTACGTGTTAACGCGGGAGCGGACGCTTGGAGCGTCCTTCGAGATGCCTGTCCTTGCTGCAACACAAGTGCGCACGCAGGAGCCCATCATCCGCCACACCCCGTGAAACAAAACAAGCTAAATCGGTTGCCGCGCTCTCCTCTTTTTTTATTGTGGTTTCGTAGTTCAATATTCCAACAGGTAGTACCACTGCCAGCGAAAGATGATTACCCTGCTTTAACTCCGAGGCTGCACCAAGCAGTAGTGGTAGTTCGCCGGTGAGTATTTTGGTCATAGACTCGCACGCACGGCAGTGCCAGCTACTCCAACGCCACCACTAAATCAGTTGCCCTGCTCGTTTATTTTTTAATTACGGACTCATTGTTTCAAGGCAGTAAGTGAAAGATTCTCCTGATTTAACTAGGATGCTCAAACAGCCAATACACTGGTAGCTAGCGGTCACATGTTTCTATTCAAATCTTGAGACATTCATCAGTCCTGAGCCTCTGAACATGCGCATCAGCAGCCAGCTACCCCGATCCCACCAGCCACAGGCATCGACCACGCCGTACGTGTTGACTGGAGCATCGACCATGTGAGATCTGCAGCGTTCGGTGTCCAATATATCCATCGGTAAAGCACATATAGCTACTAATAAAGTTCGCTTTGGGGTTGGACATGACACGCCTACCGGCTACCGGCCCAAGAGAATCTCATGTGGCAATTGGCATCTCGTCTGCCTGCCTCACTCTTTCTCTGCTCCTCCTGTCTGTGGTTGGACCAGACCAGTGTTAGGTGCTAACAGTGGAGCACTTGCCACTTAGATTATCTCATCTCTTGATTAATCAGGCCACCAGCTTCCGGTTTGGTTCTTCCCAGAGTGAGAGCATCTCTAGCAGATCCCTTGTAATTCGGTTTTAGACCGAATTTGTGTCCGGAGCAAATCTCCGAAAATGCCGGACACCCGATACCAATCTGCATGCGTAGCCGATCTAGGGTAAGTACTAAGTAGAACTAGCGAAGTTCCACCCTTCAGTTCACTCGCAAATGGAAATATTCCCCTTATGTAGGTTGAATGAAGGTTTACAATTAATGTTAGTTCAAGAAATTTCATGACGCCAATGATGTTTTTTTCAAAAAAAATTCCAGTTCTTGTTTACAATTTCTGTTCTGCCATACTATATTCATATAAGGGATACGAATATCTAGCTCTATATTTTGCGGGTTCAATTTATCCCATAACGATGGTCAGAGTGTTGGAATTCCCACGAATTGATCACATCAGATTAGACAAACACATACGCTCGAAAAAATCTTATGACCAAGCGCTTGTATCGTGCCCTTCTTCCTTTTATTTTTCTCAATATCTCCCGATACAACTTCTCGCAGCACACCACCGTGTATATATATACACGGCCAATCTGAGACCAACGTCCTAATCCTACTCTAACACGGGCGGACTAGACTACAAAACACTTACCTAAACTAACACATACTACTAACACCACACGGACACACATAGTCCTAGTGCTACTCAGACACAACAAGCTACAACTAGTTAGCTAGCTCATGAATCCCATCTGACTAGTACTAGACTAGAAACAACCTAATTAGACTCAAACTCACTTGCGAAAGATTATTGCTAACACAGAGATGCTCTAAGAGTTAGGTGCTCCATGCAGGTATGCTTCGCTGGTTTCAGATAGAGATGTTCCATCTATTTCACATTTTACTATCTAGCCAGCTTCTTGATATTTTTCTTCGATGGAGTATTTTTTTTTCGTTTTCTATTAGCATCGTTAGTGGTAGTAATATTATTTATGCACACAGTTCACATGTCAGGGCTCTCGTCGGTTGTGTCTGAAGAAGACTAAGCCGTCCTGTAGCGAACATCCCTGTGGCTTGTTTAGTCTGTTCCATGCAGAGACATCGATCGAATATATAGATTAGCCTGACACGGCGAAATATGTTAATCCAAAGTAGAGACGGACCACATGCATGCGCGTTTAGGTCCCATATATTCGTCTGCTTTCTTTTGTCGTTGACAAACATGATTGCTTACATTACACGACTACTTTTGTGCCGCGAAACCATCATTGCCTGCATATAATACTCACACACAACTGATTGGTGCCTAGTGGTAGCTAGTAGCATCATTTGAAGCTAGCTAGAGCTAACTACAATACGTCCCCAACAATAGCGACCAAAATGAGGCCAGCTCTTAGACATAACTAGACGCACTAAATGATTTTGAGAGTTTTGTCCGGGAGAAATCCACATTGTTCTTACCAAACATGACGAATGCAAGTATGCAACGGAGTCGCGATCGGACCATCATATTTCGCTTTCGAGCTCTTTTCTTTGGTCCGGACGAAAGGTGCGCGGTATTTTCCTAGCCATATTATGAGGGTCACGATCGGATTTATAGAAAACTAAAAAGACACAAGGGCATATGTTATTTGCTTGAAAAGCATGTGAATACGAAGAACACGAAGCCGCATAGTTAGCGTGCTTTATATTGTCGTTGACAAAAATCATTGCTTCCATTATACTACTATATATTTCTTTAGGCGAAAGCATTACACTTCTAGGCACACTACTGATTGGTACGTAGTGGTAGCTAGTATTATTGAAGCTAGAGCTAACATTAATATTCCACCAACAATCGCAACAACAAAAGGATGGTTAGCTTACATTGTTTAATTCCTGCAAAATGACGAATGCAACTACGTTTCATGCCATGATCACACTCTAATATGTTGCTTTTCTAGCTTCTTTGTATGATCCGAGTGTTTTTTGGGGTCAGATGTTGAAGGTAAATTAATTTACATAAAATTTTTACGAAGTTCCGAGCGAGGACGATTTCACTAAAAGGCGAGCAAATACATGAAGAAACCAAACTTGCATTATTAGATGGACTTAGTAGGTTCAAATGCCCAATGTCAAGATCAAAATTACGAAATAATTAATAAGATCACAATGTCCTTTTAAATTCCTTGTGCCCAGCTACTACCATGTTAGTACTGTTTTGACAAAAACTGCTCCTAAATATGAATGCGCGTAGCATTAGTCAAGCCAGTCCAGTTCATCCCAGCTGGACCTGACCGTCCTACAACTGGGCTCCACGCGTCATGCTCCCAGCCAGGTCACCCAAACCGAATCCCGCGGTTCCGCCGAACTTTGCCGGACTCTCTCGTGCAAGCCCCTGAAGAATCGTAGATATCATCAGACAGTCCCTAAGAAGTGATACTAGGAGCAGTACATAGCCACTCTTCTACTTGAGCCCCTCCTCGTCTTCCTCGCCGCGGCCACCACTCCGCCTGCCACCACCACACTGCCACGCCGCTCTCGCCAATGGCGGACCGCGCGACCCGCCACTGAACCGGAGGCGCCGCCGCGACGCACTGACGGAGAACCGGAGGCGCCGCCGTTTCCCGCGCCGTAGCTTCTGTCCGCCGCCGAGCGCCGCCGCGGGTTCTCCGCGTCCAGGTAACCGCCTTCTCCTCCTCCGCTCCCTGGCGTCGGAAAGCCTGGCTACTAATCCGCAACCTGCAGCATACTTTGATCCACCCCTCGAATTCAAGCATTGATTTACACCTGTTACAGTCCACCAAAAGGGGGGAGAATCCTGCGCCATGGGGAGCGAGCCGAAGGAGATGAAGTACAGGCGGAGGGGCAGGGCATCCGAGCCGGGAGAGTACGGGCAATGCGGCGGCGACCGGGGCGGCGCGGTGGACTGGGCCGCGCTGAAGCGGCAGGACCCCGCGGAGCTGCTCCGGAGGCTCGACGAGATACGGGACCAGATCACCCGGTCCTGCGAGATCGCGGGGCCGCCGCCGCCCTCGCACCGCATGGGACGGCGCGCGGTCTCCATGCGCCCCTCGCACGCCGATCCTCCTCCTCCGCCGCCGCCCGAGTACGGCCGCTCGCCCCTCGCCGGCCGGTACGGGCCGCCGGGCTCGTACGACCATCTGCAGCGGTCCGTGTGCGACGACAGGTACGGGAGGCAGCCGAGCGGGCGGTTCCGGCAGCCGCAGCAGCGCCAGGAGGGGCAGTGGGAGGGTTATGGGTACGCCGGTGGGCAGGGGAGCCGGCACCAGAGCTCGTGCCAGTGCGTGCAGTGCGTCCATGGCCAGCGTGCCGTGGCGCCGCAGGAGGAGAACATTCCGATGGCGAGGTTCTTCGCGGGGCAGCAGAGGTCCTCCTACCAGTTCAACAGGTCCTCGTCGATGTCGTCTGAGTACGACCAGGGGTCCGTGGCCTCGTCCCTGTACTCGCACCTGTCAATGTCGAAGAGGAGGGTGGAGTATTTCAGGAAGAAGGGGGAGAGTTTCTGTCGGCCGGTGAAGGGCGGCGCCCCTTTCGTCGTGTGCAGCTCATGTAACCAGCTCCTGCAGCTGCCTCCTGGGAAGTGCACATCACCAAAGCAGAATCAGGTTCAGTGTGGTTCCTGCTCAGAGGTTGTTACTTTCAAGCTTAACGGAGTGAAAGTTCACCCTCTGATCCCGCCGTCGTCTTTCACTGTACCGAGAAGTGTGAGGAGTTCCAATCCACGGATTCGCCAAAGTTCTCGGTGGTATCCGGAGCAGGATGATGACCGTTCTAGTTTCTATAGCCAGAGACAGAAACAGGATTTTTCAGACAATCTATCGCGGTCTTCTACTGCCAGTTATTGTAGCACAGACAAAGAGGGCGTGGCAAACAAGAGCAGTCAGTTAAAACCAGCATCGACCCGCAGGTCTAGATTTGCAGATAGCCCTAAAGATATATTATGTCAAGGAGATGCAGACAGTCAAGTGGAAGCTTCAGCGCTTCGTACGGTCAGTACACAAGCCCCAATTGTAGAGGACAAACTTGTTGATCCCTTTTCCAATCGACAAAATGATTATGGTGGGAAAGATCAAACCAAGAGCAAGAGATATGGCTTGAATAGCAAAGGAGACTATGATGTCAGAGGTGAGCGGATTGATACAAAATGTGAACAAAAGAGCAAAGAAAGTCTTAAGGGTGGATGTGGTGAAGAGGCCGTTAACAAAGCATATGAGCAGAAATTCAAACAAAGTAATGCTGGTCATCATGACGGTCACATGGGTAACGCAAACATGCAGAAGGCCAATAGTGGTGATACCAGCAGCTTCGAAGTTGAAGCTGTGAGCAAAAAGTATGAAGATAAGAGCAAACAAGATGAAAACAACTTTGCAGTTCAAGGGGTTAGTAAGAGATACATCAAATACAACAAAGAAGGGTATAACGATGTCCTTAGAGTTGATAGCATAACTAAGACATGTGAAGAAGAGAGTATAGAAGATGATTGTGGTAAATCTCTGTCCACAAACTGTGAAAATGCCAAGAGAGTAGCCAAAAATGACTCTTCCGTCAGTGAGCGAACACATACTAGCTCGCGTGTTTCTTCAGAGGCTGGGCTAGATGAAATTCAATCTTCAGCTGGTAAGAGTGGGGATTCATCGTTTTTGGGTGGTTTATTGAAGAAAGGTTTCAAGGATCTTTCTTTATTCAATCAGTCTATGGACAGTGTCAAGGTTTTGATCAATGGTCATCCAATCTCTGAACGTGCTCTTCGAAAGGCAGAGAAAAAAGCTGGTCCTGTTGGCCCTGGTTCATATTGGTAAGTCACTTTCTCTCATTGCGATTCTGAACTTTTGTTGTATTTGCAGCGTATGCTGCATGACCTGTTGGCATTTGTCATCGTTTATGTTAGCATCATCTTCCCTGAGCATACCTTTTATCTAATGGATGCCTGCTACAATCAAGAGACACAAAAATTGATCTGTATTATCCTTCAAAAGAAATATACTTTAACAGTGGGAATCATAATGAACTAATACTGCCCCATCATTGCATAACTATGTTAATCAAGGCAAGATTAGCATCATGTACATAGTTATGCTTTCTGTTAGCCAAATCAGCTACTTCCAGTTGAGATAATCAGTCGAATAATTTGTAGAATCTATGATACACTTTGAAGATTCTTATTCATCAATGCTTTGTTTTCTTTGATTATTTCTCCACTAAATGCTATTGGCTTAAAATAACACACATTACAACTTCCATGGCTGTCCTAACTTCTAAATTAGCCTGACTTTCCATGTTAAAAAGTCAGTGTATCACCCTTTGTTATCACCTTCGCAGTGATTGCACAAGTATAAACATAAAAAAAATATTACTATCATGAAATGATTTTATTTTTTGCACACTTGCTAACTACTGTTAAATGTAAGGGCGCACTCTGCCGTTCAATTTGTCCACACTTGTGCTAATCCAAATTGTTAAATGTGCTCAGATGGCATTCCCTATAATTCATTTTTCTTCCTTTAACCAGCCACAGCAATCTGATGAGTATTCTCAAACAGTAGATACTAATACATGATTGAAAGAAAAAGTTTGTGCAATATTACCATGTAGCTACTTTATAACTTGTAGCAGTTCTGTCAGATCTTTAGCGCAGAGATAGTGATTTACTGTAACATTTAATTCAAAGGCATTGGGATTTTCTTTTTCAGATGACATTGTAATTGTTTTGAAATTAAAGGTAAACAGTTCTTTTGTCTATTTGGTAATTCAGGTATGACCAACGTGCTGGATTTTGGGGTGTCATGGGGCACAAGTGCAGCGGCATTATCCCTGTAAGATGAGTCTTTTCCATGAGATGCCTTCCGTAAAAATTTATCTTTGCATGCCATGACCGGTGTTTCATTTTGCAGCCATTTATAAAAGAGTTCAGCTATTCAATGCCCAAAGATTGTGCCGGTGGGAGTACTGGTGTCCTTGTAAACGGCAGAGAACTTCATCAGAAGGATTTTGATTTGCTTGTAAAGAGAGGCCTTCAACGTTTCACTGGAAAATCATATACCGTTGACATCTCAGGAAATGTGGTGGATGATACAACTGGCCAGAAGTTACGTAACCTTGGAAAGCTTGCTCCTACGTAAGTTCCTTTATTACAGACTGCATCACCTCGGGGAAGAGTCATCTACATATACTCAATGTTTTTCATCTTCATATAAAAAGTGAATCTTCAACTCGTTATGAAACAGTTTTTTGTTCTGATACTAACCATTCAATTTTCAAATATCAGAATCGAGAAGATGAAACGTGGCTTTGGCATGCACATCCCCGAAGACACAAGTTAGCACTCTTCTCTGCGATGATGTCTCCTTGCTTTGGTACTCCCCTCCCTTCCCCACCTATACGCTGCCTATGTGAATTAGAATTTTGGACTCTGCTATGTGAAGAATCCTCTTAAATCATAGCACTTGTTATAGCCTGGCTGTGCAGCAGCACGAATGTTCGTTGGATATTCAAGAAATTGAGGCCACTATCTATTTGATGCTTCCACTCCAACTCATCCAACCTGTCTCCGCAGATTCCATTCCTTTACTTGAAATGTTCCTTGGATATATCTCCCAGCGGGCAATCGGGCAGCTCCAAGTTCGTCCTGTTGTGCTGTTTATCATCTAGTACTACTCGGCATAGGTAGCACCGGAATGCATATCTTTGTGGGCGTGTAATGTGCTGGTGGTAGAATCTTTCTACCTTGTAGAACTGTAAATATCTACTCCTAAACCACCTCTTTCTAGGTGGCCGATGTGTGTGTCCAGCTTTTTGTGAAACGCAACCCTGGTTCATTACAAGTGTTAGTACAACACTTCCATGTTGTTGGCACATGGGCCAGAGAGAAGCTGAAATAATTAAATCGATTTTTTTTATCATGATGAAATGGTTGAAGCTGAAGACCAGTCCTCTTGTACTTGAGTCAAGCTGACATGTCATGCAGGAATTTGTCACTATTTTTTTTATCATGATGAAATGGTTCAGTAAATTTTAATATATAAGCTTGCAATATGGGCACGTTGCCTGGAAGTGGACGCCTGTTATATAAAATCATGATTTTTTTTTTCAAAGCATGCCTTGGAAGTGTTGTACTCCAGCTTAGGATTCAGTCTCTGAAGTTGGAAGTGTTGTACTAGCACTTCACATAGTACTATATTGGTTGAGTTATCAGTAGTCGCGCCCTTGTACTTTGAATGTTTCGCCTGGCTGCGGAGCTAATTGACGCTAACTCTGAACATGAAACTGCTGCTGTTACATGATTCATCTTGGTAATTATTTTCATAACACATTCTACTTCTGCTGCTAGACAGTACACGTATAGTAGACAGTAGAACTCCCAAGGGCTAGAATTCTTCATATTTTCTTTCTGAGATCATGCAGCATGCATGCGTGCACGCATGTGTGTGTGTGTATAGGGTGCTCATCCATTTCAGCGTCGAACCAGGCTGGTCACAGACGGTGCCACGGTGGTCAGTTTTTGCCGCACGCAGCGGTCAGCGGCAGCCTTGTGTATTCCTATTTGAACATTTTTGACGAAATGGCACCTCTGAATCTCTAATCGCAGTTTGACGACGGAGAAGTGTGTCGTCTTCTTAAATTCCTCCTTTTATATTTTGCTGGTGGAACGACCGAACTGGCCAGCTTAATTTACCCATTTTGACAAATAACACACACCTTTGATCTCATTTTGACACTTTTTAATTTACTTTCCTATTTCCGTGATCCAGTCTTGCCCTCGATCTAAGAAACATGTACTAGTACGAAGGCAGCTTTAAGTATTCCCAGCTTGCTCTTCGTCTCGCGGCATTGAGCTCGATCACTTTCTCCATGTATCAACCAGCGACGAGTTGCCGTCGTTGCAGAACCTAATAAGGAAGGAAAAGATCCATGGCCGACCACACGGGAAAGGCAGCCCTTGTTAGACTTTGTAATACTTGTATTGTATACCGATCCATTATGATATAGTACTAGACCATGAAAGCACGCGTTGCTGCACCCGTCCAGATATGATGTAAAATTGTATGGATATTTTCATCTTAGAAAAAGTAATAAAATAATTATTTGTATGCATGTAGATTGCCTATACTACTGTCACTTAATGGCCTAAAGCTAAGAACTAAAGTGGGTAGAAAATCAAAATGTCCGATCGTGATGAACGTAAGTCACATAATCTTGCTATTGCAGATATACCACTGCTACATGTCTAACATTGCAGGAAATAAATAATTGGAATTTTCTTGATTATCAACTGGGCATGAAGCAATTGTAGAAAATTACGCTAATAAAATGAATAGCTCAGAATCCAAACACTCTAGATGGTTATGCAGGTACTGTATCTAACAGCTTAATAGTTCATCTTATTACTAAAATTTTGCTTACCAGCAAGATGCATATCTTCGAAGATTTTCTATGCTTAATCCTGGTAAGGTATACTTCATTCTCCTACAGATAGAACTAGTTAGCTGTAGGGGATTCGTAAACACCGTGAAGCCTGATCCACACAAAAAATATAGATATATGGTTCAAAATAGTACTCTCAGATGCATTAATCAGGGCAGGAAAAATAGAGAAGATTTGCAAGAGAGCTTACCGGCTTCAGTTCTCGAGCACCGAAGATGAGAGGGGAATAGTCCATCTATGTTTCATAGTGTGGTGGGCGGATATCAGTCTTCCCAGAAAGCAAGGAGCTGACTGTCGAGAGGTTAGAGAATACTGAATGGATGGAAGTCAGCCTGGCTATCAACGTTCCTGCCGTCGAGCAGGTCGGCCACCACCTCTGACCAATGGAGGGTGATGAATCTCGATTTGGAGATTTTGACGCAAATGCTACCACAAACGAAAAATCCAAACTAATACCTAGTACTCCGTTATATTTGTTTGTGCAGTTGCCTACCATAAATCCCTCTTTTAGTGCAAGACTGCAAGTTGACTTACAACATCAACTTCCTCTGCCCTGATAACCTGCAACCTCAATAATCTTAATCAGCTTATTGGCTTATAAGAATTGGCACTGGAGAAAGATCAGCGACGAGGCGCTGCAACTCGAGGTAGCATTTGAGTGCGCCAGTGGAGAAACATCAATTTTTGTGCATTTTAATTGCCAATTTTTGTGTATTTTTGAACTCTGTGTGTTTTTCTGAATCTACTGCCAGTCTCACGAACTCGGTATGGGCGAGCCGTACGGCCGCACCCGCCCGTACCAGTGGTTGTTAAGCCCCAAGTACCTTTTCCACGTTCCATTTTTTCCTCGTAGTCGGTATGACCGGCCATATGGGCAACTCCCCTTGAGTGCTTTGTCGTTTTTAGTTTTTCGCTAGTTTTGCTTCAGAAAAAGTCGATAGCCACCGATACGGTCGCGTCGTATGAGCAGGCTCCGCTCGTACCAAAATGTCAGTAAGTTTCATACCGACTTTGGTCGGGTGAATTTTTGGATGAATGTCGGGTATGGGCGCGCCGTACGGGCGCCGCCCGTACCACTGGTCGTTACCACCTATAATTCTTTGTTTTTTATTTTATTGCTATCCCAGTTTGTTGGAATTCTTTTATTGGCCAGCCCTTTTACTTCCAGCACGAGTTTTTACCTATTTCTAACCCTTCATAAACTTTTCCAAAGGTCTTCTTCCCTCTTATATCAACAAATCCAATCTCCTTGATGCGCTACCCAGTTCTAGGAAAAGGCAAAGCTCTCGGCCTCATGGCTCCTTCGTGGGATAGTTTTCAGACCTCCTCCATCAAAGCTGATGACCGTGAAGCGCAAGGTTTGAGCCCAAAGAATAAGAGGTATGCCTACGACTCCGATGATGATGAGGAGGAGTTCAATACCTTCATAGAGCAAACAACAAGAGGATTGAGGAAACCAGATTATCTTGCTATGGTGAAGCCTGAAGATGAAGAGGAAGCAAGGAAACCCCATGGGAAAGGATGCATAGAGTCGCTCAAGTTCATCGCCACCAACTACTCTTCACCCAAGCATAAGAAAGCTAACCGAGCTGATACATAAACTTATTAGGAGACTACGGTGCACACTTCTACAACAAAGAAGATCACCGTGAACGAGGGCATGAGCGTAAAGCCACAGGAAGA
Source organism: Avena eriantha (assembly GCA_910589775.1). NCBI lineage: Eukaryota > Viridiplantae > Streptophyta > Magnoliopsida > Poales > Poaceae > Avena > Avena eriantha. Next base: position 404,152,875 of record OU342746.1, on the reverse strand, counting down.
TTGGGAATTTAGCCACTTGGACGTGCTTGATGCCGTGCAAGTCCCAGAAACTGAACAACATCTTCAAAACATAGAGAAGAGCCAGAAGGAAGTACTCCTACGTCGGGAGATCATGCGCAAACGCCTCCTGGATCTTGAAAGAAAGAAGGAACTCAATGAAGTGCTAAGCAGGGTTGCTGAGGGGATGTTCCACTTGCGTTCTGACCTGTAGAAGAACCTTCACCGCATATCTGCTCTGGAGGAGACGAAGAAGAAGCTTCGTGTAGCTGTCTCCAACGCCGCGCCCTCGCCCTGGAGAACTTCATGGTATCGAATAATCGCGAGGGATTATTTGATCCCACCGGCTTGATTCCAAGCTTGGGGAGATCTATAACACCTTGTAATCTATCTTTTGGTATTATCATATTTACCTTTGCGCATGCTTATTAGTTCGTGATTCCAGATTTTGCATTGGTTGCTTCATCAACCTCCTTTAGTTCAAGGAAAGAATTATATCCGTTGACTTTTGAGACTTTATGATATTTAAAGTGATTATTGATTCATGATTATTGTATTAGATGTATGATTAGGTTGAGTGCTATGATACTTGTACCACACTGTTATGATTTTAGGGTCTTCCACACCAACAAGGTATTAATAAATTATGGGAAGAAAATATTGATTGCATGTTATAGTCATAAGTTTGAACTAATATGATCCATAAAGAGTATTAATACGATCTAATGCTATTTTTGAATAAAAATAAAAGCCTTTGCTATCAAAGAATCCCAAGAACAAGAACAAGAAAAGTACAAGTTTGGAAAGTTACTCATGCAAATGATCATGAATTATTTATTATTAAAATTAAGTGCTCGAACCATAAAACTTGATGATTTTATAATATGCCAAACTTTATAAAACTTCTTATAACTTATTGATATGAAAGGTGTGGAAGCCTCTAAGTCATGTGATGTGTGAAGGTGTGATATGATTCATGAAGCAGTTATATATCCGATATTGTAATTCTATTTCAACTTTTGCCTCATTTATTGTAACGGCTTGTGCCTCATGAACATGATGATCTTTTCCATAATCCACAACCTTGCTCGGGGACAAGCAAGAGTCTAGCTTGGGAAACTTGATGGTTCCAAAATTGAAGCATTTTTACCTCTAGTTTCTGCATGAGTAGAGTATGATTTTGGTATTTTACTACGCACGCGCGCACTCTTTTGTCTTTGTTTCAATAGGATCCTGAATTACTAAGTCTTATATGAACATATCAATTAGGACTGTCATATTATATAGTAATATGATATGTCTAATTGATAAATATCATTTATTTGATTTATTCTCGCGCCTGGAGAATAACAAACATGGTGGAAGCCTACATAGGCCTTAACGAGCACAAGTGCAGGTGGATCTTGCCCGTACCATCTGCACGTACCATGTATCAGGGTGTCCGCATCGTCAAATACTTTCACCTCACTAAGATGGATCCGAGATCCACATTCGCAGAAACCACCAGCCTCGAAACACCACTCTAGAGAGGGATCTGGAGGACGAACTAAGAGGAGGGAAAATCCTTGCTTCTCCACGGATCATCGGAGGATATCACATCATCCCCTTCACCATCAACCACTGCATCTCCATCGCCACTATTGTTCCCCTCTTCCATACTTTAGATCTTGTTGTAATTTCATATTTAATTGTGGTTTGCACTAGATTTATCATCATACTTTTATCCATGCATTTGAATATGATGATGTTGTTTATTGCTTCCATGTGTGAGTTGTCTCCTTTGTTCTTGGGGAGATCGAGAAACCCTAGCATCATTATGAAATGAAATAAAGATGATCTATTACTTTGGTCTATGATCCATTGATCTATGATATTGTGTTTGATATCTCTCTAGATGGTATGTGTAGTCAGCCACATATCATTTTTCTATGGGACCAAAGAGAGGATGATACCCTTTGGACGTGTATGGGAGTATGTCCAGTGCTAAGCGGTGACAGTAAACATTGGCTTATAACCTACACGGTAAAAGGGGAATTAAGAGAGACTCACTAAGCTTATTACGATATCCATTTGGGAAACCCTTAATTGTGGTGGTCTGTATGAGTGATTGCTCCAAGGCATTGAAGTAGTTATATAGATATGACCTCATTACCTGATTCAATAAAGCGACTGCCCACGAGTCTTGTAGTGAACATCTTATTTTTGAGCTCTCCATACACGTCATGACGAAAGAAATATATTATCCTAATTATGATTAATTATCACATGCTAGTGGTGTATCCTAAATCCCCGAAAACGCTTTCGCCTTATTGAGTTCCAACACCATTTCCAATGCATTGCTTTTGTTTACTTGTTTTATTTACTTTCTTGCACACAAACACAAAACCTTCCAAACACCCTTATTTGAAATCAAAGGCTGGCATATATATCTTAACCAAATAGCTCTCTGTGGGTCTGATACTCTTATTTCGAAACTAGCTACAATTAATCTGTGCACTTGGAGTCATCATGATGTTGTCGTTAAATCCCTAGGTTTGTGCCTATGCCACTGTGTCTTGCTTCACAATTGAAACTATTCCCATTTGCTGGCTCTGTATTGCCCATTATTGAGCAGGCTATGCTCCTCTTACTATGCATCTATTTTAGTAAATGCTGATATGTATCTTTTTGGTGAATATAATGGATACAGTTATGGTTGGTACCATTTTCACTATCAATTTGTCAATACTCATCTGTGTTTTAACTGTGGTGCTCATGTTGATCTAGTGTTGTACCCTTGGCTCGCCTAGATGGGCTACTGTCGATATTGTTGTCAATTTGGAAAACCACTAAATGTAATTTGGTAACCCATGATGGGTTTGCTCTAAGAACTTGATACTAAATAATTATTAGGTCCCTTTTGACAGTGACCCAGTATCACTTGATTCCTAGAGTTTTTGCTAGGAATATTATAGAATCTTGCTTTGGTTGAATTAACTTAATACTACCTCCGTCCCAAGGCTTAAGGCATATAACTTTTTTCAAAAGTCAAACCAAATAAAGTTTGACCAAGTTTTTAGAGAATTTTTTTAATATTTACACTACGTAATCCATACCTTTTCGTACATCATGAAACATATTTTAATATAATAGTACTTGATAGTTTTCTCTAAAAGTTTGGTCAAACTTTACATGGCTTGACTTTTCAAAAAAGTTATATGCCTTAAGCCTTGGGATGGAGGGAGTAGTTAACTTGTGTGTCAATTATCTTGGTGGCTTCTGTAATTGAGTTGACCATTGTGGTGCCTACATATTTGAGTGTGCACAATGGTAGAGTTCAATTACATGATCTGCTGCTAGATATTATTGATCACTAGCCAAGGATGCAGAAACTGAGGCTCTAATTTAAAATAAGCACAAATGCTTTTCTTGATTCCTTAGCCCTGCCTTTGATGCCAAGTCTGAGGCATATGTTTTTAGTAAACATAAATACTAACGTTTAGCCTTTTATTCTCTATGATGCTCTAGCATAGCACTTCTATGCATGTATGAGAGAAAACCATCCTTCTAACCTCCTGGACAAACTCTAGCTAAGGGATAGTTGTAAAGCTTTAGCTTGGATGCTTTTCGCCTTATCAATCCATGATCTAGATAGTGAAAGCTATTAAGAACATATGCTACATGATCTTTGTGGTGGATAATAACCTGGTACTATGGAGGTTATTGAATCTTGTTGGTGTTGTGCTTGTACTTGATCAACTTGCTATCCTAGTTCTGGTGCTTGAACTACTAGTCCTTCCTGGCTTGATACTTGATCTACTCCTTGTTGTTGATGGTTTATCCTCCTGGTACTGGTGGATTGCTCTTGGCTTAGGTAACCATGGTGGCTACGATATTTCTGTGAGCTGCGTGGATGTGTGATAGTAGCTAGCACTAGGCTACTACGACTACTTCTGTAACTACCTCGGTGAATTACGCACTTAGTTACATGCCTGGATGAACGGAAGTGGTTAAAATAGTACGGTGGGGCCCGGGGCCGCTCACGGTAGACCTTTCAGCCGTCCTAACCACTTTCAGAACATCGGGACAAGAACGAGCGGCGTAATCGGCAGGCGAAGGGATCAACTACATACACAAGTGAGTATGTATGCAAGCCACATACAACAGTCCTCAGAGCCATTCCATCTAAAAGAAATAGAAATATTGCAACGCCATACGGCAAGATTCAAATATCCTAGATAGATATAATATTTTAGGATAGCTCCTCATACAACAAACATCAGAGTATCAGGCGGAAGCGGAAAACAAGATCCGAGTACGGATAAGAAGCAAATCGGCATAAGATGCCACATAAATAAACACATCCCGCCCACAGATCTCACGGATCCCCGTTCCCGGAATCTCTACACCGAGTGATCGTTGCCAACATCATCTGTCTCTTCCACCCAGTATCCATCTTGCGGGTACACCTATTCATCTGAATCAAACAATTTATCGTGTGAGACCCTAGGGGTACCCAGCAAGTCTTTATGCCACTAAAGGGGACACAACCTGGGGTAACGCAATTGCAGCAAAAGATAATAACTAACAAGTCTATAGATACTCGCTAACCATCCGTCTAACCAATGATAGGCGGATGTCCGTGAATTAAGAACAACAGTTATAACAATATAATTAACAGATCCATCCTCCTCCTCGCTTACCAACGAGGAAGCGGACGAACAACCCCCATCATCCGTTGGCAGTTTTATTATTCATTCCATGAGTATTGCACTACTTACTAGTCAAGTACTCCGTCAAATTCAAAGCGGTACTTTAGTTATACTTGTCTATGATCGAGAAACTGTGCTCCAAGTCGTCCATAACCGCGGACACGGCTTTCAGAAAGATTTACCCTGCAGGGGTGCACGAATAGCAACACACACTCGATCAACCTCGGAAAAACCAACTCAAAACCCAACGAGGCATTCACGACAAATCAATCACAGGATTCAGAAATATTTCAGGGGGCCACCCCAATAAGCTATCCGCAACGAAGTTGGCCGACTCCGAGACGGACCCAGGGTTTGCGACGACGGCTATAAACGACGGGGAACCCGAAATTGTGACTGGGCTTGTCGATACCGCGAAAACGTGGCGCGATCCAAAACAATACAGGTGCTCCTCGCACAATCTTAAATAAAGGAGTAACATGGCATAAGTACAGGATAGTAATAGAGCCCCAAACTAATTGTGGCCCCAAGAAATAAGAATGAATCAAGCTCTGGCTCAGGGGGGTCCATAAGGCCTCCCGGATATGGATAGTGCGAATAAACAAGGAACATGAATCACGTACTCGGGGTCCTACGGGACACAAGTGAGCATGAAAAACCAAATAGCAGATATTGCTCACCGGTGCCTCTTTCATTAGTTATTCCATTACTACTCAGGTTATGTGGTTTAGGTACCTCGTTATTCATCAGACACCCACATACCCTACACATGCTTTTCTACGACTCGCATGGCTCAAACAACTACTATAGTAATGGCTCATGGGATGGAGGAACAAGCTTTGGTGGGGTTTAAAAGTAAAGGCTATGCAGTACTTGAGATTCAATTTAATGCAATCGCGACTCAATGATGCAAGAATAAGATAGAGGCAATAGGTATTATATGTATGCAAGCATGTGGTAGTGCTTGCCTGGTAGCTCAGTTGAAGCGAGAGATGGATCTGGGTAGTACTCCTGTGATTCCTGGTAATTCTCCTGCTGGGCGTCTATTCGAAGAAGAACCAAACAAACAAGGGCCAACATAAATAAAGTGCACAAGCATATGAATTAAAATGCGACAAGCAAACAAGCATGCCATGATGAATGATGCACAATTTACATGGCATTAAAGTAGCATGGCAAGGGTGAGGTGTGGTGCAAGAATAAAGCATTTTATTAATTATTTAGCCAAGTTTTATTGTCATAAACAGTTCTGATTTTTAAATATGGCATGATTCATGCTTCAATTCAGAACAAGGAATTCATAGCTAGGACGGGCTCGTCGCGCTGATCGATTTAGACATATTATTTGTCAAATTTGGAGTTGTAGAATTAAAGTTATTAATTTATTAAGAAAAGGGCATTTTATTGTAATTTTAATTATCTCGAAAATTTTAAAGTGCTCAAATAATATTTTGAATGGTATATTTGAATTCCTCATATTTTTCTGATTCAAAAACATATTTCATTTGTATTATTTGGATTTGTATTTTAAAAGTTATATAAAATCTGATTTGAATTTGAATTTAAACATTTACTGAAATCATTTTTATTTAAACCGAAATTCGCCAGGACTTTTTACACCCAGAAGATGCTAGACCAAGTCACTGACGGTGGGCCACTGTTGACTGGGCACACACGCGCAGGAAAAAGCTTCCTCACCGCGGTGCTAGCTAGCCGCTGCGATTGACAGGTGGGCCAGCGGCTAGAGGCCCACGTGACAGCGGCCGAACGCGCAGAGGCTGCCAAGTGGGGTCGTGATGGAGCGCGGCTTGAGGGCCTAAGAGCTGGGGGGCTGAACTGCAAGATTGCCCGGCGGCTGACAGGTGGGGCTCGGTGTACCGCATGTTGAGCAGATCAAAAAGTTGGGGGGGGGGTTAGCAAAGTGCGCGGCGGCACTATTTTTCTTCTACACGTTTCTGGCGAAACTGCAGGCACGCACGGCGACAGCGGGTGCGCGGCGCGGTGGGGATTCGATCTGGGGACCTGGGGCTCGCGCTCGGCGGCGGTAACCAGTGCGGCTAAGCGAGGGATGGTGACAGGGAAGCGGACGGGCGCTAGATAGGTCGCTGCGCGACGCGACGGCGTGCAGACGCGCGTGACCACGGCGCACCGGGAGCGCTCAGCGAAATGTCTACCGCGGCTAGGGTTTTTCGGCGGGGCGGAGGGTGTCTAGGTGAGAGAGGGGCTCACCGCGGGCACGACGAAGGGCTCAGATCGAGGCGGGAGGCTGTAGAGCGACGAGGTTGCAGACGTCCCGGATCTAGGGTTTGCGGCGGAGCGGCGAGGGTACTGGCGGTTCTGGCGCTCCTCCTCCTCGCTGGCGTGTCCAGGGCGAAGCAGGGGATGCTCCTTGATCTCCTCGACAACCTCCACGACGCGCGTGCTGGCCGGAATGAGGGGACGCCGGTGGTACTGGCGAGGGCCAGCGAGAGGGGAGATGGCGTCGGTGGAGCGGCAAGGGGAAGAGGGCTAGGCCCTGGGGGATCTGGGAGAGGCAGAGGAGGCGTGGGGGAGGAGGAAAGCAGAAGGGGAAGGTGCCGTGGGGAATCAGTAGAGGGGAGAAGAAAAAGTTGGCTCGGGTGCCACCTTTCCTCCTTGTCCTTTCGAGCAGGGGCTCGGTGTGAGGCCAGGGCAGGGAGGAGAGAGGGCCAGGCTCGGGCTGGGGCCAGCATGGCAGTGAGAGAAGAGAGAAGGCTCGGGGGAGGCTCGGGTGAGCTAGGGCTAGGGTTAGGAGTGGGGGTAGATGGGGTAGTTAGGTTTAGCTAGAGAGGAGTGGCTCGGTTAGGGTTTTGTTAGGGTTGGTGTTATCTAGAAAGAGAGATAGAAGGATGTGAGGTGAGGTTAGGGGTTATAGGATTAGGGTTTAAAAGAGGGTGACATGATGGTGTTGGAGAGAGGGTAGGGTGTAGGGTTCACACCACATGAGCATAAGTATGAGGGGTTGGTAAGGTGGTGAGGGGCTTTAGTATGCATGATCAAATGAGACAAAGATGGACATGGGGGTGATTTTACAAGCTCATGCATGGCACTGCACATGTGAGGTTGATGAGATAGAGATGAAGAGAGCAAAGAGAATATCTCCCAAGAGAAAGGTTCCACTCAAAGCAAGGAAAAACCAAAAGAAAAGAAATGGTGATGATGATGGTTCCATGGCCCATGCAAAACATTAAATGCCCTATTCTTATACTTGTGAAGACAATAATAATAACATGGCATTATTCTTATGCATTCCCAAAATGTGGAATAAAGGCCAAGCAAAAGGAGTTAGAGTTAGATCCACCCCAACCCACATGAGCTAGAATAAATATCAAAAGAAAAAGAAATACAAGCTCATGGGTAATTGGGATGGTGGAATTATAAGGTGGTGACAAAGAAAGGTGGTGGAGTGGAATAAAAGATATGCCCCTAACTCAACTTGGGCATTAAACAATATATCAATAACCAAATACAATATCAAGAGGCAAATACAATTAATAATGCATATGAGAGAAGAACCAAAGAAAGAGGGTTTTATATGATGCTCAAATGCAAGGTGGCATGATGACATGAGCATGATATAATTATGATGCAACAATTATATAAGGGAAGTAGCCATTATATTACTAGACCAAGTAGCATTACCATTGTTAGACAATTGGGATGCTACAACCCTCCCCCACTAAACAGGAATCTCGCCCCGAGATTCTAGGAAGAAGAAGAAGACTCAAAGAGGGTAGGATACTTGGCACAAAGCTTATGTTCACGTTCCCAAGTGGCTTCATCAACGGAATGGTGCGACCACTGCACCTTGCAAAACTTGATGGACTTGTTGCGAGTCCTTCTTTCTGCGACTTCTAGAATTTTTATGGGGTGTTCTTGATAAGACAGATCTTCTTGGAGATTGATGAGTTCGTGGTCCACGGTCCTGCTGGGATCCTTGAAGCACTTCTTGAGTTGAGAGATGTGGAAAACATCATGGACTTTGAGTTGTTCAGGGAGCTAAAGAGCATAAGCAACTTCTCCTCTTCTTCCACGAATTTTGAAAGGACCGATGTATCTAGAAGCCAGCTTTCCTTTGATACCAAAGCGGTGTGTGCCTCTCATGGGAGTGACACGAAGGTAAACGAGATCACCAGGGACATACTCCATGTCCGTGTGCTTTCTGTCATAATTGCTCTTCTGGCGACTTTGAGCAATCTTCAGGTTTTCAAGAATGATGTGAACTTTTTCCTCCACTTGAGTTACAATGTCGGGGCCAAACAATATTCTTTCACCTGCGCCCGACCAACCAATCGGAGTTCTGCATTTGCGACCATAGAGAGCCTCAAATGGTGCCATCTTTAGACTTTTCTAGAAACTGTTGTTGTAAGAGAATTCAGCATAAGGAAGACATTCTTCCCACTTCATGCCGAAAGAGATAACGCAAGGACGGAGCATATCTTCCAGAATCTGATTGATCCTTTCAACTTGTCCTTGTGACTGAGGGTGGTAAGCTGTGCTGAAGTTCAATTTTGTTCCCAAAGCATTTTGGAAACTTCCCCAGAACTTGGAAGTGAAGATGCTTCCATGGTCTGAACTGATCTCGAGAGGAACTCCATACAGAGAGACAATTCTGTTGATATAGAGCTCAGCCAACTGAATTGCTGAAATTGTTTCCTTGACTGGAAAGAAGTGAGCTACTTTGGAAAGCCTGTCAATGACAACAAATATTGCATTGTTGCCCTTCTGCGACCTTGGAAAACCAGTGATGAAGTCCATCTCTACTTTCTCCCATTTCCATTCCGGAGGCTTCAATGGTTATAGAAGACCGGAAGGTTTCTGATGGACAACTTTAACTCTACGACAGACATCACACTCCGAGACATACTTGGCACAATATTGTTTCAATCCAGGCCACCAATATTGTGTTTTCAGATCCATGTACATCTTAGTGCTGCCAGGGTGGATAGAAAGAACAGAATCATGCGCCTCCTTGAGAACTTGCTCTCTTAAACCCAGGTAGTTCAGAACAAACATCCGGTGTTCAAATAAAAGAGTGCCTTGATCGTCGACGTGGAAAGACTCATACTTCGGAAGCTGAATGTTGGAGATGATCTTTTTAGTATAAGGATCCCCAAGTTGAATGGAGCGAACTTTTTCTTCCAAGAGCGGTGTTGCGAGAAGGTTCAGAAGATACCCTTGATCTACAATTTCAAGGTTGAGCTTGCGGAATTCCTCGCACAAGAGATGCTGTTGTTCTTCCACCATGAGATTGTTAACATAAGCTTTTCGGCTGAGAGCATCTGCCATGACATTAGCTTTGCCCGGAGTGTAGTTGATGGTCAAATCAAAATCATTGATTGTTTCAATCCACCTCCTCTGACGAAGGTTGAGATCAGGCTGTGTGAAGATATACTTCAGACTCTTGTGATCAGAAAAGATCTCACAACGGTTGCCGAGCAAGTAATGCCTCCATACTTTCAAAGCGAAGACAACTGCTGCGAGTTCGAGGTCATGTGTAGGATAGTTGATCTCATGCGTCTTCAACTGTCGAGAGGCATAAGCAACAACTTGTTTTTCTTGCATAAGGACCGCACCCAATCCTTGCAATGAGGCATCACAGAATATTTGGAAAGGCTTTGATGTATCTGGAGGAACCAAGACTGGTGTGGAAGTGAGCTTCTCTTTGAGTGTTTCAAAGCTTGCTTGACATGCAGGAGTCCAAAGGTATTTCTTGCCTTTCTTGAGGAGATCGGTAAGAGGCTTCGCAATCTTTGAGAAGTTTTGAACGAAGCGACGACAGTAACTGGCCAAACCAAGGAAACTCCGGACTTCTTTGACATTTATGGGTGGAAGCCAGTCCATAATTGTCTTAATAGTTTCTGGGTTGATGGCAATGCCCTTGGCAGAGATGACGTGACCAAGGTAGGTGACTTGAGGCAGCCAGAACTCACACTTGGAGAACTTTGCATACAAGCGGTTCTCACGAGGCTTGTTTAGGACACACCGAAGGTGTTCTTCATGTTCTTCCTTTGACTTAGAATAGACTAGAATGTCATCCAGATAGACCACAACAAACTTATCAAGATACTCCATGAAAACCAAGTTCATAAGCCTCGAGAAGGTGGCAGGTGCGTTGGTGAAACCGAAAGACATGACCGTGTACTCATACATGCCATAGAGAGTGGTGAAAGCTGTTTTGGGAACATCTTCCTTGCGGATCTTGATTTGATGATAACCACTTCTCAAATCAAGTTTAGAGAATACCACAGCTCCAGCTAGCTGATTGAAGAGATCATTAATCCGCGGAAGGGGATATTTATTCTTGATTGTTTTAGCATTGAGTGCCCGATAGTCGACACAAAGTCTATCAGTCTTGTCTCGCTTCTTCACAAAGATGGTTGTGCTACCCCAAGAAGAAGTATTGTGCTGAATGAAACCCAACTTCTCTTGTTCATCCAACTGACGTTTGAGTTCAGCCAACTCAGCAGGACCCATTTTATAAGGCCGCTTGGAGATAGGAGCGGTACCAGGTTCAAGTTCAATGACAAACTCAACCTCACGATCCGGAGGCATACCTGGCAACTCTTCAGGAAAGACATCTGGGAACTCACAGACTACAGGAACACTCTGAATACCTTCCATAGCATCATCATTCAGAGCCGCCAAAGAGTAAAGCTGAATTGCATGAGTCAGACTTGGAGAATAGACTATATGGCCTTCAGGAATTTTCAGAGAAACCGAACGTTCAGCACAATCAATCACAGCTGCATTTGCTGTTAACCAATCCATGCCCAAGATAACATCAATATCAGAATTGCCTAGAATAATTAAGGAAGCCGGAAACGAAGAACCACCAATCTCAATTTGACTGCCATGGCTGATTTTAGAAGCCCTCATGTTTGATCCAGGAGATTGCACCATGAGGCGAGTTGGTAAAGCATCAGAAGGTAACCCATTACTCTCCGCGAACTTGTATGACACGAAAGAATGTGAAGCACCAGAATCAAATAAAACTCGTGCAGGAACTGAGTTAACAGGAAGCATACCCATGACAACTCCAGGTGCATGCTCCGCTTGAGCGACTTTGACACAGTTGGCACGAGCAACCGTAGACCCAGGCTTGGTGTTGATGTTGAGAGCCCGAGGTGGAGGTGCACGAATCATAGGAGAACTTGCCGCAGGTCTTGGAGGTGGTGGTGGAAGAGCTTTGTTGTTCATAGGACAATTCTAGTGCTGATACCCAGTGTTTCCACAAGTATAGCAAGCACCAGGTGGACGTGGAGCAACGTAGCCAGGGACTCCGCCAGGCGCTCCAGGGTAGTTGTGGTTGTAGCCCCTGGGAGCCGCAGTGAAGGAGTTTGGTGGCCTTGCTGTGTAGCTTGTCGGTCTTGGTGGAGCAGGGAGCGACGGTGGGGTGTTAGGAACCCAGACACGACGCTTAGAAGGAGCTATCATAGCAGACGAGCTTGCTGCATCACGACTGTGTTTCTTTGACTCCTCAAACACTTGCCTACTTGCTTCTTCCTGCAGAGCTGTGTGTTGGAGTTCCAGAAAAGACGCCGGCCTTGCATGAGTAATTCCATATTTGATGGAAGCATTGAGGACTTGGCAGAACCTCTTTTGCTTCTTCTTGTCATCAAAGATCTCATCGCCACCATACCGAGAAAGGTTCATGAAGTTTCTGATGTAGGTATTAACATTGTCAGTGCCCTGCTTGAGGTTGAGAAACACTTCCTTCATCCTTTCCATGACAATTTCTGACATATATTTCTCTTTGAAAGCCCCAGCGAATTGCTCCCAAGTAGGCTGAAAACCAGAGAGGTCTGCCTTGAGGTAATTTTCCCACCACAGAGCTGCATCTCCCTTCAGAAGGTGAGTGGCACATTTGACCCATTCTTGCTCCGGAACATCCGCAGTCATCAGCAACCTTGACACTTCGCGCAGCCAATCATCCGCATCAAGTGGCTGATCAGACACCTCAAATTGACGTGGGTTGAACTTGAGAAAACTCTTGATGTCTCCTCGCTTGGGAGGTGGAGGTAGCAGAACAAGCTCATTCCTCCTGACACTTTCCTCGAAGCGCTGCTGGTTTTGCTGCATAGTGCCCAAAGCATTTGCAATACTTGCCAAAGCAGCCCCCGGTTCAGGTGGTATGTCCTCCTCAGAACGGCGTGGTGGTGCCATCCTGTGATTGATATAAAACACAAGTCAGTACTATAATGGAGAATGATAATAATCCAAAATAGTACCAAAATGGAATTAACCAAGATTAAAGGATGCAATTCACTGAGATGATATTAAAATATCAACAAAGTTAAAGGCAACTAGAAGATATTAAGCATAACGCACACGACTGAACAAGGAGTGTGGTACACAAACTACAAAGAAAATTTTTCCGCAAATTTCGGCATTAAAATACCACTATATGCGCAAACCACTTAACGAATCAAGATTAGTAACTCTACTAATTCAACATACAAGAGCAAATGATAAAAGTAGTGGTATGGTCGCGACTCCATCCCGCACTCAAATCATTACTCCGCACATGAATCAGTAAAACACATATCCCAACACCTCCTTCTTAAGATGAACCTAAAGATTGGTAACTACGAAAAGAACACCCCAACAAGATAACGTCGGATTACCAAGAGTAGGATAGATCGCATCGGTATACAACGAATCGGATAGATCGCGTCGGTTTACAAAAGCCTGTCGATATGGAATGTACCAACAGTTGATAACCAAAAGGCAGATATTGATAACATTTGGATGCAATAGATAGACAAGGAATTCACACACACACACACACACACACAAACACAACCTATGGTACTACGGAACCCAGAACACGTGAATCCTAGTTTGAATTTTTAGAAGAGAATTTAAAACGTTACACTTCCTTACCAGAAAAAGGGTGGGTGGGTGGGTAAGAAGAAAAATGGAAGCAGTCCTACTCTCACGTTTTGTTTTTCCCTAGTATACATAGCTACCAAAAATATTTGCTAGACTGACAACGACCATTATGGCTAAGACCCTGAAGGGCGAGATGGCTCTGATACCAATTGTAACTACCTCGGTGAATTACGCACTTAGTTACATGCCTGGATGAACGGAAGTGGTTAAAATAGTATGGTGGGGCCCGGGGCCGCTCACGGTAGACCTTTCGGCCGTCCTAACCACTTTCAGAACATCGGGACAAGAACGAGCGGCGTAATCGGCAGGCGAAGGGATCAACTACATACACAAGTGAGTATGTATGCAAGCCACATACAACAGTCCTCAGAGCCATTCCATCTAAAAGAAATAGAAATATTGCAACGCCATACGGCAAGATTCAAATATCCTAGATAGATATAATATTTTAGGATAGCTCCTCATACAACAAATATCAGAGTATCAGGCGGAAGCGGAAAACAAGATCCGAGTACGGATAAGAAGCAAATCGGCATAAGATGCCACATAAATAAACACATCCCGCCCACAGATCTCACGGATCCCCGTTCCCGGAATCTCTACACCGAGTGATCGTTGCCAACATCATCTGTCTCTTCCACCCAGTATCCATCTTGCGGGTACACCTATTCATCTGAATCAAACAATTTATCGTGTGAGACCCTAGGGGTACCCAGCAAGTCTTTATGCCACTAAAGGGGACACAACCTGGGGTGACGCAATTGCAGCAAAAGATAATAACTAACAAGTCTATAGATACTCGCTAACCATCCGCCTAACCAATGATAGGCGGATGTCCGTGAATTAAGAACAACAGTTATAACAATATAATTAACAGATCCATCCTCCTCCTCGCTTACCAACGAGGAAGCGGACGAACAACCCCCATCATCCGCTGGCAGTTTTATTATTCATTCCATGAGTATTGCACTACTTACTAGTCAAGTACTTCGTCAAATTCAAAGCGGTACTTTAGTTATACTTGTCTATGATCGAGAAACTGTGCTCCAAGTCGTCCATAACCGCGGACACGGCTTTCAGAAAGATTTACCCTGCAGGGGTGCACGAATAGCAACACACACTCGATCAACCTCGGAAAAACCAACTCAAAACCCAACGAGGCATTCACGACAAAGCAATCACAGGATTCAGAAATATTTCAGGGGGCCACCCCAATAAGCTATCCGCAACGAAGTTGGCCGACTCCGAGACGGACCCAGGGTTTGCGACGACGGCTGTAAACGACGGGGAACCCGAAATTGTGACTGGGCTTGTCGATACCGCGAAAACGTGGCGCGATCCAAAACAATACAGGTGCTCCTCGCACAATCTTAAATAAAGGAGTAACATGGCATAAGTACAGGATAGTAATAAAGCCCCAAACTAATTGTGGCCCCAAGAAATAAGAATGAATCAAGCTCTGGCTCAGGGGGGTCCATAAGGCCTCCTGGATGTGGATAGTGCGAATAAACAAGGAACAGGAATCACGTACTCGGGGTCCTACGGGACA
Source organism: Avena eriantha (assembly GCA_910589775.1). Classification (NCBI taxonomy): domain Eukaryota; kingdom Viridiplantae; phylum Streptophyta; class Magnoliopsida; order Poales; family Poaceae; genus Avena; species Avena eriantha. The sequence goes on along the minus strand of OU342746.1, from coordinate 404,137,725 downwards.
CAAGTGAGCTTGAAAAACCAAATAGCAGATATTGCTCACCGGTGCCTCTTTCATTAGTTATCCCATTACTACTCAGGTTATGTGGTTTAGGTACCTCGTTATTCATCAGACACTCACATACCCTACACATGCTTTTCTACGACTCGCATGGCTCAAACAACTCCTATAGTAATGGCTCATGGGATGGAGGAACAAGCTTTGGTGGGATTTAAAAGTAAAGATAGAGGCAATCGCGACTCAATGATGCAAGAATAAGATAGAGGCAATAGGCACTATATGTATGCAAGCATGTGGTAGTGCTTGCCTGGTAGCTCAGTTGAAGCGAGAGATGGATCTGGGTAGTACTCCTGTGATTCCTGGTAATTCTCCTGCTGGGCGTCTATTCGAAGAAGAACGAAACAAACAAGGGCCAACATAAATAAAGTGCACAAGCATATGAATTAAAATGCGACAAGAAAACAAGCATGCCATGATGAATGATGCACAATTTACATGGCATTAAAGTAGCATGGCAAGGGTGAGGTGTGGTGCAAGAATAAAGCATTTTATTAATTATTTAGCCAAGTTTTATTGTCATAAACAGTTCTGATTTTTAAATATGGCATGATTCATGCTTCAATTCAGAACAAGGAATGCATAGCTAGGACGGGCTCGTCGCGCTGATCGATTTAGACATATTATTTGTCAAATTTGGAGTTGTAGAATTAAAGTTATTAATTTATTAAGAAAAGGGCATTTTATTGTAATTTTAATTATCTCGAAAATTTTAAAGTGCTCAAATAATATTTTGAATGGTATATTTGAATTCCTCACATTTTTCTGATTCAAAAACATATATCATTTGTATTATTTGGATTTGTATTTTAAAAGTTATATAAAATCTGATTTGAATTTGAATTTAAACATTTACTGAAATCATTTTTATTTAAACCGAAATTCGCCAGGACTTTTTACACCCAGAAGATGCTAGCCCAAGTCACTGACGGTGGGCCACTATTGACTGGGCACACACGCGCAGGAAAAAGCTTCCTCACCGCGGTGCTACCTAGCCGCTGCGATTGATAGGTGGGCCAGCGGCTAGAGGCCCACGTGACAGCGGCCGAACACGCAGAGGCTGCCAGGTGGGGTCGTGATGGAGCGCGGGTTGAGGGCCTAAGAGCTGGGGGGCTGAACTGCAAGATTGCCCGGCGGTTGACAGGTGGGGCTCGGTGTACCGCGGGTTGAGCAGATCAAAAAGTTGGGGGGGGGGTTTAGCAAAGTGCGCGGCGACACTGATTTTCTTCTACACGTTTCTGACAAAACTGCAGGCACGCACGGCGACAGCGGGTGCGCGGCGCGGTGGGGATTCGATCTGGGGACCTGGGGCTCGCGCTCGGCGGCGGTAACCAGTGCGGCTAAGCGAGGGATGGTGACAGGGAAGCGGACAGGCGCTAGATAGGTCGCTGCGCGACGCGGCGGCGTGCAGACGCGCGCGACCACGGCGCACTGGGAGCGCTCGGCGAAACGTCTACCGCGGCTAGGGTTTTTCGGCGGGGCGGAGGGTGTCTAGGCGAGAGAGGGGCTCACCGCGGGCTCAACGAAGGGCTCGGATCGAGGCGGGAGGCTGCGGAGCGGCGAGGTTGCAGACGTCCCGGATCTAGGGTTTGCGGCGAAGCGGCGAGGGTACTGGCGGTTCTGGTGCTCCTCCTCCTCGCTGGCACGTCCAGGGCGAAGCAGGGGATGCTCCTTGATCTCCTCGACAACCTCCACGACACGCGTGCTGGCCGGAACGAGGGGACGCCGGTGGTACTAGCGGGGGCCGGCGAGAGGGGAGATGGCGTCGGTGGAGCGGCAAGGGGAAGAGGGCTAGGCCCTGGGGGATCTGGGAGAGGCAGAGGAGGCGTGGGGGAGGAGGAAAGCAGAAGGGGAAGGTGCCGTGGGGAATCAGTAGAGGGGAGAAGAAAAAGGTGGCTCGGGTGCCACCTTTCCTCCTTGTCCTTTAGAGCAGGCGCTCGGCGTGAGGCCAGGGCAGGGAGGAGAGAGGGCCAGGCTCGGGCTGGGGCCAGCATGGCAGTGAGAGAAGAGAGAAGGCTCGGGGGAGGCTCGGGTGAGCTAGGGCTAGGGTTAGGAGTGGGGGTAGATGGGGTAGTTAGGTTTAGCTAGAGAGGAGTGGCTCGGTTAGGGTTTTGTTAGGGTTGGTGTTAGCTAGAAAGAGAGATAGAAGGAGGTGAGGTGAGGTTAGGGGTTAGAGGATTAGGGTTTAAAAGAGGGTGACATGATGGTGTTGGAGAGAGGGAAGGGTGTAGGGTTCACACCACATGAGCATAAGCATGAGGGGTTGGTAAGGTGGTGAGGGGCTTTAGTATGCATGATCAAATGAGACAAAGATGGACATGGGGGTAATTTTACAAGCCCATGCATGGCACTACACATGTGAGGTTGATGAGATAGAGATGAAGAGAGAAAAGAGAAGATCTCCCAAGAGAAAGGTTCCACTCAAAGCAAGGAAAAACCAAAAGAAAAGAAATGGTGATGATGATGTTGCATGGCCCATGCAAAACATTAAATTCCCTATTCTTATACTTGTGAAGACAATAATAATAACATGGCATTATTCTTATGCATTCCCAAAATGTGGAATAAAGGCCAAGCAAAAGGAGTTAGAGTTAGATCCACCCCAACCCACATGAGCTAGAATAAATATCAAAAGAAAAAGAAATACAAGCTCATGGGTAATTGGGATGGTGGAATTATAAGGTGGTGACAAAGAAAGGTGGTGGAGTGGAATAAAAGATATGCCCCCAACTCAACTTGGGCATTAAACAATATATCAATAACCAAATACAATATCAAGAGGCAAATACAATTAATAATGCATATGAGAGAAGAACCAAAAAAAGAGGGTTTTATATGATGCTCAAATGCAAGGTGGCATGATGACATGAGCATGATATAATTATGATGCAACAATTATATAAGGGAAGTAGCCATTATATTACTAAACCAAGTAGCATTACCATTGTTAGACAATTGGGATGCTACAACTTCCCTCTTATCTATCATCTGAGGTTGCCTTGCTATGTTTACAGGAACACAACTGCATGAGTTGTGTGTGCTTCTTGCAATAGGGACCCACTGGTTTCAAGTTTCTATGTCGGGCTATGGATGAGACCAAGTGAAAACCTGATATTCTGCTGATGTTTTACCTTGTGGCTTATACTAAATTGGTGAAACTTGCCCCTTTAATGTCCAGGATGTTATGCTGAGACTACTGATAAGATCTGATGCTACTTAATTCTTGGTGAAACTTGCCCTGCTAATATTACTCTATGATAATAATAAACAGTGCATTATACTGTAAATCTGAAAGTACTAAAATACTAGGATAAGAAGAATAAGAAGAATTTGAAAAGCAGAAGATAGAAGAATAGATAGGAATATAGTTTTAGGTTTTCTTTTCTTTTTATTGTAATTCATTTTACTTTGGATTATGTAATTGACAATGTAATATTGTATATTATTAATAAAGTTAAACTTTCTTTCTGTTTGTAATTTGAATATTGTAGATATCTATATATAAAATTCAATTTTATATTCCTCTTGAAACTTTCTTTTTATTCCAATGAAGTCTTTTGTAAAGATATTGTACGTATCTTGTATATTCTTGTAATAGAGAATTCTTTCATTTATACATTGTAATTTATCTCTTCTTGTTTATTTACTTGTATAAATGATTTATGAGTTTGTAATATGGAAACAAATCCATGTATCTTTTTATTTAGTTATTATTGATATTATAATCTCATATAATGTTATTCAAGAATCAAATTCCATTTATAATAATATATGTTTAAATAATATTTTATAACTAAACTTTTGGAATTTTTTAATCCCAAAATACTTGGAATTCAAATATCAATTACTTAAATTACATATTAAGTAAGAATCTAATTTAATATAAGCTTTCACTTAATTCAAATTTCAAATTCATAATTCAAAAACTTATTTAAATTCTTTTCCCTCAAACAATAAGAATGGGAAAGTTCATGTCAAAATCTATCGTATTAGTCCTGACATTTCTTATTAGAACAAGACATAACTCGATCTCTCTGCACTATTTTAGTTTTGCGAGACAATTCTTCGTATTTTCTTATACATGAATGCAATGCCCATCATGTGTTCTTTCTATTTTTAACCTCTAATCCTGGAATGTTACACCAATGGCTAGGAGCATGCGCCCCCTTTCCCTTTTGCGCCAGCGCCCACCATATGTACCCAGTCTCTGAAGTGCCGACCTATCATCATTAGTTGGAACCTTGCACCATGTCCAACTTTGAATGTTTCTCCAGGTTGCATACCTTGTTCCCTCTAAGACTAGCCACACCGTATGTTCGGTTCAAAAAAGAAGCGAACCAACACATTGTGGCTGCAGTGTATATAATCGGTAGTGGATCCCACTGATCAGGTGCCTTTTCATGCATGCATCTTGCTTTCCCTCACAGATCCGCTACTAGGACCCACAAATGCATGAGAAAAACGAACCAACTTGAGGAATCGCCTTTTTATTCTGACAGCTTGAACCGATTCGTGCCGAAGTCCCACAGTGTATTGAACCGGCTCATACCCTTCTTTGAATCGCTTCTCAACCACACTGTGGCTGGTCTAAAAGAGATGCGCAGACCACGTGAAACTGTTGTTATTATAAGATCCATCTTAGAAATTTCATGGTAGTGGTACTGTTTGTAGAATAGGCCAACGATGAAAAAAAAAACTATAACTAGCGAGAAATAAAACAACTCGTGTCTTTTTTTGAAAATAGGCGCATATTAGGTATATTAAAACTGAACCAAAAAGGAGCCCTCTCACGCTCTCAGAATTTTTGTCGTCCGATTGTTCTTCCTAATCATTTCTGGCCATTAGATCTGACGCTATTCCTGCGTTGGGCCGAATGCCCCTGAGGAAAGCTTCTCTCGAGATCAAATCGGCCCGTTGTGGTTAACTGGCCCGGATGCTCCCACTAGAGCTCAACAAAGTGCACACGTATGAGACCGAATGTTCACTTCCCCTTCCGCCCCTCTCCCATCGGTTCGATGGCGGCGGCGAGCCGGCGACCGCGTCATGTGGCCTACCCACCATACATTCGAGACACAGTGAAACACGCTATGCTCATATGACGATGAATTCATACCCCGGCGGACCACCAACATACGTCTCCCATGGTCTCGCTCCTCCACTTGTTCGTGTGGTATCCAGATGTATTCCACCACTACTTCCCACGCTTCCCATGCCTTCTTTGTTGAATTCAGTGCCTTATTAATACTAAAACAATTCAATCCCAGGGGTGGCTCATGCCCCGTGGCCTATGGTGTGTCTGTTGGAATCAAGACTCAAGATACGATGGCAGACTGCAAAAACCATATGAACGCAACTACAACTTTGGCTGGAAAAGATTCTTTTCAATCTCAGCGGGGCGGTTGTTCCTGTAGAACTATATTAATATTTTTACCTGATTAGGCAGTATTGATGGACGTGATAATCTTGGAACTCACACAAGGAACAATGAAGTGATATTTTTCTGGCAAATTATTTATTTGGGATTTATATTTTTCTTGCCATCTTCATCCAGTTCTCTTATCTGCGGGCTCTAGAACGCTAAAGTTATATTATTCCACCAGAGGTACAATTTTCTTCTGAAGTGAAAAACAAGAATATAGAGGTACATTCTTTTAGCTGGGCATATACTTTACGATTTGTTGTTTCGATTACTGCTACAATATCTTGACAGCTCGTTAAAACTCTAACCATTCATTGAAATAACCATGGGGAAAAGTGCCGATTTAAGTGACTGAAAGCAAACTAATGTCTAGAGCATCTTAACTTTTCGTTTCACTATATATCAGCACCTAAAACTTACACTCGCCCATCACATGGATTATCTTTCTCTAAATCATGTATACCAATTTCAGTTTATTACTAATGATGCTAATACACTAGGTAGTACTATCTTTGCTCTATAATTTGTTAGTGAGTGGTTTTACTAGGGTACAAAATCGGCACCTATTTTTTTGTATGTAATAAGCTATCTCTCACCAAATGTGATTAAACCTGACAAGCTGGCCACAATCTGCTTGATTGTTTTTCAGATAGTTGAGAAAGCATGTGCATGCCTCCTCACGATCTAGGGAATATATATGAACAACAAAATAACCTGAATCAGCCCCCACAATAAATAAACAGGTATAGAGCCAAGTAGAGCCGACTTGCAGCCTGCAGCCGTGTGTGGGTAGGCTCAAGCCAGTGCTGTTGAAATAGAAAAAAGTATTCGTCCATCAAATGTTGTCAAGATTATGGTATCTTCAGTTTTTGATAAACATGACGATGAGATCTTTGTATTGGTGCAATACCCACGGACTGGGGCCGTAGATATTAGAATCTTTATCTGCTAGACCAAATTATAGTATTATTTTGCGTACTAGATAAGTATTAGAAGTGCATTGAGATTGTTCAAAAATTCTTAGAAATATGTACTCTCCAAATTTCCTTAAGTGTTAGTGTTTCCTTATTCTTTTCTTCTATATATGTAATGTTTTTTCCTAAATATTTAAAAAATTATGGGCTTTTCGTTTATTCGTCAAACCATCCTAATTCAGAAACAATGCACTTGAGACCCAAACTCGAACCAACTACAAGTCCACTACACACAAAAAAAGTCTAGCACATTACACCCGATATATGAGTAAGTTAATATAAAATTCCGTATTTTATATCTCCATAGATTTATAAATAAAATCCAACCATTTTATTGTAGTAATAGAGGGGCGCGGCAACACGCGCCAACATGATCTAGTATTACTTAAAGCAATGTTTACACCCGGCTTCTGCATAACTAGGATGCACACAGCCGTTCAACCACACACGTTAGGTCTAATGGTAAAAAAGATTACAAATCATAGTAATAAGAAAAAGCGCCTCCATCTAATGCTGATCTATACGAAGATCACGCTGCCATCCATGTCGGGACAAAATATCCCTCGCCGTGTCTCCCAATCGCGTACACCCCTCCACAAATAAGTGGAGGAGGTCCATACGCTGGAGAGTAGTTCATGATCGGAGAATAGTCGTAGCTCGATAGATGACCTGCAAAGAAGAAGACACAGTGTTATTAAAAATCTCGTCATTTCTACACAACCAAAGCGACCAAATAATGGCAAACGCTCCCACCCTAAACACAATCCCATATTTATCATGTATCCCATATAACCAGTTGCCAAAGACATTGGCAACCGATCGAGGGGGCGATAAACCCGAGGCCATTTGGATGAATTGACCATATAGAGCGAGCAAATTTGCATTGGAAGAATAAATGTTTAATTGTCTCGTCCTGATGACAAAAAACACACTGTGTACTTCCGTGCCAATTCCTCTTAGCAAGATTGTCTCTTGTGAGAATTACCCCTTTATGAAGATACCATGCAAATATTTTCGTTTTAAGGGGTATTTTCATCTTCAAAATTTTACTATTGTTATCGACTGGAATATCAGGTTGAATCAAAGCTCTATACATCGAATCTACAGAAAATTTACCACTCTCTAGTAAATTCCATTTGAACTCGTCCACACCCTCCGACAACTATACCGTGGTTAATCGAACTAAAAGATTGTTCCACGATAGTAGTCTAGGGCCAATTAGACTTCTTCTGAAAGTCACATTAGGAGTATTATTTTCCATTACCGTGGAAATTGTATCTCCTTTGCGTCTAACGATCGAGTAAAGAGCTGGATATTGTTCCCGAAGAGTAGATTGGCCAAGCCATTTATCTTCCCAGAAACAAATATGTGAACCATCCATAATATTAAAAGTACCAAAACGAAAGAAGTGTTTTTTGGAAGCCATGAGCCCCGCCCAAAAATGTGAATCTCTCGGTTTCCAAACCATCTGAGACACCTCTTTGGATCCAACATACTTCCTCCACAACATGGTTTGCCATACACCATCTTCAGTAAGTAGTTTAAACAACCATTTACTCAATAGTGCGGTGTTTTTGACTTGCATATCATGTATGCCCAGTCCACCATACTCTTTAGGTCGGCAAACCACATTCTATTTGGCCAGTCGATATTTCTTTTTTTCACTATCCCCTTGCCAAAAGAATCTTGATCGGAAATAGTCCACTTTCTTCAAGACCCCTTTCAGCAATAGGAAGAACGAAATCATATACAGTACCATATTGGTGAGTACTGAATTTATGAGAACTAGTCTTCCACCAAGGGATAGTAACTTGCCTTTCCAACTATTTAAACGCTTATGTAGTCTTTCCTCAACGAGTTTCCATTCCGCAATCGTGAGACGCCGATAATGGATCGGTATTCCCAGATAGTTGATAGGAAACTGCCCCAGACCACAGCCGAAAAGATCAGCATATAGTTTGGGATCGTTAATGGCCTCGCCAAAACAATACAATTCACTTTTATGGAAATTAATTTTTAATCCAGAGAGTTGCTCAAATACTGATAGAATTAACTTCAGATTCCCGGCTTTGTCTAGATCATGTTCCATAAATAAAATTGTATCATCTGCGTATTGAAGAATAGATAGACCTCCATCAACCAGATGGGGAACTAAACCTTCAACTTGGCCATCAGCCTTGGCTCTCTCAATGAGGATTGCCAACATATCAGCCACTATGTTAAATAGTATAGGCGATAGTGGATCCCCTTGCCTTAGTCCTTTTTTGTTTGGAAATATTTGCCAGTGTCGCCATTGACATCTATAGCAACACTACCTCCATACACAAAAGACTGAATGAGAGCACACCACTCCTTCGAAAAACCTTTCATTCAGAGTGTTTGCTGGAGAAAAGACCAATTAACTTTGTCATAAGCCTTCTCAAAGTCAATCTTGAACAATACCCCATTTAATTTCTTGGAGTGTAGTTCATGGATTGTTTCATGCAGGATTACTACACCGTCTAGGATGTTTCTTCCTTGCATAAAAGCAGTTTGAGATGGGCGTACAACATGATCAACAACAGAATTTAATCTAATCGTTGCAACTTTTGTGAAGATTTTAAAACTAACGTTAAGAAGGCAGATAGGACAATACTGCTGTATTTTTTCCGCATTATTAACCTTAGGTAATAAAATAATGTTGCCAAAATTAAGACTAAAAATGTCTAGCTGACCAGCATGTAAAAACTCAAAAAGGTGCATTAGATCCCCTTAATGACTTCCCAGAATTTTTGGTAGAATTCCGTTGGAAAGCCATCGGGTCCTGGCGCCTTATTATGTTCCATTTGAAAAACCGCTATCTTGACCTCCTCCTCCGTATAGGGGGCGGTTAGAAAGTTGTTCTCCTCAATAGAAACCTTAGGAATATCAGCTGTCTGGGACTCATCCAACGAGAACGAATTCTCATGCGATGCCCCAAACTGAGACTTGTAATAAGCAGTAATATAGGATTTCAGTTGCTCCTGACCCTCAATGGTACCTTCATCCTGAACAAGAGAGTGAATAAGTTTCTTTTTATGCTTGCCATTGGCAACATCATGAAAGTATCTTGTATTCACATCTCCTTCTAGAATAAACTTTGCTTTAGAGCGTTGATACCATCTGAGTTCCTCCTCACGGAGTAGTTTTGCTATGTCTGCATTCGATTGTCTTTTAATCACAATCTCTTGTGCAGTCAAGAGCCTTACTTCCGCAGCAGCTTCTAAATCGTTAATAATAGATGTAAGTCGTAATTTCTCCTTTTTAGGATTCCAGCAGTGTGTCTAGCCCAACCACGAAGGTACTTGCGCAAGGCGCGCATTTTAGTATTCCATCGTTGTATCAGCGTCTGACCACTAACAGTTTTCTCCCAAATAGTCTTAAATAACTCATAGAAACCATCACGATCAAACCATCCAAGTTCAAATTTGAAACTGTGTTTGGTCTTTCGTAATGGTGTTCCAACAGAGAGTAGTAAAGGAGCATGATCAGACAGAGCCTCAATACGCTCTAAAGCGCGAACAATTACCATAGGGAATTTATCTTCCCATTCAGTATCCATAAGCACTCTATCCAGCTTTTCATATGTAGGCTCTGGAAAACTATTAGCACTCTATCCAGCTTTTCAAACTGTCAATGACAACATTAAACATGAAAGCCCAATGTTCATCGAATCGACCCTGACTTTTCTCATGAGAGAATCGTAGCAAGTTAAAATCCCCCCCATAAGAATAGGGTACGATTTATCCTTAGCCAGATTAACCAACTCACGCAAAAAGTCAGGCTTGTAAACATCCTGGGCAGCCCCATAAACAGCGACTAGAGACCATATGAAATCATCAGCTTTGTTACGAATATGGAGCTTAATAAAAAAGTCCCCATTCGAACTAGCTAAGACTTCTATAGTATCATCTCTGACGCCTAAAAGAATACCCCCAGATCAACCTCGCGGAGGGTGGGATTGATGGGTTCCTAGCATGGAAAACAAAAAATTTCTACCGCAAGAACGAACAAAAGCCAGATCTAATCTGGATAAAAGCCAAGATCTAATCTATTAGACATGTGCAACGAGATAGATCTGTACTAACCCTTGTAGATCCGAAAGCGTTACGAGATTGGATATCGTGGTTGATGTAGTCGATCACTTGCCGATCTCAAGATCGAGTGGACGCTCCTTCCGGCGCCGCGTTCCGGCAGCGCTTCCGCAGTCGATCACACGTACGGAGTCGAAGCAGACCTTCCTCTCCTTGTTCCAGCGAGCAGCGGAGGTAGTAGATCTTCTCCACGGAATCCCAGCAGCACGACGGCGTGGTGGTGGTGGTGGAGTAGAGAATTCTGCAGGGCTTCGCCTAAGCCTGAGCAGAAGAAAGGAGGAGGAGAGAGGCGGCTAGGATTGGAGTAGTGGAGGAGAGGCAAGGGGTGGCGCCTCCCCCTTCTATTTAAAGGAGGGAGGGCGCCTTGGGAGGGGGAGTCCTAGTAGGACTCCCCACCTCCTTGGCCGGCGGATTGGGGAGGGGGGAGGAGTCCTCCTCCCCCACGACTCCTTGTCTTGACCCACCAGGACTCCTTGATCCCTATCTTGATTTTCAAGCAAACTCCAAGAAATCTTCTAGAACCTTCCGGAACATTCCGAAACCTTCTAGAATCCTCATACAAATACTCCGGAACATTTCCTAACTCAGAAAATGATCCCCAATATATGAATCTTATTCTCCGGACAATTTCGGATCTCCTCGTGATGTCCTAGATCCAATCCGAGACTCCGAACAACATTCGGTCTCCAACGCACATTCCATATCTACTTAAAACAACTTCGAACCTTAAGTGTGTCACCCTACGGTTCGTGAATATGTAGACATGACAAAGACACATCTCCTATCAATAACCATCAGCGGGACCTGGAGATCCATAATGGCTCCCACATACTCAACGATGACTTCGTGATCGATAGAACCATTTACATATGAAACCAATTCCCTTTGTCACGCGATACTATACTTATCTGAGGTTTGATTGTCGGTATGTCCATACCTAGTTCTACCTCGTTACTGACAAGTACTCTTTACTCGTTCCGTGATATGTCATCCCTTGTGACCTAGTCACATGCTTGCAAGCTAACTAGATGACATTCCACCGAGAGGGCCCAGAGCATATCTATCCGTCATATGGATGGACAAATCCCAATCTTGGTCCATGCGCTTCAACACATACTTTCAGAATGCCCAATGACACCTTTATGACCACCCAGTTACGAAGCGGTGTTTGATGTCATCAAAGTACCCATCCGGTGATGGTGATTAACATAACCTCATGGTCGAAGGATTAGGTTACTATGTATTTTAAAGCTTATAGCAAACAAACTTAATGACTTGATCTTATGCTATGCTTACTACGGGTGTGTGTCCATCACATCATTCTCCTAATGATATGATCTTGTTATTAACGACATCCAATGTCCATGATCAGGAAACCATGATCATCCACTAATCAACAAGCTAGTTTAACAAGAGGCTTACTAGGGACTCTTTTATGTTTACAAAACACACAAGTATTAATGTTTCCGGTTAATACAATTATAGCATGGGATGTAAACATTTATCATAAACATAAAGATATAATAATAGCCACTTTATTATTGCCTCTTGGGAATATCTCCAATAGTCTCCCACTTGCACTAGAGTCAATAATCTAGTTAAAAAACTTGTGCATTCAACACCTATGGCTTTCTGGTGTTGTATAGACACTATTGCTAGTGGTAAACATAATCTTTGGATCTGACACTTCCAGGTCCGTGTGTATTTTCATGTCCTTGCGTCTCTACGCATTACTCATTCTCCAATGAGATGGCATTGTATAAATTTGGTCCTTTGGTGAGACCTTTAGTTCCTTGGGATTAAATCATGTTGATACAATTGTCGTACAATGTATCTTCATAGTATTATCCCGCTATGAACCACGCCTAGTTTGATAACAACCTACTTAACACAAATGCCCTCCTTTGCTGCTACTATAGCAGTTATATACTTAGCCTTTTGTTGTAGTATCCGTCACAATATCTCAACTTTGGAACTCATCCAAATCCATCATGGAACATCCTTTCCATTATATTGTGCCACCCATAGTCTAAATTGAGATAAATTTAATTTGTATCTTGTGACAAAACTAGTATCAATGTAACACTTTACAACGAACTACCTTTAACTATTTGTCACTTATACATGATATATTCTTAGCTCTTCCAAAGCTCACAAGAATTTCTTTACTATTGTCCAATGATCATCTTATGAATCATTCTGGTATATGCTCATAACATTTAGAGCATATGACATATCTGGATGTGTACATCTCAAAGAATGATTGATCAAAATATTCTTGTGATTTCACCAAGTGTCAAAACACTTGAATCTCGTGTCAACACACTTGAATCTTGATTTATTCCTTTCCGTGCGTCAAGAACCTTTCTTGTTGTTTGCATATTGAACTCATTCAACATCTCATCTATGTACATTTGGCAAAACCATATTAGCGCCTCAATCTATTCATATAGACATTGATGCCTAATTCTTGGGTTATGCCTAAGTCTTTCATCGAAATGAAATTCTTAACCTGTGTAAATAAAAGATACATCATTTCTAATCAACAATATGTCTTTCAGATAATGTATTAGAAATATGTCTTAGCGCTCCCACTTAATGTCTTGCAAAATGCAAACATCTTCATCGTCTCTGAAGATTCCAACTCCGCGATGCTCACTTCAACCATTGAAGTTTTGCATACTCTTTTAGCATCCTTTGAATTAACAAAACCCTTTGGATCGTGTCATGTACACGTCCTAGGTAACCATTCTATTAGAAGAACTTGTTTTGTTTGTTCAACTACCATATACCAAAATATATGTAGTGGTTGCTACATTAATCCGTCCAGACTAAATATCGCTATGAAAGATCAAATCTTATCATAGTCAATTCCTTGAACATTGTCGTAAACTCTTTCTGACATGTCGACTATTTCATAGATTTGAAACATCCATGTCTATTTCTTTATAGATCCAAACACGACCGATAGGCTTCACGCCTTTCCAGAGGGTCTTCCAAGTTTAGAAACTTGATTTCTCGTGTATGGATACTATCACGGATTCTATGACTTCTAGTCATTTTATGGAGTCAGGGCCCATCATCGCTTCTTTGCATGTAGTCGGTTCATCTTTGTCAAAACAATAACGACTTGATTATCAAATCACACTATTTCATTCTTACCGACCCACACGGTTCAATAGGAACTCTAATCTCCGAGATCACACTTTTTATAATCACGGGAGCCATGAGCATTGTGGCCGCCACCGGGACACTTTCCGGCGCTGCGCTACTTAGCACATATAGCTAAGGTTCAACAACCTTATCAAAGTTCTATTGTCCTCCCACTTAACTTTTCGTGAAAAAATCCTTCTCAAGAAACTTGACGTTCCAAGTGACAAACTCTTTTGTCCTCGGTGTTATGGAGAAATTCCTAACAAATTCTTTGGGATAACCTACAAAGACGTGCTTATCCGACTTTGGTTGTAAACATTTTACTTATGCATAGCATACCAAAATTTAAGAAAAGACAATTCGGGTTTTATCCCAAACCATAACTCATATGGTGTCATTTCAACGGATCACGATGGTGCTCTTTTCAGTGTAAAAGCGGTAGTCTCTAAAGCTTCAATCCTTAAAACATAATGGCAGTTTTATAAATGACACCTTTGATCTTACCATGTCAAACATGGTTTCATTACATATCTTGAACACTCCATACTCCTATGGTGTTTTGGGAAATGCAAATCCATGGAACGATTCCTCAAATCTTAGGTGTTTTGCTAAACTTGTAACTCAAACATCTTTCTTTATGATCCAATCATAAACTCTTTTATTTTCTTGTTACAATGATTTTCCACTTCATCTTGAAAGTCTTTGAACATTTTTCAAATGTTTCATACTTCTTCCTTATTGAGTAAGTATACATATACTCACTCAAATCTTTGGACAAAGCATATGAAGTTGAAATCCATCGCCCACGACCACACATAATGGACTATATACATCAATATGTACAAATTCCAATCAGTTAGTCGTCCGTTCCTCTTTTGGCCTACGAACGGAGTTTTAATTATCTCCAGGAAAGTATTACAAGCGTCATTTGATCCAAATCAAAGACTCCAAAAATCCATCAACATGGAGTTTCTTCATGTATCCCTTTCAATATAATTTAAACGACGATGTCACTTCGCAAATGATCTTTCAATCATTTGTCTTGCGACATTTTAGCATTAGTTTTATGGTCATTATTTCTCCAACCAGACTTGTATATCATCCATCTATTATGGAATACGGTAATTATTTGAACAACCTTTTGTCGTCATAATACCTGATCAAAATAACAATTATTGAAACAAATCTTGAAGGCAAGCTTTGATGTTAACGAGCAACACAACAACCCTTTGTTTGTTTTCGATGAACATCATCACATATTATCTTGCTAGTTACTTAGGCCATTGCAGTTCATGAATTGTGTTGTCCTGTATGACACTTCATACCAACCAATTCGGTATCCAATACCGGAGAACCACATTGTTTAACAAGCAAGGAATACAACCATAACATGTATATCTTCTATATGCCTAAGTTGGACATCTCCAACCTTTTATTTTTTGCCAAATATTTTATAGATTCTCTTTCAACAATTCCTTTTCTTTTAAAAGAATCTATCAACATCAATAGTGATGTCATTCACATGACACATAGTACAAAGTGTGTATAGTCAAATACCAATACCTTTGGACTTGCACTTTGAAGTGGATCACCTTCATCAAATGTTTGGCATTCTTTCAAAATTCCATTCTTTAGTAATCTTTTAGTGTAGTAAACATTTTACTTACATCTTCTATTCATCCTTATCATGACAACTTTCATGATCAAGCTACTATAGCTTATAAAGGTGAATTGCGAGTATAATGTTTCTTTTTCAAAACCTTTGGAGGATTAGGACGACTAGCGTCTCCAACCTTCACAAATTTCCATCAAATATGAGGACGTATACTCTATCATGTTGTAACCAACACATTCTTTTAGATATCGCAATACCTTTCACATATGATGGTTTCTGAAACATTTCTTTCAGCTCTTAGATAAACTTGATATTAAAAACAATCTTTTGAGTATCAAGAATCATGGAGGCAAACATGATACTTTAGATACTAACATTGGAATTCTTACTCTTGATTTAATACTACTTATTAAACTTCATGGAGTAAATAGAGTTTGCTGAAAGTTTACAATAGGACTTATAAACTTTAAATTGACATTCAAAACAATACGATACCAGTTCGTAAAGTAAATATCTAGAATTTCTATAGTTCTACTATCTCAACTATAACTAAGCGTAAGGTGGTGAACGGATGCCAATGACTACAACAAACTATGCAAATTCACTTTGATTGTGTTTATGATAAATTGAGTTCGACTAATCCAAATTACAAATGAACTCCCACTCAAAACAACATCCCTCGAGTTGTTTTAGTGATTACATGAACCAAATCCACTACACCAAGTCCGATCATCACGTGAGATGATGTAGCTTTAAAGGCGAACAATCAACATGTTCATCATATCATCCATATGACTCATGCTTTACCTTTCGGTATTCCGTGTTCCGAGACCATGTCTGTACATGCTAGGCTCGTCAAGGTTAACCTTAGTTTCCGCATGTGCAAATATGGCTTGCACCCATTGTATGCACACGTAGAGTCTATCACACCCGATCATCACGAGATGCTTCGAAACGACGAGTCTTAGCAACGGTGCCAACTAAGGACGAACACTTTATTACTTGATATTTAGTGAGAGGGATCATCTTATAATGCTACCGTCGCGATCTAAGCAATACAAGATGCATAAAGGATTAACCTCACAGGCAATTCATAATTAGTGTGATATGATATGGCCCTTTCCTCTTGCGCCTTTGATCTCCATCTCCAAAGCACGGACATGATCTCCATCATCACCAGCATTGCGTCAAGGTCCGTGGCGCCGCTTCATGGTTGTCCATCATCACTAGCAACTATTACAACTACTTGGAATAAAGCTATTACAAGATGAATAGACACGCAGGTCTTAACAGAATTAAAGACAACCATTAGGCTCCTGCCGGTTGCCATATTACAACAAGGATCATTGCATACATCAAATACAATCATAATCACATGATGGCCATATCACATCACAAAACCCCTGCAAAAACAAGTTAGACGCCTCTAATATTCTTTGCATGTTTTACATGGTTTGGGGCTTTCGCATAAGATCGATCTTACCTACGAATAAGGACCACAACGTTGATACAAGTGTTGTTAGATGCTCATTGTAAATTGAATCTTAACTATGGTGGGAGAGACAGACACCCGCAAAGCCACTTGTGCAAAGCAAGTTGCACGACAAGCGTGGAGCAAGTCTCATGTGCGATGACATGTAATGTTAGCCCAAGCTGCTTCATCCCACCATGCCGCAAGATGTAAAGTACACGCTAAGACACCGACAACAAAAGCATCAACGCCCACAAAAACATTGTGTTCTACTCGTGCAACAGATCTACGCATAGATACGGCTCTGATACCACTGATGGGTTCCTAGCATGGAAAACAAAAAATTTCTACCGCAAGAACGAAGAAAAGCCAGAGTCTAATCTAGATAAAAGCCAAGATCTAATCTATTAGTCATGTGCAACGAGATAGATCTACTAACCCTTGTAGATCTGAAAGCGTTACGAGATTGGATCTCGTGGTTGATGCAGTCGATCACTTGCCGATCTCAAGATCGTGTGGACGATCCTTCCGGCGTCGCGTTCCGGCAGCGCTTCCGCAGTCGGTCAAGTGGACGATCCTTCCGGCGCCGCGTTTCGGCAGCGCTTCCGCAGTCGGTCACACGTGCGGAGTCGAAGCAGACCTTCCTCTCCTCGTTCCAGCGAGCAGCGGAGGTAGTAGATCTTCTCTACGGAATCATAGCAGCGCAACGGCGTGGTGGTGGTGGTGGAGTAGAGAATTCTGCAGGGCTTCGCCTATGCCTGTGCAGAAGAAAGGAGGAGGAGAGAGGCGGCAGAGATTGGAGTTATGTGGAGCAGGGGCAAGGGGTGGCGCCTCCCCCTTCTATTTAAAGGAGGGAGGGCGCCTGGGGATGGGGAGTCCTAGTAGGACTCCCCACCTCCTTGGGCCGGCGGATTGGTGAGGGGGAGGAGTCCTCCTCCCCCACGACTCCTTGTCTTGACCCACCAGGACTCCTTGATCCCTATCTTGATTTTCAAGAAAACTCCAAGATATCTTCCAGAACCTTCCGGAACATTCCGAAACCTTCTAGAATCCTCATACAAACACTCCACAACATTTCCTAACTCAGAAAATGATCCCCAATATATGAATCTTATTCTCCGGACAATTCCGGATCTCCTCGTGATGTCCCGGATCCATTCCGAGACTCCGAACAACATTCGGTCTCCAACGCACATTCCATATCTACTTAAAACAACTTCGAACCTTAAGTGTGTCACCCTACGGTTCGTGAATATGTAGACATGACAAAGACACATCTCCTATCAATAACCATCAGCGGGACCTGGAGATCCATAATGGCTCCCACATACTCAACGATGACTTCGTGATCGATTGAACCATTTACATACGAAACCAATTCCCTTTGTCTCGCGATATTATACTTATCCGAGGCATGATCGTCAGCATCTCCATACCTAGTTCTACCTCGTTACTAATAAGTACTCTTTACTCGTTCCGTGATATGTCATCCCTTCTGACCTAGTCACATGCTTGCAAGCTAACTAGATGACATTCCACCGAGAGGGCCCAGAGCATATCTATCCGTCATATGGATGGACAAATCCCAATCTTGGTCCATGCGCTTCAACACATACTTTCAGAATACCCAATGACACCTTTATGACCACCCAGTTACGAAGCGGTGTTTGATGTCATCAAAGTACCCATCCGGTGATGGTGATTAACAAAACCTCATGGTCGAAGGATTAGGTTACTATGCATTTAAAAGCTTACAACAATACGAACTTAATGACTTGATCTTATGCTACGCTTACTATGGGTGTGTGTCCATCACATCATTCTCCTAATGATATAACCTTGTTATTAATCACATCCTAATGTCCACGATCAGGAAACCATGATCATCAATTAATCAACAAGCTAGTTCAACAAGAGGCTTACTAGGGACTCTCTTATGTTTACCAAACACACATGTATTAGTGTTTCCTAATAATACAATTATAGCATGGGATGTAAACATTCATCATAAACACAAAGATATAATAATAATCACTTTTATTATTGCCTCTTGGGCACATCTCCAACAGTCTCCCACTTGCACTAGAGTCAATAATGCAGATTACATGGTAATATACCGAACACCCATGGCGTTCTTGTGTTGGTCATGCTTTGCCCTAGGGAGAATTTTAGTCAACGGATCTGCCACATTCAGATCAGTGTGTACTTTGCAAATCTTTATGTCACCATCTCGGACATACTCGCGAATAGCGTGGAAACGTAGCTTGATGTGCTTCAGCTTGCTATGTGACCTTGGCTCATGTGCATTAGCTATGGCACCTGTGTTGTCACAGTAGATGGCCATCGGGTCCAACGCACTGGGAACCACGCCAAGTTCAGTAATGAATTCCTTCATCCAAACGGCTTCTTGTGCAGCCTCCGAAGCAGCTATGTATTCCGATTCAGTTGAAGATTTCGCCACAACGCTTTGCTTCGCACTCCTCCAGCTCACTGCAGCACCATTCAAAATAAATACGTATCCCGACTGTGACTTTGAGTCATCCGGATCGGTGTTCCAACTAGCATCGGTGTAACCGTTTACAACAAGCTGTTCATCACCTCCATAAGAAAGAACCATATCCTTAGTCCTATTTAGGTACTTTAGGATATTCTTGACCGCTGTCTAGTGCTCCATTCCAGGATCACTTTGATATCTGCTAGTCAAACTAACAGCATGTGCTATATCCGGTCTTGTACACAGCATGGCATACATGATAGAACCTATGGCCGAGGCATAGGGAATATTGTTCATCTTTTCTCTATCTTCTGCCGTAGCTGGACTTTGAGTCTTACTCAAGGTCTTACCTGACAACATGGGCACAAACCCTTTCTTGCTATCTTCCATTCTAAACTTCTTTAGAACTTTGTCCAAGTATGTACTTTGTGAAAGCGCTATTAGGCGTCTTGATCTATCTCTATAAATCTTGATGCCTAGAATGTATGCCGCTTCACCAAGATCCTTCATTGAAAAACTATTATTCAAATAGGTTTTGACGCTATTAAGAAGTTCTATATCATTCCCAATCAACAATATGTCATCTACATATAGTACTAGGAATGCTACAGAGCTCCCACTCACTTTCTTGTAAATACAAGCTTCTCCATAAGTTTGTATAAATCCAAAGTTTTTGATTACTTTATCAAAACGTTGATTCCAACTCCGGGATGCTTGCTTCAGTCCATAAATGGAGCGCTGAAGCTTGCATACCTTGTCAGCATCTTTAGGATCGACAAAACCCTTGGGTTGTACCATATACAACTCTTCCTCAATGTCACCATTAAGGAACGCCGTTTTGACATCCATCTGCCAAATCTCATAATCGAAATATGCAGCAATTGCTAACAAAATCCTCACAGACTTTAGCTTCGCTACTGGTGAGAATGTCTCATCATAGTCAACTCCTTGAATTTGTCGGAACCCTTTCGGGACAAGTCAAGCTTTATAGATGGTAACATTACCATCAGCATCTGTTTTTCTCTTGAAAATCCATTTGTTCTCGACAGCCTTACGGCCATCCGGTAAGTCCACCAAAGTCCACACTTGGTTTTCGTACATGGATCCCATTTTGGATTTCATGGCTTCTAGCCATTTGTCGGAATCTGGGCTCACCATAGCTTCTTCATACGTCGCAGGGTCATCAGCGTTGTCCACCAACATGACATTCAAGGTAGAGTCATACCAATCAGGAGTGGTACGAACCCTCGTTGACCTGCGAGGTTCAGCAGTAACTTCGTTTGAAGTTTCATGATCATTATCATTAGCTTCCTCTCCAATTGGTGCAGTCGGCACAAAAACATCTTCCAGTGCTGCGCTACTCTCAAATCCGAGAGAAGTTTCAATAACCTCATTGAGTTCTACTTTGCTTCCAGTCACCTCCTTTGAGAGAAACTCCTTCTCAAGAAAGGATCCATTCTTTGCAACAAAAACTTTGCCTTCGGATCTATGATAGAAGGTATACCCAATTGTTTCTTTAGGGTATCCTATGAAGACGCATTTCTCCGCTTTGGGTTCTAGCTTATCAGGTTGTAACTTCTTTACATATGCTTCGCAACCCCAAACTTTAAGGAACGACAACTTAGGTTTCTTACCAAACCACAATTCGTACGGTGTCGTTTCAACGGATTTAGATGGTGCCCTATTTAAAGTGAATGCGGCTGTCTCTAAAGGATAGCCCCAAAACGATAGCGGTAAATCTGTAAGAGACATCATAGACCGAACCATATCTAAGAGAGTTCGATTACGATGTTCGGACACACCATTACGCTGTGGTATTCCCGGCGGTGTCAACTGCGAAAGTATTCCACATTTCTTTAAATGCACGCCAAACTCATAACTCAGATATTCACCTATGCGATCAGAACGCAGAAACTTAATCTTCTTGTTACGATGATTTTCCACTTCACTTTGAAATTCCTTAAACTTCTCGAAAGTTTCGGACTTATGTTTCATAAAGTAGACATACCCATATCTACTTAAGTCATCCGTGAAAGTGAGAAAATAACGATATCCACCACGCGATGCTACACTCATTGGACCGCACACATCGGTATGTATTATTTCCAATAAGTCTGTAGCTCGCTCCATTATTCCAGAGAATGGAGTCTTAGTCATTTTTCCCATTAGACATGCTTCGCATCTTTCAACTGATTCAAAATCAAGTGATTCAAGAAGTCCATCAGAATGGAGTTTCTTCATACGCTTCACTCCAATGTGACCAAGACGACAGTGCCACATGTATGTAGAATTATCATTTAATTTTATTCGTTTAGCATCTATGTTGTGAACATGTGTATCACTACTATCGAGATTCAGTAAGAATAAACCATTCATCTCAGGTGCATTACCATAAAATATATTACTCATATAAATCGAACAACCTTTATTCTCGGACTTAAAAGAGTAACCGTCTCGCAATAAACAGGATCCAGATATAATGTTCATGCTTAACGCAGGCACCAAATAACAATTATTTAAATTTAAAACTAATTCCGAAGGTAGATGTAGAGGGAGCATGCCGACGGCGATCACATCAACCTTGGAGCCATTTCCAACGTGCATCGTCACCTCGTCTCTTGCCAGTCTTCGTTTATTCCGCAGCTCCTGTTTCGAGTTACAAATATGAGCAACCAAACCAGTATCAAATACCCAGGCACTACTACGATTACTAGTAAGATACACATCTATAACACATATATCAAATATACCTTTCTTCTTGATGTTGCCGTTCTTCAGATCCGCCAGGTACTTGGGGCAGTTACGCTTCCAGTGACCAGCACCCTTGCAGTAGAAGCACTCAGTCTCAGGTTTAGGACCAGCCTTGGGCTTCTTAGCAGGTGCGGCAACTTTCTTGCCGTCCTTCTTGAAGTTGCCCTTGTTCTTAGGCTTGCCCTGTCTCTTGAAATTGGTGGTCTTATTGACCATCAACACTTGGTGCTCCTTCTTGATCTCCACTTCAGCAGTTTTCAGCATGGACGATAGTTCAGGCAACGTTTTGTTCATGCAGTGCATATTGTAGTTCATCACAAAGTTCTTGTAACTTGGTGGTAGTGATTGAAGGAGACGGTGAATCCCCAATTCATTAGGAATCGATATTCCCAACTCTTGGAGCTTGTTTGCGTACCCAGACATGGTGAGCACGTGCTCGCTAACGGAGCTTCCTCCTTCCATCTTACAGTTAAAGAACTTTTCGGAGGCCTCATAGCACTCCATGGCCGCGCGAGTCTCAAAAATTAGCCTGAGCTCCTTAATGATCTCGAACGGGTCGTGGTGCTCAAAACGCTTCTGGAACTCCGCTTCTAAACCGTACAGGATGGCACACTGAACTGTGGAGTAATGATTTTCTGAGTGGCGTAAACATTCTTTACGTCATCGGTGGCATCATCTGCAAGTGGGTCACCTAGCGGTGCTTCGAGCACATAGGTCAACTGACCAGCCCTGAGGACGATCTTCAGTCCACGGAAACAGTCCGTGAAATTGCTTCCATTGTTTTTAAGCTTTTCTTTCTCTAGGAACGCATTGAAATTGATGGAGGGGGTCGCCATAATCTACAACAATTTGCAAGTAGTTTAGACTAAGTTTATGACAAATTGAGTTCAAATTTAATACTTAAGTTAACTAGGTGAACTCCCACTCAAAACAACATCCCTCACATTGTCTTAGTGATTACACTAACCAAGTCCACTACACCAAGTCCGATCTTCACGAGAGAAGATGTAGTTTCATCGGCGAACAATCTTCATGTTCATCATATCATTTATATGACTCATGCTCTACCTTTTGGTATTCCGTGTTCTGAGACCATGTCTGTACATGCTAGGCTCGTCAAGATAACCTTAGTTTCCGCATGTGCAAATCTGGCTTGCACCCGTTGTATGCACACGTAGAATCTATCACATCCGATCATCACGAGATGCTTCGAAACGACGAGTCTTAGCAACGGTGCCAACTAAGGGTGAACACTTTATTACTTGATATTTAGTGAGAGGGATCATATTATAATGCTACCGTCGCGATCTAAGCAATACAAGATGCATAAAGGATTAACCTCACAGGCAATTCATAATTAGTGTGATATGATATGGCCCTTTCCTCTTGCGCCTTTGATCTCCATCTCCAAAGCACGGACATGATCTCCATCATCACCAGCATTGCGTCAAGGTCCGTGGCGCCGCTTCATGGTTGTCCATCATCACTAGCAACTATTACAACTACTTGGAATAAAGCTATTACAAGATGAATAGACCCGCAGGTCTTAACGGAATTAAAGACAACCATTAGGCTCCTGCCGGTTGCCATATTACAACAAGGATCATTGCATACATCAAATACAATCACAATCACATGATGGCCATATCACATCACAAAACCCCTGCAAAAACAAGTTAGACGCCTCTAATTTTCTTTGCATGTTTTACGTGGTTTGGGGCTTTCGCATAAGACCGATCTTACCTACGAACAAGAACCACAACGTTGATACAAGTGTTGTCAAGATGCTCATTGTAAATTGAATCTTAACTATGGTGGGAGAGACAGACACCCGCAAAGCCACTTGTGCAAAGCAAGTTGCACGTCAAGCGTGGAGCAAGTCTCATGTGCGATGACATGTAATGTTAGCCCGAGCCGCTTCATCCCACCATGCCGCAAGATGCAAAGTACACGCTAAGACACCGACAACAAAAGCATCAACGCCCACAAAAACATTGTGTTCTACTCGTGCAACAGATCTACGCATAGATACGACTCTGATACCACTGATGGGTTCGTAGCATGGAAAACAAAAATTTTCTACCGCAAGAACGAACAAAACCCAGATCTAATCTAGATAAAAGCCAAGATCTAATCTATTAGACATGAGCAACGAGATAGAAAGGAACTAACCCTCGTAGATCCGAAAGCGTTAACGAGATTAGATCTCGTGGTTGATGTAGTCGATCACTTGCCGATCTCAAGATCGTGTGGACGATCCTTCCGGCGTCGCGTTCCGGCAGCGCTTCCGCAGTCGGTCAAGTGGACGATCCTTCCGGCGCCGCGTTTCGGCAGCGCTTCCGCAGTCGGTCACACGTGCGGAGTCGAAGCAGACCTTCCTCTCCTCGTTCCAGCGAGCAGCGGAGGTAGTAGATCTTCTCCACGGAATCATAGCAGTGCAACGGCGTGGTGGTGGTGGTGGACTAGAGAATTCTGCAGGGCTTCGCCTATGCCCGTGCAGAAGAAAGGAGGAGGAGAGAGGTGGCAGAGATTGGAGTTATGTGGAGCAGGGGCAAGGGGTGGCGCCTCCCCCTTCTATTTAAAGGAGGGAGGGCGCCTGGGGAGGGGGAGTCCTTGGGCCGGCGGATTGGGGAGGGGGGAGGAGTCCTCCTCCCCCACGACTCCTTGTCTTGACCCACCAGGACTCCTTGATCCCTATCTTGATTTTCAAGCAAACTCCAAGATATCTTCCAGAACCTTCCGGAACATTCCGAAACCTTCTAGAATCCTCATACAAACACTCCACAACATTTCCTAACTCAGAAAATGATCCCCAATATATGAATCTTATTCTCCGGACAATTCCGGATCTCCTCGTGATGTCCCGGATCCATTCCGAGACTCCGAACAACATTCGGTCTCCAACGCACATTCCATATCTACTTAAAACAACTTTGAACCTTAAGTGTGTCACCCTACGGTTCGTGAATATGTAGACATGACAAAGACACATCTCCTATCAATAACCATCAGCGGGACCTGGAGATCCATAATGGCTCCCACATACTCAACGATGACTTCGTGATCGATTGAACCATTTACATACGAAACCAATTCCCTTTGTCTCGCGATATTATACTTATCCGAGGCATGATCGTCAGCATCTCCATACCTAGTTCTACCTCGTTACTGATAAGTACTCTTTACTCGTTCCGTGATATGTCATCCCTTCTGACCTAGTCACATGCTTGCAAGCTAACTAGATGACATTCCACCGAGAGGGCCCAGAGCATATCTATCCGTCATATGGATGGACAAATCCCAATCTTGGTCCATGCGCTTCAACACATACTTTCAGAATACCCAATGACACCTTTATGACCACCCAGTTACGAAGCGGTGTTTGATGTCATCAAAGTACCCATCCGGTGATGGTGATTAACACAACCTCATGGTCGAAGGATTAGGTTACTATGCATTTAATAGCTTACAGCAATACGAACTTAATGACTTGATCTTATGCTACGCTTACTATGGGTGTGTGTCCATCACATCATTCTCCTAATGATATAACCTTGTTATTAATCACATCCTAATGTCCATGATCAGGAAACCATGATCATCAATTAATCGACAAGCTAGTTCAACAAGAGGCTTACTAGGGACTCTCTTATGTTTACAAAACACACATGTATTAGTGTTTCCTAATAATACAATTATAGCATGGGATGTAAACATTAATCATAAACACAAAGATATAATAATAATCACTTTTATTATTGCCTCTTGGGCATATCTCCAACACCTCCCCCATCTATTTAAAGGAGGGAGGGTGCCTTGGGAGGGGGAGTCCTAGTTGGACTCCCCACCTCCTTGGCCGGCGGATTGGGGAGGGGGGGAGGAGTCCTCCTCCCCCACAACTCCTTGTCTTGACCCACCAGGACTCCTTGATCCCTATCTTGATTTTCAAGCAAACTCCAAGAAATCTTCTAGAACCTTCCGGAACATTCCGAAACCTTCTAGAATCCTCATACAAATACTCCGGAACATTTCCTAACTCAGAAAATGATCCCCAATATATGAATCTTATTCTTCGGACAATTCCGGATCTCCTCGTGATGTCCTGGATCCAATCTGAGACTCCGAACAACATTCGGTCTCCAATGCACATTCCATATCTACTTAAAACAACTTCGAACCTTAAGTGTGTCACCCTACGGTTCGTGAATATGTAGACATGACAGAGACACATCTCCTATCAATAACCATCAGCGGGACCTGGAGATCCATAATGGCTCCCACATACTCAACGATGACTTCGTGATTGATAGAACCATTTACATATGAAACCAATTCCCTTTGTCACGCGATACTATACTTATCTGAGGTTTGATCGTCGGTATCTCCATACCTAGTTCTACCTCGTTACTGACAAGTACTCTTTACTCGTTCCGTGATATGTCATCCCTTGTGACCCAGTCACATGCTTGCAAGCTAACTAGATGACATTCCACCGAGAGGGCCCAGAGCATATATATCCGTCATATGGATGGACAAATCCCGATCTTGGTCCATGCGCTTCAACACATACTTTCAGAATACCCAGTGACACCTTTATGACCACCCAGTTACGAAGCGGTGTTTGATGTCATCAAAGTACCCATCCGGTGATGGTGATTAACATAACCTCATGGTCGAAGGATTAGGTTACTATGTATTTTAAAGCTTATAGCAAACGAACTTAATGACTTGAACTTATGCTATGCTTACTACGGGTGTGTGTCCATCACATCATTCTCCTAATGATATGATCTTGTTACTAACGACATCCAATGTCCATGATCAGGAAACCATGATCATCCATTAATCAACAAGCTAGTTTAACAAGAGGCTTACTAGGGACTCTTTTATGTTTACAAAACACACAAGTATTAATGTTTCCGGTTAATACAGTTATAGCATGGGATGTTAACATTTATTATAAACATAAAGATATAATAATAACCACTTTATTATTGCCTCTTGGGCATATATCCAACAGGGATACCCACGTAAAGTCCACTCCACCAGAAAGGCGGTTGAGTTGGGCAAGTGAGAAATCCCGTCTCCCGGTCTCAGAAATACCCAAAAAATCCAACTTTTTATCTCTCACACAATCAACAAAAAACAAATGTTTAGCGAAGTCACGAAGACCTCTGCTATTTGAGAACATGCCATTCATGGAGAAACAATAGTAGATTTGGATACACGAGTCTGTTTATGAGACTTCAGGTTTTTAGATTTTCGACCAGAAGCTTTTAGCTCATATAATGCGCCCAGCTCAGTCTCATCATAAACCACGTCTGACACTTCACCAACTAAGTGAGCGAGGAGTTGACCATCTACTGTGGCATGCAACTCCTCCTCCTCCGTTGATAAAGAATCAGGAACAACTGGGACCTTAGGAGTAACCGTTAGACGATCAACCTCTATACGTCTCAGAACAAAACTCGAAAAATTAATTTCCTTTTCAGATCTACCCATGCTAATACCAACATTGGCAAGCTTATCAACAATAACAGGGGTTGAAAAAGAAAGGAAAGATGGGGACGAATAAGATATACCATGAGAATCCAGATTCTTCTCAGCCTTCCTTCGCATGGCCTTGGCCAACGAATCCTCATCCGTAACCGACGCCCCGAGTGCATCAGTACCATGTCTGGAGCTCCTGCGCGCCGATACCTCCATCATCGGAGGCACAAGATGGCCACATGCAGCCCCGCTTGGGCTGCAAGGCGACGCAAGAGGCGGGGAACCCGACCCCTCCTAGGCCAAGTCCCCGCACATGTGCTGCCCTACCTGGGCATCGATCGTCGGGTGCCCCGCCTGGGCCCCCGAGCCCGCCACCACCTCTCTAGGAGCCCCCAAAGCCATGGCCGCTAGCCCCTGAAAGAACATTTCATGTTTTCCTATGTTTTGCGTGTTAGATAACAATACTATGGAGACTTTTCATGTGTGCTAAGTGTGCAGGAGGTTTTGAGGGGGGGCGGATAATCCGCCCCTCCAAGGGCCGGATAATCCGGCCTACCTCATCTCTCAAGGAAGCCAAGGTGCGTCGCTCTATGTCCAGTCGGATTTTCTCCCGGAAAATCCGAACTAGGGCGGTTTTTCCTCCTCAGGCCAGATAATCCGGGTTTCGCAAGGGCCGGATAATCCGGCCCCCAGTTTTCGAGCAAAAGGAGCCAAGGCGTGTCGCTCGGTATCCGGTCGGATTTTCTCCCGGAAAATCCGAACTTGGGCGGTTTTTCTTCCCTAGGCCGGATAATCCGGCCTTCGCATAGGGACGGATAATCCGGCCCCCAGAAGTTGATCAAGGGCAAGCTCGGAGCGTCTCACTGTGAGGGGGCAGATTATCTGCCGGATATTCCGAGTCTGGGGCGGTGTTTCCCCAGACCGGATAATCCGGCCCTCACTTGGGCCAAATAATCTGGCCCCCAAAGTGTGCAACGACTGGTTTTTGGAAGGGGTATAAGTACCCCTTCTTCCCCAACATTCAGATCTCTTAATTCATTCGAATTTGACCAGACCCTGTGCAAGAGCTCTAAATCTCGATCTCCCACTTCAACCACCCGAAGATCTTGATCTTTGGTGGAATTGAAGGAGGAGAAGTTCATCATCAACATCAAGAATCAAGCACTTCAATTCCTCTCCATTCACTTGGAGAAATCCCTGATCTAGTATTCTTGTCAATACCTAGATCTTGTTATTGTATTTGACAACTTTGTTCTTGTGGCAGCTTGTTGTCATTTCGGGAGCCTCCAAGTTGTTGTGGAGTTGTTGCCCCGCTAGTTGTGTAAAGGCGCCGGTGCCCGCCTCGAAGGGTACCTATAGTGGAAGGTGGATCAGGCCTGTTGTGGCGAGATCCATCGGAGAACAGGGTGAGGCCTTTTGTGGCGTGGTGGTCTTAGTACCGCCCACCCCTCCAACACAGATGTACTTCCCTTAACAAGGAAGGAACTGCGGTAAAACAAATCATGTGTCTCCGCGTGCTTCACTTCGGTTTACTCGTTCCTCTTCCACTCGCTCTTTACTCGCTAGTAGATAGGTTTGCATATAGGGAAATTCCACCCAATAGTCTATCTAGAGAATTTACCCTTTGTGCTAAGCCTAAAACTGAAAAGAATTAAAATTTTGTGTAGCACCTATTCACCCCCCTCTAGGTGCCCATACGATCCATTTCAATTGGTATCAGAGCCCCGACTCTTAATTCGGGCTTAACCGCCTAAGAGTAGTATGGGTACCAAGGAAGATGGAAATGAGGCTGTGGATAAGGTCACAATGGATGATCTCAAGTCGTTGGAAACAACCTTGTTGAAATCCTTTGAGGCCAAGATGGAGGAGATGAATCAAATGATTGCTCGCCTTACATCATCCATAGCCCCATCTCCATCCTCCTTTGAGGCTCCCACACCATCATCTAAGGAAAAGGGTAACACCGGATCCAAGGATGATGATGTGGAAGGCGAAAAACTAAATGGCTCCACCTCTAAAAAGGGAAATGGTAAGGAGGAATATAGTGAGGTTCGCCACGTATATTCCCCCGACCCACCTATCCCTCATCCTCATATAAACAATAGGGGTGATCCACCCAAGCTCACTGCATCTTCTTTTAACCAATGGCAATTCCTAATGAAATCTCATGTTTGCAGCTCCTCTATTGAATTGTGGAGGATTATCGAAGAAGGTCTTCATATTGGAGATCAAACCAATCTAACGAGAAGGGAAGTTGTGGATAGCCAGTTGAATGCCACCGCTCTTCACATGATACAGCTGGGTGTGGGTCCCAAGGACATGCCACACATTGAACATCTCAACACAGCTAAAGAGGCATGGGATGCTCTTACGGACCTTTTCGTTGGAAACGAAAGCATGAGAAGAAACAGGTATGATGCCCTTAGTAATGAAGCTGAGGGATTCTACATGTTGGATGGTGAAAACCATGAGGACATGTATAGAAGACTCAAGGGCATCGCTACAACATTTCGGAAGCATGGGGCCACTCACATTGATGATGCATGGATAAAAAGAAAATATGTGAGTGCCTTAATGCCTTTCGAGCCAACGGATTTGAAGAGCCTGCAAGGTAGACACAACTATCATCAAATGACATCCAACGAAGTCATGCAAGAAATGGCGTCATTCAAAGTGGCGGCAAAGAATGCTAAAGATGCCCGTGCTCGGGCCATTGGGATGCAAAAGGGTGTTAATGTGGCTCTCAAAACCAATGTTGTTGAACAAGAGGAAGATGAAGGAGTTTTTGAGGGGGTATCCATGGACTGCCCCGATGAGGTCAAACGTGCTCATGGTGGGTACATGGCATTCTATGCAAGGAACTTTTGGAAGGACCCTGCCAAAGCCAAGTCTGATCTTGAGCGCAAGAACGGGTCAAATGGAAGAAGAGAAAGTGGCCTAAGATTGAGAACTTGCTTCAACTGTGGAGATAGAATGCACTTTGTTGCCGAATGTCCTTATCAAAATAGGGAAGACAATGGTGGCAGGCTCATTCTTAAAGAGAAATCTAAAGCTCCTAAGAAGAAGCCGTTTATTAAGAAGAATGGCCCTTTCAAGAAGCAACCCAAGATTGTCCTTGTAGCTCAAGAGGAATACTCCTCCACAAGTGAAGATGAAGAGGAAGATGATAGTTCCCGTGAAGTGGCTGCTATAGCCACCACATCAACTCCCTCCTCTCTCTTCGACTCGCCAAACGAGAATGCCATCAACAACAATGCCACTTGCCTAATGGCAAGAGGATCCGAGGTATCAACTTCTAGCTCTTCATTTCCTAAGACTAACGTAATTTTGGATATGGATGATCATGACAGTCTTGTAATGAAAGAAGAAGTTATTGCCTTGGATACCTTTTTCACTAACCTACAAGGTGAGCACAAACTCCATTTTGATGCTCTTATGAGTCAACTTGCTCAAGCGAAGATCTCCTTGAAGAAAAGGGCAGAATTGAAAGAGAAGATGCCTTGGAGATAGCTTCTTTGAAGAATGCCTTGGAAGAGGAAGAGGAAGCTCGAGTTTCTTTGGAAGAAAGACTCGAATCCCTTGAGGGGTCACAAGAAGAAGTTGTATCTCAGCTCATTAAAGAATGTGACCATGCTCTTGCCAAGGTAAAAAACTAAAGAAAGAAAAGATTGATTTTGGGGCTGTTCATGCTAGACTTGTGGAGAAGTTTGATGATCTTGAAAGTGCTCACAAGGCATTGAAGAGTGATCATTCTACTCTAAATGAGTCTCATGACCAGCTCCAAACTCAATTGAAACACTATGATGTGCCAAGTACCTCCACTTCATCCTTTGGAAAAGAAGATCCTGCAAGAAGTTCTCAAACAAAGGTAAAGGGGTTATTGATGAGATACTGAGCAGGCAAAGGACAAACAATAGTAAAGAAGGCCTTGGTTACATACCCAAAATAAAGAGCAAGAAAAACAACAAGAAGAAGAAGAACAAGACTGCTCAATCGAAGACTATCAACATTACCAATAACAAGACTAATCATGATGGTTTTGCAGGGATCAACAATCCTAACTTTGAACTATATTGTGATTGTTATGGTGATGTTTATGCTAGTTATGTAGGGCCTTATGATTGTTACATTCCTTGGTCTATTTGGGTTCCCAAGACCCTTGTTACTAACATGAGAGGACCCATTGAAAAATGGGTACCTAAAACCAAGAAGTAATTTTCTTGCAGGGCTATGCTTCCGGTGGTTCTAAATGGGTACTTGATAGCGGTTGTACGAGTCATATGACCGGAAGCAAGGAGATCATCACGAAGATGCGGCCAAACCTTGATCACATTACCATCTCCTATGGTGACAAGTCAAAATCTGAGGTATTGGGTCTCGGCAAAGTTGTGGTGGCTCACGATATCTCTCTCGTGGACGTCATACTTGTTGAGACCCTCGGGTATAACTTACTTTCAGTTCATGTCCTTGGTAAGATGGGCTTTGCTGTTTACATTGATGCTGATTTAGTGGTACTCTTGTGGAGCAAGTCTCTAAAAGTCGCTTTCGTGGGATATGTCGAAAACGACATGTACGTGGTGGAATTTTCGGGGAAAACCACTACAGGCCCGATGTGTATTTTTGGAAAGGCTGACGCGGGTTGGCTATGGCATCGCCGACTAGCCCACGTCAATATGAGAACTTTGCAAAGTCTCCACAAGGGTGGCCACATTCTTGGACTAAAAGAAAATGTGTCCTTTGCCAAAGATCGTGTTTGCGGGGCGTGTGTTGAAGGGAAAATGCATGATTCACCTCATCGAAGGAAAACCATTATCTCTTCAAAAGGGATTTTGGAGCTCCTTCATGTGGACCTCTTTGGACCTCCATCTCATGCAAGCCTCGGTGGGAAGAAGTATTGCCTAGTGATTGTTGATGATTACTCAAGATACACTTGGGTTTATTTCTTCAAGTTGAAGAGTGAAACTCAACAAACTGTCATCGACTTCGCCAACGAGGTTCAACGTCAACACAACATCTCCATTCTGGCTATAAGGAGTGATAACGGCTCGGAGTTCAAGAACTACACCTTAAATGAGTTCCTAAGTGAAGAGGGGATAAGACATAAATATTCCGCTGCGTACACCCCTCAACAAAATGGTGTAGCCGAGAGGAAGAATCGAACTCTAATGGACATGGCAAGATCAATGTTAGCCGAATTTAAATCTCCATATAACTTCTGGGCTGAAGCAATCTCTACTGCTTGTCATTCATCCAACCGCTTATACCTCCGCAAGATCTTGGACAAGACTCCGTATGAAATACTTACCGGTAACAAGCCAAACATCTCATACTTTTGGGTATTCGGGTGTAAGTGTTTCTTTCTTATTAAAGGAGTTCGTTTATCTAAGTTTGAATCTAAGGCTCTAGAAGGTATTTTTGTTGGTTATGGTGCCGAATCCCACACTTATATAGTCTACAATAAGCTCTCCGAAACTGTTGTAGAATCTTGTAGTGTGGTGTTCAAGGAAAATGACGGTTCCCGTGCGGAGCAAGTTGGTGTTTGTGATGCAGATGTTGAAATATCCCAAGATGCCATAAGAAGAATGGGTGTGGGATTCTTCCGCCCCATTGAGGAACCCCTTGTGGCGGACCGGGAAGGACAATGCTCTACTCATATAGAGCCCTCATCTATACATACTCAACATGCCCCAACCACGGGGGCAACTTCTACACCATCTCCATCAAATGCTGAAGGTCAAGATGTTCCAGAAAGCTCCAGGACGGATTTTCCGGTTGACACCGGATTATCCAGCCACCCCGCTTTAGCTGACCGTATTGCTCCTGCTGGAGAAGATTTCAACGCAAGCTCCTGGCTGGATTTTCCGGCTGGCCCCGGATTATCCGGCCCCTCGCCAGTTCAAGCAAGTCTCAGGCCTCCTGAAGAAGCTGCGGCAAGTACTCCCAGGCCGGATTATCCGGCCTCTCCATCGGCCGGATTATCCGGCCCTGACTCTCTAGTTCTGCAGCCTCCTGTTACGGCTATGGATCCACCTCAAGGGCATGCTTCTCCATCACCTGCTACTGATGTTCCAGTTACTGATCAAGGCGGAGAAAATGCTTCCAATGAAGACTCAAGTGATGAATCCCCTCCTCCAAGAGACAACAAACTTATTGAACTTCGTCGCAAGGCTCGGGCTGATCGTAACCTTGAGTTGAGGGGTCACACTCTCGACAAGGTTGTTGGTGATCTTCGACGAAGGGTTTCTACAAGAAGAGAATTGGCCAGTTTTGGTGAGCATCAAGCTCATATCTCCATGGTGGAACCTAAGAAGGTCTTTGAAGCTCTTGAAGACCCAGACTGGGTTGTTGCTATGCATGAAGAATTGAATAATTTCGAGCACAACAAAGTCTAGAAACTAGTGGAGAAACCCAAAGAGTGCCGCAATGTTATCGGCACCAAGTGGATTTTCAAGAACAAGCAAGATGAGAATGGCATTGTTGTGAGGAACAAGGCAAGACTTGTGGCTCAAGGATACTCCCAAGTTGAGGGCACCAACTTCGGCGAGACCTATGCTCCTGTGGCTCGCCTTGAGTCCATCCGTATCCTACTTGCTTATGCTGCTCATAACAATTTTAAGTTGTAGCAAATGGACGTCAAGAGTGCCTTCCTTAACGGTCCTCTACATGAGTTGGTATACGTAAAGCAACCCCCGGGGTTTGAGGATCCTAACTTCCCGAACCATGTCTACAAACTCGATAAGGCACTCTATGGCCTTAAACAAGCCCCACGTGCGTGGTATGAGCACCTTAAAGAGCTTTTGTTAGATCGTGGCTTCGAAGTTGGGCAAATTGACCCCACTCTTTTTACTAAGAAGGTTAAGGGGGAGCTCTTTGTATGCCAACTATATGTAGACGATATCATCTTTGGTTCTACTAACAAAGCTTTTAACGATGAATTTTCAAAACTTATGACTGACAGGTTTGAGATGTCTATGATGGGGGAATTACGGTTCTTTCTTGGATTCGAGATCAAGCAACTTAGAGAAGGAACCTTTATTAATCAAGCAAAGTACATCCAAGACATGCTCAAGAGATTCAAGATGACGGATCTAAATGGTGTCGCTACTTCGATGCAAACAAAGTGTCATCTCGAACTCAACCCTCATGGTAAAGATGTGGACCAAAAGGTATACCGGTCCATGATCGGCTCTCTTCTTTACCTCTGCGCATCGAGACCCGACATTGTATTGAGTGTGGGAGTGTGTGCAAGGTATCAAGCAGCTCCTAAAGAAAGCCACTTAGTGGCGGTCAAGAGGATCTTTCGATATTTGGTTCATTCCCCCAACTTTGGTCTTTGGTATCCCAAGGGCTCCAATTTCTCTTTATGTGGTTATACTGACTCAGATTGGGCTGGTGATAAGGATGATCAGAAATCCACTTCTGGAGCTTGTCAATTCTTGGGAAGATCACTTGTATGTTGGTCCTCCAAAAAAGGAGAATTGTATATCTCTCTCCACCGCCGAAGCTGAATATGTTGCTGCTGCCAGCGCTTGTACTCAATTATTGTGGATGAGGCAAACTTTAAAGGAATACGGTGTCAATTGTGACAAAGTGCCTCTTTTATGTGATAATGAAAGTGCAATCAAAATTGCGTATAATCCCGTTCAGCACACAAGGACGAAGCATATTGAGATACGGAATCATTTTATTCGTGACCATGTTGCTCGAGGCGATATTGATCTATCATTTGTGAGCACGAAGAACCAACTGGCGGATATTTTTACAAAGCCACTTGATGAAGCAAGATTCTGCTATTTGAGGAATGAGCTAAATATCATTGATTCTGGGAGCTTGTCTTGATTACCCATGCACTCACTCGTACATCTCAATCCTTGTTTGGTCTAGGTGTGGGCATGGATATAGGGGGAGTGTGGTCCTAACTCATTGGGCTAACCCTCTCCCAATAATGCCAATAGCAAGATATGTCATTTCTCTTAATATCATGTTGTGATATGTGAGCTTATTGATGAGTATTGGTCGTGAACCCAAGATATATCTTCGCGGTGTCACACCATACACTCCAACAAGGTGGCTTCGGCCACCGCCCTCTCCCTTGTGGAGAATTGGTTCTTTTGGATGTTATTTGCGTTCTCATGTTCTTATGGGAATCACACTCAATCTTGGCGTTTATTTGATTTGGATTTTGCAATTTTTGAGTGTCTAGTACCACGAGGAGGGGTGAGGAAGAGCATGAAGAAGAGGACGAGGACTACGATGAGTGATCCCATGGGGCGCTAGCATCACTCTTCTCCCTTTTTTGGTGTCTCGATGCCAAAGGGGGAGAAGTAGTTCTATTAGGTTGTCCGTGGATTTGCATGGGTCGGGCATAAGCACTTGCACTTTTCTATTCGTTCTTTCTTGCTTATGCCCATTTAGCGTTGAACTTTTAAATTCGTGGTTTGTGATTTGTGGTTGAGACTTTATGTGGTTGTCTGGATGATACCTATGGACTTCATATCATGGATTATGCTCATGGTGATATCTATTCATATCCTATTGCTGGAGGTGTATCACGGAAGGCGCGCACTCATAATGGTTATCCAATAATAATTGTGATTTATGTTAAGGATGCCTATTCTCTACTTCGGTGGTATGTGTTTCTGCCCTTATGTCTATGGAATAGATTCACCTATTTGTGTGCATTTCTATTCCAATGCAAAACTCTATTATGCACACATTGAGGGGGAGTCCCTTTCATAGTTATCTCTGTTTGTCTTGTGTCTTTCTCCTGCAAATCCTGGTATTGTCATCTAACACCAAAAAGGGGGAGATTGAAAGAACATTTCATGTTTTCCTATCTTTTGCGTGTTAGATAACAATACTATGGAGACTTTTCATGTGCGCTAAGTGTGCAGGAGGTTTTGAGGGGGGCCGGATAATCCGCCCCTCCAAGGGTCGGATAATCCGGCCTACCTCATCTCTCAAGGAAGCCAAGGCGCGTCGCTCTGTGTCCAGTCAGATTTTCTCCCGGAAAATCTGAACTAGGGCGGTTTTTCCTCCTCAGGCCAGATAATCCGGGTTTCGCAAGGGCTAGATAATCTGGCCCCTAGTTTTCGAGCAAAAGGAGCCAAGGCATGTCGCTCGGTATCCGGTCGGATTTTCTCTCGGAAAATCCGAACTGGGGCGGTTTTTCTTCCCTAGGCCGGATAATCCGGCCTTCGCATAGGGCCGGATAGAAGTTGATCAAGAGCAAGCTCGGCGCATCTCACTGTGAGGGGGGGGGGGGATTATCTGCCGGATATTCCAAGTCTGGGGCGGTGTTTCCCCAGACCGGATAATCCGGCCCTCACTTGGGCCGGACAATCCGCCCCCCAAAGTGTGCAACGGCTGGTTTTTGGAAGGGGGTATAAGTACCCCTTCCCCAACGTTCAGATCTCTTGATTCATTCGAATTTGACTAGACCCTGTGCAAGAGCTCTAAATCTCGATCTCCCACTTCAACCACCCGAAGGTCTTGATCTTTGGTGGAATTGAAGGAGGAGAAGTTCATCATCAACATCAAGAATCAAGCGCTTCAACTCCTCTCCATTCACTTGGAGAAATCCCTGATCTAGTATTCTTGTCAATACCTAGATCTTGTTATTGTAGTTGACAACTTTGTTCTTGTGGCAGCTTGTTGTCATTTCGGGAGCCTCCAAGTTGTTGTGGAGTTGTTGCCCCACTAGTTGTGTAAAGGCGCCGGTGCCCGCCTCGAAGGGTACCTATAGTGGAAGGTGGATCAGGCCTGTTGTGGCGAGATCCATCGGAGAACAGGGTGAGGCCTTTTGTGGCGTGGTGGTCTTAGTACCGCCCACCCCTCCAACGCAGATGTACTTCCCTTAACAAGGAAGGAACTGTGGTAAAACAAATCATGTGTCTCCGCGTGCTTCACTTCGGTTCACTTGTTCCTCTTCCACTCGCTCTTTACTCGCTAGTAGATAGGTTTGCATATAGGGAAATTCCACCCAATAGTCTATCTAGAGAATTTACCCTTTGTGCTAAGCCTAAAACTGAAAAAGAATTAAAAATTGGTGTAGCACCTATTCACCCCCCTCTAGGTGCCCATACGATCCATTTCAATTGGTATCAGAGCCCCGGCTCTTAATTCGGGCTTAACCGCCTAAGAGTACTATGGGTACCAAGGAAGATGGAAATGAGGCTGTGGATAAGGTCACAATGGATGATCTCAAGTCGTTGGAAACAACCTTGTTGAAATCCTTTGAGGCCAAGATGGAGGAGATGAATCAAATGATTGATCGCCTTACATCATCCATAGCCCCATCTCCATCCTCCTCTGAGGCTCCCACACCATCATCTAAGGAAAAGGGTAACACCGGATCCAAGGATGATGATGTGGAAGGTGAAAAACTAAATGGCTCCACCTCTAAAAAGGGAAATGGTAAGGAGGAATATAGTGAGGTTCGCCACGTATATTCCCCTGACCCACCTATCCCTCATCCTCATATAAACAATAGGGGTGATCCACCCAAGCTCCTAAACACCGTAATATCGAACATACCAACCAGAATGCGAACAACACCCCTCCTCCGCAAAGACAATAAATTCACGTCCAGAGGTGTACCCAA
Source organism: Avena eriantha (assembly GCA_910589775.1). NCBI lineage: Eukaryota > Viridiplantae > Streptophyta > Magnoliopsida > Poales > Poaceae > Avena > Avena eriantha. The sequence goes on along the minus strand of OU342746.1, from coordinate 404,099,589 downwards.
AAGAGATCCAACCGTCCACAAACCAAGAAAAGTGCAAAGGGAATGCGGTACCCCTTCCACATGCAGCCAAACTTGATGTAATTCACATTTGTGTGGCACTTCATGGGTCTTGTAAGCAAAAACAGCTAGCTGAGTCTTGCCCAACGGCATGGAAAACTGACTCCCTTCCACCCTATCCAAGTCCTCGAAAGAAGGAAAACTGACCAGAAAAGCATTATCCCCATGCAACATAGCTTCCCACTTCCAGTTTGGCATGACCTGGCATCTACGAGCAATCTGTAGCTGGACCACTACCATAGTGACCGCCTCACCTGAAACCTGGACCAAAGCAATGGGAATCTGACTGGGCCCCATATCATCACGAACCACACTATCAGGGATTTGCGCAAATAACGTCTTATCATGACCACACCCAACCATGTATGCAGTCGGTCTAGGTTGCTTAAGCACAGGACAACGCAATGTTCGGTGGGAAGCAACATCACAAATGTAACAGTAATGTACGGTCTTACAGTCCTTGGTGGCATGGGAATCAGAGGCACACTTCCAACATCTGACAGCCTTCTTAGGCTTCTTTGGGGCCACCACAGGACTCGGAACAGCCGTGGTCTCCAAGCCCCCCCGCATGAGAAGCAAACTGCTGCACCACAGGCTGATACTGTTGCTGGGCCCCAGAACCAGGAAACTGCGAGAAACCACCCTGTTGATGACCCATAAACTGTGATGGCGTAGCTGCAAAAGACCCATTACCAAATGATCCAGGCTGCATCGGCGGCTGAGAAACCCCAGAAGGCTTCTTCTTCTTCCTCTTCGGCGCGGCATTCACCACAGAGCCACTAGCCGCACCAAACTGCGGTCCCCCACCCAAGGGTGTTGTGTGGGGAGCCCCATACATACCAGAGGTCGGAGCCACTCCAGAAGCGCTTCCAGCGAAACCATGGGGCGGACCTCCAGTAAAAGCCACCGGAGTTGGGCTCCGGTACGGTGACTGAAGAGGTTGCATCGGTATCTGAGCAGCAGCAAAGTATGCATCCGGCGGACGGAACTGAACCCCGGGTGGGAAGACCGGTGGCCCAGCAAAAGAAGACGTGGCCGCAGACGGCTGCCCCACGAAGGCCTGGACCGGCGCACCCGCAGGCGTCGGAGCCGATCGAGGCACGGCCATCGCTGGAGTAGACGCGGCAGAGGGACCCCGAGGCGGGGGCGTGCCCACAGCAGGAGGTCTAGGAGCCGACGCCGCTGCGTGGGGGCCCCTAGGGTTCAGTCCCGCCATGGCAGCTGGCGGCTACGGAAGGACCACCGCGTACGACCGCCGTGATGGAGAAGGAGTCCGCGAGTCCGAGGAGAGCAACGGCGCGGCAGGGAGCGCAGCCCGAGGCGAGGAAGAGGCGACGTATCGAGGCGGAGTCGATCAATCGGTGACAGACCGAGACCAGGCCGCCCTAAAACGCCGCGCGATTGCGAACCACGAGAAGTGGTCCCGCTCCGAGGCCGTGTCGGATTCAGCCTCGACCGGTCTGTCCAGTCTGAGGCCGAGTTGGATTCGGCAGAGAGCTCGGAGAATGCCGCGGCGGTAAGACGGCGCCCAATGGTGAGCCGGCCGTCTCCCAGAACCTCGACTCCTTCGTCGGAAAGCCCATCTCCTCCCAGAAGCTTCGCCGCAGCTCCTCATCCGGTAGCCGCCGTCGACACGAAACCTAAGTCCAACCTAGATCGCCGTCTGCATCCTCCAACGCCTCCAAAGCCTCCCTCTCCACGAGCGCCTCCTCCCCATCCGACCCGGTCTCAGATCCGAGGCAACGGAATCTCGAACCACTCTCATGGCTAGACGGAGACGCGGAGGGCCGAAGAAGGTCGCCGGGCGCGAGCGTGAGCCGACAGCGCCGCCCCATATATCCGTCGCTAAACAACTCGTGTCTATCTCCATGAAGCGAGTACATACATATCCACATATCCAAGGTCGCGTTTTCTTCTCTCTGAGATCATGCTGCAGACGACGGTGGTCAGTTTGTGCGGCGCACAGCAGTCAGCACTGGTGTATTTTCTACTAGTATTCGATTTTTTATGAAAAGTAGAAGACATTCGAATTTATTTTTCTAGTATTCCTTCCGTTTAGAAATAACTGACTTGTATTTGTCTAGATCAGTGTGGGGGAGTATGTATTTTTGGCCGGGAACAGAACAGGTCAGCTTTCACTGCATGCATCGCAAAAGAAGCTCGTGGAAGAATTGTGTTCCAGTCGTACCTCGATCCATGCTACCCAGGCACCCAGCAAGAACACGTAGCGAAAAAGCTTAAGTAGGAGCAGCTCTCCCAGTACAGCAGTAGCGGGAACTGACTGATCACTGAGCTCGACCGCCGTCTCCGTGTACGTGCGCATGGTGGCGCTGTGACGTTGATCGAGTCCTCGGCTGCTCGCACGAAGCTGAGCAACGAAAAGGACGATCCATGGCCGGGGCCGACCACCCTGGAGCCAGCCCGTCCCTGGTCTCGCCGTCTACGGGTCAGCGAGCCACGCGGTCCTCCTCCTCGGCTTCCGGCGCCGTCGCAGATGAAGCCGCAACTCGCCGCCGCTCGCCCGGCGGCGTGGACTACGGCAAGCCGGAGGCGGACGCGGGGGCGGCGTTCGTGCTGGAGTCCAAGGGGACGTGGTGGCACGCCGGGTTCCACCTGACGACGGCCATGGTGGGGCCGGCGGTGCTGTCGCTGCCGTACGCGTTCCGAGGCATAGACTGGGGTCTGGGGCTCGGGGTCCTCACTGCTCTCGGAGCCATCTCCTTCTACACCTACTACATCATGTCGATGGTCCTAGACCACTGCGAGGCCGCCGGCCGCCGCCACATCCGCTTCCGCGACCTCGCCGCGGACATCTTTGGTAGTAACTATAGCACCTGCTTCATCGTTAGTATACTCGTACTTCTTAGTTAGTAATATCTTCATTCCTCGAAATAAGGAACACAAATCTGAACCAAAGTCAAAATGATGTAACATGTGACCAAATATTTAGAGAAATAATTGAACTGCGGTATCTATCGTTTCATCTGATGCATCATGAAATAGTATATTTTGTTTGATATCCATAGTTGACAGTACTCCCTTGGTGCCAAAATGCAAAGCGCAATTGACTCTTTCTAGTCAACAACACAAAGGTTTAATTAAGTTTTTCACGTATATTTTTCTATAAATTAGTATGAAATAAAAGTATTTTGCAAAATGAATACAATGATATCATTTGTACTATCTCAGTCCATGAACTCTGCTAATACACCCCTGTCCCAAAATAAGTGACTTGTTTCTAGATTCGCATACACCTAGATCTGTTTTAGTGTGTACATATATACGAATCTAGACAAATTAAAGTCACTTATTTTGGGAGGGAATAGTTGGTACTCTCCCTCTGATATCCATTGTTTCACCTTCAAATTCTTTTTTTTTGCGGGGAATTTCACCTTCAAATTCAACTGTGACCTACCAGTTTGGCCAATAAAATATGAATTATAAGCTAGAATATAAATATCCTTCAAAGCTTTTCTCAAATGTGATTTCAACGGTAATCGTGCCTTTTTTTTGGCATAAACTAACCGATGAGCTCATTGAATTATATTTTGTGTAGGATCTGGATGGGCGTTCTACCTTGTGGTGGCCGTACAGACTGCGATCAACACTGGCACAACCATTGGGAGTATCTTGCTCGCTGCCAACTGTGTAGAGGTGATTACTAATTAGAACGATCCGTGCACTATTAAAACTGTAATTTTAGATTAATGAATATGAAGTTTTAGGTTACGGTATTACTGACAGAAATTGTGCTAGCTCCCACTGGTTTTTTTTGTTCACAGTCAAAAGATTGTTCTTTGTTGCGTTGGTTATCTAATAAAGTCAAAATCTTGGGTAGCTTGGTCAAAATAAAAAAGCTTAACTGTTCTTTCATTTGCCATCTCTCCGACGCATGTATAACGTACGCGTGCAGATTCTTTACTCGAGCTTGACGACCGATGGCCCATTGAAACTGTACCATTTCATCCTCCTCATCGCCGTCGTGTTGGCTCTACTATCCCAGATGCCTTCATTTCACTCGCTGCGGTACATCAACCTCGGCTCGCTGCTCCTGAGCTTGGGCTACACCACCCTCCTCTCCGCGGCTTGCATTCGGGAAGGTATGCACACACATCAGCGATCATGCACACTATTATTCATGCATATCTATTCACTTTTATTTTGAAAGATAACCAAAGTTAAGTCAACTAATTTGGAACGGAGGGAATAACCAAAAAATCTCTTGTTGATTCTACCTGAAAGGTCTCTCGAACAATGCTCCGGTGAAGGATTACTCACTGAGCACGTCCAAGTCGGAGAAGACCTTCGACGCCTTCCTCTCCGTCTCCATCCTAGCCGCTGCGTATGGCAACGGCATCCTGCCGGAGATCCAAGCTACGCTGGCACCGCCAGCGGCCGGGAAGATGGCCAAGGCGTTGGTCATCTGCTACTCGGTAGCCTCCGTCACCTTCTACCTGCCGGCCGTCACCGGCTACTGGGCCTTTGGCAAGACGGTGCGGTCCAACGCCATGCAAAGCCTGATGCCGGAAACAGGAGGACCCTCGCTGGCGCCGACGTGGCTTCTCGGCCTCGCCGTCGTGCTCGTCCTCCTCCAGCTCCTGGCCATCGCGCTGCTCTACGCGCAGGTGGCGTACGAGGTGATGGAGAAGATGGTGGCGGACCCGGCGCAAGGGAGGTTCTCGCGGCGGAACCTGGTGCCGCGGGTGGCGCTGCGGACCATGTACGTGGCGTTCTGTGCGTTTGTGGCGGCAGCGCTGCCATTTTTCGGCGCGATCGTTGGGGTGATCGGATCTGTGGGGTTCATCCCGCTCGATTTTGTGATCCCCGTCGTCATGTGCAACATGGCGGTGTCCCCGCCTAGGAGGTCGGTGGTGCACATAACCAACTTGGCAATCATGGTTGTGTTCACCGGTGTCGGGGTCATCGGCGCCGTCGCGTCCGTGCGGAAACTCGTGCTCAACGCCGGACGGTTCAAGCTCTTCAGTGACCATGCCTTCAACTGAATTGTCAAGTCTATGGTGGATGGCAATTTAAAAGAAAATGTAGCATGGCAAAATTGCCGGGACCCACAACAAAAGGATGAGAGCGTGCACGTGCCGACCTCCATGCGAACGTCGCGCCCTATGACTGTTCTTTCTTCTAGGAGACAGCTCCACAAGGTCTACGTCCTTTATTGTTTCTCCATTCACATGTCTTGGTAGATTTTTCTACGGATTTGCTAATTCTCATGCGCTTGAGAATTAGTTAAGTCTCAGTCATCTAATACACCGCCGGATCTTTTTCTTTAGGATAAGTGCAAATCAGGTTGTTTTCCGTGTTGTGTCTCTGCGCGCCGCGTTGCTGTATCGCCTGCGTGCGTGCGTTTCGCTTCTGTGTTTTTATGGTCTCGTTCCTGGTTTTACGTGGGCTGTTTTCACGTGGGCTGTCACCGGTGGGTGAGTTTGTTTTTTCCTGTTTTTTCGTTGTTTCTTTCATGTGGTTGTTTTTTTTGCCGGATTTTAGTACTAGATACCTCCGAATCTATACAAACAAACCAATTAATTTCGGATCTAGAAAAATCTAAGTCAACTAATTTGAATCGGAGGGAGTATTTTTTTCCTTCACGTGAATTTAAGTTTAGCTTAAGTGTTTGAGTTGGTTGTTTAATCGAGTTTCCATTTAGTTTTAATTTTCATTTTTTCTTTGTTGGTTGTATTTTCTTTTTTTAATTGGTTTTCCTCCAGATTTTTATAGTTATTTTACTGCTAGGACAACATTTAGACTGCAAATTTTGTACTAGACTGATCTAACTTATATTAGTAACATACACTCCCTCTACTTTCATAATATAATATGTTTTTAGCTTAAATGTGTAGATTCAAAGTGAACCTACACACTAAAAAGGGTCTAGACACACTTTTTTAGAACCGAATTGCCACTTCATCGTAACTGAGCATTTATTTCTAAACTTTTGTTGGGCTTTTTTCCTTTTCATCGAGCCAGCTATATCTTGGTTGCTACTTTTTTAAGCCATACGCAATATTGTTGAAAGAGAGTTGTCACTGAGCCCCTAGTGAGGGCCAGATATAACTAGGCCCCCCGCTGAGTGCCAGTTGCAACTTGCTTGTAACTGAACTCCGCTGGGGGGAGCCCTGTCGAGGGGGCTCGTTGTCTCAGCCCCCAGCGAGGGGGGCCAGTTACAACTTTCTTGTAATTGAGCCCCCCACGATGGGGCCAGTGGCAACTTGATTGCAACCGGGGGACCCCCGTCATCGACACAGTTGCAACTTGCTTATAACTGAGCTCTGCGGGGGGCTAGTTGCAACTTGCTTGTAACTGAGCACCCGTCACAGAGGGGGGCATTTTGGAACTTGCTTGTAATTGAGCCCCACCAAGGGGCCAGTTGCAACTTGATTGCAACCAGGGGACCTCCATCGGCGGGCTAGTTGCAACTTGCTTGTAATTGAGCTCCGTCGGGGGCTAGTTGGAACTTGCCTGTAACTGAGCACCCGTCACAGAGGGGGGCATTTAAACTTGCTTGTAACTGAGCCCCATCAAGGGGCCAATTGCAACTTGATTGCGACTGGGGGGCTCCATCAGTTGCAAAGTAACTGAGCTCCGCTGAGGGCTAATTGCAACTTGCTTATAACTGAGCACCCGTTTGGAGGGGGTAAGTTGCAAGTTGCTTGTAATTGAGCCCCCGCCGAGGGGCCAGTTGCAACTTGATAGCAACCAGGGAACCCCATCTGTTGCAAAATAACTAAGCTTCATCGGGGGCCAGTTGCAAGTTGCTTGTAACTGAGCACCCGTCCAGAGGGGGGCATTTGCAACTTGCTTTTAACTGAGACCCCGCCGAGGGGCAGTTGCAACTTGATTGCAACCAGGAGGGACCTCATCAGTTTGCAATTTGATTGTAACTGAGCTCCGTCGGGGGATAGTTTTAACTTACTTGTATCTGAGCTCCGTCGGGGGTTAGTTGCAACTTGCTTGCAACCGGGGGGCCATCGGTTGTAACATGGTTGTAACTGAGCTCCGTTGGGTCCTAGTTGCAACTTGCTTGTAACTGAGCTCCGTCGGGGCTAGTTTCAACTTTCTTGAGGGGGGCATTTTTGCAACTTGCTTGTAACTGAGCCTCCACCGAGGGCCAGTTGCAACTTGATTGCAACCAGGGGACCCCATCGATTGCAACTTGCTTATATCTGAGCTCCGTCAGGGGGGGCAGTTGCAACTTGATTGCAACTAGGGGGATCGGTTGCAACATGCTTGTAATTGAGCTCCACTGGGTCCCATTTGCAACTTGCTTGTAACTGAGCTTCGTCGGGGCTAGTTTCAACTTTCTTGAGGGGGCATTTTTGCAACTTGCTTGTAATTGAGCCCCCGCCGAGAGCCAGTTGCAATTTCATTGCAACCGGGGGACCCCATCGGTTGCAACTTTCTTATAACTTAACTCGCCGGGGACCAGTTGCAACTTGCTTGTAACTGAGCTCCATCGGGGGCCAATTGCATCTTGATTGCAACCGGGGGACCCCCATCGGTTGCAACTTCATTGTAACTAAGCTCTGTTGGGGGCTAGCTTGCTACTTGCTTGTAACTGACCTCCCGTCAGGAGGGCAACATTTTTGCAGATTGCTTGTAATTGAGCCCCCGCCGAGGGCTAATTGCAACTTGCTTGTAACCGAGCACCTGTCGGGAGGGGGACATTTTTGCAATTTTCTTGTAGTTGAGCCCCCGCAAAGGGCCAGTTTCAACTTGATTGTAACTCGGGGACCCCATCGGTTGCAACTTTCTTGTAACTGAGCACCCGCCAGGGGGAATTTTGCAACTTGCTTGTAACTGAGCTCCACCGGGGGCAAGTTGCAACTTGATTGCAACCGGGGGACCCCCATCAGTTACAACTTTATTGTAACCGAGCTCTGCCGGGGGCAGTTTGCAACTTGCTTGTAACCGAGCTCCCATCGGGAGGGGGCATTTTTGTAACTTGCTTGTAATTGAGCCCCCACCGAGGGTCAGTTGCAACTTTCTTGTAACTGAGCACCCATCGGGAAGGGGCATTTTTGCAATTTGCTTGTAATTGAGCCCTTGTCGAGGGCCAGTTGCAACTTGATTGCAACCGGGGGACCCCCATCGGTTGCAACTTGCTTCTAACCAAGCTCCATTGGGGATCGGTTGCAACTTACTTGTAACTGCGCACCCGCTAGAGGGCATTTTGCAACTTGCTTGTAATTGAGCCCCCGTCGAGGGCCAGTTGCAACTTGATTGCAATCGGGGGACCTCCGTCGGTGGGCTAGTTGCAATTTTCTTGTAGCCGAGTTCCTCCGGGGGCCAGTTGCAACTTGTTTGTAATTGAGCTCCACCAGGGGCTAGTTGCAACTTGCTTGTAACTGACCATCCGTCGGGGGGGCAACTTGATTGTGACCGGGGGACCCCATCAGTTGCAAATAACTGAGCTCCGCCGGCATCCAATTGAAACTTGCTTGTAACTGAGCACCCGTCGGGTGTGGGGCAGTTGTAAGTTTCTTGTAATTGAGCCCCTGTCGAGGGGCCAGCTGCAACTTGATTGCGACCGGAGAACCCCATCGGTTGCAAAGTAACTGAGCTCCGTCGGGGGGCCAAGTGCAACTTGCTTGTAATTGAGCCCTCGTCGGGAGGGGGCATTTGCAACTTGCCTGTAATTGAGACATCGCTGTTTGTGGGCTTTTGTTTCTCTGGGCTGTTACTACAAGTTATTTTCTTTTTTTTGTCAACTTTTTTTCCTATGTGCTTTTTTTATGGGCTGTTCCTACCAATCCACAATGGGAGCAAGAGAAACTTTCTTGTAACCAAGGGGACTCTTTTGGCGGGCCAGTCATAACTTGCTTGTAATTGAGCACCCTGTCAGTGTGGAGGGGGGACAGTTGCAACTTGCTTGTAACTAAGCTCTGTCGGGGTCCTAGTTGCAACTTGCTTGTAACTGAAGACCGTTGGTGTGGATGGTTGCAATTTGCTTGTAACTAGGGCCCCGTCGAGGGGCTAGTTGCAATTTGTTTGTAGCTGAGCCCCCACCGAGGGATAGTTGCAACTTGTTTGTAACTGAGCTCCCGCCGGGGCCTAGTTGCAACTTGCTTGTAACTGGGGCCCCGCCGAGGGGGCCAGTTGCAACTTGATTGCAACCGGGGGGACCCCATCGGCGGGCCTGCGGCGCAGTTGCAACTTGCTTGTAACTGAGCTCCCGTTGGGGTCTAATTGCAACTTGCTTGTAACTGAGCTCCTGTCGGGGCCCAGTTGCAACTTGCTTGTAACTGGGTCCCGATGTGGCTAGTTGCAACTTACTTGTAACTGAACCCCCATCGAGTGCTTGTTCCAACTTGATTGCAACTAGGGCCCTATCGAGGGGGCCAGTTGCAACTTGTTTGTAGTTGAGCCCCCATCGAGCCCCACTGAGGGACCGTTGCAACTTGGTTGTAACTGGGGCCCACCAAGAGGGCTAGTTGCACTTTGATTGCAATCGGGAGGACCCTATCGACGGGCCTGGGGCTTAGTTACAACTTGGTTGTAACTGGGGCCCTACCGAGGGCGGGGTCCAGTTGCAACTTGCTTGTAACTGAGTCCTCGTCAAGCCCCAGTTGCCACGTGATTGCAACTAGTCGCTCTGTTGAGGGGCCAGTTGCAACTTACTTGTAACTGAACCCTCGTCGAGTGCTAGTTGCAACTTCATTGCAACTAGGGCCCCGTCGAGGGGCCAGTTGCAACTTATTTGTAGCTGAGCCCCCGTCGAGGGATAGTTGCAAGTTTCTTGTAACTGAGCTCCCGTCGGGGCCCAGTTGCAACTTGCTTGTAACTGGGACCCCGCCGAGGGGGGCAGTTGCAACTTGATTGCAACCAGGGGGACCATGTCGGTGGGCCAGTTGCAACTTACTTCTAACTGAGCACCCGTCGGTGTGGAGGGTGGGGTGTGGTTCAAGTTGCTTGTAACTGAGGTCTGTTGGGCCCTAGTTGCAACTTGCTTGTAACTGGGACCCCACCGAGGGGGGGGGGGGAGTTGCAACTTGATTGCTACCAGGGGAGGGGGACCCTGTCGGCCGGCCAGTTGCAACTTGATTTTAACTGAGCACCCGTTGGTGTGGAGGGTGGAGGGTTGAAGTTGCGTGTAACTGAGCTCTGTCGGGTCCCAGTTGCAACTTGCTTGTAACTGGGGTCCGCCGAGGGGGGGAGGGCAGTTGCAACTTGATTACTACCCGGGGGAGGGGGACCCGTCGACGGGCCAGTTGCAACTTGCTTGTAACTGAGCACCTGTCGGTGTGGAGGGTGGGGGTTTCAAGTTGCTTGTTACATAGCTCTATCAGGTCCCATTTGCAACTTGCTTGTAAGTGGAGCCCCGTTGGTGTGGAGAGCGGGGAGGGCGGAGTCGCAACTTGCTTGTAACTGAGTTCTGCCGGGTCTTAGTTGTAACCGAGCTCCCGACAGGGCCCAGTTGCAACTTGATTGTAACTAGGCCTGATTGTAACTAGGCCCCGCCTAGGGGGGCAGTTGCAACTTGAATGCAACCGAGGACCTCGTTGGCGGACAGTTTACAACTTGTGCTTATAAATGAGCACCTGTCGGGAGGAGTAAGGCAATTTTGCAACTTGCTTGTTATCCAAAACAGTTTGCAAGTTCATTCCAACCATGTGAAACTAGATGCAATTTTTTTGTTTGCTTTGAAGTGTCGGCATTTTTTTTCCTTTGTTTTCTGATTTGTTTTGTTGTTTGCTAAGTATGGCACTTTCAAATTGTTTCGAGGCCAGGGGCGAGCGTAAGAGAAAAAGAATTAATTTTCTTTTTTAGATAGCAAATTGCAAGTCGTTTGTAACTGAACTTTTCCGGTGGTACAATGTTTCTAACAGAACTAATTTTCTAGAATAGCGTGTAAGCTGGTTTGTATATCCTAGGCTTAATTATTTTGAGCTTTGTCTATTTATCCATACAGATTTTAGTGTCCAGGCCAGGGGCAAGCGTAAGAGAACAAGAATCAAGCCCAGCCTACCAACCTTGCCCTTGTAAAATAAAAACAATTAAGGATAACAATTTTTACGTACAATGGGCCAGGGCAAACGTAAAAGGTCAACACGGAATAGAAACCTGCAGAACCGACTATATGGAAGATGAAAAGGATCGCTCATCGGCTCAGGTGACGTCAGGCAACTGAGATTTAACTAGTCGCGCCCATTTTTCTAGTACTTACTAACCTCCGATCCACAATAAATACCGCCAATTTAGTGCAAAATTGATACATTAGTAATAATATGCTCGCAACTTTAAACCTCCGGTCCATATTAATGTTCTCAATATTGTCAGATTCGTATCTAAAGTTGAGAACATTAATATGGAACGGAAGGAGTATTAAATTAACTATACCTATTAAGTTCAACAAAAAAAATTAACTATACCTATTATACTATTACCTCCATCCCAGTTTAAATGACGCATATAGCAAATCTCTTGGCCCTAGTTTTTCTCTGATTGGAGCTAATTTGAGTCTCACTAATCTTCTGATTGGCTCTTACTCTGAAATTAAATGATTATATGCCTAAGAGGTGGGGGTATTTTGGGATTGCATAATTTTCAATATATGTCCTTTAAACCGGGACAAAGGAAGTAGATTGGAGAAAATTATGTAACTTTTTCTATGATAGCTTTTACTTGCATCGCTTTGCTCTCCACTATCCACATGCACAACAACCGAGCCAGAAGCGCGAACGTCAGGTTACGATGATCTTGATGGATATTAGGAAGTAGACATGTGTCCAACAATAGGTTACTAACCACCTAGTTTGTGTCATACTTAGCACAATATTCATGCACCCCTTCAGGACAATCGAACTACCTCAGCATTCCATTGTCAATATTTTTTGAGATGACACCTTTGGTTTGGAAACCCTTTGCATGGCCATTGTCCATGTTATGATTGCACCCTTGACGATGTTGTTCTGGTGATACCGCCATAGAGAATCATGGTTGTCGTTCATGGTGATTGCTAACGAGAAGTCCTAATTCCAGGATGCTTGAATTAGCACCTCCTCGTTCTCTTCTTCGTCGGAATCAACGGCAATACCATTATCACCATATGTATGTTACTCTTCTATCTAGTTCTTCATGTGTCCATCTGACATGGACATGAACTTTTGGGTCGATAGATATGAAGCCTACAAGGATGCCAACTCCAAACACACAAGACAAGGAAAGTCCAAGATTAGATTCTACACAAACACCAATTTGTAACTGACTTGTATTAGTACCTAAGGCCATACACTATGGTGAGCTGGTTCAATTGAAAAGATGTCAGAAGTAGGAATCAACACGGTTTTGCTGCAATGTGTGAATTCGACTTTTTATGAGTGTGTCAGCCATCCAATTGTGATTTATATGACATCCTCTCTCTTTAAAGCTAGCTCCTTCTCTCTACCACGTGGGCCTATTTTAGTGCTCCTGACAAAGCGATTTATTTGAACCGAACCAACTTCTTGTGTCGCTTCTCTGCTCTGACACAAGGCATCGGTTCCTGCTATGTATTGAATCGGTCCGTACGAGCCTTTGAACCTCTTTAAGCACACATAGTGTATGGTCTAAGGCCTAGCCTTTCTATATATAAACCATAGGAGGGACCAACGAATAGAACACCTGAGATACACAATAGATCTAAATCGTATTGTGAGTTTTGTCATGGCAACCCGTTGTAAGCTAGATCGCATCTAGCAACTCGGCGATTTTGTACTCTCCATCAATAAAGATCAGACAAGCAGGAGTAGGATTTCCTCTACGCGGGCCTGAACCTGGGTAAATCTTGCCTCCCTCGTTTGTCTGATAAGTCGATGAAATCACTAGCACACCTCTTTCCGTAAACCCCAAGTCCATAATAATGGACATTGCCGACTTTACCCCTCATCACCATCTCCCTCGTCCCCATATATCTTGCCACTATCACCTTCTCCTTCTCCTGCCTGATTGCTCTGCCATAAATCATAACCACCACCTCCAGCTTGTGCTTGACTGCTCTGCTCTAATTCTAGCCAGCACCTTCAGCGTTTGACATGAGTAAATTGCAGGAAGCTACCACAATTCGGGCTGTCGGAACGAATCAGTACCAACATTCATAATTTTTGCACGTTAGTACCAATTTTAAGTCACAGCATTGCGAATCGCACTAATTCATGGATAAGGACATTTTGACAGCAGCACTAATAGTTGGGACCCACTTGTAAGAGCTGACTTAGCAGCCAACATGGAGAACTAGCTCAGGTGGAGGTAGGGCCCGCCTGTCATCCACCCATCTGAATTCCCGTCCTCTTTCTAAAAATTAAATAATAAAAATAAAATAAATAAAGCTAACACTACATCGTCCTCAATCTCCAACCCGTGGCGAGCGAACCCTTCTCCAAGCAGCACCGCCGCCGGCCCGTCCTCGCCGCCGCCACATTACCTTCCAGGGAGCCCGCCTCCATCACGGCCCCACTTCCGCCGCGGCCCCCAACCCAGCCAGCACTGCCTGCACATGCTCGTGTGCTCCACCCGCGCACACCCGGGAGCACTACCTGCGCAAGCCTAGGAGCTCCGCCGTGGCCCCAAGCCTAGCCAGCGTTGCTCTTCTCCAAGCATCGTCGCCGCGCCGCCGCTGGTCCGCCCCTGCCGTTCCCTCCCGGAGAAGACGCCTCTATCGCTGCCCCATCTCCGCCATAGCCCCAAGCACACCTCCGCACATGCTCAGGAGCGCCGCCGCGTACGTCCTGAAGCACCGCCGCATCACCAAGCCGGCGGCTGATATATGCGGGGATAGCGACGATCGGGGAGTGGCAACACGCGGGGTGGTGGGCATGCACGCGGGATCTAGGGAGGCAGCGGGATCCAGGGGTAGGAGAGAGAAAATGTGAGGAAGGAGAGAGAGAAGAAGCTGATGTGGCAAATTGTGTTGCCAAGTCAGCTCTTACAAGTGGGCCCCAACTATTAGTATTGCTGTCAAAATGCTTTTATCCGTGAATTAGTGCGATTCGCAACACTGTGACTCAAAACTGGTACTGACTCGCAAAAATTACGAATGTCGATACTGACTCGTAGTTAGAGCCTGAATTGTGGTAGCTTCCTGCAATTTACTCGTTTGACATAGATAAATCCATCTCATGATCATACCCACCCTTGCATTCAGGCGGATTGACCTTCTTCACCATGGGAAGCAATAAGGCGATAGGGTGAACTCCCCTACTTTTGCATCCTTGTAACCAGCGCAACCTAGTAAATGTTTGAACTTGACCTGGTCCACAATGCATGCACACCCAACCATGTATGTTTTAGGAAGACTTACAAATCTTGCTAACCAATCGTTCAACTGACTAACAGTCCATGTTTGAGGATGTGCTAGGATTCAACTCCACAAACTAAAACTCACTCAAACCAGCTCCCGTCTGATTAGTTCGGATAGTGCTAGGATCACAGTAGAAACACACTTTACTAAATTGTACATCTTTGCTGACCTAAAAAATATTCATGCGCGTCAAATACTAAGCAACACGATATTATACTGTCTAAACCAAGACAACCTACAACAATAAAAATTTACTAGCGGACCAACTAAATAAATAATAAAACAAAACAAATATAAATAACTAAAAAATCTTACTAATCCACCAGACCTATATTTGCACACCTAACTAGCCACAACCGCGTTCCTGCAAAAACATATACAATAAGTTGTAATTAGCGAGGGATTAGGGTTTGTCCTTGAAGCATGCAAATCCCTTCCAGCCTCAAGTCACTAGACCAGCACCACCACCACGACGACGACGAAACTCACCCTACCCCGATAACAAGCTCCACTAGCACCATCATTGCTCCAACAAAGCACCACAAAAACACCACCACGAGTTATCTCATTAGTAGATTGAGGTTTTCCTTGCTCACTATTAGCTCTAAGATGAATATTTTAGTGGAAAAATGGACTAAAACGAACTCGAAATAGCAGTAGTAATTAAAGAGATCGCGAGTTGAGAGAGAGAAGAAGAATAGAGTGAGGAGCTGAGAAACGGGAAGGAGAAGATCACGCGTGATATGCCTTAGCTTGGAACTTATCAGCTTGGCGAAAACCGACCTGGCCAGTCATCAGCCTCGCCGTAGTCGGCCGAGCATGGGACAACATCGTGTCCGCTGGTCTGCTTTGACCACACCTAGGAATGCTTATCGGCTTCACCCAAACCGATACATGCTGGCCGGCTTTGCCGATGCCAAAAGGCTCTGGTCGGTTTCGACCAAACCGAGGCGGTACTACTTTTGTAATTTCTCAAAAGTGAGAATTATTTTAGAAATTGTTCACTACGGGGAAAGAAGTTCTTTGCCGTGTGGTCAAACACACACGGCAAAGGGAACGTGAAACACGGTAAATGCTTTGCCGTGTGTATACACACGGCAAATGCCACACGGTAGAGTAAGCGACGGCAAAGGCCCTTTGCCGTGTGTTCTGAGAACAATACACGACAAAGCCTTTGCGGTGTGTCTTATACGTAGACACGGCACAGTAAAGCGACTTGACGCTTCCGTCCGTTTAACGGAGCCAGCGAGCCTTTGCCGTGTTCCTTCTTTGCCGTGTGCCTTTCGCGCTTCGCCGTGTCGGAATGCGTTGTCGTGTGTCGTGCTGTTACCGTGTAGTCAGACTTTGCCGTGTGCCAGATGGGAGACACACACGGCACAGTCTCCACCTTTGCCGTGTGCCTGTGGTAGACACACACGGCACAGTCTCCTCCTTTGCAGTGTGCCTATGGGCAGGCACACACGGCACAGTCGCCTCCTTTGCCGTGTGCCCGTGGGATGTGCCACACGGCAACGCAGACCCCTTTGTCGTGTGTCATACCTAGAGGGCACACGGCAAAGGCCCTTCGAGCCAACCCAGTAGCACACAGGCTGCTGCCACCTGTCGCCTTTGCCGTGGCCCTTTTATTTCTCTTTTTATTTGTTTTTTCTACATCCCTGCATTTAAAACAACAGTTGATATATATGACAACAAATATATGATCCAAACAAGCAACTATGCTTCAAGCAAACATACACATGATCCAAACACTCATACACATCACAAACATATGATCCAAGCACTCATACACATCACAAACATATGATCCAAGCACTCATACACATCACATGATCCAAACATATGATCCAGGCAAATATATGATCCAAGCAAATATATGATCCAAACAATCACATATGATTCAAGCACGGCGAAGGTCGATGTCCTTGATGCACTCGATGGCCACCTCATATCCACATCCTACACGGTCGAAAGCAAAATAGTGAGATTCGCATGACAAATTTTCACAAGTGTAGTAATGGAAATGTAGCAACATAGAAATATACAACTTGGCAATAGCATACAAAACTAGTATTGATCAACTTTCAAGGCAAGTTGATGGAAATGACAATTACATGTGATTTTGACAAGTCTCGTGGCAAGTTGATGAAAATGACAAGTAAATTTTGACAACTGTCATGGCAAGGCTAAATTTTCTACAAGTATCATGGCATGGATAAATTTGACATGTGTAGGAGAACTAACCGTGATGCACACATGATAGCCACAACCTCAAAGCCCTCCTACAAGGTAAAAAGCACAATCATGAGACTCTCCAAGTGTATCGAGTACCGATATCGAGTGATGCACAAGGTCAAGTGTAGGAGAACTAACCAGGAGGACTCTGATCCAGCCTGCGGACGACCGACGGATTATTGACGATGAAAGGCGACTGGTTGTTGGATCCACCGTTTGACCCACCAGGCGGCGCCTGGTTGTTCGACCCACCAGGCGGCATCAAATTGGCCAACCACACGATGGGAAATTGTGAGCATTAGATAATACGAAAATATTGAAAATTACGAGCATTAGACAATAAAGACATGTGATCACTTACCCACGGGAAGGCGAAAGGAGGAGTAGGAAGAGACCCTAGTGGAGCAGTCATGAGCATTTGGTTTGCCATCCACTGCGTCATCTGCTGTTGTTGTTCCAGCATCGCCTGTTGCTGCCTAATCTGTTGCTCCAGCTATAGCTGCCGCTGCTCGGCTGCCTCTCTGCTTGCCCTCTCAGCGGCCATCTCCTCCTACGTCGTGTAGCCGCGATATCATGAACATTGCAATGTAAAACATGTAGTAAACCAAAGATGACTGAGGAAGAAGAACATACCCGTAACTGGTCGACAGCTATAACCGAAGGCCGTGGACGGGTCTCTACGGCAGGCATGGAGCTCGTCCTGCCACGCCGGATCTGGCGCATAGACGGAGCGGTCCTAGGGTCGACGGACCCGTCAGCAATCCATAGGCGGCCATTCCTCTGGCCCTGTCCCGCCAGCACGACAACCTCAGGATCGAAGGGGGCGGTGTCAGGGTTGGAATCTTCGCCGTGTACCTGCTTGTACTTCTCGGGGTACTTCGTACCCCGGATCTTGGCTCCCTCATTGATCCATGGGGAGCCGTTCACAGGCTCGTCCAACGTGCGCATCTTCTTCCAAATGGCAAACATGGACGGCTCCACACCTGTCTTTACTTTCTGCAAACGAGAGGACAAAGATAAGTGAAGGGGGACTCCCTTGTGGAGTAAAGAATAACATGAGAAGCAAAAATAAAGAAAGCATTTTCTCACCTCTTTTTGCCTGACAAGGGCGAGGGGGATGTTGCCTTGGCGGTGTGATCCACCCTTCATCTCCTCTCGCCGCTTCTTTCCGGTCTCGTGTCTCTTGAGGTACTCGGTGTGTGTCCACCACGCTACCATCGCCGTGTAGCACCTCGCGTCATTACCGACAAACTGAGGAGGGTTCTACATTCACAAGGTACAGGTATTAGTACAACATGAAATAGATGAAGGTCAAGAAATCAGTAAAACAGAAACACAACTACCTGCAGGTACTGCCATGGCTCGAAGAGCATGTCCCGGGCTTGACTCTTGTTCATCCAGATCTTACGATCGCCAAACCGGTTGCGGACAGAGTTCACGCGTGCCTCGTAGTGCATGTCTTTCACCTTCCTCTTGGCAAGCTCGTTCACGATCGCCATGCACTCCGTTGAGTTCTCCCTGTGCATGTCGAAGTAATTCTACAAGTATGTACACAGGAAAAAAGGAGTCAAAGCCACGAGTCAAAGCCACGGTGATTTAATTATGACAAGTGAAACAAACTTACCCAGAACAGAACTTAAATCTTCTCTGCCATGTGGTTGTACTTTTTAGTCGGATCCGGGGCGTAGTGGTAATGCTTCCAAGTCCAAGCTACATCCTCCTGACCATTTGGGAGAGTGACAATCCTAGGAAAATACACTGGAACCAGGGCTCCAAGGATGCTCGAGTAGCCACGATACGGCTTCATTCCACTGCATCTGCTGGGCAGTATCCTCGATTATGAAGAGTCGTTGGATCCTCGGTAGCACTGGAAGATACCGGAGGATGTTTTGGGCAACCCCGGTCTGCCTCTTCTGACCATCACCATTGGGATCGACCTCAAAGTACCTAGAGGATTTGCAGTGGATACAATAATTTGTATTAGCATGCTCCTTTCTGAATAGCATGCATCCCTTCGGACAAGCATGTATCGGCTCATATGACATCTGAAGGTCACGGAGGAGTTTGGTTGAATAGTAGAAGTTCTCCGGCAAGAGGTGCCCTTTTGGCAGAATGCTGCCAACAACGGCCAGCAAATCATCGAAGTCATCTCTGGTCAAGTTCATGTGGCTCTTGAAGGCCAAAAGGCGAGCGATGGCGTCCAGTTGGCTAACATCTATATGTGCATGAAGGGGTCTCTGCGAGGCAAACAAAGTCTTGTAGTACTTTGCCGTGTTTTCCTCCGGCTCCTCACTTGTCTCCGCCTCCTGAGGTGTCTCCGCCTCTACATGAGGGCTTTCAGGCGCATTAGCATTCACAAAGTTGTCTATGCACCTATCAAAACCAGCATCAAATTCCCGCCTTGGCTGACTTTGCTGCCGACTCTGCCGTGACTCCCTCCTAGCACGTTTCACTAACTTTTCACCATGGAAAGTCCAAGTCTTGTAGGAAGGTGTGAACCCATAATTGACTAGGTGCCTACTAACATCATCCTTCGAATGTGTATTCAGGTTCTTGCATCTTGTATAGGGGCAGAAAAATTTTCTGGGTCTGGTGGGGACAACAAACGCCCGGTTCACGAAGTCCTCGGCATTTTCTTTCTATAACATGGTAAAGTCCCACTTACTGACATAGCCCTCATACATCCAGTCACGATTCTCCATCCTTTAATCAGTACCAAAACAGACTCTTTCAATTAATCATGCCATATAAATAAATCTAGTATTAGTTCGGTTAATTTTAGTAAACATAAATTTTACGTCATGCATATATCCACCTATCTCTCTAATAGGTAAAGATGGTCCTAGAAACCGCCGGGTCCATAGATTGAGTATGTTCTCCCTGCTCTACCCCGATCCGAGACAGAATTTCGGCAGCACCTCCCCGATGTTGTCTCGATACACGTCTCGACAAAAAGCCGAGAGGGATGTGCATCCGGAGAACAACAGGGAGGCGCTGCCGAAATCCTGTCTCGGACCGAAGTAGAACAGGAAAAACATACCCAACTACGCATCCATCGGTTGTCCCGATAAATGCCATAAGAGTTACGGTTCGTAATATGCGAGACCACTAATGCATATTTATCTGCGTAACCCTTACGGTCGGGAAGAGACGCCTAGGTAACGTGAAATACTTAGTGATCTAGACATGAAAATAACCCTAGGTACAAGAGAGGAGAACATATTTTTACCCTTGAAGCGTGATCGAGAGGTGAAGAAGATCGACGACCCTCTCGCAAAATTCCCTATGTCGTCGACAGCCCCACCCTCAAACTCAATAGATATCCTGCACGAAAAAAAAGAATTACTAACATACACATGTATTCATATATGAAGGGATATCTTGTTTACCTACTACTACTTGGTCTCTGCTCAGCCTCAGGTACAGGTTCAATAGGCAAGAAAAAACATAGCTACTCCCTCCGATTCATATTAGCGTTTTCAATTTTGTCTAGATTCGTATGTATTTAGTTAACCATTTAGACTAGGTGTATTTGTATCTAGACAAAGTTGAAACAATAATATAGACCGAAATGGACGTGAATTAGCAATGAACTAAAAAAAGAAAAAAAAGACTTACCTTGTTCGGTACACCGGTGGAGAGATGGGGGCGGCGACGAGGTGGAGGAGGGGAGCCGCAGCCGGAGCTCCACCCGCCCACGCGAGCCGGCCGGCCCTCTGCCGAGCAAGGGAGACCAGCACGGCGGCCGGGGCGGCGCAGCCGATGCACGGGGTCGGGGCAGCGCGGTCGGCCACGGGCAGGGGGTAGACACGCGGGGCCGTCTCGGGGCTCGGGGCCGGTTGAGATGGGGGAGGGGCCAGCGGCGGGGTGCGGGGTGGCGGCGGAGGGTGAGAGGAGGCGGCGGGGTGCGGGGTGGCGGCGGGTGAGACGAGGCGGCGGGGTGAGGACGAGCTCGCGCGGGGTGTGGATAGGGTTAGACGGGGGATCGGACCACGTGCGGTAGTGGTGGACGGGCCCTTTGCCGTATGCCGAAAAGAAAGGAACATGGCAAAGATAGCCTTTGCCATGTACCAGACCGAGACACATGGCAAAGAAGCCTTTGCCGTGTACCAGACGAAGACACACGGCAAAGAAGCCTTTGCCGTGTACCAGACGGAGACACACGGCAAAGAAGCCTTTGCCGTGTGTTTTCACCTTTGCCGTGTGCCTTGTGGACATTTTTCATTTTCTTTCCTTTTTTCCTTTCAATTGTATTTATTTTAAGTTTTTACTGTACTATTTGTTAGTATTAGGGGGGTAGACGATCCGAGGCATCATCAAATGACCTAACCAAGAGCAAAACAAGAGAGGGTTACACCAGGCTACCCCTGTGAGAAGAAAGTCTAGGGGGGTAGACGATCCGAGACCCGCGGATGAGGGTTCCGCGGGAAGAAGCGCTTCGGGGCATCGGAACACCTCCAAACCATGCATGTGGCCCTAGCATGTCTAATAAAGTGTGGTGGCAAGTTCAAACCTCCTAAACCTGGTTCCCAAGTGTGACCCCCTTCACAGACACGCGTTGTCCCCTAAAAACGAAGTGTCTGCAGTCTGACTATTAGGGGGGAACTCCCTGTTCCGGTGAAACCGGGGTAGATCTTGTCACAACATGTTCCCAAACATGGTTTTACATCATCAAATGACCTAACCAAGAGCAAAACAAGAGAGGGCTACACCGGGCTACCCTTGTGAGAAGAAAGTCTAGGGGGGTAGACGATCCGAGACCCGCGGATCAGGGTTCCGCAGGAATAAGCGCTTCGGGGCATCGGAACACCTCCAAACCATGCATGTGAGACCCTAGCATGTCTAATAAAGTGTGGTGGAATGCTCAAACCTCCTAAACCTGATTCCCAAGTGTGACCCCTTCATAGACATGCGTTGTCCCCTAAAAA
The DNA here is from genome assembly GCA_910589775.1 of Avena eriantha. Classification (NCBI taxonomy): domain Eukaryota; kingdom Viridiplantae; phylum Streptophyta; class Magnoliopsida; order Poales; family Poaceae; genus Avena; species Avena eriantha. The sequence continues at coordinate 404,078,082 of OU342746.1, read as the reverse complement.
CGAAGTGTCTGCAGTCTGACTATTAGGGGGGAACTCCCCATTCCGGTGAAACCGGGGTAGATCTTGTCACAAAATGTTCCCAAACATGGTTTTACATCATCAAAAGACCTAACCAGGAGCAAACCAAGAGAGGGCTACACCAGGCTACCCTTGTGAGAAGAAAGTCTAGGGGGTAGACGATCTGAGACCCACGTATCAGGGTTCCACAGGAAGAAGCGCTTCGGGGAATCGGAACACCTCCAAACCATGCATGTGGCCCTAGCATGTCTAATAAAGTGTGGTGGCATGCTAAAACCTCCTAAACCTGGTTCCCAAGTGTGACCCCCTCCACAGACATGCGTTGTCCCCTAAAAACGAAGTGTCTGAAGTCTGACTATTAGGGGGGAACTCCCTATTCCGATGAAACCGGGGTTGATCTTGTCACAAAATGTTCCCAAACATGGTTTTACATCATCAAATGACCTAACCAAGAGAAAAACAAGAGAGGGCTACACCGGGCTACCCCTGTGAGAAGAAAGTCTAGGGGGTAGACGATCCGAGACCCGCGGATGAGGTTTCCGGGAGAAGAAGCGCTTTGGGGCATCGGAACAGCTCCAAACCATGCATGTGGCCCTAGCATGTCTAATAAAGTGTGGTGGCATGCTCAAACCTCCTAAACCTGGTTCCCAAGTGTGACCCCCTTCACAGACATGCGTTGTCCCCTAAAAACGAAATGTCTGCAGTCTGGCTATTAGGGGGGAACTCCCCATTCCGGTGAAACCGGGGTAGTTCTTGTCACAAAATGTTCCCAAGCATGGTTTTACATCATCAAATGACCTAACCAAGAGCAAAACAAGAGAGTGCTACACCAGGGTAGCCTTGTGGGAAGAAAGTCTAGGGGGGTAGACGATCCGAGACCCGCAGATCAGGGTTCCGCAGGAAGAAGCGCTTCGGGCATCGGAACACCTCCAAACCATGCATGTGAGACCCTAGCATGTCTAATAAAGTGTGGTGGAATGCTCAAACCTCCTAAACCTGGTTCCCAAGTGTGACCCCCTTCACAGACATGCGTTGTCCCCTAAAAACGAAGTGTCTGCAGTCTGGCTATTAGGGGGAAACTCCCCATTCCGGTGAAACCGGGGTAGTTCTTGTCACAAAATGTTCGCAAGCATGGTTTTACATCATCAAATGACCTAACCAAGAGCAAAACAAGAGAGGGCTACACCAGGGTACCCTTGTGAGAAGAAAGTCTAGGGGGGTAGACGATCCGAGACCCACGCATCAGGGTTCCGCAGGAAGAAGCGCTTCGGGGCATCGGAACACCTCCAAACCATGCATGTGGCCCTAGCATGTGTAATAAAGTGTGGTGGCATGCTCAAACCTCCTAAACCTGGTTCCCAAGTGTGACCCCCTTCACAGACATGTGTTGTCCCCTAAAAACAAAGTGTCCGCAGTCTCACTATTAGGGGGGGACTCCCCATTCCGGTGAAACCGGGGTAGATCTTGTAACAAAATGTTCCCAAACATGGTTTTACATCATCAAATGACCTAACCAAGAGCAAAACAAGAGCGGGATACACCAGGCTACCCCCATGAGAAGAAAGTCTAGGGGGGTAGACGATCCGAGGCCCGCGGATGAGGGTTCCGCGGAAAGAAGCGCTTCGGGGCAGCGGAACACCTCCAAACCATGCATGTGGCCCTAGCATGTCTAATAAAGTGTAGTGGCATGCTCAAACCTCCTAAACCTGGTTCCCAAGTGTGACCCCCTTCACAGACATGCGTTGTCCCCTAAAAACGGAGTGTCTGCAGTCTGACTATTAGGGGGGAAGTCCCCGTTCCGGTGAAACCGGGGTAGATCTTGTCACAACATGTTCCCAAACATGGTTTTACATCATCAAATGACCTAACCAAGGGCAAAACAAGAGAGGGCTACACCGGGCTACCCTTGTGAGAAGAAAGTCTAGGAGGGTAGACGATCCAAGACCCGCGGATCAGGGTTCCGCAGGAAGAAGCGCTTCGGGGCATCGGAACACCTCCAAACCATGCATGTGAGACCCTAGCATGTCTAATAAAGTGTGGTGGAATGCTCAAACCTCCTAAACCTGGTTCCCAAGTGTGACCCCCTTCACAGACATGCGTTGTCCCCTAAAAATGAAGTGTCTGTAGTCTGGCTATTAGGGGGGAACTCCCCATTCCGGTGAAACCGGGGTTGTTCTTGTCACAAAATGTTCCCAAGCATGGTTTTACATCATCAAATGACCTAACTAAGAGAAAAACAAGAGAGGGCTACACCGGGCCACCCCTGTGAGAAGAAAGTCTAGGGGGGTAGACGATCCGAGACCCGCGGATGAGGGTTCCGCAGGAAGAAGCGCTTCGGGGCATCGGAACACCTCCAAACCATGAATGTGGCCCTATCATGTAAAATAAAGTTTGGTGGCATGCTCAAACCTCCTAAACCTACTTCCCAAGTGTGACCCCCTTCACAGACATGCGTTGTCCCCTAAAAACGAAGTGTCTGCAGTCTCACTATTAGCGGGGAACTCCCCGTTCCGGTGAAACCGGGGTAGATCTTGTCACAACATGTTCCCAAACATGGTTTTACATCATCAAATGACCTAACCAAGAGCAAACAAGAGAGGGTACACTGGGCTACCCATGTGAGAAGAAATTCTAGGGAGGTAGACGATCCGAGACCCGCGGATCAAGGTTCCACAGGAAGAAGCGCTTCGGGGCATCGGAACACCTCCAAAACATGCATGTGAGACCATATCATATCTAATAAAGTGTGGTGGAATGCTCAAACCTCCTAAAACTGGTCCCAAGTGTGACCCTCTTCACAGACATGAGTTGTCCCCTAAAAACGAAGTGTCTCCAGTCTGACTATTAGGGGGGAACTCCCCATTCCGGTGAAACCGGGGTAGTTCTTGTCACAAAATGTTCCCAAGCATGGTTTTACATCATCAAATGACCTAACCAAGAGCAAAACAAGAGAGGGCTACACCGGGCTACCCCTGTGAGAAGAAAGTCTAGGGGGGTAGACGATCCGAGACCCGCGGATCAAGGTTCCGCAGGAAGAAGCGCTTCGGGGCATCGGAACACCTCCAAACCATGCATGTGAGACCATAACATGTCTAATAAAGCGTGGTGGCATGCTCAAACCTCCTAAACCTGGTTCCCAAGTGTGACCCCCTTCACAGACATGCGTTGTCCCCTAAAAACGAAGTGTCTGTAGTTTGACTATTACGGGGGAACTCCCCGTTCTGGTGAAACCGGGGTTGATCTTGTCACAAAATGTTCCCAAACATGGTTTTACATCATCAAATGACCTAACCAAGAGCAAAACAAGAGCGGGCTACACCGGGCTACCCCTGTGAGAAGAAAGTCTAGGGGGGTAGACGATCCGAGACCAGCGGATGAGGGTTCTGCGGGAAGAAGCGCTTCGGGGCATCGGAACACCTTCAAACCATGCATGTGAGACCCTAGCATGTCTAATAAAGTGTGGTGGAATGCTCAAACCTCCTAAACCTGGTTCCCAAGTGTGACCCCCTTCACAGACATGCGTTGTCCCACAAAAACGAAGTGTCTGTAGTCTGGCTATTAGCGGGGAACTCCCCATGCCGGTGAAACCGGGGTAGTTCTTGTCACAAAATGTTCCCAAGCATGGTTTTACATCATCAAATGACCTAACAAAGAGCAAAACAAGAGAGGGCTACACCAGGGTACCCATGTGAGAAGAAAGTCTAGGGGGGTAGACGATCCGAGACCCGCGGATCAAGGTTCCGCAGGAAGATGCGCTTCGGGGCATCGGAACACCTCCAAACCATGCATGTGAGACCATAGCATGTCTAATAAAGTGTGGTGGCATGCTCAAACCTCCTAAACCTGGTTCGCAAGTGTGACCCCCTTCACAGACATGCGTTGTCCCCTAAAAACGAAGTGTCTGTAGTCTGACTATTAGGGGGAACTCCCCGTTCTGGTGAAACCGGGGTTGATCTTTTCACAAAATGTTCCCAAACATGGTTTTAAATCATCAAATGACCTAACCAAGAGCAAAAAAAGAGAGGGCTACACCGGGCTACCCCTGTGAGAAGAAAGTCTAGGGGGGTAGACGATCCGAGACCAGCGGATGAGGGTTCCGCGGGAAGAAGCGCTTCGGGGCATCGGAACACCTTCAAACCATGCATGTGAGACCCTAGCATGTCTAATAAAGTGTGGTGGAATGCGCAAACCTCCTAAACCTGGTTCCCAAGTGTGACCCCCTTCACAGACATGCGTTGTCCCGCAAAAACGAAGTGTCTGTAGTCTGGCTATTAGGGGGGAACTCCCCATGCCGGTGAAACCGGGGTAGTTCTTGTCACAAAATGTTCCCAAGCATGGTTTTACATCATCAAATGACCTAACCAAGAGCAAAACAAGAGAGGGCTACACCAGGGTACCCATGTGAGAAGAAAGTCTAGGGGGGTAGACGATCCGAGACCCGCAGATCAAGGTTCCGCAGGAAGGAGCGCTTCGGGGCATCGGAACACCTCCAAACCATGCATGTGAGACCATAGCATGTCTAATAAAGTGTGGTGGCATGCTCAAACCTCCTAAACCTGGTTCCCAAGTGTGACCCCCTTCACAGACATGCGTTGTCCCCTAAAAACGAAGTGTCTGTAGTCTGACTATTAGGGGGAACTCCCCGTTCTGGTGAAACCGGGGTTGATCTTGTCACAAAATGTTCCCAAACATGGTTTTACATCATCAAATGACCTAACCAAGAGCAAAACAAGAGAGGGCTACACCGGGCTACCCCTGTGAGAAGAAAGTCTAGGGGGGTAGACGATCCGAGACCAGCGGATGAGGGTTCCGCGGGAAGAAGCGCTTCGGGGCATCGGAACACCTTCAAACCATGCATGTGAGACCCTATCATGTCTAATAAAGTGTGGTGGAGTGCTCAAACCTCCTAAACCTGGTTCCCAAGTGTGACCCCCTTCACAGAACTGCGTTGTCCCCTAAAAACGGAGTGTCTGCAGTCTGACTATTAGGGGGGAAGTCCCTGTTCCGGTGAAACCAGGTTTGATCTTGTCACAACATGTTCCCAAACATGGTTTTACATCATCAAATGACCTAACCAAGAGAAAAACAAGAGAGGGATACACCGGGCTACCCTTGTGAGAAGAAAGTCTAGGGGGGTAGACGATCCGAGACCCGCGGATCAGGGTTCCGCAGGAAGAAGCGCTTCGGGGCATCGAAACACCTCCAAACCATGCATGTGGCCCTAGCATGTGTAATAAAGTGTGGTGGCATGCTCAAACCTCCTAAACCTGGTTCCCAAGTGTGACCCCCTTCACAGACATGCGTCGTCCCGTAAAAACAAAGTGTCTGCAGTCTCACTATTAGGGGGGAACTCCCCATTCCGGTGAAACCGGGGTAGATCTTGTCACAAAATGTTCCCAAACATGGTTTTACATCATGAAATGACCTAACCAAGAGAAAAACAAGAGAGGGCTACACCAGGCTACCCTTGTGAGAAGAAAGTCTAGGGGGGTAGACGATCTGAGACGCAAGGATCAGGGTTCCACAGGAAGAAGCGCTTCGGGCCATCAGAACACCTCCAAACCATGCATGTGGTCCTAGCATGTCTAATAAAGTGTGGTGGCATGCTCAAACCTCCTAAACCTGGTTCCCAAGTGTGACCCCCTTCACAGACATGCGTTGTCCCCTAAAAATAAAGTGTCTGCAGTTTGACTATTAGGGGGGAACTCCCCGTTCCGGTGAAACCGGGGTTGATCTTATCACAAAATGTTCCCAAACATGGTTTTACATCATCAAATGACCTAACTAAGAGAAAAATAAGAGAGGGCTACACCGGGCTACCCCTGTGAGAAGAAAGTCTAGGGGGGTAGACGATCCGAGACCCGCGGATGAGGGTTCCGCAGGAAGAAGCGCTTCGGGGCATCGGAACACCTCCAAACCATGCATGTGGCCCTAGCATGTAAAATAAAGTGTGGTGGCATTCTCAAACCTCCTAAACCTGGTTCCCAAGGGTCACCCCCTTCACAGACATGCGTTGTCCCCTAAAAACGAAGTGTTTGCAGTCTCACTATTAGGGGGGAACTCCCCGTTCCGGTGAAACCGGGGTAGATCTTGTCACAACATGTTCCCAAACATGGTTTTACATCATCAAATGACCTAACCAAGAGCAAAAAAGAGAGGGTACACCGGGCTACCCATGTGAGAAGAAAGTCTAGGGAGGTAGACGATCCGAGACCCGCGGATGAGGGTTCCACAGGAAGAAGCGCTTCGGGGCATCGGAACACCTCCAAAACATGCATGTGAGACCATATCATGTCTAATAAAGTGTGGTGGCATGCTCAAACCTCCTAAACCTGGTTCCCAAGTGTGACCCCCTTCACAGACATGCGTTGTCCCCTAAAAACGAAATGTCTGCAGTCTGGCTATTAGGGGGGAACTCCCCATTCCGGTGAAACCGGGGTAGTTCTTGTCACAAAATGTTCCCAAGCATGGTTTTACATCATCAAATGACCTAACCAAGAGCAAAACAAGAGAGTGCTACACCAGGGTAGCCTTGTGGGAAGAAAGTCTAGGGGGGTAGACGATCCGAGACCCGCAGATCAGGGTTCCGCAGGAAGAAGCGCTTCGGGCATCGGAACACCTCCAAACCATGCATGTGAGACCCTAGCATGTCTAATAAAGTGTGGTGGAATGCTCAAACCTCCTAAACCTGGTTCCCAAGTGTGACCCCCTTCACAGACATGCGTTGTCCCCTAAAAACGAAGTGTCTGCAGTCTGGCTATTAGGGGGAAACTCCCCATTCCGGTGAAACCGGGGTAGTTCTTGTCACAAAATGTTCGCAAGCATGGTTTTACATCATCAAATGACCTAACCAAGAGCAAAACAAGAGAGGGCTACACCAGGGTACCCTTGTGAGAAGAAAGTCTAGGGGGGTAGACGATCCGAGACCCACGCATCAGGGTTCCGCAGGAAGAAGCGCTTCGGGGCATCGGAACACCTCCAAACCATGCATGTGGCCCTAGCATGTGTAATAAAGTGTGGTGGCATGCTCAAACCTCCTAAACCTGGTTCCCAAGTGTGACCCCCTTCACAGACATGTGTTGTCCCCTAAAAACAAAGTGTCCGCAGTCTCACTATTAGGGGGGGACTCCCCATTCCGGTGAAACCGGGGTAGATCTTGTAACAAAATGTTCCCAAACATGGTTTTACATCATCAAATGACCTAACCAAGAGCAAAACAAGAGCGGGATACACCAGGCTACCCCCATGAGAAGAAAGTCTAGGGGGGTAGACGATCCGAGGCCCGCGGATGAGGGTTCCGCGGAAAGAAGCGCTTCGGGGCAGCGGAACACCTCCAAACCATGCATGTGGCCCTAGCATGTCTAATAAAGTGTAGTGGCATGCTCAAACCTCCTAAACCTGGTTCCCAAGTGTGACCCCCTTCACAGACATGCGTTGTCCCCTAAAAACGGAGTGTCTGCAGTCTGACTATTAGGGGGGAAGTCCCCGTTCCGGTGAAACCGGGGTAGATCTTGTCACAACATGTTCCCAAACATGGTTTTACATCATCAAATGACCTAACCAAGGGCAAAACAAGAGAGGGCTACACCGGGCTACCCTTGTGAGAAGAAAGTCTAGGAGGGTAGACGATCCAAGACCCGCGGATCAGGGTTCCGCAGGAAGAAGCGCTTCGGGGCATCGGAACACCTCCAAACCATGCATGTGAGACCCTAGCATGTCTAATAAAGTGTGGTGGAATGCTCAAACCTCCTAAACCTGGTTCCCAAGTGTGACCCCCTTCACAGACATGCGTTGTCCCCTAAAAATGAAGTGTCTGTAGTCTGGCTATTAGGGGGGAACTCCCCATTCCGGTGAAACCGGGGTTGTTCTTGTCACAAAATGTTCCCAAGCATGGTTTTACATCATCAAATGACCTAACTAAGAGAAAAACAAGAGCAGGGCTACACCGGGCCACCCCTGTGAGAAGAAAGTCTAGGGGGGTAGACGATCCGAGACCCGCGGATGAGGGTTCCGCAGGAAGAAGCGCTTCGGGGCATCGGAACACCTCCAAACCATGAATGTGGCCCTATCATGTAAAATAAAGTTTGGTGGCATGCTCAAACCTCCTAAACCTACTTCCCAAGTGTGACCCCCTTCACAGACATGCGTTGTCCCCTAAAAACGAAGTGTCTGCAGTCTCACTATTAGCGGGGAACTCCCCGTTCCGGTGAAACCGGGGTAGATCTTGTCACAACATGTTCCCAAACATGGTTTTACATCATCAAATGACCTAACCAAGAGCAAACAAGAGAGGGTACACTGGGCTACCCATGTGAGAAGAAATTCTAGGGAGGTAGACGATCCGAGACCCGCGGATCAAGGTTCCACAGGAAGAAGCGCTTCGGGGCATCGGAACACCTCCAAAACATGCATGTGAGACCATATCATATCTAATAAAGTGTGGTGGAATGCTCAAACCTCCTAAAACTGGTCCCAAGTGTGACCCTCTTCACAGACATGAGTTGTCCCCTAAAAACGAAGTGTCTCCAGTCTGACTATTAGGGGGGAACTCCCCATTCCGGTGAAACCGGGGTAGTTCTTGTCACAAAATGTTCCCAAGCATGGTTTTACATCATCAAATGACCTAACCAAGAGCAAAACAAGAGAGGGCTACACCGGGCTACCCCTGTGAGAAGAAAGTCTAGGGGGGTAGACGATCCGAGACCCGCGGATCAAGGTTCCGCAGGAAGAAGCGCTTCGGGGCATCGGAACACCTCCAAACCATGCATGTGAGACCATAACATGTCTAATAAAGTGTGGTGGCATGCTCAAACCTCCTAAACCTGGTTCCCAAGTGTGACCCCCTTCACAGACATGCGTTGTCCCCTAAAAACGAAGTGTCTGTAGTTTGACTATTACGGGGGAACTCCCCGTTCTGGTGAAACCGGGGTTGATCTTGTCACAAAATGTTCCCAAACATGGTTTTACATCATCAAATGACCTAACCAAGAGCAAAACAAGAGCGGGCTACACCGGGCTACCCCTGTGAGAAGAAAGTCTAGGGGGGTAGACGATCCGAGACCAGCGGATGAGGGTTCTGCGGGAAGAAGCGCTTCGGGGCATCGGAACACCTTCAAACCATGCATGTGAGACCCTAGCATGTCTAATAAAGTGTGGTGGAATGCTCAAACCTCCTAAACCTGGTTCCCAAGTGTGACCCCCTTCACAGACATGCGTTGTCCCACAAAAACGAAGTGTCTGTAGTCTGGCTATTAGCGGGGAACTCCCCATGCCAGGTGAAACCGGGGTAGTTCTTGTCACAAAATGTTCCCAAGCATGGTTTTACATCATCAAATGACCTAACAAAGAGCAAAACAAGAGAGGGCTACACCAGGGTACCCATGTGAGAAGAAAGTCTAGGGGGGTAGACGATCCGAGACCCGCGGATCAAGGTTCCGCAGGAAGATGCGCTTCGGGGCATCGGAACACCTCCAAACCATGCATGTGAGACCATAGCATGTCTAATAAAGTGTGGTGGCATGCTCAAACCTCCTAAACCTGGTTCGCAAGTGTGACCCCCTTCACAGACATGCGTTGTCCCCTAAAAACGAAGTGTCTGTAGTCTGACTATTAGGGGGAACTCCCCGTTCTGGTGAAACCGGGGTTGATCTTTTCACAAAATGTTCCCAAACATGGTTTTAAATCATCAAATGACCTAACCAAGAGCAAAACAAGAGAGGGCTACACCGGGCTACCCCTGTGAGAAGAAAGTCTAGGGGGGTAGACGATCCGAGACCAGCGGATGAGGGTTCCGCGGGAAGAAGCGCTTCGGGGCATCGGAACACCTTCAAACCATGCATGTGAGACCCTAGCATGTCTAATAAAGTGTGGTGGAATGCGCAAACCTCCTAAACCTGGTTCCCAAGTGTGACCCCCTTCACAGACATGCGTTGTCCCGCAAAAACGAAGTGTCTGTAGTCTGGCTATTAGGGGGGAACTCCCCATGCCGGTGAAACCGGGGTAGTTCTTGTCACAAAATGTTCCCAAGCATGGTTTTACATCATCAAATGACCTAACCAAGAGCAAAACAAGAGAGGGCTACACCAGGGTACCCATGTGAGAAGAAAGTCTAGGGGGGTAGACGATCCGAGACCCGCAGATCAAGGTTCCGCAGGAAGGAGCGCTTCGGGGCATCGGAACACCTCCAAACCATGCATGTGAGACCATAGCATGTCTAATAAAGTGTGGTGGCATGCTCAAACCTCCTAAACCTGGTTCCCAAGTGTGACCCCCTTCACAGACATGCGTTGTCCCCTAAAAACGAAGTGTCTGTAGTCTGACTATTAGGGGGAACTCCCCGTTCTGGTGAAACCGGGGTTGATCTTGTCACAAAATGTTCCCAAACATGGTTTTACATCATCAAATGACCTAACCAAGAGCAAAACAAGAGAGGGCTACACCGGGCTACCCCTGTGAGAAGAAAGTCTAGGGGGGTAGACGATCCGAGACCAGCGGATGAGGGTTCCGCGGGAAGAAGCGCTTCGGGGCATCGGAACACCTTCAAACCATGCATGTGAGACCCTAGCATGTCTAATAAAGTGTGGTGGAGTGCTCAAACCTCCTAAACCTGGTTCCCAAGTGTGACCCCCTTCACAGAACTGCGTTGTCCCCTAAAAACGGAGTGTCTGCAGTCTGACTATTAGGGGGGAAGTCCCTGTTCCGGTGAAACCAGGTTTGATCTTGTCACAACATGTTCCCAAACATGGTTTTACATCATCAAATGACCTAACCAAGAGAAAAACAAGAGAGGGATACACCGGGCTACCCTTGTGAGAAGAAAGTCTAGGGGGGTAGACGATCCGAGACCCGCGGATCAGGGTTCCGCAGGAAGAAGCGCTTCGGGGCATCGAAACACCTCCAAACCATGCATGTGGCCCTAGCATGTGTAATAAAGTGTGGTGGCATGCTCAAACCTCCTAAACCTGGTTCCCAAGTGTGACCCCCTTCACAGACATGCGTCGTCCCGTAAAAACAAAGTGTCTGCAGTCTCACTATTAGGGGGGAACTCCCCATTCCGGTGAAACCGGGGTAGATCTTGTCACAAAATGTTCCCAAACATGGTTTTACATCATGAAATGACCTAACCAAGAGAAAAACAAGAGAGGGCTACACCAGGCTACCCTTGTGAGAAGAAAGTCTAGGGGGGTAGACGATCTGAGACGCAAGGATCAGGGTTCCACAGGAAGAAGCGCTTCGGGCCATCAGAACACCTCCAAACCATGCATGTGGTCCTAGCATGTCTAATAAAGTGTGGTGGCATGCTCAAACCTCCTAAACCTGGTTCCCAAGTGTGACCCCCTTCACAGACATGCGTTGTCCCCTAAAAATAAAGTGTCTGCAGTTTGACTATTAGGGGGGAACTCCCCGTTCCGGTGAAACCGGGGTTGATCTTATCACAAAATGTTCCCAAACATGGTTTTACATCATCAAATGACCTAACTAAGAGAAAAATAAGAGAGGGCTACACCGGGCTACCCCTGTGAGAAGAAAGTCGAGGGGGGTAGACGATCCGAGACCCGCGGATGAGGGTTCCGCAGGAAGAAGCGCTTCGGGGCATCGGAACACCTCCAAACCATGCATGTGGCCCTAGCATGTAAAATAAAGTGTGGTGGCATTCTCAAACCTCCTAAACCTGGTTCCCAAGGGTCACCCCCTTCACAGACATGCGTTGTCCCCTAAAAACGAAGTGTTTGCAGTCTCACTATTAGGGGGGAACTCCCCGTTCCGGTGAAACCGGGGTAGATCTTGTCACAACATGTTCCCAAACATGGTTTTACATCATCAAATGACCTAACCAAGAGCAAAAAAGAGAGGGTACACCGGGCTACCCATGTGAGAAGAAAGTCTAGGGAGGTAGACGATCCGAGACCCGCGGATGAGGGTTCCACAGGAAGAAGCGCTTCGGGGCATCGGAACACCTCCAAAACATGCATGTGAGACCATATCATGTCTAATAAAGTGTGGTGGAATGATCAAACCTCCTAAAACTGGTCCCAAGTGTGACCCTCTTCATAGACATGCGTTGTCCCCTAAAATAGAAGTGTCTGCAGTCTGACTATTAGGGGGGAACTCCCCATTCCGGTGAAACCGGAATAGTTCTTGTCACAAAATGTTCCCAAGCATTGTTTTCCATCATCAAATGACCTAACCAAGAGCAAAACAAGAGAGGGCTACACCAGGGTAGCCTTGTGGGAAGAAAGTCTAGGGGGGTAGACGATCCGAGACCCGCGGATCAGGGTTCCGCAGGAAGAAGGGCTTCGGGCATCGGAACACCTCCAAACCATGCATGTGAGACCCTAGCATGTCTAATAAAGTGTGGTGGAATGCTCAAACCTCCTAAAAATGGTTCCCAAGTGTGACCCCCTTCACAGACATGCGTTGTCCCCTAAAAACGAAGTGTCTGCAGTCTGGCTATTAGGGGGAAACTCCCCATTCCGGTGAAACCTGGGTAGTTCTTGTCACAAAATGTTCGCAAGCATGGTTTTACATCATCAAATGACCTAACCAAGAGCAAAGCAAGAGAGGGCTACACCAGGTACCCTTGTTAGAAGAAAGTCTAGGGGCGTAGACGATCCGAGACCCACGCATCAGGGTTCCGCAGGAAGAAGCGCTTCGGGGCATCGGAACACCTCCAAACTATGCATGTGGCCCTAGCATGTGTAATAAAGTGTGGTGGCATGCTCAAACCTCCTAAACCTGGTTCCCAAGTGTGACCCCCTTCACAGACATGCGTTGTCCCCTAAAAACAAAGTGTCCGCAGTCTCACTATTAGGGGGGAACTCCCCATTCCGGTGAAACCGGGGTAGATCTTGTAACAAAATGTTCCCAAACATGGTTTTACATCATCAAATGACCTAACCAAGAGCAAAACAAGAGCGGGATACACCAGGCTACCCCCATGAGAAGAAAGTCTAGGGGGGTAGACGATCCGAGGCCCGCGGATGAGGGTTCCGCGGAAAGAAGCGCTTCGGGGCAGCGGAACACCTCCAAACCATGCATGTGGCCCTAGCATGTCTAATAAAGTGTAGTGGCATGCTCAAACCTCCTAAACCTGGTTCCCAAGTGTGACCCCCTTCACAGACATGCGTTGTCCCCTAAAAACGGAGTGTCTGCAGTCTGACTATTAGGGGGGAAGTCCCCGTTCCGGTGAAACCGGGGTAGATCTTGTCACAACATGTTCCCAAACATGGTTTTACATCATCAAATGACCTAACCAAGGGCAAAACAAGAGAGGGCTACACCGGGCTACCCTTGTGAGAAGAAAGTCTAGGAGGGTAGACGATCCAAGACCCGCGGATCAGGGTTCCGCAGGAAGAAGCGCTTCGGGGCATCGGAACACCTCCAAACCATGCATGTGAGACCCTAGCATGTCTAATAAAGTGTGGTGGAATGCTCAAACCTCCTAAACCTGGTTCCCAAGTGTGACCCCCTTCACAGACATGCGTTGTCCCCTAAAAACGAAGTGTCTGTAGTCTGGCTATTAGGGGGGAACTCCCCATTCCGGTGAAACCGGGGTTGTTCTTGTCACAAAATGTTCCCAAGCATGGTTTTACATCATCAAATGACCTAACTAAGAGAAAAACAAGAGAGGGCTACACCGGGCCACCCCTGTGAGAAGAAAGTCTAGGGGGGTAGACGATCCGAGACCCGCGGATGAGGGTTCCGCAGGAAGAAGCGCTTCGGGGCATCGGAACACCTCCAAACCATGAATGTGGCCCTATCATGTAAAATAAAGTTTGGTGGCATGCTCAAACCTCCTAAACCTACTTCCCAAGTGTGACCCCCTTCACAGACATGCGTTGTCCCCTAAAAACGAAGTGTCTGCAGTCTCACTATTAGCGGGGAACTCCCCGTTCCGGTGAAACCGGGGTAGATCTTGTCACAACATGTTCCCAAACATGGTTTTACATCATCAAATGACCTAACCAAGAGCAAACAAGAGAGGGTACACTGGGCTACCCATGTGAGAAGAAATTCTAGGGAGGTAGACGATCCGAGACCCGCGGATCAAGGTTCCACAGGAAGAAGCGCTTCGGGGCATCGGAACACCTCCAAAACATGCATGTGAGACCATATCATATCTAATAAAGTGTGGTGGAATGCTCAAACCTCCTAAACCTGCTTCCCAAGTGTGACCCCCTTCACAGACATGCGTTGTCCCCTAAAAACGAAGTGTCTGCAGTCTCACTATTAGCGGGGAACTCCCCGTTCCGGTGAAACCGGGGTAGATCTTGTCACAACATGTTCCCAAACATGGTTTTACATCATCAAATGACCGAACCAAGAGCAAACAAGAGAGGGTACACTGGGCTACCCATGTGAGAAGAAAGTCTAGGGAGGTAGACGATCCGAGACCCGCGGATCAAGGTTCCACAGGAAGAAGCGCTTCGGGGCATCGGAACACCTCCAAAACATGCATGTGAGACCATCTCATATCTAATAAAGTGTGGTGGCATGCTCAAACCTCCTAAAACTGGTCCCAAGTGTGACCCTCTTCACAGACATGCGTTGTCCCCTAAAAACGAAGTGTCTGCAGTCTGACAATTAGGGGGGAACTCCCCGTTCTGGTGAAACCTGGGTTGATCTTGTCACAAAATGTTCCCAAGCATGGTTTTACAACATCAAATGACCTAACCAAGAGCAAAACAAGATAGGGCTACACCGGGCTACCCCTGTGAGAAGAAAGTCTAGGGGGTAGACGATCCGAGACCAGCGGATGAGGGTTCCGCGGGAAGAAGCGCTTCGGGGCATCGGAACACCTTCAAACCATGCATGTGAGACCCTAGCATGTATAATAAAGTGTGGTGGAATGCTCAAACCTCCTAAACCTGGTTTCCAAGTGTGACCCCCTTCACAGACATGCGTTGTCCCCTAAAAACGGAGTGTCTGCAGTCTGACTATTAGGGGGGAAGTCCCCGTTCCGGTGAAACCAGGGTAGATCTTGTCACAACATGTTCCCAAACATGGTTTTACATCATCAAATGACCTAACCAAGAGCAAAAAAAGAGAGGGATACACCGGGCTACCCTTGTGAGAAGAAAGTCTAGGGGGGTAGACGATCCGAGATCGGCGGATCAGGGTTCCGCAGGAAGAATCGCTTCGGGGCATCGGAACACCTCCAAACCATGCATGTGAGACCCTAGCATGTCTAATAAAGTGTGGTGGAATGCTCAAACCTCCTAAACCTGGTTCCCAAGTGTGACCCCCTTCACAGACATGCGTTGTCCCGCAAAAACGAAGTGTCTGTAGTCTGGCTATTAGGGGGGAACTCCCCATGCCGGTGAAACCGGGGTAGTTCTTGTCACAAAATGTTCCCAAGCATGGTTTTACATCATCAAATGACCTAACCAAGCGCAAAACAAGAGAGGGCTACACCAGGGTACCCTTGTGAGAAGAAAGTCTAGGGGGGTAGACGATCCGAGACCCACGGATCAGGGTTCCGCAGGAAGAAGCGCTTTGGGGCATCGGAACACCTCCAAACCATGCATGTGGCCCTAGCATGTGTAATAAAGTGTGGTGGCATGCTCAAACCTCCTAAACCTGGTTCCCAAGTGTGACCCCCTTCACAGACATGCGTGGTCCCCTAAAAACGAAGTGTCTGTAGTCTGACTATTGGGGGGAACTCCCCGTTCTGGTGAAACCGGGGTTGATCTTGTCACAAAATGTTCCCAAACATGGTTTTACATCATCAAATGACCTAACCAAGAGAAAAACAAGAGAGGGCTACACCAGGCTACCCTTGTGAGAAGAAAGTCTAGGGGGGTAGACGATCTGAGACGCAAGGATCAGGGTTCCACAGGAAGAAGCGCTTCGGGCCATCAGAACACCTCCAAACCATGCATGTGGTCCTAGCATGTCTAATAAAGTGTGGTGGCATGCTCAAACCTCCTAAACCTGGTTCCCAAGTGTGACCCCCTTCACAGACATGCGTTGTCCCCTAAAAATAAAGTGTCTGCAGTTTGACTATTAGGGGGGAACTCCCCGTTCCGGTGAAACCGGGGTTGATCTTATCACAAAATATTCCCAAACATGGTTTTACATCATCAAATGACCTAACTAAGAGAAAAATAAGAGAGGGCTACACCGGGCTACCCCTGTGAGAAGAAAGTCTAGGGGGGTAGACGATCCGAGACCCGCGGATGAGGGTTCCGCAGGAACAAGCGCTTCGGGGCATCGGAACACCTCCAAACCATGCATGTGGCCCTAGCATGTAAAATAAAGTGTGGTGTATTCTCAAACCTCCTAAACCTGGTTCCCAAGGGTCACCCCCTTCACAGACATGCGTTGTCCCCTAAAAACGAAGTGTTTGCAGTCTCACTATTAGGGGGGAACTCCCCGTTCCGGTGAAACCGGGGTAGATCTTGTCACAACATGTTCCCAAACATGGTTTTACATCATCAAATGACCTAACCAAGAGCAAAAAAGAGAGGGTACACCGGGCTACCCATGTGAGAAGAAAGTCTAGGGAGGTAGACGATCCGAGACCCGCGGATCAAGGTTCCACAGGAAGAAGCGCTTCGGGGCATCGGAACACCTCCAAAACATGCATGTGAGACCATATCATGTCTAATAAAGTGTGGTGGAATGTTAAAACCTCCGAAAACTGGTCCCAAGTGTGACCCTCTTCATAGACATGCGTTGTCCCCTAAAAACGAAGTGTCTGCAGTCTGACTATTAGGGGGGAACTCCCCATTCCGGTGAAACCGGAAT
The DNA here is from genome assembly GCA_910589775.1 of Avena eriantha. Classification (NCBI taxonomy): domain Eukaryota; kingdom Viridiplantae; phylum Streptophyta; class Magnoliopsida; order Poales; family Poaceae; genus Avena; species Avena eriantha. The sequence continues at coordinate 404,061,315 of OU342746.1, read as the reverse complement.
AGTTCTTGTCACAAAATGTTCCCAAGCATTGTTTTCCATCATCAAATGACCTAACCAAGAGAAAAACAAGAGAGGGCTACACCAGGCTACCCTTGTGAGAAGAAAGTCTAGGGGGGTAGACGATCCGAGACCCAAGGATCAGGGTTCCGCAGGAAGAAGCGCTTCGGGGCATCCGAACACCTCCAAACCATGCATGTGGCCCTAGCATGTCTAATAAAGTGTGGTGGCATGCTCAAACCTCCTAAACCTGGTTCCCAAGTGTGACCCCCTTCACAGACATGCGTTGTCCCCTAAAAATAAAGTGTCTGCAGTTTGACTATTAGGGGGGAACTCCCCGTTCCGGTGAAACCCGGGTTGATCTTGTCACAAAATGTTCCCAAACATGGTTTTACATCATCAAATGACCTAACTAAGATAAAAATAAGAGAGGGCTACACCGGGCTACCCCTGTGAGAAGAAAGTCTAGGGGGGTAGACGATCCGAGACCCGCGGATGAGGGTTCCGCAGGAAGAAGCGCTTCGGGGCATCGGAACACCTCCAAACCATGAATGTGGCCCTATCATGTAAAATAAAGTGTGGTGGCATGCTCAAACCTCCTAAACCTGCTTCCCAAGTGTGACCCCCTTCACAGACATGCGTTGTCCCCTAAAAACGAAGTGTCTGCAGTCTCACTATTAGGGGGGAACTCCCCATTCCGGTGAAACCGGGGTAGATCTTGTCACAACATGTTCCCAAACATGGTTTTACATCATCAAATGACCTAACCAAGAGCAAACAAGAGAGGGTACACTGGGCTACCCATGTGAGAAGAAAGTCTAGGGGGGTAGACGATCCGAGACCCGCGGATCAAGGTTCCGCAGGAAGAAGCGCTTCGGGGCATCGGAACACCTCCAAACCATGCATGTGAGACCATAACATGTCTAATAAAGTGTGGTGGCATGCTAAAACCTCCTAAACCTGGTTCCCAAGTGTGACCCCCTTCACAGACATGCGTTGTCCCCTAAAAACGAAGTGTCTGTAGTCTGACTATTAGGGGGGAACTCCCCGTTCTGGTGAAACCTGGGTTGATCTTGTCACAAAATGTTCCCAAACATGGTTTTACAACATCAAATGACCTAACCAAGAGCAAAACAAGATAGGGCTACACCGGGCTACCCCTGTGAGAAGAAAGTCTAGGGGGTAGACGATCCGAGACCAGCGGATGAGGGTTCCGCGGGAAGAAGCGCTTCGGGGCATCGGAACACCTTCAAACCATGCATGTGAGACCCTAGCATGTATAATAAAGTGTGGTGGAATGCTCAAACCTCCTAAACCTGGTTCCCAAGTGTGACCCCCTTCACAGACATGCGTTGTCCCCTAAAAACGGAGTGTCTGCAGTCTGACTATTAGGGGGGAAGTCCCCGTTCCGGTGAAACCAGGGTAGATCTTGTCACAACATGTTCCCAAACATGGTTTTACATCATCAAATGACCTAACCAAGAGCAAAAAAAGCGAGGGATACACCGGGCTGCCCTTGTGAGAAGAAAGTCTAGGGGGGTAGACGATCCGAGATCGGCGGATCAGGGTTCCACAGGAAGAAGCGCTTCGGGGCATCGGAACACCTCCAAACCATGCATGTGAGACCCTAGCATGTCTAATAAAGTGTGGTGGAATGCTCAAACCTCCTAAACCTGGTTCCCAAGTGTGACCCCCTTCACAGACATGCGTTGTCCCGCAAAAACGAAGTGTCTGTAGTCTGGCTATTAGGGGGGAACTCCCCATGCCGGTGAAACCGGGGTAGTTCTTGTCACAAAATGTTCCCAAGCATGGTTTTACATCATCAAATGACCTAACCAAGAGCAAAACAAGAGAGGGCTACACCAGGGTAGCCTTGTGAGAAGAAAGTCTAGGGGGGTAGACGATCCGAGACCCACGGATCAGGGTTCCGCAGGAAGAAGCGCTTTGGGGCATCGGAACACCTCCAAACCATGCATGTGGCCCTAGCATGTGTAATAAAGTGTGGTGGCATGCTCAAACCTCCTAAACCTGGTTCCCAAGTGTGACCCCCTTCACAGACATGCGTCGTCCACTAAAAACAAAGTGTCTGCAGTCTCACTATTAGGGGGAACTCCCCATTCCGGTGAAACCGGGGTAGATCTTGTCACAAAATGTTCCCAAACATGGTTTTACATCATCAAATGACCTAACCAAGAGCAAAACAAGAGAGGGCTACACCGGGCTACCTCTGTGAGAAGAAAGTCTAGGGGGTAGATGATCCGAGACCCGCGGATCAGGGTTCCGCAGGAAGAAGCGCTTCGGGGCATCGGAACACCTCCAAACTATGCATGTGGCCCTATCATGTCTAATAAAGTGTGGTGGCATGCTCAAACCTCCTAAACCTGGTTCCCAAGTGTGACCCCCTTCACAGACATGCGTTGTCCCCTAAAAACCAAGTGTCTGTAGTCTCACTATTAGGGGGGGGACTCCCCGTTCCGGTGAAACCGGGGTAGATCTTGTCACAACATGTTCCCAAACATGGTTTTACATAATCAAATGACCTAACCAAGAGCAAAATAAGAGAGGGCAACACCAGGCCACCCTTGTGAGAAGAAAGTCTAGGGGGGTAGACGATCCGAGACCCACGGATCACGGTTCCGCAGGGAGAAGCGCTTCGGGGCACCGGAACACCTCGAAACCATGCATGTGGCATTATCATGTCTAATAAAGTGTGGTGGCATGCTCAAACCTCCTAAACCTAGTTCCCAAGTGTGACCCCCTTCACAGACATGCGTTGTCCCCTAAAAACGAAGTGTCTGTAGTCTGACTATTAGGGGGGAACTCCCCATTCCGGTGAAACCGGGGTAGATCTTGTCACAAAATGTTCCCAAACATGGTTTTACATCATCAAATGACCTAACCAAGAGCAAAACAAGAGAGGGCTACACCGGGCTACCCCTGTGAGAAGAAAGTCTAGGGGGGTAGACGATCCGAGACCAGCGGATGAGGGTTCCGCGGGAAGAAGTGCTTCGGGGCATCGGAACACCTTCAAACCATTCATGTGAGACCCTAGCATGTCTAATAAAGTGTGGTGGAATGCTCAAACCTCCTAAACCTGGTTCCCAAGTGTGACCCCCTTCAGAGACATGCGTTGTCCCCTAAAAACGAAGTGTCTACAGTCTGACTATTAGGGGGGAACTCCCCATTCCGGTGAAACCGGGGTAGATCTTGTCACAAAATGTTCGCAAACATGGTTTTACATCATCAAATGACCTAACCAAGAGCAAAACAACAGAGGGCTACACCAGGCTACCCTACTGAGAAGAAAGTCTACGGGGGTAGACGATCCGAGACCCACGGGGTTCCGCAGGAAGAAGCGCTTCGGGGCATCGGAATACCTCCAAACCATGCATGCGGCCCTAGAATGTCTAATAGAGTGTGGTGGCATGCTCAAACCTCCTAAACCTGGTTACCAAGTGTGACCCCCTTCATAGACATGCGTTGTCCCCTAAAAATAAAGTGTATGCAGTTTGACTATTAGGGGGGAACTCCCCGTTCCGGTGAAACCGGGGTTGATCTTGTCACAAAATGTTCCCAAACATGGTTTTACATCATCAAATGACCTAACTAAGATAAAAATAAGAGAGGGCTACACCGGGCTACCCCTGTGACAAGAAAGTCTAGGGGGGTAGACGATCCGAGATCCGCGGATGAGGGTTCCGCGGGAAGAAGCGCTTCGGGGCATCTGAACACCTCCAAACCATGCATGTGACCCTAGAATGTCTAATAAAGTGTGGTGCCATGCTCAAACCTCCTAAACCTGGTTCCCAAGTGTGACCCCCTTCATAGACATGTGTTGTCCCCTAAAAACAAAGTGTCTGCAGTCTGACTATTAGGGGGGAACTCCCCGTTCCGGTGAAACCGGGGTAGATCTTGTCACAAAATATTCCCAAACATGGTTTTACATCATCAAATGACCTAACCAAGAGCAAAAAAAGAGAGGGCTACACCAGGCTACCCTTGTGAGAAGAAAGTCTAGGGGGGTAAACGATCCGAGACCCACGGATCAGGGTTCCGCGGGAAGAAGCGCTTCGGGGCATCGGAACACCTCCAAACCATGCATGTGGCCCTAGCATGTCTAATAAAGTGTGGTGGCATGCTCAAACCTCCTAAACCTGGTTCCCAAGTGTGACCCTTCACAGACATGCGTTGTCCCCTAAAAACGAAGTGTCTGTAGTCTGACTATTAGGGGGGAACTCCCCGTTCTGGTGAAACCGGGGTTGATCTTGTCACAAAATGTTCCCAAACATGGTTTTACATCATCAAATGACCTAACCAAGAGAAAAACAAGAGAGGGATACACCGGGCTACCCCTGTGAGAAGAAAGTCTAGGGGGGTAGACGATCTGAGACCCGCGGATGAGGGTTCCACGGGAAGAAGCGCTTCGGGGCATCGGAACACCTTCAAACCATGCATGTGAGACCCTAGCATATCTAATAAAGTTTGGTGGAATTCTCAAAACTCCTAAACCTGGTTCCCAAGTGTGACCCCCTTCACACACATGCGTTGTCCCCTAAAAACGAAGGGTCTGCAGTCTGACTATTAGGGGGGAACTCCCCATTCCGGTGAAACCGGGGTAGATCTTGTCACAAAATGTTCCCAAACATGGTTTTACATCATCAAATGACCTAACCAAGCGCAAAACAACAGAGGGCTACACCAGGCTACCCTTGTGAGAAGAAAGTCTAGGGGGGTAGACGATCCGAGACCCACGGAGCAGGGTTCCGCAGGAAGAAGCGCTTCGGGGCATCGGAATACCTCCAAACCATGCATGTGGCCCTAGAATGTCTAATAGAGTGTGGTGGCATGCTCAAACCTCCTAAACCTGGTTCCTAAGTGTGACCCCATTCACAGACATGCGTTGTCCCCTAAAAACAAAGTGTCTGCAGTCTGACTATTAGGGGGTAACTCCCCGTTCCGGTGAAACCGGGGTTGATCTTGTCACAAAATGTTCCCAAACATGGTTTTACATCATAAAATGTACTAACCAAGAGCAAAACAAGAGAGGGCTACACCGGGCTACCCCTGTGAGAAGAAATTCTAGGGGGGTAGACGATCCGAGACCCGCGGATGAGGGTTCCGCGCGAAGAAGCGCTTCGGGGCATCGGAACACCTCCAAACCATGCATGTGGCCCTAGCATGTCTAATAAAGTGTGGTGGCATGCTCAAACCTCCTAAACCTAGTTCCTAAGTGTGACCCCCTTCATAGACATGCGTTGTCCCCTAAAAACGAAGTGTCTGCAGTCTGACTATTAGGGGGGAACTCCCCGTTCCGGTGAAACCGGGGTAGATCTTGTCACAACATGTTCCCAAACATGGTTTTACATCATCAAATGACCTAACCAAGAGCAAAACAAGAGAGGGCTACACCGGGCTACCCTTGTGAGAAGAAAGTCTAGGGGGGTAGACGATCCGAGACCCGCGGATCAGGGTTCCACAGGAAGAAGCGCTTCGGGGCATCGGAACACCTCGAAACCATGCATGTGAGACCCTAGCATGTCTGATAAAGTGTGGTGGAATGCTCAAACCTCCTAAACCTGGTTCCCAAGTGTGACCCCCTTCACAGACATGCGTTGTCCCCTAAAAACAAAGTGTCTGCAGTTTGACTATTAGGGGGGAACTCCCCGTTCCGGTGAAACCGGGGTAGATCTTGTCACAAAATATTCCCAAACATTGTTTTACATCATCAAATGACCTAACCAAGAGCAAAACAAGAGAGGGCTACACCAGGCTACCCTTGTGAGAAGAAAGTCTAGGGGGGTAAACGATCCGAGACCCACGGATCAGGGTTCCGCGGGAAGAAGCGCTTCGGGGCATCGGAACACCTCCAAACCATGCATGTGGCCCTAGCATCTCTAATAAAGTGTGGTGGAATGCTCAAACCTCCTAAACCTGGTTCCCAAGTGTGACCCCCTTCACAGACATGCGTTCTCCCCTAAAAACGAAGTGTCTGGAGTCTGACTATTAGGGGGAACTCCCCGTTCCAATAAAACCGGGGTTGATCTTGTCACAAAATGTTCCCAAACATGGTTTTACATCATCAAACGACCTAACCAAGAGCAAAACAAGAGAGGGCTACACCGGGCTACCCCTGTGAGAAGAAAGTCTAGGGGGGTAGACGATCCGAGACCCGCGGATGAGGGTTCCGCGGGAAGAAGCGCTTCGGGGCATCGGAACACCTCCAAACCATGCATGTGGCCCTAGAATGTCTAATAAAGTGTGGTGGCATACTCAAACCTCCTAAACCTGGTTCCCAAGTGTGAGCCCCTTCACAGACATGCGTTGTCCCCTAAAAACGAAGTGTCTGCAGTCTGACTATTAGGGGGGAACTCCCCGTTCCGGTGAAACCGGGGTAGATCTTGTCACAACATGTTCCCAAACATGGTTTTACATCATCAAATGACCTAATTACATGGACTTTGTCCCAACCGGGTATTCGTAAACCTTTCCCGTCCACCCCTCGTGAAAAAGACAAATTTCTGCCGAATTGGCAGGAAATGGGTCAGATATGAATTGCAGGTACATGATCTGATGCTCATGTTTTTTTGTAAAAATCATTTTTAGGGTGACAATTTGATGTTTCTTCAGAGTTCCAATATGCAAGTTTAGGCAGGCTCAGCCCCGAACTAAGAATCTTCGTACTCGTCATTTTGACCATAGTTTGGAGGAGGTAAGAAAATAAAACAAGCTTTGACGTGTAGGGTGCATAAAGCACACGGCAAAGGCTTATCTTTGCCGTGTGTCTAACTGCAATGGCACACGTCAAAGAACCACTGTCAGCCGCCGTCAGTTTGGCTCGCCTAGGGGGGCGTGGGACCCACCTCTTTGCCGTGCGTTCGTCTTTGCCGTGTGCCTCGATTGGTCTTTGTCGTGCACCATTCTTTGTCGTGTGCCTCGGTTGGTCTTTGCCGTGCATCAGCTCTTTGCCGTGTGTCTCTTTTCAGCTTTGCCGTGTACCCTTTGTTTGTCGTGTGTTTTGTTTGGAGTCTACCGTGTGGGTGCTCTTTGTCGTGTACTTCTGGACCACCTCACGGCAGAGAACTTCTTTGCCGTGTTCCCGCCCTTTTGGCACACGGCAAAGGATGGTGGCGACGGCAGCGAGAATTTTTCCCCGTAGTGGTTTAGAAAAAATGTATTATTGAAAAAAAATCCGATATTTTCTGAGGAGAGGTTCACTAGTTAATTACTGATTTGCTGAAATAGTGGATCAAGAATCAGCAGTTTGACCAATTCCAGTGGCACTGCGCAGTGCACAGTTAACCACGCAGAGAACATGGGCAACTCGCGTTTACTCCTTGATGCCATGTCTAAGGCTTCGTGGTGTCTATTCTACGGCACATCATCAATCTCAAAAAACACATTTTGAGATCGAGGAGATCCACAGTCGACCGACTATACAATATAAGGACTTTGTTGACTTATTACTGGTAGGTAGCCAAGATATTGGTTCGCTAGCCAAGCGAGTGTACACCTTCAAGAAACAACGAAACAGAGCTGCACTGAGGTACTATAAGCTAGCCCAAGATGGATATCGGAGGCAGCAATGAGGAGCCGAGCAGTGTGGGGGTCGAGGAGGCCGCGCCGTTCACAGGGAAGAAGGGTACGAAGGCGGCATCCGTGGTGAATGCCGGGAGATGGAGCTCGGTGGCGAACGTCGTGGTGGTGGTCTTGATCATGACGGTGCCGCTTATCATCCTCATCTTCAGTGGCCGCCTCGACGCGCCGGCGGTGTGGATCAATTCCACCGTGGCCGTCTTAGGAGCAGCACAGCAACGAGGTAATTTTAATGTTCGCTCACTGTTTGAAGAAGTTTGTAGAGCTTTCCTACATTCCTCTAGGCTTCCATCAAGCCACTGCTACTACATCGATCGAACCGAGATGCTTGAGCACCGCTTCCTAAAAGCACCAGCGTGTCTACCAATTTCTGCTCTGCTAAAACTCTGCTCCATGCCACTTACAGAAGAACCCAAGAGAGACATGCTTCTCGGCGGTCTGCTTCTTCCCGGATTCGACGAGCAGTCCTGCGCCAGCAGGTACCAATCCGTCTACTACCGCAAGAACATGACGCGCTCGCCGTCGCCGTACCTCCTCAACCGCCTGAGGGAGCAGGAGGCGTTGCAGCGGCGCTGCGGCCCGGGCACCGAGCCATACACAAGAGCTTCCGAGCGGCTGAAATCCGGGCAGAAATCAATAATGGACTCCGTCGACGGCTGCGGCTACCTCGTGCTGCTGTCGTACCGTGGCCTTGGCAACCGTGTGCTTGCCACGGTCTCCGCCTTCCTCTACGCAATGCTCACCAACCGAGTGCTGCTCGTCGACCGGGGCAAGACGTTCGCCGAGCTATTCTGCGAGCCGTTCCAGGGGGCGACGTGGCTGCTGCCTCTCGACTTCCCGCTGGAGGGCTACAAGGACCTATGGGAGGGCGCGGCGGAGAGCTACGGGAACGTGACGCTGCGCAACGACACGGGGCCGGCGTCGGAGCACCGCTTCGTGTACATCCACCTCGACCACGCCGCGGCTCCGGCGAACAGGCTCGCGTACTGCGACGACCACCGCCAGTTCCTCCGCCGGGTGCAGTGGGTGCTGTTGAGGACGGACTCCTACATGCCGCCCAGCCTGTTCCTCAACCCGGCGTATCAGGAGGAGCTTGCCCGGATGTTCCCCAGGCCGGACTCCGTGTTCTACGTCATCTCGCAGTACCTCCTCCACCCGACCAACGACGTCTGGGGCAGGGTGACGCGGTTCTACGAGTCTTACCTCAAGAACGCCGACGAGACGCTGGGCATTCAGGTCAGGGTATTCGACGCCACCGTACCGCCACAGAACATCCTGGACCAGATCCTCGCGTGCACGTCGCGGGAGCGTCTTCTTCCCAGGGTGGTGGCGGTGAGAGCTGCTGGAGGAACACCGCCGCTTCCGGGGGCAGGTGCGCGATCCAAGGCCGTGCTCATCACGGGCCTGAACGGGTGGTACCACGACAGGATCCGGGACATGTACTGGCGGTCGCCGAGCGCTGACGGCGAGGTGGTGAGCGTGCACCAGCCGAGCCACGAGGAGGTGCAGCATTTCTTCCGGACGATGCACGACAAGAAGGCGCTGGCCGAGATGTACCTGCTGAGCATGACCGACAGGATCGTCACTAGCGGCTGGTCGACGTTCGGGTACGTCGGCAGCGCGCTCGGCGGGCTCACGCCGTACATCATGAGGAAGCTTGAGAGGAAGCAGCAGGAAAAGGTGCCCGATCCCCCGTGCAGACGGGCCGTGTCCATGGAGCCGTGCAACCACGGGCCAGCGTACTTCGAGTGCACAAGGAAGGAGATCCACAAGATCATCGATACCGGCAGGCTGGTTCCCCATGTTCGTGCTTGCGAAGACATGTCTTGGGGACTCAAACTCACTGAGCCCATCGAGGAGAAGGTGTAGAATTTTGGTTGGTTGAATCCCGTGCCACGTGCACCCAATCCCATATGATCCCCACTAATTAATCTTTTCCCCTGCAATCATTGCAACCATGTGCCATTCGGTTAACCCTCTTGACTCCTAGGAAATTTTGACAGCATAATGCAATCACATCATACAATCAACTCAACTGTTTTTACAAAAGTACTTTGGACTGATTTAGTTCCCGCAAGATTAATCACCGACAATATTATTCTAGCCTACGAGAGTACGCATACTATAAAAAAATAAGAAGAAGGGGAAGGAAAGATATTGTACGGTAAAACTAGATATGCATAAGGCTTATGACCGTGTGGAGAGAATGTTATCTCGCCTTGGTTTTCAAAGAGAGATCTTTGATCTTTTGATGGCTTGTGTTAGGTCGGTGAAGTACAAGATTTAGTTTAATGATTAGGAAACTACTGAGTTGATTCCTACTAAGGGGCGCCGGCTAGGTGATCCCCTTTCGCCATATTTATTTCTTATTTGTGCAGAAGGGTTATGTTATCTAGTGCTTTGGCACATGACGAGGAGATTCGTGGCACTGAAGGTGTTAGGGTGTACAGAAATGCAGAAATGCACCATCAGACCCTCGTTTACCTTTTACCTAATACTGATGAAGGTAAACTTGAATAATGCAACCTCGTTGAGAAGAGTTCTAGATCAATATTGTGCAAGTTCGGGACAAATGGTGAGTAAGAATAAGTGCAATGCTTTCTTCGGTCCAAATGTCAATGTGGAGGAAAAAAGCCTAGATGTGTGTGGAGATGAATGTTATGATAGAAGCAATTTCAGATAAATATCTTGGTCTTTCATGTAATGGTAGGATTGAACCACATTGAAAGCTTATATTTATTATAGAGAGTAATTGAGCGTATATTTTTTCGAAACGGGTGCGACCCCTGACTTCTGCATCGAAAAGATGCATACAACCTTTATTGCTTTATTATAAAACGATCAATTAAGACCAGACAAAGAACATACACCACACAACTCAAAGCCACCACACACATCTACAAAACTCGACAATGGAGGAAAGTCATGTCAACTGGGCCACTCTGTGCCTAGGAAAACAACGATGACACTCCACCAGCTAGGTACCAGGAACAATCACATACCTCGAGACGCCCTTTAGGCGAAACGAGAGTGTACATCTATAACAACAAACTCTCAGTGAGCACCTTATGTACATTCCAGAAAAGCCGTCTCCTCCGTCAAACCTCTGATCAGTCCTCACGTAAGATCCGCACAAACTTTGTCGGTCCTGCCGCCGATGCCACCACAACACCAGAGCAATGCCCCTTCCCTGTGTGAGTCAAACAAGCCACATCTGACACGGAGACTCCGCTGCACCACGCCACCGAGACTCGGGGTATTTGAACGAAAATAACCCAAAAAATAAACAAATTCACGAAATACACTCTGCCCAGAAAAAATTCACGGGACTTACCCCTTTTGCAACGCCATCAACGGTGGCGCCACACCCTGAAGGGCGAAGCCACCAGCCGTGGCGTCGCACACCTGCCAGCATGGACTAGTGGGCCCCGGTCCCGTAAGTGCGGCACCACAGATCATGGCGCCGCACTGTGAAGTGCAACGCAATTCGCGGTGGCATCGTACTTTAGAACTACGGTTACAGCGCGCGGCCACCCTAGCCCCGACCCTCACCTCATTTCTCCCCTTGAACAGAGGCACATCGGCGGCGGAGGCGGCTTGGCTCCCCTCTCAAATCCCTCCGTCCTAGTGGCCAAATTGGAAGCTTCTCTCCATGGATTTCGATCCCCCCACGTGCCTAGAGGTATTCTTCCCCCTTTTCTTTGTTTTCACCCATTAAATTCTTGGTTTGACCCATATCTTGGAAACCCTAGGTTGTTATGCAAGATGCATGGTAGATTGTTGTTCAATGGCATAGGGGTTGGGTATTGTGTTAATGTTATCAACGAGTATGTATTGAGTATGCTGACCATGGTATTGTTGTTGTGATTATCTTAGGAATGTCAAGAATTGTTCATATTCACCATGTAAACAAGGATGCCTTTTTGAGAGGTAATATAGAACTGGACCTGAATGAGCATGACTTGGTGTTTGAGCGTAGTCCCACCTACACCGAGGTCTTGGAGAAAGTTAGGATTGAATTGAAATGGATGGACCCAAATGTTGTTGTTGAGTTGGAGGGAAGGCATAATGTGGGTTGGGGAATTCACATCCGTTGGAAGACCATGCGTATCTTCTCCGAGCCCCGTTGGGTTGTATACAAGGAGGTGGTGGCGGAATCGCTAGACAAAGCTCTTGAACTATTTGCCACCAAGAAGTTTGATAATAACTTGCACTTGGATTTGAACCATCCTGCCTCCCCATTGGATTCTAGGAGTCCTCCACCAATAAACCAAGAAGTATTGAGTGAACCTCCGTTGGCCCAAATATTGAGCCCAATTTCGAAGAACCAAGACAAAGTGTTGGAAGAGCAAAATGATGATTATTGGCATGATGAGAACGAGGTTGAGCTCCAAGACAACAATGTTAGAGATTTGGACAAATAAATTACGCAAGAGAACATGGACCGTGACATCCCATATACTCGAGGCTATGCATTAGACTCGGATGATGATGGTCTCGAACAAGAGCTTGACGAGGAGGGGTTCATGACTAGAGAGGCCAAAATCCACGATACCGTATTGGTGGGGGACCATCGAGTATCTCTCTTTCATGATGTTAGTCTTGCGGATGAAGCCACGGTTGATGGCGGCAAGGGTGTAGTGCTTGGACGAAGGTCAAGTTCTTACCGGGGTGGTAATCAAGAGAATAATGGCTTTTCTTGCGGATCGAGGATGAAGACCTTGTTGGAATTTAAGCAGTGGATAAAGGACTTCTCGGTTACACATCATCTTCCTTACACGGTGGTGCACTCGGATGTGAAGAAGCGTTACACAGTTAAATGCGAGAAGGATGGATGTCCTTGGATTGTGATACGTCCAAAACGTATCTACTTTCTAGAACACTTTTGCTATTGTTTTTCCTCTAAACTTGTGTGAATTGGATGCAACTAACATGGACTGACGCTGTTTTCAGCAGAATTACCTTGGTGTCTAGTTTTTATGCAGAAAATCAACTATCAGGAAAAATCCTGAAAAATATGCCAAAAATCCTATTTCACCAGAAGACTCCTGGAGCCAAAATACGAGACGGAGTGGGGCTGGGGCCCAGCCACACCACCTGGCCATGTGGGCTGGGCCTGGCCACGTGATACGTTGCAAATGTATCCATAATTTTTGATGTTCCATGCTTGGTTTTATCTACTTTCTTGTGTTTTCTCCACACTTTGGAGTACTTTTCATATGATTTCTTGGACTAACCTATTAACAAGAGCCATAGTGCCAGCTGCCTATTTTCTGCTGTTTTTGGTTCCAGGAAAGTTAGAAAATGAATATTGTCGGAATTGGACGGGACAAAAGCCAAAAATCCTATTTCACCAGAAGACTCCCGGAGCCAGAATATGAGACGGAGTGGGGCTAGGGCCCAACCACACCACCTGGTCGCGCGGGCTGGGCCTGGCCGCGCCAGGGGGTGGTCTGGCCACCCCAGACACCCCCTCGGTCTCCCTCTTCGCCTATAAGTTGCCTTCTGACCTAAAAACTTAGGAGGGTTCGACGTGTTTCCAGAAGGAGTTCCGCTCCGCCGCCACCACCAGATTCCACGAAACAGCACCAGAAACTCCGTTCTGGCACCCTGCCGGGACGGGGAATTGGAGGAGATCATCGCCATTATCATCACCATCACTTCTCCATCGACCATCCATGTTTGCCCCATCTGAGTGAGTAATCCCCCGCTGTAGGCTATGGGGATGGTAGGGATTGGATGAGATCGTTCATGTAATGGCATCAGATTGTTAGGGCATGGTGCCTAGTATCTTCTATTAGTGCTTTATGACTTTGTTGCGACTTGTTATGCTTAATGCTTGTCACTAGGGCCCGAGTGCCATGATTTCAGATCTGAACATGTTATTGATTTATTATGATAGTATTGTTTTTGGTCTTACCTGCAAGTTGTATACACACGTTGTTGTCCGGAACCAATGGTCCCGAAGTGACAGAAATCGGGATAACCGGAGGGAATGGCTTTGATGTGAGGATCACATGTGTTCACGAAGTGTTAATGCTTTGCTCCGGTGCTCTATTAAAAGGAGCACCTTAATTGCCAGTAGTTCCCTTGAGGCTCTGCTGCAAACGGGCTGGCAGGACAAAAGATGTTGTGCAAGTTCTCATTGCGAGCACGTATGACCATATATGGAACACATGCCTAGGATTATCTAGTACTGGGATGCTTTATCTTATTTATCTGCAATTGCCCTATGTTCTGATTGCTATGTGAATTGTCTTGTCCATGCAACGCCCGTCCATCCATCCCTATGCCTACCGCACTCGAATCCTATTGTTTGCTGCTATTGTTACTTCTGTCTTTACTTTACTACTGCTACTACTTTACTATTCCTACTACAAAACTGTTGCTACTGATAAACTACTGTGAGCAAGATTGTTTCCAGGTGCAGCTGAATTGACAACTCAGTTGTTAAAGCTTATAAATATTCTTTGGCTCCCCTTGTGTCGAATCAATAAATTGGGTTTCACTTCCCTCGAAAATACCGCGATACACCCCCTATACTTGTGGGTCATCAAGACTATTTTCTGGCGCTGTTGCCGGGGAGCATAGCTTTATTTATCAAGTTCACTTGGATTCTCTATTGTTCGCTACTATCCATCCATCATGGGTAAGTCTCGTGATGGCATGGTTCCTATTTTACCATCCACTACAAGAAGAGGTACGGTTCTAAACACCGCTATTGCTCTTGATTCACCATCTGTTATAAGTAAGCTCATTACACCACCACATACACATGCTACACATACTGCTACTACTGCTGAATCTGAAACTTCTGATGCTTATGATGCTGCTTCTACTGTGCTTGATAAGAGTGGTTCATTAGGTCCTTTCCTAGATGCTACGATTGCTAGAACTATAGCTGGAAATACCGAAACTCCTAATGAAGACACTCACCTGTTAGTTCACCTGAGTCTAGTGAAAGTTATGATATTGAAGATGGTTATGTTGAGATGACCGATGAATTTATTAAAGAATGTAAAAACACCCATGATATGAGCGCTGCTAAGAGTCTCCTTGAGAGGCGTACTATTATACCCAAATTGTCTCCTATTGCTAAGTTTGCTGCTTCTCCCATAAACATTATAGATGAAGATTATGATTTCTCTCTCGATCTATATTACATAGCTATTGTCGAGAAAGAACCTTGTTGTGGGACTAAGAATGAAAGTGCGGTAGTACATATGAATGAACTTTCTACCATGAGTGGCTTGTTTTCTGATGATATTAAGATGCGTACTTACTTTGTTGCTAAGATTTTCCCCTTTTCACTGAAAGGAGAAGCTAAAACTTGGTTTAGTAATTTACCTCCTGGATCTATTGATAGCCCTGATTGCTTGATTAGTACTTTCCTGCAGAAATATTTTCCTCCTAGTGCTAGACATGCTATTTTGCAGGAACTTTTTTATTTTAAACAGGGAGAAAAAGAGGTATTGCCTGAATCTTGGGCAAGGTTTTGTGCTTTGATTCATGCACAGGCTGGAAGTCCATTACCTAAGAATGAGCTTCTTGATATATTTTATAATGGACTAACCAAAGAATCTAGGACATACCTAGATAGTTGTGCTGATTGTGTTTTCAGGAATAGGACTCCTAAGGAAGCTGAGGAATTAATGGCTAAAATAAGTAAGAACTATGAAGATTGGACTCCTCCTAAACAAGCTATACCTGAAGTAATTGTACCTGAACCTACTATTCCGGTGCCTATTCCAACATCAAAGAAGAGGGGAGTTATTGAATTAAATGATGAAGTGATGAAGGAAACTAAGAAATCTCTTAAGGAGAAGGGAATTAAAGCTGGAGATGTCAAGAATTTACCTCCTATAGAAGAATTACGTAAGCCTATTTCCTACTCATCCACTATTGAGGTACACTCTCTCCAACACTTTGATGAAGGTGATATCCCGTACTCTAAACCTCCTGATCAATGATTAGAAGAATTTGATATCTTTATTATTAAGCAAGATAATTTTAATAAAAGGGTGCAAAATCATCTAATGGAAAACACTAGAGCTATTGTTGAGTTCAAAGATATTGTGGAAAGAACCTCTAATGATGTTAAAATGATTGTTAAACACTTTCAAATGGTTCAAACTCAAATAGATCAACTCGTTAAAGTATAAAACGACTAGCTAGTTAATGCTACTAAAGAAAAACATGCTTATGAAATTAGAACAAGAAGTGGTGCTGCTACCCAGGATCCTCTATATCCTGAGGGGCATCCCAAAAGAATTGAGCAGGATTCTCAACAAGCTGAAAATAGTGGTTCTACTCGTAAGAAAAGGAAAAAGAAGCATAAAACTGTTGTAGAACCCTCTGAACCTGCTATAGATCCTAATAGTATATCTATCTCTGATGCTGAAACTGAAAGTGGTAATGAAGAAAATGAAGCTCCTAATGAAGAGAAAGTTGAGGAAGGACCTGAAAACCACACTAAGAATACTAAATACACCAAAGAAAATTTTATTGCTAAGAAACATGGTAGTGAAAGAGAACCTTGGGTCCAAAAACCTATGCCTTTCCCTGATAAGAAACACAAGTCAAAGGAAGATGAACACTATAATAAGTTTTGTGAGTGGATGAAACCTTTATTCTTGCAAATTCCTTTGACTGATGCTATTAAATTGCCTCCTTACTCCAAGTATATGAAGGATATTGTCTCGAATAAAAGGAAGATCCCTAATGAAGAAATTTCTACTTTGCTTGCTAATTATTCCTTTAATGGTAAGGTTCCTAAGAAACTTGGAGACCCAGGGATTCCAACTATCCCTTGCTCTATTAAGAACAGTTATGTTAGAACTGCTTTGTGTGATTTGGGAGCTGGAGTTAGAGTTATGCCTTTCTCTCTCTATAAGAGGCTTCAATTAGAAAAATTAATACCAACTGATATATCTTTGCAAATGGCTAATAAATCTACCACTATTCCTATGGGTATATGTGAGGATGTACCTGTTCAAGTGGCTCATAATTGCTTGATATTAACTGATTTTGTTGTGCTTGAAATGCCTGAAGATGATAATATGTCTATTATTCTTGGGAGACCTTTTCTTAATACTACAGGAGCTGTTATTAATTGTAATCAAGGGAAGGTGACTTTCAATGTGAATTCCAAGGAACATACTGTCTATTTACCCAAAAAGATTGAAATGACTTATGGTTTGAATTCAATTGAACATGTTGAGGGCATTCAAGTTGGAGAAATATATTGTCCCATACCAAGAGAAAAATTTGAAACTATTATGATTGGGACTATTGCTATCAAGGTTGAGGTAACATAATCATTAGTGGAATACAAAGTTTTGTCTCATATGGAATTGTTTTGGTAACAAGACCTGATCAACCTTGTTAACAAAAGGATTTCGTTGAACAAAACAATGTTTTCACTATGATTATCTCCGTTTACTTCTATTCTGTCCATTTTTGTTGTTAGTTGCTCGCATGTTAGAGTGTTAGAACTTCTGTAGTTCTAGCTTTGTTTTTGTCCTTGCATCATGTTTCCAAAAAAAATCTGTCTGTCAGAAAATCATTCTTCTATGCTTGAAAATGCCCAAAAATAAAGTGTCTCAAAAAATTCCAGAAAATTCATATTAATTTTTTACGTGGAAAAAGGGGCAAAGGAGTACCTGGGAGGTACCAGGGGGACCCACTAGGCAGGCACACCACCTGGTGGCGTGGCCTGACCTGGGTGGCGCCATGCCCTGGTGTGGGCCACCCCTGCCCTCCTACTAACTCTCTCACCTGCCACTCTCTTCTCTCTCCCGAGTAAGCTCTAGTTCATTGCTCAAAATCGCGTTCTTGCTGTGCTTGCTCTCGATTTTTTTCGATCTCCTTGCTCAGCCCATCTTTCTTGCTGAAATTTGGAGCATTTGTTCCCTGGTATGTGACTCCTCTCCTTGTCCAAGTAGATTTGTGTTTGGTGGATTATATCTTGAGTATTTTGCTGGTGTAGGTGACAGCTTTTGAGAGCTTGTAAGCTTGTTTGATGCTTAGAGATATAGTTTTGATGCATGTTTAGGCCTCTTACAAGTCCCTATGAGTAGAATCCTTCATTATGTTCACTTTGCAATCACTTGTTTAATAAGTGTTTAAATTTCAGAATAGAAGATGAGTGAGCACCACCTAAACCAACATGAACTATGGGTTCCTAAGATCGTGAAGGTCCACCGGGAGGAGGAAGTTTTCCCCTCCATTTATCCATGTTCTGAGTTCATGAGAGCTGCAGGAATTCTCCAAGATTTCCACACTTTGGTTTCTAACGCAGGGTTAGAGCACTTTTTGGAAGATGAACCTTGTCAATTTGTGAAGCTAACCATGTCTGTGGTGCAGGACTTCCAATTTAGTCACTCTTTGCCTAATCCCATGGTCCATTAAAAAATTTAAAATATTGCTATCGACCTTTCTCTTGATGATTTTTGTGCAGCTATTAAGGTACCTCAATGGGGATCATGTAGAAGGATTAAGGAGCGACCTGAACCACTCATGGATTTATACGCAGAAATTTGCCAAGGGAGCAGCTTCTCGAAGGAGAATGGAAAAATCTATAAATTCATCTTCCCTCCATTCGTTACTTTGCCTACTTTGTTGCCAAGTGTGTTCTTGCTCGGAAAACTGCCAATAAATTATCTTCATATGATCTAGCATTTATCTCTACTGCTCTTAAACGAGATAGGTCTTACAACTTAGGGGCTTTGATAGCTTTTCGTCTTGCTGCTAACCGTGAGAAAGGTGGAATTTGTGGAGGCCTCATTGCTTCTCGTTTACTAGCATTGCATGGTTTAGTGCCTCATCATTTAGACCTACAGTTTCCCATAGAGAGGCTTGATCTTAATTCCATGATACATCATAAATTTGTTTCCTCGTGGGCTAGTATGAGTGAGTTATCTTATGAAATAACCTTTCTCAAAGCTGGTTGGAGAAAGAGCAAGTCCGAGCGTGTTGTTCTTTTGCCTTCACCTGTTTTGTTTAACCTTGATAACAGGGAAGGATGGTCCCTTGATGCGCTCGACTTTCGACGTAGAGCTCGTTGGGAACCCCAAGAGGAAGGTACGATGAGCACAACAGTAAGTTTTCCCTCAGTTATGAAACCAAGGTTTAATCGAACCAGTAGGAGCAAAGAAACACCCCAAAGGTGTTACTAGCTGAGCTTTGGCAGGGCGCACTATCGGTGCTAGTAGCAACATGGAGACCTGCACAACACAACCACAGAACTTTGTCCCCAACTTGCGATGAGGTTGTCAATCTCACCATGTTTTGCCGAAAACAAAGGTTTAAACGTATCGAATGGAAAGAAGTAAAAGGTTGCAGAAAGTAAACACAAAGTAGTAAAAGATTGTAGATTGAATATAAAAGACAAGGACCGGGATCCATAGTTCACTAGAGGTGGCTCTCCTTAGATAAATAACATGCTGGGTGAACAAATTACAGCGGGGCAATTGACAAACACCGAAAAAGCAATACATGCACATACTGATCATCTTGACTCCTCTGAGACTTGATTGGGCATTACAACATAATACATAGACCGCCATCCAACTGCATCTATGACTAATAATCCACCTTCAGGTTATCATCCGAACCCCCTCCAGTATTAAGTTGCAAGCAATAGATTATTACTTTACGAACTGCGTGTAAAGTAAACAATACAATTGTTCTATGAACAAAGGATTGTTGTTTTCTCCCTAGTAGCAACAACACATCTAGTACCTTAGAGATTTCTGTCACTTCCCAGAGTACCAGAGGCATGAACCCACTATCGAGCATAAATACTAACTCTTGGAGTTGCTAGCATCTACTTGGCCAAGATAGCTACTAACAACGGAAAGCATGCAAGATCTCAAATAACAAAGACATGACAGAATCAATAATCAATCTGAAATAGCATCTCAATATCCATCGGATCCCCGCAAACACAACATGTATGAATTACAAATAGATGATCTTGATCATGAACGGAGCTCACAAGATCTAAACATGAAAGCACAAAGGAGGAGAAACCAGACATCTAGCTACTACATGGATCCGTAGTCCAAGGATGAACTACTCACGCATCACACCGGAGGCTTGCATGGTGATGAAGAAGGCCTCCAGGGTGAATTCCCCTCTCCGGCAGGGTGCCGGGAAGAGCTTCAGATCCCTCCCGATCTAGGGATGGAGATGACGGCGGCTACAGACTCTTTCGTGGATTTTTGATCGGGTACTTAGGGTTTTCGTCTCGAGGGCAACTTATAGGCGGAAGGAGAGGCCGAGGGGGTGCCGGGAGCCACCACACCACCCCCTGGCGAGGGCCCAGCCTGGCCGCGCGGCCAGGTGGTGTGGGCGGCCCCTGGCCCTTCTCCGTCTCGTATTCTGGCACTTGATCCCCTCTGGAAAAATAGGCACTTTGGCTTTTGTCCTGTCCAATTCCGAGAATATTCATTTTTCGACTTTCCTGGAACCAAAAACAGCAGAAAACAGGCAGCTGGCACTATGGCTCTTGTTAATAGGTTAGTCCAAGAAATCATATGAAAAGTACTCCAAAGTTGGAACAAAACACAAGAAAGTGGATAAAACCAAGCATGGAACATCAAAAATTGTAGATACATTTGCAATGTATCAGCATCCCGAAGCTTAACTCCTGCTCATCCTCGAGTAGGTAAGTGATAAAAAGAAATAATTTTTGAGGTGACATGCACCATCAAAGACTTGATCAAAGTATTTGCAGAACATTCAAAGCTGGGATCATAGTACTTCAATCATAACATGAAAAACAAAGTTCTAGCAATAAGCAAAGAAACTATGATGCAACATGAAAAGGCACAAACAAAAGATTCATGAATAACAATGCTTTGCAAGACGTTTGTTTGTTTCACATAAATAAAACATAGCATAATAGTATTCAGCTTGTCCCTCAATAGAGTAGCAAATATAAATGCATAGGACACCTTCAAAGTTCATAAGAGTGACTAGATACAATAGTTTAAAACAAGCAATAACAAGTTATGCATCAATCAACTAGTCTTGGGACAATGCACGTAGAACTAAGAATGGCCACTATGCTCTCAAAGTAGGTGCATAAAGATAAAAGGTGGAGACTCAATATAATGGTGGAATAAAGGCCTTTATAAAAGGAAGTAGGGATTCAAGTCTCATAAAGAGCTTCCAAAAATTATGGTACTTGTAGTTTCCAGCTCTCATTGCCCCTATCATAAGCTTCTTGAAGGTGATTAAGGTTAAAGTGACACAACTAAGAGGATATGCTTGACAAGTTATAAACCAAAATCTCATGCCCCTTACTTATGAAGACCGATCCTCATGCTACTCAACTTCAGTCACGAGTAAGCTCTTGTCATTGTAAGTATATGTGTATCATTAAGAACCACCAACGGGGTACCCCTTGCACATGATGCGGGAGCTTTCCCATAATCAAAATGATAAGGCAAGCAGACAATGAGCATCTCAGCGATCTTTTTATTTGCTATTTGCATAGGTTTTTATTGAGGATGCTTCATAGAGTGCTCATTATGGTGATGCTGCAAGTTTCCACCATGATTAGGCATGGCTTAGGCTAGCGGCCCATGCGTTTCTCTAACACACATACAAACTCCATGATCTTACAAGTTCCACTTTTATTTCACACCGTCGGGATCCGTAAGCAAAAGAACATGATATCAACGAGGTACAAAGTGCAAGTGCAATGTTAAAAGCGTTCCCCATGAAACATGGTTCTGCTAATTTCAACTTATAAAGCGCAAGCATATACGCAACAAAGAAGGACCCAATGGTTCAAGTTTATTAGGGGCAAAAAGTAAAGTGTGCCATCAAGTTCGTGAGAGCTTTAATCACTAGTTTTCTCATAACAAGTGGAAGGTAAACAAAAGCATGAATATACTTGGAATAGCATAAGCTAGTAGGTAGGTATGGTGGAATCTTTGGAAAATCTTGGTTTAGGGAGTTGCATGCATGAGTGGAACTCATACTTTGTTGTGGAGGCTAGCAAAAGACTGGGAGCGACAAACTAAGAGAGCAATAATGGCCATAATCATGCAGGGCGACAAAACATCATTGATCAAAGCATAAAGTGATACTGCAAGTTGAAAACTAAAGGATCATAAAGGCTATGGTGACTTTGGATATTCATAACATGGTGTGAGCATGCGCCAAGTCAACCCAAATAAAGCATCAAAGGAGAATACCACTATACTATGCTTTAATATGCTAAAACAACGCATGATTCATCCAAGGCACATTAAGCAATCTTCAATTGTTTATAACAAGTCATGCTACAGCAAAGAATACTAAGCATAAAGCCAAAACAATATCAAACATGGCATGACAAAGCATAGGCCACAGTCAAAAACAAGCTCTTTTTACCACATAAGTATGAACTTTCCTACTGTTTTCCAAACCAAACCAAACTATTTGCAAACCAAATGTATGAAAGAGGGGGTCTAACCAATTTATTCAGAAAACTAAGCAAACCAAGCAAACTAAAAACCAAAACGAAAACGAAAAAGAAGACGCTCCAAGAACAACACAACTGTGCATGAAACAATAAAAATGAAGTGTTTGGAAGAAACCTGGGATTTTTATTGATGAAGAAGGGGATGCCTTGGGCATCCCCAAGCTTTGACGCTTGTACTTCTTGGATATTTCTTGGGGTGACATGCGTGGCATCCCCAAGCTTGAGCTTTAGTCCATCCTTCATCTCATTACTCATTCCTTCCATACACCTGAAATTTTTCCTTCATACAAAACTTCACACAATCTCATTAGCAACATTAGTACACTTAAGATAAATAAGTCTCAAGGTTCAGTTCTAACACCAAATAAACTTCCATTAGAACACTAGCTACTGTATTACTTCCTCCAAAAAGCTCAATTCCCCAAAAGAACTCAAGAAGGGACCAACAAGAAGCAAATGCAGAAAATGGCAGAAATCTGTCAAAACAGACCAGCAGGTAAAGACGTATTTGTTCGAAGACCTTATGTTTCTCAAATAAAAACGTGTTGAACTAAAAAAAGTTAGATAACAACCTGGGGCAGAAGCACAAAAAATTACAGCTCAATCCGACATACATAGCTCTCTCAGGAATTTTTACGGTGAAGCACAGAAATCTGTTTCGGGACAGCAACTTTCCCAATCATTACTTCACTCTCATTAGAGGTTACTCTTGGCACAAAAAGCAAATAAAAAGGATAAGGAGAGGTTATTATAGAGGTAATAACTTCCAAGACTCATGTAAAACTCTTGGGTTATCTCCCAACAAGTACTTTTCTTTAACGCCTTTAAGTTAGGCATGAAAATTTGAGAAGATGCTCTCATAGGAAATATGAATTGAAGTAAAAGAGAGCATCAAGAAGCAAATTAAAAACACATTTAATTCTAACACACTTCCTATGCATAGGAATCTTGTATGCAAATAAATGCACAAAGAACAAAGTTACAGGCATAGGAAGATAAATCAAAAGTAACTTCAAAACTTTCAGCACATAAAGAGGTGTTTCATTACCATAAAAACTTCTACAACCATATTTTCCTCTCTCATAATAATTTTCAGTAGCCTCATGAATAAACTCAACAATATAACTATCACATAAGGCATGCTTTTCATGGTCTACAAGCACTAGAGCTTTATTATAAACATTTTCAAAAGAATCATCGGGAACATAATATTCACCCTCCTTTGATAAGCATGGAGGACAATAAAATAATGTAAGGGATAAAGAGTTACTCTCATTAGAAGGTAGGAATGGGTAGATCCATTCTTCCTCCTTTTGTCCATCACTCTCCTCCTATTTTTCATCTAATGAGCTTTCAGGTTCAGCAATCTCTTCTTCCATGGAGGTTCTAGGAGGCGGTGGTTCATCTATTACCTTATCAGTCATAATACTGTTCCCAAATAGGAAACTGAGTGAGCTATCCATAATGAAATAGTGATTGGAGCAGAGTTAGTCATAAAGGCAACTTAAGAAAGGAACAAATATTTTTTCTGTTTTTGAAATAAGAAAGCAAACTTGCAAAAAGAAAACTAAGCAAAACAAAAACAACAAAGTAAAGAGATTGGTTATGAGGGACTCCCCTTGTGAAGATGTCCTTGACTCCCCGACAACGGCGCCAGAAAATCTTGATGCACTCGACTTTCGACTTAGAGCTCATTGGGAACCCCAAGAGGAAGGTACGATGAGCACAACAGTAAGTTTTCCCTCAGTTATGAAACCAAGGTTTAATCGAACCAGTAGGAGCAAGGAAACACCCCAAAGGTGTTACTAGCTGAGCTTTGGCAGGGCGCACTACCGGTGCTAGTAGCAACGTGGAGACCTACACAACACAACCATAGAACTTTGTCCCCAACTTGCGATGAGGTTGTCAATCTCACAGTGTTTTTCCGAAAACAAAGGATTAAACGTATCGAATGGAAAGAAGTAAAAGGTTGCAGAAAGTAAACACAAAGTAGTAAAAGATTGTAGATTGAATATAAAAGACAAGGACCGGGATCCATAGTTCACTAGAGGTGGCTCTCCTTAGATAAATAACATGCTGGGTGAACAAATTACAGCGGGGCAATTGACAAACACCGAGAAAGCAATACATGCATATACTAATCATCTTGACTCCTCTGAGACTTGATTGGGCATTACAACATAATACATAGACCGCCATCCAACTGCATCTATGACTAATAATCCACCTTCAGGTTATCATCCGAACCCCCTCCAGTATTAAGTTGCAAGCAATAGATTATTACTTTACGAACTGCGTGTAAAGTAAACAATACAATTGTTCTATGAACAAAGGATTGTTGTTTTCTCCCTAGTAGCAACAACACATCTAGTACCTTAGAGATTTCTGTCACTTCCCAGAGTACCAGAGGCATGAACCCACTATCGAGCATAAATACTAACTCTTGGAGTTGCTAGCATCTACTTGGCCAAGATAGCTACTAACAACGGAAAGCATGCAAGATCTCAAATAACAAAGACATGACAGAATCAATAATCAATCTGAAATAGCATCTCAATATCCATCGGATCCCCGCAAACACAACATGTATGAATTACAAATAGATGATCTTGATCATGAACGGAGCTCACAAGATCTAAACATGAAAGCACAAAGGAGGAGAAACCAGACATCTAGCTACTACATGGATCCGTAGTCCAAGGATGAACTACTCACGCATCACACCGGAGGCTTGCATGGTGATGAAGAAGGCCTCCAGGGTGAATTCCCCTCTCCGGCAGGGTGCCGGGAAGAGCTTCAGATCCCTCCCGATCTAGGGATGGAGATGACGGCGGCTACAGACTCTTTCGTGGATTTTTGATCGGGTACTTAGGGTTTTCGTCTCGAGGGCAACTTATAGGCGGAAGGAGAGGCCGAGGGGGTGCCGGGAGCCACCACACCACCCCCTGGCGAGGGCCCAGCCTGGCCGCGCGGCCAGGTGGTGTGGGCGGCCCCTGGCCCTTCTCCGTCTCGTATTCTGGCACTTGATCCCCTCTGGAAAAATAGGCACTTTGGCTTTTGTCCTGTCCAATTCCGAGAATATTCATTTTTCGACTTTCCTGGAACCAAAAACAGCAGAAAACAGGCAGCTGGCACTATGGCTCTTGTTAATAGGTTAGTCCAAGAAATCATATGAAAAGTACTCCAAAGTTGGAACAAAACACAAGAAAGTGGATAAAACCAAGCATGGAACATCAAAAATTATAGATACATTTGCAATGTATCATCCCTCACTGAGGAGGAGCTTGACACGTACTTGGGAGAGCTCTCCCAACAGGAGCAGGACACTAGAAGGGAGGTCACGGATGATTCAGTCTAGCCCTCGAATGAGGGAGAGTCTTCATATCAGCATCCTGCTTATGATTGGGGAGCTTCTTCTTCTTCCCACGGGCCCAACTACGACCATTCTTATCATGATCCGCCTGCTTGGAACCCTTATTCGTACATGGATTGATTCCCACTTAGGTCAAAAGCCTAAGCTTGGGGGGAGGTACGCTGGCATCGCACTCATCTCCCTATCCTGTTGCGTCGGTACTTTGTATATTCATGTTTCGTTCTCTTTTTAGTTTTCATTCTTTATTTGCTTTTGCTTTCTATAACACGAAAAGACCAAAAATATTTCTGTTGTTTCTCTTTGGTTTGCTTTTTCTTTTTTTTTGCCTTGTTTTGTTTTTCCTCTTTTGCTTTGTTTGAACTATTTGAAAAACCCAAAAAGATTTTGCTTTGCTTGTTTTTCCTTTTTTTGGTTCTTGTTTTAAAAATCGAAAACAACAAAAATATTTGTCGTTCTTCTTTGGTTTTGTGAGTTTGTTGTAGGGTTCAGCAGTCCTCAGTGGGATTCGGTTTCATATTATTATTCAAACCACACAAGTGAAGAGCAATAATAAGGATTAATGACAACTTGAGGCGTGGTAAGAGGCTGGTAACGAACTCTATTTGTTTTCATTTTTGTACATATACGCATCACTGTGGGCATGCTTAGTCCGTTCATGTAGGGTGTATGTTATCTTTGGATGCTTAGTAGTTCTTGCTTTCTTATGATTAGCTCCAGCTCGCTAATAGTTTGTAGCATGTCTTATGAATGTTTGCTTGCATTATTCTATTCATAATTTGGTATGACACCATGGTATCCTCCTCTTAATGTTTCATTTGAATTGACTTGGCACATGCTCACGTATGCACATGACTGTAATAATCAATTAAGCCTTGATGAATTATTT
Organism: Avena eriantha; assembly: GCA_910589775.1. Lineage (NCBI taxonomy): Eukaryota > Viridiplantae > Streptophyta > Magnoliopsida > Poales > Poaceae > Avena > Avena eriantha. The sequence goes on along the minus strand of OU342746.1, from coordinate 404,034,987 downwards.
TGCCTTGAGGATCTTGAATCACTTTCATGCCATGGTTAGTCATGTTTTGTTGCAAGCATGATTATGACAGCTATTGCTCTCTCGTTTGTCGCTCCCTTACTATTTCTAGTCTTCACTTTCACTGAGTATGTTTTACTCATGTTTCACCATACCTACCTATTAGCATTGTTTGCTATTCCGTGCATGTTAAGTATGCCTTGTTTTCTTCCGAATAAAATGTCTATTTGTTTTGGGAAAGTTAGTTAGTAAAGCTCTCACAAACTTGATGGCACACTTTGTTTTCTTGCACTTAATAAACTTGAACCATTGCATCCATATTTATTGTGTATATGCTTGCCGCTTTATAAGTTGAAGTTAGCAGAACCATGTATCATGGGGAACACTTTCAACATTTCACGGGCACTTTGTACCCTGTTGGTATCATGATTCTTTTTCTTATGGATCCCGGCAGTGTGAAATAAAAGTGGAACTCGTAAGATAATGGAGTTTGTATGTGTGTTAGAGAAACGCCTGGGCCGCTAGCCTAAGCCATGCCTAATCATGGTGGAAACTTGCAGCATAACCATAATGAGCATTCTATGAAGCATCCTCAATAAAAATCTATGCACATAGTAAATAAAAAGATCGCTAAGATGCTCATTTTCTGCTTGCCTTGTCATTTTGATTATGGGATAGCTCCTGTATCATGTGCAAGGGCGGTTCTCTATGATACATATGTACTTACAATGACAAGAGCTTACTTGTGACTGAAGTTGAGTAGCATGAGGTCCGGTACTCGTAAGTAAGGGGCATGAGATTTTAGCTTATAACTTGTCAAGCATATCCTCTTAGTTTTGTCACTTTAACCTTAACCAATTAAAGATGCTTATGATAGGGGCAATGAGAGCTCAAAGCTAATGAGTACCATACTTTCAGCATTTGGAAGCCTTTCAAACTATTCAAAACCTTTTTCATTTCCTTGTTGAGTCACCACCTATTCTATGAGCACCTGCTTGAGAGCATAGTTGTCATTCTTAGTATAATGTGCTTGTCTCAAAACTGGATTACTTGTGTTATGACTTTGATGCTTGTATCTTTGATATCTTTACTTCTAGTCTTCACTTGAACTTTAGAGGTGCCTTGGCATTCACAATAAAAAGGCAAGCGAAATACCACTCTATCATACCTTGTTATGAGCATTGTAATGTTGCTTATGTTTATGTTTCATGCTACTTATTATTTTTGAGTTGGAATCTCTTCATAGCCTGCAATGCCTATTAAGTAAACTTAGTTGCATACTCCTTATTATGAATTGTCTAAGTAGTTGATCACATGCTGAGAATATATACATCATATGAAGCAAATGTGTTCGTGAAAGTTCTTTTATCGCACTCAGTTTTCAAGTAAATTGCTTGAGGACAAGAAGTAAGCTAAGCTTGGGGGGAGTTGATACGTCCAAAACGTATCTACTTTCCCGAACACTTTTGCTATTGTTTTTCCTCTAAACTTGTGTGAATTGGATGAGCTAACACGGACTGACGCTGTTTTCAGCAGAATTACCTTGGTGCCTAGTTTTTGTGCAGAAAATCAACTATCGGGAAAAATCCAGGAAAATATGCCAACAATCCTATTTCACCAGAAGACTCCTGGAGCCAGAATACGAGACGGAGTGGGGCTGGGGCCCAGCCACACCACCTGGACGCGCGGGCTGGGCCTGGCCGCGCCAGGGGGTGGTCTGGCCGCCCCAGACACCCCCTCGGTCTCCCTCTTCGCCTATAAGATGCCTTCTGACCTAAAACCTCAGGGGGGTCGATGTTTTCTAGAAGGAGTTCCGCTTCGCCGCCACCACCAGATTCCACGATTCAGAACCAAAAATTCTGTTCTGGCACCCTGCTAGGACGGGGAATTGGATGAGATTATCCCCATCATCACCATCGCTTCTCCATTGACCATCCATGTTTCCCCCATCTATGATTGAGTAATCCCCCGTTGTAGGCTATGGGGATGGTAGGGATTGGATGAGTTCGTTCATTGTAATGGCATCGGATTGTTAGGGCAGGGTGCCTAGTATCTACTATTAGTGCTTTTTGACTTTGTTGCAACTTGTGATGCTTAATGCTTGTCACTAGGGCTCGAGTGCCATGATTTCAGATCTGAACATGTTATTGATTCATTATGATAGTATTGTTTATGGTCTTACCTACAAGTTGTATACACACGTTGTTGTCCAGAACCAAAGGCCCCAAAGTGATAGAAATCGGGATAACCGGCGGGAATGGCTTTGATGGGAGGATCACATGTGTTCACGGAGTGTTAATGCTTTGCTCCGGTGCTCTATTAAAAGGAGCACCTTAATTGCCAGTAGTTCCCTTGAGGCCCCGCTGCAAACGGGCTGGCAGGACAAAAGATGTTGTGCAAGTCTCATTGTGAGCACGCATGACTATATATGGAACACATGCCTAGGATTATTTAGTACTTGGATGCTTTATCTTATTTATCTGCAAATGCCCTATGTTCTAATTGTCATGTGAATTGTCTTGTCCATGCAACGCGCGTCCATCCATCCATATGCCTACCGCACTCGAATCCTACTATTTGCTGTAATTGTTACTACTGTGTTTACTTTACTACTGCTATTACTTTACTATTTCTACTACAAAACTTTTGCTACTGATAAACTGTTGTGAGCAAGATTGTTTCCAGGTGCAGCTGAATTGACAACTCAGTTGTTAAGGCTTATAAATATTCTTTGGCTCCCCTTGTGTCGAATCAATAAATTGGGTTTCACTTCCCTCGAAAATACTGCGATACATCCCCTATACTTGTGGGTCATCAGATTGTGCGTGCAAGACCATTCAAGGGAGGTCCCAGTTGGCACATATCTAGTTGTGTATCAACTCACATGTGTCGAGTCCCGATGATGGATGGAAAGGATGTGAAGAACGAGCATCGACAAATCACCTCCGAGTTCCTTGATTATAGGCTTTCCAATGACATAAGTCATTTCCAATAATGACCATCAAGATGGTCCAAGAGCTTGTGAAAGCCCTCTTTCACTACGGGGTGGAGTATGGGAAGGCATGTAAGGCGAAACAAGCCGCATTCAAGATGTTGTACGGTGATTGCGAGGAATCTTATAACCGAATCCCTAGGTTGTTGTTAGCGATGGCCAATGCGAACCCGGGCATGGTTCATGGGATTGAACCATATGGGAACAAGACAAGGATAATTAACGAAAGAACCGTTCAAGTGTTTGGCCGTGCATTTTGAGGTTTCGAGCAGTGTGTTCGGGCTTTTGAACATTGTAGGCCCATTATATCCGTTGATGGAACCTTCTTGACCGAACAATTCAAGGGCACTATCTTTATTGCAATAGCTAGTGATGCCAACAACCGGTTGGTTCCTTTGGGTTTTGCTTTGGTTAAGGTAGAAAACAATGACAATTAGGAGTGGTTCTTCCACATTTTGAGAACCAAGGTCTTACCCACTCAAAGGGAATTATGTGTCATCTCGGATTGTCATCAAGGAATTCTCAATGCGGTGATGCTTGACATTCCCGGACATGCCCCATTGCACCATCGATGGTGCATGAGACATTTTGTTTCAAACTTATATAGGGCATGCAAGAGCAAGGAATTGTCTGATGATCTACAAGATTGTTGTCTCGCTTTCACGGAGCGTCGTTTCTCAAACTTGTACAACAAATTGTTCTATAACAAAGAACTCAATGCGGGGCAAAGAGTTTCTCCTTAGGAACATTGGAGATATGGGAAAGTGGTCACGAGCTTTTGATGACGGTGGCCGAAGGTACGGTCAAATGACAAGCAACATGGCAGAATGCTTCAACAAGTTGCTCAAAGGTGTCCGTGCATTGCCTGTCATGACAATAGTCCAATATACATTCGACAAGATGAATGAGTATTTTCTATAATACTTAGCTGGAACGGATAGAAAGATTGCGGGAGACTACAATAACAAGCATAAATACAAGTTCCCACCAAAAGTTGACGATTGGATGCAATTTCAGTAAAAGAAAGCGGACTCCCAAGTTGTCATGGAATTTGATAATGACGAGCTAATTTACCAAGTTACGGAGCCAGGAGGAATGATACGTCCATTTTGCATCACTATTCTATGTCATTATTCACTGTTATTCATTGCTATATTTCGTATTGAGAGGTGATACTTATGTTATTTCATCTGTTTTTGCATGGTTGATGACTTTTGGAGCATGGACCGCTATAGTCAGGATTCTGATGGAAAAGGTGATGTCTGGAGGCAAAATTCGCGAAGATCAGAAAATCCGGGAAAATATACGGAAAATCCTATTTTTCCAGAAGACGAAGGAAGCCAGAAGGGGGGCTGGAGATGGGCCACAGGGGGCCCACACCACCCCCTGGCGCGGGCAGCCCTAGGCCGCGCCAGCAGGTGGTGTGGCCACCCTGGCCCACTCTAGGCTCTCCCCTCTGGCATATATTATCCTCCCGAAACCCTAAGACTCAGGGAGCGACCACAGAAAGATTCTGCCGCCTCTGCGGGGCGGAAAACACCGAGAGAGAAAGATCTCTCCGGAAGACAGATTTCTGCCGGGGGAATTCCTTCCCGGAGAGGGGAGATCGTCGCCATCAACACCATCATCAAGCTGGACTTCATCGGGATCATCATCATCATCACCACCATCATCAACATCAACACCCTCATCACCATCTCCATATTGCTGTAACAATTGGGTTGAATCTTGCATAGTTCATAGGGGAAACTTTCCCGGTGTTGATTACTCTTTGTAGTTGATGCTATTGAGTGAAGCATTGAATTATTGTTTATGTTCAGATTGTTATACATCATTATTCCATATCTGATCATGATCCATATGATGTCTTGTGAGTAGTTCATTTTGTTCTTGAGGACATGGGAGAAGTCATGTTGTTAGTAGTGGAGTTGTGTTGAGAAAGATTCAATAGTTTGATATTTAAGTTGTGGTGTACTTCTTCTAGTGGTGTCATGTGAACGTCGACTACATGACACTTCACCTATATGGGCCTAGGGGAATGCATTGTGTATTTGGCTACTAATCGTAGGGGTTGCCGGAGTGACAGAAACCTGAACCCCCGTTAGGAAACCATTGCACAAGGGACGTAAGGGTCTTAGAGTTTAAAGCTATGGTTAGGTTTCTACCTTAATTACTTTCTTGTACTTACGGATGTTTGCAAGGGGTATAATCACAAGTATGTATTAGTCCTAGGAAGGTCGGTACATTAGCACAGGTTCACCCACACAACACTTAGCAAGCTAAAGAAGATTAATCAACTATATGAAGCGAAAGCACTTGACAGTCTTCCCATGTGTCCTCGATAATGTTTGGTCATCTTAAGTAATACAACCGTCTTGTCCTTTGCTGCATAAAGGATTGGGCCACTTGCATTTATTCCTGCTATCTTTTATTTACTTGTACTTTGTTTACTTGCTTTATCAAAAACCCCTAAAAATCCGTTTGCTAAGTATTTGCAGAGAATTCCTGATCCATACCACTAGCCAGCACCTTCTGCTCCTCGTTGGGTTCGACACTCTTACTTATCGAAAATATTGCGATACACCCCCTATACTTGTGGGTCATCAAGACTATTTTCTGGCGCCGTTGCCGGGGAGTGAAGCGTTATTGGAGAGTGGAACTGGTAAAGGAAACTTCTACTATGAGTATTGTTTACTTCTGCTAGTTGCTTTATTTTCGTTATGGATAATTCGCTGAGTTTCTTATTTGGTAATGCTACTACCACTGCTAAGGTAGTAGATAAGACACCACCTGCTAAGAATGATGCTTTCAAAATACCTAGAAGAATTATTGATTGTGTTATGGATAACTACTATGTTGGGGATGGAACTGTCCATCCCGGTGATCATTTGCTCTTTATACACGAATTATGCGGGTTGTTCAAGTGTGCAGGTATTACTACAGATCAAGTTAAGAAGAAGTTATTCTCATTGTCACTAAAAAGAAGAGCTGAGGACTGGTATAAGCTGCTGAAGAATGGTCAAGCTCTAGAATGGGAGGAAATAGTGCCTCTCTTTTATTCGAAGTTTTATCCTCCTAGTGAGATTCATAAAGATCAGAATCAAATATACAACTTTTGGCCTCTTGATGGAGAGAGTACAGCTCAAGCTTGGGGGAGATTGAAGTTACTAATGCTCAAATGTCCCATTCATGAGCTCCCCAACAATATTATTATCAATAAATTTTATGCAAGGCTCCCTCTACATGACAAGGATTTATTGGATGCTTCTTGTGCTGGATCATTCACTCACATGGAAGAAGAAGCTAAATGGGATCTTTTGGACCGTATTCAAGACAATGCTGAAGCATGGGAGAATGACAAAGGTAGAAAGTCAGGTATAAATTATGATTATGAATGCATTGAATCTTTTATGGGAACTGATGACTTTCAAAATATTAAAATGCTTATGGTCTAGACTCTCAAGCTATTGCTTCTTATTTTAAGGATTTTGCTTCCTACATTGAAGTGCCTAAAAGAAGTGGAATAAGTATCATTAACCTTATAAAGATGTTTCTAAGAGTGTTCCTGCAAGAAATACTGAAGTTTATACTGCTAATCATGTTTTACCTAAACCTTATACTGAGAAAATGCCTTTCCCAGTTAAGATAAAGGAACATTCTATGATAGCAAGTATGGTTAATGAAAGTACAAGAAAAGCTGTTGAACCTGATAAACAAATGGTTGATGAACGCACAATAGCAAATGTGAAAGACTTTGTTACTAAATATGAAAAAGAGGGACACACTATCCTTTGTAAGGATACCTCTAATATTGTTTCACAAAGTAGTGTTATGAGAGCTAGTATTCCTGTGTTTTCTGTTAGAATAAGCGATCATTTCTATGATGGTCCTTGTGATAGTTATATTGTTAAGTTTATGCATGATACTGATAGTTACTATGAGAGAGGGCAAAGTGTTCTTATGCATCTCAATAATATCAAGTTTCCTCGTTTTATGCTGAAAGTTTTTGTGTTGCACTTCTTTTGCCTTCTTATGCAAGTAGCCTTGGGTTTCAACAACTTGTTTGTTTACAAAATTCCCTTGCATAGGAAGTGGGTTAGACTTAAATGTGTGTGTGTGTTTTTGCCTCTTAATGCTCTCTTTCACTTCAATCTATATTCCTATGTGAGCATCTTCAAAATTATCATGCCCATCTTAATGGCTATAAAGAAAGAGCTTTTTGGGAGACAACCCAATTTGTTTTTGTTTCTTTGAGTCTTGGAAGTGATTACTTTGGTAATAACCGCTCCTTATCCTTTTTTTGTCAAGATCAATCTCTAATGAGAGAGAGGTAAGATTTGGGGAAGTTGTTGTCCCGAAACAGATTTTTGTGCTTCACCGTAAAAATTCGTGAGAGATCTCTGTATGTCGGATTGAGCTATAATTGTTTTTTCTTCTGACCCAGGTTATTATTTAACTTTCATTAGTTTTGCACTTTTTGATTTGAGCAACATAAGATTTTCGAAAAAATTGATCTTTACCTGCTGGTCTGTTTTGACATATTTTGCCACTCTTGCATTTGCTTCTTTATTCGATTTCCTTTTTGAATTCTTTTTGGGTCTTCGGAAGGAGTTGCTACAGTAGCTTATGTTTTGATAGTTTTCAGTTGAAGTTGAACTCCAAAGGTTTTATCACTTCACTTATACTAATGTTGCTAATGAGAACTGTGTGAAGTTTTGTGTGAAAGAAATTTCCAGGAAGTGGAGATAATGGTGTAATAAGGAAGAGAAGGGTTCTACGACTCAAGTAGTAAGTGTATGAAGATGAAGATATTGATGTTATTCAAGTGATGACTCCGGAAGAATCTACTAAATACCAAATTCAGACACCTGCAGAGTCCGTTTCCAAATAGGTAACAGTTCTGGTAAGAAAATTTCCGCGAAAATACTATCCAACTATATTTTTGCAGTTTTCAATCAATAAGGAAAGCTATGAAGTGAAAAAGGGACGGAAACGGAGCCAGGGTGGCTCACACCACCCTGTGGCGCGGGCCCTCCCCTAGCCGCACCACCAGGTGGTGAGTCCACCCTAGACTCCACCTCCGACTCGTGTTCTCCCAGTACCTTACTTTTGTTATGAACTTCATAATATATAACCCTCCAGATCTCCCGAGGTTCGTATATCATGTTTTCGTCATGTTTTTATTTCGATCTATTTCTGCCAGGACATACTCTTTGAAAGCTTAGAAGCACAATGGTGTCTGCCAAGGATAAAGGGAAGGAGCCTATGGAGGAAGACCTCCAAGACCCCGGGAAGGAGATCAAGAGTGAAGGTGAAGAGGAGCAAGGCCAACATCCGCACACCGGCACTACCATTGCAAGCATTGGAGTGGTGACGAAACCTACCAGGGTTAGAAGGACTGCACGGATGCAGACTAGGGGGAAAGCTCCTCGTCACAGTTTGGCTCCACGGTCACTTCCTCCACACACACCAAGAATCCTTTCCATACCCTTATCGATGAGCATCAATACCAGAATATGCCCAAGGGGAAATTACCCTCACATTGGGATTTGCCTCGTTCTAGCCATGCAGGAAAAGAAGACTTCAAGATGGAAGAGTGGGGAAAGAATAGCAAAGAGCTGGAATTCTCAACCTGACATGATCATGAGCTGCATTGAGCAAAACTCACAGCTAATTCATAATCTCACCTTCGAGATTGAGGACTTGGGGACACTTATCAGACAGCTCATCGAGAGGATACCACCACCACCTAAGGAGTAATTCTTCATCAGGTTTGGCATCCCCTTGGTTTGTTCCAAGCTTGGGGGAGTGCCGCGGTATCACACCACTATCTTCTATCTTTTTACCTTATTAGTAGAGTCATATCATGAATAGAGGAGTTATTATGTAGGATGGTGATGCACTCAACGATCGACGTAGAGCTCGTTGGGAACCCCAAGAGGAAGGTATGATGAGCACAGTAGAAAGTTTTCCCTCAGTTATGAAACCAAGGTTTAATCGAACCAGTAGGAGCAAGGAAACACCCCAAAGGTGTTACTAGCTGAGCTTTGGCAGGGCGCACTACCGGTGCTAGTAGCAACGTGGAGACCTGCACAACACAACCACATAACTTTGTCCCCAACTTGCGATGAGGTTGTCAATATCACCGTGTTTTGTGGAAAACAAAGGATTAAACGTATCGAATGGAAAGAAGTAAAAGCTTGCAGTAAGTAAACACAAAGCAGTAAAAGATTGTAGATTGTATGTAAAAGACAAGGACCGGGATCCATAGTTCACTAGAGGTGGCTCTCCTTAAGATAGATAACATGCTGGGTGAACAAATTACAACGGGGCAATTGACAAACACCGAGAAAGCAATACATGCATATACTAATCATCTTGACTCCTTTGAGACTTGATTGGGCATTACAACATAATACATAGACCGCCATCCAACTGCATCTATGACTAATAATCCACCTTCAGGTTATCGTCCGAAGCCCCTCCAGTATTAAGTTTAAAGCAACATATTATTGCTTTACGAACTGCGTGTAAAGTAAACAATACAATTGTTCTATGAACAAAGGATCGTTGTTTTCTCCCTAGTAGCAACAACACATCTAGTACCTTAGAGATTTCTATCACTTCCCCAGATTACCAGAGGCATGAACCCACTATCGAGCATAAATACTAAGTCTTGGAGTTGCTAGCATCTACTTGGCCAAGATAGCTACTAACAACGGAAAGCATGCAAGATCTCAAATAACAAAGACATGATAGAATCAATAATCAATCTAAAATAGCATCTCAATATCCATCGGATCCCCGCAAACACAACATGTATGGATTACAAATAGATGATCTTGATCATGAACGGAGCTCACAAGATCTAAACATGAAAGCACAAAGGAGGAGAAACCAGCCATCTAGCTACTACATGGATCCGTAGTCCAAGGATGAACTACTCACGCATCACACCAAAGGCTTGCATGGTGATGAAGAAGGCCTCCAGGGTGAATTCCCCTCTCCGGCAGGGTGCCGGAAAGAGCTTCACATCCCTCCCGATCTAGGGATGGAGATGACAGCGGCTATAGACTCTTTCGTGGATTTTTGATCGGGTACTTAGGGTTTTCGTCCCGAGGGCAACTTATATGCGGAAGGAGAGGTCGAGGGGGTGCTGGGGTCGGCCAGACCACCCCCTGGCGCGGGCCAGGCCTGGCCGCGCGGCCAGGTGGTGTAGCCGGCCACTAGCCCTTCTCCGTCTCGTATTCTGGCACTTGATCCCTTCCGGAAAAATAGGCACTTTGGCTTTTGTCCCGTCCAATTCCGAGAATATTCATTTTCTGACTTTCCTGGAACCAAAAACAGCAGAAAACAGGCAACTGGCACTGTGGCTCTTGTTAATAGGTTAGTCCAAGAAATCATAATAAAAGTACTGCAAAGTTGGAAAAAACACAAGAAAGTGGATAAAACTAAGCATGGAACATCAAAAATTATAGATACATTTGCAATGTATCAACTTCCCCAAGCTTAACTCCTGCTCGTCCTCGAGTAGGTAAGTGATAAAAAGAAAGAATTTTTGAGGTGACATGCACCATCAAAGACTTGATCAAAGTATTTGGGAAACACAAAGCTGGGATCATAGTACTTCAATCATAACATGAAAGACAAAGTTCTAGCAATAAGCAAAGAAACTATGATGCAACATGAAAAGGCACAAACAAAAGATTCATGAATAACAATGCTTTGCAAGATGTTTGTTTGTTTCACATAAAGAAAACATAGCATAAAAGTATTCAGCTTGTCCCTCAATAGAGTAGCAAATATAAATGCATAGGACACCTTCAAAGTTCATAAGAGTGAGTAGATACAATAGTTTCAAACAAGCAATAACAAGTTATGCATCAATCAACTAGTCTTGCGACAATGCACATAGAACTAAGAATGGCCACTATGCTCTCAAAGTAGGTGCATAAAGATAGAAGGTGGAGACTCAATATAATGGTGGAAGAAAAGCCTTTTGTAAAAGGAAGTAGGGATTCAAGTCTCATAAAGAGCTTCCAAAAAATATGGTACTTATAGCTTTCAGCTCTCATTGCCCCTATCATAAGCATCTTGAAGTGATTAAGGTTAAAGTGAACAAACTATGGTGTACATGCTTGACGAAGTATAAGTCAGAAATCTCATGTCCCTTGTATACGAGGGCCGCTCCTCATGCTACTCAAGTTTAGTCACTGGTAAGTTCTTGTCATCGTAAGTACATGTGTATCATTGAGAACCGCCAACGGGGTACCGCTTTCCCGATGATACGGAAGAATCCCCATATCAAAATGACAAGGCAAGCTGACAACGAGCATCTCAGCATTCTTCTAATTTACCATGGGAATATGGTGCTTTTTTCTCTCTTTCCTCTTTTCATAGTATCTTTTTTTTCTTTTCTCTTTTTTTCTCAATATATATCTCTCTTTTTTTATAAGAAGAATGCTTCATAGACAGCTCATTATGGTTACACTGCAGGTTTCCACCATGTCAGCATGGATTAGACCAGCGGCCCAGGCATTTCTCTAACACATATACATAACTCCATGGACTTACAAGCTCCCCTTTCATTTCACACCGACGACATCCATATACAAAAGAGCATGATATCAACTAGGTACAAGTACCAAGTGCAATGTTGAAAGCGTTCCCCATGAAAGCATGGTTCTGCTAATTCCCGACAAATAAGTGCAAGCATATACAACATAGACGACACAATGGTTCAAGTTTATTAAGGGCAAGTAAAGTAAAGTGTTCCATCAAGTTCGTGAGAGCTTTAATCACTAGTTTTCTCATAATAAGTGAAAGGTAAACAAAAGCATGAATATACTTGGAATAGCATAAGCTAGTAGGTAGGTATGGTGGACTCTTTGGAATAACTTGGTTTAGGGAGTTGGATGCATGAGTGGAACTCATACTTGGTTGTGGAGGCTAGCAAAAGACTGGGAGCGACAAACTAAGAGAGCAATAATGGCCATAATCATGGAGAGCGACAAAACATCATTGATCAAAGCATAAAGTGATACTACAAGTTGAAAACTAAAGGATCATAAAGGCTATGGTGACTGGAGATAGTCATAACATGTCGTGGAAATGGCCACGGCAGTCGCTGCCATAGGCGGCGATTGAGAGTTTCGTGAGGAAGAGTTGGCGGCCATCTGCGGTGCGAGATGGGGGCAGGTGCACAAGGGTTTACCCAGGTTCAGCCCCCGGGAGGGTAAAGACCTACTCCTGCTAGGTTAGATTATGAGAGAGCGAGTTACAAGGGTAGCGAGCTCGGCGGCTGGGCGGCGAGTCGCTCGAGGGGGTGTATGATGGAACGTGAGTCTCTACTGTACCCTAGGGAGGTTTATATATGAAGCACCTCCCAGGGTTTACAAGTTGCCCCCGAACAAGATAAGGATCCGGGAGCCTTTGACCTAGCCCGACTGGGCCTCTGCTACACTCCTGAGCTTCTACTCACCAGTCGATGGGCCTCTTCCTTCCTCGAAGTCCAGTCACTGTCCTTCAGGTGTACTCGCGGGCCTTCCGACCCACTCGAAACCCACTACTGAGCATACCCCCTTAGGCATATCCCCATCAGAGTCCCCGAGGCCATTGTTGATGTAGGCGTAGGCGTTCTTTGGTGCTTGAAGTAGGCGAGCCCAATTTGGGCGCCCAGTCGAATCGGCGATGGACTCTATTAATGCCGAGGAGAATTTCTCCACAGCTCCACTCGTCACTTTAATGAACATCATCGTTGCCCAGTCGTCATTTCGGCGAGAAGAGAGATTGGCGGGTAGCGAGTGGATCACCGAAGTTGGACCGTCAGCCCAGTCAAACTACCCGTTGGAGCTTCCAACGGTAACTACGGCGCAATTACCGTGGGTAACGGCTATCCCGATTTTGGCGGGTGACCTTTCCCATATAAGGGGAGTGATGGACCTGCTTCGCAATTCTGCTTCGCATTCTTCATCCTTCCTCATATGCTCTTCCTGCTCGCCCCTGACCTATTCTCCTCGCATCGCGCGATTCCGCTTCCCACTCAATGGCGCCTCCCAAAGGCTCGTGGGGAAAATCCAAGTGCTCCACGGCCCAGTTGAAATCCTTCAAGGACGCCGGGGTGCTTCGCAAGGGGAATTGGCGAGTTCCTCCTTCTTCTGAGACTGAGCTGAAACTGCGGCCCGACGAATTCATCTGTTTCACCAGCCATCTCGAGAGGGGCTTAGGGTTCCCCACTTTGCTCTTCTTCCGCCGCTTCTGCGCGTACTACGCGATCAAGCCCTCGTATCTCGGTCCGCATAGCATCGTGCAGCTGGCGATCTTTGTCGCCTTCTGCGAGTGTTACCTCGGCTGGAGGCCTAACTTCCCGCTTTGGCTGGAGCTCTTCCACGGCCGCATCGGGCACGAGGCATCCAGCGGCTTGATGCTGGCCGCAGGCGGGGTCACCTTCCAGTTGAAGCCGAAGGCCAACTTCGTCAAGATTCTCCTGCCGAAGAAGGCCGCCAGCGAGTGGAAGAAAAGCTAGTTCTACGTCAAGGAAGTCACTCCCTCCGGCGAGGTTTCCCTCCCTAAATTCGTTGCCGAGAGGAGCGAGCCCCGCCGACTGGCGCCAAAGAAGCTCCCTGAAGATCAGCGGATGGCCGTCGCGGAGATGATGGACCAGATCCAGAAGCTGAAGGACTAGGGGTTGATTCCGATCAACCTCTACAATTGCTAGCTTGGGCGGCGCCTGGTTCCGCTGGCGGCTCGTCCACGCTGGATGTACGAGTACAGCGGGAAGCTTGATCCATCTCGCACCAGCACGGAGTTGTGGGAAGCCGAAGACTACAAGGCCGCCCTGAAGAAGATCACCGATGCGGATTTCACGGGCGCGGCGGTCGGAGTCGCCCCGTATACTCCCGTGAAGAATGAAGCCCCTATAGTAAGTCTTCTTTCCAATCGCTCCGTTTGTGTTCCAATTTCGTTCTTTTCGCTCGTCGTGTTTCTGACTCGCAATGGTTCTCAGCGTTTTCAGGTATTGGAGGGTTGGCTCCCTCCGCTCGATTAAGAAGTCCCCTAGGAGCTGGAGGAAGATTTCGAGGGGAATCCTTCCGATAGCGACGGGGAAGACGAGGAAGTCGCTCCCCCAATGCCTGTGGCTTGCAAGACCCGAATGCAGATGCAGCGAGAGGTCAAAGCGAGCCGCAGCCTGGACGAGCTCGAAGAAGGCGACGAGGTCGCGCAGGAGCAGACGTCCTGACGCACCGCCACGCCTTCGAAGCCCCCACGCCGCCCCAGGTCACCGGAGAAGAGGCCCGTGTGCCAGTCAGGTCGTCAGTGGTGTTCGGGTCGGACGACGACTCCGATGGCGAAGGGTCTCCTGAAGTCTCGCACAAGGTCCCGAGGGCTGCAATCCCGACGAAGGGGTTGGAGGGCGAGGACACGGAGGTGGTGGTAGAGGCGCCCCTGGCTTCGATCGCGCCATCGACCTCGGGGGTCCCAAGCAAAGAAGCCACCGACATGGTGCCGCCCAAGTCGCCATTGCCGTCGGAGGCAGCAGCGTCGGAGCCGGAGATCCCGGCGACTGCGGCTTCGTCGTCAAGGAAGCTATCGGTTTCGTGGGCTTCAGACGTATTCGAGCGGGGGCTTAGTCGCAAGCTTTGTCCTAAGTTGGACAAGCCTGCCCATATAAGTACCGGTCTTCGCATTCTTCCAGTCGCCAAGTAAGTTTACACTTCCTTGTCCCAATTTGCTTTGCGTCTTTCGTGTCGTGGTTGTGCTGATTAGAAGGGTTCGTGCAGGTCGGGGGCTAAGAAGATTGGGCGCCCTTCGGTGGCCAAGATTCCCCCGGCCACTGTCGCGGGAGAAGGTGATATCCTTAGGAAGAGGAAGGCCTCCGAGGATGTCGTGATTGCTGAAGTCGCAAAGAAACAGAAGGGCGGTGCTAACGACGCTGCGACCGGGGGAAGCGCCGCGGAGCCAGTTGCTGCGCTGCTCGTCCAAGAGGGGGCAGCGACACGATCCGAGCTAGCACCGGCTGCATCCGCGCCGGAGGTGCCGGCCCCGACGGCCAGCGCCCCTGCCAGGGCGTCGGCGACATTCCCTCGCTTTATGGCGAGGGGGTTTCTAGGCGGTGCGGACGCGCAATCTCCGTAGTTCCCGGAAATCGTGGACGTGGAGATTGAGACCCGACGCGGGCGCACCTCCTTCACGGTCCCATCGACTGACGCTGGAGAACTTCACAAGATGCTCGGCGCTGCCATTCAGGTATGTCCAGTCCCTGAATTCCTAGTCGCTGAATTTCAGCGGTTGGGAATTGTCTTTATCTTCCTGTATTCCCCAGTCCCTGAGTTCCTAGTTGCTAAATCGCAGCGACTGGGAACTGGTCTTGTTATTTCTTCCTTCTCCAATCCCCGAGTTCGTGGTCGCTCAATTTCAGTGACTTGGAACTGGTTATAATTTTCCTCCTGATGCTTATCTGGTCTTGTTGTTTTGCAGGGGTTGCAGCGGGAGTCGACTAATCGGCAGTCTGCGCGAGAGCGCCTGGAGCGTGATTTGCGCGTGGCGCAGGAGGTTAACAGGCAGCTTCAGGAGAGGATCGGTGAGTGTTTGGCGTTGTTCTTCTTTGCTTGTTGTGAGCTGATTTTATGCGATACTTTAACATCTCCACTTGCAGACGGTTTCCCGGCTGAGGTCTCCAAGGCCTGTGAGGGGTATGTCCGACTCGCGGAGACGGACGCGGCGAATGAGTGAGTGGCCTGCTTGGTCAAGGAGTTGGAGGATGCTAAGGCGGCCTCAGTTTCTTCGGAAGAACGGGCGAAGGCTGCCGCCGCTGCCGCTGAAGAGGAACGCAAAGCCGCGGACTCCATCATCATGGGACTGCATAACGACCAGGCCGCCTTGGAGAAGCACGTCAAGGAGAGTTGCCGTAAGCTGCTTGGTGAGTTTCTGTCATTGCTTTAGCCTTTTGTTCGGTCCCCGCTTTGGGGGTTTCATTGTTTCACTGATACCTGACTTTGCAGCTGTGGTAGGGCAAGGCGACCCGGTGGTGCAGACTTATACTGCTTTGCTGTGCGTGACTACCATGGTGAATGCGGCCACAGCCTCGGCGTTGTGTGTCTAGGCGGCTCTCCAAGGCATGTCTCCCACCGAAGTCATCCCTGGGGGGCTCACGGAGGTGTGGCGCTATCTGGAGGAGGTACCCGCGGTTGTGGACTGGATGGCGCGCTCGGCATTCAGACGCGGGGCCGCCACGGCGTTGAGCTTGGGTCTCGCGCATTTCCTCGACGACTTCGACCTTGACGATGTCACGAGTGGCTATCCCTCGGCGACCGGCACGGTGGAGATGTCGGAGGTGCTGAAGCTGACCACGAAGGCCGCTCCTTATGCTGATCGTGTCTTGGCGATGGGGGATCTGTTGCCGTATCAGGAGACGGTGTTGGCGCCTGGCGACCCCAAGCCGGAGCACCGCGACATGAAGTCGGAGCAGCCCTTCCGGTCGTCATTGGCGAAGTCGCTGACCATGTATCCGACGAACCCGTGGCAGCCCTTTGTGCGCGTCAAGGGTGGTGGTGCTTCTTCTTCGTCAGGGCCTGTGTAATGAGCAAATGTAGAAGTTGTAATAGATGCCAGGTGGCGAACATTTGTATGATTTTTGTGACCCGTGCCGCAGGGGCTTGGTCGGCTTGTGTTTTATTAAAGCAGTGTTTTGTTGAACAATTTGAGCGAGTCACCGAGCGCGTCCGCCCTTTTAATGGGGTATAACTCGACTATGTATTTCTATGTGTTTGCCTTGTTTTTGCATTTGTTTTTGCTCCTCGCGTCTCCTGAACGGCGAGTCCCCGAGTGTGGGTGAGGTTCGTTTGTGAACGAGTCCCCAAGCATTGTGCTAGACCGTATTGGTCGTGATCCTGTTGCAGGTTACGAATGCATTGTTTGTAACGCGTCTCCTCTCCTAGCCCAGAGAGCCAGTCGCTTGGTGAGCCCTAGGCAGCTCTCTTACTTGGTGTGTTCCCGAGCCACACGGGGTCCCTGTTTTGCGGAGTCCCCATGCGTGGTACTTAACCGTTCGAGTCGCTTTGCACGAGGGTGGGGGGACAGGTCGCTGTGAGAAGCGTGTGTCGGATGTCTTGGCCCGGCGGGCTAGTCGGGCTAGGCGACTCTAATGGCGGCTCCGGGTTGGCGTTTTTGGTGGATGACCCAAGGCCCGGATTTTTCCGGTGCCCTTGTGCCGCACTACTTGGCCGTACCGGTCGCTCGACCAGAGGTTGACTTCTGTAGGTAGCATATTGCTAGTATGTACGAGTGCGAGTGGCACAAGAATATGGCGAGTGGACACAATTTGTGCGATCTGAATGAATTTCATTATATATGCCGATGGAGTATAGTGTGAGGTTCTAAGTATAGAACTTCCTGAGGAGGTTTATATTCCATGGCCTCCCGACCTCTAGTTGGCCGTCACCCCGTATGTCGATGAGGTAGTAGGCATCGTTGCCAAGGACTCGGCCTATGGCGAATGGCCCCTCTCATGGGGGGGATAGCTTGTGCATGCCCTTTTTATCTTGGACTAGTCATAGGACCAGGTCGCCTTCCTGGAAGATGCGAGTGTGCACTCGGCGGCTGTGATAGCAGCGAAGTCCCTGCTGGTATATGGCGGTGCGGGAGCGAGCCAGGTCGCGTGCTTCGTCGAGTTGATCAACGCTGTCTTGGCGGGCGGTTTTGTTGGCCGCCTAGACGTAGTTGGCGACTCGAGGGGAGTCGTGCTCCAGGTTTGTTGGCATTACGGCTTCAGCGCCGTACACCATGAAGAAAGGCGTGAATCCTGTTGATCGGTTGACGGAGGTGCGGATCCCCCATATCACAGAGGGGAGCTCGTCGACCCAGCATCCTGGGGTGCGCTCGAGGGGCACCTGTAGTCGCGGCTTGAGACCATGGAGGACGCTCTGGTTGGCGCGTTCTGCTTGGCCGTTTGACTCCAGGTGGGCGACTGATGCGAGGTTGAGTCGTATGCCGTGTTCCTCACAGAATTCCGCCATGGCCCCCTTGGCGAAGTTGGTGCCGTTGTCTGTGATGATGCTGTGTGGGTAGCCATATCGGTAGATGAGTTCGCGGAGGAACTTGGTAGCCGTCTTGCCGTCACACTTTTTGATCGGCTTGGCCTCCACCCATTTGGTGAACTTGTCGACTACGACCAAGAGGTGAGTGAAGCCCGATGGGGCCTTCTTGAACGGGCCGACCATGTCCATGCCCCATACGGCGAATGGCCACGTGATGGGGATTGTCTTGAGCGCCGAACCAGGAAGGTGCGTCTGGTTGGCGTACTTCTGGCATCCGACGCATCTTTGGACAACGTCGATGGCGTCGGTGTGTGCGGTGAGCCAGTAGAAGCCGTGTCGCATGGCCTTGGCGACTAGCGACTTGGCGCCAGCGTGATGGCCGCAGTCGCCGGCGTGGATGTCCTGGAGGATCTTGCAGCCTTCCTCTGGCTGTACGCAGCGCTGGAACACGCCGGTCACGCTGCGCTTGTGGAGCTCGCCGTTGATGATGACAAAGGATTTGCAGCGGCGTATGATCATTCGCGCCTCTGTCTCGTTGCTCGGTAGGAGTTTGTGTTCCAGGAAGGTGACGTATGGCGCTGTCCAGTCGCTAGGTTCTACAACCATGGCGACTAAGGCCGGTTCTGGTTGTAGTGGAATCCCAACGTTGATCTCCTTTGGTGGGCTAATGGAGGGCTTGTGGATGATGTCGAGGAAGACGCCTACTGGTGGCGTCTGTCGAGCCGACCCGGTGCGGGAAAGTGCGTCCGCCTCCTCATTTTTACGCCTGTCGATCCACTCGACGGAGTAGCCGTCGAAGTGTCCTCCCAGTTGGTCGACAGCCTGGCGGTATGCTATCATTGTTGCGGAAACAGTGTCGCATGTCCTGGCCACTTGGCCGGCGACTAGGTCGGAGTCGCCGTAGCATCGTAGGCGATTGATGTTCATCTCCTTGGCGGCTCTCATGCCGTGGAGGAGGGCCTCGTATTCCGCCACGTTGTTGGTGTAGGGTGTGAAGTTGAGGTGGAGCACGTAGCGGAGCTTGTCTCCTTTGGGGGAGGCCAGTATGACCCTAGCCCTCGCGCCGTCGGCGTTCTTGGAACCGTCGAAGTGGAGCGACCAGTAGTGGAGGTATGGGAGCTTCTCTGGCTGCTGTGCCTCTTCCTAGTCGGCGAGGAAATCGGCCAAGGCCTGCGACTTGATCGCTTTTTGGGGCTCGTATTTGATGTTGTGGACGCCGATCTCGACGGCCCACTTGGCGACTCGCCCAGTCACATCACGATTGTGTATGATGTCTTGCAGGGGCGCGGAGGATACCACCGTTATTGGGTGCTCCTGGAAGTAGTGTGAGAGTCGCCGCTGTGCCCGGAATACCGCGTACACCAGTTTTTGGTATTGCGGGTAGCGCTGTTGTGAGTCTGTTAAGACTTCGCTGATGTAGTATACTGGGCGCTGTATGGGGCGCTCCTTGCCCTCTTCTGGTTGTTCGACGACCATCACGGCGCTGACGACCCGATTGGAGGCCGCGACATAGACGAGCATTGGCTCTCTGTCGAGTGGCGCGGCGAGTAGTGGTGCCGCGAGTAGCACTTCTTTGAGTGCTTTCAGTGCGTTGTCAGCCTCTGCGTCCCATTGGAACGTTGGGTTCTTGCGCATCAGGCGGTATAGGGGCATTGCCTTCTCGCCTAGTCGGGGGATGAAGCGACTGAGAGCCGCGACTCGCCCTGCCAACTTTTGGACGTCGCGCAGGCACTCGGGTTTCCCGAGTCGCGCGATGGTGTCGATCTTGGTGGGGTTGGCCTCAATGCCTCTCTTGGAGACTACGTACCCAAGAAGTTGTCCAGTGGGTACGCCGAAGGTGCATTTTTCGGGGTTCAGCTTGATGTTGTACCTCCGTAGATTTGCGAAGGTTTCTGCTAGGTCGGCGAGCAGATTGTCCTGGCGGGTGGATTTTACCACCACGTCGTCGATGTAGACATGGATGTTGCGGCCAATTTGGCTTGCTAGACACTCCTGCATGCACCTCTAATATGTGGCGCCTGCGTTCTTGAGGCCGAATGTCATGGCCGTGTAGCAGAACGCGCCGAATGGCGTGATGAACGCCGTCTTCTCTTCGTCTTTGACCGCCATCTTGATCTGGTTGTAACCAGAGTAAGCGTCAAGAAAACACAGCGACTCTGATACCGCGGTCAAATCGATGATTTGATCGATGCGCGGTAGGTCGAACTCCTCCTTCGGGCAGGCGCTGTTGAGGTTGGTGTAGTCTATACACATTCTCCAGGTGTTGTTCTTTTTGAGAACCGGGACTAGGTTTGCCAGCCACTTGGAGTACTTAATTGGCTAGATGAAGCCTGCGGCTAGCAGGCGCTGGACCTCCTCGGCGATTGCTCGATGGCGTTCTTCATTGAAGGGCCGTAGCGACTGTTTTACTGGTCGCACTTTGGGGTCGGCATTGAGTTTGTGCTCAGCGAGTTCCCTCGGGACACCTGGCATGTCAGATGGCTTCCATGCGAAGCTGTCGCGGTTCTCATAGAGGAACGCGATGAGCACGCTTTCCTATGTGGGGCTCATATGCGCCCCGATGGTGACCGTCTGGCTGGAGTCGCCTGGGACGAGCTTGACGGTGCGGGTGTGCGTGGTCGCCTCGAACGTGGAGTTCACGGCGATTGGTTTCTTCAGGATGGTGGGATCGTCCTTGTTGATGTTGCCCGCGTATTACACGAGTTCCTCCGCGTGGTCAGTCTCCGCTGCGATGACGGCGTCGGCAAGCTCGGCGCCCTTTTCCTCGCATTCCACGGCCATATCGGGGTCGCCGTGGACGGTGATGATGCCGCTCGGCCCGGGGAGCTTCATCGTGTTGTAGGCGTAGTGTGGGGTCTCCATGAACTTTGCGAATGCCTGGCGACCCAGGAAGCAGTGGTAGGGGCTGCGGAAGTTTACTAGTTCGAAGACGATCCTCTCCGTGCGGTAGTTTGCCGGGGTGCCGAAGGTGACTGGCAGTGTCACCTTCCTGATCGGGTACGCCTTCCGACCGGGGACGATGCCGTGGAAGGTCATCAGTGTTGGCTCGATGGCTGTTTCTGGGAGGTGGAGCCTTTTGAAGGTGTCGAGGTATAGGATGTTGATGGAGCTCTCACCGTCCATCAGTGTCTTGGGCAGCCAGTAGTCGGCCACCTTTGGCCTGACCACCAGGGCAACTCGCCCTGGATACTCGATTCTTGGCACGTGGTCCTGGCGACTCCAGGTGATGCTTTGCTCGGACCAGTTTAGGAAGCGGGGGATGTCGACTTGCATCATCGCATTGACGGCAACCGCGCGGGCGAGTACCTTCTTCTCACGCTTGGTGCCGAGCCCGGTGAAGGTATGGAGTGGCCCGACAGTGGTTCCGAAGCCACCGCCGTTCCTGTTGTCCCGCGGTTGGTTGTTGTTGGGGTCCTCCCTTGCACGTCTTGCCTTCTCGATCTCTTTGAGAGAGTGGCAGTCGGCGGTGGTGTGGGTGGCTAGTTTTCCTTCCCTGCTTTGGTAGATGCAGGCCTGATTAAGCAGGGCAGCGGGGTCGAATTTCGGCCTCGTCGCGTTGTTGGCGCGGTAGTTCCCGCTGTCGCGGTAGTTTCCTCCGTCACGGCGGTAGTTCTTGGAGTCGCGTTGGTCGTAGCCGGCGTTGGCGACGAAGTCGACTCGCCCATCGGTCCGGCGCTTGCCGGTGATGCGGGTGTTGCTGTAGCGCATGTCGCGTAGTCGCCCGCTGTCATGGATGCTGGTGCGCCGTCTTCCTCCCGACTCGTCGTCGGAGTCTTGGTTGGGATCTTCCTCCGCGTAGCGCTTGGCGATCTCGAGGAGGTCGGGGATGTTGTCGAGCGTCCGGTAGACCCTCTTGATCTTGGCGACCAGAGGTTCATACCGGCACGCATTTTTGAAGCAGTGTATCGCCGTGTCTGGGTGGATGCCGGAGGCGTTTGTCCATAGCTCTTGCCACCTTTGGATCCATCGGCGAGTCGACTCGCGTTGTCCCTGGATGCATCGCTCCAGGTCCTCGATGGTGGTGGCGCGGGTGTAGGAACCCTCGAAGTGCCTGACGAAGGCGTCCCGCATTTCTTCCCATGAGTCGATGCTGTCGGCGGGTAGCGTATTGATCCATTGCCGGGTCACACCCTCCATCATCAGGGGGAGGTAGCGAGCGGCGAGCAGGTCGGTGTGGCTTGCGATCCCCATTGCCATGAGATATGTGTCCAGCCAAACGGCGAGGTCATACGTTGGGTCGTATTTCTCAATCTCCTTGGGGGCCTTGAAGTTGGCGGGGTATTTTTCCCCGCGGATCATGGGTCCAAAGCATTGTGGCCCGACTCGACTGAGTGAGCCTCTTGGCTCTGGGTCGCCGCGGTTGGTGAGGGTGTGTTGCAAGTCGTAGGGCTGGCGCGACCGCCACGCCTGATTGTTGATGATGTGTGTTCGGGCATCGAGTGGTTGCCCGTTTGCGGTGACGGTGTTGTTCCCAGGTCGCGGCCCGTTGGTCGACAACGCGGGGTTGGCGGCTCGCGGTTGGTTTGCCAGTGGTTGGGGTGGTGGGCAAACTATCGCGTTGGCCACGGTTGGGTGGCCGCTTGAGGCCGCCCTGCTTGCTGACGAGCGGGAATACATCCGCCCACGTGGATCTACTCCCGCGGCTTGCTGCTCGACGGCCCTGACGAGTAGGGCTTTGGCGTACTGGATCTGTACCGCGCCGTCGCCTTGGACATCGAGATTGGCGATCGCGGCGTTGGCCGCGACGACGTTGTCCATCGGGGTGGAGTACAGTGGTAGCCTGTTGGCGTCCCGGGCTTGAGGCGAGATGATGATGCGTGGTTGGTCAGGTGGGGGCGCACGGCCCATGGGTGGTGGAGGGGCCCCATTCGCCGGTGCTCCAAGTGGTGGTCTTGCGGGGTTGCCTCCTCCTGGTGGCGCGTTCTCGCCGTGTTCGCGCTCGGCGGCGCGTGTGGGGTCGCCCTCGTCGTTGAAGTTCAGGACACGGCCCTGAACGTCGGGGTTCAGGCGGGTCCTGATGCGGCGCTGGTGATAGAGTGACAGCTCCTTCGCCGTCTCTCGTTCGAGGCGGTATTTCTCGCGCTCGGCGAGTTCGTTGCGCTACGCCTCCTAGAGCCGCAGGCGTGCTTGTTCCACCTCCGTGGCCGTCGTGGTCGGCGGAATCGGCGTGGAGAATGGATCTGGCGGGGCGGCCGCGCTTCCCGCCATGTAAATCGCGTTGAAGCGATTGGATCTGGCGCGAAGATCCTCGACGGATTCCGAGCCGGAGTCGGAGTCGAAGATCCCCAGTATGGAGGGATCCTCGAAATCTTCGGGGTTGGAGACTCGCGTGATGGAGTCCTCCCTCGACGCGGCGGTGATGGATCCGTTAGCCGATGCGGGGGTAGCGGAGTCGGCGTCGTCGTTTAGGGCGTCGTCGTTGGTGGCGATGTTGGTCTCGACCGCGTCGCTAGCGGCCGAGTCGTACTCGGTGACGAGGCCCCTGATGGAACGGACCTGCTCCTCCGAGAGCAGATCGCGGTGTGGAGGCGATCCGTCGACGACCATGGTCGCGGCTGGGTCGACCACGCCGGTAAAGCCGACGAAGAGGTTGATGGAGCCGATCAGCATCACCGCGGCGTGTGTGATCAGGCGCGACGCCGGGATGTAGCTGTTGGGCAGGATCTGCAAGATCCCGCCAAAGGCGATCATGCGGCCGGTGGCGAGCGGCCGCTCGATCGGCGAGTAGGGTCTCGCCGCAGAACTCACGCCAGTCCCACTATGCCCCACGGTGGGCGCCACTGTCGTGGAAATGGCCACGGCAGTCGTTGCCATAGGCGGCGATTGAGAGTAGGAAGAGTTGGCGGCCATCTGCGGTGCGAGATGGGGGCAGGTGCACAAGGGTTTACCCAGGTTCGGCCCCCCAGAGGGTAAAGACCTACTCCTGCTAGGTTAGATTATGAGAGAGCGAGTTACAAGGGTAGCGAGCTCGGCGGCTGGGCGGCGAGTCGCTCGAGGGGGTGTATGATGGAACGTGAGTCTCTACTGTACCCTAGGGAGGTTTATATATGAAGCACCTCCCAGGGTTTACAAGTTGCCCCTGAACAAGATAAGGATCCGGGAGCCTTTGACCTAGCCCGACTGGGCCTCTGCTACACTCCTGGGCTTCTAGTCGCCACTCGATGGGCCTCTTCCTTCCTCGAAGTCCAGTCGCTGTCCTTCAGGCCTACTCGTGGGCCTTCCGGCCCACTCGAAACCCACTGCTGAGCATACCCCTTTAGGCATATCCCCATCATAACATGGTGTGAGCACGTGCCAAGTCAACCCAAATAAAGCATCAAAGGAGAATACCACTATACTATGCTTTAATATGCTAAAACAACGCATGATTCATCCAAGGCACATTAAGTAATCTCAATTGTTTATAACAAGTCATGCTACAGCAAAGAATACTAAGCATAAATCCAAAATAATATCAAGAATGGCATGACAAAGCATAGGCCACAGTCAAAAACGAGCTCTTTTTACCACATAAGCATAAACTTTCCTACTCTTTTCCAAACCAAACCAAACTATATGCAAACCAATGTATGGAAGAGGGGGTCCAACCAATTTATTCAGAAAACTAAGAAAACCAAACAAACGAAAACTAAAACCAAAACGAAAAAGAAGACGCTCCAAGAAAAACACAACAGTGCAGGAAACAATAAAAATGAAGCGTTTGGAAGAAACCTGGAATTTTCATTGATGAAGAAGGGGGATGCCTTGGGCATCCCCAAGCTTGGACGCTTGTACTTGTTGGATATTTCTTGGGGTGACACGCGTGGCATCCCCAAGCTTGAGTTTTAGTCCATCCTTCATCTCTTTACTCATTCCTTCCATACACCTGAAATTTTTCCTTCATACAAAACTTCACACAATCTTATTAGTAACATTAGTGCACTTAAGATAAATAATTCTCAAGGTTCAGTTCTAACACCAAATAAACTTTCATTAGAACACTAGCTACTGTAGAACTTCCCTCGAAAAGGTCAATTCCCCAAAGGAACTCAAGAAGGAACTAACAAGAAGCAAATGCAGAAAATGGCAGAAATCTGTCAAAACAGACCAGCAGGTAAATACGAATTTTTTC
The DNA here is from genome assembly GCA_910589775.1 of Avena eriantha. Lineage (NCBI taxonomy): Eukaryota > Viridiplantae > Streptophyta > Magnoliopsida > Poales > Poaceae > Avena > Avena eriantha. Next base: position 404,009,852 of record OU342746.1, on the reverse strand, counting down.
GAAGACCTTCTGTTGCTCAAATCGAAAAGTGTTGAACTAAAGAAAGTTAGATAACAACCTGGGAAAGAAGCACAACAAATTACAGCTCAATCCGACGTACAGAGCTCTCTCAGGAAATTTTACGGTGAAGCACAAAAATCTGTTTCGGGACAGCAACTTTCCCAATCATTACTTCACTCTCATTAGAGGTTACTCTTGGCACAAAAAGCAAATAAAAAGGATAAGGAGAGGTTATTACAGAGGTAATAACTTTCAAGACTCAACTAAAACTCTTGGGTTATCTCCCAACAAGTACTTTTCTTTAACGCTTTTAAGTTAGGCATAAGAAGCACAAAAAGAATCAAGTGTTCTCAAATGAAGAAACATTAAAACCAACTTTCTTGCCCTTACCTCTCTTATTTTTATTGTTCACCTTTGGGAAAATATGATTGTTTGGTGGAGAATAAAGGTGCATGGTCCCCTTTCCCACATCTATTATTGCTCCAAGACGTTCCAATAGGGTCCTTCCAAGTGTAATTTGTCTTTTTCCTGCACATTCAATAACAAGATAATCAGTAGAAATCATTTTCCTAAGGATCTTTGTAAACACTCCTTCAGCTATTCCAATAGGAAATAAGGTAGAGTTATTAGCAAGAGATATTTCTTTTCCTCCTTCATTAAGCCCCCAAAGATTCAAAGATTCATAAATATCTCTAGGCATAAGACAAAATTCAGACATGATATCGCAGCGGGCTTGAAAAGTTTCAGTGTTTATCTCAATATTTACTGTAGGGAGCCACTTTGATGGTTCAGAATTTATTGGAACATAATTGTGATGCTCCCTAAGCATATTATAGCAACTTTCTAAGCTAGTAGTGCTAGCCTCAAGAGTGTTCAACCTAGCAAATATTTTTGCGAAAGAAATATCAGTTTGGCTAGGCATAGTGTAAGTGAGGATCAATTTCTTTATAGCATTAATGGCATCATCCTCATTACATTGGAGGAAATCTCCTCCCACAATAGCATCTAGAGCATATCTATAGCAAAGAGCAATGCCAAGGTAAAAACTGCTAAGGAACAAGCCTTGAATCATTTTAGGCTCAGTCTTTTCATGTAGATCAGAGATTCTAGACCAAGCTTCCTTAAAACTTTCCTCAATTCCTTGTTTAAAAGTGAGAATCATTTCCTCGGGTGACATACTGATTGGAGCAAGGCTAGACATAGTGGCAACTCAAGATAGGAACTAATTTTTTTTGTGTTTTCAAAGAACCAAACAAGCAAACAAAGCAAAAATAAATCTAAGCAAAACAAAAACAACAAAGTAAAGAGATTGGTTATGAGGGACTCCCCTTGTGAAGATGTCCTTGACTCCCCGACAATGGCGCCAGAAAACGTCTTGATGCACTCGACGATCGACGTAGAGCTCGTTGGGAACCCCAAGAGGAAGGTATGATGAGCACAGCAGAAAGTTTTCCCTCAATTATGAAACCAAGGTTTAATCGAACCAGTAGGAGCAAGGAAACACCCCAAAGGTGTTACTAGCTGAGCTTTGGCAGGGCGCACTACTGGTGCTAGTAGCAACGTGGAGACCTGCACAACACAACCACATAACTTTGTCCCCAACTTTCGATGAGGTTGTCAATCTCACCGTGTTTTGCGGAAAACAAAGGATTAAACGTATCGAATGGAAAGAAGTAAAAGCTTGCAGTAAGTAAATACAAAGCAGTAAAAGATTGTAGATTGTATGTAAAAGACAAGGAACGGGATCCATAGTTCACTAGAGGTGGCTCTCCTTAAGATAGATCACATGCTGGGTGAACAAATTACAGCGGGGCAATTGACAAACACCGAGAAAGCAATACATGCATATACTAATCATCTTGACTCCTTTGAGACTTGATTTGGCATTACAACATAATACATAGACCGCCATCCAACTGCATCTATGACTAATAATCCACCTTCAGGTTATCATCCGAACCCCCTACAGTATCAAGTTGCAAGAAACAGATTATTGCTTTACGAACTGCGTGTAAAGTAAACAATACAATTGTTCTATGAACAAAGGATCGTTGTTTTCTCCCTAGTAGCAACAACACATCTAGTACCTTAGAGATTTCTGTCACTTCCCTAGATTACCAGAGGCATGAACCCACTATCGAGCATAAATACTAACTCTTGGAGTTGCTAGCATCTACTTGGCCAAGATAGCTACTAACAACGGAAAGCATGCAAGATCTCAAACAACAAAGACACGATAGAATCAATAATCAATCTGAAATAGCATCTCAATATCCATCGGATCCCCGCAAACACAACATGTATGAATTACAAAAAGATGATATTGATCATGAACGGAGCTCACAAGATCGAAACATGAAAGCACAAAGGAGGAGAAACCAGCCATCTAGCTACTACATGGATCCGTAGTCCAAGGATGAACTACTCACGCATCACACCGGAGGCTTGCATGGTGATGAAGAAGGCCTCCGGGTGAATTCCCCTCTCCGGCAGGGTGCCGGGAAGAGCTTCACATCCCCCCAATCTAGGGACAGAGACGACAGTGGCTACAGACTCTTTCGTGGATTTTTGATCGGGTACCTAGGGTTTTCATCCTGAGGGCAACTTATAGGTGGAAGGAGAGGCCAAGGGGGTGCTGAGGTCGGCCAGACCACCCCTGGCGTGGGCCAAGCCTAGCCGCATGGCCAGGTGGTGTGGCCGGCCCCTCTCTGTCTCGTATTCTGGCACTTGATCCCTTCTGGAAAAATAGGCACTTTGGCTATTGTCCCGTCCAATTCCGAGAATATTCATTTTCTGACTTTCCTGGAACCAAAAACAGCAGAAAACAGGTAGCTGGCACTGTGGCTCTTGTTAATAGGTTAGTCCAAGAAATCATAATAAAAGTACTCCAAAGTTGGAACAAAACACAAGAAAGTGGATAAAACTAAGCATGGAACATCAAAAATTATAGATTCATTTGCAATGTATCAGATGGTTTGCATTATGGAAGTGTCCCCTCTCGCGTTAGATATGTATCCCTTGGTGTGAGTTGCCGTTATGGACTATTAATGAGAAGTTCTATCATTTACTCTTTTGCATAGCTTATATTAGTTTTCAATTCGTGGTTATATGATTGATCTTGTTGTTAGTATTGGTATCACTTTGGGATCATTGAGTTAATTTAGTTGGTTTTGGCAAACCTGGCTTGGTCAGTAGCACACTATTTTTGAGAGTTGAAAGAAAATATAGAAGTACTCTAGAGAAAAATAGTTTCATCATCTTTCTTTCTTGATTTGCTCATAAGTCTAGCATTCTCTAGTTAAGATCTTTTGTGCTTCCAAGGAAGATTGCATGTTTGTCTTTATCACTTGTATGTTTGTTTGTTTCCTTCAACTCTTATACTTGCTACCCAGCCTTGCTAGCCAAAAACCTGTACTGAGAGGGTATTCTTCTCGTGCATCCACTCCTTTAAACCAAAACCTTTGCCATTTGTGTCCACCATACCTACCTAGTAGCATTATTGCTATTCCAAGTAAATTCCTGTTTTATCTACCTCCCAAATTAAACTTGTTATGTGAAAATTAGTGATTAAAGCTCTCACGAACTTGATGGCACACTTTACTGTCTTGCATTTAATAAACTTGAACCATTGTGCTCACCTAGGTTGTGCTTTGTAAGTTGTGAATTAGCAGAACCATGCTGTCATGGGGAACGCTTTTAACATTGCACTGGTACTTTGTACCAAGTTGATATCATGTTCTTTTGTATATGGATGTCGTCGGTGTGAAATGAAAGGGGAGCTTGTAAGTCCATGGAGTTATGCATGTGTGTTAGAGAAACGCCTGGGCCGCTGGTCTAATCCATGCTAACATGGTGGAAACAGCGTAACCATAACAAGTATCTATGAAGCATTCTTCTTATAAAAAAAGAGTCAGAGATTGAGAAAAAAGAGAAAAAGAAAAAAGATTATGAAAAGAGGAAAGAGAGAAAAAGAACCATATTCCCATGGTAAATAAGAAGATTGCTGAGATGCTTGTTGTCTGCTTGCCTTGTCATTTTGATATGGGGATTCTTTCGTATCATCGGGTGAGGGGTACCCCGTTGGCGTTTCTCTATGATACACATATGATTACGATGACAAGAACTTACCCGTAACTAAACTTGAGTAGCATGAGGAGCGACCCTCGTATTCAAGGGACATGAGATTCTCAATTTACAACTTGTCAAGCATATCCTCATATTTGATCACTTTAACCTTAATCACCTAAAGATGCCTATGATAGGGGCAATGATAGCTGAAAGCTAGTAAGTATCATAATTTTTGGGAGCTCTTTATGAGACTTGCAATCCCTTCTTCCCTCTTTGAAGGGGCTTTCTTTTACTTTTTAGTTCAGTCGTTAACCTATTCCCTTCTATCTCAGCAAGTATTTTGAGTTGTTGTGTTTCATTCATTCATATGATGATTTATTCAATCATGTTTCTTATGTTCCTTGTTTTTCACATTGATCTTATCTTGTTGTTTACTACTTTGAAAGCTATCATTGAAAACTAGTTATTTGTGAACTCCAGCAAATTATCAACTATTATTCGACCAAGAGCTAAGTTTGCCATTTCCAATTATGATTCACTTTATGTATCTTTATTGTGTTTCCTTTACTTATTGCAAGTTAAGTTATAGAATAGTGAGTTGTCTTCTATTATGATCTATGTATTTGATGATGAAGGAAATATGCCCTGAGAGACAATAATAAAGTTGTTATTATATATTCCTTATATATATGATAGATGTTTATTTTACATGCTAGAATTGTATTGATCGGAAACATCAATACATGTGTGTTTAATAAACAAAAAGGGTTCCTAGTTATGCCTCTCTTATAGACTAGCTTGTTGATTAACAAGATGATCAACATTTCCTGATCATGGACATTGGATGTTGTTAATAACAAGGTCACACCATTGGTGGAATGATGTGATGAACATTCATCCGAAGTATAGCATTACGATCAAGTCATTATGTTTATATTGCTATAACATCATACGAAGTAATCTTTATCCTTAGACCATGATATCATGTTAATTGCTAACACCGGAAGAGTATCTTGATAACATCAAACATCACACCGTGACAGGTTGACTATAAAGATGGGTTCAGTACTACGAAGGTGTTAAGTTGAGGCTCATGGATCAAGAGCGGAATTTGTCAATCCAGATGACGGATAGATATACTGTGGGCCCTCTCGGTGATATCACATTAGGATAGCTCGCAAGCAAGTGATGTGATCACTAGAATGTTATATCACGGGAACAAGAAAAGAGTGCATGTCGGTAACGAGATCAAACTAGGTATGGAGATACCGATGATCGAATCTCGGACATGTAATATATCGAGAGACAAAAGGATTTAGTTACAAGCGTTAAAGGTTCTCACGATCACAGAAGTCATCGTTGAATGTGTAGGAGTCAGTACGGATCTCCAGGTCCCGCTGCTGATTATTGATCGGAGAAGGGTCTCGATCATGTCTGCATTATTCGCGAACCGTAGGGTGGCACACTTAAGAGTTACCGGACACCATTTTGGAGCACATATGTTTCAGACGAAAGAATTGCAAAGCGCAGGAATTGTTTCAATAGAAACCGGAAATTGTTTCGGGTGAAATTGCAGAAGGTGGTTCTGCATGTGATATTGAAATATTGCAAGGGGCTATATGTGAATGTTTGTTAATTACAGTAATTAACAAAATTCTGAATAAATTTAATAAAAGAGTTTTATTAAATGAGAGAGCATTAAATTTGGAGAAATTTAATGCATTTAAAGTGGAGACTTTAAAAGGGAATGTGAAGAGGCATTTTAATGTGGAGGGGTTACCACCACATGAATGGGGGAGGTGAGGGGTCACCCCCCATGCACCGGCCATGGAGAGAGGGGGCACCCCCTCTCCTCCTATAAAAGGCCACCCATTCCCTCCTTCATCCTCACACCTCCTTTTGAAGGATCTCTCTCCCCCTCTAGAATTATTCCCCCATGGTCTCGGATTAGCGAGATACATGTTCTCGGTGGCATTTCGCCTGGAAGGAGTTGCTGCTTCCGCTGGAGCGTGGAGGTGGAGGTTGTCCAGTGGCTTGAACGTGTGTGCGAGTGCGGATGCGCTGCTGAGTTGCGGCGCTCGGACTTCCTCACAATCTTGGGATCGACAAGTGTACGACTACATCAACCACGAGTTCCTACTCGTTAACAAAGCTCGTTGTCTATGAGGGTAAGTTCTCGTTGGATGTATGTCCACCCGTTGCTTTGTACCTAGTAGATAGATCTTGGCGTGTAGTTCACACCGTAGGAATTTTTTTGTTTTCTATGCTGCGGACCCAACAGATGAATGTGATGCTTCTTGTCTGTATTCTTTTATCGACTCTTCACTCCATAAACTTGAGGCCATGTTTATTGAGCTTAGTTTCGCTTAGGGACAAGCGAAGTCTAAGCTTGGGGGAGTTGATACGTCCATTTTGCATCACTATTCTATGTCATAATTCACTGTTATTCATTGATATATTTCATATTGAGAGGTGATACTTATGTTATTTCATCTATTTTTGCATGGTTGATGACTTTTGGAGCATGGACCGCTGCAGTCAGGATTCTGATGGAAAAGGTGCTGTTTGGAGGCAAAATTCGCGAAGATCGAAAAATCCGGGAAAATATACGGAAAATCCTATTTTTCCAAAAGACGAAGGAAGCCAGAAGGGGGGCTGGAGATGGGCCACAGGGGACCCACACCACCCCTGGCGTGGGTAGCCCTAGGCTGCGCCAGCAGGTGGTGTGGCCGCCTTGGCCCACTCCAGGCTCTCCCCTCTGGCATATATTATCCTCCCAAAACCCTAAGACTCGGGGAGCGACCATAGAAAGATTCCGCCACCTCTGCGGGGCGGAAAACACCGAGAGAGAAATATCTCTCCGGCAGACAGATTTTTGCCGGGGGAATTCCTTCCCGGAGAGGGGAGATCATCGCCATCAACACCATCATCAAGCTGGACTTCATAGGGATCATCATCATCATCATCACCATCATCACCATCAGCACCCTCATCACCATCTCCATATTGCTGTAACAATCGGGTTGAATCTTGCATAGTTCATAGGGGAAACTTTTCCAGTGTTGATTACTCTTTGTAGTTGATGCTATTGAGTGAACCATTGAATTATTGTTTATGTTCAGATTGTTATACATCATTATTCCATCTCTGATCATGATCCATATGATGTCTTGTGAGTAGTTCGTTTTGTTCTTGAGGACATGGGAGAAGTCATGTTGTTAGTAGTGGAGTTGTGTTGAGAAAGATTCAATAGTTTGATATTTAAGTTGTGGTGTACTTCTTCTAGTGGTGTCATGTGAACGTCTACTACATGACACTTCACCTATATGGGCCTAGGGGAATGCATTGTGTATTTGGCTACTAATCGTAGGGGTTGCCAGAGTGATAGAAACCTGAACCCCTGTTAGGAAACCATTGCACAAGGGACGTAAGGGTCTTAGAGTTTAAAGCTGTGGTTAGGTTTCTACCTTAATTACTTTCTTATACTTACGGATGTTTGCAAGGGGTATAATCACAAGTATGTATTAGTCCTAGGAAGGTCGGTACATTAGCACAGGTTCACCCACACAACACTTAGAAAGCTAAAGAAGATTAATTAACTATATGAAGCGAAAGCACTTGACAGTCTTCACATGTATCCTCGAGAACGTTTGGTCATCTTAAGTAATACAACCGGCTTGTCCTTTGCTACATAAAGGATTGGGCCACTTGCTGCATTTATTCCTACTGTCTTTTATTTACTCGTACTTTGTTTACTTTCTTTATCAAAAACCCCTAAAAATCGCTAAGTATTTGCAGAGAATTCCTGATCCATACCACTAGCCAACACCTTCTGCTCCTCGTTGGGTTCGACACTCTTACTTATCGAAAATACTGCAATACACCCCCTATACTTGTGGGTCATCAAGGAACCACGGCTGATGGTGTCCAACACGGAGGTCAAGCGTTCAAGGTCTCTCTCAATACTTGTTAGTGCACTTGTGACATGCCATTGTTGCTTCATCTCGCTTTCTCGCACTTGCTAATGGTAGCTTGAAGGCGATATTTGTATTGGAATCATCCTCTCACGGTGAGAGAGTCCGAATTCTCAATCGAGACTACTAAGACATGGGCTCCTAGATTTCACCCAAAGATGGACCAATCACAGTGGCCGGAGTACCATGGAATCCAAGTATGGCCTGATTCGAAATGGAAGGTCATTAAACGTGGAAGACGCAAGACAAAGCGCTTTAGGAGTGACATGGACGGATGGGGAAGTGGTGGTGGCCGAGAAACAGGCAACGACCAATTCCCAGAGCCTCATGAGAGAGGGCGGTGTGGAACTTGCAATGCTGAAGGGCATAATGCAAGAAGACGGGTCACGTCTGAAGATTCTCCAATATAGTCGGAAGTTATCTGACTTCAAGGAGATGATCAAGACTTGACAATCCTCTGGCTACATATTGAAGCCAGAAAACCTGAAGAATTGCAGTGGTTTTTAGGAGAGCTTCAAGGTGCTGCTTGCTAGAGTTTCCGACATCGCCAAGACGGAGCATTCACGAACCAGCGACAAGATATCGCAGATCTTAAAGTTTTCCCGAGGATACTGTTGGGGATATGCATAAGGGGTATCACCATAGCATCCCCTTATTCCGGTAACTCGGGTGGCCCACAGTGGTAGCATGGCCCATGGCCCACTTAGCGTCTCAGTTAGAGAAATCCAGAAGGGAGACCCATGCTGGATAATTAGACATGGAGGCTATGGACCAACAAAGACAAAGCCGGAGCCTCGAAGTACAAGACACAAAGAATAGTTAGTGTTAGTGTAGGACTTTGTAACCTGCCCGGTATGGACTTTACCCTGTAACCCTAGATTTTAGCGGCTTTATAAGAAGGACCTGCGAGAGCCTTTACGAAAAAACGTAGAACAACTCAGCCTCGCATGCGAACCATACAATATCTGTAACCCGACGTATTTCCATTATAGTGATTGGAAGCAGGAGTAGGATTGTGCCACCGTTGTGGGATCTGGATCTGGATAAGTTGTGTTACCTCGTACCCGTCAACTCGCCGTCTTACCCCACCTCTCTCTCCATGCTCTATGAGAACCCCCTACATGGCGTACTCGTCTGCAATACCATGACACCCGGAGATGGGTCATCATTGTTGTCGCCCCCCCCTCTGTCCACTGCACCATTGGAGGGATCGTCACGCGGCCGCAACCCGCGTCCATGGATCTAGTGTTTGGCGGCAACGGGTGGCGGCTGGGTGAGAGTGGAGGGGTGAGATGAGAATGGGAGTGTGGCCAATGTGTGGCTGGCTGGAGGGCCCAAGCCTGACAAATAGACGCGTGTCCCGGACGCCCAGGCTGTCTGGTGGACCGCAAAGCAAACGCAGATTTGGGATGGGAATGCTGGCAAACCAGACTGTCTGTACCGTGCGGTTCATTTGCGGGACACCGTTGGGCCTTCCTCCCTGCCCGGTCGCACAATAACAGGCAATCTTGGTCCGTTTGCGGGGCACCGTTGGAGTTGCCCTTAGATTTTTCAGAAACATAAGTTCTGTAGAATTACATGTCCAGAAGAACTGAATTGAATTGTTCGGATGTTTGTCCTCAAATGCAGCAATTAACCAGCTATGTCCAAAATAATAATAATGATGTGTTTACATTGAAACAAGCATGTTATTCCTATGCACAGCATCCTGAAAGATTCAAATTGAATGTTTTCATTTCTTGCTTTATATATTATCTAGAATTTAATGTAGGCCTGATCATGGCTTGTTGATGTGGAAGTTTGTGACCTATGACATGTTCCAACATGAAGTCTTAAACATTATCTCTCAACACCAATCACTTAGTCTTCAAGCGTCAGTGTATTTATTCAACATTGCACACTAGTATACCTTGGAGTGCACATCTACAAACTCTTAAAAGCAGAAAATTGGAAAAATCTATATTAATTTATTCCCTTTGTATAGCCATTTGATCTAGATTTTTGCATATTTGCCACAGTTTTTGTCTAAAATTTGCATATTTACGGCATGACCACCACACATGTTAGTGACACACCAAATCACAGATATGCAAGTTGCAAAATAAAATATGGAAAATATGCAAATCCCCCAATTAGATGAAAACACAAGCAACTACTCTCTAAATGGCTACATGCTAGGTCGGATTTTAGTTTTAAAAAATAAAATCAATCCACATATATCTCTAATTTCATAATTTCTTTGTTATGGCAGTTGATTTTGTTTGTTGATGTAGTCTTCCCCATTTACTTTTCTAGGACTACCCTACATGTTTCCCTTTTCTTGTTTACTTTAACATTTTATTTCTTGTATTAGTATATTTTTCGTATTTCATGGAACTCTAGCTTAACTTAACCATTTACTTGTTTATACTAAATATTATTACTTTGGCGCTATTATTGCAGGTAAATGTATGTTGTTTTATTGATACATATTTCTATGCATCATCTTGATTGTATAACAGTATTTACATAAATAACATAATTGATAATATATATTATCACATTCTTGTATATTACAATATGCACTTTTAATAGTTTACAATTGTCATTATGGATATATTTAATGCGCTGCGCAAAATTCTTATCTTATTGCTTGAGTTTGTGATACTTAAGGTTTTTTGTTATGGTGAATTCACCATCTAAGAAAACCAAAAGTAATTTATGGTTCTTAATCCTAATGCACTTTTATGTGTCTTTGTGCATAATATAATTAAATATCTAAAAAACCGATGTGTTCAAAAGTGCATAACAAATACTCGGCTAGAGGTTTCTAAAGTATAAAAACTAAAATAACTACATACAGGTTGTACAATGTAAGAGTTGTCAACGATAGTTTGACGTGGAATACTCTCTTCCGCCATTGCTCTTTGAAATTCATTGGTGTTGCTCATATCTTAGTCTATTTTCTTTAGTAAGAGATGCCCGGTAAGCACTAAGGAGGCAGTGAAACAGATTCTTCATGTTCACTCAGAATCCTTGCACGAGAAGTATTTGGGAATGCCCTCTGATGTGGGGAGATCTAATAATGGATCCTTCAAGTACTTTAAGGATAGAGTGTGCAGTACAATAAAATGATGGCTGGAAAAACTCTTGTCGACAGGAGGGAAGGATATCCTAATTAAATCTGTTGTCCAAGCTATACCATTTTTTCCATGACATACTTCATTTTGCCAAGGGGATTGTGTCTTCATATTAATTCCATGTCGCGGAATTTTTGGTGGGGCAGTAAGGAAGGAGAGAGGAAGCCAAGCTGGGTCTCATGGAATAAAATGTGTAAACCCAAGCATATGGGAGGGCTGGGTTTAGGGAAATCAAGATATTTAACATAACCCTCTTAGCCAGGTAGGGTCGGAGGATGTTGTAGAACCCAGAGCCACTAAGTGAGAAAATTTTGAAAGCAAGGTATTACAAAAGTACCGACCCGTTGCAGTCATCATTAGTATCATGGCCATCGCACGTGTGGCGAGCCATCCAAGATGGGCTGCCGGTTTTGAAGCAAAGGCTGATTAAACAGATTGGTACGGGAGAGCACACCGATCCAGTTAATGAGCAATGGATCCTTATGGTTGGCTTGCTGTGTCCCATGGCGTGCCTTGTGGATGATCCACCAAGACGAGTGGCAGATTCATCGATGCCACGTCGATGACGTAGAAACATGGAAAGCTTAGATCGTGTTTTCTGGCAATTGCTATTGAGGCCATCATGGAGATACCTCTAAGATACAGGTGACAAAATGGCCTCTAGTCGTGGCAGTACAATAGACGGGGAGTCTTTTTGGTCCGCTCAGCGTACAAGATGCTGATCGGTACAAGAGATAGACGAGAAGCACGTATGGATCATCGCGTGTCAACTCAAATGAGGAACGGATTCAGAAAGATTGGAGTTTACTTTGGAGTACCCAGGTGCGTTCTAAGGTAAAAAATTCTATGAAGATTAGCCAAACAATCGATCCCAACGAACGTTGAATGACACCGTAGACATATGGCAGATAGTAGTTCATGCCAATTCTATGGAGAGCATGATGCATCGAGGCACACTCTAATCGATTGCACCATATTACCGAGCTAGCAGGTGCGTATGGGCCTTGGTGGATGAGAATATTACCGAGCTAGCATATGACATTCTCCGATGACGGAGACGCACACGCTTGGTTGACAACCATGATCGTGACGCTGAAGAAGGATGAGCAGGTCAGGGTCTTCATCACGTTGTGGGCGATCTAGCACGCTCGTCGAAAGGCCATACACCAGCAGGAGTACCAGAGTCCCATGTCGGTAAACCATTTCGTGGAAAGGTTTATTGCAGACTTGAGTCAGTGTGAAGAACGAGGAAGAAAGCAACAAGCAAGCCCGAGGGTTCATCCCTCCACCTCCTGGAACTGTGAAGATCAACGTGGATGCGATCGTTGGAAAGAACTTTGGAAGTTGCAGCGGTAGCCAGAAGTGACAGTGACGTCTTCATGGGGCATCTGCAGCAGTTTTCCCAGGACACACAGCCGCTGAGACACTGGAGGCGATGGTTTGCAGAGAGGCGGTTGCGTTGGCAAGGGACATTGACACTCACCACATTAAGGTGGCAAGCGACTGCAAGAATGCCATTCGAAGCTTGGAAGAAAGGACGATGGGAGGCTATATGCTCATATCGCTCAGGAGAATACTGAAGCCGGAGCGATTTTGACGAACTCGTTTTCTTTCATGAAGGACGAGACTCAAACAAAGAAGCTCATAATCTTGCTAGAAGTGTAGTCAATAATGACCAGCGTCGCAGAGTTTCGGTCTTAAATCCGCCCGAGGGATGTTGTATTTCCGTGTTCGTTGAAGTTTAATAAAAGGGGTGTTGCTAAAAGGAAAAACAACCGGAGGCAGTAGCCCGTGGTCCCATTGGCGGGCACAAATAGATTCATGGGTATTCAGCTGAATACCCATTTTTTCTGCCCAAAAAAAATTACTACATATACATGTATACGTATAGGTGATGTGTACGATAGATACCCAGCTACTCGACAACTCACCTAGCCAAAATCAGAAATGCCCTCACGTGTCAGCCTTCCTGGCCCGTAGAACCATCTAGGCCAAAGGGCCAAGCCCAAACACAGCAGCAGATTTATTACCTACCGTATACTCAGCGGTTCCTATCCAGCCTGAGGCTCCATCGACAAGATCTTGACCATCGTGGCGGCTACCGAGCGCCAGCACCGCGACAAGATCAATCGCAGCGGAAGGCCGGAGCAAGCAGCGGGAGCCGGGAGGCCGGAGCAAGAAGGGGATTCCGGCGTGGGGTTCTGGCTGCTACTTCAGAGTTCAGAGGCGAGATAGTGAAAGGTTCAGACTTCAAGCTGCAGGTTAGGGATCGTAATCCTTGCTGATTCTTTTCCGGTATCCAAACTAGTAAATCAACAATTGTTGTCCGATGTAGATCAATTACCCCCACGAAAAATTAGATTGGTTATTAAATTTGTTACTCATGTATCCGATTATGATGTAGGTTGTTGTTGTACTGAATTTTCCTTGACAACACACTGATAATAAAGAGATGAAGAGGAACAATGTTGATTTGAAGACATTGTGGGAGAGAGCTTCAAGGTCAAAGAAGACTGATTCCACCTCTACACCAGAACCATCATGTGTTGTTGTTGAATCTGGACCTCAAATTAGAAGCAGTACATCTTCTGTTTAGTTGCCGCTTGTGGTAGTTGAAGCACACAATGACAATGGTACTCAACCGGAGATACACACGAGCACAGAACCAGAAATAAACCCTCCAATAATTGAAGAGGAAGAATTGAATGACGAAGATGAAGCAGCCTATGATTTGGATTTACTTTCACATGATCCTGGGAAGAGGATTCCCATCTCAAGATATGATATAAATGAACGAGATTCAATCAGAAGGGGGTATATTGCACTAGGTCCATGTCAACCTAGGAAGCATAATTTCCCGGCTAGAGAGATTGGAGGTATGCGTCGTTTCGTAGCTGCATGGTTTGATGAATTTGACTGGCTTGAGTACAGTGTGGAAAAGGATGCTGCCTTTTGCTTTATTTGCTATTTATTCAAAGATCAAACTACTGTTGGTGGTGATAGTTTTGTTACTGGAGGATTTAGAAACTGGAACATGAGACGAAGACTCGAGAAACATGTTGGTGAGATAACTAGTTCTCACAATAGTGCTCAAGAGAAATACAATTATTTTGCACAACCCAAGTCATCTATTCAAGAGGTCCTAGCTACAAACACTAAAGACTATAAGGCACTATATATCACGTTTGACATATTCAATCAAGTGCTTGAGGTTTCTTTTGCATCAAGGGTTGGCCTTCTGTGGACATAATGAAAGAAAAGATTCTTTAAATAGGGGCAATTTTCTTGAGCTCTTGAAGTGGCTAGCAAATAATTTTAGAGAAGTTGACAAGGTGGTTCTAAACAATGCTCCGCAGAAATGTCAAATGATAGACCCAAAGATACAAAAGCAGCTCATTGGTTCTTGTGCTAAGGAAACCACTAGACTCATGTTGGCAGATCTTGATGGTGACTGTTTCACAATACTTGCCGATGAATCTAGTGATGTACGTCAAATAGAACAGCTAGCTCTTTGTATTCGGTATGTTGATAAGAAAGGAAGGGTAGTGGAGAGGTTTCTTGGTATTGTTGAAGTTGAAGACACCACATCTTTGACACTTAAAAGAGCAATTGGAGATCTACTTATATATCATTCTTTGAGCTTTTCCATGGTTCGTGGGCAAGGGTACGATGGAGCTAGCAACATGAAAGGTCATGTCAATGGTTTGAAGAAGCTAATTATGGATGAGTCGCCTTCAGCGTATTATGTTCATTGCTTTGCCCACCAGCTGCAACTAACTCTTGTTGCTGTTGCTAAGCAATGTGGTGATTGTGGATGGTTCTTTCAACAACTTGGATATTTGTTAAATGTTTTTGGAATGTCTTGCAAAAAGATAAGGATGCTTCGATTAGCGCAAGCTGAGCGTATTATTGAAGCATTGCATTTGGGTGAAATTGAATCTGGTCAAGGTTTGAATCAAGAGATGGGTTTGGCAAGGCCTTGTGATACTCGGTGGAATTCTCACTATAAGACGGTGTCACATGTTATGGCCATGTATCCTTCAATCCGAAAAGTTCTTATTAAAATTGGACAAGAGTACAGCGGCACGGAGGCTATTGCAGCACAAACTATGTTAACATCATTTGATTCTTATGAATTTATTTTCATGGCAAAACTGATGTTGGCAATATTTGGCATCACAGATGACTTGAGCAGATCCTTGCAAAGGAGGGACCAAGATATTGTAAATGCTATGGGTCTTATTGTATACACACAACAAGAGCTTGAGAACCTGCGACATGATAGTGGATGGAGAGATTTTCTTGGAGAGGTAAATTCTTTTTGTGTGAACTATAGAGTCAAAGTTGTTGACATGGATGCTTTTTATAAGCCAGTTGGCAGATCTACAAGGTTCTTCAAAAATATCAAAAATTTGCATCGCTTCCATGTGGATATGTTCTTGGGTGTTGTCGATAGACAAATTCGAGAGTTCAGTGACAGATTTGATGAGGTAAATACAGAGTTACTTGTTTGCATGGCTTCCTTCAATCCAAATGGCTCATTTTCTGCTTATGACAAAGAAAAGTCGGTTAAACTTGCTCATTTTTATCCCAAAGATTTCTCGATGATGGAATTAGTGCACCTTCCCTTTCAACTCACAAACTTCATTGCTGACATGCGTAGAGATGAAAGGTTCAGGGAAGTAAAAAATATTGCAGATCTCTCTATTAAGCTTGTCGAGACAAAGAAGAACCTGACATATAATCTTGTTTACAAGCTTCTTAAATTGGTTCTTGTTCTTCCTGTTGCAACCGCAACTGTTGAGAGAGTTTTTTCTTCAATGAACTATGTGAAAAATAAACTAAGGAACAAGATGGGAAGCCAATACTTGAATGATTGCTTGGTTACATATCTTGAGAAGGAATTCTTTTTCCAAGTTAAGGATGATGCAATCATATCACGTTTCCAAGCCTTGGAGAACCGCAAAGTTGTGCTATGAATTTATCTGTTGTTAACTTTCTCTAGTATTTTGAGACAATGTCATTGTAATGGAAAATTCTTGAACCTTCTGTTTAGTATTGGACACTTTATCATGTAATTTCTCTACTATTTTGAGACATCATATTTATGGAAAATTCTTAAATCTTTCTATTTATATTAAACAGTTTGCCAATCTTTGTGTTTGTACTGCTGCATTGAACAACTTTTCAGCCTTCAGGTTTTGCATTGGATTTTTTTCTGACTTTGAATACCCATTGCAAATAGCCTGTGCCCGCCCATGCGTGGTCCTTCCTCTCCTCCCAGTCACCGGCAGGTAGGCCCCATCCCATCGTCCCCTACCTCCCGACAAAGATAAACACGCCTCCAATCTGAACAAAGTGAAGAATTCTAAAAAGTAGGTTTGAGTGGATTTCAAATCTTATAAAATATAGTGCAAAAGATTTCTTAGGAATAATTCCTATGAAGTTCAACCCTACAAATCAATCGACCAACATAGGAAAAAATCTCACGGATTTGAAAGAATCCTTGCTTTAAAATTCTTATGCAAATCTTTTGTATCAATTTTTTTACAGCAGTATACAGTAAATAACTTAATTAGTAGCCAGAGAAAAAGAACTCATAAATGTTCATGAAGAGACATTTTGCGTCACGTCAGGCAGCCGTTGACGACGAAAGGATAAGCGGCGGACGACGTGAGCCGAGTCGTGTGGCACGCACCCCACCACAGCTAGCAGCCTGTGCAATGTGCGCTGAACGTGTCAGCTTGACCTTCTTGTTTGTTTCTTACTGATGCTTGGGCGAGTTGACTTTGATCTATCGGGCTGGATCTGCTGTAATGGGCCAGGCTAGCCGCAAGGTCAAAGCCTCCGTCGATCGTCTCGTCCATCCGAGTTGTAGTCCAGCAAGAACACGAGACCCCTCCCGGATCCCTCTCGGCCATTAATCGCGCTCTTAATTGCACCCCATCCATCGATCGTCTCCATACCATACCATACCATACATATAGCCATGGTGCAAAGCTGATCAACCACGACGAGGAACCAAGAATCGATCCCATGGCCGGCCACGCCCACACCGGAGGGACCCCGTTCCTCGTCTCGCCGGAGACAGGGCACGCCGCACCGTCCTCCTTCGCCTCCTGCTCCAACGCCTCCACCGGCGACGGCAAACAGATGACGGCGGCGGAGGCGGGCGACGCCGGCGCGGCGTTCGTGCTGGAGTCCAAGGGGACGTGGTGGCACGCGGGGTTCCACCTCACGACGGCCATGGTGGGGCCCACGGTGCTGACGCTGCCGTACGCGCTCCGCGGCATGGGGTGGGGGCTGGGCCTCGCGGCGCTCACCGCCGTCGCAGCCGTCACCTTCTACACCTACTACCTCATGTCCAGGGTGCTCGACCACCGCGAGGCCGCCGGCCGCCGCCACATCCGCTTCCGGGAGCTCGCCGCCGACGTCCTCGGTACGTTTCCTCTGCTTCCTCATCGATACATTAATGTCCTGGTACTAATTATTCTGAACCTATTAGTTAATTGGCAGCGTGATTAATGAGAGTATTTTTTGGCAGGATCTGGATGGGTGTTCTACCTGGTGGTCACCGTGCAGACCATGATCAACGCCGGGATCACCATCGGCAGCATCCTCATCGCCGGCAACTGCCTACAGGTACACACGTACTGTAAAAGGAAACGCCGGGATTAATTTTCAGAAACTCCTAGCATGTGTATTTGGGTATTTCCTTATTAACAAAGAAAGTTCTGTTTTGGCATCCGTTTGTAATTTGTGCCAAACATGGGACATGTGCCAAGATTGAAGTCGGCATATATGGACATTTTTTTGAAGAGTATATATGGACAGATCGTGTCAAAAACTGAAAGAAATTTCTCCAAAGAAACAAAATATCTACTTACAAAGAAGTCTGACGGATGTTTCCTTGTGCAGATCATGTACTCCAGCTTGGCGCCGGATGGGCCCCTGAAGCTGTACCATTTCATCATGATCGTGGCCGTCGTGCTGGCTCTCTTCTCGCAGATGCCATCGTTCCACTCGCTGCGGTACATCAACCTCGGCTCCCTGTTCCTCAGCTTGGGCTACACCGTCCTAGTCTCTGCCGCTTGCATCCGGGCAGGTATACCCAACAAATAAACACCAACGATCTATATAATGTGTACAGTACATGTCTCCGTTATTTATTCTTGTAAGAAGTAGTTCCTCTGTTTTCAAATACAGTATAAGATGCTCTACCAGCTCAATTTTACTTGCTAGAACGTCTTATGAAGGTAGTAGAAATTAAGAGTGATAGAATCCTCTTGTCGATCTCAATTCTGTATTTTTCTTTTATAGGCATGTTAACCAATGCTCCGGTGAAGGATTACTCGCTGAGCCCTTCGAAGTCCGAGAGGACCTTCGACATCTTCCTCTCCGTCTCCATCTTGGCCACCGTGTTCGGCAACGGCATCCTACCCGAGATCCAGGCCACGTTAGCGCCACCGGCAGCCGGAAAGATGGTGAAAGCACTAGTGATGTGCTACGCCGTGGCCTTCTTCACATTCTACCTCTCGGCCATCTCCGGCTACTGGGCCTTCGGCAATGCAGTGCAGTCCAACGCCCTGCAGAGCCTGATGCCGGATGTGGGGCCCTCGCTGGCACGGACGTGGCTGCTCGGCCTCTCGGTGGTGCTGGTCCTCCTCCAGCTCCTGGCCATCGCGCTGGTCTACTCGCAGGTGGCGTACGAGATCATGGAGAAGCAGTCGGCGAACGCGGCACACGGGAGGTTCTCGCGGCGGAACCTCGTGCCGCGGGTGGCGCTGCGGACCGGGTACGTGGCGGCGTGCGCGCTCGTGGCCGCGGCGCTCCCCTTCTTCGGCGATATCGTGGGTGTGGTGGGCGCCGTGGGATTCATCCCGCTCGACTTCGTCCTCCCCGTCGTCATGTACAACGTGGCACTGGCCCCGCCGAGGAGGTCCATGGTGTACGTAGCCAACGTGGCAATCATCGTCGTGTTTACTTGCGTAGGGGTTATAGGCGCTATCGCGTCCGTGCGGAAGCTTGTTCTCGATGCTGGGAAGTTCAAGCTCTTCAGCGATCATGTCGTTGACTGAATCTGAATTTTTTTGGGGCTCCTGTGCTTTCTGTTCTTCTTACTCATGTCTCACTCCCAACTAACAAGAATACACCACCCATCCCAGTTAACAAGGTGCACACTCTTTCGAGCTGCATCATTTGTTTGACCACAGAAAATACACCATTGAAGTAACATTCGAAAAATGTTCGATTTTGAAAAAAGTTTGTTTTTCAAAATGTTTGTTTAAAAAAATAATTTAAAAAAAAAGAAAAAGGATATGTCTTCGTTGTCATCATATGAGTACACATGGATGCATGAATAAAGTGATACATGTAGGGATCTACAATAGAGTTTGCGATTAAAACATGATGGATGGAGGAACTAATAGCGAGCGTGTAAATGACAAGGACGTTGATACTAGTAAAAAAAGAGTCTTTCGTGCAGAATTGTTCAGAGCATTAGTCCCGGTTGTGATTGAGCCCGAAACTAATGTGAGCATTAGTCCCGATTCCAATGGCTAGGATGCCGACAAGCTTTAGTCCTGATTTAAACGGGACCTTTAGTCCGTTTGAAGACACCAACCAGGACTAAAGGGGTTGTGGTATGCTGCGCTGGGTGCGAGCCCGGTTAGTACCGGTTGGTGTCACCAACCGGGAGTAAAGGTCTTCTTTAGTCCTGGTATGAGACACCAACCATGACCAAAGAAAACAGATAAAAAAATCGCGGGTTTTGCTGCGGCAGGAAAATGGACAAAAATTTTGCCGTGGCAGGAGAACGGATGTCCACCCCCGGCAGAAGATCGCGTTTTCTAGTTTCAAAAGCATGCCAAAAAGTTTCAAAAATAAAATCTTTCGAACTGTAGTTATATTTAGTGATTTAGTTGTTCCGAAAATTAACAAACATGAATTTCGATATAATTTGCAAAAACTGTCATGAAAACTTCAAATGGCCACAACGTTTGCATACGATGTCGAAAAAATGTACAACCTATCAAAACATGCGAAATAAAATTAGTTCGATATCAATCGCCTTAGGATGTTTTGGATTCTTTTAGATTTTTAAAATTCAAAAAGGAAAAAGAGTTATTTAAAAAATTATTTTCTTAGTAATTTTTATGTCATATTTGGATTGCTCACATTTTTCTGATAATAATGGATATATTATTTAGCGAATTTCGATTTACAGATTTAAAGATATTAGTTATGCCATATTAAATGAATAAATGACAAAAAATGAATAAAATATTATTTTTATTCAAAACCAATTTTTTTGGTAAAGTTTTTATGTCATATTTGGATTCCTCACATTTTCTGATAATAATGGATGTATTATTTGTCGAATTCGATTTGTAGATTTAAAGATTTTATTTTATGCCATATTAAATGAATAAATTGCAATAAATAAATAAAATATATTTTTAGTTAGTTATTTTTGTTTTCATTTTAATAAAATATTATTATTACTTATTTATTGTTGGTGATTTAAATATTGTTTGTAATTTCAAAAAATAAAGACGTGTGGCATATTGATAAGAGTTAATAAGATTGATATGGTAGTATTGACAACAAGGTACAATTTCTCTCGCGGAAGGTTATCTTAATGGAATAGAGAAGTTAAGCGTGCTGGGGATGGAGTAGTGTTAGAGCATCTTCACTCGTTGGCTGTTCCCAGACTGAAATTCGGAGCTAAATAGCGTCGGATAGAGGAAGTTTTCGGCCTGGAAATGGCCGATTTCCCACTTGCGTTCCCAGGCCGAGTTCCCATGTTTGGACAAATTTTAACAAAACTCGGCGAACTTTGGACAAATATAGATGGATTTCACTAATAGATGACCGATTCATACATATTACATCGAATTCGGGCGGACAGCCGATTCCGACTTCATTTAGGCTAAAAAAACTAAAAAAGGACGAGGCAGGGGTTGTTGCCGGTGTGGATGTGCTCGAGAACGGCGTCGAGCGTCCGGCCAGGCGCACTCCACCAGCGGCGGTGGCCTGCCGCGTTGTTGCGCGTCGGCGGCGAGCCTGGAGGTCCTTGGTGGGCGGCGAGTTCGGGGAGCCGGCGTTGGGCGAAGAACTGTTCCCAATGCACGAGGTTGTCGGCGTCTTTAGCGAGCTCGGGATCCGGCATCGCCACTATGGCAGCCTGGATTGCTTCGACCAATTCGTCGCCTTCGGGGACCGGCGGCACTGGCACGCCAATGGCGCTGAGCTTCCACCCGCGCGGGCAGTGGATGTCCGGCGGCGCCATGTAGTCGGCGTCGCGGAGCATCCGCGCCTCCCAGGGCTAGAGTGTCCGCCCGCCGAAGGCGCCGCTTCCGGCTATCGTCTTCACCGAGTGGTCCTTCTCGCCGTAGTTCGTGGTGGAGTGGGGTGGCCGGAGGGGCAGTGTGCTGTGAGCCGGCAACGGAGCCGTGATTTATAGGCCGACGGGAGGGGTCTAGCGGCGTGGCGGGAAAAGGGGAAAAGGCGGGAAGCCGAGGCGGCGCTGGCGCGTCACCGATGCGGGAGCCGAGGCAGAAGGATGACGAAGATCAACCTTCAGTCACTGACTGGGCGGGTCCACGCGCTGAATTCGTTTCGTCCGGCGTTCCCAGTGTGTTCCCGTCGCCCCGGGAACGGCCTGGGATCTCCAGACGTATTTTGGGCCAAATCCGGACGAAACCGGTGTCCTGGGAACGCGACTGGGCCAACTTTCGGCGTTCGAACGAAAAAACGCCCTGGGAATGGTCAGCTGGGAACCGAGTGGAGGTGCTCTTAGGATGGGTAACCGACCGGAAAGTTTGACCACAAGTGTTACCAACCGGGACTAAAGGTCTCACGTTCGACCGCGGCCCCGTGAGGGCCTTTAGTCTCTGTGTGTGGCACGACCGGGACTAAAGAGGGGCCTTTAATCCTGATTCCGTAGTTCCTGTTGGGTAACCGGGACTATATGCCCTTACGAACCGGGACTAAATTCTCATTTTCTACTTAGTGATGAAGATTGATGACGTGTTCTCCTTGTCCCGGTCCTTATTCTTGGATGTTGTAGAGGCGTTGATGGAGTTGTAGATATGAGTGCGACAGGGGTAGGACTCCGCGCGTGGAGGATGATGTGAGCATTCACTGTCAGCTAGGTTCCCCTCTTTAAATAAGCAATTTGAAGCCTGCTTTTGTGTTTCGGGGATCTCCGTGTTAAATGTGATCATGGATCCTTCACAAAGGAGGTTTGATTTGACGTTCTATTTGATTATGCGAATGATAGATAATCCGACAATCTAGAAATTAATACATATACGTAGATATTTGTTATACGACACTTTGTAGCACTTTACCAAAAAATCGAAGGATAGAAGCAAAAATTGAGCAGGAAGATATACATATAAACTATAATTCATCTGATTGTCACAAAGTGATATGTGGAGGCATGTGATTTCGGCTCTTTTTCTCTAAAACTTGAGAAACTACGTTTTAATGAATGTTAGTTTAAGAGACAACGTCTTAAAGAATACAACTATCGAAACTATCATTCTGAGATACTATTTGAGTGTATCATATATGGTATTTGCAATAAACAAACAATGATCATAAATTTAAGAAAAAAATATGTGGTTAATTTTGCCGAGTGTAATATAAAATACATTACTTGATATAAATGAAAAAAAATTATGAACAATCTATAATAATTAATTTTTACTTCAGATGAGCTAACCAGTGAGAACTAAGATTGTTTTGGTTCCTGAAGGGTCATTAGATTCATGTCTAAGATGCAATAGAAACCGAGAACCTCAAATCTTGTGTATCTGTATATCCATGGTGTAAACGGAAAATTGTGCCTTTTCACCAAACATCTGGTGCGGCCTCCTCATGAAGACCAACTGGTTCATCGGCTTGCCCTTAATAGACGTGGCAATATCAACGCATTGCATGACAGTGGTCTAGATTTCCAGCATGTTATGTACTACGAACTAAGCAGACACTGAGGTTTTTCCATGGGAACTGATAGCGAACGTGAGCCTATGGGGGCTGTTAGGGAAAACTGTAGCAAAATTATTCATTCTTTTTTATACTTGACAATGACGTTGAAAAAGATAAGAGATCAATTCTCTACATGGCATGATAGTCTTTCATACGGCTAATGTGAGATGAGTTGTGTCAAAGTCTTGCCCGAGTTCGAACTTAATAATTATATTGTTTTATATTATATTATATTGTGTTGAGATGTTCTACTTTTTTGGGTAATGTTTTAGCCCACTAGAACTTACGAAATGATGTCATAATAATGTTGACCTTCTCCAGGCACAAGTTTACCCATTTTACGCCCATTCTTACTTTTGAGGAGGAGCGATGACACAAAGAAAGCAGAAAGCAAATTTCATAAGTGTAGTAACAAACAACAACAACAACATATAGAGCATGCTTTCATAAAGTTTCAAATCAGAGTAGTTTCTTTATTTTTATCTGTAACCGGCTGAACTTCCAAATATATCGGCACAACACTGTTTGCGGGGTAACCAAGATGAACTTCGTTACATACACCCTTAAATGATACCATGCGCATTACTTGAGTGGATTTTGATGCTTATAAAGCATCTTCGTAGAAACACGAAGGCTGAAGAAGCGTCAATAGGAAAGAAAAGGGGACACCACTTTTATCTGCATTAACTATCGACTCTTCACAAAGTCTTACCGAAGGAAAACACTTGCTTAGTCAAACACGAAGTGAGCCTAGTTTTTTTAGCCTAGTTATACCCGCAAAAAAAAAGTGAGCCTAGTTATGTCGTATATAGTACTCCATCGTAATGTCTACGCACTTCTATTCTTGTAGACAATTGTTGGGCCTCCAAGTACAGAGGTTTGTAGAATAGAAGCAAGTTTCCTTTAAGTGGATTACCCAAGGTTTATCGAACTCAGGGAGGAAGTGGTCAAAAGTATCCCTCTCAAGCAACCCTACAATCAAGATACAAGAAGTCTCTTGTGTCCAACCACACCCAATACACTTGTCAGGTGTATATGTGCACTAGTTCGGCGAAAAGATAGTGAAATACAAGTGTTATGGATAATTATAAGTGGTAACGGTGCCAGAAAAGAGCTTGATGGGTAGGAAGAGACTAAAGTCAATCTGAAATAAAGATGGAAGCAAGCAAACATATAACATATCTAGTTGCAAATGGTGTTTCAATGCTTAGGAACAAGGCCTAGGGATCATACTTTCACTAGTGAATACTCTCATATAAATATCTTCTTTTTATGATACTACTCTAAACTACTCTCCGGTTGGACGATGTAGGGCTATAACAGCACACCTTAAAGTTCGCATTCCCCATCTAGATAAGCCCTCACTGTCACCTTGAGCCCTAGATGGTTCCAACAAACACCACAATCTCATAGAGACATCCAACTCAAATAATACTCATGATAAGTATTTATGTAACCTTAGCCAAAGTTCCACACGGTGTGCACATTGTCAACTTCACACACGTGGGGATAAGCAGAGATTCATTAAAGCACTTGAGTAGTAGAATAGATCTATAGATTATAAAGCTCATGATCTCATAAGATCACTCATAGAGAGAGAGATGAACACATAGCTACCGGTAGATCCCTTAGCCTCGAGGAAGAACTACTCCCTCATCATCATACGAATCAGCAACAGAGATGGAGATGGTAGTGGAGATCGATGGAGATGGCTCCGGGGGCAATTCCCCGTCCCGGCAGGGTGCCGGAACAGAGACTTTTTGTCCCCCGAATCTTCCCTTTGGTGGTGGCGGCGCTATGGAGGTTTTCGTGGCTTTTTCCCCAGATTATTTAGCGTTGTCTCATCGGGAGGCTTCTTATAGGAGAAAGGGGAGGCTGAGGGGGTACCCGAGGCGGCTGCACCCCCCAAGAGCGGGCCAGGCCAGGCCGCGTGGCCAGGGGGTGTGGCTCCCTCGAGGCCCTTCTTTGTCTCGTCTTCTGGCTCCGTGTTCCCCTCGGTGAAATATTGACTTTGGCTTTTGTCCTGTCCAATTCCGAGAATATTTATTTTCTGGCTTTTCTAGAACCAAAAACAGAAGAAAACATGTAACTGGCACTAAGACATCTTGTTAATAGGTTAGTCCCAGAAAACATAAAAAATACCTCAAAGTGTTGACAAAGCAAAGCAAAGTAGATACTAAACAAGAATAGAACATCAAAAATTATAGGTACGTTTGCGACGTATCAAGCATCCCCAAGCTTAACTCCTGCTCGTCTTCGAGTAGGTAAGTGATAAAAAGAAGAAGAATTTTTGAGGTGACATGCACCATCACAATCTTGATCAAGGCATTTATAAAACATTGATAGCTGAGATCATAGTACTTTAACATAGCATAAAAGATATAGTTCTAACAATAAGACATAGCAACTATGTTGTAACATGAAAAAGTACAAACAAAAGATTCATGAATAACAATGCTTTGAAATATGTTTGTTTGTTTCACATAAAGAAACTATAATGAGAATGGTATTCAGCTTATCCCTCATAGTGTAGCAAAACATAAATGCATAGGACACCTTCAAAGTTGTAAGGGTGACTAGATACAAATAGTTTAAGAACAAGCAATATCAAAGTTATGAATCAATCAACAAGTCTTGGGACAATACACATTAAACTAAGAATGACCACTAAGCTCTCTTAATAGGTGCATAAAGATAGAAGATGGAGACTCAACATAAAAGTAAAACAAAGACCTTCATGGAAGGAAGCAGGGATTCAAGTCTCATAAAGAGCTTCCAAAAATTATGGTACTTATTAACTTTCAACTCTCATTGCCCCTACCATAAGCATCTTGAAGTGATTAAGGTTAAAGTGAACAAACTATAGAGTATATGCTAGACAGAGTATAAATTGGCAATCTCATGTCCCTTGAATACGAGAGCCGCTCCTCATGCTACTCAAGTTTAGTTATCGGTAAGTTCTTGTCATAGTAAGTACATGTGTATCATAGAGAACCACCAACGGGGTACCTCTTGCCCGATGATACAGAAGAATCCTCATATCAAAATAACAAGGCAAGCAGACAATAAGCATCTCAGCATCTTCTTATTTACCATGGAAAAATGGTGCCTTTTTTATCTCTTTCCTCTTTTCTCATCTTTTTTTTTCTTTTTCTCAATCTCTATCTTTTTTATAAGAAGAATGCTTTATAGATTGTTCATTATGGTTACGCTGTAGGTTTCCACCATGATTAGGCATGGATTAGACCAGCCGCCCAGGCGTTTCTCTAACACACATACATAACTCTATGGACTTACAACCTCCCTTTTTATTTCACACCGACGACATCCATAAACAAAAGAGCATGATATCAACTGGGTACAATGTACAAGTGCAATATTGAAAGTGTTCCCCATGACAACATGGTTATGCTAATCCCAATGTATAAGTGCAAGCATATACAACACAGATGACATAATGGTTCAAGTTTATTAAGTGCAAGAAAAGTAAATGTGCCATCAAGTTCGTGAGAGCTTTAATCACTAATTTTCACATAACAAGTTTAATTCGGAAGGTAGATAAAAACATGAATATACTTGGAATAGCAAATGCTAATAGGTAGGTATGGTGTACTATTTGGAATAACTTGGTTTTATTTGGAGTTGGATGCATGAGTGGAACTCATACTTGGTATGGAGGCTAGAAAAAGACTGGGTGCGACCAACTAAGAGAGCAATAATGGCAATAATCATGCAAAGCGGAAAAACATCATTAATTAAAGCATAAAGTGATATTACAAGTCGAAAACTAAATGATCATAGAGGCTATGTGACTTGGTATAGTCTTAACATGGTGTGAGCATGCGCCAAGTCAACCCAAATAAAGCATCAAAGGAGAATACCACAATACTATGCTTTAATATGCTAAAACAACGCATGATTCTTTCAAGGCACATTAAGCAATCTCAATTGTTTATAATATGTCATGCTACAACAAAAATCACTAAGCATAAAACCAAAACAATATCAAGCATGACATGACAAAGCCTAGGCCACAGTAAAAAACAAGCTCCTTTTATACCACTTAAGCATGAACTTCCCTATTCTTTTCCAATCCAAATCAACTTATTTGAAAACTAATGAATGAATGAGGGGTCCAATCAATTTATTCAAGAAAACTAAGCAAACGAAAACTAAAAACCAAAACAAAGACGCTCCAAGAACAACACAATTGAGCATGAAACAATAAAAATGAAGTGTTTGGAAGAAAACCTAAGATTTTTATTGATGAAGAAGGAGATGCCTTGGGCATACCCAAGTTTTGAAGCTTGTACGTCTTGGATATTTCTTGGGGTGACATGGGTGACATCCCCAAGCTTGAGATTTTGTCCATACTTCATTGTATCACATTACTCTTCCCTACACTTAAAAATTTCCTTCATACAAAACTTCACACAATCTTCATTAGCAATATTAGTGTACTCAAGATAATAAGTCTTTTGGTTTAGTTTCAACACAAGTAAAACTTCCATTAATACACAAGCTATTGTAGCACTTCCTTTAAAAAGTTCAAATGATCAAAGAGAACTCAAAGAAAAAGAGATTAACAGGCAAATGCAAATAATGGCAGAAATCTGTCAAAACAGACCAGCAGGTAAAAACCAATTTTTTCGAAGACCTTCTGTTGCTCAAATCGAAAGGTGTTGAACTAACAAAAGTTGGATAACAACCTGGGGCAGAATCACAAAACATTACAGCTCAAACCGACATACCGAGATTTTTCACGAATTTTTACAGTGCAGCATAAAAATCTGTTTCGGGACAGCAACTTTCCCGAGTCTTACTTCTCTCTCATTAGAGGTTATTCTTGGCACAAAAACCACACAAAAAGGATAAGGAGAGGTTATTACAGAGGTAATAACTTCCGACTTCTGAGACTCAACAAAAGATTCCTAACGAAATTTGGGTTATCTCCCAATAAGTGCTTTTCTTTAACACCTTTGAGCTAGACATAAGAATTTCGATGATGCTCACATAAAAAATATGAATTGAAGTAAAAGAGAGCATCAAGAAGCAAATATGGAACAAATTTAAATCTTACCCACTTCCTATGAAAAATAATCTTGTAAATAAACAAGTCATAAAAGCACAAAGCAACAAGCATAGGAAAGAAAAACAAGTGCAACTTAAAAAAATTCAACATAAAGAGGGGAAACTTAACATTGTTGAGATACATAAACCATGTTTCCCTCTCTCAATATAACTTTCAGCATCATGAATAAATTTAATGATATAACTATCACATGAAACATTCTTATCATGAGCCACATGCATAAAATAATTATTACTCTCCCTATAAGCATAGTCATTCTTATTAATCGTAGTGGGAGAAAATTCAACAAAATAGCTATCATTATTATTCTCATCACCATAATCATCAAATATAGGAGACATATTGTAATCATAATTAATTTTCTCCTCAATAGTAGGTGGACTGAAAATATCATATTCATCATTGTAATTATCATATATTGGAGGCATAGTATCATCAAAGTAAATTTTCTCCTCCGTACTTGGGGGACAAAAAATATCATGCTCATCAAAACCAGCTTCCCCAAGCTTAGACTTTTCCATAGCATTAGCAATAATGATGTTCAAAGAATTCATACTAATAACATTGCTATTAGCATGCAAATAAAGTTTCATAGGTTTTTTAATTTTCTCTACAAACACGTCATGTCCTAACTAAAGATAAATACTATAAAGCTCTCTAATTTTTTGTTGTTTTCCATTAAGCCTAACTAGTGAAAATAAAAATAAGAAACAAAAAGATATGATTGCAGAATTTAAAGGAAATAACTTCGAGCACTCACACACCAGCAACAATACTAAAAGATAGCTTAGTAGCCAGAGGATGTGAGTACCTTTTACCTTACCTCCCCGGCAACGGCGCCATAAAATAGATTGATGTCTACGCACTTCTATTCTTGTAGACAGTTGTTGGGCCTCCAAGTGCAGAGGTTTGTAGAATAGAAGCAAGTTTCCCTTAAGTGGATTACCCAAGGTTTATCGAACTCAGGAAGGAAGTGGTCAAAGATATCCCTCTCAAGCAACCTTGCAATCAAGATACAAGAAGTCTCTTGTGTCCCCAACACACCCAATACACTTGTCAGGTGTATAGGTGCACTAGTTCGATGAAGAGATAGTGGAATACAAGTGTTATGGATAACTATAAGTGGTAACGGTGCCAGAAAAGAGCTTGACGGGTAGGAAGAGACTAAAGGCAATCTGAAATAAAGATGGAAGCAAGCAAACATGTAACAGATCTAGTTGCAAATGGTGTTTTAATACTTAGAAACAAGGCCTAGAGATCATACTTTCACTAGTGAACACTCTCATATAAATATCTTCTCTTTATGATACTACTCTGAACTACTCTCCGGTTGGACGATGTAGGGCTAGAACATCATACCTTAAAGTTCGCATTCCCCATCCAGATAACCCCTCACTGTCACCTTGAGCGCTAGATGGTTCCAACAAACACCACAATCTCATAGAGACATCCAACTCAAATAATACTCATGATAAGTATTTATGTAACCTTAGCCAAAGTGCCATACGGTGTGCACACTGTCAACTTCACACATGTGGGGATAAGCAGAGATTCATTAAAGCACTTGAGTAGCAGAATAGATTATAGATTATAAAGCTCATGATCTCATAAGATCACGCATAGAGAGAGAGATGAACACATAGCTACCGGTAGATCCCTTAGCCTTGAGGAAGAACTACTCCCTCATCATCATGGGAATCAGCAATGACGATGGAGATGGTGGTGGAGATCGATGGATATGGCTCCGGGGACAATTCCCCGTCCCGGCAGGGTGCCGAAACAGAGATTTTCTGTCCCCCGAATCTCCCCTTTGGTGGTGGCGGCGCTGTGGAGGTTTTCGTGGCTTTTGCCCTGGATTATTTAGGGTTGTCTCACCGAGAGGCTTCTTATAGGCGAAAGGGGAGGCCAAGGGGGTGCTCGAGGCGGCTGCACCCCCCAGGTGCGGGCCAGGCCAGACCGCGCGGCCAGGGTGTGTGGCCCCCTCGAGGCCCTTCTCTGTCTCATCTTCTAGCTCCGTGTTCCCCTCGGGCTTTTGTCCCGTCCAAGTCCGAGAATATTTATTTTCTAGCTTTTCTGGAACCAAAAACAGAAGAAACAGGCAACTGACACTGTGGCATCTTGTTAATAGGTTAGTCCCAGAAAACATAAAAAATACCTCAAAGTGTTCACAAAGCAAAGTAAAGGAGATACTAAACAAGCATGGAACATAAAAAATTATAGATACGTTTGCGACGTATCACCTCCATTTGAACATAGATGTCGTTGATTTGTCAAAATTTGAATGAATCTAAGCACTATTTAGCATATAGATACATTATATTTTAAATAAATTTTCGACATCTATTTTGAGACAGAGGAAGTACTGAAAAAGCATGCATAAGGCTCACATGCTTACACTAAAACAAAGTGCACTTTTAAGAAAACATGGTTCCCTCACAATCATCGATCATCTAATGGCATAAAGGCATTGTGCTAGATAACTTTTTTTGCCAAATTCCACTGATCTATTAATAATCATCAACAGTGGTACAAAGATTCCTAAAAGTAATAAAAATTACAAATAGGTCAATGGATCACCTAGCCATGACTACAAACACTGGCACGAGCCGAAGACGCGCCGCCATCCTCGTCCCTCCACATCATCGGAGCCGGACAAAACTTGTCATAGTAGAGCTTTTTGTAGTAGACGGGCATAAAGTTGTCGTGCTAAGGTCCCAAAGGACCAGCGCATCAGAGCAACAACCATCGCTAAAGATGACCAACGTAGACCTGAAGAGACTGATCTCAAAACACATCAACGAAAACGAAAAACGATCAGATCCCAACGGATATGTCGGACACATGACTCCACACGCCCTCCGTGGATGCTAGACGCACCACCGGAGCGAGGATAGAACGTGGAGGACCTTATTCTGACTCCAGGACGTAGTCACCACCTCAAAATCCTAAAAAAGACACTGAAAAAGTCTAAACAAAACACTAAGACTTTCCGCCGGCGAGAGACCGTGATCCGCCACACCTCTAAGGCCCTAAGGCCACGGAAACGAGACGGATCGGTGGCATCATCGACGGAGGAAAGGAACCTAGATGGGTTTTTTCGCCGCCTCTCAAGGGAGGTCTATGTTGCTGGTACTGATTCGGTAAAGTGTATTTAGGACTATTGTGCTAGATAACTTGACCAGCGCTTAATTAAGTCCGACTGAGAAGATCGATAAACATGTCTCTCCAACCATCCCAATCTAGATACATCCAAGCTGCCATCGTCATAGGAAATCCGTATACCAAGCTATTATTGATTCTTTCCTTCATTCGGCAGTAGCGCCTGCAAATTAAGGTATACAAGATTATAGAGAATCAGTAGTCCACATGAATCTTTAGAAATCAACTTAATGTGCATGCGTAACTGTTTCGGATCATGAATGATCGTACCAGATGGGGTCGTTGGGATTAGGCACGATGTGTGGGAAAAAAATGTCGGTGAGCTCATTGTTGATCTTCGCATACTTTCGACCTGGGTACCTCTTGATCATGTCAGCGATCAGGTAGAAGAGCTCGCGTTTTTTTTGACAACCTGCTAGACTTTATTAATTGGTAGTAATGCTTACAGGCACATTGATAGCATACGGCTGCCCAGCCACAAATGGCGGCCAACCTGTAAAGATAAACTATGTCTAGCTAGGTCGTGAGCTTCAAAGTTTGAGGTTTTTTCTTCAAAAGTGAACTTGCAGTCTTGAAACTGAGCCGATCTGAATTTAATCTCAGTTAGAATCACCCCGTATCTCCCTCGGCTTCCTTCAACAATGTCGTTTACCACTTGTTCGACTGTAGAAAGGGTTTGTGGAGAATACACATCTCCAACAGGGTCGGGTGTCTCATATATATAGACAATTACTGGTACAATCCTGAGAGTACAACGAGACCTATGTTAGAGTACGTATACGTATAAGATAGAGATAGACTAGGACTTTACATCTTATACTCCAAGTCTCCATCTACCCCGTGTAACCTTATATAAAACCCCATGAGGGTCAAATCAACACAACACAATATTCTAGGGATTCAATATTTTTTACATGGTATCAGAGCGGTTGGCCTCACGGCGCCGATCATATGTTTCTTCCTCCACTTCCGCAACGCGCGCCGCCCCCGGGGAGATCATCTCCTCGGGGGCGTGGCACCCAGTTTCAATCAAAGACCGGATCGATTCTTTAGACTAGATTAGATCAATTTCGGTTGTTAGATTAGATCCAATTTTCAAAATTCAAACTTCTTAGACTAGATCCAATTAACTTCAAATAAAATCCACATAGCTACTCTCTTTCGGCGAAGAATTTCATTGAAGAAATCTATCTAAATCACGGCGGGCGTGCCGTCATGCGTGTGGAGGCAGCCACCTGCGCGGGAGATCCTGGCCGATCTCGCTGCATGCAACGCATGCGTATGTGCATGTCCCGTTGATCCTGGCCGATCTCCGTCAGCTGCATGCATGCCCAGGCGATCAACGGCAGCCCCGACGACCACGACTCGCCCGTCGCTGGCTCGCAGCCCAGGACATTGGGAGGGCCGTGGGTATTCGTCGACGCGCTCACGATCTACACCAAGCTGGATACATCGACTACACCATGCTCCGGAAACGTTGTCTACATCGAGCCGCCAAGATCTACACGACTTCATCAAACTGGATTACATCGACCCGAACATCTACGTTAAGTTGTACGACTACATCAAGATCTTCGTCGAGTTCTATATCGCCAACCAAAATAATCGCTAAGGTCTACATCACGTGGTCAAAACTGCCGCCACCGCAGCCAGGCGCTCTGCTAGGGCGATCACACGATCGCCTCGCCCGTCTGGTTAAACCCCCCCAGCCGCCGCCGATCCCGTGGATCCGCCGCCGCCGCCATAAAAACCTTGCCGCTGTCGCTTGCCTTGTTCCCCGGCCGCCGCCTCAAAAAATCCTACAACCAAAAACCTGCCGCCGCCGCAGATCTTTGCCACCACCGCACAAAAACCCGCCGCCGCCGCAGATTACTGCCGCTGCCGCACTATGACAAAGAAACCCGCCGCCGCGCCACACAAAAACCTAAAACCCTATGACACAAACTGCGCAATTTTTTGCGCCTCCTGCGCGGCTACAATGACCACGACAACCTCGACCACGGCTACATCACGACCGGATACCTCGACATCGACATCAAGAACAACATCTACAGCAACTCAAGAACTCCAGTCAACAGCATCCGCGTCGTCACTTGCGTCCACGCCACTCCCGCTGTGACTGCGGGAGGGAAGAGAGGCACGAGAAGGGGACGCAATCACCGCCCCTAGGTGCCAGCCATGATCATGTCCATGCAGGTGATGATGACAAGGAGGTGAAGACGACGGAAGCGCAAGATTTCAAATCCAGTCGCAAGCGTCCGCTTCACTCCCGCTCCGACTGAGGGGGGATGTTAGAGTACGTATACGTATAGGATAGAGATAGACTAGGACTCTACATCGTGTACTCCAAGTCTCCACCTACCCCATGTAACTCTATATAAAACCCCACGAGGGTCAAATCAACACAACACAATATTCTAGGGATTCAATATTTTCTACAACCTATACAGAGTACAATACGTATCTCAACACCCCCCGCAGTCGAAGGGTCGGTACCAACACATAGACTGGAACGAAACTCATCGAAGGTCGACGTCGGCAATCCCTTGGTCATGATGTCCACAAATTGTTGAGAAGTTGGTACGTGAAGAACTCGAACGTGATCGAGAGCAACCTGCTCACGAACAAAGTGGATGTCCAGCTCGATGTGCTTGGTGCATCGATGATGAACGGGGTTGGCGGAGAGGTAGACAGCTGAAACATTGTCACAGAACACCACCGTGGCCTTGTCGACAGGACAAGAGAGCTCGGAGAGAAGCTGACGAAGCCACGTGCACTCAGCCACGGCGTTAGCCACGGCCTGATACTCGGCCTCGACATTGGAGCGAGAGACAGTGGGTTGTCGGTGAAGAGTCCGGTGATCTTGGTCCAGACCGTGTGCACGGTATCGCCATCGCGAACGACGGTGCGGAAGATCTCGGGGGAGACGGTCTAGAAGAACCAGCGGGTGATGGTGGCGTCGATCGTCAAGCTGTCGGGGTCGTGCGACATGGCGAGGAGGTCGATGGTGCCATCGACGTGATCAAGGAGATCATACTCGCGAAAGAGAAGGCCAAAGTACGTTTTCCACGGGAAGAAATTGGCAGCGGCTTGAGAGAGCTTCACCGGCACGCGCTCGAGGATGGGAACATCGCAGATGACAGCGACAGAGGGGCCGGCGAAGGGATTGATGCTCCCAAAGACGGAGGAGTTAAAGGCGTTGCTAGAGGAGGAGTGATCGGCCATGGTGGGGAGGTGGGGCGGAAGCAGTGGAGAAGGGGAAGCCGGCGGCTCCTAGAGGGGATACGGCGACGGCTAGGGTTTGGTGGCGGGGGAGGAGGCCGGCGGTGCCTAGAGGAGATGGGCGGCGGCTAGGGTTTGGTGGCGGGGAGGAGCCGGCGGCGCCTGGGGCAAGAGTTGGCGGCGGCTAGGGTTGGGGATCATAGTTAGGCTAATACCATGTAGAAAGGGTTTGTGGAGAATGCACAGCTCCAATAGGGTCGGCTGTCTCATATATATATATAGACAGTTACAGGTACAATCCTGAGAGTACAAGGAGACCTATACATAGTACAATACGTATCTCAACATTGACAGTCCGATGCAACAAAGATGCTATGAAGACCCAGGTCCTCGGCTAGTGCCAAGGCCTCTCGGCAAGCCAAATACTCTAACACTCCAGGGCCAGTAATATCTGGGGACACAATCGATGAAGACCCCAAATAAAGGCCATTGCTAGCACGACAGCCCCCTTAGCTCCTGTTTTCGAGACTGCCGCATCAACGTTGATCTTCGGTAATGCACATGGAGGAGGTATCCATTTAGGCCGTGCGTCCCTCATAGTAGTTGTTGCGAGGCGGTGGTGTCTATGCACTTCTATTCTTGTAGACAGTTGTTGGGCCTCCAAGTGCAGAGGTTTGTAGAACAGCAGAAGTTTTCCCTTAAGTGGATCACCCAAGGTTTATCGAACTCAGGGAGGAAGTGGTCAAAGGTATCCCCTCTCAAGCAACCCTGCAATCAAGATACAAGAAGTCTCTTGTGTCCCCAACACACCCAATACACTTGTCAGGTGTATAGGTGCACTAGTTCGGCGAAGAGATAGTGAAATACAAGTGGTATGGATAATTATAAGTGGTAACGGTGCTAGAAAATAGCTTGATGGCGTGTGGTTGACGTGGGAAAAGACTAAAGGCAAACTGAAATAAAGATGGAAGCAAGCAAACATGTAACAGATCTAATTGCAAACAGTATATCAATGCTTAGAAACA
Source organism: Avena eriantha (assembly GCA_910589775.1). Classification (NCBI taxonomy): domain Eukaryota; kingdom Viridiplantae; phylum Streptophyta; class Magnoliopsida; order Poales; family Poaceae; genus Avena; species Avena eriantha. The sequence goes on along the minus strand of OU342746.1, from coordinate 403,974,196 downwards.
AGGCCTAGGGATCATACTTTCACTAGTGAACACTCTCATATAGATATCTTCTCTTTATGATACTACTCTTAACTACTCTCCGGTTGGACACTCTAATCGATGGTAGGGCTATAACAGCACACCTCAAAGTTCATCTTTCCCATCTAGAAAACCCCCCACACTGTCACCTTGAGTACTAGATGAGTCCAACAAACACCACAATTTTATAGAGACATCGAACTCCAAATATAACTCATAAAAAGTATTTGTAATCTCTAACCTAAGTGCCACCATAGTGAGCACGCTGTCACTTTCACACACATGGGAGAGCAGAGATCTATTAAAGCACTTGAGTAGCAAGGTGGATCTACTTGATTACAAAGCTCATGATCACAATATGATCATGCATAGAGAGAGAGAGATGAACACATAGCTACCGGTAGAACCCTTAGCCTCGAGGAAGAACTACTCCCTCCTCATCATGGGAATCAACAATGGTGATGGAGATGGTGGTGGAGATGGCTCCGGGGGCACTTCCCCGTCCCGGCAGGGTGCCGGAACAGAGACTTTCTGTCCCTCGAATCTCCCCTTCGGTGGCGGCGGCGCATCGGAACTTTTCGTGGCTGGAGGCTTGACTTTTTTAGGGTTTATGCCTCGGGAGGCTTCTTATAGGCCAGAGGGCAAGGTCGGTGGGCGGCCAGGGGGCCCACACCATGCCCTAGCGCGGCCTAGGTGGACCCGCGCCTAGGGGTGGTGTGGCCACCCTATGGCCCCTCTCCGACTCTCCTTCTGGCTCCATGAGTCTTCCGGGAAAATAGTAACTTTGGCTTTTGTCCCGTCCAATTCCGAGAATATTCATTTTCTGACTTCCTGGAACCAAAAACAGTAGAAAATAGGCAACTGGCACTGTGACATCTTGTTAATAGGTTAGTCCAAGAAATCATATGAAAAGTACTCCAAAGTTGGAACAAAACACAAGAAAGTAGATAAAACCAAGCATGGAACATCAAAAATTATAGATACATTTGCAATGTATCAGCCGGTCCGAGGGTTTAGCTGCAATCTGTAGTTCCATCAAAAAAGAATTGATAAAGTCATGAGTAGACAATGGACTCTGGAAAATCCTCGTGGATTGCCTTCCTTCTGGCTGTCCAGATCGCCCATAAGGTCACCGCGACTCTGGTGAATTGATGATGTGGCAATGTCTCCATGTGGTGGAATAACCATAGCTTAGCATTTAACTCTTCGCATGCAACCACATGCTCCACCAGCAATTCTTTAGACAAAACCCAAACGCTATTAGCCATATTGCACTCAATGAGAGTGTGCCTTGATACGTCCAAAACGTATCTACTTTCCCGGACACTTTTGCTATTGTTTCTCCTCTAAACTTGTGTGATTTGGATGCAACTAATGCGGACTAACGCCGTTTTTAGCAGAATTGCATTGGTGTCTACTTTTTGTGCAGAAAACCAACTATCAGGAAAAATCCCAAAAAATATGCCAAAAATCCTATTTCACCCGAAGACTCCAGGAGCCAGAATACGAGACGGAGAAGAGCCAGGGGGTGGCCACACATCCTGGTGGCGCGGGCCTGGCCAGGCCGCGCCAGGGGGTGGTGTGGGCCCCCCAGGCACCCCCTCGGCCTCTCTCTTCGCCTATAAGGAGCCTTCTGACCTAAAAACTTCGGGGGGTTCGACGTTTTTCTAGAAGGAGTTCCGCTCCACCGCCACCACCAGATTCCACGAAACAACACTAGAAACTCTGTTCTGGCACCCTGTCGGGACGGGGAATTGGAGGAGATCATCGCCATCATCATCACCATCGCTTCTCCATCGACCATCCATGTTTCCCCCATCTATGAGTGAGTAATCCCCCGCTGTAGGCTATGGGGATGGTAGGGATTGGATGAGATCGTTCATGTAATGGCATCAGATTGTTAAGGCATGGTGCCTAGTATCTTTTATTAGTGCTTTATGACTTTGTTGCGACTTGTTGTGCTTAATGCTTGTCAGTAGGGCCCGAGTGCCATGATTTCCGATCTGAACTTACTATTGATTCATTATGATAGTATTGTTTCTGGTCTTATCTACAAGTTGTATACACACGTTGTTGTTCGGAACCTATGGCCCCGAAGTGACAGAAATCGGGATAACCGGAAGGGGAAGGCTTTGATGTGAGGATCACATGTGTTCATGGAGTGTTAATGCTTTGCTCCGGTGCTCTATTAAAAGGAGCACCTTAATTGCCAGTAGTTCCCTAGAGGCCCCTTTGCAAACGGGCTGGCAGGACAAAAGATGTTGTGCAAGTTCTCATTGCGAGCACGTATGACTATATATGGAACACATGCCTAGGATTATCTAGTACTTGGGTGCTTTATCTTATTTATCTGCAATTGCCCTATGTTCTGATTGCTATGTGAATTGTCTTGTCTATGCAACACCTGTCCATCCATCCCTATGCCTACCGCACTCGAATCCCACTGTTACTGATTTTGTTACTACTGTCTTTGCTTTGCTACTGCTGTTACTTTACTATTCCTACTACAAAACTGTTGCTACTGATAAACTGCTGTGAGAAAGATTGTTTCCAGGTGCAGCTGAATTGACAACTCAGCTGTTAAGGCTTATAAATATTCTTTGGCTCCCCTTGTGTCGAATCAATAAATTGGGTTTCACTTCCCTCGAAAATACTGCGATACACCCCCTATACTTGTGGGTCATCAAGACTATTTTCTGGCGCCGTTGCTGGGGAGCATAGCTTTATTTATCAAGTTCACTTGGATTCTCTATTGTTCACTGCTATCCATCCATCATGGGTAAGTCTCGTGATGGCAAGGTTCCTATTTTACCATCCACTACAAGAAGAGGTACGGTTCTAAACACCTCTGCTGCTCTTGAATCACCGTCTGTTTTGAGTAAGTTCCTTACACCACCACATACACATGCTACACACACTGCTACTACTGCTGAATCTGAAACTTCTGATGCTTATGATGCTGCTTCTACTGTGCTTGATAAGAGTGGTTCATTAGGTCCTTTCCTAGATGCTACGATTGCTAGAACTATAGCTGGAAATACCGAAACTCCTAATGAAGACACTACCACACCTGTTAGCTCACCTGAGTCTAGTGAGAGTTATGATATTGAAGATGGTTATGTTGAGATGACCTATGAGTTTATTAAAGAATGTAAAAACACCCATGATAGGAGCGCTGCTAAGAGTCTCCTTGAGAGGCGTACTATTAGACCCAAATTATCTCTTGATGCTAAGTTTGCTGATTCTCCCATAAACATTATAGATGAAGATTATGATTTCTCTCTCGATCTATCTTACATAGCTATTGTCAAGAAAGAACCTTTTTGTGGGACTAAGAATGAAAGTGCGGTAGCACATATGAATGAACTTTCTACCATGAGTGGCTTGTTTTCTGATGATATTAAGATGCGTACTTACTTTGTTGCTAAGATTTTCCCCTTTTCACTGAAAGGAGAAGCTAAAACTTGGTTTAGTAATTTACCTCCTGGATCTATTGATAGCCCTGAGTGCTTGATTAGTACTTTCCTGCAGAAATATTTTCCTCCCAGTGCTAGACATGCTATTTTGCAGGAACTTTTTGATTTTAAACAGGGAGAAAAAGTGGTATTGTCCGAATCTTGGGCAAGGTTTTGTTCTTTGATTCATGCACAGGCTGGAAGTCCATTACCTAAGAATGAGCTTCTTGATATATTTTATAATGGACTAACCGAAGAATCTAGGACATACCTAGATAGTTGTGCTGATTGTGTTTTCCGGAATAGGACTCCTAAGGAAGCTGAGGAATTAATGGCTAAAATAAGCAAGAATTATGAAGATTGGACTCCTCCTAAACAAGCTATACCTGAAGTAATTGTACTTGAACCATCTATTCCTATGCCTATTCCAACAACAAAGAAGAGGGGAGTTATTGAATTAAATGATGAAGTGATCAAGGAAGCTAAGAAATGTCTTAAAGAGAAGGAAATTAAAGCTGCAGATGTCAAGAATTTACCTCCTATAGAAGAATTATGTAAGCCTATTCCCTACCCATCCACTATTGAGGTACACTCTCTCCAACACTTTGGTGAAGGTGATATCCCTTACTCGAAACCTCCTGATCAATGCTTAGAAGAATTTGATATCTTTATTGTTAAGCAAGATAACTTTAATAAAAGGGTGCAAAATCATCTAATGGAAAACACTAGAGCTATTGTTGAGTTGAAAGATATTGTAGAAAGAACCTCTAATGATGTTAAAATGATTGTTAAACACTTTCAAATGGTCCAAACTCAAATAGATCAACTCGTTAAAGTGCAAAACGACTTGCTAGTTAATGCTGCTAAAGAAAAACATGCTTATGAAATTAGAACTAGAAGTGGAGCTGCTACCCAGGATCCTCTATATCCTCAGGGGCGTCCCAAAAGAATTGAGCATGATTCTCAACAAGCTGAAAATAGTGGTTCTACTCGTAAGAAAAGGAAAAAGAAACATAAAACTGTTGTAGAACCCTCTGAACCTGCTATAGATCCTAATAGTATATCTATCTCTGATGCTGAAACTAAAAGTGGTAATGAAGAAAATGTTGTTCCTAATGAAGAAAAAGTTGAAGAAGAACCTGAAAACCACACTAAGAATACTAAATACACCAAAGAAGATTTTATTGCTAAGAAACATGGTAGTGAAAGAGAACCTTGGGTCCAAAAACCTATGCCTTTCCCTGATAAGAAACACAAGTCAAAGGAGGATGAACACTATAATAAGTTTTGTGAGTGGATGAAGCCTTTATTCTTGCAAATTCCTTTGACTGATGCTATTAAATTGCCTCCTTACTCAAAGTATATGAAGGACATTGTCCCGAATAAAAGGAAAATCCCTAATGAAGAAATTTCTACTTTTCTTGCTAATTATTCCTTCAATGGAATAAACTTGGAGACCCAAGGATCCCAACTATCCCTTGCTCTATTAAGAACAGTTATGTTAGGACTACTTTGTGTGATTTGGGAGCTGGAGTTAGTGTTATGCCTTTCTCTCTCTATAAGAGGCTTCAACTTGAAAAATTAATACCAACTGATATATCTTTGCAAATGGCTGATAAATCTACCACTATTCCTGTGGGTATATGTGAGGATGTACCTGTTCAAGTGGCTCATAATTGCTTGATATTAACTGATTTTGTTGTGCTTGAAATGCCTGAAGATGATAATATGTCTATTATTCTTGGGAGATCTTTTCTTAATACTACATGAGCTGTTATTAATTGTAATCAAGGAAAGGTGACCTTCAATGTTAATGACTAGGAACATACTGTCTATTTCCCCAAGAAGATTGAAAGGACTTATGGCTTGAATTAAATTGAACATGTTGAAGGCATTCAAGTTGGAGAAATATATTGTCCCATACCAAGAGAAAAATTTGAAACTATTATGATTGGGACCATTGCTATCAAGGTTGAGGTAACATAATCATTAGTGGAGTACAAAGTTTTGTCTCATATGCAATTGTTTTGGTAGCAAGACTTGATCAACCTTGCTAACAAAAGGATTCCATTGAACAAAACAATGGATTCATTATGATTATCTCCGTTTATTTCTATCCTTTGCATCTTAGTTTTTGTTTTTGTTTAGTTTTCTTTGTGTTGTTAGTTGCTTGCATGTTAGAACTTCTGTAGTTCTAACCTTGTTTTGTCCTTGCATCATGTTTCCAAAAAGAAAAAAAATCTGTCTGTTAGAAAAATCATTCTTCTATTTCTGAAAAATGCCCAAAAATAAAGTGTCTTGAAAAATTCCAGAAAATTCATAATAAATTTTTACGTGAAAAAAGGGGCAGAGGAGTACCTGGTAGGTACCAGGGGGGCCCACCAGGCAGGCACACCACATGGTGGCGCGACCAGCCTTGGGTGGCGCCATGCCCTGGTGTGGGCCACCCCTGGCCCCCCACTAACTCTCTCACCTGCCACTTTCTTCTCTCTCCCGAGTAAGCTCCAGTTCATAGCTCAAAATCGTGTTCTTGCTATGCTTGCTCTCGATTTTTTTCGATCTACTTGCTCAGCCCATCTTTCTTGCTGAAATTTGGAGCATTTGTTCCCTGGTATGTGACTCCTCCCCTTGTCCAAGTAGATTTGTGTTTAGTGGTTTATATGTTGAGTATTTTGCTGCTGTAGGTGACTGGTTATGAGAGCTTGTAAGCTTGTTTGATGCTTAGAGATATAGTTTTGATGCATGTTTAGGCCTCTTGCAAGTCCCTATGAGTAGAATCCTTCATTATATTTACTTTGCAATCACTTGTTTAATAGGTGTTTAAATTTCAGAATAGAAGATGAGTGAACACCACCTAAACCAACATGAGCTTTGGGTGCCTGAGGTCATGAAGGTCCACCGGGAGGAGGAAGTTTTTCCCTCCATTTATCCATGCCCTGAGTTCATGAGAGCTGCAGGAATTCTACAAGATTTCCACACTTTGGTTTCTAATGCAGGGTTAGAGCACTTTTTGGAAGATGAACCTTGTCAATTTGTGAAGCTAACCATGTCTGTGGTGCAGGATTTCCAATTTAGTCACTCTTTGCCTAACCCCATGGTCCATTACAAAATTTACAATATTGCTGTCAACCTTTCTCTTGATGATTTTTGTGCAGCTATTAAGGTACCTCAATGGGGATCATGTAGGAAGATTAAAGAGAGACCGGAACCACACATGGATTTATATGCAGAAATTTGTCAAGGGAGTAGCTTCTCGAAGGAGAGTGGAAAAATCCGTAACATCCATCTTCCCTCCATTCGCTACTTTGCCTACTTTATTGCCAAGTGTGTTCTTGCTACGAAAACTGCCAATAAGTTATCTTCGTTTGATTTAGCATTTATCTCTGCTCCTCTTAGACGAGATAGGTCTTACAACTTGGGTGCTTTGATAGCTTTCCATCTTGCTGCTAACCGTGAGAAAGGTGGAATTTGTGGAGGCCTCATTGCTTCTCGTTTGCTAGCATTGCATGGTTTAGCGCCTCATCATCTAGACCTACAGTTTCCCATAGAGAGGCTTGATCTTAATTCCATGATACAGCATAAATTTGTTTCCTCGTGGGCTAGTATGAGTGAGTTATCTTATGAAATAACCTTTCTCAAGGCTGGTTGGAGAAAGAGCAAGTCCGAGCGTGTTGTTCTTTTGCCTGCACCTATTTTGTTTAACCTTGATAACAGGGAAGGACGGTCCCTCACTAAGGAGGAGCTTGACACGTACTTGGGAGAGCTCTCCCAACAGGAGCAGGACACTACAAGGAAGGTCACGGATGATTCGGTCCAGCCCTCGAATGAGGGAGGGTCTTCATATCTGCAGCCTGCTTATGATTGGGGAGCTTCCTCTTCTTCTCATGGGCCCAGCTAGGACCATTCTTACCAAGATCCGCCCGCTTGGAACCCCTATTAGTACATGGATTGATACCCACTTAGGCCAAAAGCCTAAGCTTGGGGGGAGGTACGCCGACACCGCACTCATCTCCATATCATGTTGCGTCGGTACTTTGTATATTCATGTTTTCGTTCTCTTTTTAGTTTTCGTTCTTCTTTGCTTTTGCTTTCTAAAAACACAAAAAGACCAAAAATATTTCTGTTGTTTCTCTTTGGTTTGCTTCTTCTTTTTGCCTTGTTTTGCTTTTCCCTTTTTGCTTTGTTTGAACTATTCAAAAAACCCAAAAAGATTTTGCGTTGCTTGTTTTTCTCTTTTGGTTCTTGTTTAAAAATCGAAAACACCAAAATATTTGTCGTTCTTCGTTGGTTTTTGCGAGTTTTGCTTCAGGGTTTGGCAGTCCTCAGTGGATATTGGTTTCATATTATTATTCAAGCCACACAAGTGAAGAGCAATAATGAGGATTAATGACAACTTGAGGCGTGGTAAGAGGCTGGTAACGAACTCTATTTGTTTTCATTTTTGTACATATACTCATCACTGTGGGCATGCTTAGTCCGTTCATGTAGAGTGTATGTTTTCTTTGCATGCTTAGTAGTTCTTGCTTTCTTATGATTAGCTCCAGCTCGCTAATAGTTTGTAGCATGTCTTATGAATGTTTGCTTGCATTGCTCTATTCATAAATTGGTATGACACCGTGGTATCCTCCTCTAAATGTTTCATTTGATTGACTTGGCACATGCTCACGCATGCACATGACTGTAATAATCAGTTAAGCCTCGATGAATTATTTTGCCTTGAGGATCTTGAATCACTTTCATGCCATGAGTAGTCCTGTTTTGTTGCAAGCATGATAATGACAACTATTGCTCTCTCATTTCTCCCTACCTTACTATTGCTAGCCTTCACTTTCACTGAGTATGTTTTACTCAAGTTCCCAACTCCCTAAACCAAATATTTCCAAAGTGTCCACCATACCTATCCATTAGCATTATTTGCTACTTCCGTGCATATTCAATGTGCCGTGTTTTCTTCCTAATAAGATGTTTGCTTGTTATGAGAAAGTTAGTTAGTAAAGCTCTCACGAACTTGATGGCACACTTTATTTTCTTGCACTTAATAAACCTGAACCATTGCGTCCTTCTTTGTTGTGCATATGCTTGCGCTTTATGAGTTGAAGTTAGCAGAACCATGTATCATGGGGACCGCTTTCAACGCTTCATAGGTATTTTGTACCTAGTTGATATCATGTCCTTTTGCTTATGGATCCCGGCGGTGTGAAATAAAAGTGGAACTTGTAAGATCATGGAGTTTGTATGTATGTTAGAGAAACGCCTGGGCCGCTAGCCTAAGCCATGCCTAATCATGGTGGAAACTTGTAGCATAACCATAATTAGCATTCTATGAAGCATCCTCAATAAAAATCTATGCACATAGTAAATAAAAAGATCGTCGAGATGATCATTGTCTGCTTGCCTTGTATTTTGATCATGGGATAGCTCCCATGTCATGTGTAAGGGGTACCCCGTTGGCGGTTCTCTATGATACGTATATACTTACAATGACAAGAGCTTAGTTGTGACTGAAGTTGAGTAGCATGAGGATCGGTCTTCGTAAGTAAGGGCCATGAGACTTCAATTTATAACTTGTCAAGCATATCATCTTAGTTGTGTCACTTTCACCTTAACCACATTAAAGATGCTTATGATAGGGGCAATGAGAGCTCAAAGCTAGCGAGTACCATACTTTCAGCATTTGGAAGCCTTTCAAATTTCTCAAAACCTTTTTCTTCTACTTGTTGAGTCTCCACTTATTCTTTGAGCACCTTCTTGAGAGCATAGTTGTCATTCTTTATGTTTATTCCATTACTTGATTATTTGTGTTATGACTTGGTGCTTGTATCCTTGATATCTTTACTTCTAGTCATCACTTGAACTTCAGAGGTGCCTTGGCATTCATAATCAAAGGCAAGCGAGATACCACTCTATCATACCTTTCTATGAGCATTGTAATGTTGCTTATGTTCGTGGTTTATGCTACTTATTATTCTTGAGCTGGAATCTCTTCATAGCTTGCAATGACTATTAAGTAGACTTAATTGCATACTCTTTATTATGAATTGTCTAAGTAGTTGATCAGATTGCTGAGAATATTTACATCATATGAAGCAAATGTGTTTGTGAAAGTTCTTTTATCGCACTCAGTTTTCAACTGAATTGCTTGAGGAAAGGCAATAAGCTAAGCTTGGGGGAGTTGATACATCTAAAACGTATCTACTTTCCCAAACACTTTTGCTATTGTTTATCCTCTATACTTGTGTGATTTGGATGCAACTAATGCGGACTAACGTTGTTTTCAGCAGAATTGCATTGGTGTCTACTTTTTGTGCAGAAAACCAACTATCAGGAAAAATCCCGGAAAATATGCCAAAAATCCTATTTCACCCGAAGTCTCCAGGAGCCAGAATACGAGACGGAGAAGAGCCAGGGGGTGGCCACACCACCTGGTGGCGCGGTTCAGGCCAGGCCGCGCCAGGGGGTGGTGTGGGCCCCCCAGGCACACCCTCGGCCTCTCTCTTTACGTATAAGGAGCCTTCTGACCTAAAAACTTCGGGGGGTTTGACGTTTTTCCAGAAGGAGTTCCGCTCTGCCGCCACCACCAGATTCCACGAAACAGCACCAGAAACTCCGTTCTGGCACCCTGCCGGGACGGGGAATTAGAGGAGATCACCGCCATCATCACCATCGCTTCTCCATCGACCATCCATGTTTTCCCCATCTATGAGTGAGTATTCCCCCGCTGTAGGCTATAGGGATGGTAGGGATTGGATGAGATCGTTCATGTAATGGCATCAGATTGTTAGGGCATGGTGCCTAGTATCTTTTATTAGTGCTTTATGACTTTGTTGCGACTTGTTGTGCTTAATGCTTGTCAGTAGGGCCCGAGTGCCATGATTTTAGATCTGAACTTATTATTGATTCATTATGATAGTATTGTTTCTGGTCTTATCTACAATTTGTATACACACGTTGTTGTTCGGAACCTATGGCCCCGAAGTGACAGAAATCGGGATAACCGGAAGGGAAAGGCTTTGATGTGAGGATCACATGTGTTCATGGAGTGTTAATGCTTTGCTCCGGTGCTCTATTAAAAGGAGCACCTTAATTGCCAGTAGTTCCCTAGAGGCCCCTTTGCAAACGGGCTAGCAGGACAACAGATGTTGTGCAAGTTCTCATTGCGAGCACGTATGACTATATATGGAACACATGCCTAGGATTGTCTAGTACTTGGGTGCTTTATATTATTTATCTGCAATTGCCCTATGTTCTGATTGCTATGTGAATTGTCTTGTCCATGCAACGCCCGTCCATCCATCCCTATGCCTACCGCACTCGAATCCTGATGGCTCAATGCACGGCGCCCAGAAAAATGCTTGATGGCGGTGTTGATGTAGAGCTCGTTGGGAACCCCAAGAGGAAGGTATGATGAGCACAGCAGCAAGTTTCCCTCAGTTATGAAACCAAGGTTTAATCGAACCAGAAGGAGCAAGGAAACACCTCAAAGGTGTTACTAGCTGAGCTTTGTCAGGGCCCACTACCGGTACTAGTAGCAACGTGGAGACCTGCACAACACAACCACAGAACTTTGTCCCCAACTTGCGATGAGGTTGTCAATCTCTCCGTGTTTTGCGGAAAATAAAGGATTAAACGTGTCGAATGGAAAGAAGTAAAAGTTTGCAGAAAGTAAACACAAAGCAGTAAAAGATTGTAGATTGTATGTAAAGTAAAGGACCGGGATCCATAGTTCAATAGAGGTGGCTCTCCTTAGATAGATAACATGCTGGGTGAACAAATTATAGCGGGGCAATTGACAAACACCGAGAAAGCAATACATGCATATACTAATCATCTTGACTCCTTTGAGACTTGATTGGGCATTACCACATAATACATAGACCGCCACCCAACTGGATCTATGACTAATAATCCACCTTCAGGTTATCATCTGAACCCCCTCCAGTATTAAGTTGCAAGCAACAGATTATTGCTTTACGAACTGCGTGTAAAGTAAACAATACAATTGTTCTATGAACAAAGGATCGTTGTTTTCTCCCTAGTAGCAACAGCACATCTAGTACCTTAGAGATTTTTGTCACTTCCCTAGATTACCAGAGGAATGAACCCACTCTCGAGCATAAATACTAACTCTTGGAGTTGCTAGCATCTACTTGGCCAAGATAGCTACTAACAACGGAAAGCATGCAAGATCTCAAATAACAATGACATGATAGAATCAATAATCAATCTGAAATAGCATCTCAATATCCATCGGATCCCCGCAAACACAACATGTAAGAATTACAAATAGATGATCTTGATCATGAACGGAGCTCACAAGATCTAAACATGAAAGTACAAAGGAGGAGAAACCAGCCATCTAGCTACTACATGGATCCCTAGTCCAAGGATGAACTACTCACGCATCACACCGGAGGCTTGCATGGTGATGAAGAAGGCCTCCAGGGTGAATTTCTCCTCTCCGGCAGGGTGACAGGAAGAGCTTCAGATCCCCCAATCTAGGGACAGATACGACGGCGGCTACATACTCTTTCGTGGATTTTTGATCGGGTACTTAGGGTTTTCGTCCCGAGGGCAACTTATAGGCGGAAGGAGAGGCCGAGGGGGTGCTGGGGGCGGCCAGACCACCCCCTGGCGCGGGCCAGGCCTGGCCGCGTGGCCAGGTGGTGTGGCCGGCCCCCAGCCCTTCTCCGTCTCGTATTCTGGCACTTGATCCCTTCCGGAAAAATAGGCACTTTGGCTTTTGTCCCGTCCAATTCCGAGAAGATTCATTTTCTGACTTTTCTGGAACCAAAAACAATAGAAAACAGGAAGCTGGCACTGTGGCTCTTGTTAATAGGTTAGTCCAAGAAATCATAGTAAAAGTACTCCAAAGTTGGAACAAAACACAAGAAAGTGGATAAAACTAAGCATGGAACATCAAAAATTATAGATACATTTGCAATGTATCAACATCCCCAAGCTTAACTCCTACTCGTCCTCGAGTAGGTAAGTGATAAAAAGAAATAATTTTTGAGGTGACATGCACCATCAAAAACTTGATCAAAGTATTTGCAAAACTCAAAGCTGGGATCATAGTACTTCAATCATAACATGAAAGACAAAGTTCTAGCAATAAGAAAAGAAACTATGATGCAACATGAAAAGTCACAAACAAAAGATTCATGAATAACAATGCTTTGCAAGACGTTTGTTTGTTTCACATAAAGAAAACATAGCATAATAGTATTCAGCTTGTCCCTCAATAGAGTAGAAAATATAAATGCATAGGACACCTTCAAAGTTCATAAGAGTGACTAGATACAATAGTTTCAAACAAGCAATAACAAGTTATGCATCAATCAACTAGTCTTGGGACAATGCACATAGAACTAAGAATGGCCACCATGCTCTCAAAGTAGTGCATAAAGATAGAAGGTGGAGACTCAATATAATGGTGGAAGAAGGGCCTTTTGTAAAAGGAAGTAGGGATTCAAGTCTCATAAAGAGCTTCCAAAAATTATGATACTTAAAGCTTTTAGCTCTCATTGCCCCTATCATAAGGATCTTGGAGGTGATTAAGGTTAAAGTGAACAAACTATGGTCTACATGCTTGACGAAGTATAAGTCCAAAATCTCATGTCCCTTGTATACGAGGGCCGCTCCTCATGCTACTCAAGTTTAGTCACCGGTAAGTTCTTGACATCGTAAGTACATGTGTATCATTGAGAACAGCCAACGGGGTACCCCTTGCCCGATGATACGGAAGAATCCCCATATCAAAATGACAAGGCAAGCAGACAATGAGCATCTCAGCATTCTTCTTATTTACCATGGGAATATGGTGCTTTTTTCTCTCTTTCCTCTTTTCATAGTATCTTTTTTTTTCTTTTTTTTTCTCAATAGGACTCTTTCTCTCTTTTTTTATAAGAAGAATGCTTCATAGACAGCTCATTACGGTTACGCTGCAGGTTTCCACCATGTCAGCATGGATTAGACCAGCGGCCCAGGCGTTTCTCTAACACATATACATAACTCCATGGACTTACAAGCTCCCCTTTTATTTCACACCGACGACATCCATATACAAAAGAGCATGATATCAACTAGGTCCATGTACCAATTGCAATGTTGAAAGCGTTCCCCATGAAAGCATGGTTCTGCTAATTCCCGACAAATAAGTGCAAGCATATACAACATAGAAGACACAATGGTTCAAGTTTATTAAGGGCAAGTAAAGTAAAGTGTGCCATCAAGTTCGTGAGAGCTTTAATCACTAGTTTTCTCATAACAAGTGGAAGGTAAACAAAAGCATGAGTATACTTGGAATAGCATAAGCTAGTAGGTAAGTATGGTGGACTCTTTGGAATAACTTGGTTTAGGGAGTTGGACGCATGAGTGGAACTCATACTTGGTTGTGGAGGCTAGCAAAAGACTGGGAGCGACAAACTAAGAGAGCAATAATGGCCATAATCATGCAGAGCGACAAAACATCATTGATCAAAGCAAAAAGTGATACTACAAGTTGAAAACTAAAGGATCATACAGGCCATGGTGACTTGAGATAGTCATAACATGGTGTGAGCATGTGCCAAGTCAACCCAAATAAAGCATCAAAGGAGAATACCACTATAGTATGCTTTAATATGCTAAAACAACGCATGATTCATCCAAGGCACATTAAGAAATCTCAATTGTTTATAACAAGTCATGCTACACCAAATAATACTAAGCATAAAGCCAAAACAATATCAAGCATGGGCATAACAAAGCATAGGCCACAGTCAAAACCGAGCTCTTTTTAGCACATAAGTATGAACTTTCCTACTCTTTTCCAAACCAAACCAAACTATTTGCAAACCAAATGATGAAAGAGGGGGTCCAACCAATTTATTCAGAAAACTAAGCAAACCAAGCAAACTAAAAACCAAAACAAAAACGAAAAAGAAGACGCTCCAAGAAAAACACAACTATGCACGAAACAATAAAATGAAACGTTTGGAAAAAACCTGGAATTTTTATTGATGAAGAAGGGGATGCCTTGGGCATCCCCAAGCTTTGACGCTTGTACTTCTTGGATATTTCTTGGGGGTGACACGCGTGGCATCCCTAAGCTTGAGCTTTATTCCATCCTTCATCTCATTACTCATTCCTTCCATACACCTAAAATTTTCCTTCATACAAAACTTCACACAATCTCATTTGCAACATTAGTGCAATTAAGATAAATAAGTCTCAAGGTTAAGTTCTAACACCAAATAAACTTCCATTAGAACACTAGCTACTGTAGCACTTCCCTCAAAAAGCTCAATTCCTCAAAAGAACTCAAGAAGGAACTAACAAGAAGCAAATGCAGAAAATGGCAGAAATCTGTCAAAACAGACCAGCAGGTAAAGACAATTTTTTTAGAAGACCTTATGTTGCTCAAATCAAAAAGTGTTGATCTAACTAAAGTTAGATAACAACCTGGGGCAGAAGAAAAAAAATTACAGCTCATTCCGACGTACAGAGCTCTCTCAGGAATTTTTACGGTGAAGCACAGAAATCTGTTTCGGGACAGCAACTTCCCAATCATTACTTCACTCTCATTAGAGGTTACTCTTGGCACAAAAAGAAAATAAAAAGGATAAGGAGAGTTTATTAGAGAGGTAATAACTTCCAAGTCTCAACTAAAACTCTTGGGTTATCTCCCAACAAGTACTTTTCTTTAACGCCTTTAAGTTAGGCATAAGAACCAAAGAAAGAATCAAGTGTTCTCAAATAAAGAAGCATTAAGACCAAATTTTGTTTTCATAGGAGAAGCAAAAGAAATCTTTTCTCTCTTTTTAGGGAATTGTTCTATATTTTCTTGAGTGGGAGTTGATATTTAATGGTGCCTTCTTTCATATCAATGATGGCACCAACAGTTCTAAGAAAAGGTCTTCCCAAAGTAATAGGACAAGAAGCATTGTATTCAACATCCAAAACATAGAAATCAACGGGGACATAGGAATCATTAACCATAATAAGAACACCATTAATACTCCCCATGAATTTCTTTTTAGCATTAGCATCAAGTGGGACATTCAAATAACAATCTTCAAGAGGAGGCAAATCAAGCATATCATAAATCCTTCTAGGCATAATAGAAACACTACTATCAAGATCACACAAAGCTTTGAAATCAAAAAGTTCACTTTCATATTAATGATGGGTTCCTAACCATCTTCTTGTTTTATAGGAATAGAAGCTTTATGTTTCATCTTTTCTTCTTTAATCTTTATGAGAGCATCAGTAATGTGTTTTGTAAAAGTCATGTTCATAGCACTAGCATTAGGACTTTTAGCAAGCTTTTGTAGGAACTTAATAACTTCAGAGATGTTGCAACCATCAAGATCAAGATCAACTTTATCACCTAGAGTAGTAGAACTATTACTAGCCTCAACATTAGTGGTGGTGATAGTAGAAACACTAATGTTTCTAGCAATTTCATCTTCTCTTTCCCACTTAGCATGTAATTCAGCTAATAGTCTAACATTTTCATCAATTCTTACTTGTATGGCATTAGTAGCTGCAAAGGGATTCTCATTAGTTTCAGGTTTAGCAGCCATTTTATTCAAAGTAGATTGAGCTTCAGCCAAAGATGCTATATTTCTTTCAGCATTAGAGAGTTTTTCCTCAATAGTTTTATTGAAAGCAGTTTGTTTACTAATAAACTCTTTAAGCATAACTTCAAGTTCAGAGGGAGCACCCTTATTGTTGTAAGAATTTCCATAAGCATTACCATTGTTGGGAGGATATGGCTTATAATTGTTGTTACCAAAATTGTTCCTATAAGCATTATTACCATAAGCATTGTTGCCAAAGTTGTTATTTCTTATGAAGTTCACATCAACTTGCTCTTCTTGAGCAACCAAAGAGGCTAAAGGAACATTATTTGGATCAATATGGGCTTTCCCATTAACAAGCATAGACATAATAATATCAATCTTATCACTCAAGGAGGAGGTTTCTTCAACAGAATTTACCTTCTTACCTTGTGGAGCTCTTTCAGTATGCCATTCAGAATAATTAACCATCATATTATCCAATAGTTTTGTTGCAGCACCCAAAGTGATGGTCATAAAGGTACCTCTAGCAGCCGAATCCAATAGGTTCCTTGAAGAATAGTCCAATCATGCATAAAAAGTTTGGATGATCATCCAAGCAGTCAGTCCATGAGTGGGACAATTCTTTACCAAAGATTTCATTCTTTCCCAAGCTTGAGCAACATGCTCATTATCAAGTTGTTTAAACTTCATTATTTCACTTCTCATGGATATAATCTTAGCAGCAGGATAGTATTTTCCAATAAAAGCATCTTTGCACTTAGTCCAAGAATCAATACTATTCCTAGTTAAGGAATTCAACCACTCTTTAGATTTTCCTCTCAAAGAGAAAGGAAACAATTTCAGTTTAATAATATCACCATCTATATCCTTATGCTTTTGCATCTCACAAAGTTCAACAAAGTTATTTAGATGGGAAGCAGCATCTTCATTACCAATACCAGAAAATTGTTCTCTCATAACAAGACTGAGCAAAGCAGGTTTTATCTCAAAGAAAGTATTTTTAGCCATAGGTGGAGCAATAGGAGTGCTCATAAAATCATTGTTGTTGGTGCTAGTGAAGTCACACAACTTAGTGTTTTCAAGAGTAGTCATTTTTTTGGTTTTCAAATAAGAAAGCAAACAAGTAAAACTAATTTTTTTGTGTTTTTTGAAGAACAAAACAAGCAAACAAAGCAAAAAGAAACTAAGCAAAACAAAAACAACAAAGTAAAGAGATTGGTTATGAGGGACTCCCCTTGTGAAGATGTCCTTGACTCCCCGGCAACGGCGCCAGAAAAGTGCTGGCGCGTGGTTGACGTGGGAGCCTTTTCTTGTTCTTCAGTCCCCGGCAACGGTGCCAGAAAAATGCTTGATGGCTCAATGCACGGCGCCTAGAAAAATGTTTGATGGCGGTGTTGATGTAGAGCTCGTTGGGAACCCCAAGAGGAAGGTATGATGAGCACAGCAGCAAGTTTCCCTCAGTTATGAAACCAAGGTTTAATTGAACCAGTAGGAGCAAGGAAACACCTCAAAGGTGTTACTAGCTGAGCTTTGGCAGGGCGCACTACCGGTGCTAGTAGCAACGTGGAGACCTGCACAACACAACCACATAACTTTGTCCCCAACTTGTGATGAGGTTGTCAATCTCGCCGTGTTTTGCGGAAAACAAAGGATTAAACGTATCGAATGGAAAGAATGCAGAAAGTAAACACAAAGCAGTAAAAGATTGTAGATTGTATGTAAAGTAAAGGACCGGGATCCATAGTTCACTAGAGGTGGCTCTCCTTAGATAGATAACATGCTGGGTGAACAAATTACAGCGGGGCAATTGACAAACACCGAGAAAGCAATACATGCATATACTAATCATCTTGACTCCTTTGAGACTTGATTGGGCATTACAACATAATACATAGACCGCCACCCAACTGGATCTATGACTAATAATCCACCTTCAGGTTATCATCCGAACCCCCTCCAGTATTAAGTTGCAAGCAACAGATTATTGCTTTACGAACTGCGTGTAAAGTAAACAATACAATTGTTCTATGAACAAAGGATCGTTGTTTTCTCCCTAGTAGCAACAACACATCTAGTACCTTAGAGATTTCTGTCACTTCCCCAGATTACCAGAGGCATGAACCCACTATCGAGCATAAATACTAACTCTTGGAGTTGCTAGCATCTACTTGGCCAAGATAGCTACTAACAACGGAAAGCATGCAAGATCTCAAATAACAAAGACATGATAGAATCAATAATCAATCTGAAATAGCATCTCAATATCCATCGGATCCCCGCAAACACAACATGTAAGAATTACAAATAGATGATCTTGATCATGAACGGAGCTCACAAGATCTAAACATGAAAGCACAAAGGAGGAGAAACCAGCCATCTAGCTACTACATGGATCCGTAGTCCAAGGATGAACTACTCACGCATCACACCGGAGGCTTGCATGGTGATGAAGAAGGCCTCCAGGGTGAATTCCCCTCTCCGGCAGGGTGCCGGGAAGAGCTTCAGATCCCCCCGATCTAGGGACAGAGACGACGGTGGCTACAGAATCTTTCGTGGATTTTTGATCGGGTACTTAGGGTTTTCGTCCCGAGGGCAACTTATAGGCGGAAGGAGAGGCCGAGGGGGTGCTGGGGGCGGCTAGACCACACCCTGGCGCGGGCCAGGCCTGGCCACGCGGCCAGGTGGTGTGGCCGGCCCCCAGCCCTTCTCCGTCTCGTATTCTGGCACTGGATCCCTTCCGGAAAAATAGACACTTTGGCTTTTGTCCCGTCCAATTCTGAGAATATTCATTTTTTGACTTTTCTGGAACCAAAAACAATAGAAAACAGGCAGCTGGCACTGTGGCTCTTGTTAATAGGTTAGTCCAAGAAATCATAGTAAAAGTACTCCAAAGTTGGAACAAAACACAATAAAGTGGATAAAACCAAGCATGGAACATCAAAAATTATAGATACATTTGCAATGTATCAAATCCCACTATTACTACTTTTGTTACTACTGTCTTTGCTTTGCTACTGCTGTTACTTTACTATTCCTACTACAAAATTGTTGCTACTGATAAACTACTGTGAGTAAGATTGTTTCTAGGTGCAGCTGAATTGACAACTCAGCTGTTAAGGCTTATAAATATTATTTGGCTCCCCTTGTGTCGAATCAATAAATTAGGTTTCACTTCCCTCGAAAATACTGCGATACACCCCCTATAATTGTGGGTCATCATGCCTCCATGAGTCGGGACCTCCACATAATGAATAGGATCTTGACTTTGCCATATTTTTGTGCTCAAGAACGTCAGCCGATGGTAAGGATTATTGAGCAAGCCTCCATAAGAGCACTCTAATTTTTTATGGTACACAGGTTTTCCACAACGAGGTCCATCCTTTTGATTCAGCCTCAACATTAGAAGATCCTGGATTACCCTCAAAGTAGTTCTCTCTCTGAATCTTTCTATTAATAAGCATCTTGTAGGCGGAACACACCGAAAACATACCTCTCTGATCAAAATTCCATGCCCAAAAACTGTGTTGTCTTCTAGTACATAACAGAATGCCTAGAATGATCTCTGCATCCATAGGGAGGAAGCACGATCGAACCAAATCTGCCTTCCATGACGCTGATGTTTCATCGATCAGCTCTGAGACCATCTGCGGTGGGTCTTCCATTGTAGGGACAATCGGCTTCATATTTGTATTTCTAGGTAACTAGTTGTCTGTCCAGATACGAGTAGACCGGCCATCCTCAATACGCTTGATTAGCCCCTAGACCATTATATCTCTTCCATCCAAAATAGAGCACCAAAATTGAGAAGGGTGCGATCCCAGCTCAGCCTCCAAAATTGAATTGTTTGGGTAGTAGATGGCTTTAAGTGGCCGGGCACTCAAATAGTCTGGTTCTTGCAACAATCTCCATGACTAGCGCGCTAGCAGGGAAAGATTAAAGAGCTCCAAATCCCGAAACCCTAAGCCCCCAAGATGTTTAGGAAATGTCATCACATCCCATGAAACCCCCCAAGGTTTTCTTTTACCTTCCTTACTACCCCACCAGAACTGTCTGATCAGCGAGTTGATGTGTTCACATAGTCTCGAGGTAGCCTAAAGCATGCCATAGAAAAAACAGGAATTGCTTGGGCAACTGATTTGATCAAAACCTCATTTCCCCAAGCCGAGAGGATCTTCTCAAGCCATCCCTTCACCTTGATCCACACCCGATATCGTAAGAACTTCAAGGTTCTGTACCTAGAAGATCCAACATCGGTTGGCATACCCAGGTATCTCGCATTCAGTGCTTCAGTGTTTACATCAAGGATACCTTTGATTAGATTACGTCGCTCCTAGGGACATCCCTTTGTGAAGAATATGGAAGACTTCTCCTTGTTTATCCGCTGACCAGAGGCTCGACAATAAACTTCTAAGAGGATCGACAGCTCTTCCACTCCCTCCCTACTCCTTAAAGAACAGCGGGCTATCATCAGCAAATAAAAGATGATTAACCAGTGGTACTGACGGTGCCACCTGAATACCTCCAAGATGCGATGACTGATCATGAACTTTTAATAGGTACGAGAGGCCCTCTGCTGCTAATAAGAATAAATAGGGTGAAATAGGATCACCTTGTCTAATTCCCCTTGTTGGTTTGAAACCATCAAGCTTGTTTCCATTAAAAAGAACCGAGAATGATACTGATCTGACCATTCCCATCACTACATCAATCCACTGTTGTACAAAGCCAAGTGTTCTCATAATAGCCTCAAGATATTCCCACTCCACACGGTCATATGCCTTCATCATATCAAGTTTGAGTGCACAATAACTGTTCCTCTTTGACTTGCTTCTTTTCATAAAATGAAGACATTCATAAGCCGAGATAATGTTGTCAGTTATCAATCTACCAGAAATGAATGCCTATTGTTCTTTGGAGATAATTTCAGGTAGAATTAATTTCAGGCGATTTACAATCACTTTGAGGAGATTTTATAGAACACATTGCATAAACTGATAGGGCGAGATTGAGATAGAAGAGTAGGATTTTTAACCTTCAGGACAAGAACCAGGACCGTGCTATTGATACTCTCCGCTGACTCATTGCCCTGAACAATGCTCACAACATCTTTTGTCACTTCCCCTCCACAGACATCCCAGTGTCGCTGGAAAAGGTGAGCTGGGAACCCGTCCGGTCCTGGCGCCTTGGTTGGAAACATCTGAAAAAGCGCCCTTTTGACCTCCTCTTGAGAATAAGGGGCTGTGAGAGCCTCATTCATGTGATCTGTAACTTTCCATGGGACATGTTTTAGTACTAGGTCCATATCCTGAACCCCTTCAGACGTGTAAAGAGTTTTGTAAAATTCCTGCGTCATGGCATGCATCTCAGCTTTGTCGTCTGTGGCTTTCCCATCAGGATGCTGAGTTCGTTGATAAGGTTTTTCCGTCTACGCATACTAGCGTGCTGGTGAAAAAACTTAGAGTTCTTGTCACCGTGGGATAACCAGTCAATGCGCGACCGCTGCCTCCACATGATCTCCTCCTGGTGATAAAGTTCCACCACCCTGTCATTGATTTTAATCTCTCTATGACTTGGACCAACACGAGAAGCGGAAGGTTTCTGAGGATTTCCAGCTCCTCTTGAGGGTTTTGATCTCCTTCCGCATGCTTCCAAAGGTCTCGGTACCCCAGCTTGATAGATCGCTCTTGACAACTTGTCCCGCACCGATTCCACCGTGGCAATCTCCGAACTACTTTTCCACCCTGCGAGAATGGTGGGCTTCAGGTCATCATGTCATTCCCACATCGTTTCATAGCGAAACGAGGGTTTAGTAGTATGCCGCTCAGTTTCTGACAGTCGCACCAACAGTGCACAATGATCAGAGGTGGCCATATCAGCATGGGTGACACATGCCAAAGGAAATTGGGCGCTCCACTCAGCCGAACCGAGCGCACGGTCCAATCTAACACGTGTGAATGTCCCACCAGCCACTTTCTTCTCCCATGTCCAAAGTGACCTTTGAAACCTAGATCCAGAAAATTACACACATCCACTGCATCTCTGAATCCAAGAATTTGGGCTTGAGTGCGATGCCCAACACCCTCATGTTCATCCGCGCACAGAACTTCATTGAAATCTCCCAGGCGGAGCCATGGTAATGTACTTCCACTTGAAATATTTTTAAGCATATCCCATGTCATGAAACGCTAGGATGTTTGTGCTTCACCAAAAACACATGTCATCCTCCACTACTCATCACCAATGCCAGTAACTGAAGTATCAATGTGGTATTGAGAATAACCCAAAATCTCCAGATGTACATCATTATTCCAAAAAACACCTAAGCCTCCGCTTCTACCATCACTACTTACAGCAAAAGCATGATCAAAGCCTATAGAACTAGCCAAAGCTTCCACTCTAGCTTTACTAATTTGTGTCTCTTGAATACATAAGATAGAAGGGACAAACTTTGTGACTGTGTCACAAAGATCCTTGGTTGTCGAGGCATTGCCCACTCCTCGATAGTTCAAGCTCATGATACTCATTTGGTCAGGGGGCGCCCTGCCATGGAGCCCGCCAATTTTTCATCATTCTTGAGTGTTCCAACTGAAATAGCCCCTCCCTTTATTCTCTTCGAATCACGCAATGGGATAGGGCTGGAGGGCATGGTTGGATTTGTCGAGGGGAGGGGGGCTCAAACTGATTAAACATTGTGCCAACTTTACTATTTTTAGAAGGCACCATGGTGCGAGGAGTTTCACTAGAATATTGTATCATAGGTAACTCTGCATCCCCCGTGCATGTACATGCTTCCTGGACGGATTGTTGTTGACAACATACTCCTCCATCTCCTCTTCAATACGACCATCTGGATCATCCATTGGCTGAAAATCACCACGTCCACGTCCAAAACCAGCTCTGCCTCGAGCACCACCACTGGCTCTTCCCCTTCCACGGTAAGACCCTCCAGCCCCATTGCGGATTGTCTAAGTAGCCCTCAGGTCCTTGAACACCAAAGCAGATGGTGGATGCATACCATCCCCATGTTCTTTAAATTCATGACCCATATGGCCACAAACTTGGCACCAATTTGGAAGTTTTTCATACTTCACCAGGAATATCTCCCTATTCCCCTCACGACTCATCGAAACCACCAGCTTCAGAGGCTTATGAACATCTAGCTTCACCTTGACCCGATAGAAGTTCCCCTCATAACCAAAGGCTGGGTTCTCAGCAGTCATGAACTCGCCCACCTTTGAAGCCAAAGCCTTCACCATCGGGGCATAACCAATGGGTAGATCATGAATCTGGATCCATATGTCGAAGTGGTTCAACTCGATCAGGGATGGCTTTGAAAAACCATCGTATGGGGCTATGATAACTGGGTTTCCCCGGAACGCCCGTGGGCCTCCTTCTGTGACCTTCTCCCAATCACCAAGGTAGAAGAACTAGAACGTGGAGGTTTCCCTTAAGGGTTTTGGTCTTGGGCTCACGAGCCAGATCCTAGGCTACTTTCATGTTCTTGTAGAACCAGAAAGAAGAATACTCAACCTCTGTATGCACTTTTGCAATGATCATCCACCGCGTCGCCTCCTCCGGTGGCAGGCCTTGTTCCTTAAACACCACATCATCCAATTCTTCCTCCCGTAGACCCAGCTTCTTCATCATGTCCTCAATCCCTTCATCGCCTCCAGCAGATGTTGAACCCGCTCGATCGCCTGCCATGGATGCACCGCCCCAGGCCGGATCTCAAAACCCTAGATCGGTTCCCGACAAAACACCAGCAGTTGCCAAGGCCTGGAAGCAATACTAGATTGCCCCTGGATCAGCCCGAACAAACTACAGTGGATGCGGAAGATAGATCAGGGAAGATACCTCAACACCGGCGTAGCCGTGAGAGCAGAAGAAACCCTAAAGAGAGGGAAGTTGTTCGTAGTGATGGATTCCTTCTTGGTCTCGATCTCGGTTATCCGCCCGTAGGCCCATGCTCCCTCAGGGTCGAGCTCTGGGTCAGGTCCGTCTGGATCACGTCCTGCATAGGGTTGCTGCCGACAATAGTTTGTACTTCCACCGATCCATAATAACCTCCGATCCATAATAAGTGTCGCCCATCTAGTACAAAGTTTTTACTAGCTTAGTACAAAATGAGCGACACTTATTATGGATCGGAGAGAGTACTAATTTTAATTAGTCGCTGAAAAGCACGATGTTTTGTGTAGATAATGGATCGAGTGAGTAATCTGCACGTACGGCAAATCACTAGGGCCTTGTTTGGTACTAAAATATTTCTAGGGATTAGAAGAGATAATCCTCACCAAACCCAAATATCCTCTTAATTCAAATAGTATGTTTGGCTCTAGAGTATTGGACTAATTCAATCCCCCCAATCCACACTTTTCCCAAGTTCCAGTGTCTTTTTTACAATATCCAGTACACTGCATCTACCTAGTGAATTGGTAGGGATTGGGGTTTTATGTGGATTAGAGAGGTTTGGGTGAAGGTGGAGGTTTCACCCAATCCTTCTTGGAATTATGCTCTCTAATCCCCACTAAAACTCTAGTACCAAAGAAGGTCTAGAGAAGACTACGGATTTTGGGTTCTGCTGATGGCACCTGTTGGGTGGTGTCGCCGTATGGTGGTTGGGCGCAGCTGTGGCGGCGCCATAGGAGGACGAGGAGGTTGACAGAGACCGGAGAGGAACTGAGACGTGCTGACGACCGCCATGGACTAGGCTTGGCAGCAGCCGGCGCCGCTCCTGCTCGACTAGCGGTGAGACTACGACTTTGTAGACCCCATGCGGCCGCTGGGCGCCGATCAGGCTCATCGCCGTGTGTCGGAACGCCGCCATCGCTTTCTTCCGGCGCCGCGATGGTACTTGGAGCTTCGGTGTGGTTCTCTTGCGGATTCAGGGCGTTTTGGGCGCCTCCTATCCACTTTATTATAGTTGCTCGGCTCCCGGCTCCCGGCTCCGACTCCACGCGTACCGGAGCGTGTTCTCGACCAATTACTAGTTGGTAGGCACACGGAAACCCCTTTCTTAAAAGTTGAAAATTTTGAAAAAAAATATGATCATATGTAGTTTCATGTTTGACGTGCACCTGAAGTTATTTTACCGAAAACCGATATGTTTTGTGTGCTGTGTAAAAAAGACAATTTTTCGTGGAGCACGTTATTTTAGCACAAAATTTTGTCTTTTTACACAAGCCACCCAAAATGTTCATTTTTCTTGAAATGACTTTGCGCGTACCTAAAACTTGAAGTTCTACATGCAAATATTTTTTCTAATTTTTTTTGGCATTTCAAATTTTGATAAAAATTAAATTCAAATAAAGGGTACGTATGCACCGGGAGAAAAAAGGCACGTCCGTAGGCACACTTCTTTTGATTCATATATCGTCCTCGAGCTTGGCGCTAAAATAATACTGTACTACTAGTAGTCCGATCGAGCTCTAGTTCACATATACAATACTACGTATATAAGTACGGCAACTTCACATGTCCACTGTTCGCATTGAACTTTATACTGTGTCACGTTGACAAGAATCATGTTTTCGAAGCCAAAGACCGTGCAACAAGGCCACGGGAGCACTCGTTTGATCACAAACCGTTTTTTGTCTCTCCTGTCGCGAGGCGGCTGCGACCCAACTCTCCTCCCCATCTCCACTGGCCAGGACGCTGGTTAACTCCTCTCGTTTGCCGCCCTAGCAGAATGGTGGAGGGGGCCCTCGTTTCCTTCGTTCTGGCCTAAGTAAGGTTAGATTTTGTCTGTTGTGAATCGTGGCGGACCTACAGGGTATGTCAGGTATGCACCGGTATATCCTGCGTTCCAGACGTCTCTATCGTGTGTATCAGGGAAAAAAGGTGAGTCGATATGTTAAACTTAGCTTGGTTGCTGTCCAGTCATGCGTCCGTGCGTGGAGTAGGAAAAAGGTAAAAGTTGATTCGATGCAAACCGCTCGGATCTATTTCTCCTGCGGCCCTGCGCACTACTCTACCGACTACCGGTCTAGCCCTAGCGATCCGCCGATCCAAAATTCAGCCGCCGGTGTCCAGCGACTACGCCACCACTGTACCCTAGCATCCCGGCCATGGAGTCTCCATCAACGACGGCGGACCGTGGACCTAGACACTGGTCACACCTACGCCAAGACTGATGGCGGCACGCTGTCTCCGTAACGCCACGAATATGAACACAAGGCATCCTAAAACGTCCTTTGCTGGCTGCCGGGAGACGGAGATCATGACCATGTGATCAGCATAATCGACGCAGGCATGTTGCATGCATGTTGAGGTAATCATCCAAGTAGTTGATCTTGATCTAAAGAGAAAAGTATTTGATCTTTTAATTTAAGTTATAGATTCATCATTTATATACATATATCATCGTGAGATTAAATAGTTAAATGAAAATCGATTCAGTCCAGGACATATATTTATCATCGTTCATATTATTTAATTCCGTAGAGATTACGTCTTATATCTTTTCCAAAATGGCCGCCAAATTTGTACTATGCCATACCCATTAATAAAATTCTAGGTCCACCACTGGTTGTGATGTGCCGTTGAAGTGGTGGGAGTAGTGTCCAAGCAAATAAATCTGTCTCAGCTCTACTTCCCCATTAGCGCCGACCTTCATGGCGGTGCCTCAGACAATAGCGGACCCATGAAAATTATGAAGCCTAGGCACTCTTTAAACTCCAACCTTTAAGTTGTTAATTAGTAGTCAAATAGCCATGAGATTAGGCTGCGCGGTCGGCCGGAAGCCCGGGCATAACTAGCCTTAGAGTTGATGGCATCATTTCCTTGTCGGTCCTTTAGGACGACAACTTTGTCTTCCCACCATTCTTCAAATCTGGCGAGATTAGTTTCGTGGTGTGTCGCTGGTGTCCATCGTTACCTACGGTGATGCTAGGGACCGGGGACGAGTGGATGCTCTGGAGCGAGGAGGTTGATTCGAAGGTGGAGGATCTGGCTTTATTCCCCGACTTGGTCGATGGGATGCAATGGATCTGGGTTCAAAATAGCATGGAGATTTAACTCGGTCGACATGTCATAACGACATGTGCCTCGCTGCTTGCAGCAGACATGTTCATCGACTCACAAAGCTCGTTGTGGACGGTGTTTTTTTTGGATCTGTCAATGGTGGAGACTCAATGTCTCTTCCAACGTGCGCCTTGGTGTTCATAGAGGTTGGAGGCAGACGATGGTTTCGTTGTGTGTCATTCTGTATTTTGTATCCTTCAGAAGTCTATCTGTAAAGTTTTCAGGACATCTGTTTTTTCTAGATCTATCTCTTAATATCCATGGTTTGTTTATGTATTTTGATTTTTATTAATATAATATTTGGTTGCTGTAAAAAAATGACTATGCAACAATCAGGAATAGCTCCCATGGCTTCCAGCCACTCCGAGGTTTGCTAGCTAGTGTTCCTTGCACATTCTCATATATTAAAATGCCAAGAGAAATAACATTTTCATGGCAATACGATTTCTAGCTTGTGTCCAAAATTATTTTGAGTATATACTATTCCTTCCGATCCATAATAAGTGTCGCTCAGTTAGTACAAAGTTTGTACTAGCTTAGTATAAAATGAGCGACAGTTATTATGGATTGCATGGAGTATAAAACATGCTACATTTTTACTAGGCATTAGGCAAGCAAGCACTTTCAGCTGATTATTGAACACATACTATCGAAAGGTGTATTTCTCACAATATCCTAATAAATTGCAATGGCAAAGATTTTAGAACAAACCTATAAAGGAACCTACTTTAAATTTTTATGTTTGATTATGCAAATGATAGATAATCCTACACCATAAATTAACATATACATGCCTAGATATTTGTTATACAACACTTTGGAGCACTCTACCAAAAAATATCGAAGGATACTAGCAAAAACAGGAAGGAACACATACATATAAACTATAATTCATCTGAGTGTCACAAAGTGATATGTGGAGGCATGCAATTTCATTTTTTTTGAGTTCTTGAGGAACTAGGTTTAATGAATGTTCATTTAACAGACAACATATCAAAGAGTACAACTAACAAAACTATCATTGTGAGATACTATCTGAATGTATCCTGATGGTATTTGCAATGAATCGGAGATTGAATTTTATAACAAGTGACATTGTATCATAATTTTTTGGAACATATGTGGTTAATTTTGCTGAGTATAATATAAAATAAATTTCTTAAAAAATGACAACTTTTAGTAGGAACAATTTATAATCAATTACTTTTACTTGGGTCTAGATACTTAACATTTTTTTAGTTCTCATATGTTAATATAACTATGCTTTGGAAGGATCTGATTAATCTTTGACATCATGCTGTGGGAAGCCTCCGGTCGCTGAGCCTTACGCCTCACGTTGGCCAGATATGTGCAATTGGATGAAATACAGACATATAAGCTAGGTTATAGCATATTTACAAAAATAACTCCATGTTAAAGAAAATCCAACTCTACACTCTAGCTCGTGGGAATTTTAGTTGCTCCTGTTTTGTAAAAAGAACCATATATGTTATCAATATGAATACAATGTCTATCTTATTCGAGTTACTCATAGTTTCAAATGTTTTCATCGAGGGTTTGGATAGTTTCATCAAGTCCCTTACTTTACTTGGTGAAATGATTTTCGAATCCATTAATAATAAGCAACATTAATACAAAGATCCTAAAAAGTAACAAAATTGCAATCAAATCCTTGTAGCACCTAGCTAAGACGGCAATCAGTGGAGCAAGATGAAGTCATGCTATGGTCATTAGCCTCCCTCGCCAAAGTCGAAAAAACTTTTTCATAAAATATTCAAGAAGTAGGCATGTTAAAGGCCCGAAGGACCAACGCACCCGAGGAATAACCATCACCGACATTGAAAAATACTGATTAGAAGGTTATACCTACAATGATACAAACATATTTAAACACAGTTTGGATCCTAGGAGATCTGCCAGGAACACAACTCTGCACTCCCTTCACCTGTGCTAGGAGCAGTATTGGAAGGGGCATAGGGAGAGGACGACCTTATGATGACTTCATGATCTCTTTGTCGCCTCACCACCCCGAATAACACACTGAAATTATCTCTCACCTCTTTCACTCAAATTTTTTTGAACTATTCTCGTCTGTTTCTGGATGCATGGGAGAGAATATAAGTAGGCCTTGAAGGAAATATGCCCTGAGAGGCAATAATAAAGTTGTTATTATGTATTCCTTATATATGATAGATGTTTATTTTGCATGCTATAATTGTATTGATCGGAAACATCAATACATGTGTGTTTAATAAACAAAAAATGGTTCCTAGTTATGCCTCTCTTATAGACTAGCTTGTTGATTAACAAGATGATCAAGGTTTCCTAATCATGGACATTGATGTTGTTAATAACAAGGTCACAGCATTTGTGAAATGATGTGATGAACATTCATCCGAAGTATAGCATTACGATCAAGTCATTATGTTTACATTGCTATAACATCATACGAAGTAATCTTTATCCTTAGACCATGAGATCATGTTAATTACAAACACCGGAAGAGTATCTTGATAACATCAAACGTCACACCGTAACAGGGTGACTATAAAGATGGGTTCAGTACTACGAAGGTGTTATGTTGAAGCTCATGGATCAAGAGTGGAATTTGTCAATCCCG
The DNA here is from genome assembly GCA_910589775.1 of Avena eriantha. Lineage (NCBI taxonomy): Eukaryota > Viridiplantae > Streptophyta > Magnoliopsida > Poales > Poaceae > Avena > Avena eriantha. The sequence continues at coordinate 403,944,515 of OU342746.1, read as the reverse complement.
ATGACGGATAGATATACTCTAGGCCCTCTCGGTGATATCACATTAAGATAGCTTGCAAGCAAGTGATGTGATCACTAGAATATTATATCACGGGAACGAGAAAAGAGTGCATGTCGGTAACGAGATCAAACTAGATATTTGGATACCGATGATCGAATCTCAGACATGTATTATATCATGAGACAAAGGGATTAAATTACAAGCGTTAAAGATTCTCGCGATCACAGAAGTCATCGTTGAATATGCAGGACTTCAGTATGGATCTTCGGGATTAAATTACAAGAGAATTTTAATGCATTTAAAGTGGGGACTTTAAAAGGGAATGTGAAGAGGCATTTTAATGTGGAGGGGTTACCACCACATGAATGGAGGAGGTGAAGGGGCACCCCCTTGAGGCGCCGGCCATGGGGAGGGGCACCCCCTCCTCCTATAAAAGGCCACCCTCTTCCTCCTTCTTCCACACACCTCCTCGTGAAGGATCTCTCTCCCCCTCTAGAATTATTCCCCCATGGTCTTGGATTAGCGAGATACATGTTTCCGGTGGCATTTCATCTGGAAGGAGTTGCTGCTTCCGCTGGATCGCTGGAGCGAGGAGGTGGAGATTGTCCGGTGGCTTGAACGTGTGTGCGAGGACGGATACACTGCTGATTTGCGGCGCTCGGACTTCCACACGATCTTGAGATCGGCAAGTGTACGACTACATCAACCATGAGTTCCTACTCGTTAACAAAACTCGTTGTCTTCGAGGTTAAGTTCTCGATGGATGTATGTCCACCCGTTGCTCTGTACCTAGTAGATAGATCTTGGCGTGTAGTTCTCATCGTAGGAATTTTTTGTTTTCTATGCTGCGGACCCAACAGTGGTATCAGAGCCTGATCTATGCGTAGGTGCTTTGCACGGGTAGTACACATATGTTTATATGTGGGCGATGATGATCATGTTATTGCATCTTCTATGTATTTTGGATATTGGTGGCATAGTGGGATGAAGCGGCCCGGACCAACCTTACATGTCATCGTACATGAGACCGGTTCCACGACTGACATGCAACTAGTTTTGCATAAGTGGCTGGCGGGTGTCTATCTCTCCTACTATAGTCAATATCTAATTTACAACGAGTTGCTAATAACTTGGTTATCCTCGTTGTGGTTCATGTTCGTAGGTAAGAACGGTTCTATCTCCGAAAGCCCTAAGCCACGTAAAACTTGTAATTGATAAATTAGAGGCGTCTAGTTTAGATCGTTGCTGGGCTAGTATATAGATATGGTATTGTTGTAAGTAGATGTATGATAGATACTCTTACAACACATTCAACGTGTAAGTTCCATTGACCTTGGCCTACACACAAAGGAATGATAGAGATCATACCACGATGCAAATGATAGAGATCAAATATATGGACCATGTCATCTCACTTTACACATTAGATGTTAGCATCTTATACTGCTAGTTTGGCGCTTTTGGTAGCATTGTAAGATGATCCCTCATTTAGATATCAAGATAAAATGTGTTCTTCCTTAAGTATGCACCGTTTTATAAATCGTGTTTCAAGACATCACGTGATGATCAGGTGTACTCAACTCTACGCTTTCATACAACGGGTGTAAGACAGTTTTACACACGTGAGTACTAAGGTTCTTACTTGGCGAGCCTAGCATGTACAGACATGGCCTCGGAACATGGACCGAAAGGTTAAGCATGAGTCATATAGTTGATATGATGCCCATATAGATGCTCGCCTTTGAAGCTGCACCGACTCACGTGATGATCGAACTTGGTGTAGTGGATTTGGTTCATGTAATCACCAAAAAGACACGAGGGATGTCGTTTTTGAGTGGGAGTTCATTAGTAATTTGGATTAGTTGAACTCACTCTATCATAAACTTAGTCTAAATAAACTTTACAAATTCTGTTGTAGATGGCACCGCCTGCTTTTAATTTCAATGTGTTCATGGAGAAAGAGAAACTTGCTGCGAATGGTAGCAACTTCACCAACTGGGCAATGAATTTGAGGATTCTCCTCACTGCTGCACAAAAGCAATATGTGCTAGATGCGCCGCTAGACCCCCCACCAGCTCCTGATGCCCCTGACGAGGAAAATAATGTCTATATGACTCGTCAAGAGGACCAAAACTTAGTTCATTGCGGCATACTGTATGGGCTATAGCCAGAACTTCGAAAGAGTTTCGAAAATGGCAATGCCTTTGATACCATGGGAGAATTGAAAATGATTTTCGATACCCATGCTGCTGTAGAGAGTTATAATGCTACTGAAAAGTTCTTTAGCTACATGATGGAGAAGAACAACTCCGTTAGTGAGCACGTACTCAAAATGTCTAGGTACGTTGATAAGCTTGTGTCCTTGGGAATAACGATTCCCATTGACTTAGGCATACATCGTGTTCTCCAATCTCTATCACCTAGCTACAAGAGCTTCATGATGAACTATAATATGCAGGGCATGAAGAAGTCTCTTCCCGAGCTTCTGTCAATGCTTAAGACTGCAGAAGTGGAGATTAGGAAAGAACATCAAGTGTTGATGATCAATAGGACCACCGGTTTCAAGAAGGACAAGAAAGGCAAGCACAAGGGAAAGAAGGGTGGCAAATCTGTTACCACACCTGAAAAGAAACCCCGAGCTGGCCCTAAGTCTGACACCGAGTGTTACTATTGCAAGGGGACTGGCCATTGGAAGCGCAATTGCCCCAAGTATTTGGCGGTCAAGAAGGCCGGCAAGGCAAACAAAGGTATATGTGATATACATGTTATTGATGTGTACTTGACTAGTACTCGCAGTAGCACCTGGGTATTTGATACGGGATCGGTTGCTAATATATGTAACTCGATTCAGGGGCTGCGGAACAAGTGACAACTAGCAAGGGGTGAGGTCACGATGCGGGTCGGCAATGGATCAAGAGTTGATGTGATCACCGTCGGAACGCTGCCTCTCCATATGCCATCGGGATTAGTTATAAAGCTGAATAATTGTTATTTGGTGCCTGCACTGAGCATGAACATTGTATCCAGATCATGTTTGATGCAAAGTGGTTATTCATTTAAGTCTGAAAATAATGGTTGTTCGATTTATATGGATAATATCTTTTATGGTCATGCACCTGTGTTGAATGGTTTATTTCTATTGGATCTCGATAGTAATATTACGCATATTCATAATGTTGATGCTAAAAAGATTAAAATGATAATGATATATCTACATATATGTGGCACTGCCGTCTAGGTCATATTAGTGTTAAACACATGAAGAAACTCCATTCTGATGGACTTTTGGAATCACTTGATTTTGAATCATTTGATACATGTGAGCCATGCCTTATGGGCAAGATGACTAGAATGCCGTTTTCCGGTTCAATGGAACGGGCGACAAATTTATTGGAAATCATACATACTGATGTGTGTGGACCAATGAGTGTGTCAACGCAAAGTGGATATCGTTATTTTGTTACTTTGACGGATGATTTGAGTATATATGTGTATATCTATTTGATGAAACACAAGTCTAAAACCTTTGAAAAGTTTAAGAGATTTTAGAATGAAGTGGAAAATCATCATAATAGAAAGATCAAATTTCTTCGGTCTGACCGTGGAGGTGAGTATCTAAGTTACCAGTTTAGCACACACATGAAAGAGTGTGGAATAGTTTCAAAACTCATGCCTACCGAAACACCACAACGTAATGGTGTGTCGGAACGTCCTAATCATACTTTATTGGATATGGTTCAATCTATGATGTCTCGGACTGACTTGCCACTGTCATTTTGGGGTTATGCACTGGAAACAACTGCATTCACTTTAAATCGGGCACCATCTAAATCCTTTGAAATGACACCATATGAATTATGGTTTGGAAACAAACCTAAGTTGTCATTTTCTTAAAGTTTGGGGATGCGATGTTTATGTGAAGAAACTTCAGCCGGATAAACTCGAACCCAAAGCGGAAAAATGCGTCTTCATAGGATACCCTAAGGAAACGATTGGGTATACCTTCTATCATAGATCCGAGGGCAAGGTTTTTATTGCCAAGAATGGATCCTTTCTTGAGAAGGAGTTTCTCGCGAAAGGTGTGAGTAGTCAGAAGGTAGAACTCGAAGAGGTTATTGAACCTTCTCTTCATGAAATGGCGAGTAGCGCAGCACCAGAAATTGTTTCGGAGTTGACTTCACCTAATGAAGAGAGAGCTAATGATATTGATCATGAAACTCCGAAAGAGGACACTACCGAACCTCACATGTCAAGTAGGACACGTGCAGCTCCTGAACTGTACGGTAATCTGTTGTGAATTTCATGGTTGATGAAATAGATGACCCTGCGACGTATGAAGAAGCGATGATGAGCCCGGATTCCAACAAATGGCTACAAGCCATGAAATCCGAGATGGAATCCATGTACGAGAACCAGGTTTGGACCTTGGTGGACTTACCTCACAATCGAAAGGCCGTTGAGAATAAATGGATTTTCAAAAGAAAAACTAATGCTGATGGTAATGTGACCATCTATAAGGCTTGACTTGTCGTAAAGGGGTTTCGACAAATTCAAGGAGTTGAATACGATGAGACATTCTCTCCCGTAGTGATGCTTAAGTCGGTTAGGATTATGTTAGCAATTGCTGCATATTTCGATTATGAAATATGGCAGATGGATGTCAAAACTGCGTTCCTCAATGGTAATATTGAAGAAGAGTTGTATATGATACAACCTAAGGGTTTTGTCGATCCTAAGGATGCTAATAAGGTATGCAAACTTCAGCGATCCATCTATGGACTGAAGCAAGCATCCCGGAGTTGGAATCTCCGCTTTGATGAGGTGATCAAAGAGTTTGGATTTGTCCAAACTTATGGAGAGGCTTGTATTTACAAGAAAGTGAGTGGGAGCAATATGGCATTTCTGATATTATATGTGGATGACATATTATTGATTGGAAATGATATAGATCTTTTAAACAGTGTTAAAAGTTACCTAAACAGCAAATTTTCGATGAAAGACCTTGGTGAAGCGTCATATATATTAGGCATTAAAATCTATAGAGATAGATCAAGGCGCCTAATTGGGATATCGCAGAGTACATACCTTGATAAGATATTAAAGAAGTTTAATATGGACGGAAGTAAGAAAGGGTTCGTACCTATGTTGCAAGGCAAGACATTGAGTAAGACTCAAAGTATGGCTACGGCGGAAGAAAGAGAGATAATGGATAAGATCCCCTATGCCTCGGCCATAGGCTCTATAATGTATGCCATGCTATGTACAAGACCGGATGTGGCACATGCTATTAGTTTGACTAGTAGGTACCAATATGATCCAGGTTCGGAACACTAGATAGCGGTCAAGAACATCCTCAAGTACTTGAGAATAACTAGGGATATGTTTCTTATATACGGAGGTGAAGAAGAGCTAGTCGCTAAGTGTTATGTCGATGCTAGCTTTGACACCGATCCGGATGACTCTAAGTATCAATCCGGATATGTATTTCTCTTGAACAGAGCAGCAGTTAGTTGGAGGAGTTCCAACAACCTGTGGTGGCTGGATCAACGACGGAGCCGGAATATGTTGCTGCTTCAGAAGCGGCGCAGGAAGCGGTTTAGATGAAGGAGTTCATAACGGAACTAGGTGTGGTTCCTAGTGCATTGGACCCAATGGTGATCTATTGTGACAACAATGGAGCCATAGCCAACGCCAAGGAATCGAGGTCTCACAAAAATTCCAAGCATATTAAGCACCGATTTCACTCCATCTGCGAGCATGTCAAGGATGGAGATATAAAGATTTGTAAAGTACACACAGACCTAAATGTAGTAGATCCATTGACTAAAGCTCTCCCTAGGGAAAAACATGATCAACACCAGAACTCCATGGGTGTTAGATTTATCACTATGTGAACTAGATTATTGTCTCTAGTGCAAGTGGGAGACTGAAGGAAATATGCCCTGAGAGGCAATAATAAAGTTGTTATTATGTATTCCTTATATATGATAGATGTTTATTTTGCATGTTATAATTGTATTTATCGGAAACATCAATACATGTGTGTTTAATAAACAAAAAAATGGTTCCTAGTTATGCCTCTCTTATAGACTAGCTTGTTGATTAACAAGATGATCAAGGTTTCCTAATCATGGACATTGATGTTGTTAATAACAAGGTCACAGCATTTGTGAACTGATGTGATGAACATTCATCCAAAGTATAGCATTACGATCAAGTCATTATGTTTACATTGCTATAACATCATACGAAGTAATCTTTATCCTTAGACCATGAGATCATGTTAATTACAAACACCGGAAGAGTATCTTGATAACATCAAACGTCACACCGTAACATGGTGACTATAAAGATGGGTTCAGTACTACGAAGGTGTTATGTTGAGGCTCATGGATCAATAGTGGAATTTGTCAATCCCGATGACGGATAGATATACTCTAGGCCCTCTCGGTGATATCACATTAAGATAGCTTGCAAGCAAGTGATGTGATCACTAGAATATTATATCACGGGAACGAGAAAAGAGTGCATGTCGGTAACGAGATCAAACTAGATATTTGGATACCGATAATCGAATCTCAGACATGTATTATATCATGAGACAAAGGGATTAAATTACAAGCATTAAAGATTCTCGCGATCACAGAAGTCATCGTTGAATATGCAGGACTCAGTATGGATCTTCAGGTCCTGCTTCTGATTATTGATCTGAGAGGAGTCTCAATCATGTCTGCATTATTCGCGAACCATAGGGTGACACACTTAAGAGTTACCGGACACCATTTTGGAGCACATATGTTTCAGACGAAAGAATTGCAAAGCGCATGAATTGTTTCGATAGAAACGGAAATTATTTCGGGTGAAATTGCAGAAAGTGGTTCTGCATGTGATATTGAAATATTGCAAGGGGTTATATGTGAATGTTTGTTAATTAAAGTAATTAACAAAATTCTGAATAAATTTAATAAAAGATTTTTATTAAATGAGAGAGCATTAAACTTAGAGAATTTTAATGCATTTAAAGTGGGGACTTTAAAAGGGAATGTGAAGAGGCATTTTAATGTGGAGGGGTTACCACCACATGAATGGAGGAGGTGAAGGGGCACCCCCTGGAGGCGCCGTCCATGGGGAGGGGCACCCCCCTCCTCCTATAAAAGGCCACCCTCTTCCTCCTTCTTCCACACATCTCCTCGTGAAGGATCTCTATCCCCCTCTAGAATTATTCCCCCATGGTCTCGGATCAGCGAGATACATGTTCCCGGTGGCATTTTGTCTGAAAGGAGTTGCTGCTTCCGCTGGATCGCTAGAGCAAGGAGGTGGAGGTTGGCCGGTGGCTTGAACGTGTGTGCGAGGATGGATGCGCTGCTGATTTGCGGCGCTCGGACTTCTACACGATCTTGAGATCGGCAAGTGTACGACTACATCAACCACGAGTTCCTACTCGTTAACAAAACTTGTTGTCTTCGAGGGTAAGTTCTCGATGGATATATGTCCACCCGTTGCTCTGTACCTAGTAGATAGATCTTGGCGTGTAGTTCTCATTGTAGGAATTTTTTTGTTTTATGCTGCGGACCCAACATGCCTCATGAAAATAAGTTGGCCTATGAAGCACCCCTTTTATGTTAGGCAGACCCATTTGGCACAAATTAAAAAAGGAAAGTGTTGAGGAGATGTTTTTTAGTTGAGAGACATATTATATATTATGCAATATTCTTAAATAGAATACATTTTGGGAGTTCAATTTAAACTTCCAAAACGCCTTACATTTACGAACAAAGTAGTAGTAGTATAGTTACTAATCGCTTCCCAGATCCAACTCCAACATGAGAGCATCTTCCGAACCAAACTGTTATTTCACGAGCAGCAGAAGCCCGCATGCACTTCTAGCTGCCAAACTATTTCCAGAACGACAACACATACACACCTCTAGCAACATCCATCTTGGGAGATCTTTTCACCATTTCTCATATCACCACATGGATTGATGAATCTTCCTGTGGGTGGTCCTTGACCTATGCCAGTGAATCTTGGACACTATGAGTAGTGCCTTAAGTAGAGGAAAACCATGAAGAGGTCCATCTGAAGTTGTTGCATTTCAGCCTGGTAGCAACAACAAGTCTTGAGTTTCTGTATCATCCTATCCATGAACTGACTCATATTTCGTCCCTCCTAACCTTTGAAAGGAATATTTCAGTTTCTCATATACATTAGAATCAGGTTCCACGCCTATTTCATATTAGTCCATGTTTCCCTATTAAACACTATGTAATTTTTGTTATTCCACACACCTCATAAGGTGGTAGCAAAAACAACATAGAAATATAAGAAACGATTGTTGCATATTGATTTAGAAGCAATAGATCCAAAGTTGATGACATGATTATTAAAAACCTCAAAGACATCCTTCCAAATCAATCTAGGTACTATGCAACAAATGAATAAATTGCTAACAAGACTCAATGTCCTTTCAAAGATCAAATTCTAGTGTTTGGGCATTCCTCTTTTCCTAATATTGTCCCTAGTCATGATCTTCTTTTTGGAGAAAATCATTAAAATACTTTAATTCTTGGTGGGACTTTTAGATCCCAAATAGAAGGCAAATAATTAGGTTTTTCCCTCTAAAATTTACAGGGCATACATGGGTTTTGAGGAGTATATTCCTTTTTATTCATCTTTCCAAATTACATGACCTATAGAATCAGCAAAATCAATATTTCTATATAGTTGTAGTACCTCAGGCCACTATTCAATCATATCAAGAGAGATAGTTCTGATCGATCCCACAAATCATCAATAATTTTTCTTTGTTGACAAGATACAAAATAAATATCTCATAACCAAGTAGACAAAGGTAAGTTTCCAAACCGAATGTATTCCCAAAACTTAATGGATCTACCATTACCTACTTTCTATTCGCAGCCTATCTTAACTTCGAGGCGCAAATCACACCCTTCCAAAAAAGTGGAACGTAGATTGTCATGTCCCCACAATATATTAGGATTCCGAGAATACAGTATTTAGCATCGATAACCTTTTTCCATAAAGTCCCTTTTCCCTAAATATACCTTTTAATCCCGGAACATATGAGACAAATATTTATATTTCCCAAACCTCCAAACTCTTTTTCATGTAGATGGATGACCAGTTTGCTAGGTGAATCTTATTGTGGCCTTCCTCATCATTCCACATGCAATTAGCTAGCTGGGCATTAATAAGTTAAGGGGTCATTTTGGGAATTTCTAAGAAATAATAACATGTAGATATCAGTAATAGCTAGTACAACTTGAATTAAAATTCCTTTTGCTGCGGAAGATAGTAGCCTACCTCTCCAACAAATCAACATTTTCTGAATACTATCTTTGAGGGGTTGGAGATCATCTCTCCCAAGTTTATCAAAATGTAAAGGCATGCCTAAGTATTTCACAAGGAAATTTTGAGCTACACATTGTAAGATATCAAGAAAATGAAGGATTTATTCATATTCCGTGTTAATAGGAACCAAAGAACTCTTGTTGAACTTTTTTCCATGCTAGAAATTTGTTCAGAACTTGTGAATATCAACTTCAAATTCAAAGGTACTCTATTGTCATTTTATAGAAACAACAATGTATCATCTACATTTTGCAGACTACTCACACCTCCAGCTATAAAATTGGGGAAGAGCCCCCAATCAAACATCCCTTTAATACGCATTCTAGAAAGTATATCAACTACGAGATTAAAAATGAGTAGAGCAAGGAGACGATTAAAGAGGAGTGGAGCAAGGAGATCTCCCTCTATTAAACCTCTACTGTTAAGGGAAAAATCACTCTCTACAAAATTAACTTTTACTTCTACCCCGCCACGCATAAGGTGGGTAGTCAATTGACTACACAACCTTTTTGATAGTACAAGCGGTAATTATATAAAGAATTATAAAAAAATCCGAAGGCATTTGATCCACATTTTTGTCATTTTCGTATAGCTCAAAATACATAGTATTTGAAATTAATATTTTGCACGTTGGTGGAAAATATCATTGCCTATATCCAAATATATTTCTTTTGAAATCCGTAAATATGATTTTAAAATGGGAGAAGCAAAAAAAAAAGACAAGTGTTTCCAAGGTGTTTGTAGTCTTCGCTAGGTGGTCCATCGACATATTTGTCTTTTAAATCCGTTTGTACTTCTATTGATAATTATTAATAAATCGGTGTAATTTTCGCAAAAAAAAAATATTGGACAAGTTGAAGTCAAACACCACGTCGATCAAAAACAGGCTTTTGTGGCGCTCAAATTTCGACGTGTTTTGCCCATCGTTTTGGAACAAGATTTCCCGTGGCCACGGCCCACCCTGTTTTGCTCACAGCACTCGTTCTGCTCTGCACGAGATACCTCCACGTCCCGCTGCCGTGCGGGCCCCGGATTCACGGCTGCGCGTGGTCCCTAGATATAACACGCAGCTTATGGCACCCGCCCACGTGGCTCCCGCCTCATCCACGCACCACCTCCCGCGCGGCTCCAGCTCCACGCCTCCGCTTCCGTTGCCGTCGGATCTGTCGGCCTGGCCACCTCCCGTCCGTGTGATCGCCCCCCGCCGGCTCGTGGCGGCCGTTGCTCGGCCAACCGCCGACGTACGTGTCCGGCTTCTCGCCTGACCATATATGGTGCCAAGCGAAGGAGACCGGCCAGCTTCACGTCGCACTGCTTCCACACGAACGCGCCGAGCTGAGCTCAGACTTTCTAGACTGTTCTGTCGATCGCGATCTCACCCGATCATCGCCGATGACTTCCACGGTGACGACGCCCAGCCGGCCGGTCTCGGCGGGGGGCCAGCGCCGGCGGTACAGGCCCACGGTGCTCGCCATCGCCGGCGGGGCAAAGCCGTCAAAGCGCCGAGCCCCGGCCGCCAAAGCGCTAGCGTCGAAGCAGAGTATGGCCGTGGCCAAGCTCCCTCCTCCGCCGGCGCCGTCGGAGGAGGCAGGCGTGATCAGCACGGACTACAACGAGGTGGCCGCCACGCTGGAGACGCTGTACGAGCGGAGCCCGGCCCTCGTGGAGGAGGACGAGAAGAGCAAGAAGGCGACGAAAAAGAAGCGGAAGGGGAGGAAGAAGGCGGCGGGGACGACGGCCACCACACCGACGAGGACGACGGTGGTGGTGAGGAGCCGGCGGCGGCGGCGGATGGACCTGGGGAAGAGGGTGCAGATGAGGGAGGCCGCCGGCAAGGAGGAGGTGGGCGAGGAGCGCGGGTTCGAGGAGGCGCTGCTGAGGGAGCACGCCGTGTCGACGGACATGGGCAGCCTGGACTGGAGGCGGATGAAGATCCCGCCGGTGCTCTCCGCCGTGCAGAGCGCCCGGCTCTTCAAGATCGTGCAGCCCATGAAGGTAATCAGTCACTTGTCTACTTGAACGATCCAATTAACTCTTCTTTATTTCATCGAAGAACAAGTTCAATTGAGTCCCTGACTGAACATGTTCCTGCAGGCGATTTTGGAGGTGCACGAGAACCTGCAGAACGAACTGGAGAGGGAGCCGACGGACGTCGAGGTCGCCGAGGCCATGAACATGCCCGTGCAGCGGCTGCGGCGGTGCCGAGAAGTCGGCCGGGCAGCCAGGAACAAGCTCATCAAGGTACCTAAACGATACTAGTAACATTAGTCTGGTAGTACTCTGTAGTCTGTTCTGCTGTACCAATGATCCGAACTCTGAACTTCTGACGAACTCGACCCGTGTCAGAGCTTAGCGTGTGTATACTGAATTGCTGATGCCACTGATTGGTTGCAGCATAACCTGCGTCTAGTGCTGTACGCGATCAACAAGTACTACCCGGACATGACCGGCGACGAGCGGTTCGCCGACCTGTGCCAGGCGGGCGCCAACGGGCTCATCACGGCCATCGACCGCTTCGAGCCCAAGCGCGGCTTCCGCATCTCCACCTACGCGCTCTTCTGGATCCGCCACTCCGTCGTCAGAGCCATGACGCTCTCCAGCTTCACCCGGTTCCCCTTCGCCATGGAATCGGTAACGCCAAATGTGCCCAGCTCGCTCACCCTTCAGCGAGAGCAATGCACGTTCTGCTCGTCAGTTTCAGGAAATTTCTACTAGTTGTAATTCTGAATCATGTGATTGCGTCGTGCAGGAGAGGCAGGAGATCAACAGGGCGAGGGAGGAACTGGTCTTCGAGCTCGGGAGGGCGCCGACGGACGAGGAGACCATGAAGAAAGTGGGGCTGTCTCCGGCAAGGTACCGCGACGTGGTGCGCATGACGAGGCCCACCTACTCGCTCCACTCGCGGAACCGTGTCACGCAGGAGGAGCTCATCAACGAGGTCACCGACGGCGACGCCATCGGGGTCGACACCCACAAGCACAACCGCCTCCTCCGTCTCGCCATCGACGACCTCGTAAGTTCAAACAAGGAAGCCCAAGGAGAGCGTGGTGAATGTTGTTGTGATACGATCTAAGTTCGCCATTAACGATGAATGTTGTTGTGATGCAGTTGGATTCTCTGAAGCCCAAGGAGAGCGTGGTGATCAGGCAGAGGTTCGGGCTGGACGGAAGGGGGAGGCGCACGCTGAGCGAGATCGCCGGAAATCTGAGGATCTCGAGGGAGATGGTGCGCAAGTACGAGCTCAAGGCGCTCATGAAGCTCAAGCACCCGACACGGGTCGACTACCTACGAAGATACATGTGAAATCTATTGTATCCATCTTGATACATACCAATTCACTATTGGGATTTATGCCATGTATATAATATTCATGACGACATAGGAATCACACTAATCCCCTGTTTCTGATATGTATATATGCAGTGTGTAATTGCGTTCATGTATTGTCGAGTGAAGTTGCACCAATTTTATGTATACCTCTCATATGATGTAATTCTAACATACGGATATGGTATGATACTACTACACAAATGGCTCCTTACATATTGCTCCATCAAATTATTATGAGACACGTGCCCATTACCCAATAGTCTATGGCTCGAACACCTCTCAGTTTCTAAAACGGTCATTTGCATCAATTCAAACAAGTAGGGGACAGGATGTTAAGACATTTGTGAGAAAAGAGAAATAGATAAGAACCAAGCAAATTCTTTAGAAAAAAAAATCATCAGAAAAATAAATTTTAAATTACCAAATATTAATAGTGAACAGTATAAAAAATAAAACGTGTCATTTTTCTCTTGGTTTTGCAAGTCGTTGAATTATCTTTTATGAAAGATTCTGTTTGTCTCAATTTTCGAATCATTAATCCTGCCTTCATGTTTTCCTTCTTTCATATGTTATCAAGTTAGTTTTAATTTGTTTGTAACTTACCAGAACATTTTTATGTCTTTTTTTTTGGAATTTTATGTTAATGATAAATACATGTCATTAGTTTTGTTGGAATTAGAATGGTGCCGGCTAAGTGTTTGTTGTCGACGTAAAAATTATGGAAATAAAATTGACATGGATGTGTTATATCAAGTCAATTTTATCTAGATTCTAATAGAAAGAGAAATGTAATTTGAGTGAGGTCAAACCCACATACTATTGATGTGCTAATTTATAAATAATAGAGCAACAAAAAATAGCTTTCTTGTTTTCCGAGCTAAATGACAAGTATGCATACGTGAGGGCAAACCCTCTAGGCGGCAACATGTGCTAATTCGAGGAGATTCTTGTGAATTAGATCAAAGTTAGAGTTGTATTATACAATGCAATTTTTGACATAACAAGATTGTTGCCTACAACTAAAATACAACCAATATGTAGGCATATGAAATCAAAATTGTAGTCAATTATAGAAGACATTTTTTGTCTGAAATGCGACTTTTATTTAGATGTGTCTTTTTTGCAAATCTAATACTTACTAGAGAGATTTTTTTCTGCCCCTGGTTTTCTCCTCTTCTCCAGCCGCTTTTACGGTGTCGCTGCTCCCCTCGTTTGTTTCTTCTATTTTTCTGCTTTGATTTTCAACAAAAGTAACGCGTAATCATAATGACTGAATACTCGTAAAAAGCTAGAAATAGTTCTAATATATTATTTAGGATTGACACTAAGAATTCATTGAACCTACTTCGGGATTTTTCTCCCATGTTTTTGAAGAGACCATATGAATCTTTAGCTCATTTGGTGCAATGGCCATATTATCAATTCGTGTTCATCTTAGAATTACTAATGTTAGTTTTTATAATAAACTATTTTATTTTTTTGTTATTAAATCTGTATTTAAACAAATAAATTTTGTTGCATCTGACACAGTAGTTATTTTCACACGTTTCACTACGAGTATTCCTTTGTTATTTTCAAGTAAAATGTGTGTTGCTCATATTTTAACCTAATTTCGCCTCAACACCGTATTGTTCCAATACGAAATCCAAAATTATGTAATGATTTTCACTTAAATACACCATGATACAATCCAAACATATATGCTTATGAATGCAATCCTATTAAATTAGAAGTTTATTATTTTGTTAAAATTGTGCTATTTTTAGTTCTAGTTAGACACATCACGTTGACTTGAATACAACTTAATCAAAGTAAAGAATGAAAAAAAATGAAAAGATCACATTTTTATCTATGGAAAGATGTGTGCCACTTTGATGTACTATAATGTGTTTATGTGTTGTTTTTATTTAAATACCTTTGGTGGATGACTTTCTACGTGTGATCTAAGGAAATATCCTAACAGAGGATTGTATAGTTGTATTGTCTTGCCTTTTCCAACCTACTAGGTTTTCCAAGTTTATTATAGTAAATTCTAGATTAGAGGTGGCTAGCTTGTTCTTGAATTTTCTAATCACCGTTCATTAGTTGGTGTCTTACTATTTCATCCATTGACGGTCTAATATTTCAATGACTTTTATCAATATTTATAATTGTTTTGTCGAATGAGTTATGTTAGCATGCCAAATCACATCAATGTTTCTAATCGTAGAAGCAATAAGTTATTTTTTTCAAGGACAGGCAACCAAAATAGTTATTGTCATCTCATTAAGATTAAAAAGGTTTTTTTACAGAGTTCGCTAGAGTAGGCCTTACCATCCACCACACTCTTATTTCACATAGGACTACTCCCCTACCTCCCACATTTTCCTATAAAAGTAGGGTATGTGAGCACTGCCCCCCTAAATAGGTACGAAAATGAGTCTTCAACTGGTACTATCTTTGAGGGGTGCCCTCGGATTTAGAGCATTTTAGTATAGTGAAAATCCCATTTTCCCTCCCCCTCTTCTAGCAGTGCCACATCCTAGGTTTCTGTCTCCGCCATCATCTTCCTCACGACTTCCAACATGCGTGTGCTCTCTCTATCAAACACATGGACATTTCTTTTGCGGTGACCTAGTGCTCCACTGCATGTTATAGATCATGAGTCGTAGGCATAACACTTACGAGAGTCCTTCTCCGTAAATATTACACCCTTAGAGTGGTACAACAGATCCGTTGTGGGTCCAACTAATACTTTATTCCTTACTCATAACACAAGGGCAATACAAGCTTCAAGATCCTCCTAGGGCTAGTGAGGATTCACCTTATGAAGCAAAAAAGGAATGCCAAATCCTTCACAAGGTCTTCAAGAATGATTGTGGGCTCACGAATATGGCCCTGAAAAAGCCTTGGTGTCCACTAGGGAAATTTTCCACTTCCAAAGCATGCAATCTATGCTCCCTAGCATGCCTGGAAAACCCCTTTGCTCTCCAATAGCAAGTTAACCTAGCAGTATCATCAACATTTGGAGATCTGAGGTACTCATCACCGAAGATCTCAATAACAGCTCTCACGAAACTTCTAAGACTTTCTAAGGTGGTGCTCTTCCCTAGCCGACAATAATCATATGTAGCATCAACTGATATTCCATAAGCAAGCATTTCGAAAAACTGCAGTGATCTTTTGCAAAGGATGTAATCCAAGAACACCAGCACTATTTCTTTTCTAACCATCTATCATGGCGTTCGACACCACCCGCTATGTGCAAAAACAAAGGTCGGTGCATTCTAAACCTGCAAAGAAATAAAAGGAACGAGACCCATATGAACAAGACAAGTAAAAAATTGAACATTTCCGACAACCGCATACCTTTGACGAAATAGCCTTGCGGGGTATCCCATATTATCTGTAAACTAGTCTCTGTGGAGTCTAATACAACCCTCCGCTCTCTCGTGATGAATAACTTGGCATCCTGGCACGAAACCATGATGGCGTGGGGCATTCAAGCGCTCCTCTTCTTGTTGAGCTACGACAACCGCCATAACATAGAGCTCCTCGTCATTCCATCAACCTTCGCATGGCCAAGCTCCAGTGGCGACTGATTTCGTTGTGGACGAGGATACAGAATGGGAGAAATATATAAGGAAAATCGAAGAATGTGTGAGAGATCCGTGAGGGATGGAGTTGTATATATAGACCTAGAAAACTAGTCGTTAAACATAGCACCATTGGAAAACTAGCCGTTGGAAATAATGTTGTTGAAAACTAGCCGTTGGAGATTGTCATTTGAAACATGAAGGTTATAAAAATAATCATTTATAAAGTTAGTTATGAAATATTGATAAAACATATGTGAATGTGATTTCGGGGAGAGTATATAGGGGAGCTGCTGGAAATAGACAAAATATAGAGGGAGGTATCTTTTTTAGGGGAGGCCCCTACCGGGAGACATATGGGGAAAAATTAGGGGTCTTGCTCTAAACAAAGCCTTATAGGGTTGACGCAGGATGCTGCGCCAAGCGCTTGTTGGGATTTGGCCGTGAAAATCGGAATGAAATCGGTTGGAGAAATAAGCACTCTTATAATTAGAGGCCACCGTTGGAGGGTTGGAGTCTTGGCTCGGACGCCTGGATTTATTTCCCATTTTTTCTAAGCTCAAGCGACTACTCAAGTGCCCACCATTGTACTTGAGTATTTTTTTTCCGGCAAAGCAAGAGCTGTTATGTTCATGTTCTTTCTTTTCCTTTTTCTTGCACGAAGAGAAGTTGTATTGCATCAAGAAGCTAAAGCTCTTGCATTCGTCTCAGGGATCTCAGATCAAACTCCAATGTTTATTAGACTCGGATACGTACCGTGCATGATGGTGTGTTCTGCCGGTGCTCGGTCAGTTTACTAACCACACGAATCTGAGCTCTTGTTCTGCGCTCACTTAGAACAGAGCAGGTTCCTCTGAAAAATGTGTGTTCCACAATAATAACTGAAGAAACAGAGCAATTTTCGATTTCGGGGCAGATGGTGTTTCACTGCTAAACAGAGCATTCGAACAAATTCTGGAAACGTACAGAGGAGACGCACGTGCCGCGAAAAAAACAAAAGGATAGGCACGTGCAGCATCGCAGCCAAGTGTTTTCGTCTTCCGTTTTCCCACTCCTCAAAACGTCCACCTGTTGGTCTAGACGCGGACACCATGCACGGCGCCACGCACGCTCGGTTCCAAACTCTGCCTGCGTAGATCCATGACCACCAAGTCCCACCGCATTGACTCTCGACCACGGCAGTTTATCAGCAACTAGCGTCGCATTCGCAGCGCCCGCCGTGACACGCGCTGACAATAGCTGGCAACTCTGCTAACCTTCAACCACGGGGCGGCCGTCATGGTGAAGCTTGCGACGGCGAGGGAGGCGCGCCTGTACGGCCCTGCGCTGTCCGTGCGGAGGTGGGAGTACATCAACGCCGGCGCGTACGTGTTCGCGACGCTGCTCCTGTCCGCGGGGCTCGCGGCGCTGTGCGCGTCTTGGTCCGACGGCGGCGGCGGAAGGGCAGCCGGGCTCGCGGTGGCCGCCACGGCGCTCGTGATCGTGGCGGTCGTGAACGCGCACGATCTAGGGGCGCACCTTGCCGGCGTGGACTGCCGCGTGGGTCTGGTCCGGTTCGATCCCCAGCTCGGCCTCGTCGAGTTCCTCGTGCCCGCGCTGCACGCCACCGGCTGCGTCCTCGCCGTCGTCGGCCTGGCGTTCCTGCTCGCCCAGGTTCGTGTCTGTCGTCGACGCTCCATCCCATCGTTTGCAAACAGTTAAATATACACAAGGCGATCTAGTGTCGGCCGCTGACTGCTCTGCATGTCTGTTTCCTGGTCGAACAGGGAGACGATGGAAAGCACGGCCACGGACGCGAGCGGCACGCGGCGGACTTGCTGCTCACCGGGTCGCTGCTCTGGCTGCTGGGCTCCGCGCTCAACTCGTGCCAGACGTACGAGCGCGCCGACGGCCGCGCGCAGCTGCTGCAGTCCAGCGTGCAGGTCCCCGTCCTGCTCGGCAGCCTCCTCTTCCTCGTGGCCGCCGTCCTAAACCGCCGAGTCGTCGTCCTCCACCACCACCGGCACTACGGCGGGCAGGTCGAGAGGTGGACGATGTGCCTGTGCGGGAGCGTGCTGTTGCTGGTAGGCGCGCTGTTCAACGTGGTGAAAGTGTTCACGATGCACCAGAGCGACGCGCCGCGCCTCGAGAAGCTCCGGGGCGGCGCGCAGGAGTGGCTCAGCCGGGACCGCGAGGGTCGCGTGCCGCTCGTCTGGAGGTCGGCGGCGCCGCCCACCGAGCTGCGCTGACTGACGAACGACGAGCTAGGCCGGCCGCCGTTGGACGTACAGAGAAACAGAGCAAACTTGTATAGCCTTGCTAGCCGTCAAAAAGTAGATCGTGGCTTCGGGAAAAGATGGAATAAATTGTAGTAGTACCGTATCTCGTCCACCGTTTCGAACATCTTCCCCTTTTGGAAGTTGACAATCCATTTTCAATTCGAGTCGGTTTGATTCAGTAGTACGCACGGAAGCAGCATAGTTTGCCGTTTACTGATCGGAAAAGGCTAGCTCGGTGTCGGTCAATATATACTTATATCTATACATAGGGATCATCGATGGAATCTGCAGTACGCTTCTATCTCCCCCATCAATCAGATCGAGGCATACTCCTCACAAACCCACGGTCGGCATGGACATGGAGCACACCGACGTGGTGCTGGACATACTCCGCCACCTCCCGCCGCGCGCCCTCGCCGCCTGCCGCTGCGTCTGCAAGGTCTGGCAGGCCACCGTCGACAACCACCGTCTGCTCCGCGCACATCTCCTCCCGCTCTCCCTCGACGCTGTCATCTACAACGTAGATTGCATGGACTCCCCGAAGCTCTTCGCGCGCCACGCCGCCACGCGATACATCACCACCGGGCTCGACTACATCGACGAGCGCCCGGGCTACGGGGAAGGGGACATGACGGATTACTGCAACGGCCTCATCCTGGTTTTCGACGACGGGGTCCGGGCGGTGGTCAATCCGGCCACGCGGCAGTGGGCATCGTTGCCCCGGCTGCCGTGCGCGTGCTGCGACAGATCCAACCGCTACCTCGTCTACGATCCTACCGTCTCGCCACATTACGAGGTATTCTACGTCCCTCGCGTTGCTCTTCATGATCTAGATCTACTACCAGCTGACGCCGCGTGCAGTGCCGAGTGGCCACCTTCGCCCTATGTCATGCACGTTTTCTCCTCGAACACAAATTCTTGGACGGAGAGGTCGTTTATACGACAAGGGGGAGATGCTGCAGGAACGACCATCGCCGACGTCAAATCACATCGCAAATGTGATGAACCCTTGTACTACGCTGCTCTCTGGAAGGGGTCACTCTACGTTCCTTCTAGGCATGGTTTTCTTTTGAGGTATTATTTTTGCTCACACTTACTTATACACGCAATGACTCTTATTACAACTCGGTGGCAAGTAACTAATCTTCGATGTTGATTTTTCTCTTTTGCAGAATAAATCTCCAGAATGATAAGTACCAAGTAATTAAGCTGCCAAAAGAAGGCAAAGGATCACTAGAGCGGATAGGAAAATCAAAGAAAGGGGTCTATTGTGTGCTTGATGTCGATGGCCGATCTACATTTCAGATATGGTTTCTTTCTGAATCATCATGTGGTGCGGTAGACTGGGTTTTAAGCAATGAAATCAACTTTCACACTGCGTGGAGAATATATCCTTCTATACGTATGTCTCTTGATCAGAAGGAATTGTTTTTGAAAGATGATGTCAACAATCAAGTTTTAGATGACCGTATCGAGAATGGACCATGGATATCGCAGTTGGATGATCAGAAGGAACTGCTGTTGAAAAATGACGTCAACAACAAAGTTGTATATGCATACGACGAGACATTGTCCAAAGATGGTTTTGAGTGGGACTCCGATGATGAAAATGTTGTTACCACTGTCCACTGGCCCAAAAATCCCAACCCTGATTCTCCACCTCATCGTTTTTGGTGCCTAGGATTCCATCCTTATAAAGAAATTGCCATCTTTCATGATGATCAGAGAAACGCAACATTTGCTTATTATTTCAAGAGCTCAAAGGCTCGATTCTTGGGAATAATGGAGCATATGTATTATGCTGTGGAGCTTTCTTTTGCATACACGCCCTGCTGGGGAATGGACTTACCAGGAAGCAACTGATGCATGCAAAGTTGTATTGATACGTGTTTGGTTTTACGTACGGTTAATGACAAACTTCGTGTTTGGTTTTTCGGTGGGGATAAATCCGAGTGGTAATATCTTGTCTTACTAGCTAGTTTTCCACTCAAATTAATAGATACTACATTTTTTGTACTTGTGCTCTTATTAGTTGACAATATAAGGCGATGTTGCAAACAAAATTTGACAAGCTATTCAAAAATAATGCTATACCATGGGAGAAAAATGTTTCAACTTACCGGCAATTAATTGTGATGCCCTGAATTCATGCAGCTTAGGTAGCATACACAGAA
The DNA here is from genome assembly GCA_910589775.1 of Avena eriantha. Taxonomy (NCBI): domain Eukaryota; kingdom Viridiplantae; phylum Streptophyta; class Magnoliopsida; order Poales; family Poaceae; genus Avena; species Avena eriantha. Next base: position 403,923,806 of record OU342746.1, on the reverse strand, counting down.
GAAAAAGCTTCCCTTGCATTAATACCTTTTCTTTGAAAACGGGAACAACCCGACCTCTCTATCGAAGTGTTACACATAGCCTTTATTTCATTTACTCAACAAAGACGGGCAAAAGCCTTAAAACGAACATACAAATCGAAACCGCCCAATAAGGTGACAACTCACCACTAACTAGCTCAATGATAGCCCCTAAAAAAACTTGCTCAATGATAGGGGACAAATAAGGCCTAGTTCAGGCCATGACCATCATCGTCTCACCGGCCAAAACAAACGCCATATGCGTCGTCGGGTCACTGACCTAAAACAAGAGAGACCGCCTCATGTGCATGCTCTAAATGTTGCCACCATCATCTTCCGCTAACCTATCTCTAGAGTGCACACCGAAGCACATACCTTGCTAAGCCTGCCGTAGATGTCGCCATGGCACTAGAGAGCGCTTTAGCCCTCCGCGCGTACCTCGGGATGTGTCCACCGCTGAGACTTCGTGACGCCACACCGCCAAGACTCATTGTCACCGACATGATAAAATCCATGCCACACCACCTCTATAGCCCTCCAGCCAGCACTAGCTCCAAAAAGATGCCTCCAAGCATGAGAGCGGCGCCGAACGTCGCCATCGTCTGATCCAAGAGACCCAGATCTAGGGTTCCCCCGAAGAAAACACGCCATCGTTCGATCCGAGAGACCCAGATGCTGAGTCTTGAAGGGGAAGAGCACAACGAGCTCAAGCACATACACGTCCCTCTCAAATTTGGGCATTGGATCAATCTCAAGGAAGAACTCTGTGTCGATAGCACGCATCCGAGAACTAGAAAACAAGCTTGTTGAACATGAGGAACAATCACTCCTTGCAACTGAAAGGTACAAACAAGAGATGTAGAAAAGGATGAAAGCCCAGGATAAAAAAATTAAGAAATGAAAAAAAGCAAGAAGAGGATCATGCAGCTCTGGTGAAAGCACAAGAAGAGAAAAACAGATCAATTGAGAAGAAGCAACAAGAATTAGAAGCCATGCTTAGTTTCATCTTAGGGACATCACAGTAGCAAGGACAGGGCAACAACTCAAAAACATCTCCATCTTGATGAAATTGTTCATCAATATGATATACTTAGTTGTATCTTCATTTCAGTGTGCTCCTGTTCAGCCATGTATGTCATGTTAAAACTATTGCACAAAATCTTATCGACGCCATTTTTTATATTGGTTCCAAATTTTATTTATCAGTCTCATAATTTTTTCATTTTTTGCATAATTATTAATGTGACGTAATTACTGACACTATCAGCAACATGTGGATCCACTTGTTAGAACCATCTCGGTCCTACCTGTCCGAACCCTCTTGGTCACACCTGTCTGAACCCTATGGGTCCCACCTGTCTGAACCCTCCGGGTCCCACCTGTCCGAACCCTCTGGGTCCCACCTGTCCGAACCTTCTAGGTCCCACCTATCCGAACCCTATGGGTCCCACCTATCAGAACCCAATGGGTACCACCTATCAGAACTCTCCGGGTTCCACCTGTTAGAACCGTCTGAGAACCGCCATTGGTCCACCTGTAAGAACCATTGGGTCCCACTTGTCATAATGCCACGTTAGTAAATTACACGTAATTAACAAAATGCCACGTCTATAGTGATGACCTATCCTACACTCCCTTCTATTGTACAACGACAAACTTTTCATATATAGCATGACAAAAATTTCAGTCACCTATTGCACACGATTGTTGACAAAACTAATATCGTCAATTAATATAAGTTAAACAATGACAAAAAATGCAAATCATGGTTATGAATTTTTCATGACGTTGCTTTTATTACAAAATTAGTGACAGCCCATTTTTGTCAACAACATATATTCATTGACAAAATATGGATATTAAGTGACACAAGGGATCTATCGATAAATACCATTTTTGTTGTAGTGGATGTAGGTCGCACTCGAGACGAAACCAAGGGAGCTCATCCACGCGAGCTAACGGACGGACACAAAAATAGGAATCGGGTGAGGTTGCCGTGCATATGATGACGACAACCGTGCTCTCTGGATTAGGGTCATTTGGAGAACACTGAACACCTTTCGCTGCCTTTGTAGCAGTAGTTGTCTCGGATGCAGAAGGTAACTCGGCCAGCAAAATGAGCTAGACAGTTGCCGATGTGCCCACCGGCGGCCGTACTTCATTCATACAGTAGCGAAGTTATTGATTCTGAAAAATAAAGAAATCAAATGATCACACTACAATATTTTAATTTCCATTATATTTGTCACAGACTTCACTAGTTCTCTATCATGTACATTATCCCATCTATCTCTAAAGATGTCACTCTATCATATATCTGAAAAGATACTAAATAATTGATCAATCGACCTTTCTATACATTAGGGGGCATGTGAAGAACACCTTGTGGCTCAGGCTCTACCACCATCACCCAAGCTAGCCAGGGTTCTCGGCATACTTACACACATACAAAAGAATGGTAGAATCCCATCAGTCGTGAGGTCAAGGACGGAGCGCTACATCGGCGGCAGGAGTGTCGGCCAGCAAAAGCCCTTCACTTCGTCACAGCAGTGTCTGCTTGAATGGAGGAAAAATCCATCGATGTCCTTCTCCCGGGTGGACGACCACCAGAGCAGGGATGGTCGTGCCTCGCTGGACCGGACCATCGATGCGCGGGGGCAGTAGTAGAAGGGCCAAGCCACGTAGGAGGACGGTGGGGGTGGCGGAGGAGCAAGAGATGGCGAGGGATGCCTGGGGTCGTCGGCGGCGATGTTGGGCAGCAAGAGAGGGGCTAGGGTTTGCGTGTGGTGGCAATCGGAGGTGCAGGACAACTGCTCCGGAGAGGGAATCGAGCAGGGAGAGGGAGACAAAGCTGCATCGGCTAGCGGTAGGGCTGGGGAGGCCGATGAGTACCCTCAAGAGGCTTGTTGGCACCACACACGCTTAAGTTATAGATTAATTAGTACTTGTGTTTCAAAGGGTGGCCTTGCATCCAAGTTGACCACGTCGTGCCTTATTGAACATATTGCTGGAAGCAGGTTAATGGCAAAATTTTCTTTTAGTATAACTCTGTGTTTGAGAAGCAACGTATAGTTTACCTAAAAATAGATAACCGACTGCCCAAAGAATCTCTCGACTACACAGAGGATCTATTCTCAAATTTTTCGAATTCGTTAATAGTTGCCTCAGCAGCGAGCAAATGCGTTATGCGTATCATAAAAATATTAAGAAATTTTAGTCTCACGTCAGAGATTTCATCAATAGCATGGATCATGCAATGCAGCTTCCTGAAATCAAATTGAAAGAACTACCAAAAATGACATGGTTTTTATGACTGACCATTGCGATTTAAGCTCGTGATTCAACACTTCGAGAACGGCGTCAACAACGTTTAGTAATAAAATTTGTTTATGCACTTTGTTTTAAAATAGATTTGATGGAACTTAATATAAAATGATTATAATTTAAATCCAAGCTTAATGATACTTGTTTTAAAGTTGTCAAAACCTAATATCATACTCCCTCCGTTCTTTAATATAAGGCGTATAGTTTTTTGTGAAAAATTTCATAATATAAGGTGTATAGAGAATTTTGGGATTTGTTCCTCTTATTTATGAGGCAATTAATCCGATCAAGAGAGAGAGGGTACACAAATTTCGTATCTTTCCTCTATATCATGCCAATCACCTAGGCTATTCACGTCCTAAAGCAACGAAATTTGCCCTCCCAGCCTGTGCGCTAATATTCGTGCAAGAAAACTATACACCTTATATTAATGAACGGAGGGAGTATTGTTTATGAATTAAATAAATACTATTAGAGTTGTATTTCAAAAAATAATTTAATTGTAATTACGGCATTATTAAGAAGGCTTTACCATTATTCAATAACTAGGAGCCTTATTTTTAAATAATAATCCACTTTATTATTGTTTTTTTAAATCAGAAGATATTTACTTAAGATCAAATAGTAAAGTATTACAAATTGTTATTTCACAATTTAAATAAAGTGATGCAACTATTTCCTTAAATGTCTAAAGTATTCAATTAACACATTACTTGTAATTAATTAGAGCATAGTAAATTCTAAAGAAATGGGATTATTATTTGCATCTGAACATATGTCTGAGAGTTATTTCTTTTTAACGTTAAGATATTCAATCAAATATAATGAAAAGAAATATATAGAAGTCAATAATATTTCATTTTTAGAGCTTAGCGTTACTAGAATCATTTGCTATGGCAATTCCGGCTTGGTTGCTCAGCACCTGGCTAGCATGTGGAACACCAAGGAACCGGTCATGGCAGCTTACCGTGATGTAGTAACTCCATACCCCACAAGTACATTTGTTGTATACATGGTTGTTGGCCTTCCTAAGAGCTCACGTCGTAGAAATGGACTAAGATCTTCATCTTTGTCGACTCTATCAGTTAGATCAAATTATGTAGCTTTGAATACTAGTGACATCCAACATGTGTGTTGCATCACTCGTGCAGTACAGTGTTCCATCTTTACTTATGAAGCTAACAAGGTAAATATTACCTGATCTGAAGCACACGAGAGCCTTATGTAAAATATAAACACCTTTGACCGTGACATTGATCCACCAAGATGGTGCTCCCTTCCCAAGAGGTAGGAAATAGTGGCCTAAATCCGGTAATGTGTTCGCTTCTAGCAATTCATGCATCTCATCAAAATATGAATTTCCCCATTTCATATTAAACTATTTTACTTCTTTTGTCATTAGTTTTACATTAATTTTTCCATCGATACAACATCTAGCACATAACTTTATACAACTACTTATTATAGTACTTGAAACATTAGTTATTTCCACATGATTCACCACGTGCATTCCATTAATATCTTCAAGTAAAATATGTTTAATCATAATTTGACTTAATACTCCCAATATAAGTCTTAAATATCTCAAGTTGAATTTATTACGAGTGGATTTTTAAATTAGTTCATTACGACTAATTGAAATCCAATACCATGTTATGTTATGACTTAAATGCATGTTATACAACCCAACCATCTACGCTTATGAAGGCAATGCTGCTAAATTATAAGTTTAATTTTGTTACGAACGTTGTGTTATTTTAATTACTGTTTGACACTTTACGTTGAGCTGAATTCAATGTATCGAAGTAAACAATGTAAAAAATATATATGAAAACATCATATTAATATCTATGGAATAATGTGTACCGATTTGATGTAATTTCATGCGTTTATGTGTGGTGTTTATTTAATTATGTCGGTGGATGATATTATGTATGTGTGAGCCAAAGAAATATTCTAATGGAGAATTGTATAGTCGTATTGTCTTGTTGTTTCCAAACTAATCGGTTATTCAATTTTTTTTTATAAATGATAGTAAATTCTAGACTACATGAGGTGGTTTGTCCTCGAATTTGGTATTTGCCATCGTTAGTTGGCGTTTCTTACTATTCTGAGCATTGATGGATTTAATATTTCACTAAATTTTGTCAGTATAAATAATTGTTTTGTTGAATGAGTTATGTTACCATGTCAAATCACAGTTGGATGATCAGAAGGAACAGTTGTTGAGAAATGGCATCAACAATAAAGTTGTATAAGAATACAACGAGGCACTGTCCAAAGATGGTTTTGAGTGAGATTCCGATGATGAAAATGTTGTTACCACTATCCACTGCCCCAAAAAGCCCAAGCCTGATTCTCCACCTCATCGTTTTTGGTGCCTAGGATTCCATCCTTACAAAGAAATTGCCCTCTTTCATGATGACCAAAGAAACGCAACATTTGCATATTATTTCAAGAGCTCAAAGGCTCGATACTTGGGAATATGGAGCATCAGTATTATGATGTGGATCTTTCTTTTGCATACACGCCCTGCTGGGGAATGGACTTACCAGGAAGCAACTGATGCATGCAAAGTTGTATTTGATCCATGTTTGGTTTTATCGTACGGTTAATGCCAAACTTCTCTTTGTCTAGTTAACACTAGTAGAAAACATGCATTTGGTTTGGAGCTGCCATGGGCTCTAGTCCTGGTTGGGTTTGAGACCGGGACTAGTGTGAGCACTAGTCCTGGTTCGTCTCGGTTCCAACGGCTAGGAGTCCGCACATGACTAGTCTCGGTTCGATGGGAACCTCTAGTGCCGATTGGTAATATCAGCCGGGACTACAGATGTGGGGACAACGGCTAGGAGCCAGAAGACCATATAGTCCCGGTTGGTGTTATAAACTGGGACTAGAGGTCATGAATTAGTTCCGGTTTGTAACACTAACCGGGACTAATGTTTTTTCTATATATGCACTGCTGCTTCATCCCTGTCCGAGTCCATGGCCATTTTTCTCCAAGCTAGCTCAAGTTCATCCCCTTTTTTGTCCAAGATCTCTCAAGATTTGGTGGCACCCATCAATCCAAGGTTCTAAAATGTTAGCAACTTGATTCTTTCAACTCTCATTGTTAGTTTAGCTCAATGCTCTAGAAGTAGGAGGGATTTTATGCTTTAGAAGTAGAGGGAATTTTAGATCTGTAATTTTAGGAAAATTTTGATTACGCAAAAAGTTACTAAAAGTTGAGATGTGTAATTCTAGAGTTTCGGAGCTCAGAATTGAATGAGGTTTTCACTGCTAAATTAATAATTAAAAACTCAACATTTTTTATGTTAACGGTTTTGTCCAATATCATCTTCTTCCCTAGGACACCAATCAAGACTAATGTGATTCACTATTTTATTTTGGTTTTAATGTGATGAACTTGTATTAATTAGGTCACTTCTCTATTTATTATATTGTGTAATGGTTTTTATATACTTAATAAATTATATAATACAGATTTGGCCACACTCCTTCCCTAGCTCGAGTTCATCCCCTTTTTCACACGATTTATCAAGATTTGACGGTGTCCCATCTATTCAAGTGTTCTAAAAGGTTAGCAACTCCATCTTTATATATGTACCATAGTAAATAATAATAATCATAAAATTGTAACAGAAATAGGGTTAAAATCAAAAAAGCTTCGTAGGAAGATATGCTAGCTCAATACATCTTCCAGAAGCTCCTTGAGATCAATATATAGGAGTGCCTCTATAATGAGCTCCTCGAAGATGTCTGAGGATGGGATCTTAAGACATCTTCGAGAAGCTCTGCCGTAGTGGTGTTGCACCATCTTGCAGTTTATAACTTCTATAGCTAGATCAATACACCCGGTAGCTAACAAATTTCACATATATGGGAGTGTCTCTATGGCGGGATCCTCAAAGATGTCTGAGAACGGGATCCTAAGACATCTTCGAGAAGATTTTCGTCGTAGTGGTATCCCTCTCGCACCATATCTTGCAGTTTATTACTTCACAAGGATGCATCTTGCCTATTTATAGATTAAGCACCACAACATAGTGTCGACACTCACCCATGACATAGTGCCGCCACCCACCGGATAGTGTCGCCACTCACGTCATAGTGTCGACACTCACCCATGATATAGTGTCACTACCCACGATTAAATAATTAAATCTAAACGTTTAGTCCCGGTTGGTGTCTCCATCCGGGACTAAAGGTCCATCTTTAGTGTCGACACTCATGGCCTAGTAGCGTCACTCACGGCGTAGTGTCGACACTAACCCATGACATAATGTCATCACACACGATTAAATAAATCTAAACGTTTAGTCCCGTTTGGCATCTCCAACCGAGACTACAAGTCCATCTTTAGTACCGGTTGAAGATACCATCCACAGGATGTGACGGAGCTGGTGGAGCACGTGCACGACAGCAGGGGCAACGATGCCCACTGCCGCGTGGCCGGATTGACCACCGCCTGGACCTGGTAGTCAATAACCAAGATGAGGCCGTTGCAGTAATCTGTCATCTCTCCCACTACCTCCCCGTAGCCCGGACGGTCGTCGATGTAGTCAAGTCTGCTGGTGATGTATCGCGTCGTGGAGCGGCGCGCGAAGAGCTTGGGAGCTTCCATCTTGTCTATGTTGTAGATGACGGCGTCGAGCGAGAGCGGGAGCAGGTCTGCGCGCAGCAGATGGTGGTGGTCGATGGTAACCCGCCAGGCCTTACACACGCAGCGAGAGGCGGCGAGGGCGCGGGGCTGGAGGTGGCGGAGTATGTCCACCAGCATGTCGATGTGCTCCAAGTCCATGTCAACCTGCGAGGAGGGAGATGAGATCGATCAGCTATTGCGGAATCGATCGATCCCCATGTATCATGTATATATCGATCGAGGCTAACTAGGACTCTCTTTTCGATTTGTGCACGGCAAAGGGCAAACTAAAGCTGTCTCCGCTAAGAAAAACAATATCAACTGTATACTCAATCAAACCGTTCCCTCAAACAAACAAAAAGAACTACTCAATCAAACCGACTCGAATTAAAATTAAATTTCAACTTCCTGCAAAACGGGAAGATGACCGATTAGCTGGCTTGGCTAGCACTACAGGAAAACGGTATGTTGGAAAAGTGTTGGCCTAAGAAAAATTTCTTCGGCAGTCTCGGCGTCGCCATACAAATCCAATTTGGCGGCATAGGCACGGCCGTCGGCATACATGTCAATGCCGACAGCTCACACTGCCCGTCGTCACATCCTGGCGATCAGTAGAAAAAAAAGCAACGGCAATGACAGCTTGACACCGTCTTCTGGATATGCCGAGGGCCCAACTATCGCCTTAAGGCTCCGGGTGGCGCGATCAGGATACAGATGTGATGTGCTGGGATCTGGTATGTCGACAGCCTAGTCGTCGGCTTAATTATGGTTCCAACGCGTTCGGGGTATTCGATGTGTTGTGTTGGGCGCTGGTCGACTTAGCAGTATTCTCTTATGTCGAATGGCAATTTCTATGTACCTTTACTCTGTGTACGTAAAATGTGAATGAATAAAATTATGTTTCTTTTCCGAATGAGATAAGGTTTTGAACTGAGGTCGTTCGTCTTTACGCATCTTTTTCTGAATTTCATGACCTTTGTAATGTTGTGTCGCGTAAACTATTCACTTCTGCCTATTTTAGGCGACTTTGTAAAATCTACGCACAAATTTTTTCAACCTTACACACAAACGAGAACCACGTTAACGATGTGCCGTGTAAAATATTGGACTGTGCTTCTCTTATGCCACACTTGGTGAAGGACTTTGTAAAATCTACACACAAACTCTGTGTGCCTTACACACAAAAGAGAACGACGTTAACCGCGTAACGGTGTGGTGTGTAAAATATTGGACTGTGCTTCTCTTTTGTGTGCAAATTTCACCATGTTTCACACCACAAAAGAGAACGACGTTAACCGCATGGGGGCGTCATGGGTTTCGATGTTTAAGGTTCAAGCGATCAAGTAATTCGTGCAATGCATGGGGGCGTCATGGGTTTCCAGATCCCACTACTGGTCATTGATCGGAGAGAGGTGTTGATCATGTCTGAGCATTCACGAACCGTGAGAGTGTCATGCTTAAGGGTAGAGATGTTTAGGGTTGATCCGTGATTGTAAGAGAAATAGGGGGAGAGAGAGAACTGAAATCATTCTAGGGAGAAAGTGAAGTTGTTCAGAGGGGTTGAAATGTGTTTTGAAATGAAAGGAATTGAATAAAATGTATTTGTTATTAATTAAATTAATTAATAACTAAATATGATTTTATTTGTATGAAAAATGGGCAGCCCACCAACATGGGCCTTTTTGGAGGGAAAGGGCCCATGAGGGGGCCGCCGGCCAAGAAGGCCATGTGCGCGTGGGGTAGGCCCACCTACCACCGCCAACCGGCCTAATATGCCAAGGAGCGCGGGGTCTGCCCAATCCCACCGCCAGCCGCCACCTCCACTCCCTCCTCCGTGTTTAGTCCCACCCCAGGACTTGGAGGGAGGTGGTGCCTTCCTTTCCGCTATATAAGAAGGCGAGGTCCTCTTTCTTTCCCTTATATAAGAAGGGGAGGTCCTCTTCCCAATTCATCCCATTGGCTTTTACTTTTTCCCTCTCTCTCTGTATCACCCTCTCGTGCGTGTTCCCACAGTTTGAAATGTGCACTGGGAGGTAGAGATTTCTCCACTATACACACATCGTCGTGCAATCGGAGTTGGTTCGGATCTTCTTCTTTCGCTACTTTGCTGGACCAGGGCCCAGGAGACACCTCTACACCGGACTTGTGTAGTACTTCAGAGGCACGTTGTGTTCCAATCGGCTAGTTGTGGTGATGGTCGCTTGGACGCCTACGCGACCTTCAGGTTGGCAACGTCGCACGGCTACATCAACAACGTTTGAACGGGAATGTAATCCCGCTTTCGATCTTCAAGGGTATGAACACTGAATCCCTGTTGTTACTTTACATCTGCATAGATAGATGGTGATGGTGTTCTCATCATTAGGATTTTTTGTTTTCTGCCATGGAACCCCTTCACCACTTGGTCCACTAGCTGAATGAGCCAGGGTTCCATGCTTGGGTTGCTTCTAATGGCCTCTGGTGGGAAGCGCGGTAGAGCATCGTTCGCCACCAATGCAGTCCACATACCGAGGTGGTCGGCTGGTGGCAGTGGTCTTTCACTGGCCCCGCTCCCGCTAGATCTTTCCCGGCCGCCCCTTCTGGATGCTCCTCCGTTTCAGCGCCTCCTTGGAAGAGTGCTAATATGAAGGAGTCGGTTCCAACACCAAAAAGGTCTCCATGCCTCGCTCGGTGTGGAGCTTGGGGGCTCCTCGTGCGAGTCTTGGCGTCGATCGTTATCCGATTCACGTTGCCCCTTCCTCGCGTCGCCATGCCCGAAGATGCCGGGCGTCCCTGGTGATGATGCAAATCACTTGCAAGACTGCCTCATTTTCACCCGCTTCCTAGCGCGCCAGATATCGTGTCCTAGATTTCAAGATCGGGGATATGCACTCCCTTTGTTAGTTAGGCCAGGGGCGCAATACACAAAAAGCTCAATCAGCGAACGCGACAAATACATGAGCACATAGAGGCACCTGTTTTTACCTAGGTTCATGCCGTATTGTGCGAAACCCCACGTCCTACAACTATGGTGTATATGGTGGATGGTGAACTGAATACAAGTGGTGTTACCTTGGGAGGATATGTCGATTACTTCCCTCCTAATCTAACTTTATCCTTCTCCAGTTCATCTCCCTTAGGTTGGTACGCTTCCCCTTTTATAGTGGCGAGGCGATGCCACCAGCGCGTATACATTAGAAGAAATCTGGGCTTCTATGACCCTCCATTTTCATCACAGGATCGTCACGGTAGTCCATCTATGACGATCCTATGAAGAGAATGAGACCGTCGAAAGTTGGGCGTCGCTAATGAACTATAACGACGATTTTGGTGAAATTATCATAACTATCTATGACAATATTGGATCATCATAACCTCTATGACGATTCGATATCGTCACAGTCTGTCTTGCCTAGACACGTCATATCCTACCAGGCCGATCCTACGTGAAAAATTTGTGATGAAATAATATCATTGTAGTGTAAAGTCAGCCCGATCCATTTTGGTCGTTTATATGGGCTAAGCCCAGTAATTCTGGCATTTTACTTCATATGCCTTGGATCGTTAATTTTATGGGCTTTATCCATTTTGCTTCGTGTTTCTATTTTGAGCTCCAATCTTTTTCCTGTCCAATTATTTAGTAGCTTTTTTATTCTTTTGAAACATTTTTGTCGATATAATTTGGGCCTTGGCCTCTTTAGAGACTAAATAATACTTGGTCTAGTATAATTTTCAGCCTTTTTTGCATATTTATTTTATCCCAAAAATTACAGCTAATAATTTTATAAGATTGTTCCACTACTTAAATTTATATTCATCATGTTCCTGTACATACATAACATTTATTTAACTAAAATACAAAAAAAATGAAATTCTTCAAATAACGGCCTAAATATTCTATTACACAGTCATTACATAGTTCATTCAAACAACCAGTTAGAATACAACTACCTCTAAATTTATATGGTCTTCAACATTGTCATCGAATTTCTTTGGCTAGAACGCCTGGAAAAGAGAGGAAAAGCCAAGTTTTCGTGTCTAAATATAGGAAATATCTGGCAACTGTTAGGAAAAAAGAATCATATGTCCTAAAAACATGCAAGAGATTTTAGTATCATTTTGGCACCTACGGTAATAAAATAGCAGGTATTTATAGATGGATTCTCCAACACGAGTCTGAATAGTCAGTTCATGATAGACGTATTTGTATAGGACTCTGACCTAACTTATACATGTACCCGTATTGTAACTTTACCTCCGTATAGAATGAGATAGGCCGGACCATTGGAGGTACCGTGCAATACCCCTACCAATATTATTTCTAACATGGTATCAGAGCCGAAACCGGCCAAACTCTAAATTGGTGCCGCCGCCGACCTCACCTCGGCGTTGTCGCAGATCCTCGCTTCCGCCTACCTCCTTACCTCCCTGCCGATCATGACGACCACTACCTCGGCTATCTCCTCAGGCTCCCTCAACGCCGCCTTCCCTGGCCTCTTCAGCTCGACGATGGCTGGCACCACCACTGTGACCTTGGCCATCCCGTCATTGCCGATCAACCTGACGGGCAGATCATCATCCACCTCAACTCCAATGACTACATCTACTAGAGGACCCAGGTTGTTCTCATACTAAGGAGCCATTTGCTCTTTGGGTTCGTTGATGGCACTCTCCCGTTTCCATCTGTGACGATCTCGAACCCTGCTGCTGCAACCGCTGGTGCGCCCGTGACCAACACCAACCCATAGTAAGCTGCCTGGCATCAACAGGGCCAGGCCATCCTCTCCGCCATCGTGTGCTCCCTCCACGAGAGTGTCCTCGGGATGATGATGATGGTGGCTATGTCCCACGAAGCGTGGGAAACCCTAGCCGCCAGCTTTGCCTCGTAGTCTACGACGCGTGCGATGCAGATCCGCGACGAACTCAACAAGGCCAAGAAGCTGGACAAAACTGCCTCCGTGTTCTTCAACGAGATCAAGTCCATGGCAGATGTGCTGGCGTCCATTGGCCAGCCACTACGCCCCGACAAGTTTACTGGATACTTGTGTGTGGGGCTAGATGGTGATTATGGTGCTCTCGTTCAAATGGTCTCGGCAAGGGCGCTTAGTGATCCTATGCCGGTCCGAGAGGTCTACACACAACTACTTTCTACCGAACAGCGCATGAATGCATGTCGCGCTGAAATTGGCATCGATGTCCACATGGCCAACGTCAACTTCAGGGCGTGTGGTGCTGCCTTCCGACCGCCTCCCTCAGCCCCCTTCTACAACCAGCCAACACGGCCGCCACAGCAGCGCGGGGACGGTGGCGGTTCTTCACGTGGTGGAGGGGGAGGAGGCTCGTTGTCTGGTGGCGGTGGCAACCGTCCCATGTGCTAGATTTGCAGCAAGATTGGACATGTCACCTCCTACTGTTTCAAGCGGTATGATCCCGCCTACCTAGGCGCCGGCAATGATGGCCGCTACAAGGACAGGCAACTCGCTGCCTTCACCAACCGCTCTGCCAATGCTGCTGCCGCCAACAACCACGCCAACAACACCTCCTACGGCGCGACTCCATCCTACCCGATCGACCCCGCCTGGTACGCTGACACCACGGCTACCGATCACTTCACTAACGATCTCGCCAAGCTCTCCATACACGAGCCCTACAATGGCAAGGATCAAGTGCAAACTGCGAACGGTTTAGGTATGCACATTAAACATATTGGTCATCTACTATTCCTTCGTCATCACATCCATTTCATCTTAAAAATATTCTTCATGTTCCTTCTATCACACGCAATCTCCTCTTCGTAAAAAATTTACACGTGATAATAATGTTAGAAATAATGGGCTAATCTAAATAAGCCCATGTGTGATTTCAGATTTTCCCTAAATCTCAAAGCCCATGTGTGATTTGGCCCAAGTTGGTGGGAGCTCACATGCGAGTGGAGTGAGATCTAAAGTGTAGTCCCACATGGAAAGTTGGAGGAGAGTTACACCACCTTCTAAGATGGAGTGGTTCACCACTTAGTAAAGTGAGTGAGAAGAGGAGAACTACACGCGCGCTCCTCCTCCGACAACGCCCGCCTGCCCGCCACGATGCGCACTCGCTGCGGGTTGCGGGAATCTCGCCGAGCCGAGCTTTATTTTTGTTGCTTGGCAAAACTGGTGCAGTTTTGACAGACGTGTCAATAGTTAGTAGATTCGGATCGCTCCTGGATCATGGGCTATCTGTAACCGATCCAAACGTGCGCAACGTGGGCTTGGTCCATGACATGCCCTGTGTGGGTTTCCCAAGCCGCTCTAAATAAATGCATGTGCAGCTTTCACCACGGACACACCAAAAACCAATCTAGGGTTTTGGCAGCCTCTCTGCTTGCGTCCCCACCGTAGTCTACTCCATCCCAATTATCGGCGTGCACTGGCGGACGGGGGAGTAGGTCTCCAGAACCACTCGCCTTTGCAATCTTGTATGGGAGAGGGCGAATAAGGTTTTTGGGAAGCTCTTTGCACGACTGCTCGAGTTCTTCATCATGGGTCGTCTTCCATCCAAGTCAGGCGGTGCTGCCTATCGTTGTCTTCGCCTCCGTCTGCTTCGACCAGTCTTCCCCAACATTACTACGACGACTTCATCGGCAACCGATCAGTACGTATACCATGATCCGATCTGTTGTCATACTATGACTGTTGTTGCGTATGCACTGCTGCTACTTGTGTTGATCAATACATTTAGTATGTTAGAGGTTCACGTGATTGTAGTTGTTACTCTTATAATTTATATTCTGGAATTAATTGTGGAAATTATGCCTAATGATCCAACACTCCAAAAACCTTATTATAGGCAATTTCCTGAGTTAAACATGGTACACTTGGCTGATGCAATGTATCCGGAATAGTTTACCGATGTTCATTTTAAGAGGTGGCAGTATAAGACCACTATATGGATGCAAGCTCTGAAAGTATTCGAGGCTAGTGAGGGTTTACCTAAAGGAACTATATCTGAGCAAGATCAGAACAAGTTCAAGGAAACCAATCTTGCCTTCGTGGTATGCGTTCTGAGTGTTCTTGACAACAAGCTGTTGGATGTGTACATGCACATCAAAGATGGAAAAGAGCTCTGGGAGGCACTGAACACTAAGTTCGGTGTAACAGATGCTGGCAGTGAACTATACATCATGGAGAACTTTCATGATTACATGATGGTTAACAACCGTTCTATAGTCGAACAAGCTCATGAAATACAGTGCTTTGCCAAGGAGCTTGAAATCCTTAAGTGTATCTTACCCAACAAGTTTGTGGTTGGGTGCATTATTGCAAAGTTGCCTTCTTCATGGAGAAACTTTGCCACAACTCTCAAGCATAAGAGATAAAGAGATATCGGTTGAAAACCTGATAGCGTCTCTTGATGTTGAGGAGAAGGCTCGGGTTAAGGACACTGCTGAGAAAGGAGGCGAGGGCCAGTCTAGCGCCAACATGGTGCAGAAGAGGACCTTTCGCAAGAACAAAGGGAACTATAAGCCCTCCTTCAACAAGCCTGAAAAGACTACAACCTTCAAGAAGAAGCTGAACAAGGCCGAGCTAGGTTGCTTTACCTGTGGAGAGCTCAGACACTTTTCCAAGGACTGTCCAGAATATGCAGATCACAGAGGGAAAAGTGGAAATACTATCAACGTTGTGACCGCTAGCAACACGAATGGGTATGGTAATTTATTTACTATTATTTCAGTGTTTCAATCACCATGTTGGTGGATTGATACGGGTGCTAATGTTCATGTGTGTGCTGACATATCTCTATTCACTTCTTATCAGGTCACTCAGGATTCCTCCGTCCAAATGGGGAATGGATCACATGCTTCTGTTCGTGGTGTTGGTACAATGGATCTGAAGTTTACTTCCGGAAAGATTGTGCAACATGTCCCTACTATGAACAAGAATCTCGTTAGTGGCTCCCTTCTATGCAGAGATGGGTTCAAGGTTGTGTTAGAGTCTAATAAAGTCGTTGTTTTGAAACATGGACAATTTATTGGTAAAGGTTATGAGTTTGGAGGCTTGTTTCGTTTCTCTCTTTCAGAGTTTTGTAATAAATCCGTGAATCATATTTGTGGTGATGTTAATGATGATACTAGTGTTTGGCATTCTCGTTTATGTCACATTAATTTTGGTTTGATGTCTCGGATGTCCAACATTAGTTTAATTCCAAATTTCACTATTGCCAAAGGATCTAAGTGCCATAGTTGTGTGCAATCAAAGCAACCTCGAAAGCCTCACAAGGCTGACGAGGAGAGAAACTTAGCACCTCTAGAACTCATACATTCTGATCTATGTGAGATGAATGGTGGGTTGACAAAAGGTGAAAAGAGATATTTCATGACATTGATTGATGATGCGACTAGATACTGCTATGTTTATTTGTTGCGCACTAAAGATGAAGCCTTAGACTAATTTAAAATTTGTAAAGCCAAAGTTGAAAATCAACTAGAGAGAAAGATCAAACGTATTAGGTCGGATCGTGGTGGTGAATATTTTCCAAAAATCTTTGAAAAATTATGTGAGGAACATGGCATTATTCATGAGAGGACGCCTCTCTACTCGCCCCAATCAAACGGGGTTGCCGAGAGGAAAAACCGGACGTTGACTGACTTGGTGAATTCCATGTTAGCCACTGCTACTTTATCAAAGGCATGTTGGGGGAGGCTTTGTTGACTTCATGTCATGTCCTGAATAGAGTTCCTAACAAGGATAAAGAAAAGACCCCTTATGAGGAGTGGGCTGGGAGAAAACCATCACTTTCGTATTTGCGCACCTGGGGGTGTTTGGCGAAGGTCAACATACCGATTCCCAAGAAACGCAAACTTGGACCTAAGACAATGGATTGTATATTTCTAGGATATGCTCCATGGAGTGTAGGCTATAGATTTTTAGTGGTTAAGTCCGAGGTTCCTGATATGCATGTTGATACTATAATGGAATCACATGACGCAACATTCTTTGAGAATATGTTTCCTATGAAAGATATGCATAGAACTGCTAGAATTTCTTCTGAAATACTTCCTGAATCTAGTGCATCTATTGAGAATTTTGAACAAACACATGAGGAAGTCCTAGAGAAGGATGACAATGAACCTCCCACAAGTAGGAGTAAGAGACAGAGGATTGAAAAGTCCTTTGGTAATGATTTTATCGTGTACCTTGTGGACGATACTCCCAGATCCATTGTTGAGGCATATGCATCTCCTGATGCAGATGATTGGAAAGAAGCTGTCCAAAATGAGATGGACTTGATTCTTTCTAATGGAACTTGGGAATTATCAGAATGTCCCTATGGTTGTAAACCTATGGGCTGTAAGTGGGTGTTCAAGAAGAAGCTAAGGCTGATGGTACTATTGAGAAGTACAAGACATGGCTTGTAGCAAAGGGCTACATATAGAAAGAAGGCAAAGATTACTTTGACACCTATTCACCTGTTGCTAGACTAACCACCATTCAAGTACTACTGTCCCTGGCTGCCTCTTATGGTCTTCTCGTTCATCAAATGGATGTGAAGACAGCCTTCCTTAATGGAGAGTTGGAAGAGGAGATCTATATAGATCAGGCGGATGGGTTTGTGGTAAAAGGTGAAGGGACAAAGGTGTGCATGTTGTTAAAATCTTTATATGGCCTGAAACAAGCACGTAAGCAATGGCATGAGAAGTTTGACAGAACTCTACTTTCTGCTGACTTTGTCATTAATGCGGCTGATAGGTGTGTGTATTATCGCCATGGTGGGGAGATAGTGTTATATTATGTTTGTACGTGGATGATATTATGATCTTTGGTACAAACATGGATGTGATAAATGAAGTTAAGGCTTTCCTGTCAAAGATTTTTGACATGAAAGATCTAGGAGAGGCTAATGTGATTCTGAATATCAAGCTTATTAAGAACGAGAATGGGGTTACTTTAACGCAATCTCATTATGTTGAGAAGGTCTTGAGCAGTTTTGGCTTTATTAATGGCAAGACTTCTCCAACACCTTATGATCCCAGTTTGACTTTGCAAAAGAATAGGAAGGAACCAACATACTAGTTGAAATATTCACAAATTGTTGGTTCTCCATGTACTTAGCAAGCGCTACAAGACCCGATATGTCTTTTGCTATGAGCAAGTTGAGTAGGTTGATGTCTAACCCGGGTATTGATCATTGGCATGCACTTGAAAGGGTTATGCACTATCTATGTGGTACAATGAGCTATGGGATTCACTATTTAGGGCACCCTGATGTGCTTGAAGGATATAGTGATTCGAACTGGATCTCTGACGTTGATGAACTCTACGCCACGAGCGGGTATGTGTTTACCCTTGGAGGTGGCGCAGTGTCATGGAGATCTCGTAGACAGACCATATTGACGAGGTCAACTATGGAAGCAGAACTTACTACTTTGGACACAACCACTGTTGAGTCAGAATGGCTGTGTGAGCTCTTGATGGACTTTCCTATGGTTGAAAAACCTGTACCGATAATCCTTTTGAATTGTGACAACCAAACTGTTATTGTCAAAGTGAACAATTCTAAGGATAATGCAAAGTCATCAAGACACATTAAGAGATGTTTGAAATATGTTAGGAAATTGAGAAACCTCGGAGTAATAACCGTTTCGTATATTCAAACAGATAAAAACATGGCAGATCCCTTTACAAAGGGACTATCACGAATTGTGATATAAAATGCATCGAGGGAGATGGGATTGAGACCCATGGATGTCACACCATAGTGGTAACCCAACCTATGTGATCGGAGATCCCGTGAATTAGGATCTGGGAAGAACAAGCTAGGGGTTTGACTAAGGAGAGTATTTTGTAACCCTCTCTATGTGAAGATGCATTAACTCTCAAAATCTATAAGGAAGGTTGGCAACATGCCTTATTGTGTTATGTTGGCTATAACTAGCAAAGATGTCGTCCTACAGGGCATTCTTGAAAGAACACACCTATATGAGATCAACGGTAAACGTCGCGGTCTATGAGACTTGGGTGGTCTCTAGTAAACTCATGAAGAGACTAGGGAATATGACGCATATGCTCCAACCCGCAAGATAGGCTACTGGCAGCCAGGTACTAGTTATGATTTTGAGTGAAATCTATTGGCACCAAACTTGCAATTCAAGGTTCGTCCATTGTTCAAGTTGCTGATAGATGTAGCTCAAGATTCTAGCCGGAAGTTCAACTTAACAGTCTCTACTAAAACACTAGTATATAAACAAGTAGCGAGGATTGGAAAATCTTCAAACAGACATTTGAGATCTGGTGGGGTATTGTTAGAAATAATGGGCTAATCTAAATAAGCTCATGTGTGATTTCAGATTTTCCCTAAATCTCAAAGCCCATGTGTGATTTGGCCCAAGTTGGTGGGAGCTCACATGTGAGTGGAGTGGGAGCTAAAGTTTAGTCCCACATGGAAAGTTGGAGGAGAGTTACACCACCTTATACGGTGGAGTGGTTCACCACTTAGTAAAGTGAGTGAGAAGAGGAGAACTACACACGTGCTCCTCCGACCATGTTGCCGCCGCTCGCACGCATCGCCCACTTGTCATGACGCGCGCGCGCATCGCGGGTTGCGGGAATCTCGTCGAGCCGAGCTTTATTTTTGCTCCTTGGGAAGACTGTTGCGGTTTTGACAGACGTGTCAACAGTTAGTAGATTTGGGTCACTCCCGGATCATGGGCCATCTGTAACCAACCCGAACATGCACAATTTGGGCTTGGTCCACGACGTGCCCTGTACGGATTTCCCGAGCCGCTCTATATAAATGCATATGCGGCTTCCACCATGGGCACACTGAAAACCAATCTAGGGTTTTGCCAGCCTCTTTGCTTGCGCCGCCACCGTAGTCTACTCTGTCCCGCTTGCCAGCGTGCACCGGCATATGGGAGAGCAGGTCTCCGGAACCACTCGCCTTTGCGATCCTATACAGGAGAGGGCGAATAAGGTTTTTGGGAAGCGCTCTACGCGACTGCTTAAGTTCTTCATCACGGGTCATTGATGAGTGCATATTTTCATCATGTTTTATATTATTATTTTGCATTGTAGATGTAGGATCTTGGTATTTTATGGCGCTCGCGTGCACATTTTATGTCTGTTTTCACCAGGATTAGGACAGATGATGGATCCAATGGACACAATTTTTGGAGCAGTTGTGCTGAAGAGAAAATGAGTCAAAAACAATGTAAATCGCTTATTTGGGAAATATTAATAATACTAGAAGAAAATGTGAAGCGAAAAAGATGTACAGACGGTCCAACAACCAACTATACGACCGGAATAAATTTTCCGGCCGTATAGTTGCGTCGTATAGTTGGGGCCGCCACCGCCTCCTCAAATAGTTTCACCCCGTGCAACTAGATCAGGGAGATGACAAACAGAACACCCAGAAATCGCCGAAACCTCACTTCCGGAAGGTATCTGTAAGGGGTATTCATCCACCGGGGATCCATCTGCTCCCTGCGTAGATCCGGGAGGCTAAGGCATCAATATTCATCATCCACCGCTACATGACCACCATCTCCATCCACCCCATCTACATCTTGTTTAGACCTTGTTGTAATTTCCGTACTCGTTGTGGATTTATACAAATACTATTCATCTATGATAGATTCCATTGTTATTGCCATGATGTTGATTGCCTCCATGTCTGAGTAGATCATTAGTTCTTGGGGAGATGGAGAAACCCTAGTATGAGATTGAAATAAGATAAAGTTTATTATGATATTCATCGTTGTGACCATGTGTTAGATTTCCTTCATCTTGATGTTGAGAGAAGTCGACCTCTCAATATTTGCCTCTCATGGGGACTTGATGGAGGCAACTACTTGTTGGTAGACTGAGGTGTGTTAGCACTTACAATGACTATAAAGTTGTTGGCACTCCTTACGTATCAACTTGGGAAATCGAGGAACTCACGGAACACTATCCATGCCATGGGATACGTCCTACGGGATTACGTCCCTTAATAGTGCAGTAATTCGATTGATGTCAATTGCTGACTGCTGTGGTTATGAGGATGATGTGAGGAGCGGTTGTTGCCTGTTTGTCCACATACGGAGTTCCTCTCACACATACATAGTTGAGAATGTTCATGATAATAATCTTTACCGTAGCTCCTTATAATGCTAGTGGTGTATCCGCTACTCCCTGAGAATGCTTTTCCCCTCTTCTAGTTCC
This sequence comes from Avena eriantha, assembly GCA_910589775.1. Taxonomy (NCBI): domain Eukaryota; kingdom Viridiplantae; phylum Streptophyta; class Magnoliopsida; order Poales; family Poaceae; genus Avena; species Avena eriantha. Next base: position 403,902,662 of record OU342746.1, on the reverse strand, counting down.
AATCTCTCTTACATATGCGATACTTACTTTCTGTGTTCAGTTGTTTTACTTTATTTATTGTTGCTTTTATACCAAAAACTCAAAACATCTTTTTACGCAATTCTCGCATTTTATCTTGTCACTTAGAACTTTATTTAGCATTTCTATTGTAATATTTATTTCAAGAGTTATTAGACTTTAGACTCCTGCTCCCTATGGGATCAATATCTTTATTTCGAAACTAGCTACAAACGATCTGTGCACTTGCAGTCATCAAGCTATTTTCTGGCACCGTTGCCAGGGAGCTAAGTGCTTGGTGTCTATGCATGCTTCTATTCTTATAGACAGTGTTGGGCCTCCAAGTGCAGAGGTTTGTAGAACAACAACAAGTTTCCCTTAAGTGGATCACCCAAGGTTTATCGAACTCGGGGAGGAAGTGGTCAAAGGTATCCCTCTCAAGCAATCCTGCAATCAAGATACAAGAAGTCTCTTGTGTCCCCAACACACCCAATACACTTGTCAGGTGTATAGGTGCACTAGTTCGGCGAAGAGATAGTGAAATACAAGTAATCTGGATGATTATAAGTGGTAATTGCAATCTGAAATAAGAGTGGCAGCAAGCAAACATGTAACAGGACTGATTGTAAATGGTGTTTCAATTCTTAGAAACAAGGCCTAGGGATCATACTTTCACTAGTGGACACTCATATAAATATCTTCTCTTCATTATGCTACCCTGAACTACTCTCTGGTTGGACGATGTAGGGCTATAACACCACACCTTAAAGTTCGCATTCCCCATCTAGATAACCCCTCACTATCACCTTGAGCGCTAGATGGTTCCAACAAACACCACAATCTCATAGAGACATCCAACTCAAATTATACTCATGATAAGTATTTATGTAACCTTAGCCAAAGTGCCACACGGTGTGCACACTGTCAACTTCACACACGTGGGGATAAGCAGAGATTAATTAAAGCACTTGAGTTGCAGAATAGATCAAGATTACAAAGCTCATGATCTCAATAAGATCACGCATAGCGAGAGATGAACACATAGCTACTTGTAGAGCCCTTAGCCTCGAGAGAGAACTAATCCCTCCTCATCTTGGGAGTCAGCAACAGCGATGGAGATGGTGGTGGATTCGATGGAGATGGATCTGGGGGCACTTCCCCGTCCCGGCAGGGTGCCGGAACAGAGACTTCTGTCCCTCGAATCTCCTCTTCGGTGGCGGCGGCGCTGCGGAACTTTTCGTGGATTTCTGATCTTGTGGTTAGGGTTTTCGTCTCGAGGGACTTTTATAGGCGAAGGGGCAAGGTCGGTGGAGGCCTGAGGGGCCCACACCACCTGGTGGTGCGCCTAGGGCTGGCCACACCACCATAGGGTGTGGCCGCCTCCTGGCCCCCCTTCGGCTGCCCTTCGGACTCTGTGTTGCTTCGCGTAAAATATTGACTTTAGCTTTTGTTCCGTCCAATTCCGAGAATATTTCTTTACTAGCTTTTCTGAAACCAAAAACAGCAGAAAATAGGCAACTCGCACTGTGGCATCTTGTTAATAGGTTAGTTCCAGAAAATGTATAAAAATACCTCAAAGTGTAAACAAAACATAAGAAAGTTGATATAAAACAAGCATGGAGCATAAAAAATTATAGATACGTTCACGACATATCAACATCCCCAAGCTTAACTCCTGCTCGTCCTTGAGTAGGTAAGTGATAAAAAAGAATAATTTTTGAGGTGACATGCGCCATCAAAATCTTGATCAAGGTATTTGTAAAACATTGATAGTTGGGATCATAGTACTTTAACATAACATGAAAGATATAGTTCTAACAATAAGACATAGCAACTATGTTGTAACATGAAAATGTACAAACAAAAGATTCATGAATAACAATGCTTTGAAATACGTTTGTTTATTTCACATATAGAAAACATAATAAAAGTGGTATTCAGCAAGGGATGTATGCAGACCTTTTTAATTGTCAAATTGGTGAATGTCCAATCAAATACCTGGGCCTACCTGTCTGTAATAGAAAATGTTATGTGGCTGAATTAAAGTTCATTGGAGAGAGGCTATGCAAGAAGATGGATGGTTGGATGGGAGGTGATTTATCTGTTGGAGGAAGATATGTGAAAATCACTGCCTATATGTCAAGTATAGCAGTTTACCCTATGTCTATGTTTCTTCTACACAAAACAAATGTGGAGTAAATAGAGAAACCCATGAGAGCTTTCTTCTGGTATGGGAAATCAGGCAGGAAAAAGTATCAAATGGTGAAATGGAAATATATTTGTAGACCTAAAGAAAAATGTGGTTTGGGTATAAAAAATATAAGGATTTTTAATATCAGTCTGTTATGTAAGTGGTGGTGGAGATTGGAGGCTAAGGAAGGGCCTTGGCAGATTTTTGTGAGAAGGAAATATCTGGGCAGTGGAAGAATCTATTCTGTGAAACATAAACAATCTGACTCTGCTTGTTGGTCTGACCTGCTGAAAGTAAAAGACATTTATCTTTCAGGAAGAAGGATGGTTGTTGGAAATGGCATGAAGACACATTTTGGGGTGATGCTTGGTGTATGGATGCTCCTTTGAAAATCATTTTCCCTGAGCTATTTGATATTTGCTGTGATCAGAATGTGGCTATGGTTGCAAGAAATTGGCACTGCTCTTTTAGAAGGGTGCTAGGTGGTCACAAACAAGAAAAATATAACAGGTTACAGATGATTGTGAGGAGAGTTTCCTTGTCATATGGGGTGGATAGACCTAGGTGGTTGTGGAATAAGTGTGGCACCTTCATTGTTAAATCAATGTATAGTCATATTTCCAATAGAGGTGTAGATAGGAGTTTTAAACATTTGTGGAAAGCTAAAATCCCTTTGAAAATCAAGATATGGCTATGGCTAATCTGGCACAATGCCATACCCACAAAGGACAATATGAAAAAAAGGAAGTGGACTAGAGATACAAGCTGTAGGTTTTGTGATCAGGAGGAACCTATTGGTCATCTATTCTTTACCTGTGGGGCTGCAAAATATGTATGGGGGTAGTTGCAAAGTTAGTAGGTGCTGTGGATAGGCATGGGTCCTTTTCACAGTACATCTGGTGGATTCTGAGACATCTTTGTGTTAGTCGTAATATTCAAATTACAGCATTAGCATCTATCTATTGGGCCATTTGGAAGCTCAGAAACAGGGCCCGTTTTGAACAAAAACTGATTAACTCCCCTGTTGATTTAATCATGTTTGCCTGTGTCTTTATCAAATACTGGGCAGGTCTTCACCATGAAGATGAGAGGGAGGCACTAAGGAGTGGTGCTGAAGTTTTGCAAAGGAATGCTCTGGCTGATGCTGAGGCCATGGATACAGCCCCAATTCCGCTGCTGGGATTGCCATCTCCTAGTAGGAAACGTGCAAGATCCCAAGAAGATGCCGAGAAGGACGAATGATGTTCTTTTCTAGAGATGCAAAAACATCAAAGTTTCTGGGATGCCTATCTGAGTTGCTATTCATGAGGGTGCTTGAAGTGTCATTTTGTGGGGGGGGGGGGTGGGAGGGTCTATCTGATCTCTCCCGCTCTTTTGTTGTCTGGATGTCTTTTGTTGTCTGGATGTAAAACACTAGCGTTATGTGGTGGCTCTTGCGTCTCTCTATCCATCTCTCTTGATCTTTGCTAACTTTTTTGCATAGATCTGTCTGTATATAGTGTTAAGCTCTAGGAGCTTAAAAAACCCGACACCTTTTGTGTGGTGGACGTGTGGATGTTTGTTCCATTATCTGTTGATAGTGGAACCCAATCCCTATGTCATGGGGATTGGATGGAAAAAAGTGGTATTCAGCTTGTCCCTCATGGTATAGCAAAACATAAATGCATATGACACCTTCAAATTTCGCCCTCAAGTGACAAGGAAATAAAAAAGAATAGCGGAGATTTGAAACTGAAAATAGAGGAACTCACAAGTTTGAATTGGTGTCAAATTATTTTCTTCATAATCCCTGCAATCTTAAATATAATCATACAAGTATTCACAAGATTGCACTGAGTCCACTTCCTAACCACGTATATCTTGTTAGCAAATAAATCATATGCCCAAGCAAGTGTCGACGGTTTAGCTAGGAAAGTGAGATAAATTCTTTTGGTCACTCTCTTTATAGAGAGATGAAAACCTTTTGTTCTTATTTGTTTACCTGGTTAAGAGTACTCAGGTAAGTATCAAAGTATATAATTTTAGAACAACTCATCTTTCCCATGTCAAAATCTCAAGACTATCAAAGTACCTCTTTTCTTTTCTTTTGCCTTTCAAAAACTTTAGCTCTTTCATAGAGAAATCATGCCACTATTTTTATCATGTTTAATTGGGGTTGTGTTGTGCACTCATGACCATGCTAATAAATAATTGTTGAGAAATAATGGGTCGAAGGAGTACTACAACTTCCCTTGGAACATGAAACCATGAGGAGACTAAAATTTTTACCCGTCATAGCATTGTTGCTACAGACGTTTACATAACTCATAGCCGAAATCAAGTGGTTTCCCACATTTAGATCGTTCGCAGGCCAATGGAGTTAATAGTTCCCTATGGAGCACGACAGAGTTGTAATGACACGCGTAAAGCAATATCTTATGGTAATTATCATAAAAAGTAGTGGCATAATTTCTACTACTTTGAAGCATCCATTTCATCAAACAATTTCAATCAAGGGTACTATCAAGTCTATTTGTATTAAGCTCAAATGGGATGGAGTGGTTCAAAAATTAAATTCTTCAGGCTAAACATGGACTCAAGTCATCTTTCAGATGCTTTTTCTTGTTGTAAAAATGTAGGAAGTATTTTAAACCAAGTTCTTTGCTCGTTGTTTCAAGGCTAAAAAGGAGACACTAGCAAAGGAATAGAATTTATGAGATAACAAGCTATGTGGGGAATGTCCTCAGTGCAAACGAGTAAATATTTATAGGAGCAATTTAAGGTTGCAGAGAGGATGATGAAAGGAACGTGATACCTCTTCTAACTTGCTTCATTCTTGTATTTGAGTCAAAACCCCTCTACGCTTTCCTATTGCCAAGTCACCTGAAATTAAGCAATCTCCGAGAGAAACAAATAAACAAACTTGCAAATGGAATTACAACTATTTTTTTGTATTTTTGTTTAGCCATGCAAAGATAAAGGTAAACATGCAAATTTGAAATAATAAAATAAATAAAAATAAGAAAATAAAAATATGTATGCAAAGTTTGGAGGTTTTCAAACCTCCCCCAAGCTTAGGCAATTGCCAGGCTCAGTTGTTGCCATCATTTGGCGGCTGGTGCGGGTACTGCTGACAGAAGTCAGTGAAGTGAGTAGTGACTGAAGTTGTGAGTCAAAGTGTTCACATCTTCATTCACATCCTGAAGAATGTGGTCGATCTCCCCAACGTGCTGGTTGAGCTGCTGGAACTCTTGGTAGGGGACGTATTCGTACCCCTGCTATGGCTGGTTGGGCCACGGGTCCCATGCTCCTCCTTGCTGCTACTGCTGCTGTCCTTCGCAAGCAGGATTGTGTCCCTGCTCTCCCTCCTGCTCCTGCTCCTCCTCATCCTGCTGTCCTCCATCTTCCTCCTGCTCAGGCTGGTGCTCGGCCAGGATCGCTGTCACTTGGTCCTTGGTGAGGATCCAAACGTTCTTGTCCACAATTGAGAAGGCCTGAGGGCAGGACAACTGGACCTGCTCACCCTATACATCATCAAGATAACCAAATTAATATGCTCGGAGCCTCGGGTTAGCATGGTAAACACCAAGGAAGCCACAAGCAGTCAAATACTTGACGTCCATAAGTTTGGAGCCATCAACAGGTTCCGTGACAGGTAGTTGATGGCTCAAAATATATCGAGCTTGTTGGGAACCCCAAGAGAAAGGTATGATGAGCACAACAGCAAGTTTTCCCTCGGTTATAAAACCAAGGTTATCGAACCAGTAGGAGCAAGGAAACAACTCAAGGTGTTGTTTCCAACTTGGAATCCTGCACAACACAACCATAGAACTTTGCCCCAACTTATAGTGAGGTTGTCAATCTCACCGGTTTTGCTGAAAACAAAGGATTAAACGTATTGTGTGGAAGATAATAATTGTTTACAGAAAGTAAATAGTAAACAGTAAATAGATGATGGTAGATTGATGGCAAAAGAATGGACCGGGGTCCATAGTTCACTAGAGGTGATTCTCCTTAAGCTAGATGACATGTTGGGTGAACAAATTATAGCGGGGTAATTAACAGACACCGAGAAAGCATACATGCATATATTAATCATCTTGACTCCTATGAGATTTGATTGGGCATTACAACATTATACATAGACCGTAATCCAATTGCACCTATGACTAATAATCCACCTTCAGGTTATCATCTGAACCCCCTCTAGTATTAAGTTGCAAGCAACAGATAATTGCATTAAGCAAACTATGTAAAGTAAATAATACGATTGTCCCATGGACAAAGGATTGCTATTTTCTCCCTAGTAGCAACATCACATCTAGTACCTTAGAGATTCATGTCACTTCCCCAGATTACTAGAGGCATGAACCCACTATCGAGCATAAATACGCCCTTTTGGAGTTGCTAGCATCTACTTGGCCAAGATAGCTACTAACAAGGGAAATCATGCAAGATCACAAATAACCTAGACATGATAGAATCAATAATCAATCTGAAATAACATCTCAATATCCATCGGATCCCCGCAAACACAACATGTAAGATTACAAATAGATGATCTTGATCATGAATGGAGCTCACAAGATCTAAACATGATAGCACAAAGGAGGAGAACCAACCATCTAGCTACTACATGGACCCGTAGTCCAGGGATGAACTACTCACACATCACATTGGAGGCAGTCATGGTGATGAAGAAGGCCTCCAGGGTGATCTCTCCCCTTCGGCAGGGTGCCGGGAAGAGCTTCGGATTCCTCCCGATCTAGGGATGAAGTGGACGGTGGCTACAAACTCTTTCGTGGAATTTTGATCGGGTCCTTAGGGTTTTCGTCCCAAGAGGTCTTTATAGGCGGAAGGGCAAGGTCGGTGGAGTACCAGGGGGCCCACACTCCCTGGTGACGTGCTCCTAGGCCGCGTCACCACTAGGTGTGGCCTCTCTGGTGCGGCACGTCGTCTCCCCTCCGGAATCTGTGTTGCTTCGGGTAAAATATTGACTTTGGCTTTTGTCCGGTCCAATTCCGAGAATATTTCCTTACTAGCTTTTCTGAAACCAAAAATAGTAGAAACAGGCAACTGGCACCGTGGCATCTTGTTAATAGGTTAGTTCTAGAAAATGTGTAAAAATACTCCAAAGTGTGGACAAAACATAAGAAAGTAGATATAAAACAAGCATGGAACATCAAATATTATAGATACGTTTAAGACATATCAGCAGTACAACGTATAATGCAAAGGCAAGGTGGGTTACCAATCCACCAATGCGAATATCACCTTTGGTCTTGTTGCTCTGATAGTAGAAGTGCTGGATGAGTAGAGTTGCGGGGCTGGGGCTCTGTGGTGAAGTAGTGAAAAGAGCCTTGGTGATCATTGCCATGTCCGCATTGGCCATGGAGCATGTATCACCTCTCCCCAATAGTGTGTTGGCGAGGAACAGAGCATAGTAGCCAATGGTTGGGTTCTGAAAGGTGGACATCTTCTTCTGATAAAAATGCCTGCCACAATTAACAGAAATAACCTCCCAAGTTGTCCCATTCGTGACGCTATAGAGGTTAGTAATATTGGGCTCCCTAGTAGGGGGAGGCTAAAGGAAGTGCAAAATTGTTCGTAACTTATGTCATAGTGCTGTCAGTTCATGTTGAAGCTGATAGTGCACATGTTACCTTTCTCCTTGTGGTCATCGTAGAAAGAGGCAAGGAACTCGTGGGTGAGCTCAACGTAGGTGTCGTGGCTTGCGAAACTGATCACCGCTAGCCCCGACCTGCTGCACATGAGGTTGAAGTCCTCCTTCAACCCTGCCACGGTGAGAAAGTTGTGGTCGACCCAACGTGTGGGCAGCACCCTCCTCGCTAAGACAACGTCCATCTTGGGGTTGCGCGAAGCTCGGGACACCGAGCTTGAGCCCTCACCCCGTTGGCGCTTGCTCGAACGAAAAAGGTTACTGATTTTGTTCATCGTGATGCACTAAAAAATTTCACCATGAAACCTTAGGCATATAGTTTCTATATGATATATGGATGATTCTACGTGGAAAAATTCAATCCTAATGTGAGAAATTAATAGTAAAAACAATATAAGCTTGAGTTCATCCACTAGATCAATGTGAGAGTTTCAACAATGGAAATCTGAAAATAAAGCATGGATAGGGAGAGAAACATAACGATCTGTTGATTCCCCCACTCAAACGAACAAAATCCGTGAAGAATTGAGAGTTCTAGGTGGATTTTGAGAGGTTTGGAGAGAGAATATGAGAGAAATAATGAGGAGAGGAGGATTCCCTAGCCGCCTCGGTGCGATTAAGTGGTCACGCCGACCTATACGACCGAAACTATATGGGCGGGTGAAGTTGTTCCGCCCGTATAGTTGAAGTGGCACAACAAACTAGGGTTTCTTTATTTCGAAATCAGCTATATGGGCGCAACTCTACAGACGGATCAAAATGATCACGCCGTACAGTTGGTCGTTAAACCATCTATCCCTCGAGATAAATTTCTAAAACTAGCATTGATATTTATACGACCGGAACTATACGACCAGAATTTTTATTCCCGCCGTATAGTTGGTCGTTAAACTCTCGGTACCTTTGGATTGAAAATCTACAAAGGCATCGATATCTATATGACCGCAGCTATACGGCCGAAAGTTTTTCTTCCCGCCGTATAGTTGGTCGTTAAACTCTCAGTACCTTTCGGAAAATTTTGTACGGAGGCATCAATATCTATACGGCCGGAACTATACGGTCGGAATTTTTATTCCCGCCATATAGTTGGTCGTTAAACTCTCTGTGCCTTTGAAGAAAATTTGGTGATGCAAAGATAACGATACGATCAGAGCTATACGGCCAGAATTTTTTATTCCCACCGTATAGTTGGTCATTAAACCATCAGTAAATATCAAAAAATTTCTATTTCTTCGAGGATACCTTCTTATTCCATAACTTAGCGAAATACCTAGTTTTTAACAGAAAAATGACAGTAAAAGTTGTTGGCCAACATTAGCATATTAAAAGCAAAATTTTAGCTTCTATAAATAGAAAACTCAAAGTTTTATTATTATTATTATTCTCTAATTATTCAATTGACGTTTCTACTACTTTTTGATAGTTGCATCTTCACAAGCGTGCTTCCGCAAGAATGTTTGTGAAAAAGTGGTAGGAATGCGATGAACTTTTTATTCTTTATTCTACTAAATTGACGAAAATGGGTTGACTCCCATCAAGCATTTATTAAGAATAGTTGAATAACTCAACCTCTTCTCTCTTCACGAATTCTTACCTTTGGTTGTCCCTTATCAATGGCACTTACCACGTGAACTCGTTTTGCTGGTGGAACATATCTTTCTCCTGCTTCTAGCTTCTTTGGAAAATACCGGATGATTTCATCATTGTAAACATTAAATATTATCTTCCCTTCTGCACAATCTATGGATGCACCTGTAGTACTGAGGAAAGGTCTTCCAAGTATTATATATAATATTTCATCTTTTGGCATTTCAACAATAATAAAATCAGTGGAAAGTCATCTATCCTAAGTAAGACATCCTCAATCATACCAACAGGTTGTTTAGTGGACTTGTCAGCCATCTGTAAGGTGATAGTAGTAGGAGAATACTCCCCTAATCCTAACCTCTTATAGAGGGAGTATGGCAATACACTAACTCCTGCTCCTAGATCACACAAGGCACTGTGAATATCAGTTTTACCTATTGAGCATGAAATAGTTGGTATTCCGGGATCTCCAGACTTAGATAATAGCTTCCCATTGGCAGGATAGCTAGTTACCATGGCAATAGTTTCAGTTATTTCTTTCTTTCTACTAAGAATATCACGAAGGAATTTACCATAAGTTGGAACTTTGATTGCATAAGCAAATGGAATTTCCAGACGTAGGTCACTAAATGCCGTTGTAAAGGAATTATAAATTACCTCATCTGGTGCTTTCTTTTTTCGATTAGAGTTAGGAAGCTTTTTCTCACCTGACTTACTCTTGTCTTTTACCTTTTTTGGGGGGGGGGGGTCAGGCTCTTTAGTTGCTCTCTTTTGTTGTTGCTTATTGTTTTTCTTATTTTCTACTACAACAACTTCATCTTCCTTACTTGTTTCTTTATCTTCTCTTGGACCAACCGTCTCTACATCAGAGTCATAATAATCATCTTGTGCATCAGTTTGGTCCCCCTTGGTCTGCTCTTGCGTCTCAGTTTCATCTTGAGGATCCACTAATGTATCATCTTCTTGGCTTGCTTCAAGAAAGGCTTTTTCCTTGCGCTCTTTTTCAGCTTCATATTCCAGTGGTCCTAAGGGTCCTGTAACAAATACACCCCTCCTTGTGACAACATTAGCAGAAACAGAAATATCTTTGTCTTCATGAAGAAAAATTTGATAACCAGATGCTATTTGCTCACACTGGATTTCAATCATAGTAAGATACTTATGAAATAATTTTATTTCTTCGCCTATCTCATCATAATTTTTCATGAGTTCTGCCAAAATATTTTTATGTTTTTGCAAATGCCTATGCAAGTTATTATGAGATTTTACTTGTCGATGTTTTAATTCTTGAAAAACTTTTCTAGTTTCATCTTCTTTAGTAAAAACTTGAAACAAATCTTCTTTGTTTTCCTTATCATGTTCAGAAGGTATACATTTTTCTTTCATAGTTTTGCGTACCTCAGGCATAAGATCAGGAGTTATCCAAAGTATCCCTCTTTCCGGCTTAGTACCAAAATCAGGATTATATAGAGAATCATTCTTAGCCCTGGTAGACATTAATTCCAAACGTTCTTTAATAGTTAAAGTATTTATTGATCCTCCTGCTGAGAAGTCAAGCAACTCTCTACATTGAGTATTAAGACCATGGTAAAATAAATGGCAAATTGTTAGTTCAGAATAGCCATGATTAGGAATACTATTGATCATTCCAAAGAATCTTTCCCAGGCTTGTGGGTAATTTTCTCCCACGTTCTGACTAAAATTCCCTATGTTCTTTCTTAGTTTAGTTACCTTTTAAAAGGAATAAATCTATTTATGAATTTAGTAATGCAGTTTTGCAAACATTTAATGTAATGGAGAGGGAGAGAATATAACCAGTCTAGAGCTTTACCTTTAAGAGACCATCAAAATAATTTAAGATAATAGAAGTCTCTTGGCAAACCTTTTGGTCCAAGCGATGTTATCACATCGTCAAACTCTCTAATGTGTCTTCGGAGTCTTCATCTTCCTGATACATTGCAAATGTATCTATAATTTTTGATGTTCCATGCTTGGTTTTATCTACTTTCTTGTGTTTTGTCCACACTTTGGAGTACTTTTCATATGATTTCTTGGACTAACCTATTAACAAGATGCCACAGTGCCAGTTGCCTGTTTTCTGCTGTTTTTGGTTCTAGGAAAGGCAGAAAATGAATATTCTCAGAATTGGACGGGACAAAAGCCAAAGTTACTATTTTTCCGGAAGACTCACGGAGCCAGAATACGAGACGGAGGAGGGCCAGGGCCTGGCCACACCCCCTAGGCGCGGGCTAGCCCTACCCGCGCCACCAGGTGGTGTGGGCCCCCTGCCACTCCACCGACCTTGCCTCCTTCGCCTATAAGAGCCTCCTGATACCAAAACCCTAAGGAATCAAGCCTCCAGCCACGAAAAGTTCCGTAGCGCCACCGCCACCGAAGGGGAGATTCAGGGGACAACAAGTCTCTGTTCCGCCACCCTGCCGGGACGGGGAAGTGCCCCCGGAGCCATCTCCATCGATCTCCACCACCATCTCCATCACCGTTGCTGATTCCCATGATGAGGAGGGAGTAGTTCTCTCTCGAGGCTAAGGGTTCTACCGGTAGCTATGTTCATCTCTCTCTCTATGCATGATTTTATCGAGATCATGAGCTTGTAATCTATAGATCTACCTTGCTACTCAAGTGCTTTACTAGATCTCTCCTCTCCCCATGTGTGTGAAAGTGACAGCGTGCTCACCATGGTGGCACTTAGGCTAGAGATTTCAAATACTTGTTATGAGTTATATTTGGAGTTGGATGTCTTTATGAAATTGTGGTGTTTGTTGGACTCATCTAGTACTCAAGGTGACAGTGTGGGGTTTTCTAGATGGGAAAGGCTTACTTTGAGGTGTGCTGTTATAGCCCTACCATCGATTAGAGTGTCCAACCGGAGAGTAGTTAAGAGTAGTATCATAAAGAGAATATATTTATATGAGAGTGTTCACTAGTGAAAGTATGATCCCTAGGCCTTGTTTCTAAGCATTGATACACCGTTTACAATTAGATCTGTTACATGTTTGCTTGCTTCCATCTTTATTTCAGTTTTGCTTTAGTCTTTTCCACGCCATCAAGTTATTTTCTAGCACCGTTGTCTTATATCCATACCACTTGTATTTTACTATCTCTTCGCCGAACTAGTGCACCTATACACCTGACAAGTGTATTAGGTGTGTTGGGGACACAAGAGACTTCTTGTATCTTGATTGCAGGGTTGCTTGAGAGGGGATACCTATGACCACTTCCTCCCTGAGTTCGATAAACCTTGGGTGATCCACTTAAGGGAAAACTTGCTGCTGTTCTACAAACCTCTGCACTTGGAGGCCCAACAACTGTCTACAAGAATATAAGTGCATAGACATCAAGCTATTTTCTGGCGCCGTTGTCGGGGAGGTAAGGTAAAAGGTATTCACACCGGAGGATTAAAGAAGAAGAACCTCCCACGACAAACGCCTATTTTCTGGCGCCGTTGCCGGGGAGGTAAGGTAAAAGGTACTCACATCCTCTGGTGTGAGTGCTCGAAGTTATTTCCTTTAGATTCTGCAATTTTGTCTTTTTGTTTCTTGTTTTCACTAGTTAGGCTTAATGGAAAAAAATAGAGAGCTTTATAGTATTTATCTTGAGTTAGGACATGAAGTGTTTGAAGAGAAAATTAAAAAACCTATGGAACTATGCCTCCAATATATGATGATTACAATGATGAATATGAGATTTTCAGTCCACCTACTATTGAGGAGAAAATTAATTATGATTACAATATGCCTCCTATATTTGATGATTATGGTGATGAGAATAATAATTATAGCTATTCTGTTGAATTTGCTCCCACTACAATTAATAAGAATTACTATGCTTATGTGGAGAGTAATAATTATTATATGCATCTGGCTCATGATAAGAATGTTTTATGTGATATTTATATTGTTACTTTTATTCATGATGCTACTGAAAGTTATTATGAGAGAGGGAAACATGGTTTTATGCATCTCATTAATATTAAGTTTCCCCTCTTTATGTTGAAAGTCTTAAAGTTGCACTTGTTTTGTTTTCCTATGCTTGTTGCTTTGTGCTTTCATGACTTGTTTCTTTACAAGATTCCTATACATAGGAAGTGGGTTAGACTTAAATGTGTTTTGAATTTTCTTCTTGATGCTCTCTTTTACTTCAATTCATATTTCTTATGTGAGCATCTTCTCAAACTATCATGCCTAACTTAAAGGCGTTAAAGAAAAGTACTTATTGGGAGATAACCCAAAAGTTTTAGATGAATCTTGGAAGTTATTACCTCTGTAATAACCGCTCCTTATCCTTTTTATTTGCTTTTTGTGCCGAGATTAACCTCTAATGAGAGTGAAGTAATGATTGGGAAAGTTGCTGTCCCGAAACAGATTTCTGTACTTCACCGTAAAAATTCGTGAGAGAGCTCTGTATGTCGGATTGAGCTGTAATTTTTTGTGATTCTGACCCAGGTTGTTATCTAACTTTCGTTAGTTCAACACTTTTTTATTTGAGCAACATAAGGGCTTCGAACAAATTCGTATTTACCTGCTGGTCTGTTTTGATAGATTTCTGCCATTTTCTGCATTTGCTTCTTGTTGGTTCCTTCTTGAGTTCTTTTGGGGAATTGAGTTGTTTGAGGGAAGTGCTACAGTAGCTAGTGCTCTAATGGAAGTTTATTTGGTGTTAGAACTGAACCTTAAGACTTATTTATCTTGAGTAGACTAATGTTGCTAATTAAGATTGTGTGAAGTTTTGTATGCAGGAAAAATTTCAGGTGTATGGAAGGAATGAGTAATGAGATGAAGGATGGACTAAAGCTCAAGCTTGGGGATGCCACCCGTGTCACCCCAAGAAATATCTAAGAAGTACAAGCGTCAAAGCTTGGGGATGCCCAAGGCATCCCCTTCTTCATCAATAAAAATCCCAGGTTTCTTCCAAACACTTCATTTTTATTGTTTTATGCATAGTTGTGTTGTTCTTGGAGCGTCTTCTTTTTCGTTTTCATTTTGGTTTTTCGTTTGCTTGGTTTGCTTAGTTTTCTGAATAAATTGGTTGGACCTCCTCTTTCATACATTGGTTTGCAACTAGTTTGGTTTGGATTGGAAAAGAGTAGGAAAGTTCATGCTTATGTGGTAAAAAGAGCTTGTTTTTTACTGTGGCCTATGCTTTGTCATGCCATGATTGATATTTTTTTGGCTTTATGCTTAGTATTCCTTGCTGTAGCATGACTTGTTATAAACAATTGAGATTGCTTAATGTGCCTTGGATGAATCATGCGTTGTTTTAGCATATTATAACATAGTATAGTGGTATTCTCCTTTGATGCTTTATTTGGGTTAACTTGGCGCATGCTCACACCATGTTATGACTATCTCAAGTCACCATAGTCTTTATGATCCTTTAGTTTTCAACTTGTAGTATCACTTTGTTCTTTGATCAATGATGTTTTGTCACTCTGCATGATTATGGCCATTATTGCTCTCTTTGTTTGTCGCTCCCAGTGTTTTGCTAGCCTCCACAACCAAGTATGAGTTCCACGCATGCATCCAACTCCCTAAACCAAGTTATTCCAAAGAGTCCACCATACCAACCTATTAGCTTATGCTATTCCAAGTATATTCATGCTTTTGTTTACCTTCCACTTGCTATGAGAAAACTAGTGATTAAAGATCTCACGAACTTGATGGCACACTTTACTTTACTTGCCCTTAATAAACTTGAACCATTGTGTCTTCTATATTGTATATGCTTGCACTTATTTGTCGGGATTAGCAGAACCATGCTTTCATGGGAACGCTTTCAACATTACACTTGGTAGTTGTACCTAGTTGATATCATGCTCTTTTGTATATGGATGTCGTCGGTGTGAAATGAAAGGGGAGCTTGTAAGTCCATGGATTTATGTATATGTGTTAGAGAAACGCCTGGGCCGCTGGTCTAATCCATGCTGACATGGTGGAAACCTGCAGCGTAACCATAATGAGCTGTCTATGAAGCATTCTTCTTATAAAAAAAGAGTCCTATATTGAGAAAAAAAAGAGAAAAGAGAAAAAAAGAGATACTATGAAAAGAGGAAAGAGAGAAAAAAGCACCATATTCCCATGGTAAATAAGAAGAATGCTGAGATGCTCGTTGTCTGCTTGCCTTGTCATTTTGATATGGGGATTCTTCCGTATCATCGGGCAAGGGGTACCCCGTTGCGGTTCTCTATGATACACATGTACTTACGATGACAAGAACTTACCGGTGACTAAACTTGAGTAGCATGAGGAGCAGCCCTCGTATACAGGGGACATGAGATTTCTGACTTATACTTCGTCAAGCATGTACACCATAGTTTGTTCACTTGAACCTTAATCACTTCAAGATGCTTATGATAGGGGCAATGAGAGCTGAAAGCTATAAGTACCATAATTTTTGGAAGATCTTTATGAGACTTGAATCCCTACTTCCTTTTATAAAGGCCTTTCTTCCACTTATATATTGAGTCTCCACCTTCTACCTTTATGCACCTACTTTGAGAGCATAGTGGCCATTCTTAGTTCTATGTGCATTGTCCCAAGACTAGTTGATTGATGCATACTTTGATATTGCTTGTTTTAAACTATTGTATCTAGTCACTCTTATGAACTTTGAAGGTGTCCTATGCATTTATATTTGCTACTCTATTGAGGGACAAACTGAATAGTATTATGCTATGTTTTCTTGATGTGAAACAAACAAACGTCTTGCAAAGCATTGTTATTCATGAATCTTTTGTTTGTGCCTTTTCATGGTGCATGATAGTTGCTTTGCTTATTGCTAGAACTTTGTCTTTCATGTTATGATTGAAGTACTAGGATCCCAGCTTTGAATGTTTTACAAATACTTTGATCAAGTCTTTGATGGTGCATGTCACCTCAAAAATTATTTTTTCTTTTTATCACTTACCTACTCGAGGACGAGCAGGAGTTAAGCTTGGGGATGTTGATACATTGCAAATGTATCTATAATTTTTGATGTTCCATGCTTGGTTTTATCTACTTTCTTGTGTTTTGTCCACACTTTGGAGTACTTTTCATATGATTTCTTGGACTAACCTATTAACAAGATGCCATAGTGCCAGTTGCCTGTTTTCTACTGTGTTTGGTTCCACGAAAGTCAGAAAATGAATATTCTTAGAATTGGACGGGACAAAAGCCAAAGTTTCTATTATTCCGGAAGACTCACGGAGCCAGAATACGAGACGGAGGAGGGCCAGGGCCTGGCCACACCCCCTAGGCGCGGGCTAGCCCTACCCGCGCCACCAGGTGGTGTGGGCCCCCTGGCACTCCACCGACCTTGCCTCCTTCGCCTATAAGAGCCTCCTGATACCAAAACCCTAAGGAATCAAGCCTCCAGCCACGAAAAGTTCCGTAGCGCCACCGCCACCGAAGGGGAGATTCAGGGGACAACAAATCTCTGTTCCGCCACCCTGCCGGGACGGGGAAGTGCCCCCGGAGCCATCTCCATCGATCTCCACAACCATCTCCATCACTTTTGCTGATTCCCATGATGAGGAGGGAGTAGTTCTCTCTCGAGGCTAAGGGTTCTACCGGTAGCTATGTGTTCATCTCTCTCTCTATGCATGATTTTATCGAGATCATGAGCTTGTAATCTATAGATCTACCTTGCTACTCAAGTGCTTTAATATATCTCTGCTCTCCCCATGTGTGTGAAAGTGACAGCGTGCTCACCATGGTGGCACTTAGGCTAGAGATTTCAAATACTGTTATGAGTTATATTTGGAGTTGGATGTCTTTATGAAATTGTGGTGTTTGTTGGACTCATCTAGTACTCAAGGTGACAATGTGGGGTTTTCTAGATGGGAAAGGCTTACTTTGAGGTGTGCTGTTATAGCCCTACCATCGATTAGAGTGTCCAACCGGAGAGTAGTTAAGAGTAGTATCATAAAGAGAAGATATTTATATGAGAGTGTTCACTAGTGAAAGTATGATCCCTAGGCCTTGTTTCTAAGCATTGATACACCGTTTACAATTAGATCTGTTACATGTTTGCTTGCTTCCATCTTTATTTCAGTTTTGCTTTAGTCTTTTCCACGCCATCAAGTTATTTTCTAGCACCGTTGTCTTATATCCATACCACTTGTATTTTACTATCTCTTCGCCGAACTAGTGCACCTATACACCTGACAAGTGTATTAGGTGTGTTGGGGACACAAGAGACTTCTTGTATCTTGATTGCAGGGTTGCTTGAGAGGGGATACCTATGACCACTTCCTCCCTGAGTTCGATAAACCTTGGGTGATCCACTTAAGGGAAAACTTGCTGCTGTTCTACAAACCTCTGCACTTGGAGGCCCAACAACTGTCTACAAGAATATAAGTGCATAGACATCAAGCTATTTTCTGGCGCCGTTGTCGGGGAGGTAAGGTAAAAGGTATTCACACCGGAGGATTAAAGAAGAAGAACCTCCCACGACAAACGCCTATTTTCTGGCGCCGTTGCCGGGGAGGTAAGGTAAAAGGTACTCACATCCTCTGGTGTGAGTGCTCGAAGTTATTTCCTTTAGATTCTGCAATTTTGTCTTTTTGTTTCTTGTTTTCACTAGTTAGGCTTAATGGAAAAAAATAGAGAGCTTTATAGTATTTATCTTGAGTTAGGACATGAAGTGTTTGAAGAGAAAATTAAAAAACCTATGGAACTATGCCTCCAATATATGATGATTACAATGATGAATATGAGATTTTCAGTCCACCTACTATTGAGGAGAAAATTAATTATGATTACAATATGCCTCCTATATTTGATGATTATGGTGATGAGAATAATAATTATAGCTATTCTGTTGAATTTGCTCCCACTACAATTAATAAGAATTACTATGCTTATGTGGAGAGTAATAATTATTATATGCATCTGGCTCATGATAAGAATGTTTTATGTGATATTTATATTGTTACTTTTATTCATGATGCTACTGAAAGTTATTATGAGAGAGGGAAACATGGTTTTATGCATCTCATTAATATTAAGTTTCCCCTCTTTATGTTGAAAGTCTTAAAGTTGCACTTGTTTTGTTTTCCTATGCTTGTTGTTTTGTGCTTTCATGACTTGTTTCTTTACAAGATTCCTATACATAGGAAGTGGGTTAGACTTAAATGTGTTTTGAATTTTCTTCTTGATGCTCTCTTTTACTTCAATTCATATTTCTTATGTGAGCATCTTCTCAAACTATCATGCCTAACTTAAAGGCGTTAAAGAAAAGTACTTATTGGGAGATAACCCAAAAGTTTTAGATGAATCTTGGAAGTTATTACCTCTGTAATAACCGCTCCTTATCCTTTTTATTTGCTTTTTGTGCCGAGATTAACCTCTAATGAGAGTGAAGTAATGATTGGGAAAGTTGCTGTCCCGAAACAGATTTCTGTACTTCACCGTAAAAATTCGTGAGAGAGCTCTGTATGTCGGATTGAGCTGTAATTTTTTGTGATTCTGACCCAGGTTGTTATCTAACTTTCGTTAGTTCAACACTTTTTTATTTGAGCAACATAAGGGCTTCGAACAAATTCGTATTTACCTGCTGGTCTGTTTTGATAGATTTCTGCCATTTTCTGCATTTGCTTCTTGTTGGTTCCTTCTTGAGTTCTTTTGGGGAATTGAGTTGTTTGAGGGAAGTGCTACAGTAGCTAGTGCTCTAATGGAAGTTTATTTGGTGTTAGAACTGAACCTTAAGACTTATTTATCTTGAGTAGACTAATGTTGCTAATTAAGATTGTGTGAAGTTTTGTATGCAGGAAAAATTTCAGGTGTATGGAAGGAATGAGTAATGAGATGAAGGATGGACTAAAGCTCAAGCTTGGGGATGCCACCCGTGTCACCCCAAGAAATATCTAAGAAGTACAAGCGTCAAAGCTTGGGGATGCCCAAGGCATCCCCTTCTTCATCAATAAAAATCCCAGGTTTCTTCCAAACACTTCATTTTTATTGTTTTATGCATAGTTGTGTTGTTCTTGGAGCGTCTTCTTTTTCGTTTTCATTTTGGTTTTTCGTTTGCTTGGTTTGCTTAGTTTTCTGAATAAATTGGTTGGACCTCCTCTTTCATACATTGGTTTGCAACTAGTTTGGTTTGGATTGGAAAAGAGTAGGAAAGTTCATGCTTATGTGGTAAAAAGAGCTTGTTTTTTACTGTGGCCTATGCTTTGTCATGCCATGATTGATATTTTTTTGGCTTTATGCTTAGTATTCCTTGCTGTAGCATGACTTGTTATAAACAATTGAGATTGCTTAATGTGCCTTGGATGAATCATGCGTTGTTTTAGCATATTATAACATAGTATAGTGGTATTCTCCTTTGATGCTTTATTTGGGTTAACTTGGCGCATGCTCACACCATGTTATGACTATCTCAAGTCACCATAGTCTTTATGATCCTTTAGTTTTCAACTTGTAGTATCACTTTGTTCTTTGATCAATGATGTTTTGTCACTCTGCATGATTATGGCCATTATTGCTCTCTTTGTTTGTCGCTCCCAGTGTTTTGCTAGCCTCCACAACCAAGTATGAGTTCCACGCATGCATCCAACTCCCTAAACCAAGTTATTCCAAAGAGTCCACCATACCAACCTATTAGCTTATGCTATTCCAAGTATATTCATGCTTTTGTTTACCTTCCACTTGCTATGAGAAAACTAGTGATTAAAGATCTCACGAACTTGATGGCACACTTTACTTTACTTGCCCTTAATAAACTTGAACCATTGTGTCTTCTATATTGTATATGCTTGCACTTATTTGTCGGGATTAGCAGAACCATGCTTTCATGGGAACGCTTTCAACATTACACTTGGTAGTTGTACCTAGTTGATATCATGCTCTTTTGTATATGGATGTCGTCGGTGTGAAATGAAAGGGGAGCTTGTAAGTCCATGGAGTTATGTATATGTGTTAGAGAAACGCCTGGGCCGCTGGTCTAATCCATGCTGACATGGTGGAAACCTGCAGCGTAACCATAATGAGCTGTCTATGAAGCATTCTTCTTATAAAAAAAGAGTCCTATATTGAGAAAAAAAAGAGAAAAGAGAAAAAAAGAGATACTATGAAAAGAGGAAAGAGAGAAAAAAGCACCATATTCCCATGGTAAATAAGAAGAATGCTGAGATGCTCGTTGTCTGCTTGCCTTGTCATTTTGATATGGGGATTCTTCCGTATCATCGGGCAAGGGGTACCCCGTTGCGGTTCTCTATGATACACATGTACTTACGATGACAAGAACTTACCGGTGACTAAACTTGAGTAGCATGAGGAGCAGCCCTCGTATACAGGGGACATGAGATTTCTGACTTATACTTCGTCAAGCATGTACACCATAGTTTGTTCACTTGAACCTTAATCACTTCAAGATGCTTATGATAGGGGCAATGAGAGCTGAAAGCTATAAGTACCATAATTTTTGGAAGATCTTTATGAGACTTGAATCCCTACTTCCTTTTATAAAGGCCTTTCTTCCACTTATATATTGAGTCTCCACCTTCTACCTTTATGCACCTACTTTGAGAGCATAGTGGCCATTCTTAGTTCTATGTGCATTGTCCCAAGACTAGTTGATTGATGCATACTTTGATATTGCTTGTTTTAAACTATTGTATCTAGTCACTCTTATGAACTTTGAAGGTGTCCTATGCATTTATATTTGCTACTCTATTGAGGGACAAACTGAATAGTATTATGCTATGTTTTCTTGATGTGAAACAAACAAACGTCTTGCAAAGCATTGTTATTCATGAATCTTTTGTTTGTGCCTTTTCATGGTGCATGATAGTTGCTTTGCTTATTGCTAGAACTTTGTCTTTCATGTTATGATTGAAGTACTAGGATCCCAGCTTTGAATGTTTTACAAATACTTTGATCAAGTCTTTGATGGTGCATGTCACCTCAAAAATTATTTTTCTTTTTATCACTTACCTACTCGAGGACGAGCAGGAGTTAAGCTTGGGGATGTTGATACATTGCAAATGTATCTATAATTTTTGATGTTCCATGCTTGGTTTTATCTACTTTCTTGTGTTTTGTCCACACTTTGGAGTACTTTTCATATGATTTCTTGGACTAACCTATTAACAAGATGCCATAGTGCCAGTTGCCTGTTTTCTACTGTGTTTGGTTCCACGAAAGTCAGAAAATGAATATTCTTAGAATTGGACGGGACAAAAGCCAAAGTTTCTATTATTCCGGAAGACTCACGGAGCCAGAATACGAGACGGAGGAGGGCCAGGGCCTGGCCACACCCCCTAGGCGCGGGCTAGCCCTACCCGCGCCACCA
This sequence comes from Avena eriantha, assembly GCA_910589775.1. Lineage (NCBI taxonomy): Eukaryota > Viridiplantae > Streptophyta > Magnoliopsida > Poales > Poaceae > Avena > Avena eriantha. The sequence continues at coordinate 403,880,934 of OU342746.1, read as the reverse complement.
GGTGGTGTGGGCCCCCTGGCACTCCACCGACCTTGCC